>OU426990.1:78539590-81054330 GCA_911387755.1 Chrysotoxum bicinctum
ATGGCCATCCAAAGTGATTTCACTGATTCCACAGATTTTTGAGCTTTAACTACCTAACAATGTGCTTGGGTGGCGATATTTCCGAAACCAGGCCTTGTAAAAGGTTGCGGTTTCCAAAATTTCTAGTCAATTTTGTAAGAGCTATTCACGGGTGAAAACCAGAAGGTTCTGCGAGGTCTGGTTATCGAAATATGGCCACCCAAAGTGATTTTACTGAAAATTGACCCAAATCTAAAAAAGTCATCGGATGCGGATGGAGATATTTCCGAAACCAAGGCTCGTAACGCGTTGCGGTTTTCAATTCTGAATAGAGAATTAACAGACCTTTCCATGGATGTGCCAAACTCAAAATTTTTTTTTTTCAATTAATTTTGGGAAAAATCATGGACACCACTTGTTTATAAAAATCATTATTTTTTCGAAGTTCACCCAATTCCATCGAAATATACATCAAACGAAAGGTCTGTTCAATACCTACACACACCTGTAAGCCAAATCGTCCTGCGTGGTCTGGTTAGCGAAATATGGCCATCCAAAGTGATTTCACTGATTCCACAGATTTTTGAGCTTTAACTACCTAACAATGTGCTTGGGTGGCGATATTTCCGAAACCAGGCCTTGTAAAAGGTTGCGGTTTCCAAAATTTCTAGTCAATTTTGTAAGAGCTATTCACGGGTGAAAACCAGAAGGTTCTGCGAGGTCTGGTTATCGAAATATGGCCACCCAAAGTGATTTTACTGAAAATTGGCCCAAATCTAAAAAAGTCATCGGATGCGGATGGAGATATTTCCGCAACCAAGGCTCGTAACGCGTTGCGGTTTTCAATTCTGAATAGAGAATTAACAGACCTTTCCATGGATGTGCCAAACTCAAAATTTTTTTTTTTCAATTAATTTTGGGAAAAATCATGGACTAACCACTTCTTGTCTATAAAAAATCATTATTTTTTCGAAGTTCACCATCCCGTCGAGATATACATCAAACGAAAGGTCTGTTCAATACCTACACACACCTGTAAGCCAAATCGTCCTGCGTGGTCTGGTTAGCGAAATATGGCCATCCAAAGTGATTTCACTGATTCCACAGATTTTTGAGCTTTAACTACCTAACAATGTGCTTGGGTGGCGATATTTCCGAAACCAGGCCTTGTAAAAGGTTGCGGTTTCCAAAATTTCTAGTCAATTTTGTAAGAGCTATTCACGGGTGAAAACCAGAAGGTTCTGCGAGGTCTGGTTATCGAAATATGGCCACCCAAAGTGATTTTACTGAAAATTGACCCAAATCTAAAAAAGTCATCGGATGCGGATGGAGATATTTCCGAAACCAAGGCTCGTAACGCGTTGCGGTTTTCAATTCTGAATAGAGAATTAAACAGACCTTTCCATGGATGTGCCAAACTCAAAATTTTTTTTTTCAATTAATTTTGGGAAAAATCATGGACACCACTTGTTTTTAAAAATCATTATTTTTTCGAAGTTCACCAATTCCATCGAAATATACATCAAACGAAAGGTCTGTTCAATACCTACACACACCTGTAAGCCAAATCGTCCTGCGTGGTCTGGTTAGCGAAATATGGCCATCCAAAGTGATTTCACTGATTCCACAGATTTTTGAGCTTTAACTACCTAACAATGTGCTTGGGTGGCGATATTTCCGAAACCAGGCCTTGTAAAAGGTTGCGGTTTCCAAAATTTCTAGTCAATTTTGTAAGAGCTATTCACGGGTGAAAACCAGAAGGTTCTGCGAGGTCTGGTTATCGAAATATGGCCACCCAAAGTGATTTTACTGAAAATTGACCCAAATCTAAAAAAGTCATCGGATGCGGATGGAGATATTTCCGCAACCAAGGCTCGTAACGCGTTGCGGTTTTCAATTCTGAATAGAGAATTAACAGACCTTTCCATGGATGTGCCAAACTCAAAATTTTTTTTTTTCAATTAATTTTGGGAAAAATTATAAAAATCATTATTTTTTCGAAGTTCACCAATTCACATCGAATATACATCAAACGAAAGGTCTGTTCAATACCTACACACACCTGTAAGCCAAATCGTCCTGCGTGGTCTGGTTAGCGAAATATGGCCATCCAAAGTGATTTCACTGATTCCACAGATTTTTGAGCTTTAACTACCTAACAATTGTGCTTGGGTGGCGATATTTCCGAAACCAGGCCTTGTAAAAGGTTGCGGTTTCCAAAATTTCTAGTCAATTTGTAAGAGCTATTCACGGGTGAAAACCAGAAGGTTCTGCGAGGTCTGGTTATCGAAATATGGCCACCCAAAGTGATTTTACTGAAAATTGACCCAAATCTAAAAAAGTCATCGGATGCGGATGGAGATATTTCCGAAACCAAGGCTCGTAACGCGTTGCGGTTTTCAATTCTGAATAGAGAATTAACAGACCTTTCCATGGATGTGCCAAACTCAAAATTTTTTTTTTCAATTAATTTTGGGAAAAATCATGGACTAACCACTTGTCTATAAAAATCATTATTTTTTCGAAGTTCACCAATTCCATCGAAATATACATCAAACGAAAGGTCTGTTCAATACCTACACACACCTGTAAGCCAAATCGTCCTGCGTGGTCTGGTTAGCGAAATATGGCCATCCCAAAGTGATTTCACTGATTCCACAGATTTTTGAGCTTTTAACTACCTAACAATGTGCTTGGGTGGCGATATTTCCGAAACCAGGCCTTGTAAAAGGTTGCGGTTTCCAAAATTTCTAGTCAATTTTGTAAGAGCTATTCACGGGTGAAAACCAGAAGGTTCTGCGAGGTCTGGTTATCGAAATATGGCCACCCAAAGTGATTTTACTGAAAATTGACCCAAATCTAAAAAAGTCATCGGATGCGGATGGAGATATTTCCGAAACCAAGGCTCGTAACGCGTTGCGGTTTTCAATTCTGAATAGAGAATTAACAGACCTTTCCATGGATGTGCCAAACTCAAAATTTTTTTTTTCAATTAATTTTTGGAAAAATCATGGACACCACTTGTTTATAAAAATCATTATTTTTTCGAAGTTCACCAATTCCATCGAAATATACATCAAACGAAAGGTCTGTTCAATACCTACACACACCTGTAAGCCAAATCGTCCTGCGTGGTCTGGTTAGCGAAATATGGCCATCCAAAGTGATTTCACTGATTCCACAGATTTTTGAGCTTTAACTACCTAACAATGTGCTTGGGTGGCGATATTTCCGAAACCAGGCCTTGTAAAAGGTTGCGGTTTCCAAAATTTCTAGTCAATTTTGTAAGAGCTATTCACGGGTGAAAACCAGAAGGTTCTGCGAGGTCTGGTTATCGAAATATGGCCACCCAAAGTGATTTTACTGAAAATTGGCCCAAATCTAAAAAAGTCATCGGATGCGGATGGAGATATTTCCGCAACCAAGGCTCGTAACGCGTTGCGGTTTTCAATTCTGAATAGAGAATTAACAGACCTTTCCATGGATGTGCCAAACTCAAAATTTTTTTTTTTCAATTAATTTTGGGAAAAAATCATGGACTAACCCACTTCTTGTCTATAAAAATCATTATTTTTTCGAAGTTCACCAATCCCATCGAGATATACATCAAACGAAAGGTCTGTTCAATACCTACACACACCTGTAAGCCAAATCGTCCTGCGTGGTCTGGTTAGCGAAATATGGCATCCAAAGTGATTTCACTGATTCCACAGATTTTTGAGCTTTAACTACCTAACAATGTGCTTGGGTGGCGATATTTCCGAAACCAGGCCTTGTAAAAGGTTGCGGTTTCCAAAATTTCTAGTCAATTTTGTAAGAGCTATTCACGGGTGAAAACCAGAAGGTTCTGCGAGGTCTGGTTATCGAAATATGGCCACCCAAAGTGATTTTACTGAAAATTGACCCAAATCTAAAAAAGTCATCGGATGCGGATGGAGATATTTCCGCAACCAAGGCTCGTAACGCGTTACGGTTTTCAATTCTGAATAGAGAATTAACAGACCTTTCCATGGATGTGCCAAACTCAAAATTTTTTTTTTCAATTAATTTTGGGAAAAATCATGGACTAACCACTTCTTGTCTATAAAAATCATTATTTTTTCGAAGTTCACCAATCCCATCGAGATATACATCAAACGAAAGGTCTGTTCAATACCTACACACACCTGTAAGCCAAATCGTCCTGCGTGGTCTGGTTAGCGAAATATGGCCATCCAAAGTGATTTCACTGATTCCACAGATTTTTGAGCTTTAACTACCTAACAATGTGCTTGGGTGGCGATATTTCCGAAACCAGGCCTTGTAAAAGGTTGCGGTTTCCAAAATTTCTAGTCAATTTTGTAAGAGCTATTCACGGGTGAAAACCAGAAGGTTCTGCGAGGTCTGGTTATCGAAATATGGCCACCCAAAGTGATTTTACTGAAAATTGGCCCAAATCTAAAAAAGTCATCGGATGCGGATGGAGATATTTCCGCAACCAAGGCTCGTAACGCGTTGCGGTTTTCAATTCTGAATAGAGAATTAACAGACCTTTCCATGGATGTGCCAAACTCAAAATTTTTTTTTTCAATTAATTTTGGGAAAAATCATGGACTAACCACTTCTTGTCTATAAAAATCATTATTTTTTCGAAGTTCACCAATCCCATCGAGATATACATCAAACGAAAGGTCTGTTCAATACCTACACACACCTGTAAGCCAAATCGTCCTGCGTGGTCTGGTTATCGAAATATGGCCACCCAAAGTGATTTTACTGAAAATTGACCCAAATCTAAAAAAGTCATCGGATGCGGATGGAGATATTTCCGCAACCAAGGCTCGTAACGCGTTGCGGTTTTCAATTCTGAATAGAGAATTAACAGACCTTTCCATGGATGTGCCAAACTCAAAATTTTTTTTCAATTAATTTTGGGAAAAATCATGGATAACCACTTGTCTATAAAAATCATTATTTTTTCGAAGTTCACCAATCCCATCGAGATATACATCAAACGAAAGGTCTGTTCAATACCTACACACACCTGTAAGCCAAATCGTCCTGCGTGGTCTGGTTAGCGAAATATGGCCATCCAAAGTGATTTCACTGATTCCACAGATTTTTGAGCTTTAACTACCTAACAATGTGCTTGGGTGGCGATATTTCCGAAACCAGGCCTTGTAAAAGGTTGCGGTTTCCAAAATTTCTAGTCAATTTTTTAAGAGCTATTCACGGGTGAAAACCAGAAGGTTCTGCGAGGTCTGGTTATCGAAATATGGCCACCAAAAGTGATTTTACTGAAAATTGACCCAAATCTAAAAAAGTCATCGGATGCGGATGGAGATATTTCCGCAACCAAGGCTCGTAACGCGTTGCGGTTTTCAATTCTGAATAGAGAATTAACAGACCTTTCCATGGATGTGCCAAACTCAAAATTTTTTTTTTCAATTAATTTTGGGAAAAATCATGGACTAACCACTTGTTTATAAAAATCATTATTTTTTCGAAGTTCACCAATCCCATCGAGATATACATCAAACGAAAGGTCTGTTCAATACCTACACACACCTGTAAGCCAAATCGTCCTGCGTGGTCTGGTTAGCGAAATATGGCCATCCAAAGTGATTTCACTGATTCCACAGATTTTTGAGCTTTAACTACCTAACAATGTGCTTGGGTGGCGATATTTCCGAAACCAGGCCTTGTAAAAGGTTGCGGTTTCCAAAATTTCTAGTCAATTTTGTAAGAGCTATTCACGGGTGAAAACCAGAAGGTTCTGCGAGGTCTGGTTATCGAAATATGGCCACCCAAAGTGATTTTACTGAAAATTGACCCAAATCTAAAAAAGTCATCGGATGCGGATGGAGATATTTCCGAAACCAAGGCTCGTAACGCGTTGCGGTTTTCAATTCTGAATAGAGAATTAACAGACCTTTCCATGGATGTGCCAAACTCAAAATTTTTTTTTTCAATTAATTTTGGGAAAAATCATGGACTTAACCACTTGTCTATAAAAATCATTATTTTTTCGAAGTTCACCAATCCCATCGAGATATACATCAAACGAAAGGTCTGTTCAATACCTACACACACCTGTAAGCCAAATCGTCCTGCGTGGTCTGGTTAGCGAAATATGGCCATCCAAAGTGATTTCACTGATTCCACAGATTTTTGAGCTTTAACTACCTAACAATGTGCTTGGGTGGCGATATTTCCGAAACCAGGCCTTGTAAAAGGTTGCGGTTTCCAAAATTTCTAGTCAATTTTGTAAGAGCTATTCACGGGTGAAAACCAGAAGGTTCTGCGAGGTCTGGTTATCGAAATATGGCCACCCAAAGTGATTTTACTGAAAATTGGCCCAAATCTAAAAAAGTCATCGGATGCGGATGGAGATATTTCCGCAACCAAGGCTCGTAACGCGTTGCGGTTTTCAATTCTGAATAGAGAATTAACAGACCTTTCCATGGATGTGCCAAACTCAAAATTTTTTTTCAATAAATTTTGGGAAAAATCATGGATAACCACTTGTCTATAAAAATCATTATTTTTTCGAAGTTCACCAATCCCATCGAGATATACATCAAACGAAAGGTCTGTTCAATACCTACACACACCTGTAAGCCAAATCGTCCTGCGTAGTCTGGTTAGCGAAATATGGCCATCCAAATCCAAAGTGATTTCACTGATTCCACAGATTTTTGAGCTTTAACTACCTAACAATGTGCTTGGGTGGCGATATTTCCGAAACCAGGCCTTGTAAAAGGTTGCGGTTTCCAAAATTTCTAGTCAATTTTGTAAGAGCTATTCACGGGTGAAAACCAGAAGGTTCTGCGAGGTCTGGTTATCGAAATATGGCCACCCAAAGTGATTTTACTGAAAATTGACCCAAATCTAAAAAAGTCATCGGATGCGGATGGAGATATTTCCGAAACCAAGGCTCGTAACGCGTTGCGGTTTTCAATTCTGAATAGAGAATTAACAGACCTTTCCATGGATGTGCCAAACTCAAAATTTTTTTTTTCAATTAATTTTGGGAAAAATCATGGACTAACCACTTGTCTATAAAAATCATTATTTTTTCGAAGTTCACCAATTCCATCGAAATATACATCAAACGAAAGGTCTGTTCAATACCTACACACACCTGTAAGCCAAATCGTCCTGCGTGGTCTGGTTAGCGAAATATGGCCATCCAAAGTGATTTCACTGATTCCACAGATTTTTGAGCTTTAACTACCTAACAATGTGCTTGGGTGGCGATATTTCCGAAACCAGGCCTTGTAAAAGGTTGCGGTTTCCAAAATTTCTAGTCAATTTTGTAAGAGCTATTCACGGGTGAAAACCAGAAGGTTCTGCGAGGTCTGGTTATCGAAATATGGCCACCCAAAGTGATTTTACTGAAAATTGACCCAAATCTAAAAAAGTCATCGGATGCGGATGGAGATATTTCCGAAACCAAGGCTCGTAACGCGTTGCGGTTTTCAATTCTGAATAGAGAATTAACAGACCTTTCCATGGATGTGCCAAACTCAAAATTTTTTTTTTCAATTAATTTTGGGAAAAATCATGGACACCACTTGTTTATAAAAATCATTATTTTTTCGAAGTTCACCAATTCCATCGAAATATACATCAAACGAAAGGTCTGTTCAATACCTACACACACCTGTAAGCCAAATCGTCCTGCGTGGTCTGGTTAGCGAAATATGGCCATCCAAAGTGATTTCACTGATTCCACAGATTTTTGAGCTTTAACTACCTAACAATGTGCTTGGGTGGCGATATTTCCGAAACCAGGCCTTGTAAAAGGTTGCGGTTTCCAAAATTTCTAGTCAATTTTGTAAGAGCTATTCACGGGTGAAAACCAGAAGGTTCTGCGAGGTCTGGTTATCGAAATATGGCCACCCAAAGTGATTTTACTGAAAATTGGCCCAAATCTAAAAAAGTCATCGGATGCGGATGGAGATATTTCCGCAACCAAGGCTCGTAACGCGTTGCGGTTTTCAATTCTGAATAGAGAATTAACAGACCTTTCCATGGATGTGCCAAACTCAAAATTTTTTTTTTCAATTAATTTTGGGAAAAATCATGGACTAACCACTTCTTGTCTATAAAAATCATTATTTTTTCGAAGTTCACCAATCCCATCGAGATATACATCAAACGAAAGGTCTGTTCAATACCTACACACACCTGTAAGCCAAATCGTCCTGCGTGGTCTGGTTAGCGAAATATGGCCATCCAAAGTGATTTCACTGATTCCACAGATTTTTGAGCTTTAACTACCTAACAATGTGCTTGGGTGGCGATATTTCCGAAACCAGGCCTTGTAAAAGGTTGCGGTTTCCAAAATTTCTAGTCAATTTTGTAAGAGCTATTCACGGGTGAAAACCAGAAGGTTCTGCGAGGTCTGGTTATCGAAATATGGCCACCCAAAGTGATTTTACTGAAAATTGACCCAAATCTAAAAAAGTCATCGGATGCGGATGGAGATATTTCCGAAACCAAGGCTCGTAACGCGTTGCGGTTTTCAATTCTGAATAGAGAATTAACAGACCTTTCCATGGATGTGCCAAACTCAAAATTTTTTTTTTCAATTAATTTTGGGAAAAATCATGGACACCACTTGTTTTTAAAAATCATTATTTTTTCGAAGTTCACCAATTCCATCGAAATATACATCAAACGAAAGGTCTGTTCAATACCTACACACACCTGTAAGCCAAATCGTCCTGCGTGGTCTGGTTAGCGAAATATGGCCATCCAAAGTGATTTCACTGATTCCACAGATTTTTGAGCTTTAACTACCTAACAATGTGCTTGGGTGGCGATATTTCCGAAACCAGGCCTTGTAAAAGGTTGCGGTTTCCAAAATTTCTAGTCAATTTTGTAAGAGCTATTCACGGGTGAAAACCAGAAGGTTCTGCGAGGTCTGGTTATCGAAATATGGCCACCCAAAGTGATTTTACTGAAAATTGACCCAAATCTAAAAAAGTCATCGGATGCGGATGGAGATATTTCCGCAACCAAGGCTCGTAACGCGTTGCGGTTTTCAATTCTGAATAGAGAATTAACAGACCTTTCCATGGATGTGCCAAACTCAAAATTTTTTTTTTTCAATTAATTTTGGGAAAAATTATAAAAATCATTATTTTTTCGAAGTTCACCAATTCCATCGAAATATACATCAAACGAAAGGTCTGTTCAATACCTACACACACCTGTAAGCCAAATCGTCCTGCGTGGTCTGGTTAGCGAAATATGGCCATCCAAAGTGATTTCACTGATTCCACAGATTTTTGAGCTTTAACTACCTAACAATGTGCTTGGGTGGCGATATTTCCGAAACCAGGCCTTGTAAAAGGTTGCGGTTTCCAAAATTTCTAGTCAATTTTGTAAGAGCTATTCACGGGTGAAAACCAGAAGGTTCTGCGAGGTCTGGTTATCGAAATATGGCCACCCAAAGTGATTTTACTGAAAATTGACCCAAATCTAAAAAAGTCATCGGATGCGGATGGAGATATTTCCGAAACCAAGGCTCGTAACGCGTTGCGGTTTTCAATTCTGAATAGAGAATTAACAGACCTTTCCATGGATGTGCCAAACTCAAAATTTTTTTTTTCAATTAATTTTGGGAAAAATCATGGACTAACCAC
Source organism: Chrysotoxum bicinctum (assembly GCA_911387755.1). Taxonomy (NCBI): domain Eukaryota; kingdom Metazoa; phylum Arthropoda; class Insecta; order Diptera; family Syrphidae; genus Chrysotoxum; species Chrysotoxum bicinctum. Next base: position 78,549,205 of record OU426990.1, read on the forward strand.
TTGTCTATAAAAATCATTATTTTTTCGAAGTTCACCAATTCCATCGAAATATACATCAAACGAAAGGTCTGTTCAATACCTACACACACCTGTAAGCCAGATCGTCCTGCGTGGTCTGGTTAGCGAAATATGGCCATCCAAAGTGATTTCACTGATTCCACAGATTTTTGAGCTTTAACTACCTAACAATGTGCTTGGGTGGCGATATTTCCGAAACCAGGCCTTGTAAAAGGTTGCGGTTTCCAAAATTTCTAGTCAATTTTGTAAGAGCTATTCACGGGTGAAAACCAGAAGGTTCTGCGAGGTCTGGTTATCGAAATATGGCCACCCAAAGTGATTTTACTGAAAATTGACCCAAATCTAAAAAAGTCATCGGATGCGGATGGAGATATTTCCGAAACCAAGGCTCGTAACGCGTTGCGGTTTTCAATTCTGAATAGAGAATTAACAGACCTTTCCATGGATGTGCCAAACTCAAAATTTTTTTTTTCAATTAATTTTGGGAAAAATCATGGACACCACTTGTTTATAAAAATCATTATTTTTTCGAAGTTCACCAATTCCATCGAAATATACATCAAACGAAAGGTCTGTTCAATACCTACACACACCTGTAAGCCAAATCGTCCTGCGTGGTCTGGTTAGCGAAATATGGCCATCCAAAGTGATTTCACTGATTCCACAGATTTTTGAGCTTTAACTACCTAACAATGTGCTTGGGTGGCGATATTTCCGAAACCAGGCCTTGTAAAAGGTTGCGGTTTCCAAAATTTCTAGTCAATTTTGTAAGAGCTATTCACGGGTGAAAACCAGAAGGTTCTGCGAGGTCTGGTTATCGAAATATGGCCACCCAAAGTGATTTTACTGAAAATTGGCCCAAATCTAAAAAAGTCATCGGATGCGGATGGAGATATTTCCGCAACCAAGGCTCGTAACGCGTTGCGGTTTTCAATTCTGAATAGAGAATTAACAGACCTTTCCATGGATGTGCCAAACTCAAAATTTTTTTTTTCAATTAATTTTGGGAAAAATCATGGACTAACCACTTCTTGTCTATAAAAATCATTATTTTTTCGAAGTTCACCAATCCCATCGAGATATACATCAAACGAAAGGTCTGTTCAATACCTACACACACCTGTAAGCCAAATCGTCCTGCGTGGTCTGGTTAGCGAAATATGGCCATCCAAAGTGATTTCACTGATTCCACAGATTTTTGAGCTTTAACTACCTAACAATGTGCTTGGGTGGCGATATTTCCGAAACCAGGCCTTGTAAAAGGTTGCGGTTTCCAAAATTTCTAGTCAATTTTGTAAGAGCTATTCACGGGTGAAAACCAGAAGGTTCTGCGAGGTCTGGTTATCGAAATATGGCCACCCAAAGTGATTTTACTGAAAATTGACCCAAATCTAAAAAAGTCATCGGATGCGGATGGAGATATTTCCGCAACCAAGGCTCGTAACGCGTTACGGTTTTCAATTCTGAATAGAGAATTAACAGACCTTTCCATGGATGTGCCAAACTCAAAATTTTTTTTTTCAATTAATTTTGGGAAAAATCATCAAATCACTTGTCTATAAAAATCATTATTTTTTCGAAGTTCACCAATCCCATCGAGATATACATCAAACGAAAGGTCTGTTCAATACCTACACACACCTGTAAGCCAAATCGTCCTGCGTGGTCTGGTTAGCGAAATATGGCCATCCAAAGTGATTTCACTGATTCCACAGATTTTTGAGCTTTAACTACCTAACAATGTGCTTGGGTGGCGATATTTCCCAAACCAGGCCTTGTAAAAGGTTGCGGTTTCCAAAATTTCTAGTCAATTTTGTAAGAGCTATTCACGGGTGAAAACCAGAAGGTTCTGCGAGGTCTGGTTATCGAAATATGGCCACCCAAAGTGATTTTACTGAAAATTGGCCCAAATCTAAAAAAGTCATCGGATGCGGATGGAGATATTTCCGCAACCAAGGCTCGTAACGCGTTGCGGTTTTCAATTCTGAATAGAGAATTAACAGACCTTTCCATGGATGTGCCAAACTCAAAATTTTTTTTTTCAATTAATTTTGGGAAAAATCATGGACTAACCACTTCTTGTCTATAAAAATCATTATTTTTTCGAAGTTCACCAATCCCATCGAGATATACATCAAACGAAAGGTCTGTTCAATACCTACACACACCTGTAAGCCAAATCGTCCTGCGTGGTCTGGTTAGCGAAATATGGCCATCCAAAGTGATTTCACTGATTCCACAGATTTTTGAGCTTTAACTACCTAACAATGTGCTTGGGTGGCGATATTTCCGAAACCAGGCCTTGTAAAAGGTTGCGGTTTCCAAAATTTCTAGTCAATTTTGTAAGAGCTATTCACGGGTGAAAACCAGAAGGTTCTGCGAGGTCTGGTTATCGAAATATGGCCACCCAAAGTGATTTTACTGAAAATTGGCCCAAATCTAAAAAAGTCATCGGATGCGGATGGAGATATTTCCGCAACCAAGGCTCGTAACGCGTTGCGGTTTTCAATTCTGAATAGAGAATTAACAGACCTTTCCATGGATGTGCCAAACTCAAAATTTTTTTTTTCAATTAATTTTGGGAAAAATCATGGACACTTCTGTCTATAAAAATCATTATTTTTTCGAAGTTCACCAATCCCATCGAGATATACATCAAACGAAAGGTCTGTTCAATACCTACACACACCTGTAAGCCAAATCGTCCTGCGTGGTCTGGTTAGCGAAATATGGCCATCCAAAGTGATTTCACTGATTCCACAGATTTTTGAGCTTTAACTACCTAACAATGTGCTTGGGTGGCGATATTTCCGAAACCAGGCCTTGTAAAAGGTTGCGGTTTCCAAAATTTCTAGTCAATTTTGTAAGAGCTATTCACGGGTGAAAACCAGAAGGTTCTGCGAGGTCTGGTTATCGAAATATGGCCACCCAAAGTGATTTTACTGAAAATTGACCCAAATCTAAAAAAGTCATCGGATGCGGATGGAGATATTTCCGAAACCAAGGCTCGTAACGCGTTGCGGTTTTCAATTCTGAATAGAGAATTAACAGACCTTTCCATGGATGTGCCAAACTCAAAATTTTTTTTTTCAATTAATTTTGGGAAAAATCATGGACTAACCACTTGTCTATAAAAATCATTATTTTTTCGAAGTTCACCAATTCCATCGAAATATACATCAAACGAAAGGTCTGTTCAATACCTACACACACCTGTAAGCCAAATCGTCCTGCGTGGTCTGGTTAGCGAAATATGGCCATCCAAAGTGATTTCACTGATTCCACAGATTTTTGAGCTTTAACTACCTAACAATGTGCTTGGGTGGCGATATTTCCGAAACCAGGCCTTGTAAAAGGTTGCGGTTTCCAAAATTTCTAGTCAATTTTGTAAGAGCTATTCACGGGTGAAAACCAGAAGGTTCTGCGAGGTCTGGTTATCGAAATATGGCCACCCAAAGTGATTTTACTGAAAATTGACCCAAATCTAAAAAAGTCATCGGATGCGGATGGAGATATTTCCGCAACCAAGGCTCGTAACGCGTTACGGTTTTCAATTCTGAATAGAGAATTAACAGACCTTTCCATGGATGTGCCAAACTCAAAATTTTTTTTTTCAATTAATTTTGGGAAAAATCATGGACTAACCACTTGTTTATAAAAATCATTATTTTTTCGAAGTTCACCAATCCCATCGAGATATACATCAAACGAAAGGTCTGTTCAATACCTACACACACCTGTAAGCCAAATCGTCCTGCGTGGTCTGGTTAGCGAAATATGGCCATCCAAAGTGATTTCACTGATTCCACAGATTTTTGAGCTTTAACTACCTAACAATGTGCTTGGGTGGCGATATTTCCGAAACCAGGCCTTGTAAAAGGTTGCGGTTTCCAAAATTTCTAGTCAATTTTGTAAGAGCTATTCACGGGTGAAAACCAGAAGGTTCTGCGAGGTCTGGTTATCGAAATATGGCCACCCAAAGTGATTTTACTGAAAATTGACCCAAATCTAAAAAAGTCATCGGATGCGGATGGAGATATTTCCGCAACCAAGGCTCGTAACGCGTTACGGTTTTCAATTCTGAATAGAGAATTAACAGACCTTTCCATGGATGTGCCAAACTCAAAATTTTTTTTTTCAATTAATTTTGGGAAAAATCATGGACTAACCACTTGTTTATAAAAATCATTATTTTTTCGAAGTTCACCAATCCCATCGAGATATACATCAAACGAAAGGTCTGTTCAATACCTACACACACCTGTAAGCCAAATCGTCCTGCGTGGTCTGGTTAGCGAAATATGGCCATCCAAAGTGATTTCACTGATTCCACAGATTTTTGAGCTTTAACTACCTAACAATGTGCTTGGGTGGCGATATTTCCGAAACCAGGGCCTTGTAAAAGGTTGCGGTTTCCAAAATTTCTAGTCAATTTTGTAAGAGCTATTCACGGGTGAAAACCAGAAGGTTCTGCGAGGTCTGGTTATCGAAATATGGCCACCCAAAGTGATTTTACTGAAAATTGACCCAAATCTAAAAAAGTCATCGGATGCGGATGGAGATATTTCCGCAACCAAGGCTCGTAACGCGTTGCGGTTTTCAATTCTGAATAGAGAATTAACAGACCTTTCCATGGATGTGCCAAACTCAAAATTTTTTTTTCAATTAATTTTGGGAAAAATCATGGACTAACCACTTCTTGTCTATAAAAATCATTATTTTTTCGAAGTTCACCAATCCCATCGAGATATACATCAAACGAAAGGTCTGTTCAATACCTACACACACCTGTAAGCCAAATCGTCCTGCGTGGTCTGGTTAGCGAAATATGGCCATCCAAAGTGATTTCACTGATTCCACAGATTTTTGAGCTTTAACTACCTAACAATGTGCTTGGGTGGCGATATTTCCGAAACCAGGCCTTGTAAAAGGTTGCGGTTTCCAAAATTTCTAGTCAATTTTGTAAGAGCTATTCACGGGTGAAAACCAGAAGGTTCTGCGAGGTCTGGTTATCGAAATATGGCCACCCAAAGTGATTTTACTGAAAATTGACCCAAATCTAAAAAAGTCATCGGATGCGGATGGAGATATTTCCGAAACCAAGGCTCGTAACGCGTTGCGGTTTTCAATTCTGAATAGAGAATTAACAGACCTTTTCATGGATGTGCCAAACTCAAAATTTTTTTTTTCAATTAATTTTGGGAAAAATCATGGACACCACTTGTTTTTAAAAATCATTATTTTTTCGAAGTTCACCAATTCCATCGAAATATACATCAAACGAAAGGTCTGTTCAATACCTACACACACCTGTAAGCCAAATCGTCCTGCGTGGTCTGGTTAGCGAAATATGGCCATCCAAAGTGATTTCACTGATTCCACAGATTTTTGAGCTTTAACTACCTAACAATGTGCTTGGGTGGCGATATTTCCGAAACCAGGCCTTGTAAAAGGTTGCGGTTTCCAAAATTTCTAGTCAATTTTGTAAGAGCTATTCACGGGTGAAAACCAGAAGGTTCTGCGAGGTCTGGTTATCGAAATATGGCCACCCAAAGTGATTTTACTGAAAATTGACCCAAATCTAAAAAAGTCATCGGATGCGGATGGAGATATTTCCGCAACCAAGGCTCGTAACGCGTTGCGGTTTTCAATTCTGAATAGAGAATTAACAGACCTTTCCATGGATGTGCCAAACTCAAAATTTTTTTTTTTCAATTAATTTTGGGAAAAATTATAAAAATCATTATTTTTTCGAAGTTCACCAATTCCATCGAAATATACATCAAACGAAAGGTCTGTTCAATACCTACACACACCTGTAAGCCAAATCGTCCTGCGTGGTCTGGTTAGCGAAATATGGCCATCCAAAGTGATTTCACTGATTCCACAGATTTTTGAGCTTTAACTACCTAACAATGTGCTTGGGTGGCGATATTTCCGAAACCAGGCCTTGTAAAAGGTTGCGGTTTCCAAAATTTCTAGTCAATTTTGTAAGAGCTATTCACGGGTGAAAACCAGAAGGTTCTGCGAGGTCTGGTTATCGAAATATGGCCACCCAAAGTGATTTTACTGAAAATTGACCCAAATCTAAAAAAGTCATCGGATGCGGATGGAGATATTTCCGAAACCAAGGCTCGTAACGCGTTGCGGTTTTCAATTCTGAATAGAGAATTAACAGACCTTTCCATGGATGTGCCAAACTCAAAATTTTTTTTTTCAATTAATTTTGGGAAAAATCATGGACTAACCACTTGTCTATAAAAATCATTATTTTTTCGAAGTTCACCAATTCCATCGAAATATACATCAAACGAAAGGTCTGTTCAATACCTACACACACCTGTAAGCCAAATCGTCCTGCGTGGTCTGGTTAGCGAAATATGGCCATCCAAAGTGATTTCACTGATTCCACAGATTTTTGAGCTTTAACTACCTAACAATGTGCTTGGGTGGCGATATTTCCGAAACCAGGCCTTGTAAAAGGTTGCGGTTTCCAAAATTTCTAGTCAATTTTGTAAGAGCTATTCACGGGTGAAAACCAGAAGGTTCTGCGAGGTCTGGTTATCGAAATATGGCCACCCAAAGTGATTTTACTGAAAATTGACCCAAATCTAAAAAAGTCATCGGATGCGGATGGAGATATTTCCGAAACCAAGGCTCGTAACGCGTTGCGGTTTTCAATTCTGAATAGAGAATTAACAGACCTTTCCATGGATGTGCCAAACTCAAAATTTTTTTTTTCAATTAATTTTGGGAAAAATCATGGACACCACTTGTTTATAAAAATCATTATTTTTTCGAAGTTCACCAATTCCATCGAAATATACATCAAACGAAAGGTCTGTTCAATACCTACACACACCTGTAAGCCAAATCGTCCTGCGTGGTCTGGTTAGCGAAATATGGCCATCCAAAGTGATTTCACTGATTCCACAGATTTTTGAGCTTTAACTACCTAACAATGTGCTTGGGTGGCGATATTTCCGAAACCAGGCCTTGTAAAAGGTTGCGGTTTCCAAAATTTCTAGTCAATTTTGTAAGAGCTATTCACGGGTGAAAACCAGAAGGTTCTGCGAGGTCTGGTTATCGAAATATGGCCACCCAAAGTGATTTTACTGAAAATTGGCCCAAATCTAAAAAAGTCATCGGATGCGGATGGAGATATTTCCGCAACCAAGGCTCGTAACGCGTTGCGGTTTTCAATTCTGAATAGAGAATTAACAGACCTTTCCATGGATGTGCCAAACTCAAAATTTTTTTTTTTCAATTAATTTTGGGAAAAATCATGGACTAACCACTTCTTGTCTATAAAAATCATTATTTTTTCGAAGTTCACCAATCCCATCGAGATATACATCAAACGAAAGGTCTGTTCAATACCTACACACACCTGTAAGCCAAATCGTCCTGCGTGGTCTGGTTAGCGAAATATGGCCATCCAAAGTGATTTCACTGATTCCACAGATTTTTGAGCTTTAACTACCTAACAATGTGCTTGGGTGGCGATATTTCCGAAACCAGGCCTTGTAAAAGGTTGCGGTTTCCAAAATTTCTAGTCAATTTTGTAAGTGCTATTCACGGGTGAAAACCAGAAGGTTCTGCGAGGTCTGGTTATCGAAATATGGCCACCCAAAGTGATTTTACTGAAAATTGGCCCAAATCTAAAAAAGTCATCGGATGCGGATGGAGATATTTCCGCAACCAAGGCTCGTAACGCGTTGCGGTTTTCAATTCTGAATAGAGAATTAACAGACCTTTCCATGGATGTGCCAAACTCAAATTTTTTTTTTCAATTAATTTTGGGAAAAATCATGGACTAACCACTTCTTGTCTATAAAAATCATTATTTTTTCGAAGTTCACCAATCCCATCGAGATATACATCAAACGAAAGGTCTGTTCAATACCTACACACACCTGTAAGCCAAATCGTCCTGCGTGGTCTGGTTAGCGAAATATGGCCATCCAAAGTGATTTCACTGATTCCACAGATTTTTGAGCTTTAACTACCTAACAATGTGCTTGGGTGGCGATATTTCCGAAACCAGGCCTTGTAAAAGGTTGCGGTTTCCAAAATTTCTATTCAATTTTGTAAGAGCTATTCACGGGTGAAAACCAGAAGGTTCTGCGAGGTCTGGTTATCGAAATATGGCCACCCAAAGTGATTTAACTGAAAATTGACCCAAATCTAAAAAAGTCATCGGATGCGGATGGAGATATTTCCGAAACCAAGGCTCGTAACGCGTTGCGGTTTTCAATTCTGAATAGAGAATTAACAGACCTTTCCATGGATGTGCCAAACTCAAAATTTTTTTTTTTCAATTAATTTTGGGAAAAATCATGGACTAACCACTTGTCTATAAAAATCATTATTTTTTCGAAGTTCACCAATCCCATCGAGATATACATCAAACGAAAGGTCTGTTCAATACCTACACACACCTGTAAGCCAAATCGTCCTGCGTGGTCTGGTTAGCGAAATATGGCCATCCAAAGTGATTTCACTGATTCCACAGATTTTTGAGCTTTAACTACCTAACAATGTGCTTGGGTGGCGATATTTCCGAAACCAGGCCTTGTAAAAGGTTGCGGTTTCCAAAATTTCTAGTCAATTTTGTAAGAGCTATTCACGGGTGAAAACCAGAAGGTTCTGCGAGGTCTGGTTATCGAAATATGGCCACCCAAAGTGATTTTACTGAAAATTGACCCAAATCTAAAAAAGTCATCGGATGCGGATGGAGATATTTCCGCAACCAAGGCTCGTAACGCGTTGCGGTTTTCAATTCTGAATAGAGAATTAACAGACCTTTCCATGGATGTGCCAAACTCAAAATTTTTTTTTTCAATTAATTTTGGGAAAAATCATGGACACCACTTGTTTATAAAAATCATTATTTTTTCGAAGTTCACCAATTCCATCGAAATATACATCAAACGAAAGGTCTGTTCAATACCTACACACACCTGTAAGCCAAATCGTCCTGCGTGGTCTGGTTAGCGAAATATGGCCATCCAAAGTGATTTCACTGATTCCACAGATTTTTGAGCTTTAACTACCTAACAATGTGCTTGGGTGGCGATATTTCCGAAACCAGGCCTTGTAAAAGGTTGCGGTTTCCAAAATTTCTAGTCAATTTTGTAAGAGCTATTCACGGGTGAAAACCAGAAGGTTCTGCGAGGTCTGGTTATCGAAATATGGCCACCCAAAGTGATTTTACTGAAAATTGGCCCAAATCTAAAAAAGTCATCGGATGCGGATGGAGATATTTCCGCAACCAAGGCTCGTAACGCGTTGCGGTTTTCAATTCTGAATAGAGAATTAACAGACCTTTCCATGGATGTGCCAAACTCAAAATTTTTTTTTTCAATTAATTTTGGGAAAAATCATGGACTATAACCACTTGTCTATAAAAATCATTATTTTTTCGAAGTTCACCAATCCCATCGAGATATACATCAAACGAAAGGTCTGTTCAATACCTACACACACCTGTAAGCCAAATCGTCCTGCGTGGTCTGGTTAGCGAAATATGGCCATCCAAAGTGATTTCACTGATTCCACAGATTTTTGAGCTTTAACTACCTAACAATGTGCTTGGGTGGCGATATTTCCGAAACCAGGCCTTGTAAAAGGTTGCGGTTTCCAAAATTTCTAGTCAATTTTGTAAGAGCTATTCACGGGTGAAAACCAGAAGGTTCTGCGAGGTCTGGTTATCGAAATATGGCCACCCAAAGTGATTTTACTGAAAATTGGCCCAAATCTAAAAAAGTCATCGGATGCGGATGGAGATATTTCCGCAACCAAGGCTCGTAACGCGTTACGGTTTTCAATTCTGAATAGAGAATTAACAGACCTTTCCATGGATGTGCCAAACTCAAAAATTTTTTTTTCAATTAATTTTGGGAAAAATCATGGACTAACCACTTCTTGTCTATAAAAATCATTATTTTTTCGAAGTTCACCAATCCCATCGAGATATACATCAAACGAAAGGTCTGTTCAATACCTACACACACCTGTAAGCCAAATCGTCCTGCGTGGCCTGGTTAGCGAAATATGGCCATCCAAAGTGATTTCACTGATTCCACAGATTTTTGAGCTTTAACTACCTAACAATGTGCTTGGGTGGCGATATTTCCGAAACCAGGCCTTAAAAAAGGTTGCGGTTTCCAAAATTTCTAGTCAATTTTGTAAGAGCTATTCACGGGTGAAAACCAGAAGGTTCTGCGAGGTCTGGTTATCGAAATATGGCCACCCAAAGTGATTTTACTGAAAATTGACCCAAATCTAAAAAAGTCATCGGATGCGGATGGAGATATTTCCGAAACCAAGACTCGTAACGCGTTGCGGTTTTCAATTCTGAATAGAGAATTAACAGACCTTTCCATGGATGTGCCAAACTCAAAATTTTTTTTTTCAATTAATTTTGGGAAAAATCATGGACTAACCAATTGTCTATAAAAATCATTATTTTTTCGAAGTTCACCAATCCCATCGAGATATACATCAAACGAAAGGTCTGTTCAATACCTACACACACCTGTAAGCCAAATCGTCCTGCGTGGTCTGGTTAGCGAAATATGGCCATCCAAAGTGATTTCACTGATTCCACAGATTTTTGAGCTTTAACTACCTAACAATGTGCTTGGGTGGCGATATTTCCGAAACCAGGCCTTGTAAAAGGTTGCGGTTTCCAAAATTTCTAGTCAATTTTGTAAGAGCTATTCACGGGTGAAAACCAGAAGGTTCTGCGAGGTCTGGTTATCGAAATATGGCCACCCAAAGTGATTTTACTGAAAATTGGCCCAAATCTAAAAAAGTCATCGGATGCGGATGGAGATATTTCCGCAACCAAGGCTCGTAACGCGTTGCGGTTTTCAATTCTGAATAGAGAATTAACAGACCTTTCCATGGATGTGCCAAACTCAAAATTTTTTTTTTCAATTAATTTTGGGAAAAATCATGGACTAACCACTTGTTTATAAAAATCATTATTTTTTCGAAGTTCACCAATCCCATCGAGATATACATCAAACGAAAGGTCTGTTCAATACCTACACACACCTGTAAGCCAAATCGTCCTGCGTGGTCTGGTTAGCGAAATATGGCCATCCAAAGTGATTTCACTGATTCCACAGATTTTTGAGCTTTAACTACCTAACAATGTGCTTGGGTGGCGATATTTCCGAAACCAGGCCTTGTAAAAGGTTGCGGTTTCCAAAATTTCTAGTCAATTTTGTAAGAGCTATTCACGGGTGAAAACCAGAAGGTTCTGCGAGGTCTGGTTATCGAAATATGGCCACCCAAAGTGATTTTACTGAAAATTGGCCCAAATCTAAAAAAGTCATCGGATGCGGATGGAGATATTTCCGCAACCAAGGCTCGTAACGCGTTGCGGTTTTCAATTCTGAATAGAGAATTAACAGACCTTTCCATGGATGTGCCAAACTCAAAATTTTTTTTTTCAATTAATTTTGGGAAAAATCATGGACTAACCACTTGTTTATAAAAATCATTATTTTTTCGAAGTTCACCAATCCCATCGAGATATACATCAAACGAAAGGTCTGTTCAATACCTACACACACCTGTAAGCCAAATCGTCCTGCGTGGTCTGGTTAGCGAAATATGGCCATCCAAAGTGATTTCACTGATTCCACAGATTTTTGAGCTTTAACTACCTAACAATGTGCTTGGGTGGCGATATTTCCGAAACCAGGCCTTGTAAAAGGTTGCGGTTTCCAAAATTTCTAGTCAATTTTGTAAGAGCTATTCACGGGTGAAAACCAGAAGGTTCTGCGAGGTCTGGTTATCGAAATATGGCCACCCAAAGTGATTTTACTGAAAATTGACCCAAATCTAAAAAAGTCATCGGATGCGGATGGAGATATTTCCGCAACCAAGGCTCGTAACGCGTTGCGGTTTTCAATTCTGAATAGAGAATTAACAGACCTTTCCATGGATGTGCCAAACTCAAATTTTTTTTTTCAGTTAATTTTGGGAAAAATCATGGACCACTTGTCTATAAAAATCATTATTTTTTCGAAGTTCACCAATCCCATCGAGATATACATCAAACGAAAGGTCTGTTCAATACCTACACACACCTGTAAGCCAAATCGTCCTGCGTGGTCTGGTTAGCGAAATATGGCCATCCAAAGTGATTTCACTGATTCCACAGATTTTTGAGCTTTAACTACCTAACAATGTGCTTGGGTGGCGATATTTCCGAAACCAGGCCTTGTAAAAGGTTGCGGTTTCCAAAATTTCTAGTCAATTTTGTAAGAGCTATTCACGGGTGAAAACCAGAAGGTTCTGCGAGGTCTGGTTATCGAAATATGGCCACCCAAAGTGATTTTACTGAAAATTGGCCCAAATCTAAAAAAGTCATCGGATGCGGATGGAGATATTTCCGCAACCAAGGCTCGTAACGCGTTACGGTTTTCAATTCTGAATAGAGAATTAACAGACCTTTCCATGGATGTGCCAAACTCAAAATTTTTTTTTTCAATTAATTTTGGGAAAAATCATGGACTAACTAACCACTTGTCTATAAAAATCATTATTTTTTCGAAGTTCACCAATCCCATCGAGATATACATCAAACGAAAGGTCTGTTCAATACCTACACACACCTGTAAGCCAAATCGTCCTGCGTGGTCTGGTTAGCGAAATATGGCCATCCAAAGTGATTTCACTGATTCCACAGATTTTTGAGCTTTAACTACCTAACAATGTGCTTGGGTGGCGATATTTCCGAAACCAGGCCTTGTAAAAGGTTGCGGTTTCCAAAATTTCTAGTCAATTTTGTAAGAGCTATTCACGGGTGAAAACCAGAAGGTTCTGCGAGGTCTGGTTATCGAAATATGGCCACCCAAAGTGATTTTACTGAAAATTGACCCAAATCTAAAAAAGTCATCGGATGCGGATGGAGATATTTCCGAAACCAAGGCTCGTAACGCGTTGCGGTTTTCAATTCTGAATAGAGAATTAACAGACCTTTCCATGGATGTGCCAAACTCAAAATTTTTTTTTTCAATTAATTTTGGGAAAAATCATGGACTAACCACTTGTCTATAAAAATCATTATTTTTTCGAAGTTCACCTATTCCATCGAAATATACATCAAACGAAAGGTCTGTTCAATACCTACACACACCTGTAAGCCAAATCGTCCTGCGTGGTCTGGTTAGCGAAATATGGCCATCCAAAGTGATTTCACTGATTCCACAGATTTTTGAGCTTTAACTACCTAACAATGTGCTTGGGTGGCGATATTTCCGAAACCAGGCCTTGTAAAAGGTTGCGGTTTCCAAAATTTCTAGTCAATTTTGTAAGAGCTATTCACGGGTGAAAACCAGAAGGTTCTGCGAGGTCTGGTTATCGAAATATGGCCACCCAAAGTGATTTTACTGAAAATTGACCCAAATCTAAAAAAGTCATCGGATGCGGATGGAGATATTTCCGAAACCAAGGCTCGTAACGCGTTGCGGTTTTCAATTCTGAATAGAGAATTAACAGACCTTTCCATGGATGTGCCAAACTCAAAATTTTTTTTTCAATTAATTTTGGGAAAAATCATGGACTAACCACTTGTCTATAAAAATCATTATTTTTTCGAAGTTCACCAATCCCATCGAGATATACATCAAACGAAAGGTCTGTTCAATACCTACACACACCTGTAAGCCAAATCGTCCTGCGTGGTCTGGTTAGCGAAATATGGCCATCCAAAGTGATTTCACTGATTCCACAGATTTTTGAGCTTTAACTACCTAACAATGTGCTTGGGTGGCGATATTTCCGAAACCAGGCCTTGTAAAAGGTTGCGGTTTCCAAAATTTCTAGTCAATTTTGTAAGAGCTATTCACGGGTGAAAACCAGAAGGTTCTGCGAGGTCTGGTTATCGAAATATGGCCACCCAAAGTGATTTTACTGAAAATTGACCCAAATCTAAAAAAGTCATCGGATGCGGATGGAGATATTTCCGCAACCAAGGCTCGTAACGCGTTACGGTTTTCAATTCTGAATAGAGAATTAACAGACCTTTCCATGGATGTGCCAAACTCAAAATTTTTTTTTCAATTAATTTTGGGAAAAATCATGGACTAACCACTTGTCTATAAAAATCATTATTTTTTCGAAGTTCACCAATCCCATCGAGATATACATCAAACGAAAGGTCTGTTCAATACCTACACACACCTGTAAGCCAAATCGTCCTGCGTGGTCTGGTTAGCGAAATATGGCCATCCAAAGTGATTTCACTGATTCCACAGATTTTTGAGCTTTAACTACCTAACAATGTGCTTGGGTGGCGATATTTCCGAAACCAGGCCTTGTAAAAGGTTGCGGTTTCCAAAATTTCTAGTCAATTTTGTAAGAGCTATTCACGGGTGAAAACCAGAAGGTTCTGCGAGGTCTGGTTATCGAAATATGGCCACCCAAAGTGATTTTACTGAAAATTGACCCAAATCTAAAAAAGTCATCGGATGCGGATGGAGATATTTCCGCAACCAAGGCTCGTAACGCGTTACGGTTTTCAATTCTGAATAGAGAATTAACAGACCTTTCCATGGATGTGCCAAACTCAAAATTTTTTTTTTCAATTAATTTTGGGAAAAATCATGGACTAACCACTTGTCTATAAAAATCATTATTTTTTCGAAGTTCACCAATTCCATCGAAATATACATCAAACGAAAGGTCTGTTCAATACCTACACACACCTGTAAGCCAAATCGTCCTGCGTGGTCTGGTTAGCGAAATATGGCCATCCAAAGTGATTTCACTGATTCCACAGATTTTTGAGCTTTAACTACCTAACAATGTGCTTGGGTGGCGATATTTCCGAAACCAGGCCTTGTAAAAGGTTGCGGTTTCCAAAATTTCTAGTCAATTTTGTAAGAGCTATTCACGGGTGAAAACCAGAAGGTTCTGCGAGGTCTGGTTATCGAAATATGGCCACCCAAAGTGATTTTACTGAAAATTGACCCAAATCTAAAAAAGTCATCGGATGCGGATGGAGATATTTCCGCAACCAAGGCTCGTAACGCGTTACGGTTTTCAATTCTGAATAGAGAATTAACAGACCTTTCCATGGATGTGCCAAACTCAAAATTTTTTTTTTCAATTAATTTTGGGAAAAATCATGGACTAACCACTTGTCTATAAAAATCATTATTTTTTCGAAGTTCACCAATTCCATCGAAATATACATCAAACGAAAGGTCTGTTCAATACCTACACACACCTGTAAGCCAAATCGTCCTGCGTGGTCTGGTTAGCGAAATATGGCCATCCAAAGTGATTTCACTGATTCCACAGATTTTTGAGCTTTAACTACCTAACAATGTGCTTGGGTGGCGATATTTCCGAAACCAGGCCTTGTAAAAGGTTGCGGTTTCCAAAATTTCTAGTCAATTTTGTAAGAGCTATTCACGGGTGAAAACCAGAAGGTTCTGCGAGGTCTGGTTATCGAAATATGGCCACCCAAAGTGATTTTACTGAAAATTGACCCAAATCTAAAAAAGTCATCGGATGCGGATGGAGATATTTCCGAAACCAAGGCTCGTAACGCGTTGCGGTTTTCAATTCTGAATAGAGAATTAACAGACCTTTCCATGGATGTGCCAAACTCAAAATTTTTTTTTCAATTAATTTTGGGAAAAATCATGGACTAACCACTTGTCTATAAAAATCATTATTTTTTCGAAGTTCACCAATCCCATCGAGATATACATCAAACGAAAGGTCTGTTCAATACCTACACACACCTGTAAGCCAAATCGTCCTGCGTGGTCTGGTTAGCGAAATATGGCCATCCAAAGTGATTTCACTGATTCCACAGATTTTTGAGCTTTAACTACCTAACAATGTGCTTGGGTGGCGATATTTCCGAAACCAGGCCTTGTAAAAGGTTGCGGTTTCCAAAATTTCTAGTCAATTTTGTAAGAGCTATTCACGGGTGAAAACCAGAAGGTTCTGCGAGGTCTGGTTATCGAAATATGGCCACCCAAAGTGATTTTACTGAAAATTGACCCAAATCTAAAAAAGTCATCGGATGCGGATGGAGATATTTCCGCAACCAAGGCTCGTAACGCGTTACGGTTTTCAATTCTGAATAGAGAATTAACAGACCTTTCCATGGATGTGCCAAACTCAAAATTTTTTTTTCAATTAATTTTGGGAAAAATCATGGACTAACCACTTGTCTATAAAAATCATTATTTTTTCGAAGTTCACCAATCCCATCGAGATATACATCAAACGAAAGGTCTGTTCAATACCTACACACACCTGTAAGCCAAATCGTCCTGCGTGGTCTGGTTAGCGAAATATGGCCATCCAAAGTGATTTCACTGATTCCACAGATTTTTGAGCTTTAACTACCTAACAATGTGCTTGGGTGGCGATATTTCCGAAACCAGGCCTTGTAAAAGGTTGCGGTTTCCAAAATTTCTAGTCAATTTTGTAAGAGCTATTCACGGGTGAAAACCAGAAGGTTCTGCGAGGTCTGGTTATCGAAATATGGCCACCCAAAGTGATTTTACTGAAAATTGACCCAAATCTAAAAAAGTCATCGGATGCGGATGGAGATATTTCCGCAACCAAGGCTCGTAACGCGTTACGGTTTTCAATTCTGAATAGAGAATTAACAGACCTTTCCATGGATGTGCCAAACTCAAAATTTTTTTTTTCAATTAATTTTGGGAAAAATCATGGACTAACCACTTGTCTATAAAAATCATTATTTTTTCGAAGTTCACCAATTCCATCGAAATATACATCAAACGAAAGGTCTGTTCAATACCTACACACACCTGTAAGCCAAATCGTCCTGCGTGGTCTGGTTAGCGAAATATGGCCATCCAAAGTGATTTCACTGATTCCACAGATTTTTGAGCTTTAACTACCTAACAATGTGCTTGGGTGGCGATATTTCCGAAACCAGGCCTTGTAAAAGGTTGCGGTTTCCAAAATTTCTAGTCAATTTTGTAAGAGCTATTCACGGGTGAAAACCAGAAGGTTCTGCGAGGTCTGGTTATCGAAATATGGCCACCCAAAGTGATTTTACTGAAAATTGACCCAAATCTAAAAAAGTCATCGGATGCGGATGGAGATATTTCCGCAACCAAGGCTCGTAACGCGTTACGGTTTTCAATTCTGAATAGAGAATTAACAGACCTTTCCATGGATGTGCCAAACTCAAAATTTTTTTTTTCAATTAATTTTGGGAAAAATCATGGACTAACCACTTGTTTATAAAAATCATTATTTTTTCGAAGTTCACCAATTCCATCGAAATATACATCAAACGAAAAGTCTGTTCAATACCTACACACACCTGTAAGCCAAATCGTCCTGCGTGGTCTGGTTAGCGAAATATGGCCATCCAAAGTGATTTCACTGATTCCACAGATTTTTGAGCTTTAACTACCTAACAATGTGCTTGGGTGGCGATATTTCCGAAACCAGGCCTTGTAAAAGGTTGCGGTTTCCAAAATTTCTAGTCAATTTTGTAAGAGCTATTCACGGGTGAAAACCAGAAGGTTCTGCGAGGTCTGGTTATCGAAATATGGCCACCCAAAGTGATTTTACTGAAAATTGACCCAAATCTAAAAAAGTCATCGGATGCGGATGGAGATATTTCCGAAACCAAGGCTCGTAACGCGTTGCGGTTTTCAATTCTGAATAGAGAATTAACAGACCTTTCCATGGATGTGCCAAACTCAAAATTTTTTTTTTCAATTAATTTTGGGAAAAATCATGGACTAACCACTTGTCTATAAAAATCATTATTTTTTCGAAGTTCACCAATCCCATCGAGATATACATCAAACGAAAGGTCTGTTCAATACCTACACACACCTGTAAGCCAAATCGTCCTGCGTGGTCTGGTTAGCGAAATATGGCCATCCAAAGTGATTTCACTGATTCCACAGATTTTTGAGCTTTAACTACCTAACAATGTGCTTGGGTGGCGATATTTCCGAAACCAGGCCTTGTAAAAGGTTGCGGTTTCCAAAATTTCTAGTCAATTTTGTAAGAGCTATTCACGGGTGAAAACCAGAAGGTTCTGCGAGGTCTGGTTATCGAAATATGGCCACCCAAAGTGATTTTACTGAAAATTGACCCAAATCTAAAAAAGTCATCGGATGCGGATGGAGATATTTCCGCAACCAAGGCTCGTAACGCGTTACGGTTTTCAATTCTGAATAGAGAATTAACAGACCTTTCCATGGATGTGCCAAACTCAAAATTTTTTTTTTCAATTAATTTTGGGAAAAATCATGGACTAACCACTTGTTTATAAAAATCATTATTTTTTCGAAGTTCACCAATTCCATCGAAATATACATCAAACGAAAAGTCTGTTCAATACCTACACACACCTGTAAGCCAAATCGTCCTGCGTGGTCTGGTTAGCGAAATATGGCCATCCAAAGTGATTTCACTGATTCCACAGATTTTTGAGCTTTAACTACCTAACAATGTGCTTGGGTGGCGATATTTCCGAAACCAGGCCTTGTAAAAGGTTGCGGTTTCCAAAATTTCTAGTCAATTTTGTAAGAGCTATTCACGGGTGAAAACCAGAAGGTTCTGCGAGGTCTGGTTATCGAAATATGGCCACCCAAAGTGATTTTACTGAAAATTGACCCAAATCTAAAAAAGTCATCGGATGCGGATGGAGATATTTCCGCAACCAAGGCTCGTAACGCGTTACGGTTTTCAATTCTGAATAGAGAATTAACAGACCTTTCCATGGATGTGCCAAACTCAAAATTTTTTTTTTCAATTAATTTTGGGAAAAATCATGGACTAACCACTTGTCTATAAAAATCATTATTTTTTTGAAGTTCACCAATTCCATCGAAATATACATCAAACGAAAGGTCTGTTCAATACCTACACACACCTGTAAGCCAAATCGTCCTGCGTGGTCTGGTTAGCGAAATATGGCCATCCAAAGTGATTTCACTGATTCCACAGATTTTTGAGCTTTAACTACCTAACAATGTGCTTGGGTGGCGATATTTCCGAAACCAGGCCTTGTAAAAGGTTGCGGTTTCCAAAATTTCTAGTCAATTTTGTAAGAGCTATTCACGGGTGAAAACCAGAAGGTTCTGCGAGGTCTGGTTATCGAAATATGGCCACCCAAAGTGATTTTACTGAAAATTGACCCAAATCTAAAAAAGTCATCGGATGCGGATGGAGATATTTCCGCAACCAAGGCTCGTAACGCGTTACGGTTTTCAATTCTGAATAGAGAATTAACAGACCTTTCCATGGATGTGCCAAACTCAAAATTTTTTTTTTCAATTAATTTTGGGAAAAATCATGGACTAACCACTTGTTTATAAAAATCATTATTTTTTCGAAGTTCACCAATTCCATCGAAATATACATCAAACGAAAAGTCTGTTCAATACCTACACACACCTGTAAGCCAAATCGTCCTGCGTGGTCTGGTTAGCGAAATATGGCCATCCAAAGTGATTTCACTGATTCCACAGATTTTTGAGCTTTAACTACCTAACAATGTGCTTGGGTGGCGATATTTCCGAAACCAGGCCTTGTAAAAGGTTGCGGTTTCCAAAATTTCTAGTCAATTTTGTAAGAGCTATTCACGGGTGAAAACCAGAAGGTTCTGCGAGGTCTGGTTATCGAAATATGGCCACCCAAAGTGATTTTACTGAAAATTGACCCAAATCTAAAAAAGTCATCGGATGCGGATGGAGATATTTCCGAAACCAAGACTCGTAACGCGTTGCGGTTTTCAATTCTGAATAGAGAATTAACAGACCTTTCCATGGATGTGCCAAACTCAAAATTTTTTTTTTCAATTAATTTTGGGAAAAATCATGGACTAACCACTTGTCTATAAAAATCATTATTTTTTCGAAGTTCACCAATCCCATCGAGATATACATCAAACGAAAGGTCTGTTCAATACCTACACACACCTGTAAGCCAAATCGTCCTGCGTGGTCTGGTTAGCGAAATATGGCCATCCAAAGTGATTTCACTGATTCCACAGATTTTTGAGCTTTAACTACCTAACAATGTGCTTGGGTGGCGATATTTCCGAAACCAGGCCTTAAAAAAGGTTGCGGTTTCCAAAATTTCTAGTCAATTTTGTAAGAGCTATTCACGGGTGAAAACCAGAAGGTTCTGCGAGGTCTGGTTATCGAAATATGGCCACCCAAAGTGATTTTACTGAAAATTGACCCAAATCTAAAAAAGTCATCGGATGCGGATGGAGATATTTCCGAAACCAAGACTCGTAACGCGTTGCGGTTTTCAATTCTGAATAGAGAATTAACAGACCTTTCCATGGATGTGCCAAACTCAAAATTTTTTTTTTCAATTAATTTTGGGAAAAATCATGGACTAACCACTTGTCTATAAAAATCATTATTTTTTCGAAGTTCACCAATCCCATCGAGATATACATCAAACGAAAGGTCTGTTCAATACCTACACACACCTGTAAGCCAAATCGTCCTGCGTGGTCTGGTTAGCGAAATATGGCCATCCAAAGTGATTTCACTGATTCCACAGATTTTTGAGCTTTAACTACCTAACAATGTGCTTGGGTGGCGATATTTCCGAAACCAGGCCTTGTAAAAGGTTGCGGTTTCCAAAATTTCTAGTCAATTTTGTAAGAGCTATTCACGGGTGAAAACCAGAAGGTTCTGCGAGGTCTGGTTATCGAAATATGGCCACCCAAAGTGATTTTACTGAAAATTGACCCAAATCTAAAAAAGTCATCGGATGCGGATGGAGATATTTCCGAAACCAAGGCTCGTAACGCGTTGCGGTTTTCAATTCTGAATAGAGAATTAACAGACCTTTCCATGGATGTGCCAAACTCAAAATTTTTTTTTTCAATTAATTTTGGGAAAAATCATGGACTAACCACTTGTCTATAAAAATCATTATTTTTTCGAAGTTCACCAATTCCATCGAAATATACATCAAACGAAAGGTCTGTTCAATACCTACACACACCTGTAAGCCAAATCGTCCTGCGTGGTCTGGTTAGCGAAATATGGCCATCCAAAGTGATTTCACTGATTCCACAGATTTTTGAGCTTTAACTACCTAACAATGTGCTTGGGTGGCGATATTTCCGAAACCAGGCCTTGTAAAAGGTTGCGGTTTCCAAAATTTCTAGTCAATTTTGTAAGAGCTATTCACGGGTGAAAACCAGAAGGTTCTGCGAGGTCTGGTTATCGAAATATGGCCACCCAAAGTGATTTTACTGAAAATTGGCCCAAATCTAAAAAAGTCATCGGATGCGGATGGAGATATTTCCGCAACCAAGGCTCGTAACGCGTTGCGGTTTTCAATTCTGAATAGAGAATTAACAGACCTTTCCATGGATGTGCCAAACTCAAAATTTTTTTTTTCAATTAATTTTGGGAAAAATCATGGACTAACCACTTGTCTATAAAAATCATTATTTTTTTGAAGTTCACCAATTCCATCGAAATATACATCAAACGAAAGGTCTGTTCAATACCTACACACACCTGTAAGCCAAATCGTCCTGCGTGGTCTGGTTAGCGAAATATGGCCATCCAAAGTGATTTCACTGATTCCACAGATTTTTGAGCTTTAACTACCTAACAATGTGCTTGGGTGGCGATATTTCCGAAACCAGGCCTTGTAAAAGGTTGCGGTTTCCAAAATTTCTAGTCAATTTTGTAAGAGCTATTCACGGGTGAAAACCAGAAGGTTCTGCGAGGTCTGGTTATCGAAATATGGCCACCCAAAGTGATTTTACTGAAAATTGAGCCAAATCTAAAAAAGTCATCGGATGCGGATGGAGATATTTCCGCAACCAAGGCTCGTAACGCGTTACGGTTTTCAATTCTGAATAGAGAATTAACAGACCTTTCCATGGATGTGCCAAACTCAAAATTTTTTTTTTCAATTAATTTTGGGAAAAATCATGGACTAACCACTTGTTTATAAAAATCATTATTTTTTCGAAGTTCACCAATTCCATCGAAATATACATCAAACGAAAAGTCTGTTCAATACCTACACACACCTGTAAGCCAAATCGTCCTGCGTGGTCTGGTTAGCGAAATATGGCCATCCAAAGTGATTTCACTGATTCCACAGATTTTTGAGCTTTAACTACCTAACAATGTGCTTGGGTGGCGATATTTCCGAAACCAGGCCTTGTAAAAGGTTGCGGTTTCCAAAATTTCTAGTCAATTTTGTAAGAGCTATTCACGGGTGAAAACCAGAAGGTTCTGCGAGGTCTGGTTATCGAAATATGGCCACCCAAAGTGATTTTACTGAAAATTGACCCAAATCTAAAAAAGTCATCGGATGCGGATGGAGATATTTCCGAAACCAAGACTCGTAACGCGTTGCGGTTTTCAATTCTGAATAGAGAATTAACAGACCTTTCCATGGATGTGCCAAACTCAAAATTTTTTTTTTCAATTAATTTTGGGAAAAATCATGGACTAACCACTTGTCTATAAAAATCATTATTTTTTCGAAGTTCACCAATCCCATCGAGATATACATCAAACGAAAGGTCTGTTCAATACCTACACACACCTGTAAGCCAAATCGTCCTGCGTGGTCTGGTTAGCGAAATATGGCCATCCAAAGTGATTTCACTGATTCCACAGATTTTTGAGCTTTAACTACCTAACAATGTGCTTGGGTGGCGATATTTCCGAAACCAGGCCTTAAAAAAGGTTGCGGTTTCCAAAATTTCTAGTCAATTTTGTAAGAGCTATTCACGGGTGAAAACCAGAAGGTTCTGCGAGGTCTGGTTATCGAAATATGGCCACCCAAAGTGATTTTACTGAAAATTGACCCAAATCTAAAAAAGTCATCGGATGCGGATGGCGATATTTCCGAAACCACGAGTTGTAAAAGGTTGCGGTTTTCAATTCTGAATAGAGAATTAACAGACCTTTCCATGGATGTGCCAAACTCAAAATTTTTTTTTTCAATTAATTTTGGGAAAAATCATGGACTAACCACTTGTCTATAAAAATCATTATTTTTTCGAAGTTCACCAATCCCATCGAGATATACATCAAACGAAAGGTCTGTTCAATACCTACACACACCTGTAAGCCAAATCGTCCTGCGTGGTCTGGTTAGCGAAATATGGCCATCCAAAGTGATTTCACTGATTCCACAGATTTTTGAGCTTTAACTACCTAACAATGTGCTTGGGTGGCGATATTTCCGAAACCAGGCCTTGTAAAAGGTTGCGGTTTCCAAAATTTCTAGTCAATTTTGTAAGAGCTATTCACGGGTGAAAACCAGAAGGTTCTGCGAGGTCTGGTTATCGAAATATGGCCACCCAAAGTGATTTTACTGAAAATTGACCCAAATCTAAAAAAGTCATCGGATGCGGATGGAGATATTTCCGAAACCAAGGCTCGTAACGCGTTGCGGTTTTCAATTCTGAATAGAGAATTAACAGACCTTTCCATGGATGTGCCAAACTCAAAATTTTTTTTTTCAATTAATTTTGGGAAAAATCATGGACTAACCACTTGTCTATAAAAATCATTATTTTTTCGAAGTTCACCAATTCCATCGAAATATACATCAAACGAAAGGTCTGTTCAATACCTACACACACCTGTAAGCCAAATCGTCCTGCGTGGTCTGGTTAGCGAAATATGGCCATCCAAAGTGATTTCACTGATTCCACAGATTTTTGAGCTTTAACTACCTAACAATGTGCTTGGGTGGCGATATTTCCGAAACCAGGCCTTGTAAAAGGTTGCGGTTTCCAAAATTTCTAGTCAATTTTGTAAGAGCTATTCACGGGTGAAAACCAGAAGGTTCTGCGAGGTCTGGTTATCGAAATATGGCCACCCAAAGTGATTTTACTGAAAATTGGCCCAAATCTAAAAAAGTCATCGGATGCGGATGGAGATATTTCCGCAACCAAGGCTCGTAACGCGTTGCGGTTTTCAATTCTGAATAGAGAATTAACAGACCTTTCCATGGATGTGCCAAACTCAAAATTTTTTTTTTCAATTAATTTTGGGAAAAATCATGGACTAACCACTTGTCTATAAAAATCATTATTTTTTCGAAGTTCACCAATCCCATCGAGAAATACATCAAACTTAGGTCGGTTCAATACCTACACACACCTGTAAGCCAAATCGTCCTGCGTGGTCTGGTTAGCGAAATATGGCCATCCAAAGTGATTTCACTGATTCCACAGATTTTTGAGCTTTAACTACCTAACAATGTGCTTGGGTGGCGATATTTCCGAAACCAGGCCTTGTAAAAGGTTGCGGTTTCCAAAATTTCTAGTCAATTTTGTAAGAGCTATTCACGGGTGAAAACCAGAAGGTTCTGCGAGGTCTGGTTATCGAAATATGGCCACCCAAAGTGATTTTACTGAAAATTGGCCCAAATCTAAAAAAGTCATCGGATGCGGATGGAGATATTTCCGCAACCAAGGCTCGTAACGCGTTGCGGTTTTCAATTCTGAATAGAGAATTAACAGACCTTTCCATGGATGTGCCAAACTCAAAATTTTTTTTTTCAATTAATTTTGGGAAAAATCATGGACTAACCACTTGTTTATAAAAATCATTATTTTTTCGAAGTTCACCAATTCCATCGAAATATACATCAAACGAAAGGTCTGTTCAATACCTACACACACCTGTAAGCCAAATCGTCCTGCGTGGTCTGGTTAGCGAAATATGGCCATCCAAAGTGATTTCACTGATTCCACAGATTTTTGAGCTTTAACTACCTAACAATGTGCTTGGGTGGCGATATTTCCGAAACCAGGCCTTGTAAAAGGTTGCGGTTTCCAAAATTTCTAGTCAATTTTGTAAGAGCTATTCACGGGTGAAAACCAGAAGGTTCTGCGGGGTCTGGTTATCGAAATATGGCCACCCAAAGTGATTTTACTGAAAATTGGCCCAAATCTAAAAAAGTCATCGGATGCGGATGGAGATATTTCCGCAAGGCCGTAACGCGTTGCGGTTTTCAATTCTGAATAGAGAATTAACAGACCTTTCCATGGATGTGCCAAACTCAAAATTTTTTTTTTCAATTAATTTTGGGAAAAATCATGGACTAACCACTTGTCTATAAAAATCATTATTTTTTCGAAGTTCACCAATCCCATCGAGAAATACATCAAACTAAAGGTCGGTTCAATACCTACACACACCTGTAAGCCAAATCGTCCTGCGTGGTCTGGTTAGCGAAATATGGCCATCCAAAGTGATTTCACTGATTCCACAGATTTTTGAGCTTTAACTACCTAACAATGTGCTTGGGTGGCGATATTTCCGAAACCAGGCCTTGTAAAAGGTTGCGGTTTCCAAAATTTCTAGTCAATTTTGTAAGAGCTATTCACGGGTGAAAACCAGAAGGTTCTGCGAGGTCTGGTTATCGAAATATGGCCACCCAAAGTGATTTTACTGAAAATTGACCCAAATCTAAAAAAGTCATCGGATGCGGATGGAGATATTTCCGCAACCAAGGCTCGTAACGCGTTACGGTTTTCAATTCTGAATAGAGAATTAACAGACCTTTCCATGGATGTGCCAAACTCAAAATTTTTTTTTTCAATTAATTTTGGGAAAAATCATGGACTAACCACTTGTCTATAAAAATCTTTATTTTTTCGAAGTTCACCAATTCCATCGAAATATACATCAAACGAAAGGTCTGTTCAATACCTACACACACCTGTAAGCCAAATCGTCCTGCGTGGTCTGGTTAGCGAAATATGGCCATCCAAAGTGATTTCACTGATTCCACAGATTTTTGAGCTTTAACTACCTAACAATGTGCTTGGGTGGCGATATTTCCGAAACCAGGCCTTGTAGAAGGTTGCGGTTTCCAAAATTTTTAGTCAATTTTGTAAGAGCTATTCACGGGTGAAAACCAGAAGGTTCTGCGAGGTCTGGTTATCAAAATATGGCCACCCAAAGTGATTTTACTGAAAATTGGCCCAAATCTAAAAAAGTCATCGGATGCGGATGGAGATATTTCCGCAACCAAGGCTCGTAACGCGTTGCGGTTTTCAATTCTGAATAGAGAATTAACAGACCTTTCCATGGATGTGCCAAACTCAAAATTTTTTTTTTCAATTAATTTTGGGAAAAATCATGGACTAACCACTTGTTTATAAAAATCATTATTTTTTCGAAGTTCACCAATTCCATCGAAATATACATCAAACGAAAGGTCTGTTCAATACCTACACACACCTGTAAGCCAAATCGTCCTGCGTGGTCTGGTTAGCGAAATATGGCCATCCAAAGTGATTTCACTGATTCCACAGATTTTTGAGCTTTAACTACCTAACAATGTGCTTGGGTGGCGATATTTCCGAAACCAGGCCTTGTAAAAGGTTGCGGTTTCCAAAATTTCTAGTCAATTTTGTAAGAGCTATTCACGGGTAAAAACCAGAAGGTTCTGCGAGGTCTGGTTATCGAAATATGGCCACCCAAAGTGATTTTACTGAAAATTGACCCAAATCTAAAAAAGTCATCGGATGCGGATGGAGATATTTCCGAAACCAAGGCTCGTAACGCGTTGCGGTTTTCAATTCTGAATAGAGAATTAACAGACCTTTCCATGGATGTGCCAAACTCAAAATTTTTTTTTTCAATTAATTTTGGGAAAAATCATGGACTAACCACTTGTCTATAAAAATCATTATTTTTTCGAAGTTCACCAATCCCATCGAGATATACATCAAACGAAAGATCTGTTCAATACCTACACACACCTGTAAGCCAAATCGTCCTGCGTGGTCTGGTTAGCGAAATATGGCCATCCAAAGTGATTTCACTGATTCCACAGATTTTTGAGCTTTAACTACCTAACAATGTGCTTGGGTGGCGATATTTCCGAAACCAGGCCTTGTAAAAGGTTGCGGTTTCCAAAATTTCTAGTCAATTTTGTAAGAGCTATTCACGGGTGAAAACCAGAAGGTTCTGCGAGGTCTGGTTATCGAAATATGGCCACCCAAAGTGATTTTACTGAAAATTGACCCAAATCTAAAAAAGTCATCGGATGCGGATGGAGATATTTCCGCAACCAAGGCTCGTAACGCGTTACGGTTTTCAATTCTGAATAGAGAATTAACAGACCTTTCCATGGATGTGCCAAACTCAAAATTTTTTTTTTCAATTAATTTTGGGAAAAATCATGGACTAACCACTTGTCTATAAAAATCATTATTTTTTCGAAGTTCACCAATTCCATCGAAATATACATCAAACGAAAGGTCTGTTCAATACCTACACACACCTGTAAGCCAAATCGTCCTGCGTGGTCTGGTTAGCGAAATATGGCCATCCAAAGTGATTTCACTGATTCCACAGATTTTTGAGCTTTAACTACCTAACAATGTGCTTGGGTGGCGATATTTCCGAAACCAGGCCTTGTAAAAGGTTGCGGTTTCCAAAATTTCTAGTCAATTTTGTAAGAGCTATTCACGGGTGAAAACCAGAAGGTTCTGCGAGGTCTGGTTATCGAAATATGGCCACCCAAAGTGATTTTACTGAAAATTGGCCCAAATCTAAAAAAGTCATCGGATGCGGATGGAGATATTTCCGCAACCAAGGCTCGTAACGCGTTGCGGTTTTCAATTCTGAATAGAGAATTAACAGACCTTTCCATGGATGTGCCAAACTCAAAATTTTTTTTTTCAATTAATTTTGGGAAAAATCATGGACTAACCACTTGTTTATAAAAATCATTATTTTTTCGAAGTTCACCAATTCCATCGAAATATACATCAAACGAAAGGTCTGTTCAATACCTACACACACCTGTAAGCCAAATCGTCCTGCGTGGTCTGGTTAGCGAAATATGGCCATCCAAAGTGATTTCACTGATTCCACAGATTTTTGAGCTTTAACTACCTAACAATGTGCTTGGGTGGCGATATTTCCGAAACCAGGCCTTGTAAAAGGTTGCGGTTTCCAAAATTTCTAGTCAATTTTGTAAGAGCTATTCACGGGTGAAAACCAGAAGGTTCTGCGAGGTCTGGTTATCGAAATATGGCCACCCAAAGTGATTTTACTGAAAATTGACCCAAATCTAAAAAAGTCATCGGATGCGGATGGAGATATTTCCGCAACCAAGGCTCGTAACGCGTTACGGTTTTCAATTCTGAATAGAGAATTAACAGACCTTTCCATGGATGTGCCAAACTCAAAATTTTTTTTTTCAATTAATTTTGGGAAAAATCATGGACTAACCACTTGTCTATAAAAATCATTATTTTTTCGAAGTTCACCAATTCCATCGAAATATACATCAAACGAAAGGTCTGTTCAATACCTACACACACCTGTAAGCCAAATCGTCCTGCGTGGTCTGGTTAGCGAAATATGGCCATCCAAAGTGATTTCACTGATTCCACAGATTTTTGAGCTTTAACTACCTAACAATGTGCTTGGGTGGCGATATTTCCGAAACCAGGCCTTGTAAAAGGTTGCGGTTTCCAAAATTTCTAGTCAATTTTGTAAGAGCTATTCACGGGTGAAAACCAGAAGGTTCTGCGAGGTCTGGTTATCGAAATATGGCCAAAGTGATTTCACTGATTCCACAGATTTTTGAGCTTTAACTACCTAACAATGTGCTTGGGTGGCGATATTTCCGAAACCAGGCCTTGTAAAAGGTTGCGGTTTCCAAAATTTCTAGTCAATTTTGTAAGAGCTATTCACGGGTGAAAACCAGAAGGTTCTGCGAGGTCTGGTTATCGAAATATGGCCACCCAAAGTGATTTTACTGAAAATTGACCCAAATCTAAAAAAGTCATCGGATGCGGATGGAGATATTTCCGAAACCAAGGCTCGTAACGCGTTGCGGTTTTCAATTCTGAATAGAGAATTAACAGACCTTTCCATGGATGTGCCACCCAAAGTGATTTTACTGAAAATTGGCCCAAATCTAAAAAAGTCATCGGATGCGGATGGAGATATTTCCGCAACCAAGGCTCGTAACGCGTTGCGGTTTTCAATTCTGAATAGAGAATTAACAGACCTTTCCATGGATGTGCCAAACTCAAAATTTTTTTTTTCAATTAATTTTGGGAAAAATCATGGACTAACCACTTGTTTATAAAAATCATTATTTTTTCGAAGTTCACCAATTCCATCGAAATATACATCAAACGAAAGGTCTGTTCAATATCTACACACACCTGTAAGCCAAATCGTCCTGCGTGGTCTGGTTAGCGAAATATGGCCATCCAAAGTGATTTCACTGATTCCACAGATTTTTGAGCTTTAACTACCTAACAATGTGCTTGGGTGGCGATATTTCCGAAACCAGGCCTTGTAAAAGGTTGCGGTTTCCAAAATTTCTAGTCAATTTTGTAAGAGCTATTCACGGGTGAAAACCAGAAGGTTCTGCGAGGTCTGGTTATCGAAATATGGCCACCCAAAGTGATTTTACTGAAAATTGGCCCAAATCTAAAAAAGTCATCGGATGCGGATGGAGATATTTCCGCAACCAAGGCTCGTAACGCGTTGCGGTTTTCAATTCTGAATAGAGAATTAACAGACCTTTCCATGGATGTGCCAAACTCAAAATTTTTTTTTTCAATTAATTTTGGGAAAAATCATGGACTAACCACTTGTTTATAAAAATCATTATTTTTTCGAAGTTCACCAATTCCATCGAAATATACATCAAACGAAAGGTCTGTTCAATACCTACACACACCTGTAAGCCAAATCGTCCTGCGTGGTCTGGTTAGCGAAATATGGCCATCCAAAGTGATTTCACTGATTCCACAGATTTTTGAGCTTTAACTACCTAACAATGTGCTTGGGTGGCGATATTTCCGAAACCAGGCCTTGTAAAAGGTTGCGGTTTCCAAAATTTCTAGTCAATTTTGTAAGAGCTATTCACGGGTGAAAACCAGAAGGTTCTGCGAGGTCTGGTTATCGAAATATGGCCACCCAAAGTGATTTTACTGAAACTTGACCCAAATCTAAAAAAGTCATCGGATGCGGATGGAGATATTTCCGCAACCAAGGCTCGTAACGCGTTACGGTTTTCAATTCTGAATAGAGAATTAACAGACCTTTCCATGGATGTGCCAAACTCAAAATTTTTTTTTTCAATTAATTTTGGGAAAAATCATGGACTAACCACTTGTCTATAAAAATCATTATTTTTTCGAAGTTCACCAATCCCATCGAGATATACATCAAACGAAAGGTCTGTTCAATACCTACACACACCTGTAAGCCAAATCGTCCTGCGTGGTCTGGTTAGCGAAATATGGCCATCCAAAGTGATTTCACTGATTCCACAGATTTTTGAGCTTTAACTACCTAACAATGTGCTTGGGTGGCGATATTTCCGAAACCAGGCCTTGTAAAAGGTTGCGGTTTCCAAAATTTCTAGTCAATTTTGTAAGAGCTATTCACGGGTGAAAACCAGAAGGTTCTGCGAGGTCTGGTTATCGAAATATGGCCACCCAAAGTGATTTTACTGAAAATTGGCCCAAATCTAAAAAAGTCATCGGATGCGGATGGAGATATTTCCGCAACCAAGGCTCGTAACGCGTTGCGGTTTTCAATTCTGAATAGAGAATTAACAGACCTTTCCATGGATGTGCCAAACTCAAAATTTTTTTTTTCAATTAATTTTGGGAAAAATCATGGACTAACCACTTGTTTATAAAAATCATTATTTTTTCGAAGTTCACCAATCCCATCGAGATATACATCAAACGAAAGGTCTGTTCAATACCTACACACACCTGTAAGCCAAATCGTCCTGCGTGGTCTGGTTAGCGAAATATGGCCATCCAAAGTGATTTCACTGATTCCACAGATTTTTGAGCTTTAACTACCTAACAATGTGCTTGGGTGGCGATATTTCCGAAACCAGGCCTTGTAAAAGGTTGCGGTTTCCAAAATTTCTAGTCAATTTTGTAAGAGCTATTCACGGGTGAAAACCAGAAGGTTCTGCGAGGTCTGGTTATCGAAATATGGCCACCCAAAGTGATTTTACTGAAAATTGACCCAAATCTAAAAAAGTCATCGGATGCGGATGGAGATATTTCCGCAACCAAGGCTCGTAACGCGTTACGGTTTTCAATTCTGAATAGAGAATTAACAGACCTTTCCATGGATGTGCCAAACTCAAAATTTTTTTTTTCAATTAATTTTGGGAAAAATCATGGACTAACCACTTGTCTATAAAAATCATTATTTTTTCGAAGTTCACCAATTCCATCGAAATATACATCAAACGAAAGGTCTGTTCAATACCTACACACACCTGTAAGCCAAATCGTCCTGCGTGGTCTGGTTAGCGAAATATGGCCATCCAAAGTGATTTCACTGATTCCACAGATTTTTGAGCTTTAACTACCTAACAATGTGCTTGGGTGGCGATATTTCCGAAACCAGGCCTTGTAAAAGGTTGCGGTTTCCAAAATTTCTAGTCAATTTTGTAAGAGCTATTCACGGGTGAAAACCAGAAGGTTCTGCGAGGTCTGGTTATCGAAATATGGCCACCCAAAGTGATTTTACTGAAAATTGGCCCAAATCTAAAAAAGTCATCGGATGCGGATGGAGATATTTCCGCAACCAAGGCTCGTAACGCGTTGCGGTTTTCAATTCTGAATAGAGAATTAACAGACCTTTCCATGGATGTGCCAAACTCAAAATTTTTTTTTTCAATTAATTTTGGGAAAAATCATGGACTAACCACTTGTTTATAAAAATCATTATTTTTTCGAAGTTCACCAATCCCATCGAGATATACATCAAACGAAAGGTCTGTTCAATACCTACACACACCTGTAAGCCAAATCGTCCTGCGTGGTCTGGTTAGCGAAATATGGCCATCCAAAGTGATTTCACTGATTCCACAGATTTTTGAGCTTTAACTACCTAACAATGTGCTTGGGTGGCGATATTTCCGAAACCAGGCCTTGTAAAAGGTTGCGGTTTCCAAAATTTCTAGTCAATTTTGTAAGAGCTATTCACGGGTGAAAACCAGAAGGTTCTGCGAGGTCTGGTTATCGAAATATGGCCACCCAAAGTGATTTTACTGAAAATTGACCCAAATCTAAAAAAGTCATCGGATGCGGATGGAGATATTTCCGCAACCAAGGCTCGTAACGCGTTACGGTTTTCAATTCTGAATAGAGAATTAACAGACCTTTCCATGGATGTGCCAAACTCAAAATTTTTTTTTTCAATTAATTTTGGGAAAAATCATGGACTAACCACTTGTTTATAAAAATCATTATTTTTTCGAAGTTCACCAATCCCATCGAGATATACATCAAACGAAAGGTCTGTTCAATACCTACACACACCTGTAAGCCAAATCGTCCTGCGTGGTCTGGTTAGCGAAATATGGCCATCCAAAGTGATTTCACTGATTCCACAGATTTTTGAGCTTTAACTACCTAACAATGTGCTTGGGTGGCGATATTTCCGAAACCAGGCCTTGTAAAAGGTTGCGGTTTCCAAAATTTCTAGTCAATTTTGTAAGAGCTATTCACGGGTGAAAACCAGAAGGTTCTGCGAGGTCTGGTTATCGAAATATGGCCACCCAAAGTGATTTTACTGAAAATTGACCCAAATCTAAAAAAGTCATCGGATGCGGATGGAGATATTTCCGCAACCAAGGCTCGTAACGCGTTGCGGTTTTCAATTCTGAATAGAGAATTAACAGACCTTTCCATGGATGTGCCAAACTCAAAATTTTTTTTTTCAATTAATTTTGGGAAAAATCATGGACTAACCGCTTGTTTATAAAAATCATTATTTTTTCGAAGTTCACCAATCCCATCGAGATATACATCAAACGAAAGGTCTGTTCAATACCTACACACACCTGTAAGCCAAATCGTCCTGCGTGGTCTGGTTAGCGAAATATGGCCATCCAAAGTGATTTCACTGATTCCACAGATTTTTGAGCTTTAACTACCTAACAATGTGCTTGGGTGGCGATATTTCCGAAACCAGGCCTTGTAAAAGGTTGCGCTTTCCAAAATTTCTAGTCAATTTTGTAAGAGCTATTCACGGGTGAAAACCAGAAGGTTCTGCGAGGTCTGGTTATCGAAATATGGCCACCCAAAGTGATTTTACTGAAAATTGACCCAAATCTAAAAAAGTCATCGGATGCGGATGGAGATATTTCCGCAACCAAGGCTCGTAACGCGTTACGGTTTTCAATTCTGAATAGAGAATTAACAGACCTTTCCATGGATGTGCCAAACTCAAAATTTTTTTTTTCAATTAATTTTGGGAAAAATCATGGACTAACCACTTGTCTATAAAAATCATTATTTTTTCGAAGTTCACCAATTCCATCGAAATATACATCAAACGAAAGGTCTGTTCAATACCTACACACACCTGTAAGCCAAATCGTCCTGCGTGGTCTGGTTAGCGAAATATGGCCATCCAAAGTGATTTCACTGATTCCACAGATTTTTGAGCTTTAACTACCTAACAATGTGCTTGGGTGGCGATATTTCCGAAACCAGGCCTTGTAAAAGGTTGCGGTTTCCAAAATTTCTAGTCAATTTTGTAAGAGCTATTCACGGGTGAAAACCAGAAGGTTCTGCGAGGTCTGGTTATCGAAATATGGCCACCCAAAGTGATTTTACTGAAAATTGACCCAAATCTAAAAAAGTCATCGGATGCGGATGGAGATATTTCCGCAACCAAGGCTCGTAACGCGTTACGGTTTTCAATTCTGAATAGAGAATTAACAGACCTTTCCATGGATGTGCCAAACTCAAAATTTTTTTTTTCAATTAATTTTGGGAAAAATCATGGACTAACCACTTGTCTATAAAAATCATTATTTTTTCGAAGTTCACCAATTCCATCGAAATATACATCAAACGAAAGGTCTGTTCAATACCTACACACACCTGTAAGCCAAATCGTCCTGCGTGGTCTGGTTAGCGAAATATGGCCATCCAAAGTGATTTCACTGATTCCACAGATTTTTGAGCTTTAACTACCTAACAATGTGCTTGGGTGGCGATATTTCCGAAACCAGGCCTTGTAAAAGGTTGCGGTTTCCAAAATTTCTAGTCAATTTTGTAAGAGCTATTCACGGGTGAAAACCAGAAGGTTCTGCGAGGTCTGGTTATCGAAATATGGCCACCCAAAGTGATTTTACTGAAAATTGGCCCAAATCTAAAAAAGCCATCGGATGCGGATGGAGATATTTCCGCAACCAAGGCTCGTAACGCGTTGCGGTTTTCAATTCTGAATAGAGAATTAACAGACCTTTCCATGGATGTGCCAAACTCAAAATTTTTTTTTTCAATTAATTTTGGGAAAAATCATGGACTAACCACTTGTTTATAAAAATCATTATTTTTTCGAAGTTCACCAATCCCATCGAGATATACATCAAACGAAAGGTCTGTTCAATACCTACACACACCTGTAAGCCAAATCGTCCTGCGTGGTCTGGTTAGCGAAATATGGCCATCCAAAGTGATTTCACTGATTCCACAGATTTTTGAGCTTTAACTACCTAACAATGTGCTTGGGTGGCGATATTTCCGAAACCAGGCCTTGTAAAAGGTTGCGGTTTCCAAAATTTCTAGTCAATTTTGTAAGAGCTATTCACGGGTGAAAACCAGAAGGTTCTGCGAGGTCTGGTTATCGAAATATGGCCACCCAAAGTGATTTTACTGAAAATTGACCCAAATCTAAAAAAGTCATCGGATGCGGATGGAGATATTTCCGCAACCAAGGCTCGTAACGCGTTGCGGTTTTCAATTCTGAATAGAGAATTAACAGACCTTTCCATGGATGTGCCAAACTCAAAATTTTTTTTTTCAATTAATTTTGGGAAAAATCATGGACTAACCGCTTGTTTATAAAAATCATTATTTTTTCGAAGTTCACCAATCCCATCGAGATATACATCAAACGAAAGGTCTGTTCAATACCTACACACACCTGTAAGCCAAATCGTCCTGCGTGGTCTGGTTAGCGAAATATGGCCATCCAAAGTGATTTCACTGATTCCACAGATTTTTGAGCTTTAACTACCTAACAATGTGCTTGGGTGGCGATATTTCCGAAACCAGGCCTTGTAAAAGGTTGCGGTTTCCAAAATTTCTAGTCAATTTTGTAAGAGCTATTCACGGGTGAAAACCAGAAGGTTCTGCGAGGTCTGGTTATCGAAATATGGCCACCCAAAGTGATTTTACTGAAAATTGACCCAAATCTAAAAAAGTCATCGGATGCGGATGGAGATATTTCCGCAACCAAGGCTCGTAACGCGTTACGGTTTTCAATTCTGAATAGAGAATTAACAGACCTTTCCATGGATGTGCCAAACTCAAAATTTTTTTTTTCAATTAATTTTGGGAAAAATCATGGACTAACCACTTGTCTATAAAAATCATTATTTTTTCGAAGTTCACCAATTCCATCGAAATATACATCAAACGAAAGGTCTGTTCAATACCTACACACACCTGTAAGCCAAATCGTCCTGCGTGGTCTGGTTAGCGAAATATGGCCATCCAAAGTGATTTCACTGATTCCACAGATTTTTGAGCTTTAACTACCTAACAATGTGCTTGGGTGGCGATATTTCCGAAACCAGGCCTTGTAAAAGGTTGCGGTTTCCAAAATTTCTAGTCAATTTTGTAAGAGCTATTCACGGGTGAAAACCAGAAGGTTC
Organism: Chrysotoxum bicinctum; assembly: GCA_911387755.1. Taxonomy (NCBI): domain Eukaryota; kingdom Metazoa; phylum Arthropoda; class Insecta; order Diptera; family Syrphidae; genus Chrysotoxum; species Chrysotoxum bicinctum. Next base: position 78,584,920 of record OU426990.1, read on the forward strand.
TGCGAGGTCTGGTTATCGAAATATGGCCACCCAAAGTGATTTTACTGAAAATTGGCCCAAATCTAAAAAAGTCATCGGATGCGGATGGAGATATTTCCGCAACCAAGGCTCGTAACGCGTTGCGGTTTTCAATTCTGAATAGAGAATTAACAGACCTTTCCATGGATGTGCCAAACTCAAAATTTTTTTTTTCAATTAATTTTGGGAAAAATCATGGACTAACCACTTGTTTAAAAAAATCATTATTTTTTCGAAGTTCACCAATTCCATCGAAATATACATCAAACGAAAGGTCTGTTCAATACCTACACACACCTGTAAGCCAAATCGTCCTGCGTGGTCTGGTTAGCGAAATATGGCCATTCAAAGTGATTTCACTGATTCCACAGATTTTTGAGCTTTAACTACCTAACAATGTGCTTGGGTGGCGATATTTCCGAAACCAGGCCTTGTAAAAGGTTGCGGTTTCCAAAATTTCTAGTCAATTTTGTAAGAGCTATTCACGGGTGAAAACCAGAAGGTTCTGCGAGGTCTGGTTATCGAAATATGGCCACCCAAAGTGATTTTACTGAAAATTGACCCAAATCTAAAAAAGTCATCGGATGCGGATGGAGATATTTCCGCAACCAAGGCTCGTAACGCGTTGCGGTTTTCAATTCTGAATAGAGAATTAACAGACCTTTCCATGGATGTGCCAAACTCAAAATTTTTTTTTTCAATTAATTTTGGGAAAAATCATGGACTAACCACTTGTCTATAAAAATCATTATTTTTTCGAAGTTCACCAATCCCATCGCGATATACATCAAACGAAAGGTCTGTTCAATACCTACACACACCTGTAAGCCAAATCGTCCTGCGTGGTCTGGTTAGCGAAATATGGCCATCCAAAGTGATTTCACTGATTCCACAGATTTTTGAGCTTTAACTACCTAACAATGTGCTTGGGTGGCGATATTTCCGAAACCAGGCCTTGTAAAAGGTTGCGGTTTCCAAAATTTCTAGTCAATTTTGTAAGAGCTATTCACGGGTGAAAACCAGAAGGTTCTGCGAGGTCTGGTTATCGAAATATGGCCACCCAAAGTGATTTTACTGAAAATTGACCCAAATCTAAAAAAGTCATCGGATGCGGATGGAGATATTTCCGCAACCAAGGCTCGTAACGCGTTACGGTTTTCAATTCTGAATAGAGAATTAACAGACCTTTCCATGGATGTGCCAAACTCAAAATTTTTTTTTTCAATTAATTTTGGGAAAAATCATGGACTAACCACTTGTTTATAAAAATCATTATTTTTTCGAAGTTCACCAATCCCATCGAGATATACATCAAACGAAAGGTCTGTTCAATACCTACACACACCTGTAAGCCAAATCGTCCTGCGTGGTCTGGTTATCGAAATATGGCCACCCAAAGTGATTTTACTGAAAATTGGCCCAAATCTAAAAAAGTCATCGGATGCGGATGGAGATATTTCCGCAACCAAGGCTCGTAACGCGTTGCGGTTTTCAATTCTGAATAGAGAATTAACAGACCTTTCCATGGATGTGCCAAACTCAAAATTTTTTTTTTCAATTAATTTTGGGAAAAATCATGGACTAACCACTTGTTTAAAAAAATCATTATTTTTTCGAAGTTCACCAATTCCATCGAAATATACATCAAACGAAAGGTCTGTTCAATACCTACACACACCTGTAAGCCAAATCGTCCTGCGTGGTCTGGTTAGCGAAATATGGCCATCCAAAGTGATTTCACTGATTCCACAGATTTTTGAGCTTTAACTACCTAACAATGTGCTTGGGTGGCGATATTTCCGAAACCAGGCCTTGTAAAAGGTTGCGGTTTCCAAAATTTCTAGTCAATTTTGTAAGAGCTATTCACGGGTGAAAACCAGAAGGTTCTGCGAGGTCTGGTTATCGAAATATGGCCACCCAAAGTGATTTTACTGAAAATTGACCCAAATCTAAAAAAGTCATCGGATGCGGATGGAGATATTTCCGCAACCAAGGCTCGTAACGCGTTGCGGTTTTCAATTCTGAATAGAGAATTAACAGACCTTTCCATGGATGTGCCAAACTCAAAATTTTTTTTTTCAATTAATTTTGGGAAAAATCATGGACTAACCACTTGTCTATAAAAATCATTATTTTTTCGAAGTTCACCAATCCCATCGAGATATACATCAAACGAAAGGTCTGTTCAATACCTACACACACCTGTAAGCCAAATCGTCCTGCGTGGTCTGGTTAGCGAAATATGGCCATCCAAAGTGATTTCACTGATTCCACAGATTTTTGAGCTTTAACTACCTAACAATGTGCTTGGGTGGCGATATTTCCGAAACCAGGCCTTGTAAAAGGTTGCGGTTTCCAAAATTTCTAGTCAATTTTGTAAGAGCTATTCACGGGTGAAAACCAGAAGGTTCTGCGAGGTCTGGTTATCGAAATATGGCCACCCAAAGTGATTTTACTGAAAATTGACCCAAATCTAAAAAAGTCATCGGATGCGGATGGAGATATTTCCGCAACCAAGGCTCGTAACGCGTTACGGTTTTCAATTCTGAATAGAGAATTAACAGACCTTTCCATGGATGTGCCAAACTAAAAATTTTTTTTTTCAATTAATTTTGGGAAAAATCATGGACTAGATAACCACTTGTTTATAAAAATCATTATTTTTTCGAAGTTCACCAATCCCATCGAGATATACATCAAACGAAAGGTCTGTTCAATACCTACACACACCTGTAAGCCAAATCGTCCTGCGTGGTCTGGTTAGCGAAATATGGCCATCCAAAGTGATTTCACTGATTCCACAGATTTTTGAGCTTTAACTACCTAACAATGTGCTTGGGTGGCGATATTTCCGAAACCAGGCCTTGTAAAAGGTTGCGGTTTCCAAAATTTCTAGTCAATTTTGTAAGAGCTATTCACGGGTGAAAACCAGAAGGTTCTGCGAGGTCTGGTTATCGAAATATGGCCACCCAAAGTGATTTTACTGAAAATTGACCCAAATCTAAAAAAGTCATCGGATGCGGATGGAGATATTTCCGCAACCAAGGCTCGTAACGCGTTACGGTTTTCAATTCTGAATAGAGAATTAACAGACCTTTCCATGGATGTGCCAAACTCAAAATTTTTTTTTTCAATTAATTTTGGGAAAAATCATGGATAACCACTTGTTTATAAAAATCATTATTTTTTCGAAGTTCACCAATCCCATCGAGATATACATCAAACGAAAGGTCTGTTCAATACCTACACACACCTGTAAGCCAAATCGTCCTGCGTGGTCTGGTTAGCGAAATATGGCCATCCAAAGTGATTTCACTGATTCCACAGATTTTTGAGCTTTAACTACCTAACAATGTGCTTGGGTGGCGATATTTCCGAAACCAGGCCTTGTAAAAGGTTGCGGTTTCCAAAATTTCTAGTCAATTTTGTAAGAGCTATTCACGGGTGAAAACCAGAAGGTTCTGCGAGGTCTGGTTATCGAAATATGGCCACCCAAAGTGATTTTACTGAAAATTGACCCCAATCTAAAAAAGTCATCGGATGCGGATGGAGATATTTCCGCAACCAAGGCTCGTAACGCGTTGCGGTTTTCAATTCTGAATAGAGAATTAACAGACCTTTCCATGGATGTGCCAAACTCAAAATTTTTTTTTTCAATTAATTTTGGGAAAAATCATGGACTAACCACTTGTCTATAAAAATCATTATTTTTTCGAAGTTCACCAATCCCATCGAGATATACATCAAACGAAAGGTCTGTTCAATACCTACACACACCTGTAAGCCAAATCGTCCTGCGTGGTCTGGTTAGCGAAATATGGCCATCCAAAGTGATTTCACTGATTCCACAGATTTTTGAGCTTTAACTACCTAACAATGTGCTTGGGTGGCGATATTTCCGAAACCAGGCCTTGTAAAAGGTTGCGGTTTCCAAAATTTCTAGTCAATTTTGTAAGAGCTATTCACGGGTGAAAACCAGAAGGTTCTGCGAGGTCTGGTTATCGAAATATGGCCACCCAAAGTGATTTTACTGAAAATTGACCCAAATCTAAAAAAGTCATCGGATGCGGATGGAGATATTTCCGAAACCAAGGCTCGTAACGCGTTGCGGTTTTCAATTCTGAATAGAGAATTAACAGACCTTTCCATGGATGTGCCAAACTCAAAATTTTTTTTTTCAATTAATTTTGGGAAAAATCATGGACTAACCACTTGTCTATAAAAATCATTATTTTTTCGAAGTTCACCAATCCCATCGAGATATACATCAAACGAAAGGTCTGTTCAATACCTACACACACCTGTAAGCCAAATCGTCCTGCGTGGTCTGGTTAGCGAAATATGGCCATCCAAAGTGATTTCACTGATTCCACAGATTTTTGAGCTTTAACTACCTAACAATGTGCTTGGGTGGCGATATTTCCGAAACCAGGCCTTGTAAAAGGTTGCGGTTTCCAAAATTTCTAGTCAATTTTGTAAGAGCTATTCACGGGTGAAAACCAGAAGGTTCTGCGAGGTCTGGTTATCGAAATATGGCCACCCAAAGTGATTTTACTGAAAATTGACCCAAATCTAAAAAAGTCATCGGATGCGGATGGAGATATTTCCGCAACCAAGGCTCGTAACGCGTTACGGTTTTCAATTCTGAATAGAGAATTAACAGACCTTTCCATGGATGTGCCAAACTCAAAATTTTTTTTTTCAATTAATTTTGGGAAAAATCATGGACTAACCACTTGTTTATAAAAATCATTATTTTTTCGAAGTTCACCAATCCCATCGAGATATACATCAAACGAAAGGTCTGTTCAATACCTACACACACCTGTAAGCCAAATCGTCCTGCGTGGTCTGGTTAGCGAAATATGGCCATCCAAAGTGATTTCACTGATTCCACAGATTTTTGAGCTTTAACTACCTAACAATGTGCTTGGGTGGCGATATTTCCGAAACCAGGCCTTGTAAAAGGTTGCGGTTTCCAAAATTTCTAGTCAATTTTGTAAGAGCTATTCACGGGTGAAAACCAGAAGGTTCTGCGAGGTCTGGTTATCGAAATATGGCCACCCAAAGTGATTTTACTGAAAATTGACCCAAATCTAAAAAAGTCATCGGATGCGGATGGAGATATTTCCGCAACCAAGGCTCGTAACGCGTTGCGGTTTTCAATTCTGAATAGAGAATTAACAGACCTTTCCATGGATGTGCCAAACTCAAAATTTTTTTTCAATTAATTTTGGGAAAAATCATGGATAACCACTTGTCTATAAAAATCATTATTTTTTCGAAGTTCACCAATCCCATCGAGATATACATCAAACGAAAGGTCTGTTCAATACCTACACACACCTGTAAGCCAAATCGTCCTGCGTGGTCTGGTTAGCGAAATATGGCCATCCAAAGTGATTTCACTGATTCCACAGATTTTTGAGCTTTAACTACCTAACAATGTGCTTGGGTGGCGATATTTCCGAAACCAGGCCTTGTAAAAGGTATCGGTTTCCAAAATTTCTAGTCAATTTTGTAAGAGCTATTCACGGGTGAAAACCAGAAGGTTCTGCGAGGTCTGGTTATCGAAATATGGCCACCCAAAGTGATTTTACTGAAAATTGGCCCAAATCTAAAAAAGTCATCGGATGCGGATGGAGATATTTCCGCAACCAAGGCTCGTAACGCGTTGCGGTTTTCAATTCTGAATAGAGAATTAACAGACCTTTCCATGGATGTGCCAAACTCAAAATTTTTTTTTTCAATTAATTTTGGGAAAAATCATGGACTAACCACTTGTTTATAAAAATCATTATTTTTTCGAAGTTCACCAATCCCATCGAGATATACATCAAACGAAAGGTCTGTTCAATACCTACACACACCTGTAAGCCAAATCGTCCTGCGTGGTCTGGTTAGCGAAATATGGCCATCCAAAGTGATTTCACTGATTCCACAGATTTTTGAGCTTTAACTACCTAACAATGTGCTTGGGTGGCGATATTTCCGAAACCAGGCCTTGTAAAAGGTTGCGGTTTCCAAAATTTCTAGTCAATTTTGTAAGAGCTATTCACGGGTGAAAACCAGAAGGTTCTGCGAGGTCTGGTTATCGAAATATGGCCACCCAAAGTGATTTTACTGAAAATTGGCCCAAATCTAAAAAAGTCATCGGATGCGGATGGAGATATTTCCGCAACCAAGGCTCGTAACGCGTTACGGTTTTCAATTCTGAATAGAGAATTAACAGACCTTTCCATGGATGTGCCAAACTCAAAATTTTTTTTTTCAATTAATTTTGGGAAAAATCATGGACTAACCACTTCTTGTCTATAAAAATCATTATTTTTTCGAAGTTCACCAATCCCATCGAGATATACATCAAACGAAAGGTCTGTTCAATACCTACACACACCTGTAAGCCAAATCGTCCTGCGTGGTCTGGTTAGCGAAATATGGCCATCCAAAGTGATTTCACTGATTCCACAGATTTTTGAGCTTTAACTACCTAACAATGTGCTTGGGTGGCGATATTTCCGAAACCAGGCCTTGTAAAAGGTTGCGGTTTCCAAAATTTCTAGTCAATTTTGTAAGAGCTATTCACGGGTGAAAACCAGAAGGTTCTGCGAGGTCTGGTTATCGAAATATGGCCACCCAAAGTGATTTTACTGAAAATTGGCCCAAATCTAAAAAAGTCATCGGATGCGGATGGAGATATTTCCGCAACCAAGGCTCGTAACGCGTTGCGGTTTTCAATTCTGAATAGAGAATTAACAGACCTTTCCATGGATGTGCCAAACTCAAAATTTTTTTTTTCAATTAATTTTGGGAAAAATCATGGACTATAACCACTTGTCTATAAAAATCATTATTTTTTCGAAGTTCACCAATCCCATCGAGATATACATCAAACGAAAGGTCTGTTCAATACCTACACACACCTGTAAGCCAAATCGTCCTGCGTGGTCTGGTTAGCGAAATATGGCCATCCAAAGTGATTTCACTGATTCCACAGATTTTTGAGCTTTAACTACCTAACAATGTGCTTGGGTGGCGATATTTCCGAAACCAGGCCTTGTAAAAGGTTGCGGTTTCCAAAATTTCTAGTCAATTTTGTAAGAGCTATTCACGGGTGAAAACCAGAAGGTTCTGCGAGGTCTGGTTATCGAAATATGGCCACCCAAAGTGATTTTACTGAAAATTGACCCAAATCTAAAAAAGTCATCGGATGCGGATGGAGATATTTCCGCAACCAAGGCTCGTAACGCGTTACGGTTTTCAATTCTGAATAGAGAATTAACAGACCTTTCCATGGATGTGCCAAACTCAAAATTTTTTTTTTCAATTAATTTTGGGAAAAATCATGGACTAACCACTTGTTTATAAAAATCATTATTTTTTCGAAGTTCACCAATCCCATCGAGATATACATCAAACGAAAGGTCTGTTCAATACCTACACACACCTGTAAGCCAAATCGTCCTGCGTGGTCTGGTTAGCGAAATATGGCCATCCAAAGTGATTTCACTGATTCCACAGATTTTTGAGCTTTAACTACCTAACAATGTGCTTGGGTGGCGATATTTCCGAAACCAGGCCTTGTAAAAGGTTGCGGTTTCCAAAATTTCTAGTCAATTTTGTAAGAGCTATTCACGGGTGAAAACCAGCAGGTTCTGCGAGGTCTGGTTATCGAAATATGGCCACCCAAAGTGATTTTACTGAAAATTGGCCCAAATCTAAAAAAGTCATCGGATGCGGATGGAGATATTTCCGCAACCAAGGCTCGTAACGCGTTACGGTTTTCAATTCTGAATAGAGAATTAACAGACCTTTCCATGGATGTGCCAAACTCAAAATTTTTTTTTTCAATTAATTTTGGGAAAAATCATGGACTAACCACTTCTTGTCTATAAAAATCATTATTTTTTCGAAGTTCACCAATCCCATCGAGATATACATCAAACGAAAGGTCTGTTCAATACCTACACACACCTGTAAGCCAAATCGTCCTGCGTGGTCTGGTTAGCGAAATATGGCCATCCAAAGTGATTTCACTGATTCCACAGATTTTTGAGCTTTAACTACCTAACAATGTGCTTGGGTGGCGATATTTCCGAAACCAGGCCTTGTAAAAGGTTGCGGTTTCCAAAATTTCTAGTCAATTTTGTAAGAGCTATTCACGGGTGAAAACCAGAAGGTTCTGCGAGGTCTGGTTATCGAAATATGGCCACCCAAAGTGATTTTACTGAAAATTGGCCCAAATCTAAAAAAGTCATCGGATGCGGATGGAGATATTTCCGCAACCAAGGCTCGTAACGCGTTGCGGTTTTCAATTCTGAATAGAGAATTAACAGACCTTTCCATGGATGTGCCAAACTCAAAATTTTTTTTTTCAATTAATTTTGGGAAAAATCATGGACTATAACCACTTGTCTATAAAAATCATTATTTTTTCGAAGTTCACCAATCCCATCGAGATATACATCAAACGAAAGGTCTGTTCAATACCTACACACACCTGTAAGCCAAATCGTCCTGCGTGGTCTGGTTAGCGAAATATGGCCATCCAAAGTGATTTCACTGATTCCACAGATTTTTGAGCTTTAACTACCTAACAATGTGCTTGGGTGGCGATATTTCCGAAACCAGGCCTTGTAAAAGGTTGCGGTTTCCAAAATTTCTAGTCAATTTTGTAAGAGCTATTCACGGGTGAAAACCAGAAGGTTCTGCGAGGTCTGGTTATCGAAATATGGCCACCCAAAGTGATTTTACTGAAAATTGACCCAAATCTAAAAAAGTCATCGGATGCGGATGGAGATATTTCCGCAACCAAGGCTCGTAACGCGTTACGGTTTTCAATTCTGAATAGAGAATTAACAGACCTTTCCATGGATGTGCCAAACTCAAAATTTTTTTTTTCAATTAATTTTGGGAAAAATCATGGACTAACCACTTGTTTATAAAAATCATTATTTTTTCGAAGTTCACCAATCCCATCGAGATATACATCAAACGAAAGGTCTGTTCAATACCTACACACACCTGTAAGCCAAATCGTCCTGCGTGGTCTGGTTAGCGAAATATGGCCATCCAAAGTGATTTCACTGATTCCACAGATTTTTGAGCTTTAACTACCTAACAATGTGCTTGGGTGGCGATATTTCCGAAACCAGGCCTTGTAAAAGGTTGCGGTTTCCAAAATTTCTAGTCAATTTTGTAAGAGCTATTCACGGGTGAAAACCAGAAGGTTCTGCGAGGTCTGGTTATCGAAATATGGCCACCCAAAGTGATTTTACTGAAAATTGACCCAAATCTAAAAAAGTCATCGGATGCGGATGGAGATATTTCCGCAACCAAGGCTCGTAACGCGTTGCGGTTTTCAATTCTGAATAGAGAATTAACAGACCTTTCCATGGATGTGCCAAACTCAAAATTTTTTTTCAATTAATTTTGGGAAAAATCATGGATAACCACTTGTCTATAAAAATCATTATTTTTTCGAAGTTCACCAATCCCATCGAGATATACATCAAACGAAAGGTCTGTTCAATACCTACACACACCTGTAAGCCAAATCGTCCTGCGTGGTCTGGTTAGCGAAATATGGCCATCCAAAGTGATTTCACTGATTCCACAGATTTTTGAGCTTTAACTACCTAACAATGTGCTTGGGTGGCGATATTTCCGAAACCAGGCCTTGTAAAAGGTAGCGGTTTCCAAAATTTCTAGTCAATTTTGTAAGAGCTATTCACGGGTGAAAACCAGAAGGTTCTGCGAGGTCTGGTTATCGAAATATGGCCACCCAAAGTGATTTTACTGAAAATTGGCCCAAATCTAAAAAAGTCATCGGATGCGGATGGAGATATTTCCGCAACCAAGGCTCGTAACGCGTTGCGGTTTTCAATTCTGAATAGAGAATTAACAGACCTTTCCATGGATGTGCCAAACTCAAAATTTTTTTTTTCAATTAATTTTGGGAAAAATCATGGACTAACCACTTCTTGTCTATAAAAATCATTATTTTTTCGAAGTTCACCAATCCCATCGAGATATACATCAAACGAAAGGTCTGTTCAATACCTACACACACCTGTAAGCCAAATCGTCCTGCGTGGTCTGGTTAGCGAAATATGGCCATCCAAAGTGATTTCACTGATTCCACAGATTTTTGAGCTTTAACTACCTAACAATGTGCTTGGGTGGCGATATTTCCGAAACCAGGCCTTGTAAAAGGTTGCGGTTTCCAAAATTTCTAGTCAATTTTGTAAGAGCTATTCACGGGTGAAAACCAGAAGGTTCTGCGAGGTCTGGTTATCGAAATATGGCCACCCAAAGTGATTTTACTGAAAATTGGCCCAAATCTAAAAAAGTCATCGGATGCGGATGGAGATATTTCCGCAACCAAGGCTCGTAACGCGTTGCGGTTTTCAATTCTGAATAGAGAATTAACAGACCTTTCCATGGATGTGCCAAACTCAAAATTTTTTTTTTCAATTAATTTTGGGAAAAATCATGGACTATAACCACTTGTCTATAAAAATCATTATTTTTTCGAAGTTCACCAATCCCATCGAGATATACATCAAACGAAAGGTCTGTTCAATACCTACACACACCTGTAAGCCAAATCGTCCTGCGTGGTCTGGTTAGCGAAATATGGCCATCCAAAGTGATTTCACTGATTCCACAGATTTTTGAGCTTTAACTACCTAACAATGTGCTTGGGTGGCGATATTTCCGAAACCAGGCCTTGTAAAAGGTTGCGGTTTCCAAAATTTCTAGTCAATTTTGTAAGAGCTATTCACGGGTGAAAACCAGAAGGTTCTGCGAGGTCTGGTTATCGAAATATGGCCACCCAAAGTGATTTTACTGAAAATTGGCCCAAATCTAAAAAAGTCATCGGATGCGGATGGAGATATTTCCGCAACCAAGGCTCGTAACGCGTTGCGGTTTTCAATTCTGAATAGAGAATTAAGAGACCTTTCCATGGATGTGCTAAACTCAAAATTTTTTTTTTCAATTAATTTTGGGAAAAATCATGGACTAACCACTTGTTTATAAAAATCATTATTTTTTCGAAGTTCACCAATCCCATCGAGATATACATCAAACGAAAGGTCTGTTCAATACCTACACACACCTGTAAGCCAAATCGTCCTGCGTGGTCTGGTTAGCGAAATATGGCCATCCAAAGTGATTTCACTGATTCCACAGATTTTTCAGCTTTAACTACCTAACAATGTGCTTGGGTGGCGATATTTCCGAAACCAGGCCTTGTAAAAGGTTGCGGTTTCCAAAATTTCTAGTCAATTTTGTAAGAGCTATTCACGGGTGAAAACCAGAAGGTTCTGCGAGGTCTGGTTATCGAAATATGGCCACCCAAAGTGATTTTACTGAAAATTGGCCCAAATCTAAAAAAGTCATCGGATGCGGATGGAGATATTTCCGCAACCAAGGCTCGTAACGCGTTGCGGTTTTCAATTCTGAATAGAGAATTAACAGACCTTTCCATGGATGTGCCAAACTCAAAATTTTTTTTTTCAATTAATTTTGGGAAAAATCATGGACTAACCACTTGTTTATAAAAATCATTATTTTTTCGAAGTTCACCAATCCCATCGAGATATACATCAAACGAAAGGTCTGTTCAATACCTACACACACCTGTAAGCCAAATCGTCCTGCGTGGTCTGGTTAGCGAAATATGGCCATCCAAAGTGATTTCACTGATTCCACAGATTTTTGAGCTTTAACTACCTAACAATGTGCTTGGGTGGCGATATTTCCGAAACCAGGCCTTGTAAAAGGTTGCGGTTTCCAAAATTTCTAGTCAATTTTGTAAGAGCTATTCACGGGTGAAAACCAGAAGGTTCTGCGAGGTCTGGTTATCGAAATATGGCCACCCAAAGTGATTTTACTGAAAATTGACCCAAATCTAAAAAAGTCATCGGATGCGGATGGAGATATTTCCGCAACCAAGGCTCGTAACGCGTTGCGGTTTTCAATTCTGAATAGAGAATTAACAGACCTTTCCATGGATGTGCCAAACTCAAATTTTTTTTTTCAATTAATTTTGGGAAAAATCATGGACCACTTGTCTATAAAAATCATTATTTTTTCGAAGTTCACCAATCCCATCGAGATATACATCAAACGAAAGGTCTGTTCAATACCTACACACACCTGTAAGCCAAATCGTCCTGCGTGGTCTGGTTAGCGAAATATGGCCATCCAAAGTGATTTCACTGATTCCACAGATTTTTGAGCTTTAACTACCTAACAATGTGCTTGGGTGGCGATATTTCCGAAACCAGGCCTTGTAAAAGGTTGCGGTTTCCAAAATTTCTAGTCAATTTTGTAAGAGCTATTCACGGGTGAAAACCAGAAGGTTCTGCGAGGTCTGGTTATCGAAATATGGCCACCCAAAGTGATTTTACTGAAAATTGACCCAAATCTAAAAAAGTCATCGGATGCGGATGGAGATATTTCCGAAACCAAGACTCGTAACGCGTTGCGGTTTTCAATTCTGAATAGAGAATTAACAGACCTTTCCATGGATGTGCCAAACTCAAAATTTTTTTTTTCAATTAATTTTGGGAAAAATCATGGACTAACCACTTGTTTATAAAAATCATTATTTTTTCGAAGTTCACCAATCCCATCGAGATATACATCAAACGAAAGGTCTGTTCAATACCTACACACACCTGTAAGCCAAATCGTCCTGCGTGGTCTGGTTAGCGAAATATGGCCATCCAAAGTGATTTCACTGATTCCACAGATTTTTGAGCTTTAACTACCTAACAATGTGCTTGGGTGGCGATATTTCCGAAACCAGGCCTTGTAAAAGGTTGCGGTTTCCAAAATTTCTAGTCAATTTTGTAAGAGCTATTCACGGGTGAAAACCAGAAGGTTCTGCGAGGTCTGGTTATCGAAATATGGCCACCCAAAGTGATTTTACTGAAAATTGACCCAAATCTAAAAAAGTCATCGGATGCGGATGGAGATATTTCCGAAACCAAGACTCGTAACGCGTTGCGGTTTTCAATTCTGAATAGAGAATTAACAGACCTTTCCATGGATGTGCCAAACTCAAAATTTTTTTTTTCAATTAATTTTGGGAAAAATCATGGACTAACCACTTGTTTATAAAAATCATTATTTTTTCGAAGTTCACCAATCCCATCGAGATATACATCAAACGAAAGGTCTGTTCAATACCTACACACACCTGTAAGCCAAATCGTCCTGCGTGGTCTGGTTAGCGAAATATGGCCATCCAAAGTGATTTCACTGATTCCACAGATTTTTGAGCTTTAACTACCTAACAATGTGCTTGGGTGGCGATATTTCCGAAACCAGGCCTTGTAAAAGGTTGCGGTTTCCAAAATTTCTAGTCAATTTTGTAAGAGCTATTCACGGGTGAAAACCAGAAGGTTCTGCGAGGTCTGGTTATCGAAATATGGCCACCCAAAGTGATTTTACTGAAAATTGACCCAAATCTAAAAAAGTCATCGGATGCGGATGGAGATATTTCCGAAACCAAGACTCGTAACGCGTTGCGGTTTTCAATTCTGAATAGAGAATTAACAGACCTTTCCATGGATGTGCCAAACTCAAAATTTTTTTTTTCAATTAATTTTGGGAAAAATCATGGACTAACCACTTCTTGTCTATAAAAATCATTATTTTTTCGAAGTTCACCACTCCCATCGAGATATACATCAAACGAAAGGTCTGTTCAATACCTACACACACCTGTAAGCCAAATCGTCCTGCGTGGTCTGGTTAGCGAAATATGGCCATCCAAAGTGATTTCACTGATTCCACAGATTTTTGAGCTTTAACTACCTAACAATGTGCTTGGGTGGCGATATTTCCGAAACCAGGCCTTGTAAAAGGTTGCGGTTTCCAAAATTTCTAGTCAATTTTGTAAGAGCTATTCACGGGTGAAAACCAGAAGGTTCTGCGAGGTCTGGTTATCGAAATATGGCCACCCAAAGTGATTTTACTGAAAATTGGCCCAAATCTAAAAAAGTCATCGGATGCGGATGGAGATATTTCCGCAACCAAGGCTCGTAACGCGTTGCGGTTTTCAATTCTAAATAGAGAATTAACAGACCTTTCCATGGATGTGCCAAACTCAAAATTTTTTTTTTTTTCAATTAATTTTGGGAAAAATCATGGACTAACCACTTGTTTATAAAAATCATTATTTTTTCGAAGTTCACCAATCCCATCGAGATATACATCAAACGAAAGGTCTGTTCAATACCTACACACACCTGTAAGCCAAATCGTCCTGCGTGGTCTGGTTAGCGAAATATGGCCATCCAAAGTGATTTCACTGATTCCACAGATTTTTGAGCTTTAACTACCTAACAATGTGCTTGGGTGGCGATATTTTCGAAACCAGGCCTTGTAAAAGGTTGCGGTTTCCAAAATTTCTAGTCAATTTTGTAAGAGCTATTCACGGGTGAAAACCAGAAGGTTCTGCGAGGTCTGGTTATCGAAATATGGCCACCCAAAGTGATTTTACTGAAAATTGACCCAAATCTAAAAAAGTCATCGGATGCGGATGGAGATATTTCCGAAACCAAGGCTCGTAACGCGTTGCGGTTTTCAATTCTGAATAGAGAATTAACAGACCTTTCCATGGATGTGCCAAACTCAAAATTTTTTTTTCAATTAATTTTGGGAAAAATCATGGAAAAAATAATGATTTTTATAGACAAGTGGTTATGTATATAAAAATCATTATTTTTTCGAAGTTCACCAATCCCATCGAGATATACATCAAACGAAAGGTCTGTTCAATACCTACACACACCTGTAAGCCAAATCGTCCTGCGTGGTCTGGTTAGCGAAATATGGCCATCCAAAGTGATTTCACTGATTCCACAGATTTTTGAGCTTTAACTACCTAACAATGTGCTTGGGTGGCGATATTTTCGAAACCAGGCCTTGTAAAAGGTTGCGGTTTCCAAAATTTCTAGTCAATTTTGTAAGAGCTATTCACGGGTGAAAACCAGAAGGTTCTGCGAGGTCTGGTTATCGAAATATGGCCACCCAAAGTGATTTTACTGAAAATTGACCCAAATCTAAAAAAGTCATCGGATGCGGATGGAGATATTTCCGAAACCAAGGCTCGTAACGCGTTGCGGTTTTCAATTCTGAATAGAGAATTAACAGACCTTTCCATGGATGTGCCAAACTCAAAATTTTTTTTTTCAATTAATTTTGGGAAAAATCATGGAAAAAATAATGATTTTTATAGACAAGTGGTTATGTCTATAAAAATCATTATTTTTTCGAAGTTCACCAATCCCATCGAGATATACATCAAACGAAAGGTCTGTTCAATACCTACACACACCTGTAAGCCAAATCGTCCTGCGTGGTCTGGTTAGCGAAATATGGCCATCCAAAGTGATTTCACTGATTCCACAGATTTTTGAGCTTTAACTACCTAACAATGTGCTTGGGTGGCGATATTTCCGAAACCAGGCCTTGTAAAAGGTTGCGGTTTCCAAAATTTCTAGTCAATTTTGTAAGAGCTATTCACGGGTGAAAACCAGAAGGTTCTGCGAGGTCTGGTTATCGAAATATGGCCACCCAAAGTGATTTTACTGAAAATTGACCCAAATCTAAAAAAGTCATCGGATGCGGATGGAGATATTTCCGCAACCAAGGCTCGTAACGCGTTGCGGTTTTTAATTCTGAATAGAGAATTAACAGACCTTTCCATGGATGTGCCAAACTCAAAATTTTTTTTCAATTAATTTTGGGAAAAATCATGGATAACCACTTGTCTATAAAAATCATTATTTTTTCGAAGTTCACCAATCCCATCGAGATATACATCAAACGAAAGGTCTGTTCAATACCTACACACACCTGTAAGCCAAATCGTCCTGCGTGGTCTGGTTAGCGAAATATGGCCATCCAAAGTGATTTCACTGATTCCACAGATTTTTGAGCTTTAACTACCTAACAATGTGCTTGGGTGGCGATATTTCCGAAACCAGGCCTTGTAAAAGGTAGCGGTTTCCAAAATTTCTAGTCAATTTTGTAAGAGCTATTCACGGGTGAAAACCAGAAGGTTCTGCGAGGTCTGGTTATCGAAATATGGCCACCCAAAGTGATTTTACTGAAAATTGGCCCAAATCTAAAAAAGTCATCGGATGCGGATGGAGATATTTCCGCAACCAAGGCTCGTAACGCGTTGCGGTTTTCAATTCTGAATAGAGAATTAACAGACCTTTCCATGGATGTGCCAAACTCAAAATTTTTTTTTTCAATTAATTTTGGGAAAAATCATGGACTAACCACTTGTTTATAAAAATCATTATTTTTTCGAAGTTCACCAATCCCATCGAGATATACATCAAACGAAAGGTCTGTTCAATACCTACACACACCTGTAAGCCAAATCGTCCTGCGTGGTCTGGTTAGCGAAATATGGCCATCCAAAGTGATTTCACTGATTCCACAGATTTTTGAGCTTTAACTACCTAACAATGTGCTTGGGTGGCGATATTTCCGAAACCAGGCCTTGTAAAAGGTTGCGGTTTCCAAAATTTCTAGTCAATTTTGTAAGAGCTATTCACGGGTGAAAACCAGAAGGTTCTGCGAGGTCTGGTTATCGAAATATGGCCACCCAAAGTGATTTTACTGAAAATTGACCCAAATCTAAAAAAGTCATCGGATGCGGATGGAGATATTTCCGAAACCAAGGCTCGTAACGCGTTGCGGTTTTCAATTCTGAATAGAGAATTAACAGACCTTTCCATGGATGTGCCAAACTCAAAATTTTTTTTTTCAATTAATTTTGGGAAAAATCATGGACTAACCAATTGTCTATAAAAATCATTATTTTTTCGAAGTTCACCAATCCCATCGAGATATACATCAAACGAAAGGTCTGTTCAATACCTACACACACCTGTAAGCCAAATCGTCCTGCGTGGTCTGGTTAGCGAAATATGGCCATCCAAAGTGATTTCACTGATTCCACAGATTTTTCAGCTTTAACTACCTAACAATGTGCTTGGGTGGCGATATTTCCGAAACCAGGCCTTGTAAAAGGTTGCGGTTTCCAAAATTTCTAGTCAATTTTGTAAGAGCTATTCACGGGTGAAAACCAGAAGGTTCTGCGAGGTCTGGTTATCGAAATATGGCCACCCAAAGTGATTTTACTGAAAATTGGCCCAAATCTAAAAAAGTCATCGGATGCGGATGGAGATATTTCCGCAACCAAGGCTCGTAACGCGTTGCGGTTTTCAATTCTGAATAGAGAATTAACAGACCTTTCCATGGATGTGCCAAACTCAAAATTTTTTTTTTCAATTAATTTTGGGAAAAATCATGGACTAACCACTTGTTTATAAAAATCATTATTTTTTCGAAGTTCACCAATCCCATCGAGATATACATCAAACGAAAGGTCTGTTCAATACCTACACACACCTGTAAGCCAAATCGTCCTGCGTGGTCTGGTTAGCGAAATATGGCCATCCAAAGTGATTTCACTGATTCCACAGATTTTTGAGCTTTAACTACCTAACAATGTGCTTGGGTGGCGATATTTCCGAAACCAGGCCTTGTAAAAGGTTGCGGTTTCCAAAATTTCTAGTCAATTTTGTAAGAGCTATTCACGGGTGAAAACCAGAAGGTTCTGCGAGGTCTGGTTATCGAAATATGGCCACCCAAAGTGATTTTACTGAAAATTGACCCAAATCTAAAAAAGTCATCGGATGCGGATGGAGATATTTCCGCAACCAAGGCTCGTAACGCGTTGCGGTTTTCAATTCTGAATAGAGAATTAACAGACCTTTCCATGGATGTGCCAAACTCAAATTTTTTTTTTCAATTAATTTTGGGAAAAATCATGGACCACTTGTCTATAAAAATCATTATTTTTTCGAAGTTCACCAATCCCATCGAGATATACATCAAACGAAAGGTCTGTTCAATACCTACACACACCTGTAAGCCAAATCGTCCTGCGTGGTCTGGTTAGCGAAATATGGCCATCCAAAGTGATTTCACTGATTCCACAGATTTTTGAGCTTTAACTACCTAACAATGTGCTTGGGTGGCGATATTTCCGAAACCAGGCCTTGTAAAAGGTTGCGGTTTCCAAAATTTCTAGTCAATTTTGTAAGAGCTATTCACGGGTGAAAACCAGAAGGTTCTGCGAGGTCTGGTTATCGAAATATGGCCACCCAAAGTGATTTTACTGAAAATTGACCCAAATCTAAAAAAGTCATCGGATGCGGATGGAGATATTTCCGCAACCAAGGCTCGTAACGCGTTGCGGTTTTCAATTCTGAATAGAGAATTAACAGACCTTTCCATGGATGTGCCAAACTCAAAATTTTTTTTTTCAATTAATTTTGGGAAAAATCATGGACTAACCACTTGTTTATAAAAATCATTATTTTTTCGAAGTTCACCAATCCCATCGAGATATACATCAAACGAAAGGTCTGTTCAATACCTACACACACCTGTAAGCCAAATCGTCCTGCGTGGTCTGGTTAGCGAAATATGGCCATCCAAAGTGATTTCACTGATTCCACAGATTTTTGAGCTTTAACTACCTAACAATGTGCTTGGGTGGCGATATTTCCGAAACCAGGCCTTGTAAAAGGTTGCGGTTTCCAAAATTTCTAGTCAATTTTGTAAGAGCTATTCACGGGTGAAAACCAGAAGGTTCTGCGAGGTCTGGTTATCGAAATATGGCCACCCAAAGTGATTTTACTGAAAATTGACCCAAATCTAAAAAAGTCATCGGATGCGGATGGAGATATTTCCGAAACCAAGACTCGTAACGCGTTGCGGTTTTCAATTCTGAATAGAGAATTAACAGACCTTTCCATGGATGTGCCAAACTCAAAATTTTTTTTTTCAATTAATTTTGGGAAAAATCATGGACTATCCACTTCTTGTCTATAAAAATCATTATTTTTTCGAAGTTCACCAATCCCATCGAGATATACATCAAACGAAAGGTCTGTTCAATACCTACACACACCTGTAAGCCAAATCGTCCTGCGTGGTCTGGTTAGCGAAATATGGCCATCCAAAGTGATTTCACTGATTCCACAGATTTTTGAGCTTTAACTACCTAACAATGTGCTTGGGTGGCGATATTTCCGAAACCAGGCCTTGTAAAAGGTTGCGGTTTCCAAAATTTCTAGTCAATTTTGTAAGAGCTATTCACGGGTGAAAACCAGAAGGTTCTGCGAGGTCTGGTTATCGAAATATGGCCACCCAAAGTGATTTTACTGAAAATTGGCCCAAATCTAAAAAAGTCATCGGATGCGGATGGAGATATTTCCGCAACCAAGGCTCGTAACGCGTTGCGGTTTTCAATTCTGAATAGAGAATTAACAGACCTTTCCATGGATGTGCCAAACTCAAAATTTTTTTTTTTCAATTAATTTTGGGAAAAATCATGGACTAACCACTTGTTTATAAAAATCATTATTTTTTCGAAGTTCACCAATCCCATCGAGATATACATCAAACGAAAGGTCTGTTCAATACCTACACACACCTGTAAGCCAAATCGTCCTGCGTGGTCTGGTTAGCGAAATATGGCCATCCAAAGTGATTTCACTGATTCCACAGATTTTTGAGCTTTAACTACCTAACAATGTGCTTGGGTGGCGATATTTTCGAAACCAGGCCTTGTAAAAGGTTGCGGTTTCCAAAATTTCTAGTCAATTTTGTAAGAGCTATTCACGGGTGAAAACCAGAAGGTTCTGCGAGGTCTGGTTATCGAAATATGGCCACCCAAAGTGATTTTACTGAAAATTGACCCAAATCTAAAAAAGTCATCGGATGCGGATGGAGATATTTCCGAAACCAAGGCTCGTAACGCGTTGCGGTTTTCAATTCTGAATAGAGAATTAACAGACCTTTCCATGGATGTGCCAAACTCAAAAATTTTTTTTCAATTAATTTTGGGAAAAATCATGGAAAAAATAATGATTTTTATAGACAAGTGGTTATGTCTATAAAAATCATTATTTTTTCGAAGTTCACCAATCCCATCGAGATATACATCAAACGAAAGGTCTGTTCAATACCTACACACACCTGTAAGCCAAATCGTCCTGCGTGGTCTGGTTAGCGAAATATGGCCATCCAAAGTGATTTCACTGATTCCACAGATTTTTGAGCTTTAACTACCTAACAATGTGCTTGGGTGGCGATATTTCCGAAACCAGGCCTTGTAAAAGGTTGCGGTTTCCAAAATTTCTAGTCAATTTTGTAAGAGCTATTCACGGGTGAAAACCAGAAGGTTCTGCGAGGTCTGGTTATCGAAATATGGCCACCCAAAGTGATTTTACTGAAAATTGACCCAAATCTAAAAAAGTCATCGGATGCGGATGGAGATATTTCCGCAACCAAGGCTCGTAACGCGTTGCGGTTTTCAATTCTGAATAGAGAATTAACAGACCTTTCCATGGATGTGCCAAACTCAAAATTTTTTTTCAATTAATTTTGGGAAAAATCATGGATAACCACTTGTCTATAAAAATCATTATTTTTTCGAAGTTCACCAATCCCATCGAGATATACATCAAACGAAAGGTCTGTTCAATACCTACACACACCTGTAAGCCAAATCGTCCTGCGTGGTCTGGTTAGCGAAATATGGCCATCCAAAGTGATTTCACTGATTCCACAGATTTTTGAGCTTTAACTACCTAACAATGTGCTTGGGTGGCGATATTTCCGAAACCAGGCCTTGTAAAAGGTAGCGGTTTCCAAAATTTCTAGTCAATTTTGTAAGAGCTATTCACGGGTGAAAACCAGAAGGTTCTGCGAGGTCTGGTTATCGAAATATGGCCACCCAAAGTGATTTTACTGAAAATTGGCCCAAATCTAAAAAAGTCATCGGATGCGGATGGAGATATTTCCGCAACCAAGGCTCGTAACGCGTTGCGGTTTTCAATTCTGAATAGAGAATTAACAGACCTTTCCATGGATGTGCCAAACTCAAAATTTTTTTTTTCAATTAATTTTGGGAAAAATCATGGACTAACCACTTGTTTATAAAAATCATTATTTTTTCGAAGTTCACCAATCCCATCGAGATATACATCAAACGAAAGGTCTGTTCAATACCTACACACACCTGTAAGCCAAATCGTCCTGCGTGGTCTGGTTAGCGAAATATGGCCATCCAAAGTGATTTCACTGATTCCACAGATTTTTGAGCTTTAACTACCTAACAATGTGCTTGGGTGGCGATATTTCCGAAACCAGGCCTTGTAAAAGGTTGCGGTTTCCAAAATTTCTAGTCAATTTTGTAAGAGCTATTCACGGGTGAAAACCAGAAGGTTCTGCGAGGTCTGGTTATCGAAATATGGCCACCCAAAGTGATTTTACTGAAAATTGACCCAAATCTAAAAAAGTCATCGGATGCGGATGGAGATATTTCCGAAACCAAGGCTCGTAACGCGTCGCGGTTTTCAATTCTGAATAGAGAATTAACAGACCTTTCCATGGATGTGCCAAACTCAAAATTTTTTTTTTCAATTAATTTTGGGAAAAATCATGGACTAACCAATTGTCTATAAAAATCATTATTTTTTCGAAGTTCACCAATCCCATCGAGATATACATCAAACGAAAGGTCTGTTCAATACCTACACACACCTGTAAGCCAAATCGTCCTGCGTGGTCTGGTTAGCGAAATATGGCCATCCAAAGTGATTTCACTGATTCCACAGATTTTTCAGCTTTAACTACCTAACAATGTGCTTGGGTGGCGATATTTCCGAAACCAGGCCTTGTAAAAGGTTGCGGTTTCCAAAATTTCTAGTCAATTTTGTAAGAGCTATTCACGGGTGAAAACCAGAAGGTTCTGCGAGGTCTGGTTATCGAAATATGGCCACCCAAAGTGATTTTACTGAAAATTGGCCCAAATCTAAAAAAGTCATCGGATGCGGATGGAGATATTTCCGCAACCAAGGCTCGTAACGCGTTGCGGTTTTCAATTCTGAATAGAGAATTAACAGACCTTTCCATGGATGTGCCAAACTCAAAATTTTTTTTTTCAATTAATTTTGGGAAAAATCATGGACTAACCACTTGTTTATAAAAATCATTATTTTTTCGAAGTTCACCAATCCCATCGAGATATACATCAAACGAAAGGTCTGTTCAATACCTACACACACCTGTAAGCCAAATCGTCCTGCGTGGTCTGGTTAGCGAAATATGGCCATCCAAAGTGATTTCACTGATTCCACAGATTTTTGAGCTTTAACTACCTAACAATGTGCTTGGGTGGCGATATTTCCGAAACCAGGCCTTGTAAAAGGTTGCGGTTTCCAAAATTTCTAGTCAATTTTGTAAGAGCTATTCACGGGTGAAAACCAGAAGGTTCTGCGAGGTCTGGTTATCGAAATATGGCCACCCAAAGTGATTTTACTGAAAATTGACCCAAATCTAAAAAAGTCATCGGATGCGGATGGAGATATTTCCGCAACCAAGGCTCGTAACGCGTTGCGGTTTTCAATTCTGAATAGAGAATTAACAGACCTTTCCATGGATGTGCCAAACTCAAATTTTTTTTTTCAATTAATTTTGGGAAAAATCATGGACCACTTGTCTATAAAAATCATTATTTTTTCGAAGTTCACCAATCCCATCGAGATATACATCAAACGAAAGGTCTGTTCAATACCTACACACACCTGTAAGCCAAATCGTCCTGCGTGGTCTGGTTAGCGAAATATGGCCATCCAAAGTGATTTCACTGATTCCACAGATTTTTGAGCTTTAACTACCTAACAATGTGCTTGGGTGGCGATATTTCCGAAACCAGGCCTTGTAAAAGGTTGCGGTTTCCAAAATTTCTAGTCAATTTTGTAAGAGCTATTCACGGGTGAAAACCAGAAGGTTCTGCGAGGTCTGGTTATCGAAATATGGCCACCCAAAGTGATTTTACTGAAAATTGACCCAAATCTAAAAAAGTCATCGGATGCGGATGGAGATATTTCCGCAACCAAGGCTCGTAACGCGTTGCGGTTTTCAATTCTGAATAGAGAATTAACAGACCTTTCCATGGATGTGCCAAACTCAAAATTTTTTTTTTCAATTAATTTTGGGAAAAATCATGGACTAACCACTTGTTTATAAAAATCATTATTTTTTCGAAGTTCACCAATCCCATCGAGATATACATCAAACGAAAGGTCTGTTCAATACCTACACACACCTGTAAGCCAAATCGTCCTGCGTGGTCTGGTTAGCGAAATATGGCCATCCAAAGTGATTTCACTGATTCCACAGATTTTTGAGCTTTAACTACCTAACAATGTGCTTGGGTGGCGATATTTCCGAAACCAGGCCTTGTAAAAGGTTGCGGTTTCCAAAATTTCTAGTCAATTTTGTAAGAGCTATTCACGGGTGAAAACCAGAAGGTTCTGCGAGGTCTGGTTATCGAAATATGGCCACCCAAAGTGATTTTACTGAAAATTGACCCAAATCTAAAAAAGTCATCGGATGCGGATGGAGATATTTCCGAAACCAAGACTCGTAACGCGTTGCGGTTTTCAATTCTGAATAGAGAATTAACAGACCTTTCCATGGATGTGCCAAACTCAAAATTTTTTTTTTCAATTAATTTTGGGAAAAATCATGGACTAACCACTTCTTGTCTATAAAAATCATTATTTTTTCGAAGTTCACCAATCCCATCGAGATATACATCAAACGAAAGGTCTGTTCAATACCTACACACACCTGTAAGCCAAATCGTCCTGCGTGGTCTGGTTAGCGAAATATGGCCATCCAAAGTGATTTCACTGATTCCACAGATTTTTGAGCTTTAACTACCTAACAATGTGCTTGGGTGGCGATATTTCCGAAACCAGGCCTTGTAAAAGGTTGCGGTTTCCAAAATTTCTAGTCAATTTTGTAAGAGCTATTCACGGGTGAAAACCAGAAGGTTCTGCGAGGTCTGGTTATCGAAATATGGCCACCCAAAGTGATTTTACTGAAAATTGGCCCAAATCTAAAAAAGTCATCGGATGCGGATGGAGATATTTCCGCAACCAAGGCTCGTAACGCGTTGCGGTTTTCAATTCTGAATAGAGAATTAACAGACCTTTCCATGGATGTGCCAAACTCAAAATTTTTTTTTTTCAATTAATTTTGGGAAAAATCATGGACTAACCACTTGTTTATAAAAATCATTATTTTTTCGAAGTTCACCAATCCCATCGAGATATACATCAAACGAAAGGTCTGTTCAATACCTACACACACCTGTAAGCCAAATCGTCCTGCGTGGTCTGGTTAGCGAAATATGGCCATCCAAAGTGATTTCACTGATTCCACAGATTTTTGAGCTTTAACTACCTAACAATGTGCTTGGGTGGCGATATTTCCGAAACCAGGCCTTGTAAAAGGTTGCGGTTTCCAAAATTTCTAGTCAATTTTGTAAGAGCTATTCACGGGTGAAAACCAGAAGGTTCTGCGAGGTCTGGTTATCGAAATATGGCCACCCAAAGTGATTTTACTGAAAATTGACCCAAATCTAAAAAAGTCATCGGATGCGGATGGAGATATTTCCGAAACCAAGGCTCGTAACGCGTTGCGGTTTTCAATTCTGAATAGAGAATTAACAGACCTTTCCATGGATGTGCCAAACTCAAAATTTTTTTTTTCAATTAATTTTGGGAAAAATCATGGAAAAAATAATGATTTTTATAGACAAGTGGTTATGTCTATAAAAATCATTATTTTTTCGAAGTTCACCAATCCCATCGAGATATACATCAAACGAAAGGTCTGTTCAATACCTACACACACCTGTAAGCCAAATCGTCCTGCGTGGTCTGGTTAGCGAAATATGGCCATCCAAAGTGATTTCACTGATTCCACAGATTTTTGAGCTTTAACTACCTAACAATGTGCTTGGGTGGCGATATTTCCGAAACCAGGCCTTGTAAAAGGTTGCGGTTTCCAAAATTTCTAGTCAATTTTGTAAGAGCTATTCACGGGTGAAAACCAGAAGGTTCTGCGAGGTCTGGTTATCGAAATATGGCCACCCAAAGTGATTTTACTGAAAATTGACCCAAATCTAAAAAAGTCATCGGATGCGGATGGAGATATTTCCGCAACCAAGGCTCGTAACGCGTTGCGGTTTTCAATTCTGAATAGAGAATTAACAGACCTTTCCATGGATGTGCCAAACTCAAAATTTTTTTTCAATTAATTTTGGGAAAAATCATGGATAACCACTTGTCTATAAAAATCATTATTTTTTCGAAGTTCACCAATCCCATCGAGATATACATCAAACGAAAGGTCTGTTCAATACCTACACACACCTGTAAGCCAAATCGTCCTGCGTGGTCTGGTTAGCGAAATATGGCCATCCAAAGTGATTTCACTGATTCCACAGATTTTTGAGCTTTAACTACCTAACAATGTGCTTGGGTGGCGATATTTCCGAAACCAGGCCTTGTAAAAGGTAGCGGTTTCCAAAATTTCTAGTCAATTTTGTAAGAGCTATTCACGGGTGAAAACCAGAAGGTTCTGCGAGGTCTGGTTATCGAAATATGGCCACCCAAAGTGATTTTACTGAAAATTGGCCCAAATCTAAAAAAGTCATCGGATGCGGATGGAGATATTTCCGCAACCAAGGCTCGTAACGCGTTGCGGTTTTCAATTCTGAATAGAGAATTAACAGACCTTTCCATGGATGTGCCAAACTCAAAATTTTTTTTTTCAATTAATTTTGGGAAAAATCATGGACTAACCACTTGTTTATAAAAATCATTATTTTTTCGAAGTTCACCAATCCCATCGAGATATACATCAAACGAAAGGTCTGTTCAATACCTACACACACCTGTAAGCCAAATCGTCCTGCGTGGTCTGGTTAGCGAAATATGGCCATCCAAAGTGATTTCACTGATTCCACAGATTTTTGAGCTTTAACTACCTAACAATGTGCTTGGGTGGCGATATTTCCGAAACCAGGCCTTGTAAAAGGTTGCGGTTTCCAAAATTTCTAGTCAATTTTGTAAGAGCTATTCACGGGTGAAAACCAGAAGGTTCTGCGAGGTCTGGTTATCGAAATATGGCCACCCAAAGTGATTTTACTGAAAATTGGCCCAAATCTAAAAAAGTCATCGGATGCGGATGGAGATATTTCCGCAACCAAGGCTCGTAACGCGTTACGGTTTTCAATTCTGAATAGAGAATTAACAGACCTTTCCATGGATGTGCCAAACTCAAAATTTTTTTTTTCAATTAATTTTGGGAAAAATCATGGACTAACCACTTCTTGTCTATAAAAATCATTATTTTTTCGAAGTTCACCAATCCCATCGAGATATACATCAAACGAAAGGTCTGTTCAATACCTACACACACCTGTAAGCCAAATCGTCCTGCGTGGTCTGGTTAGCGAAATATGGCCATCCAAAGTGATTTCACTGATTCCACAGATTTTTGAGCTTTAACTACCTAACAATGTGCTTGGGTGGCGATATTTCCGAAACCAGGCCTTGTAAAAGGTTGCGGTTTCCAAAATTTCTATTCAATTTTGTAAGAGCTATTCACGGGTGAAAACCAGAAGGTTCTGCGAGGTCTGGTTATCGAAATATGGCCACCCAAAGTGATTTTACTGAAAATTGACCCAAATCTAAAAAAGTCATCGGATGCGGATGGAGATATTTCCGAAACCAAGGCTCGTAACGCGTTACGGTTTTCAATTCTGAATAGAGAATTAACAGACCTTTCCATGGATGTGCCAAACTCAAAATTTTTTTTTTCAATTAATTTTGGGAAAAATCATGGACTAACCAATTGTCTATAAAAATCATTATTTTTTCGAAGTTCACCAATCCCATCGAGATATACATCAAACGAAAGGTCTGTTCAATACCTACACACACCTGTAAGCCAAATCGTCCTGCGTGGTCTGGTTAGCGAAATATGGCCATCCAAAGTGATTTCACTGATTCCACAGATTTTTGAGCTTTAACTACCTAACAATGTGCTTGGGTGGCGATATTTCCGAAACCAGGCCTTGTAAAAGGTTGCGGTTTCCAAAATTTCTAGTCAATTTTGTAAGAGCTATTCACGGGTGAAAACCAGAAGGTTCTGCGAGGTCTGGTTATCGAAATATGGCCACCCAAAGTGATTTTACTGAAAATTGGCCCAAATCTAAAAAAGTCATCGGATGCGGATGGAGATATTTCCGCAACCAAGGCTCGTAACGCGTTGCGGTTTTCAATTCTGAATAGAGAATTAACAGACCTTTCCATGGATGTGCCAAACTCAAAATTTTTTTTTTCAATTAATTTTGGGAAAAATCATGGACTAACCACTTGTTTATAAAAATCATTATTTTTTCGAAGTTCACCAATCCCATCGAGATATACATCAAACGAAAGGTCTGTTCAATACCTACACACACCTGTAAGCCAAATCGTCCTGCGTGGTCTGGTTAGCGAAATATGGCCATCCAAAGTGATTTCACTGATTCCACAGATTTTTGAGCTTTAACTACCTAACAATGTGCTTGGGTGGCGATATTTCCGAAACCAGGCCTTGTAAAAGGTTGCGGTTTCCAAAATTTCTAGTCAATTTTGTAAGAGCTATTCACGGGTGAAAACCAGAAGGTTCTGCGAGGTCTGGTTATCGAAATATGGCCACCCAAAGTGATTTTACTGAAAATTGGCCCAAATCTAAAAAAGTCATCGGATGCGGATGGAGATATTTCCGCAACCAAGGCTCGTAACGCGTTGCGGTTTTCAATTCTGAATAGAGAATTAACAGACCTTTCCATGGATGTGCCAAACTCAAATTTTTTTTTTCAATTAATTTTGGGAAAAATCATGGACCACTTGTCTATAAAAATCATTATTTTTTCGAAGTTCACCAATCCCATCGAGATATACATCAAACGAAAGGTCTGTTCAATACCTACACACACCTGTAAGCCAAATCGTCCTGCGTGGTCTGGTTAGCGAAATATGGCCATCCAAAGTGATTTCACTGATTCCACAGATTTTTGAGCTTTAACTACCTAACAATGTGCTTGGGTGGCGATATTTCCGAAACCAGGCCTTGTAAAAGGTTGCGGTTTCCAAAATTTCTAGTCAATTTTGTAAGAGCTATTCACGGGTGAAAACCAGAAGGTTCTGCGAGGTCTGGTTATCGAAATATGGCCACCCAAAGTGATTTTACTGAAAATTGGCCCAAATCTAAAAAAGTCATCGGATGCGGATGGAGATATTTCCGCAACCAAGGCTCGTAACGCGTTACGGTTTTCAATTCTGAATAGAGAATTAACAGACCTTTCCATGGATGTGCCAAACTCAAAATTTTTTTTTTCAATTAATTTTGGGAAAAATCATGGACTAACCACTTGTTTATAAAAATCATTATTTTTTCGAAGTTCACCAATCCCATCGAGATATACATCAAACGAAAGGTCTGTTCAATACCTACACACACCTGTAAGCCAAATCGTCCTGCGTGGTCTGGTTAGCGAAATATGGCCATCCAAAGTGATTTCACTGATTCCACAGATTTTTGAGCTTTAACTACCTAACAATGTGCTTGGGTGGCGATATTTCCGAAACCAGGCCTTGTAAAAGGTTGCGGTTTCCAAAATTTCTAGTCAATTTTGTAAGAGCTATTCACGGGTGAAAACCAGAAGGTTCTGCGAGGTCTGGTTATCGAAATATGGCCACCCAAAGTGATTTTACTGAAAATTGGCCCAAATCTAAAAAAGTCATCGGATGCGGATGGAGATATTTCCGCAACCAAGGCTCGTAACGCGTTACGGTTTTCAATTCTGAATAGAGAATTAACAGACCTTTCCATGGATGTGCCAAACTCAAAATTTTTTTTTTCAATTAATTTTGGGAAAAATCATGGACTAACCACTTGTTTATAAAAATCATTATTTTTTCGAAGTTCACCAATCCCATCGAGATATACATCAAACGAAAGGTCTGTTCAATACCTACACACACCTGTAAGCCAAATCGTCCTGCGTGGTCTGGTTAGCGAAATATGGCCATCCAAAGTGATTTCACTGATTCCACAGATTTTTGAGCTTTAACTACCTAACAATGTGCTTGGGTGGCGATATTTCCGAAACCAGGCCTTGTAAAAGGTTGCGGTTTCCAAAATTTCTAGTCAATTTTGTAAGAGCTATTCACGGGTGAAAACCAGAAGGTTCTGCGAGGTCTGGTTATCGAAATATGGCCACCCAAAGTGATTTTACTGAAAATTGACCCAAATCTAAAAAAGTCATCGGATGCGGATGGAGATATTTCCGAAACCAAGGCTCGTAACGCGTTGCGGTTTTCAATTCTGAATAGAGAATTAACAGACCTTTCCATGGATGTGCCAAACTCAAAATTTTTTTTTTCAATTAATTTTGGGAAAAATCATGGACTAACCACTTGTCTATAAAAATCATTATTTTTTCGAAGTTCACCAATCCCATCGAGATATACATCAAACGAAAGGTCTGTTCAATACCTACACACACCTGTAAGCCAAATCGTCCTGCGTGGTCTGGTTAGCGAAATATGGCCATCCAAAGTGATTTCACTGATTCCACAGATTTTTGAGCTTTATAACTACCTAACAATGTGCTTGGGTGGCGATATTTCCGAAACCAGGCCTTGTAAAAGGTTGCGGTTTCCAAAATTTCTAGTCAATTTTGTAAGAGCTATTCACGGGTGAAAACCAGAAGGTTCTGCGAGGTCTGGTTATCGAAATATGGCCACCCAAAGTGATTTTACTGAAAATTGGCCCAAATCTAAAAAAGTCATCGGATGCGGATGGAGATATTTCCGCAACCAAGGCTCGTAACGCGTTACGGTTTTCAATTCTGAATAGAGAATTAACAGACCTTTCCATGGATGTGCCAAACTCAAAATTTTTTTTTTCAATTAATTTTGGGAAAAATCATGGACTAACCACTTGTTTATAAAAATCATTATTTTTTCGAAGTTCACCAATCCCATCGAGATATACATCAAACGAAAGGTCTGTTCAATACCTACACACACCTGTAAGCCAAATCGTCCTGCGTGGTCTGGTTAGCGAAATATGGCCATCCAAAGTGATTTCACTGATTCCACAGATTTTTGAGCTTTAACTACCTAACAATGTGCTTGGGTGGCGATATTTCCGAAACCAGGCCTTGTAAAAGGTTGCGGTTTCCAAAATTTCTAGTCAATTTTGTAAGAGCTATTCACGGGGGAAAACCAGAAGGTTCTGCGAGGTCTGGTTATCGAAATATGGCCACCCAAAGTGATTTTACTGAAAATTGGCCCAAATCTAAAAAAGTCATCGGATGCGGATGGAGATATTTCCGCAACCAAGGCTCGTAACGCGTTACGGTTTTCAATTCTGAATAGAGAATTAACAGACCTTTCCATGGATGTGCCAAACTCAAAATTTTTTTTTTCAATTAATTTTGGGAAAAATCATGGACTAACTAACCACTTGTTTATAAAAATCATTATTTTTTCGAAGTTCACCAATCCCATCGAGATATACATCAAACGAAAGGTCTGTTCAATACCTACACACACCTGTAAGCCAAATCGTCCTGCGTGGTCTGGTTAGCGAAATATGGCCATCCAAAGTGATTTCACTGATTCCACAGATTTTTGAGCTTTAACTACCTAACAATGTGCTTGGGTGGCGATATTTCCGAAACCAGGCCTTGTAAAAGGTTGCGGTTTCCAAAATTTCTAGTCAATTTTGTAAGAGCTATTCACGGGTGAAAACCAGAAGGTTCTGCGAGGTCTGGTTATCGAAATATGGCCACCCAAAGTGATTTTACTGAAAATTGACCCAAATCTAAAAAAGTCATCGGATGCGGATGGAGATATTTCCGAAACCAAGGCTCGTAACGCATTGCGGTTTTCAATTCTGAATAGAGAATTAACAGACCTTTCCATGGATGTGCCAAACTCAAAATTTTTTTTTTCAATTAATTTTGGGAAAAATCATGGACTATAACCACTTGTCTATAAAAATCATTATTTTTTCGAAGTTCACCAATCCCATCGAGATATACATCAAACGAAAGGTCTGTTCAATACCTACACACACCTGTAAGCCAAATCGTCCTGCGTGGTCTGGTTAGCGAAATATGGCCATCCAAAGTGATTTCACTGATTCCACAGATTTTTGAGCTTTAACTACCTAACAATGTGCTTGGGTGGCGATATTTCCGAAACCAGGCCTTGTAAAAGGTTGCGGTTTCCAAAATTTCTAGTCAATTTTGTAAGAGCTATTCACGGGTGAAAACCAGAAGGTTCTGCGAGGTCTGGTTATCGAAATATGGCCACCCAAAGTGATTTTACTGAAAATTGACCCAAATCTAAAAAAGTCATCGGATGCGGATGGAGATATTTCCGAAACCAAGGCTCGTAACGCGTTGCGGTTTTCAATTCTGAATAGAGAATTAACAGACCTTTCCATGGATGTGCCAAACTCAAAATTTTTTTTTTCAATTAATTTTGGGAAAAATCATGGACTAACCACTTGTCTATAAAAATCATTATTTTTTCGAAGTTCACCAATCCCATCGAGATATACATCAAACGAAAGGTCTGTTCAATACCTACACACACCTGTAAGCCAAATCGTCCTGCGTGGTCTGGTTAGCGAAATATGGCCATCCAAAGTGATTTCACTGATTCCACAGGTTTTTGAGCTTTAACTACCTAACAATGTGCTTGGGTGGCGATATTTCCGAAACCAGGCCTTGTAAAAGGTTGCGGTTTCCAAAATTTCTAGTCAATTTTGTAAGAGCTATTCACGGGTGAAAACCAGAAGGTTCTGCGAGGTCTGGTTATCGAAATATGGCCACCCAAAGTGATTTTACTGAAAATTGACCCAAATCTAAAAAAGTCATCGGATGCGGATGGAGATATTTCCGAAACCAAGGCTCGTAACGCGTTGCGGTTTTCAATTCTGAATAGAGAATTAACAGACCTTTCCATGGATGTGCCAAACTCAAAATTTTTTTTTTCAATTAATTTTGGGAAAAATCATGGACTCACTTGTCTATAAAAATCATTATTTTTTCGAAGTTCACCAATCCCATCGAGATATACATCAAACGAAAGGTCTGTTCAATACCTACACACACCTGTAAGCCAAATCGTCCTGCGTGGTCTGGTTAGCGAAATATGGCCATCCAAAGTGATTTCACTGATTCCACAGGTTTTTGAGCTTTAACTACCTAACAATGTGCTTGGGTGGCGATATTTCCGAAACCAGGCCTTGTAAAAGGTTGCGGTTTCCAAAATTTCTAGTCAATTTTGTAAGAGCTATTCACGGGTGAAAACCAGAAGGTTCTGCGAGGTCTGGTTATCGAAATATGGCCACCCAAAGTGATTTTACTGAAAATTGACCCAAATCTAAAAAAGTCATCGGATGCGGATGGAGATATTTCCGAAACCAAGGCTCGTAACGCGTTGCGGTTTTCAATTCTGAATAGAGAATTAACAGACCTTTCCATGGATGTGCCAAACTCAAAATTTTTTTTTTCAATTAATTTTGGGAAAAATCATGGACTCACTTGTCTATAAAAATCATTATTTTTTCGAAGTTCACCAATCCCATCGAGATATACATCAAACGAAAGGTCTGTTCAATACCTACACACACCTGTAAGCCAAATCGTCCTGCGTGGTCTGGTTAGCGAAATATGGCCATCCAAAGTGATTTCACTGATTCCACAGATTTTTGAGCTTTAAATATGGCCACCCAAAGTGATTTTACTGAAAATTGACCCAAATCTAAAAAAGTCATCGGATGCGGATGGAGATATTTCCGAAACCAAGGCTCGTAACGCGTTGCGGTTTTCAATTCTGAATAGAGAATTAACAGACCTTTCCATGGATGTGCCAAACTCAAAATTTTTTTTTTCAATTAATTTTGGGAAAAATCATGGACACCACTTGTCTATAAAAATCATTATTTTTTCGAAGTTCACCAATTCCATCGAAATATACATCAAACGAAAGGTCTGTTCAATACCTACACACACCTGTAAGCCAAATCGTCCTGCGTGGTCTGGTTAGCGAAATATGGCCATCCAAAGTGATTTCACTGATTCCACAGATTTTTGAGCTTTAACTACCTAACAATGTGCTTGGGTGGCGATATTTCCGAAACCAGGCCTTGTAAAAGGTTGCGGTTTCCAAAATTTCTAGTCAATTTTGTAAGAGCTATTCACGGGTGAAAACCAGAAGGTTCTGCGAGGTCTGGTTATCGAAATATGGCCACCCAAAGTGATTTTACTGAAAATTGACCCAAATCTAAAAAAGTCATCGGATGCGGATGGAGATATTTCCGAAACCAAGGCTCGTAACGCGTTGCGGTTTTCAATTCTGAATAGAGAATTAACAGACCTTTCCATGGATGTGCCAAACTCAAAATTTTTTTTTCAATTAATTTTGGGAAAAATCATGGACTAACCACTTGTCTATAAAAATCATTATTTTTTCGAAGTTCACCAATCCCATCGAGATATACATCAAACGAAAGGTCTGTTCAATACCTACACACACCTTTAAGCCAAATCGTCCTGCGTGGTCTGGTTAGCGAAATATGGCCATCCAAAGTGATTTCACTGATTCCACAGATTTTTGAGCTTTAACTACCTAACAATGTGCTTGGGTGGCGATATTTCCGAAACCAGGCCTTGTAAAAGGTTGCGGTTTCCAAAATTTCTAGTCAATTTTGTAAGAGCTATTCACGGGTGAAAACCA
The DNA here is from genome assembly GCA_911387755.1 of Chrysotoxum bicinctum. NCBI lineage: Eukaryota > Metazoa > Arthropoda > Insecta > Diptera > Syrphidae > Chrysotoxum > Chrysotoxum bicinctum. Next base: position 78,618,726 of record OU426990.1, read on the forward strand.
GAAGGTTCTGCGAGGTCTGGTTATCGAAATATGGCCACCCAAAGTGATTTTACTGAAAATTGACCCACATCTAAAAACGTCATCGGATGCGGATGGAGATATTTCCGCAACCAAGGCTCGTAACGCGTTGCGGTTTTCAATTCTGAATAGAGAATTAACAGACCTTTCCATGGATGTGCCAAACTCAAAATTTTTTTTTTCAATTCATTTTGGGAAAAATCATGGACTAACCACTTGTCTATAAAAATCATTATTTTTTCGAAGTTCACCAATCCCATCGAGAAATACATCAAACTAAAGGTCGGTTCAATACCTACACACACCTGTAAGCCAAATCGTCCTGCGTGGTCTGGTTAGCGAAATATGGCCATCCAAAGTGATTTCACTGATTCCACAGATTTTTGAGCTTTAACTACCTAACAATGTGCTTGGGTGGCGATATTTCCGAAACCAGGCCTTGTAAAAGGTTGCGGTTTCCAAAATTTCTAGTCAATTTTGTAAGAGCTATTCACGGGTGAAAACCAGAAGGTTCTGCGGGGTCTGGTTATCGAAATATGGCCACCCAAAGTGATTTTACTGAAAATTGGCCCAAATCTAAAAAAGTCATCGGATGCGGATGGAGATATTTCCGCAAGGCCGTAACGCGTTGCGGTTTTCAATTCTGAATAGAGAATTAACAGACCTTTCCATGGATGTGCCAAACTCAAAATTTTTTTTTTCAATTCATTTTGGGAAAAATCATGGACTAACCACTTGTTTATAAAAATCATTATTTTTTCGAAGTTCACCAATTCCATCGAAATATACATCAAACGAAAGGTCTGTTCAATACCTACACACACCTGTAAGCCAAATCGTCCTGCGTGGTCTGGTTAGCGAAATATGGCCATCCAAAGTGATTTCACTGATTCCACAGATTTTTGAGCTTTAACTACCTAACAATGTGCTTGGGTGGCGATATTTCCGAAACCAGGCCTTGTAAAAGGTTGCGGTTTCCAAAATTTCTAGTCAATTTTGTAAGAGCTATTCACGGGTGAAAACCAGAAGGTTCTGCGAGGTCTGGTTATCGAAATATGGCCACCCAAAGTGATTTTACTGAAAATTGACCCAAATCTAAAAAAGTCATCGGATGCGGATGGAGATATTTCCGCAACCAAGGCTCGTAACGCGTTACGGTTTTCAATTCTGAATAGAGAATTAACAGACCTTTCCATGGATGTGCCAAACTCAAAATTTTTTTTTTCAATTAATTTTGGGAAAAATCATGGACTAACCACTCGTCTATAAAAATCTTTATTTTTTCGAAGTTCACCAATTCCATCGAAATATACATCAAACGAAAGGTCTGTTCAATACCTACACACACCTGTAAGCCAAATCGTCCTGCGTGGTCTGGTTAGCGAAATATGGCCATCCAAAGTGATTTCACTGATTCCACAGATTTTTGAGCTTTAACTACCTAACAATGTGCTTGGGTGGCGATATTTCCGAAACCAGGCCTTGTAGAAGGTTGCGGTTTCCAAAATTTTTAGTCAATTTTGTAAGAGCTATTCACGGGTGAAAACCAGAAGGTTCTGCGAGGTCTGGTTATCAAAATATGGCCACCCAAAGTGATTTTACTGAAAATTGGCCCAAATCTAAAAAAGTCATCGGATGCGGATGGAGATATTTCCGCAACCAAGGCTCGTAACGTGTTGCGGTTTTCAATTCTGAATAGAGAATTAACAGACCTTTCCATGGATGTGCCAAACTCAAAATTTTTTTTTTCAATTAATTTTGGGAAAAATCATGGACTAACCACTTGTTTATAAAAATCATTATTTTTTCGAAGTTCACCAATTCCATCGAAATATACATCAAACGAAAGGTCTGTTCAATACCTACACACACCTGTAAGCCAAATCGTCCTGCGTGGTCTGGTTAGCGAAATATGGCCATCCAAAGTGATTTCACTGATTCCACAGATTTTTGAGCTTTAACTACCTAACAATGTGCTTGGGTGGCGATATTTCCGAAACCAGGCCTTGTAAAAGGTTGCGGTTTCCAAAATTTCTAGTCAATTTTGTAAGAGCTATTCACGGGTAAAAACCAGAAGGTTCTGCGAGGTCTGGTTATCGAAATATGGCCACCCAAAGTGATTTTACTGAAAATTGACCCAAATCTAAAAAAGTCATCGGATGCGGATGGAGATATTTCCGAAACCAAGGCTCGTAACGCGTTGCGGTTTTCAATTCTGAATAGAGAATTAACAGACCTTTCCATGGATGTGCCAAACTCAAAATTTTTTTTTTCAATTAATTTTGGGAAAAATCATGGACTAACCACTTGTCTATAAAAATCATTATTTTTTCGAAGTTCACCAATCCCATCGAGATATACATCAAACGAAAGATCTGTTCAATACCTACACACACCTGTAAGCCAAATCGTCCTGCGTGGTCTGGTTAGCGAAATATGGCCATCCAAAGTGATTTCACTGATTCCACAGATTTTTGAGCTTTAACTACCTAACAATGTGCTTGGGTGGCGATATTTCCGAAACCAGGCCTTGTAAAAGGTTGCGGTTTCCAAAATTTCTAGTCAATTTTGTAAGAGCTATTCACGGGTGAAAACCAGAAGGTTCTGCGAGGTCTGGTTATCGAAATATGGCCACCCAAAGTGATTTTACTGAAAATTGACCCAAATCTAAAAAAGTCATCGGATGCGGATGGAGATATTTCCGAAACCAAGGCTCGTAACGCGTTGCGGTTTTCAATTCTGAATAGAGAATTAACAGACCTTTCCATGGATGTGCCAAACTCAAAATTTTTTTTTTCAATTAATTTTGGGAAAAATCATGGACTAACCACTTGTCTATAAAAATCATTATTTTTTCGAAGTTCACCAATCCCATCGAGATATACATCAAACGAAAGGTCTGTTCAATACCTACACACACCTGTAAGCCAAATCGTCCTGCGTGGTCTGGTTAGCGAAATATGGCCATCCAAAGTGATTTCACTGATTCCACAGATTTTTGAGCTTTAACTACCTAACAATGTGCTTGGGTGGCGATATTTCCGAAACCAGGCCTTGTAAAAGGTTGCGGTTTCCAAAATTTCTAGTCAATTTTGTAAGAGCTATTCACGGGTGAAAACCAGAAGGTTCTGCGAGGTCTGGTTATCGAAATATGGCCACCCAAAGTGATTTTACTGAAAATTGACGCAAATCTAAAAAAGTCATCGGATGCGGATGGAGATATTTCCGCAACCAAGGCTCGTAACGCGTTACGGTTTTCAATTCTGAATAGAGAATTAACAGACCTTTCCATGGATGTGCCAAACTCAAAATTTTTTTTTTCAATTAATTTTGGGAAAAATCATGGACTAACCACTTGTCTATAAAAATCATTATTTTTTCGAAGTTCACCAATTCCATCGAAATATACATCAAACGAAAGGTCTGTTCAATACCTACACACACCTGTAAGCCAAATCGTCCTGCGTGGTCTGGTTAGCGAAATATGGCCATCCAAAGTGATTTCACTGATTCCACAGATTTTTGAGCTTTAACTACCTAACAATGTGCTTGGGTGGCGATATTTCCGAAACCAGGCCTTGTAAAAGGTTGCGGTTTCCAAAATTTCTAGTCAATTTTGTAAGAGCTATTCACGGGTGAAAACCAGAAGGTTCTGCGAGGTCTGGTTATCGAAATATGGCCACCCAAAGTGATTTTACTGAAAATTGGCCCAAATCTAAAAAAGTCATCGGATGCGGATGGAGATATTTCCGCAACCAAGGCTCGTAACGCGTTGCGGTTTTCAATTCTGAATAGAGAATTAACAGACCTTTCCATGGATGTGCCAAACTCAAAATTTTTTTTTTCAATTAATTTTGGGAAAAATCATGGACTAACCACTTGTTTATAAAAATCATTATTTTTTCGAAGTTCACCAATTCCATCGAAATATACATCAAACGAAAGGTCTGTTCAATACCTACACACACCTGTAAGCCAAATCGTCCTGCGTGGTCTGGTTAGCGAAATATGGCCATCCAAAGTGATTTCACTGATTCCACAGATTTTTGAGCTTTAACTACCTAACAATGTGCTTGGGTGGCGATATTTCCGAAACCAGGCCTTGTAGAAGGTTGCGGTTTCCAAAATTTTTAGTCAATTTTGTAAGAGCTATTCACGGGTGAAAACCAGAAGGTTCTGCGAGGTCTGGTTATCAAAATATGGCCACCCAAAGTGATTTTACTGAAAATTGGCCCAAATCTAAAAAAGTCATCGGATGCGGATGGAGATATTTCCGCAACCAAGGCTCGTAACGTGTTGCGGTTTTCAATTCTGAATAGAGAATTAACAGACCTTTCCATGGATGTGCCAAACTCAAAATTTTTTTTTTCAATTAATTTTGGGAAAAATCATGGACTAACCACTTGTTTATAAAAATCATTATTTTTTCGAAGTTCACCAATTCCATCGAAATATACATCAAACGAAAGGTCTGTTCAATACCTACACACACCTGTAAGCCAAATCGTCCTGCGTGGTCTGGTTAGCGAAATATGGCCATCCAAAGTGATTTCACTGATTCCACAGATTTTTGAGCTTTAACTACCTAACAATGTGCTTGGGTGGCGATATTTCCGAAACCAGGCCTTGTAAAAGGTTGCGGTTTCCAAAATTTCTAGTCAATTTTGTAAGAGCTATTCACGGGTAAAAACCAGAAGGTTCTGCGAGGTCTGGTTATCGAAATATGGCCACCCAAAGTGATTTTACTGAAAATTGACCCAAATCTAAAAAAGTCATCGGATGCGGATGGAGATATTTCCGAAACCAAGGCTCGTAACGCGTTGCGGTTTTCAATTCTGAATAGAGAATTAACAGACCTTTCCATGGATGTGCCAAACTCAAAATTTTTTTTTTCAATTAATTTTGGGAAAAATCATGGACTAACCACTTGTCTATAAAAATCATTATTTTTTCGAAGTTCACCAATCCCATCGAGATATACATCAAACGAAAGATCTGTTCAATACCTACACACACCTGTAAGCCAAATCGTCCTGCGTGGTCTGGTTAGCGAAATATGGCCATCCAAAGTGATTTCACTGATTCCACAGATTTTTGAGCTTTAACTACCTAACAATGTGCTTGGGTGGCGATATTTCCGAAACCAGGCCTTGTAAAAGGTTGCGGTTTCCAAAATTTCTAGTCAATTTTGTAAGAGCTATTCACGGGTGAAAACCAGAAGGTTCTGCGAGGTCTGGTTATCGAAATATGGCCACCCAAAGTGATTTTACTGAAAATTGACCCAAATCTAAAAAAGTCATCGGATGCGGATGGAGATATTTCCGAAACCAAGGCTCGTAACGCGTTGCGGTTTTCAATTCTGAATAGAGAATTAACAGACCTTTCCATGGATGTGCCAAACTCAAAATTTTTTTTTTCAATTAATTTTGGGAAAAATCATGGACTAACCACTTGTCTATAAAAATCATTATTTTTTCGAAGTTCACCAATCCCATCGAGATATACATCAAACGAAAGGTCTGTTCAATACCTACACACACCTGTAAGCCAAATCGTCCTGCGTGGTCTGGTTAGCGAAATATGGCCATCCAAAGTGATTTCACTGATTCCACAGATTTTTGAGCTTTAACTACCTAACAATGTGCTTGGGTGGCGATATTTCCGAAACCAGGCCTTGTAAAAGGTTGCGGTTTCCAAAATTTCTAGTCAATTTTGTAAGAGCTATTCACGGGTGAAAACCAGAAGGTTCTGCGAGGTCTGGTTATCGAAATATGGCCACCCAAAGTGATTTTACTGAAAATTGACGCAAATCTAAAAAAGTCATCGGATGCGGATGGAGATATTTCCGCAACCAAGGCTCGTAACGCGTTGCGGTTTTCAATTCTGAATAGAGAATTAACAGACCTTTCCATGGATGTGCCAAACTCAAAATTTTTTTTTTCAATTAATTTTGGGAAAAATCATGGACTAACCACTTGTCTATAAAAATCATTATTTTTTCGAAGTTCACCAATCCCATCGAGATATACATCAAACGAAAGGTCTGTTCAATACCTACACACACCTGTAAGCCAAATCGTCCTGCGTGGTCTGGTTAGCGAAATATGGCCATCCAAAGTGATTTCACTGATTCCACAGATTTTTGAGCTTTAACTACCTAACAATGTGCTTGGGTGGCGATATTTCCGAAACCAGGCCTTGTAAAAGGTTGCGGTTTCCAAAATTTCTAGTCAATTTTGTAAGAGCTATTCACGGGTGAAAACCAGAAGGTTCTGCGAGGTCTGGTTATCGAAATATGGCCACCCAAAGTGATTTTACTGAAAATTGACGCAAATCTAAAAAAGTCATCGGATGCGGATGGAGATATTTCCGCAACCAAGGCTCGTAACGCGTTACGGTTTTCAATTCTGAATAGAGAATTAACAGACCTTTCCATGGATGTGCCAAACTCAAAATTTTTTTTTTCAATTAATTTTGGGAAAAATCATGGACTAACCACTTGTCTATAAAAATCATTATTTTTTCGAAGTTCACCAATTCCATCGAAATATACATCAAACGAAAGGTCTGTTCAATACCTACACACACCTGTAAGCCAAATCGTCCTGCGTGGTCTGGTTAGCGAAATATGGCCATCCAAAGTGATTTCACTGATTCCACAGATTTTTGAGCTTTAACTACCTAACAATGTGCTTGGGTGGCGATATTTCCGAAACCAGGCCTTGTAAAAGGTTGCGGTTTCCAAAATTTCTAGTCAATTTTGTAAGAGCTATTCACGGGTGAAAACCAGAAGGTTCTGCGAGGTCTGGTTATCGAAATATGGCCACCCAAAGTGATTTTACTGAAAATTGGCCCAAATCTAAAAAAGTCATCGGATGCGGATGGAGATATTTCCGCAACCAAGGCTCGTAACGCGTTGCGGTTTTCAATTCTGAATAGAGAATTAACAGACCTTTCCATGGATGTGCCAAACTCAAAATTTTTTTTTTCAATTAATTTTGGGAAAAATCATGGACTAACCACTTGTTTATAAAAATCATTATTTTTTCGAAGTTCACCAATTCCATCGAAATATACATCAAACGAAAGGTCTGTTCAATACCTACACACACCTGTAAGCCAAATCGTCCTGCGTGGTCTGGTTAGCGAAATATGGCCATCCAAAGTGATTTCACTGATTCCACAGATTTTTGAGCTTTAACTACCTAACAATGTGCTTGGGTGGCGATATTTCCGAAACCAGGCCTTGTAAAAGGTTGCGGTTTCCAAAATTTCTAGTCAATTTTGTAAGAGCTATTCACGGGTGAAAACCAGAAGGTTCTGCGAGGTCTGGTTATCGAAATATGGCCACCCAAAGTGATTTTACTGAAAATTGACCCAAATCTAAAAAAGTCATCGGATGCGGATGGAGATATTTCCGCAACCAAGGCTCGTAACGCGTTACGGTTTTCAATTCTGAATAGAGAATTAACAGACCTTTCCATGGATGTGCCAAACTCAAAATTTTTTTTTTCAATTAATTTTGGGAAAAATCATGGACTAACTAACCACTTGTCTATAAAAATCATTATTTTTTCGAAGTTCACCAATTCCATCGAAATATACATCAAACGAAAGGTCTGTTCAATACCTACACACACCTGTAAGCCAAATCGTCCTGCGTGGTCTGGTTAGCGAAATATGGCCATCCAAAGTGATTTCACTGATTCCACAGATTTTTGAGCTTTAACTACCTAACAATGTGCTTGGGTGGCGATATTTCCGAAACCAGGCCTTGTAAAAGGTTGCGGTTTCCAAAATTTCTAGTCAATTTTGTAAGAGCTATTCACGGGTAAAAACCAGAAGGTTCTGCGAGGTCTGGTTATCGAAATATGGCCACCCAAAGTGATTTTACTGAAAATTGACCCAAATCTAAAAAAGTCATCGGATGCGGATGGAGATATTTCCGAAACCAAGGCTCGTAACGCGTTGCGGTTTTCAATTCTGAATAGAGAATTAACAGACCTTTCCATGGATGTGCCAAACTCAAAATTTTTTTTTTCAATTAATTTTGGGAAAAATCATGGACTAACCACTTGTCTATAAAAATCATTATTTTTTCGAAGTTCACCAATCCCATCGAGATATACATCAAACGAAAGATCTGTTCAATACCTACACACACCTGTAAGCCAAATCGTCCTGCGTGGTCTGGTTAGCGAAATATGGCCATCCAAAGTGATTTCACTGATTCCACAGATTTTTGAGCTTTAACTACCTAACAATGTGCTTGGGTGGCGATATTTCCGAAACCAGGCCTTGTAAAAGGTTGCGGTTTCCAAAATTTCTAGTCAATTTTGTAAGAGCTATTCACGGGTGAAAACCAGAAGGTTCTGCGAGGTCTGGTTATCGAAATATGGCCACCCAAAGTGATTTTACTGAAAATTGACCCAAATCTAAAAAAGTCATCGGATGCGGATGGAGATATTTCCGAAACCAAGGCTCGTAACGCGTTGCGGTTTTCAATTCTGAATAGAGAATTAACAGACCTTTCCATGGATGTGCCAAACTCAAAATTTTTTTTTTCAATTAATTTTGGGAAAAATCATGGACTAACCACTTGTCTATAAAAATCATTATTTTTTCGAAGTTCACCAATCCCATCGAGATATACATCAAACGAAAGGTCTGTTCAATACCTACACACACCTGTAAGCCAAATCGTCCTGCGTGGTCTGGTTAGCGAAATATGGCCATCCAAAGTGATTTCACTGATTCCACAGATTTTTGAGCTTTAACTACCTAACAATGTGCTTGGGTGGCGATATTTCCGAAACCAGGCCTTGTAAAAGGTTGCGGTTTCCAAAATTTCTAGTCAATTTTGTAAGAGCTATTCACGGGTGAAAACCAGAAGGTTCTGCGAGGTCTGGTTATCGAAATATGGCCACCCAAAGTGATTTTACTGAAAATTGACGCAAATCTAAAAAAGTCATCGGATGCGGATGGAGATATTTCCGCAACCAAGGCTCGTAACGCGTTGCGGTTTTCAATTCTGAATAGAGAATTAACAGACCTTTCCATGGATGTGCCAAACTCAAAATTTTTTTTTTCAATTAATTTTGGGAAAAATCATGGACTAACCACTTGTCTATAAAAATCATTATTTTTTCGAAGTTCACCAATCCCATCGAGATATACATCAAACGAAAGGTCTGTTCAATACCTACACACACCTGTAAGCCAAATCGTCCTGCGTGGTCTGGTTAGCGAAATATGGCCATCCAAAGTGATTTCACTGATTCCACAGATTTTTGAGCTTTAACTACCTAACAATGTGCTTGGGTGGCGATATTTCCGAAACCAGGCCTTGTAAAAGGTTGCGGTTTCCAAAATTTCTAGTCAATTTTGTAAGAGCTATTCACGGGTGAAAACCAGAAGGTTCTGCGAGGTCTGGTTATCGAAATATGGCCACCCAAAGTGATTTTACTGAAAATTGACGCAAATCTAAAAAAGTCATCGGATGCGGATGGAGATATTTCCGCAACCAAGGCTCGTAACGCGTTACGGTTTTCAATTCTGAATAGAGAATTAACAGACCTTTCCATGGATGTGCCAAACTCAAAATTTTTTTTTTCAATTAATTTTGGGAAAAATCATGGACTAACCACTTGTCTATAAAAATCATTATTTTTTCGAAGTTCACCAATTCCATCGAAATATACATCAAACGAAAGGTCTGTTCAATACCTACACACACCTGTAAGCCAAATCGTCCTGCGTGGTCTGGTTAGCGAAATATGGCCATCCAAAGTGATTTCACTGATTCCACAGATTTTTGAGCTTTAACTACCTAACAATGTGCTTGGGTGGCGATATTTCCGAAACCAGGCCTTGTAAAAGGTTGCGGTTTCCAAAATTTCTAGTCAATTTTGTAAGAGCTATTCACGGGTGAAAACCAGAAGGTTCTGCGAGGTCTGGTTATCGAAATATGGCCACCCAAAGTGATTTTACTGAAAATTGGCCCAAATCTAAAAAAGTCATCGGATGCGGATGGAGATATTTCCGCAACCAAGGCTCGTAACGCGTTGCGGTTTTCAATTCTGAATAGAGAATTAACAGACCTTTCCATGGATGTGCCAAACTCAAAATTTTTTTTTTCAATTAATTTTGGGAAAAATCATGGACTAACCACTTGTTTATAAAAATCATTATTTTTTCGAAGTTCACCAATTCCATCGAAATATACATCAAACGAAAGGTCTGTTCAATACCTACACACACCTGTAAGCCAAATCGTCCTGCGTGGTCTGGTTAGCGAAATATGGCCATCCAAAGTGATTTCACTGATTCCACAGATTTTTGAGCTTTAACTACCTAACAATGTGCTTGGGTGGCGATATTTCCGAAACCAGGCCTTGTAAAAGGTTGCGGTTTCCAAAATTTCTAGTCAATTTTGTAAGAGCTATTCACGGGTGAAAACCAGAAGGTTCTGCGAGGTCTGGTTATCGAAATATGGCCACCCAAAGTGATTTTACTGAAAATTGACCCAAATCTAAAAAAGTCATCGGATGCGGATGGAGATATTTCCGCAACCAAGGCTCGTAACGCGTTACGGTTTTCAATTCTGAATAGAGAATTAACAGACCTTTCCATGGATGTGCCAAACTCAAAATTTTTTTTTTCAATTAATTTTGGGAAAAATCATGGACTAACTAACCACTTGTCTATAAAAATCATTATTTTTTCGAAGTTCACCAATTCCATCGAAATATACATCAAACGAAAGGTCTGTTCAATACCTACACACACCTGTAAGCCAAATCGTCCTGCGTGGTCTGGTTAGCGAAATATGGCCATCCAAAGTGATTTCACTGATTCCACAGATTTTTGAGCTTTAACTACCTAACAATGTGCTTGGGTGGCGATATTTCCGAAACCAGGCCTTGTAAAAGGTTGCGGTTTCCAAAATTTCTAGTCAATTTTGTAAGAGCTATTCACGGGTGAAAACCAGAAGGTTCTGCGGGGTCTGGTTATCGAAATATGGCCACCCAAAGTGATTTTACTGAAAATTGGCCCAAATCTAAAAAAGTCATCGGATGCGGATGGAGATATTTCCGCAACCAAGGCTCGTAACGCGTTGCGGTTTTCAATTCTGAATAGAGAATTAACAGACCTTTCCATGGATGTGCCAAACTCAAAATTTTTTTTTTTCAATTAATTTTGGGAAAAATCATGGACTAACCACTTGTTTATAAAAATCATTATTTTTTCGAAGTTCACCAATTCCATCGAAATATACATCAAACGAAAGGTCTGTTCAATATCTACACACACCTGTAAGCCAAATCGTCCTGCGTGGTCTGGTTAGCGAAATATGGCCATCCAAAGTGATTTCACTGATTCCACAGATTTTTGAGCTTTAACTACCTAACAATGTGCTTGGGTGGCGATATTTCCGAAACCAGGCCTTGTAAAAGGTTGCGGTTTCCAAAATTTCTAGTCAATTTTGTAAGAGCTATTCACGGGTGAAAACCAGAAGGTTCTGCGAGGTCTGGTTATCGAAATATGGCCACCCAAAGTGATTTTACTGAAAATTGACCCAAATCTAAAAAAGTCATCGGATGCGGATGGAGATATTTCCGCAACCAAGGCTCGTAACGCGTTACGGTTTTCAATTCTGAATAGAGAATTAACAGACCTTTCCATGGATGTGCCAAACTCAAAATTTTTTTTTTCAATTAATTTTGGGAAAAATCATGGACTAACCACTTGTCTATAAAAATCATTATTTTTTCGAAGTTCACCAATTCCATCGAAATATACATCAAACGAAAGGTCTGTTCAATACCTACACACACCTGTAAGCCAAATCGTCCTGCGTGGTCTGGTTAGCGAAATATGGCCATCCAAAGTGATTTCACTGATTCCACAGATTTTTGAGCTTTAACTACCTAACAATGTGCTTGGGTGGCGATATTTCCGAAACCAGGCCTTGTAAAAGGTTGCGGTTTCCAAAATTTCTAGTCAATTTTGTAAGAGCTATTCACGGGTGAAAACCAGAAGGTTCTGCGAGGTCTGGTTATCGAAATATGGCCACCCAAAGTGATTTTACTGAAAATTGGCCCAAATCTAAAAAAGTCATCGGATGCGGATGGAGATATTTCCGCAACCAAGGCTCGTAACGCGTTGCGGTTTTCAATTCTGAATAGAGAATTAACAGACCTTTCCATGGATGTGCCAAACTCAAAATTTTTTTTTTCAATTAATTTTGGGAAAAATCATGGACTAACCACTTGTTTATAAAAATCATTATTTTTTCGAAGTTCACCAATCCCATCGAGATATACATCAAACGAAAGGTCTGTTCAATACCTACACACACCTGTAAGCCAAATCGTCCTGCGTGGTCTGGTTAGCGAAATATGGCCATCCAAAGTGATTTCACTGATTCCACAGATTTTTGAGCTTTAACTACCTAACAATGTGCTTGGGTGGCGATATTTCCGAAACCAGGCCTTGTAAAAGGTTGCGGTTTCCAAAATTTCAAGTCAATTTTGTAAGAGCTATTCACGGGTGAAAACCAGAAGGTTCTGCGAGGTCTGGTTATCGAAATATGGCCACCCAAAGTGATTTTACTGAAAATTGGCCCAAATCTAAAAAAGTCATCGGATGCGGATGGAGATATTTCCGCAACCAAGGCTCGTAACGCGTTGCGGTTTTCAATTGTGAATAGAGAATTAACAGACCTTTCCATGGATGTGCCAAACTCAAAATTTTTTTTTTCAATTAATTTTGGGAAAAATCATGGACTAACCACTTGTTTATAAAAATCATTATTTTTTCGAAGTTCACCAATTCCATCGAAATATACATCAAACGAAAGGTCTGTTCAATACCTACACACACCTGTAAGCCAAATCGTCCTGCGTGGTCTGGTTAGCGAAATATGGCCATCCAAAGTGATTTCACTGATTCCACAGATTTTTGAGCTTTAACTACCTAACAATGTGCTTGGGTGGCGATATTTCCGAAACCAGGCCTTGTAAAAGGTTGCGGTTTCCAAAATTTCTAGTCAATTTTGTAAGAGCTATTCACGGGTGAAAACCAGAAGGTTCTGCGAGGTCTGGTTATCGAAATATGGCCACCCAAAGTGATTTTACTGAAAATTGACCCAAATCTAAAAAAGTCATCGGATGCGGATGGAGATATTTCCGCAACCAAGGCTCGTAACGCGTTACGGTTTTCAATTCTGAATAGAGAATTAACAGACCTTTCCATGGATGTGCCAAACTCAAAATTTTTTTTTTCAATTAATTTTGGGAAAAATCATGGACTAACCACTTGTCTATAAAAATCATTATTTTTTCGAAGTTCACCAATTCCATCGAAATATACATCAAACGAAAGGTCTGTTCAATACCTACACACACCTGTAAGCCAAATCGTCCTGCGTGGTCTGGTTAGCGAAATATGGCCATCCAAAGTGATTTCACTGATTCCACAGATTTTTGAGCTTTAACTACCTAACAATGTGCTTGGGTGGCGATATTTCCGAAACCAGGCCTTGTAAAAGGTTGCGGTTTCCAAAATTTCTAGTCAATTTTGTAAGAGCTATTCACGGGTGAAAACCAGAAGGTTCTGCGGGGTCTGGTTATCGAAATATGGCCACCCAAAGTGATTTTACTGAAAATTGGCCCAAATCTAAAAAAGTCATCGGATGCGGATGGAGATATTTCCGCAACCAAGGCTCGTAACGCGTTGCGGTTTTCAATTCTGAATAGAGAATTAACAGACCTTTCCATGGATGTGCCAAACTCAAATTTTTTTTTTTCAATTAATTTTGGGAAAAATCATGGACTAACCACTTGTTTATAAAAATCATTATTTTTTCGAAGTTCACCAATTCCATCGAAATATACATCAAACGAAAGGTCTGTTCAATACCTACACACACCTGTAAGCCAAATCGTCCTGCGTGGTCTGGTTAGCGAAATATGGCCATCCAAAGTGATTTCACTGATTCCACAGATTTTTGAGCTTTAACTACCTAACAATGTGCTTGGGTGGCGATATTTCCGAAACCAGGCCTTGTAAAAGGTTGCGGTTTCCAAAATTTCTAGTCAATTTTGTAAGAGCTATTCACGGGTGAAAACCAGAAGGTTCTGCGAGGTCTGGTTATCGAAATATGGCCACCCAAAGTGATTTTACTGAAAATTGACCCAAATCTAAAAAAGTCATCGGATGCGGATGGAGATATTTCCGCAACCAAGGCTCGTAACGCGTTACGGTTTTCAATTCTGAATAGAGAATTAACAGACCTTTCCATGGATGTGCCAAACTCAAAATTTTTTTTTTCAATTAATTTTGGGAAAAATCATGGACTAACCACTTGTCTATAAAAATCATTATTTTTTCGAAGTTCACCAATTCCATCGAAATATACATCAAACGAAAGGTCTGTTCAATACCTACACACACCTGTAAGCCAAATCGTCCTGCGTGGTCTGGTTAGCGAAATATGGCCATCCAAAGTGATTTCACTGATTCCACAGATTTTTGAGCTTTAACTACCTAACAATGTGCTTGGGTGGCGATATTTCCGAAACCAGGCCTTGTAAAAGGTTGCGGTTTCCAAAATTTCTAGTCAATTTTGTAAGAGCTATTCACGGGTGAAAACCAGAAGGTTCTGCGAGGTCTGGTTATCGAAATATGGCCACCCAAAGTGATTTTACTGAAAATTGGCCCAAATCTAAAAAAGTCATCGGATGCGGATGGAGATATTTCCGCAACCAAGGCTCGTAACGCGTTGCGGTTTTCAATTCTGAATAGAGAATTAACAGACCTTTCCATGGATGTGCCAAACTCAAAATTTTTTTTTTCAATTAATTTTGGGAAAAATCATGGACTAACCACTTGTTTATAAAAATCATTATTTTTTCGAAGTTCACCAATCCCATCGAGATATACATCAAACGAAAGGTCTGTTCAATACCTACACACACCTGTAAGCCAAATCGTCCTGCGTGGTCTGGTTAGCGAAATATGGCCATCCAAAGTGATTTCACTGATTCCACAGATTTTTGAGCTTTAACTACCTAACAATGTGCTTGGGTGGCGATATTTCCGAAACCAGGCCTTGTAAAAGGTTGCGGTTTCCAAAATTTCTAGTCAATTTTGTAAGAGCTATTCACGGGTGAAAACCAGAAGGTTCTGCGGGGTCTGGTTATCGAAATATGGCCACCCAAAGTGATTTTACTGAAAATTGGCCCAAATCTAAAAAAGTCATCGGATGCGGATGGAGATATTTCCGCAACCAAGGCTCGTAACGCGTTGCGGTTTTCAATTCTGAATAGAGAATTAACAGACCTTTCCATGGATGTGCCAAACTCAAAATTTTTTTTTTCAATTAATTTTGGGAAAAATCATGGACTAACCACTTGTTTATAAAAATCATTATTTTTTCGAAGTTCACCAATTCCATCGAAATATACATCAAACGAAAGGTCTGTTCAATACCTACACACACCTGTAAGCCAAATCGTCCTGCGTGGTCTGGTTAGCGAAATATGGCCATCCAAAGTGATTTCACTGATTCCACAGATTTTTGAGCTTTAACTACCTAACAATGTGCTTGGGTGGCGATATTTCCGAAACCAGGCCTTGTAAAAGGTTGCGGTTTCCAAAATTTCTAGTCAATTTTGTAAGAGCTATTCACGGGTGAAAACCAGAAGGTTCTGCGAGGTCTGGTTATCGAAATATGGCCACCCAAAGTGATTTTACTGAAAATTGGCCCAAATCTAAAAAAGTCATCGGATGCGGATGGAGATATTTCCGCAACCAAGGCTCGTAACGCGTTGCGGTTTTCAATTCTGAATAGAGAATTAACAGACCTTTCCATGGATGTGCCAAACTCAAAATTTTTTTTTTCAATTAATTTTGGGAAAAATCATGGACTAGATAACACTTGTTTATAAAAATCATTATTTTTTCGAAGTTCACCAATTCCATCGAAATATACATCAAACGAAAGGTCTGTTCAATACCTACACACACCTGTAAGCCAAATCGTCCTGCGTGGTCTGGTTAGCGAAATATGGCCATCCAAAGTGATTTCACTGATTCCACAGATTTTTGAGCTTTAACTACCTAACAATGTGCTTGGGTGGTGATATTTCCGAAACCAGGCCTTGTAAAAGGTTGCGGTTTCCAAAATTTCTAGTCAATTTAGTAAGAGCTATTCACGGGTGAAAACCAGAAGGTTCTGCGAGGTCTGGTTATCGAAATATGGCCACCCAAAGTGATTTTACTGAAAATTGACCCAAATCTAAAAAAGTCATCGGATGCGGATGGAGATATTTCCGAAACCAAGGCTCGTAACGCGTTGCGGTTTTTAATTCTGAATAGAGAATTAACAGACCTTTCCATGGATGTGCCAAACTCAAAATTTTTTTTTTCAATTAATTTTGGGAAAAATCATGGACTAACCACTTGTCTATAAAAATCATTATTTTTTCGAAGTTCACCAATCCCATCGAGATATACATCAAACGAAAGGTCTGTTCAATACCTACACACACCTGTAAGCCAAATCGTCCTGCGTGGTCTGGTTAGCGAAATATGGCCATCCAAAGTGATTTCACTGATTCCACAGATTTTTGAGCTTTAACTACCTAACAATGTGCTTGGGTGGCGATATTTCCGAAACCAGGCCTTGTAAAAGGTTGCGGTTTCCAAAATTTCTAGTCAATTTTGTAAGAGCTATTCACGGGTGAAAACCAGAAGGTTCTGCGAGGTCTGGTTATCGAAATATGGCCACCCAAAGTGATTTTACTGAAAATTGGCCCAAATCTAAAAAAGTCATCGGATGCGGATGGAGATATTTCCGCAACCAAGGCTCGTAACGCGTTGCGGTTTTCAATTCTGAATAGAGAATTAACAGACCTTTCCATGGATGTGCCAAACTCAAAATTTTTTTTTTCAATTAATTTTGGGAAAAATCATGGACTAACCACTTGTTTAAAAAAATCATTATTTTTTCGAAGTTCACCAATTCCATCGAAATATACATCAAACGAAAGGTCTGTTCAATACCTACACACACCTGTAAGCCAAATCGTCCTGCGTGGTCTGGTTAGCGAAATATGGCCATCCAAAGTGATTTCACTGATTCCACAGATTTTTGAGCTTTAACTACCTAACAATGTGCTTGGGTGGCGATATTTCCGAAACCAGGCCTTGTAAAAGGTTGCGGTTTCCAAAATTTCTAGTCAATTTTGTAAGAGCTATTCACGGGTGAAAACCAGAAGGTTCTGCGAGGTCTGGTTATCGAAATATGGCCACCCAAAGTGATTTTACTGAAAATTGACCCAAATCTAAAAAAGTCATCGGATGCGGATGGAGATATTTCCGCAACCAAGGCTCGTAACGCGTTGCGGTTTTCAATTCTGAATAGAGAATTAACAGACCTTTCCATGGATGTGCCAAACTCAAAATTTTTTTTTTCAATTAATTTTGGGAAAAATCATGGACTAACCACTTGTCTATAAAAATCATTATTTTTTCGAAGTTCACCAATCCCATCGAGATATACATCAAACGAAAGGTCTGTTCAATACCTACACACACCTGTAAGCCAAATCGTCCTGCGTGGTCTGGTTAGCGAAATATGGCCATCCAAAGTGATTTCACTGATTCCACAGATTTTTGAGCTTTAACTACCTAACAATGTGCTTGGGTGGCGATATTTCCGAAACCAGGCCTTGTAAAAGGTTGCGGTTTCCAAAATTTCTAGTCAATTTTGTAAGAGCTATTCACGGGTGAAAACCAGAAGGTTCTGCGAGGTCTGGTTATCGAAATATGGCCACCCAAAGTGATTTTACTGAAAATTGACCCAAATCTAAAAAAGTCATCGGATGCGGATGGAGATATTTCCGCAACCAAGGCTCGTAACGCGTTACGGTTTTCAATTCTGAATAGAGAGTTAACAGACCTTTCCATGGATGTGCCAAACTAAAAATTTTTTTTTTCAATTAATTTTGGGAAAAATCATGGACTAACCACTTGTTTATAAAAATCATTATTTTTTCGAAGTTCACCAATCCCATCGAGATATACATCAAACGAAAGGTCTGTTCAATACCTACACACACCTGTAAGCCAAATCGTCCTGCGTGGTCTGGTTAGCGAAATATGGCCATCCAAAGTGATTTCACTGATTCCACAGATTTTTGAGCTTTAACTACCTAACAATGTGCTTGGGTGGCGATATTTCCGAAACCAGGCCTTGTAAAAGGTTGCGGTTTCCAAAATTTCTAGTCAATTTTGTAAGAGCTATTCACGGGTGAAAACCAGAAGGTTCTGCGAGGTCTGGTTATCGAAATATGGCCACCCAAAGTGATTTTACTGAAAATTGACCCAAATCTAAAAAAGTCATCGGATGCGGATGGAGATATTTCCGCAACCAAGGCTCGTAACGCGTTACGGTTTTCAATTCTGAATAGAGAATTAACAGACCTTTCCATGGATGTGCCAAACTCAAAATTTTTTTTTTCAATTAATTTTGGGAAAAATCATGGACTAACCACTTGTTTATAAAAATTATTATTTTTTCGAAGTTCACCAATCCCATCGAGATATACATCAAACGAAAGGTCTGTTCAATACCTACACACACCTGTAAGCCAAATCGTCCTGCGTGGTCTGGTTAGCGAAATATGGCCATCCAAAGTGATTTCACTGATTCCACAGATTTTTGAGCTTTAACTACCTAACAATGTGCTTGGGTGGCGATATTTCCGAAACCAGGCCTTGTAAAAGGTTGCGGTTTCCAAAATTTCTAGTCAATTTTGTAAGAGCTATTCACGGGTGAAAACCAGAAGGTTCTGCGAGGTCTGGTTATCGAAATATGGCCACCCAAAGTGATTTTACTGAAAATTGACCCAAATCTAAAAAAGTCATCGGATGCGGATGGAGATATTTCCGCAACCAAGGCTCGTAACGCGTTGCGGTTTTCAATTCTGAATAGAGAATTAACAGACCTTTCCATGGATGTGCCAAACTCAAAATTTTTTTTCAATTAATTTTGGGAAAAATCATGGATAACCACTTGTCTATAAAAATCATTATTTTTTCGAAGTTCACCAATCCCATCGAGATATACATCAAACGAAAGGTCTGTTCAATACCTACACACACCTGTAAGCCAAATCGTCCTGCGTGGTCTGGTTAGCGAAATATGGCCATCCAAAGTGATTTCACTGATTCCACAGATTTTTGAGCTTTAACTACCTAACAATGTGCTTGGGTGGCGATATTTCCGAAACCAGGCCTTGTAAAAGGTTGCGGTTTCCAAAATTTCTAGTCAATTTTGTAAGAGCTATTCACGGGTGAAAACCAGAAGGTTCTGCGAGGTCTGGTTATCGAAATATGGCCACCCAAAGTGATTTTACTGAAAATTGGCCCAAATCTAAAAAAGTCATCGGATGCGGATGGAGATATTTCCGCAACCAAGGCTCGTAACGCGTTGCGGTTTTCAATTCTGAATAGAGAATTAACAGACCTTTCCATGGATGTGCCAAACTCAAAATTTTTTTTTTCAATTAATTTTGGGAAAAATCATGGACTAACCACTTGTTTAAAAAAATCATTATTTTTTCGAAGTTCACCAATTCCATCGAAATATACATCAAACGAAAGGTCTGTTCAATACCTACACACACCTGTAAGCCAAATCGTCCTGCGTGGTCTGGTTAGCGAAATATGGCCATCCAAAGTGATTTCACTGATTCCACAGATTTTTGAGCTTTAACTACCTAACAATGTGCTTGGGTGGCGATATTTCCGAAACCAGGCCTTGTAAAAGGTTGCGGTTTCCAAAATTTCTAGTCAATTTTGTAAGAGCTATTCATGGGTGAAAACCAGAAGGTTCTGCGAGGTCTGGTTATCGAAATATGGCCACCCAAAGTGATTTTACTGAAAATTGACCCAAATCTAAAAAAGTCATCGGATGCGGATGGAGATATTTCCGCAACCAAGGCTCGTAACGCGTTACGGTTTTCAATTCTGAATAGAGAATTAACAGACCTTTCCATGGATGTGCCAAACTCAAAATTTTTTTTTTCAATTAATTTTGGGAAAAATCATGGACTAACCACTTGTTTAAAAAAATCATTATTTTTTCGAAGTTCACCAATTCCATCGAAATATACATCAAACGAAAGGTCTGTTCAATACCTACACACACCTGTAAGCCAAATCGTCCTGCGTGGTCTGGTTAGCGAAATATGGCCATCCAAAGTGATTTCACTGATTCCACAGATTTTTGAGCTTTAACTACCTAACAATGTGCTTGGGTGGCGATATTTCCGAAACCAGGCCTTGTAAAAGGTTGCGGTTTCCAAAATTTCTAGTCAATTTTGTAAGAGCTATTCACGGGTGAAAACCAGAAGGTTCTGCGAGGTCTGGTTATCGAAATATGGCCACCCAAAGTGATTTTACTGAAAATTGACCCAAATCTAAAAAAGTCATCGGATGCGGATGGAGATATTTCCGCAACCAAGGCTCGTAACGCGTTACGGTTTTCAATTCTGAATAGAGAATTAACAGACCTTTCCATGGATGTGCCAAACTAAAAATTTTTTTTTTCAATTAATTTTGGGAAAAATCATGGACTAACCACTTGTTTATAAAAATCATTATTTTTTCGAAGTTCACCAATCCCATCGAGATATACATCAAACGAAAGGTCTGTTCAATACCTACACACACCTGTAAGCCAAATCGTCCTGCGTGGTCTGGTTAGCGAAATATGGCCATCCAAAGTGATTTCACTGATTCCACAGATTTTTGAGCTTTAACTACCTAACAATGTGCTTGGGTGGCGATATTTCCGAAACCAGGCCTTGTAAAAGGTTGCGGTTTCCAAAATTTCTAGTCAATTTTGTAAGAGCTATTCACGGGTGAAAACCAGAAGGTTCTGCGAGGTCTGGTTATCGAAATATGGCCACCCAAAGTGATTTTACTGAAAATTGACCCAAATCTAAAAAAGTCATCGGATGCGGATGGAGATATTTCCGCAACCAAGGCTCGTAACGCGTTACGGTTTTCAATTCTGAATAGAGAATTAACAGACCTTTCCATGGATGTGCCAAACTCAAAATTTTTTTTTTCAATTAATTTTGGGAAAAATCATGGACTAACCACTTGTTTATAAAAATTATTATTTTTTCGAAGTTCACCAATCCCATCGAGATATACATCAAACGAAAGGTCTGTTCAATACCTACACACACCTGTAAGCCAAATCGTCCTGCGTGGTCTGGTTAGCGAAATATGGCCATCCAAAGTGATTTCACTGATTCCACAGATTTTTGAGCTTTAACTACCTAACAATGTGCTTGGGTGGCGATATTTCCGAAACCAGGCCTTGTAAAAGGTTGCGGTTTCCAAAATTTCTAGTCAATTTTGTAAGAGCTATTCACGGGTGAAAACCAGAAGGTTCTGCGAGGTCTGGTTATCGAAATATGGCCACCCAAAGTGATTTTACTGAAAATTGACCCAAATCTAAAAAAGTCATCGGATGCGGATGGAGATATTTCCGCAACCAAGGCTCGTAACGCGTTGCGGTTTTCAATTCTGAATAGAGAATTAACAGACCTTTCCATGGATGTGCCAAACTCAAAATTTTTTTTCAATTAATTTTGGGAAAAATCATGGATAACCACTTGTCTATAAAAATCATTATTTTTTCGAAGTTCACCAATCCCATCGAGATATACATCAAACGAAAGGTCTGTTCAATACCTACACACACCTGTAAGCCAAATCGTCCTGCGTGGTCTGGTTAGCGAAATATGGCCATCCAAAGTGATTTCACTGATTCCACAGATTTTTGAGCTTTAACTACCTAACAATGTGCTTGGGTGGCGATATTTCCGAAACCAGGCCTTGTAAAAGGTTGCGGTTTCCAAAATTTCTAGTCAATTTTGTAAGAGCTATTCACGGGTGAAAACCAGAAGGTTCTGCGAGGTCTGGTTATCGAAATATGGCCACCCAAAGTGATTTTACTGAAAATTGACCCAAATCTAAAAAAGTCATCGGATGCGGATGGAGATATTTCCGAAACCAAGGCTCGTAACGCGTTGCGGTTTTCAATTCTGAATAGAGAATTAACAGACCTTTCCATGGATGTGCCAAACTCAAAATTTTTTTTTTCAATTAATTTTGGGAAAAATCATGGACTTTTCCATGGATGTGCCAAACTCAAAATTTTTTTTTTCAATTAATTTTGGGAAAAATCACTTGTCTATAAAAATCATTATTTTTTCGAAGTTCACCAATCCCATCGAGATATACATCAAACGAAAGGTCTGTTCAATACCTACACACACCTGTAAGCCAAATCGTCCTGCGTGGTCTGGTTAGCGAAATAGGGCCATCCAAAGTGAATTCAATTTTGTAAGAGCTATTCACGGGTGAAAACCAGAAGGTTCTGCGAGGTCTGGTTATCGAAATATGGCCACCCAAAGTGATTTTACTGAAAATTGGCCCAAATCTAAAAAAGTCATCGGATGCGGATGGAGATATTTCCGCAACCAAGGCTCGTAACGCGTTGCGGTTTTCAATTCTGAATAGAGAATTAACAGACCTTTCCATGGATGTGCCAAACTCAAAATTTTTTTTCAATTAATTTTGGGAAAAATCATGGATAACCACTTGTCTATAAAAATCATTATTTTTTCGAAGTTCACCAATCCCATCGAGATATACATCAAACGAAAGGTCTGTTCAATACCTACACACACCTGTAAGCCAAATCGTCCTGCGTGGTCTGGTTAGCGAAATATGGCCATCCAAAGTGATTTCACTGATTCCACAGATTTTTGAGCTTTAACTACCTAACAATGTGCTTGGGTGGCGATATTTCCGAAACCAGGCCTTGTAAAAGGTTGCGGTTTCCAAAATTTCTAGTCAATTTTGTAAGAGCTATTCACGGGTGAAAACCAGAAGGTTCTGCGAGGTCTGGTTATCGAAATATGGCCACCCAAAGTGATTTTACTGAAAATTGACCCAAATCTAAAAAAGTCATCGGATGCGGATGGAGATATTTCCGAAACCAAGGCTCGTAACGCGTTGCGGTTTTCAATTCTGAATAGAGAATTAACAGACCTTTCCATGGATGTGCCAAACTCAAAATTTTTTTTTTCAATTAATTTTGGGAAAAATCATGGACTAACCACTTGTCTATAAAAATCATTATTTTTTCGAAGTTCACCAATCCCATCGAGATATACATCAAACGAAAGGTCTGTTCAATACCTACACACACCTGTAAGCCAAATCGTCCTGCGTGGTCTGGTTAGCGAAATATGGCCATCCAAAGTGATTTCACTGATTCCACAGATTTTTGAGCTTTAACTACCTAACAATGTGCTTGGGTGGCGATATTTCCGAAACCAGGCCTTGTAAAAGGTTGCGGTTTCCAAAATTTCTAGTCAATTTTGTAAGAGCTATTCACGGGTGAAAACCAGAAGGTTCTGCGAGGTCTGGTTATCGAAATATGGCCACCCAAAGTGATTTTACTGAAAATTGACCCAAATCTAAAAAAGTCATCGGATGCGGATGGAGATATTTCCGCAACCAAGGCTCGTAACGCGTTGCGGTTTTCAATTCTGAATAGAGAATTAACAGACCTTTCCATGGATGTGCCAAACTCAAAATTTTTTTTTTCAATTAATTTTGGGAAAAATCATGAACTAACCACTTGTCTATAAAAATCATTATTTTTTCGAAGTTCACCAATTCCATCGAAATATACATCAAACGAAAGGTCTGTTCAATACCTACACACACCTGTAAGCCAAATCGTCCTGCGTGGTCTGGTTAGCGAAATATGGCCATCCAAAGTGATTTCACTGATTCCACAGATTTTTGAGCTTTAACTACCTAACAATGTGCTTGGGTGGCGATATTTCCGAAACCAGGCCTTGTAAAAGGTTGCGGTTTCCAAAATTTCTAGTCAATTTTGTAAGAGCTATTCACGGGTAAAAACCAGAAGGTTCTGTGAGGTCTGGTTATCGAAATATGGCCACCCAAAGTGATTTTACTGAAAATTGACCCAAATCTAAAAAAGTCACCGGATGCGGATGGAGATATTTCCGCAACCAAGGCTCGTAACGCGTTGCGGTTTTCAATTCTGAATAGAGAATTAACAGACCTTTCCATGGATGTGCCAAACTCAAAATTTTTTTTTTCAATTAATTTTGGGAAAAATCATGGATAACCACTTGTCTATAAAAATCATTATTTTTTCGAAGTTCACCAATCCCATCGAGAAATACATCAAACTAAAGGTCGGTTCAATACCTACACACACCTGTAAGCCAAATCGTCCTGCGTGGTCTGGTTAGCGAAATATGGCCATCCAAAGTGATTTTACTGATTCCACAGATTTTTGAGCTTTAACTACCTAACAATGTGCTTGGGTGGCGATATTTCCGAAACCAGGCCTTGTAAAAGGTTGCGGTTTCCAAAATTTCTAGTCAATTTTGTAAGAGCTATTCACGGGTGAAAACCAGAAGGTTCTGCGAGGTCTGGTTATCGAAATATGGCCACCCAAAGTGATTTTACTGAAAATTGACCCAAATCTAAAAAAGTCATCGGATGCGGATGGAGATATTTCCGAAACCAAGGCTCGTAACGCGTTGCGGTTTTCAATTCTGAATAGAGAATTAACAGACCTTTCCATGGATGTGCCAAACTCAAAATTTTTTTTTTCAATTAATTTTGGGAAAAATCATGGACTTTTCCATGGATGTGCCAAACTCAAAATTTTTTTTTTCAATTAATTTTGGGAAAAATCACTTGTCTATAAAAATCATTATTTTTTCGAAGTTCACCAATCCCATCGAGATATACATCAAACGAAAGGTCTGTTCAATACCTACACACACCTGTAAGCCAAATCGTCCTGCGTGGTCTGGTTAGCGAAATATGGCCATCCAAAGTGAATTCAATTTTGTAAGAGCTATTCACGGGTGAAAACCAGAAGGTTCTGCGAGGTCTGGTTATCGAAATATGGCCACCCAAAGTGATTTTACTGAAAATTGGCCCAAATCTAAAAAAGTCATCGGATGCGGATGGAGATATTTCCGCAACCAAGGCTCGTAACGCGTTGCGGTTTTCAATTCTGAATAGAGAATTAACAGACCTTTCCATGGATGTGCCAAACTCAAAATTTTTTTTCAATTAATTTTGGGAAAAATCATGGATAACCACTTGTCTATAAAAATCATTATTTTTTCGAAGTTCACCAATCCCATCGAGATATACATCAAACGAAAGGTCTGTTCAATACCTACACACACCTGTAAGCCAAATCGTCCTGCGTGGTCTGGTTAGCGAAATATGGCCATCCAAAGTGATTTCACTGATTCCACAGATTTTTGAGCTTTAACTACCTAACAATGTGCTTGGGTGGCGATATTTCCGAAACCAGGCCTTGTAAAAGGTTGCGGTTTCCAAAATTTCTAGTCAATTTTGTAAGAGCTATTCACGGGTGAAAACCAGAAGGTTCTGCGAGGTCTGGTTATCGAAATATGGCCACCCAAAGTGATTTTACTGAAAATTGACCCAAATCTAAAAAAGTCATCGGATGCGGATGGAGATATTTCCGAAACCAAGGCTCGTAACGCGTTGCGGTTTTCAATTCTGAATAGAGAATTAACAGACCTTTCCATGGATGTGCCAAACTCAAAATTTTTTTTTTCAATTAATTTTGGGAAAAATCATGGATAACCACTTGTCTATAAAAATCATTATTTTTTCGAAGTTCACCAATCCCATCGAGAAATACATCAAACTAAAGGTCGGTTCAATACCTACACACACCTGTAAGCCAAATCGTCCTGCGTGGTCTGGTTAGCGAAATATGGCCATCCAAAGTGATTTTACTGATTCCACAGATTTTTGAGCTTTAACTACCTAACAATGTGCTTGGGTGGCGATATTTCCGAAACCAGGCCTTGTAAAAGGTTGCGGTTTCCAAAATTTCTAGTCAATTTTGTAAGAGCTATTCACGGGTGAAAACCAGAAGGTTCTGCGAGGTCTGGTTATCGAAATATGGCCACCCAAAGTGATTTTACTGAAAATTGACCCAAATCTAAAAAAGTCATCGGATGCGGATGGAGATATTTCCGCAACCAAGGCTCGTAACGCGTTGCGGTTTTCAATTCTGAATAGAGAATTAACAGACCTTTCCATGGATGTGCCAAACTCAAAATTTTTTTTTTCAATTAATTTTGAGAAAAATCATGGAAACCACTTGTTTATAAAAATCATTATTTTTTCGAAGTTCACCAATCCCATCGAGATATACATCAAACGAAAGGTCTGTTCAATACCTACACACACCTGTAAGCAAAATCGTCCTGCGTGGTCTGGTTAGCGAAATATGGCCATCCAAAGTGATTTCACTGATTCCACAGATTTTTAAGCTTTAACTACCTAACAATGTGCTTGGGTGGCGATATTTCCGTAACCAGGCCTTGTAAAAGGTTGCGGTTTCCAAAATTTCTAGTCAATTTTGTAAGAGCTATTCACGGGTGAAAACCAGAAGGTTCTGCGAGGTCTGGTTATCGAAATATGGCCACCCAAAGTGATTTTACTGAAAATTGGCCCAAATCTAAAAAAGTCATCGGATGCGGATGGAGATATTTCCGCAACCAAGGCTCGTAACGCGTTGCGGTTTTCAATTCTGAATAGAGAATTAACAGACCTTTCCATGGATGTGCCAAACTCAAAATTTTTTTTCAATTAATTTTGGGAAAAATCATGGATAACCACTTGTCTATAAAAATCATTATTTTTTCGAAGTTCACCAATCCCATCGAGATATACATCAAACGAAAGGTCTGTTCAATACCTACACACACCTGTAAGCCAAATCGTCCTGCGTGGTCTGGTTAGCGAAATATGGCCATCCAAAGTGATTTCACTGATTCCACAGATTTTTGAGCTTTAACTACCTAACAATGTGCTTGGGTGGCGATATTTCCGAAACCAGGCCTTGTAAAAGGTTGCGGTTTCCAAAATTTCTAGTCAATTTTGTAAGAGCTATTCACGGGTGAAAACCAGAAGGTTCTGCGAGGTCTGGTTATCGAAATATGGCCACCCAAAGTGATTTTACTGAAAATTGACCCAAATCTAAAAAAGTCATCGGATGCGGATGGAGATATTTCCGAAACCAAGGCTCGTAACGCGTTGCGGTTTTCAATTCTGAATAGAGAATTAACAGACCTTTCCATGGATGTGCCAAACTCAAAATTTTTTTTTTCAATTAATTTTGGGAAAAATCATGGACTAACCACTTGTCTATAAAAATCATTATTTTTTCGAAGTTCACCAATCCCATCGAGATATACATCAAACGAAAGGTCTGTTCAATACCTACACACACCTGTAAGCCAAATCGTCCTGCGTGGTCTGGTTAGCGAAATATGGCCATCCAAAGTGATTTCACTGATTCCACAGATTTTTGAGCTTTAACTACCTAACAATGTGCTTGGGTGGCGATATTTCCGAAACCAGGCCTTGTAAAAGGTTGCGGTTTCCAAAATTTCTAGTCAATTTTGTAAGAGCTATTCACGGGTGAAAACCAGAAGGTTCTGCGAGGTCTGGTTATCGAAATATGGCCACCCAAAGTGATTTTACTGAAAATTGGCCCAAATCTAAAAAAGTCATCGGATGCGGATGGAGATATTTCCGCAACCAAGGCTCGTAACGCGTTGCGGTTTTCAATTCTGAATAGAGAATTAACAGACCTTTCCATGGATGTGCCAAACTCAAAATTTTTTTTTTCAATTAATTTTGGGAAAAATCATGGACTAACCACTTGTTTATAAAAATCATTATTTTTTCGAAGTTCACCAATCCCATCGAGATATACATCAAACGAAAGGTCTGTTCAATACCTACACACACCTGTAAGCCAAATCGTCCTGCGTGGTCTGGTTAGCGAAATATGGCCATCCAAAGTGATTTCACTGATTCCACAGATTTTTGAGCTTTAACTACCTAACAATGTGCTTGGGTGGCGATATTTCCGAAACCAGGCCTTGTAAAAGGTTGCGGTTTCCAAAATTTCTAGTCAATTTTGTAAGAGCTATTCACGGGTGAAAACCAGAAGGTTCTGCGAGGTCTGGTTATCGAAATATGGCCACCCAAAGTGATTTTACTGAAAATTGACCCAAATCTAAAAAAGTCATCGGATGCGGATGGAGATATTTCCGCAACCAAGGCTCGTAACGCGTTGCGGTTTTCAATTCTGAATAGAGAATTAACAGACCTTTCCATGGATGTGCCAAACTCAAAATTTTTTTTTTCAATTAATTTTGGGAAAAATCATGAACTAACCACTTGTCTATAAAAATCATTATTTTTTCGAAGTTCACCAATTCCATCGAAATATACATCAAACGAAAGGTCTGTTCAATACCTACACACACCTGTAAGCCAAATCGTCCTGCGTGGTCTGGTTAGCGAAATATGGCCATCCAAAGTGATTTCACTGATTCCACAGATTTTTGAGCTTTAACTACCTAACAATGTGCTTGGGTGGCGATATTTCCGAAACCAGGCCTTGTAAAAGGTTGCGGTTTCCAAAATTTCTAGTCAATTTTGTAAGAGCTATTCACGGGTAAAAACCAGAAGGTTCTGTGAGGTCTGGTTATCGAAATATGGCCACCCAAAGTGATTTTACTGAAAATTGACCCAAATCTAAAAAAGTCATCGGATGCGGATGGAGATATTTCCGCAACCAAGGCTCGTAACGCGTTGCGGTTTTCAATTCTGAATAGAGAATTAACAGACCTTTCCATGGATGTGCCAAACTCAAAATTTTTTTTTTCAATTAATTTTGGGAAAAATCATGGATAACCACTTGTCTATAAAAATCATTATTTTTTCGAAGTTCACCAATCCCATCGAGAAATACATCAAACTAAAGGTCGGTTCAATACCTACACACACCTGTAAGCCAAATCGTCCTGCGTGGTCTGGTTAGCGAAATATGGCCATCCAAAGTGATTTCACTGATTCCACAGATTTTTGAGCTTTAACTACCTAACAATGTGCTTGGGTGGCGATATTTCCGAAACCAGGCCTTGTAAAAGGTTGCGGTTTCCAAAATTTCTAGTCAATTTTGTAAGAGCTATTCACGGGTGAAAACCAGAAGGTTCTGCGAGGTCTGGTTATCGAAATATGGCCACCCAAAGTGATTTTACTGAAAATTGACCCAAATCTAAAAAAGTCATCGGATGCGGATGGAGATATTTCCGCAACCAAGGCTCGTAACGCGTTGCGGTTTTCAATTCTGAATAGAGAATTAACAGACCTTTCCATGGATGTGCCAAACTCAAAATTTTTTTTTTCAATTAATTTTGGGAAAAATCATGAACTAACCACTTGTCTATAAAAATCATTATTTTTTCGAAGTTCACCAATTCCATCGAAATATACATCAAACGAAAGGTCTGTTCAATACCTACACACACCTGTAAGCCAAATCGTCCTGCGTGGTCTGGTTAGCGAAATATGGCCATCCAAAGTGATTTCACTGATTCCACAGATTTTTGAGCTTTAACTACCTAACAATGTGCTTGGGTGGCGATATTTCCGAAACCAGGCCTTGTAAAAGGTTGCGGTTTCCAAAATTTCTAGTCAATTTTGTAAGAGCTATTCACGGGTAAAAACCAGAAGGTTCTGTGAGGTCTGGTTATCGAAATATGGCCACCCAAAGTGATTTTACTGAAAATTGACCCAAATCTAAAAAAGTCATCGGATGCGGATGGAGATATTTCCGCAACCAAGGCTCGTAACGCGTTGCGGTTTTCAATTCTGAATAGAGAATTAACAGACCTTTCCATGGATGTGCCAAACTCAAAATTTTTTTTTTCAATTAATTTTGGGAAAAATCATGGATAACCACTTGTCTATAAAAATCATTATTTTTTCGAAGTTCACCAATCCCATCGAGAAATACATCAAACTAAAGGTCGGTTCAATACCTACACACACCTGTAAGCCAAATCGTCCTGCGTGGTCTGGTTAGCGAAATATGGCCATCCAAAGTGATTTTACTGATTCCACAGATTTTTGAGCTTTAACTACCTAACAATGTGCTTGGGTGGCGATATTTCCGAAACCAGGCCTTGTAAAAGGTTGCGGTTTCCAAAATTTCTAGTCAATTTTGTAAGAGCTATTCACGGGTGAAAACCAGAAGGTTCTGCGAGGTCTGGTTATCGAAATATGGCCACCCAAAGTGATTTTACTGAAAATTGACCCAAATCTAAAAAAGTCATCGGATGCGGATGGAGATATTTCCGCAACCAAGGCTCGTAACGCGTTGCGGTTTTCAATTCTGAATAGAGAATTAACAGACCTTTCCATGGATGTGCCAAACTCAAAATTTTTTTTTTCAATTAATTTTGAGAAAAATCATGGAAACCACTTGTTTATAAAAATCATTATTTTTTCGAAGTTCACCAATCCCATCGAGATATACATCAAACGAAAGGTCTGTTCAATACCTACACACACCTGTAAGCCAAATCGTCCTGCGTGGTCTGGTTAGCGAAATATGGCCATCCAAAGTGATTTCACTGATTCCACAGATTTTTGAGCTTTAACTACCTAACAATGTGCTTGGGTGGCGATATTTCCGAAACCAGGCCTTGTAAAAGGTTGCGGTTTCCAAAATTTCTAGTCAATTTTGTAAGAGCTATTCACGGGTGAAAACCAGAAGGTTCTGCGAGGTCTGGTTATCGAAATATGGCCACCCAAAGTGATTTTACTGAAAATTGACCCAAATCTAAAAAAGTCATCGGATGCGGATGGAGATATTTCCGCAACCAAGGCTCGTAACGCGTTGCGGTTTTCAATTCTGAATAGAGAATTAACAGACCTTTCCATGGATGTGCCAAACTCAAAATTTTTTTTTTCAATTAATTTTGGGAAAAATCATGAACTAACCACTTGTCTATAAAAATCATTATTTTTTCGAAGTTCACCAATTCCATCGAAATATACATCAAACGAAAGGTCTGTTCAATACCTACACACACCTGTAAGCCAAATCGTCCTGCGTGGTCTGGTTAGCGAAATATGGCCATCCAAAGTGATTTCACTGATTCCACAGATTTTTGAGCTTTAACTACCTAACAATGTGCTTGGGTGGCGATATTTCCGAAACCAGGCCTTGTAAAAGGTTGCGGTTTCCAAAATTTCTAGTCAATTTTGTAAGAGCTATTCACGGGTAAAAACCAGAAGGTTCTGTGAGGTCTGGTTATCGAAATATGGCCACCCAAAGTGATTTTACTGAAAATTGACCCAAATCTAAAAAAGTCATCGGATGCGGATGGAGATATTTCCGCAACCAAGGCTCGTAACGCGTTGCGGTTTTCAATTCTGAATAGAGAATTAACAGACCTTTCCATGGATGTGCCAAACTCAAAATTTTTTTTTTCAATTAATTTTGGGAAAAATCATGGATAACCACTTGTCTATAAAAATCATTATTTTTTCGAAGTTCACCAATCCCATCGAGAAATACATCAAACTAAAGGTCGGTTCAATACCTACACACACCTGTAAGCCAAATCGTCCTGCGTGGTCTGGTTAGCGAAATATGGCCATCCAAAGTGATTTCACTGATTCCACAGATTTTTGAGCTTTAACTACCTAACAATGTGCTTGGGTGGCGATATTTCCGAAACCAGGCCTTGTAAAAGGTTGCGGTTTCCAAAATTTCTAGTCAATTTTGTAAGAGCTATTCACGGGTGAAAACCAGAAGGTTCTGCGAGGTCTGGTTATCGAAATATGGCCACCCAAAGTGATTTTACTGAAAATTGACCCAAATCTAAAAAAGTCATCGGATGCGGATGGAGATATTTCCGAAACCAAGGCTCGTAACGCGTTGCGGTTTTCAATTCTGAATAGAGAATTAACAGACCTTTCCATGGATGTGCCAAACTCAAAATTTTTTTTTTCAATTAATTTTGGGAAAAATCATGGACTAACCACTTGTCTATAAAAATCATTATTTTTTCGAAGTTCACCAATCCCATCGAGATATACATCAAACGAAAGGTCTGTTCAATACCTACACACACCTGTAAGCCAAATCGTCCTGCGTGGTCTGGTTAGCGAAATATGGCCATCCAAAGTGATTTCACTGATTCCACAGATTTTTGAGCTTTAACTACCTAACAATGTGCTTGGGTGGCGATATTTCCGAAACCAGGCCTTGTAAAAGGTTGCGGTTTCCAAAATTTCTAGTCAATTTTGTAAGAGCTATTCACGGGTGAAAACCAGAAGGTTCTGCGAGGTCTGGTTATCGAAATATGGCCACCCAAAGTGATTTTACTGAAAATTGACCCAAATCTAAAAAAGTCATCGGATGCGGATGGAGATATTTCCGCAACCAAGGCTCGTAACGCGTTGCGGTTTTCAATTCTGAATAGAGAATTAACAGACCTTTCCATGGATGTGCCAAACTCAAAATTTTTTTTTTCAATTAATTTTGGGAAAAATCATGAACTAACCACTTGTCTATAAAAATCATTATTTTTTCGAAGTTCACCAATTCCATCGAAATATACATCAAACGAAAGGTCTGTTCAATACCTACACACACCTGTAAGCCAAATCGTCCTGCGTGGTCTGGTTAGCGAAATATGGCCATCCAAAGTGATTTCACTGATTCCACAGATTTTTGAGCTTTAACTACCTAACAATGTGCTTGGGTGGCGATATTTCCGAAACCAGGCCTTGTAAAAGGTTGCGGTTTCCAAAATTTCTAGTCAATTTTGTAAGAGCTATTCACGGGTAAAAACCAGAAGGTTCTGTGAGGTCTGGTTATCGAAATATGGCCACCCAAAGTGATTTTACTGAAAATTGACCCAAATCTAAAAAAGTCATCGGATGCGGATGGAGATATTTCCGCAACCAAGGCTCGTAACGCGTTGCGGTTTTCAATTCTGAATAGAGAATTAACAGACCTTTCCATGGATGTGCCAAACTCAAAATTTTTTTTTTCAATTAATTTTGGGAAAAATCATGGATAACCACTTGTCTATAAAAATCATTATTTTTTCGAAGTTCACCAATCCCATCGAGAAATACATCAAACTAAAGGTCGGTTCAATACCTACACACACCTGTAAGCCAAATCGTCCTGCGTGGTCTGGTTAGCGAAATATGGCCATCCAAAGTGATTTTACTGATTCCACAGATTTTTGAGCTTTAACTACCTAACAATGTGCTTGGGTGGCGATATTTCCGAAACCAGGCCTTGTAAAAGGTTGCGGTTTCCAAAATTTCTAGTCAATTTTGTAAGAGCTATTCACGGGTGAAAACCAGAAGGTTCTGCGAGGTCTGGTTATCGAAATATGGCCACCCAAAGTGATTTTACTGAAAATTGACCCAAATCTAAAAAAGTCATCGGATGCGGATGGAGATATTTCCGCAACCAAGGCTCGTAACGCGTTGCGGTTTTCAATTCTGAATAGAGAATTAACAGACCTTTCCATGGATGTGCCAAACTCAAAATTTTTTTTTTCAATTAATTTTGAGAAAAATCATGGAAACCACTTGTTTATAAAAATCATTATTTTTTCGAAGTTCACCAATCCCATCGAGATATACATCAAACGAAAGGTCTGTTCAATACCTACACACACCTGTAAGCAAAATCGTCCTGCGTGGTCTGGTTAGCGAAATATGGCCATCCAAAGTGATTTCACTGATTCCACAGATTTTTAAGCTTTAACTACCTAACAATGTGCTTGGGTGGCGATATTTCCGTAACCAGGCCTTGTAAAAGGTTGCGGTTTCCAAAATTTCTAGTCAATTTTGTAAGAGCTATTCACGGGTGAAAACCAGAAGGTTCTGCGAGGTCTGGTTATCGAAATATGGCCACCCAAAGTGATTTTACTGAAAATTGGCCCAAATCTAAAAAAGTCATCGGATGCGGATGGAGATATTTCCGCAACCAAGGCTCGTAACGCGTTGCGGTTTTCAATTCTGAATAGAGAATTAACAGACCTTTCCATGGATGTGCCAAACTCAAAATTTTTTTTTTCAATTAATTTTGGGAAAAATCATGGACGTAACCACTTGTTTATAAAAATCATTATTTTTTCGAAGTTCACCAATCCCATCGAGATATACATCAAACGAAAGGTCTGTTCAATACCTACACACACCTGTAAGCCAAATCGTCCTGCGTGGTCTGGTTAGCGAAATATGGCCATCCAAAGTGATTTCACTGATTCCACAGATTTTTGAGCTTTAACTACCTAACAATGTGCTTGGGTGGCGATATTTCCGAAACCAGGCCTTGTAAAAGGTTGCGGTTTCCAAAATTTCTAGTCAATTTTGTAAGAGCTATTCACGGGTGAAAACCAGAAGGTTCTGCGAGGTCTGGTTATCGAAATATGGCCACCCAAAGTGATTTTACTGAAAATTGGCCCAAATCTAAAAAAGTCATCGGATGCGGATGGAGATATTTCCGCAACCAAGGCTCGTAACGCGTTGCGGTTTTCAATTCTGAATAGAGAATTAACAGACCTTTCCATGGATGTGCCAAACTCAAAATTTTTTTTTTCAATTAATTTTGGGAAAAATCATGGACTAACCACTTGTTTATAAAAATCATTATTTTTTTGAAGTTCACCAATTCCATCGAAATATACATCAAACGAAAGGTCTGTTCAATACCTACACACACCTGTAAGCCAAATCGTCCTGCGTGGTCTGGTTAGCGAAATATGGCCATCCAAAGTGATTTCACTGATTCCACAGATTTTTGAGCTTTAACTACCTAACAATGTGCTTGGGTGGCGATATTTCCGAAACCAGGCCTTGTAAAAGGTTGCGGTTTCCAAAATTTCTAGTCAATTTTGTAAGAGCTATTCACGGGTGAAAACCAGAAGGTTCTGCGAGGTCTGGTTATCGAAATATGGCCACCCAAAGTGATTTTACTGAAAATTGGCCCAAATCTAAAAAAGTCATCGGATGCGGATGGAGATATTTCCGCAACCAAGGCTCGTAACGCGTTGCGGTTTTCAATTCTGAATAGAGAATTAACAGACCTTTCCATGGATGTGCCAAACTCAAAATTTTTTTTTTTCAATTAATTTTGGGAAAAATCATGGACGTCACTTGTTTATAAAAATCATTATTTTTTCGAAGTTCACCAATCCCATCGAGATATACATCAAACGAAAGGTCTGTTCAATACCTACACACACCTGTAAGCCAAATCGTCCTGCGTGGTCTGGTTAGCGAAATATGGCCATCCAAAGTGATTTCACTGATTCCACAGATTTTTGAGCTTTAACTACCTAACAATGTGCTTGGGTGGCGATATTTTCGAAACCAGGCCTTGTAAAAGGTTGCGGTTTCCAAAATTTCTAGTCAATTTTGTAAGAGCTATTCACTGGTGAAAACCAGAAGGTTCTGCGAGGTCTGGTTATCGAAATATGGCCACCCAAAGTGATTTTACTGAAAATTGACCCAAATCTAAAAAAGTCATCGGATGCGGATGGAGATATTTCCGAAACCAAGGCTCGTAACGCGTTGCGGTTTTCAATTCTGAATAGAGAATTAACAGACCTTTCCATGGATGTGCCAAACTCAAAATTTTTTTTTTCAATTAATGTTGGGAAAAATCATGGAAAAAATAATGATTTTTATAGACAAGTGGTTATGTATATAAAAATCATTATTTTTTCGAAGTTCACCAATCCCATCGAGATATACATCAAACGAAAGGTCTGTTCAATACCTACACACACCTGTAAGCCAAATCGTCCTGCGTGGTCTGGTTAGCGAAATATGGCCATCCAAAGTGATTTCACTGATTCCACAGATTTTTGAGCTTTAACTACCTAACAATGTGCTTGGGTGGCGATATTTTCGAAACCAGGCCTTGTAAAAGGTTGCGGTTTCCAAAATTTCTAGTCAATTTTGTAAGAGCTATTCACGGGTGAAAACCAGAAGGTTCTGCGAGGTCTGGTTATCGAAATATGGCCACCCAAAGTGATTTTACTGAAAATTGACCCAAATCTAAAAAAGTCATCGGATGCGGATGGAGATATTTCCGAAACCAAGGCTCGTAACGCGTTGCGGTTTTCAATTCTGAATAGAGAATTAACAGACCTTTCCATGGATGTGCCAAACTCAAAATTTTTTTTTTCAATTAATTTTGGGAAAAATCATGGAAAAAATAATGATTTTTATAGACAAGTGGTTATGTCTATAAAAATCATTATTTTTTCGAAGTTCACCAATCCCATCGAGATATACATCAAACGAAAGGTCTGTTCAATACCTACACACACCTGTAAGCCAAATCGTCCTGCGTGGTCTGGTTAGCGAAATATGGCCATCCAAAGTGATTTCACTGATTCCACAGATTTTTGAGCTTTAACTACCTAACAATGTGCTTGGGTGGCGATATTTCCGAAACCAGGCCTTGTAAAAGGTTGCGGTTTCCAAAATTTCTAGTCAATTTTGTAAGAGCTATTCACGGGTGAAAACCAGAAGGTTCTGCGAGGTCTGGTTATCGAAATATGGCCACCCAAAGTGATTTTACTGAAAATTGACCCAAATCTAAAAAAGTCATCGGATGCGGATGGAGATATTTCCGAAACCAAGGCTCGTAACGCGTTGCGGTTTTCAATTCTGAATAGAGAATTAACAGACCTTTCCATGGATGTGCCAAACTCAAAATTTTTTTTTTCAATTAATTTTGGGAAAAATCATGGAAAAAATAATGATTTTTATAGACAAGTGGTTATGTATATAAAAATCATTATTTTTCCGAAGTTCACCAATCCCATCGAGATATACATCAAACGAAAGGTCTGTTCAATACCTACACACACCTGTAAGCCAAATCGTCCTGCGTGGTCTGGTTAGCGAAATATGGCCATCCAAAGTGATTTCACTGATTCCACAGATTTTTGAGCTTTAACTACCTAACAATGTGCTTGGGTGGCGATATTTTCGAAACCAGGCCTTGTAAAAGGTTGCGGTTTCCAAAATTTCTAGTCAATTTTGTAAGAGCTATTCACGGGTGAAAACCAGAAGGTTCTGCGAGGTCTGGTTATCGAAATATGGCCACCCAAAGTGATTTTACTGAAAATTGACCCAAATCTAAAAAAGTCATCGGATGCGGATGGAGATATTTCCGAAACCAAGGCTCGTAACGCGTTGCGGTTTTCAATTCTGAATAGAGAATTAACAGACCTTTCCATGGATGTGCCAAACTCAAAATTTTTTTTTTCAATTAATTTTGGGAAAAATCATGGAAAAAATAATGATTTTTATAGACAAGTGGTTATGTCTATAAAAATCATTATTTTTTCGAAGTTCACCAATCCCATCGAGATATACATCAAACGAAAGGTCTGTTCAATACCTACACACACCTGTAAGCCAAATCGTCCTGCGTGGTCTGGTTAGCGAAATATGGCCATCCAAAGTGATTTCACTGATTCCACAGATTTTTGAGCTTTAACTACCTAACAATGTGCTTGGGTGGCGATATTTCCGAAACCAGGCCTTGTAAAAGGTTGCGGTTTCCAAAATTTCTAGTCAATTTTGTAAGAGCTATTCACGGGTGAAAACCAGAAGGTTCTGCGAGGTCTGGTTATCGAAATATGGCCACCCAAAGTGATTTTACTGAAAATTGGCCCAAATCTAAAAAAAGTCATCGGATGCGGATGGAGATATTTCCGCAACCAAGGCTCGTAACGCGTTGCGGTTTTCAATTCTGAATAGAGAATTAACAGACCTTTCCATGGATGTGCCAAACTCAAAATTTTTTTTTTCAATTAATTTTGGGAAAAATCATGGACTAACCACTTGTCTATAAAAATCATTATTTTTTCGAAGTTCACCAATCCCATCGAGATATACATCAAACGAAAGGTCTGTTCAATACCTACACACACCTGTAAGCCAAATCGTCCTGCGTGGTCTGGTTAGCGAAATATGGCCATCCAAAGTGATTTCACTGATTCCACAGATTTTTGAGCTTTAACTACCTAACAATGTGCTTGGGTGGCGATATTTCCGAAACCAGGCCTTGTAAAAGGTTGCGGTTTCCAAAATTTCTAGTCAATTTTGTAAGAGCTATTCACGGGTGAAAACCAGAAGGTTCTGCGAGGTCTGGTTATCGAAATATGGCCACCCAAAGTGATTTTACTGAAAATTGGCCCAAATCTAAAAAAGTCATCGGATGCGGATGGAGATATTTCCGCAACCAAGGCTCGTAACGCGTTGCGGTT
Organism: Chrysotoxum bicinctum; assembly: GCA_911387755.1. Taxonomy (NCBI): domain Eukaryota; kingdom Metazoa; phylum Arthropoda; class Insecta; order Diptera; family Syrphidae; genus Chrysotoxum; species Chrysotoxum bicinctum. The sequence goes on from OU426990.1 coordinate 78,657,074, forward strand.
TTCAATTCTGAATAGAGAATTAACAGACCTTTCCATGGATGTGCCAAACTCAAAATTTTTTTTTTCAATTAATTTTGGGAAAAATCATGGATAACCACTTGTCTATAAAAATCATTATTTTTTCGAAGTTCACCAATCCCATCGAGAAATACATCAAACTAAAGGTCGGTTCAATACCTACACACACCTGTAAGCCAAATCGTCCTGCGTGGTCTGGTTAGCGAAATATGGCCATCCAAAGTGATTTCACTGATTCCACAGATTTTTGAGCTTTAACTACCTAACAATGTGCTTGGGTGGCGATATTTCCGAAACCAGGCCTTGTAAAAGGTTGCGGTTTCCAAAATTTCTAGTCAATTTTGTAAGAGCTATTCACGGGTGAAAACCAGAAGGTTCTGCGAGGTCTGGTTATCGAAATATGGCCACCCAAAGTGATTTTACTGAAAATTGACCCAAATCTAAAAAAGTCATCGGATGCGGATGGAGATATTTCCGAAACCAAGGCTCGTAACGCGTTGCGGTTTTCAATTCTGAATAGAGAATTAACAGACCTTTCCATGGATGTGCCAAACTCAAAATTTTTTTTTTCAATTAATTTTGGGAAAAATCATGGACTAACCACTTGTCTATAAAAATCATTATTTTTTCGAAGTTCACCAATCCCATCGAGATATAGATACATCAAACGAAAGGTCTGTGTAAGCCAAATCGTCCTGCGTGGTCTGGTTAGCGAAATATGGCCATCCAAAGTGATTTCACTGATTCCACAGATTTTTGAGCTTTAACTACCTAACAATGTGCTTGGGTGGCGATATTTCCGAAACCAGGCCTTGTAAAAGGTTGCGGTTTCCAAAATTTCTAGTCAATTTTGTAAGAGCTATTCACGGGTGAAAACCAGAAGGTTCTGCGAGGTCTGGTTATCGAAATATGGCCACCCAAAGTGATTTTACTGAAAATTGGCCCAAATCTAAAAAAAGTCATCGGATGCGGATGGAGATATTTCCGCAACCAAGGCTCGTAACGCGTTGCGGTTTTCAATTCTGAATAGAGAATTAACAGACCTTTCCATGGATGTGCCAAACTCAAAATTTTTTTTTTCAATTAATTTTGGGAAAAATCATGGACTAACCACTTGTCTATAAAAATCATTATTTTTTCGAAGTTCACCAATCCCATCGAGATATACATCAAACGAAAGGTCTGTTCAATACCTACACACACCTGTAAGCCAAATCGTCCTGCGTGGTCTGGTTAGCGAAATATGGCCATCCAAAGTGATTTCACTGATTCCACAGATTTTTGAGCTTTAACTACCTAACAATGTGCTTGGGTGGCGATATTTCCGAAACCAGGCCTTGTAAAAGGTTGCGGTTTCCAAAATTTCTAGTCAATTTTGTAAGAGCTATTCACGGGTGAAAACCAGAAGGTTCTGCGAGGTCTGGTTATCGAAATATGGCCACCCAAAGTGATTTTACTGAAAATTGACCCAAATCTAAAAAAGTCATCGGATGCGGATGGAGATATTTCCGAAACCAAGGCTCGTAACGCGTTGCGGTTTTCAATTCTGAATAGAGAATTAACAGACCTTTCCATGGATGTGCCAAACTCAAAATTTTTTTTTTCAATTAATTTTGGGAAAAATCATGGACTAACCACTTGTCTATAAAAATCATTATTTTTTCGAAGTTCACCAATCCCATCGAGATATAGATACATCAAACGAAAGGTCTGTGTAAGCCAAATCGTCCTGCGTGGTCTGGTTAGCGAAATATGGCCATCCAAAGTGATTTCACTGATTCCACAGATTTTTGAGCTTTAACTACCTAACAATGTGCTTGGGTGGCGATATTTCCGAAACCAGGCCTTGTAAAAGGTTGCGGTTTCCAAAATTTCTAGTCAATTTTGTAAGAGCTATTCACGGGTGAAAACCAGAAGGTTCTGCGAGGTCTGGTTATCGAAATATGGCCACCCAAAGTGATTTTACTGAAAATTGGCCCAAATCTAAAAAAGTCATCGGATGCGGATGGAGATATTTCCGCAACCAAGGCTCGTAACGCGTTGCGGTTTTCAATTCTGAATAGAGAATTAACAGACCTTTCCATGGATGTGCCAAACTCAAAATTTTTTTTTTCAATTAATTTTGGGAAAAATCATGGACTAACCACTTGTTTATAAAAATCATTATTTTTTCGAAGTTCACCAATCCCATCGAGATATACATCAAACGAAAGGTCTGTTCAATACCTACACACACCTGTAAGCCAAATCGTCCTGCGTGGTCTGGTTAGCGAAATATGGCCATCCAAAGTGATTTCACTGATTCCACAGATTTTTGAGCTTTAACTACCTAACAATGTGCTTGGGTGGCGATATTTCCGAAACCAGGCCTTGTAAAAGGTTGCGGTTTCCAAAATTTCTAGTCAATTTTGTAAGAGCTATTCACGGGTGAAAACCAGAAGGTTCTGCGAGGTCTGGTTATCGAAATATGGCCACCCAAAGTGATTTTACTGAAAATTGACCCAAATCTAAAAAAGTCATCGGATGCGGATGGAGATATTTCCGAAACCAAGGCTCGTAACGCGTTGCGGTTTTCAATTCTGAATAGAGAATTAACAGACCTTTCCATGGATGTGCCAAACTCAAAATTTTTTTTTTCAATTAATTTTGGGAAAAATCATGGAAAAAATAATGATTTTTATAGACAAGTGGTTATGTATATAAAAATCATTATTTTTTCGAAGTTCACCAATCCCATCGAGATATACATCAAACGAAAGGTCTGTTCAATACCTACACACACCTGTAAGCCAAATCGTCCTGCGTGGTCTGGTTAGCGAAATATGGCCATCCAAAGTGATTTCACTGATTCCACAGATTTTTGAGCTTTAACTACCTAACAATGTGCTTGGGTGGCGATATTTCCGAAACCAGGCCTTGTAAAAGGTTGCGGTTTCCAAAATTTCTAGTCAATTTTGTAAGAGCTATTCACGGGTGAAAACCAGAAGGTTCTGCGAGGTCTGGTTATCGAAATATGGCCACCCAAAGTGATTTTACTGAAAATTGACCCAAATCTAAAAAAGTCATCGGATGCGGATGGAGATATTTCCGAAACCAAGGCTCGTAACGCGTTGCGGTTTTCAATTCTGAATAGAGAATTAACAGACCTTTCCATGGATGTGCCAAACTCAAAATTTTTTTTTTCAATTAATTTTGGGAAAAATCATGGACTAACCACTTGTCTATAAAAATCATTATTTTTTCGAAGTTCACCAATCCCATCGAGATATAGATACATCAAACGAAAGGTCTGTGTAAGCCAAATCGTCCTGCGTGGTCTGGTTAGCGAAATATGGCCATCCAAAGTGATTTCACTGATTCCACAGATTTTTGAGCTTTAACTACCTAACAATGTGCTTGGGTGGCGATATTTCCGAAACCAGGCCTTGTAAAAGGTTGCGGTTTCCAAAATTTCTAGTCAATTTTGTAAGAGCTATTCACGGGTGAAAACCAGAAGGTTCTGCGAGGTCTGGTTATCGAAATATGGCCACCCAAAGTGATTTTACTGAAAATTGGCCCAAATCTAAAAAAGTCATCGGATGCGGATGGAGATATTTCCGCAACCAAGGCTCGTAACGCGTTGCGGTTTTCAATTCTGAATAGAGAATTAACAGACCTTTCCATGGATGTGCCAAACTCAAAATTTTTTTTTTCAATTAATTTTGGGAAAAATCATGGACTAACCACTTGTTTATAAAAATCATTATTTTTTCGAAGTTCACCAATCCCATCGAGATATACATCAAACGAAAGGTCTGTTCAATACCTACACACACCTGTAAGCCAAATCGTCCTGCGTGGTCTGGTTAGCGAAATATGGCCATCCAAAGTGATTTCACTGATTCCACAGATTTTTGAGCTTTAACTACCTAACAATGTGCTTGGGTGGCGATATTTCCGAAACCAGGCCTTGTAAAAGGTTGCGGTTTCCAAAATTTCTAGTCAATTTTGTAAGAGCTATTCACGGGTGAAAACCAGAAGGTTCTGCGAGGTCTGGTTATCGAAATATGGCCACCCAAAGTGATTTTACTGAAAATTGACCCAAATCTAAAAAAGTCATCGGATGCGGATGGAGATATTTCCGAAACCAAGGCTCGTAACGCGTTGCGGTTTTCAATTCTGAATAGAGAATTAACAGACCTTTCCATGGATGTGCCAAACTCAAAATTTTTTTTTTCAATTAATTTTGGGAAAAATCATGGAAAAAATAATGATTTTTATAGACAAGTGGTTAGTCCATGATTTTTTCGAAGTTCACCAATCCCATCGAGATATACATCAAACGAAAGGTCTGTTCAATACCTACACACACCTGTAAGCCAAATCGTCCTGCGTGGTCTGGTTAGCGAAATATGGCCATCCAAAGTGATTTCACTGATTCCACAGATTTTTGAGCTTTAACTACCTAACAATGTGCTTGGGTGGCGATATTTTCGAAACCAGGCCTTGTAAAAGGTTGCGGTTTCCAAAATTTCTAGTCAATTTTGTAAGAGCTATTCACGGGTGAAAACCAGAAGGTTCTGCGAGGTCTGGTTATCGAAATATGGCCACCCAAAGTGATTTTACTGAAAATTGACCCAAATCTAAAAAAGTCATCGGATGCGGATGGAGATATTTCCGAAACCAAGGCTCGTAACGCGTTGCGGTTTTCAATTCTGAATAGAGAATTAACAGACCTTTCCATGGATGTGCCAAACTCAAAATTTTTTTTTTCAATTAATTTTGGGAAAAATCATGGAAAAAATAATGATTTTTATAGACAAGTGGTTATGTCTATAAAAATCATTATTTTTTCGAAGTTCACCAATCCCATCGAGATATACATCAAACGAAAGGTCTGTTCAATACCTACACACACCTGTAAGCCAAATCGTCCTGCGTGGTCTGGTTAGCGAAATATGGCCATCCAAAGTGATTTCACTGATTCCACAGATTTTTGAGCTTTAACTACCTAACAATGTGCTTGGGTGGCGATATTTCCGAAACCAGGCCTTGTAAAAGGTTGCGGTTTCCAAAATTTCTAGTCAATTTTGTAAGAGCTATTCACGGGTGAAAACCAGAAGGTTCTGCGAGGTCTGGTTATCGAAATATGGCCACCCAAAGTGATTTTACTGAAAATTGGCCCAAATCTAAAAAAGTCATCGGATGCGGATGGAGATATTTCCGCAAGGCCGTAACGCGTTGCGGTTTTCAATTCTGAATAGAGAATTAACAGACCTTTCCATGGATGTGCCAAACTCAAATTTTTTTTTTTCAATTAATTTTGGGAAAAATCATGGACTAACCACTTGTTTATAAAAATCATTATTTTTTCGAAGTTCACCAATCCCATCGAGATATACATCAAACGAAAGGTCTGTTCAATACCTACACACACCTGTAAGCCAAATCGTCCTGCGTGGTCTGGTTAGCGAAATATGGCCATCCAAAGTGATTTCACTGATTCCACAGATTTTTGAGCTTTAACTACCTAACAATGTGCTTGGGTGGCGATATTTCCGAAACCAGGCCTTGTAAAAGGTTGCGGTTTCCAAAATTTCTAGTCAATTTTGTAAGAGCTATTCACGGGTGAAAACCAGAAGGTTCTGCGAGGTCTGGTTATCGAAATATGGCCACCCAAAGTGATTTTACTGAAAATTGACCCAAATCTAAAAAAGTCATCGGATGCGGATGGAGATATTTCCGAAACCAAGGCTCGTAACGCGTTGCGGTTTTCAATTCTGAATAGAAATGGATGTGCCAAACTCAAAATTTTTTTTTCAATTAATTTTGGGAAAAATCATGGAAAAAATAATGATTTTTATAGACAAGTGGTTATGTCTATAAAAATCATTATTTTTTCGAAGTTCACCAATCCCATCGAGATATACATCAAACGAAAGGTCTGTTCAATACCTACACACACCTGTAAGCCAAATCGTCCTGCGTGGTCTGGTTAGCGAAATATGGCCATCCAAAGTGATTTCACTGATTCCACAGATTTTTTAGCTTTAACTACCTAACAATGTGCTTGGGTGGCGATATTTCCGAAACCAGGCCTTGTAAAAGGTTGCGGTTTCCAAAATTTCTAGTCAATTTTGTAAGAGCTATTCACGGGTGAAAACCAGAAGGTTCTGCGAGGTCTGGTTATCGAAATATGGCCACCCAAAGTGATTTTACTGAAAATTGGCCCAAATCTAAAAAAGTCATCGGATGCGGATGGAGATATTTCCGCAACCAAGGCTCGTAACGCGTTGCGGTTTTCAATTCTGAATAGAGAATTAACAGACCTTTCCATGGATGTGCCAAACTCAAAATTTTTTTTTTTCAATTAATTTTGGGAAAAATCATGGATAACCACTTGTCTATAAAAATCATTATTTTTTCGAAGTTCACCAATCCCATCGAGAAATACATCAAACTAAAGGTCGGTTCAATACCTACACACACCTGTAAGCCAAATCGTCCTGCGTGGTCTGGTTAGCGAAATATGGCCATCCAAAGTGATTTCACTGATTCCACAGATTTTTGAGCTTTAACTACCTAACAATGTGCTTGGGTGGCGATATTTCCGAAACCAGGCCTTGTAAAAGGTTGCGGTTTCCAAAATTTCTAGTCAATTTTGTAAGAGCTATTCACGGGTGAAAACCAGAAGGTTCTGCGAGGTCTGGTTATCGAAATATGGCCACCCAAAGTGATTTTACTGAAAATTGACCCAAATCTAAAAAAGTCATCGGATGCGGATGGAGATATTTCCGAAACCAAGGCTCGTAACGCGTTGCGGTTTTCAATTCTGAATAGAGAATTAACAGACCTTTCCATGGATGTGCCAAACTCAAAATTTTTTTTTTCAATTAATTTTGGGAAAAATCATGGACTAACCACTTGTCTATAAAAATCATTATTTTTTCGAAGTTCACCAATTCCATCGAAATATACATCAAACGAAAGGTCTGTTCAATACCTACACACACCTGTAAGCCAAATCGTCCTGCATGGTCTGGTTAGCGAAATATGGCCATCCAAAGTGATTTCACTGATTCCACAGATTTTTGAGCTTTAACTACCTAACAATGTGCTTGGGTGGCGATATTTCCGAAACCAGGCCTTGTAAAAGGTTGCGGTTTCCAAAATTTCTAGTCAATTTTGTAAGAGCTATTCACGGGTGAAAACCAGAAGGTTCTGCGAGGTCTGGTTATCGAAATATGGCCACCCAAAGTGATTTTACTGAAAATTGACCCAAATCTAAAAAAGTCATCGGATGCGGATGGAGATATTTCCGCAACCAAGGCTCGTAACGCGTTGCGGTTTTCAATTCTGAATAGAGAATTAACAGACCTTTCCATGGATGTGCCAAACTCAAAATTTTTTTTTTCAATTAATTTTGGGAAAAATCATGGAAAAAATAATGATTTTTATAGACAAGTGGTTATGTATATAAAAATCATTATTTTTTCGAAGTTCACCAATCCCATCGAGATATACATCAAACGAAAGGTCTGTTCAATACCTACACACACCTGTAAGCTAAATCGTCCTGCGTGGTCTGGTTAGCGAAATATGGCCATCCAAAGTGATTTCACTGATTCCACAGATTTTTGAGCTTTAACTACCTAACAATGTGCTTGGGTGGCGATATTTTCGAAACCAGGCCTTGTAAAAGGTTGCTGTTTCCAAAATTTCTAGTCAATTTTGTAAGAGCTATTCACGGGTGAAAACCAGAAGGTTCTGCGAGGTCTGGTTATCGAAATATGGCCACCCAAAGTGATTTTACTGAAAATTGACCCAAATCTAAAAAAGTCATCGGATGCGGATGGAGATATTTCCGAAACCAAGGCTCGTAACGCGTTGCGGTTTTCAATTCTGAATAGAGAATTAACAGACCTTTCCATGGATGTGCCAAACTCAAAATTTTTTTTTTCAATTAATTTTGGGAAAAATCATGGAAAAAATAATGATTTTTATAGACAAGTGGTTATGTCTATAAAAATCATTATTTTTTCGAAGTTCACCAATCCCATCGAGATATACATCAAACGAAAGGTCTGTTCAATACCTACACACACCTGTAAGCCAAATCGTCCTGCGTGGTCTGGTTAGCGAAATATGGCCATCCAAAGTGATTTCACTGATTCCACAGATTTTTGAGCTTTAACTACCTAACAATGTGCTTGGGTGGCGATATTTCCGAAACCAGGCCTTGTAAAAGGTTGCGGTTTCCAAAATTTCTAGTCAATTTTGTAAGAGCTATTCACGGGTGAAAACCAGAAGGTTCTGCGAGGTCTGGTTATCGAAATATGGCCACCCAAAGTGATTTTACTGAAAATTGGCCCAAATCTAAAAAAGTCATCGGATGCGGATGGAGATATTTCCGCAAGGCCGTAACGCGTTGCGGTTTTCAATTCTGAATAGAGAATTAACAGACCTTTCCATGGATGTGCCAAACTCAAATTTTTTTTTTTCAATTAATTTTGGGAAAAATCATGGACTAACCACTTGTTTATAAAAATCATTATTTTTTCGAAGTTCACCAATCCCATCGAGATATACATCAAACGAAAGGTCTGTTCAATACCTACACACACCTGTAAGCCAAATCGTCCTGCGTGGTCTGGTTAGCGAAATATGGCCATCCAAAGTGATTTCACTGATTCCACAGATTTTTGAGCTTTAACTACCTAACAATGTGCTTGGGTGGCGATATTTCCGAAACCAGGCCTTGTAAAAGGTTGCGGTTTCCAAAATTTCTAGTCAATTTTGTAAGAGCTATTCACGGGTGAAAACCAGAAGGTTCTGCGAGGTCTGGTTATCGAAATATGGCCACCCAAAGTGATTTTACTGAAAATTGACCCAAATCTAAAAAAGTCATCGGATGCGGATGGAGATATTTCCGAAACCAAGGCTCGTAACGCGTTGCGGTTTTCAATTCTGAATAGAAATGGATGTGCCAAACTCAAAATTTTTTTTTCAATTAATTTTGGGAAAAATCATGGAAAAAATAATGATTTTTATAGACAAGTGGTTATGTCTATAAAAATCATTATTTTTTCGAAGTTCACCAATCCCATCGAGATATACATCAAACGAAAGGTCTGTTCAATACCTACACACACCTGTAAGCCAAATCGTCCTGCGTGGTCTGGTTAGCGAAATATGGCCATCCAAAGTGATTTCACTGATTCCACAGATTTTTTAGCTTTAACTACCTAACAATGTGCTTGGGTGGCGATATTTCCGAAACCAGGCCTTGTAAAAGGTTGCGGTTTCCAAAATTTCTAGTCAATTTTGTAAGAGCTATTCACGGGTGAAAACCAGAAGGTTCTGCGAGGTCTGGTTATCGAAATATGGCCACCCAAAGTGATTTTACTGAAAATTGGCCCAAATCTAAAAAAGTCATCGGATGCGGATGGAGATATTTCCGCAACCAAGGCTCGTAACGCGTTGCGGTTTTCAATTCTGAATAGAGAATTAACAGACCTTTCCATGGATGTGCCAAACTCAAAATTTTTTTTTTCAATTAATTTTGGGAAAAATCATGGATAACCACTTGTCTATAAAAATCATTATTTTTTCGAAGTTCACCAATCCCATCGAGAAATACATCAAACTAAAGGTCGGTTCAATACCTACACACACCTGTAAGCCAAATCGTCCTGCGTGGTCTGGTTAGCGAAATATGGCCATCCAAAGTGATTTCACTGATTCCACAGATTTTTGAGCTTTAACTACCTAACAATGTGCTTGGGTGGCGATATTTCCGAAACCAGGCCTTGTAAAAGGTTGCGGTTTCCAAAATTTCTAGTCAATTTTGTAAGAGCTATTCACGGGTGAAAACCAGAAGGTTCTGCGAGGTCTGGTTATCGAAATATGGTCACCCAAAGTGATTTTACTGAAAATTGACCCAAATCTAAAAAAGTCATCGGATGCGGATGGAGATATTTCCGAAACCAAGGCTCGTAACGCGTTGCGGTTTTCAATTCTGAATAGAGAATTAACAGACCTTTCCATGGATGTGCCAAACTCAAAATTTTTTTTTTCAATTAATTTTGGGAAAAATCATGGACTAACCACTTGTCTATAAAAATCATTATTTTTTCGAAGTTCACCAATTCCATCGAAATATACATCAAACGAAAGGTCTGTTCAATACCTACACACACCTGTAAGCCAAATCGTCCTGCATGGTCTGGTTAGCGAAATATGGCCATCCAAAGTGATTTCACTGATTCCACAGATTTTTGAGCTTTAACTACCTAACAATGTGCTTGGGTGGCGATATTTCCGAAACCAGGCCTTGTAAAAGGTTGCGGTTTCCAAAATTTCTAGTCAATTTTGTAAGAGCTATTCACGGGTGAAAACCAGAAGGTTCTGCGAGGTCTGGTTATCGAAATATGGCCACCCAAAGTGATTTTACTGAAAATTGACCCAAATCTAAAAAAGTCATCGGATGCGGATGGAGATATTTCCGCAACCAAGGCTCGTAACGCGTTGCGGTTTTCAATTCTGAATAGAGAATTAACAGACCTTTCCATGGATGTGCCAAACTCAAAATTTTTTTTTTCAATTAATTTTGGGAAAAATCATGGACTAACCACTTGTCTATAAAAATCATTATTTTTTCGAAGTTCACCAATCCCATCGAGATATACATCAAACGAAAGGTCTGTTCAATACCTACACACACCTGTAAGCCAAATCGTCCTGCGTGGTCTGGTTAGCGAAATATGGCCATCCAAAGTGATTTCACTGATTCCACAGATTTTTGAGCTTTAACTACCTAACAATGTGCTTGGGTGGCGATATTTCCGAAACCAGGCCTTGTAAAAGGTTGCGGTTTCCAAAATTTCTAGTCAATTTTGTAAGAGCTATTCACGGGTGAAAACCAGAAGGTTCTGCGAGGTCTGGTTATCGAAATATGGCCACCCAAAGTGATTTTACTGAAAATTGACCCAAATCTAAAAAAGTCATCGGATGCGGATGGAGATATTTCCGCAACCAAGGCTCGTAACGCGTTACGGTTTTCAATTCTGAATAGAGAATTAACAGACCTTTCCATGGATGTGCCAAACTCAAAATTTTTTTTTCAATTAATTTTGGGAAAAATCATGGACTAACCACTTGTTTATAAAAATCATTATTTTTTCGAAGTTCACCAATCCCATCGAGATATAGATACATCAAACGAAAGGTCTGTTCAATACCTACACACACCTGTAAGCCAAATCGTCCTGCGTGGTCTGGTTAGCGAAATATGGCCATCCAAAGTGATTTCACTGATTCCACAGATTTTTGAGCTTTAACTACCTAACAATGTGCTTGGGTGGCGATATTTCCGAAACCAGGCCTTGTAAAAGGTTGCGGTTTCCAAAATTTCTAGTCAATTTTGTAAGAGCTATTCACGGGTGAAAACCAGAAGGTTCTGCGAGGTCTGGTTATCGAAATATGGCCACCCAAAGTGATTTTACTGAAAATTGACCCAAATCTAAAAAAGTCATCGGATGCGGATGGAGATATTTCCGCAACCAAGGCTCGTAACGCGTTGCGGTTTTCAATTCTGAATAGAGAATTAACAGACCTTTCCATGGATGTGCCAAACTCAAAATTTTTTTTCAATTAATTTTGGGAAAAATCATGGATAACCACTTGTCTATAAAAATCATTATTTTTTCGAAGTTCACCAATCCCATCGAGATATACATCAAACGAAAGGTCTGTTCAATACCTACACACACCTGTAAGCCAAATCGTCCTGCGTGGTCTGGTTAGCGAAATATGGCCATCCAAAGTGATTTCACTGATTCCACAGATTTTTGAGCTTTAACTACCTAACAATGTGCTTGGGTGGCGATATTTCCGAAACCAGGCCTTGTAAAAGGTTGCGGTTTCCAAAATTTCTAGTCAATTTTGTAAGAGCTATTCACGGGTGAAAACCAGAAGGTTCTGCGAGGTCTGGTTATCGAAATATGGCCACCCAAAGTGATTTTACTGAAAATTGACCCAAATCTAAAAAAGTCATCGGATGCGGATGGAGATATTTCCGCAACCAAGGCTCGTAACGCGTTACGGTTTTCAATTCTGAATAGAGAATTAACAGACCTTTCCATGGATGTGCCAAACTCAAAATTTTTTTTCAATTAATTTTGGGAAAAATCATGGATAACCAGTACCACTTGTCTATAAAAATCATTATTTTTTCGAAGTTCACCAATCCCATCGAGATATACATCAAACGAAAGGTCTGTTCAATACCTACACACACCTGTAAGCCAAATCGTCCTGCGTGGTCTGGTTAGCGAAATATGGCCATCCAAAGTGATTTCACTGATTCCACAGATTTTTGAGCTTTAACTACCTAACAATGTGCTTGGGTGGCGATATTTCCGAAACCAGGCCTTGTAAAAGGTTGCGGTTTCCAAAATTTCTAGTCAATTTTGTAAGAGCTATTCACGGGTGAAAACCAGAAGGTTCTGCGAGGTCTGGTTATCGAAATATGGCCACCCAAAGTGATTTTACTGAAAATTGACCCAAATCTAAAAAAGTCATCGGATGCGGATGGAGATATTTCCGCAACCAAGGCTCGTAACGCGTTGCGGTTTTCAATTCTGAATAGAGAATTAACAGACCTTTCCATGGATGTGCCAAACTCAAAATTTTTTTTTTCAATTAATTTTGGGAAAAATCATGGACTAACCACTTGTCTATAAAAATCATTATTTTTTCGAAGTTCACCAATCCCATCGAGATATACATCAAACGAAAGGTCTGTTCAATACCTACACACACCTGTAAGCCAAATCGTCCTGCGTGGTCTGGTTAGCGAAATATGGCCATCCAAAGTGATTTCACTGATTCCACAGATTTTTGAGCTTTAACTACCTAACAATGTGCTTGGGTGGCGATATTTCCGAAACCAGGCCTTGTAAAAGGTTGCGGTTTCCAAAATTTCTAGTCAATTTTGTAAGAGCTATTCACGGGTGAAAACCAGAAGGTTCTGCGAGGTCTGGTTATCGAAATATGGCCACCCAAAGTGATTTTACTGAAAATTGACCCAAATCTAAAAAAGTCATCGGATGCGGATGGAGATATTTCCGCAACCAAGGCTCGTAACGCGTTGCGGTTTTCAATTCTGAATAGAGAATTAACAGACCTTTCCATGGATGTGCCAAACTCAAAATTTTTTTTTTCAATTAATTTTGGGAAAAATCATGGACTAACCACTTGTCTATAAAAATCATTATTTTTTCGAAGTTCACCAATCCCATCGAGATATACATCAAACGAAAGGTCTGTTCAATACCTACACACACCTGTAAGCCAAATCGTCCTGCGTGGTCTGGTTAGCGAAATATGGCCATCCAAAGTGATTTCACTGATTCCACAGATTTTTGAGCTTTAACTACCTAACAATGTGCTTGGGTGGCGATATTTCCGAAACCAGGCCTTGTAAAAGGTTGCGGTTTCCAAAATTTCTAGTCAATTTTGTAAGAGCTATTCACGGGTGAAAACCAGAAGGTTCTGCGAGGTCTGGTTATCGAAATATGGCCACCCAAAGTGATTTTACTGAAAATTGACCCAAATCTAAAAAAGTCATCGGATGCGGATGGAGATATTTCCGCAACCAAGGCTCGTAACGCGTTGCGGTTTTCAATTCTGAATAGAGAATTAACAGACCTTTCCATGGATGTGCCAAACTCAAAATTTTTTTTCAATTAATTTTGGGAAAAATCATGGATAACCACTTGTCTATAAAAATCATTATTTTTTCGAAGTTCACCAATCCCATCGAGATATACATCAAACGAAAGGTCTGTTCAATACCTACACACACCTGTAAGCCAAATCGTCCTGCGTGGTCTGGTTAGCGAAATATGGCCATCCAAAGTGATTTCACTGATTCCACAGATTTTTGAGCTTTAACTACCTAACAATGTGCTTGGGTGGCGATATTTCCGAAACCAGGCCTTGTAAAAGGTTGCGGTTTCCAAAATTTCTAGTCAATTTTGTAAGAGCTATTCACGGGTGAAAACCAGAAGGTTCTGCGAGGTCTGGTTATCGAAATATGGCCACCCAAAGTGATTTTACTGAAAATTGACCCAAATCTAAAAAAGTCATCGGATGCGGATGGAGATATTTCCGCAACCAAGGCTCGTAACGCGTTACGGTTTTCAATTCTGAATAGAGAATTAACAGACCTTTCCATGGATGTGCCAAACTCAAAATTTTTTTTTTTCAATTAATTTTGGGAAAAATCATGGACTAACCACTTGTCTATAAAAATCATTATTTTTTCGAAGTTCACCAATCCCATCGAGATATACATCAAACGAAAGGTCTGTTCAATACCTACACACACCTGTAAGCCAAATCGTCCTGCGTGGTCTGGTTAGCGAAATATGGCCATCCAAAGTGATTTCACTGATTCCACAGATTTTTGAGCTTTAACTACCTAACAATGTGCTTGGGTGGCGATATTTCCGAAACCAGGCCTTGTAAAAGGTTGCGGTTTCCAAAATTTCTAGTCAATTTTGTAAGAGCTATTCACGGGTGAAAACCAGAAGGTTCTGCGAGGTCTGGTTATCGAAATATGGCCACCCAAAGTGATTTTACTGAAAATTGGCCCAAATCTAAAAAAGTCATCGGATGCGGATGGAGATATTTCCGCAACCAAGGCTCGTAACGCGTTGCGGTTTTCAATTCTGAATAGAGAATTAACAGACCTTTCCATGGATGTGCCAAACTCAAAATTTTTTTTTTCAATTAATTTTGGGAAAAATCATGGATAACCACTTGTCTATAAAAATCATTATTTTTTCGAAGTTCACCAATCCCATCGAGAAATACATCAAACTAAAGGTCGGTTCAATACCTACACACACCTGTAAGCCAAATCGTCCTGCGTGGTCTGGTTAGCGAAATATGGCCATCCAAAGTGATTTTACTGATTCCACAGATTTTTGAGCTTTAACTACCTAACAATGTGCTTGGGTGGCGATATTTCCGAAACCAGGCCTTGTAAAAGGTTGCGGTTTCCAAAATTTCTAGTCAATTTTGTAAGAGCTATTCACGGGTGAAAACCAGAAGGTTCTGCGAGGTCTGGTTATCGAAATATGGCCACCCAAAGTGATTTTACTGAAAATTGACCCAAATCTAAAAAAGTCATCGGATGCGGATGGAGATATTTCCGCAACCAAGGCTCGTAACGCGTTGCGGTTTTCAATTCTGAATAGAGAATTAACAGACCTTTCCATGGATGTGCCAAACTCAAAATTTTTTTTTTCAATTAATTTTGGGAAAAATCATGGACTAACCACTTGTCTATAAAAATCATTATTTTTTCGAAGTTCACCAATCCCATCGAGATATACATCAAACGAAAGGTCTGTTCAATACCTACACACACCTGTAAGCAAAATCGTCCTGCGTGGTCTGGTTAGCGAAATATGGCCATCCAAAGTGATTTTACTGATTCCACAGATTTTTGAGCTTTAACTACCTAACAATGTGCTTGGGTGGCGATATTTCCGAAACCAGGCCTTGTAAAAGGTTGCGGTTTCCAAAATTTCTAGTCAATTTTGTAAGAGCTATTCACGGGTGAAAAGCAGAAGGTTCTGCGAGGTCTGGTTATCGAAATATGGCCACCCAAAGTGATTTTACTGAAAATTGGCCCAAATCTAAAAAAGTCATCCGAATGGAGATATTTCCGCAACCAAGGCTCGTAACGCGTTGCGGTTTTCAATTCTGAATAGAGAATTAACAGACCTTTCCATGGATGTGCCAAACTCAAAATTTTTTTTTTCAATTAATTTTGGGAAAAATCATGGACTAACCACTTGTCTATAAAAATCATTATTTTTTCGAAGTTCACCAATCCCATCGAGATATACATCAAACGAAAGGTCTGTTCAATACCTACACACACCTGTAAGCCAAATCGTCCTGCGTGGTCTGGTTAGCGAAATATGGCCATCCAAAGTGATTTCACTGATTCCACAGATTTTTGAGCTTTAACTACCTAACAATGTGCTTGGGTGGCGATATTTCCGAAACCAGGCCTTGTAAAAGGTTGCGGTTTCCAAAATTTCTAGTCAATTTTGTAAGAGCTATTCACGGGTGAAAACCAGAAGGTTCTGCGAGGTCTGGTTATCGAAATATGGCCACCCAAAGTGATTTTACTGAAAATTGACCCAAATCTAAAAAAGTCATCGGATGCGGATGGAGATATTTCCGCAACCAAGGCTCGTAACGCGTTGCGGTTTTCAATTCTGAATAGAGAATTAACAGACCTTTCCATGGATGTGCCAAACTCAAAATTTTTTTTTTCAATTAATTTTGGGAAAAATCATGGACTAACCACTTGTTTATAAAAATCATTATTTTTTCGAAGTTCACCAATCCCATCGAGATATACATCAAACGAAAGGTCTGTTCAATACCTACACACACCTGTAAGCAAAATCGTCCTGCGTGGTCTGGTTAGCGAAATATGGCCATCCAAAGTGATTTCACTGATTCCACAGATTTTTAAGCTTTAACTACCTAACAATGTGCTTGGGTGGCGATATTTCCGTAACCAGGCCTTGTAAAAGGTTGCGGTTTCCAAAATTTCTAGTCAATTTTGTAAGAGCTATTCACGGGTGAAAACCAGAAGGTTCTGCGAGGTCTGGTTATCGAAATATGGCCACCCAAAGTGATTTTACTGAAAATTGACCCAAATCTAAAAAAGTCATCGGATGCGGATGGAGATATTTCCGCAACCAAGGCTCGTAACGCGTTGCGGTTTTCAATTCTGAATAGAGAATTAACAGACCTTTCCATGGATGTGCCAAACTCAAAATTTTTTTTTTTCAATTAATTTTGGGAAAAATCATGGACTAACCACTTGTCTATAAAAATCATTATTTTTTCGAAGTTCACCAATCCCATCGAGATATACATCAAACGAAAGGTCTGTTCAATACCTACACACACCTTTAAGCCAAATCGTCCTGCGTGGTCTGGTTAGCGAAATATGGCCATCCAAAGTGATTTTACTGATTCCACAGATTTTTGAGCTTTAACTACCTAACAATGTGCTTGGGTGGCGATATTTCCGAAACCAGGCCTTGTAAAAGGTTGCGGTTTCCAAAATTTCTAGTCAATTTTGTAAGAGCTATTCACGGGTGAAAACCAGAAGGTTCTGCGAGGTCTGGTTATCGAAATATGGCCACCCAAAGTGATTTTACTGAAAATTGACCCAAATCTAAAAAAGTCATCGGATGCGGATGGAGATATTTCCGCAACCAAGGCTCGTAACGCGTTGCGGTTTTCAATTCTGAATAGAGAATTAACAGACCTTTCCATGGATGTGCCAAACTCAAAATTTTTTTTTTCAATTAATTTTGGGAAAAATCATGGACTAACCACTTGTTTATAAAAATCATTATTTTTTCGAAGTTCACCAATCCCATCGAGATATACATCAAACGAAAGGTCTGTTCAATACCTACACACACCTGTAAGCCAAATCGTCCTGCGTGGTCTGGTTAGCGAAATATGGCCATCCAAAGTGATTTCACTGATTCCACAGATTTTTGAGCTTTAACTACCTAACAATGTGCTTGGGTGGCGATATTTCCGAAACCAGGCCTTGTAAAAGGTTGCGGTTTCCAAAATTTCTAGTCAATTTTGTAAGAGCTATTCACGGGTGAAAACCAGAAGGTTCTGCGAGGTCTGGTTATTGAAATATGGCCACCCAAAGTGATTTTACTGAAAATTGGCCCAAATCTAAAAAAGTCATCGGATGCGGATGGAGATATTTCCGCAACCAAGGCTCGTAACGCGTTGCGGTTTTCAATTCTGAATAGCGAATTAACAGACCTTTCCATGGATGTGCCAAACTCAAAATTTTTTTTTTCAATTAATTTTGGGAAAAATCATGGATAACCACTTGTCTATAAAAATCATTATTTTTTCGAAGTTCACCAATCCCATCGAGATATACATCAAACGAAAGGTCTGTTCAATACCTACACACACCTGTAAGCCAAATCGTCCTGCGTGGTCTGGTTAGCGAAATATGGCCATCCAAAGTGATTTTACTGATTCCACAGATTTTTGAGCTTTAACTACCTAACAATGTGCTTGGGTGGCGATATTTCCGAAACCAGGCCTTGTAAAAGGTTGCGGTTTCCAAAATTTCTAGTCAATTTTGTAAGAGCTATTCACGGGTGAAAACCAGAAGGTTCTGCGAGGTCTGGTTATCGAAATATGGCCACCCAAAGTGATTTTACTGAAAATTGACCCAAATCTAAAAAAGTCATCGGATGCGGATGGAGATATTTCCGCAACCAAGGCTCGTAACGCGTTGCGGTTTTCAATTCTGAATAGAGAATTAACAGACCTTTCCATGGATGTGCCAAACTCAAAATTTTTTCTTTCAATTAATTTTGGGAAAAATCATGGATAACCACTTGTCTATAAAAATCATTATTTTTTCGAAGTTCACCAATCCCATCGAGATATACATCAAACGAAAGGTCTGTTCAATACCTACACACACCTGTAAGCCAAATCGTCCTGCGTGGTCTGGTTAGCGAAATATGGCCATCCAAAGTGATTTCACTGATTCCACAGATTTTTGAGCTTTAACTACCTAACAATGTGCTTGGGTGGCGATATTTCCGAAACCAGGCCTTGTAAAAGGTTGCGGTTTCCAAAATTTCTAGTCAATTTTGTAAGAGCTATTCACGGGTGAAAACCAGAAGGTTCTGCGAGGTCTGGTTATTGAAATATGGCCACCCAAAGTGATTTTACTGAAAATTGGCCCAAATCTAAAAAAGTCATCGGATGCGGATGGAGATATTTCCGCAACCAAGGCTCGTAACGCGTTGCGGTTTTCAATTCTGAATAGCGAATTAACAGACCTTTCCATGGATGTGCCAAACTCAAAATTTTTTTTTTCAATTAATTTTGGGAAAAATCATGGACTAACCACTTGTCTATAAAAATCATTATTTTTTCGAAGTTCACCAATCCCATCGAGATATACATCAAACGAAAGGTCTGTTCAATACCTACACACACCTGTAAGCCAAATCGTCCTGCGTGGTCTGGTTAGCGAAATATGGCCATCCAAAGTGATTTTACTGATTCCACAGATTTTTGAGCTTTAACTACCTAACAATGTGCTTGGGTGGCGATATTTCCGAAACCAGGCCTTGTAAAAGGTTGCGGTTTCCAAAATTTCTAGTCAATTTTGTAAGAGCTATTCACGGGTGAAAACCAGAAGGTTCTGCGAGGTCTGGTTATCGAAATATGGCCACCCAAAGTGATTTTACTGAAAATTGACCCAAATCTAAAAAAGTCATCGGATGCGGATGGAGATATTTCCGCAACCAAGGCTCGTAACGCGTTGCGGTTTTCAATTCTGAATAGAGAATTAACAGACCTTTCCATGGATGTGCCAAACTCAAAATTTTTTCTTTCAATTAATTTTGGGAAAAATCATGGATAACCACTTGTCTATAAAAATCATTATTTTTTCGAAGTTCACCAATCCCATCGAGATATACATCAAACGAAAGGTCTGTTCAATACCTACACACACCTGTAAGCCAAATCGTCCTGCGTGGTCTGGTTAGCGAAATATGGCCATCCAAAGTGATTTCACTGATTCCACAGATTTTTGAGCTTTAACTACCTAACAATGTGCTTGGGTGGCGATATTTCCGAAACCAGGCCTTGTAAAAGGTTGCGGTTTCCAAAATTTCTAGTCAATTTTGTAAGAGCTATTCACGGGTGAAAACCAGAAGGTTCTGCGAGGTCTGGTTATCGAAATATGGCCACCCAAAGTGATTTTACTGAAAATTGGCCCAAATCTAAAAAAGTCATCGGATGCGGATGGAGATATTTCCGCAACCAAGGCTCGTAACGCGTTGCGGTTTTCAATTCTGAATAGAGAATTAACAGACCTTTCCATGGATGTGCCAAACTCAAAATTTTTTTTTTCAATTAATTTTGGGAAAAATCATGGATAACCACTTGTCTATAAAAATCATTATTTTTTCGAAGTTCACCAATCCCATCGAGAAATACATCAAACTAAAGGTCGGTTCAATACCTACACACACCTGTAAGCCAAATCGTCCTGCGTGGTCTGGTTAGCGAAATATGGCCATCCAAAGTGATTTTACTGATTCCACAGATTTTTGAGCTTTAACTACCTAACAATGTGCTTGGGTGGCGATATTTCCGAAACCAGGCCTTGTAAAAGGTTGCGGTTTCCAAAATTTCTAGTCAATTTTGTAAGAGCTATTCACGGGTGAAAACCAGAAGGTTCTGCGAGGTCTGGTTATCGAAATATGGCCACCCAAAGTGATTTTACTGAAAATTGACCCAAATCTAAAAAAGTCATCGGATGCGGATGGAGATATTTCCGCAACCAAGGCTCGTAACGCGTTGCGGTTTTCAATTCTGAATAGAGAATTAACAGACCTTTCCATGGATGTGCCAAACTCAAAATTTTTTCTTTCAATTAATTTTGGGAAAAATCATGGATAACCACTTGTCTATAAAAATCATTATTTTTTCGAAGTTCACCAATCCCATCGAGATATACATCAAACGAAAGGTCTGTTCAATACCTACACACACCTGTAAGCCAAATCGTCCTGCGTGGTCTGGTTAGCGAAATATGGCCATCCAAAGTGATTTCACTGATTCCACAGATTTTTGAGCTTTAACTACCTAACAATGTGCTTGGGTGGCGATATTTCCGAAACCAGGCCTTGTAAAAGGTTGCGGTTTCCAAAATTTCTAGTCAATTTTGTAAGAGCTATTCACGGGTGAAAACCAGAAGGTTCTGCGAGGTCTGGTTATCGAAATATGGCCACCCAAAGTGATTTTACTGAAAATTGGCCCAAATCTAAAAAAGTCATCGGATGCGGATGGAGATATTTCCGCAACCAAGGCTCGTAACGCGTTGCGGTTTTCAATTCTGAATAGAGAATTAACAGACCTTTCCATGGATGTGCCAAACTCAAAATTTTTTTTTTCAATTAATTTTGGGAAAAATCATGGATAACCACTTGTCTATAAAAATCATTATTTTTTCGAAGTTCACCAATCCCATCGAGAAATACATCAAACTAAAGGTCGGTTCAATACCTACACACACCTGTAAGCCAAATCGTCCTGCGTGGTCTGGTTAGCGAAATATGGCCATCCAAAGTGATTTTACTGATTCCACAGATTTTTGAGCTTTAACTACCTAACAATGTGCTTGGGTGGCGATATTTCCGAAACCAGGCCTTGTAAAAGGTTGCGGTTTCCAAAATTTCTAGTCAATTTTGTAAGAGCTATTCACGGGTGAAAACCAGAAGGTTCTGCGAGGTCTGGTTATCGAAATATGGCCACCCAAAGTGATTTTACTGAAAATTGACCCAAATCTAAAAAAGTCATCGGATGCGGATGGAGATATTTCCGCAACCAAGGCTCGTAACGCGTTGCGGTTTTCAATTCTGAATAGAGAATTAACAGACCTTTCCATGGATGTGCCAAACTCAAAATTTTTTTTTTCAATTAATTTTGAGAAAAATCATGGAAACCACTTGTTTATAAAAATCATTATTTTTTCGAAGTTCACCAATCCCATCGAGATATACATCAAACGAAAGGTCTGTTCAATACCTACACACACCTGTAAGCCAAATCGTCCTGCGTGGTCTGGTTAGCGAAATATGGTCATCCAAAGTGATTTCACTGATTCCACAGATTTTTGAGCTTTAACTACCTAACAATGTGCTTGGGTGGCGATATTTCCGAAACCAGGCCTTGTAAAAGGTTGCGGTTTCCAAAATTTCTAGTCAATTTTGTAAGAGCTATTCACGGGTGAAAACCAGAAGGTTCTGCGAGGTCTGGTTATCGAAATATGGCCACCCAAAGTGATTTTACTGAAAATTGACCCAAATCTAAAAAAGTCATCGGATGCGGATGGAGATATTTCCGAAACCAAGGCTCGTAACGCGTTGCGGTTTTCAATTCTGAATAGAGAATTAACAGACCTTTCCATGGATGTGCCAAACTCAAAATTTTTTTTTTCAATTAATTTTGGGAAAAATCATGGACACCACTTGTTTATAAAAATCATTATTTTTTCGAAGTTCACCAATCCCATCGAGATATACATCAAACGAAAGGTCTGTTCAATACCTGCACACACCTGTAAGCCAAATCGTCCAGCGTGGTCTGGTTAGCGAAATATGGCCATCCAAAGTGATTTCACTGATTCCACAGATTTTTGAGCTTTAACTACCTAACAATGTGCTTGGGTGGCGATATTTCCGAAACCAGGCCTTGTAAAAGGTTGCGGTTTCCAAAATTTCTAGTCAATTTTGTAAGAGCTATTCACGGGTGAAAACCAGAAGGTTCTGCGAGGTCTGGTTATCGAAATATGGCCACCCAAAGTGATTTTACTGAAAATTGACAAAATCTAAAAAAGTCATCGGATGCGGATGGAGATATTTCCGCAACCAAGGCTCGTAACGCGTTACGGTTTTCAATTCTAAATAGAGAATTAACAGACCTTTCCATGGATGTGCCAAACTCAAAATTTTTTTTTTCAATTAATTTTGGGAAAAATCATGGACTAACCACTTGTCTATAAAAATCATTATTTTTTCGAAGTTCACCAATCCCATCGAGATATACATCAAACGAAAGGTCTGTTCAATACCTACACACACCTGTAAGCAAAATCGTCCTGCGTGGTCTGGTTAGCGAAATATGGCCATCCAAAGTGATTTCACTGATTCCACAGATTTTTAAGCTTTAACTACCTAACAATGTGCTTGGGTGGCGATATTTCCGTAACCAGGCCTTGTAAAAGGTTGCGGTTTCCAAAATTTCTAGTCAATTTTGTAAGAGCTATTCACGGGTGAAAACCAGAAGGTTCTGCGAGGTCTGGTTATCGAAATATGGCCACCCAAAGTGATTTTACTGAAAATTGACCCAAATCTAAAAAAGTCATCGGATGCGGATGGAGATATTTCCGCAACCAAGGCTCGTAACGCGTTGCGGTTTTCAATTCTGAATAGAGAATTAACAGACCTTTCCATGGATGTGCCAAACTCAAAATTTTTTTTTTCAATTAATTTTGGGAAAAATCATGGACTAACCACTTGTTTATAAAAATCATTATTTTTTCGAAGTTCACCAATCCCATCGAGATATACATCAAACGAAAGGTCTGTTCAATACCTGCACACACCTGTAAGCCAAATCGTCCTGCGTGGTCTGGTTACCGAAATATGGCCATCCAAAGTGATTTCACTGATTCCACAGATTTTTGAGCTTTAACTACCTAACAATGTGCCTGGGTGGCGATATTTCCGAAACCAGGCCTTGTAAAAGGTTGCGGTTTCCAAAATTTCTAGTCAATTTTGTAAGAGCTATTCACGGGTGAAAACCAGAAGGTTCTGCGAGGTCTGGTTATCGAAATATGGCCACCCAAAGTGATTTTACTGAAAATTGACCCAAATCTAAAAAAGTCATCGGATGCGGATGGAGATATTTCCGCAACCAAGGCTCGTAACGCGTTGCGGTTTTCAATTCTGAATAGAGAATTAACAGACCTTTCCATGGATGTGCCAAACTCAAAATTTTTTTTTTCAATTAATTTTGAGAAAAATCATGGAAACCACTTGTTTATAAAAATCATTATTTTTTCGAAGTTCACCAATCCCATCGAGATATACATCAAACGAAAGGTCTGTTCAATACCTACACACACCTGTAAGCAAAATCGTCCTGCGTGGTCTGGTTAGCGAAATATGGCCATCCAAAGTGATTTCACTGATTCCACAGATTTTTAAGCTTTAACTACCTAACAATGTGCTTGGGTGGCGATATTTCCGAAACCAGGCCTTGTAAAAGGTTGCGGTTTCCAAAATTTCTAGTCAATTTTGTAAGAGCTATTCACGGGTGAAAACCAGAAGGTTCTGCGAGGTCTGGTTATCGAAATATGGCCACCCAAAGTGATTTTACTGAAAATTGACCCAAATCTAAAAAAGTCATCGGATGCGGATGGAGATATTTCCGAAACCAAGGCTCGTAACGCGTTGCGGTTTTCAATTCTGAATAGAGAATTAACAGACCTTTCCATGGATGTGCCAAACTCAAAATTTTTTTTTTCAATTAATTTTGGGAAAA
Organism: Chrysotoxum bicinctum; assembly: GCA_911387755.1. Classification (NCBI taxonomy): domain Eukaryota; kingdom Metazoa; phylum Arthropoda; class Insecta; order Diptera; family Syrphidae; genus Chrysotoxum; species Chrysotoxum bicinctum. The sequence goes on from OU426990.1 coordinate 78,681,296, forward strand.
ATCATGGACTAACCACTTGTCTATAAAAATCATTATTTTTTCGAAGTTCACCAATCCCATCGAGATATACATCAAACGAAAGGTCTGTTCAATACCTACACACACCTGTAAGCCAAATCGTCCTGCGTGGTCTGGTTAGCGAAATATGGCCATCCAAAGTGATTTCACTGATTCCACAGATTTTTGAGCTTTAACTACCTAACAATGTGCTTGGGTGGCGATATTTCCGAAACCAGGCCTTGTAAAAGGTTGCGGTTTCCAAAATTTCTAGTCAATTTTGTAAGAGCTATTCACGGGTGAAAACCAGAAGGTTCTGCGAGGTCTGGTTATCGAAATATGGCCACCCAAAGTGATTTTACTGAAAATTGACCCAAATCTAAAAAAGTCATCGGATGCGGATGGAGATATTTCCGAAACCAAGGCTCGTAACGCGTTGCGGTTTTCAATTCTGAATAGAGAATTAACAGACCTTTCCATGGATGTGCCAAACTCAAAATTTTTTTTTTCAATTAATTTTGGGAAAAATCATGGACACCACTTGTTTATAAAAATCATTATTTTTTCGAAGTTCACCAATCCCATCGAGATATACATCAAACGAAAGGTCTGTTCAATACCTGCACACACCTGTAAGCCAAATCGTCCAGCGTGGTCTGGTTAGCGAAATATGGCCATCCAAAGTGATTTCACTGATTCCACAGATTTTTGAGCTTTAACTACCTAACAATGTGCTTGGGTGGCGATATTTCCGAAACCAGGCCTTGTAAAAGGTTGCGGTTTCCAAAATTTCTAGTCAATTTTGTAAGAGCTATTCACGGGTGAAAACCAGAAGGTTCTGCGAGGTCTGGTTATCGAAATATGGCCACCCAAAGTGATTTTACTGAAAATTGACAAAATCTAAAAAAGTCATCGGATGCGGATGGAGATATTTCCGCAACCAAGGCTCGTAACGCGTTACGGTTTTCAATTCTAAATAGAGAATTAACAGACCTTTCCATGGATGTGCCAAACTCAAAATTTTTTTTTTCAATTAATTTTGGGAAAAATCATGGACTAACCACTTGTCTATAAAAATCATTATTTTTTCGAAGTTCACCAATCCCATCGAGATATACATCAAACGAAAGGTCTGTTCAATACCTACACACACCTGTAAGCCAAATCGTCCTGCGTGGTCTGGTTAGCGAAATATGGCCATCCAAAGTGATTTCACTGATTCCACAGATTTTTGAGCTTTAACTACCTAACAATGTGCTTGGGTGGCGATATTTCCGAAACCAGGCCTTGTAAAAGGTTGCGGTTTCCAAAATTTCTAGTCAATTTTGTAAGAGCTATTCACGGGTGAAAACCAGAAGGTTCTGCGAGGTCTGGTTATCGAAATATGGCCACCCAAAGTGATTTTACTGAAAATTGACCCAAATCTAAAAAAGTCATTGGATGCGGATGGAGATATTTCCGAAACCAAGGCTCGTAACGCGTTGCGGTTTTCAATTCTGAATAGAGAATTAACAGACCTTTCCATGGATGTGCCAAACTCAAATTTTTTTTTTTCAATTAATTTTGGGAAAAATCATGGACTAACCACTTGTTTATAAAAATCATTATTTTTTCGAAGTTCACCAATCCCATCGAGATATACATCAAACGAAAGGTCTGTTCAATACCTACACACACCTGTAAGCAAAATCGTCCTGCGTGGTCTGGTTAGCGAAATATGGCCATCCAAAGTGATTTCACTGATTCCACAGATTTTTGAGCTTTAACTACCTAACAATGTGCTTGGGTGGCGATATTTCCGAAACCAGGCCTTGTAAAAGGTTGCGGTTTCCAAAATTTTTAGTCAATTTTGTAAGAGCTATTCACGGGTGAAAACCAGAAGGTTCTGCGAGGTCTGGTTATCGAAATATGGCCACCCAAAGTGATTTTACTGAAAATTGACCCAAATCTAAAAAAGTCATCGGATGCGGATGGAGATATTTCCGAAACCAAGGCTCGTAACGCGTTGCGGTTTTCAATTCTGAATAGAGAATTAACAGACCTTTCCATGGATGTGCCAAACTCAAAATTTTTTTTTTCAATTAATTTTGGGAAAAATCATGGACTAACCACTTGTTTATAAAAATCATTATTTTTTCGAAGTTCACCAATCCCATCGAGATATACATCAAACGAAAGGTCTGTTCAATACCTACACACACCTGTAAGCAAAATCGTCCTGCGTGGTCTGGTTAGCGAAATATGGCCATCCAAAGTGATTTCACTGATTCCACAGATTTTTGAGCTTTAACTACCTAACAATGTGCTTGGGTGGCGATATTTCCGAAACCAGGCCTTGTAAAAGGTTGCGGTTTCCAAAATTTCTAGTCAATTTTGTAAGAGCTATTCACGGGTGAAAACCAGAAGGTTCTGCGAGGTCTGGTTATCGAAATATGGCCACCCAAAGTGATTTTACTGAAAATTGACCCAAATCTAAAAAAGTCATCGGATGCGGATGGAGATATTTCCGAAACCAAGGCTCGTAACGCGTTGCGGTTTTCAATTCTGAATAGAGAATTAACAGACCTTTCCATGGATGTGCCAAACTCAAAATTTTTTTTTTCAATTAATTTTGGGAAAAATCATGGACTAACCACTTGTCTATAAAAATCATTATTTTTTCGAAGTTCACCAATCCCATCGAGATATACATCAAACGAAAGGTCTATTCAATACCTACACACACCTGTAAGCCAAATCGTCCTGCGTGGTCTGGTTAGCGAAATATGGCCATCCAAAGTGATTTCACTGATTCCACAGATTTTTGAGCTTTAACTACCTAACAATGTGCTTGGGTGGCGATATTTCCGAAACCAGGCCTTGTAAAAGGTTGCGGTTTCCAAAATTTCTAGTCAATTTTGTAAGAGCTATTCACGGGTGAAAACCAGAAGGTTCTGCGAGGTCTGGTTATCGAAATATGGCCACCCAAAGTGATTTTACTGAAAATTGACAAAATCTAAAAAAGTCATCGGATGCGGATGGAGATATTTCCGCAACCAAGGCTCGTAACGCGTTACGGTTTTCAATTCTAAATAGAGAATTAACAGACCTTTCCATGGATGTGCCAAACTCAAAATTTTTTTTTTCAATTAATTTTGGGAAAAATCATGGACTAACCACTTGTCTATAAAAATCATTATTTTTTCGAAGTTCACCAATCCCATCGAGATATACATCAAACGAAAGGTCTGTTCAATACCTACACACACCTGTAAGCCAAATCGTCCTGCGTGGTCTGGTTAGCGAAATATGGCCATCCAAAGTGATTTCACTGATTCCACAGATTTTTGAGCTTTAACTACCTAACAATGTGCTTGGGTGGCGATATTTCCGAAACCAGGCCTTGTAAAAGGTTGCGGTTTCCAAAATTTCTAGTCAATTTTGTAAGAGCTATTCACGGGTGAAAACCAGAAGGTTCTGCGAGGTCTGGTTATCGAAATATGGCCACCCAAAGTGATTTTACTGAAAATTGACCCAAATCTAAAAAAGTCATTGGATGCGGATGGAGATATTTCCGAAACCAAGGCTCGTAACGCGTTGCGGTTTTCAATTCTGAATAGAGAATTAACAGACCTTTCCATGGATGTGCCAAACTCAAATTTTTTTTTTTCAATTAATTTTGGGAAAAATCATGGACTAACCACTTGTTTATAAAAATCATTATTTTTTCGAAGTTCACCAATCCCATCGAGATATACATCAAACGAAAGGTCTGTTCAATACCTACACACACCTGTAAGCAAAATCGTCCTGCGTGGTCTGGTTAGCGAAATATGGCCATCCAAAGTGATTTCACTGATTCCACAGATTTTTGAGCTTTAACTACCTAACAATGTGCTTGGGTGGCGATATTTCCGAAACCAGGCCTTGTAAAAGGTTGCGGTTTCCAAAATTTTTAGTCAATTTTGTAAGAGCTATTCACGGGTGAAAACCAGAAGGTTCTGCGAGGTCTGGTTATCGAAATATGGCCACCCAAAGTGATTTTACTGAAAATTGACCCAAATCTAAAAAAGTCATCGGATGCGGATGGAGATATTTCCGAAACCAAGGCTCGTAACGCGTTGCGGTTTTCAATTCTGAATAGAGAATTAACAGACCTTTCCATGGATGTGCCAAACTCAAAATTTTTTTTTTCAATTAATTTTGGGAAAAATCATGGACTAACCACTTGTTTATAAAAATCATTATTTTTTCGAAGTTCACCAATCCCATCGAGATATACATCAAACGAAAGGTCTGTTCAATACCTACACACACCTGTAAGCAAAATCGTCCTGCGTGGTCTGGTTAGCGAAATATGGCCATCCAAAGTGATTTCACTGATTCCACAGATTTTTGAGCTTTAACTACCTAACAATGTGCTTGGGTGGCGCTATTTCCGAAACCAGGCCTTGTAAAAGGTTGCGGTTTCCAAAATTTCTAGTCAATTTTGTAAGAGCTATTCACGGGTGAAAACCAGAAGGTTCTGCGAGGTCTGGTTATCGAAATATGGCCACCCAAAGTGATTTTACTGAAAATTGACCCAAATCTAAAAAAGTCATCGGATGCGGATGGAGATATTTCCGAAACCAAGGCTCGTAACGCGTTGCGGTTTTCAATTCTGAATAGAGAATTAACAGACCTTTCCATGGATGTGCCAAACTCAAAATTTTTTTTTTCAATTAATTTTGGGAAAAATCATGGACTAACCACTTGTCTATAAAAATCATTATTTTTTCGAAGTTCACCAATCCCATCGAGATATACATCAAACGAAAGGTCTATTCAATACCTACACACACCTGTAAGCCAAATCGTCCTGCGTGGTCTGGTTAGCGAAATATGGCCATCCAAAGTGATTTCACTGATTCCACAGATTTTTGAGCTTTAACTACCTAACAATGTGCTTGGGTGGCGATATTTCCGAAACCAGGCCTTGTAAAAGGTTGCGGTTTCCAAAATTTCTAGTCAATTTTGTAAGAGCTATTCACGGGTGAAAACCAGAAGGTTCTGCGAGGTCTGGTTATCGAAATATGGCCACCCAAAGTGATTTTACTGAAAATTGACCCAAATCTAAAAAAGTCATCGGATGCGGATGGAGATATTTCCGAAACCAAGGCTCGTAACGCGTTGCGGTTTTCAATTCTGAATAGAGAATTAACAGACCTTTCCATGGATGTGCCAAACTCAAAATTTTTTTTTTTCAATTAATTTTGGGAAAAATCATGGACTAACCACTTGTCTATAAAAATCATTATTTTTTCGAAGTTCACCAATCCCATCGAGATATACATCAAACGAAAGGTCTGTTCAATACCTACACACACCTGTAAGCCAAATCGTCCTGTGTGGTCTGGTTAGCGAAATATGGCCATCCAAAGTGATTTCACTGATTCCACAGATTTTTGAGCTTTAACTACCTAACAATGTGCTTGGGTGGCGATATTTCCGAAACCAGGCCTTGTAAAAGGTTGCGGTTTCCAAAATTTCTAGTCAATTTGGTAAGAGCTATTCACGGGTGAAAACCAGAAGGTTCTGCGAGGTCTGGTTATCGAAATATGGCCACCCAAAGTGATTTTACTGAAAATTGACCCAAATCTAAAAAAGTCATCGGATGCGGATGGAGATATTTCCGCAACCAAGGCTCGTAACGCGTTGCGGTTTTCAATTCTAAATAAAGAATTAACAGACCTTTCCATGGATGTGCCAAACTCAAAATTTTTTTTTTTCAATTAATTTTGGGAAAAATCATGGACTAACCACTTGTTTATAAAAATCATTATTTTTTCGAAGTTCACCAATCCCATCGAGATATACATCAAACGAAAGGTCTGTTCAATACCTACACACACCTGTAAGCCAAATCGTCCTGCGTGGTCTGGTTAGCGAAATATGGCCATCCAAAGTGATTTCACTGATTCCACAAATTTTTGAGCTTTAACTATCTAACAATGTGCTTGGGTGGCGATATTTCCGAAACCAGGCCTTGTAAAAGGTTGCGGTTTCCAAAATTTCTAGTCAATTTTGTAAGAGCTATTCACGGGTGAAAACCAGAAGGTTCTGCGAGGTCTGGTTATCGAAATATGGCCACCCAAAGTGATTTTACTGAAAATTGACCCAAATCTAAAAAAGTCATCGGATGCGGATGGAGATATTTCCGCAACCAACGCTCGTAACGCGTTGCGGTTTTCAATTCTGAATAGAGAATTAACAGACCTTTCCATGGATGTGCCAAACTCAAAATTTTTTTTTTTCAATTAATTTTGGGAAAAATCATGGACTAACCACTTGTCTATAAAAATCATTATTTTTTCGAAGTTCACCAATCCCATCGAGATATACATCAAACGAAAGGTCTGTTCAATACCTACACACACCTGTAAGCCAAATCGTCCTGTGTGGTCTGGTTAGCGAAATATGGCCATCCAAAGTGATTTCACTGATTCCACAGATTTTTGAGCTTTAACTACCTAACAATGTGCTTGGGTGGCGATATTTCCGAAACCAGGCCTTGTAAAAGGTTGCGGTTTCCAAAATTTCTAGTCAATTTGGTAAGAGCTATTCACGGGTGAAAACCAGAAGGTTCTGCGAGGTCTGGTTATCGAAATATGGCCACCCAAAGTGATTTTACTGAAAATTGACCCAAATCTAAAAAAGTCATCGGATGCGGATGGAGATATTTCCGAAACCAAGGCTCGTAACGCGTTGCGGTTTTCAATTCTGAATAGAGAATTAACAGACCTTTCCATGGATGTGCCAAACTCAAAATTTTTTTTTTCAATTAATTTTGGGAAAAATCATGGACTAACCACTTGTCTATAAAAATCATTATTTTTTCGAAGTTCACCAATCCCATCGAGATATACATCAAACGAAAGGTCTGTTCAATACCTACACACACCTGTAAGCCAAATCGTCCTGCGTGGTCTGGTTAGCGAAATATGGCCATCCAAAGTGATTTCACTGATTCCACAGATTTTTGAGCTTTAACTACCTAACAATGTGCTTGGGTGGCGATATTTCCGAAACCAGGCCTTGTAAAAGGTTGCGGTTTCCAAAATTTCTAGTCAATTTTGTAAGAGCTATTCACGGGTGAAAACCAGAAGGTTCTGCGAAGTTTGGTTATCGAAATATGGCCACCCAAAGTGATTTTACTGAAAATTGACCCAAATCTAAAAAAGTCATCGGATGCGGATGGAGATATTTCCGAAACCAAGGCTCGTAACGCGTTGCGGTTTTCAATTCTGAATAGAGAATTAACAGACCTTTCCATGGATGTGCCAAACTCAAAATTTTTTTTTTCAATTAATTTTGGGAAAAATCATGGACTAACCACTTGTTTATAAAAATCATTATTTTTTCGAAGTTCACCAATCCCATCGAGATATACATCAAACGAAAGGTCTGTTCAATACCTACACACACCTGTAAGCAAAATCGTCCTGCGTGGTCTGGTTAGCGAAATATGGCCATCCAAAGTGATTTCACTGATTCCACAGATTTTTGAGCTTTAACTACCTAACAATGTGCTTGGGTGGCGATATTTCCGAAACCAGGCCTTGTAAAAGGTTGCGGTTTCCAAAATTTCTAGTCAATTTTGTAAGAGCTATTCACGGGTGAAAACCAGAAGGTTCTGCGAGGTCTGGTTATCGAAATATGGCCACCCAAAGTGATTTTACTGAAAATTGACCCAAATCTAAAAAAGTCATCGGATGCGGATGGAGATATTTCCGCAACCAAGGCTCGTAACGCGTTACGGTTTTCAATTCTGAATAGAGAATTAACAGACCTTTCCATGGATGTGCCAAACTCAAAATTTTTTTTTTTCAATTAATTTTGGGAAAAATCATGGACTAACCACTTGTTTATAAAAATCATTATTTTTTCGAAGTTCACCAATCCCATCGAGATATACATCAAACGAAAGGTCTGTTCAATACCTACACACACCTGTAAGCCAAATCGTCCTGCGTGGTCTGGTGGTGGCAACCAAGGCTCGTAACGCGTTGCGGTTTTCAATTCTGAATAGAGAATTAACAGACCTTTCCATGGATGTGCCAAACTCAAAATTTTTTTTTTTCAATTAATTTTGGGAAAATCATGGACTAACCACTTGTTTATAAAAATCATTATTTTTTCGAAGTTCACCAATCCCATCGAGATATACATCAAACGAAAGGTCTGTTCAATACCTACACACACCTGTAAGCAAAATCGTCCTGCGTGGTCTGGTTAGCGAAATATGGCCATCCAAAGTGATTTCACTGATTCCACAGATTTTTGAGCTTTAACTACCTAACAATGTGCTTGGGTGGCGATATTTCCGAAACCAGGCCTTGTAAAAGGTTGCGGTTTCCAAAATTTCTAGTCAATTTTGTAAGAGCTATTCACGGGTGAAAACCAGAAGGTTCTGCGAGGTCTGGTTATCGAAATATGGCCACCCAAAGTGATTTTACTGAAAATTGACCCAAATCTAAAAAAGTCATCGGATGCGGATGGAGATATTTCCGAAACCAAGGCTCGTAACGCGTTGCGGTTTTCAATTCTGAATAGAGAATTAACAGACCTTTCCATGGATGTGCCAAACTCAAAATTTTTTTTTTCAATTAATTTTGGGAAAAATCATGGACTAACCACTTGTTTATAAAAATCATTATTTTTTCGAAGTTCACCAATCCCATCGAGATATACATCAAACGAAAGGTCTGTTCAATACCTACACACACCTGTAAGCAAAATCGTCCTGCGTGGTCTGGTTAGCGAAATATGGCCATCCAAAGTGATTTCACTGATTCCACAGATTTTTGAGCTTTAACTACCTAACAATGTGCTTGGGTGGCGATATTTCCGAAACCAGGCCTTGTAAAAGGTTGCGGTTTCCAAAATTTCTAGTCAATTTTGTAAGAGCTATTCACGGGTGAAAACCAGAAGGTTCTGCGAGGTCTGGTTATCGAAATATGGCCACCCAAAGTGATTTTACTGAAAATTGACCCAAATCTAAAAAAGTCATCGGATGCGGATGGAGATATTTCCGCAACCAAGGCTCGTAACGCGTTACGGTTTTCAATTCTGAATAGAGAATTAACAGACCTTTCCATGGATGTGCCAAACTCAAAATTTTTTTTTTTCAATTAATTTTGGGAAAAATCATGGACTAACCACTTGTTTATAAAAATCATTATTTTTTCGAAGTTCACCAATCCCATCGAGATATACATCAAACGAAAGGTCTGTTCAATACCTACACACACCTGTAAGCCAAATCGTCCTGCGTGGTCTGGTGGTGGCAACCAAGGCTCGTAACGCGTTGCGGTTTTCAATTCTGAATAGAGAATTAACAGACCTTTCCATGGATGTGCCAAACTCAAAATTTTTTTTTTTCAATTAATTTTGGGAAAATCATGGACTAACCACTTGTTTATAAAAATCATTATTTTTTCGAAGTTCACCAATCCCATCGAGATATACATCAAACGAAAGGTCTGTTCAATACCTACACACACCTGTAAGCAAAATCGTCCTGCGTGGTCTGGTTAGCGAAATATGGCCATCCAAAGTGATTTCACTGATTCCACAGATTTTTGAGCTTTAACTACCTAACAATGTGCTTGGGTGGCGATATTTCCGAAACCAGGCCTTGTAAAAGGTTGCGGTTTCCAAAATTTCTAGTCAATTTTGTAAGAGCTATTCACGGGTGAAAACCAGAAGGTTCTGCGAGGTCTGGTTATCGAAATATGGCCACCCAAAGTGATTTTACTGAAAATTGACCCAAATCTAAAAAAGTCATCGGATGCGGATGGAGATATTTCCGCAACCAAGGCTCGTAACGCGTTGCGGTTTTCAATTCTAAATAAAGAATTAACAGACCTTTCCATGGATGTGCCAAACTCAAAATTTTTTTTTTTCAATTAATTTTGGGAAAAATCATGGACTAACCACTTGTTTATAAAAATCATTATTTTTTCGAAGTTCACCAATCCCATCGAGATATACATCAAACGAAAGGTCTGTTCAATACCTACACACACCTGTAAGCCAAATCGTCCTGCGTGGTCTGGTTAGCGAAATATGGCCATCCAAAGTGATTTCACTGATTCCACAGATTTTTGAGCTTTAACTACCTAACAATGTGCTTGGGTGGCGATATTTCCGAAACCAGGCCTTGTAAAAGGTTGCGGTTTCCAAAATTTCTAGTCAATTTTGTAAGAGCTATTCACGGGTGAAAACCAGAAGGTTCTGCGAGGTCTGGTTATCGAAATATGGCCACCCAAAGTGATTTTACTGAAAATTGACCCAAATCTAAAAAAGTCATCGGATGCGGATGGAGATATTTCCGAAACCAAGGCTCGTAACGCGTTGCGGTTTTCAATTCTGAATAGAGAATTAACAGACCTTTCCATGGATGTGCCAAACTCAAAATTTTTTTTTTCAATTAATTTTGGGAAAAATCATGGACTAACCACTTGTTTATAAAAATCATTATTTTTTCGAAGTTCACCAATCCCATCGAGATATACATCAAACGAAAGGTCTGTTCAATACCTACACACACCTGTAAGCCAAATCGTCCTGCGTGGTCTGGTTAGCGAAATATGGCCATCCAAAGTGATTTCACTGATTCCACAGATTTTTGAGCTTTAACTACCTAACAATGTGCTTGGGTGGCGATATTTCCGAAACCAGGCCTTGTAAAAGGTTGCGGTTTCCAAAATTTCTAGTCAATTTTGTAAGAGCTATTCACGGGTGAAAACCAGAAGGTTCTGCGAGGTCTGGTTATCGAAATATGGCCACCCAAAGTGATTTTACTGAAAATTGACCCAAATCTAAAAAAGTCATCGGATGCGGATGGAGATATTTCCGCAACCAAGGCTCGTAACGCGTTGCGGTTTTCAATTCTGAATAGAGAATTAACAGACCTTTCCATGGATGTGCCAAACTCAAAAATTTTTTTTTTCAATTAATTTTGGGAAAAATCATGGACTAACCACTTGTCTATAAAAATCATTATTTTTTCGAAGTTCACCAATCCCATCGAGATATACATCAAACGAAAGGTCTGTTCAATACCTACACACACCTGTAAGCAAAATCGTCCTGCGTGGTCTGGTTAGCGAAATATGGCCATCCAAAGTGATTTCACTGATTCCACAGATTTTTGAGCTTTAACTACCTAACAATGTGCTTGGGTGGCGATATTTCCGAAACCAGGCCTTGTAAAAGGTTGCGGTTTCCAAAATTTCTAGTCAATTTTGTAAGAGCTATTCACGGGTGAAAACCAGAAGGTTCTGCGAGGTCTGGTTATCGAAATATGGCCACCCAAAGTGATTTTACTGAAAATTGACCCAAATCTAAAAAAGTCATCGGATGCGGATGGAGATATTTCCGCAACCAAGGCTCGTAACGCGTTGCGGTTTTCAATTCTAAATAAAGAATTAACAGACCTTTCCATGGATGTGCCAAACTCAAAATTTTTTTTTTCAATTAATTTTGGGAAAAATCATGGACTAACCACTTGTTTATAAAAATCATTATTTTTTCGAAGTTCACCAATCCCATCGAGATATATGTACATCAAACGAAAGGTCTGTTCAATACCTACACACACCTGTAAGCCAAATCGTCCTGCGTGGTCTGGTTAGCGAAATATGGCCATCCAAAGTGATTTCACTGATTCCACAGATTTTTGAGCTTTAACTACCTAACAATGTACTTGGGTGGCGATATTTCCGAAACCAGGCCTTGTAAAAGGTTGCGGTTTCCAAAATTTCTAGTCAATTTTGTAAGAGCTATTCACGGGTGAAAACCAGAAGGTTCTGCGAGGTCTGGTTATCGAAATATGGCCACCCAAAGTGATTTTTACTGAAAATTGACCCAAATCTAAAAAAGTCATCGGATGCGAATGGAGATATTTCCGAAACCAAGGCTCGTAACGCGTTGCGGTTTTCAATTCTGAATAGAGAATTAACAGACCTTTCCATGGATGTGCCAAACTCAAAATTTTTTTTTTCAATTAATTTTGGGAAAAATCATGGACTAACCACTTGTCTATAAAAATCATTATTTTTTCGAAGTTCACCAATCCCATCGAGATATACATCAAACGAAAGGTCGGTTCAATACCTACACACACCTGTAAGCCAAATCGTCCTGCGTGGTCTGGTTAGCGAAATATGGCCATCCAAAGTGATTTCACTGATTCCACAGATTTTTGAGCTTTAACTACCTAACAATGTGCTTGGGTGGCGATATTTCCGAAACCAGGCCTTGTGAAAGGTTGCGGTTTCCAAAATTTCTAGTCAATTTTGTAAGAGCTATTCACGGGTGAAAACCAGAAGGTTCTGCGAGGTCTGGTTATCGAAATATGGCCATCCAAAGTGATTTCACTGATTCCACAGATTTTTGAGCTTTAACTACCTAACAATGTGCTTGGGTGGCGATATTTCCGAAACCAGGCCTTGTGAAAGGTTGCGGTTTCCAAAATTTCTAGTCAATTTTGTAAGAGCTATTCACGGGTGAAAACCAGAAGGTTCTGCGAGGTCTGGTTATCGAAATATGGCCATCCAAAGTGATTTCACTGATTCCACAGATTTTTGAGCTTTAACTACCTAACAATGTGCTTGGGTGGCGATATTTCCGAAACCAGGCCTTGTGAAAGGTTGCGGTTTCCAAAATTTCTAGTCAATTTTGTAAGAGCTATTCACGGGTGAAAACCAGAAGGTTCTGCGAGGTCTGGTTAGCGAAATATGGCCATCCAAAGTGATTTCACTGATTCCACAGATTTTTGAGCTTTAACTACCTAACAATGTGCTTGGGTGGCGATATTTCCGAAACCAGGCCTTGTGAAAGGTTGCGGTTTCCAAAATTTCTAGTCAATTTTGTAAGAGCTATTCACGGGTGAAAACCAGAAGGTTCTGCGAGGTCTGGTTATCGAAATATGGCCACCCAAAGTGATTTTACTGAAAATTGACCCAAATCTAAAAAAGTCATCGGATGCGGATGGAGATATTTCCGAAACCAAGGCTCGTAACGCGTTGCGGTTTTCAATTCTGAATAGAGAATTAACAGACCTTTCCATGGATGTGCCAAACTCAAAATTTTTTTTTTTCAATTAATTTTGGGAAAAATCATGGACTAACACTTGTCTATAAAAATCATTATTTTTTCGAAGTTCACCAATCCCATCGAGATATACATCAAACGAAAGGTCTGTTCAATACCTACACACACCTGTAAGCCAAATCGTCCTGCGTGGTCTGGTTAGCGAAATATGGCCATCCAAAGTGATTTCACTGATTCCACAGATTTTTGAGCTTTAACTACCTAACAATGTGCTTGGGTGGCGATATTTCCGAAACCAGGCCTTGTGAAAGGTTGCGGTTTCCAAAATTTCTAGTCAATTTTGTAAGAGCTATTCACGGGTGAAAACCAGAAGGTTCTGCGAGGTCTGGTTATCGAAATATGGCCACCCAAAGTGATTTTACTGAAAATTGACCCAAATCTAAAAAAGTCATCGGATGCGGATGGAGATATTTCCGAAACCAAGGCTCGTAACGCGTTGCGGTTTTCAATTCTGAATAGAGAATTAACAGACCTTTCCATGGATGTGCCAAACTCAAAATTTTTTTTTCAATTAATTTTGGGAAAAATCATGGACTAACCACTTGTTTATAAAAATCATTATTTTTTCGAAGTTCACCAATCCCATCGAGATATACATCAAACGAAAGGTCTGTTCAATACCTACACACACCTGTAAGCAAAATCGTCCTGCGTGGTCTGGTTAGCGAAATATGGCCATCCAAAGTGATTTCACTGATTCCACAGATTTTTGAGCTTTAACTACCTAACAATGTGCTTGGGTGGCGATATTTCCGAAACCAGGCCTTGTAAAAGGTTGCGGTTTCCAAAATTTCTAGTCAATTTTGTAAGAGCTATTCACGGGTGAAAACCAGAAGGTTCTGTGAGGTCTGGTTATCGAAATATGGCCACCCAAAGTGATTTTACTGAAAATTTACCCAAATCTAAAAAAGTCATCGGATGCGGATGGAGATATTTCCGAAACCAAGGCTCGTAACGCGTTGCGGTTTTCAATTCTGAATAGAGAATTAACAGACCTTTCCATGGATGTGCCAAACTCAAAATTTTTTTTTTCAATTAATTTTGGGAAAAATCATGTAACCACTTGTTTATAAAAATCATTATTTTTTCGAAGTTCACCAATCCCATCGAGATATACATCAAACGAAAGGTCTGTTCAATACCTACACACACCTGTAAGCAAAATCGTCCTGCGTGGTCTGGTTAGCGAAATATGGCCATCCAAAGTGATTTCACTGATTCCACAGATTTTTGAGCTTTAACTACCTAACAATGTGCTTGGGTGGCGATATTTCCGAAACCAGGCCTTGTAAAAGGTTGCGGTTTCCAAAATTTCTAGTCAATTTTGTAAGAGCTATTCACGGGTGAAAACCAGAAGGTTCTGCGAGGTCTGGTTATCGAAATATGGCCACCCAAAGTGATTTTACTGAAAATTGACCCAAATCTAAAAAAGTCATCGGATGCGGATGGAGATATTTCCGAAACCAAGGCTCGTAACGCGTTGCGGTTTTCAATTCTGAATAGAGAATTAACAGAGCTTTCCATGGATGTGCCAAACTCAAAATTTTTTTTTTCAATTAATTTTGGGAAAAATCATGGACACCACTTGTCTATAAAAATCATTATATTTTCGAAGTTCACCAATCCCATCGAGATATACATCAAACGAAAGGTCTGTTCAATACCTACACACACTTGTAAGCCAAATCGTCCTGCGTGGTCTGGTTAGCGAAATATGGCCATCCAAAGTGATTTCACTGATTCCACAGATTTTTGAGCTTTAACTACCTAACAATGTGCTTGGGTGGCGATATTTCCGAAACCAGGCCTTGTAAAAGGTTGCGGTTTCCAAAATTTCTAGTCAATTTTGTAAGAGCTATTCACGGGTGAAAACCCGAAGGTTCTGCGAGGTCTGGTTATCGAAATATGGCCACCCAAAGTGATTTTACTGAAAATTGACCCAAATCTAAAAAAGTCATCGGATGCGGATGGAGATATTTCCGAAACCAAGGCTCGTAACGCGTTGCGGTTTTCAATTCTGAATAGAGAATTAACAGACCTTTTCATGGATGTGCCAAACTCAAAATTTTTTTTTTCAATTAATTTTGGGAAAAATCATGGACTAACACTTGTCTATAAAAATCATTATTTTTTCAAAGTTCACCAATCCCATCGAGATATACATCAAACGAAAGGTCGGTTCAATACCTACACACACCTGTAAGCCAAATCGTCCTGCGTGGTCTGGTTAGCGAAATATGGCCATCCAAAGTGATTTCACTGATTCCACAGATTTTTGAGCTTTAACTACCTAACAATGTGCTTGGGTGGCGATATTTCCGAAACCAGGCCTTGTGAAAGGTTGCGGTTTCCAAAATTTCTAGTCAATTTTGTAAGAGCTATTCACGGGTGAAAACCAGAAGGTTCTGCGAGGTCTGGTTATCGAAATATGGCCATCCAAAGTGATTTCACTGATTCCACAGATTTTTGAGCTTTAACTACCTAACAATGTGCTTGGGTGGCGATATTTCCGAAACCAGGCCTTGTGAAAGGTTGCGGTTTCCAAAATTTCTAGTCAATTTTGTAAGAGCTATTCACGGGTGAAAACCAGAAGGTTCTGCGAGGTCTGGTTATCGAAATATGGCCACCCAAAGTGATTTTACTGAAAATTGACCCAAATCTAAAAAAGTCATCGGATGCGGATGGAGATATTTCCGCAACCAAGGCTCGTAACGCGTTGCGGTTTTCAATTCTGAATAGAGAATTAACAGACCTTTCCATGGATGTGCCAAACTCAAAATTTTTTTTTTCAATTAATTTTGGGAAAAATCATGGACTAACCACTTGTTTATAAAAATCATTATTTTTTCGAAGTTCACCAATCCCATCGAGATATACATCAAACGAAAGGTCTGTTCAATACCTACACACACCTGTAAGCAAAATCGTCCTGCGTGGTCTGGTTAGCGAAATATGGCCATCCAAAGTGATTTCACTGATTCCACAGATTTTTGAGCTTTAACTACCTAACAATGTGCTTGGGTGGCGATATTTCCGAAACCAGGCCTTGTAAAAGGTTGCGGTTTCCAAAATTTCTAGTCAATTTTGTAAGAGCTATTCACGGGTGAAAACCAGAAGGTTCTGTGAGGTCTGGTTATCGAAATATGGCCACCCAAAGTGATTTTACTGAAAATTGACCCAAATCTAAAAAAGTCATCGGATGCGGATGGAGATATTTCCGCAACCAAGGCTCGTAACGCGTTGCGGTTTTCAATTCTGAATAGAGAATTAACAGACCTTTCCATGGATGTGCCAAACTCAAAATTTTTTTTTTCAATTAATTTTGGGAAAAATCATGTAACCACTTGTTTATAAAAATCATTATTTTTTCGAAGTTCACCAATCCCATCGAGATATACATCAAACGAAAGGTCTGTTCAATACCTACACACACCTGTAAGCAAAATCGTCCTGCGTGGTCTGGTTAGCGAAATATGGCCATCCAAAGTGATTTCACTGATTCCACAGATTTTTGAGCTTTAACTACCTAACAATGTGCTTGGGTGGCGATATTTCCGAAACCAGGCCTTGTAAAAGGTTGCGGTTTCCAAAATTTCTAGTCAATTTTGTAAGAGCTATTCACGGGTGAAAACCAGAAGGTTCTGCGAGGTCTGGTTATCGAAATATGGCCACCCAAAGTGATTTTACTGAAAATTGACCCAAATCTAAAAAAGTCATCGGATGCGGATGGAGATATTTCCGCAACCAAGGCTCGTAACGCGTTGCGGTTTTCAATTCTGAATAGAGAATTAACAGACCTTTCCATGGATGTGCCAAACTCAAAATTTTTTTTTTCAATTAATTTTGGGAAAAATCATGGACTAACCACTTGTCTATAAAAATCATTATTTTTTCGAAGTTCACCAATCCCATCGAGATATACATCAAACGAAAGGTCTGTTCAATACCTACACACACCTGTAAGCCAAATCGTCCTGCGTGGTCTGGTTAGCGAAATATGGCCATCCAAAGTGATTTCACTGATTCCACAGATTTTTGAGCTTTAACTACCTAACAATGTGCTTGGGTGGCGATATTTCCGAAACCAGGCCTTGTAAAAGGTTGCGGTTTCCAAAATTTCTAGTCAATTTTGTAAGA
The DNA here is from genome assembly GCA_911387755.1 of Chrysotoxum bicinctum. Lineage (NCBI taxonomy): Eukaryota > Metazoa > Arthropoda > Insecta > Diptera > Syrphidae > Chrysotoxum > Chrysotoxum bicinctum. Next base: position 78,698,567 of record OU426990.1, read on the forward strand.
GCTATTCACGGGTGAAAACCAGAAGGTTCTGCGAGGTCTGGTTATCGAAATATGGCCACCCAAAGTGATTTTACTGAAAATTGACCCAAATCTAAAAAAGTCATCGGATGCGGATGGAGATATTTCCGAAACCAAGGCTCGTAACGCGTTGCGGTTTTCAATTCTGAATAGAGAATTAACAGAGCTTTCCATGGATGTGCCAAACTCAAAATTTTTTTTTTCAATTAATTTTGGGAAAAATCATGGACTAACCACTTGTCTATAAAAATCATTATTTTTTCGAAGTTCACCAATCCCATCGAGATATACATCAAACGAAAGGTCTGTTCAATACCTACACACACCTGTAAGCCAAATCGTCCTGCGTGGTCTGGTTAGCGAAATATGGCCATCCAAAGTGATTTCACTGATTCCACAGATTTTTGAGCTTTAACTACCTAACAATGTGCTTGGGTGGCGATATTTCCGAAACCAGGCCTTGTAAAAGGTTGCGGTTTCCAAAATTTCTAGTCAATTTTGTAAGAGCTATTCACGGGTGAAAACCAGAAGGTTCTGCGAGGTCTGGTTAGCGAAATATGGCCATCCAAAGTGATTTCACTGATTCCACAGATTTTTGAGCTTTAACTACCTAACAATGTGCTTGGGTGGCGATATTTCCGAAACCAGGCCTTGTAAAAGGTTGCGGTTTCCAAAATTTCTAGTCAATTTTGTAAGAGCTATTCACGGGTGAAAACCAGAAGGTTCTGCGTGGTCTGGTTATCGAAATATGGCCACCCAAAGTGATTTTACTGAAAATTGACCCAAATCTAAAAAAGTCATCGGATGCGGATGGAGATATTTCCGCAACCAAGGCTCGTAACGCGTTGCGGTTTTCAATTCTGAATAGAGAATTAACAGACCTTTCCATGGATGTGCCAAACTCAAAATTTTTTTTTTTCAATTAATTTTGGGAAAAATCATGGACTAACACTTGTCTATAAAAATCATTATTTTTTCGAAGTTCACCAATCCCATCGAGATATACATCAAACGAAAGGTCTGTTCAATACCTACACACACCTGTAAGCCAAATCGTCCTGCGTGGTCTGGTTAGCGAAATATGGCCATCCAAAGTGATTTCACTGATTCCACAGATTTTTGAGCTTTAACTACCTAACAATGTGCTTGGGTGGCGATATTTCCGAAACCAGGCCTTGTGAAAGGTTGCGGTTTCCAAAATTTCTAGTCAATTTTGTAAGAGCTGTTCACGGGTGAAAACCAGAAGGTTCTGCGAGGTCTGGTTAGCGAAATATGGCCATCCAAAGTGATTTCACTGATTCCACAGATTTTTGAGCTTTAACTACCTAACAATGTGCTTGGGTGGCGATATTTCCGAAACCAGGCCTTGTAAAAGGTTGCGGTTTCCAAAATTTCTAGTCAATTTTGTAAGAGCTATTCACGGATGAAAACCAGAAGGTTCTGCGAGGTCTGGTTAGCGAAATATGGCCATCCAAAGTGATTTCACTGATTCCACAGATTTTTGAGCTTTAACTACCTAACAATGTGCTTGGGTGGCGATATTTCCGAAACCAGGCCTTGTAAAAGGTTGCGGTTTCCAAAATTTCTAGTCAATTTTGTAAGAGCTATTCACGGGTGAAAACCAGAAGGTTCTGCGAGGTCTGGTTAGCGAAATATGGCCATCCAAAGTGATTTCACTGATTCCACAGATTTTTGAGCTTTAACTACCTAACAATGTGCTTGGGTGGCGATATTTCCGAAACCAGGCCTTGTAAAAGGTTGCGGTTTCCAAAATTTCTAGTCAATTTTGTAAGAGCTATTCACGGATGAAAACCAGAAGGTTCTGCGAGGTCTGGTTAGCGAAATATGGCCATCCAAAGTGATTTCACTGATTCCACAGATTTTTGAGCTTTAACTACCTAACAATGTGCTTGGGTGGCGATATTTCCGAAACCAGGCCTTGTAAAAGGTTGCGGTTTCCAAAATTTCTAGTCAATTTTGTAAGAGCTATTCACGGGTGAAAACCAGAAGGTTCTGCGAGGTCTGGTTATCGAAATATGGCCACCCAAAGTGATTTTACTGAAAATTGACCCAAATCTAAAAAAGTCATCGGATGCGGATGGAGATATTTCCGAAACCAAGGCTCGTAACGCGTTGCGGTTTTCAATTCTGAATAGAGAATTAACAGACCTTTCCATGGATGTGCCAAACTCAAAATTTTTTTTTTTCAATTAATTTTGGGAAAAATCATGGACTAACACTTGTCTATAAAAATCATTATTTTTTCGAAGTTCACCAATCCCATCGAGATATACATCAAACGAAAGGTCTGTTCAATACCTACACACACCTGTAAGCCAAATCGTCCTGCGTGGTCTGGTTAGCGAAATATGGCCATCCAAAGTGATTTCACTGATTCCACAGATTTTTGAGCTTTAACTACCTAACAATGTGCTTGGGTGGCGATATTTCCGAAACCAGGCCTTGTGAAAGGTTGCGGTTTCCAAAATTTCTAGTCAATTTTGTAAGAGCTGTTCACGGGTGAAAACCAGAAGGTTCTGCGAGGTCTGGTTAGCGAAATATGGCCATCCAAAGTGATTTCACTGATTCCACAGATTTTTGAGCTTTAACTACCTAACAATGTGCTTGGGTGGCGATATTTCCGAAACCAGGCCTTGTAAAAGGTTGCGGTTTCCAAAATTTCTAGTCAATTTTGTAAGAGCTATTCACGGATGAAAACCAGAAGGTTCTGCGAGGTCTGGTTAGCGAAATATGGCCATCCAAAGTGATTTCACTGATTCCACAGATTTTTGAGCTTTAACTACCTAACAATGTGCTTGGGTGGCGATATTTCCGAAACCAGGCCTTGTAAAAGGTTGCGGTTTCCAAAATTTCTAGTCAATTTTGTAAGAGCTATTCACGGGTGAAAACCAGAAGGTTCTGCGAGGTCTGGTTATCGAAATATGGCCACCCAAAGTGATTTTACTGAAAATTGACCCAAATCTAAAAAAGTCATCGGATGCGGATGGAGATATTTCCGCAACCAAGGCTCGTAACGCGTTGCGGTTTTCAATTCTGAATAGAGAATTAACAGACCTTTCCATGGATGTGCCAAACTCAAAATTTTTTTTTTCAATTAATTTTGGGAAAAATCATGGACTAACCACTTGTTTATAAAAATCATTATTTTTTCGAAGTTCACCAATCCCATCGAGATATACATCAAACGAAAGGTCTGTTCAATACCTACACACACCTGTAAGCAAAATCGTCCTGCGTGGTCTGGTTAGCGAAATATGGCCATCCAAAGTGATTTCACTGATTCCACAGATTTTTGAGCTTTAACTACCTAACAATGTGCTTGGGTGGCGATATTTCCGAAACCAGGCCTTGTAAAAGGTTGCGGTTTCCAAAATTTCTAGTCAATTTTGTAAGAGCTATTCACGGGTGAAAACCAGAAGGTTCTGTGAGGTCTGGTTATCGAAATATGGCCACCCAAAGTGATTTTACTGAAAATTGACCCAAATCTAAAAAAGTCATCGGATGCGGATGGAGATATTTCCGAAACCAAGGCTCGTAACGCGTTGCGGTTTTCAATTCTGAATAGAGAATTAACAGACCTTTCCATGGATGTGCCAAACTCAAAATTTTTTTTTTCAATTAATTTTGGGAAAAATCATGTAACCACTTGTTTATAAAAATCATTATTTTTTCGAAGTTCACCAATCCCATCGAGATATACATCAAACGAAAGGTCTGTTCAATACCTACACACACCTGTAAGCAAAATCGTCCTGCGTGGTCTGGTTAGCGAAATATGGCCATCCAAAGTGATTTCACTGATTCCACAGATTTTTGAGCTTTAACTACCTAACAATGTGCTTGGGTGGCGATATTTCCGAAACCAGGCCTTGTAAAAGGTTGCGGTTTCCAAAATTTCTAGTCAATTTTGTAAGAGCTATTCACGGGTGAAAACCAGAAGGTTCTGCGAGGTCTGGTTATCGAAATATGGCCACCCAAAGTGATTTTACTGAAAATTGACCCAAATCTAAAAAAGTCATCGGATGCGGATGGAGATATTTCCGCAACCAAGGCTCGTAACGCGTTGCGGTTTTCAATTCTGAATAGAGAATTAACAGACCTTTCCATGGATGTGCCAAACTCAAAATTTTTTTTTTCAATTAATTTTGGGAAAAATCATGGACTAACCACTTGTCTATAAAAATCATTATTTTTTCGAAGTTCACCAATCCCATCGAGATATACATCAAACGAAAGGTCTGTTCAATACCTACACACACCTGTAAGCCAAATCGTCCTGCGTGGTCTGGTTAGCGAAATATGGCCATCCAAAGTGATTTCACTGATTCCACAGATTTTTGAGCTTTAACTACCTAACAATGTGCTTGGGTGGCGATATTTCCGAAACCAGGCCTTGTAAAAGGTTGCGGTTTCCAAAATTTCTAGTCAATTTTGTAAGAGCTATTCACGGGTGAAAACCAGAAGGTTCTGCGAGGTCTGGTTATCGAAATATGGCCACCCAAAGTGATTTTACTGAAAATTGACCCAAATCTAAAAAAGTCATCGGATGCGGATGGAGATATTTCCGAAACCAAGGCTCGTAACGCGTTGCGGTTTTCAATTCTGAATAGAGAATTAACAGAGCTTTCCATGGATGTGCCAAACTCAAAATTTTTTTTTTCAATTAATTTTGGGAAAAATCATGGACTAACCACTTGTCTATAAAAATCATTATTTTTTCGAAGTTCACCAATCCCATCGAGATATACATCAAACGAAAGGTCTGTTCAATACCTACACACACCTGTAAGCCAAATCGTCCTGCGTGGTCTGGTTAGCGAAATATGGCCATCCAAAGTGATTTCACTGATTCCACAGATTTTTGAGCTTTAACTACCTAACAATGTGCTTGGGTGGCGATATTTCCGAAACCAGGCCTTGTAAAAGGTTGCGGTTTCCAAAATTTCTAGTCAATTTTGTAAGAGCTATTCACGGGTGAAAACCAGAAGGTTCTGCGAGGTCTGGTTAGCGAAATATGGCCATCCAAAGTGATTTCACTGATTCCACAGATTTTTGAGCTTTAACTACCTAACAATGTGCTTGGGTGGCGATATTTCCGAAACCAGGCCTTGTAAAAGGTTGCGGTTTCCAAAATTTCTAGTCAATTTTGTAAGAGCTATTCACGGGTGAAAACCAGAAGGTTCTGCGTGGTCTGGTTATCGAAATATGGCCACCCAAAGTGATTTTACTGAAAATTGACCCAAATCTAAAAAAGTCATCGGATGCGGATGGAGATATTTCCGCAACCAAGGCTCGTAACGCGTTGCGGTTTTCAATTCTGAATAGAGAATTAACAGACCTTTCCATGGATGCGCCAAACTCAAAATTTTTTTTTTTCAATTAATTTTGGGAAAAATCATGGACTAACCACTTGTCTATAAAAATCATTATTTTTTCGAAGTTCACCAATCCCATCGAGATATACATCAAACGAAAGGTCTGTTCAATACCTACACACACCTGTAAGCCAAATCGTCCTGCGTCGTCTGGTTAGCGAAATATGGCCATCCAAAGTGATTTCACTGATTCCACAGATTTTTGAGCTTTAACTACCTAACAATGTGCTTGGGTGGCGATATTTCCGAAACCAGGCCTTGTGAAAGGTTGCGGTTTCCAAAATTTCTAGTCAATTTTGTAAGAGCTGTTCACGGGTGAAAACCAGAAGGTTCTGCGAGGTCTGGTTAGCGAAATATGGCCATCCAAAGTGATTTCACTGATTCCACAGATTTTTGAGCTTTAACTACCTAACAATGTGCTTGGGTGGCGATATTTCCGAAACCAGGCCTTGTAAAAGGTTGCGGTTTCCAAAATTTCTAGTCAATTTTGTAAGAGCTATTCACGGATGAAAACCAGAAGGTTCTGCGAGGTCTGGTTAGCGAAATATGGCCATCCAAAGTGATTTCACTGATTCCACAGATTTTTGAGCTTTAACTACCTAACAATGTGCTTGGGTGGCGATATTTCCGAAACCAGGCCTTATAAAAGGTTGCGGTTTCCAAAATTTCTAGTCAATTTTGTAAGAGCTATTCACGGGTGAAAACCAGAAGGTTCTGCGAGGTCTGGTTATCGAAATATGGCCACCCAAAGTGATTTTACTGAAAATTGACCCAAATCTAAAAAAGTCATCGGATGCGGATGGAGATATTTCCGAAACCAAGGCTCGTAACGCGTTGCGGTTTTCAATTCTGAATAGAGAATTAACAGACCTTTCCATGGATGTGCCAAACTCAAAATTTTTTTTTTTCAATTAATTTTGGGAAAAATCATGGACTAACACTTGTCTATAAAAATCATTATTTTTTCGAAGTTCACCAATCCCATCGAGATATACATCAAACGAAAGGTCTGTTCAATACCTACACACACCTGTAAGCCAAATCGTCCTGCGTGGTCTGGTTAGCGAAATATGGCCATCCAAAGTGATTTCACTGATTCCACAGATTTTTGAGCTTTAACTACCTAACAATGTGCTTGGGTGGCGATATTTCCGAAACCAGGCCTTGTGAAAGGTTGCGGTTTCCAAAATTTCTAGTCAATTTTGTAAGAGCTGTTCACGGGTGAAAACCAGAAGGTTCTGCGAGGTCTGGTTAGCGAAATATGGCCATCCAAAGTGATTTCACTGATTCCACAGATTTTTGAGCTTTAACTACCTAACAATGTGCTTGGGTGGCGATATTTCCGAAACCAGGCCTTGTAAAAGGTTGCGGTTTCCAAAATTTCTAGTCAATTTTGTAAGAGCTATTCACGGATGAAAACCAGAAGGTTCTGCGAGGTCTGGTTAGCGAAATATGGCCATCCAAAGTGATTTCACTGATTCCACAGATTTTTGAGCTTTAACTACCTAACAATGTGCTTGGGTGGCGATATTTCCGAAACCAGGCCTTGTAAAAGGTTGCGGTTTCCAAAATTTCTAGTCAATTTTGTAAGAGCTATTCACGGGTGAAAACCCGAAGGTTCTGCGAGGTCTGGTTATCGAAATATGGCCACCCAAAGTGATTTTACTGAAAATTGACCCAAATCTAAAAAAGTCATCGGATGCGGATGGAGATATTTCCGAAACCAAGGCTCGTAACGCGTTGCGGTTTTCAATTCTGAATAGAGAATTAACAGACCTTTTCATGGATGTGCCAAACTCAAAATTTTTGTTTTCAATTAATTTTGGGAAAAATCATGGACTAACACTTGTCTATAAAAATCATTATTTTTTCGAAGTTCACCAATCCCATCGAGATATACATCAAACGAAAGGTCGGTTCAATACCTACACACACCTGTAAGCCAAATCGTCCTGCGTGGTCTGGTTAGCGAAATATGGCCATCCAAAGTGATTTCACTGATTCCACAGATTTTTGAGCTTTAACTACCTAACAATGTGCTTGGGTGGCGATATTTCCGAAACCAGGCCTTGTGAAAGGTTGCGGTTTCCAAAATTTCTAGTCAATTTTGTAAGAGCTATTCACGGGTGAAAACCAGAAGGTTCTGCGAGGTCTGGTTAGCGAAATATGGCCATCCAAAGTGATTTCACTGATTCCACAGATTTTTGAGCTTTAACTACCTAACAATGTGCTTGGGTGGCGATATTTCCGAAACCAGGCCTTGTGAAAGGTTGCGGTTTCCAAAATTTCTAGTCAATTTTGTAAGAGCTATTCACGGGTGAAAACCAGAAGGTTCTGCGAGGTCTGGTTATCGAAATATGGCCCCCAAAGTGATTTTACTGAAAATTGACCCAAATCTAAAAAAGTCATCGGATGCGGATGGAGATATTTCCGCAACCAAGGCTCGTAACGCGTTGCGGTTTTCAATTCTGAATAGAGAATTAACAGACCTTTCCATGGATGTGCCAAACTCAAAATTTTTTTTTTCAATTAATTTTGGGAAAAATCATGGACTAACCACTTGTTTATAAAAATCATTATTTTTTCGAAGTTCACCAATCCCATCGAGATATACATCAAACGAAAGGTCGGTTCAATACCTACACACACCTGTAAGCCAAATCGTCCTGCGTGGTCTGGTTAGCGAAATATGGCCATCCAAAGTGATTTCACTGATTCCACAGATTTTTGAGCTTTAACTACCTAACAATGTGCTTGGGTGGCGATATTTCCGAAACCAGGCCTTGTGAAAGGTTGCGGTTTCCAAAATTTCTAGTCAATTTTGTAAGAGCTGTTCACGGGTGAAAACCAGAAGGTTCTGCGAGGTCTGGTTAGCGAAATATGGCCATCCAAAGTGATTTCACTGATTCCACAGATTTTTGAGCTTTAACTACCTAACAATGTGCTTGGGTGGCGATATTTCCGAAACCAGGCCTTGTAAAAGGTTGCGGTTTCCAAAATTTCTAGTCAATTTTGTAAGAGCTATTCACGGATGAAAACCAGAAGGTTCTGCGAGGTCTGGTTAGCGAAATATGGCCATCCAAAGTGATTTCACTGATTCCACAGATTTTTGAGCTTTAACTACCTAACAATGTGCTTGGGTGGCGATATTTCCGAAACCAGGCCTTGTAAAAGGTTGCGGTTTCCAAAATTTCTAGTCAATTTTGTAAGAGCTATTCACGGGTGAAAACCAGAAGGTTCTGCGAGGTCTGGTTATCGAAATATGGCCACCCAAAGTGATTTTACTGAAAATTGACCCAAATCTAAAAAAGTCATCGGATGCGGATGGAGATATTTCCGAAACCAAGGCTCGTAACGCGTTGCGGTTTTCAATTCTGAATAGAGAATTAACAGACCTTTCCATGGATGTGCCAAACTCAAAATTTTTTTTTCAATTAATTTTGGGAAAAATCATGTAACCACTTGTTTATAAAAATCATTATTTTTTCGAAGTTCACCAATCCCATCGAGATATACATCAAACGAAAGGTCTGTTCAATACCTACACACACCTGTAAGCAAAATCGTCCTGCGTGGTCTGGTTAGCGAAATATGGCCATCCAAAGTGATTTCACTGATTCCACAGATTTTTGAGCTTTAACTACCTAACAATGTGCTTGGGTGGCGATATTTCCGAAACCAGGCCTTGTAAAAGGTTGCGGTTTCCAAAATTTCTAGTCAATTTTGTAAGAGCTATTCACGGGTGAAAACCAGAAGGTTCTGCGAGGTCTGGTTATCGAAATATGGCCACCCAAAGTGATTTTACTGAAAATTGACCCAAATCTAAAAAAGTCATCGGATGCGGATGGAGATATTTCCGCAACCAAGGCTCGTAACGCGTTGCGGTTTTCAATTCTGAATAGAGAATTAACAGACCTTTCCATGGATGTGCCAAACTCAAAATTTTTTTTTTCAATTAATTTTGGGAAAAATCATGGACTAACCACTTGTCTATAAAAATCATTATTTTTTCGAAGTTCACCAATCCCATCGAGATATACATCAAACGAAAGGTCTGTTCAATACCTACACACACCTGTAAGCCAAATCGTCCTGCGTGGTCTGGTTAGCGAAATATGGCCATCCAAAGTGATTTCACTGATTCCACAGATTTTTGAGCTTTAACTACCTAACAATGTGCTTGGGTGGCGATATTTCCGAAACCAGGCCTTATAAAAGGTTGCGGTTTCCAAAATTTCTAGTCAATTTTGTAAGAGCTATTCACGGGTGAAAACCAGAAGGTTCTGCGAGGTCTGGTTAGCGAAATATGGCCATCCAAAGTGATTTCACTGATTCCACAGATTTTTGAGCTTTAACTACCTAACAATGTGCTTGGGTGGCGATATTTCCGAAACCAGGCCTTGTAAAAGGTTGCGGTTTCCAAAATTTCTAGTCAATTTTGTAAGAGCTATTCACGGGTGAAAACCAGAAGGTTCTGCGAGGTCTGGTTATCGAAATATGGCCACCCAAAGTGATTTTACTGAAAATTGACCCAAATCTAAAAAAGTCATCGGATGCGGATGGAGATATTTCCGCAACCAAGGCTCGTAACGCGTTACGGTTTTCAATTCTGAATAGAGAATTAACAGACCTTTCCATGGATGTGCCAAACTCAAATTTTTTTTTTTTCAATTAATTTTGGGAAAAATCATGGACTAACCACTTGTCTATAAAAATCATTATTTTTTCGAAGTTCACCAATCCCATCGAGATATACATCAAACGAAAGGTCTGTTCAATACCTACACACACCTGTAAGCCAAATCGTCCTGCGTGGTCTGGTTAGCGAAATATGGCCATCCAAAGTGATTTCACTGATTCCACAGATTTTTGAGCTTTAACTACCTAACAATGTGCTTGGGTGGCGATATTTCCGAAACCAGGCCTTGTAAAAGGTTGCGGTTTCCAAAATTTCTAGTCAATTTTGTAAGAGCTATTCACGGGTGAAAACCAGAAGGTTCTGCGAGGTCTGGTTATCGAAATATGGCCACCCAAAGTGATTTTACTGAAAATTGACCCAAATCTAAAAAAGTCATCGGATGCGGATGGAGATATTTCCGCAACCAAGGCTCGTAACGCGTTACGGTTTTCAATTCTGAATAGAGAATTAACAGACCTTTCCATGGATGTGCCAAACTCAAAATTTTTTTTTTCAATTAATTTTGGGAAAAATCATGGACTAACCACTTGTCTATAAAAATCATTATTTTTTCGAAGTTCACCAATCCCATCGAGATATACATCAAACGAAAGGTCTGTTCAATACCTACACACACCTGTAAGCCAAATCGTCCTGCGTGGTCTGGTTAGCGAAATATGGCCATCCAAAGTGATTTCACTGATTCCACAGATTTTTGAGCTTTAACTACCTAACAATGTGCTTGGGTGGCGATATTTCCGAAACCAGGCCTTGTAAAAGGTTGCGGTTTCCAAAATTTCTAGTCAATTTTGTAAGAGCTATTCACGGGTGAAAACCAGAAGGTTCTGCGAGGTCTGGTTATCGAAATATGGCCACCCAAAGTGATTTTACTGAAAATTGACCCAAATCTAAAAAAGTCATCGGATGCGGATGGAGATATTTCCGAAACCAAGGCTCGTAACGCGTTGCGGTTTTCAATTCTGAATAGAGAATTAACAGACCTTTCCATGGATGTGCCAAACTCAAAATTTTTTTTTTCAATTAATTTTGGGAAAAATCATGGACTAACCACTTGTCTATAAAAATCATTATTTTTTCGAAGTTCACCAATCCCATCGAGATATACATCAAACGAAAGGTCTGTTCAATACCTACACACACCTGTAAGCCAAATCGTCCTGCGTGGTCTGGTTAGCGAAATATGGCCATCCAAAGTGATTTCACTGATTCCACAGATTTTTGAGCTTTAACTACCTAACAATGTGCTTGGGTGGCGATATTTCCGAAACCAGGCCTTGTAAAAGGTTGCGGTTTCCAAAATTTCTAGTCAATTTTGTAAGAGCTATTCACGGGTGAAAACCAGAAGGTTCTGCGAGGTCTGGTTATCGAAATATGGCCACCCAAAGTGATTTTACTGAAAATTGACCCAAATCTAAAAAAGTCATCGGATGCGGATGGAGATATTTCCGAAACCAAGGCTCGTAACGCGTTGCGGTTTTCAATTCTGAATAGAGAATTAACAGACCTTTCCATGGATGTGCCAAACTCAAAAATTTTTTTTTCAATTAATTTTGGGAAAAATCATGGACTAACCACTTGTCTATAAAAATCATTATTTTTTCGAAGTTCACCAATCCCATCGAGATATACATCAAACGAAAGGTCTGTTCAATACCTACACACACCTGTAAGCCAAATCGTCCTGCGTGGTCTGGTTAGCGAAATATGGCCATCCAAAGTGATTTCACTGATTCCACAGATTTTTGAGCTTTAACTACCTAACAATGTGCTTGGGTGGCGATATTTCCGAAACCAGGCCTTGTAAAAGGTTGCGGTTTCCAAAATTTCTAGTCAATTTTGTAAGAGCTATTCACGGGTGAAAACCAGAAGGTTCTGCGAGGTCTGGTTATCGAAATATGGCCACCCAAAGTGATTTTACTGAAAATTGACCCAAATCTAAAAAAGTCATCGGATGCGGATGGAGATATTTCCGCAACCAAGGCTCGTAACGCGTTGCGGTTTTCAATTCTGAATAGAGAATTAACAGACCTTTCCATGGATGTGCCAAACTCAAAAATTTTTTTTTCAATTAATTTTGGGAAAAATCATGGACTAACCACTTGTCTATAAAAATCATTATTTTTTCGAAGTTCACCAATCCCATCGAGATATACATCAAACGAAAGGTCTGTTCAATACCTACACACACCTGTAAGCCAAATCGTCCTGCGTGGTCTGGTTAGCGAAATATGGCCATCCAAAGTGATTTCACTGATTCCACAGATTTTTGAGCTTTAACTACCTAACAATGTGCTTGGGTGGCGATATTTCCGAAACCAGGCCTTGTAAAAGGTTGCGGTTTCCAAAATTTCTAGTCAATTTTGTAAGAGCTATTCACGGGTGAAAACCAGAAGGTTCTGCGAGGTCTGGTTATCGAAATATGGCCACCCAAAGTGATTTTACTGAAAATTGACCCAAATCTAAAAAAGTCATCGGATGCGGATGGAGATATTTCCGCAACCAAGGCTCGTAACGCGTTGCGGTTTTCAATTCTGAATAGAGAATTAACAGACCTTTCCATGGATGCGCCAAACTCAAAATTTTTTTTTTCAATTAATTTTGGGAAAAATCATGGACTAACCACTTGTCTATAAAAATCATTATTTTTTCGAAGTTCACCAATCCCATCGAGATATACATCAAACGAAAGGTCTGTTCAATACCTACACACACCTGTAAGCCAAATCGTCCTGCGTGGTCTGGTTAGCGAAATATGGCCATCCAAAGTGATTTCACTGATTCCACAGATTTTTGAGCTTTAACTACCTAACAATGTGCTTGGGTGGCGATATTTCCGAAACCAGGCCTTGTAAAAGGTTGCGGTTTCCAAAATTTCTAGTCAATTTTGTAAGAGCTATTCACGGGTGAAAACCAGAAGGTTCTGCGAGGTCTGGTTATCGAAATATGGCCACCCAAAGTGATTTTACTGAAAATTGACCCAAATCTAAAAAAGTCATCGGATGCGGATGGAGATATTTCCGCAACCAAGGCTCGTAACGCGTTGCGGTTTTCAATTCTGAATAGAGAATTAACAGACCTTTCCATGGATGTGCCAAACTCAAAATTTTTTTTTTCAATTAATTTTGGGAAAAATCATGGACTAACCACTTGTCTATAAAAATCATTATTTTTTCGAAGTTCACCAATCCCATCGAGATATACATCAAACGAAAGGTCTGTTCAATACCTACACACACCTGTAAGCCAAATCGTCCTGCGTGGTCTGGTTAGCGAAATATGGCCATCCAAAGTGATTTCACTGATTCCACAGATTTTTGAGCTTTAACTACCTAACAATGTGCTTGGGTGGCGATATTTCCGAAACCAGGCCTTGTGAAAGGTTGCGGTTTCCAAAATTTCTAGTCAATTTTGTAAGAGCTATTCACGGATGAAAACCAGAAGGTTCTGCGAGGTCTGGTTAGCGAAATATGGCCATCCAAAGTGATTTCACTGATTCCACAGATTTTTGAGCTTTAACTACCTAACAATGTGCTTGGGTGGCGATATTTCCGAAACCAGGCCTTGTAAAAGGTTGCGGTTTCCAAAATTTCTAGTCAATTTTGTAAGAGCTATTCACGGGTGAAAACCAGAAGGTTCTGCGAGGTCTGGTTATCGAAATATGGCCACCCAAAGTGATTTTACTGAAAATTGACCCAAATCTAAAAAAGTCATCGGATGCGGATGGAGATATTTCCGCAACCAAGGCTCGTAACGCGTTGCGGTTTTCAATTCTGAATAGAGAATTAACAGACCTTTCCATGGATGTGCCAAACTCAAAATTTTTTTTTTCAATTAATTTTGGGAAAAATCATGGACTAACCACTTGTCTATAAAAATCATTATTTTTTCGAAGTTCACCAATCCCATCGAGATATACATCAAACGAAAGGTCTGTTCAATACCTACACACACCTGTAAGCCAAATCGTCCTGCGTGGTCTGGTTAGCGAAATATGGCCATCCAAAGTGATTTCACTGATTCCACAGATTTTTGAGCTTTAACTACCTAACAATGTGCTTGGGTGGCGATATTTCCGAAACCAGGCCTTGTAAAAGGTTGCGGTTTCCAAAATTTCTAGTCAATTTTGTAAGAGCTATTCACGGGTGAAAACCAGAAGGTTCTGCGAGGTCTGGTTATCGAAATATGGCCACCCAAAGTGATTTTACTGAAAATTGACCCAAATCTAAAAAAGTCATCGGATGCGGATGGAGATATTTCCGAAACCAAGGCTCGTAACGCGTTGCGGTTTTCAATTCTGAATAGAGAATTAACAGACCTTTCCATGGATGTGCCAAACTCAAAATTTTTTTTTTCAATTAATTTTGGGAAAAATCATGGACTAACCACTTGTCTATAAAAATCATTATTTTTTCGAAGTTCACCAATCCCATCGAGATATACATCAAACGAAAGGTCTGTTCAATACCTACACACACCTGTAAGCCAAATCGTCCTGCGTGGTCTGGTTAGCGAAATATGGCCATCCAAAGTGATTTCACTGATTCCACAGATTTTTGAGCTTTAACTACCTAACAATGTGCTTGGGTGGCGATATTTCCGAAACCAGGCCTTGTAAAAGGTTGCGGTTTCCAAAATTTCTAGTCAATTTTGTAAGAGCTATTCACGGGTGAAAACCAGAAGGTTCTGCGAGGTCTGGTTATCGAAATATGGCCACCCAAAGTGATTTTACTGAAAATTGACCCAAATCTAAAAAAGTCATCGGATGCGGATGGAGATATTTCCGCAACCAAGGCTCGTAACGCGTTGCGGTTTTCAATTCTGAATAGAGAATTAACAGACCTTTCCATGGATGCGCCAAACTCAAAATTTTTTTTTTCAATTAATTTTGGGAAAAATCATGGACTAACCACTTGTCTATAAAAATCATTATTTTTTCGAAGTTCACCAATCCCATCGAGATATACATCAAACGAAAGGTCTGTTCAATACCTACACACACCTGTAAGCCAAATCGTCCTGCGTGGTCTGGTTAGCGAAATATGGCCATCCAAAGTGATTTCACTGATTCCACAGATTTTTGAGCTTTAACTACCTAACAATGTGCTTGGGTGGCGATATTTCCGAAACCAGGCCTTGTAAAAGGTTGCGGTTTCCAAAATTTCTAGTCAATTTTGTAAGAGCTATTCACGGGTGAAAACCAGAAGGTTCTGCGAGGTCTGGTTATCGAAATATGGCCACCCAAAGTGATTTTACTGAAAATTGACCCAAATCTAAAAAAGTCATCGGATGCGGATGGAGATATTTCCGCAACCAAGGCTCGTAACGCGTTGCGGTTTTCAATTCTGAATAGAGAATTAACAGACCTTTCCATGGATGTGCCAAACTCAAAATTTTTTTTTTCAATTAATTTTGGGAAAAATCATGGACTAACCACTTGTCTATAAAAATCATTATTTTTTCGAAGTTCACCAATCCCATCGAGATATACATCAAACGAAAGGTCTGTTCAATACCTACACACACCTGTAAGCCAAATCGTCCTGCGTGGTCTGGTTAGCGAAATATGGCCATCCAAAGTGATTTCACTGATTCCACAGATTTTTGAGCTTTAACTACCTAACAATGTGCTTGGGTGGCGATATTTCCGAAACCAGGCCTTGTGAAAGGTTGCGGTTTCCAAAATTTCTAGTCAATTTTGTAAGAGCTGTTCACGGGTGAAAACCAGAAGGTTCTGCGAGGTCTGGTTAGCGAAATATGGCCATCCAAAGTGATTTCACTGATTCCACAGATTTTTGAGCTTTAACTACCTAACAATGTGCTTGGGTGGCGATATTTCCGAAACCAGGCCTTGTAAAAGGTTGCGGTTTCCAAAATTTTTAGTCAATTTTGTAAGAGCTATTCACGGATGAAAACCAGAAGGTTCTGCGAGGTCTGGTTAGCGAAATATGGCCATCCAAAGTGATTTCACTGATTCCACAGATTTTTGAGCTTTAACTACCTAACAATGTGCTTGGGTGGCGATATTTCCGAAACCAGGCCTTGTAAAAGGTTGCGGTTTCCAAAATTTCTAGTCAATTTTGTAAGAGCTATTCACGGGTGAAAACCAGAAGGTTCTGCGAGGTCTGGTTATCGAAATATGGCCACCCAAAGTGATTTTACTGAAAATTGACCCAAATCTAAAAAAGTCATCGGATGCGGATGGAGATATTTCCGCAACCAAGGCTCGTAACGCGTTGCGGTTTTCAATTCTGAATAGAGAATTAACAGACCTTTCCATGGATGTGCCAAACTAAATTTTTTTTTTCAATTAATTTTGGGAAAAATCGTGGACTAACCACTTGTCTATAAAAATCATTATTTTTTCGAAGTTCACCAATCCCATCGAGATATACATCAAACGAAAGGTCTGTTCAATACCTACACACACCTGTAAGCTAAATCGTCCTGCGTCGTCTGGTTAGCGAAATATGGCCATCCAAAGTGATTTCACTGATTCCACAGATTTTTGAGCTTTAACTACCTAACAATGTGCTTGGGTGGCGATATTTCCGAAACCAGGCCTTGTAAAAGGTTGCGGTTTCCAAAATTTCTAGTCAATTTTGTAAGAGCTATTCACGGATGAAAACCAGAAGGTTCTGCGAGGTCTGGTTAGCGAAATATGGCCATCCAAAGTGATTTCACTGATTCCACAGATTTTTGAGCTTTAACTACCTAACAATGTGCTTGGGTGGCGATATTTCCGAAACCAGGCCTTGTAAAAGGTTGCGGTTTCCAAAATTTCTAGTCAATTTTGTAAGAGCTATTCACGGGTGAAAACCAGAAGGTTCTGTGAGGTCTGGTTATCGAAATATGGCCACCCAAAGTGATTTTACTGAAAATTGACCCAAATCTAAAAAAGTCATCGGATGCGGATGGAGATATTTCCGAAACCAAGGCTCGTAACGCGTTGCGGTTTTCAATTCTGAATAGAGAATTAACAGACCTTTCCATGGATGTGCCAAACTCAAAATTTTTTTTTTCAATTAATTTTGGGAAAAATCATGTAACCACTTGTTTATAAAAATCATTATTTTTTCGAAGTTCACCAATCCCATCGAGATATACATCAAACGAAAGGTCTGTTCAATACCTACACACACCTGTAAGCAAAATCGTCCTGCGTGGTCTGGTTAGCGAAATATGGCCATCCAAAGTGATTTCACTGATTCCACAGATTTTTGAGCTTTAACTACCTAACAATGTGCTTGGGTGGCGATATTTCCGAAACCAGGCCTTGTAAAAGGTTGCGGTTTCCAAAATTTCTAGTCAATTTTGTAAGAGCTATTCACGGGTGAAAACCAGAAGGTTCTGCGAGGTCTGGTTATCGAAATATGGCCACCCAAAGTGATTTTACTGAAAATTGACCCAAATCTAAAAAAGTCATCGGATGCGGATGGAGATATTTCCGCAACCAAGGCTCGTAACGCGTTGCGGTTTTCAATTCTGAATAGAGAATTAACAGACCTTTCCATGGATGTGCCAAACTCAAAATTTTTTTTTTCAATTAATTTTGGGAAAAATCATGGACTAACCACTTGTCTATAAAAATCATTATTTTTTCGAAGTTCACCAATCCCATCGAGATATACATCAAACGAAAGGTCTGTTCAATACCTACACACACCTGTAAGCCAAATCGTCCTGCGTGGTCTGGTTAGCGAAATATGGCCATCCAAAGTGATTTCACTGATTCCACAGATTTTTGAGCTTTAACTACCTAACAATGTGCTTGGGTGGCGATATTTCCGAAACCAGGCCTTGTAAAAGGTTGCGGTTTCCAAAATTTCTAGTCAATTTTGTAAGAGCTATTCACGGGTGAAAACCAGAAGGTTCTGCGAGGTCTGGTTATCGAAATATGGCCACCCAAAGTGATTTTACTGAAAATTGACCCAAATCTAAAAAAGTCATCGGATGCGGATGGAGATATTTCCGAAACCAAGGCTCGTAACGCGTTGCGGTTTTCAATTCTGAATAGAGAATTAACAGAGCTTTCCATGGATGTGCCAAACTCAAAATTTTTTTTTTCAATTAATTTTGGGAAAAATCATGGACTAACCACTTGTCTATAAAAATCATTATTTTTTCGAAGTTCACCAATCCCATCGAGATATACATCAAACGAAAGGTCTGTTCAATACCTACACACACCTGTAAGCCAAATCGTCCTGCGTGGTCTGGTTAGCGAAATATGGCCATCCAAAGTGATTTCACTGATTCCACAGATTTTTGAGCTTTAACTACCTAACAATGTGCTTGGGTGGCGATATTTCCGAAACCAGGCCTTGTAAAAGGTTGCGGTTTCCAAAATTTCTAGTCAATTTTGTAAGAGCTATTCACGGGTGAAAACCAGAAGGTTCTGCGAGGTCTGGTTAGCGAAATATGGCCATCCAAAGTGATTTCACTGATTCCACAGATTTTTGAGCTTTAACTACCTAACAATGTGCTTGGGTGGCGATATTTCCGAAACCAGGCCTTGTAAAAGGTTGCGGTTTCCAAAATTTCTAGTCAATTTTGTAAGAGCTATTCACGGGTGAAAACCAGAAGGTTCTGCGAGGTCTGGTTATCGAAATATGGCCACCCAAAGTGATTTTACTGAAAATTGACCCAAATCTAAAAAAGTCATCGGATGCGGATGGAGATATTTCCGCAACCAAGGCTCGTAACGCGTTGCGGTTTTCAATTCTGAATAGAGAATTAACAGACCTTTCCATGGATGCGCCAAACTCAAAATTTTTTTTTTTCAATTAATTTTGGGAAAAATCATGGACTAACCACTTGTCTATAAAAATCATTATTTTTTCGAAGTTCACCAATCCCATCGAGATATACATCAAACGAAAGGTCTGTTCAATACCTACACACACCTGTAAGCCAAATCGTCCTGCGTCGTCTGGTTAGCGAAATATGGCCATCCAAAGTGATTTCACTGATTCCACAGATTTTTGAGCTTTAACTACCTAACAATGTGCTTGGGTGGCGATATTTCCGAAACCAGGCCTTGTGAAAGGTTGCGGTTTCCAAAATTTCTAGTCAATTTTGTAAGAGCTGTTCACGGGTGAAAACCAGAAGGTTCTGCGAGGTCTGGTTAGCGAAATATGGCCATCCAAAGTGATTTCACTGATTCCACAGATTTTTGAGCTTTAACTACCTAACAATGTGCTTGGGTGGCGATATTTCCGAAACCAGGCCTTGTAAAAGGTTGCGGTTTCCAAAATTTCTAGTCAATTTTGTAAGAGCTATTCACGGATGAAAACCAGAAGGTTCTGCGAGGTCTGGTTAGCGAAATATGGCCATCCAAAGTGATTTCACTGATTCCACAGATTTTTGAGCTTTAACTACCTAACAATGTGCTTGGGTGGCGATATTTCCGAAACCAGGCCTTGTAAAAGGTTGCGGTTTCCAAAATTTCTAGTCAATTTTGTAAGAGCTATTCACGGGTGAAAACCAGAAGGTTCTGCGAGGTCTGGTTATCGAAATATGGCCACCCAAAGTGATTTTACTGAAAATTGACCCAAATCTAAAAAAGTCATCGGATGCGGATGGAGATATTTCCGAAACCAAGGCTCGTAACGCGTTGCGGTTTTCAATTCTGAATAGAGAATTAACAGACCTTTCCATGGATGTGCCAAACTCAAAATTTTTTTTTTCAATTAATTTTGGGAAAAATCATGTAACCACTTGTTTATAAAAATCATTATTTTTTCGAAGTTCACCAATCCCATCGAGATATACATCAAACGAAAGGTCTGTTCAATACCTACACACACCTGTAAGCAAAATCGTCCTGCGTGGTCTGGTTAGCGAAATATGGCCATCCAAAGTGATTTCACTGATTCCACAGATTTTTGAGCTTTAACTACCTAACAATGTGCTTGGGTGGCGATATTTCCGAAACCAGGCCTTGTAAAAGGTTGCGGTTTCCAAAATTTCTAGTCAATTTTGTAAGAGCTATTCACGGGTGAAAACCAGAAGGTTCTGCGAGGTCTGGTTATCGAAATATGGCCACCCAAAGTGATTTTACTGAAAATTGACCCAAATCTAAAAAAGTCATCGGATGCGGATGGAGATATTTCCGCAACCAAGGCTCGTAACGCGTTGCGGTTTTCAATTCTGAATAGAGAATTAACAGACCTTTCCATGGATGTGCCAAACTCAAAATTTTTTTTTTCAATTAATTTTGGGAAAAATCATGGACTAACCACTTGTCTATAAAAATCATTATTTTTTCGAAGTTCACCAATCCCATCGAGATATACATCAAACGAAAGGTCTGTTCAATACCTACACACACCTGTAAGCCAAATCGTCCTGCGTGGTCTGGTTAGCGAAATATGGCCATCCAAAGTGATTTCACTGATTCCACAGATTTTTGAGCTTTAACTACCTAACAATGTGCTTGGGTGGCGATATTTCCGAAACCAGGCCTTGTAAAAGGTTGCGGTTTCCAAAATTTCTAGTCAATTTTGTAAGAGCTATTCACGGGTGAAAACCAGAAGGTTCTGCGAGGTCTGGTTATCGAAATATGGCCACCCAAAGTGATTTTACTGAAAATTGACCCAAATCTAAAAAAGTCATCGGATGCGGATGGAGATATTTCCGAAACCAAGGCTCGTAACGCGTTGCGGTTTTCAATTCTGAATAGAGAATTAACAGAGCTTTCCATGGATGTGCCAAACTCAAAATTTTTTTTTTCAATTAATTTTGGGAAAAATCATGGACTAACCACTTGTCTATAAAAATCATTATTTTTTCGAAGTTCACCAATCCCATCGAGATATACATCAAACGAAAGGTCTGTTCAATACCTACACACACCTGTAAGCCAAATCGTCCTGCGTGGTCTGGTTAGCGAAATATGGCCATCCAAAGTGATTTCACTGATTCCACAGATTTTTGAGCTTTAACTACCTAACAATGTGCTTGGGTGGCGATATTTCCGAAACCAGGCCTTGTAAAAGGTTGCGGTTTCCAAAATTTCTAGTCAATTTTGTAAGAGCTATTCACGGGTGAAAACCAGAAGGTTCTGCGAGGTCTGGTTAGCGAAATATGGCCATCCAAAGTGATTTCACTGATTCCACAGATTTTTGAGCTTTAACTACCTAACAATGTGCTTGGGTGGCGATATTTCCGAAACCAGGCCTTGTAAAAGGTTGCGGTTTCCAAAATTTCTAGTCAATTTTGTAAGAGCTATTCACGGGTGAAAACCAGAAGGTTCTGCGAGGTCTGGTTATCGAAATATGGCCACCCAAAGTGATTTTACTGAAAATTGACCCAAATCTAAAAAAGTCATCGGATGCGGATGGAGATATTTCCGCAACCAAGGCTCGTAACGCGTTGCGGTTTTCAATTCTGAATAGAGAATTAACAGACCTTTCCATGGATGCGCCAAACTCAAAATTTTTTTTTTTCAATTAATTTTGGGAAAAATCATGGACTAACCACTTGTCTATAAAAATCATTATTTTTTCGAAGTTCACCAATCCCATCGAGATATACATCAAACGAAAGGTCTGTTCAATACCTACACACACCTGTAAGCCAAATCGTCCTGCGTCGTCTGGTTAGCGAAATATGGCCATCCAAAGTGATTTCACTGATTCCACAGATTTTTGAGCTTTAACTACCTAACAATGTGCTTGGGTGGCGATATTTCCGAAACCAGGCCTTGTGAAAGGTTGCGGTTTCCAAAATTTCTAGTCAATTTTGTAAGAGCTGTTCACGGGTGAAAACCAGAAGGTTCTGCGAGGTCTGGTTAGCGAAATATGGCCATCCAAAGTGATTTCACTGATTCCACAGATTTTTGAGCTTTAACTACCTAACAATGTGCTTGGGTGGCGATATTTCCGAAACCAGGCCTTGTAAAAGGTTGCGGTTTCCAAAATTTCTAGTCAATTTTGTAAGAGCTATTCACGGATGAAAACCAGAAGGTTCTGCGAGGTCTGGTTAGCGAAATATGGCCATCCAAAGTGATTTCACTGATTCCACAGATTTTTGAGCTTTAACTACCTAACAATGTGCTTGGGTGGCGATATTTCCGAAACCAGGCCTTGTAAAAGGTTGCGGTTTCCAAAATTTCTAGTCAATTTTGTAAGAGCTATTCACGGGTGAAAACCAGAAGGTTCTGCGAGGTCTGGTTATCGAAATATGGCCACCCAAAGTGATTTTACTGAAAATTGACCCAAATCTAAAAAAGTCATCGGATGCGGATGGAGATATTTCCGAAACCAAGGCTCGTAACGCGTTGCGGTTTTCAATTCTGAATAGAGAATTAACAGACCTTTCCATGGATGTGCCAAACTCAAAATTTTTTTTTTTCAATTAATTTTGGGAAAAATCATGGACTAACACTTGTCTATAAAAATCATTATTTTTTCGAAGTTCACCAATCCCATCGAGATATACATCAAACGAAAGGTCTGTTCAATACCTACACACACCTGTAAGCCAAATCGACCTGCGTGGTCTGGTTAGCGAAATATGGCCATCCAA
Organism: Chrysotoxum bicinctum; assembly: GCA_911387755.1. NCBI lineage: Eukaryota > Metazoa > Arthropoda > Insecta > Diptera > Syrphidae > Chrysotoxum > Chrysotoxum bicinctum. The sequence continues at coordinate 78,721,208 of OU426990.1, forward strand.
AGTGATTTCACTGATTCCACAGATTTTTGAGCTTTAACTACCTAACAATGTGCTTGGGTGGCGATATTTCCGAAACCAGGCCTTGTGAAAGGTTGCGGTTTCCAAAATTTCTAGTCAATTTTGTAAGAGCTGTTCACGGGTGAAAACCAGAAGGTTCTGCGAGGTCTGGTTAGCGAAATATGGCCATCCAAAGTGATTTCACTGATTCCACAGATTTTTGAGCTTTAACTACCTAACAATGTGCTTGGGTGGCGATATTTCCGAAACCAGGCCTTGTAAAAGGTTGCGGTTTCCAAAATTTCTAGTCAATTTTGTAAGAGCTATTCACGGGTGAAAACCCGAAGGTTCTGCGAGGTCTGGTTATCGAAATATGGCCACCCAAAGTGATTTTACTGAAAATTGACCCAAATCTAAAAAAGTCATCGGATGCGGATGGAGATATTTCCGAAACCAAGGCTCGTAACGCGTTGCGGTTTTCAATTCTGAATAGAGAATTAACAGACCTTTTCATGGATGTGCCAAACTCAAAATTTTTGTTTTCAATTAATTTTGGGAAAAATCATGGACTAACACTTGTCTATAAAAATCATTATTTTTTCGAAGTTCACCAATCCCATCGAGATATACATCAAACGAAAGGTCGGTTCAATACCTACACACACCTGTAAGCCAAATCGTCCTGCGTGGTCTGGTTAGCGAAATATGGCCATCCAAAGTGATTTCACTGATTCCACAGATTTTTGAGCTTTAACTACCTAACAATGTGCTTGGGTGGCGATATTTCCGAAACCAGGCCTTGTGAAAGGTTGCGGTTTCCAAAATTTCTAGTCAATTTTGTAAGAGCTATTCACGGGTGAAAACCAGAAGGTTCTGCGAGGTCTGGTTAGCGAAATATGGCCATCCAAAGTGATTTCACTGATTCCACAGATTTTTGAGCTTTAACTACCTAACAATGTGCTTGGGTGGCGATATTTCCGAAACCAGGCCTTGTGAAAGGTTGCGGTTTCCAAAATTTCTAGTCAATTTTGTAAGAGCTATTCACGGGTGAAAACCAGAAGGTTCTGCGAGGTCTGGTTATCGAAATATGGCCCCCAAAGTGATTTTACTGAAAATTGACCCAAATCTAAAAAAGTCATCGGATGCGGATGGAGATATTTCCGCAACCAAGGCTCGTAACGCGTTGCGGTTTTCAATTCTGAATAGAGAATTAACAGACCTTTCCATGGATGTGCCAAACTCAAAATTTTTTTTTTCAATTAATTTTGGGAAAAATCATGGACTAACCACTTGTTTATAAAAATCATTATTTTTTCGAAGTTCACCAATCCCATCGAGATATACATCAAACGAAAGGTCTGTTCAATACCTACACACACCTGTAAGCCAAATCGTCCTGCGTGGTCTGGTTAGCGAAATATGGCCATCCAAAGTGATTTCACTGATTCCACAGATTTTTGAGCTTTAACTACCTAACAATGTGCTTGGGTGGCGATATTTCCGAAACCAGGCCTTGTGAAAGGTTGCGGTTTCCAAAATTTCTAGTCAATTTTGTAAGAGCTGTTCACGGGTGAAAACCAGAAGGTTCTGCGAGGTCTGGTTAGCGAAATATGGCCATCCAAAGTGATTTCACTGATTCCACAGATTTTTGAGCTTTAACTACCTAACAATGTGCTTGGGTGGCGATATTTCCGAAACCAGGCCTTGTAAAAGGTTGCGGTTTCCAAAATTTCTAGTCAATTTTGTAAGAGCTATTCACGGATGAAAACCAGAAGGTTCTGCGAGGTCTGGTTAGCGAAATATGGCCATCCAAAGTGATTTCACTGATTCCACAGATTTTTGAGCTTTAACTACCTAACAATGTGCTTGGGTGGCGATATTTCCGAAACCAGGCCTTGTAAAAGGTTGCGGTTTCCAAAATTTCTAGTCAATTTTGTAAGAGCTATTCACGGGTGAAAACCAGAAGGTTCTGCGAGGTCTGGTTATCGAAATATGGCCACCCAAAGTGATTTTACTGAAAATTGACCCAAATCTAAAAAAGTCATCGGATGCGGATGGAGATATTTCCGAAACCAAGGCTCGTAACGCGTTGCGGTTTTCAATTCTGAATAGAGAATTAACAGACCTTTCCATGGATGTGCCAAACTCAAAATTTTTTTTTCAATTAATTTTGGGAAAAATCATGTAACCACTGGTTTATAAAAATCATTATTTTTTCGAAGTTCACCAATCCCATCGATATATACATCAAACGAAAGGTCTGTTCAATACCTACACACACCTGTAAGCAAAATCGTCCTGCGTGGTCTGGTTAGCGAAATATGGCCATCCAAAGTGATTTCACTGATTCCACAGATTTTTGAGCTTTAACTACCTAACAATGTGCTTGGGTGGCGATATTTCCGAAACCAGGCCTTGTAAAAGGTTGCGGTTTCCAAAATTTCTAGTCAATTTTGTAAGAGCTATTCACGGGTGAAAACCAGAAGGTTCTGCGAGGTCTGGTTATCGAAATATGGCCACCCAAAGTGATTTTACTGAAAATTGACCCAAATCTAAAAAAGTCATCGGATGCGGATGGAGATATTTCCGCAACCAAGGCTCGTAACGCGTTGCGGTTTTCAATTCTGAATAGAGAATTAACAGACCTTTCCATGGATGTGCCAAACTCAAAATTTTTTTTTTCAATTAATTTTGGGAAAAATCATGGACTAACCACTTGTCTATAAAAATCATTATTTTTTCGAAGTTCACCAATCCCATCGAGATATACATCAAACGAAAGGTCTGTTCAATACCTACACACACCTGTAAGCCAAATCGTCCTGCGTGGTCTGGTTAGCGAAATATGGCCATCCAAAGTGATTTCACTGATTCCACAGATTTTTGAGCTTTAACTACCTAACAATGTGCTTGGGTGGCGATATTTCCGAAACCAGGCCTTATAAAAGGTTGCGGTTTCCAAAATTTCTAGTCAATTTTGTAAGAGCTATTCACGGGTGAAAACCAGAAGGTTCTGCGAGGTCTGGTTAGCGAAATATGGCCATCCAAAGTGATTTCACTGATTCCACAGATTTTTGAGCTTTAACTACCTAACAATGTGCTTGGGTGGCGATATTTCCGAAACCAGGCCTTGTAAAAGGTTGCGGTTTCCAAAATTTCTAGTCAATTTTGTAAGAGCTATTCACGGGTGAAAACCAGAAGGTTCTGCGAGGTCTGGTTATCGAAATATGGCCACCCAAAGTGATTTTACTGAAAATTGACCCAAATCTAAAAAAGTCATCGGATGCGGATGGAGATATTTCCGCAACCAAGGCTCGTAACGCGTTACGGTTTTCAATTCTGAATAGAGAATTAACAGACCTTTCCATGGATGTGCCAAACTCAAATTTTTTTTTTTCAATTAATTTTGGGAAAAATCATGGACTAACCACTTGTCTATAAAAATCATTATTTTTTCGAAGTTCACCAATCCCATCGAGATATACATCAAACGAAAGGTCTGTTCAATACCTACACACACCTGTAAGCCAAATCGTCCTGCGTGGTCTGGTTAGCGAAATATGGCCATCCAAAGTGATTTCACTGATTCCACAGATTTTTGAGCTTTAACTACCTAACAATGTGCTTGGGTGGCGATATTTCCGAAACCAGGCCTTGTAAAAGGTTGCGGTTTCCAAAATTTCTAGTCAATTTTGTAAGAGCTATTCACGGGTGAAAACCAGAAGGTTCTGCGAGGTCTGGTTATCGAAATATGGCCACCCAAAGTGATTTTACTGAAAATTGACCCAAATCTAAAAAAGTCATCGGATGCGGATGGAGATATTTCCGCAACCAAGGCTCGTAACGCGTTACGGTTTTCAATTCTGAATAGAGAATTAACAGACCTTTCCATGGATGTGCCAAACTCAAAATTTTTTTTTTCAATTAATTTTGGGAAAAATCATGGACTAACCACTTGTCTATAAAAATCATTATTTTTTCGAAGTTCACCAATCCCATCGAGATATACATCAAACGAAAGGTCTGTTCAATACCTACACACACCTGTAAGCCAAATCGTCCTGCGTGGTCTGGTTAGCGAAATATGGCCATCCAAAGTGATTTCACTGATTCCACAGATTTTTGAGCTTTAACTACCTAACAATGTGCTTGGGTGGCGATATTTCCGAAACCAGGCCTTATAAAAGGTTGCGGTTTCCAAAATTTCTAGTCAATTTTGTAAGAGCTATTCACGGGTGAAAACCAGAAGGTTCTGCGAGGTCTGGTTAGCGAAATATGGCCATCCAAAGTGATTTCACTGATTCCACAGATTTTTGAGCTTTAACTACCTAACAATGTGCTTGGGTGGCGATATTTCCGAAACCAGGCCTTGTAAAAGGTTGCGGTTTCCAAAATTTCTAGTCAATTTTGTAAGAGCTATTCACGGGTGAAAACCAGAAGGTTCTGCGAGGTCTGGTTATCGAAATATGGCCACCCAAAGTGATTTTACTGAAAATTGACCCAAATCTAAAAAAGTCATCGGATGCGGATGGAGATATTTCCGCAACCAAGGCTCGTAACGCGTTACGGTTTTCAATTCTGAATAGAGAATTAACAGACCTTTCCATGGATGTGCCAAACTCAAATTTTTTTTTTTCAATTAATTTTGGGAAAAATCATGGACTACACTTGTCTATAAAAATCATTATTTTTTCGAAGTTCACCAATCCCATCGAGATATACATCAAACGAAAGGTCTGTTCAATACCTACACACACCTGTAAGCCAAATCGTCCTGCGTGGTCTGGTTAGCGAAATATGGCCATCCAAAGTGATTTCACTGATTCCACAGATTTTTGAGCTTTAACTACCTAACAATGTGCTTGGGTGGCGATATTTCCGAAACCAGGCCTTGTAAAAGGTTGCGGTTTCCAAAATTTCTAGTCAATTTTGTAAGAGCTATTCACGGGTGAAAACCAGAAGGTTCTGCGAGGTCTGGTTATCGAAATATGGCCACCCAAAGTGATTTTACTGAAAATTGACCCAAATCTAAAAAAGTCATCGGATGCGGATGGAGATATTTCCGCAACCAAGGCTCGTAACGCGTTACGGTTTTCAATTCTGAATAGAGAATTAACAGACCTTTCCATGGATGTGCCAAACTCAAAATTTTTTTTTTCAATTAATTTTGGGAAAAATCATGGACTAACCACTTGTCTATAAAAATCATTATTTTTTCGAAGTTCACCAATCCCATCGAGATATACATCAAACGAAAGGTCTGTTCAATACCTACACACACCTGTAAGCCAAATCGTCCTGCGTGGTCTGGTTAGCGAAATATGGCCATCCAAAGTGATTTCACTGATTCCACAGATTTTTGAGCTTTAACTACCTAACAATGTGCTTGGGTGGCGATATTTCCGAAACCAGGCCTTGTAAAAGGTTGCGGTTTCCAAAATTTCTAGTCAATTTTGTAAGAGCTATTCACGGGTGAAAACCAGAAGGTTCTGCGAGGTCTGGTTATCGAAATATGGCCACCCAAAGTGATTTTACTGAAAATTGACCCAAATCTAAAAAAGTCATCGGATGCGGATGGAGATATTTCCGAAACCAAGGCTCGTAACGCGTTGCGGTTTTCAATTCTGAATAGAGAATTAACAGACCTTTCCATGGATGTGCCAAACTCAAAATTTTTTTTTTCAATTAATTTTGGGAAAAATCATGGACTAACCACTTGTCTATAAAAATCATTATTTTTTCGAAGTTCACCAATCCCATCGAGATATACATCAAACGAAAGGTCTGTTCAATACCTACACACACCTGTAAGCCAAATCGTCCTGCGTGGTCTGGTTAGCGAAATATGGCCATCCAAAGTGATTTCACTGATTCCACAGATTTTTGAGCTTTAACTACCTAACAATGTGCTTGGGTGGCGATATTTCCGAAACCAGGCCTTGTAAAAGGTTGCGGTTTCCAAAATTTCTAGTCAATTTTGTAAGAGCTATTCACGGGTGAAAACCAGAAGGTTCTGCGAGGTCTGGTTATCGAAATATGGCCACCCAAAGTGATTTTACTGAAAATTGACCCAAATCTAAAAAAGTCATCGGATGCGGATGGAGATATTTCCGAAACCAAGGCTCGTAACGCGTTGCGGTTTTCAATTCTGAATAGAGAATTAACAGACCTTTCCATGGATGTGCCAAACTCAAAATTTTTTTTTTCAATTAATTTTGGGAAAAATCATGGACTAACCACTTGTCTATAAAAATCATTATTTTTTCGAAGTTCACCAATCCCATCGAGATATACATCAAACGAAAGGTCTGTTCAATACCTACACACACCTGTAAGCCAAATCGTCCTGCGTGGTCTGGTTAGCGAAATATGGCCATCCAAAGTGATTTCACTGATTCCACAGATTTTTGAGCTTTAACTACCTAACAATGTGCTTGGGTGGCGATATTTCCGAAACCAGGCCTTGTAAAAGGTTGCGGTTTCCAAAATTTCTAGTCAATTTTGTAAGAGCTATTCACGGGTGAAAACCAGAAGGTTCTGCGAGGTCTGGTTATCGAAATATGGCCACCCAAAGTGATTTTACTGAAAATTGACCCAAATCTAAAAAAGTCATCGGATGCGGATGGAGATATTTCCGCAACCAAGGCTCGTAACGCGTTGCGGTTTTCAATTCTGAATAGAGAATTAACAGACCTTTCCATGGATGCGCCAAACTCAAAATTTTTTTTTTCAATTAATTTTGGGAAAAATCATGGACTAACCACTTGTCTATAAAAATCATTATTTTTTCGAAGTTCACCAATCCCATCGAGATATACATCAAACGAAAGGTCTGTTCAATACCTACACACACCTGTAAGCCAAATCGTCCTGCGTGGTCTGGTTAGCGAAATATGGCCATCCAAAGTGATTTCACTGATTCCACAGATTTTTGAGCTTTAACTACCTAACAATGTGCTTGGGTGGCGATATTTCCGAAACCAGGCCTTGTAAAAGGTTGCGGTTTCCAAAATTTCTAGTCAATTTTGTAAGAGCTATTCACGGGTGAAAACCAGAAGGTTCTGCGAGGTCTGGTTATCGAAATATGGCCACCCAAAGTGATTTTACTGAAAATTGACCCAAATCTAAAAAAGTCATCGGATGCGGATGGAGATATTTCCGCAACCAAGGCTCGTAACGCGTTGCGGTTTTCAATTCTGAATAGAGAATTAACAGACCTTTCCATGGATGTGCCAAACTCAAAATTTTTTTTTTCAATTAATTTTGGGAAAAATCATGGACTAACCACTTGTCTATAAAAATCATTATTTTTTCGAAGTTCACCAATCCCATCGAGATATACATCAAACGAAAGGTCTGTTCAATACCTACACACACCTGTAAGCCAAATCGTCCTGCGTGGTCTGGTTAGCGAAATATGGCCATCCAAAGTGATTTCACTGATTCCACAGATTTTTGAGCTTTAACTACCTAACAATGTGCTTGGGTGGCGATATTTCCGAAACCAGGCCTTGTGAAAGGTTGCGGTTTCCAAAATTTCTAGTCAATTTTGTAAGAGCTGTTCACGGGTGAAAACCAGAAGGTTCTGCGAGGTCTGGTTAGCGAAATATGGCCATCCAAAGTGATTTCACTGATTCCACAGATTTTTGAGCTTTAACTACCTAACAATGTGCTTGGGTGGCGATATTTCCGAAACCAGGCCTTGTAAAAGGTTGCGGTTTCCAAAATTTTTAGTCAATTTTGTAAGAGCTATTCACGGATGAAAACCAGAAGGTTCTGCGAGGTCTGGTTAGCGAAATATGGCCATCCAAAGTGATTTCACTGATTCCACAGATTTTTGAGCTTTAACTACCTAACAATGTGCTTGGGTGGCGATATTTCCGAAACCAGGCCTTGTAAAAGGTTGCGGTTTCCAAAATTTCTAGTCAATTTTGTAAGAGCTATTCACGGGTGAAAACCAGAAGGTTCTGCGAGGTCTGGTTATCGAAATATGGCCACCCAAAGTGATTTTACTGAAAATTGACCCAAATCTAAAAAAGTCATCGGATGCGGATGGAGATATTTCCGCAACCAAGGCTCGTAACGCGTTGCGGTTTTCAATTCTGAATAGAGAATTAACAGACCTTTCCATGGATGTGCCAAACTAAATTTTTTTTTTCAATTAATTTTGGGAAAAATCGTGGACTAACCACTTGTCTATAAAAATCATTATTTTTTCGAAGTTCACCAATCCCATCGAGATATACATCAAACGAAAGGTCTGTTCAATACCTACACACACCTGTAAGCCAAATCGTCCTGCGTCGTCTGGTTAGCGAAATATGGCCATCCAAAGTGATTTCACTGATTCCACAGATTTTTGAGCTTTAACTACCTAACAATGTGCTTGGGTGGCGATATTTCCGAAACCAGGCCTTGTAAAAGGTTGCGGTTTCCAAAATTTCTAGTCAATTTTGTAAGAGCTATTCACGGATGAAAACCAGAAGGTTCTGCGAGGTCTGGTTAGCGAAATATGGCCATCCAAAGTGATTTCACTGATTCCACAGATTTTTGAGCTTTAACTACCTAACAATGTGCTTGGGTGGCGATATTTCCGAAACCAGGCCTTGTAAAAGGTTGCGGTTTCCAAAATTTCTAGTCAATTTTGTAAGAGCTATTCACGGGTGAAAACCCGAAGGTTCTGCGAGGTCTGGTTATCGAAATATGGCCACCCAAAGTGATTTTACTGAAAATTGACCCAAATCTAAAAAAGTCATCGGATGCGGATGGAGATATTTCCGAAACCAAGGCTCGTAACGCGTTGCGGTTTTCAATTCTGAATAGAGAATTAACAGACCTTTTCATGGATGTGCCAAACTCAAAATTTTTTTTTTCAATTAATTTTGGGAAAAATCATGGACTAACCACTTGTCTATAAAAATCATTATTTTTTCGAAGTTCACCAATCCCATCGAGATATACATCAAACGAAAGGTCGGTTCAATACCTACACACACCTGTAAGCCAAATCGTCCTGCGTGGTCTGGTTAGCGAAATATGGCCATCCAAAGTGATTTCACTGATTCCACAGATTTTTGAGCTTTAACTACCTAACAATGTGCTTGGGTGGCGATATTTCCGAAACCAGGCCTTGTGAAAGGTTGCGGTTTCCAAAATTTCTAGTCAATTTTGTAAGAGCTATTCACGGGTGAAAACCAGAAGGTTCTGCGAGGTCTGGTTAGCGAAATATGGCCATCCAAAGTGATTTCACTGATTCCACAGATTTTTGAGCTTTAACTACCTAACAATGTGCTTGGGTGGCGATATTTCCGAAACCAGGCCTTGTAAAAGGTTGCGGTTTCCAAAATTTCTAGTCAATTTTGTAAGAGCTATTCACGGGTAAAAACCAGAAGGTTCTGCGAGGTCTGGTTATCGAAATATGGCCACCCAAAGTGATTTTACTGAAAATTGACCCAAATCTAAAAAAGTCATCGGATGCGGATGGAGATATTTCCGAAACCAAGGCTCGTAACGCGTTGCGGTTTTCAATTCTGAATAGAGAATTAACAGACCTTTCCATGGATGTGCCAAACTCAAAATTTTTTTTTTCAATTAATTTTGGGAAAAATCATGTATCTAACCACTTGTTTATAAAAATCATTATTTTTTCGAAGTTCACCAATCCCATCGAGATATACATCAAACGAAAGGTCTGTTCAATACCTACACACACCTGTAAGCAAAATCGTCCTGCGTGGTCTGGTTAGCGAAATATGGCCATCCAAAGTGATTTCACTGATTCCACAGATTTTTGAGCTTTAACTACCTAACAATGTGCTTGGGTGGCGATATTTCCGAAACCAGGCCTTGTAAAAGGTTGCGGTTTCCAAAATTTCTAGTCAATTTTGTAAGAGCTATTCACGGGTGAAAACCAGAAGGTTCTGCGAGGTCTGGTTATCGAAATATGGCCACCCAAAGTGATTTTACTGAAAATTGACCCAAATCTAAAAAAGTCATCGGATGCGGATGGAGATATTTCCGCAACCAAGGCTCGTAACGCGTTGCGGTTTTCAATTCTGAATAGAGAATTAACAGACCTTTCCATGGATGTACCAAACTCAAAATTTTTTTTTTCAATTAATTTTGGGAAAAATCATGGACTAACCACTTGTCTATAAAAATCATTATTTTTTCGAAGTTCACCAATCCCATCGAGATATACATCAAACGAAAGGTCTGTTCAATACCTACACACACCTGTAAGCCAAATCGTCCTGCGTGGTCTGGTTAGCGAAATATGGCCATCCAAAGTGATTTCACTGATTCCACAGATTTTTGAGCTTTAACTACCTAACAATGTGCTTGGGTGGCGATATTTCCGAAACCAGGCCTTGTAAAAGGTTGCGGTTTCCAAAATTTCTAGTCAATTTTGTAAGAGCTATTCACGGGTGAAAACCAGAAGGTTCTGCGAGGTCTGGTTATCGAAATATGGCCACCCAAAGTGATTTTACTGAAAATTGACCCAAATCTAAAAAAGTCATCGGATGCGGATGGAGATATTTCCGAAACCAAGGCTCGTAACGCGTTGCGGTTTTCAATTCTGAATAGAGAATTAACAGACCTTTCCATGGATGTGCCAAACTCAAAATTTTTTTTTTCAATTAATTTTGGGAAAAATCATGGACTAACCACTTGTCTATAAAAATCATTATTTTTTCGAAGTTCACCAATCCCATCGAGATATACATCAAACGAAAGGTCTGTTCAATACCTACACACACCTGTAAGCCAAATCGTCCTGCGTGGTCTGGTTAGCGAAATATGGCCATCCAAAGTGATTTCACTGATTCCACAGATTTTTGAGCTTTAACTACCTAACAATGTGCTTGGGTGGCGATATTTCCGAAACCAGGCCTTGTGAAAGGTTGCGGTTTCCAAAATTTCTAGTCAATTTTGTAAGAGCTATTCACGGGTGAAAACCAGAAGGTTCTGCGAGGTCTGGTTAGCGAAATATGGCCATCCAAAGTGATTTCACTGATTCCACAGATTTTTGAGCTTTAACTACCTAACAATGTGCTTGGGTGGCGATATTTCCGAAACCAGGCCTTGTGAAAGGTTGCGGTTTCCAAAATTTCTAGTCAATTTTGTAAGAGCTATTCACGGGTGAAAACCAGAAGGTTCTGCGAGGTCTGGTTATCGAAATATGGCCACCCAAAGTGATTTTACTGAAAATTGACCCAAATCTAAAAAAGTCATCGGATGCGGATGGAGATATTTCCGAAACCAAGGCTCGTAACGCGTTGCGGTTTTCAATTCTGAATAGAGAATTAACAGACCTTTCCATGGATGTGCCAAACTCAAAATTTTTTTTTTCAATTAATTTTGGGAAAAATCATGTAACCACTTGTTTATAAAAATCATTATTTTTTCGAAGTTCACCAATCCCATCGAGATATACATCAAACGAAAGGTCTGTTCAATACCTACACACACCTGTAAGCAAAATCGTCCTGCGTGGTCTGGTTAGCGAAATATGGCCATCCAAAGTGATTTCACTGATTCCACAGATTTTTGAGCTTTAACTACCTAACAATGTGCTTGGGTGGCGATATTTCCGAAACCAGGCCTTGTAAAAGGTTGCGGTTTCCAAAATTTCTAGTCAATTTTGTAAGAGCTATTCACGGGTGAAAACCAGAGGGTTCTGCGAGGTCTGGTTATCGAAATATGGCCACCCAAAGTGATTTTACTGAAAATTGACCCAAATCTAAAAAAGTCATCGGATGCGGATGGAGATATTTCCGCAACCAAGGCTCGTAACGCGTTGCGGTTTTCAATTCTGAATAGAGAATTAACAGACCTTTCCATGGATGTGCCAAACTCAAAATTTTTTTTTTCAATTAATTTTGGGAAAAATCATGGACTAACCACTTGTCTATAAAAATCATTATTTTTTCGAAGTTCACCAATCCCATCGAGATATACATCAAACGAAAGGTCTTTTCAATACCTACACACACCTGTAAGCCAAATCGTCCTGCGTGGTCTGGTTAGCGAAATATGGCCATCCAAAGTGATTTCACTGATTCCACAGATTTTTGAGCTTTAACTACCTAACAATGTGCTTGGGTGGCGATATTTCCGAAACCAGGCCTTGTAAAAGGTTGCGGTTTCCAAAATTTCTAGTCAATTTTGTAAGAGCTATTCACGGGTGAAAACCAGAAGGTTCTGCGAGGTCTGGTTATCGAAATATGGCCACCCAAAGTGATTTTACTGAAAATTGACCCAAATCTAAAAAAGTCATCGGATGCGGATGGAGATATTTCCGAAACCAAGGCTCGTAACGCGTTGCGGTTTTCAATTCTGAATAGAGAATTAACAGACCTTTCCATGGATGTGCCAAACTCAAAATTTTTTTTTTCAATTAATTTTGGGAAAAATCATGGACTAACCACTTGTCTATAAAAATCATTATTTTTTCGAAGTTCACCAATCCCATCGAGATATACATCAAACGAAAGGTCTGTTCAATACCTACACACACCTGTAAGCCAAATCGTCCTGCGTGGTCTGGTTAGCGAAATATGGCCATCCAAAGTGATTTCACTGATTCCACAGATTTTTGAGCTTTAACTACCTAACAATGTGCTTGGGTGGCGATATTTCCGAAACCAGGCCTTGTAAAAGGTTGCGGTTTCCAAAATTTCTAGTCAATTTTGTAAGAGCTATTCACGGGTGAAAACCAGAAGGTTCTGCGAGGTCTGGTTAGCGAAATATGGCCACCCAAAGTGATTTTACTGAAAATTGACCCAAATCTAAAAAAGTCATCGGATGCGGATGGAGATATTTCCGAAACCAAGGCTCGTAACGCGTTGCGGTTTTCAATTCTGAATAGAGAATTAACAGACCTTTCCATGGATGTGCCAAACTCAAAATTTTTTTTTTCAATTAATTTTGGGAAAAATCATGTAACCACTTGTTTATAAAAATCATTATTTTTTCGAAGTTCACCAATCCCATCGAGATATACATCAAACGAAAGGTCTGTTCAATACCTACACACACCTGTAAGCAAAATCGTCCTGCGTGGTCTGGTTAGCGAAATATGGCCATCCAAAGTGATTTCACTGATTCCACAGATTTTTGAGCTTTAACTACCTAACAATGTGCTTGGGTGGCGATATTTCCGAAACCAGGCCTTGTAAAAGGTTGCGGTTTCCAAAATTTCTAGTCAATTTTGTAAGAGCTATTCACGGGTGAAAACCAGAAGGTTCTGCGAGGTCTGGTTATCGAAATATGGCCAAAGTGATTTCACTGATTCCACAGATTTTTGAGCTTTAACTACCTAACAATGTGCTTGGGTGGCGATATTTCCGAAACCAGGCCTTGTAAAAGGTTGCGGTTTCCAAAATTTCTAGTCAATTTTGTAAGAGCTATTCACGGGTGAAAACCAGAAGGTTCTGCGAGGTCTGGTTATCGAAATATGGCCACCCAAAGTGATTTTACTGAAAATTGACCCAAATCTAAAAAAGTCATCGGATGCGGATGGAGATATTTCCGAAACCAAGGCTCGTAACGCGTTGCGGTTTTCAATTCTGAATAGAGAATTAACAGACCTTTCCATGGATGTGCCACCCAAAGTGATTTTACTGAAAATTGACCCAAATCTAAAAAAGTCATCGGATGCGGATGGAGATATTTCCGCAACCAAGGCTCGTAACGCGTTGCGGTTTTCAATTCTGAATAGAGAATTAACAGACCTTTCCATGGATGTGCCAAACTCAAAATTTTTTTTTTCAATTAATTTTGGGAAAAATCATGGACCTATAAAAATCATTATTTTTTCGAAGTTCACCAATCCCATCGAGATATACATCAAACGAAAGGTCTGTTCAATACCTACACACACCTGTAAGCCAAATCGTCCTGCGTGGTCTGGTTAGCGAAATATGGCCATCCAAAGTGATTTCACTGATTCCACAGATTTTTGAGCTTTAACTACCTAACAATGTGCTTGGGTGGCGATATTTCCGAAACCAGGCCTTGTAAAAGGTTGCGGTTTCCAAAATTTCTAGTCAATTTTGTAAGAGCTATTCACGGGTGAAAACCAGAAGGTTCTGCGAGGTCTGGTTATCGAAATATGGCCACCCAAAGTGATTTTACTGAAAATTGACCCAAATCTAAAAAAGTCATCGGATGCGGATGGAGATATTTCCGAAACCAAGGCTCGTAACGCGTTGCGGTTTTCAATTCTGAATAGAGAATTAACAGACCTTTCCATGGATGTGCCAAACTCAAAATTTTTTTTTTCAATTAATTTTGGGAAAAATCATGGACTAACCACTTGTCTATAAAAATCATTATTTTTTCGAAGTTCACCAATCCCATCGAGATATACATCAAACGAAAGGTCTGTTCAATACCTACACACACCTGTAAGCCAAATCGTCCTGCGTGGTCTGGTTAGCGAAATATGGCCATCCAAAGTGATTTCACTGATTCCACAGATTTTTGAGCTTTAACTACCTAACAATGTGCTTGGGTGGCGATATTTCCGAAACCAGGCCTTGTAAAAGGTTGCGGTTTCCAAAATTTCTAGTCAATTTTGTAAGAGCTATTCGCGGGTGAAAACCAGAAGGTTCTGCGAGGTCTGGTTATGGAAATATGGCCACCCAAAGTGATTTTACTGAAAATTGACCCAAATCTAAAAAAGTCATCGGATGCGGATGAAGATATTTCCGCAACCAAGGCTCGTAACGCGTTGCGGTTTTCAATTCTGAATAGAGAATTAATAGACCTTTCCATCGATGTGCCAAACTCAAAAATTTATTTTTTTATTAATTTTGGAAGGTAGATACTTTTAGCATTTTTCTTAAACTAAACTCGTTCGGTTAGGATTAATTGGACAGTGATCTTAGATTAACGACAATTATTTGGGCTCTTAATGCCAATACACTTGAATAAGGTAAGGAAATAAGAGACATTTTGAAATAGAAGTGAAAGGCTTTTAATAGAATTAGCGTGATTTTAACAAAATCAAAACGATCAAATATTGTCAAATTATCTTGACTGCAATTTTTTGAATTCTGTGATTGCGTTAATAATTTGTCAACTTCAATACAAAGGCTTCAACGACGAGAATTGTACTCTTCTTTCACGTCGGGATTTTTGGGTTCAATCGGTTACTTAAATATTTTGTTAAGAAATGCAGCCATAACATTGCTGGTAGTAGTACACCTTGGTATAATGGTTAGTGCTCATTCGGCTGTTACGCCTCTGGCCGGATATCTGAGGTCGAAAAATGAAAGTGTTTTATTAGAATATTCTTGCTCTTGTGAGAAAATGTTAATTCCTCCATAAGCGCTTCTCATCTTAGCCGTTTGGCAGAAAATTGTAGGTTCGCTCCATAAATGCAAATAAAGAATGATTCAGAGTTGTTACTTGTTAGTCACCAGATCCTTTTTCTTATTTATTTTTTGAAATACCTGAAACATTTATTTATTTGTTTCAAAATATAAAGTATCAATTAATATTTCAATGGTGTGTTCAAAGGCTTTCCAAAGCTCCAAAACAAAACAAAAACTGAACAGTTTTCCTGGATTTTAATTTTAAAGCTAGCTCATAGTCAAGCTTGTGGATAAACACAAATTTGATAACCAACAACATTTGAAAAGAGTGACCTCAATTTCAATGTTCTCAGTGCTGGCAATCGTTTGACAGTGGAAGGACCACTTTTTGAATCAAGTGGGTTGGGTTTTCTCTCGATCTTAACTGCCAAGAACATTCAACTTGATTCAAAGCTTTCTTCTTTGATATCTTGCCATGATCCGAATATAATAAGCCTGTGCCTGACTGAAGTTAAATAATAGTAACAAATGTGTCAGAATGTTGAAAATATCATATTGAAATCAATCTGCTTAATGCTTCTACAACCTACTTCTACTTCTCGAAAACACGTTATATTGACTATAGAATTTTCTGCTACCAAACTTTTCGATACATCGTTATTATGCATATACATACAATTCTCACCCTCCATCCCTCGTCTTCTCAGAAAGAAAAATATTCCCAATCCTTGAAATGTATAGACAACTTT
The DNA here is from genome assembly GCA_911387755.1 of Chrysotoxum bicinctum. Lineage (NCBI taxonomy): Eukaryota > Metazoa > Arthropoda > Insecta > Diptera > Syrphidae > Chrysotoxum > Chrysotoxum bicinctum. Next base: position 78,737,277 of record OU426990.1, read on the forward strand.
TGTAATCTAAAACATTTTCTATTGTAAATTTCAAAAGTCCTGACAGTTCTTTGAAATAAATATAATGTTCTTCAGAATACAATTGACATATTTTGTTATGGATTTCGCCTGGACAATATGAAGTAGTTTATATTCCACATACTCGTAACTCTAAGTCAGATAGAGCACTTGCCGACAAGTGCATTAAGATTTACTCGATTCCTACACAAAGGGGGTTAAAGTTTGTAGATATTATAATAATATTGTAGTTATTCTAAAGTATGTACATATAGTGTATTCGGTAACGAACTTGGTTGTTAAACCTTGGCTGTGTAGGAAATGAAGTTGCTCAACTAATCGCTTCCAATTACATGACAACCTGTTCAACGTCATTAGTAGGCAAATTTTATGTTCACAGGAAAAGAATATTAAGAAGTTTGTTGGCATTTATAGTTTGCAGGTACAATTTCTACCTTGGGCATTAAGGTACGGTCTCTGTCACGTGATTTCTATCATTATTATTTCCTAATGTACGAGTAGATACGAAATATTTTTCCTTTTATAGAAAAGGATTACATAAACGGACAACACGATTTCACTGATGAAGAATCATCCGAAAGAATCACATCTCCCTAAAGTCCAACTCGCCCAAGAAGTTCATTCAACGATGAAGATCCGAAAATTGTTGCCGATGCACTGAAGAGTATGAACGATTCCCGTTGAAAAGAAGCAATGAATGGAGAATATGCTGCTCATATCAAAAACGATACTTGGAAGTTAGTGTCATTACCAAAAGGAAACAAACCAATCAACCAAGTAAGTCAATATTCAACAAAACAGATTCAAATAGCCAATTTCAAAAATTAAAGCAAGACTACTCGCAACGTGAAGGGATCAATTACCGAGAAATTTTGTCTTCAATCGTAAGGTACACATAGATTAGGTTGCTGTTAAGTTTAGCAGTACGTTATGACTTGGATATTGATCAAATGAACGTTGTTAATGCTTTCTTGTAAAGTGAACTTTACGAAGAGGTCTTTCTTCAAGGAAAAGTTTGTTAGCTTAAAAAGCCATTGTATGGTCTTAAATAAGCTAGTAAAGCATGAAATAAGAAACTGTATAAAATATTGAAAAACATAGGACCTTCACAATCAAAAACAGACCCTTGCATATATTACGAGACAACCGGCGAAAATCAAACTTTTTTGACTATTCACGTAGACGATGTACTAAGCTTTTCTAACAATAAGGACAGAACCGAAATTCGTTTAACGTAGACACGTCCTGTCAGTTGAGGCCCAATTCCACAGCGCATAGTGGTTTCCAGCTGGAAAAACCCAAAATGTAAAGTATTTTCTAAAGCGTAGTTAATACTATTTTTCGATTCTAGATATATGGATGAGTAAGGGGTACAATCCACAATTTTTTTTTTTAGAATTTTTTAGCTGAGTATGGCTTATACCAAAGTGACTTCTTGCAAAAGTCCAAGATTTATATATTTTTTTTTAACAATTTTAGAGTAATATTTTTTTACATATAATATTTTAATCAAATTAATATTTTTTATTTTGATTAATATTGTATTTGCCCTTAAAATGACATTAACCGTTTATTAAATTTTTCTATCAATTTCACAAACGAGGCTCTTAGTTGATGCTTTCAGTCCAGTTCTTTCAGTTTCATGGTCTATAAAAAAAAGCTCCACGATGCTCCACGTGGATTCATAGATTATTATGACGCTTATACGAGTATATTGTATTCATGATGTTAAAACAAATTACCCATTTTGACCCATTTAGCCACAAGGGTCTTTTAAGTGAAACAATGCATGCCATGCAAACAAAATCTGAAATCAGCTTCTGGCATAACTAATGTAACGCCTTTTTTTGGTACATTATAATAGATCTACATAAATGTAGTCATCACTGCAGTTGCTTATGAACTTTCGTTGAGTGGAAGTTATAAGGCTGGTTTCATCATGCAAAATTTTGTAATTGATTACAAAGTGTTGTGCGATTTCTTTTTTAATAATTCTAGAGGAAGTTAGGGTATTGTGGCAAATATGCTTGTTTTTTTGACTTAACAGAAAAAGTTATGAAACAAATGCTCCTAAATTTGGTAGATCTTACCAAAAACATAAAAGCTACCAAGTGATTTCTTTTCGTTGAATTCTGACAATAACTGACAAAGATTTAGACAAAATATTGATAAAACCTTTAAATCGTCACTTTTGAAAGTTAAAGGGTAATGTGGTACACTATGCTGTCTATTGTGGTATGCTATACAACATTACCCAGTAGATTTTTTAAATGTGTGTAAAATCTCAAATTTCCCATTTTAACATTACAATATAAATTTTTACTTGCGACTTATAGGTAGATACTATAAGACAAGTTATGCATTCGTAAAAAAAATCGAACTCGATATTTTGATCAAAGTTGACATTACGATGATAGCGAAGACTAAAAAAGTGGGTCTCGCAATTCTGTCTGTCTGTGTGTGTGTCTGTCTGTCTGTCTGTCGGTTCGACTACAGCCTAAACGGCTTGGCCGATTTTCTTCAAACTTGGTAGGTATCATTTTTAATTTTTTTCCCCCACACGTTTTTTTTCTTTTTTTTAAGACCAAAAGTAACGGTACCAGCCATACGATTTTTTTTCGAAATTTTATAAATATTTTTTTTCTCAAAAACTGTTGGACAGAATTAAGAAATAAAAACACAAAAAAATTTCATTTAGTTAAAGATAGGTAATGGTTGAAAAAAATTTTCCAAAAATGGTTATTGAGGGTACCCCCCGTAGAACCATTTTTTTTGTTTTTGATTTTCTCAAAAACGGTACATCCGTAAGGCTCCCCAAAAACTTAAATAGAATTGTGTATTCAAATTTTGGATTTAAAAAAAAAAAATTCAAATTTTTTTTTCAAAACTCAATATTTCGAAAACCCCATGCTAGTTTTTTCTTAAACTTGATAAATAAAAGTTTCTTAATATAATCTACAAGATGTGAAAAAAAAAATTTATTTTACCTATAAATAAAGGTACCCACCATACAAATGTTAAAAAATTAAAAAAAAATGGTTTTCAAAAATCGTATTTTTCTCGAAAACGGCGCCTAGAATTTTGATAAATTTTTTTTTCTTTCAATTAATTTGTATGATCTTTAATTTAATAAAAAAAATTAAATTAAGATATAACAGCTTGTACCTCCATAGAACCATTTTTTCGAATTTTGAATTTCTCATTATACACATAACGGATCTTAAATAAATTTTTTATAGAGAAGCTTTTAAAAACTCTAAAACACATTGCATTTCAAAACTTTAAAATAAATATTTTTTGAATTTTTGAAAAAAAAAAATCTATTTTTTCTTTTTTTGAAAATTCGATATCTCAGAAACGGATCAATATTTTTGTTTGTAAATTTAATTTTTATTCGAACAATAATAAAAACTTTAAATTGGTGTACCAAATTTTTTTCTTAAACATCTTTTAAAAATTTAGTATCTTCATATTCATATTTGCATAGCATTCTGTTTTTGTCTCTTACTACTAAAAGAATTTAAAAAATTAATTTTATCCTTATGAACAGTTTTCTCTAATAACATTCGTTTTTAAAATACCTAGTCTATTACATAGGAGCAAGTTCGTGCGTCCCAGTCGTGCATTTTATTTCATTCCTCACAGCATGAGTCCATGTCTTTGGAATCTCATTTTCCTACTTCAACACTTTTAGACATTTTAACGAATGAATCTTTAGAAAAAACACAAATAGCCAATTTTAAAAAGAAATAAACTTTAATGATGGGTAAAGTGGTATACTACCACCAGGACCGGCCCGAGCTAAATTAGAGCCCTGCGCAAGCTTTATCAGTGGCGCCTCTCATTTGGATTGGATTGGCGGAAAAAGTCATTTCCTCATTACCCAAGGGGTACCCTTTGCAATGCGTTTTTTTAACGAGGGATCCCCAAGAGGCCTATTCCTAGATAATACTTATATTTAATTAAAATAAATATGATTTTTATTAAAAACTAAGAAATCAAAAATATATCACAAAAATAATAGTCAAAAAATATATCACAAAAATTTAGGAACTAAAAAAAATATTTTTTGAAGTAAAAAATATTTAAAAAATAATTAAGAAACATAACAACATACAAATAATTAATCATTAATTGTTGTTGAATTAAAAGTTTTATATTCATATTTAATTTATTCAGTGTAGGAAATATTAATAAGATTATTATTTTAATAAAAATAAATAAAACCGAATTTATTTCAATAGATTAACTTTTCTGGCTTCTGTTTTGCAAACTCAGTTACCAGATCATCATAATATAATGACTTGACAAGCTCTTTCTCTATAGCCATGATTGTATAGTCAACTTATCTTTTCTGAGTCATTTGGGTCCTGAAGTAGTTTTTTATTCATTTTAGTTTAAAAAAACTACGTAATTTGAGGAAACTGTGATGGTTCAGCTGATTGCACGTTAGTGAATTGTTCTTCTGATCGCATTTCCACTAAAGAGTTTTTAGTAGCATATTTAAGAGATAAATTAGCAGACGGAGTTTGTAAATACTTACTAGTTATATTATTTTTTTCTAAAATATCAAACTAGATTAATATGCAACATATAAACTTGAAACTAAAATCTTACTTCCTAAGGACAGCATGTTTCTATTCTCAACATTTCCAGCCTCAGCTATTTCAATAAGAGCTTCATATTATAGCTTCTAAGATTTTTTTGAATGGTTTTAAAGCATTTAGTCTACTCCCGTCTGGTTTCAGAAAGGGATTTTAAGGTCGAACCAGCGAAATTTTTTGTATATACATATGTATGTCCCAACGCATTGTTGAACCTGATACAAAGTTTTATATGCATTGAGCAATGTCAAAAAACTTAACAGCTTCCACTGAACAGCAAGCTGATTAATTAAAAACCAACAGCAACCAAAGGGAATGCAAGCAGCCTGAACAAAATAAGCTCTTGGTTCAAGACACTTAATTTTGTTTTGAACACCAGCCTCTTTTCCTTTCATGTTTGAACCATTATCATAACCTTATACATACTCTTATACACTACTGGAATAGTAGCGTAGCAAGTTTTATTGTCAATACAGATTCCCTATCCTTTCTTTTGTTTTGAGTTTTTTTTTTTACCATAATACATAGACAAATAAAGTAATTAGATCAGTCAAAAAATCCCTTTTTTAAATGTAAACAATAACTGGCAAGAACAAAAAAATAGACAAACCTCAACATTAGTCATCGCATCATCATCACTCAAGTATTTCCATATTTCAATTTTCAACCCTTTGTCTCATTCTCGACACACGACAGTGATAAAATTTCACTCATAAACAGAGGCCAGTGCCAAGCTAAAACATAGTACAAGAAACATTCAACCGGAAGAGTTTAAATTCCTAGACGCAACTTTTAATTCTGCGCACTGAGTATGAATTTTGTACCTCAGAATTTCTGTTTGAGTAACATTGCTGACTTCGATTTCATATAGAAGAATTGGCATCGTGCGCATGTTACGAGTTTTATTAACATGCATACTGTTAATAGTCTGTATTTGCTGTTGAAATACTGTTTTAAGTTACACTGCATAGGGGAGGGATCTCAAAATAAAATAAATGCCTTCACTCATACACGATACACGCGATGGTGAGTGTGAAGAATAACGTAACAGTAGATTGATAAAGAGAAAAATAGCAAATTTGTAGGTATGTATCTGTTGTTAAGCGAACAAAGTTGTGCACTTTGTAAAGATTTTGTCATGTAGTTTTTTTTACTGTGGGAATGGGGGTGTGTATAGGAAATTAAACATCGACTTATTTTTGGAGAAGTAGATATGTATCTATGTATACCTATATATATGTATATCAGAATTAGCTGTTAGTTATATAATAAATACCAATATTGGAGTGAGCTATAAAAAGAAATGAGACTTAAAAAAGATGGTAGGTAGTGGTTATGAAGTAGTGGCTTTTTTAACGCTTGCCCAAGGCGCCTTTTGAGGTCAGCGCCCTGCGCATTTGCACAGCTTGCACGTATAGCTTGTCCGGCCCTGACTACCACATTAGTCACGGCTAGTATACCACATTAGCCGAAACTGTATATTTTTACAAAAATAAATAATAAAATATAAAATAAACACTTTTGAACAAAACTAAGGCTAGGACCGCACTTGCGATTTTTCGTCGAGGCGATTAAAAAATCGTAGTCGCTACAAATTATTGTCATGCACGCACTTGCGATTTTTTTGCGCGCGATTATTTAATCGCAAAAAATGAAAGACACTACTTCTTATGTGAGTGCACGCATTTGCTACAAATAAGTAGCGACAGAAAAATCGCTTGAAAAAATAGAAATTGTTTCATTTTTACAATCGCTACGATTTTTAAGTCGCATGTGCGTGCATTCACATTTAAGGCCACGTGTCTTACTTTTTGCGACTAAGAAATCGTGGATTAAAAATCGCAAATGCGTGCATGCCAATTTCTCTTCGCGACTACGATTTTTAGGTCGTAGTAATTTAAATCGCAAGTGTGGGCATATCCATTTGTGTTTCATTTAAATTTACGACAATCGCATCGCAAGAAAAATGAAACAACTTGCGACTTTTAAATCGTCATGATTTGTTGGTAGCAAGTGCGTTCATTCTCATTTAAATTCATGTGTTCTATTTTTGCGACTAAAAAATCGTGCGATTGAAATCGCAAGTGCGGTCCTAGCTTAACTGTTGTTTTTCGTAGACGATTAATTTATTTTTGCACAGAATTTATAAACTAGCTTTCAGAGCACACAAACACTTTTTGTTTGACCAAAAAAAAAATCAACTTCACGCAATAACCCTTTTCAAATATTTGCTCGAGATATACGAAGATTTTTGACTTGATTTAACACGAGTTCTAAGTTTTATTTATATTACCGTCCGCTTAGGTAAAAACCGTTGAAGAAACATGAATTACCTATACAATACAATACAATACAAATACAATACAAATACAATACAAATACAATACAAATACAATACAAATACAATACAAATACAATACAAATACAATACAAATACAATACAAATACAATACAAATACAATACAAATACAATACAAATACAATACAAATACAATACAAATACAATACAAATACAATACAAATACAATACAAATACAATACAAATACAATACAAATACAATACAAATACAATACAAATACAATACAAATACAATACAAATACAATACAAATACAATACAAATACAATACAAATACAATACAAATACAATACAAATACAATACAAATACAATACAAATACAATACAAATACAATACAAATACAATACAAATACAATACAAATACAATACAAATACAATACAAATACAATACAAATACAATACAAATACAATACAAATACAATACAAATACAATACAAATACAATACAAATACAATACAAATACAATACAAATACAATACAAATACAATACAAATACAATACAAATACAATACAAATACAATACAAATACAATACAAATACAATACAAATACAATACAAATACAATACAAATACAATACAAATACAATACAAATACAATACAAATACAATACAAATACAATACAAATACAATACAAATACAATACAAATACAATACAAATACAATACAAATACAATACAAATACAATACAAATACAATACAAATACAATACAAATACAATACAAATACAATACAAATACAATACAAATACAATACAAATACAATACAAATACAATACAAATACAATACAAATACAATACAAATACAATACAAATACAATACAAATACAATACAAATACAATACAAATACAAAAACAAACATACAATACAATACAAATACAATACAAATACAATACAAATACAATACAAATACAATACAAATACAATACAAATACAATACAAATACAATACAAATACAATACAAATACAATACAATACAATACAAATACAAATACAAATACAAATACAATAAATACAATACAAATACAATACAAATACAATACAAATACAATACAAATACAATACAAATACAATACAAATACAATACAAATACAATACAAATACAATACAAATACAATACAAATACAATACAAATACAATACAAATACAATACAAATACAATACAAATACAATACAAATACAATACAAATACAAACAAATACAATACAAATACAATACAAAAACAATACAAATACAATACAAATACAATACAAATACAATACAAATACAATACAAATACAATACAAATACAATACAAATACAATACAATACAATACAATACAAAACAAATACAATACAAACAATACAATACAAATACAATACAAATACAATACAAATACAATACAAATACAATACAAACAATAAATACAATACAAATACAATACAAATACAAAATACAATACAAATACAATACAAATACAATACAAATACAATACAAATACAATACAAATACAATACAAATACAATACAAATACAATACAAATACATACAAATACAATACAAATACAATACAAATACAATACAAAATACAATACAAAAACAATACAAATACAATACAAATACAATACAAATACAATACAAATACAAACAAATACAATACAAATACAATACAAATACAATAAAAATACAATACAAATACAATACAAATACAATACAAATACAATACAAATACAATACAAATACAATACAAATACAATACAAATACAATACAAATACAATACAAATACAATACAAATACAATACAAATACAATACAAATACAATACAAATACAATACAAATACAATACAAATACAATACAAAACAACAATACAATACAAATACAATACAAATACAAACAAATACAATACAAATACAATACAAATACAATACAAATACAATACAAATACAATACAAATACAATACAAATACAATACAAATACAATACAAATACAATACAAATACAATACAAATACAATACAAATACAATACAAATACAATACAAATACAATACAAATACATACAAATACAATACAAATACAATACAAATACAATACAAATACAATACAAATACAATACAAATACAATACAAATACAATACAAATACAATACAAATACAATACAAATACAATACAAATACAATACAAATACAATACAAATACAATACAAATACAATACAAATACAATACAAATACAATACAAATACAATACAAATACAATACAAATAACAATACAAATACAATACAAATACAATACAAATACAATACAAATACAATACAAAAACAATACAATACAATACAAATACAATACAAATACAATACAAAACAATACAAATACAATACAAATACAATACAAAAACAATACAAATACAATACAAATACAATACAAATACAATACAAATACAATACAAATACAATACAAATACAATACAAATACAATACAAATACAATACAAATACAATACAAATACAATACAAATACAATACAAATACAATACAAATACAATACAAATACAATACAAATACAATACAAATACAATACAAATACAATACAAATACAATACAAATACAATACAAATACAATACAAATACAATACAAATACAATACAAATACAATACAAATACAATACAACAATACAAATACAATACAAATACAATACAAATACAATACAAATACAATACAAATACAATACAAATACAATACAAATACAATACAAATACAATACAAATACAATACAAATACAATACAAATACAATACAAATACAATACAAATACAATACAAATACAATACAAATACAATACAAATACAATACAAATACAATACAAATACAATACAAATACAATACAAATACAATACAAATACAATACAAATACAATACAAATACAATACAAATACAATACAAATACAATACAAATACAATACAAATACAATACAAATACAATACAAATACAATACAAATACAATACAAATACAATACAAATACAATACAAATACAATACAAATACAATACAAATACAATACAAATACAATACAAATACAATACAAATACAATACAAATACAATACAAATACAATACAAATACAATACAAATACAATACAAATACAATACAAATACAATACAAATACAATACAAATACAATACAAATACAATACAAATACAATACAAATACAATACAAATACAATACAAATACAATACAAATACAATACAAATACAATACAAATACAATACAAATACAATACAAATACAATACAAATACAATACAAATACAATACAAATACAATACAAATACAATACAAATACAATACAAATACAATACAAATACAATACAAATACAATACAAATACAATACAAATACAATACAAATACAATACAAATACAATACAAATACAATACAAATACAATACAAATACAATACAAATACAATACAAATACAATACAAATACAATACAAATACAATACAAATACAATACAAATACAATACAAATACAATACAAATACAATACAAATACAATACAAATACAATACAAATACAATACAAATACAATACAAATACAATACAAATACAATACAAATACAATACAAATACAATACAAATACAATACAAATACAATACAAATACAATACAAATACAATACAAATACAATACAAATACAATACAAATACAATACAAATACAATACAAATACAATACAAATACAATACAAATACAATACAAATACAATACAAATACAATACAAATACAATACAAATACAATACAAATACAATACAAATACAATACAAATACAATACAAATACAATACAAATACAATACAAATACAATACAAATACAATACAAATACAATACAAATACAATACAAATACAATACAAATACAATACAAATACAATACAAATACAATACAAATACAATACAAATACAATACAAATACAATACAAATACAATACAAATACAATACAAATACAATACAAATACAATACAAATACAATACAAATACAATACAAATACAATACAAATACAATACAAATACAATACAAATACAATACAAATACAATACAAATACAATACAAATACAATACAAATACAATACAAATACAATACAAATACAATACAAATACAATACAAATACAATACAAATACAATACAAATACAATACAAATACAATACAAATACAATACAAATACAATACAAATACAATACAAATACAATACAAATACAATACAAATACAATACAAATACAATACAAATACAATACAAATACAATACAAATACAATACAAATACAATACAAATACAATACAAATACAATACAAATACAATACAAATACAATACAAATACAATACAAATACAATACAAATACAATACAAATACAATACAAATACAATACAAATACAATACAAATACAATACAAATACAATACAAATACAATACAAATACAATACAAATACAATACAAATACAATACAAATACAATACAAATACAATACAAATACAATACAAATACAATACAAATACAATACAAATACAATACAAATACAATACAAATACAATACAAATACAATACAAATACAATACAAATACAATACAAATACAATACAAATACAATACAAATACAATACAAATACAATACAAATACAATACAAATACAATACAAATACAATACAAATACAATACAAATACAATACAAATACAATACAAATACAATACAAATACAATACAAATACAATACAAATACAATACAAATACAATACAAATACAATACAAATACAATACAAATACAATACAAATACAATACAAATACAATACAAATACAATACAAATACAATACAAATACAATACAAATACAATACAAATACAATACAAATACAATACAAATACAATACAAATACAATACAAATACAATACAAATACAATACAAATACAATACAAATACAATACAAATACAATACAAATACAATACAAATACAATACAAATACAATACAAATACAATACAAATACAATACAAATACAATACAAATACAATACAAATACAATACAAATACAATACAAATACAATACAAATACAATACAAATACAATACAAATACAATACAAATACAATACAAATACAATACAAATACAATACAAATACAATACAAATACAATACAAATACAATACAAATACAATACAAATACAATACAAATACAATACAAATACAATACAAATACAATACAAATACAATACAAATACAATACAAATACAATACAAATACAATACAAATACAATACAAATACAATACATATACAATACAAATACAATACAAATACAATACAAATACAATACAAATACAATACAAATACAATACAAATACAATACAAATACAATACAAATACAATACAAATACAATACAAATACAATACAAATACAATACAAATACAATACAAATACAATACAAATACAATACAAATACAACACAAATACAATACAAATACAATACAAATGCAATACAAATACAATGCAAATACAATACAACGACCTAGTCGTGCGACTCAGTTGTGCGACCTAGTCTAATGGCACACACACACACACACACGCACACACATAAACAAAAAAAATGAAGGAACATAAATGTCCCCCTTAACAATCACTGATGATTAGTGATCAAGCACTTAAGATTGGTAGATGACTTTCCTTTATCAAGCTAATTTTATATCACAATTTATTATTTGGATCAACTTGAATTGAGTTGTATGTTGATCAAATATAAGCTGCTAACTTTTTATTTTAATGGTTTAATTCCATTTATATTCCATTTGTTTACGTTCAAGGGCTTATGAGACCCTTATAATGTTAACCACAACTCGAGCGATGAAATTAAGGAGGGTGAAAGAGGGGGTGTCGATGAAAATTTGATTTGAAAGTTTGGAAATCTTTATTTGGACCTTTACAATTTTTTTCTGCTGTTAAGTGGAAATGTTGATCTACATTTGTGGAAGTTTTTCGCATTTTCCATGACTCCGCAAGATTTCTGGTAATAACTGTTTGTGTTCCATCATACCTGTCATAGAACAGTCGTCCGACCCAGTCGTGTGACCCTGTCGTACGGCCCAGTCGTTACGACATAAAAAACGAAGTTTTTTTTTTCATCGTTTCTAATTAGTTTTCCACCAATGTAGATTTATATTTCAATAATTTTTATTTTTATCAAATATTTTTTTATATCGAAAAGGCTCCTTTCAATTCGTCGCCCTAGTGACACAAGAACGTAACTACATTTTTTACGATTTTAGACTGGGTATCCTTCATTTCTTAAAATATAACATTCTATATTATGGCAAAAAATTGTACCTCTTAGTGAAGTAGCTTAGAAGTTACCACTTGCCGTATCAACATTTTTTTCAAAATAATTCGAAGCAAACAAACGTATGCGGCGTTACATTTCTATGACCCAAATTCTAGAAATTTGAATTGTATTTGTCGTACGTACTGGGTCGTACGACTTGGTCGTGCAACTGGGTCGTACGACCCAGGAAAAACAACTTTGTGTTCGAACGTTGTCGTCGTGAATGTTGAGCTGGAATTCTAACTGACTTTTTTGTATTTCTTCGATCAACGAAGTAAGATATTGTATCTGTTTTTTTGGTGTCTCTTAGCTTTTCCCAGAAATTTGCCTCTTCGTCAAAATAAGTGTTACACTTTCTGGGGCATTTTGAACAGTATTTGGGTTGTACACTTTGCGCTGTGACTCTTTTCCAACGGATTGACACATATGACTTCTTACACGATTGAAATAAAGGCTTTCGAATATTATTTTTCCACGGTTTGGGATCAAGCTTTCGCTTTCTTTCTGGTGTAGCATCGTTCTCTTCACCAACGCTGTCAACTGTATCGACTTCAATATCAACAAAAGCTTAATCAAATCTTAATTGATGACATGACAATTAGTTGTTGAATTTGAAGTACACGTGCAGGTCCAACGGTTAAAGCTTATTTGAATTTCTATAGAAACGTATCTTCAACTCAAATTTCAAAATTTCAAATTTCTAGAATTTGGGACATAGAAAATTAACGCCGCATACGTTTGTTTGCTTCGAATTTTTTTTGAAAAAAATGTTGATACAGCAAGTGGTAACTTCTAAGCTACTTCACTAAGAGCTACAATTTTTTGCCATAATATAGAATGCTATATTTTAAGAAATGTAGCAAATGAAAAGAAAACAAATGAAAAAAAAAATGTAGAAATGTATGGGTCGTATAACTGGGTAGTACGACTGGGTAGTACGACTGGGTCGTACGCACTGGGTCGTACGTCTAGGTCGTACAACTGGATCGTACGTCTAGGTCGTGAAACTGGGTCGTACGTCTAGGTAGTACGACTGGGTCGCACGTCTAGTTCGTACGACTGGGTCGCACGACCGTTCTATGACAGTATTATTATTTTATAAAGAACATAACGACTGGCTTCAGTATTTTCCAATAGACAGGACCAACGATGCCGATGATAAAAAAATCTACGACTGGATACATTTTACCAAGGTTGAGTTATTTCTTAGAATGCAAAAAAGCAACCGACTGTCACACTACTTTTCACTACAGAAGCGAAATATATGACTTTGGCTTCAATCTTTTCTAAAGGAACTTACCAACTGGAACAGGGAAAGGAACTAGTATTGAGGTGTGACAACAAACGCGCAATAAACATTTCGCAAAACCATATGTATCATGCACGCGTTCATTTTATACGGGATCTTATAGATTTAAACAAGTTGAAGATCAAATAAATGAAAGCATCAGATGACATGCTTGCAGACGTAATGGCCAATTAACTGCCAGCAACATTAGCAAGGCCACCACAATTTAATTGGCATTAAAAACATTTTCGTAAATTAAAAAAAAAACATGTTGACAAAAAAAACATATTATCCATAATTAATATTTTAAAACCAACATGACCGCATAAAGCAAACAAGCAATATTATTTAATAAATTGCCATTATGTCCTTGTGTCAACAAATGTCCCTTTTCTCTATCCAAACATACTCAACACCTAAAACAAACATATAAACTGATTGACAAGCCGGGTATTTTAGGAAAAAAAATCAAAAATATTTATGCTTCATCAAGCTGTTCCCTAATTTGCCATACCAAAGTATAGAGACGCTCCAGCTGTATTCCACTTCCAATCCTTTTTTCATATAAAATTGAGCAGAAGTAGCTATGCTCAATCTAATTTCGCTAATTATTTTGGTTTCGTTTCGGGTAAGGCTGCGGGCATGGAAAATGCTGGCTCCGCAGACATTCGCCATCACCAACAACGATTATCATCATCAACATTAATCCTGAGTGCCAGCAACTGGAAATATTTTCACAGGACCTCCACGAATTATATTTTATTTTATTTGATTTGATTTGACGTGCTGAAGCTCTTTGGCGGGGTAGGTTTAATGCGGTTGCCATGGCAAATCATTTTTCGTATAATTAAAGGGTGGCATAGATAGCCGGCTGGGTTGAGTGATGATTGGGGGAGGGGTGGGTTAGGGTATTTTCTTTTGTTTTTGGATGCCATTGCCGAGGTAGTTCATAGTCTTGCAAATTAAACTTTAACATCTTTATGCAATGGCCTCGAATTAAGTTTTCCTATTGCAACGACGAAAATAATAATTGAATTTGAACAAGTTGAAGAAGTTTAATATTCCTTTCTCTTTGAAAATTGTTGATCCTTTCGAGGAGAAATATTTAAGCGAAAATGAAACAAAAGCACGTAGGAGAAGAGGCGAAGACAGCTAGACCTTTAAGGACATCTTGAACTGTATGTGAGCTGGTACTTTAGTCGGATTATGCGAGATTAAAAAAAAAAAATACTTCTCAAAAATCAAATTAATTTATAAGGATCATCATTCATTCAAGAGTAGAGTGGTCACCTTCCTCAAATGGACACGAATTGAAATGTGACAACAATTATATTCGAAATAAATAAAAAAACGAAGTGTCATCCAGAGATAGATGATAGCCAATATAAATGTTGAATTCATTAAATCAAATGAAATGCCATCCATCACAGAACGAATCTTTCATGTACACAAGAAGTGTGTCTTTTATATTTTTTTTAAAATAAATAAGTCTCCTGATAGACCTCTGAGGGCTTTCTGTCAATGGTGTTCAGTTGAAGGAACAAATAATTTACTCCAGCATTGATGATGAGTGAATTATTGCGATAGAAGACAGAGGAAGTCCGGAAACAGGTCTTCTAAATAAAAATAAATCTGGATAAAAGCGAAAGGTAATTTTGAAAAGAATGTCGACATTTGTGACGAATCGCTTTTTTTGTTTTTGTTATTTTGAAGAAGGACACTGATTCCATTTACAATGTCATTTAAAATGTTAAATTGCTTTTCTTTATTTAGTTTTTCGATATACATATGTATGTACAAGAAATTCGTGGTTATAACCTGTTTAACTTGAAAGAAAGTTGATAAAAGTTTGTTAAGTATAAGTCACCATTTTGGACATATTTACCGCCTTATTTATTAGTTGTCACTAATACTCGGTTCAACCTTGGAATAATTAAAGCGAACCGAAGCACTTACTTCAGATTTACGCCACGTCAAACGAATCCTTATTTATAATATATTTTCTGGGCCGTTTTACGAGTAGCTACGCCTTCCTTATATCAAATATTCTACAAAAAAAAGTCACAAATCTAAAACTCTGGTTATTATAAACGTAAGCAAACCCCAGCTAATGTCCATTGCTATTCATTTTATTATCATTGTATGCATATTGGAAATTGGATACATTTAAAATTGGATTGTATAAAGTTCAAATCCTATATAAATTAATGTACCAACCGCATTGCGTCCCCAATATCGTACAACTGTTAGAGCGTTTGAAAAATGTTAATTATTTATTAATGCAAAATATCTATCCATTTTATCTTAGTCACAAACGAAAAAAAAATTGCTTATACTCCTTTTAGTAAATTTCACACGATGCCATGTCAAAATGACATTTAGATACTAAAACGGCTTTAAACCTTCTATGAACCAGCTTATTCCGCCTCTATTCCTCGTGTATTTTGTTTATAAATAAGCTCTTCAGGATTAGAATCGTTGTAAAGTCGAAGTAAATTTACTCCCTCGGTAAAACGAGTTAGTAAACAAGGCTGTTACAGCCGTATTAATAAAAAACGCTTATTCCACCTATATTCCATGATTTTGCTAAACCGTGGAATAGGAGTTAAGCCATGGCTTAAATATTTACATTAATAAAAACGAAATGTTCGAGGAATAGTTGAGTAATTTAAGAAAATCTACTACAACAAATAAGCCATCTCTTTTTTATATTCTGTGTCTGTCTAAAAATTGATTGTCATTTGCTTGTGTTTTATGTCGTTTTTATTTGACAATCCGGAATCACTCTCCGATCCGGAATACCAACTGAATACTTGTTTTGATTCTGGTGATTCTGAAGTTTCTTGTGATTGTATATGTGAAACATTAAATATGGAGAATAATGAAAATCAAGAATTATATTTGTTGAAAGATACAATTAGGATACAAAAAATCACAGCTGTGGAGTTTGACGTTTAGCTATATGAATGTGTGGGTGCTTCTGGTTCCGGTTTTGAATTAAAATCCAGAAGCAAATTTCTCTTCTTTTCAGAATCAGAACTGTCATTTTTTCCCAAGTGAACACTTTCAGAAGAGTCCAGAAGGCTTGTCGGTCTTTTATATACATATACGGGAATCTTGCGTGCTTTCACGGCAGGACAATTGACAAACTATCTCCCTTATTTTCACATTGCGTCACAAGCTGCATAGGGTAAAAAGATAAGGAAGCAAAATTTATATAATTTTTATTAAGCTATCTTAATTTACTTCACATTCAAATATTATTGACCGCTTTCTCCTGCCTGTTTTTTTTTAATCATAATATGGGTGCTATAAAATGCTCATATGACTTGTCGAAATCTTCTTATGACCTTAAATCCTTTCGTATTTGTCATCTTTACTTGCGATATAGGTACTATAGGGCAAGTTCTGCATTTGGAAAAAAAATCGAACTCGAGATTTTGATCAAAGTTGACATTACGATTATAGCGAAGACGAAAAAAGTGGGTCCGACAATTCCGTCTGTCTGTCTGTATGTCTGTATGTCCGTACCTCGAACTACTGCCTAAACTACTGGAGGTATTTTCTTCAAAATCGGTACTTAAGGGTCATCGGTGATTCCCTAGAGGAGAAATTGAAATTTTTTTTAGCTCTAAAACAAACGGTAGCCCCTATAAACGGCTCTAACGATTTTGATAAAAAAAATTAAGTGTGATATTATAGGCATGGACTGTATTTTGGTCGAAAAAAAAATTTGGGGGGAAATGTTATTAGGGGTACCTGTAATAGAACCGTTTTTTTATTTTCGAATTTCTCACCAACGGCTCTAACGATTTTAACCAAAATTTTTATGCAGGAGCTGCTTGGCATTTGAAAAATATAAACTAAACATTTTTTTTGAAAAAAATAGTTTTTGGATTTTTAAAAAAATAGTGCAATTTTTTTTTGAAAATTCAATATCTTGAAAACCGATGCACAATTAAATTTTTAAATTACGTTTTAAAATGTATTATATTAAATACTAACAATTTGCATATCAATTTTCTTATAAAAATTTTAAGTAAAATTTAGTACCTACATACACAAAAAACATGTTTCAGTGTGTCTGTATGTCTGTACCTCTCACTACAGCCTAAACCACTAAACCTATTTCTTTCAATCTCGGTAGTTAAGAGTGATTCTCTAGAGGAGAAATTGAAATGTTTTTTTTTTAGCTCCAAAACTAACGGTACCCCCCATACACCCGTAATGCAAACTCTTATTTATCTCGAAAACGGCTCTAACGATTTTGATCAAAAAAAAAAACTAAATGTGATACTATGGACATGGATTACATTTTGGTTAAAAAAAATTTTTGGGGCAAAATGTTATTAACGGTACCTGTCATAGAACTGTTTTTTTTTTTATTTTCGACTTTCTCATTAACGGCTCTAAGGATTTTAACCAAAAATTTTCAGCAGGAGTCTCCTTAAGTTTAAAATAATATTGTATATAAAAATATTCGAAAAAATATTTGTTAGGTTTTTTTGAAAAAAATTTTTTTTTGAAAAATCAATATCTTCAAACCTATGAACTATTAGTTTTTGAAATTATTTCCTAAAATCAATATTATTAAATACTTAAAATTCGCATCCCACATTTTTTTCTTGAAAAATTTTAAAGAAATTTCTTATATAAAAAATTTATTTAATAATAAAACGTTTTTTAAAGTTTATTTGCATAAATTCATACTTTTCCGGAAACCAGACGGCAATTTTATGCATTTGAACATTATTATCTCATTAAATCCATGTTTTATATTTATAAAATGTATCTTAAAGTACTTTTACATAAGAGCAAGTTCGTGCGATCCAGTCGTGTATTTTATTTTAAACTGCTTGGCTTTCAAAGCAAAATGAATTGACAAATCGTGAAGACACGCATTTTGCACTTTGGTTTAATTTTTTTGATAAAACAAACCAAGCTTGACAATCTTATTCCATATTTCTTCGCTAAACTACCTACGTCGGTGGTTTAGCTTAATCATAGTTAGTAAACGTCACTTAGCAAAAAATTTGTTTTATTAATGAAATTTCCCACTTAGTCCAGGACTTCATGATAAACCTCCACTAAACCATCTTTATTAATATGGGTGTTAGTGTTTAAGTTCATACAAGTTTTCTTGGTACCTCAAGGTAGCCATTTTGCCTCTCTATTATTTTGTATTATTTATTGAAGACTCGCCCTTATTGCTCAGAAGGTGGATATAACTTTTATTAGTTTCAAAATGTAAATACTTGAATACTTGGCCAAACTTTATTAAAATTAACATAAAAAAGAGAAATTGTAAATTTAAAGCTATTGCTTACATAAAATATTCAAACTTGACTAAATTCTATCCTTGGAGAACTCTCCTTGCATTAATATTTAAATGGGCTTGTACTTTCGTACTTACTTATAAGGCTCCTGATCCATGACGGTTGTCTGGATAAGGCATAACGATTTTCCATTTTCCGAAATTCTTCACGTGCTGCTTTAGCTATCTAGGCCAAGTGTTGTGGGATCGCCGATGGCCTAGTCTTTAAAAAGTAGGTATTACAAAAGGAGGAAGTTCCTTGTCACCCCGAATTAGTGGCCTGGGATTCATCATTGTTGTCCATTTAATAGATGGAGCCGATTCAATTAAGTCGACGTGTGTCTTTCTGGACTACAGGTCGCTAGTTTTATCTTCTCCTCCATCCGCCATCTTCAACCAGATGACGGGTCACACAATTGGATATCACCACATGAAGACTACAGCGAATTTAAGTGAAAGTTAAGCGCTTGTTGACAGTCCATCACGTGTGAATCACTGTCAAGTCACCCTCAATCCCAACAACGATCTTGTGTCG
This sequence comes from Chrysotoxum bicinctum, assembly GCA_911387755.1. NCBI lineage: Eukaryota > Metazoa > Arthropoda > Insecta > Diptera > Syrphidae > Chrysotoxum > Chrysotoxum bicinctum. Next base: position 78,757,729 of record OU426990.1, read on the forward strand.
AAAATCAAAATGAGCGACGAAACGCAATTCTACTTAAACGGTCAATAAGCAAATTCTGGGGCACTGAAAACCCGTGCGTCTGAGGCACGAAGAGCCATTACATCTACACAAAGCCACCATGTGGTTCGGCGATCAAGTGAGAGGAGTAATTGGGCCGTATATTTTTAGGACGCCATCAGCAATATGGTCACTGTTACTGCCAAATGCTTCAAGGCAATGATAATCGACTTACTTACTTACTTACCTTACTGCCGTGAAATTTGCGAATATGTGGTTTCAACAAGACAGTGTAACCGTACTCACAGCACGATCCACAATGGATATAGTAAAGGAAGCATTTCCTGGTCGCGTATTCTCCCATTTAGGTGATTTGATATGGTCAGCAAGATCGCCCGATTTAACCATCCCAGACTTCTTTCTTTGGAGTTACTTGAAGAAGTTGGCATATGTCAAGTAGCTTCAGATAATCGCAGCCCTTAAGGAGAATAGTCAGAAATGCGAACAGTTATCACCAGAAATTTTGAGGAAAGTGATGGAAAATGTGATGGACACAAATGGGTATCAACACTGGCGGCAGCCACTTCACGGATATCATCTTTTCCACTTACCGGACAAAATTATAAAGGCCCAAATAAAGATTTCCATCAATCAAAATTATTTTTTTTTTATTAAGTGGAAAAGTAACTCAAAAACAAAATAGGATGATACATGTTGCGCCATCTTATATAATAGGTACGGTGCAGTTGCGTTGCCTTCTATAGAAGATCATCTGTTACAATATTTCTTTGCTTGTAAAGGGTTTTACAATAAGGATTTCCGCACATTGACAGTTGATTGCTGTCATAATGGTTGAAGCTACATCTTACAGGACTATTGGCAACGTGGTGGATAATTGTAGGTTACAACTTGACGAGTTTTATGCCATGACTTGGGTTTACACCCGTATAAACTTCAACTGCCCCAGGAGTTTGGAGTTAATGACCTTAGACACTGACGTGTGTTACTCTCGAACAGTTGAAAGTTGACCCCAATTTCGGACTAAATATCATATTAAGCCACGAGGTAAATTTTTGGCATGAATGGGTCCATTAACCAGCAAAATTTTTATATTTTGGAACAATCACTATTCACTGTTACTGTTTGGCATTATCGGTCGATCATAACCAATTTCTTTTCGCTGATATGGGATAATATGGACATCCTAAATTTATGTACATACTTTCAACAAGTCGGCAGTACTTGCAACACAGCCTGACATACCACAATGGACATTTTGCACGAGCGATTTTCGACCATTGTTATCTCACGTGAAGAGACCATGAGACTCGGTAGACTTCGTCTTGTGGGGTTTTCTTATGTCACGGGTCTCCACTGCTTGAAAATCCAACATAATCAATGACATTGGTCAAATTAAGTCTGATTTATGCATCAGAGTTATGAAAATTTTGACGTTTCGGATGCGTGCCACCCAGCGAAGCTGCGATGTTATATTTTATAAATAATGTCATACATGTGTCTTCTTAATAAATGCAAAATTTCATTGATATCTAACTCACAGCTTGTTTTATATCATTGACAAAACCATCTCTTTAAGATGTGGAGGGAGTTCACATGTAGGTAGTACTGGTATTTTTTTAGAACCAACAAATAACACATTGAAGATACAAAATTCAACTTGGAAGTTAAAAAAATCTACTAATGATATACATTTACAATCCAACATGAAAATCCCATAAGGTAAGAGCTTGTTTCAACTCTTCCCCAGAGTACAAATAATCTAACAAGCATTTTCCCCGCTCTTCTGTTTCTACATAATGATTAAAAAGAAAACAATAATTGAACACTTAATTTAATCTTTTCATCTCATATGACATAAATGTTTTTCTAATCGAATTCACGTGCCACCAAAAACAATATGTTGCATAACCAAACCCATAAGTTTCTTTCGCTTCCAACAAAATATTCCCAAAATCCCCACAGCACATACATGTACTACATTGAAGTCCCGAAAACTCAGCATTTATTGTGTTTGCCTTAACTCTATTCCCTAAATGCTCGTATAAACTTGGAAAATTAAACATGCTCCCTTTTGCCGTCGAAACCTACCCCTTGTTTGGCAATAAATCACTAACATTAATTCCACATAAAATAACATTAATTCGTACAAGGAAAACAAAACAAAAAAAAATCATAAATTAATAAGCAGATAGGCAATCCCTGCTATTTAACAGGTCATCATCATTATTTAAGCTCCGTCCACCTACGACACATAGTATATTATCGTTAAACGATAGCCTTTTTGTTTTATAAAATGTTTAAATAAAGTATACACGGAGAGAAAATATTCCAGCAAAATGAGTAACCTTTTTTGAGGTCGAATTTGTACCTTTGGGATTAAAATCTCAAAGTAACAAGTTTACCATATTGGCTAAAGGCGTAACAACTGTCGTCAGCTTTAGCTGAACAAACTTGTATAACAGCTGCCTTTTTCAAAAGCTGGAAAACGCAAGGTTTGGTGCTTATCAGGAAGGGAAAAGGTGCCCAGAATCTCCATCCTCTTACAGATCTACATAATATGTACAAGTATATTCTAGACAACGCAGGGAAGCTTTTGGAAAAAGATGTTCTTCAAAAAACGCCGCTCTATAATGGGATAATGGGAGCGTTTTAAAAAGTAGCTAAGTCCACCCAAATGTGTGGAACCACTACTCAAGGTTGATCATATTGTTGGTAAATCTAGACGTCAAAAACGCCTTCAAACCAGCCAGCTGGACGAATGTGCTGACCGCTCTAGGGACCTCATTCAAGATTCTGGAATATCTCCTAAGATGGCATGCTCAAAGATAGCTTATCGGTATAGGGTATGCAGATGGCATTGCCGCGGTTATAACTCCGAAGAACCAGGTAATTCGACTAGTGAAATTCTGGATGGATGAAAATGGTTTGAAACGGTCGACAGAAGAAATTAAGACAGTCTTTTTGACTAAGATGAAGATCCCTTCGTTAATCCCACCCAAAGATGTGAGGTATACTTGTGTCTTGGACGTATAAACGCCTTATTAATTGTAGCCAGTTTGGAGGGGTGAAAAATTTCTTACAACGATGTAGGATTCATAAGCTTTTGCAGATTTTGGTGGTCTCGAGAAGATCTTCATTGACGCACATACCGAGTTCTGAGAGCTTTTCGGCTTCTTCGACCCAGAAGGGGTGGCCGTGGAGCGATGGTTGTGTGCTCGCCTGTCAACGTCATTATCACAGGTTCGATCCCTGCCGTCTTCTTTAATTCCATTTAAACCTTCTCAAATTGTCATCAATGGGTTGCTAGTTTACTCATTACATGTTGTTTAGGCATAACATTAACAACATGTGATTGAGTTAAACTAGTGTGCCCAACAAGGATGAATACGAATAAAAAATAATGCGAATTATAAGGGACATAGAAATAAGACTAGGCAGTTCTCCGCTTTAGTTCAGCCGCCATCCCTGGAGATAAAAAATCTGAGATAACCCACCTTCAGTTTCAACATCGTGCCACACATCTTTCCTATCCTTCTTTCTCTTCCGTAAATTCACGCCCGCGCTATGTTGAAACATTTAAAGGGTAATCATAATCCCTTGAGCGCGAGTAAATTATAAACAAAAAAAAAAAAAAGTTGCCATTCAAAGACAAGGGAATATTGGGTACTTTTTGCTTCAACGACAATAGACAGCAATTAGTTTTCGAAGCATAAAACTTCACACGATTTCTTACACCCCATTTAACAATGCTGTAAATATCGGAGTCTTATGAGCTAATGCTAATTTAACTTTCGAAGAAGAGGACGTGAATTTGAGAACGAGTATGAGAAACTGAGTGTAGAGTGATGGGCCTATGAATGGAGTGGATTAAGTTTCAGACAAGAAATCATTTATAAAAATGAGGAATAGAGTCGGAGTCGGAACTCTGGGGAACACCACCTAGCATGCCTTGAACTTGTCTTGCAATCGATTCGGTTCATATTTTTTTTTTTGCTAAAGCTCCCCAAAAATTTGTATAGAATTGTGTATTCAAATTTTCAAACAAATTTTTTTTTTTTTGATTTAAAAAAAAAATTAATTTTTATTTTTCAAAACTCAATATTTCGAACTAGATTTTTTTTAAACTGGATAAATGAAAGTTTCTCAATATAATCTACAAGATGTCAAGATGTGAGAAAAAAAAATTATTTTACCAAAAACTACAAATGTTAAAAAATGGTTTTCAAACATTGTATTTTTCTCGAAAACGGGGGCTAGAATTATGAATTTAATTAAAATGCCTTATGTCGATAATGAGTAATTCAAAATTTGAAAACATGGTTCTATGGTGGTTACAAGCTGTAATATCTTAATTTCATTTTTACTTGCGACTTATAGGTACTATAAGGCAAGTAATGCATTCGTAAAAAAAAATCGAACTCGAGATTTTGATCAAAGTTGACATTACGATGATAGCGAAGACTAAAAAAGTGGGTTTCGCAATTCTGTCTGTCTGTGTGTGTGTCTGTCTGTCTGTCTGTCGGTTCGACTACAGCCTAAGCGGCTTGGCCGATTTTCTTTAAACTTGGTAGATATCATTTTTAATTTTTTCCCCCCACACGTTTTTTTTTTAAGACCAAAATAACGGTACCTGCCATACGAATTTTTTACGAAATTTTGTAAATATTTTTGTTTCTCAAAAACTGCACGACAGATTTGAAAAAAAAAGTTACAAAAAAAATTTATTTAGTTAAAGCTAGGTACTGAATGAAAAAAATTTTCCGAAAAATGGATATTGAGGGTACCCCCCAAAAAACTATTTTTTTAGTTTTTGATTTTCTCGAAACCGGTACAAGGGATTTTTATCATTTTTTTTGTGATAAAGCTCCCCAAAAATTTAAATAGAATTATGTATTCAAATTTTCCAAAAAATTTGTTTTGGATTTTTAAAAAAAATTTCAAAATTTTTTTTTCAAAACTCTATATTTCGAAAACCTTATATTAGATTTTTGTCAAACTTAATACTCGTAAATAAAAGTTTATCAACATAGTCTACAAGATGTATGAAAAAAGTTCTATTTTACGTAGAAATAAAGGTACCCACCATACAAATGTCAAAAAATTACTTTCAAAAATCGTATTTTTCTCGAAAACGGAGCCTAGAATTTTGATAAACATTTTTTTGTTCCAATTAATTTTAACGATCTTTAATTTAATAAAAAAAAATTGAAATTAAGATATTACAGCTTGTACCTACCATAGAACTATTTTTTTAAATTTTGAATTACTCATTATCGACATGACGGATTTTAATGAAATTTTTTGTAGAGATGCTTCTAAAAAGTCTAAAATCCATTGCATTTCAAAACTTAAAAAAAAAAAGGTTTTTTTAATTTTTGAAAAAAAAAATCATTTTTTTTTTTTGGAAAATTCGATATTTCAAAAACGGTGCAATATTTTTTTTGGAAATTTAATTTTCATTCGTATATTAATAAAAACTTAAAGTTAGCATACCAAAATTTTGTCTATAAAAGTTTTTTTTTAAAAAACCACTACGAGAACTTATAATTTTTGTTCTTGCATAAATTCATATTTGCATAGCATTCTGTTTTTGTCTCTAAAAGAATTTGAACAATTAATTTTATGCTTATGAACAGTTTTCTATAATAACATTCGTTTTTAAAATTCCTAGTCTATTACATAGGAGCGAGTTCGTGCGACCCAGTCGTGCATTTTATTTTTTATTAAATTAAAGATCGTAAGAATTAATTGAAAGAAATAAATGTTTATCAAAATTCTAGGCGCCGTTTTTAAAACAATACGATTTTTGAAAACCATTTTTTTTAACATTTGTATTGTGGCTACCTTTAGTTTTAGGTAAAATAATTTTTTTTCTCACATCTTGTAGATTATATTGAGAAACTTTCATTTATCAAGTTTAAAAAAAAAATTAGAATGGGGTTTTCGAAATATTGAGTTTTGAAAAACAAAATTAATTTTTTTTTTAAACCCAAAAAAAAATTTTTTGAGAAAAAAAAATATTTATAAAATTTCGAAAAAATTCGTATGGCAGGTACCATTATTTTTGTGAGGGGGGAAAATAAAAATGATACGAGTATCTACCAAGTTTAAAGAAAATCGGCTGAGCTGTTTAGGCTGTAGTCGAACAGACGGACAGACAGACAGAATTTCGAGACCGACTTTTTTAGTCTTCGCTATCATCGTGATGCCAATTGCCAACTTTGATCAAAATCTCGAGTTCGATATATTCCTTACGGTATTCATTAAGCTTTTATTTCTTACAGCGTTAATAAGCTAGGTCACGCTTTTTCATATTTAACCGGGTATTATTTGTGAACCATTGTTGCTGTCCAGGTTTCACAGTTTTGGACTTCAGAGGACCATGCTCATCGAGAAGCAAATTATTATTTGTTTCTAAAAAATTAATTTGTTCATCACTTGAAGTCATGAAATATAACTGATCCCATTCTATGCTCCGCAAATCGCTCTCTTAAGCATCATGACTGTTTAAAGTCCCTGTATGTTAAAGTGGAAGGCGAACTAATAATCTTATAATCAAAAATTAGATAAATGAGAAAAGGCAGGAGCGGACAACTGATCATACAGAATAACATTACTGGGTTGACTGACGAAGGAAACATCACAAAGTGTAGCTGTGTGAGCGCTGTTTAGAATATGAAATATTGACGGGTGATAGATTTAAGGTCAGCATGCTTTCCAATAAATGTTTTTCTAAAAGTAAATCACTGTTCATATTCATATCACCACAAACTTCAATTTTTGACGAAGAAACAGTAATTTCTTCTAGGAAAGAAATAAGAGGTCACGTATTAACTGACCAATGAGACCTTTACACAGCTCCGACGAGAAGCTTCTCATCTTCTCCAATTTATCTCTATAAACAAGCAATCCATCTGGCAGTTAATACATTGGTTTCTAGTCAACATGTAAAAAAACAACATTTTGGCCCGAATCTGGGACTTCCTCCCGAAGACAGTGAGAACTTATTTCTTCAGATAGATATGATTTTCTCTGAAAATCACTTTCAATATTGTTTTAGTTTTTGTAGAATATTTAAGTACTAATCTTTATTTTAACTCAATAGGTTTCGCGACACTAAGCGAGTTCGATTTTAACTAAGCCATTGGCGAATTTATTAAACCCAATAACAAATCAATTTAACCCAAACGTAAATAATTTAACCAGCAAAAAATAGATTTAACCCAAAGGCAATTTAAATTTGTTTGCTAATAGTTAAAATTATTGATTTTTGAATAGTTTAGACTGATTAGCGTTTGGGTTAAATCTCCTTGTGCTTAGTTTAAATTCATTTGCTCTTAAGTTAAAAATATTTGCGAAGGGTAAATAATCTGAACATGATGCTGAGGGTCTGCTGAATTTTTTTCAGTGCAACTATCATATAGATTTAACGAAGACTATGAATGAAGAATAATATCGTAATTAAAATACCAATCCATGACCCAAAATTGTTTGTTTAAAAAATTGTATCAAAATTATTATGAAATTCCACATAAAAATAAAAATAAATTAATGCCACAAAACAATATTGTATCATGTTTATACGAGTATGACGCTTGCATCTTTTGCTCATATCACACCTCAAATATTTCTCATCCCACAATTTATCAATAAAAAAAAACAATATGTATTTCCGAATTTTATAAAAAAAACATCCTATCGCCATCGGGCGAACCAGGAAATACACAAAAGAAATGAAAATATGTATTAATAAATAATTACTGTTCTCTTCGTTAAAATTTGCATCACTCTTGTTATGCACATTTATATTATTATCGAAATCAATAAAACAAAAATTAATTATTATTTTTTTTGTAAATAAAAAAAAATATCACTGAGAATGATACAATATAAATAGTTGTGAGGCATATTTTTGTAACGGAAAAAAATTAACAGAAAGTCAAATCTTTATTCAATACGTAATAGTCAGTGCCGAAAAAATGGAACATTTCGATTTTAATATTCGAGTTCCTTTGAGTTGCCAGAAGGGTCGATTATGTCTTTTTGATTGATTTATTTCGGTAAATGGAATTTTAATAAAGATAAGTGCATACAACTGCCAAAACGAATAAATAAATAAATAAGAGGGCATTACGGCTCGTACAGAGCCTAAGCTTAGTGACTTACAACTCTCAACAAATCCTGCGTGCATGTTTAGCAGGAACCTTTCTTGAGAAGACATACTCTTGGAGGATTTTTCACCTCCTCCAAAAAAAAAGACAAGAGGCCTTGAATATTGAATATTTTTGCAGCGGCTGACAATCGAACTCACGGCACTCTGAATGACATTGCAAGGCATTTTTTAAGCATATCTTGGAACTAACTTACAATGAAAAAATTTTTGTACATTCTTTTTATGAATGGCGATCATTCAGCCAAAATCATAAATTTTTAAAGAATATTCATATGAATAATGCACGAATTCATAAAAATTTATTTTTGTTTTATGACCAAGTCATGATTTTCATGAAAAACCATTCATAAAATCCAAAGCAATAGAATTGTTGTTGGAAAATCAGATTATGATATTTTACATTTAAAATATGAACAGTTCATACAAATTTTATTGTAAAGTTTTATGAAAAATTTCTTAAAATGCTTGAAACTGTTCTTTTACTTTAGGAACAAAGTGACTAATTATATGAAACCACATTCATCAACATGAGCAACTGAAATTTTATGAAAAATTACTTTAAATTCATGAAACTATACATTTTTAACATGCAAAATATCATAAAATGCATGCAACCATACCTATTCATAAACATTTTTTTTTTGTTGCGAATTCCAAGCAGGAAACTTTACATTTGAAATGAACAATTCATACAAAATTTAATATGAAGCTGTATGAAAGATTACTTAAAATGTATGTAACTTTTCATTTGTTACATGCAACATATGTATTTTTCAATGCATGATTAACGGACATTTTAAGAAAAATTGCTTTAAATGCTTGAATCCATTCATTTGATGCATGCAAAAAGTGAATTAATGAAAAAGTGAATTTTATGCTTCTGAACAGTTTTTCTTTAGTAACATTAATTTTTTTTAAATTCTCAGTCTTTTACAATAAGAACAAGTTCATGCGACCCCGTTGTGAATTTTATTTTAATAAGCTACATAATTATGTATTTTTTACATCATCATCTTTGACTTCATTTGCGAATCTAATATTAAATGCGTTTCTATTAGAAAAGATTAACTTTTATTAAGACATAATATAATTATTTAAAAAGAAAACCAATTTAATGCGGCTATGAAAGTGCCGTTATAGAAATCTGGTGTTTTAAGAACTAATTCATACGAAATAAGATTAATTTGGTGTTTTAAAAACTAATTCATACAAAATAAGATTAAATTCATATTTTGCATGACTAACACTTAAATTTTAGGAACAGTTTGATTTTGCCCACTATTGTGAAAGAATTTATTCCTGAATCGTAGGAATTTTTTCATAAAGTGCAAGCTCATTACTTGCAATTTATGGAATATTTCTTTAAAGTGCAAAATATTACTGTTATACACCTATGGCTGTAGTCTGGTGTTTTAAGAACTTATTCATAAAAAACGGAACATTTTCATGTTTTGTATGACTGACTCTTTAATAGTAGGAAATATGTCATAAACTTTGCAGTTACTTCATGCAATATACTTGTAATATCATATCAAGAGTTCATTTCTTGTTTGATATTACCAGTGTTAAAACGTGATTTTACAAAGTTCCCAAAAAGTTTTCTTTTCCAAGTTTATTTTAAAAATATGTATAAATTTTTCAAAGTGTTGCGCATTGTGGACGACGTTAAATTTATTCAACTACTTGATTTATAAAATTTGTAAGTATTTAGACTATAGGTAACGAATATTTTTCATAAATTCGTTATATAATATTATTTAATTTTTCTAGATAAAAATGGATTTTGGTGTGTTATTTGGAAATCGCCCAAGGATTGTCAGCAGATGGACAAATCAAGCCATCCGACTTAATCAATTTTTTCGACAAGTAAAACATTTAAGGGACAAGGAGATGGAGCAATGCTGAAAAAAATAGATGAAGCAGATGTCAAAGTGGTAATTTTATTTTTCTTAGTTCATATATATTTATTTCAAAACACATTAAACGTTAACATTAAACCTATCATTTTTTATTGCCAAAATTGCTTTTGTTTTAATGATTATTTTAAGAAAACCACGTTTAATATCCTTTTGACTAATTGACTTCGTATTTTTACTTTTATTTTGGATAATGCTGCAGTGAAATTAATGTGGTGTCTGGGTAGAATGTTATTCGCCCGAAATAATTTTTCACGAAATGTTTTTCGACTGTCGGACACCCTGTATATTTTATTTATATGTTGTACGCAAGAATTTGATATTCAAAAATATATTCAATAAATAATTGTTCTATTTTTAAATATTTTTCTTTTCTTTTCTTTAAGTTTTCAGGTATACCATTTTCTTGAAAATAATTTGTCATCGGGGCTTTTGTATTTCAGATGGATGTAAGTACACGTATAATTATTTTTTCTTAACACGAATAGAAATCATTGGAAAAAAAGAAAACATTCATTAGTTTTATGAAAAAATAGCTTAGGTTCCATTATTTCTTACATAAAACTAATGAAAAGATTCATACTAATATAAGAAAAGTTGTATTAAATTAATGATTGTTTCATTATTAAAAAAGAAACTTTTCTTACAATTATTGCAAGCAAATGATTAAAATCATTAAAAATAAAACTATCATTCATTGAAAGAATGAAAAACATCATACATCTTAGGAAACATTTCCTAGAACAAGTGTCAGAGTTTTTAAACTAATGAATAAAATCATTAAAAACACAGACCGATGTCATAAAATTAATGAAAAACATCATGAATTTTATGAATTTTTACATACATCGTCTGAAATTGCTTATACTTTTTAAGAACAATTACATGATTTTCATGATTTTTTACATTAAAACAGTGGATCTGTTCCTTCAATTTATGTCAGAAGGTCATAAAATAAATGAAAAATAAAGTAACATTGAATGACAAAATACATGAAATTAAAGCAAAAAATTATGAATTTCATGTTTACTTACTTACATCGAATGAAATAGTTCATATGTTTTGTGAATTATCGAGAGAATTTTTTAATGACTTCCAATCATTAATTTAATGCAGGAATCAATAATTTTAAGAACCTTTTATAGTCGTAGGAACAAATTCATAAAACGTATGTTCAGGGTTTCTTTTTTTTAATGAACTCGATTCTTGGCCCGTTTTTAATGAAGATTTTCTTGAAAAACATGCAGTTTTTCCTTGGAATCATGTACCTTTTTGGTTCAGTGTACTTGCCCTATCCGACTGGTCTTATTCGAATGCCTTTCGGGCAAAAAAACTTAGCTAATCGTTTTTTTTATAATTCACACGCGCTCAGCTACTCAAGGGTATGTTAAGAGACCCTTATAATGTTAAACTCAGCACGGGCGATTAGAAAATTATGGGGGAGAGAAGGGATGTGTCGATGAACATTGGTTTTAAATATTTGCAAATTGAAATGGCAAGGAAAAACCGTGCCGGATAAGCTTTTATTTTCAACGTGAAGAATTAAAAACAAAACTCGGTATGTTATAATTTCTGGTTTGTATCTATGATACTAAAAACTTCACTTAACCTAATTTATTCTACTTAAGGCTATTTAAGTTAGGTTAAAACGAGTGATGATACGACAAGCCGTGTCATTCATTCATTATGCATCCCAGGATCTCGATAAGGTGGATCCAGAAAAAAAGAAGAAGTGGATTCAAAACAGTTTAGTTATTTTATGCCTCCCTGAACCATAGGTATACAATTTGAAAGAAATGTTTGCGTGTGTTCAAAAATGTACATCATATAAAGCTGACCAATTCTATTTCCGTTAATTAATTTCTTAAAAAAAAAAAAACATGTATTCGAATATTTTTTGGCAGAGACTGTATGCGTGACTACACAAAACGTTAATGATAAATTTAAATGTAAAACGAAAAATTATGTCATCTGCATACTTGAATGCATGAATGGGTTTAAAAGGAAAATAAATTAATTAAATAAAAATATCGATTAAATTAAGATAAATATTTTTGTTAACTTACGATACTGCGATTCATGACTTTTCTGTATTAAAAACAAGAAAAACAATTTTACAGCCTTTATTTCTGGGTTGTAGATGAAAAAGTTGATTAACATCACTCTATACCCGAGATCATTGCCAGTAACGATATTTTATTCCTCTGATCGAAAGAATTAAGGTCCTATGATGGCACCATGTCTTAAACTGCACGAAATAGATTACCTTTGTGAACGCATTGCTGCTTGGTCGACCGCTTTTGTGTAAGCCCCTGAGCTAAAAGTTGGTATCGTTAGAAAAGATGATTTTTTAGCGAATCTCCGACCAACAATTCTAGAGTCTAATTAGCGAACATACGGCGAACGAAATGGCAAACCTTACTGTTTTTTTCTTGACAGCTGGATGTCACTGGTAAACATTGGTAAAACTATCATTGCTGAGTAGTCACCCTTTACTAATATATCTACAAAAATTAAGAAATAAAGCGTTTGTCTTTTATAAACTCAAAACATAGCGATTTTTGACCCCTCCCTATCTTCAGTACCAATGAAGTCAGAATATTTAATAAGCTAGTCAGGCACAAGCGCCTCACCAAATTTCAGTTTTCTAGCGTAAGCGGTTCCTGAGATATAAGGTCTCAAAAATCACAAAAACCGTAACTGACTGACTGACAGATCATCAAAATTATGGAGCACTTCCCGGCATCGTAGAATCTTGTAATTTTGCACAACGGTAGGTCATGTCATGCAAGCAGAGGTTTTCCATTCAGGGGCGTGGTATCCGCCCGCTTCTTCAGAACTAATGTAAATTACGAGTATATGGCACACTTCCGATAGTAGTAGAACAATGAAATTTGGTAGAACGATAGGGCTCAAATTCCATATAAAGGATCGAAAATAAAAATTGAGGTTTTCCGTTCAGAGGGCGTGGTATCAACCTACTTTCTCCGAATTGGTGTAAGACTGCTGTAAAACGATGAAATTTGGCTAAGCGTTAGGGTTTAAATTGCACACAAAGAAAAAAATATAAAATTTGAGGTTTTCCATTCAGGGGCGTGGTATCCGCCCACTCCCTCAAAACTGATGTAAATTATATATGGCACACTTCCGATTGCAGTAGAACAATGAAATTTGGTAGAACGGTAGGGCTCAAATTGCATATAAAAGACCAAAAATAAAAATTGAGGTTTTACATTCAGGGGCGTGGTATTCGCCGACTTTCTGAGAAAATGTTAACTTTATATGGAGCACTGACTAAAATTTGATGGGCTTACTTGGCAAGTTTTTTCATACCCAATTCAAAAGGTTTTAAAAACTAGATCAGTGAACCTATCAAATTTTAGTCAGTAATAATCATTAATAATAAAATGTCTCTATTACATTGTAGCTGTTTCAATATTATTCTACTTTAAAATATTCGGTATTAAACCTTCATGAAGTAAGAACTTGGCGTACTTTTAGATCTCAGTACTTTTCACGGCTGACTTGTTACACAAAGGTTTTTGTATAGAAGAACTTGGCTCGTTTTTTAATATTTATGTTTTTGGTTTGATAAATATTGCGGGAAACTCCCGGTGACCCCGCTCAATGCAATTTGATGCGAAACGTACGAAGTGAGTTCTTAATTGCACTCTCAAAATTTTAATAATGCGGCTAATCCGAAAACATTTGGTTTTGCTGAAATATTTTTTTGGTTATAAGACAGGAATCGAGCGAGTTACATCTCTTGTTTGTTATAGCTAGAACTTTGCTCTCGATTACCTGTTTAAGATTACAGGGTGGGACCTGAACTGTTGTGTCTGCTTGATTAATATCAAGTGTTGATCCTATGCTTACCAGCTCATCAGCGCTTTCATTACCAGGAATAATACTGCGACCGCAGGGACCCAACAGAGCCTTATGTTGTGCTGTGTACTCTAGCTCTTCGCGACAGCAAGTAACAAGCTTGGATTTGATTTGAATGGCATAAATCGCTTTTATTGCCGCTTGAATATTAATGAAAAAGGTGATTTCTGCTTGTGGTATTGCCATCATTGATACTTGTCTAATATCTTTCGTCATTGCTAGGACCTCAGCATGGAAGACGCAGCTGTAATCAGGAAGTTGTAGGGTCGCCAAAACTATTTTTGCTTGTCATAATTTAAAAACACTTTGTTTTAGTTTTTTTTTTAAACAAACGAAAAAAAAAAATAATTATCAAGCAACCTATTGTTATTTGTTTTGTAGAAAAGAAAAAATTAAAAAAAAGGATATCTATAGAAATTGTTGTTGCTTTTTGCGATTATTTTGAGTTTTCAAAATGTATAGAGTCTGTTTGGAATATTCAAAAAGTTTAGTTGTTTTAAAAAAAGACAAAAATATTGAGACAGACAAAAAATATAAAATCCATCATTGAAATAGTTTGATTTGGAAAGCAATATATTAATGGTGCATCTAACAGATAAGTCTATGTGACTATACATATATGTAGTTTCTATTTAAAAAAGTGAAATATGTACATACTCGTAATTTCCAATAATGTTTGATAATTGCAAATACAAATAATATCTCAGTGCTCTAAAAGTGCGTGGTATACAAATAAAGTACCTACGAATCATAAACCTATATATACCCAACAAAACTGAATAAATCTACGTAACCAAATACCTACCTACCGACTTAAAGGAAAATATTAAACATTAAAAGATCTCAAAACGTTGTTCCAAAACCTTAACTTCGTAATATAAAAATAAATGAAAATATCTACATTCGTATGTGCAAATGAATAATGAAGTGTTACTCCACATCGTAAAGCTATCTAAAGCCGAGAATCCCTGAAAGTTCCCTATTGAAAGAAAGAGATTTTAAGAATCCATAATTCCAGAGACCATCAATTTTTTGGCTTTTCTTTTTCGTTATAATTAATTAATATAAATTACATATATGTGTACATTTTAATTTTCATTTTAAAATTTACTTTCTCTTACTTTTATATACTTTACTTTCCTTTTTATCTAGATATATCTTAATTTTTGTATCTGTGCGGAAATTTCACTCAAAATCTGTGTGTGTGTGTATATTTTTTTTTTTCCTTTCCTTTATTTAAAAATTCATTCCCTACAGATAAACGACTGCTTATGCGCATATGTAGCCGGATATCTCAGGTATGTATGTTTGACTCTTTTTACTTCTTTTTTTTTTTTAATTATATATACCTATATTCCATTTCCTGTTTGAGTGATTTTCCAGTTCTTTTCTTTTGTTTTTCTTTTGTTTTGTTTCTGACATTAAAATTGAAAATTTCAAGTGCAATTTTTCAGTGTTTTTATATTAGCTTAATTAATTTTCAATACCAGATACTATAATTTAAATCATAATCTTAATATAATTCACTCAATTCTAATTTTCAATTGAACTAAAATTTTACTTAATCTAATAATTTACCTATATTTATTATTAATTTTTACTCTTTAATTTTAAATAAAATAATTGTTTAAAAATGAAATGAACGGTTTCGGTATTTTTCATTTTGGATAAAACTTTTATTTTGAAATCTTAAATTCTGAACAGGAGTGAACTGGTGGCAGGAAGGACATGAGAGTCCGAGGTTAATTTGTGTTTCTGCAGGTGAGGCTTAGGCTTATATTTAAGGGGCTGTCGCAAATAGTTGAGCGCGCGGCAGCCAAGGTGTCATCTCAGCAATGAGATAGACAGAGGGAGGGTAGCTCAAGGGTACCAATAACACCAATGGTACCCGTGCATTGGAAGAACAAGTAGGTGTATCAGCTAAGGAAAATTGTTTGATAAGTTTTTTTTCTAGATTATTTTCATTTAAATTAGCTTATTTTCATTTGTCCATTTTGTTTGTCTGTTTGTTAAATTTTGATTGCTGTCCTAGTTTATTTTAATTTTGCTTTTTTTCTTTTTTTTGTTAATAACGTACATTTTTTTTTTTTTTTTGAAGTCAGGTATGAATATTAAGTACGGTGGTCCAGATAGGCAGGCCAAAGAACCCACCCCATATCCGACGAGCTAAGCTAATTTGCAAGCATGCCAACACTAATTGTTGTCTATACCGTTACAAAGTCTGAATGAGCTGGCTAGTTCAACGGTTTCTGAGAAGAACCCTGCACCAACACCAGTTTCCATTTGGAACTGTTGTTATTATATTGCCATCATCAATTCGCAGGTTGATGGTTCGTTGTTTTTCCAGTCCTCTCTGCTAGGAAAAGTGGTCTTGAATGGCTTGTAAAAGTCTAACCGGTGTTTTATGTAGTCAGTACGCACGCTATTTCCCGTGTATTTTTTCTGTAGAATTTGCGTATGACCTATGGCACTATACCCCCAGCTACCAGTTTGGCTAAACCGAAGTGCGCTTTTGGCTGCGGATTCTTGTATAAATAGATCTAGTGGTTTAAAATAGTATAGCTTCAGAGCTGCTATGTATTACTAATACATTTCAGTCTTAGTAACTTGGTCATGATTTTAAGGTTAGTAAGTTTGTCCAATGCATTCCACCAGACTACGTTACCGTTGTCAGTACATGGATAACAATGGCCATGTATTTCCACTTTTTTTTATTTTTTTTTATAATCTACCCGCGCTCAAGGGATTATGATTACCTTAGGTTTTACCAAAAATTCTCTTGCAGGAGTAGAAATCAAACATATGGCTTTATTCGTTATTTATTTAATGTTGATACTCCAGTTCAATTTCTTATAAAGGATCACGCCAAGATATTTCACCTGATCGGAGATTTTGGGTTGCGTCCCTTCAATTATTGGAATTTTAAAAGTCCGTAGTTTCCTTTTGATCGTAAGATCTTTTTCAAAAATTGAAAAAAAACGCTTTTTCTTACGTTTTGAAATGCAATGTAAAATAAATAATAATATAAATAATTTAATTAAAATCCGTTATGCCGATAATGAGAAATTAAAAATATAAAAAAATTGTTTTGTAATAGGTACAGTCAGTAATATCTTAATTTAAATTTTTTTACTAAATTGTAGATCGTAAAAATTAAACGAAAGAAAAAAAATTAATTTAGAATTCAAATAAGATTTAAAAAAAAAACATGTCAGAACATGTTCACAATTTTGAGGTATTATTTCAAAATTTGTCCAAATTTTATGTTGGCAAAGTTTCATCTGCATCTGTTTGCCCCTTTCTGAGTTATTTGCTTTAATTTACAGCTTGGCAACAACTCAAAAATAGCTTTCTATTTGTAAAATGGCTTGAAGCGGACCAGAACAACAAAAATATTTCTGTTTTCAATTACGTTTTAAACGTATACCACCTAGAAGATGCTCCTGATGTTATTAAATCCAGTGTAAAGAAGTCAGAAAATTTGTTTTTGTTAATATTGGAAGTTAATCGTATATATTATGTAATAGGAATGAACCTAAACTAAAAAAAAAAAATTCTTTGTATTTGAACAATATTTTTATTCTGAGTGAAGATGTTTAAGCTTCTTAAATAACAAAAATAATACAGAATCATCTCAAGCACATAGTTCTAATCATGGAAGGCCATGTAAAAATTTTGGGGAACTCAATGTAGCTTCAAAAAGCGGAGGAAAGTAGATTTACTGCGAGATAGAGATCCTAATGAAATTAACGCCCTTATTACGGTTGTCAAAGATCAATACCATATTTGATATTTATCAATAAAATTAATGAATCGGTATGATCGTTGTCGAAAATCAAAATTTTTGATGAATTGTGAACGCTCTTCAGATTTAAGATCTATCAATGGTTCAATGGTTCAATTGAAAAAATTGGTATTATCGTTTCAATAGTATTATTTTGTTATCACATTGTTAGCAACCAGAAATTCGTTGATGATAAAATTATTTTGTTCGGATCGTGCAAATTATTTAATTGTGTAATGTCTACTATAGAACTTTTTTTAGATGAATAAGATGTTGAAGAAGAAAATACTTCGGAGCAAGCGAACATTCTAAGAAAATTACGCGATGCTTCGAGTCCATTTGTCTTAGAAGAGCAAATGTATGCAGATAATTCGATCTTTTTTTTTAATTTTCATACAAAACTTTAGACTTTCCGAAGAAGCATTACTTAATATATTTATAGATATAAACCACAAATTAAAACCACTAAAAAGACAACAATCCATCCCGAACATAACTAAACTTGCAGCTACCTCAAAATTCCTTGCACAAGGAGCGTTGAACGTTGGGAAGGACTTCCACATTGGTATGGCACAACCCACAGTGTCGGTCGTTTTGAAAGAAGTTTTATTTGTTTTGGGCTCTTTTCCATCAGCTCGACCAATCTGGAGAGCTGTTTTGTGTTGCTTACAATTTTACTCCTAAGTAAAAAAAAAAACAATAGAAAGTAAATAGCAATGTTCATTAAGCATACAAACTACTTACACTTTTAATAGAAATCACAGAAGATAAAAATGTTAATACAGATTGGCGGCAAATTATTTAGAAAATGTATACGTCAATCGAAATAGTCACGTTTCTATATTTACACATCATTTCAACAAACAGAAAAAAACAAAACCTTAAAAATTTTCTGCGGAAGTATTTTTGATAAACTTTTGTATGGGCTCGCAACACTGTGCGCCGGTTTTGAAAAAAATACGATTTTCGAAAACCATTTTTTAACATTTGTATGGTGGCTACCATTATTTTGAGATAAAAAAATCTCAAATCTTGTACATTCTAACAAAAAAAAACTCTAAATTATGAATTTAAAAAAAAATCGAAATATTGAGTTTCAAAAAAAGTTTTTTTTTTTTTAAATTTGAATATACAGTACTATAGAAATTTGTGGGAAACAAATGATAATTGCTTAACCGTTTTTGAAAAATCAAAAAAAAATGGTAATGGTAATAACCATTTTTGGAAAATTTTTGTCAACCAATAACTAGCTTTAAGTAAAAGAAATTTTTTGAATTTTTTTTATCTGTGGGACAATTTTTGAGAAAAAAAAATATTTATAAGATTTCGGCAGGTACCGTTATTTTTGGCCTTAAAAAAAAAAAAAAAACAAAAACAAAAACAAAAAACATGTGAGGGGAAAAATTCAAAAACGATATCTACCAAGTATAACAAAAATCGGCCGAGCCGTATAGGCTGTAATCGCAAAAGTGAAGAATTCTACTCAGGAGCCAAGAGTAGCGTATGAAATTGCTTAGATCTCTAAGTCTAATACAAACTTATTGTTACGTCTCAGTGTCTGCATTTTACATCCTCGTGATGGTGACAGAGAGATTACTCAATTGCACGTTTAATTATGTACAAAACATATTAGAAGCATGTAGAAATGTTCTACATATCTATACCTATATTCTTTAAGAATATGCATTTTAAAGTTTAGACGAAATTCTGAAATTTCAATAACAACGAGATGGAACACCTCTTGATTGTGCACCTTGTGCACCTCAAAAACAGACGAAAGTACTTACAACAAACAGCTCTATCACTGACATTCACTTTTTTTTTTAGTTTCGTCCTTTCTACGAGTATTCTCAATCTTCCGGATGACATTTTACATTAAATATTGCAAAATGCAAATAAACTTGTCGTTAAAAATATATGAGCTCAGTTTTGAAGACTGAGAACGACTTGTTCCTAGGTAGTAAAGTTCTGGGTAAAAACGTAAAAGGTACACCTTTTCTACTTCACATGCAAATTGCTGTACTAAAAGAAAAAGATTTAATTTAGTTTTCCTCTTTCTTCAGAAGTGGTGCTGTGCAGCAAGCACCTAGGAAAATAATATGCAAAGTTAACTCTCTTCAACTGAGTCCAGGACCAATAACATCACATGGAAGCAGCGGCAGTGGCAGTAGCAACTGCCACCAGTGAAAGAACGAACCTTCTTTTCGTCCCTTAATATTTAAGGAACCTTAGAGAAGGCACATGCTGTGCATTTGATGTTCCTATAGTGTTGTATTTTTCCTCTAGAGATCCGTTGTAGCAGTATGTCATCTTCCTATTGTAGTTTGTTTTCGTTTTAGTTTTCTGGTCTGGATGTGGAATGATGTTAAAAATCTACATTTTCGATCCCTTGTCGTAAATGTTTACCAATCTAAGAAATTGAAGTTTGAGTGGTCGTCGTTGAGCTCTGTTTGCGGGTCGTCCTCATCTCGTAACTTCCTCACAAAGTCTATACAACATCATTCAAGTACAAATATTGACGGATTGGGAACAGCCCAACGCAAATTTCCTTTTGACTACGAACAGTATTTCCCCGTCTAAGTAAGTAAGTAAGGAATAAGGAGAGTAGACTGTGTGTATTATAGTTACGGATTAAAAAGACTACGGAGAAAATTTCATCTCCATAACACGGAATAATAAGACTGTGTCTAGTGAAGGATTAAGAATTGTGTTTCCCACAAAATCAGTAAAATCATCCCTGAGGTTGAAAACTGAGAATGTAATAAATAGTGATTTAATCAAATTAAAAGGTTTGATATAGCCATGCACTGTTACCAGTTCTTTTCCATAAAGTGTTTTAAGTTTTGTTACGATTCAAACCAAACAATCAATGAACGGGTAAACTTTCGATGATGTTGACTTGCTCATATTCTTAAGTCATCAACAAATACTATTTTACTATTGAAGACAGTTCTTAGGCTTATCAAAGGGCACGGTAGTGCCCAGCCAAGTTCTGGCACTACACCCTTTTTACAGGAACAAACTCAGGCGATTTTTGACCCCTCCCTATCTTTAGTACCAATGAAGTCAGAAACTTAAAATTCCGAATATATGCTAAGCTAGTCAGACACAGGCGCCTCACCAAATTTCAATTTTCTAGCCTAAGCGGTTCCTGAGATATAAGGTCTCAAAAATCACAAAAACCGTAACTGACTAACTCACTGACTGATAGATCATCAAAATTATGGAGCACTTCCCGACATCGTAGAATTTTGTAATTTTGCACAACGGTAGGTCTTGTTATGCAAGCAGAGGAAAAAATCGAAAATTTGAAGTTTCCCATTCAGGGGGCGTGGTATCCGCCCACTTTCTGCGAATTGGTGGTTGTTGAATGGAGCACTTCCGACTGCTGTAAAAGAATGAAATTTGGTGAACTGGTAGGGCTTAAATTGCATACAAAGAAAAAAATATAAAATTTGAGCGACAACGAGCTAATTCAGCCTATAAAAAAAACACTAATTTACAAATTAATACGTCAAGAGATTGGTTTCGATTCCTTAATAGAGTTGAAATAAGACTGATGAAATTGAGATGAAGAACATCGATTTGTATGCTTTTGCCAAATTTTATAAATCTAAATTTTCCTGGAAACGAGTTGATGAAGGTACCAAAAAAATTATTTAATTTAAAATTAAATTTACTTGCAATCAAGTGTCCTACAAAAATTCTTTGGACGAAAAGGGGGAGTTAATAAATTATTCTTATTACAAAATTTTCCTTTGTTTGTATGATACTTTCGCCACCAAAGGAAAACAAATTTTGGAAAATAAACTTAAGTTAGTAAAATCCATTTTTTATTGGTAAGGAAAAAGAACTTAAGTCAACATATGAAATTTTGTCTCACAAGCTCTTTCTTAATATACCATAACAAAGTAACATGACCTAAGCTTTTTTGTTTTATTAAAGTTCAATAAGCCATAACAGCTTAAGGGTTTTTTTCTTTAATTACTCGTTAAGTAGGCTACACACTATCATTTCTTAAATGACATTCCAAAACTGTCATTTCTGAACATTTCATTTGATGCTACACACTGTCATTTCAATGAAGTCATTTTTTCAATCATTTTTGAAATTTGATTCATTCACTGCACTATAAACTTTCTTCGAAAAAAACTGACAATAAACAAACGCATGCAAATATTTATTTCAGACAAAAAAAACGACAGCGAGCACGACAAAGAGCAGACAAAAATGACGCACACTGATATGTTTCCCACACACTGTCATTTCATTTCATCATTCCAGTCATACGAAAAATTTTGATCTTCATCATTTCCATCATCATTTATTCATCATTTATCATTTACATCTACACACTATCATTTTTTCCATCATTCCAGCAGAAATGATGTAAAAAAATGACAGTGTGTAGCCTACTTTAATTATAAAATATAATTTTAACTACTTTTAATATATGAGAAATGTATTTCATAGAGAGAATATGAAACTTAAAATTGCTCTCCTGAATAAAATTAAGAATCGACTTAAGCAGTTATGGCTTGTGGCCATTGGCATGTAGATTTTGTTGGCTTTGCTGGGTGGTGCGGATCCAAAACGTCCAATTTTCCATTAATCTTGCGCATAAATCAGACTGAATTTGACTAATGGCATTGACAATGTTGGCTTTCAGGTTTTCTGGCATAAAAATGTAACTTTAAAACAAAACCACAAGATCAAAACCTACAATCTTGGTAGGAGAGAAGGGTGTACATTTGACACTTAGTTTTTAAAAGTCTGTATTTCCAAAAACTGTTAATATATTCCAATGTTTTATTTTGTATTTGATTTATTGATTATTCAAGTTTATGCTAACATATAATTTTTTGATTTAAAACATTTCCACATTTTAAAGAAAAATATTTTCTAAAAAAAGTTATTTTGTCAAAAGTGCCCCAGGAGCGGGGCACATTTGACTTTAAAAGGGGTACATTTGACAATGGTTGATTAAACCCCACATCGTGTGCATTATATTTCCAAAAGTATCAACGGATCCAGAACGTCTGTTGTTTGAATAGTAAAAAAGCAAATTTAAATTTTTTTAAACAATTTATAATTATTATTATTATAATAAATTCACATAAATTATTTCATTTATAAACATAAAAAATCAGTCCATATAAATCTAAACTCAAATTTATCGATATCGACATTTTTTAAATAATTTATTTAATATATAATTTCCTAAAATCAACGTCAAACAAATATTTTTTACAAAAGTCAAAGGTGCCTCGAAGGAACTTTTTAATTTAATTTTTTTTGTTTAATAACTAATATTATATTTTCATAAGACTGGCTTCAATTTATTGAACTTAAAGCATAGTTCTATCATAATATTGATTCGCGATAAAAAAATTTATTTTATTAGGTTCACAAATCGCTTACTTACCGGTGATCAAAAATTAGATCAGAGACACAGAAAACACGAAAATACGTGGTACTCCACGAAGAGTTAAAGAAAAGCAGCCAAATTTCTTCTTCCTTCATTCAAACTTTTCTTTTTTAAGGGCACGATCATACCGAAAAACGCAAAGTCAAATGTGCCCGGTGTCAAATGTACCCCAGCTTACCCTACAGTTCTTATCGCCATTTGTCCATGTCCATGAAGCGCCTGCACATTGAAACATTGCACATTCGTTTAATGCGGCTTAAAAAGAACCTCTGTACTTGACAGTACGTCCGAAATTAGGCTCAAGGCTAAGGTCGTGAGCATTCCTAGAAGTACGAAAATAGAAGTACCACTCTGCCGTATAACGCTTCGACGAAAAGTTTGCGTTTCCGAAAAGGGATCTGCTTGCCAACACGATCCATCTTTTGCTAGGGAGTCGACTGTAGATCCTTCAATAACCTCGTCAGAATCAAAGGATTCTTCTTCAAAATCAATATGAGCTTCTTGCTCAACATCCTCTTCACTTGGCGGGACATAATATTTTCAATATCTAATGCCTCAAATTCATCTTCATCGCTTGAATTTTCGCGTAAAGGCTCCCGAATTTCTTCGGAGCTATATCTTTGAAGACGAACACGTAGACCCGCCCTTGAGATTGAACTTCTGTCAAACTTTTTGTCAAACGAGTGCAGTTTTCTTAATTTGCAATTCCGACAAAAACTTCTGCTCAAATAATTAATTACTAACAACCAACACGAACCCGTTACGAATTTTAAAATTAACTTACATTATAGTATGTTTTCCAATGCCTACTATGTTATTTTTATTTTAAAATGTTTAAGCGATTTTCGGTAAAAAGGTAAACCTGTGCTTTAATTTAACATAGTAAATAAGTAACAATATTTAATTCTCAAAAATAAGAACATTAAAATAAACTGATTTTAAATTTTATCCAAGCAATTCCAATTGATACAATTAGTTCAAATACAAAAACAATAACTAAAAGCGTTCTATACAAAGTTCAAATTTCGTATCAATACTCTTTAATTATCAGAGAATATTTGAAATATCAAGACCTACATAAATACATATTAGCTAAATTAAAGGTTATCAGCGGAAATAAAATAATTAATTTGCATACACATCCACATATACAAACGACCACAACATTAACTTTCAAAGTGAATTTTATTATATCAAATGATTTTCCATAATTAAACCAAATTATTCGAATGTTTCAGAAAACCAATCTATAATCTCGTACAAATAAGCCACCCACAACACAATTTTTTTTACTCTATATTGTTTTAATTTAAATTTCAATAATATCTAGCCCAACCACCTGCAACGATTTTGTAACAACTTCACAATCCTTTATTCATGAAATGGCATTAACCAAGGGTGGGGTTGCAGTTTTTCAACAATGCTTGAATGTTCATATACAAAAATGTTTTTAAAAAGGATCACATTTTTTATATGTAGGCTACCGATAAATAAATAATATAATTAACGCAAGCTAATTCGATACAAAAAAAAACTTAGGTCCATATTATTTAATAATGTAGTAATTTGTAATAAAATACAGTTCTGGTTGGAAAGAAAACATTAGCACGCGATTTCTGCAAACCATTCTAACGCTAATACCTAGCTATACCAATACTAGTTTTATTTGAAAAAAGTTGCCAAATGATAAATGCTTTTGTTAAAATTTTTGACATCCAATAGTCGGAAGGCGAATTCACATTGAAATAAAAAAAAAGGACTAAGATCCTTGATATCAATAAATTTGAAAATATTATTCGAAATGATAAGACACTGTCAAGACCAGAATTATACCACTTTTAAACGTATGCTTTTAGTTCTAAGTACTACTTTGTAAGCTTGGACAAGGTACAAGAGTGTTCACAAATTTTAAAAACCTGGTATTAAGTCGCGGCACTGAAAAAGATGACACATAATCTTTTAACATCTTATGAGGTGCTGTAACGCTCGTATCATCATTAGAAAGCACTCAATTTAGAAACCCAATCGTCGAGTCCTTGTATACCTCCATTCCTCATGCCCAGAGGCGTATTTAAGGATTTGGCGCCCCGGGCTGATAAATTTTGCCGCCCTTTAGAACAATGAAAATAAAGTAATAAAGTAATAAATAATAATTTTTTTGTTCAAAACTCAATATTTCGAAAACCCCTTCCTAGATTTTTTTTAAACTTGATAAATAAAAGTTTCTCAATATAATCTACAAGATGTGAGAAAAAAAAATTATTTTACCTACAAATAAAGGTACCCACCATACAAATGCTAAAAAATTAAAAAAAAATGGTTTTCAAAAATCGTATTTTTCTCGAAAACGGCGCCTAGAATTTTGATAAAATTTTTTTTCTTTCAATTAATTTTTACGATCTTTAATTTAATAAAAAAAAATTGAAATTAAGATATCCCAGCTTGTACCTACCATAGAACCATTTTTTCGAATTTTGAACTTCTCATTATCCACATAACGAATCTTAATGAATATTTTTATAGAGAAGCTTCTAAAAAGTCTAAAACACATTGCATTTCAAAACTTTAAAATAAATATTTTTTGAATTTTTGAAAAAAAAAAATCTATTTTCTTTTTTTTTGAAAATTCTATATCTCAGAAACGGCTCAATACTTTTTTTTTGTAAATTTTATTTTGATTCGAACAATAATAAAAACTTTAAATTGGCGTACCAAAATTTTTTCTTAAAAAGCTTTAAAAAATTTTGTACATAAAAGCTTTTTTTTAAAAACCACTACAACGACTTATAATTTTTGTTCTTTCATAAATTCATATTTGGATAGCATTATGTTTTTGTTTCTTACTACTAAAAGAAATTAAAAAATAATTTGATACTTATGAACAGTTTTCTCTAATAACATTCGTTTTTAAAATTCCTAGTCTGTTACATAAGAGCAAGTTCGTGCGACCCAGTCGTGCATTTTATTTCTTATATGGAGGCTAAGCTGCCTTAAACTCATATTTTCAGTGTTGTTTTGCTCCAGAAAATGTTTAAATATAAGACATACTCTTCTTGAAAATCTTCCCCAAGATCAACCGGGTATAATTTCTGAAGAGTGGTTGCATTTTTTTCGAATTGCTTCTTCAGTCATGTGATCAAGTTTAGATAAAAAATAAAACCACTTGTTATTGACTCATAGGATGAATTTCTTCTCTTCAGCGCACTCAATAATTGGTCGCATATAGGAATGAATGTATTTATTTTGAAATTTTCACCTCTTGAATATTCTTTTTTGGTTCATTTTGTAATTTTCACAGGTTTTCCTTTTTCCCATCTCTTCAAAAACATCAAAGCATTCTCGTTTTTCTCTCACAAACGATATGAGTGCCTCGTAGAGCCTAGACACAGTTTTAACGTCTGTATCAACACCTTGAATTTTTTTGATGCAATATTGAATTATTGCTTTAGTATAGAACCCCAAAATTGAGACAATATTGTTGTCTCAAGGGACTTCAATTGGGACAATAAACCGCTAGCTTCAGTTTTCACTAAAGCTTTCTGGTGGGCATCATTGTTAATGGCATTAAGAGAGAGCCGATATTATTTGGTCTCAATCTCTGTTTAAGCTGTTTAAGCTCGTACAGGCTGACCAAAGGGTAAGTGAAAAATTTTTTAATATGACATTTTCGGAACCATTAAAAATAAATTAAGAATCTTTGCTCGCTCTGTTGATGCCGTAAAAACACATACATATATGTTTTCTAATAAGCCGAAATATTTTGCAGCTTCTGAGCGCATGGTAAATATCGTCGCTGTAGATCGAATACCTCGTAACCCAGAAAAAACCGATTTTTAGGTAATGATGCAATTATATTGTGAAAAAAATTCCGGATCTAATGAAAAATATCCTGTGAACCTAAAAACTATAATTGCAGAGCCACGCGCATTGCCTCTCATTGATTTGATAATAAGTTTTTTGTCTCTCCTGAAAAATCGACTTTTCTGGGTTACGAGGTATTCGATCTACAGCGACGATATGTTGCATACTTACATTTTTCTTTAATTTTTGCTTGTAAGCCGTTATATTGCCCTGACATGTTACTTGCATTATCATAACATTGACCTCTGCAATTTTCTATGTAAATTTGTAATGACTTAAAAGTATACATAATTGCTTGCAACATGTCTTCTGCTTTATGGCCTGTATTTGGCAGAAAGCACAGAAATCGTTCTACGAGTTCTGCGTTCTCTTGAACATACCTTAAAATTAATGAAAGCTGGTCTACATTTCTTATGTCAGGAGTCGAATCAACGCTCAACGAGAAATATTTAGACCTTTGAAGCTGTTCCATAACCGTTTTTGTGACTCTAGCTGACATAATTTTTATAATCTTTTCATAGGTGGCAAAAGACAAATATGACATGTTTCCTTTTCCTGGATTGCCGAAACTTTGTGTATGTTTTGAAAGAAATGGATCAAATTCCGATATTGCTTCTAAGATCACCATTAAATTCCCGTTATGTATAAATCTAAATTTATCTATCTCGCCACGAAAAGAAAGACCACGGGTTGCCAAGGATTTGACAGCAACGACGACTCTGAGCATCACATTACGTCAGTATTTTCTTTAATCTTTTAACTGGTCAAATAACTTGGAATCAATTCTGTTTTCGGCTTTGGAACGAGTTTTCATTTTGAGAACACAATTTTTGTGTTCCAAGCTTGATACATGTGTATGCAATGTTTCATTTGCATGTTTCCAATCGCAAAAGCCTTGACTCGAAGCAAGCTGACCTTTTTCATTATCAAAAAGGCGACATGGAGGTCAATTCTATATCTGTGAAACTGTGAAGTGATAAGTTTTTTCACAACTTCACACACTATCCGATTCGCAATTTATGAAAAAAAATAATAAAATGTCAAAATATTTTCAAATATAAAATTTGTTTTCACACTCAAACGATTTTGTGAAAAGCCCTGATAAAATATGAAAATTACAAAAACAAAATTATACTCAAAAATGAGTATCGTATATCAAAAATGAGAGCGTTTCTCATTTTAGTACATGTTTTGACAAACTTATCAGAATGAGTTCCAGAATCGCATTATGTGAGTTGTGATGTGCTTTTTGCTTTCCAGCCGAGGTTTTGCTCGCCGGATTTCCAGGGTCGTTCTGAAGAAAAACACGAAACTCCAGTAGGAAGGTCTTTAGAACCTTATACAAAATCTTTATTGAAAAACAAATCTTTATTCATATAACAACTTAAATACTATTGGTTTCAATTAATTACACCCTGCCTGGTGTATCTGGTAAACATCGGTTATTCTCCTTGTATCGGGGTCCTGCTGGTTTCCTCTAGAAAGCTTTATTCTGGCATCTGGTTCCTTTGTTAACTGGCATTCGGTATCGGTTTATTCTCTCATAACTACGGACTTTTGGCGCTTACAAGATCAGCAGGTTTAGGGCCCCTGGTAGGCACTAGATCGGCAGGTTTTAGGCCCCTGGTAGGCACTAGATCGGCAGGTTTTAGGCCCCTGGTAGGCACTAGATCGGCAGGTTTTAGGCCCCTGGTAGGCACAAGATCAGCAGGTTTTAGGCCTCTGGTAGGCACTGGATCGGCAGGTTTTAGGCCCCTGGTAGGCACTAGATCGGCAGGTTTTAGGCCCCTGGTAGGCACTATATCGGCAGGTTTAAGGCCTCTGGTATGCACAAGATCAGCAGGTTTTAGGCCTCTGGTAGGCACGGCCAGTGTATAAACACCGACAGATCAGCAGGTACCAAAGCCCCTGGTGGCAATTAGGACGTTTTATTCTTCGAACCAAACTGATGGAACGAAATAGCCGGACAATTTCAGATGACTTGTAAACTAAAATCTAGCTCGTCAGCTTCGACCGTAGCAAACAAGTGACTTTCCTTCCCAGAAGGAGGTCCTCTTGTTATATTTTTCGTAAAAACTGAGTGTGAATTATATACTGGTCGAATGTAAATCACCCAATGTGTGACGTCATACCCTTATTGTGACTGCATATTATAATAAGACAAGGTATAAAATCCCTTTAACTTGGCGAGATAACTGGTGTCACTGGTAGCTGCAGCGTTGTATGGTGTCGTCGGTCGGTGCTGCGGCGGCGGCTGCTTAGTCATGGTAAATCAAATCACCCAATGTGTTTGGTATTGGTAGAAGCATGGAACGCTTCGTTACAGAGTTCATGAAATGTAAAAATGAAAAATGGCTGTGAAAACTGAAATGATAACTTGTTTATCACTTCACAGTTTCACAGATAGAGAATTGACCCCATGGTCCACAAAATATATATTTCCAAGTGTCTTTCAATAAATTAAGTAAACTCGAAAAATACGTTCACCATTCTTCAATATTTTGCTTAAAACCATTTCTTGAGAAAAAATCTATCAAAAAAAATCTAACCACAGAGCTGGATCGTTTTCCAACTCAAAAGAACTCGTCATAAGAGGAGAAAGTAAAGAAGCTGTATTTGAATTTCTTGAGGGTATTGAGGAAGTCGCAACATCAGATATTGTATCTTGAATAAAATTTTTATCTTGAATTGAATTTGTATCATTAATTGATTTTGTAGTTTGATTTTGAAATAACCTTATATTTAGAATCCGGCTTGATGGATTTTTATATTTTTTTTTAATAAAAAAGGGACCATTTGTAGATGGTTTAGAAAAAAAAATTAAGATCCGTCCCGCCAAAGTTTTTCTAGTCCATTTTTTTTACAGCTACATAGCAACAAGTGTTTTTTTTATAATGTTTTCGTTTCATTGAAATTTGTTCCAAAGAAAAGGTACATGTCTGTAAATATTTTTATCATGAATTTTCATTATAAAAAATCGTTTATAAAAGATAAGAATAGTAAATGGTGAAAAAAGTGAGTGACATGTCACAGCCGGACACTCACGGCACTAAAAAAAGTGTCATGCTTGAAAAACTCAAAAAATCTCATTTTTCAAATCTTTGTATTTTTTCTCTATCCTTTAAAAATATTCTAAATTAGACAATTGTTAGGGGCGGCTTGCCCTCTTTTGCTTGTATGTTTTGAAAGTTCAATCGCTTCAAAAAAATATTATAAATTGGCCAATTGCTAGGGGCGGCTTGTGCACTTTTGCTTGCACCCGCCGCCCCTAGCGGCCTTGCCGCCCCGGGCTGTAGCCCTTTTAGCCCTAGGGTAAATACGCCCCTGCTCATGCCACCATTACTACCTATAGCCTACAGGATAATAGATGCCGATCCTGGTAGATGGAGTGTAGGGTTTTCTAGCTATGATAACTCAGCTCGTCGGATTGATGGTTTCTTGTTGCCACAGCTTATAACTGGCGTTGCTTTGATTTCATGCCAAAAGTTAAATAAAAAACATTTATTCGAGATAAAGCAATGTAGGTTAAAAAAATAGAAGCCGAAATCCGTTTCAATTGTAAGGAAACAAAAAAAAATTATTGAATACTTTGGCATTCCAGAAGTCAGAGCGAGAGAAAAGAGAAAAATAAAAATATTCGACCTATTTGGAAACACTGATATGCGAACAGGAAACGGTATTGTTTGTCCTATAGTGTCCATCCGTCCGCCCCCCACGCATCATCATCGTGACGCGTCCTTGGCTACTACTTCCACTTTTATTTTTGGAACAGTTCCTCAATTTGTGTAAGCCTTAGCCTGCATTAGAATTAAAGATGCACATAATTCGTCAGCCGGCACTTTTGTCTGAATTGTTTCGGTAGTTTCATTATCCCTGGTTTGACTTACTGCCTCGACTATATCGTTTGTATTACCTGATAGTGCCTTAGGATCGCTTCTTAATCCTTGTCGCTTGCGAAAATCCGCGAAAGACAGTCTACACTTACGTCAATCAATGTAATTTATTATAAAAAAATATACCCCCAAATATCAGTGCCAATTCTACCTATTCAAAACTTCAAAACTTTATAACTAAGAAATCAAAAGTCCAAAAAAGAATTAAAAAGCTTATTTTTTAATTCAACTATATGTAATTTTAGATAGATATATGGTAACTTATCTATCACAACAACTCCTCTCCAATATCAGGAATCCATTTTTGTAAACTCAAGCAATAAGTTCTTAAAACAAAAATACAACAGCCTCTTAAAGGATTTTATCTTTAATTAGAAAGTGAATTTATTTTAGAATAAAAAAAAGTAACTAACGAAATAACAAACTAAAGAATCCAACCAAAAAATACAAAAAAAGCAACGTCAATCATGTATATTAATAAAAATAAAATGCACGACTGGATCGCACGAACTTGCTCTTATGTAAAAGTACTTTGAATTTTAAAATACATTTTATAAATATAAAACATTGATTTAATGAGATAATAATGTTCAAATGCATAAAATTACCATCTGATTTCTAGAAAAGTATGAATTTATGCAAACAAACTTAAAATAATCGTTTTGTTATTAAATAATTTTTTTATATAAGAAATTTCTTTAAAATTTTTCAAGAAAAAAATGTGGGATGCGAATTTTAAGTATTTAATAATATTGGTCTTAGGAAATAATTTCAAAAAAATAATCGTTCATAGGTTTTAAAGATATCGAATTTTCAAAAAAAAACAATTTTTTCAAAAAAAAAAACAAAAAATATTTTTTCGAATATTTTTATATACAATATTATTTTAAACTTTAGGGGACTCCTGCTGAAAATTTTTGGTTAAAATCCTTAGAGCCGTTAATGAGAAAGTCGAAAATAAAAAAAAACGGTTCTATGACAGGTACCGTTAATAACATTTTGCCCCAAAGTTTTTTTGACCAAAATGTAGTCCATGTCCATTATATTACACCTATTTTTTATCAAAATCGTTAGAGCCGTTTTTGGGGTAAATAAGATTTTGCATTACGGGTGTATTTCAATTCCTCCTCTAGGGAATCACCGAAGACCCTTAACTACCGAGATTGAAAGAAATAGGTCCAGTGGTTTAGGCTGTAGTGAGAGGTACAGACATACAGACACACTGAAACATGATTTTTGTGTGCAAACTTTTATTTAAATTGTTTATAAAAAAAAATTATATGCCAATTGTTAGTAAAGGGTTTTTCAACAGGGACGTTACAAAAGTAGAGCGACAGGGACAGCAAACGACGCCATATTTCTTGCCGCTCTTTTGACATTTCTCTTCAGTAAGGTTTGCCATTTCATGATGGAAAGATATACGAGCCAACAACGAGTCAACATTATTAAAATTTACTACCGAAATTCGGAGTCAGTAACCTCAACGTTAAGAGCTCTACGTCCAATTTTTATGGTCGTCATAATCGTCCAAGCTCCTAGCAGATCGACAATTGAGCGTCTAGTGGAAAAATTTTAATCCACAGGCACAGTACAAAATGTACCCGTGCTAGTGAAACAAAGATGTTCCCGTAGTGTCGAGAATATTGCTGCCGCTGAGGCTTCAGTTGCAGAAAGCCCAAATGTGTCTCTCACACGTCGTCGTTCTCAAGCGTTGGGCATCTCTGTGACGTCGTTGTGGCGAATTTTGCGAAAAGATCTTGGCCTACATCCTTACAAGTTTAAATTGACGCAAGAACTGAAGCCGCTTGACCACCAGAAGCGTCGTATGTTCGTGAGTTGGGCTGAGCAACAACTTCAAATGATTCGGATTTTCATCGAAAAATCATCTTCAGCGATGAGGCTCATTTCTGGCTGAATAGCTTCCACAATAAACAAAATATGAGTCATCATTGCATCCCGAAAAATTATGATTTGGTGTGGCTTATGGGCCGGCGGTGTCATTGGGCCGGCGGCGTCATTGGGTCGTACTTCTTCCGTGATGATCAAGACCGGCACGTTACTGTGAATGGGGATCGCTACCGTTAAATGATAACCGAATATTTTTGGCCCCAATTGGATGATATGGACTTGGAGGACATGTGGTTCCAACAGGACGGTGGCGCCACAAGCCACAAGTTTGGAGAACGTGTTATCTCGCGAAAGAGTCCAGTCGCTTGGCCGCCTCGGTCGTGCGATTTGTCTATGGTCTATGCGAACAAGCCAGCGATGATTGATGAACTTCATACAAATATCGAACGTGAAATTGCAGCAGTATCGGCCGATTTATGCTTGAAAACCGTCGAAAATTGGGTTCAGCGTCTGGACTTCTGCAAGCGTACCCGTGGTGGCCATGCAAAAGAAATCGAGTTTCATACATAATGGCATCGAACGTACTTTCACAGGAATAAAGAATTTCATTCATATCCAAAACTGTTTTAGTTTTATTTAAAAAAAACTTTTGTAGCGCTCTTATTGAAAAACCCGATATTTAATAAAATACATTTTAAAACGTAATTTAAAAATTTAATCGTGTATCGGTTTTCAAGATATTGAATTTTCAAAAAACAAATTTTATTATTTTTTAAAAATAGAATATATTTTTTCAAATACAAAGCAGCTCCTGCATAAAAATTTTGGTTAAAATCCTTAGAGCTGTTGGTGAGAAATTCGAAAATCAATAAAAACGGTTCTATGACAGGTACCCCTAATAACATTTCCACCCAAAATTTTTTTGACCAGAATATAGTCCATGTCCATAATATCACACTTAATTTTCTTTTATCAAAATTGTTAGAGCCGTTTTCGAGATAAATAAGATTATGCATTATGGATGTATGGGGGGTACCGTTTGCTTTAGAGCTAAAAAAAAATTTCAATTTCTCCTCTAGGAAATCACCTAAGACCCTTAAGTACAGAGTTTGAAGAAAATACCTCCAGTATTTTAGGCTGTAGTTCGAGGTACAGACATACAGAGATACAGAGATACAGACAGACAGACGGAATTGCCGGACCCACTTTTTTCGTCTTCGTTACGAGTATCATCGTAATGTCAACTTTAATCAAAATCTCGAGTTCGATTTTCTTGCCAAATGCAGAACTTGTCCTATAGTACCTATATCGCAAGTAAAAAATATGTGTGACGTAATGGAACCTCTCTAAAGTCCAGCTATTAATGAAACTTATGCCCACTTTACAGGGTCTTCTTTTCTCTCAATCTCCTTCTCAATCCTCCATGCCAAAAACACAATAAAAAAAGTCTTCGCCGATACGAAAAAAAAAGAAAATTTGAATCAATGTTCCTCTACTCGTATTATTTTGTTAAGTAAGTTTTCAAAGTCCGCGCACTTTTAAGAGACCCCCTCCGCACTTGCTTCTAAATCTCAATTTCAAAACCAAGGTTTTATCCAGTGCATTTCAAAACTCTATACTTCTTCAACAGAACCGCAAGTTAACAAAAAAATGAATTAATTAATCAAAAATTCGAATTCACCGCAAGATTCAATTAAGTTTAAAAAAAATTAACAGACTGTACATACAAGGATCAATTATTACCCATACCTGGTCGTCAGTTTGGAACCCCTGCATATTTTTTTCTTCTTCATCGGTACATTCTCTTTTTACCCCCAAGAGGAAGAATTCGAGACCCACGTTGGGCGCCACCTGTAACAAAATGTTGATAAGAATTTTAGAAGCAATCTTTTTTCCTTTATCGAAAAGTGGCGCAAGGTATTCCAAGGCTGATTATAATTTTCTATTTGTATTTTATTTTAGCCAAATATTAACACAATATTTTTTCTTTAGCTATATTGCAAAATTTACAGAGTTATGGTATAAATCTATCTCACTACTGACAATTATTTAAAATATTTAATATTTTTTATTAATATCTAGGCAATCAAAAGTTTTGAGGGAAAAGCTTCTCAATAACAAACAAACAAAGATATAAAAATATAATACAGAGTGGACCAATTTGGAACACAACGCCATTCAATTGGCTGCCTCGGCTGGCTTCGCAGTAACGCATTCTGTAAATCCAAATTTCCAATACCTTGTTGGTTTCGGGCTCTATCTCACGGATTGCTTGGATGATATTGGCCTTAAGTGCTCGAATCGTTTCCGGATTTTTGGCATTACATCGGTCCTTCAGGGTTTACCACCAAAAAAAAGTCAAAAGCGATCAAATCGGAGGTCCGAGGGCGCCAATTTACATCGCCAATGCGGCTGATAACACGATTTGGGAATTTCATGCGTAAAAGATCGAATGTGACATGGGCTGTGTGACATAAACCAGAGGTTGTCCAAATATATGTCTTCAATTTTAGTAAAAAAAAGATCGGTTGACATGGGTCTATAACGCCCACCGTTCACCGAAACGTTTTTCCAAGCCTCAATTTTGAAGGCAAATGCTCCAATGATGCCACTACTCCACAATCTCTCTGTAGATAATAAAGTGAGGGTTTTTCGAGCTCCAGATTCTGCCGCCGAGATGAAAATGCGTCCCGTCAGAAAAGATGATTTTTCGCCCAATGTCGTTGTGCAATTCAAGCGATAACGAAGCGGATGGTCGTCTGCCTTCAATTGCTGAGTGAATTGTACCTTGTAAGCGAATAAACCGAGATCTTGATGTTCGTGAATTGAGTCCCACAATCTCGGCTACAGCAACCACATTCTTGTCTGGCGCACCGTACGACGGCGGGGACTTTGAGTGTTGTCCACTAACATTCCAGTCTCACGAACTACAACGTACAGTAGATGCGGTGGGTCGTGGGTCCTTCATTTCGGCCAAAACTTCTCTTCAAAAAACTCACTGTTTGGGCTTCACAGCTCTCACTTTGGAAATAAGTTTCCAATATTTCCCAACTTTGTCCAAACATAAAGCGACTCGAGATTTCGAGATGGAAATCGCTGTCAGTGTCAAACTAACCTATATGATTTAAAAGAAACCACTAGATGGCCCATCCTGTACATACATTTTACATACAATATATGAGAATAGTTGGATTTTGACATTTTAACTTAAAAAAGCTGTTCAATGATATGAGTTTATTAATTTTCTTTCTATTGCTTCGCTTTTTTGACAGTTTTACAGATTCTTCAAGAAAATATACCAACCACACCTAAGAACCAAAAATGAATTCCTTTTATTAATTTTTTATTTCCATTATTTATTTATTTTTGACATAGATATTAACAATTTTTTGAATTTTTTTTAAGTGCAGAAAATAAAATTATTTTAATCGTTTAAATATTACAAGTTTTTTATCGTGGAGCTTTCACAATTTCTCAAGCATTTTATGCCAATTTAAATCTGCAACACTGTCAGACTCTTGACTCTAGAACCCTTCGCCAGCTAAAATTTATTTTTATCTTCCCTTACTCCACCTCTATCCGCCCGAAAGGTAGTGCAAAGCAAACAAGCGAACATCATTGCACGCATCATCAACCGGCAGCACGAAAACTATCAATAACCCTCCGATTGAGGATTACACCCCGAGATAAGCGCATTTAAAATATTACACTCGTTTCTGGAAAAACTTCTTATGTGCACTCAGCATCATCATCCCCAGTTAGCAGCCAGCAGGCAGCATCAAGTAAAACTAGCAGCTTCAGTCTAATGCCCTTTTACCATATGTAAACTTCCATGTACAACTATGACAGCGTGTAAAATCCTTCGTTTTTATGAGTCTCTCTCTCATATTGCCCCCATGTGCCATTTCCACACCCTACCTATCATCAAGAAACTCCATAGACCATAGCACTCTGCATCCAACACTTGAGTTCTTTTGCCAGAGCTCCAATGGATGAAAGAGGTAAATGGCCACTAGCCATTTTCCAGCATCTGCACTTTATGAATTCCCCCACACTATTTCTTTTTTTTTCTGCCGTCCTTCTACGTCTGCAGCCATCCCCATTGAACCACCCACCAAATGGAGTCGCGAACATTTTTGGGTATTTAAATTTATCCTGCTGCTTTAGGGTGTGTAAGCAGAAAAATGCAAATATCCACACACATTGGACGAAAAACAAACAAAAAATGGAAGTGAGTGAAAAAAGAAACGAGCCACTCTAAGCTAAATGGACGACACAACACCATTGTATCGGAATCCTTTATCCACCTCCGTCAAAATCGGTCCATCGTGGCTTGGTAGTCGTAAACGATATTTTTTGTCCGGTTCATCGCAAACTTTCTGTTGTCCTTATCTTCTGGGAAATGGAACCTGAATTCAGCTATTTCATTCCCGGCTTGATTTTTCGCTGTAATTTCCATCCCCGAGCATTAGCATGCATGCACTGCATGAAGCCCTAGCCAACAAGTAACTGTAGAGACCGTGAAAAATAAACTGATCCAACTATTGGGATAACGTGTGTGGGGGTTTGAACTTTAAGGGTTTCGTTTATTTTTCCCAAAAATTTAAATTCCAACCATTTTCAACAAAAGTTCATAATCGAGTGTAGCAACCTAGGGCGGGTGGTGAGTGGTGGAGTTGGACGCATGGAACTACATCATAACCAATGGCGATTTACCCTCAGGTAATTCCCAGCAACCACCCCGCATCGCATTCCGACCTCGAAGCCATGAAGCCAAATGAACTCTAACCTCACTTTGATCCTTTTTCATTAAAGTCTCCCTTTTTGTTTTGTTTTAAAAGGGTTGTTCCCTGTTTCGTAAGTTATACTCCCGACTCATATAGTATGTACGAGTAGTAAGGGACTGAATAGGTAGCTTTTATGGAATAGTGGAAAAATTCGTAGATACTCGTGATTTTCCTCCGATATTAACCTATTCGGTTGCAGGAATTTAAAATTTTCTTCCGAATTAATTTAATTTTCATTTTAGTTCCATATGTTACGGTGTTGAGTTCATGCACCGAAGTTGTCTACCCAGAGGATAAATTTGTTACAGAAGATCGCTTGCATCGACAAGGATTTCAATGTCTGCCTGGAAATGTGGTAATGGTATTGGTTTAGAAATCTTTTCGGAGTCTTTAAACAACTCTAGGTCCTTTTGGCTACCCGAATTTAATAATGACTTTCAAGAGTCTGAATTACTGGACATCAGGGAAGCATTCAAGTCATTCAAATAAGATCCAAAGCCATTTATTCGAATATATTTATCATCCTCCAAATTGATCCAGCAATGCTAGAATGATATTGCGAGTCTGAATAACATCATGGGTGCCCCTCTTATCTGAGTTGCATATCATAGTGGCATATATAAAATGAACAGGCAGACGACCTAGTCAAACAAGTATTAAAATTCCGCTCGGAATTATGAAGGCCAATATTCATTAAATGTGTCTTGATAATTCGAACCGCTTTATGATCTAGGAAGATTTGTCCCACCTACAATAAACCACGAAATATTCAACTGATATATAGCTATGACCTGCATCGTGCCTGATCGGGAAACTATTGATTTTCTAGATTCTAGACTCTAGAACTTGGACTGGGTCAATAGTGCAACGATGACGTGCTTGTTTTACCGCCTCGTGGTGGTCCTCGGGCAACTATTTTTGTATCCCTATATGCATAAATAGATCAAAATTACAAGTGCTAAAAAGTCTAGGATACGCTATGGAGGTCAGCATTCTTCGTAACTGAAATCAGGACGCTATCGAAACTAACACTACGCCCCGAATTAGTATTGATAACACTTTGACGACTTTTGGCTATTGTACCCGGACAAAGATTGGTTTCTGGAATGCAAAGACGCTTCGTGATGATGGAAAAGAAGGTCCCCATTATACCAGATTCCTCCAACTGGAGAAGGAATTCATGCGGTATAAGATGGATATCTTAGGGATAAGTGAAATTATGTGGTTGGCCTCGGGGAAGTTTAAATCACTACCCGTAACACTGTACTATTCTATTCTAGAAAGACAATATTCCGGACTTGACGGTATTCCTGTAGAGCTCTTATGAGCAGCCTCAACAATATCGTGCGAGCTACTGGAGATCTCATGCAGTGCGAAAACTGGAGAGGAATATGCGTTCTGCCTGCAATAGCTAAGATAATAGCAAGAATAGTATTTAAGCGAATAAAAGACCACCTCGAAGACACACTAGACGCTGAATAAGCAGGATTTTGCACTTGATGTTCCTGTGTGGATCACATAAACACCTTGCGGATCATCATCAAACAGTGCGTTGAATATCGATCACCACTTCAGCTGCTATTCATCGATTTTGAAAAGGCGTTCGACAGTGTCAATAGAGAATTTATCTGGCTTGCTTTGCGCAGGAGCGGTATCGCAGATGAATTGATTGCTATTATCAAGGCTACAAATGATGGATCCAAATAGCACGTCCTGCATAATGGAAGGTTGTCAGAGGAGTTTGAAATCCAAAGTGGGGTTAGGCAAGGCTGTATACTGTCACCAATACTGTTCCTGTGACAAGTAACGTACTGCATGCAGCTTTGTCAAATGGAAATGGAGGAAATCCACTAAACTTTGCAATCTGACCTCAAACATCTGGACTACGCGGACGACGTATGCTTACTCCCACATAGGATCAGGGTGGAGAGAGAAGCAGAAATCATGGGGCTAAAGATCAACTGGGCAAAAACTAAAAGGATGAACCTTGGAACTCCTTCATTAATCTAAGTAAATATTTCTGGACAACCGGTAGAGATGGTAGATGATATCATATACTTTTGGAGTATTGTCTCTACGGGTGGTGGAACTGAATTGGATGTAAACAGCCGAATCAGAAAACCAAAGGCTGCGTTCGGAATGCTGTCCCAAATGTGCAGAAACAACTCCTTTAGCTTAAAGACCAAACTACGACTGTTCAACTTCATGCGAGAATAGGTCAGGAACCCATAGTCTCTATTATACGATGAATGGCAGTAGATTGGCCATACGCTTCGAAAAGGCCATGGGTGCATTGCGGGTCAAGCGATGCAGTGAAACCCACTCACTCAAGAAGGCAGGCAAGTGGGTCGTTCTAGAAGTAATTGTCCAAGAACGGTCGAGCAGGAATCAGCACAAGTGGGGAAGAGTTTTCGAGATCTGAAATACATTTCCAGAAATTGCACACGATGGCGCGTAGAAGTAATGGAGGGCCTATGTCGCGTAAAGGAAACATCATGAACGTAATAGATCCGAGAACCTCAGTAAGTAAGCAAGCAGGCATTCTTCATAATATTCACTCTGGTAGTTGTGGAAACCAGCTGAAAAAGGAAACAGTCAACCATTTCATCTGCAAAATGCGCTGCTCTGACCAAAAGTAGAGCACGATTATATGGAAGGGCACTTTCTGACGACAGTAACGAATTTTGGAAAATGAAGATCAAAAACTTGATCTCTTTTCTTAAGGGGGTGAAATGCCTCTAGGATAGAATTGGACTAGTTTTGTAAAATGTGCCCTATTCCATCCTATTAATCAGACTGCGAGCTCAAGAAATGCAGGCTTTAACACGGGGATTATGGTACACATTGGTCTGATCACTTCTTGATCGGATTCGATGCCACTTCGGCATCAGTCAACAAGTTGTAGATGGTTTCAGATGCGACCTGTGGTCTGGTTGAGTGATTGATCTGATTCCTGATGATTGTGTGGTAATACAAACACACTCCAAGACTATGAGACAGTAAAGACCTATTCTGTCCACAATTTCCCATACCAATCAGTTATGGTATCAAAAACGCGTATTTCAGCGATAATTTGGCCACAGGACTAGCCCTTGATCGCCATTAACTACTTTCCGTCAAAACATACATGTGGCGGGAATGTAGTAAACAGTTCATCCTGAATGATGAGACTTTTTATCAAAATACTATGGCATGGTCCTTGATGTTTTTTCTGATGCATCGAAAACAAAAATTTTAAGTTTTACCAAACAGTGATGAGGAGCTTGCTATACGAACTCATTTCATGCGACAAAGCTGTTTATATTCTGCAACGAATTGGATATACTTGTTTCCCGTGTTGAATTTTTAACCCCCATCAACAAATAAAATTAGTAGGACAAATTAATATTTGGAAAAAAAAACTTCCAACGCTCCGAACCCACAAATCATAGCTGGAAAAGTGAAAAGTGGGAGACACAAGTCGACTATTATCAGTTTCTGGCAACCGCATTTCTGGAAGGTAGAAAAAGTCTCACATTCAAAAACAGTCACGCAACTTACAAAAGAAGATAATATGTAACTCAGTATCCATAGTTCTCATTCAAGGCAGACATCAATGAATTTGGTAAATCAAAAAATATTGTCCTGCAGAGATTTTGTGCTTCTTGAAAAAAGGCTCCCAAAGCAAAGAGACATAAGAACGGCTTTCATCAATAAATTGATGTTATTGTATTTACCTGCCCTTAAGCCCCTGCCACGCAGATGTGTAGTTCTCATCAGTGAGATGAAGATTTTGGAAAAGCCTTTCCGAATCTTCTGCTAGGTTGGATTTAAGATATACCAATTTTGTTGCATCTGTTGTTTTTCTAACATTTGTGAGAAGAGCACAAAGAACTGTCACCAATTGAGGTAGTCCTCCTTGAACTTCGGTAGGTGAATTTCAAATAGATTGAAATATGTTAAATATTATGGATTGTTGTGAACTTCATTCATGAGTGATGTTTGCTGCGGACTGTGATATTATCCCTTAGACCATTTGTTGTATAAGTTTCTTCAATTTTGTACCAATAAAATGGTCTAGCTGTTAAGTTTCCAGTGATTACAACAAACGTTGTCCAAGCAGTGTAATGGATATGGTATAGCGTCATTTTGGTTAAATCTTCAGATTTATTAGGATGTGTACATTACTTTTCTCTAGGCAGTGACCGGGAGTTAAACTCACACCACCTGGTCGCCACCAGATACTTAATGCATGGATTTCTCCTCATATTTGATGTGCTCAGTTTTGCACACTCGAAGTATTCCTCTATTAAATAGGGATGACCCAGCGCTCCTTGGGATGAGTTTATTTATTTATTTATTTATTTATTTATTTATTTCATCTACCAGCAAAGCCTTACAGATTACAATATAATTAAAGAATAAAATTACTTAATCTACTATTACATAACTACGGCAACGAGTTAAATAAAATGTTTTTGAAGCAGTTTCTTGACAGATATAAGTCCATATTTTGACATAGTTCATTAAATGTTGAAATAGCCCTCGATATTGGCTCATTTTGACCGTAATTTGTTCTATGTAAAGGCTGAAGAAGAAACTGTCTTTCCCGTATATTTCTAGAAGGAGCGTAAATGGGTATCATAAGCAAAAGAGCAGGACTTTTTATATGATAACATAGCAAATCTCTTATAAACATGGCATCGTGTGCAGTTCTTCTTTTTTGCAGCGGCAGGATTCCTAAAAGTTTACATCTTGCATCATACGATGGTGAAAAATTCCATTTCATTTTCCAAAAAATATACTTTGTGAACCTTCTTTGAACATTTTCAATGCGATTGGAAAGAATTTGATAAGCTGGATTCCAAATTATATCAGCGTATTCAAGAATGGATCTTACTAACGATATATATAATATTAGAAGTGTGTGAGGGTCAGTGAATTCTTTAGAATTCCTTTTAATGAAACCTACAATTGAATTCGCCTTTGACACAATATGGTCAATATGTAAATTGAAAGATAGCTTGGAATCAATGATGACGCCAAGATCTTTAATTTTATCTACCCTTCCCAGAGTGCTATCCCCAAGGGAATAATAATATAAAATAATATTATAACTTTTACAAAAAGTAATAACATTACATTTGGCTACATTTAAATTCAAACAATTACTTAAACACCAATTTGACAGTTGATTTATGTCGTGTTGAATAAGTAGGCAATCGTCTATTGATTTAATTTTCAAAAAGAGCTTGAGATCGTC
This sequence comes from Chrysotoxum bicinctum, assembly GCA_911387755.1. NCBI lineage: Eukaryota > Metazoa > Arthropoda > Insecta > Diptera > Syrphidae > Chrysotoxum > Chrysotoxum bicinctum. The sequence goes on from OU426990.1 coordinate 78,800,564, forward strand.
TGCAAATATCAGACAAAAACAAAACTTAAACACCGATACTAAGTCATTGATAAAGATAATAAAAAGCAATGGTCCAAGATGGCTGCCTTGAGGCACTCCAGAAGAACAGTAAATAGGCACTGAACATTTATCATCAATTATTACTCTTTGGCTTCTACCAATGAGAAAGGAAGATATCCAGTTTAGCATTGCAGAATGAAATCCAAACATATTTAGTTTCTTAATAAGTAAAAGATGGTTAACGGAGTCAAAGGCTTTGCTAAAATCAGTATAAATAGCATCAACCTGGTAACCCTTTTCAACTTCATTTAATATATATGAAGTGAAGGATGCCAGATTGGAAGCCGTAGAGCGCCCAGCTACGAATCCATGCTGAAATTCAGAAATGTATTCTTTGACGTGAAACTCAAGTTTGGATTTAACTATGCTTTCAAAAAGTTTTGGTATTGCTGAAAGTTTGCAAATTCCTCTGTAATTTTCAACACAATTTTTCGAACCGGATTTGAAAATTGGAATTAGCAAAGATGTTTTCCATTCCTCAATAAAAATTCCATTAAGCAGCGAATTATTGAAAATGATGTATAGAGGTTGGGTCATCGACACAAAGCATTGTTTCAGTATTATTGCAGGAATACCATCTACTCCTGGTTTTAAATTTGGCTTTAAATTAAAAAGTGCTGTTTCAACTTCAGATAATTCCAACTGTAGTGAACCAATATCAACCCGAGGTATAACGCGAGATACAAGGCTAGAGCTGGAACGAGAATCTGAATAAACAGACTTAAAAAAGTTAGCAAATAATTCAAGAGTTTGGTTAACATCGTTGGATTCTAAGTTTTTATATGTCATAGTCTTAGGTAAACCTAATGATGACTTTTTAGTTGAAATATACGACCAAAAACTTTTTGAATCATTTTTTAATTTATTTTCGATGTCCAAGATATAATTTTTATATAAGAATTTACTTAAAATTTCAAACTCTTTCCTACGATCGAAAAAAATCTTTAGATGAGAAGTGCTTTTATATTTCATGTATTTAGTATGAGCCTTATTTTTTAAGTTTTTCAAGTGAGACAGTCGCTTATTATACCACGGAGGCTTAGATAGTTTTTTTTTCTGCATTAAGGGTACAAATATCTCAAATGCACTTTTTAGTATGCCAACAAATTTGCTATGCATTTCATTTGTGTTTAAATTTGCAAATTCAAAATTCCAGTTAAATGAACCAATATAAGAATTTAATTCAGTAAAGTTTGTTTTAGCAAAATTAAATGATTTAAGTGAATTAGTATTTGATTCTAAATAATCATATTTTTCAATACAGATCATAATTTGCTTATGGTGAATAGAATCGTTAAGAAGTTCAAATGGCGCTTCAAAAACATTTGCTTTAAAATCATCGGTACAGGTAAAGACTAAATCTAAAATATTATTTAATGAATTAACAATATTGTTAACTTGACTAAAATTTAAAGAGTATAAGTGGTCAATAAATTGAAATTCAAAATCATTTCTCATATTACATGGAATCAAAAGTTTTTCTTCGTTTGACCAATACCAGTTTATATCCGAAAGGTTAAAATCGCCAATAATACAGATATTATTAGATTCAGAGCTTATTTTATATATAAAATCAATATTTTCAATATGACATAAATATTTATCTAAGTTACTTTTTGGAGGAACATAACTAGCAATAAAATAGAAAGATTTCGACGACATCTGAATGGAAACACACAGCTGCTCCACATGTTGAACAGGTAATTTAATTTGTCTGCCAGCCAAGGCAATACGAGTAGCTATCAGGACTCCGCCACCGCGTTCATAGGCGGAGGTGCATCGATCCCATCGAAAAACGTTATAAAATCTACTGTCGAACAATTCTGTTGATTTAATTGCAGTATAAAGCCATGTTTCAGTGATAACAATTACATCATACTCAGTATCACTTGAGCTATTAAAAAGGCTGGACACCTTAGTTCTCAGGCCACTTGAATTGTGGTAGTATACTTTCAATTCGCCTTTTGAGCTTTTTGTATTATTTCTAGACCCCTGAGAACAGGGGCTTATTCGTTTTTTGGCATGAAAATAAATGGACGTATTGTTACACCAGTTGGCCAGAAATCACCGTCATAAATTTGTTTTATATATTCTATAGGAACCATTATTTTGAAGTTTATGGATTTCGTTGTTCTTGCGTTTTTATTTGGCAACAAAAAACAAGAAAATCCAGACGGATTTGGAAACATACTTAGAGTATTAACCATATAATTGATTATATCATCGGTTTTAGTGTGTGGATGGAAACCAGAGATATAAAAACATTTAATTTTCCGCATTACCTTGAAGTTGTCGCATTGTCCTCTTTTGCCAGCAAGAACCAGTGGATTGCGTTGAGGTCGTCTTGCGTCGGTAGTAATAGTTAGGGCATCAGTATTCACATTCTTATGATTACTATTAGAACCTGAAGGGTAATCTGTAGTATAGTTGAAAGGTGGATTTGGAACAACTTTCTCATTATTATCTCTAACAGTCATATCAGCACCGTCATAGTGATCCACTGTCACAGGAACATCATCATCCGCCACAGCAACAGTAGGATTATCGACACCAATAAAAGTCTTTACAGAAGATACTTTGGAGGCCAACTCCGCAACATTAGCATAAGTTTTCGCATCAGCACGATCATTCGCTACATTTACTGCATCAGCATCTCCACCTTCCAGTGCATCAGCATTTGCAACAAGATTAGCAGCAGCATGAGCCAAAGGAACATCAACAATGATTTCTTTAGCAACAAAAATTTCAGTAGCGACGACATCATCATTAGTCATAATAGAAGGGTCAAGAGCATCGTCTACACTCACTCCAACGTCAGTATGCATATCTATACCAGATATAGAATGAGAACAAGAAGCAAGGGGAACTCCTGTAATATTATCAACAACTTCCCCACTCTGTTTAGAAGAGCAGGTATTGTTTTTATTTTTATTATTAAGCTTAGAGGAAGAAACCGGTTTTTTCGAACTGACGGTAGCTCTCTTTCCAACATTTTTTATAGTGTTTGATGATGAAGGGGTTAATTTATTTGTATAAGGTGGCAGAGGAGAAGATGACAGTCGGTTTAAGGCTGGAGAGAGGAGTTTGGTTGTAGAGCGAAGATTACGAGAAGATTTCACAGCCGCACATATATTGTCACAGGAACCGAGCTTTTCAAATTCAGATTTATTATGCACAAAAAATTCAAAGAGGTCTTTAACCTTTGATATGCATGTTAATAAATTTTTGTTTTTGCAAGTGTCACACATATAAAATAAATTATCATTAGATCTAAGTGAAACTAGATCGGAATCACTGATATTAGTGCAATTTAAATGAAATCCCGATTTACATATTCCACAATAGATCAATTCGCAATTAGAAGCCAATACATGGCACTTTAAGCATTTAGTATTCATAGTTTATCAATAGCAAGAAGTACTTTCACACACGTCAGTCATCGACGACGATCGATTACATTGTGAGTTGTGGGATGAGTTGTTCTGATGTCGCTGTCTGTCGCATCAAAGATCACTGATCCTCTTATCATCGTAGACCTTCTTAATAGTAGGGCAGATTAATTCTCTTTGTATAAAACAAACTGTGATCAAGCCATTATGTAGGAAATATAACCATCATTAAAATATCTGTCTATCGTGTTCGTTGAATGGCACTCATCTGAAACGTCCAATTTTCCATAACCCTGGTTCATAAATCAGTCTGAATTTGGTTTTAAGGCAGTAGTGCCTAATTGGTATAAGCCTATGACTTAAGAAAACCTCACAAGAAGAAGTCTACCGGGGCAAATCGCACGATCTAGGTGGCCAATTCGCATCGCATCCATTTGCGTGAGATAACCAAGTCCGGAAATCACTCGTGCATAATGTACATTATGTGTGTGGCACGTAGCGCCGCACCATCCTTTTGGGACCATAAGAAATTATCATCGACCGATAGCGCTCGCGGTTGACGGTGATGATCTGACGAACGTCGTTCTCAAAGAAGTAAGGAACGAAGATGGCGCCGACCAAACAATGATTTTCTCTGAATATATTGTAATTTGGTGGATCTCGTGTGGATTGTGGATTTCGAAATTTCGCTCAAACAAAGGACAAATTAATCATTTACAAATGTTTTTCAACGCTATAACTCTTGTTTTGACAGACTTAATAAATGGCAGCCCATGTTGACATCTATAAATTAAACAATATGGCCGCAATCATCTGTCAAATTACTGATCTCCATATTTGAAAACCCTTAAGAAGTTCTTTGTAGTTTTGATTCGTGGTCTGTACTGATTCTTTTCTTTTTTTTTAAAGACTTTTTAGCGTAGATCGGGGATGTCACTTTAAGTTAAAGTAAAATTTAAAAAAAGACAAAAAAGATGAACATGATCCGAAATTGAAAGAAGCATTTGGGATAATGAAAAGTTGTTGTGATAAATATTTATACCTCCGATTTCCGAAACTTTTTATCATCTCTTGATACATCTGATAACTTAAAGAATAATAGCTCCTTATAAAAAAATTAATTTCATTGCTTTAATAATAATTTTTATTTATTATCTTAAATTTATTATTTTTCCTTCGTTTATAGACAAAATTCGAATTGTCATATAAATTTTTTTAAAGAATATGACACACAAGAAGTTTTTTCAAGACAAATGTGTTTAATTTATTAAGCATCTCGCAATTTTATTTGTCTGTTCGACTACAGCTTAAGCGGCTCGGATGATTTTCGTTAAGCGTGGTTGATAGCATTTTTAAATTTTTGCCCCCACACGTTTTTTTTCTTTTTTTAGACGAAAACCAAGACCATACGCAATTGCATAAAATATTGCTTTTCTCAAAAACTGTTTCACAGACTAAAAAAGAACATTTATTTTTATTTTAAGCAAGATATAATGGTGTTGACACCGAAATAGAAACTTCGGATCAAGAGATAAGAAACACAATTAAATTGTCTACTTTTAGGCGCATGATAGATTTAGTAGTAATTGACTAATTAACATTAAACTTAGTTATTAAAATTAATGTTAGTTACTCAATCATTAAGTAACTTAATCTCAAAGTATTTTTAAATTGAGCTTTCACTACCGAGCTATCAATTGGATTTTTGGGATTTATGTAAAGTGCCTACCCATAGATATCTACCCACAACAGCGCAGCATAGAGAAATATAGGCAACTAGCATTCAAGCGAGGAATCCGCCCAACAATGGTACTCCTCTTAGAACCATTTTCTTTTTTTAATTTTCTCAAAAACAGTACAACCGATTTTGATCATTTTTCTTGTGATATACATACATAGGTACTAAGTACTATAGGGAAAGTTCTGCATTTCCAAAAAAAGTCGAACTCGACATTTTGATCAAAGTTGACATTATAGAGAACGAAAACTGTGGGAAATTAGACCTACAGCCTAAGCAACTGGAGGTATCTTGTTCAAACTTGGTATTCACTGGTCTTTACTGATTCCCTAGAGAAGTATTTTCAATTTTTTTTTTAGCTCTAAAAGTAACGGTACCTCCCATGCAGCCGTAATGAAAAATCTTATTTATCTCGAAAAGGGTCTTATAATTTTGATAAAAAAAAATAAATGTGCTATTATGGGCTTGGACTAAATTTTGGTCAAAACAAAATGTCGGAAAAAAAAGTGCCTGTCATAGAACCGTTATTTTTTTTTTATTTTGAAATTCTAATTAAGAGCTCTAACGATTCTAACTAAAATTTGTAAGCAGGAGCTCCTTTGCATTATAATCTATAAAAATTTTCGAAAAAATAGTTTTTGGATTTTTAAAAAATTATAATTTTTTTTTCAAAATTCAATATCTTGAAAACGGATACACGATTAAATTTTGAAATTACGTCTAAAATGTATGTCATTAAATACTAAGAATTTGCATATCAAATTATTTTTATAAAATTTTTAAAGAAAATTTAGTACACAAAAAACATATTTCAGTATGTCTGTACCTCTCCCTGCAGCCTAAAACATTTGAGCTATTTTCTTCAAACTTGGTACATAATGGCTCTTCAGTGATTTCTTAGAGGGGAAACTAGCGGTACCCCTCATACACCCCTAATGCAAAATCTTATTTATCTCTAAAAGGCTCTAACGATTTTAATAAAAAATAAAATGCACGACTCCATCACACGTACTTGCTCTTATGTAAGAGTACTTTGGAATTTAAAATACATTTCATAAATATAAAACATGGATTTTATGAGATCAAAATGTTAAAATGCATAAAATTGCCGTCTGATTTCTGGAAAAATATGAATTTATGCAAATAAAGTTTAAAAATCGCTTTATTATTACTTTATATTTTTATATAAGAAAATTCTTAAATTTTTTTCAAGAAGAAAATTTGCAATACCAATTGTAAGTATTTCGTTATACAGATTTTAGGAAATAATTTAAAAAATAATGGTTCACATGTTTTGAAGAAATTGCTTTTTAAAAAAAAATTTTGATTTTTTTTTTTTCAAAAAATCCAAAAAATATTTTTTGGAATATTTACAATTTTATTTTAAATTTAAGGTGGCTCCTGTTAAGAAATGTTGGTTAAGATCGTTTGAGCTGTTAATAAGAAAATTAAAAAAAAAAACCGTTCTATGACAGGTGCAGTTAATATAATTTTTTCTTAAATTTTTACTTGCGACTTATGTATATGTAGATACTATAAGGCAAGTTATGCATTCGGAAAAAAATCGAACTCGAGATTTTGATCGAAGTTGATATTATGATGATAGCGAAGACGAAAAAGTGGGTCTCGCAATTCTGTCTGTTCGACTACAACCTAAATGGCTCGGCCGATTTTCTTCAAACTTGGTAGATATGGGTTTTATTTTTTTCCCCACAAGTTTTTTTTTTTTTTTTTTTTAAGACCAAAAATAACGGTACCTGCCATATGAATTTTTTTCGAAATTTTATAAATATTTTGTTTTCTCGAAAACTGTCCCACAGATTTAAAAAAAAACTCAAAAATTTCATTTAGTTATAGCCAGGTAATGGTTGAAAAAAAATTCCAAAAAAATGGTTATTATAGTAACCTCCTTGAACAATTTTTTTTATTTTTGGTTTTCTCAAAAGTGGTACGACCGTACAAAGTTTCAAAAAAATTTTTTTGGATTTTTCTATTTTTTTTTTTTTTTTGAAAACTCAATATTTCGAAAACTCCATGCTCGATTTTTTTGAGACTTAATAAATAAAAGTTTCTTAATATAATCTACAAGGCATGAGAAAAAAAGAAATTATTTTACCTTAAAATCAAGGTAGATACCATCCATACAAATGTTAAAAAATAGTTTTCGAAAATCGTATTTTTTTGGAAAACGGTTCCGAGAATTTAGCTATTTTTTTTTCTTTCAATTAATTCTTACGGTCTATAATTTAATAAAAACATTTTTGAAAACAAGATATTACTGACTGTATCTACCATAGAACGATTTTTTTGAATTTTGAATTTCTCATTATCGGCATAACGGATCTTAATGAAATTTTTTATAGAGAAGCTTCTAAAAAGTCTTGAATACACTGCACCAAAATTTTTTCTTAAAAATGTTTTAAAAATTTTGTACATAAAAGCTTATTTTTTTAAGGAACCACTACAACGACTTATAATTTTTGTTCTTGTATAAATTCATATTTGTATAAATTCATATTTGCATTGTTTCTGTTACTACTAAAAGAATTTAAAAAATTTATTTTACCCTTATAAACATAGGAGCAAAAGTTCGTGCGACCCACTCGTGCATTTTATTTTTTACCAAAATGTAGTTCATGCCCATAATAGCACACCTAATATTTTGTATCAAAATCGTTAGAGCCGTTTCCGAGATAGATAAATAAAATTTTACATTACGGGTGTATGGGGGATACCGCTAGTTTTGGAGCTAAAAAAAATTTCAATTTACCCTCTAAGGAATCACCGAATTACCTCATTAAATCCATATTTTAAATTTATAAAATGTATTTTGAATTTCAAAGTTCTTTTGCATAATAAGTAAGTTAGAATTGTTTGGCTATATCTAATTTCAAATGGGCACGCTTCAACCCCAAATTTAATATACACTGACTTGACTTGTAGTTTTAATAACAGGTGTACCCAACACACTTTTCTACAGACTATTTCAATATCCTGAGAGTAGTAGTGGCGTAAGTCATATAAAATATTGTATTTCATGCATTTAGAGACAAGATCAAAACCTAAGTTTTAAGATATGTCGCTTGTTATAACACAAATGAAATTTTGTAAGTCTTATTTAAATAGGAAACAAATAATAAAAAATTATTATTCTTTAATTCTTCATCACAATAATCTTAAGTGTTGAATTTTGGGGTTACGCCATTACTGCCCTCTATGCCTCATACATATACTCTTTAAATTGATAAGAAAATTTTTAAACATCCCCGTAAAAAGCAGATCAATAAGAATACTTTAATAAATAAAAGATTTAATTTTGAATACCTTAAAAACACAATTAAGTGTGTTGAATCTCCACTACTAAAAAAAGAATAATTTGTAAGATAATTGTACACTCAGGCGTATACGTAATTTTTGTAATTATCTTCGTTCCTGCAATTTTTCTTTAATTTTTGTTTTGTGGACCTTACATTTATTTGGTGACATACTCCAATTAACAGCAAAATTCAAGGAACTTTTATCTTACTAATATTATTGTCGCGAGTTTGACATTTTTGTATAAATCCATCATAAATTGTCTTTTTGCTTTAACATCGCGTGTTTGAACGTTTTATCTTATAGGCCTTAACCTTAATATGTCATTTGTTCAAGGTTAAGTTAGGAAAAAAGTAGACAATCTATAAACAATACTGTCATAACCCTTATTCCAAAGAAAATCATTGAAATCAACATCACTTAAAATAATCATGTCCCCGGATATCTTAAGGTATCTGCACAACCTTCACTTTGATTCCCTTAAACACATCCTCTAACAAACGATAGTTTCTATTAACTTTTGACAAAAAAAAAATAGTCATACAACACCAGTTATTGCACTTCTTGAGATCGCCTTTCTTCGGAAGCTTAACAATACCCTGGGAAAGGCTTCGTTCTCCCAAACAACCTGAACAACTACACGTAAGATATACACTTGGCCTCTAGATTTACTATAATAACTGGTAAGTTAATGAAAACTCTCAAGAGTTTACTATGGTAATTACACTGGAAATTTACCTTGAAGCTAGACACATACAGAGGTGCTCATAAACATGTGCCGAATTTTTGAAAACAACTTTATATCCGAACATAAAGAAGCACCACATTAGCTCAAGTAGAATGGCATACCTCTGGCAGTTTGTGGCAGAAACAAAGAAAGAGAAAGTTCTTACATGAAGTGCAGCGCTATTCCAGGAATTTTCGGTCATTAAATTTACAAACTTTTTCGAAAAGTGTTTGCTTTGCTGATGCAACTCAAACCATTCCTCATGTATACCACAAAATTATGATAAAAATTGTGCTCTTACTACTTGCCATGCATTCTCTGAAAGAGGGTTGAGGCTACTCCTTTCAATGGCTCGCAAAAAAAGTAAAAACGAACACCCAATTTACAAAGATGAGAAAGGACACTAAGGACAACCGTTGTTGTTGGTTGCGCACACTGCTCTGGTATTGGCAAAGTAATTCAAAACTTTTGTCCTTTTAGATCATCGGCCACCGTCATATAAGGTTGCTAGTTTCACCTCTGATTCTCTCAAGACATTGCAATTCTGCTGCTCAAGCACATTTTGACAGGAATCTCTCTTTCTCGGCTAAGACCGGCTGCAGTCCCGGATATAAACCAAACGTTTACTTAGTTGAATATCCATCCTGTAGGGTATATGTATAAGATGTCGTGTACCGAGTAGTCGGTTGGTTGGGTATAACGTACAGAAAGGATCTTTTAAGTGCATCAAGGCGTGTGCCTGCCTTTAAGTTTTTTTTTTTTTTCGTCTTCTTGTCTTCATCGTTGAAGTGTTTTACTACACACACTCCCGGTCTCCCATGGAGCGTTACATGCTTTGTGTTCTACGAGAGTTGTAGCAAGTGATTTCTGGGGTAGATTTCTTCCTGTTTTCTTATTGGATTTTTTCCTTCTTTTTTTTTGGAAAATTCGAAAGGACAACTTTAAATGGATGTGAGATTTAGGAACGATGGCAAAAAGGGATTCCGCCAGGTGCTTGCTTGCGTGCTGGTCGAGCAATTCTTTCTAATTTGTTGAGTCTCTGTGATATTGATGTCGGAAAAAGATTTTTTGTATTTTATTTTTAAGAACATGTGTCGATTTTATCGGTATCTCTTAGTTTGTGGATCAATGACACATATATTATTGGGGTTGGCGTTGTTAGTGAGGAGTGCGGAGACTCGGAAAAGTACGAGTATAAAGGCAACCAGCTTGAAGCAGCTGTTAGATATTTTTTATTTTCTTAAAATAAATCAGTGAAATCAGGTTTATTTCGTAACCAAGTTAGCATGAAAGTTAAGATAAGAAAATTGATGATTGCGATTTTCCGTTGTCAAGATGGTTTAGTTTTATTGTTTGGATAAAAGAGACTTGACTTATTTTTATTTTAATAATTTGTTCGTTTCAATTATAATTTAAAGACGGAGTTTTCATTAGTTAGAAGGGCAAGATTTTTCTAATCGATTTATCTGGCATCTTTGGCAGTAAAGTTTATATTTTTCAACTTTGTCATTTAAAATTTTTTTTTCAATCGAATTTAAAGAAATCCTGTTGTACTATGTAATTGAAACGTTTGTTGAGAAATCATCATTTTTGAAAGATTTGTTATTATTTGTTTTTCTAAGTAAATATATGTACATATGTATATGTAAAGTTTATCTAAAATATTTGCATGAACAAATTTCTAAAAATCTACATGATCACCATTTTAAATAGGTGCACCTTTTTTGTTTCGGCAGTGAATTTCCCAGTAGGCAGGGCCGGACCAACCATATGTGCAAGATGTGCAAAATTTTGGAGGCGCATTACCTGGACCAAGAAAATGTAATTTGATCTTGCGCAAGCAAATACTACCATTTGCATATGAACCAAAACAAATAATCCCAAAATAACATCCATCACAACTGTGCTAAGTTATTTCTTGCACACTTATCAACATCACTTTCATTGTTGCATTCAAGGAGAATTTAACTCAAAGTATCGTAAACTTAAAGATGCCACTACACCTATGGAAGTTCAATCTTACCTAACTAATCTCAAAATATTCCACCCTGTTCGTACAAAAGAAATATAAATTAAAAAATCTCAACACAAAAAAGTTCCATGCCAGCTCATTGTGCAAGTTTTATTTCATACACACTGGGTCCCAAAATTAACATGGAAAAATATGTAAAAACCGTATTCATACTCGTATGGAATCATATGAGTTAGAGCGGTCGGGTTTTTTATTATGCATCGTACCAGTGCAAAGTAGGTTGTGGCAGTTAGAAATTACAATTTTAAATTTGAAGACAGAGTAGAGTAAGTAGTAGAAGGTAGAGGGCTATTGGTTTCGATATTCGCTGACCAGATCTTTAAGTGGTTTAAACCTGCTTCGGTTTGAATATTTAAATCCTAAATGGAAATGTATTTTCCAACATTATGAAGTCTTGGATATAACGATAAATGCGAAATATTATTTTCAATGAAAGCTACAGGATGATCCATAATTTAGTTGAGTTTGTTAACAAGAAAAAATAAAATGAGGGAAAAAGAATATTGTAAAATATTGTGTTGCAAAATAATAAAAATACGTAACAGGAACAGTAAGATATACATTAATCAAATAAGAAATAAAATGCACGACTGGATCGCACAAACTTGCTCTTATGTAAAAGTACTTTGGAATTTAAAATACATTTTATAAATATAATACATAGATTTAATGAGATAATAATGTTCAAATGCATAAAATTGCCATCTGATTGCTAGAAAAATATGCGAACAAACTTTAAAAAATCGTTTTATTATTAAAATAATTTCTTATATAACAAATTTCTTTAAAATTTTTCAAGAAAAAAATGTAGAATGCGAATTTTAAGTATTTAATAATATTGATTTTAGGAAATAATTTCAAAAAATAATAGTTCATAGGTTTTGAAGATATGTATTGATTTTTCAAAAAAAAATTTTTTTTTTCAAAAAAAAACAACAAATATTTTTTAGAATATTTTTATATACAATAGATATTTTTTTAAACTTAAGGGGACTCCTGCCGAAAATTTTTGAGTAAAATCCTTATATGTTAATGGGAAAGTCGAAAATCAAAAAAACCGTTCTATGACAGATACCGTTAATAACATTTTTCCCCAACATTTTTTTTGACCAAAATGTAGTCCATGTGCATAATAGCATAATATCACACTTAATTTTTTTTTTTTTATCAAAATCGTTAGAGCCGTTTTCGAGATAAATAAGATTTTGTATGACGGGTGTATGGGGGTACCGTTAGTTTTGGAGCTAAGAAAAAAATTCAATTTCTCCTCTAGGGAATCACCGAAGACCCTTAACCACCGAGATTGAAAGAAATAGGTCCAGTGGTTTAGGCTGTTTTGAGAGGTACAGACATACAGACACACGGAATAAGTTTTTTGTGTACTAAATTTTCCTTAAAATTTGTATAAAAAAAATTGATATGCAAATTGTTAGTATTTAATAAAATACATTTAAAAACGTAATTTAAAAATTTAATCGTGCATCGGTTTTCAAGATATTGAATTTTCAAAAAAAAAATATATTATTTTTTTAAAAATCCAAAAACTATTTTTTCAACAAAAATTTTTAGTTTATGTTTTTTCAAATGCAAAGCACCTCCTGCATAAAAATTTTTGTTCAAATCGTTAGAGCTGTTGGTGAGAAATTCGAAAATCAAAAAAACGGTTCTATGACAGGTACCCCTAATAACATTTCATGTATGGGGGGTACCGTTGGTTTTAGAGCTAAAAAAAAAAATTCAATTTCTCCTCTAGGGAATCACCGAAGACCCTTAACTACCGAGTTTGAAGAAAATAGTACCAGTGGCTTAGGCTCTAGATCTAGGTACAGACATAACATACAGACATATAGACAGACAGACGGAATTGTCAGACCAGCTTTATTCGTCTTCGCTATCATCGTAATGTCAACTTTGATCAAAACTCGAGTTTGATTTTTTTCTAAATGCATAACTTGCGCTATAGTACCTATATCGCAAGTAAAAAACTCTTAACTGTGATGTGAATTATAATCAAACCTATTAATTGGTGGGCTACCTTCATTTAAAAAAAGGAGTTAAAATTGCAACAAAAACATCGTCGCATCAACAATTATTGCTTTTTATGAATTTGAGCGGATGTAGGTACTAGTATTTACAATTAAGACAAGAAGAAACAATTGAAAAGCAAATCAAAACAACCAATAACAAAAAGAAAATATACCAAAAGAAATAGGAAGCTATAAACTAAGTTCATTTTAGTAGGTAGAGTCCACCCTTCTATCTTTCCGTTTCTTTCGAGATTTTGACATGGCGAAAAGGAGTAAGATCAGACCAAAAACATAAATGTTAAAAATAGAGCCAAGTTCTTCTATACAAAAACCTTTGTCTAACAAGTCAGCCGTGAAAAGTACTGAGATCTAAAATTACGCCAAGTTCTTACTTCATGAAGGTTTAATACCGAATATTCAAAGTAGAATAATATTGAAACAGCTACAATGTAATAGAGAAATTTTATTCTTTAATGATTACCGACTAAAATTTTATGGGCTTACTTCGAAAATTCGAAAGGTTTTAAAAATGTAATGTATATATAACTCATACACACAAACATGTATGTAAACATATTTGTTTGTTACTGAGGATATTGCCTACCGGGGATACCTCAATAAAAAAATGCATTGAAAGTCTACCTTCTATGTGATGTTGAAATGTCTTATGTATGTGTATTAGTATATGTATGTGTGCAAATATAAAAGGGGTGCTTTCTACAAATCTAGCATAGGGCAAGATGCATGAGGTCCCTATCAATCTTAGACGAAATCTTGCTCTTTGTTCCTGTTGAATCTAAGCTTCAATTCAATTCAATTCAATTTTATTTAATAAGGATGTATACAAGTAAGACTTAGTCTTTTATAGTACTTAACATTTGGATAGTAAGCAACAATTATTCAATTATACTTAATCTAATAAATAATAACAATATATACCAAGTCTATGGAGAACAGCTAAGGTAATCTTCATTCCCAAAATAGGGAAAAAGGACACAACCCATCCAAAGTCTTTCAGGCCAATAAGCTTAACATCCTTTATACTGAAAACTCTGGAAAAGGTAATTGACAACTTCATAAGATCAGAAGTGTTAATAAGTAGGCCTCTCAATCAGCGACAACACGCATATAGGGCGGGCAGATCAACCGAGACCGCCCTGTTTGAACTAACAAATAAGATCCAAAGAGCTTTAGATGTAAAGGAAACAGCATTAGCTGCTTTCTTAGACATAGAAGGGGCCTTCGATAACACGTCCCACGAGGCTGTAGGCAAAGCTCTTGTTAGGAAATGCGTACCCAACACCATAACCAGATGGATAATAGAAATGTTGGGCACTAGAAATGCAGAGGCACAAGCAGGACAAAATGTAAAGAAAGTGATCACAACGAGAGGATGTCCTCAGGGCGGTGTACTATCACCCTTGTTGTGGAGTCTTGTAGTAGATAAATTGTTAGAAAATCTTACCTCCAAAGGTATATACTGCATTGGATTTGCCGATGATATCGCTATCATTGCAGTAGGTAAGTTTGAAGAAACTCTTTGCGATATTATCCAAAGAGGACTAACAATTACAAGTAAATGGAGTAGGTCTGTAGGGCTTTCAATAAACCCATCCAAGACAACAATCATACCATTTACCAGGAAAAGACTTCTACCACATATGAAACCTATCCGTTTGAATGGTGAAGTAATTGAAATGCAGAGGGAGGTAAAATACCTAGGAATTATACTAGATAGTAAACTCCTCTGGAACAAACACATAAATTATATAGTCGGAAAAGCCACAAAAGCCCTAATGATTTGCAAAAGAATTGCAGGCAAGTCATGGGGTTGCAAACCAAGCATCCTTAGGTGGATGTACACTATGATGGTAAGACCCATCATTACCTATGGTGCGGTTGCATGGCACAAGAAAACCGAATTAACAACAACTAGGAAAACCCTAGAAAAAATCCAAAGGCTCGCATGTATCTGTATTACGGGAGCAATGAGAACCTGCCCTACCGCAGCTATTGAGGTTATCCTCCATCTATCCCCTCTACACGAGGTCATTAGAAGTGCTGGAGTGGGAGGAATCATGAGGTTCTCAAAGGAAGGAACTGGGACAGGTAAAATAATTGGTCTCAGAGAAAGGGACCTAATTGACAGGTCCACAATTACTAACCTTATTGACATCCCAAGAGATGGAATGATCAAAAAACATAATTTCGAGAAAAACTTTCTTACACAGCTTAGTAACAAACAAAACTGGGTAGGAGAGGATATAAACTATACACTCGAAGCAAATACCATCAAGTGGTACACTGATGGATCGAGAACAAGCGAAGGGACTGGTGCAGGAATTTTTGGGCCAAAAACCAAACTTTCCATACCGATGGGACGGTCCACCAGCATCTTCCAAGCGGAGGTAAACGCGATAGGGAAATGCGTGGATCGCAATCTCGAAAGGAATTATCGTAACAAGAACATTGCCATTATGTCAGATAGTCAAGCAGCACTAAAGGCACTGAGCTCATACACCATCAACTCTAAGCTGGTGGGGGAGTGCATAAGTAGGCTAAACGAACTAGGCAAACAGAACAGGGTCACACTTTATTGGGTACCTGGTCACGTTGGTGTTCTTGGAAACGAAAAGGCAGATTCCCTAGCAAAATTAGGAGCTTCAACTCCCCTAACAGGCCCTGAACCCTATTGCGGAATAGGTGAAAATGTCATCAAAACCAAAATTAAACAAGAAGAGGAGGCAAACAGAACCAAGAACTGGAATGAACTCCCTAGGCTAAGACAGGCGAAACTACTGCTGGGTAACTACAACCGGCAACGTTTCGAAAACTGTATCAACCTTAGTAGGAATAACCTAAGAATAATAACAGGTATTCTAACAGGACACTGTAAACTTAGAAGACACCTTAATCTACTTGGTGTGGTAAGCAGTGCCACTTGCAGATTCTGCAACATGCATGAGGAAACTCCGGAACACATACTGGGAAAGTGTTGTCCAATCATGCACCAAAGGAAAACCCATCTGGGACGGTACCAGGTGGAAGAGAGCAACCTACCCTCTCTAAAAGTGCCCCAAATACTAAAATTCCTTAAGGCAATAGGTTTGGAGGAGGAACTGTAGGATGAGCCAGCTCATCATTATAAGAGGGGGCACAATAGATCTACAGGTCGCAGTGCAATTAATCCCCAATACAATTCATTCATTCATTCATTCAATAATAACATAATATACATAAATATATAATACATGGCACATATTAATATTACATAAATAAAAATAAAAACCTGTTTAATTTCCTTTGTTAATTACTATATATAAATAATACTGTGAAGAGGTTTAACTAAATTCAGAAGAGATCGCATTTTTGAAGTTTCCAGCATTTATTATTCTTTTAATATGTAAGGGAAGAGATTTCCATAGCTTGGTTGCATATATAATAAAAAGCCGCGAAGAGTTCAAGTAGTTAAAAGTTGGAAGCAAGAGGTTTAAGGTTCTATGGGATTGAGCGAATGTTAGTTTTTCAAAAATGTATAAGGGTAATTTATTGTGGATAATTTTGTGCAGAAACGTACAACACCTGGCATCAAGATATTGCTGAAGGGAACATCCAAGGACAAGCCGATGATAATGTGATATGTGCTCGTATCTCCGAAGTCCATATACATATCTAACCATGTCATTAAAAGCGACAAGGAGTTTGTTCTGCGAATGGGAATCAGGTTTGCAGTATACGGTATTACCATAGGTTATTAAAGGCAAAAGTAAAGTTTTAACTAGTCTAAGTTTGGTTTCAACTGGAGTTATGGTAGAAAATAGCCAAAGTTTACGCAACCCAGTGTAAATTCTTCCTACTGTAAAATTTATGTGCTTTTCGGCTGAAAGTGATTTACTTATTTTAATACCCAAACTCGTAACAGTGTCCACAAACAGAAGCTGAGATTGGGAGAGAAAGATTGAGGGAAGAAGTGCGGTATCAACATGATTTTTTGATATAGAAATAAGTTGCGACTTTGTCGGATTGAGAGTAAGACCATTTTGGAGTGACCAATTAAATATTTCTGTAAGATCTTCGTTTAATCTACATACCAAATCTTCTTGCAAGCCTATCGGACGAGATATGTAAATTTGCACATCATCAGCATAAAGATGTAACAGCACGTTGGAGCAAACTTTTGTTATATCATTTATGTAAATACAAAACAATGTGGGCCCCAAAATAGATCCTTGTGGTACACCCATTTGCAGATTTAAAAACTCAGATTGTAGCTGACCAAAATTTACTCTTTGACTACGGTTACAGAGATAATTTCGAACGAGACGGAAAGCTCTCTCATGAAACCCAAAGTAGTACTTTAACTTTTGACAAAGTTTATCATGGTTTACTCTGTCTGCTTTTATTGCTTTTAAGTTTGTTTAGTGTTTCTCGAAGGCGTCTTAATAAAATGGTCTAGCTAACGTATGAATGCGAGACATATGACTAGCCTTATTGGAATAATTCAATATCAAACGCATAATACATATATGTAGCTGATTAATGGATGGTGAAGAGTTTTTAGCACCATGTTTGCCCCTGCTTTATGGAAGTATTGACGGATTTTTGAAAAATATGATCTTGATCGGCTTGTATGACTGGGAGACCCAGAGCACGCGTAACGTTCCGTATGCCTTACCGACTACACCGTTAATGTGCTTATCCCAAGTAAAATTCCGCGTAAAGGTTGTTCCGAGATTTCGAGCGGAATTCACATATTTAACTGTTTTATGATTTAAAGTTACTTCAGGGAAATAGTTTTAAACAAAATTTTTTTTAGATATAACCAAGCACTTAGATTTTGATGGGTTTAGAGCCAGTCTATTAGTCTTAGCCCAAAGTGCTAGTTTTTCGAAGTTCTCATTCACACGGCAAACACCATCTTCAATGAGACCAAAACCGCAGCCTAGGTTCATTTGTACATCGTCAGCATACATATGTAACGAGCAGTTATCAATGATGGATGGAATATCATTGACGTAAAGCGAAAAAATTAATGGCCCAAGAATGGATCCTTGTGGAACTCCACAAGTAGTAGGTAGAAAATTGGATAATTTGTTACCTATTTCAACTGTTTGCATTCTATTGGATAAAAAGGAAGATATAAGTTTAACGCGAGAAGTTATAAAGCTGGCATAGCTTATCTGTAAGTATCTCGTGTACCACTGTATTGAATGCCTTTTAAAAATCTATGAGAACTAAAAAATTTACTTTATTTTCATCCAGTGCTTGACGAACGTCCTCAATTACATCTAACAAAGTAGTGACACAGCTGTGTTTCTCTCGAAAGCCACTCTGACATGCACTAAGAAGATTATGCGTCTTAAGAAAAGAAATTAACTGGAATCGCAGGGTTAGAAGGATTAGGTATTGAAAGAGTGCAGAGAAACTTCCTATTTAATGAATTACCGTCAACATTCTCAATATGATTGTGTTTGGCCTTACCAAGCCCAATACTACGCAAGTTTTTCCACAACAGTCTGCTATTAAGGGAAGTATTGAGTTTACCAGAGAAAAATCGACTCTTAGCTGAACGAATTTCTATCACAACTTTATTGCGAAGTGATTTATACATTTGTCTAATTTCAGGAAGACGATAACGTTTCCACGAGTTGTAGGCTCGATCTCGCTGCTAAGATGCGTATTTCTTGGGTAAACCAATTAGGATTATCCGAATTATTTTGCTTGGTTTTAGCTAAGAAATATCTGTTAAACAGCTGAGCAACGTTATGATTAAAAAACCATACGTGCTCAATAGACGAGGACAAGTTGAATAAATTATCCTAAGCTATATTTCTAGCCTCTGCTTCAAGTTGGAAGTAATCAATGTCTTGTAAGACTTTGTTTGTATCGTTTCCAAAAATTAAATCAAGTAGAGTCAGCTCTCCACCGAAATAGTGGGTGGGAGTGATTGTATTAACCGATGATTACTACCTAATTTATACGCACTATTTCTTTGTTGTTGTTTACTGTGCAAAATTTTACTACGCTGCCTACACATTTACCAATAAAGAACGACTAATGTTAAAAACCTATTTCAACCTGTTGTTAAGACCTAGAAAGATTGTACACATGAATACGTTTTTATATCTTTCAATAGAAAAAAAGTTTTTATTAACTAACTACATTTGAAATAAATTTGACTTCAAATACTCCGCTCGTATAAGTGCTATCTGAAATTGAAAATACGATTAAAGTACACAAACAATTCATTTTCATTTAAAGTGTAATCTAAAACTAACCACATATTGCTGCTCTCAAGCGTAACTGACAATTAATTTTTGGTGGTAAATTTTAGTGACAGTTGAACTGCGGTTAACAATGGCAATAACAACAAAAGCACCCCATCCGCTAAAACAACACAAAAAAAAATTAAAAGCACTTTAACGAGCACAGTATCAATTTCCAACGAGATAACCATTTTATCTGACACATATGGTTCACCCCTGTTCCAATCAACCCTCCCTGCAATAATAGGCGCATATACTATACACAGATTCATCAAGGGTATATTTAACATAGGTAGGGATGTGTGCCCAAATGTGATACCAAATAAAACTAACTGAACTTAAAACAAAATCGTTTACAATGGCAAACAACAATTCATGTTTCAGTTGCCTAAATAAACAATTCTAAGCACATTTTGCCACCCATTGCCATCATGCTTCCAACCGACCGCCATCGCCATCGCATCGACCGCACCAACCTCATTAAATTCAATTCATTTTGCAACTCGCTCTCTGATTTCTTCTTCACTAAATATTTCCCCAAAATTTAGCAACAGCAGCAGCCTCATCAGCAGCAACAGCAGTGGAACCCTATTGTATCCCATTCCGAACGAAATCTGGATGAATGTCCTGGCAAAACCGAAAACACTTTAAGCAAACAAAAGTGCCAGCCCAAAACACAGCTTTGCCCAGTTAACAACATAAATTCTTTATGACCCCCATTTCTGCATGCATGCAATCCGAATTCCAATTACAAACAAACAAATACTCAAATGCGGAAATTGTACTTGGCCAGATGCCGGTCATCATTGTCCAAAAGTACACCCCCGCCGCCAGTCTATCAGCCTAGACCTAGAAAAAGGACGACCAAAGTTGAATTGACAACTGTGGCCAGTCCAAGGCCTTCACTCCCTCTATTCAGTGTGTTTTGTATGTGAATAAGAATCATCATCGTTATCATCATCATCAGGAGTACTGTAGAGCTGCATAGGCCTTAGCTTTAGCTTTAGCTTTTATAGCTGAAATAGGCAAACGTAGACGATTAGAATTGCAAACATCATACACGCAACACACACATACACTAATACACAATCAGCCCACCGGCTCAGGGGTGGCTCATTCATGTTAATAATTGAAAAGCCGATAAATTCATTATGTCTAATTTAAATTTACCAACGGGATAATAATAATACTCCGCAAACAGAGAGGGAGCTGCCAAAAAATTATATCCTCTTCGTTCAAATGGGCCTATTTTGCTCGTGTCTTCCCTTTCCACAATCCCACCATAACTTATCCCATCACTTAATTATTCATGAATTCTATTCATTTGCGGCTAAAATTGTGTGTACAGCTTTTATGTCAGAAGTTGTAAATATTTTGTATTCTTGTGGGCATAGGTATGCATTATTTTTTACCCGTACATACCTACATTGTTGTTTTGCTGAGAAAAAAAATACTTTCAGGGTAAGTAGATTAAGGAGATTTTTTTGTTTCAAAAGAAATAGGGTAAATTTTATAATTCCACGAAAACCTTCTCTGAAGAAATGTACTCAGACCTTTCTACTTAAAGAAGTGAATCTTCAATTTAAGTAGCTAGATCAGACTCAAATTAAAAATTACTTGTTCCATAATATGATTATTGAGGATTAAACTTGTTAACTTATTCACTTAATGGGCTCCCTACCAGGCCTCCTTGATGGCAAGTTCCGTATTCCGGACGTTCAGTCATCCTTTCTGTTGCCCTGAATGTTTGCTATTTGCATTGATAGTCTTTTACTTGACTTTTGTTTTAGTTTTTGGACTCCAGTAAACCTCGTGGATCTAGAAAAGCTTTTTCCTACTTGTTTTACCATTTTGAGATCCTTATGAAGTATGTAGGACTACTTATTTCAGTATATAGTTCATCATAGTAGTAATAGAAGTCTCCCAAATGGAATTAAAGACTTTGACATAGAGTGTATTTCATGCTACTTTTTATGCAAACAGCTTCTGCAGAAATTTTAAGCTTCGAGTGCTACTAGAAGCTTCAAACAAAAGATCATTGATGAATATGAGAAAGACAGTCGTAGACAAAACGGTGCCTTGTGGCACACCAGCATTTATTTTATGAACTTCAGACTTAAAACCGTCCAACATGACTTGTATTGAGCGGTTCGAAAGGTACTTTCTAATCAATCAAGCAAAGAAAAGATTCATCAATATCAAATGCATGCATTTTCGAAAAGAGAGCCTCGTGTCAAACTCTATCAAATGCAATAATCTTACTTTCTCCAAAACGTAAGTTCTAGGGACAGGCTGGGCAAATGCTGTTTTAGAGTAGGAGCGATGAAAAAGCTTACTCAATCGTTTTGTCACCGTTGAATAACACCTCTTGAGAACGATGGGAGCGATACTATTCGGTCCAGTGGATTTGTGTATGTCAAGATCTTTCACGACTCTTACATGTTCTTTTCTATTGTTGATATCTCATTTATTTTTTAAACTAAGACAAGGCTTCCTTGATTGCTTAAAATTCCGTCTAGAACACGCTACAATAATTACTAGGAAGACGAAATAAAACTGGAGACCTGTTTTTAGTCTATCAGAGTACACGCCTCTTTGGTTTTGAATCTGTCAGTACAAAATTAAACCGATCCATCAGTCAAGAATGTCTGTTCCTACCAGGTACGAGTAGATCTGGAGAGTCAGAGTCTGACGTTGTACTTTCTTCCACATTCGGTGTTTTTTCAAAAGAGTTCAGTATGAATAACTGTCCCTTTAAGCTATGTATTTCAATATTCGGAATTTTAGAGCAGGAATGACAGTTATCGAAATCATAATGCACTTCGTGTCATGCATGCGTTGTTCTGAACTCATTTGTTTCGCAAACTGAAGTAGAAACAGTGGGGTGGGTATTCATCGTCAAATTTCTACTAAGGCTTGATTCGTTGAGTTAAATTTGTATAGGTCCGATATTCAATATTTAAAAGTCAGTCTTATTTTAACAATTTCACAATTATCCTTTACAGAGACCAAAAACAAAAAAGCTTTTTAATAGGTATAATAATATAAGAGTTTAGAGCAGTTACTAGCCCGGAAAAAATAAAATGCACGACTGGGTCGCACGAACTTGCTCCTATGCAATAGACTAGGAATTTTAAAAACGAATGTTATTAGAAAAAACTGTTCATAAGGATAAAATGAATTTCTTAAATTCTTTTATTAGTAAGAGATAAAACCAGAATGCTATGCAAATATGAATGTATGCAGGAACAAAAATTATAAGTCGTTGTAGTGGTTCCTTAAAAAAATAAGCTTTTATGTACACAATTTTTAAAACATTTTTAAGAAAAAATTTTGGTACGCCAACCTAAGTTTTTATTATTGTACGAATAAAAGTCTAATTTCCAAAAAAAAAAACCAAGCCGTTCTTGATATATCGAATTTAAAAAAAAAAATGATTTTTTTTTTCTAAAAATTGAAAAAATATTTTTACTTAAGTTTTTAAATGCAATGTTTTTTAAACTTTTTAGGAGCTTTTTTATAAAAAAGTTCATTAAAATCCGTTATGTCGATAATGAGAAATTCAAAATTCGAAAAAATCGTTCTATGGTAGGTACAGTCAGTAATATCTAGATTTAATTTTTTTTTTATTAAATTATAGATCGTAAAGATTAATCAAAAGAAAAAAAATTTTAGCAAAATTCTCGGAACCGTTTTCGAGAAAAATGCGATTTTGGAAAACCATTTTTTAAAATTTGTATGGAAGGTACCGTTAGTTTTAGATAAAACAAAATTTTTTTTCTCAAATCTTGTAGATTATGTTAAGAAACTTTTATTTGTAAGATTTGAAAAAAATCGAGCTTGGGGTTTTCGAAATATTGAGTTTCCAAAAAAAAAATTTGAATACGTAATAATATTAAAACTTTGGAGGAGCTTTGGCATAAAAAAAAATATTTAAATCGGCTGTAGGTACCGTTTTCGAGAAAATCAAAAACAAAAAAAAATGGGCTACCAAAAATAACAATTTTTTGTAACATTTTTTTCAACCATTAGCTAGTTTTAACCAAATGAAATTTTTCAATTTTTTTTAAAAAATTCTGTGGGACAGTTTTTGAGAAAAAAAAATATTTATAAAATTTCGAAAAAAAATCGTATGGCAGGTACCGTTATTTTTGATCTTAAAAAAAAACAGAAAAAAACGTCCGGGGGGAAAAAATTAAAACCCATATCTACCAAGTTTGAAGAAAATCGGCCGAGCCGTTTAGGCTGTAGCCGAACCGACAGACAGACAGAATTGCGAGACCCACTTTTTTGGTCTTCGCTATCATCGTAATGTCAACTTTGATCAAAATCTCGAGTTCGATTTTTTTAACGAATGCATAACTTGCCTTATAGTACATACCTATAAGTCGCAAGTAAAAAGTAGTAACAGTTAACTTCTGCAATATGAATGCAGTTTTCAAAACATCGCATGAGAAATTTTTGTAGAAATGCAGTTTCAGTTTTGTGTTCGTTTAGTTTCGGGTTCTTACGATCCGTCGCCTGTTATGGTTTTTTAAATGTCTTTTGTACGCTTTTGAATTTTGTCAACTTTTCTTTTCGACAAGAGCCGTTTTTGAGCTGTTTTATGGAACGAGAAAAAATATTTTTGACGCCTAAATATTCATGCAATTTTAAATGTATGCAAGTGGAACTGATTTCCAAGTATTTTTCAAACTCACGGTATGTCACATGACGATCTTGCAACATCAGCACAGCATCGATTTTTTCTGGCATAACAATCGATTTTGATCGTCCTTCATGAATTTACCATGTAGCCGTCGATAATTTCCCTTCAAATATCCAAATTTTTGGTGATATGGCTGCTGCCAGGAGCTTTCCATTTTTTTAATTTGTTGGCATTTTGAAATGACAAATTTGAAAATATTAAAAAATCATAATAAACATCAATATGACAATGAGTTTACGTAAAACTATTATCCAATTTAGAAAAATGGCGCTGTTTTCGCTAAGAAGAAGACTATACTACGCAAAAAAAACCTAGACTCATACCATTTTGCTCGGCTGGTATTACCGTAATATAGCCTCATAGACACGTGGTTTATTCATATACTATGGTGTCTATACTTGATGTGCGTCACGGCCATAATAGGCATCGAAATGATTTTTAAGATTTGAGTCAACCCATATTACGTAACGCAAAAGATAGGATGTGGCGCTCAGATGTGTCTAATATCCCTATTTCTTGCACCCTTACAACATTTTGAATGTGGGCCTGGCTCAAGTACCCACAAAACGAAACAATTCAGTTTTGTAAAGTCTGGATATATAGAGTGTAACCAACTCTTGTATCAGCGATTCTTTATCGATGTCGGTGAATAGGTACTTCACATCAACCCCCAACCCAAATATTTGCCTAGCCCAACTTGGTAAACAATTCGCTAAGGGTACTTCAGTCATGCAATATACTCGTACCCATCGAAACCAAAATCCAAATCGAAAAACTCAAACAAAATTCTTTCGGCAAATAAAGTTTCTATATACACTTATTTATAACAGTTCTATTGATCAAAGGATATAACAATACCAATCAATAATACCAAGGAAAGTAGCAGCCATAGATGATTGAATGATGCGTGCTTAGATATACCAAAAAATATACCATACAAACAAAAGCAAATTTATAGGTGATACATCAGTTCCGAACCGGGCGCCAGTTAAAAAAAAATCATCTAAACAAAATAACAACGTCTAACCTTCCTACACTGATAAATCATTATTCTTACCACAAATAGCTTGGGTAATTCTATCGACAAAACTAGGTCAACTAACTGCAATTAGAGTAAATTTGGTAAAGCAAACCGCATCCGAATACGATTCCGAATCCAAAAACAACCATCACAGCACACGTTATAGGTGCCCTGAAAAATACAAACAATAAAATATGAAGAGAAAAAAAAATATTTTTCTCTAATTGCACTTATTTATTGCACGAAAGGAAAAACTCAAAGGATTTACCATTAATATTTCGCACTCAGTTGTCATGAAACTTTGCAATGACGCGCTGGTAATGATGAGAAATTTGTTTCATTGTAAATTGTAAGTGACAAACGCAATCTTTTCGTCACCATAGCTTTCACCTGCAACTGAAATTCGAATTATGCACTGAGAGAAACACACTGCTAGCTTTCCAAATAAATTGAATTTCACTTAAGCGAAAGTTTAAATATTTAATTAATTAATTATATAATGGTATTTTGTTGAAGTTTCGAGAAAGCAAAATTGACAAAGAAAACCTTATAGAACTTAAAAAAAATACACATTTTAGCCAAACAAATTAAATGAATAAGGACAAAATAATACAATGGAATCAATCGCTCTATACCCACCTTTTTTTGTTTTTCGAATAAATTGCTAACTTCTTCTACTTTATAATTTTTCCTTCACGCTCTACTTTTCATTTTTCCTATAAGTTCCCCTTAAAACTCTTTAAATAGAGATTTTTCGACTTCAACTGACTACTGCACATCTAAAATCTCTAAAATAGAGATTTTAAGGTTATGTTCCCATCAAGAAAGCACTGGGATGATGACGTCGTGACGAAAGACTTCCACACAAATCTCTACTGATGGCCCAAAGATGGAGTGTGGTCTTGGTTGAAAAATCTTTTCTGTGACTTTGGATATATCTAGGTCGTTAAGGCTACCCGACTTTTCTAGTGTTTTTCAAGCAGAATTACTGGCTAGCAGGGACGAATGTAAGGTACTGAAACAAGATCCAAACCAGAACCGGAATACGGCTACTAATAAAGACAGTCAGGCGGCTGTTAAAGCCAATAATTCTAGTACATCATACTTTAAATTGGTCCAGCAATGCCGGGATGAACTTGCTAGCCTCAATATTAACCGAAGTATCACTCCTATTCAGGTTCCGGGTCATTGTGGCATTGATGGGTATGAACGGGCGGACGAACGGGCCATGATAATGCATCATAACTCACTTGCGGAAAGAGTTAACACATTGCTCTGAGCTATGAATTGCAACACTCTCTAAATTTTTCTTAGCAAATAAAACCGTAGGTAGAGCAATTTAAGGCCGTCACATACATCTAGTATAGACACCATAGAATACGAATGAACCACATGTCTTTCAGGATATATACTACGGTAAGCAAAATGATATGAGAGTAGTATCTACGAGTATATTAGGGTTTTTGCATAGTATAGTCTTCTCCTTAGCAAAAACAATGCCATTTTTTCTAAAGAGGATAATAGTTTTATCCAAACTCATTGTCATATTGATGTTTGTTATGATTTTTTTAAATTTTCAAATTTGTGATTTCAAAATGGCAACGAATTTAAAAAACGGAAAGTTCTTGGCAGTAACCTAATCGACAAAATTTTTAATATTTTGAGGGAAATTATCGACGGCTTAAGGGGGAATATAAACAATTCCCATATTTATAAAAATATATGTGCTAAGCTGGCAGAAAAAAGGAATTTGAATATGACAAGCTCTCAAACCATACTACGTTATACAGTGTGTCACCTAGCATGCTATTGAGAATACTATAGTATTGATACCATGGTGTCTATCCTTTATGCTGATAATGAGAAAGTCAAAAATAATAAAATGGTTCTGTGTTACATATAAAGCATTTACATATCACTAACTCCTCAAATCACTGGCTTCCTTGAGGTTTTGTTACATTAGGAAAATCGAGGATAAGACGATTTAGAGTGATGTCAGCTTCCATACCAAGAGTGTCACTCGCACTTTTTCATTATCCTTAATATTGTTTGTCCAAAGTATCTACTGAGAAAGTGTTCGGAAGCAGAATTTATAAACTTCTTTAGAAAATAGTTTGAGATTTTTGGTAGAGTTTGGACTATTACATCTCAAGAAAGGGTCTAATAGGAGGCTGTTTAGTACATCTTGTTGAATTCCTGCCTTGAAATGTTTCTTAGATACATATGTAACATCTCTGTGTCTGAGCTTAGTTGTAAGCTTCATTACATTTAATGAATATTAAAAAAAATTAAAATAGGAAACAATTGCAAAACAAACCTACTCAGTTTAACACAGTAAGATCATTTAATTTTTTGTTCTCTCTCACTGATTTATGTTCTTCTTACAATTCAGCTATACATGTTGTATAGATTATTACAATAAAATCGTCAATTGACCAAGATTGTCATGTCTTCAACAACTAAGATATTACAGTTTGTGCCTACCACAGAATTATTTTTTTTTAATTTTGAATTACTCATCATCGACATAACGGAATTTAATGAAATTTTTTGTAGAGATACTTCTTAAAAGTCTAAAAGCCATTGCATTTCAAAACTTAAAGAAAATGTTTTTTTAATATTTGAAAAAAAAAAATTAATATTTTTCTTTTTTTTTGAAAATTCGATATCTCAAAAACGGCTCAATATTTTTTTGTAAATTTAATTTTTATTCGAACAAAATTTTTTCTTAAAAATCTTTTAAAAAGTTTGTATATAAAAGCTTTTTTTTGAGAAACTTGTAGTGTAGACTTATAATTTTTGTTCTTGCATAAATTCATACTTGCATAGCATTCTGTTTTTGTCTCTTACTACTAAAAGAATTTAAAAAATTTATTTTATCTTTATGAACATTTTCTCTAATAACATTTGTTTTTAAAATTCATAGCCTATTACATAGGAGCAAGTTCGTGCGTCCCAGTCGTGCATTTAATTTTTACTTGTTAGTATTATAAGGTAACTTGTAAGTCTAAAAAATTATCTGGAAAATATATGTATATACAATTTGTACTTGTATTCTTATTATGAGACGAGAAAAAGGAAGTTTCCAATCTTTGAGATTTTTTGTGCTTCTGCTTTCTGGATATATCTTGGTGAGAACTCATAAAAGTGTTCGACATCTCCGTCTGTTTTTTTTATTTATTGCCATTTCCTTTTTGTTTTCCTATGCTTTTTCTTTTTCCTCACTGCCGACGATAACTTTTTGTCAGTGAAAACTACTGTTTTTTTTTTAATTTTAAAAAACATTTTTTTTTTCAAAAACTCTTCCACTGATTAAATAAAATGCACGACTGGATCGCACGAACTTGCTCTTATGTAAAAGTACTTTGGAATTTAAAATACATTTTACACATATAAAACATGGATTTAATGTTATACAATGTTATACAATGTTCAAATGCATATAATTGCCGTCTGATTTCCGGAAAAATTTGAATTTATGCATGCAAACAGAGCTTAAAAATCGTTTTATTATTAAGATAGTTTTTTATATATAACAAATTTATATAAAATTTTTCGAGAACAAAATTTGGGATGCCAATTTTAAGTATTTTGTAGTATGGATTTTAGGAAATAATTTCAAAAAATAATCATTCACACGTTTTAAAGATATTGATTTTTCAAAAAAAAAATGTTTTTTTAAGAACCTTAAAAAATATTTTTTTTTCGAATATTTTAATATACAATATTATTTTAAGCTTAAGGGGGCTCCTGATAAAAATTTTTGGTTAAAATCGTTGGAGCCGTTGATGTGAAAGTCGAAAATAAAAAAAAAAAAGTTCTATGACAGGTACCGTTAATAACATTTTGCCCCAAATTTTTTTTCGAACAAAATTTTTTATCAAAATCGTTAGAGCCGTTTTTGGATAAATAAGAATTTACATTACCGGTGGGGGGAGTACCGTTAGTTTTGGTGCTAAAAAAATTTCAATTTCCCTTTAGGGAACCACCGAAGACCGTTAACTACCGAGATTGAAGAAAATAAGTCCAGTGGTTTAAGATGTAGGGAGAGCTACAGACATGCAGACACACTGAAACATGTTTTTTTTGTATTTAATAAAATAAATTTTAAAACGTAATTTAAAATTTGTATTATTTTTTTAAAAATCCAAAAACTATTTTTTCGAAAAATCTTTTAGATCATATTTTTTCAAATACAAAGGAGCTCCTGCATAAAAATTTTTCGAGGTACAGACATACAGACATACATATATACAAACGGAATTGTCGCACCCACTTTTTTCGTCTTTGCTATCATCGTAATGTCAACTTTGATCAAAATCTCGAGTTTAGTTTTTTTTCCTAATGCAGAACTTGCCCTATGTACGAGTATATCGCAGGTAAACACTGAAGAATTCTTAAATTTTGTTCTCGGTTCAAATTAGTTTGTGGTTGAAAAATAAAATTTAAAAAAAAAAGTAATTGTAATAGAACCATTTTTTGTTTTGTGTTCTATTTATCAAGAAGGGTATAGCATATGTATTTTGATCAATTTTGTTGTCCTTAAAGTTTCTAAACATTTTGAATAGTTTTGTATATATACAAATAAAAAAAATATTTTAAATTTAAATTGTTTTTTTTTTAAACTCCAATATTTCGAAAACGACATGCTAAATTTTTTTGTAACTGGTTTCTTAACACTTTCTACAAGATACAGAAAAAATTGTTCTATTATCGAAGTGTTATACAAGTGTTAAAAAAATGATTTTCGAAAATCGTATTTTTCTCGAAAGTATTGTTAATTTATTGTTGTCTCTGTTTTGATTAATTTCCACAATATATCATTTAGTGATATTCGAAATTGATACTAGACCTATTTGTTTGGTTTTTGACAACGGATTTTAATTTAATTTTGTATAAAGAAGCTTCTAGACTTTTTCTAAAAAATAAAACATATTTTTTTTTTGAAAAACAAGAAGTTGAGAAATCGCACCGTTTGCTATTTTTGTAATTTACCCTGCCGATTGTAAGCTCATTTGTAATTTTAATATTAAATCTTTTAAACCGATTTTCTCAGTCCATCAAAGTTATTTTAGTTTGATTGGTATCAGGGGTATAGGTAAAATTATAATTTGACTTCAACCACATCCCATTCCTTTTTAAAAAACGATCATCTTTGTAAGATATTATTTGCATTCCATTTATTTTGAGAAAATTGAAATTAAAATAGTTTTAAATATTTTCTAAGACGTACATACTCTTTTATTTTCTTTCAAATCGTTTATCAATTTTTAACTAGAACTCTGGCACAGAGGATTTTTACTAAGTTCCCTAGGGGGAAATTCTAATACCTGCATACATTCACTTAAGATTTGTAGTTCGCAAGCAACGGTTTTTAAAAGATTTCTCAAAAACAGCTCCTAGGATTTTGATTAAATTTCAAACAGTTTAAATAAAATGCACGACTGGGTCACACGAACTTGCTTCTATGTAATAGACTAGGAATTTGAAAAACGAATGTTATTAGATAAAACTGTTCATATATATTTTTTTATAATATTAAAGGTCGTTAAAATTAATTGAAACAAAAAATTGTTTATCAAAATTCTAGGTGCCGTTTTCGAGAAAAATTTGATTTTTGAAAACCATTTTTTAACATTTGTATGGTGGGTACCTTTATTTTAAGGTAAAATAAAACTTTTTTTCATACGTCTTGCAGATTATGTTAAGAAACTTTTATTTTTTAAGTTTAAAAAAAATCCAGCATAATGTTTAAGAAATATTGAGTTTTGAAAAAAAAAAATTGAAATTTTTTTTAAAATCAAAACAATTTTTTTTTGAAAATTTGAATACTCAATTCTATTTAAGTTTGTGGAGAGGCTTAGCAAAAAAAATGATCAAAATCGGTTGTACCGTTTTTGAGAAAATCAAAACCAAAAAAATGGTTCTTTTGGGGGTACCGTCAATAACCATTTTTCGGGAAAATTTTTTCGACTAGTATCTAGCTTTACCTAAATGAAATTTTTTGTCTTTTTTTTCAATCTGTCGAACAGTTTTTGACAAAAATATAAAATAAATAAAATATTTACAAAATTTCGAAAAAAAATAAAAAAATTCCTTTGGCGGGTATAGTTATTTTTAGTCTTAAAAAAAAGAAAAAAACGTGTGGGGGGAAAAAATCAAAATTCATATCTACCAAGTTTGAAGAAAATCGGCTGAGCCGTTTAGGATGTAGTCGAACCGACAGACAGACAAAAAATATGTTCAAGTAGTGAATCATGCGATAAAACCGCGCGCGCGATTTCATCGCATGATTCACTACTTGAACATATTTGTTTTGGGGATATTTGGTCTAATTTATATTACATGAAATCAATGTAATAATCCAAAGAGTAAATACAATTTTTTTTATTTTAAGAAAACAAATACGTAGTCATATGAAAATGAAAGCCATATCTATTTATAAATAACTTTTTTCCACCTTTATTGGATTTGGAAAAAAATAACATCATGATCATCCATTTCAACTTTTATTAAAAAAAAAAGACTGGACTGCACCATGAAAACGAAAGTCAGACTGAAAAGTGCATTGCATTAATAAATATCTAGTAATTGATTGTTTAGAAACTGTTGATTGTTATCACTTATTTGTATCATAATAAGAGAATTTCACTAGATTTTTTCTGAAAACTTCCTGCACATAATGAAGATCTGCACGAACCGGACAATGGGGATTTGGAGATTTCGTGGGGATTTTGGCAAGAAAGATTGTTTCTTTGGGGATTTTGTCCATGTGTATTATGTCTGTGGGGATATTACCTAGTTGGATTTCATTTTTTGGGGATTTTGTCCGATGGGAATTTTTTTTTTTTTTGGGGATTTCGTACGACACCCAGTTTTTTTCTCTGAGTGTACTGTTATGTGTGTGCAACAGTGAATCTCTATAACTACTCTGGTAAATCATACACAACCATTTTCGAAACACAATTCAAGGTAATCCTTGATGCTTAAAACCCCATTTTGCCAGGTGCTTTTTCTTTCTCTCAACCAAGTACTTAAAGCTCCAAGTGACAATTCTATAAGCCATCAGGAAATAAAACTCTTCTCACTTGGAGTGCAAATTGTGTTTCTGTTTCTGTTTCTGCTTATGTTTGTGTTTATTTTATGTTTGCATCATAGCCCCAGCTTTTGTATAATGCGCGCCCCTGAAATGTACAAAAGTAGTTTGGGTCCTGAGTATCGTAGGTACGTGTAAGTATTGCGTGTGTGTTTATCATTAATGAAGATAATTAGGAGACATGTCTACGCACTTCAATTCAAATTAAATAAAAAAATATTATCCTCATTGAGCAAGCGAAAATGCAAGGATCTGCTCAACTTTTACTCAACGTGTGTGGGAAGTGTTAATAATGTAAGTTGAAGTGTTGGAATTTATGAACATACATTAAGGTATCCGGGGGGCATGGAAACATATATTGCATAAGGGATTTATTTTAGGTGATGTTGATTTCAATGTTTTTGTTAGAAATAAGGGTTATGACAGTATTGTTTATAGCTTGTCTTCTTTTTTCCTAACTTATTTTGTTTCTAACCTTCAACAAATGATAAAACGTTCAAACACGCGATATTAGAACAAAAAGACAATTTATGATAAATTATATATACAAAAATGTCAAACTCGAGACGATAAAATTAGTAAGATAAAAGTTCCCTAAATTTGTATGTTAAGAGTTATGTCACCAAATAAATTTAAGGTCCACAAAACAAAAATTAAAGAAAAATTGCAAGAACTGAAGATAATTAGAAACATTACGTATACGCCTCAGTGTACAATTATCTTACAATTTATTCTTTTTTTTTATAAGTGGAGATTCAACACACTTAATTGTGTTTTTAAGGTATTGAAAATTGAATCTTTTATTTATTAAAGTATTCTTATTGATCTGCTTTCCTATCAATTTAAGCAGTATAAGAGGCATAGAGGGCAGAAGTGGCGTAACCCCAAAATGCAACACAGGAGAATATTGTGATGAAAGAGTTAAAGAAAAATATTTTTTTTATTATTTGTTTGCTATTTAAAATAAAATTTATAAAATTTCATTTTTTATAACAAGCGACATATCTTAAAGCTTAGGTTTTGAACTTGTCTCTAAATCCATGACATACAGCTCTCAGGATATTGGAAAAGTATGTTGGGAACATCTATTTATCAAAACTACAGGCCAGTGTGCATGATTAAATTTGGGGTTAACACAACAATGGCTGATATAATGTAATACCCAACTGCCAATTTCTTTTGGACATTTTGATCCAACCGACTCATCCTAACCGTATATAACCTTTGGTCCTTACTATATAATGTATACCTAGACAATATGTCAGAAGGAGGCCATGCACCCTTCGCGTGAGAGGCAAATTTACGAACATCAGCATCATTAACGTTCACTGACCTACGGAGGAGTCCTCAGACGAAGAAAAAGAGACTTATTACGAACTAGTCGAGAGGGCCCTCAATGCCTGTCCAAGGTATGTTGTTAAAATCATCCTTGGGGAGCAGTAACACCTTTGGTAATGCGTTAGGACTCGCCCTAGAATCACTTGATTTAGGGAGAGTAAGTCCTGGAGCCAGTATGCTGGGCGTAAATAAGAAGTGGACACGCCTTAAGAATACTGTCATTGGTACCTTCAACTCCATCTTATGTAGCAGTCGTAAAAATCGGAACGACTAGTTTGATAATGAATGCAAGCTAGCGAATGAACGTAAGAATGTTGCGTACCGAGCAATGCAACAATCTCATAGAACGCGGCCACGCGGAGAGGAATATAAAGAGCTCAGAAGAATATAAAAAATGCTTCACAGACAAAAATATCAGCCTGGGAGAAGCGCCTAATCTGTGAAATAGAAAATAGTCGAGAGCGAGGTCCGCACAAGGCGCGGAAGTTCTACCAATCCGTCCGAAACATGACACAGTACACACCACGCTGCACATACTGCAAGGACGGAGAGGGAAATCTGATCACCGATCCTGAAAGCATACTGGAGCGATGGGAAGTGTACTTTAATGAATTGCTAAATGGTCAGCTCACTGCAGAAGTGGAGGCTCCACTACTTCAAGAAGAATACCATATGTTGCCGCCACCAAGCATAGAAGAGGTTGAGAAGGCTATAGCCCGGCTTAAGCAGAACAAAGCCCCGGGAGCCGATGGCATACCAGCCGAATTATCTCATCACGGCGGGCCAGCCTTACGTCAAGCAATTAATGATATTATAGTGCACGTATGGGAGCAGGAAGAAATGCCAGAAGACTGGCGAAAAGGTATAATATGCCCCAAACATAAGAAGGGAGATGTCACAACGTGCAGCAATTATAGAGGTATCACGTTGTTGAGTACCGCCTAAAAGATACTCTCCTCTATCCTACAAGACCGGATAACCCCATACGCTAAAACCATCAGCGGACAATATATCAGTGTGGTTTCATTCCAGGCAAATCAACAACTGATCAGATTTTTACCCTTGGGCAGGCGATGGAAAAATGTCTAGAATTTAACATCCTAACATACCATCTGTTTATAGACTTTAAGGCCGCCTATGATAGCATAGCCAGGGTATCCCAAATAAATTGACACGACTATGTAGGTTGACTATGACCAACGTACCAAGCCAAGTAAAAAAAGACGGATTGCTATCCAGACCATTCAACATCTTTAATGGACTCCGACCAGGGGACGGTTTGGCCTGCCTCCTCTTCAACCTGGCGTTGAAGAAAGCAATCCGTAACTCTGACACGGCAACAAGAGGGACCATCGTCAACAGGTCCAGCCAGTTACTGGCTTACGCAGACGACATCGACATCATCGGAAGAACCAAACAAACTGTACACGATTCCTTCATCCAGATCGAGCAGGCGGCACAAAATCTGGGGCTGCACATTAGTGGAGGTAAAACAAAGTACATGGTGGCGTCGAATGAGAGAGGAACAGTTGGTTAAACAATCAAGGTAGCGGAGCACGCATTTGAAGTGGTGCAATCCTTTAAATACCTTGGGTCAATAGTAGCAGCCGATAACAATATGGAAAAAGAAATACGCGGGTGGCTTCTTAAATCCAACAGAGCCTACTATAGTCTGTCAAAACTCTTCAAATCCAGAAATCTCACCATAACTTCAAAACAGCTGCTATACAGGACCATGGTCCTGCCAGTACTCACATATGGATCCAAGACTTGGGTGCTAAGCAAAAGGCAATCCGACCTCTTAGCTGCGTTCGAGAGAAAAGTCTTAAGGAGAATTGTTCGGCCCATATGTGAGGAAGGACGATTCCGGAGACGGTACAATCATGAATTGTACGCAATCTACCTTGAAGTAGATATCGTAATAAAAATTAAGCTCGGTAGACTCCGGTGGACAGGGCACCTAGCTCGCATGAGCGAAGAGGAACCTGCTCGGAAAGTTCTTTGTGGTACATTCTATGGTAGACGACAGCGTGGTAGACCATGCTTGCGCTGGAGAGATGGCGTAGACCAGGACGGCGTCGGCTCGAGACCGGGATAGGTGGAGAGACTTGTTGAAAGAGGCCAGGACCGGAACCCGGTTTTCGAACCGATGATGATGATGATGAGACATTTCTTCAATGATTTAGAAAAACCCTCCGACATTCCAGTCTAACTTGCTGAAACTTATCAACACCCTTAACGGGCTTGAATGAAATAGGACTTATGTTTCAATACATGGAAGTCACAATCCCTAGGGTATCACAACTGATATACATTGATCTAAGTCTGAAGGTAACAAGTCAACTGTCGGCCCATTAACCTAACCTAACCTAAAAGCTTTAAATACAAATAGGCTTTGGTTTTCAATGATCACTTCGTTTTTTATTATTTCAATATATTACAAGTTGCAGAAATAAAGGTTTTTGCAAAAATGGCACACACCACATCAGGAGAGGAAAAAATAAAAATACAGTTGTACACAAAACAAAATTTAAATAAAGCGTGGGTCATCTAGTGGTTTCTTTTTAAATCATAGGTTATTTTCACACTGACAGCTGTTTCCCACTCGAAATCTTGACATAAAGTCAATAT
This sequence comes from Chrysotoxum bicinctum, assembly GCA_911387755.1. Taxonomy (NCBI): domain Eukaryota; kingdom Metazoa; phylum Arthropoda; class Insecta; order Diptera; family Syrphidae; genus Chrysotoxum; species Chrysotoxum bicinctum. The sequence continues at coordinate 78,836,912 of OU426990.1, forward strand.
CATACATCCGCAGAACGAAATGAGTCGCTTAACACTTGAACAACGTCTGGAAAAATTGAAAACTTATTTTCAAAGTGAGTTCTGTGTAGCCCAAATAGTGCGTTTTTTGAAAAGAAGTTCTGGCCGAAATAAAGCATCCCTGCTGTACGCCTGCCGTACGCCTGTGGTACGAAGTTTGTGCAAAAATTTCGTGAGCCTGGTATGCTAGCGGACAACATTCATGGCCTCCGTCGTCGTACGGTACACACAGACGAGAATGTGGCTGCTGTAATTGAGAGCGAGACTCAATTCACGAACATCAACTCGCCATCAATCTCAACGGCTCAAACTAGCCTAAGGGAAATTCTGCACAAAGATCTCGGATTTTTCCCTCACAAGGTCCTATTGACCCAGCAATTGAAGGTGCACGCAGTTTGGGCTCTAGAGCAGCTTGAATTGGACAAAGATTTTGGACAAAAAGTCATCTTTTTTAACGAGGTACATTTTTATCTCGGCGGCTACGTTAACAAACAAAACTGCCGCATCTGGGGCTCCGGAAACTCGCACGTTATTGTTCCCAGTAGCTAATGCATCCACAGAAAGTGACAGTTTGGTGCGGATTGTGGAGTGGTGGTATAATTGAACCATTTTTCTTCGAAAATTAGGCTGGGAACTAGGTTTCGGCCAACATGGCTTTGGACGACCTCTGGTTCATGCAGGATGGCACGCTATGCCACACAACCCAAGCCAAACTGGATCTTTTGCGCACCAAATTCCCAAATCATGTTATCAGCTTTCCTGGCGCTGTCAATTGGCCGCCTCGGAGCTGCGATTTGACTCCTTTGCACTTTTTTTGTGTGGGGAATTATGAAGGACCGATGTTATGCCAATAATCCGGAAACAATTCAAGCATTTAAGACCAATATCATCCCAGCAATCCGTGAGCTACAGCCAGAATCCATCAACAAGGTCTTGCGAAATTGGAGTGACATAATGCGCTATTGCGAAGCCAGCCGAGGCAGCGACGTTGTATTCTGTAATTAATGGGAATGTTTGCCCTTACTAATAAAGCCGTTATAAATGGGAACATTTTAATTTTTTTCATTTTTTTTGCATTTTTAATTTTTTGGCCCACCCCTTACATTTTTGGTTTTGCCTAAGCGAAAAAGAAAGAATTTCCAATGACTTTGCATTTTTAAATAACTTTTCAACGCACATTTCGATGCTTTTAATGTTGTTTCTAAAAGTCTGAATCCCACTTTAAGTCATTGAGGAAACTTTTGACATTATTTCCTCGGTTCATTTCCTTTTGATTAAAGATTCGATTTACTGCCTATGTATATCTTCTCTCCATTAAGCGACTTTGTCCGGACTCAAAAACTTTTCCAAAACTTCTCTATTCTAATTTTAGCCATCCATTCCTTCGTGTGTTTGTAACCAAAGTTTTATTGGTTCATCATTGCCTTCGTCAGGAACAGAGTAACCAAAAACTGCTGCGCTGCCCTTAATGTTAGGTATCGAGTCCTGCATGAAATTCCTTATCCCAGTCAAAGAATCCAATTGATAGGTACATCCTGACCTAATAACTCCATCGTCTACATCTCATTTTTGTGTGCCAAAAGCGTATTATATTTTTCACCTCCCCGCCCACCTTGTGCTCTCGTCCCGTTGTTCAAACAGAAAACACAGTTTTGTTACACTTCATCAACATAATGGAATCTCGTATATGAATCCTATGGAATCCTGAACCGAGTTAAGTCCGCCATGAGCATCCGTCCTTTAGTTCTGATGTGGCCTGATAGAAGAGCATAGTCATTTTCTTTGGACATTGAAAAACTTTTCAATTTTACTTCGGACCGACCCCGACAGGACGAGGGTACCCTTGCTTTCGTCTAGGAATTGATCTGCATTCAATGCGATGGCTATGATGATGGCGATGGCGATGCATTAAGCCAAATGGGTTCTTCCACTTCCATTATCATCGCAGGCTTCTGCTCACTTCTGCCGTCTGTCGGGCCTGCATCTATGGAGGTAACAATAATTCCCAAGATATGGCAATAAAGGATATAATGCGAAAACTTTTGCCTAGAGTGCGACAATTTTGGCTTTAAATTCGAATCTGGGAAAAAAATCGCTATCGTTTTTCTTCAACGGCAGCAGGATCATATCATCAAAGTTAAATTTATCAAGCAAGGACAAAAAGGTCCAAAGAGTCTCCTGCTCCTGGTCTTGATGTGCATCGCACAGAACAGAAGAAGTAATTTTCTTTCAGCAAATATCCAGTTTTTTTTTTTTTTTTCATACCTCATCACATTAGATATGCAACAGGCGAAAAGTTTTAATGCTCGTGCTCATAAGTTGCAGAAGTTGAATTTTATGGCAAAGGGATGAGACATGAATGCAGGGAAATTGTGCCATTAGGTTGCATCATGATGAGGCAATGCTGATGACGCACGGAGTCAGCGAGCGTATATAATATTTAGAAGAAGGCGGTGCAGTGCGGCGCGGCATTAGATGGCTTGAATTTTTATTCTTTTATAACACGTAATCATCATCAAGAAGAAATCGAAAAATTCCTTCCTTGACAAGGAGAAGGGAGTTTCTTGTTTAAAATTCTAAAAAAGGCCATTAAACTTTTCTGCTACTAAAAATTGCTACTCCTATGCTATGCAGTGATGAGATATGAGAACTTTTCGTGTTGAATTCCTGCTTCTTTGCCTCAGAAATTACCATTATGGAGGATCGCAAATTTGCAAATAATGTTGTGGTTCTTTTTTTGCTTAGGTTATTCAACTTGTTTTCTAGAACTAAAAAATTAAGTAATGTTTTGAATGTCTAAATATTACAATGGGAGGGAAATATAGAGTCGGGTAAAGCATTCCACATTCGTGTAGTCCGTCTATCCTTCTTTCTCTTCCGTAACTTCACGCCCGCGCTGTGTTGAAACATTTAAAAGGGTAATCATAATCCCTTGAGCGCGGGTAGATTATAAAAAAAAAAAAAAAAAAAGAATCTCTGAATTTAAGTATACGTCCGAAGTTGGGTCCAAGGGAAAGCTGATGAGCACTCCCAGAAGTTGAGGAGCTCAACTGACTACTTCACTAGAACACTCTTTATAAAAATAACTGCAAAATAATGAAGGACAATTAACATTGCGACGGTGCTCGAGGGGTAGATTGGACACCTGTCCAAATATGGAAATCGTATTTGAGCTTTGGACGAGGACAGATCAGAAGAGGTACAAAATTTCTTCTAACGTCGAATATGCAGTTTTTCGACACAAGATATGTTCTGTGATGTTCATACCAAGAACTGAGAGCTGTTCGAATTGTTCAATACAACTACCGCTCATGGATAGCAGCATGGGGGTTGGTTCCGCTTTAAAAACAGGAGACAACATTGCATTCTTGGAGCATTAAATTCTACGCGCCTTTTGGTTCCCCATTTAACAATTCGAGATCAGAATTCAATGAGCTTATCATACGCTACCGTTCTAGATCTACAATCGAAGAATATGGACATGCATCTGGAAAGAAATATGCGAATCTAAAAGTACTGTCGTCAACAAGACTATTTAATGGATTAGAAGTTTCAGACAAATGATCATTTATGAATTTGCGAAAAAGAGTCGGACACAAAAGGGAGCCATGTGGCACACCATTATTTATTTTATGAACTTCAGACTTAAGACCGTATAACACTACTTGTATTGAGCGGTTCGAAAGGTATTTTATAATCCATCGAAGAAGCGATTCATCAATACCAAACGCATGCATTTTCGAAAAGAGAGCCTGGTGTCATGTTTTACTGTTCGGTGAGATATACCATCAGATCACCAGTGGACCGATTGCTCTGAAAGACATACTGCCGGTCACTCAGGAGCTTTTGTTCTTCAAGATGTTTCTAGAGCTGATAATTTATCAGCATTTCTATGACCTTAGAAAGAAGGGATGTGAATGCAATTGGACGATAGTAAGAGAGTGAAAAAGTTTGCACTTTTTAAGGGACATGCTGGAAAATGTTTTCCATTCCATTCCATTCAATCGAAAAGAGACCAGTAGAGTAGGACAGATGGAAAAGCTTACGCAATGGTTTTGCCAGCGTTGAAGAACACTTCTTAAGAACAATTGGAGTGACACTATCCGGGCCAGAGGATTTGTGGGTATTGAGATCGATCTTTCAGTACTCTTGCAATTGTACGAGTATGATAGAAGATTTGTCCGATAAAATTCCTAAGAAAAGCGAAAGCAAACAGTGGCGAATTGTAAAAGATTATAGGAAATTTAATGAAATCTCAATCGATGATGACTTTCCTATAAATGGGTCAGATAATTAGCTTGGGAAATTCAATTATTTATTGGTCATTGGTCTCGTCGAAGAATTCCACCAAATAGAAGTTGACCCACGTGACCGAGCGAAAACCGGGGTCATTATGAATTTTTAAGGATGCATTTCGGTTTAAAAAATGTACCAAAAACAATTTCAAAGGCAAATGAACAATTTTATTTCTGTAGTCTATTCGGACAGCATTCTGGTTTATTTGAACAGCTTTGAAGAATATGTACAATCAATGAAGAAAATTTTCCAAGTTTTAAAACAAACAACCCGAAAATTCAGGTAAATAAATTTCGCTTTTGCGGATTTTTCAACTCCTTATTTGGGTCATACTATTGTTAATAATGGTATTATCCCATACCCAAATAAAGTAACGTCAATAACCGAAATTTCATTATGTACCTACGAACATAAAAAGTATAAGAGAATTCTTAGGATACTACCGGAAGTTTATAAAAGATTATGCCAAGGTAACCCACTCAGTGACCTGATCACTTAAATTTAAATTCAGTAATTTTAAAACTTTACTCATTTTACATTTACATTGATCTCATAGTCAGTGTAAAGATACGGCTGAGTTTTTGAAATTGACGAGAAAAATAAATAGTACATATTTCCAAAATAGCCGAAACTATAGTAATTCATTTGAAACTGCTAATTTTTTTTTCGGACAATTTCTATGAAACACTGATCAGAACAATTTTAAAGAAGGGAGAAGGGAGTTGAAAAGCCAAAAAACTAACGATGAATATCCTTTCTGAATTCTAATTTTAAGATACTTATAATGATTCTTTACGAAAGACTTAACAAATGGGTTCAGGTGGAAAATAAGTTAAGTAAATTTAAAAGTGAATTTCGAAGCTTGAAAAATATCCGAAAGTAAACTTAGATAAGGCTTAAGTTGCAATTTGTGTTAATTAGAAAAAAACAACTGTATAACAACCGACTTATTCCAGTACATCTAAAGCATACAATCTTTTAATGCAATAATGTTTTTTGAGGCGCAGGTGTGGGGTGTGAAAAGGTTTGAACAAGTGGAGTATCTGCTGCGTTCTTTTTTTTACCGATCAATACTCCAAAATATACATATGTACATATGTATTATTTGAAGACAAATCTGCCTTCGTTATTTATGTCAACTCTTAAATTGAACGCTCAATATATAATGAGACTTTTTAACATGGATGAGTCAAGCCTACCTAGACAGATTGGGAGTATGCGACACGTCAGAAAACATTATTAGTAAAGGACTGGAACATGTTAGCTGAAAAATGTGGCATCATTTTATAACTGTCATCATTGAATGGGAGCCAGTGTAAAAGAGCGCTTGACGAATTTATCGAAGCCACCCATGACAACGAAAGATACGCCTTCATTGAAAAAGCTAAGTCATCGAAAGAAACACGCTACTACTCCAAGTGTGTTTACAATCTCAACAAGAACAACTATTTCAACAGTTCATATAACAGTCACATTATAAGAAATATTTTCAAAATAAGAGGAGAGATTAAATAATACATGCCACACCGTAAGGAGAGTTGCGAAAATTGCTGCATCTGTAACATGCAGGAGCGGGAAAATATAAAACACTACATTGGGGTATTTCCGATGCTAAAAGAGATACGAAGGGACCACTTCCGAAAAAGTACACTGCAGGTGGAGGAGATTACTGGTTATCTAAATCGTACAGATTGGATGGTCCTATACGAGTATTGCAAGGAAGCTTTATCGTACAGGTCCAGAATATTAACCGAAAGATTTTGAGCGATTTCAATGGAAAAAAATCTGTTTTAACTAAATACATATATGTATATAAAATTAAATTAAGCTACTCGGGCAAATGGCATAATGTGTCATGCTTTAAAACTTTATTCAAGAATGTGTACAAATTCTTAACCTTAATATGGAATTTTAATTGAATAAAAATATATCTTTATCCGTATCTATCTTACCACTAACGCGTCAAATTTTGCCCTGAAAGCAGTGTTCAGCCAGAATAATTATCCTGTTTGCTATGCGTCTCGCACTCTAAATAAGTATGAACTCCGTTATTCACCCAGCGAAAAACAGCTAGGTACTTGCTTTGTCTGATTGATAAAGTACCTATCTTTACAGCAAAAAATTAGCCGTCAAAACTTGGTTGAGTGAAATATGAGGTTGTAAGGATGGAAGATTATGCTTAATGAATACAACTTGTTGTATTTAAATACCAAGTTACAAATAGAGATTCAAAAATGTATAAACAATCGCGATGTATGTATGTAATGAAGCTAAACACTATCGGCTACCAATACGAATTCCGATACAAATCACCGAAACACCAAATTACAAAAATTATATATAAAAACATAATTCACGTCGATATATGATTCCCTGAGCGTGATATACGACTATTGACAAATATTCAAGAAATGCAACCATTCACAAATTAGAGGATGGTAATTGGATAGCAATTTCAAATGCACTTAAACACGGAATCCCATTTTTAGGGAAACCGAACAACATTTTATCCGACGGAGGAACATGCATTTTGATCTCTGCTGTTGAGGAATTTTTGAATGAACAAAACATTGTTTCCCATAAGACTACAGCTTCAAATAAAACCGACAACGCAGACATAAAAAGACTTCCCGGAAGACTCAACGAACACCTTAGGATTCTTAATGTTTGAAAAGATAGTTCCGACCTAGAAGACAAATGCATTCAACATCAACATTTACAATACCATCATTCATTCCATGACAAATTGCAAACCTAAATATAGCGCGGGCAGACATTGAAAAATTATCCAACTCCCTTAAACACTTGAAGAAAAATGTATCACAAATAAAAACTCACGCATTAAAACCAAATACTTTGATCAATGCCCACATTTTTAAAATTTTTTTGTTAAAAACAGGACAGTTGTAAAAAACAAAACTCAAATACAAAAAGTTAAATAGATTTAGATCCGACGAAAATTAAGCCATAAGTAGGGTTCATATTTTCAAATATGTTTGACGAGTATGGTTTGATGTGAAACCAGCAAAATATCAAAATATTTTGATGTCCATCCAGCATATTTGACAAACTGTTTGATGAAGCGTTCACATTTGCAAATTCGAATCGATCAAACCGCATTTATCAAATATATTTGAGAATGTGAACCCCTCTATAGTCTTAGTCATATCTACCAAAAGGAACACCAAATATTATAAAAAAAAAAACAACTTAAGAGAAGGTATAAATATCAAAACCAAAATAAATAAAAGTAAAGCTTTAATTTCACTTACCCACAATTTCCCATTCACACTCATGTTTACAATGTTCAATTCCGTACATGTTAGCACTTGTTATGTATTTGACTCTCCTTTTATTTCGCCATATTTATTTTTCAATTTTCTTTTTCCTTTATGCATCTGGGAATTATTTTTATCACAAACCAACTAATTTTATAGTTCTTCTTTTGTTTCTTCTTTCTTGACTCTTGTTGCCCGAATTTGATTTATAAACTATAAAATAATTATTATTTTAAACAGAACAGATAAAAAATAAACACTCAATTCGCACTGCGGATTCGAATGCCGTTTTTAAATCACAACAGTTTTACAGTTACACCAAAATACCAAAACGAGAAAGAACATTTCCTTCCTTTTCATTTCCATCTGTCCTTTTACCTAAGTGCATTCACTTATCAACTGAGTGAAAATGAATGCATGCCGTTGAATTGATTGTTTGTTTTTTAGCGTGTTCGGTGTTCAGGTGTTAAATCATTGAATTTAAGAATGAAACCATCTAGCAAGATTATTTTTCGGGTCAGTAAAGATCAATAACTAGTTTCATTTCAACAAACAAAATTAATAAAATGGTAAATAAAAAATCGAAATCTATTTAATTTGATTTATAATTTTGTAAAATATTAATGAATTTACCTTAATATATTCAAAATAAAGTGTTGAAATAAAATAAAGAATTTAAAAGAGTTATTGTATAAAATAGGAACAACATAAAAAAAGAATCGCAAATTGGGTTAATTTATGTCAAAATTAAGCACTCGTTACTTAAAATGAAACTAAGCACAGAATTAAATTTATAAAATACTTCTTTTTCTTATTTTATTTTCATGAAATTAATGAATTTATTGTGCAAATAGTAAAACATAATGGCGCAAAATTTTTAACATTTAAAACTTCTTCTAAATCAATTTTAGAATGGGAGTCGACTCTAAATATTATGTATAAAACGAGAACTGACTTTTTGTTAATTTTGAATGACATAAACTATACTTTAAAGTTAAAGAGCTCGTCTAGCTTTAACAGTAGCAAATAGCTACTTTAACTTTTAAAAGTATACTTTATTCATATTGACAATGCTCATTTCATACCAAAGGAAATCGAAGTAAAAATTTTTACTTATGTTTTATTTGATGAAAGATGTGCTTTGTAAATAGACTGAGGCTGGTATTCACCGAGCGCTCTTAAACGGCTCTTAACTTTACGAGGCTCTTAACTTGAAATTTCTTTGGGGTATTCACCAACCACTCAAAAGTCACAAGCTCACAAGTGTTTTTCGAAGTTCGAAAATGAGAGCCACTCTTTCTTGTTCAGGCATACCCAAACTGTGAAATCAAACTGTTTTCGAATTGAATGACAGCTGGCAGTGAAAATCCTTCGGTCAATTTCGTATTTTGTTTGGGGAGCGTTGCTGGTGACAACAACTGGTTTTGGTTTTGCATTCACCGTCGTTTGTTTAGTTTGTTTAGTTTTAGAATTTTCGAACAAACTTTCGAAGAGAGCGCTCGTAAGTTTAGGAGTGGTCGAGACCACTCCTAACTTTTAAGAGCGCTCATAGATCTTCACTAATATTGCTTGGTGAATAGGTTTATGAGTTTCTTAAGTTATGAGCGCTCGGTGAATACCAGCCTGAATATTAAAAATACCAAACAATCGTAATAAAGTGTTCTACGATCTTCAATTTTGCAATATTGTGGCGGACATAATATATATATGCAAGTGCGTGTATTTTCCAAATAATTTTGTACCTTGCAACAACAAAATTGAGTTTGTTTTTTAGAACTAGCGATATACATATATCTATTTTAAATGAACGAATAATTTACGGACTTACCGCGATTATTTATTTTAATTTTAATTTACATATATCCACTTACTTTATTTCCATCTTAAATAATATTAATAATTAATAAACAAGTACTATACAAGTATTATATAAAATGTAATTTTTAAGGCGAAACATTATTTGGTTTAACGTTGTTTGTGTTCTTTTTAAATTTTGTTTATGCAGTTGCATTTGAGTTGTCCAATGTGTTTAAAATTAAGAAAAACTTAGACAAAGTATCCAAACGGTTTTTCCTTAAACAAGCTCCGTTTAAAATTTTGCGCTAATGTTTTGTATTATAAAATTGATAATATTTTGATAATTTGACTTAATGAAAATAAGTTTTCAACTTTCGACCAAATAACGATTCTAATTAAAAGTATCGAATAAGCCTAATCAAAAGTGAAATTTTAATTATTATAAAAACAAATTTAAAAAAACAAAATGTTTTTGTGAACCCAATTTGGTGGGAAAAGGTGTTGCATAACAAATGTGCTCAACAACCAGATTGACTAAATTTCTATCGACGCGATGTGTTCCAAATTTACTCGGCCGAATATTTTCTTTTTTCCAAGGTTTACTGTTGCGGATATCCCGAACACAGCCGAAGCAAAAAAAAACGCTGTGAGAATGTTTGATGTCCGTTGCGGTCACATCATTAGGTGCTTTTCTGATGGAGTCTCTAATAAAGTCATAAAAATTTCTATGCTACCATCATCAAGTATTGAAAGCCAATGAAAACATTACCTAGAACCTATCACAGACGCCGCTTCTGACATCCTAAGCTTTACACGGGCAACCACAAACAAAACTATCTACTGATTTGATGATGACTGCCAGCAAGCACTTTTCTACAAGCAAAAGAAGAGATAGGAACACCGGGTTCTCAAAAGGTAAAATGCGGGAGCATGGGGAGCATGCGCAAATAGAGTGTTGTCACAGCAGAAGTGAGATTCGAAAGTTATACCACAATCGAAATGCTATCAATGTTTAAGAACCTGAACCTTATCATGTAAAGACGATCAAGGGACCATTCTAGAAGGTACTTCGAATAAAGCTGTTCAACCTGATGATCTTGCATGATTATGACTTAGGAGTATAAACTATTTCATCTGCAAAATATTATTTAAGTAAATCATGTCCGATGAATTTAAACTCTGAACATCAATAAAGAAAATCCTCGTAACTGCGCCAAAAGATACACTATCATTTTTCCGAGTCATGATCGACAATGTCATCAACTTGAGAGATCCATACTAATGTACCTTTTGACAGAAAAGATTACCACAAATCAAATATACACAAAACGGTAGATCTAAGATGTCAAATCTACATCCACCACGTTTTCATCGATTCCTAGACCCCGTATGACATAGTGTATAGGGACGAGCTACATAGGGCAATATTTAGTTTTAACACCATTGCCAAACTCGTCACTCATCAGTATGTACAGGGATGACGATGGACGATGAAAGGAACGCACGCTGCTCAATAAAGGTCAACAAAGATCTCATCGACCACTTTCATGTCTACAAATACTCTAGATAAAATGATGAATGTGAAGGAATATTACACAACTCTTGTTTTAAAATTCATTCCAATTACTTGCATAGACCAAGTATTAAGATAAAAGTCAAGACGAGAACAAGGATGCACTGTCATCAAGAAAGGACATCTAATGCCATTTTCTATTACACAAGGTGACCCTAAATGCTAGACAGCTATTATAACTTTGAGGTACATAGTTATAGACTTCTCTTACTGTTGACCCTTGTCAAATCAGACAACGACGCTTAGAATACACGGAGAAAACCTTCATCTCAACCGGTACTTCTTTGGTCTTGAACTTGATAAGCAAATCCTTTTTTCGAGTGACTAAAGTGTCCCTTTATAAGGCACAAATCATCCCGGTCCTGAATTTATGGTGCAGAGGCATAAACCTTGTAAAAAATCGTTTTAGGCTTCTGTGAAACGAAAAAATCTTCGCAAAATTTTTGATTCCATATGCATAGACGGGAAGAAGTACGTGAAGGTTTATACAGCTACACAGAAAGTTCTGGAAAAGTAAAAGTTCAGCGATTGAGGTGAATGCTTCATTTTGAACGGGTAGACATCAATGCTTTTGTCTGGAAAATCTTTGACTTCAGCCTGGAGGGACACTAGAGGAAGCTTGTTACTCAGTTGGAACAAGGAAGATGAAGAGTGCCTTCATTAACTTGGCGAGCGAAACTGGAGGCACCTATGTTAAGGTCGGCCTGACTGGAAGAAGCTAGTCTATTGAGGTCAGACTAATTGAATAGAGAGGACCTACAGTTTTCTTCCTAATATGAACTTCTAAGAGCCTAAGATAAAAAAAAAGTTTTGATCCAAGAGCTACATAGTTCCTCTGAAAACACGTATTTTCTTTTTAGATAGCAGCAGCTGTACCTTTCATGTACAATTATCGCTAATAAAAAGAGAAATTAAACATCAATAGGAGTAAACAACGATTGCTAAGTTAACTGATAGTTTTATTGAAGTTTCTTTTCTGTCAATCTTACATCTTAATTTGTAGTCTTACCTAATAAGAGTTAATCAAGCAACTCTTAATATAAAACTAAAAACCGGGCACATCACCGCCATCTTCACAATCCACCCTTGGGGGCTTGGAGGTACTTAGTACCTCATTCATTCTAGTTATGAAGGTAACTAACAAGATACGAATAACCATTTTTCTTTCGACTTTAAAGGTACATTTTTCCAAGCCTTTTCATTCCGACCACTTTTCCCTTTTCAAAACACAAATGTATTTCTATTATAATTAATTGATTTCCTATGCCTTACACAAAAAGCACTATCTACCCAATCACGGACGAATGCGATTAATTTAGCGGTTCATTAAACCGTGAATTTTGGAATCCTCCCAACGCAAAAGATATCAATCTTTAGCAAAACAGAGAGCCAACCTCAAGATTATATAAGTTCGTCTATTTAAATGAGATTATTGTTAGATTATCCTTTTTTTGCATTATTATTGTGAGTTATCCCTAAGTCTTACATACTCGTATAAGTAGGCAATAATACGCAGGTAATTGTATTAAAAATATACAAAAACTACTGCACGCAGTATCAAGCACTCTTCTTTTATTTTTCATCAGCGCTATCCAAACAGAAAAACCACATTGGACTCTTGAAAATTCAATACCACATTTAAGAGCTTTCGAGTTTTTGCGGTAGAAAAAAAAAAGATTAAAAAGAAATAAGGATGCACTCGAAAGTTTGTTCGTAAAAGTTATTCAAAAACTCCTTCATACTGTAAATGAATGAACAACCAATTAAAACCGAACAAAAAAATCCAATTTAATGGGATTTCTATTCCTTTGGTTGAGTTGGTTGTTGGGTATTTCTTTCGTTTTTCTTTAGACATTCTGATTCCGTTCCTTTTTTTTTTTTTATTTCGAGAACATGGCTGTCATAATAGGTTTTTTAGAACACCCACTTGCATTGAAAGTTGGAAAAATTTGAATGTCAAAAACTGTCAACCGGCAACCAGTGAAGGGTGACGCACACACAGAGTTGCCGCGAATCATATTGGAAAAGTAGTTCAGGCAATCGAGCAGCTAAGAAGCCAATGATGATCGGTGCCGCATTTTAATGACGTGGCGCCTGAATTTCTAGTTCATATTTGGGCTTGGGCGCCCAATCAAAATAAATAACTCATTGGATCCATTCAGTGGTTTCTTTTTATTTTTCTGAAGACATTCCATCAAACAATAATTTATAAAGCTTAAGATTTTTATATATTTTGCAAGCACTAAAGGGACTTTGACTACCCTTAAAATGTTTGAGCACAGTTCGGGCGATTAAGAAGTTTGATAGGATTTGAAAGGCAATACTGATGCACATTGGTTTTGAGTGTCTGGATATCATAATGGGAGTGAAATTTTATTCCAGGTTAAGCATTCCACATTAATGTAGTGCAACTTAAAAAAGAATCTCTGAATTTAAAAGTATGGCCGAAGTTGGGCTCATGGGTAAACTGACGGGTACACCCTGAAGATGATTTTCTTTGTGAAGTCACCATTCGCTTCTGTCAAATTTTGTTGGGCTAAAAACTTGACGTTAAGGTGTGACTCACAATTAACATCGTGCATTATGGTTGGACTTGCATCCATAAGAACAAAAAACTTGATATGACGATGGCAGCAAAGAGAAGTAAAGAGGATCTCTCTTATTATTACTTACTACGTTTATATGAGGTGTTGAAGCGAGTTTGAAGCTCGCTTCGACACTTTGGGAAGTCGAAAAAAGTGGGTCTCGCAATTCTGTCTGTTCGACTACATCCTAAACGGCTCAACCGATTTTTTTAAAAGTTGGCAGATAGCACTTTTAAATTTTTTTCGCAATAAATTGTTTCCCTTTCTTTTATTTAAAGACCAAGAATCACCTTTTAGCTGTCATACAAATTTTTCTTTTCGAGTTATAGGTCCTAAAAATTTAGCTAAATATAAAATATATATTGAAATTTCGAGAAAAATACGATATATGTACTTGAATGGGGGCCGTTCAAATACTAACCGTGTGCTGTTGACATGTGTTTTTCTTCTGTTGTTCTTTCTTTCTGTGTGTCTCTCTCTCTCTCTCTGTTGTATTGTCAGTGTTTTTCAAACTTTCTGATTACGCGACCCCTTTGCTAGCAACACAATTTTGGCGACCCCCCATTATAATGTGTCAGTTATTTAAAAAGCTACATACACTGAACCCCTTCCAAGCCCGGTCTATTTACACAAGATTTTACTTATTCGCGATGAAAAATTTTTTGAATTCTTAAGTGCGCATCAGAATTGTCATTTTTGTTTGTTTGTCATTTTTTTTATTTTGCTACCTACCTACATACATATGTATTGTAATTTTGATTTACTGTTTTGTTTGATACATTCTTTTTGTTTTAAATTTTGTTTTAAGTGCCAATGAGAAAGCGTTGTTAGCTAGCTATCAAGTAGAATACCGAGTCTCCAGAGCAGGGAAACCTCATACAATTGCTGAGAATCTTATTTTGCCGGCGGCCCTTGTTATGGTTGAAATTAGGAGAGTGGGATACATTTGAACACTTTTTGCTTTCCAGACTGATAAAACCTAAAATATTAGAGCAATTGGCCTGATATTTTACTCACATTGAACAGTGGTTACAATTTTAAATTACTTTTGAAAAAGAGTAATAAAGTAAAATTTTATAAGCATTGTTCAAATGTGCCCCACTCTCCCCTATTTTGGGCGGGCAAACAGGAGGCAGATAAACTTAAAAATAAACCACTTTCTGACAATACAATTGAGCGGAGAATAAGTGACATGGCCGTTGACATTCAAGAAGAATTAATTGAAAAATTCAAGAAGAGTCCAAATTTTGCCTTGCAAGTGGATGAATCTACTGATGTTTCAGTCTGTGCACGGTGGCATTTGTTCGTTTTGAAGCAGAGGAAAACCTTGAAGGAGAAATTTTATTTTGCAAAGCTCTTCCAGCTAATACTACTGGCCAGTTTTTGTACGATATGTTTTTAGAAAGCTCTCGCAACTACGAGATTGATTGGAAAAACTGTTTTCCTATTTGTAGTGATGGTGCTAGAGCTTTGACGGGCAACAAAATTGGGCTCATTGAAAAATTAAAATGAATAACGCCAAACGTTTCATGGACATACTGCTTTCTTCATCGACAAGTTCTGGCATCAAAGGTGTTACCTTCTGAATTAAATAATGTGCTTAAAAATGTGATTAGAATTGTGAACTCTATTAAAGGCAAGACCTTGCAAAGTCAGCTGTTTAGGATCCTATGTGATGAAATGGGTTCACTCCATCAAAACCTCCTTTTTCACACAGAGGTCAGATGGCTGTCAAAAGGAAAAATATTGACACGACTTTTGGTATTGAAAACCGAATTATTGATGGTCTTACAAGACTCAAAATCTGGAAATTTGGATCATTTTTCTGATCCCGCTTGGCTCTTAAAATTATCATTTCCTGCTGATCTTTTCAACCACTTAAACATATTGAATAAGAGCCTCCAAGGGAGAGAAGAAAGCATTATAACTGCCAAAGATAAAATCAAAGGATTACTCGTAAAACTTCGTTTGTGGTCAGAGTCTTTACAAACAAACAGTTTTGATTATTTTACTTGATTTCAAAAGATCCTCGAAGAAATTTCATCAGATGAATCGATATCATAAGGCTCTCAGTGGAGATGGACAAATTTGGGTATTAAATTCTTTTTTGAATATGTCTGTCAAACTCGCCAATGTACCATCGGTAAAGATGAAATAAAATCTTATAGATTTAGCTGCAGATGGCATACTGAGAATGGAATTCATTTTGAAAACGAGTGACAATTTCTGGATAACGAGAAGAAGAGAGTATCCTGAGCTGACAAACGAGGCTTTGAAGTTGTTACTGCCATTCGCCACTTCATACCTGTGTGAAGTCACATTCTCTTCAATATTTAACATTAAAACTAAAAAACAAAACAGACTAAATTTGGAAAATGATTTGATCTTAAAAGTGCCAAAAACTAATCCAAGATTTCAACGTTTTTTAAAAAATAAACAGGCACATATGTCACATTTCACATATGTGACATTTCTTGCGACCGCGACCCCGTAAGGATCTCTTAGCGACCCCCCAGGGGGTCGCGACCCCCGATTTAATACTACAGGATCTTTCCAAACATTTTTACTTGTGATATAGGTACTATAGGGCAAGTTCTGCATTTGGAAAAAAAATCGAACTCGAGATTTTGATCAAAGTTGACATTACGATGACAGCGAAGAAGAAAAAAGTGGGTCCGACAATTCCGTCTGTATGTCTGTATGTCTGTACCTCGAATTACAGCCTAAACTACCGGAGGTATTTTCTTCAAACTCGGTAGTTAAGGGTCTTCGGTGATTCCCTAGAGGAGAAATTGAATTTTTTTTTAGCTCCAAGACTAAGGGTACCCCCATACACCCGTAATGCAAAATCTTATTTATCTCGAAAACGGCTCTAACGATTTTGATAAAAAAAAAAAATTAAGTGTGATATTATGAACATGGACTATATTTTGGTCAAAAAAAAAAATTGGGGGGAAATGTTATTAGGGGTACCTGTCATAGAACGGTTTTTTTGATTTTCGAATTTCTCACTAACGGCTCTAACGATTTTAACCAAAATTTGTATGCAGGAGCTGCTTTGCATTTGAAAAAATATAAACTAAAATTTTTTTTGAAAAAATAGTTTTTGGATTTTTAAAAAAATAATACAATTTTTTTTTTTGAAAATTCAATATCTTGAAAACCGATACACGATTAAATTTTTAAATTACGTTTAAAAATGAATTTTATTAAATAATAACAATTTGCGTATCAATTTTTTTAATAAAAATTTTAAGGAAAATTAAGTACACAAAAAACATGTTTCATTGTGTCTGTATGTCTGTACCTCTCACTACAGCCTAAGCCCCTGGACCTATTTCTTTCAATCTCGGTAGTTAAGGGTCTTCGGTGATTCCCTAGAGTAGAAATTGAAATTTTTTTTTTAGCTCCAAAACTAAGGGTACCGCCCATACACCCGTAATGCAAAATCTTATTTATCTCGAGAATGTCTCTAACGATTTTGATAAAAAAAATTAAGTGTGATATTATGGACATGGACTACATTTTGGTCAAAAAAAATTTTGGGGCAAAATGTTATTAGGGGTACCTGCCATAGACCCGTTTTTTTGATTTTCGACTTTCTCATTAACGGCTCTAAGGATTTTAACCCAAAATTTTTAGCAGAAGTCCCCTTAAGTTTAAAGTAATATTGTATTTAAAAATATTCCAAAAAATATTTATTGGGTTTTTAAAAAAAAAAAAAAAAATTTTAAATCAATATCTTCAAAACCTATGAACGATTATTTTTTGAAATTATTTCCTAAAACCAATATTATTAAATACTTAAAATTCGCATCCCACATTTTTTTCTTGAAAAACTTTAGAGAAATTTCTTATATACAAAATTTATTTAATAATAAAACGATTTTTTAAGGTTTATTTGCATAAATTCATACTTTTCCGGAAACCAGACGGCAATTTTATGCATTTGAACATTATTATCTCATTAAATCCATGTTTTGTATTTATAAAATGTATCTTAAATTCCAAAGTACTTTTACATAAGAGCAAGTTCGTGCGATCCAGTCCTGCATTTTATTTTTCAGACATTTCGATTGTTAGAAAGACAAAACCAATTTTTTTCCAGGGATGTGAAGAGAATTCATTTTTAACAAAAATTTCCCTAAAACGTCCCTTTTATAGATTGGTGAAACTAAAAAGATTTAAGAGTCTGATAAAATTTAAGAGGATTTTTGATAAAAGTGCTTATAGTATTTGTTTATGAAATTGGCCATAAGAAATGTTTTTAGTGCTTTTGAATTTTTTCTACAATAAAATCTATATTTAAAATTGTAAAGCCGTTGAACATGAAAGCAACTAGTTATGACCCCAGTAAAAAGAGGATACATACGTATACATATATTTTATACCAACCCTCTACCAAATTTCCAACCAACTCGAAATCGGACTTGATACCTGGAACATGCTTAGGCTGTGAGTAAGTCTAGGTTTGTTGCTGAAATAAGAACTAAAAATTTAATTTATAAGAATGTAGATCCAATTTACCCAAGATCATATAATTTATCCCGTCAAACTTTTTCTTTTCGAGTTTCTAAATGAAAAGCTCATCACTCACATTGCTCAACTCTGCCTGATCTATGCGCCAGATTCATTGAGAATTGGACCTCTTGCTTACGTGCAGCAGTGTGAAGCCGAGACGGACACTTGAACGATGTCATATTACATATTTTGGTCTGCATAATTGATATATACATGTAATTACAGACATTTTCAAATTGAAGAAGAATTCCCTAACACCTCACACACAGCTTGTTTTACTTTATTTCTAAATCGGCGCACCTTTATTCGAAAGCTACGTCTACAATAAGTCGAGGGATATTTGATTTTTCTCAACAATTGCAACGATTTTTGTTGGACAACATAATTGATTTTCACTTATTGATTAAAATATAGTTGTTCTGTATTATAGGCCCCTGGATGTTGTTCTATTGGCCTAAAGCACTTTCATATCCGTAAGTCCAGGTATGAAACTAAGAATTCAAGAAACATCATTTCAATTTTTAAGGAAATAAGAGATCGAAAATCCGTAATCCTTACACCCGCACAGATGTGGTATTGAATTGAATACCCCTCCATTCCAATGCGGCATATGGTTGTGTGACTGACATTTTTGTTGCGGTTCCATGTCTCTGCACGTCTGTTACAATCACTGCAAATCGTTCTTTCATTTACAGCTGCATCATCTATAGAATAGGAAGACCAGAAAATGAGGTTTTGTCTGTCAAAGATTGCATAGCATAAAATGCCGGAACATCAAGTTTTCCACAGAATGATAGGTATTTTCCAGCTTCCAGTCGAAAAGTGGGATTTTATCTTGTGCCACACATCAACTGTCAGTTTTATACAATATGCACAATAAAACCGTTAGGTTATCCAATGAGTAGATGCATATATACACGAGAACAGGATTTCCGTCTAAAAAAAAGTATCTAATGAAAATCAAAGTTTGAATTGCATTTCATATTGACAGACGGGAGAGAGGATATTGCATGTTGTCATTGATCACCTATAACCGAGACAGGACAATGAATTTGACATTGTATCTAAGGACTATACTTCTAATGATGAAGACGATGATGTCATGGCGGCTGGCACCGAACTTTGCGTGTTCTGATGAAGCATTTATTCATGAACTTATGTCAACATACTACGGTTTGTACATGAGATTGACAATATTACGACACGACATAGTGACGATAGTGGTTATGGCCTATACGACTATACGTGTCTATTATTTTGAATATAAGACTTGCAAGTCCATCACACAGGAGGGAAGCGTTTCACTTGTTTGGAGCTGTTTCACCCTAGTCGAACAAATGTCACCGGTGTAAAGTGTGCGACCAAAATAAAGGAATATGCTAAAATTTTGTAAATCCAATAACTTGCAGACAGATCACCACTTTTTACTTGCGATATATGTATGTATGTATATGTAGGTACTATAGGGCAAGTTTTGCATTTAAACAAAAAAATCGAACTCGAGATTTTGATGAAAGTTGTCATTACGATGATAGAGAACACAACAAAAGTAGGTAGGTCCCGCAATTCCAAATGTCTGTTTGTATGTCTGTTCCTCGACGTACAGCCGCTAAGCTAAAGCGATTTTCTTCATATTTGGTATTAAAGGTTCTTCGGTGATTTTCTAGAGAAGAAATTGAATTTTTTTTAGCTCCAACACTCATTGTACCTGCCATAAAACTGTTATCCAAAATCCTATTTATCTCGGAAACGACTCTAATGATTCTGATAAGAAAAATAGGTGTGTTTCTATAGACATGGACTACATTTTGGTGAACAAAATTTTTAAGAAAAAATATTAACGCTACCTGTCATAGAACTGTGTTTTTTTTTATTTCGTCTTTCTCATTTAAGGCTAGAAAAATATTGACCAAAATGTTTGTAAATGTGGTTTAAATTTAAAAAGATATCTTATACAAAATCATTGAAAAAAATAATTGTTTGATTTAAAAAAAAAAAATTGAAAAATCTATATCTTGAAAATTTTATTTTCCGAAATGTGTATTATTTAATACTTAAAATTAATATCTCAATTTTTTTTTAGAAAAATTGTAACGAAATTTCTTATATGAAAAATTAATTTAATAATAAAACTATTTTTAAACTTTGTTTGAATAAATTCATACTTTTCTTTCTGTAAGTTATAAATGGGTGTAAATATAGATATGTATATCGTTCTCGAAACAATTTATTCGAAAAATTTCTTTTTCATCAAAATAAAGGGTGAGCCGAATACAAGTTTCTTTTTAAAAATGCAATTAAATGAACAAAATTAATTTTTTTTTTTCCGTGTATTATCATCTTATTAGCAAACATTCCCATTAATTATGAAACTCCGCCTTTAATTGATCAATCAATTGGACCTTGTAAGCGAATAATCCGAGATCTTTGCGCAGAATCCTCCTCAGGCTAGTGCGTCAAATGTTGAGCTGTTGAGATCGATGGCGAGTTGATGTTCGTGAATTGAATCTCACACTCTCGGCTACAGCAGCCACATTCTAATCTTTGCGCACCGTACGACGACGGCGACCATGAGTGTTTACCACTAGCATACCAACGTTTTTAAGCGTTCTGCGGAGGTATGATACTGAATTTTCGTCAAAATTTCGAGGGAGAAACAGTTGTCAGTGTCAAAATAACCTAAGATTTAGAAACAAACCACTAGGTGGCCTTCAATTTCAGTTCCAAAAATTAGTACTGAGAGAAAAGCAATGTTTCTGATATATGTACATACTTGCAATCAAATGAATTAATTTATTATGTTTATGAAATATTGGTAGGTAATTCGCCTCTTACGATAAAATCGAACTCGAGATTTTGATGATGAACACGAATAAAATAATGTGAATTATAAGCGACATAGAAATAAGACACGGCATTCTCCGCTTTAGTTCAGCCGCCATCCCTGGAGATAAAATATCTGAGACAACAACCTTCAGTCTCAGAATATCGTGCCACACATCTTTCCTATCCTTCTTTCTCTTCCGTAACTTCACGCCCGCGCTGTGTTGAAACATTTAAAGGGTAATCATAATCCCTTGAGCGCGGGTAGATTATAAAAAAAAAAAAAAAAAAAGTTGACATTACGATAATAGCGAAGAAAAAAAAAGTGGGTCCGGCAATTCTGTCTGTATGTCTATATGTCTGTACTTCGATTTACAGCTTAAACTACGGGAGGTATTTTCTTCAAACTCGGTACTTAAGGATCTTCGGTGCTTCCCTAGTACAGAAATTGAAATTTTTGTTTAGCTCCAAAACTAACGGAACCTCCAATACACCCGTTATGCAAAATCTTATTTATCTCAAAAACGGCTCTAACGATTTTGAAACAAAAATTAAGTGTGCTATTATGGGCATGGACTACAATTTGGTCAACAAAAATTTTAGGGAAAAATGTTATTAACGGTACCTGTCATAGAACCGGTTTTTTGATTTTCGACTTTATCATTAACGGCTCTAATGATTTTAACCAAAATTTTTAGCAGGAGCCCCATTAAGTTTGAAATAATATTGTATATAAAAATATTCGAAAAAATATTTTTTAGGTTTTTTGCAAAAAAAAAAAAGTTCGTGAACGAATATTTTTTGAAATAATTATTTCCTATGATCTATATTACAAAATACTTAAAATTTGCTTGCCAAATTTTGTTCTTGAAAAATTTTAAAGAAATTTCTTACATAAAAAATTATTTTACTAATTTTTTAGCTTTTTTGCATAAATTCATACCTTTCTGGAAATTAGACTGCAATTTTATGCATTTGAACATTTTTATCTCATTAAATTCATGTTTTATATTATAAAATGTGTTTTAAATTCCAAGGTACTTTTTTATAAGAGCAAGTTCGTACGATCCAGTAGTGGATTTTATTTTAATTATGTAGTCAGCATTTTTTTTTAATTTTTCCCGAAACTTACTCTTACAAAGTACTTGCAATATATTTTTTTTGAAATTTTAGAAAATTTTTTATTTTTCTCAAGACTTTTCAAGAATTTTTTTTTTAATTACAGTTTTCATTTAGTAACATCGAAATAAAGGTTGTTTTCGATTTTTCAAAACACAGATTTTCATAAATATTTTTATGCTCAGGCTTCTAAAAAAAAGTTTGAATAGAATTGTGTATTCAAATTTTTGAACAATTTCTTTTGTACATTTTTAAAAAATTAAAAAAACATTTTTTTTTGAAAAATCAATATTTCGAAAACCTTATGTTAGATTTTTTCGGAACTTCACAACTAACAGTTTTTTAATTAAAAGATAAAGATAAGATGAAGACAAAAATAACGGTACCCATTTTACAAATATTAAAAAATGGTTTTGGAAAATCGTATTTTTCTCGAAATGGCGCCTAGAATGTAGATTTTGTCCTGTTTTGATTAATCTTTACGATGTAAGACATTACTGGCAGTATCAACAAAAAGAAAACATTTATTTATCATTTTACCAAATGGTCTTAAATATTGCATTTGAGAATTCGTTAAGACATTGCATATCAAAACTAAAACAAAATATTTTTTTTTTGGAATTTTGAAGTTTTTTTTTTGAAAACCCGATATCTCGAAAACGGGTCAATGATTTCTTAAATAAATTTAATTTTTACCAGTAATAAAATCTTAAAATTGGGATATCAGCATTTGTTCCTACAATTTTTTAAGAAAATTCATGTTTATAGAAAAAATAAAAAAAAATCTTGAGAAACGCGCTAAAACGTTTTATAATTACTGGTTTTGAAGAAATTATAATTTTGAATAAAAAATAATTAATTATTGATTAACAAATTATAGGGCCTTTAAAATAAATATAAAAAAATTAATTTATGTTTCTGAATATTTTTTTCTAAAAACATCTGTTTTTAAAATTCTTAGTCTCTCAAAGATGAGAGCAAGTTCGTGCTACCCAGTTGTGTATGGTATATATTTTTTTAAACTGTTTTATCTTTTTTTTCAAATTATTTACTTCTGATTTGATCATCATTACGAATTCCCTTCTCTGATGTTAGTACGAATATTCCGAATTAAATCTTAATTTTAATTTAATATTAAAAATTAATATAAAATTATGTACCAGTTTTGACAAATAAATATATTAAATAGTTCCCGTGTGACATAAGTTGAAGTGAAACTATTTTATCATTTATGTAAAATTAATTAAACTTTGACACTCATTACCGACAGTACATACTTAACCCTTGATATGATTTGACTAAATATCGAATCTAACACACATTGAACGTGCTTATCAAACATGTGGCTTCAAGGTATGTAAAAAGACCGGTTGGAACCGGTTGTATTATCTCCGAATGTCAATGATTGCTTTGTCATTCCAGAGAAAGATCTTATCTTAATTAATTTATAACTAGTGACGTTGTCGAACAACAAAAACAAAAAAAAGCTTCGTCTTTTAAATAAATTTAAAGCTAATAAATTAAATCTTTAAACAAATTAAGTACGTATGGAAAAAATCAATATATGTATGTATTTATAAACTTAAAAAAATTCCCAGATTTTATTCTTTTTAGAAAACAAAAAAAATACAATGAAAATCGAAGCAGGCAACATTTCGGAATGCAAGACTTTCATATGTCCTGACCATGCTCACAATGTTTGGACAAAACTTCACACTTACTATGACGACAGACAATTTGACGATATAATTTTGATAGCAGAAAACGACCAAGCACGATTTAAGGCTCACAAGATTATTCTCTCAGCAGCAAGCTCTTATTTATTCTCTGTATGCCAACAAAACGGGAAGAGAAAAAATAAGAAAGCCAGATTCGAAGAGGTCACGCTGAAAGGCATGGATGGCATTGTCTTGGAATCGATACTTGGCTTTATTTATACAGCATCAATAGAGCTTCATAGTGCAACGGTTCGAAGAGTTTTGCGAGCAGCTGAGCTCTTCCAAATGCAATCATTGATATCAGCTTGCTGGGAATATTTGGGCGATCAGTTAGATGTGAGCAATTGTCTGACTGTTTTATCGTTGGCAGAAGAAAAAGGCTACACTGAATTGCACAGGGAAGCCTCGATTTATGCGTATACCAATTTTGACGACGTTTGCAATGAAGATGAATTCTTCCACCTTAGCAAGGACCAATTAAAAAAATTTATATTTGGAGCTGATATTTTTGTCGAAAAGGTTTTCACAAGTCTCGTTTCATGGATTGACTATGATCGCCCACATCGGGAACACTTTCTCTTTGAACTTCTGTCGAATGTTCGATTCGATTCATTGGATCCAAAATTTATCATAAATAACAGACATTTAGTGTGTAAGACTATTCAGTGCTACGAACTAATCTGCAGCTGGTTGCAATGGCACATATCGCCGGAAACTCGTCCAAAAGAATCTCAAAGTCAAAAACATGATAAACTCTGTTTTGTAGGGGAAGATTTGACTTTTCGAACTTTAGAACCTGACTCTGATTGGCCGATTTGGGTCCTCAACCAAGACATTCCGTCAGCTATTTCAAACCAAATCACTGCCCTTAACAAATCAGTAATTGCAATCGACGATAAGCTGATAATAGTAGGAGGTGATATTCTGGGCGAAGCTTCCAGAAGCGTCGAATCCTTTGACCTTCGAACAAGTGCTTTGAGTTCCTTGCCTCCGATGAGCTTAGCACGCAGTTCCGCTGGATTGGCCGAATTAAATGGAAATTTATACGTAATTGGTGGCTTTAAGGATGGCAAATGGTTGAATTCGGTGGAGATGTACAATTTCGCTACCAACTCCTGGCACGATCTTCCTCCGCTTACCGCACCATTAAAAGCCATCCAAGTGACTGTTGTTAATGGACTGATATATGCGGTTGGAAACGATTGCCGATCCATGGACTGTTTCAATCCAATCACAATGAAATGGAATCAGAAATCATTTAATGTGGACAAGTCAAGTGAGTTTGGTATTGCTGGAGTCGGTGGGACTTTGTATGTTGTCGGAGGATGCTACAATGGAAACACTACCTTCACCGTTGAGTGTTATGATGCTAAGAAAAATTGCTGGAAACTTGTTACAAAATGTGAAACTAGACGATCATCTGTTGAATGTGCGGCTTTGAATGATAAATTAATTGTTTGTGAAGATCCGAATAGGATTTGGATGCTTTGTAATTATGTTAAAGAGTACGATCCAAAAACGGACACATGGAAGAGCTTGGATTCTATGCTCCATAAAGGCCTTAAAATCGGATTGATAACTATGTGAAAAATGTGAAAATGTTAAATTTGAATTAATAATGTCTTTTTATATTGCTGTAATGTTATGTGTTGTTATTTGTGACATTTATGTAATTATTTTGAAAAAAATGTATTAATCTTCGTATCCGTCAAAATTGTTTTATTAAAAATACGATTAAGCAAGACTGGCCTTGCGTTTTATTTTATATACGTAGATATTTATACTTTACTTGCATTATGTTAAGTTTATTCATTCATTGGGTTCAGTTATTCTTGGGCACTCTGTTTAAGACCAGAGAATAGTCCTATTGAGATTTTCTTCATCTGACATAAGCAACGGTTCGTCTACATCTGTTACACCCCCATTTATTCGTTTTAATACTTTTTGACTCTTGAAAATAAGAGACGGCCTTGGATCAGAGCTGTATCCCATGTTTGATCTATGGTATTATTTGCCAATTCATTGACCACATACTTTGCCTCCTCGACACTCTTAACATTCTCAATCATACCCTGTAGAGAGGCTCAATCATTTGGTGGATCTTTGTCTGGTTTGAATTCCATAATGGCTTGCTGGACGTATGTGTAATATTGTCTTGAATGAAATTTAAATTTGCTTTAAGCGAATCATGTTCCCTGGCCAAATCTGCAGATTTATGCTGACGCTGACAATTTCGAAAGTTTGATATGTCTTTACTGAGAGTTTCACGCTCATGTACCAGTCTTTCTAGTTCTATTTCGAGCTGAACTACAAATTGCTTTTTGCTTGTGGCAAGATTACTACTTCGATGGAATTTTTCTAGACGAACAATTTTTTCTAGAGTGGAACATGACCGGACGCCATTAGATTTAGTATACCTTTTTTGCAGTGACGCAGAGCTGTTACTTGTTCGGCTTTATACGCTTGAGAATTTAACCTCTGGCTTGAACTTGTACTTGCAGAGATTTCATTGTGTTTTCTGCGATTTCACGGGCTTTGCAGGCTTGATTTTCTTTGTGGCTATTTTGTTTTGTCCTTGTTTGAAAACGAACGTGTTCATTTCATTATTAAAGTATTTGATTGTTCGTGAGACATTCATTACCATAAATATGAAACAAGTTGTCAGAATTTGCCTATTACAATGTTTTACCAATTTGCTTAGCCTCGGGATTAATAAATCTTTTAATTCTTACACCTTGAGGTGTAGCTGTAGCAAAAAGAATCGATGTAACACAAGCTAGCATTAAAATTGCTCACTGATGTATTTTGACATTTCACAATCAGCTGTTCGATTAAAATACAAGTTTAATTTTTGGTGTAAGATATTTTTAAACTGAAATTATTAAAAAAAAATCTAATTAAATTTATATTTGATGTAAAACAAGTTTATTTAAAGTTCTAATACACAAATGTTTCTTATTTCATATATACTACATATGTATGTTCACATCTGTCATTTATATGACAGTTTAGGATTGACTAGCTTTGTAGTGCAATTTTGCATTCAAAAAGCAAGTTGAATTTTGACTACGTAATCACTACGTTAATGAATGCACCCCAAGTTAACTCAACTTATGCTACCACTACTTTTTATTCTACAGCTGCAATTTCATATTTTAGTATTGTATACTGTGTGCGTACCTTTTTACTTACATATGAACGTTGACAGAGCTACGAGCTGCTACTACAGCTATGTACATCAATCTGTTCCAAAAGTTAGGTCTAATTTATAAATACAACAATAAGAAAAAGTGAGATGTTGCGATGTTGTCTCTTCGTTGTTTGTTTGAGCAAATTAAAAAAAATAAAAATTTTGAATTTTAAAATTATATTTATAAAAGGAATTTGATATAAAAATTAAAAGGAAATGGACCCACGTACATACATATATATGGTTTTTTATTTCCCCAATCTAAACTAGCTAGCTTTTTGTCGCATTCTAAAAGAATCACCCTGTATAAACTTTGACTTGAAATGTGATTTAAGAAAAAAAAACTTCAATGGTTCAAAACTGTATACAATAAATAAGTAAATATAATAATAATATATAATATATCGTCGCCCTTTGACGAAGAGGCAAGGCACTATTCGCATACAACTTTCTGGGAAAAGCTAAGAGACTTCGTTGATCGAAGAACTACAAAAAAGTCAGTTAGAATTCCAGCTCAACATTCACGACGAGGACGTTCGAACACAAAGTTGTTTTTCCTATTTGTATGCTAAAATTTTGTAAATCCAATAACTTGCAGACAGATCACCACTTTTTACTTGAGATATATGTATGTATGTATATGTAGGTACTATAGGGCAAGTTTTGCATTTAAACAAAAAAATCGAACTCGAGATTTTGATGAAAGTTGTCATTACGATGATAGAGAACACAACAAAAGTAGGTAGGTCCCGCAATTCCAAATGTCTGTTTGTATGTCTGTTCCTCGACGTACAGCCGCTAAGCTAAAGCGATTTTCTTCATATTTGGTATTAAAGGTTCTTCGGTGATTTTCTAGAGAAGAAATTGAATTTTTTTTAGCTCCAACACTCATTGTACCTGCCATAAAACTGTTATCCAAAATCCTATTTATCTCGGAAACGACTCTAATGATTCTGATAAGAAAAATAGGTGTGTTTCTATAGACATGGACTACATTTTGGTGAACAAAATTTTTAAGAAAAAATATTAACGCTACCTGTCATAGAACTGTGTTTTTTTTTATTTCGTCTTTCTCATTTAAGGCTAGAAAAATATTGACCAAAATGTTTGTAAATGTGGTTTAAATTTAAAAAGATATCTTATACAAAATCATTGAAAAAAATAATTGTTTGATTTAAAAAAAAAAAATTGAAAAATCTATATCTTGAAAATTTTATTTTCCGAAATGTGTATTATTTAATACTTAAAATTAATATCTCAATTTTTTTTTAGAAAAATTGTAACGAAATTTCTTATATGAAAAATTAATTTAATAATAAAACTATTTTTAAACTTTGTTTGAATAAATTCATACTTTTCTTTCTGTAAGTTATAAATGGGTGTAAATATAGATATGTATATCGTTCTCGAAACAATTTATTCGAAAAATTTCTTTTTCATCAAAATAAAGGGTGAGCCGAATACAAGTTTCTTTTTAAAAATGCAATTAAATGAACAAAATTAATTTTTTTTTTTCCGTGTATTATCATCTTATTAGCAAACATTCCCATTAATTATGAAACTCCGCCTTTAATTGATCAATCAATTGGACCTTGTAAGCGAATAATCCGAGATCTTTGCGCAGAATCCTCCTCAGGCTAGTGCGTCAAATGTTGAGCTGTTGAGATCGATGGCGAGTTGATGTTCGTGAATTGAATCTCACACTCTCGGCTACAGCAGCCACATTCTAATCTTTGCGCACCGTACGACGACGGCGACCATGAGTGTTTACCACTAGCATACCAACGTTTTTAAGCGTTCTGCGGAGGTATGATACTGAATTTTCGTCAAAATTTCGAGGGAGAAACAGTTGTCAGTGTCAAAATAACCTAAGATTTAGAAACAAACCACTAGGTGGCCTTCAATTTCAGTTCCAAAAATTAGTACTGAGAGAAAAGCAATGTTTCTGATATATGTACATACTTGCAATCAAATGAATTAATTTATTATGTTTATGAAATATTGGTAGGTAATTCGCCTCTTACGATAAAATCGAACTCGAGATTTTGATGATGAACACGAATAAAATAATGTGAATTATAAGCGACATAGAAATAAGACACGGCATTCTCCGCTTTAGTTCAGCCGCCATCCCTGGAGATAAAATATCTGAGACAACAACCTTCAGTCTCAGAATATCGTGCCACACATCTTTCCTATCCTTCTTTCTCTTCCGTAACTTCACGCCCGCGCTGTGTTGAAACATTTAAAGGGTAATCATAATCCCTTGAGCGCGGGTAGATTATAAAAAAAAAAAAAAAAAAAAGTTGACATTACGATAATAGCGAAGAAAAAAAAAGTGGGTCCGGCAATTCTGTCTGTATGTCTATATGTCTGTACTTCGATTTACAGCTTAAACTACGGGAGGTATTTTCTTCAAACTCGGTACTTAAGGATCTTCGGTGCTTCCCTAGTACAGAAATTGAAATTTTTGTTTAGCTCCAAAACTAACGGAACCTCCAATACACCCGTTATGCAAAATCTTATTTATCTCAAAAACGGCTCTAACGATTTTGAAACAAAAATTAAGTGTGCTATTATGGGCATGGACTACAATTTGGTCAACAAAAATTTTAGGGAAAAATGTTATTAACGGTACCTGTCATAGAACCGGTTTTTTGATTTTCGACTTTATCATTAACGGCTCTAATGATTTTAACCAAAATTTTTAGCAGGAGCCCCATTAAGTTTGAAATAATATTGTATATAAAAATATTCGAAAAAATATTTTTTAGGTTTTTTGCAAAAAAAAAAAAGTTCGTGAACGAATATTTTTTGAAATAATTATTTCCTATGATCTATATTACAAAATACTTAAAATTTGCTTGCCAAATTTTGTTCTTGAAAAATTTTAAAGAAATTTCTTACATAAAAAATTATTTTACTAATTTTTTAGCTTTTTTGCATAAATTCATACCTTTCTGGAAATTAGACTGCAATTTTATGCATTTGAACATTTTTATCTCATTAAATTCATGTTTTATATTATAAAATGTGTTTTAAATTCCAAGGTACTTTTTTATAAGAGCAAGTTCGTACGATCCAGTAGTGGATTTTATTTTAATTATGTAGTCAGCATTTTTTTTTAATTTTTCCCGAAACTTACTCTTACAAAGTACTTGCAATATATTTTTTTGAAATTTTAGAAAATTTTTTATTTTTCTCAAGACTTTTCAAGAATTTTTTTTTTAATTACAGTTTTCATTTAGTAACATCGAAATAAAGGTTGTTTTCGATTTTTCAAAACACAGATTTTCATAAATATTTTTATGCTCAGGCTTCTAAAAAAAAGTTTGAATAGAATTGTGTATTCAAATTTTTGAACAATTTCTTTTGTACATTTTTAAAAAATTAAAAAAACATTTTTTTTTGAAAAATCAATATTTCGAAAACCTTATGTTAGATTTTTTCGGAACTTCACAACTAACAGTTTTTTAATTAAAAGATAAAGATAAGATGAAGACAAAAATAACGGTACCCATTTTACAAATATTAAAAAATGGTTTTGGAAAATCGTATTTTTCTCGAAATGGCGCCTAGAATGTAGATTTTGTCCTGTTTTGATTAATCTTTACGATGTAAGACATTACTGGCAGTATCAACAAAAAGAAAACATTTATTTATCATTTTACCAAATGGTCTTAAATATTGCATTTGAGAATTCGTTAAGACATTGCATATCAAAACTAAAACAAAATATTTTTTTTTTGGAATTTTGAAGTTTTTTTTTTGAAAACCCGATATCTCGAAAACGGGTCAATGATTTCTTAAATAAATTTAATTTTTACCAGTAATAAAATCTTAAAATTGGGATATCAGCATTTGTTCCTACAATTTTTTAAGAAAATTCATGTTTATAGAAAAAATAAAAAAAAATCTTGAGAAACGCGCTAAAACGTTTTATAATTACTGGTTTTGAAGAAATTATAATTTTGAATAAAAAATAATTAATTATTGATTAACAAATTATAGGGCCTTTAAAATAAATATAAAAAAATTAATTTATGTTTCTGAATATTTTTTTCTAAAAACATCTGTTTTTAAAATTCTTAGTCTCTCAAAGATGAGAGCAAGTTCGTGCTACCCAGTTGTGTATGGTATATATTTTTTTAAACTGTTTTATCTTTTTTTTCAAATTATTTACTTCTGATTTGATCATCATTACGAATTCCCTTCTCTGATGTTAGTACGAATATTCCGAATTAAATCTTAATTTTAATTTAATATTAAAAATTAATATAAAATTATGTACCAGTTTTGACAAATAAATATATTAAATAGTTCCCGTGTGACATAAGTTGAAGTGAAACTATTTTATCATTTATGTAAAATTAATTAAACTTTGACACTCATTACCGACAGTACATACTTAACCCTTGATATGATTTGACTAAATATCGAATCTAACACACATTGAACGTGCTTATCAAACATGTGGCTTCAAGGTATGTAAAAAGACCGGTTGGAACCGGTTGTATTATCTCCGAATGTCAATGATTGCTTTGTCATTCCAGAGAAAGATCTTATCTTAATTAATTTATAACTAGTGACGTTGTCGAACAACAAAAACAAAAAAAAGCTTCGTCTTTTAAATAAATTTAAAGCTAATAAATTAAATCTTTAAACAAATTAAGTACGTATGGAAAAAATCAATATATGTATGTATTTATAAACTTAAAAAAATTCCCAGATTTTATTCTTTTTAGAAAACAAAAAAAATACAATGAAAATCGAAGCAGGCAACATTTCGGAATGCAAGACTTTCATATGTCCTGACCATGCTCACAATGTTTGGACAAAACTTCACACTTACTATGACGACAGACAATTTGACGATATAATTTTGATAGCAGAAAACGACCAAGCACGATTTAAGGCTCACAAGATTATTCTCTCAGCAGCAAGCTCTTATTTATTCTCTGTATGCCAACAAAACGGGAAGAGAAAAAATAAGAAAGCCAGATTCGAAGAGGTCACGCTGAAAGGCATGGATGGCATTGTCTTGGAATCGATACTTGGCTTTATTTATACAGCATCAATAGAGCTTCATAGTGCAACGGTTCGAAGAGTTTTGCGAGCAGCTGAGCTCTTCCAAATGCAATCATTGATATCAGCTTGCTGGGAATATTTGGGCGATCAGTTAGATGTGAGCAATTGTCTGACTGTTTTATCGTTGGCAGAAGAAAAAGGCTACACTGAATTGCACAGGGAAGCCTCGATTTATGCGTATACCAATTTTGACGACGTTTGCAATGAAGATGAATTCTTCCACCTTAGCAAGGACCAATTAAAAAAATTTATATTTGGAGCTGATATTTTTGTCGAAAAGGTTTTCACAAGTCTCGTTTCATGGATTGACTATGATCGCCCACATCGGGAACACTTTCTCTTTGAACTTCTGTCGAATGTTCGATTCGATTCATTGGATCCAAAATTTATCATAAATAACAGACATTTAGTGTGTAAGACTATTCAGTGCTACGAACTAATCTGCAGCTGGTTGCAATGGCACATATCGCCGGAAACTCGTCCAAAAGAATCTCAAAGTCAAAAACATGATAAACTCTGTTTTGTAGGGGAAGATTTGACTTTTCGAACTTTAGAACCTGACTCTGATTGGCCGATTTGGGTCCTCAACCAAGACATTCCGTCAGCTATTTCAAACCAAATCACTGCCCTTAACAAATCAGTAATTGCAATCGACGATAAGCTGATAATAGTAGG
Organism: Chrysotoxum bicinctum; assembly: GCA_911387755.1. NCBI lineage: Eukaryota > Metazoa > Arthropoda > Insecta > Diptera > Syrphidae > Chrysotoxum > Chrysotoxum bicinctum. Next base: position 78,869,593 of record OU426990.1, read on the forward strand.
AGGTGATATTCTGGGCGAAGCTTCCAGAAGCGTCGAATCCTTTGACCTTCGAACAAGTGCTTTGAGTTCCTTGCCTCCGATGAGCTTAGCACGCAGTTCCGCTGGATTGGCCGAATTAAATGGAAATTTATACGTAATTGGTGGCTTTAAGGATGGCAAATGGTTGAATTCGGTGGAGATGTACAATTTCGCTACCAACTCCTGGCACGATCTTCCTCCGCTTACCGCACCATTAAAAGCCATCCAAGTGACTGTTGTTAATGGACTGATATATGCGGTTGGAAACGATTGCCGATCCATGGACTGTTTCAATCCAATCACAATGAAATGGAATCAGAAATCATTTAATGTGGACAAGTCAAGTGAGTTTGGTATTGCTGGAGTCGCACAGTGTGTAATTTTCGCAATCCAGCGGAACTTAAGTCTAAATTTTAACGATAACTTATTTTTTCACTTGTTTTTTGTAAAAAATGATTTATTTGTATAAGAATAATTTAATTTTAAATCAAAGTTGAATTTATGACAAAAAAAATTGAATTTATGACAAAAAAAGTAGAAAAAAAAACAGTTACAGAGCTATTTAAAACAAAAAAAAATGAAAAATCCCTCCCGGAGTTCAGAATATGTTTTTCGTATGGTTTTGGGGTCGCTGAATCTGAATCCGAAGTCAGTTATGATCTAACACGTCTAGTTTACGACATAACCTACAAAAAAAAAAAACGAAAAAAGGAGGAAATCCAAACACAAAATTTGGGTGCCATAAGGCACCGCATATTAAATTAATAATTTTATTTCAATTCAAATACTTTAACTTAAGCAGATATAGTTTCTTATATTAATAAATAAACAAATTAATTCAATATTAATATTAATTAAAGCAAAACAAAAAACTTTTTTCAGTCAGAATCGTCTTCATATTCAGATAATGTTGAAGCAATAATTATAGGTTTTAGCAAAGAAATGGTTTCTTTTGGAAGTTCATGGCTTTTACTTTTTGAAAACCTTGATCTTAAAGAGAGCAATGGGTCTGATGACAAGAGAAATCTATTCAATATGTTTCTATTTGTTTCTTTTCTGCTAGTTTTTCGGCTGAAGTTTTCCCGATTTTGTTTGTATTCCTTGTTATTTGCCTCTTGGGCTTCTTCAGCAAGCTGACCTAATGGCAAAATGCAAGTTTTTATGATTTTTTCCCCATGTACAAGAATTTTGTGTATACTTGCAGGCAAAAAATACCAATGATATAGAGACACATAAATATTTTTGGTTTCTTGGGCAAAAACTCCAAACTTTTCTTCATCAATGTCGAAATCGCAAGATAATGCTTCTAGTATGACGAGAAGACGTTTTATTATCCTTATATCAATACCAGTTATTTCAGAAGTTAGCTCTGTGTTTCTAAAAAACCTTCTGGCAGAATTTCCGTCATTAGTATTCCCAGCTGTTTGTTTTGGCATATCAACAAGAAGGCCCATTTCCTTTCGAAAACGTTCTTGTATGTATGACTTCCTCTCTGCCACTGAGGTTTTTTCTTCCGGTGACTTGGCTTGCCATTTTTTTATGTCCAATTTGTAAGTGATATGTAATATGAATTCATATGCTCTTATCCATGAATGTAAAGGTGATATTCCGAAATTATACATTTCTTCATCGATGTTGGGTGGAATATAAGGGTCTTGGTCATTATTCATTTGTTTAGGGCTGCACCCACATATGTAGCATCTCTGTGATGAGTTGTATTGTGAGAGAGCACTACAGACTTTGCCATCCACCATACTCATAATAAAAACGTGCATAATTTTGACATTTAAGTTGTTGATAGAAATGAGACTTAAAGTGATGTCCTTAATACTTTTTTCCATTTTCATTGTTTCTAATTTTATGACATCTCTTGTTTCTTTTGTCATCGAAAAACAAACGGGTCTACAAAATCTAGTAGAATTTGGCCTAGGATTTTGCCAAATAACTTTATTTGTGGTGTTACAAATCAACCTAATAGGCACCAAATTTACGGAGAACATATGCTCATCGCTAAATCCTTCTGGTAAAATTTGCTTATACCGGCTCTGTGCAGAGTTTCCATCACATCCCCATTTGTAGATCAACCGTAAATGCTCAAACTTACCACATTCCAAAATTTCTGATTGAGCCTCACAAATTCTCTTTACTGTTAGGTCGACTAAAGCTTGCAAATTAACTTCTGCAGATGTTTCTGTGACTAAAATACTGTCTTCTGGTGGATAGCACTGTTCCTTAGCTTTCTTTACCATGTAGTAGGGAGGGTATAAGTTTGCTCCAGCATCATTAGCATTTTGCCGTATGATTTGATATTGTTGAACGCTCAACTTGGAGTCTATTATTAGTCCTAAAGCTTTTTCAGGAGACATTTTTGAGGCAAGTTTTTGAGCTCTTATTTGCTTCAATTTTGTTGCACGGGCTGGTGATGAAATGAAAAGCTCTCGAACTAGGTTAGCTGTATCCTTTTTTCCAGAAGATCTTAAACTCATTTCAAGAGCAAGTGCTATTTCTTCTTGAGATTTAGTGGTGATGATATCTCTAACTTTCCGTTTTTTAACTTTTATGGTGCATTCCCTGAATGGCTTAGGTGGTCTTCCAAATGCTGTACTCATTGATCCAGAGCTTGTACTAGGTTTGTCTTGGTACAAGCCAGTAAACGGTAAAGTTATAGGCTGTTCTAACCACACTCGATTTTTTTTAACAAATTTTGAGTAAGTTCTGTAACTGACCTCCCACTTTTGTTTTATCTTGCTGGTTAACTTACCCACAAACATCTTTAAATCTCGGCTAGAACTTTCAATGCCAAATTCTGAAGCAATTGTATCCAAAACTTTTTTAAATTTTTCGTTTCTTGAAGTTTGGTGCCAAAGTTCAAAAATACTCAACCTGTTCATTTTTCTAAAAAACAAAAATATTTGTATGGGGACTGCAAAAGGTTGCAAAAACTTACTTCTGATTCTAAATGTATATTGTTCACGGAGCGCAGATATGTACAAATTTGGAAGTCTACACGTAGGTTAACCAAAAAAAATTGCTCTAAAGTTAAAAAAACAAATATTTTAGAAACCCAGCGAAAATATATTAAAAATATATAAATAACTAAAAAACACTTACAAATCTTAGTTTAACGTATAGAATACACTTCAAAATTATTAAATATTAAAAAACTTTTAAATTAGCAGAAGCTTATAACACGACAGACTGCAGTTTTCCGATTGCAAAATGCATTCAATTTTTTTCTCTCACATATTGCTTGACTTTGACAGCTAACTGTACAAAATGAGATGGAAACATCAAGCTTTTTCTACCAGGAATAAATGCTTCCCTATGTTGAGAACTGATAACAACCGGTTTTGTACACAGAAGCTCAACTTTATTTTTTGACTTAAGTTCCGCTGGATAGTGAAAATTACACACTGTGAGTCGGTGGGACTTTGTATGTTGTCGGAGGATGCTACAATGGAAACACTACCTTCACCGTTGAGTGTTATGATGCTAAGAAAAATTGCTGGAAACTTGTTACAAAATGTGAAACTAGACGATCATCTGTTGAATGTGCGGCTTTGAATGATAAATTAATTGTTTGTGAAGATCCGAATAGGATTTGGATGCTTTGTAATTATGTTAAAGAGTACGATCCAAAAACGGACACATGGAAGAGCTTGGATTCTATGCTCCATAAAGGCCTTAAAATCGGATTGATAACTATGTGAAAAATGTGAAAATGTTAAATTTGAATTAATAATGTCTTTTTATATTGCTGTAATGTTATGTGTTGTTATTTGTGACATTTATGTAATTATTTTGAAAAAAATGTATTAATCTTCGTATCCGTCAAAATTGTTTTATTAAAAATACGATTAAGCAAGACTGGCCTTGCGTTTTATTTTATATACGTAGATATTTATACTTTACTTGCATTATGTTAAGTTTATTCATTCATTGGGTTCAGTTATTCTTGGGCACTCTGTTTAAGACCAGAGAATAGTCCTATTGAGATTTTCTTCATCTGACATAAGCAACGGTTCGTCTACATCTGTTACACCCCCATTTATTCGTTTTAATACTTTTTGACTCTTGAAAATAAGAGACGGCCTTGGATCAGAGCTGTATCCCATGTTTGATCTATGGTATTATTTGCCAATTCATTGACCACATACTTTGCCTCCTCGACACTCTTAACATTCTCAATCATACCCTGTAGAGAGGCTCAATCATTTGGTGGATCTTTGTCTGGTTTGAATTCCATAATGGCTTGCTGGACGTATGTGTAATATTGTCTTGAATGAAATTTAAATTTGCTTTAAGCGAATCATGTTCCCTGGCCAAATCTGCAGATTTATGCTGACGCTGACAATTTCGAAAGTTTGATATGTCTTTACTGAGAGTTTCACGCTCATGTACCAGTCTTTCTAGTTCTATTTCGAGCTGAACTACAAATTGCTTTTTGCTTGTGGCAAGATTACTACTTCGATGGAATTTTTCTAGACGAACAATTTTTTCTAGAGTGGAACATGACCGGACGCCATTAGATTTAGTATACCTTTTTTGCAGTGACGCAGAGCTGTTACTTGTTCGGCTTTATACGCTTGAGAATTTAACCTCTGGCTTGAACTTGTACTTGCAGAGATTTCATTGTGTTTTCTGCGATTTCACGGGCTTTGCAGGCTTGATTTTCTTTGTGGCTATTTTGTTTTGTCCTTGTTTGAAAACGAACGTGTTCATTTCATTATTAAAGTATTTGATTGTTCGTGAGACATTCATTACCATAAATATGAAACAAGTTGTCAGAATTTGCCTATTACAATGTTTTACCAATTTGCTTAGCCTCGGGATTAATAAATCTTTTAATTCTTACACCTTGAGGTGTAGCTGTAGCAAAAAGAATCGATGTAACACAAGCTAGCATTAAAATTGCTCACTGATGTATTTTGACATTTCACAATCAGCTGTTCGATTAAAATACAAGTTTAATTTTTGGTGTAAGATATTTTTAAACTGAAATTATTAAAAAAAAATCTAATTAAATTTATATTTGATGTAAAACAAGTTTATTTAAAGTTCTAATACACAAATGTTTCTTATTTCATATATACTACATATGTATGTTCACATCTGTCATTTATATGACAGTTTAGGATTGACTAGCTTTGTAGTGCAATTTTGCATTCAAAAAGCAAGTTGAATTTTGACTACGTAATCACTACGTTAATGAATGCACCCCAAGTTAACTCAACTTATGCTACCACTACTTTTTATTCTACAGCTGCAATTTCATATTTTAGTATTGTATACTGTGTGCGTACCTTTTTACTTACATATGAACGTTGACAGAGCTACGAGCTGCTACTACAGCTATGTACATCAATCTGTTCCAAAAGTTAGGTCTAATTTATAAATACAACAATAAGAAAAAGTGAGATGTTGCGATGTTGTCTCTTCGTTGTTTGTTTGAGCAAATTAAAAAAAATAAAAATTTTGAATTTTAAAATTATATTTATAAAAGGAATTTGATATAAAAATTAAAAGGAAATGGACCCACGTACATACATATATATGGTTTTTTATTTCCCCAATCTAAACTAGCTAGCTTTTTGTCGCATTCTAAAAGAATCACCCTGTATAAACTTTGACTTGAAATGTGATTTAAGAAAAAAAAACTTCAATGGTTCAAAACTGTATACAATAAATAAGTAAATATAATAATAATATATAATATATCGTCGCCCTTTGACGAAGAGGCAAGGCATTATTCGCATACAACTTTCTGGGAAAAGCTAAGAGACTTCGTTGATCGAAGAACTACAAAAAAGTCAGTTAGAATTCCAGCTCAACATTCACGACGAGGACGTTCGAACACAAAGTTGTTTTTCCTAATTAAAAATGGTCTACAAATTCAAAGGTTTTTCAACGTTACTGTTCTATGACAGGTATGTGTACGTGTGTGCGTGTGTGTGTGTGTGTGTCGTACGACTGAGTCGCACGACTAGATCGTACGACTGGGTAGTACGACTGGGTCGTGCGACTGGGTAGTACGACTGGGTAGCACGGCTTGGTAGCACAACTGGGTCGTATAACTGGGTCGTACGACTGGGTCGTGCGACTGGGTCGTACAACTGGGTCGTGCGACTGGGTCGTACAACTGGGTCATACTACTAGGCCGTATGACTAGGTCGTACGACTGGGTCGTACGACTGGGCCGTACGACTGGGTCACACGACTGGGTCGCACGACTGTTCTATGACAGGTCGTCGCCCTAGTGACACAAGAACGTAACTACATTTTTTACGATTTTGTACTGGGTATGCTACATTTCCTAAAATGGACCTTATTCGGAATTCCCCCCACCAAAATGAACTTTTTTTTAACGAATCGATAAAGTGATAAAGTGTTTGCTGATAAAAAACATCAAATTATGGAGGAGAAACACTTTTTTATGGTAAAAAAGTGAAGTATAAGCGGACCACCCACAGTGCTATAACTAAAACTACTTTTTTATGGGATATTTGCTTTTTTTTGCTTGCTTACGCATTACGGCGTATAAACAGTGAGATATGTATGTAGATATGCAACCCCCCAGCTTGGGCACACTATAGGATTGCGAGGTTGTAGGTGCGAGGTTGGGTATATGTAAGGTTTCTTTTGCATTTACAGAATCTGGATTTAAAGAAACTTTGAATTTACCCTATGGCCTACATATATTAATTTTTTTATACTTCACTTTTTTACCATAAAAAAGTGTTTCTCCTCCATAATTTGATGTTTTTTTATCAGGGGGATTCCTAATAAGGACCCTTAAAATATAGCATTCTATATTGTGGCAAAAAATTGTACCTCTTAGTGAAGTAGCTTAGAAGTTACCACTTGCCGTATCAACATTTTTTTCAAAATAATCGCTCGAGTTGTGGTTAACATTAGGTGCGTTTTATTATCCACAAATCTATCTGAATCCGGATCTATTATAAGGGCCTCATAAGCCCTTGAACGCAAACAAATGGAATATAAATGGAATTAAACCATTAAAATAAAAAGTTAGCAGCTTATATATGATCAACATACAACTTAATTCAAGTTGATCTTTTTTTTTTGTGCCTGCGCTAAGAGGGTTTTTTCCAAGCTAACTTTGATGAAAAACAAACTCACCAACAGACTAAACACTGAAACTTACGAAAATATGTTGCCTTCTTTAAATTTAGTAGGCAACTGTGATTTAGCTGAGTGGAGTCCAGATGAGCTCCTCATAAAAAAATATAGGGAAACCATCACAGGAAAGTAAAATGTGATACGAATTCTTTTAAATAAATTATTATTTATTCATACTTTTATTTATTTTTTTATGTTGAATAATCAATACAAAATGAACTGTTAAAGTTTTAGTTTTTAGCTTACGTTGCAATAAACCTTAAAATGATTGTTTAATATGTGTTTTCTTCAACTCCTATAAATTCGTTGAGATGAGTGTGAAATTTGTTCCCTTAAGTCAATTTTCATACATATATGGTGTTGTTTTGTTTTGAATTTTAAGTGCCACCTTTTTTTCTCGAGTGCCACTTTTTTTGCCACTTTTCCAAAATATCCTAAGGTAACGCTGCTACCAATCTTAGAGTGATTAAGTGCTTGATCCTAATCATCGGTGATTGTTAAGGGGGACATTTATGTTCCTTCATTTTGTTGTTTATGTGTGTGTGTGTGTGTGTCGTACGAATGAGTCGCACGACTAGGTCGTACGACTGGGTAGTACAACTGGGTCAAGCGACTGGGTCGTGCGACTGGGTCGTACAACTGGGTCGTACGTCTAGGTTGTACAACTGGGTCGTACGTCTAAGTCGTATGACTGGGTCGTACAACTGGGTCACACGACTGGGTCACACGACTGGGTCACACGACTGGGTCACACGACTGGGTCACACGACTGGGTCACACGACTGGGTCACACGACTGGGTCACACGACTGGGTCACACGACTGGGTCGCACGACTGTTCTATGACAGGAATAATAAATATTGTTTATTTTTGTATACTAATTGATTTTGCTTTTTGTATATTTTACGAATAAATAAACTTAATGAAATGTGCTTTGAGAACATTTTCAGCGGTGGTCCTTTTTCTTACATGAATCTTTCGTTTATTTTTTCTTTCTCAAAATCTAGAAAGGAAGCCCTGTTTGGAATTATAAAAGGTGGATGCACCCATGGGCAGTTAGAAGAGTCGAGGATTTCTTAGATTACAGGAATAAGAGTTGAAAAAGATGAAGTTGGAACCTGAAAATAGTTTATGATTGTCGGTTATTTCGTTCTTCCACTGCATTCATGTTATTAAGTTGAATAAGGTCTTGAGACAAATTTAGAACGAAAGGATTGTTTCAAGACAGACCAAACCACGAAGAGCAAATCGTATGACACAACTTTAAATGCTCTCGAACAAAGTTTATGTACAGGATCCGGGGCACGTAGGGTTCGGAGAAATCGGTTCACCTTTTCACTGGCTCGAGTGTTGAGTTTGCTTTAAAAATAATCTCATACTGAGTATCCTGCGATCATAAGAAATTATGAGAAAAATTTAAGTTCGCTATCAAATAAATATACCCAAACATCATTTCCCAAAATTTCCTTGAAAAATTAGGGGACATCCTGTATTATGTTCTATATGGACTCCAAAACGGCATGACCGATTTTGATGAAATTTTCAGGAAATCTTCAGAAAAGCCCAGCGGGTGATCATGCATATGTTGGTTTTTGCTTTTACTCATCCAACTACAAGAAGTCATATTCATATGGCTTAAGATAAGTGCCTCCTTTACGAATCCGGGGTGGTTCGTTAATTCTCAAATAAATCAGTTGACTTCACATCTCGACATTGTTTGTAAGCATATATATTATGGTTTTTTAAAACAAACGTTTTAGTTATAGTTTAGTGGGATTGCCATTATTATGGGATCATAAAGTAAGTACTTATAAGATTTCCCAATTTACGAAAAACACAAGAAAGAATAAAATGTTTCTGAATTTGTAATATCTACCATTTTGTACCTATTATTTGTCCTAAGGCTCGATTGTTACAGGAAATTATTCCGATATAATTATACATACAGTCTTAAACTTTCACATTCCGGCGATTTCTTGGTATTTCCGAACTGCAGCTGAACGTAATTTATGGAAGTAGTCGGTACATGTTTACCCAGACCATTCCGATGTTTGAACATGCCAGTCCTGCAGGAGATAAGACACTTCAATTTTTGTTGAAAGTTCTGTTCTTTTTTATGTAGAAATATCCTTGGTCTACAAAGCGATAACAATTTCATTAACTCCGTTTGACCCCGTTCTCATGTTTCACCTTCAATGTTTTCTGAAAGCGTGCCTTATCTCTCAGTTAGTTGTCATTGGCTAACTTAGCATTAAAATTTCCCATTACAATGTTTTATCATGCGTCATCGTGTGCCCCTATAGGTGTTTTTCTTTTTTTGGCTCAGAGGAGTCCTTGAGTTATGGAAAAATAAATTGTGTTCTTTTTTTCAGTCAAGAGTGTTCAGAGCTTCGATTATGTGTTTCTTTTTTCGTTCTGAGCATGTTCTGAGCATGTTTGAACTCTCTGAACTCAGAATATAATATTTGAGCAGAGCTCAACACAAGAATTTGACAGGTGAAAATTAAAAAACAATTGGTGACAGCTATGTGTTCAAGCGTGTTTCAAAAACAATTCAGAGCCCGCTTGATTTAGAGGATGTTTAGAACATTCTTGACATGCTCCGACTCTGTTGAAAGCTCTATTCTTAAGTAAAAAAGAAAAACTCCTATATTAATGGATTAACATTACAAAGGCGATGTTCTTTGGGGCGTAACACTGTATGGTGGTGACACGATGTGTTATTATCAAAACCTATTTAAATTGATGATTGGCAAGTTTTTGATTGTCCCTTTTTTGACAATAACAGCTATAAAAGAAAAATCGTCGAAAAAACAATCGCAGAATAGTTCGATGCCTTTCATCTTTTCTGTTACAGGCACTTATTTTGACTCTTTGAGGATCCCGTGATCATCCAAAACCAAATACATTTCCGAATAGAGTAAAACAATTTTATGCGTTAGTGACTTATATCTAACCGAGTAACCACCATACCCTACTTAGCCCTAACATATTTATTATACGTGCAGGGCAACTACACATGTAGATTGAAAAATTCCTCCTTATTCCAGAAGCTGCAATCCATCCCTTGTTTGGATTCAATAGCGTCAAAGTTGTCGACTTGAAAGCTGAACTTTTCAAATTTGTAATTACGAGTATGCGTTATATCGTTCAATTCGAGCGGCCGGTAACCATCAAGTAAATTATTTTGCTAGTCGCTCAATACTTTATTTTGTGATGGGCTGCGATGCAGATCATCTGCGGTTTTAAATAAATTCCTACAATTTTTTTTTCTAATGGTAATGTGCAGTATGCGCTGCGTTGTTTGTAGCTGTTTTGATTTTATTTTGTATTCATGTATTTTATAGGCAATGGTCTGAGTGTTAGTCATTGACTGTCACACAGTCCTGGACCGATTCCCAGCCGCTGCCACCTAATCGGGGTACAGTCTCTTCTATTATTAAAAGTCTTCGCTGTTTGGACTTGCCAGCAAATTGTAGATCTGCTTTAATCATACCGACACATACACCCAAATTAGTAAAAAGTAGCAAGTAAGTCACTGGCGCCTGGTTTTCCACGAGCTCTAGCGCCACCAACGAACGTTAATAAAAAACTAAAATCGAATTGCATATAATTCTAAATCGCCCACTGTCACATTTCCTTGAGTCCACAATCCTTATACCTATAACACATGTGCTGTATACGCACCAACAATATTGTTGATTTTTGCATATCTAACAATCCTTTAAATGTCACATGCAGACGTATAAGAGTTGGAGTAAAATAAGGAGGTGGCACTCAACATGTGTACCAGGAGCTAACAACAGCTCTTACCGCCACCACACCAACACCCATCGTTCGTTGTCCATAGCTTAAACATGGTGTAAAATCGAAACTTCCGTTATACAGATGCATTTGGATTTTATACATCTGGATAGGTAACGACTGTAAACGTAATGGAGAAGCAGGCAGAAAAGAGTTATTCGAGTGCTGGACATTTGGACATGTACCATGTACGTAAGTTTTTGTGTATACAATATGGGAGTTTAACATGGTTACCTATGGTGCTTATTGTACGGGTTTGTTTAAGTATATAGTCCTTGCCATACAAACGGCAATATCCCGGTATTTTCTCACTAAACTCGAACTGTTTGATTTAGATGCCGTGGGCAAAAATGAGATTTGGCTTAATTCCTTTTCTAATGCACAGGTAGTTGTTGCAGAAGGGAAAGCAGCTGATTGTTCTTGCTACCGTGTCACATTCTGTGGAGGTTCAACGACAGCTCTAACAATATTTACAGTGTATAGGTATGGACATTGTAGTTTGTACGCATTCCAGCAACGTTTTGCTGTTATGACTGGGAGATAAATACATTGCAATCTGTACTTTCCAATTTCGTCACACCCTTCCCCATTTGAAGTGGAGGCCCTCTAGAGGTACCCTGACTGTCGGGCCGAAGTGGTGCGCTGTGCACCATGTATCTGCGAAGGATTGTATAGTCGTTGAGAAAGGTTAGATTGGAGGAAAATCATAAATTTCAAAAGTACTACACCGCTACTCGTAAAACAGGTGCATATATAGCCAATACTTCTACCCTATCACCATCACTATATCGACCAGGGTAAAAATCTCTTACAGCCTGCCATGGCTCAGCTCTTTCTATTCCTCCACTTCCTGTGATCCAACTACCTACCTGTGGACGAGAAAAACGTCAACGTTTGTCTCTAGTGAAACAGGTACCTATGAATGCCTGCATGTGCAGGTCTACTGGCGCAGCTTACCGGATTTAAACCGGGCAAACAATAGATGAACGCGCGGTCGGTTTCATGTCCAACGCCTGGCTGGAAACCTCCTTCTAGCAGCCATCCAGCTCCTTCCCTCATCATCGTTACGTGTGGCAAACGATTTATGTGCCATCTTTTGTATCGCGCGAATGAATGCAATTGGATTTCTATTTCTAGTTTCTGTTTTGTTTTATTATTCCCTGAAACAGAGGGAAAAATAAAGAAAAAGGAGGAATGGTGGCAGCCAGCTCGAAGGATGGAGGTTTCTATCGTGGAAGTTTTTTTTTTGTGAATTTTTGATGATTGCAATGTTTGTTATGCAGATAGGAGCGTCGAAATAGTTCGCATGGGTTAATCAAAAGGATTGGCAATGGTGATGTTGCCGGAGCTAGCTGGAACTACTTCTGGACCCGGATGCCTTCTGTACTACTGTGCATCATCATCCTATGTCTGCCCTGAAACTCTGCCAAATCGTAGATATGAGTAGATTTTGTTGGAGAAGGATGTGGGGTTTTTACCACCGCGCATATCTATCGTGTGGTTGGTTGGATTGAGATTGTAAACGAGAAGGTTTAAATTGCCAGCCAAGGTAGAATAAAAGGTAGAAAACAGCGGCCCCGGTTAATATATGTATACGTATACTTGTACATATAGAAATTGACGGCTTGGGTGGCGTAGTGAAGTAGCATGCATGCTAGGTTCTTTTACTCGTTTTTTGGTTTCTTCTGTTACTGATGTGGTCGACTTTGGGCTTTTTGATGGTAAGCTGGCAAGTGAATGACGTTTTGTGCAGTGAATTTGTAAACTCTGATAAGAGGAGTTACTCTTGGAGGCTCTGTTTAAAATGAAGCTGGTAAGTGTCAGGTTTTTTTTTTAGATTTTAGAAAGTTTATTTCGGAGAACATAAAAGATTTGCCTTTAATTGGACTAATTTAGGGTAAAAAGGATATACATAATAGCTTAACAACTGGAAATAGACAGGTAGTGAATTTATCTAGAGATATATCAAGGGTATTCTGATGGGATGTAAACATTGTTGTAGGCATACTAATTAACCGGTTCTCAATCCATGAAAGGTTGCTGCCTGAGACACAGCAGTTTTCCATCCACTACGATCCCTGAGAAGTTTCTTTCAATCATATCGACGTCCTCTGACATCCGCGATGGCTTGCTCTCTATCCGAGCTAATATAGTTTTTGTGTTTTTACTTACTGGACTATATTCATATCTTGGGGGGCTCATAGAGGTCACGGTTGTATCTTCTTCTCCATTCATCCTCTCCGAGCACGGGACGAAATATCCTTCAAAGTATTTCTATTTCGAAAGATCCTCGTATGAGTTCTGTTTTTCTAGTTAGATTTTCACGTTTGTGGCCTTGAGTTGCGTGATCGGTACAGAAGTTCCAAAAAAGGAGTCCTGAGAAAGCAGGACACCCAAGATATTGTTCTCCAAGAAATCCGTACACTGAATTTGACCTGAGTTTGGAATTTATATAAATACATAATAAACAACAGAATCGCCACCACGATAATCACATCGAAAATGGCACGGCACGTCGAGATGGGTTTACGGATCTGGACCCCTCCCCATGGCGAAGATTTGAACTATTAGATTTTCATATCAGTTTTTTGTAACTAATCACTCTATATTTAAAAATATATATACTATATTATTTTGAGTGACAGAAATCTTGATTTAGATAAACGTTTATAATGTTTTCTGTTAAAAAAATATGGTATCCATCAAGTGGCTGCTGCCAGTGTTGATACACATTTGTGCCCGTTTTATGACATTTTCCATGACTTTCCGCAAGATTTCCGGTGATAACTTTAATGGCTGCGATTGTCTAAGGCTTGTTAAAATAAGACCGCGATTTAAGTATCCCCAAAGAAAGAAGTCTGGGATGGTTAAACCGGGCAATCTTGCTGGCCATGCCAAACCACTTAAATGGAAAACAGGAAAGCTTCCTTAACAATATCAATTGTGCGACATCGGCAGATACAGCTGCGATATTCTCGGTCGAATAACCAGTCCCGTATAGGCCATGTCCTGACTGGTCGCCTGTAGTTCCAATCTGTTCGAGTCGAGTATCTAAGCGCTTGAATGTTTGCCCAGTTGGCGCGACAGGATTAAGAAATCGACGTCGAAATTAACGTAACGCAAACATCACCTACCGGATATTGGTCAAAAAGATCGAAACAATAATTGCACGCTCTTATGGAGTATAGTGCTCCATTCATCATCATCGGCTCGACAACCGGGTTCCGGTCCTGGCCTCTTTCAACAAGTCTCTCCACCTATCCCGGTCTCTAGCCGACGCCATCCAGTTGCGTACCCCAAGGCTTCAGGCGTCCTGGTCTATGTCATCTCTCCATGGCAAGCATGGTCTACCACGCTGTCGTCTACCATAGAATGTACCACAAAGAACTTTCCGAGCAGGTTCCTCTTCGCTCATACGAGCTAGTTGCCCTGCCCCCCGGAGTCTACCGAGCTTAATTTTTGTCACGATATCTGCTTCAAGGTAGATTGTACCAAATGTATGACCAAATCCTGGATCCGCTTCTAGTAGGTACTATCAAACAAAAATAATACGAAACTTCGTCCTCGGTGATTCTCATTGAATCGCGCAACGATCACTATGACAATGAAAAATATATAATATGCCGCCGCTTTAGTGTTGTTGGGATTATAAAGGTCTTCATATTTTTATTTCAACATCAGTGCCCGTTTAAGATTAAATAGAAATCCAGCGTGGAAAGAAACATTGGCGCAAAATTTTAAACATTTAAAACCTACTCTAAATCAATTTTAGAATGGGAGTCGACTCTAAATATTGAGTATAAAACGAGAACCGACTTTTTGTTAATTTTAAAGGACATAAACTATACTTTAACGTTAAAGAGCTCGTCTAACTTTAACAGCAGCAAATAGCTAGTTTATCTTTTGAAAGTATACTTTATCCATACCGACAATGGTGATTTCATACCAAAGCAAATTGAAGCTTACTGATGTTTTATTCGATTTGTTTTTAAAAGATGTGCTTTGTAAATATGTAGACTGAATCACTGAATGAAAATGAATTTGCACCTTGCAACAACAAAGTTGAATTTATATGCTGTGAATTAGCTATATAAAATTTATTTACATTTAAAATAATGTAAATAATTTGTAAAACAATCAAAATCTGAAATGAGGTAGAAAATTAAATGTACTTTTTTTGGCGAAAATTTAGTTGGTTTGAAGTTATCTGTTCTTTTTAGTTTTTTTTTGTATGTATCTGTCAAATCAAGGGATGTTCAACGTAAATTCTCTTAGGTTCTGTTGTAAAACCCACATTAGTTAGAAGAGTTGTCTAACGTGTTTAAAATTATGCAAAAGTTAGACAGTCTCAAAGCTAAACGACTGCGTTGAGTAGAGCCGGTTTTAATCATTAAACAAGAACTGTTTAAAATTTTGCGCCATTAAGTTTATTAATTTACAAGATTCTGAAAATAATGTTTCTTTTTACCAGCTATAATAGAGATTAAATCCACTATCCGTATTAGTTATGCAAAGCATTTAAATAGGAATTTAAATAGAGACTGTTATGGATAGAAGCAAACTTATCAAACTCAAATGTTTGTTATAAAATAAATAATTTTGCTAATTCAAAATTTACATTTTCATTTATTCAATTCAATTCAATAAATTTGTTAAATTGCAACCTTTGGAATGAAAATTACATCGTCTGTACGGAACTTACTATCAGCATGCAAATTACAAAAATTTAATTTAAAACTAAAAAAAAATCAGATAATTTTACAAATTCAAACATAAAATCTATAAAACAAATAGCAAAAGCTTGCTTCCTCCTCTAATGCATTTCATCACAGCATACAATTCTAATTAAATCATTGAATATCTACGTACATACGTATAAGGGTTAAATTTGTACATTTTGGTCAAAGTTTGATTAGTTCCGAATCAGATCGCACAGTTGAATAAAGACAAATTCCGATACACGACTAATTCATCTACATATTCTGCATCATTATGGCATGAGTATAAACAACATGCTCATTGCTATAGATATCTTCATATGTACAATAAATTTATACATATATTCTCGTTAACCACACAAAGCATTTCACATATCGCGAGTTCATAATTGCGCAAAATTTTAATTAATGATTCCAAATTGAAAACACATTTCAATATTATTTGTTAAACTTAGGTAAGTATACTTCAAATATTTCAACGCAGCTTCGAAAAAATGTGATTATGATGAAAAATATATAAAATTCAAACTCTGAATTTACAAATTTTCCATATTATTCGATTCCGACTTCCTGTGGTCATATTGATAATAAGGGCTCCCACTCTTAACAATATTTATGAGGTGCAGTGCTGTGAAGAAATAAAATTGTTTTTATAGAACTAAAACACAACCATTTTAGCAATCAACTAAAAACAATTAGTAGCTTTAAATAAAAAATACTTAATAAGAATCTACTTTACCATAATCATACTTTGTTTTTGTTTTTTTTTATAAATTTTTATTTCATCATTTATAGAGAGATTTTTCTTTTTAAATGGGAGAAATACTAATAAAATAAAAAGTTTTTTATCATAGCCGCCATGTTGTTTTAAGTACTGTACATTTTTGTTTTAGACACAGAAAACATATCACCGTGACAAATATCAGTTTCGAGCAACGCTTTGAAATAATACAACTTTATTATTTGATCTGGACCCTGATTTCAGCAACAAAAGAAATCAGCTGAAGACCCAAGCCTAATTTAGATGAATGGCTACGTCAACAAGCGAATTTTTCCGAACGAAATTCGCTATCCCCAAAAGATTGAGTGCTGGCGATATCATTGGTCTTCTAAAACAACGATACACTAAGGTTTGATGATAATCCCTAATAGCTGAAGCCACAATAGACAAACTGCAAGATTGGTAAATACTTATACATATGTACGAGTATGTGACAGTAATATCTATTACTTTTTGTATGTTTTAATATAAGCTACAGAATTAGTTGTACTGTCAAATTATTCAGCCAGATATTCGTTGTATGTATGGTAAAGTCAAATTGTACTTTTTTTATAATTCACACGCGCTCAAGGGTTATTTGAAAGGATTTATTAGGCACAGCACGGGCAATGGAGAAATTAGGGAGGGGAGATAAGGGAAGTGTCGATGAACATTGGTCTTGAATGTTTGCAAATTGAAATGACGTGTCTGGGTAAATTATTCCATAATCGTGCGACTTAAAAACAAATCTCTATATTTGACGATACGACCAAAATTAGGCTCGAGGATGGAATGATGAGCGTTCCTATAGCGAAGCGGGTATCACGGGTGAACTGATAAAGGGGAGGAATGCAACTGGCTACTTCGAGTGAGCATTGCTTGTGAAAAAAGCTATAAAACAAGGAAATACATGAAACATTCCGACGGTATTCAAAAGATGGGAATGAATCCATGACAGCTGATACTCGTAGCTGTGTTTCCTATCAGTTTTAACGCTATAGCCTAGTACGCAGATCGCGCTAAATTTTATCTCCCATACAAAGTTCTCTCCAAAATTTAGCCAAGCTAAAATTATGTCAAGCATTTTAGCCGAGAGGTAGCAAATCTAAAAAATCAAAATTCCTCTTCGAACTGTACATAACTTATCTGTCAAAATTTAGCACACGAAATAATTGTCTGGCACATTTATTCTCGAGCTGAATTTCAATTTCAATTTGAAATGGAATAATATTTAAATAATATTTAGAAGAATATTTGGTAACGGGAGTCTTACAAGATTTTCGACAACAAAAATCACTCATAATTCATAATTCTCATTCGTTCTCATTCATAATAATTCTTAAAAAATCATACTTTAAATAAAACTAGCCGACCCAGCTCTCGAAATTCGAGTGCCAATTTATTTATTATTTATATATTTGGCAGTGTTTTCAAGCAAATTTATTAAATTAAATTTTATTTTATGTAATATGCAAAGTGTTCGACAGTGCAAAAAGAAAAATGACCCACAGTGTGTAAATGCGTGTCTCAAGTATATTCTGCACATCTCCGTAACTGTGGCTTTCCAACCATATAAAATTTATCGAAATCGGTTAAATACTTTTGGAGAAAAGTGTACCACAAAAAACATGTTTGCCGTTTTATTATATGATTCTTTTAAATCTTTGAAAAAAAAAATTCATTTAGAGAACAATTGTTTTCTGTGACATATTCTCCACAAAGTTCTTATGTTAAAATTTAGCTTGGATTTTAGCTGATGTTTGGAGAAAAGTGTGGGAGATAAAATTTAGCGCGATCTGCGTACTAGATCAGATCATAGGGGGTGATAAATGTCCTACATCGATATAGAAATCGTAGGCATTTAACAGCCTAGGCATTTGTAGCGGTCTCAAGAATGTAATCATTTCAACGAAGCTCGTCGTTGATACACATACCGATTACTGAGAGCTTTTCAGTTTCTTCAATGCAAGTGCCATTCAAGGACAATGACATAAGGGGAACATTTTGCCTGAAAGACATAAGACAAATTGAGTTACCGAAGCCTTAAACTCCACACGATCTTCTATACCCCATTTAACAATGCTGTAAGGATCCATACAATACGGTTGCAATTCCACTTCCGAAGGAGATGGACGTGAATTTGAGAACGAGTATGAAAATATGAGAAGCTGAAAGTAGAGTCGTCAGCAAAACAATGAAGTGCATCAGATAAGAGATCATTCATAAAAATGAGGAAGAGGGTCGGAGACAAAACGGAGCCCTGGATTACACCAGCATTTATTTTGTAAAGATCAGACTTGAAACCGTCGAATAAAATATTATTAAGCGATATAGAAGGTAATTTCTACCGGTGGATCTACTTAGATAAATTTGTTGTGAATGTCTTAAGATAATGTTCATGAGAGAAAACCCATGATAACTGGATACAATACTGGTTTGCCGGCCCCACCCCGTTTTATAAATAATGGATTTTCCTCAGAATAGATCTATAAATTAAATATTTTCGCTTTTGAAGAAATCATTCCGAATAACGTCAATACATGATGCCTTCTTTGAAGTTAATTTGATTATTATCAAGTATTAAAAGATGAATGGTTTCCAAAATGGTATGGTTAACGAGATTCCTATTCATTTCTCCACTATTCTCTTTGCCGAATAACAAATGAAAGTCATTGAGAAATTTCTCAAATCAAATTCATAAAGCCCCTTTTAAGCCCCTTTTAAACCCCTTTTAGACGATTCTTTCAGTTATCAGTTCAGTTGTCAGTTCAGTTAAAAACGGCAGTGTATTTAGACGTCAGTCCGGTGTGCAGTTGAGCTTTCATTTTACTTGTGAGCTGTCGAAAATCAGAGGAAATACATTGCGTAATGGACGATGAAAGCCTTATTGCAATAGCTATAGTTTTGTCGCTTAATAAATCACAGCAAACTTAAATTGAAATGACGACTGAACTGAAAACTGAACTGAAAAGTATTTACACATCAGTTTAACTGATAACTGAACTGAAAACTTATGGGAATTTCATCAGTTTCAGTTTCAGTCTCAGTTAAACGCTTCAGTTTTTGCATTTAGACATCAGTTTAACTGAAAGCTTAACTGATAGCCCAACTGAAACTGAAACTGAAATGATCGTCTAAAAGGGGCTTTAAACGCTTTAGTTTTTACATTTAAGCCCCTTTTAGACGATCAGTTGTTCCTTCAGTTATCAGTTCAGTTTTCAGTTCAGTTAAAAAAGGCAGTGTATTTAGACGATCAGTTGTTCCTTCAGTTATCAGTTCATTTGTGAGTTCAGTTAAAAAACGCAGTGTATTTAGACGTCAGTAAAGTGTTCGGTTGAGCTTTCATTTTACTTGTGAGCAGTCGAAAATCAGAGGAAATACATTGCGTAATGGACGATGAAAGCCTTATTGCAATAGCTATAGTTTTGTCGCTTAATAAATCACCGCAAACTAAAATTGAAATGACGACTGAACTGACAACTGAACTGAAAAGTATTTACACATCAGTTTAACTGATAACTGAACTGAAAACTTATGGGAATTTCATCAGTTTCAGTCTCAGTTAAACGCTTCAGTTTTTGTATTTAGACATCAGTTTAACTGATAGCTCAACTGAAACTGAAACTGAAATGATCGATGTGTAAATACTTTTCAGTTCAGTTGTCAGTTCAGTCGTCACTCAAATTCCTGTTTTTTTTTCAATATGTCGAAACAGAATGATAATTTGGTAGATTCAGAATTCAGATATGTACATACTCGAATTTTAAAAAGTTTCGTAAGAACATGTTCCCCTGGCCCTCATTTCCTTCTACTTGGAAAACATCGAAAATAATTTGAACTACGTATTAGAATTGAAGTTGAATTCATTTTGAGCTGTCAAAATTGAAGCTAAATCCCTTGTTAATTGTTCTATAAAGTGCTGCTGCGTATTAAACTCGAATCGAATCGAAATCGAAACTATCAAACAAACGGATTAGTCTATATGTGATCAAAATATAAGCGAGAAATTCGAATTTTGCACCAATAAATAGCAAACCAATTGCAACTAAGCTGGTTTCACAATAAAATCACAGAGCAGAAAGATTGATTACGAAAACCTTAATCGAGACCATTTCAATTTTTCATTTTCGAAGATCTAATTCACATTGACAAATTCGTTTGAACTGTCTGACATGCAAATAAAGTTCACTTTCGTCATGCGAATTCGCAGTTAGTGAAATAGTGATTTCTTCCAGTTTGAATTATAGCATAATATTTTTAATGATCTCATCACTACTTAATTTGTCAATTTTTAATATATTACTATCCTTAAGTTTTATGTAGATAACTAGTACACTAGTCGGCATAAGTATTTTGACGAAATAAAAATCGTGCATTTTTCAGTTGAACTTTTTAATGGCTTTATAAAGAATTTTTGTTTATTTTTTTCCTTTTTATAAATAACTAACACAAACTTAAAAATAGTCAAACAAATATTTTTTCATAGAAACTTAAAAAGATATAAATAAATTATTAATTTCACTCGTTGTCATAAGTATTTTGACAAGTATGCATTATTAAGAAAACAAAGTTTAAATTTCACAAAAATAAAGAACTGAAGAATTTAGTAAAATGTATAACCTCCTTTGGCTTCAATAACTTTTTGAAGGCGTCTCGGTACTGAATCCACTAAATTTTGAAGAATATCTGGAGATATCTCTTTCCAAAGGGAAGTTACCTCAGCAATTGTCTCCTCTCTGGTTTTATTTAAGGAAACTGTTCTTTTGCGTTTCAAAAGAGACCAGACGTTTTCTATAATATTTAAATCTGGACTTTGAGGTGGCCAGTCCAAAGTAGTAACACCAACATCCTTCAAAAAATTCATTACCAGCCGGGCTTTGTGGCATGGGGCATTGTCCTGTTGCAGGATGAATGATTCGCCAATAAGCATATCTCCGGATGGTAAGGCATTATCATTTAGGGTATAGCTTGAACCAATTCAGTTGGCAATTCTACTGCGCAGGTCTCTTTAAATTTCTTTGCTCTACTCTTTAATTCTTAAAGAGACAGAAAAATCACTGAAAAAAAGAAAAAAAAGATGTACATGCCGGCGTTGTTATCAATGACGCTGCTGCGATCATACTGAAGCACTTATAGCCAAACCACAATCTCGCGTTTGGTCGGTCGGGCTTTGACATTTTGAATAAAAACAATAGACTCTTATGAGGCAATCTGAAATGTTACCTCCGGCGTTGCGACCGCTTTATATCGTAATATCGTAAACGTCAGACCAACGCCAGGCCAAAGCAAAAGTAGATCTATTTTCTATTCGGTCGGGCGTTTGACAGTTCATTGTCGGCCGTACCTATTTTGTATTGCTTTTGATAGTTGAAAATTGAAGTGAAATAAGAAGTAAGTAATTGAAGTTCTTTTTTTATAAATAATTAAATCAAAAAAAGTGTGGTTCTGTTTTGATTTAAATAATTATATTGTTTCAGAAATCTTTAACCCGGCTGTATGAACCCTATTAACTTTGAACCACCAAACTATCAACAATCGGCGGCGCCGGCGTGGATAGCGGCACGGTGCACTATCATGAAAGCATTAGAAGCACATCTTGCGATTCTTTTAAACAGTTTGTGTGTCAAGTCAAGGAGGTCATCAAAATCATCCATATCGGCCATATACATCTCTTGTTTAAGAAAATAGCTTTACAAATTAACTATTTTTAATTGCCCAAAATTTAAAATACGCAATATTATATACCTTGTAAATTAATAAACAGTAACAAAATTCATTGGAATATAACAATTAAGTAGGTACTTATCAAAGATGTCATGGAAATGTCAGTCAACGCTCGAGGTTTGAAGCTAAATTTCGTTTTACAAATGCTACGGTCGCGCTTTTTGACACACAAAATCGTATATACGATCAAACGCCCATTTAACGCCGGACCGACGAACGCGAGATTGTGATTTGGCCATTAGGAGGGTGAGTTTTGTTTATAGCTTCGCTCAGAGTAAAATAGAAATGAATTTCCAGTGATGGACTTTCTTTGAATAAGATATGATCATGGTTTACTTTTCTTTCATAGCTTGATGTCTAAAAAACTATTTCATCTCTGGTGAGATAAAAGGAAAAGATTTTTAGGTGTAAACTTTACTTCGAAAATATAAAATTAATAATTTTTGTTTTTATTACTGGGAAAAATTTCAGTGCACCTACATATAATAAAAAAATAAGTCTATTGCAAAATGCAATTGGGTCAGCCAAAAAAAACTACCTGCAAGCTGCAACATAGGATTAATGACAAAAAGTTTAGCGATTATTGTTTATTTCTATGTTTTATGATTTGTGGCTTAGTAACAGAAAGGTTCCGGGGGCGTTGTGTTTATATTTATTTTTTGGCGTTAGTGTATATTTTATATATTTTTTTTTTACCTGTGTGGTTGGGATTAATTGTAGATTAGTGTTAATTAGTTAGATTAGTGTTTACGATTTTGAACAATTTTTAACTACGAGTTTTTAAGAATGAATTTTTGCATCAGAGGGAATTAAGGTATTTAAATGATATTTGCTTTGCTTTGCAATTCAGTTAAAAAAAAAACAACCAAGAACAATACATTGAAATACATTTAAAAGAAATTTTAATGGATCCATTTAGAAAAGGAAAACCTATTGGAAGCCAGGCGCGTAAAATAGTTGTTAAGATATATAATGACAAACTGGAAGAAGCAAAGAATTCCTTTCTTGAAAATCCTGTGAGTTACGCAACAACGCAAACAGTGAAAACTACTCGAATTTCTGAACGTTCAATCAGAAGGATTATTAAGGAATACGAAGAGACAGGAGTTGTGCAGTCACCAAATAAAAAAGTGCAGCAGCATACGAAGTGGAAAACTGGACTAGACGAATTTGACATCGCAGCAACTTCCAACAGGAGGAAAAAATGATGATATCCTCAAAAATGTTGAGACAACGAGTTCAGGAAGATCTGGAGTTTAGCTTAAGTATTACGTCGTACCGTCAAATATAGAGATTCGTTTTTTAGTCGCACAACACGATTATGGAATAACTTACCCGGCACAGTTTCCCCTTGCCATTTCACTTTGAAAACATTCAAAACCAATGTTCATCGACACCTCCTTTCTCTCTCCTGCTAATTTCTCCCTCGCCCGTGCCGTGTTTAAAACATTATAAGGGTATCGTAACATACCCTTGAGCGCGAGTGAATTATAAAAAAAAAGAAGAAACGGATTTAGCTACAAAAAACTCAAAACAACCGGAAACTTCTGTGTGAAAGAAATGATATTAAACTCATGCGAGTGAAGTATCTGAGAAAAATCCGGGAATACAGAACAAAAGGATTTGATATCATTTATTTGGACGAAAGCTATATTCATAGCTCACATACAAGGCCACGGGCTTGGACTGATGACAATAGCAATTTCAAAGGGAAAGAGGCTGATAATGGCGCATGCAAGTGGTGAAAAAGGTTTCGTGAAAAACTCCTTACTTTTATTCAAATATGGAACGAAAACAGGAGACTATCATGACGACATGAACTTCAAAAATTTCTGCAAATGGATCCAAGAACAAGTTTTGAATAACTTGGAGGAACCTTCAGTTATTGTAATGGACAACACCTCGTACCACAATAAATTAGAAGAAAAACAAATTACTTCTGCTAGCAAGAAATCCGAGATGATACAATGGCTAACCGAAAACAATATTCCGCATACTATACAGATGTTGAAACTTGAACTGTTTATATTTGGGCAACTGTCAAGGCAAGAGTAGGTTCACGAAACACAACATTCAATTTATTGGATGTTCAAAAATTAGCAGAGGAAGAATTTTCAAAAATAACGGCTGAAGACTAGCGAAAAGTGTGTGAAAAAGTCATAAGAACTGAGGACGAATACTTTTCTCACGACCTGACGTGGGACACAATTTCGGATTCAATTATAAATAATCCAGGTGACGATTCTTCAACCGACTATGAAAGCGACATTACGAGTAGTTCTTAAAACTAAGTGTATGTAAATGAACATTTATTATTTAAATTATATTATTCTTATTTATATTGTTTTTATTTTATTATTATGTTTTATATTTATTTCTGAAGTACAAATTTATAATAATTAATTTAAGGTAAAATAAATTCTTAAAAACTCGTAGGTAAAAATTATTTAAACTCGTAAACACTAATCTTACTAATTAACACTAATCTACAATTAATCCCAAAACCCCACAGGTCAAACAATAGTAAATACATATATCAAATGAACACTAACATCATAAAATAAATATAAACATAACGCCCCCGGAACCTTTCTGTTGCTAAGCCACAAATCATAAAACATAGAAATAAACAATAATCCCTAAACTATTTGTCAAAGCAAAGTTGAGTTAGGCACTGTAAGATTTAAGGAAAAATCTTTACTCATTAAATATGTTGCGCACCATTTTTGTTCTCTTAAATCATCTTAAATCCTCTCTCTGCGCAACCGACCGTTGGCCAACTGAATTGGTTCAAGCTATACTAACATATTGGCTTTTGTTCATAGAGCCGGTGATAGGAACCAAGTCACCCAGTCCATTATAAGCAACACATCCCCAGAACATGACAGAGCCTCCACAGTGGCTCACTTTTTGACAAACGGGCCTTTTTTTTGCCTACTACCTTTGGCAATCTTACAAAAAAAATTATTTTTTTATGAATTATACTCAAAGGAGCTTTCATCTGTCCATAGAACGCTTTTCCAGAACTCCTTTGGCTTGTGCAGATGTTCCTTTGCGAAGGCCAGTCTTTTAAATTTGTTTACCTTTCATATGTATGGCACGTCCTTAACTTTATTTGTCTTGAAATCTCCTTTTTTTAAACGTCGTCGGATAGTACGCTCACTGATTGGATTCTTGGAAGTCAAATTCCATTTATCTGCAGCAGATTGAGGCTTCACAAAAATATTTTTTTTTAATTCCCGTAAAAGGATTCGGTCTTCAGTGGGCGTTGTTTTGCGCCTAGCACCTGATCTTCTTAAGTTTCTTATGTCATTATACTTTTTAAACTTATTAATTTGATAGTGCACAGTTTGACGTGACACATTAAACTCATTTGCAATGTCTTTTACTGCCATTCCAGCGTTAAACTTTGCTACAATGGAAGATCTGATAACCAAACTCAACTCCACTGTTTTAACCATGTTTTTTAATAACTTTTGATCAAATTTTATTTTTTATTAACGTTTCACTTTAAATAAAGTTTAATACTGCATAAGTTGTTTGGTTTTCACGTGCAAAGTGTAAAAACAGGTACACAAAGATTCCGTCAAAATACTTATGCCACACAAAAATTCGTTGTTTACATGCATTTTTATGAGCAAAAAGAGAATGCAAAATGTAAACAATACAAAATTTGGCATGCATAGAGCTAAAAACATATTCTTTGTTTTGCACATTATTTTTTCGCCGTTATTTAACGATAATTAGCAAAGTGTAGGTTCAATAGTCAGAAAAAGGTTTCGTCAAAATATTTATGCCAACTACTGTATATACATAATTTAATTTAAAATATAATTTTCTGAAAGGTCAAAGGACTTTGCTCTATTGTGTAAAATTAAATTTAGTTTTGCACAGTACTGTTCAGAACATTCATGGCAGCGCGGTGGCGGGCATTGAAACAGAATTTCATGCATCCATTCAGCAAATTGCGGACTTAAATCAAATGAGTTGTTTGTCAAATTGAAAATAAAAAAAAACACACACACACACTTTTAAAAAATCGACAAAATTGGATTTTCTATGGAAAACCCAAAACTTCTCATGGATTGTGATAATTAATAGGAATAATAAATGATTACGGAAAATTTTGATGCCAGCACCATTTTCAGGCACAACATATGCCGCGCGCCACTGACCGGGTGGATGATTCAATGTTTCCCTCTTTCTTCTTTCACGGCCATCGCGCACACTAGCTGTTGGTTGCTGCCGCTGTTGCTGCTGCTTCCATCTCTCCATCATGTCCAATGTCCAATCCGCCTGACTTACTTCAATTCTCCGCGTTCGACTACCCGCTCCCACTTTGTCAAATTATGATTTTGGGGGTAATTTTTGCTGAAAATTAACATCGAAATGAACGTTGAAATACAGGAAATATAGCGAAATGGGAAATAAGTATAAAGTTCTTCTAACATATGCCACATACCAACGCTCTCGACTTTCGCTTTAGGGAAAATGAGTAAGATAGATATGCAGATATATATAGAACTTTGGGACAGTTAACCGTGCATGGATACGACCGGCGACCGACCGGAAGTACGCATCAGGGAATCGAGTACAACGCCAGTACCGTACATTGCTCATAGGTACTCACACCCGTGTTGGGCTAACATGCCAACAAAAACAAACCTATCGATAGATATTTGGATGAAGTAAATAAATTATCCACGCATTGGATTCAGGGTTCTGTGGAACGGTTCAACTTATAATGTTGATCGTGATGGAAAATCATCAATTGGGTTTTTTGAATTTCAATTTAGTTGTTGTCGGGAATCGTTGGTAGCGTTTACGCCTGCGGATAGATTTTGTTAAACCAGGTATTCTAATTTGATCAAGATATTCTGTGATTATTAATTTTTTTTTTTTAAATAATGATTTGGTTCAACTTGTTTTCGATTTTATCTGGAGTATGAAAATACTCAAAATTCGATTTTAGTGTATGCATTGAACACGAACTTTAGTAGATTAAATCAAATGAACAATTATAAGAAGTGAAAATTGTGATTTCTATATAGTACATATGTGGGGCTATCTATAAATAGCTGGCACAAAATTGACAAAAAAATAACTAAAATTTTAAAAACTTAAACACCTTCCTATGACATAGTCAAAAATTGCATTAATGCTGTCTTTGTATATGTTGAAAAAAATCATGTATTCCGAAAATATTACTGTGGCTTATTAAACATCTTTTAAAATGACAGAACAGCTATATTAGTTGTCACTTTTTATATTATGGACAAAATCAGATCAATATCATATCCCGAAGTTCAAGTCTGCTTGTTGTACGAACTCGATTTTTACTTGTGACGTCAATGTAGACAAGGAATATTTTTCTTACAAAACAAAATATAATGACGTAATCAGGATTGAAAAAGGCACACTCAATCAAAAACAAATTCCAATACTTTCATATATGTAGTTAGTTATCGATCGATAGAAAAAGTTGACCTTCATAAGATAGATTTCAGAAAGGTCAAAGCTAAAGTGCTTCTTTCGTTATTTTAAAAACAATAAATAAGAATGATTTTCGTGTGTTGAAACCCTAAATTTTATTAAACGGTGTGATGAACGAAGCTTTCATGGAAGATTCAAGTATTCTCAAAAACAGTTCGAACCATTTTATAATTTAGAAAATATATTCAAATCGTCTTTGTAAAGGAAATTGCGTTTCAACATTTTGGTTTAAAAAACTCATACAAGTTTGACAGGTTTTTCTTAAATATTCATAGGTATATGCACATCCGTTATACAAATATTAAAAGTTAATTACATATTTAAAAAATTCAATTTTAAGACGCATTTAAAATAAAAAAAAAAACTATACAGCCTGAAACTTTGTTTTTTTTTACGTTTCACTGTCTTTTGTACTTCTTTGGTTGGTTTATATACCTCAGGAAACATATATATTGAGTAACAAGATAACATATATATAGAGAGTTCCTAAGATTTAGGGAGATTAAAATCAATTTCATCATCATGAACTTTGTTACATTCTGTTAGTGAAAAGCTGTCAACGGTCAGTGATGAAGAGTTTCTTTCTTTTGTTTTCATTCTTTTAAATTATTATTTGAACGGGCAAAAAAAATCATAACGACGGTTAACTATGAATATCTCCTAACATTAATTTTTTGTGAAACTCACTTTTTGATGCATTTTCGTTTATAATTTCCATCTGCTTCGCTGAATTTTTAAAATTTAAACTATTTCACATCATAGATATTCAAAACTGATAATTGTGTATAAAATTTTATTATTATGCGTTTTAATTTTGAGACTATAATCAGTTTTTTTGTGTCCCCTTTGAAGTTTTCTAAATGCGACATAGGAGGTATTCATAGTTAAGCGTCGATAAGGTAGAAAGAAAATTACCGAATAATGACATATCATAAAGAAGGACTTCTAATCTTTCTAATTTCTAAGAACTTTAATCGAAGTCCAAAAATTGCTTAACAATCTTTTAACAAATTTAGTTTTAAATTCTAATTTTACAGTTCCTCCAAAAATTAATAGGACTCAGTTTTACTATAATTTTAAACATCAGATAAGTTGTAGTAGAGTAATTGAAATTCCATTTCACATGAAGATCCTGAAGTTCAAGAAAAAGAGAATGTCCGTAAGGGTGGCGCAAAGTGTTCTTTTCATATGATTAGGAGTTGAACTTAGACATTGAATTCTGCTTTTTAAATTAAGAAAATTAAGATTTAGCGAATATTTTGTTAGATGGCTTCAATCTTATTTATTCGACAGATATTATTTGGTGTTATTTAACGGTTGCGAATCAAATAAGTTTAAAATCAATTCAGGAATTCCACAGGCCCTAACCATTTTATTTTATTAATAAACGACTTACCATCTGTGTTAAAATACTCCAAGTGTCTCATTTACGCCGACCGACGATGTAACAATCTTCAAAAGTATTTCAAATACTCATGATTGTGAAGAATTACAATCTAATCTTAATTCGTTTTTTCACTGGGACACTGGTATATTATCATAGGGCACGGAAGTGCCCAGCCAAATTCTGGCACTACACCCTTTTTACAAGAACAAACTCAGACGATTTTTGACCCCACCCTATCTTCAGTACCAATTAAGTCAGGAACTTAAAATTCCGAATATTTGCTAAGCTAGTTAGGCACAGGCGCCTCACCAAATTTCAATTTTCTAGCATAAGCGGTTCCTGAGATATAAGGCCTCAAAAATCACAAAAACCGTAACTGACTGACTGACAGATCATCAAAATTATGGAGCACCTCCCGACATCGTAGAATCTTGTTATTTTACACAACGGTAGGTCTTGTCATGCAAGCAGAGGAAAAAAATATAAAATTTGAGGTTTTCCACGCAGGGGCGTGGTATCCGCCCACTTCCTCAGAACTGATGTAAATTATATATGGCACACTTCCGATTGCAGTAGAACAATGAAATTTGGTAGAACGGTAGGGTTCAAATTGCATATAAGGGACCACTTTCTGAGAAAATGTTTAATTTATATGGAGCACTTCCGATTGCTGTAGAATTATGAAATTTGGTAGCGCACTGTAACTTAATGTACATTCAAAGCGATAAATAGAAAATCTAAGATTTTTCATTCGAAGTTTCTTTTTACTATCATTTTGAAACTATAAATGCATCTTGAAAATTCTTGAGTTTTCTTAGAACTAGAGTGATCGATTTGGTAATCTATATATGTTATGTGAACATAAATGAAAAAATAAAACATTTGTATACCTGAAAAAATTATGAATTTACGTAAAAAACAACTCTTATCTGTGATGTGAACTATAATCAAACCACTAATTAGGCTATTAATTGGTGGGCTACCTTCATTTAAAAAAAGGAGTTAAAATTGCAACAAAAACATCATCGCATCCTCAACAATTATTGATTTTTTATTACTTTGAGCTGATGTAGGTAGTAGTATTTATAATTAAGGAAGGTATGTTAGTGTTAGCTATCTTGCCAGGAAAAGAAGAAATATAATTGACGCGCAAATCAAAACAATCAATAACAAAAAAAAATATGCCAAAAGAAATAGGAAGCTATAAACTAAGTTGATTCTAATAGGTAGGTGTAGGTATAGCGCACTTCGACTTAGCCAGACGTGTAACTGGCGACATAGTGCAATAGGTCATGCGCAGATTTTACAGAAATACATAGGAAATAGGGTATGTACTAACTATATAACACCCCGCTTAGATTTTTACAAGCCGTTCAAGACTGCCTTTCCTAGCAGAGAGGACTGGCAAATCAGCCTGCGAATCGATTATATCTATATACACCGACGGTTCGAAGATGGAAACTGGTGTTGGTACAGGATTCTTTTCAGAAACCCTTGGACTATCCAGCTCATTCAGACTTCCTGATTACAGCAGTGTCTTTCAAGCTGAGGTCCTGGCAGTGACGGAAGCTGCTAAACAAGTCTCAATGATGGCAGTACTACAAGCTGATATCACCTTTTTCATTGATAGCCAAGCGGCAGTAAAACCGATTTCTGCCATTGAAATCAAATCGAAGCTTGTAACTTGCTGTCGCGAAGAGCTTAGGGTTCTTGGTACACAGCACAACATTAGACTTTGCTGGATTCCTGGTCACAGTGGTGTCCCAGGAAATGAAAGCGCTGACGAGCTGGCAAGAATAGGATCAACACTTCAACAGTTCAAATCTCACCCTGTAATCTTAAACAGGTAATCAAGAGTAAAATAGCCCTAGCAAACAAGAGATGGAACTCTCTCGATTCCTGTCTTACAACCAGAAAATGATGGCCTAGTTTCAGTAAACAAAAGACCGAAGTTATCATCCAACTGAATAAAAAGTCTCTCTATCTTCTTGTGAGCATTATCACAGGTCACAATCAACTCGGTTACCAAAAGAAAAAGATGAAACTCAGTATGGACGACTTATGCAGAGGATGCGGTGACGAAGAGATACCTTAGGACACTCCTCATTACCTGTGTCACTGCCCTGCGCAATATCATCTAAGAAACAGACATCTAGGGAGACACTTCTTCAACGATTTGGAGGAGCTCTCTGACATTCGTTAATGATACCAAATGGCTTGAGAATTCCTGATCTATGAAAACCACCTTCAACTACAGTACGACAATGTAGTACGAACGAAAACGACAACGACGCACGTGTTTCTTGTGACAGCAACACCAACGGAGAATGGGCACCTCACCTATACACCTGCGGTTGCCACTCCTACGTTAAGCATCAGTGGGTCGATGGGGCCACATCTACCTAAGGTTGGTAAAATCCTCTTTGGTATGGAAACAGCCTCTTCGACTTAACTAACGACCAGACAAACGAACGTATACACCAAACACTGACTTTTCAAACTCATCTACCAGGCGATGCAAAGAGCCACATTCTCCTACGGGCCTGGTGCGGGGAATTATTGCTCATGTGGTGGTAAAGGAAAGGAATACCCGCCAAGAAGGCATATACCTCTCCCTAGCCAGGCTTTTATGTGACATTAGAAATTTCAATACTTTAGAAATACCCTCTGACATTTCAGGCTAAAGCTTGTTGTATCCATAGGTTTCAATACAAGGGGTCACAAACCCTAGGGTATCACAACGGATCTACATTGATCTAAGTGTGACGGTAACAAGATCAACTGTCAGCCCACTAACCTAACCTAACCCTAGTAGGTAGAGTCCACTCTTCTATCTTTCCGTATCTTTTGGGATTGTGACATGGCAAAATATTAAAATCCTTGCAAAGTCCTTTTTGCAAATTTTGTATGCCCAATTCGAAAGGTTTTAAAAACTTGACCAGTGAACCCATAAAATTTTAGTCAGTAATCATTAAATTATAAAATTTCTCTATTACATTATAGCTTTATCAATATTATTCTACTTTGAATATTCGGTATTAGAAAATACTCGCACTGACAATTTACACATAAGGTTGGCCAGGTTTAGTACCCTAATACAACATTGTGCGCCGCAATATTTCTTGTCTTTCGTGATTTTAACGTAATTTTTAGAAATAGTGTTCTAGTGAAATAGCCAGTTGCATTCCTCCTCTTTAAAAATTTAACTGTAATATTCGGGCTTGGGTGCTTAGCAAAAGGCACTCCGACCACTTAGCTGCGTTCGAGAGAAAATAGTCTTAAGGAGAATTGTTGGCCCCATATGTGAGGAAGTACGATTCCGGAGACGGTACAAGCATGAACTGTACGCAATCTACCTTGAAGCAGATATCGTGACAAAAATTAAGCTCGGTAGACTCCGGTGGGCAGGGCACCTAGCTCGCATGAGCGAAGAGGAACCTGCTCGGAAAGTTCTTTGTGGTACATTCTATGGTAGATGGCAGCGTGGTAGACCATGCTTGCGCTGGAGAGATGGCGTAGACCAGGACGCCCGAAGCCTTGGGGTGCGCAACTGGATGGCGTCGGCTAGAGACCGGGATAGGTGGAGAGACTTGTTGAAAGAGGCCAGGACTGGAACCCGGTTGTCGAGCCGATGATGATGATGATAAACTTGATAAGTGCCTAACCTAAAACAGTCTAAGGGCCCCTTGATAGAATTTGCTACAGGCCCCGCGCTGGCTTAATCCGGCACTGTTTATGTGGATATTTTAACATCATTTAAACAGTTTATTATTCACATTAATTTGATCAAAATGGGACTAATACCTCCCTTCATCCTACTAATGAAAAGTGACAATTTTTATTTCCTCTGCATGTGGTATCTATGGAACTATAGTATAGAGGAACGAAGAGGAACCTGCTCGGAAAGTTCTTTGTGGTACATTCTATGGTAGAGAGATGGCATAGACCAGGACGCCCGAAACCTTGGGTGCGAAACTGGATGGCGTCGGCTAGAGACCGGGATAGGTGGAGAGACTTGTTAAAAGAGGCCAGGACCGGAACCCGGTTGTCGAGCCGATGACGATGATTTGGGCTTAAGGGAATGCCCATTTTTTTACCCTTGAGCCCAAATGTGGACGTACTGTTATATACAGAGATTATTTCTTCAGCAGCACTACACGAATGTGGATTGCTTTACCCCACTCAATGTTTCCCTCCCCATATGATACTCAAATCCTCTCCAACTCTCTTCAAACAATCGCACTGTGCTCAAACATTTTTAGGGCAACAATTATTATATTTTGGGTGCAGTAACAAGCATTCCAACTGTTTTTTTTTTTAATTTTTTTAAGTTTTCAACATAGGTTATTAGGTATTCAATTATTTATGATTGACACCTTAATAGATTGCATTTTTATCAAGAACAGTGGTTTTATAAATGCTTGGACCAAATCTATAGATTAAATCGGAAAAGATTTTTTTTAAATCACGATGAAATTTATGTAATCTTTGAAATGTCTGTCTGCATCAGGCTCTACAATCTAAGCCGCTAAAGCAATTTTCTGCCAAAGTTATAAATTTACATTTGCCATTGTTCTCTAAGATTTATTTAATTTTTCCATCGATATCTGTTGTGTAAACTATGACTTAATTAATAATTAACAAGCTTCTCTACTAATTTCCCTTTTGTTGTATTAAATTGTGAGAGTAAGCATCACTGATGGTCCAATCCGAATAACCCGATGAAATCATACCATCGTATATATGGTACTCGTAGCTTCTTTGGTATTGTTAAATGTTAAAATATAAAGCTCATCTCACCATGATTCCATATCAAATTCTTTCTTCTTTTCAATAAATAACACTTTCAGATAAATATCTTCAAGGACTAAATACGAATACATATTACCAGAAAACAAAACCCATTTTCCAATAGAAGAATGTCTAACGAAGGATGATGCAGATATGTACACAACACTAAATCTTTTGTGGACAAAATTTTGTCTAGCCCTGTTGGTGGGCGTTGTACGAGTATCATCCCAAAACACACTTATAACTCTCGATCAGGGACCATTAGTTGGGGTAAGATGACTAACACCTTATATTTAACAACGACAAATCCTATCCATAGAGACACACCATTTGTTTAGTTAAAGGTATTTCCGGAATCGTCTCGCACTGCAGTGTACACCTTTTTGGGTATTCCATATGCGGAGCCACCTGTGGGAGCATTGAGGTTCATGGTAAGAACGAGTTTTAATAGGATTACTCATATCAAATGCAATAAACTTTAATAAAATCTTCTTCATGTACTTTTTGGGGAAATGGGAAATAGTATCCTAGACCTCATCGTGGGTGGGGAAACAAAACATTTTCGGCAACCAGTGCAAAGCCCATATGCCTACAGATGTCCAATAGCGTATATGATGAAACCCCCGATGGGGCAGCTGCACGCGAACCGGATATGCACGAGGACTGCTTGTACCTTAATATTTGGGTTCCAGAGGTAAGACTCTTAAGACTAAGGCATTACCAAGCTTGTTAAATTAGAAATTATGATTATTCCATTTATAAACATAGGTTGGCCTTCGATTTGGCAGCTTACCAGTGCTGGCAATAATCACCGGTGAAGAGATGTCCTTCGAATGGTCCAGGAATCGCCCTTCCGGTCTGGATTTCTCGTCGGAAGGTGTGGTCGTCGTGACCATTCAATATAGAACCAATGTCTTTGGCTGGATAGGCCTGAATAACAAAGAGCTACCAGGAAATTTTGGTATCCATGACCAAGAGCGAGCATTGCAATGGATCCAGCAGAATATCAAGCAATTTGGTGGCAACCCGAAGCAGGTGACTCTGCTCGGCCATGGCACTAGTGGTTTTGCTTGTGCCCTAATCCACATGATTAGTCCGAGGAGCAACAATTTGTTCAACCAGCTGATCCTTATGTCTGGAGCTGCAGTTAATTTGAATGTCGCCAACAACCTACAACCCTCGCAGAGAATAATAGAGAAGCTGGGCTGCCAGTTTGAGGCACTCAACCAAGTGGTGGTCAAGTGCCTCCGGTCGAAGAGTGCCAGTGACTTACAGAGAGCTTTCGAGAGTGTTTATGCCAATGGAAATTACACCTCTATAATGGGACCGGTTGTGGATAGTTTTCGACCCAAAGGTGAACAATACATACCCATGGGTTTGTTGGAGGCACTCGCTTCAGGAAACTACACAAAACGTCCCATTATTGTTGGGATTTGTTCGAATGAGGGTGCCTTCATCCATGACTACTGGATCGATTTGGCCAAAGAGGGTTATGGCCCCTTAAGAGCTTACATTAATCACACGACCATCCCAATGGTTTTACGAGAGATACACTTTTCGTCTGCGGTCGACAAGAGTCAAGTGCTGGACACTCTTAACTGGAGATACTTAGGTCAGATTGGCACTAGTGCCAGTTATCTACTCAACGCAATGCAACGTATGATATCTGAAGCGAAGTACGAATCCTTCTTCTATCATGTGACTGAGACATTGTCGTCGCAATCGATGGCAATGAACTTCACTCAAATGAATCCCAATGTGTATGCGTATGCTTTTCAGATAACCAACTCCATGGACATGCGAGGCAAGGTCAACTTATTTGGTGGTGCCTCACACTCGTCGGATTTGCCTTTTCTCCTTGGCCCTAGTTTATTTCAGCAAATTGCCAGGCGAAGGTTTACTTCTTCCGAGGAGAAAATTTGTCAAAAAATGCGGACGACTTTTATGAATTTTGTGAAAACTGGAAACCCAACCCCAGGAAGAATATACAATGCATGGTTCCCTTATAGCCAGGATAGAAAATTCATCCAAATAATTGGAGAAGCAGAGGCAGAACCCCTCAGGAGTAATATTCTAACATTTCCATTTGAGAAAAACCTTCCCGAAATTGAAAAGTTACTGACAAGAAAACCAAACGCTGGACTCTCACGGCCTAATCGAAATGACTTCAATCCATATGAGCTTGGTCCTTCGGCTCTAGACGGTCAACAGACCAGGGCTTCTTATGTCATGAATCATCAAGATAATACTTATTTCTATCATTTGAAGAAAGTCTACTCGTTTTGGAATATTCTTCTTCCCAATATAGCTAACTCTCCAAATGATCGCTACAATTTTACCACAAATGAAGCCCTAAGCCAAAGAATACGTCTCTTGGAGGCTTCAGCAGACGCTATTCGATACAAACGTGCTTTCTTTTCAATGTTAACTCTCGTTTGCATTCTCCTAGCCTTGCTTGGAGTTTGTATTTACCTAGTACGTCGTCAACACTCAGGATTCTCTTCGCAGTCCTTATGACAAAGGTTTTTTCTTCGCTCGACCATCTTTGAGCAGAGGCAGAAAGATGGTCGGGCGAAGAAGACAAACCAAACACCAACACCAAAATTGCCTCGAAGGAATTCTAATTGGCGAAGACAGCTACAGCAACAGCAGCAAAGTATCCATGAAGATCCCAATGGAGGTAATATTGGAGGAAGAGATAGAACCACTTCACCAGCAAGACAACAAGATCCTAATCAGAGGCAAAAGAAAAAGTCCCGCGAAGACAAGGTGGATAGTGTGTCCGGCAAACAGTCAGAAGAAATGGATATTAGAAACTGGCAATACCAACTGACGTGTGATAGCTTTTAGGTTAAGTTTTAGTTAGGATACTTATAAGGGGTTTGTGAATGTAAAAGGTTAAGAAACTATAATAAATACAAATTTTTGTATGTAAATGCATTTGGTTTCTTAAATCAAGAAAATAAAGTGCACGACTGGGTCGCACGAACTTGCTCTTACGTAAAATACTAAGAATTTCAAAATTGAATGTTATTGAAGAATAACTGTTCATAAGCATAAAATTCATTTTTTAAATTACTAAAACAATTCCTTCAGTAGTTGGAGCTAGAAACAGGATGCCATGTGATTCAAGCAGGTAACGGGTGATTTTTTTGAGGTTAGGATTTTCATGCATTAGTATTTGACAGATCACGCGGGATTTCAGACATGGTGTCAAAGAGAAAGATGCTCAGTATGCTTTGACATTTCATCATGAATAGACTTACTAACGAGCAACGCTTGCAAATCATTGAATTTTATTACCAAAATCAGTGTTCGGTTCGAAATGTGTTTCGCGCTTTACGTCCGATTTATGGTCTACATAATCGACCAAGTGAGCAAACAATTAATGCGATTGTGACCAAGTTTCGCACTCAGTTTACTTTATTGGACATTAAACCAACCACACGAATGCGTACAGTGCGTACAGAAGAGAATATTGCGTCTGTTTCTGAGAGTGTTGCTGAAGACCGTGAAATGTCGATTCGTCGCCGTTCGCAGCAATTGGGTTTGTGTTATTCGACCACATGGAAGATTTTACGCAAAGATCTTGGTGTAAAACCGTATAAAATACAGCTCGTGCAAGAACTGAAGCCGAACGATCTGCCACAACGTCGAATTTTCAGTGAATGGGCCCTAGAAAAGTTGGCAGAAAATCCGCTTTTTTATCGACAAATTTTGTTCAGCGATAAGGCTCATTTCTGGTTGAATGGCTACGTAAATAAGCAAAATTGCCGCATTTGGAGTGAAGAGCAACCAGAAGCCGTTCAAGAACTGCCCATGCATCCCGAAAAATGCACTTTTTGGTGTGGTTTGTACGCTGGTGGAATCATTGGACCGTATTTTTTCAAAGATGCTGTTGGACGCAACGTTACGGTGAATGGCGATCTCTATCGTTCAATGCTAACAAACTTTTTGTTGCCAAAAATGGAAGAACTGAACTTGGTTGACATGTGGTTTCAACAAGATGGCGCTACATGCCACACAGCTCGCGATTCTATGGCCATTTTGAGGGAAAACTTCGGAGAACAATTCATCTCAAGGAATGGACCGGTAAGTTGGCCACCAAGATCATGCGATTTGACGCCTTTAGTCTATTTTTTGTGGGGCTACGTCAAGTCTAAAGTCTACACAAATAAGCCAGCAACTATTCCAGCTTTGGAAGACAACATTTCCGAAGAAATTCGGGCTATTCCGGCCGAAATGCTCGAAAAAGTTACCCAAAATTGGACTTTCCGAATGGACCACTTAAGACGCAGCCGCGGTCAACATTTAAATGAAATTATCTTCAAAAAGTAAATGTCATGGACCAATCTAACGTTTCAAATAAAGAATCGATGAGATTTTGCAAATTTTATGCGTTTTTTTTTTAAAAAAAGTTCTCAAGCTCTTAAAAAATCACCCTTTACTACCGCTTGGTTTTATTATTCTAATTAAGTATAACATTAAACAAAAACATGCTAAATCAGTACTTTATAACCAAACAATATGTATAACATATTAATGTAATGTGATGTAAAACTTTAACATCGAGGAAATTTAAGGTAGTTACTGTTGAGGAAATGTTTAAGACATACTTATAAATGAAGCACTCTCTCAAAATTCCTCTTTGTTGGAATTTTCGATACTCTAGAAACTATGCTAACATTAATATAAAAGTTTCGGTGTGGTGTGTGGTGGGTGTAGATTGTAAGGAAATGTGTGAATTAATGGCATCTATCAAAGTTAAGTTCTTAAGTGTTCCTTTAGCACCAAATATAAAAATGTTTCCAATTCTTCTGCAAAGGCAAAAAGGTTCTTATTAACTTCTCGTAAGGCCTGCAAGCTTCATTTCCACGATGACATCTACCAATCGTTAATGAACTGAATTTATTTACGGATTTTTATTAAAATACAGAACAACGATTCGTTAATGAAAAAAATTTTACTATCATGAAAATTCTCAAATATTTGTCATTTATCACTAGAATCATAGAGTACCTATACTATCTTACTTAAATTTTCATAGTGAAAGAGTTTTTTTAAAGTTTTCTCCTCTTAAAACTTGTTTGTGTTGATAGAAACAGTACAATCTGATCAAAGGTTCTTCTTTAAGTTTAAAGTATTTTGGATCAGATAGATTTTGGTTTTGCAACTCATTGAGAGTTGGCTTTGATAAAGATCACATTAATCTCCTCTGCTGTATTGATTTCTCTTAAACCTTTGATAAGGTGAATCACAGCATTCTTAAGTAGAAAATGCTAAACTTCTTCGGCTAGAACAAACTGTCTGTCTGACAGATTTCAAAGAGTCATATCCGGAGAAAAATGCTCTAATCTTAGACCAGTTGAACAAGGAGTCCCACAGGGATTGATCCTGGGTCCAATTCTCTTTAGCATGTTCATTAACGATCTGCCTTCATGATGTTCACATACTGCAGTCTACTTATATGCTGGTGATGTTCAACCTAATCTTGACAGACCTTTTCATCAGCTTGGTGAACTTTCCCTTTCCATCAATGACGATCTTAGTCAAATAAATACTTGGTTCATTGCCAACGGCCTGCTCTTGAATCCCTCAAAATTACATGTCATTGCAAAACTTTGATATCTCTACTCTACCTGGCATTTAGCTAAGTGATCGTAGCCTTGGTTATGTTGACGCACGAATACTGTTATTGGTTGTAAATGCAACTTACGTTGTAAATGCGGATGATTACGGAAATGATGACCTTCAGATCACTTTGTTTCCATTGAAACACGATGTAAACTGACCTTATCTCTCTTTTATAACTTACGCTGAGTTAGTGTACAGTGATTTCGATTCATTATCCAAACATAAATTACAAGTTGCTTTTATATTTATGTTCCGTCATATCTTTTCAACAAACTATCTTTCAACCGGTCTGCAAGAAGTATCAACATTATCCCTAAACTAAGCAATCACCAAAACTCCACCCATTTATTATTCATTCGTTCTGTTGCCCTATGGACCTCGCTCCGGACTCCAATTAAATTAATAACTAACCAAGCAAAATTCAAAGCTGCAATCTTGCTTCACTTCTTTTCTCTCTCAATTCAACTAAAATAAAGCCGAGTATAGAACCTTGATTTAAACTTAAGTTAAAAGTGTTCGTGTTACTGAGATATTATTCTTCTTTTATTGATTCCGTTTTTTTCCTAAAAAAGGAAGCAAGCCATTTAAACATACTTTATATCTAAAACTATAAGAACCAAATGTCAGCTTAACGGCCAATCCATACCCTCTAATGACTCGAACTTCTTGTGCCCAAAGTCTTGTGTGTCTGGTGATTTTGGTTCAATGTCTGTTTGATATTGATCTAGCCAAATATCACTATACTCTTCAAATCCCTAGTTGATCTTCATTGGCACTAACTATCTTATTGTTGTTTCTCGCATTCCTTGTAAGCAAGTCGAAACACCTTAATTAATCCTTAA
This sequence comes from Chrysotoxum bicinctum, assembly GCA_911387755.1. Taxonomy (NCBI): domain Eukaryota; kingdom Metazoa; phylum Arthropoda; class Insecta; order Diptera; family Syrphidae; genus Chrysotoxum; species Chrysotoxum bicinctum. The sequence goes on from OU426990.1 coordinate 78,909,904, forward strand.
TTCGTTGCCAAGCATTTGTCTGAACCATCCTAGATTCTGTTTGAATTTTTGAATGTTTTTTAGTTCTAACCATACTGTGTCAAGAAAAATCTCCAAATCAACTAAACAGAGGACCTGATGTAACAGTTTCTTGGCTTAATTCGCATGGGATATTGGAAACAAGTTTTGACAGGGCATATATTATAATAATTTTCGAACTGTGTATCTGATTTAATAGGCGATTTCATTTTTTAGTTCAGAATAGAGCTCTAAACAGAATTCGAACATGTCGAGCATGTTCTGAACATACTCTGAACAAAGTGTGCTCTGAGCGCTCTGAGTTGTTTCTGAAACACACCTGATACCTGAATACTTAGCTGTCACCATTTTTTTTTTTAATTATCATCTGTCAAATGCTTGTGCTGTCTGCTCAGTTATTTTCTTCTGAACTCATAGAGCGCACTTTTAATACGCTCAGAACGAAAAAAGAAACACATATTCGAAGCTCTGAACAGTCTGAACACTCAGAACTAAAAGAGAAACACAATTTATTTTTTGACAACTCAAGCTCTGCTCTGAACAAACAGAGCGATTTTGATAACTTTTTTAAACATTTTACAGACATTATCCTTTTCCTGACTGGGCAATTCAATTTATAATATACATCCATATAATAGTTTTCATTATTTATATTAATTCTTGTCCTTATTTTCACAATTTATTGGCATTTCAATTATAACTTAATTTGTTTTTTTATCTCTTAAGCCATTGTCTGTTCTTCTTCATCAATCAATATTATTTAATCCATTCCTTCATGTATTTCTAAGAAAGAGTATTCAATAGTAAATAGATTATCTACTTTGCTTTCACTCGTAATCTGCACACAAATGTATAAACATTCATATACCAGACCAGTCAATGCTAATACAATAACCTTTCAGGGTCACCAACCAAGTTCTAATTTAGGGCGAAGGTAGATGTAGAAGGGAGCAGAACTAAGGCTTTCATTAATGTGAACAAAGCAATCCCTTGTGACTCTTAAATTAAGCGAGTGGTATGATTGAAAATATTTAATGGTGAGTAAGCCATATAATGTTTTGTCGACGGTATTTTTACTCATACCATTCAATCGGGCTTAACCAAAAGACCAAACGTTACCTGTGCCATCTACATTACAGTTCCGTCTTGAGAGACCAGTTCCAGAATTTAGAAAAATGATGTTAGTGTTTTTCTTCGAAATTCAAAACTTGTTTGTAAAGTCGCCGAGGTCAAAAAATCCTTCTTGCAGGTTGTCTTTCCCACTATCAACACTTCAAGATTTTACTATCAGTGGTTATATTCGGACGGCCTTAGAACTTGACGCCTTGAAGTCTAAACTCATTCAGACCGGTCGTCCCTGTGCTTGCCGATATAGTTTGAGATAATCATTTTCATAAGCAGATTGCAAAACGTGCGGGTGAATACTGTGCATCCGAGGATTGTTGTGGTATACGAAATTGATATGAAGGATTTATACATAAAGGAGACACAACTTATTGGCAAAGGTACATAACACACATACATGTACCTACATACATAGCTAATTGGTTTCTGCTAAACACAATCATCCCAATTATAATGAGTAATCCAACAACTTACCTCTTTGCACACAACAAACGCGAAGGAAAAGCTTCAAATCAAAAGGAGCTTAATAATAACAGATAGAACCCAGTTAACCAGAAATGACAGGGGAATCTTATTTAACCTGTATAATAATAATTCTTCTGCATTCTGTTTTCAAAGCCGAATGAGGAAAGCATTCCTATGATTGCTCCTAAGAACATAGATACGCTGAACGACCGACGTAGACGATGCGATGTGCAGTAGTCGTAACTCGTCAGACGGAGATCGAACCCAAGTCAGAGTTTTGTACTGAAATTCCGGCAAAATGTTATATAGGGGATTCTCCATTAACAAGACTTTAGCTTGGAATGTGGATCGGGGTAGACACGATGAACGTGTGCTTGTACTCTTGTGCACCGGTCCAGAAAATTTTATAATAGATTCGATTTCGTGGGAAATTACACAGCGATGCAATTTTAATTCAATCTACTCCCCAGCTCCCAATCGATTTCAAAATGTTCAAAAGCTCCCAAGAAGAATAAATTTACGATATAGTCGAAGAGGAATACATTTGTACACATGTATATGTAAAAACTTCGGAATAAGGATTAGCAGAGAAAAAAAAAAAGTTCACATTTACAATAATTTGAAATCGCCAGAGTGGGTGGTGTTGGTGCTAGTCTTGAGCTCCTTGCTTCGATATTAGTTTCGAAATATCCACATTTGAGCAAACTGACAGTTGCTTATTTAAATTTTGTTTCTCCCTTTTTATCTTTAAAGCACGTTTTTTTTTCAAAGCAGCGATGCTGCAGTAGAATGATTTGCTTTGAGTAATGTAGTATGTGAAGAGATTAAGTAATTGAAAAGCAAAGCTTTTCTTCATAAGTTCAACGGTCAAACAGGACCAGTGTTCGGTCCGGATAGTCCTGGAAATATTTTATTCCTCTGTCTGGTCTCTCATGTAAATGTGCAGAGAATTTCTATAATTTTAGTTTTTTTTTCATTTTGTATCTCTATTTCTGAATTGCTGTTGCTCTTGTATAGTAAAGTAAGATACAGAAGGACAAGATATAGCAGAAGTAGAATGTTTAATTTATCGTAAATGGAATCCCATCAGTTTTTGTAATGTCAAGTGGCTTTCGTAGTGGTGATGCAGTTATAAGAGATCAATGATGTTGAAAAAAAAAACAAAAATAAACAGAACGATAGAAATTAAATGAAACATCTCTGATTTTTTTTATTTGCTATAAATACTATGTACATACATACATACACATATGGCAACGGCAAGTATCTAAAAATAAAATGCACGACTGAGTCGCACGAACTTGCTCCTATGTAATAGAATAGGAATTTCAAAAACGAAAGTTCTTAAAGAAAACTGTTCATAAGGATAAAATTAAATTTTTAAATTCTTTTAGTTGTAAGAGATAAAAACAGAATGCTATGCAAATATGAAATCATGCAAGAAAAAATTATGAATCGTTGTAGTGGTTCCTTAAAAAAAATAAGCTTTTATGTACAAAATTTTTAAAACATTCTTAGAAAAAAAATTTTGGTACGCCAACTTTAAGCTTTTATTATGGTACGAATAAAAGTTAAATTTACAAGAAAAATATTAAACCACTCTTGAGATATCGAATTTTCAAAAAAAAAACGACTTTTTTTTCTAAAAATTGAAAAAATATTTTTTTTTAAGTTTTGAAATGCAATGTTTTAAGCTTTTTAAGAGCTTCTTTATAAAAAATTTTATTAAAATCCGTTAGGCCGATAATGAGAAATTCAAAATTCGAAAAAATCATTCTATGGTAGAGGTACAGTCAGTAATATCTAGATTTCAAATTTTTTTTTATTAAGTTATAGATCGTAAAAATTAATCAAAAAAAAAATTTTAGCAAAATTCTCCAAACCGTTTTCGAGATAAATACGATTTTCGAAAGCTATTTTTTAACATTTGTATGGAAGGTACCGTTAGTTTTAGATAAAACAAAATTTTTTTCTCAAATCTTGTAGATTATGTTAATAAACTTTTATTTATCAAGTTTGAAAAAAAATCGATTTTGGAGTTTTCGAAATATTGAGTTTCCAATCAAATAAAAAAAATTGAAAAATTAAATATGTTATAATATTTAAACTTTGGAGGAGCTTTAGCATAAAAAAAAAATGATTTAAATCGGCTGTACCGTTTTTGAGAAACCCATATCTATACCAAGTTTGAAGAAAATCGGCCGAGCCGTTTAGGCTGTAGTCGAACCGACAGACAGACAGACAGAATTGCGAGACCCACTTTTTTGGTCTTCGCTATCATCGTAATGTCAACTTTGATCAAAATCTCGAGTTCGATTTTTTTCCGAATTCTTAACTTGCCTTATATGTAGTACCTATGTACATATAAGTCGCAAATAAAAATCGAACTAGCGATTTAGATCAAATTTGACATAACGGCTATATTGAAGACGCAAAAAGTGTGTACGGCAGTGCTGTTTGCTCGGCTACCAGTCTACAGAACTCGGTAGATACATCTTAAATTTGTTAGCGTCTTTTGTTTATTCTTACTACACGCAACGATTTTCTTAAACCAAAATAATGGGAACCAGTTTATTTATTCCAAATCAAGGAAAATATTTGTTCATTTTTTTTTTTTTTTTTTTTTGTAAAAATAATGTTTCAGTTAAATTTAGCTCGAGGTTAATAAAAAAATAGTTCCGAAAAATATTCATCCATGATTTTCTCAAAAACGGTGACACTGGTTTTGATAAAGTTTTCAATTAAGAAGCTCATAAAAAACTGTAAATAGTATAATGTATCAAACTTTTATTTATTTATTTATTTGTTTTTATCTACAAGCTTAGCTTATCAGATTAAAATATTTACAATATTCAATTAAAAGATTGACAATATAAACAATTTTAATATTTTATTAAAGTTTGTGATTTATGAATAAATCTTTATAGATCTTAAAATTGGTTTGTTTATAGACCGTTATTCGTTCTGTGCAAGGGTTGGAAAAAAAAAATTGTCTATTCCTGAGCTTGAGATAGGAAATTGAGATAGAAGATACAGAGTCTTTATGTGATTGCAAGTAGATCTCTTATAAATATTGTTCCATCTACGTATCTTCTAGATTTTAGTTACACCCAAGCCAATGATCATTTTTAACGAACCTCTATAAAACTAAATTGCACAAAATTTATTAATATTTAAATTAAGGCAATTTTGAGTACACTATCTTTTTTTTTTTTTTTTTTTTTTTATTTCAAGAAATCTTTTACAGTGGGCTACAAAGCATATGATTAATAGTAAAAGTTTATATAAGAAAAATCAATATATGTGAAATTATTAAGTTTAAATTAAATTAAAGTGCAGTCAAATGCAAAATTAATATTTTAAATTTTAATTCAGAGTTTTGATTTTTTAATATAATTCATTTAATTTAAATATTATTTATTTTAATCTAATGCCAAATATCTGAATAAAATTGCCTCAAACTGTGCGGTGCCACGATGCCTTCTGATTGAAACTGGTAAATTATTCCACTGTCTTATAGCGTAGACAAAAAACTGATTCTCTGAGTTTCTGCAGGTGAATTTGGGCTGTAACAGTGTAAAAGACCGAGCAGAATTTGAAAACTTAATTTTCTCAAATAGATAAAATGGTGTTTTATTAATTATTATTTTATTAAGTGTTTTTAAGGACAAATATTTCAAATACTTGTATAGGGTACAACCCAGAATGTTGCTTGAATAGTTTGAGATAGTGTAAAAATTTGACATCCATATAAGTATTATAATGGGAACGATGAGAGTTTTTGCTAATCTTTGCCGAATATGCTGAGGGGTAAAATGTTTTGAAAAAGAAAGAGAGCGCAGTGACCCGTATATTTTTCCAATGATCATTTGGACATGATCTTCCCAGGTTAACGTGGAATTAAAAAGAATACCTACATTTTTGGCCTTGCAAACGTACTCAAGTTGTTCGTTGCTGAGGTATATAACACTGGAAAGTAATTGTGGTCAAGTTTAGTTTTATAAATTATTAAGCATTTAGACTTTCTTGGATTGAGATTTAAGTAGTTGGTGTTTGACCAATGAAGAACTCTTTTTAAATCAGAATTTAATTTATAAGCTCCATCTTCGATCATACCTAGCTTACAACTAAATTGTACTTGAGCATCATCTGCATATAAATCTATTGATCAGTGTGTGGCTTCGGTGGGAAGATCATTAATAAACATTGTAAATAAAAGCGGGCCAAGAATTGATCCCTGTGGAACACCCGAGAAAAGGTTGAGTGGGTTTGATATTTTATCACCAATCACAACTGCTTGGCTGCGATCGCTTAGGTACGATAGGATTAAATTTGCAGCACTATTAGAGAAACTGAACTGATTTTTGAGTTTTAAAATGAGTCTCATATGATTGACAGTATCAAATGCTTTGGAGAAATCTAATAGTACTGAAAATGTGACTAAGTCGTTATCTATAGCATTCCGAATGTCTTCGGATACCTTTAAAATTGCCGTCATACAACTGTAACCTTGTCTAAAGCCAGATTGTTTTTTTGTCAAGATGTAACGAAATTAAGATGTTAAATTGGAAACAAAACTTCTATTTGAGTTCTTCTAGGTCTCAAAACCTGAAACCGAACATATAATTGGAAAGTCCCATCTACATACAATCTCAAAGACTATCCTCAAAAATAGAAGTCTCCTAAGAAACCTTATCCCCTGTAGGCCCACCAGAATGACAAAATGCTTACAGGTACATTCCGCCCATCCTGGCGGCAAGGACTAAGGGTGTCTAGACCACAACCGCTAGGCATGCTTGCATCTGCACGTAGTAGCTCGTCGGAGGGGGGGTCTTTGCTGTTGTTAAGTCCAGACGGTCGTTACGCATTTTCATGCCTATTAATTTTAAAGAAGCGAGGCCTGATTTGTTCCATAAGCTTATGGAATTCGAGTCCTGATTTTATTGAGCGTTGGAGATTTGGTGTTATTTCTCTCCGAGGACTTACCCACCCACATACTTACACCGGAACGGCGAGGTACATCCATGGCTATCACGTCCTAGAATATTGTTGTGATAGCCCCTAACTAAAAGTTTGTTCTTCGAAATTAAATTACAACCATTAAAATTAGGTACTTCATAAACTTTAATTCACATAATTTATTGGTCAGAAAACTATTACCAAATGATCCACTGTAATAAATAATTTCATCACGAAACAAAATTTCGTATACCATCGCTGTCTGTCATCGCAAGAGTAATTTATCACATCCACCAACAAAAGCTATTTAAACGCAATAATCCATATCAATAATTGATGGCGAGAAGATAATCTCAAAGAAAAACAAGAGTAAAACAAAACATACCCGCTCAACCATCTAAACCTATGTTAAATAATAACGCTAAATTTAAATTTTCATACATATGGAACTATTTATTGAAATCAAAATAAACCTTAAATACTAACAAACAATTTATTCGATTAATAGATCGTTTTTATTTCAAGTTAATATTCAAAAAAAATAACTCTTTATGATCTAAATAAGACTTAACTAAATATGTAAAAAGAATGGAATATTGACATATAGAAGAAAAATGAATCAAAACAACCCAAAATAGGTGAACTGTAAATTATAAATTGACATTATCGGGTTCGCTCTCTTTTTACCTAACAGCAAATTCATTACGTCAGGAGAAATTATTTAAACTATATTTATTCGAAAAGAGATGGATGTAATATTCATATGAGTAGACTATATTAATGTTAAAATTCACAAAGTTGAGGCAAACAAAAATTTAATACGATTAATAAAATGCAAAAAGTACGAGTATATTGAAAACTTAGAAACGATATTTTAATAGCTTTCAAAAAAAGATAATTAATTTAATTTTAATGATTTTATACCTAGCTCAATCGTAATAGTAATTACTATTATTATTTTATGTTTTTGTATAGCTAAAGCTCTTTTTTATATATTAGGTTATATAAGTTAGGTATATCGCCTGAAATTCAAAATTAAACCAGTCAAGATAGGAACCAAATTTCGTTCAAAATGTAAATGTAGTTGGTCATAATAAAACTTACCAAATTAAAATAAATAAAAAATAATATCTTGCACTAATCCATGATGTTGTGCGCACAGCATTTTGGCCAGGTTATCCCTTATTTACACCTGTTTTGAAAGAAAATTAACTTGGAAATATATTGAACGAACTTTGATCTATGAGTAAATATGCTTTCATTTTGATTTTTGATTTTCTTTTTTTTTCTCTTTAATGAGCAGGTAATTTATTAGGTACTTCACTTATTTATTAATTTAACAATTAAATTTTTTTATTTATTCTTTTGAACTTAAAAATAAATTAAGAAACTAAAAAAACTTATATTAAGAAAAATACACAAAAAAAATAATTAAATAAAACTGCTGCAGATAAATGATGAACATTTACAAAGCGAGATGGGATGGCCCTTCGAAAGCGGATAGCAGCTTAATCCGATGGTAGAAGCTCTCTTTGCAACTATCGTAAGAAAAGGTATCGGGTAATTTGTTTTTTTTTTTTTCACCAGAGTTTAACAGTTAGGTGTTCTTGCACATCGGGGTTTTGACAAAGACGAAATTTGAAGAAGAATACACAGGTTGGAAAGCGACACGTAAAATGATGACGTCACTGAAGTACCCCCGTTTTTTGTTTTCTTTTGAATAGGCAAAGTACATGCATGTAGGGAATTTTACTGTAGATTTTTAGTTCTCTCTTTTTTTTCTTTTAATTAGAATTTTAGACGAATGTTGGACGAAAGTTATAAGACGGAAAATGGCTTTTTTTTCGCTTTTCCAAACCATTAATGGGACGATTGGGGACTTTTCGCTCTGAACACGTGAACACTGAACAAGTGGGGTATTATAGTTTTTGGTTTAAAAAAAAAATGCTTTATATTTTATTTTAAGAGATTGTTCGATTTCTCTTTGATTTTAGTTTTTTTTCTAGGTACGAGTAAATTCGACACTTTAATATTTTTCAACATTCACTTGCGAAACGACTGGATAAAAGAATAGGGCAACACGTGTGATACTTTTTAGTTATTTTAGCTTCATTTTTTGTATTCTTTCCCGAAGGATGCATATAATTAAGTTTTGCACGAAATCGATTATTTTCGTTATTTAGACTTTTTCTTGTAAATTTTAATTTAAAGGTATTCGTTTTTATGAACCACGCGGTTTTTTTTTTGAGGTCTTCCGCGGGAACGGTCCGTGTCTTCCGTCGTGTTTGAAGTCGTACATCAGAATGCCCGAACAGAGAATCGAGCTCGCTATTCGAAGACCTTGGTAATGTGAATTCCACAATCCACAATGATGGCACACTTCCGGGACCTCTGATATATCGAAGGACTTTAACCAAAGATATACAATTAGTATTTCAAAAATTGTTTTTGAATTTATTAATAATAAATGTGAGATCTGTAAACCTTTTTAGTCAAAATCCTCCGAGATACAGGGTACCGGAAGTCCTCCATCATCGCACACACTCGCATCTGTGGATGTTAATTAATTCTCTTTTTTTGTGTAAGACGGACTCGTGCACTATATTAGCTGAATAGCTGCAACTCTTAAGAGTTCAAAAGAGATCTCATTAAGAGGATTATTGATAGACAATTCTAAATTTCTATTCTATCGATCATTCTCCATTTGATTGACTCTAAGGGGTCTGTATTGGAGCCATGATTTACTAAATGGATTTTAACCAAGATGATTCGTGTCGAAATTTCCTAAAGTTCCATATTTTTCAAAATTTAACGGCAACTTAATTCAATTTAATTAAAAATTCACTGGGGCGTATGAGTGATTTTTTTTGTTTTAAATTTACCTAAAGAAGCTAACTCGTATAGAGGTTTCCTACAAAACTTTTTCTTTTTACAAGACACGGCGCGTGAAATGAAAAAGAAAACAAAACCTTAAACTAACGTTGGATTTTAATTGGGTTAATATTTGAGACTAGACCCACGCCTGAGAATCTGTCTCATGTTCACACTGAGAAGCTGGCTGTCATGAAATATTTACTTTTTGATATCCTTTGAATGGAAAATTCCTAATCGTGTACCCTTCTCATCCTCTAATTCATAGAGATTGGTTCCCACAATGGAAATTACCTTTGCCTTGGTGAATTTGGGGCATAATTTGGCGTTTACACGTTTGGATTTATTACTCAAAATGAAATTTTTTTTGAAAACGAAATCACCGATCTGATGTTTGACTGCTTTACTGCGGGTATTGTAAGAGTGTTCGTTTGAAGCATGGGCTTTTTGCAAAGACTCTTTTAGACTAGTATGCAGAATATTCATTTTTGATTTTTTTGGAATCAATTCGAGGTCTGAACTGTTAACGGCATTTAATTTCCGAAGAAGCTTAAAATCGGATCCGTGCTCCATCATTCTGTGTCCAAATAAAGCCTCGTAAGGCGACATACCTATTACGGAATGGATCGCGGTTCGTAAGGCACATCCGATTGATGGTAGGTGAAGATCCCAGTCTCTCTGATCTTGTTTGATGTAAGATCTCACGGCTGCCAGTATGGATCGATTGACCCTCTCACTGGCGTTTGCCTGAGGAGCGTAGGATGCGGTTTTAATATGTTGAACACCGTATGAGAGCAAAAATTTTTCAAACACCGAACTGGTAAACTGCTTACCATTATCTGACATAAGTGTTTCTGGTACGCCAAACATACAGAAAATTTGTTCATGGAGAAATCTGATCGCTGTTTCTGAAGTTGCCGTTCTGAGAGATTGAATAACTGTAAATTTAGTAAGTTGGTCAAGGCAAATTATAATGTATATATTTCCTCTTTTGGAACGAGGGTACGGCCCTAAAAAATCAATATACAAGTGTTGATATGGGCGTTCTACTAAGAATGGTTTCCCCATAGGGTGTCGCAAAATCTGATTTGATGCCTTTGACATTTTGCAAACATCGCAATTCCCTACGTAATCCCTGACCTGGGCAGCCATATTTGGCCAAAAGAAACGTTGCCGAAGTCTGTAAAGGGTCTTGGCTATTCCACCATGCGAGGCTTTAGGTGGCCGGTGAGCCAGAGTAATCAATTGATCGGTTAATGCTGATGGAATCCAAAGTTTCCAAATTAAATCCTCCTCAAGAGGATTGCCTGTGCTGTGGTTGACCTTTTTGTATACGAAACTTTCCGAAACAACCAGGTCAGGCAGCTGATTTTTATGATTTTCGATGCTGTCAATTATCTTGACATATTCCTCAGATTTGAAGCTGGGGTCTGTCAGATCTATTTGCAACAGATCGGGAGAGCATTCTTCTGGTAAGGCATCAAGGCCCATAGCATCTGCCGCATATACCCTGGATAGAGTATCTGCCACAACATGTTGAGAACCTTTTAGATGCTCTATATCAAAATCATACCCTTGAAGCTTTAAACTCCATCGAGCCAATCGTCCACTGAGGTCCCTCTGACTCATCAGCCACTTCAAGCTCGCATGATCCGTTATAACTGTGAATTTATATCCTTCAACGTATTCGCGAAACTTTTGTATCCCTAAAACTGCAGCCAAACATTCACGTTCTGTCACACTGTAGTTACACTGTGCAGAATTCAACTTATGAGAAAAATAACAAATTGGACGTTCAACTCCTTTTAAAAATTTCAATAACTTATTTCCAAAAAAAAATAATTCAATGTATCGTGATATTATGTTTTATTGCTAAGAAAAACTGTAGAACTTAACGAAACTAAATAAGTTAGAGGTAAAAAAAAAAAAAAATCGTAAACTCTACTTATAGTCAACAAAATATCTGTTATATGTTATATTTCTTTCTATTCATGATGTTTGGTGGATGTGACTCACTGCTCCTCGATAACAGCCAGATAATGGTATAAATAAAATAACTACGAAGGAAAAAAAAATAATTGTAACCCTCTCTAAAATCAGGCTCATAAATAACGAATTGAGTATTGAACACACGTTTCAGATTGTTTTTTCCTGTCTCTCATAGTAGCTGAAAGATTTTCGGTAAGATTGTATTGAAAAGAAAAAAAATATATTGCATTTCGGAAATACAACAGTTGCAAGGACAACTGATCGACTCACAAACCGGATATCTGTTCCGAATTTAAAAAAAATACAAAAATGCGTATATTAAATCTAAGGCCGAAACATCAGGCTAAATGGGGTCTAAGGTCCACCCAAATACTGGATATCAAAACCTCAAATCTAAATTAACTGAATTCAGCTGCATCTATAAAATAAGGTTGGCACATCAGACTAAGCAGGGACAATGTTCAACCTATTTGCTGGATACCTGACCCTTACTTTATCAAAACTACTGAATATATAAAAACTGTCAAAAATTGTAATTTGGTTTTCAAAAAATTAAAACTGTAAAACAAGGAGAAAAAAAAATTATAAGAGATGAAAATAAATCTGACACAGCAGGCTAAATGGGGACTAAGGTCAACCCAAATACTGGATATCTGATCTTTAATCTCATACTGAATAAACAAATAAAAAAAATGGAAGATTCTAAAATTATTACTTGAACGGGGAAATGCTATGGAAATAAACTAACTGATACCTACAATCATATCAGCAAGAGAAACATTTTTTTTTTTCTTAATTCACCAATAAGCTATAAAATTTGAAACAAAATCTGGCCCCACGTTGGGCGCCACCTGTAACGAAATTAAGATGTTAAATTGGAAACAAAACTTCTATTTGAGTTCTTCTAGGTCTCAAAACCTGAAACCGAACATATAATTGGAAAGTCCCATCTACATACAATCTCAAAGACTATCCTCAAAAATAGAAGTCTCCTAAGAAACCTTATCGCTGTAGGCCCACCAGAATGACAAAATGCTTACAGGTACATTCCGCCCATCCTGGCGGCAAGGACTAAGGGTGTCTAGACCACAACCGCTAGGCATGCTTGCATCTGCACGTAGTAGCTCGTCGGAGGGGGGGTCTTTGCTGTTGTTAAGTCCAGACGGTCGTTACGCATTTTCATGCCTATTAATTTTAAAGAAGCGAGGCCTGATTTGTTCCATAAGCTTATGGAATTCGAGTCCTGATTTTATTGAGCGTTGGAGATTTGGTGTTATTTCTCTCCGAGGACTTACCCACCCACATACTTACACCGGAACGGCGAGGTACATCCATGGCTATCACGTCCTAGAATATTGTTGTGATAGCCCCTAACTAAAAGTTTGTTCTTCGAAATTAAATTACAACCATTAAAATTAGGTACTTCATAAACTTTAATTCACATAATTTATTGGTCAGAAAACTATTACCAAATGATCCACTGTAATAAATAATTTCATCACGAAACAAAATTTCGTATACCATCGCTGTCTGTCATCGCAAGAGTAATTTATCACATCCACCAACAAAAGCTATTTAAACGCAATAATCCATATCAATAATTGATGGCGAGAAGATAATCTCAAAGAAAAACAAGAGTAAAACAAAACATACCCGCTCAACCATCTAAACCTATGTTAAATAATAACGCTAAATTTAAATTTTCATACATATGGAACTATTTATTGAAATCAAAATAAACCTTAAATACTAACAAACAATTTATTCGATTAATAGATCGTTTTTATTTCAAGTTAATATTCAAAAAAAATAACTCTTTATGATCTAAATAAGACTTAACTAAATATGTAAAAAGAATGGAATATTGACATATAGAAGAAAAATGAATCAAAACAACCCAAAATAGGTGAACTGTAAATTATAAATTGACATTATCGGGTTCGCTCTCTTTTTACCTAACAGCAAATTTATTACGTCAGGAGAAATTATTTAAACTATATTTATTCGAAAAGAGATGGATGTAATATTCATATGAGTAGACTATATTAATGTTAAAATTCACAAAGTTGAGGCAAACAAAAATTTAATACGATTAATAAAATGCAAAAAGTACGAGTATATTGAAAACTTAGAAACGATATTTTAATAGCTTTCAAAAAAAGATAATTAATTTAATTTTAATGATTTTATACCTAGCTCAATCGTAATAGTAATTACTATTATTATTTTATGTTTTTGTATAGCTAAAGCTCTTTTTTATATATTAGGTTATATAAGTTAGGTATATCGCCTGAAATTCAAAATTAAACCAGTCAAGATAGGAACCAAATTTCGTTCAAAATGTAAATGTAGTTGGTCATAATAAAACTTACCAAATTAAAATAAATAAAAAATAATATCTTGCACTAATCCATGATGTTGTGCGCACAGCATTTTGGCCAGGTTATCCCTTATTTACACCTGTTTTGAAAGAAAATTAACTTGGAAATATATTGAACGAACTTTGATCTATGAGTAAATATGCTTTCATTTTGATTTTTGATTTTCTTTTTTTTTCTCTTTAATGAGCAGGTAATTTATTAGGTACTTCACTTATTTATTAATTTAACAATTAAATTTTTTTATTTATTCTTTTGAACTTAAAAATAAATTAAGAAACTAAAAAAACTTATATTAAGAAAAATACACAAAAAAAATAATTAAATAAAACTGCTGCAGATAAATGATGAACATTTACAAAGCGAGATGGGATGGCCCTTCGAAAGCGGATAGCAGCTTAATCCGATGGTAGAAGCTCTCTTTGCAACTATCGTAAGAAAAGGTATCGGGTAATTTGTTTTTTTTTTTTTCACCAGAGTTTAACAGTTAGGTGTTCTTGCACATCGGGGTTTTGACAAAGACGAAATTTGAAGAAGAATACACAGGTTGGAAAGCGACACGTAAAATGATGACGTCACTGAAGTACCCCCGTTTTTTGTTTTCTTTTGAATAGGCAAAGTACATGCATGTAGGGAATTTTACTGTAGATTTTTAGTTCTCTCTTTTTTTTCTTTTAATTAGAATTTTAGACGAATGTTGGACGAAAGTTATAAGACGGAAAATGGCTTTTTTTTCGCTTTTCCAAACCATTAATGGGACGATTGGGGACTTTTCGCTCTGAACACGTGAACACTGAACAAGTGGGGTATTATAGTTTTTGGTTTAAAAAAAAAATGCTTTATATTTTATTTTAAGAGATTGTTCGATTTCTCTTTGATTTTAGTTTTTTTTCTAGGTACGAGTAAATTCGACACTTTAATATTTTTCAACATTCACTTGCGAAACGACTGGATAAAAGAATAGGGCAACACGTGTGATACTTTTTAGTTATTTTAGCTTCATTTTTTGTATTCTTTCCCGAAGGATGCATATAATTAAGTTTTGCACGAAATCGATTATTTTCGTTATTTAGACTTTTTCTTGTAAATTTTAATTTAAAGGTATTCGTTTTTATGAACCACGCGGTTTTTTTTTTGAGGTCTTCCGCGGGAACGGTCCGTGTCTTCCGTCGTGTTTGAAGTCGTACATCAGAATGCCCGAACAGAGAATCGAGCTCGCTATTCGAAGACCTTGGTAATGTGAATTCCACAATCCACAATGATGGCACACTTCCGGGACCTCTGATATATCGAAGGACTTTAACCAAAGATATACAATTAGTATTTCAAAAATTGTTTTTGAATTTATTAATAATAAATGTGAGATCTGTAAACCTTTTTAGTCAAAATCCTCCGAGATACAGGGTACCGGAAGTCCTCCATCATCGCACACACTCGCATCTGTGGATGTTAATTAATTCTCTTTTTTTGTGTAAGACGGACTCGTGCACTATATTAGCTGAATAGCTGCAACTCTTAAGAGTTCAAAAGAGATCTCATTAAGAGGATTATTGATAGACAATTCTAAATTTCTATTCTATCGATCATTCTCCATTTGATTGACTCTAAGGGGTCTGTATTGGAGCCATGATTTACTAAATGGATTTTAACCAAGATGATTCGTGTCGAAATTTCCTAAAGTTCCATATTTTTCAAAATTTAACGGCAACTTAATTCAATTTAATTAAAAATTCACTGGGGCGTATGAGTGATTTTTTTTGTTTTAAATTTACCTAAAGAAGCTAACTCGTATAGAGGTTTCCTACAAAGAGCTTATTTGTTGTAACAAAATTCATAATTTGCTTATGTAACAGTTTTTCTAGCACTTTTGATAAAAACGGTAGTATCGAAATCGGCCTAAATTCTTTTGACGATAAACGCGAATCAGATTTCTTAAGGACAGGTATAATCTTGGCGGTTTTCCAAATGGTCGGGAAAAATGAAGTCATTATAATAGTATTAAATATATGTGTCAGGGCTGGGAGAATGTGAGGTAAGATCATTTTGATAAAATTTGGATGTATTTCATCTAAGCTTGTAGCCGATGATTTGATTTTAAGCACAGCGTTTAGAACTTCCACATCATCTACCCTTTGAAATTCAAACGTTGGTCTGTCAATAACCCGACTTCCATATACCGGGTCAACAACCGGTAACGCAACCGGATCGTCAAGCAAATTGACATTATTGTTGTAAACATTTTGATTGTTCTGGACTTTTGCAAATTCTCCATTGAGTAGATTAGGGCATACATCCAAAGGACTGTGCTGTTTCTGTTTACCAACACCGAGCGTTTTAATATTCTGCCATAGAGTTTTCGATGGAAGGTTTTTGTCGAGACGTTGTGAGTACAGTCTATATTTTGCTTCTCTAATTTTTGTGCACACCTCTTTTCTCAACAACCTAAATATGGAGAGCATTTCAGGAAGACGAAACCGTTTCCAGCGCTTGTAAGCCTGATCCTGTTGATTTATTAAGCATAGAATTTCACCCGTAAACCATGATTTTGTTGCCTTACTTGTGAATTTGACTTTAAGAGGTATGTGTTTGTTGAATAGTTGAATCTGGATAGTAGATTGATATCAAATTGTACTTTCATACAGTCAGTAACATTTTGTATTTTTAAAAATATCTTTAAATTATCTGCAAAGATTAATGAATCACAAAATTTCAAAACACAAACAATATCTTCTATAAATTAGATAAATACCAGAGGCCCAAGGTGACTATATGGCCTATGGGACACACGATAGACAATGTATATACCTTGAAAAATTCTAATCGATCACTACTCTTTGGGTTCTACCAACTAAAAATAAAGAGATTCAATTAAGCATTCAAGAATGAAAACCTAAAATTTCTAGTTTTTTTTTTATCATAACTCTATGATTGACTAAGTCAAAGGCCCTGCTGAAATCGGTGTAAATTAAAAATAGAAATGATGTTTTTGAAACCTGAATATTTCGAAAACTATTAAGCTGACTGTTTTGAAACTTCATACCTAAAACATTCCCAATACTATGTGTCTAAAAGGTAGTTGCTTTATTTAAAAAATAAAGGCACCTATACAATAGAAATAGAAATGAACCTAGCTGTGACCCTCAAGTCGCTTTATCTAAATGCCCTGAATTATCTGAATTATTATTTTCGACATAGTTAAAGCTAACAACTTGCCCTAGAGGACACATTTCAATTTGAGAGTTTGAGTTTAGATAACAAACTGACTTTTAACGAATTCGATGCGCTATCTGATTCCATATTAGCAATAGTTACACATTGCCAATTGAGACGGACTAAATAACTCTGTTCTCAATGAAATGAAAACTTTTATCCCTAATAGGACAGTTAGTTCCAAAGTGAATTCTTGCTATGCTTATGGCTGTAAAGAAGTTAAAAGAGTTAAGCTTCTGATGCTACAAAACAAACCCTACTGAAGAAAACCTGAAAAAGTACAGGCAAATGAGAAATACCTGCACTGATGCTCATATTCGAAGAACAAAGTTGTACCATCACCAAACTATACTTAAAAAAATACTACAATGTCCCAAAGTAAGTAAAACTTTTGGTCTTTTTTAAAATATGTTTAAAACAGTTTTAAGTCATCGGTTCCAAGACTTGTTCACAATAACACTCCTTTTCTCAGCTCGCAAGAAAAAGCAAATTTGCTTGAAGTGCAGTTTGCTGCTAATCGTAGTTTGTCATACAGTGTTATGACTCTTCCTGTACTTGAGAGTGTCAATGGTTCTATGGGAAAAATCTCCTTTCGCACTCGCACAGTCGCAAGATTATTGTATATCCCCTTTAGCTTTGAAGAGATATTCTTCTGCGCTGCCAAAACCATTGTGTAAGCTCTTATTTCTTTCATACTCGTTGGGAATTTTTGCGAGTAGATGAAAAACGGCATTTGTCCAGCCGGTCCTTAAAAAAGGCGAATTTTAACACCCCTCCAATTACCAACCAATTGCACTAATACTAACGAAAGCTCTTAAATGGCGACAGTACGGCTTTCGTAGCAAAAGGTCGACTGATAAACTGATGGGATATCTCACCGAAAAGTGGAACCAATCCTTACATCAATTTGGAGAAACAAAATTAAATAGTTGCGCTTGATATTTCTTAAGCATTTGATAGTGTTTGACATGAAGCTCTTTTATTGAAAATGTGTGCATTTGTCAGTCTCTTCTTCGTTAAATTATAAATTACCTTTTGGACCGCTCAATTTGAGTCTGATATTCAGAAAATAAATGTTGGTATGCCCCAAGGCCCCGTTTTGTATGCAACACTCTTCATTATCTTCATAAATGATCTCTCGTCTGAAACTTCTAATCCACTTCATTGTTTCGCTGACAATAGCACCCTCAGCTTTTCATATTCGTTTCCAGACTCACAACCCTGTTCTTCGGCTGGGGGACTGGAACACCAGCCTATGCTAAGCTCAATAGATTCCGATTTCGACAGCATTATACATTGGGCTACTAATAACCGCGTGGAATTAAATGCTTCGAAAACACAAAGCTGTCTTCTGTCGGCCAAGCGAAGTATACTTCCCATGTCTTGCAGCACGTACATCAAAGAAAAACTGAAAATCTGTCCATAGTCGCTATGTGTGTTAATGAAATAATGACCATCTCTTATGGAATGATCATATATTCGACGAAGCTAAAAATGCAGCGAAATACTTAGCATTTCTTAAAAAATGCAAGAAATTCTTTTCCCCTTCTGATCTGGCTACAATCTATAAGGCAGTCATACATCAGCCCAAAACTTGAATATAACTCTGATATCTCCTCTGGTGCCCCTATTACTCATTTGAACCTGTTGGAGAGAATTGAGAATAGAGCTCTAAGATTTATTGGAAAAACATCCATTACGGAAACTTTTATTTTTCTTAAACATCGTTTCCCATCTTTCATTGTCTTATCGCTTTTTCTATCAACAATGTTCAATTGAAATAACCGGTTGCATTCCCCCCCTCAAACAATTCCGCTGTAATACTCGTCTAGCTGTGAATGCTTATCAGTTTACCCTTGAGCCTCACTTCGAACGTACTGTCAAATAAAGAGGTTATTTCTTTAACCGCACTATTAGAATATGGAATACTTTGCCCCCCTCAATGTGATACACAAGCTTTCAAGACCAATGTGCATCCACATCTCCTACTTAATCCTCTCCACTTTACTTGAATCTTTACCTAAACGCTCGCACTGTGTTACACCATAACTTTATAAGGGTAGTCATAATTTTGAGTAATGAGTGTGTGCAAATTATAAAAAAAAATCGTTTATTTTTAAAATTTCTCGGCATTTCCTTCATATAATGTAAATAATTTATTAATAACTAAAACTATAAAAAAGATACCTAACTTAAATCTTTATATCATTTTCTTAAGTTAATATATAATAAGAGAATCAAAAATGACAGATGACTATTATATTTTCTTCAACTTCCAAATTGAATTTATTAAAACCACCACCACTACATAAGTACCAAGTAGTACCACCCACAACAAATTGAAGCTTAACTATCTTTTTTTGGTCCAACTATCATATTTAATCTAATGACTTCGGCGTGGGTTCAGGTTCATTTAATAAATACCATATCTTAGTTCGGCAGCACAGTGAACTTCAACACTTAACCTGCGACATTCGTTCACAGTACTTAAAGCCATTAACTAAGTTAAATGCAACCAAAGCATCGTATTAAGTTTCCTCATAACTTAATTTTCGCTCAACAATCGCCCATATACACTACATAGATATTTTGGGTGTACGTACACGATACCACCATACATTTTGATCATTTTATTATAACTTTCAACAGCGTCAAGAGAAAAGCAAAATTCCTGAGTGAACCCTTAGCCACTATACCTTACAAATATACCCCCATTCCAGGATTCCTAATTTCATTTCACAGGTTGCAAAAACTTAACTATGCGAAAGGGAAACTTCAGTCCGTACTTTTGCGGGCGCTTCTGTGTGAATGTATGAAAGTCAGGAAAAGGAGCAGTACATCTTCTTTGTTCAGGGTGTGATTTGAAAAAAATGCAAATTAGTCCTTCATATGGGCTCCACATTGCTAAGGGGCTCCGGTAGCTCAGAGTATTTTTTCATAATAATCATGATAATCCTTTCGCCATTTAAAAGAAGTACTTTCAAATATAAATACTAATCTTCTCCAATTATGCCGTCTTCTCCCCATTTCAAACTATGAATAGCTTTATGATCTGCCGAACCCAGCGTGGTGTGAGTTGCTGTACCTTTTTGCCAGACAACTCGACCAATTTCGACCAAACTATACAGAAACAGTCTCTGGGAAATGTCAAAAATTGGCAGTTGAATCTTTGAATCGTTCGTCTTTTAGACACTCGAATATAGCTGTGTGGATTCTAATTAAATTAGTTTGTTCTCAAAGCTCAGCTGGGCAGGAAGCGATGAATTTATAATAGTTTATTAACATAAGGTATCAAATCGCATGAGTTTTTATAAAAAAATAAACATTAAACCCTTACGTTACGCTTCAGTTTAATAAAACGCCAAGAAACAAGTTCCCACACAAAAATGTATGTGTAAATGTAAGTCCAGCCACGTCTATGACACGGTTTCAATGAGAAAGAACCCACAATTCAACCAACTATACTCGCTGGAACTTTGTGGTTTGTTTCGGAGCGCACAAATCTTCAACAAGCAAATATCAACTGCAAATCTTTCTGTTATTTACTTTTTTTCAAGTTTCTCTTGGTTTTGGGGTTGTAGGAGGTGTGCGTGCGGATGGGGATCTAACAGGAAATCCCAACAGCAGCGAGGTTGGATGTTCTTAAGCTGTCACCACATTTTCACCACTATATTATTGTGCCTGCGCTATCCTAACCAACTAAGAGTTACAAGATTGTGTGCCGAGCAAGAGTGCCGAGAATCCTTTGAGAAGTACACAAGCATTCATGGTCGAAAACTCAAAAGAACGACGAAAAGGAAAGCTTCATGGGCTGGGAAGGAAGTAGAAGTTAGAGTGTGTATGGATGTGTTCTTACTTGAGTTCCCACAAAGCACAAGTAATTTAAAGTAATTTACCACCAAGTAGTGATGAAGAGCCAGTATCTGCTTGCCCTTTAGAACAAGCAATCCCTTGAACAGGCATTTAGCATCCAACATGCTTGAATACCATGCTCCGTAGCTGCCAGCAACACAGCCCCAAGTTATTTACCTCAATCATTCCTGGTTTATTCGACAGGTAAAACTATTCCGTTGAGACCAAAGACGACAAAGAAGAATCACTTGAGTTCTAGGAACCATTTCGTTGTAGTCAAGCTCATTGCCATCAGAGACAGGACAAGTAAAGTTGATGAAATTAAGTTTCGGGACTACCAAAAGTGCAACTTCCTGAAAAGTCACCGCATATTCCTTGTTGCACATCATCGCATCGATGTGCCAAACTATTGTTCGGGAGGTAATAATTATTTTGGCAAAAACTTTAAGGTTAAAAGTTTCGGAGCGTGTTGGTTCCGGATTCCAGTGCCATCTTTTGCTTATAGTTTTTCCTAACAGCAACCGACATACAGTACGGTGGGTTATAATTTGAAAAAAAAATTGCTTGAACCTTAGGCAAAATAAAACTTGAAAAATAAACTTTTTGCAGAGCCAGAGGCTTTTACAGTCAAATGATTGTATTGATTAATTGTTGAATACTTGATAGATATACCTCAGATTCAATTTATTTTTTTTATTCACCTGAAATCAATATATGTATGTATTTACTCGTAGTCGTATATATATGTTTATGTATATATAACGTAAATAAATAAGAGACCTGTTACGAATGGCAACCCTGGAAATTCGTGCTGAATACGAAACAATATGACGATCATGTAAAATGAAATGTATTTTCTCAGTCTCGATCGGTAGCGCACCGTGAGAGCAAATATTTCAAGGTCCGGAGAACGGATATAATAAAAGTGGTTTTTTTTATATAATTTTTCCCACGTTAAAAATTCGTTGTCTTTTTATTTAAATCGGATCTAAAACAAGACCATTACGGTGCGTGCTGTTGGCAGGAATGGAGGAGACATACAATTTTCTGCAACGATTTTCATAACAAGAAATATATTTGGAAGATTTGTAACTTTCTTGCAAAAGGCAGTAGTCTCCTGAAAAACTTTTTAACAGCGGCTTAGAATCGAAGCCAAGGCCTTCTGCCTGACAATCCAGTACACTTACCATTATTCTAAGGGACACTAATAGATGTATGATGTATTTAAATATTACACAAAAAATATGAGCACATAATTTTTCACATTATTTCTTTGGGTTGGTTGGTGTGCAATTTGCAGATCATTCTGCCCCACTGTGTATATAACACACAAGTTCAAGAACAAATGCATTCAATTTGTGTATTCCAGAGGGCGGTAAACACATGAAATAACATTTGTTTGCATTCAATCCCGATAGGAAAAACTATGTAAAAAGAGGAATGTATTTGTATGATTAATAGGAAATTGCTTATACCACTAGAAAGTTTAAATTTGGAAGAAATTAGCTGTAGAGAATTGTTAAAGTTAAAAAGTTAAATTTTAATGACAGTTTCCTACACTTATTTATAACAGTTCTATTGCTGGAAGGAGAAAATAGTGGTCATGGATACTTGAATGATACATAGTTATTATGTATGTATCAAAACATATACAAACAAAATCAAAATATAGGTAATGCATCAACTTTGAAAAACGTTGAAACAAAATAGCATCTAACCTTTCTCCACTGAAAATTGGCAAGGGATGGCCTCATCTTGAATTTTATGAATTTTAGATGTAAAATCAATTATCTTGATCAAAATTAGTTTTACGTGAAATATTACTAACTCACTTAATTAAGGTGGCACTATAGTCAAGAGCGGAACAGAGCCTCAACCAACAAGTTGCTTCCAACTATTTCGGTTTCTAGATAACTGTATCTTATTTTGCAACTCAAATTGATTGAGGTCCTCTTATCTTAAGCCACTCGATTCACTCGATTTTAGGATGCAATCAAAGATTTACCGGGCTAGCATTTGTGCACAAAAGAAAGGCATATCGGCTTGCCGCTCTTTCATGCAATTATTAAATAATTAGACAAATTTAAAATATTTTTTTAAATTAGACGTTTTTAAAATTATTTATTTTATTAATTTCATTGAAAATTCCATGAATGTTTCACACTTCACTATTTATCATTTTATTTATTACAGTTTGCATATCATATCTTGGCTGAGCGACCTATACCACTTAAATTTCGACAACAACAATTAAGAGCATCGTTGAGAAACTAAGAGTACAACTGCGAGAATTCAGCTGCTAACATCTAACTATTCAACAGCCAATACACACTAGAATATACTTTCCAGAATAAGGTCAGCTAGAATCAATAAGCCACCATAATTTAGCTGGTAAAATATATACCTACACTTAAATTTGGGTGCTAGAATCTATACGCTTGAATCTCGCCAATAGAATTTAGCCGGCTAGAATATATTCACCCCTATTACAGAATTCGGCGAATCAGCTAAAGTGACATTTTCAAATAATTTGTTTGCTATTACTGAATCCGACGAAAGAAAGTTCAACGAATGTCGGTAACAATCCATCCCTTCACCACCGACATTCTGTTCAAATTATCTGGTATTATTAAATCCGCAGTCCATTCGCACTCCACACAATTTCTATCATATTACATTCGTGCCAATTTTGAGACGAATCTGAAGTGAATTTTTAATTAAACGAAAAAAAAAAAAACAAAAATTAACAATGGAAAGCACAAAAATGTAATTCAAAAGTTTATCATAATGAATGTTTAAGTGTTTATTACACAAATTTTAATAGAAAACGGATAGCTAATTGGAACCAATTTAGAGAAATGGTGGAAATGATGAAGACGCAACCGGACATAGCCAAAAATCTAACAAAAAAAGAAGAAAAAGTACGCGGTTGATATTGATCCCCCATGCAAGCACTAACCACGCTGCTTGATTTCACAGATCGATAGCGATGCTATTATACTGACAGCGTTCGATAGGAAAGTTCATAAATGATAAGGTAATTTTAGGAATCGCCATTGTAGTTCATCCGGCGAATTTCATAATTCAGTTTTACAGCGGATGCGAAAGGTCAACGGATTGAGTTTACTCAGCGGGAGCAAAATTCTGCGAATTCTGTAATCGACATGATTATTTTACATTAAAATTTATTCAGTTAGAATTTAGCTGCTAAAATCAAGCCGCTAGACGTAGAAGACTGTGATCTAGTCGCAAGATTTATACAGCTAGATTCTATTCCACTGAATCTATCCAGTAGTTTCTAATCGGAGAAATTTCAGCCATATTTGTTATACCTAATTATTTTGTACGTTAATTGTAAATAATGCAAGAAAAAAATTTAAATCGTTGAAGCAAATTTAAAAAAAAATAAAAACTTTTTTAGAAGATGTTATAAAATATCATTAAAATCCGTTATATTGATAGTGAGAAAGTCAAAAATTAAAAAATGAATTCTTTCTAAAATTGTCTTGTATTAAATGACAGATCGTACAAATTAGGTAACGCAACACAATTTGTATCAAAATTATTGAAGCTGTTTTTGAGAAAAATAAGACCTTCGGTTATGAAGCATTTGCATGGTAGTTAGCATTATTTTTTAATAAAAGAACATTTATTTCTTAATCTTTTAGATACTCTTCGGGACAAGTTTAAAAAAAATCGAGCATATATGGTTTTTAAAAATAAAATGAATAAAAAATAGTTTGGAAAATTCATCAGGAATTCCATTTTTATTGGAAGCTTGTAACGAATCTCTAAAAAAACTATCACATAATTTATTGGATTTGGTGATAGCTTTTTTCGAGATTCGTTAAACTTTTTTATTACGAAATAATTCGTGATAGGGCTAAATATTTTCTTTAATTCTGAAATAAATTTTATATCACAGATGCCGTTGATGTTTCCCTTAAGAAATAACAACCATATCATAGGAATAATCAAAAAAAAAGCTAAAACTAAATTTTAAACAAAATTGTGCAAAGTGTTTAGGCTGCAATCGAACAGACGGAGAGACAGAATTGTAAAACTCACTTTTTTCGTCTTCTCTGATATCGTAATGTCAAGTGTGATCAAAATCTCGAGTCCGTTTTTTTTAATAATGCACATAACTTTGCAATATGGTTTAGTATAAGTAAAAATGAGATAAAAGGGGTGATACTTGAATTTTCTTATAGAATATTTAATTTTTTTTAAATAAAAATTTTTAAATAAAAAAAATTAAATCAAGACTTTACTGACAGTACCTAACATAGAAACATTTTGTTTATTTTTGACTTTTTCATTATCGATATAACGGATTTAAATGAAATTTTGTATAGCTTCTAAAAATTAAAAAAAAAAAAAAAAAAAAACAAATTTAAAACAAAATATTTTTTTTGTTCGTTTTTGGAGACTTAAATCAATGGCGCAAAATCTTAAACGTTGCTCGTTAAAGGAATAAAACCGGCTCTTCTTAACGCAGTCGTTTAGTTTGGAGACTTTGTCTAACTTTTGACTATTTTAAACATGTTAAACAACTCTTCTAACTAATGTGGGTTTCACAACCGAACTTAAACGAACTTGTGCTGAACAACCCAATTTGACAGATAAATATCTCAAACACAACTACCCAAAAAAAAGAACGCAAACAACTTCGAACCAAATGATTTTTCGCAGAAAAAAATAAATTTTGTATAATACCTATGTATACGTACAGTTTTGATTGTTTATACATATTCATATTTACATTTTTTTCGAAATTTTATAAAACATTTTTTATCTCAAAAACTTTTCGACAGATTTTTTAGAAAAAATTCAAAAAATTTCATTTAGTTAAAGCTAGATAAAGGTTGAAAATTTGTTTTGAGTAGTGGTTATTAACGGTACCGCCCTAGAACCAATTTTTTTGTTTTTGATTTCTCAAAACCGGTTCAACCGATTTATATAATTTGTTTTATGCTAAGGCTCCCCAATATTTTAAATATAGTATCTATTGTGTATTCAAATTTTCCAAAAAGAATTGTTTGGATTTAAAAAAAATCAAATTTTTTGTTTCAAAATTCAATTTCTGGGAAACTCTATGCTTGATTTTTTTTAAAACTTGACAGTTAAAAGTTTTTTAATAAAATCCACAAGATCTGAGGAAAAAAATTCATTTTAACTGAAAATATCGGCACCCACTATAGAAATGTTAAAAGATGGTTATAGAATAAAAACGGCGCTAAGAATTTTAATAATTTTTTTTCTTTAAATTAATTCTTATGATCTATAATTGAGATATTACTAACTATATTTCGAATTTCTCACTATTGACAAAATGGATTTTAATGAAATTTTGTATAGAGAAGCTTCTAAGAAGTTTAAAGAACATTGCGTTTCAAAACTTAAGAAAAAATATTTTTTGAATTTTTGAAAAAAAAAAAATCAATTTTTTTTTGAAAATTCGATATTTCAAAAATGGGTCAATATTTTGTATTGAAATTTTAGTTTTATTCCTGCAAACCACTACAACGACTTATAATTTCTTAACATTAATTCATATTTGCCTAAAAAATCACATGGCTTATGCACAGTTTTCTTTAGAAGCATTACATTTTTTAAATTCTTGGTTTTATAAATAGGAGCAAGTTTGTGCGACACAGTAGTGCATTTTATTTTAGATGCAAATGAAGTATATATCGCTAATTCACTAAATAAAACTCAATTTTGTTGTTGCAAGGTGCAAATTATTTTAGCAATACACGTACATGCATATGCACAGAGGCGTATTTAAGGATTTGGCGCCCCGGGCTGAGAAATTTTTCCGCCCCTTAGAACAATGAAAATAAAGCAATAAAATTAATACTGAAAAAACACAAAATGCTAAATATTTGATGTTTTCAATTTTTTTTTTCTGTGTGTATATTGATTACAAAATTCATTAACATTAGATTCGTTATCTAATTTTTTTGTCAGTTCAGCTTCTATATTTAATAAAGCTAAACTATTGTGGCGTTCTTCGCTAATGCGAGACCTTTAATAGTTTTTACTTGCGATATAGGTACTATAGGGCAAGTTCTGCATTTGGAAAAAAAATCGAATTCGAGATTTTGATCAAAGTTGACATTACGATGATAGCGAAGACGAAAAAAGTGGGTCCGACAATTCCGTCTGTCTGTCTGTATGTCTGTATGTCTGTTCCTCGAACTACAGCCTAAACTACCGGAGGTATTTTCTTCAAACTCGGTAGTTAAGGGTCCTCGGTGATTCCCTAGAGGAGAAATTGAATTTTTTTAGCTCTAAAACTAACGGTACCCCCCATACACCCGTAATGCAAAATATTATTTATCTCGAAAACGGCTCTAACGATTTTGATAAAAAAAATTAGGTGTGATATTATGAACATAAGCTACATTTTGGTCAAACAAAATTTTGGGGCAAAATGTTATTAGGGGTACCTGCCATAGACCCGTTTTTTTTTATTTTCGACTTTCTCATTAACGGCTCTAAGGATTTTAACCCAAAGTTTTCAGCAGAAGTCCCCTTAAGTTTAAAATAATATTGTATATAAAAATATTCGAAAAAACATTTTTTTTGAAAAATTTTTTTTTTTTAAATCAATATTTTCAAAACCTACGAACGATTATTTTTTGAAATTTTTTCCTAAAATCAATATTATTTAATACTTAAAATTCGCATTTCACATTTTTTTCTTGAAAAATTTTAGAGAAATTTCTTATATAAAAAATTTATTTATTAATAATACGTTTTTTTTAAAGTTTATTTGCATAAATTCATACTTTTCCGGAAACCAGACGGCAATTTTATGCATTTGAACATTATTATCTCATTAAATCCATGTTTTGTATTTATAAAATGACATATCTTAAATTCCAAAGTACTTTTACATAAGAGCAAATTCGTGCGATCCAGTCGTGCATTTTATTACTTGCGACTTATAGGTACTATAAGGCAAGTTATGCATTCGTAAAAAAAATCGAACTCGAGATTTTGATCAAAGTTGACATTACGATGATAGATAGCGAAGACTAAAAAAGTGGGTCTCGCAATTCTGTCTGTCTGTCTGTCTGTCCGTTCGATTGCAGCTAAACGGCTCAGCCGATTTTCGTCAAACTTGGTAGATATGGGTTTTAATTTTTTACCCCCGGATGTTTTTTATTTGATTTTTTAGGACCAAAAATAACGATACCTGCCATACGATTTTTTTTCGAAATTTTACAAACATTTTTTTTTATCAAAAACTGTTCGACAGATTTTAAAAATAAAAACACAAAAAAATTTCATTTAATTAAACCTAGGTATTGGATGAAAAAAATTTTCCGAAAAATGGTTATTGAGGGTAACCCCCAAGGAACTCTTTTTTTTGTTTTTGATTTTCTCAAAAACGGTACAACCGATTTTGATAATTTTTTTTTTGCTAAAGCTCCCCAAATAAATAGAATTGTGTACTCAAATTTTCAAAAAAAAAAATTTTGGATTTTAAAAAAAAACTTCAATTTTTTTATTTCAAAACTCAATATTTCGAAAACCCCCTGCTAGATTTTTTTTAAACTCGATAAATAAAAGTTTCTCAATAATATCTACAAGATGTGATAAAAAAAATTTTATTTTACCTGAAAATTAAGGTACCTACCATACAAATGCTAAAAATTAAAGAAAAAAATGGTTTTCAAAAATCGTATTTTTCTCGAAAACGGTTCCGAGAATTTTGCTAAAATTTTTTTTCTTTCAATTAATTTTTACGATCTTTAATTTAATAAAAAAAATTTTGAAATTAAGATATTACAGCTTGTACCTACCATAGAACCATTTATTCGAATTTTGAATTTCTCATTATCCACATAACGGATTTTAATAAAAAATTTTATAAGCTTCTAAAAAGTCTAGAACACATTGAATTTCAAAACTTAATATTAAATATTTTTTAAATTTTTGAAAAAAAAATCAATTTTTTATTTTTTTGAAAATTCAATATCTCAGAAATGGCTTAATATTTTTTTGCAAATTTAATTTTCATTCGAACAATAATAAAAACTTTAAATTGGCGTACCAAAATTTTTTCTTAAGTTTGTATATAAAAGCTTCTTTTTTTTTTAAGAAACCACTACAACGACTTATAATTTTTGTTCCTGCATAAATTCATATTTGCATAGCATTCTGTTTTTATCTCTTACTCTACGAGTACTAAAAGAATTTAAAAAAATAATTTTATCCTTATGAACAGTTTTTTCAAATAACATTCGTATTTAAAATTCCTAGTCTATTACATAGGAGCAAGTTCGTGCGACCCAGTCGTGCATTTTATTTTTTTTTTCGTTTCAATAACGAAAACGATCTTTCTGCACTACAATTTGTCACTGTAGTGCACAAGTATATTCTTAAAGCAACCTCAGCATATGGAAATGCTTCCTTCAATTCTTTTTCTCCTATATTTAAGCTGCCTTAAACTCATATTTTCAGTGTTGTTTTGCTCCAGAAAATGTTTAAGTAAGACACTCTTCTTGAAAATCTTTCCCAAATCCCAATATCAACCGGGTATAATTTGTAAAGAGTGGTTCCATTTTTTCAAATTGCTTCTTTACTCATGTGATCAAACTTAAATAAAACCATTTGTTATTGCTTCATAGGATGAATTTCATTTCAGCGCACTCAAAAATTGGTCGCAAATAAGAATGAATGTATTTATTTTGAAATTTTCACGACCACAAAAAAGAACCTCCGCTTCGCGACGATTTTTTTTTATCCATTTTGTTGTTTTCAGAGGTTTTGCTTTTTCCCATCTCTTAAAAATCATCAAAGCATTCTCGTTTTTCTCTCACAAACGATATGAGTGCCTCGTAGAGCCTGGACACAGTTTTCAAGACCTTGAATTTTTTTGATACAATATAGAATTGCTTGAGTATAGAACCCCAAAATTGAGACAATATTGCTGCTGGGACAAGTTAGCACGATACTAAAAAAATAAAATAGGTATTCGACGATTTTAACTTCAGTAAAATGTTAGAGATAGCATGATGCTAAATTTAATTAAAGTTAGCAAAATCGTCTTTTTAACCTAGTATTATACTAAAATATGTAGTTTTAACATCGTAATGATTCGACTAAAATTTTGCGCCAATAGTTTTTAAAATAATACCTCCCCTTTTATTTATCCATCATTATAAGCTATGTATTGTACAAGAAAAACAAACATTATATTGTTTCTTAAGTCGTTCAAAACTTTTGACGAAGGGAAGGGTATTTGTACCTACATAGAGACACGAGTCAGCCAAAACTAAAAAAAAATTGCTGAATGATTTGCTAGGTATATAAAAAAATACAATTTTGTGTGTGACCTTATACTCGTATCTCAAATCCGGCTTGATGGATTTTTATAATTTTTTTTAATAAAAAGTGACACTTTGTAGGTAGATGGTTTAGAAACAAAAAAACTAAGATCCGTCCAGCCAAAGTTTTTCTAGTGAGTGCCATGTTACATGTTACTCTCTCACAGCTGGACATTCACGGCACTGCAAACATTGTTATGCTTGAAAAACTCAAAAAATCGCATTTTTTTAAATATGTGTATTTTTTGTTTATCCCTTAAAAATATTTTGTTTGTATGTTTTGAAAGTTCAATTGCTTCAAAAAATATTATTAATTGGCCAATTGCTAGGGGCGGCTTGGGTCCTTCTGCTTGAATGTTTTGAAAGTTCAATCGCTTAAAAAAATATTATAAATTGGCCGCCCCTAGCAGCGTTGCCGCCCGGGCTGTAGCCCTTTTAGCCCTAGGGTAAATACGCCCCTGCATATGCATACATACATATGTATGTCTGTAACAATATTGCAAAGATAAAGATCGTAGAGCACTTTTGCACGATCTTATAAAAATTCGATATCGATATTATTAGATACTTGCGACTTATGGGTACTATAAGGCAAGTTATGTATTCGTAAAAAAATCGAACTCGAGATTTTGATCAAAGTTGACATTACTAAAAAATGGGTCTTGCAATTTTTTCTGTCTGTCTGTCTCTTCGACTACAGCCTAAGCCGCTCGGCTGATTTTCTTTAAACTTGGTAGATAACATTTTTATTTTTTTCCCCCACACATTTTTTTCTTTTTTTTTTAAGATCAAAAATAACAGTACCTACCTTACGAATTTTTTTCGAAATTTTATAAATATTTTTTTTTCTCAAAAACTGTCCAACAGATTTAAAAAATAGAAATACAAAAAAATTTCATTTAGTTAAAGCTAGGTAGTAGTTGAAAAAAAAATTGCGAAAAATGGTTATTAAGGGTACCCCATTGGAACCATTTTTTCGTTTTTCATTTTCTCAAAAACGGTACCACCGATTTTGATAATTTTTTTTTGCTGAAGCTCCTCAAAAACCTAAATTGAATTGTGTATTCAAATTTTCGAAAAAAAAACTTCAAAATTTTTTTTCAAAACTCAATAAACTTGATAAATAAAAGTTTCTTAATATAATCTACAAGATGTGAGAAAAAAAATATTTTACCTAAAAATAAAGGTACCCATACAAATGTAAAAAAAAAAAAAAATGGTTTTCAAAAATCGTGTTTTTCTCGAAAACGGCGCCTAGAATTTTGATAAATTTTTTTTTCTTTCAATTAATTTTTATAATCTTTAATTTAATAAAAAAAAATTTGAAATTAAGATATTACAGCTTGAACCTATCATGGAACCATTTTTTCGAATTTTGAATTTCTCATTAATGACATAACGGATCTTAATGACATTTTTTTAAGAGATGTTTCCAAAAAGTTTAAAAATTATTTTATTACAAAACTTTAAGAAAAATATTTTTTTGAATTTTGAAAAAAAAATCTATTTTTTTTTTTTGGAAAATTCAATATCTCGAAAATGGCCCGATATGTTTCTTAGTAAATTTAATTTTTATTCGAACAATAATAAAAACTTTAAATTGGCATACCAAAAATGTTTTCTTAAAAATGGTTTAAAGTTTTTTTATAGATATTAAATCTTATTTTTTTAAGAAACCACTACAACGGCTTATAATTTTTGTTCTTGCATAAATTCATATTTGCATAGCATTCTGTTTCTATCTCTTACTACTCGTACTAAGAGTTTAAAAAATAAAATTTATCCTTATGAACAGTTTTCTCTAGTTACATTCATTTTTAAATTCCTAGTCTATTACATAGGAGCAAGTTCGTGCGACCCAGTCGTGCATTTTATTTTTTTTTCCACAATAACAAAATCTTAAAAATTAGCATACTGAACATTTTATTTGAAAATAACTTAATTATTGTTGTTATTGCATAAATTCATATTTGTTATGAAATGACATGTTTTTAGGTGAAATTACTCCGGAAGTTTTTTAGCCATTTAAAAATTTATAATTTGCTTATAAACATTATTGTCTAGTAAAATAATTTTTGTACATTCCAAGTCCTTTAAAAATAAGAACAAGTTCGTGCGACCCGTCATACATTTAATTTAATTGATTACCTTTATACAATTTTAGCAAAAAAAACTCTGTTTAAACTTTCTATGAAATTTACAAAATTAAATAATTAACAAGTGTGAATACTTTTCCCATATCTCTACGCGAAGATTAATTTTTAAAATGTCAGATCTTATTTATTTTAGACACAACGCATTTACTGCAGTATTTATTTTTAATTTACTGAAAGTGAGTAAACTTTTTAGCCAAGCAAACTTAAATATGTATTATGTGGAAATCGGTTCATTTCACGTTATGTTCTATTGAATTTCAAAGCTTACCTTCTACAGCATCACAACTTTAACATTCTTCAAAAATTACCTTGGGAAAACAATTTATGTCGAGCTTGTTTAGATAATTGTTTAGAGACTATATTGTATATGGTTCGAAGATTGGGGTGGAACGTAACACTGATAAGTAAAATTCCTTATGTAATAAATATGTGTGTACATACATATATAAAGACAAGTAAAATTCACAAATTAATTAACTTTAATCATAAATAAAGAATAAACATAAAATAATTTAAAATAAACAATTTGACAAATCAATTACTGAAATCTTTCATCGACTATTTCTTTGCTATCTTCGGCTTGGCTGTGTTGACTAAAGTTGCAATAGACTTTCGTTTTTTTACAGTTTTGGTAGCAACTTTGCCTTTTGGTTTGACCTTTGGTTTATCAGTTGATTCTTCGGATGAAACGCTACCATCAGACTCATTTAATTGACCCCTCGCAGATTCTTCTTCAGGTTCCATTTCATCATTATCTTCTTCGAAGCTGGCTTCATCGGGATCGACATCATTAGCTGAATCGATAAAACTTAATGCTTCCTTGACTTTAATTTTTGGCGAAACTGTGAGTGAATCATCTGAATCTTCATGGTCGACCACTGGAGCCGCTGGTAGTCCTTCTTTCTTCTTAGCTTGGGGTTTCTTTTTAGCCGGAGGAATATTTTCCTTACCCTTCTTCTTTGTTGGGGATTTGGCTTTCTTCCCAATTGGAGTCTTCTTTTTCGGTGCAGCTTTCACAGCTTCTGTTTCTTGCTTCTTTGTAAGCTTTTTCTTAGGAACTACACCATCCGCTGTTGTTTTTTTATTTGTTGAAGTTGTTAATTTTAGTGCCGCTGTTTTTTTCGGCTGCACTTTTTTATTACTCCCCGTCTCAGCTATTTTATTCGATGCACTACCTTTGGTAGTCTTCGGTTGCTTGTCTCCCTTTGTTTTTTTAGCATTACCTGCAGCACCTTCTTTACGCTTTACTTTCTTAGCTTTTGGTTCAGATTCCTTCAAGGCATTTTTTGATAGCTTAAATGAACCACTTAAATTATTGCCTTTTGTTTGAATAAATTTTCCACTTTCTACGCTCTCCTTTATGTATTTTTTAATCGCCCAAGACGACTTCTCCACATTAATTGAATATGTTCCGGAGAGAAATTTTTTGATTGCTATTAAAGAAGAACCTGAACGCTCGTTCAAGGACTTTAGTGCATTATCAACCATTACTTGTGTCTTAATCTTCATTGGTTTAGTAGTCACAGTGCTGGAAGATTTATCTTTCGGTTCTTCAGCCATCTTAAAAATAATAGGAATAAAATTGACAAAACAAAAATAAAATTATGAGTTTTAAAATATTATAAATAGTTTAAGCCGCGACTTATTTTGTATATATGAACCGTTTAACTGCAAAAGCTTTATGAAGTTTGCGTTTGAATATAAGCAGTCTTGACTAGACTATTTCTGTTTAAGAAAGCTTACACCAGGGATGAAATTTTAATGTGAACTTTTTTTCTAGTTTTTATAATTAATAAATAAAAAATGTATATAATAGTAAATAATAAATAAAATGCATGAGTGAGTCGCACTAACTTGCTTTGATGTGAAAGTACGTTGGAATTTGAAAATTGTAGGTACGAGTATATACATAAATATAAAAAGAAAAGTGTAAGCAACGGTGTAATTGCAGCAAAATGTTCAAATGCATTAAAATTCATTGTTTAATTTGTCGTCTCATTTATGGAATAAATATTAGAACGTCGAAAATCGAAAAACCCGTTCTATTACAGATACCGTTAACAACATTTTTTCTTCAATTGTTTTTTTCACCAAAATGTATACCATGTCTACAATTATACACATTGTTTTAGCCGTTTTCGAGATAAATAACATTTTCATAACGAATCTATTGCAGGTATCATTAGTTTTAAAAAACCAAAATGTCTCCTCTGATCTGAAGAATCACGGAAGACCCTAGGCAATCAAGTTTGAACAAAATCGATTCAGTAGGTTGTAGGTCGAGGTACAGACACCCAGACGAAATTGCGATATTTATGTTCTATATGATCTAGTTTTATCAAAATCTTACGTTCGATTTTTTTTATTCAAATGCAGAACTTTCCCTTTGGTACCTACAAATGTGTATTGCAAGTGAAAAATTCATTCATAGTTTTTTTCATTTATTTATGTAACGTAGATACTATTTAGCTAAGTAAGAGTTGGGTAGTAAAATATTTGTTTATGTATGTATGTAATTATAATCTAATTGCATGTTCTATATTGGGGAAAACAAATCCATAGTTTGTTAAAATGCATAGTTTATGGGTTTCAAGTTTCGCGGTTAGGTGTCACATACCAACTTTGATCTTCAAAAAAATATATTAAACCCTTGTAGAGGGTTTTTCAGTTGGCGGGAATAGATTTTAACGCCCATTTTGTTATGGTGATATCCGTCATAGGGTAAACCGACCAATCATTGGCACCTTAAGGTTACTCACCACTTATTCGGCTTATATAACTTATAGGAATTAAGAAACGACAGTTTTTTTTATTTTTTTTTTATTTTTAATTATATTTTTGTTTAGTGAAAAACATTAAATACATTATTTTTTGTTAAAATTAATAAATAATTAATAAAAAGTAAAACAATGACCTTTTACCAATGATTGGCACCATTTTCCAATCATTGGCACTGAACAAACCAATGATTGGCACATTTATTTTGTTTAATTTTTAAAGTTTATTAAAACCAATAAAAACAAAATAAACAAATAGTATAACTCAATTATATAATTTAGTAAATAAAAGGTAATTTATTTTTATAATTATATTTAAGTCTTTTAAGTTACAATATGTTTAAATTAAGGCCGAGATTAGATAAGATTTTTATTGATTGATAAAAAAGTGTTATTATCAACCTAAGGGAAATTGATACAAAATTATGAAAATCTATAACTTTTTCATTTACCAATGATTGGCACGGTGCCAATAGCCAATGATTGGCACTTTTTCTAATGATTGGCATGGCACCTCATCCAATGATTGGCGTGTGCCAATAAATGGAAATTTGATGGATTTACATTCCTATAGTTGACACCCCTTATAAAAACTATATTTTTAATAAAATATTAAAATAAAAAGA
This sequence comes from Chrysotoxum bicinctum, assembly GCA_911387755.1. Taxonomy (NCBI): domain Eukaryota; kingdom Metazoa; phylum Arthropoda; class Insecta; order Diptera; family Syrphidae; genus Chrysotoxum; species Chrysotoxum bicinctum. The sequence continues at coordinate 78,945,671 of OU426990.1, forward strand.
ACTAACCTCTTTATTATAGTTAATTTTTTTATAATAACTGCACTTGACAATGGTTTTCCTCTTAAATCTATTATTAAATTACACTATAATGTCACCACTTTCCTTACGGTTTTCACAAGTTTCACAATAAATTTGGCGCGAACTTGATTCTAAATTTTTAACAGCGTTTTTTTAATTGCTACTAACTTCAGATGCCAAAAGAAATGATGCCAAATCATCAGAAATAGACTAAGGCTAATATTTTTAAAAAGATTTTATTAGAAAACTTTTAAATGTTATTAATACGAGTAATTTAAACTGTAAGTGCCAATCATTGGGGGGGTGCCAACAATTGGGCAGTTTACCCTATCTATTGTTTATTATTCAGTTACTAAAGCTATGTATCTAAAGGTGTGCCCAGACCAAAGAAACATTTTTTAAACATTTCAGAAACATTTAAGAAACATTTCAGAAACATTTAAAAAACATTTCAGAAACAGAGAAACATTTCTGAAATGTTTCTGAAATGTTTTCTTTGGTCTGGACGCTCGGATCCAATCTTGACGAAAATTTTAAAAATAAAATCAAAAAAGCCAATGATATATCTGAAATTTGCGAAAATATAAATTGTGATAAAGATGAAGTAGAAAAAAAAATTCATGCGCTTAAAGTACAACACAGGCGAGAAAAAAAATTACAATCTGGAAACAATGGGAAAGAAAGAAATATTTCAGAAATATTTCTCAAAGCGTCCACACCAAAAAAACAAATCAGAAACATTTCTGAAATGTTTCTTAAACAAATTGGAAACATTTTAGAAACATTTTTTAAACAATGTTTCCTGAAATGTTTCTTTGGTGTGGACACACCTTAAGTGTTAACGATTGGTAGATCTTACAATATTGTCAGACCTGATAATGTCTGGAATTTATCTACTAATGAGCTGACATATTAAGTTGTGTGCTTACACGGTTGGTAGAAAATCTACCAATCTCTTATAATTTATTTTCAGACATCTGGCCCAAATTTCCCATTTTCCCTTGCATTCAGCTATAGTCATTCATATCTATAGCATTTGCGACTTCTTGCCATAAAATTTCTTTTGGCAACTTATAGTCAAGGCATCCAGCATACTCCGCCGCACCTCCATGTCTTGAATTGAATTGAAGGTTATGTCGTGTATCACTTTCAACCTTTTTTTTTGCAGATAGCAGAGGCGGCGACTGTGAATTTGAAGGAAAAATAGGCCAAAATGTTGCATCGGCTGCTAGTATTATTTCCACTTTCGGTCTTTATATATTTCTATTAATAAATACTATATGGAAATATAATAAATTGTTGAATTAAATTTTAAAGAATTAACCTACATATCTATCCACATTGACCTTAAATCAACGTCCAAATTCACTGACAATGAAAAAAATTGTATAATGCTAAAAAAGTACATCTTACAATTTCTTCACTGTCTGAAACGTCAGACAACGAAACAAAAAAAATGGCAGGCCCTGACAATAAATTGTGTGTGTACACGATTACCAAATACCTTACAAATTATCGTCTTACAATTAATTGTCAGATACGTTTTCTGACAATTATTTGCAAAAGTTTCCGTTCGTTGTAAATTTCGATCTAGCGTTGTGATATGTCCGTTCTTTTTCGTGATCGACGTTGGTAAGGCGCTCAGCGCCCAGCGGTTACTGTCAATGGCGAACGCCACAAAACGATGATAGCCGATTCCTTAAGGCCCAGATTACAACATGTGGTGTAATCTGGCAGGACAATGCTACGTGCCACACAGAGTACGCCACGATTGACATTCTCTTTAGGCTAGCCGCGCACTGGCAACTGTGATAGAAATCAAATAGTTTAATCACCAGTTGATAGAGCACCGCGCACTGGCAATTTTTTACTCACGCTCACACTCTTTTCTCTCTTGCGCTTATAGAAAACAGCTCAACTGTTACGAAGGCAATCGTTTAGTTTTTGTCAAAACACAAACTTTTTAGTTGCTCGAATCGAGTTGCTCTAAGTGCGCGGTGTCCCATATAAGCCCATATATGTTTCATTTTAGCAACTAAATAGTTGCGAAACTAAAAATTGAATGTGCGCGCCTGGCATTAAAGTTACCTCTCGTGAATTGAATTGTGTACCAAGGTCATGCGTCATTTGATCCCGCCAGACTTTTTCTTGTGTGGTTTTCTAAAGTCGCAGGTCTTTGCGAATAAAGCACAATTATTGACCGATGCACTTAAGTCTAGTACGCAGATCGGGAAAAATTTTGTCTTCCATACATTTTTTGTCCTGGGACAAATTTTGTCTTGGATATTTTTCAGAGCAGTACGCAGCTCGCGCGCAAAATTCATACTTTTAGGCATTGCTGTACAAAATGTCTCCACAAAATTTTGCCAGGAAAAAGAATGATACGTGACAAATTTTGACAGCCGAAAGTGATTTTTGTCAAAACTGGTTTTATGTAAAAGGTGCTGATGCACTTTATGAAAGCATCGAGAAGAAATTCCAAAAAGGTATGAACGACTTTTGTAAGACAACCCGTTCCAGAGATACACTAAAAAACACGTTTAATTAGATTTCATCTTTCCAACTTCAAACTTTTGTGCGAGATTTGGAAAAGTTTTGTAGAGATTAAGATTGTAGAGATAAAATTTGTCTTGTCTCGATCTGCGTACTAGGCTTTAGGCTTGAATTGGAAAAAATTACCCCACAAAATATACGCTTGTATCATTCTTTTTCCTGGCAAAATTTAGCGGAGAACTGCGTGAACTTCGTTCTGCTCGGAAAAAAAATCCAAGATAAAATTTGTCCCAGGAAAAAAATTGTATGGGAGACAAAAATATTCCCGATCTGCGTACTAGGATTTAGCGCAAAAAAATATTCTCCAACTAAATTTCAATTTCAATTTGAAATGGAATAATATTTAGAAGAATTTTTGGTGACGGAAGTCTTGGTATAAACCCATAAACCCCACGTTTGTGATAGCTCAGAGCAAAATAAAGAGAAACAAAATTCTACTTTTCAGTGTATCTCTGTGTTGAAAATTTGTTTTGAATTTTGTGCCGGTTCAATAAAAACGTAGGCAAGTAAAATAAGAAATTTTGTATTTGATTATTTCTATTTATTTAATTATTTATGGATTTCAATTTCGTCCGATGCTTAAAATCTTGTTTAAATTCGAGATTCATTTTGTAGAACCATATCAATTTTTTGGTTTAATGGAATTCGAAATGTAGAAATTTTTGTCATTACTGTAGAAATACACCAATTCAGCACATAAGCCGTCTAGCACGTGCACTTATGTCACATTTTTATTTGACATTTGAATTTGATGTGATGTTATTTTACGTGAAAATTGTAATTTTCTGCGAGCGCATGTGATGTCGTTGTACTTGTTGTTTAATTTAATTTGAATTTAACAAAAAATAATTTATAAAATTGAGTTAATAACGTTCATAAAACTTTCCTACATATAGTTCATAAATAAATTTCCAAAAATGAGAGCCTTCAAAAAAGATATCGATATGATCCCCTCGAACATTGAGTTTGCAGTGTTCACTGGGGAACAAATTAAAAAGTTAAGTGTGGTTAAAATAATAACTGGCTTAACATTCGATAAGTTGGGACACCCATATCCTGGAGGATTGTATGACAGTGCTTTGGGCTCTCATGGCAAAGGAATGGATCCATGTACAACATGCTTGTCGCTTTCATTTTGTCCAGGTCATATAGGACACATCGAACTTAATGCATTGGTGTTTAATCCTTTCTTTATAAAGTTGGCCCATGACATCTTAAAGATGTTTTGTTTAAAGTGCTTTTCAATTCAAATGCAAGGTAAGTTTATATATTTTTAACGAACAAAATCAAATCATAATAAATTTTCACCTTAGATAGACATATGGAAATTCTTATCCTTCAACTCCAACTGGTAGATGCTGGTTATGTGATTGAAGCTCAAGAAATAGAAATATACAAATCCGAATACATATCCCAGAATTCCGACGAATTCATCAAGGGTGAAAACGGCGAGGTTTACCATCCTCGAATTGCCCAAATGAACGAGTTAATTGGAGCGGGCAAAAAGAATACATGTAACAATACCAAAACATCTTGTGGAATACGTGCTGCATTGATTCACAATGCTCTCCAGTGTGGTGCACAAAAGAACTGCATGCATTGCAATCAGTCTCTTAAGAAAATACGCTATTTGTATGGCAAGTTGGTTGTCTATGTCAGTAAAACTGATTTGGAAAGAGGGTAATTATTGTGCAATAACAATATATTTAAATTTTATACAAAATATGTTTGTTATTAATAATCAGAAATCCACCATTTTATTTTAAGGGTATTATCATATTTCTATTATTTGTTTTTTTTTTTTAATTTCTTTTATGTGGGTCAACTCCTCTCATAAATATTTGAACTTCTGCCTCAAATTTATATGAGAATCACCCATCATATTCATACTCGATTTATTAACGTTCAGAAAAGAGACCAAGTTTTTGATATTCATAAAATTATGTTGTGAACTCAATTTAGTCAAGACATGGCAGTATCAAAGATAATGAACAACTGTTTCCTTTTCACGTTTGGTGGTAAACATGAATGATTTCATTTGCCCGTTTAGTTTTCTCACTGAAACTAAGATTGCGGTTACCTTGAAGCTAATATTTGATTTTTCGATCCTGGGCAAATTTAAAGAACGTAGTATGGCTCTTTCTGATGTCTGAATATGTAAATATATAATGCGGTTTTTGTTTAGATCTTGTTTTTATTTCGAATGCTTCCAAGGATACCCATTATTATTGCGTCAGAATTGACAATAAATTTGGGTAGAAGAAAAACCCTAGAAACCTCGAACGGATCATTCTGCAATGACTCATCATGCAGCGTTGTTTTTGTCCTATTTTTATGTTTGCAATCCGTTCGGAAAAAAATCTTAACTGAAGTGAAAATAAAAAAATGAGTGCCGCGACTTTTTGCGGATAACAATGATCTAGTAAATTACAGGTCAAACATTTCTGTGTGCATGTTTATGGTTCAGTACTTTTAGAAGAATACTCTTGGAGGATTTGTAACTCTTTTAAGAGGAATATCCTTGAAAAAACGTGTTTGATTATTGGAGCAATTGGCTGGAAATTGATCACATCCGTCACATTCCATCCGTTAAAGTGTTCAGAGTAGGTGTCAAAAATATGTCCAAAATTCTATCTTAACTATACGATTTACAAACCAGTAACTATTAATTGCTTACGCCAAATGATAGGTTGTCTTAGTGACCTGTGGATTAAATGGGATATGATTGGGGATATAGAGCTCCCTTCCACCTTAGGTTCTTAGGACTTCAATGGAGTGTTTATTTTTCATGTTTTCTTGTGTCAGTGTTAATTGTAATAGAGTTTGCATACTAACAACTAACACTGCACTAAATGATGAGCCGGTGGTATAACACAGTTCTCTGTGTTGGCAAACCATTGGTCGAAAGACGGAGCTTGCTATAAGCTTTCTTCGACCAAAGAAGTCTTCGAGGGTCGCCACTTCGCTGTGTTGAGAAAAGAGATCAAGTCTTTGATCTTAGGCTTAGATAGTTCGTTAAGATCGTCGAGGAATAATGGAATAGTTTTGTGGTAGGATGTACGAAAAAACTCAAAAATTTAATTGAAATCGAATGTTTAAAGGAAAGGAAAATATCCATGGAACTGCTATTCAGCTCTAATTTGAACGTTACGTTTTTAGGAACGGCGACTCATTTTTTCACCGAGTCCTTCGTCCTTTAGATTGATTTTCCTATACAATCAGTAGTTTCTTATTGAACAGCGAACAACAGAAATGAAAAGCACTTTTCAAATCATGAGATACTCCCTAAGGTAATTCAAATTTCCAGTTCTATATTTTTCGAAACAAATTCTGTATCCCCCCTCTTTCATTTACCTTTTAAAAATAGATTCTTTATTCTCATAGAAATTTACCCCAAAGATATTCCAAACTCCGAAAAATGCCATATATCCTTTTACATTATATTTTTAAATGACCTTTTTAACGTCGCAACTCAATGCACTGACCACATTTTACAAAGCAATCCATGCGCAAGTTATTTGTTTAAACACTATCTAGAAAACTGTTTGCCTATTATTTGGTATCTGGATCATAGAAAAAGATCAAGAAGATTCGCTAGGGCGGAATCTTAGACTACATGACTTTTGTTTAGAAATCTCATTCTTCAAATAAATCACCATTTGTTCCTTTTTGCATAAAATATGCTGAATATAATTGTATCTAATCATTTTTATTTCTAATCATTATTTTGTAGTACCCCTTGGTATAATGGTTAGTTCGTTGGACTGTCATGCGGAAGGTCTCGGGTTCAATTCTCAGCCGCTGCAAGAAAGTTTTTTTTCATTGGTGTACTGCCTCTTGCGAGGAATTGACAAATTCTCCAAGAGTATCTCTTATCATGGAAAGTCCTGCTCATAAGCCGTTCGGAATCGGCATAAAATTGTAGGTCCCCTCTGTTCCTGGTAACACGCACACAGGATTGGTTGAGAGTTGTAAGTCACTAGGTCCTGGTTCACTCCGAGCTGTTGCACCACCAAATTTTATTTATTTTAATAACAGAGTTTCTGGAACCATCTCAGCTTACGCCAAGAGTACCTATCTCTGCATTGCAGGAGATTAGGCTCTGATGTGTGCTCTAGATTCTAAAATACTCAATATATAAGGTCAAACAAACCTTTACAATAAAACATCTATGTATTATTAATCACTATTTTTTATATACAAAATAAGTTTATTTTTAAAAACATTTATACTTAGCTCATTCTTCAATTCACTTGGAAGTCTATTAAAAGAATTTATTCCCATATACATAACTGAGTCCTGGGTGCTACTTCTGTTACACCTATTGGGCCTCAAATTTTCACTGTTGCGTAAATTATAAGGTTGTAATTCTCCAACGTTGATAATATTAACTTTTAAGTATTCAGGAACCATATTGTTTTTCATTTTATATATTAATAACATAGCGCTATATCTAAGTCTCTGTTTAACACTCATCCAATTTAAAACTTCCAACATCACTCTTTTTTTTAATCATTTTATTTTGGGCGCTTCCACATAATGTTGATCTTAACGTGGTTGTGGATATTTAACTAGAAAACTGAAACAAAAACTTTCTGGGAAATATACTATTTGAAAATTTTCAAGCAATTCTGGCAAAGTGTAATAAATTATATCTATTTTTCCAGTTCACATGGAGATCAAATGATCAAGAGTGGAGCAAATAAGTATATCCTTGCCGATGAATGTCAACAATATCTACGAGAAATCTACAAAAAATACTCCACTTTACTGAAACTTCTATTTCCCATAATTCAGTCTTCCTCCGATTTGGAATATCCAGTTGATTTAATTTTCATGAATGTTATACCCGTAACACCATCTAATGCACGCCCACCTAATTTGGTCAGAAATAAAATCGTCGAACATACTCAAACCGCTATCTATAGAAAAATAGTCGAAACAAATTCGGTTTTGAGAGCCATTATGATAAAAATTAAGAACGAAACAAACGATGTGCAAAGTAATATCTTGGTAAGAAAAATGAATTACACGTTTGATGGGTGTATTTCTTAAATCTCCAATTTTTTTTAAAGGCATTGTATGAAGCTGCAAAAGGATCAACACCATTTGAAAAAATGTATCATGCGTGGCAAGCTCTACAGGCAGCTGTTGATCTTCTCTTAGATACAAACCTAAATAAGAATGTAGATGATTCGGAAGGCTTAAAACAAATACTAGAAAAGAAGGAAGGTCTTATCCGTAAGCATATGATGGGTAAACGTGTTAATTATGCTGCTCGTACTGTCATTACGCCTGATCCAAATATAAATGTCGAAGAAATTGGAATTCCTGATATTTTTGCACGGAAACTTTCATTTCCGGTGCCAGTTACTCCATGGAATGTATCTGAACTTCGTAAACTGGTTATGAACGGACCAAACGAATATCCTGGGTGAGTAACTTCATATGATTTTCCAAGTGGTCACCATTCTATAATGAATTTACCTTTTTTTTAGAGCTAACTACATTGTAGATGAGCATGGTTTTACCATTTTGATTCCATCCTTCGATCCAGCCAAACGCGAAAGTTTGGCCAAGCTTCTTCTGAATGATTCCGGAAAACGTAGGAAAATCGTTCATCGGCACGTTCTGAACGGAGATATGCTCTTGTTGAATCGACAGCCTTCTCTTCATAAACCCAGTATAATGGCACACAAAGCTCGTGTATTGCGTGGCGAGAAGACATTCCGATTGCACTATTCCAACTGTAAAGCCTACAACGCCGATTTCGATGGTGACGAAATGAATGCTCATCTGCCGCAGAGTCATGTCTCTAGATCAGAGGCTTATCATCTGGGTATATATGTCTTTGAAGTGACTGATCCCTTTTAAAAATACTTATTCCATTTTGCACTTTTAGCCAATGTTTCCAGCAATTATCTCGTTCCCAAAGACGGAAATCCTTTGGGAGGATTGATTCAAGATCATGTTATCTCTGGTGTGAAATTATCTATAAGAGGACGGTTTTTCAACAAAGAGGACTATCAGCAATTGGTTTTCCAAGGTTTGTCACATTTGCAGGGTAATATTAAACTTCTACCACCAACAATTTTGAAACCAACTGTCTTGTGGTCTGGAAAACAGGTAATGTTATTTCATACAAAAACAAATAAAAAGAAACTAAGCAGTTTTTTTTTCCAATTTGTAGATCCTATCAACGATACTTATCAATATCATACCTAAAGGCTATGATCCTATAAACTTGAGATCCAACGCAAAGATCAATTTAAAGGTAATTTGAGCTCAACAGCTATACATCTAAAAATCGGAACTTCCTCCCTAAGTTGTTTAGTTTAGAATTTTAACTTAAATTGATTTTGTATTGTGTTTTAAGTGTTGGAACTTACCAGAAGTTCGAAAATTTACAAGTGGTGGAACGCCTTTATATAGATTGGAAATGACAGAAAGTCTTGTTGTTATTCGTAACGGTGAATTGCTGACCGGAGTTCTCGATAAAAAACACTACGGAGCTACACCATACAGTCTTGTTCATTGCATGTATGAGGTAAAATTATTAATTAAATTCTTTTATCAAACAAGTTTATAAATACATAAATTAACTTCAGCTTTATGGCGGTGAAGTATCGACCCGTCTGCTAACTTCATTTACAAAAATATTCACGACCTTCCTCCAACGAGAAGGGTTCACTTTGGGTGTACAAGATATTTTAGTTACCTCAAATGCTGATGCGCAACGTCGAAAAATCATTAAAGATTCTCGAAAAATTGGAAACAAAGCTGTTGCTGCAGCTCTTGAATTAGAACCCGATACACCTCATGATGTATTGGCCGCAAAAATGGAAGAGGCCTATTTAAAAAATCCTAAATTCCGTGTAATTCTAGACCGAAAATATAAATCACTGTTGGATGAGTACACAAATGAAATAAATAAGTAAAGGAAAATGCCATGAGAATTGTTGGAACATTTTAAATGAATCCTTCCTAACATTTTTCTAGGGCTTGTCTGCCAGAAGGCTTAATCAGTCGATTCCCGGAGAATAACTTGCAGTTGATGGTCCTTTCTGGTGCTAAAGGGTCAACGGTCAACACTATGCAGATTTCTTGTCTCTTAGGACAAATCGAATTGGAAGGCAAACGTCCACCATTGATGATATCAGGTAATTAAGAAATTAAGTCTTTAAAATATGTAACAAGTAGCAATAACATAATATTTTTGTGTTTCTAGGAAAATCCCTTCCAAGCTTCACCTCGTACGAAACATCCCCGAAATCAGGTGGATTTATTGATGGACGCTTCATGACGGGCATCCAACCACAAGATTTCTTTTTCCATTGTATGGCTGGACGTGAAGTAAGGGCGTTTCCCTTAATATTTATTCTTTTTCTTATTTAACTCTATATTTTATAGGGTCTTATTGATACAGCTGTTAAAACTAGTCGTTCTGGGTACCTGCAACGTTGTCTTATCAAACATTTGGAAGGTCTTAATGTTCACTACGATTTAACAGTACGTGACAGCGACAACTGTGTTGTACAATTCCTCTATGGGGAAGATGGTATGGACATTTTGAAGTCAAAGTACTTCAGAAAATATTGCACCAACACCTTGAGCATGAATTCTTCGGTTATCCTTCGTCCCAGCGAACTGGAAAGTATTAAAGATGAAGTAGCTTTAATTCCAGTTCAAAAACATGCGAAGAAGTTACGAACATGGCGCAAGAAAAACTCCAGTAAAGAGCGAACTTTATCAAGTTTCACACAATTTTCCCGAGAACTTCGTAAAGAAATTGAGGTTGATAATCCAGATACAATTAATAAATTGACTGGTCGTCTTCGAATCGACGAAGCTCTTATTGCTGTATGGAAAAAAGCTGATGCTGAAGCTAGGAAACAATATGAGAAAAAATACAGTCGCTGTCCCGATCCCGTAATATCCAAATTTAAACCAGACAACTTTTACGGATCAATTTCAGAGAATGTGGAAAATATCATTGATTGTTTTGCTGAAATTGAACCCCAGCGAACAGATATCATGAGGGATATTATGTATATAAAAAGTATGAAAGCCCTAGCAGCACCTGGTGAGCCTGTTGGACTGCTGGCTGCTCAATCTATTGGTGAACCTTCAACTCAGATGACATTGAATACTTTCCATTTTGCTGGTCGTGGTGAAATGAACGTCACCCTTGGTATTCCTCGATTAAGAGAAATTCTTATGTTGGCATCAGCAAATATAAAAACTCCTTCCATGGATATTCCCGTTCTGTATAATCAGACAAAAGCTGCCGATAAATTAAGAATCAAATTGAATCGTGTTACCTTAGCTGATGTTCTTCAATGTAAATTGTTTTTATTTTGTTTTGAAATTTGTACAGAAGTTTTATATTATGATTTTCTTCCAGCTGTGAATGTCAAAATCTCATTGGTTCTGTTTCCCGAACGTGCTTATCGGCATACAATTCACTTTCAATTTCTTCCGCGCGAAGCATATCAAGACGACTTTATTGTGAGACCGAAGAAAATCCTCAAATACATGACCGAGATGTTTTTCAAGCATCTCTTTGCTGCCCTCCTAAAATCGTCGAAAAGCAAGAATACAGTGTGAGTATTAAAAGCAATATTGTTTTGTCTATTTCACTGAAGATTTAATAGGGTCACGAGGAAACGACAAAGTCATTCAACCACAACTTTTAAAATTAATTTGTTTCCACAAGTTTGTTAATATGTCATCTATAGTAGTGCTAGCGACGTACCTTACATGAAAACCATGAAAGAGTTTGGCATCCCAATTAAATTGACATCACTATGTACGAAATGCCATCCAGATAAGTGCAGTTATGTCACTTATGGAAACGCTAACTAGTTTTCTTCATAGTATATACTATTCCGAAAGCCTCAGAGTGTGGCCTTTGTTACCTTAAGAAACAGATTTAAATTCAGAGCATCAAGAAGTTTTGAAAAAGTGTAGTCTGGATTAAATTTTAGAAAATCGAATAAATTTTAAGGTCAGTCTTATCGACTAAAGAAATACAATTCTTTCTGGGAGTATGTTCCTGAGGGCTGCGCTTTGTTTTCGACTCGTTTTTACTTGCGATATAGGTACTATAGGGCAAGTTCTGCATTTGGAAAAAGAATCGAACTCGAGATTTTGATCAAAGTTGACATTACGATGATAGCGAAGACGAATAAAGTGGGTCCGACAATTCCGCCTGTCTGTCTGTCTTATGTCTGTACCTCGAACTACAGCCTAAACTACTGGAGGTATTTTCTTCAAACTCGGTACTTAAGGGTCTTCGGTGATTCCCTAGAGGGGAAATTGAAATTTTTTTTTTGGCTCCAAAACTAACGGTACCCCCATATACCCGTAATGCAAAATCTTATTTATCTCTAACGATTATCTAACGATTTTGATAAAAAAAATAGGTGTTATATTATGGACATGGACTACATTTTGGTAAAAAAAAAGCTCCTATGCATTTAAAAATATAAAATCTAAAAAAATTTTCGAAAAAATAGTTTTTGGATTTTTAAAAAAATAATACAATTTTTTTTTTTGAAAATTCAATATCTGGAAAACGGATACACGAATAAATTTTTAAATTACGTTATAAAATGTATTTAATTGAATACTAACAATCTGCATATCAATTTTATGAAAATTTTAAGAAAAATTTAATAGGTACACAAAAAACATGTTTCAGTGTGTTTGTATGCCCTTTTGGGGCAAAATGTTATTAATGGCACCCTTTCATAGAACCGCTTTTTTGATTTTCGAATTTCTCATTAACGGCTCTAACGATTTTAACCAAAAATTTTCACCAGGAGCTCCCTTTAGTTTAAAATAATATTGTATGTAAAAATATTCAAAAAAAAATTTTTTTTTTGTTTTTTGAAAAAATAAATTCCATTTTATTTTTTAAAAAATCAATATCTTGAAAACGTGTGAACGATTATTTTTTAAAATTATTTCCTAAAATCTATATTATTAAACACTTAAAATTGGCATCCCAAATTTTGTTCTAGAAAAATTTGAAAGAAATTTGTTATATAAAAAATTACTTTAATAAAACGATTTTTAAACTTTCTTTGCGTAAATTCATACTTTTCCGGAAATCAGACGATAATTCCATGCATTTGAACACTTTTATCTCATTAAATGTATTTTAAATCCCAAGGTACTTTTACATAAGAGCAAGTTCGTGCGATCCAGTCGTGCATTTTATTTCTTATTTATCGACTTCCAGTCTAAGGCTTCTAATCATTTAAGTTTATACATTGATTTGCTCATTAAACTACCAGCTGCTCTTCAGATTTCATATCTAAGTAACTTCATTGTCAAACCGCGAGAACTGCGCATGATAAGTTAATGAAATTTCGTTATTAAGTGAACAACACATTTGCCGGAAATAAATACTTCTTAAGTATTTCATTGTTTTCCCTCGTTAAAGTGGAATCCAGCTTTTGCCACTGTCCATGAATAGCACTTGTGGAAAATAATTTGTACCTGCGAAAGGTTAAACCTTCAACGCACATGAATGTGCATCGGTATCTCCCTTTAAATCCTTCTTTTTTTGTAACGATAGCACCTAAAAGGTTAAGATTAGTCAAAACCCCTTTAGCATACATGAATTACCAAAAAATGCTGTCCACAATGAAACCGCATTGATTTGATTTGTTGTTGAATTAGCGAGATGAGTTATTTATTCACTGTCTAGAACGAACAGACTAGATTATTATCTTCTTAGTTTTGTACAAGCTTATTAATACATTTTTGTGGTCTCTTTTAGTATTGATCTCGATGATGATAAACCGAAGAAAAAAAGCAAATCAGATAAGTTTGAAGAAGCAGATTATGAAGATGATGGTGATGGTGGTACTACGAAGAAATCCAAAACGGACAAAAATATATCAATCGATGATGATTCCGACGACGACGATAATGCCGTATGTTTGATGTGGCTCACATTTACGAAAATTATTAATTGCTTACAATATAAACTTTTCAGAACGATGATGATGATGACGTGAATAGAATAAAATTTAGAAAAAGAAAACAAGACGAGACGGAATATGACGATCCAGAAGCTTTAGAGGAGATTGATGATGCAAATGGTTGGCAGAGAAATTATTTCACTTGGAGCTATAACGACATAGTTTAATTTTTTTTTTATTGTAGAAGAAGAACCAATACCCGATGAAGAAGAAGAACAAGGCGGAGAAGAAGCAAATGAAGATGATGAAACTGCAAAGGTCCTTAGTAATGATATGGTCAATGGCTATGTGTATGATACAGAAAATCATTTATGGTGCAAACTGACTTTTGATGTAAGCAGTTCTTTTATAAATTTTAGAACCCTTAATAAACAAAAATAATACCCTTTTAGTTGCCAGTACGATACCGCAAACCGGATATTTCGAATATAATTCGTGAACTGGTCCACAAAGCAGTGGTGTATCAAGTGCCAAAAATCAAACGAGCCATTTTGTATAAATCGAACGAAGAGTTACTGCTCAAGACGGACGGAATCAACATTGTTGAAATGTTTAAACACAATAAAATTCTGAATGTCAATAGGATATACTCGAATGATATTCATGCTATAGCCAATACCTATGGAATTGAAGCAGCAGCGAAGGTAATCGTAACGGAAGTCCAGAATGTGTTTAAGGTCTATGGAATCACAGTAGATGCGAGACATTTACTGCTTATAGCCGATTACATGACGTTCGATGGCACATTTAGACCTTTGAGTCGAAGGGGTATGGAACACGGTGCGTCGCCCCTACAACAGATGTCATTTGAATCGTGCTTGCAGTTCCTAAAATCAGCAGCGATATCCGGACGATCAGATGAATTAAATTCACCATCGAGTCGAATAATGGTCGGCTTACCTGTAAAGACCGGCACTGGTTGCTTCGACCTCCGATCAGTAGTTAATTAATAAAAATGAACAATAACATATGCACATAAATGTTGTTTTTAATGTTAATACACTTTTTAATGATTGTTATTCCGAGCCTTCTGAGCTATCTGAATAGGCGGACAGCAGAGACAAACCGCCAGTTATTTTTAAAGATGTTGAAGGTACAGATGAGGATTCTGAAACTTTCTTCTCTTGTGCAGGTTCCGGAGGTGCAATTGGTGGTCTTTCCTTATCTCGGGGTTTAACTAGTACTAGAGGTTGCTTTCGTTTGACCACTAGACCTTTAAGACTGGAACTTCTCCCCGCAAAAGTTGCTTCAACAGGTGGACCCATTTCAACTTTGGCTTTCTTTTCAGTTGGCTGAGACGATTCGGTTTTTTCTAGCTTTACATCTTCGATAATTTCTTCTGCAATAATTTTTCTTCCATCGGACTGTTTATTTTTGAACTTTACGCTCCTAGAATAACAATTAAAAAAATATTTTTGTGAGTTTTTCAATAAAAGCTAATCACCCCTATCACAGTCGTATCAAGTACCGAAAATATTGCTACGCTACGCTACGTACTATGAATCTATAACGACGGGGCCTGTAATAAGGCTGAATCTTTTTCTATTTTCAGCATGTAAAAACATAGTCGTTTTAATTTTTTTGTAATCCTTAACAATATAATTTAAGTATCAATTGAAATGCCTACTTACTTTATGAACTCTTCGTCTTCTCGCTCTTGTCGTTCCAGACGTTCCTTTTCCGTCTCCACTGTGTTATATTGTTGCAACATTGTCTCATAATCTACACTCTGTTGTCGTCTATTTAAATCCCTTAATTCCTCCAGGGATTCCAATAACTCAATTTCATTTCTCGACTGTTGTGTTCGATTCTCAAGCAACTTCATTGGATTATTTGCTTCTTCTTCTCGCAGCTCTTCCTCTTCCTTGCGAGCTTGTTCTTCGGCTAGCTTCAAAGCCATAAAATTACGTGTTGCTCCGGCTTCTATTTCATAGTCGGTATTCTGTGGATCAGTTTTAAATGAAATCTCCTGTAAGCATCGCGTGCACTTTATATAGAAACGATATATCCGAATGCCCAAATAGGTTTCATTTTCTACGTCTTCTTTGCGAGCATTGAATTTTTTACCTTTGTAAATATATTCACCGCATGTCTTGCAACGCATATTAAATGGAGCCATAAGACGAACTGTGTATTGGCGATTTTTGGCCAATTTCATGCGTGGTATTTTCGACGGATCGAAATCTGGTGGATAGTATTTCTAGATGGGGAAGAAATTTTTCATTAAATTTATGGTTTTAGAGAAATTGCATTATTTATTTACATTCAACACTTTTCTTTCAGACATTTTGGTGGAATTTAATTAATTTATTTTTGTATTAAAGATTTTTCGAAAAACTACCAGTTTTGATAACAAAAATTAAACCAAGTCAAAGTGACAACCAATGACAAATGTCAGTTTGACATCGTAAGAGGTTGATTACACTATTCTTTTTCGTTATTGGTGGCAAAATGTACAAACATTTTTCGCGATTTTGACGTTGCAATATATTTTTTCAACAATTATCACTAAACACACTAGTAAAAATGAAAAAATCCCACCTTGCGCTATTAGCCGTGTTTTTTGGAAAAGTTATCCGTAGTGCAGTAAGATTTTATATGAATAACAAATACAACATCCGCAGTAGGATCACTGCCACTGAAATACTGTGGCGGATAGAGATTTGACGTTTATTCAAGTATCGGCAGTGATCCCACTGCGGATGTTGTAATTGTTATTCATATTAATAAAGATGGTTTAGTGGAGGTTTATTAAGTCCTGGACTAAGTGCGAATTTTCATTAATAAAACAAATTTTCTGTTAAGTGACGTTTACTAATTATGATTAAGTTAAACCACCGAAGTAGGTGGTTTAGCGAAGGAATAAGAAATAGAAATGTCCACAGTCAGACACAAGCAATTGACAATCAATTTAGGTAGCCACAGAAAATAAAAAAGAGATTGCCTACTTTTGTAGAAGATTTTCTTAAAAGGATTTTTGATAAACGTCATTTTACTATTCCGGGAACATTTTGTTTTTATTAATGTAAATATTTAAGACATGGCTTAACTCCTATTCCATGGTTTAGCAAAACCATGGAATATAGTTGGAATAAGCGTTTTTTATTAATACGGCTGATAAAATCCTACTGTACTACAGATAACTTTTCCAAAAAAAACACGGCTATTAAGGGTATTCATATTGTAACGAGATAATTTTCCGCTTTGTAGAAACATATAACTTTCCGCAGCATGTTTTCATGAACACCCCCTAAGAAATACTTGCGTAAATGTGGGAAATACTTTGTGAAATGTCAAATTAAAAGTCAGAATCCATACTTATCTTTAGTTTACGAGGTTTATTTCTGCACTTTCCGCAGCAAATTTGTGAGATAATTTTATGCGATTTGCAGAAACTTTTTCCCATACAAATTTTGACAGCTCGTTTCTGCGGAGATAAAATTATCTGGTTTACGAGGTTTACGAGGGTTTTCCGCGCTTACATGAATACCCCTATTGTTTACCGTATTAATTATGGATAACAATTTAACACACCGTATTTAGTTATGAAAATCTTACAGTTCATAAGGAGTATTTTATTTGTAATATACAGGTTGCGCAGAATTCAAGTCCGAAAAAATTGAAAATTCAATGTCAAAATAAGCTGACACGGATAAGAATTAAAATAAATAAGTTTTCTATCACAAAAGTGGGAAAATAGGCAACACAATTAATTGTTATTGACATGCTTGTAAACGAAGTCAAAGAGTGGCGCTCTGGAGTAGCATACATTCATATTATATGAGAAAAAACTATCATGCGAGGAAATAGTAAGAACCATCAGTACAAAATTTTCAATTTTCGAATGAGAAAGACGTAGAAAGTAGGAGTATTAAGAAATTTGTGGAAAAAGTTAGTAAAGGATGGTGGAACCATAATGCACGATGTTAATTGTGAGTTACACCTTATCGTCAAGTTTTTTGTCCAACTTAATTTGAAATTTATTTGTTTCAGTGTTTGACAAATTCAACCATGGTGAGGTACACAATTGAGCAGCGCGTTAAGATTGCTGAAGCCTTTTACGAAAATGGGCGTTCAAAACAATATGCATTTCCGTGCACATCGTGATTTTTTTGGTCAGAATAAATCGATCAATAATGTGTCCACAATCGGTAGAATAGTGCACTAATTTTATGCTCTCCCAGTTCGTTTTGCGGAAAACATTGTTTTTGTCCGCGATAGTGTTGCAGAAGAGCCGTCAACCTCGACTCGTCATCGTGCCCAACAATTGAAAATCTCACGAACATCAATTGACCCAAGAGTTGAATCTTACTGACCATTTCAAGCGTCGTCAATACGCCATATGGTTAGTTGAACAGACAGAAGTGAATGGTGACTTTACAAAGAAAATCATCTTCAGCGGCGAGGCACACTTATACCTCACTCGATTTGTTAACAAGCAGAATTGCCCCATTTGTTGAAAAGCTGATGCATCCACAAAGAGGGACTTTTTGGTGCAGTTTATGGGCTAGTGGCCTCATCGGGCCGTACTTTTTCGAAAATGAGGTCGGCCAAGCAATTACCGTGAATGGTGCTCGCTATTGTGAGTTGATAATGGACTACTTGTGGCCAGAAATTGAGGATATGGACCTAGACGATACGTGCTTCCAACAGGATGGTGGCACTTGCCACACAGCCAACGAAACAATGGCTCTTTTGCGCGAGAAATTCAATGGCCTTGTGGCGACCATTTGACCGATATTTTGTTTCACACATAAAATAAATTAAACTTAAGAAAAATAGAGTAATGATGGGATCTCATTAGTGATGCCTCGAAGTGTTATTGCAAATGTCGTTCATCCATATCATTCAATTTGTACCTTAGAAAACTATTTATAGTCGATCGTTTGCCCTCTTTGTTGGCTATAGATTTTATGGATACTTAGTGTCAAACATACAATTGATGTTGAATTTACATTGATCTTCATGCGAGTTCTTGCAGAAAAACGAGATGTAAGACACAAAATTTACACCTGTTGAATAGAGAGACCAAAGTGCAAAGATCTTCATGAATGAAGAATATAGGAAACTCGAATATATTTCTAACATGATACTTTTCTCGTATGATAGAGATAGTATTCTATTTTCTAATTTTTTGTCTGCTAATACTTCTTATTGCAAGATAGTTTTTTCGTTTAATAAATTTTTTTATAATGATAGTTTTGCCACGTGATAGTTTTCTCGCATGATAGCTTTCTCGAATAATAGTTTTAATAAAGCATAATAGTTTTCTCGAATGCTATGATTTCAGTTTTCTAACATCACATTTTTCTCGCATGATAATTTTACCGCATGGTATATTTGTAGCATAATATTTTACTACTATGATAGTTATGTCACATGATAGCTTTATTAGCAACATATTTTCTTGCTTTCTCTCATTCTGCAATTTACGATATTTGAATCAGAACACTGTGGCGTATGAGTTATAAACTTATTCATACGACACAATATTAAGGTGATTAGGCTTATGAAATATGAAAGAAGATCATTTCCTGTTTTTAAAAAGGTATTGAAGTTTGAATACCCCTGACACAAAAATAGAAAAAATCGAAATCCACTCCCAAAATTTACTGTCGACTCTTGGTCTTAAAGTAGTATGATTTCGATGTGGTACCAATATACTCGTAATCTATAACATAGTTCACCAATAGATGGAGCCATTCTTAAAGTGCAATATTGCACTAAACTTTAATGTAACTATCTTCCGATTAAGACTATCGCAAACCATCATATTAGAAAAAAATAAAATCTTTTTTTTTTATTTCTGGATTAAATTATACTACATAAATAAATGTAACTATTTGTCAAATACTAAAAATCCAGTTCTGGTTATTTAATTTAATTGATTTTGTATCAATCAACAATAATGGCTCTATAGATATCTAATATAAATACACAAAAATATAAAATATTTATTAACATGAAAATATTTAACAATTAGTTTTTGCTTAAATAATACTCATTCTAGCTCCCCGTTTTTATAATTTTTTTTAAAAAGTTTTGGTTCGATATTGCACAGTCGTTAACTCTATAAAAGTTATTCTCATATGACACTTTCTAGATCTTTTGTTTCATAGTTTTTTCCATTATCGGCATCCATAATACTGACTTTTGGAATTGTACCCAAATCCGTGTCTTGATCATTTTCGAAGCTCACCTTCTTTTTATTTTGATCAACATACTTGCCACGTTTGTGCTTGACTAACTCAAAAGCACAAGTGTATAGGAAGGAATATTGCTGCAATGATTGCACCATTTTCATGCGTTGAAACCGGAGCCCTTTTACGGTTTCAAATATATTAATTTTACTTTCACTTTTGACACGTTGCATTATAATATCAAGTCCTATGAATGTACCCGTTCGGCCAACTCCAGCGCTAAATTGAAAGCAGAAAATTTTTATTATATACATTAAAGATATACTTTTGCTGACAAACCTGCAATGAACTACTATAGGGGAGTCACTAGGGCATTTTTCAGCCTTGACCCTACGCACAAATGTTATAAGACTCATTGGATCCGCTGGTACCCCATGGTCTGGCCACATTTTAAAGTAGAAGTGAATAATTTTACGACGAATATTCTGTTGTGCATGCGTAACGATCATTTCTCTTCTGTCATAAAGATCGAAGGAGTCTTCCTTTTGTATCTCAACTTTTATATTTTTCCACTCATATGGATAATAGTGATGACATTTTACCTTAAAAAAAATTATATTATAAAATGTTTGTATTATCTTTCAAACAAGAGTCTGTAGTGGTTCACATTATAAAATAAAAAATTCTAAACCTTACTTGAAGTACAGACTGTTCACACTCATTCTTGATCATGAACCAGCATTACATTTATGACTTATTTACTCGCGCACAATCATTCTCATGTAAAAAGGGATTATAAAATCATGATCATCAGAGACGCAGATTAAGTTATAATCCGCTTAGCTTAAAGAAGAATATAAAGAAAAAGAACTGTAGAAAGCATCAGACCATTTTTAGAATTCATCAGTCGACTTTTGCTAGTTCAAGCGCACAAGGCATCACTCAGCCATTTCATTTGAGAAAAAATAAAATTTTGTATTCTATATTTAAGATTTTGATTTTTAATAAATTATTATTAAATCATAATAAGTTTCGTTGCGAAATTATTTAACAATACATTATAATTGGTGACCCCGAGTTAAGCGAACAAATAAAACGCAATTTAACAAAGAAAAACCTAAATTACGTGCCTGAACTAGAATACACGCCCAGAAGTCCTATCAAACAGAAACCAGTGATTTCAGAAATCTCAATCACCCTGGGCAATTAAAGACTTCTAGCCAATCAACGACAAAAAAAAAAAAAAAACCAACTCTAGCAGTTTGGAGACTCAACTGTCCAGCTTTGTATGGTCAACCATTTAAATCACCATACAACATTCAACCAGAAGAAGTATCCAACGAAGATAAGAACCCTCAGCATCCAAATCGTATCCAGCAAATCATCATACAAATTAATCAAATTTGTAAGGTAAGAGTGTTATCTTGTGCTCTCGCGTTTCAAACAAGTTTTTAAATTATATAAATTTAAGATTTCAATCTACGGTTCTTTTTCGAAATAAAAAAAAAAACACATCTTTTTATTTCTCTATATAAAATATTAAATAGATACTTTGAATATATAAATCCATTCATAATTCAAATATAAAGATCGAAATATTTTGTGCTCGACATGACGAATGGTAGTGACGGTAACGGGGCATCCCAAAAAGCCGAAGCAAATCCATCACAACAACAACCACCTCCGTTTCCTTCACGTGAACTCCCCGAAGGCTCACACATTGATTCAATGCGCGTACGTTTGCCTCCCTTCTGGAACGCAAACCCATTAACGTGGTTCATTCAGGCTGAAGCGCAATTCACGGTTTTCAAGATTACAAGCCAAGAAACAAAATATTGCCTCACCGTAGCCGCTCTTCCAATAGACACTTGTGACTCAGTCATAGACATTTTGACGAACCCTCCAGCCTCGGAAAAATATGAGAGTCTAAAGAAAGCATTAGTAAAAAGACATTCAGTTTCAGAAATAAAAAGGTTAGAAGCTCTTGTGGAGAAGGTAGATCTAGGTGATCGAAAACCTTCTGAAGTGTTTAGGTCCATGAAACAACTTGCCGGCAATTCTTTTAACGATGACATTATTAAAAACCTCTGGATGCGTCGTTTGCCTCAGTTAATTAATATAACTCTGCTCTCTGTAGGAGACAAGCCTCTTGACGAACTTACAACACTAGCAGATAAAATTTTCGAAGCTTCACATTCGCAACATGCTAGTGTTTACAGTGTCTCTGGTGCTCACGCTCCGATCGCCCCCAAAAATAATTCGAACGGAATAGAATCTCGGTTGGACAGATTAGAATCGATGATAGAATCACTAAGCTTTCGATCTCGTCCTCGATCGCGAAGCACACATAGAAACAGCACTCCAGGTAACACAAGTAGGACAAGGTTCAAAGATTCTCAAAATAGTTCAGTTTGTTGGTTTCACAGACGCTACGGCTCTCGAGCTCGAAAATGTACCAAACCTTGCAGTTACGTAAAACCGTCAGTAAAATCCAATAATCATAACAATTTGAACACATCAACCTCTAACTTCCCAAACTAAATTCACCCACTGTTGTTGCGGCGAACAGTGGGAATATAACAAATCGCCGACTATTTATTCGAGATAGAATAAACAATTTAACATTCTTAATAGATACGGGTGCAGATTTATCTGTAATACCATCTAACAAAAAACATTTTTCAGATACACCTCCAAATACAAATATTTTGCTATCAGCTGCCAACGGGACAACAATCAACACTTTTGGTACCAAGCTTCTCAAGTTAAACATTGGACTCCGGCGTGATTTCGTTCACAGTTTCATTCAAGCTTCTGTGAGCCGTCCCATAATAGGGGCTGATTTTTTAAACAAATTTGGTCTTCTTGTTGATCTTCAAAATAAAAGATTAATAGACCCAAAAACAAAATTGCATTGCAAAGCTGAAATAAGCACACTTAATGTTCCCACTCCATTACATTTTACACTAGAGAACAAATGGGGACAAATTCTTGCAAAATATCCTTCTTTAGTGGAAGCCCCAAACTATTTTGCACCAGTTAAACACTGCATAGTGCACCACATAGTTACAACTGGACCACTTCCATACTCCCGCCCACGCCGACTACACCCTTCACGACACGCCGCTGCAAAAACGGAATTTGAACATATGGTAAATATAGGGCTCTGTCGAATCTCTGATTCACCCGCTTCATCACCTCTCCATATGGTGAAAAAGAAAAATAACATTGACTGGAGACCTTGCGGTGATTATCGCAGGCTCAACGCCATCACAGTGCCCAGTCGATACCCAATTTCACATATACATAACTTCTCAATGAACGCACGGGGATGCAACATTTTTTCAAAAATTGATATCATAAGAGCATATCACTTGATCCCTGTAGCACCCGAAGATATACATAAAACAGCCATTACAACTCCGTTCGGTTTATATGAGTTTTGCAGAATGCCCTTTGGCTTAAGAAATGCAGCTCAAACATTCCAGCAGCTTATTGCTAAAATCTGCTCAGACCTAGATTTCGTGTTCTCATACATTGATGACATTTTAGTTGCAAGTAAAAATGAAGACGAGCACAAAATCCATCTCGAATTGCTCTTTGAAAGACTTTCAGAGCACGGAGTTACGATAAACACATCAAAATGCATATTTGGCGCAGCAAAATTAGAATTTCTCGGTCATGAAATCAGCACTCATGGCATAACCCCCTCAAAAGAAAGAGTAAACGCCATTCTTTGCTTTCCTCAACCTGCTTCAATAAAGCAATTGCAACGCTTCATCGGCATGGTAAATTATTATCATCGTTTCTTACCTAAATTAGCGGAAATATTAGCACCAATGCACGAACACATGGTCATAATGAATAAAAAGCCCAAAGCCAAAACTGCTTCATTCAATTGGCCAGATCATCTGAACGATGCATTTAAAAATGTTAAAAATACGCTCTCCAATGCAACTCTTCTAGTACATCCAAAACCGGACGGTGAATATGCCATTTCCACTGATGCTTCCAACATAGCCGTGGGAGCTGTTTTACAACAAAAAACCGATGAAATGTGGGAACCACTTGCATTTTTCTCCAAAAAAATGTCCAAGTCAGAAACCAAGTACTCCGCTTTTGACCGAGAACTTCTCGCAATCTTTCTCGCGATAAAGCATTTTAGATATTTCATTGAAGGTCGAGATTTCACAATTTTCACTGACCACAAACCACTCACGCACGCTATAGCATCGAAAACAGAGAGAAGTCCTCGACAAACTCGCCACCTTGACTTTATATCTCAATTCACAACAGACATACAGTACATCAAAGGAAAGGATAACATAGTGGCAGATACCCTTTCACGCCTGCATGAATTCGACATATCAGAAAATGAAAAATATTCTCTAGATCTTAAAACCATAGCCAAAATGCAAAGCTTAGATGATGAATTGTATAAACTTTTGAAAGTTGATAAGAAAAATCTCTCGAAATTCATTCTCGAAGAGTTTATATTCCCCGATTTCAAAATAATATGCGAAACTTCAACAAAAAAGAACAGACCTTACGTACCACACCCGCTGCGCCATCAAATATTCGATAAGCTGCACAACCTTTCACACCCTAGTATACGGGCTAGTAGAAAGTTGGTTTCGGAACGATATTTCTGGCCTGAAATGAATAGAAACATAACGCTATGGGCAAAATCATGTGTGGCTTGTCAAAAGGCAAAAGTATATAGGCACACAAAGTCAGGCTTCGGGAGATTCAACATCCCCTCAGGTCGTTTTGAGCACATACACCTTGACTTAGTTGGCCCACTCCCTGAATCCAACGGCTATACCTACATTTTAACAGCTGTAGATAGATTCACGAGATGGCCTGAAGCATATCTTTTAAAAGACATAACAGCAGTAACGGTAGCGAAAACGTTTGTTGAAAATTTTGTCTCTAGATTTGGAACTCCTTCACAAATCACAACTGACCAAGGCAGTCAGTTCGAATCAAAATTGTTCAACGAATTAACCAGATTGTTAGGTTCACAAAGAATTCGCACCACATCATACCATCCACAAGCAAACGGAATGGTCGAGAGATTTCATCGCCAATTAAAAGCATCCCTTAAAGCCAGAGGCAACTCTATCAATTGGAGTACTGAGCTCCCCATAGTGCTTCTTGGTATTCGCACAGCAATTAAAGAAGACCTTCAATGCTCTTCCGCAGAGATGGTCTATGGTCAAAACCTTCGTTTGCCAGGCGAAATTTTTATAGAAAACAATTCACACCAAGTCAGCTCAGATACCCTTATTAATCAACTTCGCGAAACAATGAGAAATCTCATACCAATTGACACACGTCATAACCGAGAAAACATTTTTATACCCAAAAGCTTAGATGACTGTGACGCAGTTTTTGTAAGAATCGATAAAGTTAAAACTGGTCTCAGCCTTCCTTATGAAGGCCCCTTTAGAGTCATACGACGCATGAGGAAATATTTTGTGATAGATAAAAACGGAAAAAATGTTACAACTTCGATCGATAGACTAAAACCAGCTTTTAACATATTGTGCTCTAATCTAAATGAATCACAACAAAATGAAAAGCCCAACAAAACAACATTTTGCATTTCTTCGAAGGAGCTTACTTGAAGGAGGGTGATGTAGTGGTTCACATTATAAAATAAAAAATTCTAAACCTTACTTGAAGTACAGACTGTTCACACTCATTCTTGATCATGAACCAGCATTACATTTATGACTTATTTACTCGCGCACAATCATTCTCATGTAAAAAGGGATTATAAAATCATGATCATCAGAGACGCAGATTAAGTTATAATCCGCTTAGCTTAAAGAAGAATATAAAGAAAAAGAACTGTAGAAAGCATCAGACCATTTTTAGAATTCATCAGTCGACTTTTGCTAGTTCAAGCGCACAAGGCATCACTCAGCCATTTCATTTGAGAAAAAATAAAATTTTGTATTCTATATTTAAGATTTTGATTTTTAATAAATTATTATTAAATCATAATAAGTTTCGTTGCGAAATTATTTAACAATACATTATAAGTCAAATGAAAAGTCTGAAGTCGAATTACATACATATATGTATTGTATGTGTGAAATTTCTCAATTTTGAAATGCTTGTAAATATTTTGCAAGATTTGAATAAATACTGTGACTTTACGTTTAGATTCCATACTTATGTATTAAATTCTCAAAAATTTGGAACTTCCAAATTGTGGTAGAAGGTTAAATTTGATTAATTTCATAAATAGCAATTCGTGGGCCTCCTAAGAACGTATTATCTTAGTTTTTCTGCTGCTTTGTAAACTGTTTTATCTTATTTATGAAATTTTACTTTTTCTCAGCTCAATTATGTACATATGTATGTTTTTTATAACACAGTTAAGATAAAGATGCGTTTATCATTAAGATGAAACATAAAGCTTTCCAACAAAATCAAGATTAGCTGTAGCAGGTCAACAATTAGTGTCTGATTGCTTTGCTTCGAAATATGAAAATTTCCACTAACCATATCCTCTTCCTTGAATTGAGTAACCATAACAATTATTTTCACATTGTGCTGTATAACCATGCGCCAAAAGTCTACTACGCTCTCCTGCTTGGGTCCTTGTGTAGCAATATATTCTTTCTTTCGTCGATATCCCTGAAAATTAGAAATCATTAACTTGCAATTAATATATTCTATATTATTTTTAAAGATGTCCTACGTTTATAAATGAGGCATTGATGTAGTCGTTTCCATCAGCATCAATATCTAATATTACGCGATTTTTATCATCTGTAAAAGATAGCAACAAATTAAGATCACTTATCCTTTAAATAAATGTTTTATTTTTTGTAAAGTTATTTATGTTATATGTTAACCAAAATATGAGTATCAGCGTTTAAAGGTCCATGGGTCATAGAATCTAATACAAAAGTCCTGCAGGTTTTTACTTGCGACTTATAGGTACTATAAGGCAAGTTATGCATTCGTAAAAAAAATCGAACTCGAGATTTTGATCAAAGTTGACATTACGATGATAGCGAAGACCAAAAAAGTGGGTCTCGCAATTCTGTCTGTCTGTCTGTCTGTCTGTCTGTCTGTCTGTCTGTCTGTCGGTTCGACTACAGCCGAAACGGCTCGGCCGATTTTCTTCAAACTTGGTAGATATGGGTTTTAATTTTTTACCCCCGGACGTTTTTTTTTTTTTTTTTTAAGACCAAAAATAACGGTACCTGCCATACGATTTTTTTTCGAAATTTTATAAATATTTTTTTTTCTCAAAAACTGTCCCACAGAATTTTTAAAAAAAAATTTGAAAAATTTCATTTGGTTAAAACTAGCTAATGGTTGAAAAAAATTTTACAAAAAATTGTTATTTTTGGTAGACCCCCTGGGTCCATTTTTTTTGTTTTTGATTTTCTCGAAAACGGTACAGCCGATTTAAATAATTTTTTTTATGCCAAAGCTCCTCCAAAGTTTGAATATTATTGCATATTCAAATTTTCAATTTTTATTTTTTTGGATTTAAAAAAAAAAAATCAAAATTTTTTTTTGGAAACTCAATATTTCGAAAACCCCATGCTCGATTTTTTTCAAACTTGACAAAAAAAAGTTTTTTAACATAATCTACAAGATTTGAGAAAAAAAATTTTGTTTCATCTAAAACTAACGGTACCTTCCATACAAATTTTAAAAAATGGTTTTCGAAAATCGTATTTTTCTCGAAAACGGTTCCGAGAATTTTGCTAAAATTTTTTTTCTTTTGATTAATCTTTACGATCTATAATTTAATAAAAAAAAAATTTAATCTAGATATTACTGACTGTACCTACCATAGAACGATTTTTTCGAATTTTGAATTTCTCATTATCGACATAACGGATTTTAATGAAATTTTTTATAAAAAAGATCCAAATAAGTTTAAAAAACATTGCATTTAAAAACTTAAGAAAAAATATTTTTTCAATTTTTAGAAAAAAAAAGTCGTTTTTTTTTTTGAAAAATTCGATATCTCAAGAACGGCTTATTATTTTTTTTTTGGAAATTAGACTTTTATTCGTACAATAATAAAAGCTTAAGGTTGGCGTACCAAAATTTTTTCTTAAAAATGTTTTAAAAAATTTGCACATAAAGCTTATTTTTTAAGGAACCACTACAACGACTTATAATTTTTGTTCTTGAATAAATTCATATTTGCATAGCATTCTTTTTTTATCTCTTACTACTAAAAGAATTTAAAAAATTAATTTTATCCTTATGAACAGTTTTCTCTAATAACATTCGTTTTTAAAATTCCTAGTCTATTACATAGGAGCAAGTTCGTGCGACCCAGTCGTGCATTTTATTTTCTCAGTTTCTGGTTATAAATTCACTCCCAAATTGTTTTGTGGGCTCATTGAATAAAATGAAATGCATGAAGCTAAAGTAAAACAGAAAATTTCTTATAATTTTTAATTATTTTTTTTTAAATATTTATTTTTAGGTATTTAACACTAAGATTTTGTAGAGGCCCAACAAAAGCAATCGGTCATGCATCTTTGCATGCATGTGTACGTTGAGCAAGGAATTAAATGGGTAGATAGAGTTTGTCAAACATATTATTGGTGAATGGAAAAAGTTTGAAACGTCATAGGTCTCTGACATATTACTTAACAATTAAATATACATAAATATGAATTAAAACATTTTTTTTCAAATTTTTTTTTTGATATCCTCAAATTCGAAAATGATCTCAGATTTGTTCATACATATGTATATGTAGTTTTTGACATTTCTTGGCAGCAATATAGTATAAGAGACGACAACTGTTAATCAAAGGATATCAATGTTGCAGTTACTCGTCGTCTTAGTTGCAACTAATATATTTCTCTATCAGCACTAATGTATGGTAACAGCTTTAAAGATACAGGGCCGTACCAACAATCAAATTAAGAGACGACTTTAATATTTGAGCGAAATTGACCATTTTTTAAAAAGCTCTATAAAGTTAACCATACATGTTATGAACTTAATATTTATGTGAACCCTAAATTATGAATCATTTATTGTACGGAACCTAAAAAATAAAATGCAGCATATATGGTCAGTTATATAGAGTCCATTAAATAATGCTTCATTTCGCTCAAATATTAAAGTCGTCTCTTAATTTGATTGTTGGTAAGGCCCACAATCTTTTTTTTTATTTTCATGAATATAATATTAGTGGGAGCAATAACTTCAAATGCATTACATCCTGAAGCCCTTGAATCTCTATTTACAAATATAGTTGCATGCATGCGCTAAATTCGGTTTTTGATATTGTTAGGTTGGATTTATAATCGGTCGTATTTCTACACTCCAAATGCCAAATATAGGTACACCTGAGGAATGTAACATTTTTTTAACATAATGTATCGTATTGCTGTTTGCAAATAGTTTTGTCTAATTTCTTTTGTAATTGAAAAACATTGAGAACAAAACTTGTTTGAAAAATGTATTTAAAAAAACCGTCGGAATATAAGCTGTCAAAACAAATTCTTAAAAACTCTTATGTTATACATATGTAGGTGACAGTTATCAAAACAAAAACTACTCATTGGCCTCGTTCAGGATGAGCTTTGTAAGGATATCTAGCATAGGTTAATATCCACTAGATAGATTGGATAGATTTGGTGTCAAAAATCAAATGATACGAAGAAAATTAAATAAAAATATTTTTGTCGGCAAATTTGGTGCAGAACTCAATATGTTTTATTTACATGTACATACATATGTACATATGTACATATTGTATATATTCAATAACAAAATATACAAAATAAAATAAATAACAAACTCAAATCAGACTTTTGGTGTTGTCTTTTTGACATTTCTATTGTGTCATCTCATAAACTATATATGTACACAGAAAGCTTTGAATACAAATTTGAACGCGGCCATTGATAATCTCTGATCAAAACCAACAATTTCGTTGTCTCAACATATTTTGTAAGCAATTTTCTTTTTTTAAGTTCAGAGCAGAGCCTGAGATGTCAAAAAATAAATTGTATTTGTTTTTATTTCGGAGCTTTGAAAATGTGTTTCTTTTTTCGTTCTGAGCATGTTCTGAGCGTGTTCAGAGTGGGCTCTATGAGCTCACAATAAAATAACTGAGCAGACAGAGTTAAATTTTACAGGCGGAATAAAAAAAAATGGTGACAGCTAAGTGTTAAGCTGTGTTTCGAATATAACTCAGAGCACGCTTGGTTCAGAAGATGTTCAGAATATGCTCGACATGCTCGGACTCTGATCAGAGCTCTATTCTGAATTAATAAAATGCACGACTGGATCGCACGAACTTGCTCTTATGTAAAAGTACTTCGGAATTTAAGATACATTTTATAAATATAAAACATGAATTTAAAATGAAATTGCCGTCTGATTTCTAGGAAAGTATGAATTTATGCAAACAAACTTTAAAAAATCGTTTTATTATTAAATA
Organism: Chrysotoxum bicinctum; assembly: GCA_911387755.1. NCBI lineage: Eukaryota > Metazoa > Arthropoda > Insecta > Diptera > Syrphidae > Chrysotoxum > Chrysotoxum bicinctum. The sequence continues at coordinate 78,975,829 of OU426990.1, forward strand.
AATAAATTTTTTATATAAGAAATTTCTTTAAAATTTTTCAAGAAAAAAAATGTGGGGTTCAAATTTTAAGTATTTAATAATATTGATTTTAGGAAATAATTTCAAAAAATAATCGTTCATAGGTTTTGAAGATATTGATTTTTTAAAAAAAAAAAAAAATTTCAAAAAACTTAACAAATAATTTTTCGAATATTTTTATATACAATATTATTTTAAACTTAGGGGGGCTCCTGCTGAAAATTTTTGGTTAAAATCGTTAGAGCCGTTAATGAGAAAGTCGAAAATCAAAAAAAACGGTTCTATGACAGGTACCGTTAATAACATTTTGCCCCAAAATTTTTTTTTGCCAAAACGTAGTCCATGCCCATAATATCACACCTAATTTTTTTTTATCAAAATCGTTAGAGCCGTTTTCGAGATAAATACGATTTTGCATTACGGGTGTATGGGGGTACCGTTAGTTTTAGAGCTAAAAAAAAAATTTCAATTTCCCCTCTAGGGAATCACCGAAGACCCATAACTACCGAGTTTGAAGAAAATAGGTCCAGTGGCTTAGGCTCTAGATCTAGGTACACACATACAGACAGACAGACGGAATTGTCAGACCAACTTTATTCGTCTTCGCTATCATCGTAATGTCAACTTTGATCAAAATCTCGAGTTCGATTTTTTTTCCAAATGCAGAACTTGCCCTATAGTACCTATATCGCAAGTAAAAATGAACAAACGCCTAGATAGATACTATCTGAAGTGGCACACATCCCACATATGTAATTAGCTTTAACATACAAAATTCTCAATCAAAAAAGGTGCGTTCAGTGAAAACAAATTCACTTAGAAATAAATTTTCGCTAAATCCTACCTTACCTCAAAAATGTACAACAATAGACTACAGAAAACAGAACAAAAAAGTCCAAAAAGAGGCAACTTTCAAAACATCGAACTACAAATTTCCTTGGTAAATTTTAATATAATTTCAGTCACTCTCACTTCGCAGTGTTGACAGTTTTTAAAGATTTTACTAACAAAATATATCAAACACACCTATAGGCCGATTCTCCCCAAAGTCAGTGATACCTCACAAGTCACAAGAAGAGGTGAAATTGATTTTGTGACTTTTTCGGATTCTGCCGTTCAGTCACAACTTGTGAGAGTCACAAAAACAATCGAAACTGTGATCTCCTACAGAGCAGGTCACAAATCATAAATTTTTAAGTTTCTTGGACTGACTTTCAGTATATTTTGTAAGAAAATTTTCTAGATTTGTGAATAATTGTGAGTACACAAAAATGGAAGTGGACTTTGTTCTAGTTAATATAATTGCTGATCTTTCCCACGAAAATAAAAAGTAACATTTTTACATAAACAAACATTTTTTTTAAAAAACTAATAGTATCAAAAAATTTGCAGCGCCGACGGCATTTAAAAACTCTGACAGATACAAATGATCCATTCGCTCTCCAAAACAATACATTTATAAAGTAATTTTTTCCTTTTCAATAATCAGCTGTTCAAATAATGACACTTAAAAATCTAACCATGCTGTGGTGAGTTTCGTTGTGAGCTTTCTTGTGACGATTAGGGGGAGAATACCAAAATGTTATCGAGTCACAACAATCCTCACAAGGAATAGTCACAAGAGCTTGTGACTTGTGACTCCTCACAAGGGGGAGAATCGGGCTGCTAATTATGTATATCATGTGAGTACTTGTTCATAAATGTTGGTTTCTCTACCTTTGTTCTTATTAATGCCACAGAATTTAATTTAAATGTTTAAGACATGGTCTGACAGAAGGATTATTGAAAACCAGTACTGTCAACTGTTTCATTATTATGCTGGCTTGAAAATCCAACTTTTTGCTTATACGAAACAAAAAATACTTACCCATATATAGAGAAAATAAAGATATGTTAACGCATTACTAACCTTTCTTATAAATTATTGAAAATTCAGTTTACCTACATGGAAATATGTCTCTGTAACGATTTTTGTATTCATTTGTCTCTGAAGCTGAAAAACTGAGATCCGTAGCAATTACTGTCAACTCCTTAAACTCTCTTAGCAGCTTATCTCCTTTTGATAATTCGTTGTAGAAAATTGCAAAGTTCTTTGATGTTATATCGCCAAATGAATCTTCAATTCCATGACCCGATTCTCTATGCCAGATTATCTTCTTTGTTATATAAAGATATAGAAATCCAGCAATAAAAGCAACCATAAGGCAACTTATAATAGAAATCCATATCAAAGTCAATTTAATGAGGGAATCTATAATGAAAAATCTTTCAAACATAATGTCATCATTAACTGAAACGAAAAATATATGTAATTTACCAGTTTTAAATTCCACAACACCTGCATCACTAAAGCTTGACTTTGTAAATAATCGAATTACCATTAGATACTCAGTATCTGCATTAAGAGGGCCATTACAGAATCTTTTGCTGCCATTATTACAGGATTCAGTACCAACTGTGTATTCAATGACATTTCCAGATCTTGGTTGAATTGGTTGCCATCGAATCGGTGTTGTTTGATATTGTCGAATACAACCAGGATTGCTGTAAGAATCCATCCATGATGCAGAATCTGGCCATTCATTGTTACTATCCAAGGCTCCAATAAGTAATTCAGGTTCGGAATTACAATTCTGAAAGTAGAAATCTTCTAATTAAAGATGATGAGAGTGTGTATAACTAACCTTCTGCGACAAAAGGAGAGCAGCGTATAAAATCGTTCCCGAATCAGAACTAAGGAGATCAATTGGGAAACGAACAACTGCAGAAATGGTCGGATTGCTCGCTTCAAAAGGATCTACCTTTGCGGAACTTATATCTTCTATTTTATCAGGAACTGAAATAAAAATAAAATATTTTCAGACCAATACAAAACATTATAACAACACATTCAAAAACAAGCATTTTTATCTTCAAAATATACTGTCAATAAAGAGGTAAGTATTTAAATTAAGCTAAAACGACCTAAAAGGCTTCTCTCAGAGTTCATATCTCAGGTAAAAAAATAGTTTTGAGATCAAGAACTATAATATTGAATTCATTATTTTTGTTTTTTTAAATCTCATGGTTATACCATTATTTTGTATGTATTTTTTGCAAATTGTCTCTACCACACAAAAAAGGAACAGATGGTTTATGATGTAAATAAAAATGTGCGATTATTTTGGCCCCCACTGTAATGAGCTTATGTTAGAAACTGTTTTCTCTAAATATAACCAATCTGGCCTTAACCTATGGTATTATAAACATACATATATCATTTTTACTTGGCAATCCAGAATCCCAACCGAACACTTTTTTTTTATTCTGACAATTCTGAAGTTTGTTGTGATTGTGATTGTTATTGATTGTATATGTGGACAAGAATTTTGTTTGCCGAAAGAAATTCATTCGTACAATTAGGACAAAAATCACAACTGTAGAGATTGACGTTTAAGTATATGAATGTGTGAGTGCTTCTGGTTTCGATTCTGATTTCAAATCCAGAAGCAAATTTCTCTTCTTTTCAGAATCAGAACTGTTATTTTTGACAAAGTGAAGACTTTCAGAAGAGTCTGTAAGGCTTCCGGATTGCCGAATAAAAACGACAATAATAGCAATATTTTGAATAGCTAGTGTACTTTACTACTGTCACCCGCTTCTTGAATACGCCTGTCAAGTATGGACCCCTTATCAACAAACTCATATATCCCCAATCGAGAACATTCAACGTTGTTTTCTACGTTTCGCACTTCGTGGTCTGTCTTGAAATAACCCTCTTATTTTACCCCCGTATAAAGACCGACTTCTGTTAATCAACTTGAATACGCTGGAAGAACGAAGAGCAATAAGCGACATTGTTTTCATTCATCGATTACTTTCAGGGTCTGTTGACTGCATGACTCTCTACAATTCGCCTCTCTCGCTCGCCTCTTCTATCTGCCTACCCACTGTACCTCTTACGGCTCCAACGAACCTATTACAAGCTTCAGAGGATTAATTGTAACATAAACTGTTTCAACTATAACCTCAGTTCATCCTGCCTGAAACTCCGTCTTAATCGTCCTTCCAATTCCCAACCCTAGATTTAAGAGCTATACTTAAGTTAGATTAAGAATTAGCTTGTATTAAGCCTAATAAATGGGGGTATTGCCCCCACCAAAATTCAAAATTAAATTTGACAGTTTATAATTCTAAACCCTTAACAATTTTTTTCTGTCATATGTCATTTCATGTCGCTTAAAAAGTACAGGATAATTATAGTTTTATTACAGTTTTCTTTGTCTAAAAATCAAATAATTGTCTGTTTATTTTCTTCCGATTTCAACCTTTGTAACAGAAAATAATTTATTAACTAATCCAAACGATATTTATTCTCACTGATTGACTACAAAATTGAGAAATTGTATTTTAAATATAAAGAAGAGAAAAAGTAGTATACTCAAATCCAGTATTGTAAATTTCATACCATACTACTTACCTACTCTCTATTTCTGATAACTTATTGATTTGATTTATTTAATGTATGCAGATGTTTATTTTTCAACTTACTTCCAGCTGGAGATTGGAAAGTCAGTATCTTTGCTTCACTTATCTCAAGTACGTCTTTATTTTGGACAGATATCCGCACTCTATAGTCATATTCCGGTTTCAATATTGTCTCATTGAAAGTCATCAATCCTGTTCCATCATAAACAGGCTCCACTCTACGAATAAACTCAACTGGAAAATGACCTTCACGTTTACCTTGAAATTCCAACAAAAACTCATCGATTTCTCCATTTGATTTGCATGGCAATTGCCAACTTATTACAACATTTGCTTTAAAAGTTGTCGAATTGACATCTGGACCGTTGATAGAAATCACTTTTAAATTAGTCACGGCTTCAGACACTAGAGTTTAGGGTAAAATATTATAGAATCGGGAAATACATAATATGTATGTACATTTTTATTCACCTGACGGTAAAGTTCTTTCTAACATTGGCAACGTAAATTCACCAGTTCCGTATTCATTTTGAGCAGCTATTTGGACACTGTAGTATGAATAAGGTTGAAGGCTTCCAAATTCGGTTTCCAAGCGAGATGTCTCTGAATTAATTGGTTCAAATGACTGAATTTTACATTGTGGGGGAATATAATAAGCTGGTTGCATTTGACGAAAGTACAACATATAAACGTTGATGTTGCCATTAGGATAAATTGGCATGTCCCATTGAAATCGCATGAGATTGGTAGTAAGAGATTTCACACTAACATTGGTTGGTATTCCTGGATCTGGAACATTTATGTGTATATTTTGGTCATTTAATGAGATTTTATTAATTTTGCGTGCTCGATTTTTTTTTTGAAATTTTAAAGCGTTTTTTTCATATACATATGTATATATGCGTTGGAAGATTGAAAATCATTCAAATATTTGAAATATTTTAAAACTTTTGGTTATATTTTAACCACGGAAATAACAAAAATAAATACAAAAATAGATACAATTTTAATTTGGTTCTTACAATACTTATCTGTGGTAAACACACGTGGGGTATAATTCGACCATCCAGCAGTATTGTAAAAGTCCACTTTACAAACGTAATCCGTAAATGGCGATAGTGGTGAAATTGTGGCTTTGAAACTGACATCTCCCAGACTACCTTCCACAAATTTAACTACACTCTAAAACAAAACATACAAACCTTTATTTATACAACATTTACCAGATGCCTCTACACTCTACTGACCGTATATGGAACATTCTTCGACGTCTCACACACAAAACGAGCAAAAAAAGTTTGACATTTGTTGGTCAAATAATCGTTATCATTTACCCTAGCACTTAATTCCATACTATGACTTTGTATGAGAGTCGATTGAAAAGGATCTGGTGGTGCAGCTACTATTGGTGAAGTTATTTGTTCAATATGCTCTGGAATACCATCTTTTTTTTTAGATTTTGTGTATGGAATTATTTGCACTGTATAGACCTGACAAGAAACAAGATTATTTATAACAATTTGCGTTTCGTTGGTTTCTTTGTCAAAAACTGAATTTGTATTATCGGCCCATGCGGAAATTCTATAGCCTTCTAAGCATAGCTCAGAAAATTCAGGTGGATCCCATATTAGAAAAAGTTCCTTAGGCCTAGCATCAATCTTGACATTACTAATCTTTGTAGGTTCTATACAAATCAATGAAGTTAATGGTCAGATTTATTGGCGCGAAAATAAGTACAAAAATCTTACTATCTTCTTCTAAAATGAGACTAGAATTGATTTGAATTCCAGGAAATCCGTTGTGACCGATTGGTTGAACTGAAATATTATACTCTCCGCACGGATCAAGGTCGGTAAACTCTGCAGCTGTTTCTTTTGTTACTATTCCGTAGGTTTTCTGGAATTCGGGATCTTTTTGAATTGGTCCTATCATTCGCACCTTGTAAATATCGACACATTTTTTGTTTTGTTTCGGTAGTTTCCAAACTACAATGACTTCAGTGGAGTTAATTTTATGATTTCCATAGGCTATAAGTCCGGGTACTGTAAGAAATGTTTAGATTGAAGCTTTGCATTAAAAAAAGGTCCAATTCATTTAATGCTCATGTAATTGTCTTCATTGCTGGTTTTCACTTTAGGCATACAATTTTAGATAAAGAGTGATGTAATTTAATTTAAAAAAAAAACAAAGTTTTATCACAGATGATAGATTTATATTGCATCCAGTACAGACAAAAATTGATAACTTTTTCAGTAATTTTTTTTTTTAAATCCAATCTGTTGATCTAACTATACTGATTTCTGATGTGTTGGTTTGTTTTTGTGTTTATGTGGATGTTTTAACATCATTTAAACAGTTTATTATTCACATTAATTTGACCAAAATGGGACTAATACCTCCCTGCATCCTACTAATGAAAAGTGACAATTTTTATTTCCTCTGCATGTGGTATCTATGTGGAACTATAGTATTTGCAGTATTCTATTGACAAATAGGATGATTATCGGAATTTTCTCACATTCATTTTGTATCTTATAACAGTGAAATTCACTTACTACTCGTATTATGCCAAGAGGTAGGTATTACTATGAATTTTATAACAGGGTTATCGTTTGGAAATCCGGAAGAACCTCCTGGAACTCTCCGATCCGGAATGTTAAAAGAACAAGTTGCAACACTTTTTTTTTATTCAGAAGTTTTTGTTTCATTGTACTTTGTGAAACGTCAAATGCAGATGGCAATGTGAAGTTATTTTTATTTTTTATTATTTTGTAAGTACGTTGAAAACTAATTTGAAAGATTTAACCTTATTTATCTTAACTTTCAGGAATTTCTCTTGGACTCTTTAACTTGTAACGAAATTCCAAATTCATACATAATCACCACCAAGTCATGAAAATATACAAACAAAGATTTTTTGTACCAATTCGTAAATAGATTTTAAAGATTTCCAAAAAACTTCCTAAAAGGTACAGGTATCCTGTAGAAAGTAAAAAGGTAGGTTGCTTAGCTTGTCTAGTGCGGGTAGGTATGCTTGCATAATCTAGGTCTAGCTCGACGCAGGGGTGGGATCTTGCGTGACTTATTTTCCTGCACGATAGTTTACGTCTTATCAGAGTTTATGCAGTCTTATAATGATAGCAACATGCGACAAATTTCTTATGGAACCCTCTGCCAATGTTTATAATATTACAAAAAAAAACAAGCAATGAAGATCTGTCAAATTACATGAAAAGTGTAAAAACATTACATTGTTCAGGTGATGTAAATGAGTTAATCTCCGACTTAGCATTTGATACATCGTTAATAAAGAAAATCAGCCCATATTCCTCGCAACCATCAAGGTTCCTAATAGTGTATTCTTGTGTGTTTGCATCTGTTATATTATTTTCGGTCCATTTGCATTCTTTGTGAAACAATAAAAATTCGTTAATTTTATTTATATTAATCATAATATTATAACTAAAGTTCTTACCATCATCTTTAGTATTTGGATCTTTAGGGTAAAAAATTCCTTTCGTTTTTTTATTAAATTCTTCAATGCATTCTAGTGTGGACCATTTAAGAAAATAGTACTTAATGCAAGTTGTATACTTGGGTGGTTCCCATTTAACTTTAACATCATATTTTTCAAGAGGTTCAAATTTTATATTAGTAACATCAGTAGGTTCTAAAACAAAATCAAATTGTTAGTATATACATACATAGATAGTATTTAAATGTTAATATATGATTAAGATTTGAAATATCTTACTTAAAGATACATGTTAAACACATTATAGTTAATTAGTTTTTGAGCAATCGAATTTATGTTTCAAAAAACTTAACTGAAAACGAAAAAATTCTTTGCCCAATCAATTAGGTATTTACAATTATTATTGAGAACGCAGTTCGGTTAATTAAACTTTACAAGCCCTTTCAATTTGTCAATAAATTATTTTTCAGCCATTACGTCTTGCAATTCGTTTACAAATGAAAATACTACTCTTATGCACTGTAATACTAAAAAAAATATTTGACCCCAAGTTTACAGTTAAAGTTTAAGCCCAATTTTTGGTTTAACAATAAATTTGGTTTCACAGTGTCGTTTAAACCTTGAACAGAATTCATTCTGTAGTTTAAGTTAAACGACACTATTCTGACGTTTAAACCTCAGTTCAACAACCACTTCACACATTTTAAAATAGAATTTATTTTCATTTTTTATTTATTTTTTTCCTGTCGCAGGTCACAACTGAAACAAAACTATGTACATACGTACAATTCTGCCAATTTGTATTTGTATGTTCAAGTTTAGCTGAAATTATGTTTAAATTTCCACTGTGAAACTGTGGATTAATATATATGTGTACATACCAGCATAATCGGTTGTAGCTTCAGTTTTAAATGGATCACCAACCACTAATCCATTAATATCTGTTGTTTTAAGCTGAATTTTATGGAGTTGACATGGATCTAACGTCTTAATCTCAATACTGTCTTTATCATTTTGTAATTCATTTTTGAATTCCTTGTTTGGTGATTTGACATTTATTTCAAAATTCGAGACGCATGATCGATTAAATGTTTTCCATTTAATTGACATGCTGTATTGATCCGGCACAACTTCCACGTTTTCAACATGAGGAACTGAAATAGTCAACATATTTAATTAAATAACAAATACATATATTAAAGAAAAATAAGTAAAAAAAACTCACTTGCATAAGTTGTATTAACATCAAATGTTTGATCGATATTATTGTTCTGATTATCGACACCAACTAAAGCCAGATATAGAGTTACGATATATGTAGTACATGGATCAAGACCTTCACTAAAATATAAAAAGAAAAATAATCAAAATTAAGATTCCCTTAAAACTAAATGAAGCCCATTATTAAGGAATACTATATTACCAAGTATCTGTTCCATTGAAGATTCCTTGCATACTCTTACATGTTACTTCCTTAATTGTATAGCTATCATTTCGGACAAAGAATTCAATTTTATTTGTTGATGCTTTAAAATCAATTTGGTAGATGGGATCGGTGTCCAACGTTGTTGTCGTCTTACAAACTATTAATACCATAGAAATCACTATTAGAAATAGTGAGTTCCATTTCTTAAGATAGTTTAACATTTTCACAGTTGTTGTCACATAATTATCGCTGAGTTAATATTGAAATAAGAAATTCGATTATTTAGTTGATATTTTTTTTTTCATTGTGAAAATCAATTTTTTATGGTAAAATCAATTGCAATAAATATCAATTTCACAGCTCAAGTACTCTCAAAAAAAAAAATAACTTTAGTTCCGCTACACTTTATGGCTAAAGTTGATCTCATTCAAAAATGTTTTTATTTTTATATAAACATCAAAATAAACTTAAAAACCCTGTATTAGTTGTGAGAATTCTCAGTTATTTAAATTGTTATTCATTTTTATATCGGTGGATCAAACACTGATGATGGGGTTTGTGCAAGTGTGTACTCAAATAGACTGTAGGGTGTTCCAGGTGGAACTTTTGGCGATGAAAGAAGTCCTGTCTTGACTCAAAGAAAACTCCGCATCTTCTCAGATAGCCAAGCTGTTATTAAATCTCTGAAATCTGTTGCTACAAACTCTATAACAGCCCTTAACTGCCAATCATCTATCAATGATATGACACAGCAGTTCAACCTTTACCTACAGGAACTTCCAGGAAATTTTAAAGCCGATGAACTTGCAAAAAATGGAAACTTACTACTTATTTTGTCATGTAAAGCAAATATAGGCACACCTTAATGCAAATTTATACAGAAACAAGATGCTTTTTAGAAAACAAACATTAGATGGAACAACATCACCACTTGTCTGACGACAAAATATATCTGGCAACCGCTGAATCTGAAGCGCTCTTAGTGTTAATTATCTCTAAGCAGATTACACATCGGCATGACAGGCCTTATCTAAGAGAGTTCTACTATAATAATCCTAGCGACCTAAAAAATACTCATGTTAATAGTCAAGCTCTAAGTGGTTCAACCCGCAAGGAGAAAGTCTATTTGATTCATGTGGTCCCACAATGGGAAAACTTATGATATAAGTATGTCAAGCATTCACGTTGACAGCCACGATGATCTAACCTAAATTGCCGTTATACTACAATTATTAACATCCACTGTATTCTGTTATTTCAAACAAAATATACCAATCATGCCTTGCATCTAAAAAACTCAAAAGATTTCCATTGTCGGTAAGTATTGACCATATTTTATGGAATGATCATATCAACGAAGCCAAAAATGCGGCAAAGTGCTTACATGCTCTTTAAAGATGCAAGAAATCTGTTTTTACTTCTAATCTAGCTACCATATAAAGGGTATAACCCTCATATTTGGACCCCAGTTATTCATTTGAACGTGTTTGATAAAACCCTCTTGAATTCTATCGAAGCGTCTGCTACCTTTTATTGTTTCATCGATTTTTCTATATCAAAAGTGGTCAGCTGAAATAATCAGTTGCTTTCCTCCTCTTAAACCATTACGCCATAATACTTGTCTAAATATGAATCCTCATCAATTTACTCTTGAATCTAACTTCGGATGTATCATTAAATACAGAGGTATTTTGTAATCTTAATTGATTGAATAAAAATTGTTCAATAGATATAGAATAACCCGTTTAAGTATTTACAGAATTTTAAAATAGAAGTTTGGATTTACAGAATTTTGGATTTACAATTATAGATATACAGAATTTTGCATTCATTTACATGTATTTTTGGTCAGAATACACCCGTCCCCTAGCTCCATCTTTTTAGTCTCCATCTCAATGCATAATGTAAGTACGGACACAAACTTGTTATCGGACGGACAATCAGACAAAAACTACTATTTTAGACTTCTCCATTATCGTAATTTTACACGAAAGTAATAATTGCTTCATACAAGTAAAAAAATATTTTACCTAAGATTACCAACAGCCACGTATTTTTACTGTAAACTATACTTATATTATTTTAATTAGTATTTTAACACACTTGTTGGATCATGGACCTTTTAAATATGTAAACTATACAAACTTTGATACAGTCCTAGTCCTAGTCATGATATTTTCAAAATTTATGTGATTTTTCAAACAAGAAAACTTTTGAAATTATCATTACATCAAAGATAGATGGTTATAGTGAATGCTTTTAAAATCATAAGCACTTTTTTTCAAATGAAATACAAAATTATAAATTTGATATTGTCTACGATCAATTTTCGGAAAGCTTGAAAGAAATAAAGTTAATTTGAATGATTTACATGTTCTGCCAAGGATGGCGCAGTGCCATTTGTGTTCTGACATGAATTGACGTCCAAGCAACTGTACCTGTATTAATTTATATACGTCCTAACCTATTTCAAAACCTTCATTAAGACAAATCAGAGTTTACATATGTGACTCAATGGTGAAATTTATTTGGATAAGATAATTTCAGACAGTAGCGACAGTAGCGTATTCACTCAAATGCAACATTACGATGATAGAGAAGTCAAAAAATTGGTTTTCAGCCGTTTCCGTTTCCGGAATCGGCCTATTCTGTTTTTGTGTCTGCACGTTCAGGTGTATCATAAGTTAAAGACTATTCACATATGAGAGTGACCAACGAATAAAAAAACAAATTGGATTCGAAACATATATAAGCCTAAATTCTTCACAAAAGCTTTACAAAAGTGTAGAAATCTAGTTTAATTTAATGTTAATATATTAAAATTTGCGTTGTAATTATTAAAATGAGAGAAATTTGAGAAAATAAATTAGTCGTCGCGAATTGCAATATGATTGATACGAACTGTCAAACACTATACGCGTTCCACATACCATCCACACTGCAACGAATGAATTGTTCGCGCGCGACTAACCTCAAAATCATTCTAAGTTGTCTAAGTAAACGCCATTCGCAACGAATAAAAAAAATGCATGTAAACGAAATGTCAAAATGGGCGAATGTTCGTTTATTCATCAGTCGTTGGTCGCTCTCATGTAAAAAGTCCATAAGGGTAGGCGCGCACATTCAATTTTTAGTTGCACAACTGTTTGGTTGCTTATAGAAAACAGATATACTATTTGGTTGAATGTCCGCGCAGGTGCATATAATTATATGTTACACAAAATAGCGAACTCATTTTAGGCAATCGTTTAGTTTGTGTCAAAACACAAACTTTTTAGTTGCTCGAACCAAGCAGTTGCGCAACTAAAAATTGAATTTGCGCGCCTAGCCTTAGAGACCCAATGGATTGCTGGATGTTCTTTGCAGATTCAGAACATTTTCTTATAATATTTGTTTTCTCCAAATTTTCTCTATAGAATACTTCTAAAAAATTCGACAAAATTTCTTATTTAAAATGTGAAAACGGGTGGCAAAATATATGGGTTTCAGAATTTGGCAAATAAGATTATTTTAGCATTAAAAAAACGCTTTACTTTTGGGTTATCCCCGAAAGTCGTTTCAATGGCTCGGTCAATATTATTCCAATTTTATAGACAGTTTCTTGTCTATTACTATTTATTCTTAATTAAAATAGATTTGTATTGTGTTTTAAACATTTATCTATTACTTCTTCTTATAGAAGTAAGTAAGCAATTTAGTTTAGTAAAATATAAGTTTAGCAAACAATTATGAACTTGCCTTAAAATTTTTAGATTAATTACTTATGATAATGACTGATACTCGTAGCTACCCTAATGTCGTTTTTATTTAGCATTCCGGAATTCCCCGATCCGGGATCCCAACTGAACACTTTTTTTGTTTCTGACGATTCTGAAGTTTTTTGTTATTGTATTTTTGAAACGTCAAATGTGGACAATAATGTTATCTATTTCAAAGTCAAAAATAATGTTTTTTGAAAGAAAACCACTTCGCACAATTAGTATATGAATGTGTTAGTGCTTCTGGTTTCGATTCTGATTTCAAATCCAGAAGCAAATTTTTCTTTTTTCAGAATCAGAATTGTCATTTTTTCCCAAGTGGCTTCCGGATTACCAAGTAAAAATGACATACATATGTAAGTCAAGAGACCGCAATTTTTTTGTTCTATGTTAAGAGCGATCGTCATACTAAATCTGACACTAGTGTCACAATTGAATTCAAAACTGTTTATGGTATTAGTAGATTCATATCTAAAGTGGACATACTAAATACACTCACGATGATAATCCTATTAATAAAGATAATCGACAATTATTTCAATTGCGTATTTATATATTTCACATTTTATATGTTCGTATAAAGATTGTAAAATAAAATCGATAAATTGGATTGATTTTGTACTTTCTATAAATCAATAAAAAAAATCTTCGAAACATTCACATCAAGTCATTTTTCTAAATTTGTACTTATCCTTAGAGCAAGTATTGATTAAGTGTTAAAAAATGTGAAGGTTCTTAACTAATTATTCTAATCTTGTTTTGTCATTCCGCCCATTATTTTCAGTCTGGTTACTTAGGCATTCTGTGTATTCAGACAAACATCAAAGGACTGCAATCTATGATTTGTTGGAATTGATCAAACCAACGAATCAACGAAAAAGTATTATCCCAGTAGAAAGTGAATAAACGAAACAAGAATATCTACCAATAGTCGTCACATCCTCATATATGCTCCCAATAGTAATTTTTCGCTTTGTTTCACAGGTTCTGAAGCTTTATTATTATGTCTTAAAGAGTTTTTGTTGTTCGAGTTTTATTTGTATCAAATATGACATCGAATATGCCCACCTCAGATTCATTGGTCTAAATTTCTCTCATCTGATTGGTCTAAATTTCAATGACTCATCCACATAGATCCGGCTGAACTTGATCGATGGCCAGCGTTATGTTCATCTTAAGGGCATCGGTCAATTGCAGTTTATTTGTTGTTTACTATTGCGACTTCAGGAAAACCTACAAGAAAAAGTCTAGCGGGATAAGATCGCATGACCTTGGTCCTCTTCCAAGAGTTGAAGGCTGCAAATGGCCGAGTTCTTGTGCGCGGTGAGGAATCGGCTGCCTCGGGTTCTGATGTACATTATCACGGACCTTGGTTATGTTTTCGTTCGATTTTGCCTCCATCTGAAGTATAAAGGTTAGCTGATTGATTACCAAATCGGTCGTCTCAAATTTAACCATCAAACGTTGAAGATTCGACTGTGAAGGGTAACCTCGTCAACCGTTAAATGGGCGAAATGCGCGCAACTTTTTCACGAATAAATGCTCATTTTGATAATATAGGTAAACATTTGGACGTTTTGTTCACTCGTTTAACTTGCCACGGTGATTTGACATTATCAACTGAATAATGGCACGTAATCTTAGGTTAGTTGTTATGCTGAACATTACCACTGTTTGAACAAAACCAAAATTATACAAACACCATAAAAATGTTTTAACCACTTTGATGTAACGACGACTTTTTTGGTACAACAGGTAAGTTTTTGTATGAGTCACAGTGCCTTGTGACTGACAACTCTCAGGTGAAAATATGACGAAGCAGTTTTTCAAAAGAAACCATGTCCTCCTTCTCAATAAAGGGTTTAGATATTCAATTATAGTTTAGTTTATTGATTTAATAAATGTGTCTCTAAACACAACAAGAATATAATCCCTTTAAGTAATAGACTAAGAGCCCACAGCAATTTTTGGGTGTGATTGATAACAAAAAATAATTAGCTTAATTAGATAGGCCTTTTATAGTTATTTACAAATGTGAAAGCCTTGCATACTCTAGTGGGCGCAATAGTGCATTATAGTGCATTAAGTATGCAGTTCTTTCCAAATCTAAATAATTGTGATAACAACTTTGCCAAAATGTAGAGTTAAGCCCCCTGATTGAAAATATCGAGGTCCAAGGCGTTTTACAGAC
This sequence comes from Chrysotoxum bicinctum, assembly GCA_911387755.1. Classification (NCBI taxonomy): domain Eukaryota; kingdom Metazoa; phylum Arthropoda; class Insecta; order Diptera; family Syrphidae; genus Chrysotoxum; species Chrysotoxum bicinctum. The sequence goes on from OU426990.1 coordinate 78,991,164, forward strand.
AGCCTTCTGCCTGCCAGACGCGATAAGAAAAGGCAACTTCTTGCACTAAGAAGGCCACATTCAAAACGTCATGGACCTAAATATTTGCAATCAGGGCACTTAGTTGTTCATTTTGAAGTTATGCCAAATTTTTTTTCCCAATTTTTTAGAATAAGGAAAGAACTGCATACTTGATGCACTATAATGCACTATTGCGCCCACTAGAGTATGCAAGACGTTCACATTTGTAAATAACTACTAACGGCCTAACTAATTATGCTAATTATTTTTTGTTATCAATCACACCCAAAAATTGCTGTGGGCTCTCGGTCTATAAGTGAAAGGTTTAATTATTATAAAAATTACAAACCTAGAATAAAATGCCCATTAATAGCATATGTCAAAATCTCAGCTGGAAGGACATTGGTATTAAGCAAAACTACTTTTACAAATACTGTTTTAGTGGAATAGCTAAAATAATTTTATATAATACTCTCGTATCTATAGGAATGGAATGGTCATTAGTTCACTCTAGAGCTCAACTCCCCTTGCAATGTTCAAAAATTTTAAACCAAATTGTATTAATATTTGTACATATATTTTTTGATAATTCTAAGTGCCGTTAACTTGTTAATTTCTACAAGTATTCCATTTTGAATGATTTTCAATTGATTTTAAATAAAGATTGTGGCCTTTGTGCTATAGAAGATATACATATACAATAGCTTATGAAATATGTCAAAATAATCATGTATTTGTCGATTAAAGATAAACCAAATATATTCATACATAAAACCACTCAAGAGCTATTAATTGATAACTGTAAGTATGTACTGTTAAACAGTAAATTTCTCCTAACAATAAGTTAGAAATTCAAATTTTACAAGAAAAATCCAAACCAATTCAAAAAAAAATTGTAAGCTTCAATCCCACACTCCTTAAAAATATAAAATAATGAACCTTAAAAGTTTCAAATAACCGTTCACTTAAGGGATGAATTTTTTGTGAACACACATGTGACACAAAACATTTTCAAACAAAATGTAAGTTCACGAAATCAAATAATGATAACTTAAGATTCTTAATCTCATTTAATCTGTTACTATTGTGATATTGTTCCAGATAGGTGCTTCTATGAATCAGACGAAATATATTTGAAAGCTCGACTACTTAAATAAATTATTAGGGTTGTCGTGTTTTTCGCCGGCAGCTTCTTGGAATAAGCCCGGTTTCAGATTACCATAGTTCTAGTTCGTAATTGTAAAACTTCTACATTTCTGCCAAAATTGTGTTGATAATTATTATAAACAAGCTGCTTGGAAACAGTTGTATTTATAAAAGTATAATGGCAGTCAATATGCAGTAAAATTGACATATGTTTTTGTAACGTTGCTGAATTTACAGCAACATTGCAAATAGTGAGATATAGAGCTTCATAACATTCCCAAAATGGCTTAAGTTCATTTAAAAAAAACTATTGTTTATTTTTTGTAAGAAAGAGTTTTTAATACAAAGGAGCTTAATTGAAATGTAGACCTGGTTATCCGGAAATGGTTTTGGAAAATGTCACCCGGGAATTCCTTGATCGTTTAAAGGGAATTTCAATTTTTTGCATTATATGTACTTTTATCTCATTCTAAAGGTTTTCGTATTCAAAAACAATTTCCTTCTTCTTGGTTTTTTTTTTTTTAATTAAGTTATTTCTGCCAACTTTTGTCCTGTGTTTTCCAAAACGGTTTCTTTTGAAAGGCTGAGAAAAATAGTCAAAACTTCTAACAAATAGTTAATCCAGGGTGGGTCAAATAAAACCTACCAAAACTTTTTTATTTTTTAATACAATTGCTTCTTTTTTTTTTGCAGATTATAATTGAATTCTTGGAAGTTAAAAATGGATACATACATATTATACTACAAAATAACTCGTTAACATTATCGTTTTTTTTTTGTATTCTTGTCATTGATGAACTGTTATAAAATATCACAAATATTTTAATTCAAGATAACGTCTTACAGGCCTTACATATAATCAGCAGAGAACTGCTCGTTTTGGGGTTCATGAAAATCCAGGAGCAACATACCAGGCTTAGTAACACACAATTACATGTTTGATGCTGTGTTATGTCCTAACAGTTATCAACCCATATTTCTTCAAGAATGAAGATCAAACGCCAGAAATGATTACTCGTACCAGAACTTCGTACACAGCAATGATCGCCAACTTTTTGAGGCCAATAGCGAAACAGTGCAACACGCTGTAATGCAATCAAACTAAAGTTTCCAGACAACACCACTGAAGTAACAGTCAAATCGTCAACCAAGTACTTGGGAATCAACAACCCGAAATTCAAAAACAGATTTGATGTTGAAGAGAACCACCTATTTTCTGGACCTATTCCATCCGCTACTTAGCACGTGAAATGGACTAAGAAAGAAGACCAAACAACTTATCCAACCCGTTCTGACCTACACCTTTCCCATATGGTTTACTATTTCACCTACAGCAATCAAGAAGATGAAGCATTTTCAAAGAAAGATGATCCCAATTTGCACTGGACCGTAACTGTAACCCACTGACGAAGAAATAAATACAAACTATAAGAGGCCTTGCGCCCAACTTCGGACGTATTGTGTATAATAGAGATTCGTTTTTCAGCCGTACCATATAAATTTAGAATGCTCTGCCTAGCTATGTTTTTCCTTCCCATTATAATATTCAGAAATTCAAAACTAATTTATATAAAGTTTATTTACACATATGTTTAAGCAAAATTAATGAAAACAAATCATTAATACAAGAGTTTTTGACGATGACTACCTATGTACGAGTACATTGGTTTTGAAAGCTTGTGTATCATTGGTACGCGTTATTTGGCCTACCCTGTGGTACTAGTAGTTACTTTTACTTTCTACTAATAGTACTTCAGTTTTATGCATATCGTTCTATGGTTAGATTTGAAACTATTAAGCAACAAAATTTTATATTTTTTTTTATAAAAATCGAAATTGACTAAAGATCCCCCAACGCCTCACATGTCCCATTTTGCCCTATTATATTATTATTTTTCAAAATACTGAAAATTTAAATAAAATACCCCCAAGTTAGAAATTTTTTGCCGCTCTCCCAAAATGTTTACTTACACAAATAAATTCATCTTTATTTTAACACTTAAATCTTGAATCTGGATTAGATCATAACAATACAACAAACAGGATCAGAATGGCAATATTCTCTCCATCTTTTCTTAAGTACTTGTCATATTTCTGAGAATTCCAAGATATCTGACTCTCCAAGCTCTCATCAACGTGAACTGACTGATTCTTCTTCAAAATGACCTTTCTTATTTGAAATCTTTCATTCTAGATATAGACCTGACTTTTTCATTGAACTTTTTAAATTATCAAACTACTCTACCAATTAAGTGATTCGCACCCAGTTATAATTAGAACTAGGTCTAACTCCTTTAAACTGTTTGCCTACATTTTATTGACGTTGTATCTTAAGTGTGCTCGTGTTGCTTATTTAACTACTCATTGTAAGCATATACCATAAAATGTATACCGTTCCATCGTTAATTAATTAACATAAAAAAAAATTATTTCAAACACTAAACAAATTTCTATTGATTTTCTGCAAATAAAACATTTGAAAAAGAGAAAAAAACTGTTGTTGAAGGAACAAAAGTGATACATTCAACTTCTAAAAGACCGAACTTTTGTTATCTTCTCAATTAAAAAAAAAACAACAAGATTAATTACCAGTGAATCAAAATAAAAATAACCGCAAGTTATGGGTATTATAATTTATAAATTTCACACTGTAATTATCTTTTTCTGGATACCAGAACGTACACTTATCGATTTCTGAGTAGATACCTACTTTATTACTCCGAGATTATTTTATTTATCACAAGTCTTATCATCAACCTGTGATCAATTGGATTTCCCAATCAACTAGATGGACAAAAACAAATACCATATATTCACCAGTGCTCCCACAAAAACAGCGTTTTTTAGCCCTTTAATATATTTCAGCGGATGTTATTGAATTATTGATAAGTCGCACTAAAAACAGGTGGTAGTGCCTATCGCAAGAAGTTCCGAGGAGTTATCGTTCTCGCACAAGGCTGATGTTTGCTTTATTTCAATTATAACGAACAATGGTAGTTTAATAATGGCAATTGCATTCTACTTAGTAGTTCACTCGTTCTTATCACCGGTGATAAACTTCGAATACAATACAAAAAACAAGCAATGAAATGATAAAATACACATCCGTGACATTTATATGCTTGTATATCGGAAATTATGTTGTTTTAGTCGGTTGACGTGCAGAAAAGACACACTTTTTGTGATCGATGTATTTTACATTTTTGGTATAAAATTTTTATCACAAGCATTTTTTATTTCGTAAATTACACAAACACACACTCATTCACGCAAAATTACTTTTATTTGTATTAACTTTATCACAACGGAACCAATATTTTAAATCTAAGCTGTTGCGTGTTTTTTAAGTAGGTACTTGAGTTGCAATTTGAAATTTTATAGATGATAATAACCATTACTGTTTCCAAAAACATTCAATAACAACGAATCAAGAAGGCGTTTGTTGAAAAATTGGACTTAAAGCTCGATTCGGGGTGAATATTTAAACACGACACAACAACGATCTTATACTAACTACGTTTGCTTTTGACAGTCAATCGAATACTAACTGGTATTTCGATGTTTAACTGAAAGTAAAAACCATTACCATTGATAAGAAAAAAATATTATTTTATATTATTTTTATTATTCCTTGAGTTTGACAATATGATATGGTAGTAACAGATAGAAGGCTGATGAAGCAAGTTTACAGTGTATTCGTTGCTCGTAGATTAGTTTTCATTCGAACAGATAGTACGAGTAAATCTGTAACTGGCATTTCATTTTATTAACTTTAAAGTTTCTATACTTTTATAATAGCGTGTGAGTAAAAAGTCGTAAATCGTAAAACGGATTTTACGGTAGTGTTTTAGGTGGATTTTATCATAGTTTTATGATAGTTGGTGTTGTAAAATTTAATCAATAGAAATATATTACCGGAAATCTATACAATCGGATATTTCTAAGAATTCCTACTTCTAGATATTTAATATAATTACTAAAACGTTCAGGTAATTTAGCTATCTTGACGCATTTCTTCATATACAAGGTTGAAACTATGATAAACTAAGAGCCCACAGCAACTTTTGGGTGTGATTGATAATAAAAAATAATTACCATAATTAGCTAGGCCTTTTATGGTTATTTACAAGTGTGAAAGTCTTGCATACTCTAGTGGGAGCAATAGTGCATTATAGTGCATCAAGTATGCAGTTCTTTCCAAGTCCAAATAATTGTGATAACAACTTTGCCAAAATGTAGAGTTAAGCCCCCTGATTGAAAATATCGAGGTCCAAGACGTTTTACAGACAGCCTTCTGCCTGCCAGACGCGATAAGTATAGGCTACTTCTTGCACTAAGATGGCCACCTTCAAAACGTCTTGGACCTCGATTGTTGCAATCAGGGCACTTAGCTCTTCATTTTGATGTTATGCCAAATTTTGTATCCCAATTTTTTAGACTTTGGAAAGACAATAATGCATTATTGCGCCCACTAGAGTATGCAAAACGTTCACATTTTTAAATAACTATAAAAGGTCTATCTAATTATGCTAATTATTTTTTGTTATCAATCACACCCAAAAATTGCTGTGGGCTCTCGGTCTATGAGTTTGTTTATAAATTTTGCACGAACTGTGATCCCAATGCCAAGAGTCGATACAAACATTGAAAAATCCGATATTTCTGTTTTATTTTAATATCTTAGGAGACTATGAACATACTACTATGTCTAAATAAGGGGCCTATTGCACCATCTTACAAAATTGTGATTACAAGCATTTTTTTAACAAATTTGTAAAAATCGAGTTTTTTTTATATGTAATTTTTTTTAATCACAAATTTGTACTTGTAATTTGTAGTTGGTGCAATAGGCCCAAGGTTTCGAGCTCATAAAAGAACATGCAAACTTATGTCTACCTAACTTTCTTATTAAGACGGCTCTTTGATGTATGAATTGGATTTTGTTAAACGTTAGGATCCAGCAATGATGTCGATATCGTCCCCATCGAAATATTGCAACCATAATGTTAACTATAATTGCCTTGCGCACTACGAGTATATGCTCTAAAACAAAAAACATACATATATGATAGCGCATTTCCTTGCCAAAAGCGTGTGCATTTTGGATTCAAAAGACTGTAAAGTAATATAACTATCTGTATAGCTATGTCTGTTTCCTTATACAATTGTTGTAAGCGACCCCATCTTGACTGAATCCAAACACCACAAATTCATTCGATTTCAAGACTTTCTTTCTGATTGTTGATTGTAGATTGCTGCTTGCATAGCTTTAGAAAAGAGCTACAAACTCGATCACATAGGTAAGATTTCCTGTGTTTTTTAAAAAGCTCTAGGGTCTATGAATTATGTACATACATATGTATGTTTTATATTGATATGTATGTATGTATATAGTAAAAGAATACATACATATATTAAAACGAAAATATTGAGTTTAAAGAAAATGGCTTAATATTTCCTCAAAGAATCATAAATAGCTATGGTGGACCACCCCTGTTTATATACTCTATTTCAATATCGTCTAAAGGTTTTCTTTTATATTTTGATGGTAGCTCCCAGTCCTCGATTGTTCTTCCTTTTGAAGAAGATCCCTATAAAAAGAAATAAATGTATATAAGCATATACATACATACATACATATGTACATATGTATGTAAATTATTTATTTTTGTTTGTTTTCAATATTCTACCGAAGTTTTTTTTTCAGTCGCTCTTTGGCTGTTTAATATTCCAGCTTGACTATGTTTCAAAGTCTGAGATTTACCAGGCCCATAACGAAATTTGATCAATGGAATCCGCTTAAGGGATTGCAAATTTGAAGAGGTTGAAAAAAACATTTCGTTTTTTTTTTCAACTGTCAATTTGTCAAATTTTCTTATTTAATTTGTTATTTTTATAAAAATAAAATGTATTACATATATTTATCTGGCGTATTTCGAAAGTATTTTTGTATGTTTTTTTTATTTTACTTGCTATTGAGCAGAGTAGTTCAATTAAACAATTCGAAAGGATATCATGAAATTGCTTTTCTCCAAGGATCAAAGTTTTTGCAATGCAAAATGTTCCCGTGAAAAAATATGTTTTTCGCTTTTCTGAGGTTTAAAGTGAAGTAATTTTTGTTCAACATAATTTATTAATTATTACGGTTCTTGAAAAAACTAATGTTCTTTTTAATTATGTTCAAATCTTTCCGATATCTCTTTTCTTCTTCCAAAAATCCTCAATTAGTTGATCATCCCAAAAAAAATTAAAAAGTCTACTTGTTAGGTGGTATGTGATTCACTATCAAGAAACCACTTCCTAATATTCTCTTCTACAAAATAAATTTGATGGAAATAAAATAACTAATTTAAATTTAATTGAAAATAACAAAATATAACATATCAATATATGTACTTAAATGCTTTAATAAATATATGGAGACTCATCTTCTTAAAATATAAAATTTTAATTGCTCGCAAGCACTAAATTGATTCAAACTTATTGAACATGGCCTGAGTTTTAAAAATCGAGCACTCGTGGACGTGAACAAAAATAAAATGCTCACAGTTAAAAATTCATGAGTTATTATGTATATTCCTTTAATTACTCATTCGGTGTTGCAGAATCACGCCATCTGTCCTTCTATACAATGCTTAAAAGTAAATATTTTAAGATCATAGAAAAGTCGTAAAAAGAAATGTGTTAAAATTTTTCGAAAAAAATAGTGTTTAATCCAAAAAAATATATGTTATGAATCATAAGTTATAAGACTTAACAATGCTTGATAATTATCGCTCCTAATTACCTAATACAAATTTTTATATTTTTAATTAACAGATGGGCACCATTTCATCGATCAGCACATGTGCCGAAAAACGTGCGTATGAAGTCGAATATTAATCCAACTCAATATCTTGATTCTGCTTGATTATGGGGTACATAAATTTAAAAGAAGTGAATTTAGATTTATAATCTCGATAGGTAATTGAAAACATTTGATGATTTTACTATGGAAACGGTATTTTGTCAAGTGTCATTCGATAATTTCATACTTTGTGAAGTATGAAAGGATATGTTAAACAAATCTTTTCAAATTATTGACTAACGGAACTTTGCTCCACACCCTTACTTTGTAGCCTTGAAATTAGAAACTGAAAGTTTTTTTTAATTTAATTAACTATATCGGACGCTGGAACTTTTAGAAAACGCAACATCTCATGCATGAGACAATGGGGCAAAATTACCGCTTCAGTGTACGAGTGAGTGAGTCGCATCAGTGATCGAATGAAAATGTCAAATTAGGGTCATCAATTGCTCGATGACGTAAGCGGTAATGCCAAACTCACATAATTCAGTCACGTATTACTCGAAAACTGGGGCCAAATTACCGCTTCAGTGACCGAGTGAGTGAGTCCCATCAGTGATCGAATGAAAATGTCAAATTAGTGTAATCGACTGCTCGATGACGTAAGCGGTATTGCCGAACTAGCATAATTCAGTCACGTATTACTCGAAAACTGATGCGGTAATTTGGCCCCTGATTTTTTCTTCATGATAAGCAGATATAAAAAATGTATGTTAACTCAATGCACTCAAGTCCCGATGTAAAAATTTCTTTTACTTAAAGCTTAGTGTACACGATTGGTAGATTTTGCAATATTGTCAGACCTGACAAATTTCTTGACAATTATCTACCAATGAGCTGACAATTAAGTTGTGTATTTACACGGTTGGAATAAAATGTACCAATCTCCTACAATTTATTTATTTTGAGAAGTTGGCTGACAATTTATTGTCAGGTCGATTTTCTACTAACCGTGTAAACAAAAACTCATTGTCAGTTTTATGTTGACTAAATGCCATGCGCAGATTTTCCAATTTTCCTTTGTATTCAGCTATTAGCATATCTATAGCATCTGCGAATTCTGGCCATAAAATTTCTTTTCACAACTTAAGGCTCGGTCAAACAGAACGCGTTTTCAACGCCGCGTTATGATTTTTTAACGCGACGCGCGGTTGCAACGTCGCGTCAAAATAATCTTACCGTCGCACAATGGGGCAAAATCTAAAAAAGCTGGCATTTAATCAAATTATGAAGTTGAGCTTTATCTTAAATAACCGGTCTATTTCTCTTCCAAATATGATAGAGAATTAGAAATGAGAGAGAGAACGTTTATTTGAATCACGTAATCTTCTGCAGATCGTCTCAAATGAAGAGTAAGTTCACGTTTTGAGTCGATCGCAGACCTCTTTTTGTCATTTCGAGTTGGTTAAGTAAATTGTGTACAGTTTATTATTTATTGCGTGTATCAAATTAAATTAAATTGCAATAGAATCAGTAAGCTCAGGAGCATTTTTGTATGTTTTTTCTTTTTATAAAAAATAAATTCTTTTTATTTTAATTCGTAGTTGAGTATAAAAAAAAGTTAAAAAATTGCTTGTTTTTTTGCATTTCTCTGAAATCCTTAGACGTTTAGTTGTGTTCGCCGTAAGGTGCCAATAAGTTTTATATGTCATTTTGTTAAGTGTACATTCTCCTTTCAGAATGTGCAAAATTTTCTTGCTCCAATCTGCTCCCCTATGTGTTGTGTACATTTTTGTTGGTGACGTCACTTTCTAGAAAAAGATATTTTTCGTCAATATTATTGTATTTTTGACATTTCTTACGCCCAACAAAATCAAAAATACTACCAATAAACAGGGAAGATCTTTTTAATATAAAGAAGAAGTCAAGTTGCCAAGGATTTAATAGCCAGATGGATTTTTTAAAGGAAGAAATTGTAAGGCAAACTCAATACTTGGGTAACTTTTGAAATGACATACATTCTTTCTGAATTGGCATATGCATCTGAAATTAGTTTGAGAACATGTGGGCAGTCGGTAGCTGCAAAACTAATTCACGAATGTAACAATTCAGGCAGGCGATGAGGATTATTAATGTTCCAATTCCTTTTTATATTCAACAACAAATATTCGTAGTAGGCTATGTTTTTATATATAGCTCATAAACTGGAGCTAGAACACTTCACTGCACTTCGTTTCGAACTATCAAGTTGATCAGATAAAAAACTAATTTCGTTCTAAAGAATAAAGAGTTATTAAATCCATTGGTTTGTCTTATTAATAAATTATTAATTATTAAAGAATCAGAAGTGGGATTTCCCAAGTTAAGTATTTTAATCAGTCCTTTTATTATTAAAAACAATCGGAAACTACAAGAAATAAAAAAAAAAAAAACAATTTTTGCAATAAGTATAAATTCAAAGTGCTATGGTTAAAGAATATAACATGTGGTCAGTAATAAGAAAGCGTATAAAGAGAGTTTTATTTTGGTATACAAAATATAATTTTCACATGGTTTTGCTGTTGTGTATGGGCAGTTGTGGAATTTATATATATGTATATATACATATATACATATATGAAAAAAAAAAGTTTTGATTTGCAAAATATCAATTTTGTTTTATTGGTTTTTGGTTGAATTGGTTATAATTGTTCTAAGATTTTAAAACAAAACATCATACAATTTTGGTTTACAAAATGGTATTGATTTTGTTATAGGGACAAGCAGAAATCGGAATATCAGCATAGAAACGTGTTGTTCGAATATGATTGAAAAAAAAAAAAGTTGATTTACAAAAATTGTATTGCTTAGTTGCTGGAACGAACAGAAATCAGAATATCCGCATGGAAACAAAAATATGTGAAAGGAAGCGTTAGCAACATAAGCATGCCTTGAAATAAGTTTTCGGTTCACGAAAAAGTATTAAAGACGCTATGCTGGTTTATTTTTTTATTTGTTGTTGCTATGTAGCATTTTGTGCAAACATGCGATGATACGCGATCCATAATAAATATCTTAATTTGGCTATTTCTGTAAGCAATGAGACAAACGGTTGAGATATTAAAATATAAAAATATGCACTTTGAATTCATAACTTTAATCGATGAATATTTCATTTTAAGTACAGAATTTTAAAATAGTTCCTATGAAGGAATTTACATTAAATACAAGTGGCACTTTTCAATAAGTCGTTAAAATAGAAATATTTATACTTATTGATATTGTCAAAGGAAAATTTTAACAATTACTAGGAGTTTAAATATACTCTAACGTTTAATTATTTATAGGCTCAAAATGGAAAACAAATCTATCAAACAACTTCAAATTGAGCTGAGGAAGAGAAATTTGCCAATCAAAGGAACAAAACGACAACTAGTTCACAGAATTTTCGAACATGACAAAATTTCAAAGCAACAACGGTTAACGATAAATGAGATAGTTGATAATAATATTCTGACGAAGTCAAATCAACATGATGTCGTAAATCATAATGTCTCTATAAGTTCGGGTGTTTCAACGTTGGATGATGAGGCACTGCGCGCAAGGGAATGGGATATAATTCGTCGAGAAAAAGACTTAATTGAAAAGGAAAGAAATTTCTTAAGGCAGGAACAGGTATTGAGGGAAAAACTAAAGCTTTTGGGTAAAACATCAGATAAACTTCCGGATTCCCAAACATATAGACCACACTGCAGCATAAGGGAAATTGCAGATACTCTCCCAACATTTTCACCAGGCGAACCAACTTCTATGTCAGCAGAAGGTTGGGCAACTCGTGTCGAAAATCTTAGAAATATCTACGGTTGGGAAGAAAAAGCACTCTTGATGGCAGCAGCATCAAAATTGCAAGGACCAGCAAGAAATTGGTGGGACACATCGCAGCATATTACAATATCTTGGAATCAGTTAGTATCCGAGTTGAAACTCAATTTTCCCTATCGCTGCAGTGAGGTTGAAGTGCATCAGGAACTAGTCAAAAGAGTGCGGCGACCCAATGAAAGTATTGAAAGTTACTGTTTTGAAATTAACATGCTTGCGAAAAGAATAAATCTTACAGACAAAGCTATAGTTCAATATATCCTGACTGGTCTGAACGACAACCAAATGAGTTTCAATTTGGCCGCAAGCAATTTTAAGGACATTGCAGAACTGGTAGATAAGATAAAGTGGTATGAAAGCATTCGGAAAAATACACGTCAAGGTTATTCTAGCGCACAACCCAAACCAACTGCATGTCAAGGAACGATCCCTTTGAATATGAACCCTTCAACAAGTAAAGGATACCACTCAGTTAATATTCAACAAAGAAGTCGACCAGTAATTTGTTATAATTGTAATCAAGTTGGGCATTATTCTAGACAATGTACACAAACCCGTAAAAGACAATGGCAAAAGAATAGAGATACTGAACCCCAGTCAAGAAATCGAGATGACATAAAGTTTAGAATAAATGTCGTTTCAAGTTTAGGTTCTGATTGCTATTACAAGTCAGTGGAAATCAACGAAAAACAATACTTTGCACTACTCGATTCCGGAAGTGAACGAACAATTATCACCAAATCAGTCGCGGCTCAAATAAATTCGCCTATTGAGAAGTGTGATGCAACCTTACATGGATTCGGTGGTGGAAAATATAAATCCATAGGATGTGTATCTTGCTCAGTTCGGATTGATGAGGCTTGTTTTCCAATTTGTGCGGTGGTGGTGGCTGATGAAATCCTTTCCGAATCGGTTTTAATTGGAAAAGATGTACTTAATAGCCCTTTATGTGAGATAAGAAAACAAGGAAACACACTCAAAATATATCGCAAAGAAGAAAATATATCTGAAGTTCAACTAATAAAACAAGCTAAATATTTAAATGATATAACTTTAACCGATATTAAAATGAACCCAGATTTCGATTCAAAACCTTTAATAGCTCTTCTAAATAAATTTCGCGAGTGTATTGCAAAGAACCAACAGGAACTCGGAAGAACAAAACTTGTCGAGATGGAGATAGAAGTTACAACTCAACAGACAATAGTTCACCATCCTTATAAAATACCTTACGCCAAACGGGAATTGCTTTCATCCATGGTAAAAGAACTTTTAGAAAACGGAATTATCAAGGAGTCACATTCTGATTTTGCTTCCCCAGTAATTTTGGTTAAAAAGAAAAATGGAGAAGAAAGGATGTGTGTGGACTACAGAAAATTGAATTCAGTTACCAAGAAAGTTAATTGCCCATTTCCACTAGTTGATGAGCAGATAAATAATCTAGCTGGTTATAAATATTTTATAGTTTTGGATCTTGCTTCAGGATACTATCAAATACCAATAAAGAAAGAGCATACTCACTATACTGCTTTCATAACATCCGAAGGTTTGTATGAGTTTACAGTTATGCCATTTGGGTTGGTGAATGCTCCTGCTTATTTCCAAAAACTTATGAGTAAAGTTAAAGACAAGATGAAGAATGAACCTGTAGTAAGTTACATGGATGACTACGTATTACTTGCGAAATCCTTCGACGATGGAATGAGGCTATTGGAAAAGTTTCTAACAATTTTAAAGGAAGCTAATCTTACACTCAATATTAAAAAATGCGAATTCTTCAAAGTGGAAATAGAATTTCTCGGGCATAAAGTCAAAAATGGAACCGTCCAACCAGGGTCTGCTAAAACTCTCGCAGTAGAGAAATTCGAAAGACCAAATAACGAACATGGCATCAGACAATTTATCGGATTAACAAGTTATTTCCGTAAATTTATCAAAAACTATTCGTTGATTGCATTACCGTTAACTAATCTGACAAAAAAGAATTCTAAATTTCAGTGGGGGGAACAAGAACAAGGTGCTTTTGATCATCTAAAAAAGTGTCTTAGAGACAAACCCGTACTTGCGTTGTACGAACCTTCTGCGGATCATGAATTACACACTGATGCCAGTTGCCGAGGTATTGCAGGAGTACTTTTGCAAAAACACGGACAAGACTTACACCCCGTCGCTTACTACAGCAGGAAAACAACCGACGAGGAATCAAAATACCACAGCTTTGAGTTGGAAGCCTTGGCTGTCGTAGAAGCAACCTACCGATTTCGACAATATTTGTTAGGAAAACACTTTATAATTGTTACCGATTGCCAAGCTCTCAAAACGACAATGAAAAAGAAGGAATTAATTCCCCGAATCGCTCGCTGGTGGTTACGTATGCAGGAGTATAATTTCGATGTTTATCATAGACCTGGTAAACAAATGACACACGTCGATTCACTGTCTAGACATCCATGTGAAAATGCAAAACAAAGTGAAGTAGTTGACATGGCAGTACTGAAGACAAACATCGATGAAACTGATTGGCTTTATTCTTTACAATTACAAGATAAAGAGATCGCTGACATCACAAAAGTTCTTAAAAAACAACCGACTTGTGAATCTGAAAAGCAGATCTATATAGACTACACTCTTCACGAAGGACGACTATATCGAAAAATTAATGGTGAATTGAGGCTTTTCGTTCCTAAAGGAGTAAGAAATCGAGTTCTGAGGAATAGCCATGATCTGATTGGACATTTCTCTGAGAAGAAAACGATGGAACATGTAAAAGCTAGATACTGGTTTCCACGAATGACTCAATTCATAAGAAAGTATATTAAAGCATGCGTTGAATGTGCGTATAACAAGAAAGAGATGCAACCACGGGGCGAACTCCATGTTATTGAAAAAATCCCCGTACCATTCGATACTATACACATAGACCATTTAGGACCTTTTGTGAAATCGACCAAAGGTAATACATATTTAATTGTGCTTGTGGACGCCTTCACAAAATATGTCATCATTAAGCCATTATCTAGTACTCAAACAAAGCCCGTCATAAATTTCCTCTCTGACGTATTTTACTTATTCGGTACTCCACGCCGTGTGGTGTCCGACAGAGGGACTGCTTTTACATCAAAGTCATTCGTTGAATTTCTTAAAAATTATGGCATCTCACATGTTCTCAATGCAACAAAGACCCCGCGAGCAAATGGGCAAGTTGAAAGATTTAATAGAACAATCCTAAATGCTCTTTTGGCCACAGTTGAAGATGAGGATAGATGGGATCAGAAAATCAAAACCGTACAATGGGGAATAAACAATACTTTTAACTCTGCTACTGGAAGAACAGCACACCATATGCTAATGGGATATATTCCTCGAGATCCGTTGCAAGATGTTCTTGCCCAGAGCGTTAACCTAAACCAAAGTGTTCATAATATAGAAGATCTACGAAAAGAAGGAGCCAACACAATTAATAAAAACCAAATGAAACAAAAACAACGACACGATTCAAAACACACAAAAGCAAAACAGTACAAGGTAGGGGACTTAGTCATGTCTCTTACTGATGGACCCAATTGTTCCGGAACTTCAAGAAAATTGGAAGTTAGGTATCGAGGTCCTTACATTGTTAAATCCGTGCTTCCTCATGACAGATATGAAGTAATAGACATGCCCTACGCTTCAAGAACTCAAAAGCCATACTCAGCTGTTTGGTCAGCAGACCGAATGAAAAAATGGATTGAATTCGACATGGATTTCGACGAGGACGACGAAAGCGTCAGGATGGACGAATCTGTAACAATTCAGGCAGGCGATGAGGATTATTAATGTTCCAATTCCTTTTTATATTCAACAACAAATATTCGTAGTAGGCTATGTTTTTATATATAGCTCATAAACTGGAGCTAGAACACTTCACTGCACTTCGTTTCGAACTATCAAGTTGATCAGATAAAAAACTAATTTCGTTCTAAAGAATAAAGAGTTATTAAATCCATTGGTTTGTCTTATTAATAAATTATTAATTATTAAACGAAGTACCCCAAAGTCCTAGAAAAGTCAAACAGTGTAGGAAAGCTTTAAGAGAGTCCATTTAACCTACTTCGATGAATGGTGAAGAAGCTTTTGCGTTAATTTTCGAAGCAGGCTTATCTAAATTTAAATATGAAATTATCAGATCAAAAGCTTCTTGTATTTCCTTCGTATAAAATAGTTCAGTAGTGTTAAAAAAATTGCTATCCCGATCCTGAACATATATCATTGTTTCGGAAATTTCTGTGAGTGCAAGTTTACAAAGTTTGTTAAACTTAACAGTTAAAGGCTTAATTATTCTCCAAAAAGATGAGATTAATTCACTTCACTAAGAATTGATAAATGTATGCTTGTACTCTAAATGGGACTTTGATAGGAGTTTTAGTCACTATTCAAATAAGCAAGCATTTTATGAATTGAACCAGGTAGAATCGACTGTTTTTCTTACTTGCCTTGTTCCACTTCGCTTAGTTTCTGCTGTTAAAATAATATACAAAAATTCACGTCCAAGCTCAAATAGATATTTTAGACCTATTAAAACTGAATTTTTAAAAGTGTACATGTAGCTGAAAAGCAAAGAATTTATTTCTATTGAAGAAAGGATACTAAGTTTAGCAAACAAAAATTAGTAACACAAAATATCCCGAAATGGTAACCCTATAATTTTTTTTATAATTTTTTTTATAAATGTAGTTGTATTACAATCACGAAGGATGGAATACACGCAGATTTTCATTTAAATCGTTTGAGCCGTTTTTGAGTAGTTTCGTAAACTAATGAAATTTGTATGGGTGGTAACCCTAGAAATGGGCGTGGCCATTAGAAACTTTGGCCATGTATTAACATTGGTATCAGTAGTATTTGTGCCAAATTTCAAGTTTCTAGACCTGTTGGTTGATTTAATGCCATCTTTTCGCCATTTTGCCCCACTGTGCGCCGCGTTAGAGGACGTCAAACATAGAGCTGTTAAGCAATGAACAAACAAAACAATCATTCCTTAACAAAAATAATGTCAAGCAGCTCAGATTCAGAAGAGGAATTATTTCTTCTATTTGCTATATTACGAAATTCTCATAAAAGAAAAAGAAGTTGGGTACCTACATGCCAATTAACAAAAAAAGAGAAGAAAATGGCGAATATCCCCGGCTGTGCCGGGAGCTAGAGTAAAACATCTCGAAGGCCAACAAACAGAAGACCTACCAATTTATGATAAGAGACAAATTTCTCTCATATTTCAATGATAATAATTAAATATGTATGTAAGACAATGTTCTTATACGATTTATCACCCATATCGTATAGACAAGGGTAATTTCTCACCAATTCAATTAATTTTTCCATCTTGAAAAAATTTAATTTCTTTGACTGCCGCAGCGTTAGAAATAATCTGTAATTTCACACAACGTTGCGTTTCACCGCCGCGTTGCAACGCCATGGTGAATTCAACACGGCGTCAAAAACGCGTTCAGTGTGACATGGGACATGTATTGCAATGTAATACAACGCTTCGTTTGAACGCGGTGGTGAAACGCGGCGTAAAAACGCGTTCTGTTTGACCGATCCTTTAGGCCAAGCGCACAGATTCAATTTAAAGTTTCTAAAATGAAACATATGGGCTTAAATGGGACTTCGCACACATACAGCAAATCGATTTGAGCAACTTAAAAGTTTGTGTTTTGACACAAACTAAGCAATTGCCTAAAATCAGTTCGCAATTTTGTGTAACCTGCGTGCACATTCAAGAAAATAGTCGAGTTGTTTTCTATAAGAAAGTTTTCTATAAAGTAGGCTACACACTATCATTTCTTAAATGACATTCCAAAACCGTCATTTCCGAACATTTCATTTGATGCTATACACTGTCATTATAATAAAGTCATTTTTTCAATCATTTTTGAAATTTCATCCATTCATCGTACTAAAAACTTTCTTCGAAAAAAAACTGACAACAAACAAACGCATGCAAATCTTTATTTTAGGCAAAAAAAAGACAGCGAGCACGACAAAGAGCAGACAAAAATGACGCACATCGATATGTTTCCCACAAACTGTCACTTCCAGTCATACCCACGAAAAATTTTGATCTTCATCATTTCCCTCATCATTTATCATTTACATCTACACATTATCATTTTTTCCATCATTCCAGCAGAATGATGAAAAAAAATGACAGTGTACAGACTTAAGAAGAAGTGTGACTGAAGTGTTGCATGTGCGCACTGTTTAATTAACTGGTGATTAAACTATTTGATTTCGAACACAGTAGCCAGTGTGTGCCTTAGTTGGAGCATCCCCATCCAGCATCCCACAGACTGCGTCGCACCTTCATCTTCTGAATTGATTTCAAGATTGTGTCGTGTGAGCATTACTTTCAACCTTCTTAATATAGGATTTTTTTTGCAGATAGGAGACTGCTAATTTGATGGGAAAAAAGGCCGAAATGTTGCATTGGTTGCTAGTACTATTTTCACTTCTAGTCTTTCCATATTGTTTTTTAATAAATAAATGCAATTAAATAGAATTTTTTAACCTTTCTATCCACATTAACTTCAAACCAAGTCCAAATTCAATGCAAATTATCTGAAAATAAAAATATGTATGTTAAAAAAGTACATCTTACAATTTATTCACTGTCAGAAACGTCAGACAACGATCTAAATGATGCAATTATATTGTGAAAAAAATTCCGGATCTAATGAAAAATATCCTGTGAACCTAAAAACTATAATTGCAGAGCCACGCGCATGATTAACAACACGTCTCTCATTGCCTCTCATTGATTTGATAATAAGTTTTTTGTCTCTCCTGAAAAATCGACTTTTCTGGGTTACGAGGTATTCGATCTACAGCGACGAATTGTAAGATCTACCAATCGTGTAGGTACACTTTAGCTTAACTTTTTTCTTTGTTCAACAATTTCAAAGAATTTGTTTCCAAAGTTCGAATGAATTTGATGAATTTAATTAATTAAAATTTCCTATGCCTTTTTGTGATATATCTTTTATTGCCAAATATTTCGTATTTTCGATTTTTATGGATGAAGAAACAATCACATCACAAGGAATGGAAACAAAATCGATATTAATACCAATTATAATTGCAAGTCAAACAGTATTGTATACTAATAATCCCCCCAACTACCTAGATGTCGCTGCGATCATTAGAGTGTAGAATAATTTACGAAAAATCCAAACTGACAGCAGCTCACCGCACACACCACCACGGCAGCACAGCACATCTATGTATTCCGTTGTTTCTCTTTGAGTACCGTCGAAGTGTCGCGATACCACCATTTTCTCGTAAAGTGAACAATTTTTGTGTGTGAATAAGTGATAATTGCTGCTAAATTAACTAATCAAACAGCAATGTAAGTAATAATAAATGAAATTTTAATACAATTCCAACAAAATATTGTGAAATTTCCACCAAAATCTCCCCACAAATCGTCCATTAAAAGTACCAAAATTGCACTTGCAAATTCTTCTTCCAAGATGGCCGAACAGAGTCCGTAACAGTTTTCTACGACCAAAAAAGTGAAAAAAATACGCGATATTGTAGTTCACAGACTCAGGGGAGGAAGCATCGTCTTTGTCAAAGGAACTTAGAATTTTCAGATATTTCGTATTTGTTTTGTGTGTTCGGCGAATTGGATTTTTTGTTTTGCTTATCAGTCGCTGGCTGTGCTCGTTGGTAAATTTTGAAAAATCGTTGTAAACCTAGTCTGTGGTCCGTACGAGCTGAGTGGCTTCCCAGTGGAATAAAGTTTTGTTGGTTTTTAGATGACACATCGTATGGCATCGATTTTTCATTTTGCTTGGATTTTTTTCTTTCTATTTTTTTTTTTGCGTGTCGTCCATATGGCTGGGGTTTTGTGGTCTTTCCGTACTTTTCGTCATTGGGTGGTTGCTGTTGGGACATTTTTTTAAAAAAGAGCTTCCTATTGTTTCTAGAGTTTGAGATAGTTTTCTTTTGTTTTTTCTTTTTATCGACACCATCATTATGATTCTCATTGAAAAATTTACATAATTCACTGTTCTCACAGTAAAATAAAATTATATATCGCATAGTTGGAGATAGTGGTCTCTGCAATACTTGCTCCCGCTGCCACAGCATTTGTCAGTGGTGGAACCTGTTTTTTTATCTACTCCAACAACAACATAAAGTTGTTGTTTTCCTATTTTTTTCTCTCAAGTAAGGAATTTTTCTTCATGGCACTGCAGCAGCAGCAGCAGCAATACAGTCTGTGGCCTTTTTGTAAAGAAAAGAAATGCACAGGTTACAGGTCTGATGGGAAATTCATATGATGCAAAAGCAGGTAGGTACTTCAGAATCGTATGGGACAGGGTTACCACATAGCTGAAGATATTTCAATTCTGATCTGACTTTTTTCTTTAATAATCGCAAAAAATATTTTTATAACAAATTACATATTGTTTAATGTTTTTGCTATCCTGTACTCTGTAATCTGGAAGAAAATTATGGAATTTTAGATTCGGTCAATTTTAAGAGTTTTTGTTTTATTTCTTGCATTTGATACTTTGTGCTCTCTTTGAAATATTAATATTTATGGCATTTACATTTATTATAGACAAAATATTGACCCAGAAAAACTAGTTCTGTCATTCAGATAAAAACACACTTAATCGACCCAAAGGCCAAGCGATGTAAGATTTATAATTATGTGTTATAAAAGAAGAGGATACAAGATTTTTGATATGCAAATCAGAATTGTTAAATTGAATAACTAGTTCACGTGAGTTGCCGAACAATATTACAAAGATTTCACATATTTAAAATAGTTTCACTCCGAATTACAGCCCTTCGCGGAACAGTAGAATAGGTAGGAACTTAGTTACTTTTTGATTGGCTCTGTGAACACTTATTTTCTAAACAAAAAAGCCTTATCCTACCTAGGTGAGAACGTTTTTAAATTGTTTGAGTTATTGAACTTCTCTTTTCCGTGAGATAACAATAAATATGCTTAAATTTTCCTGTGTGTTACCAGGAATGGAGAGGACCTACAATTTTCTGCCGATTCCGAAAGGCTTTTCATGACAAGAGATACTCTTAAATGATTTGTTTAAATGACTTGGTTATTCCTCGCAAGAGACAGTACACCCTTACAAAACATTTTTGCATTGACTGAGAATCGAACCCAAGACCTTCTGCATGAAAGTCTAACGCACTAACCATTATGCCAAGGGGTACTACCTATCGTCTACATTGGAATATTCGAATGTCTTCATGTGATTCGCGATGCCAACTTATTGGCTTAACAAATTTTTCTAATCGCGGTAAACTGCCCCTTTTTTTAGCTTTAATTAAGTTCTATGCTCGTGCAAGGAACTTGAGAATAAGAAATATATTCTGTGAACCCTTTTATAGATTGAATTATTACCTCAATGAGCTTCTTAAACTAAATGTTTAAGAGATGCAAATTCTGTAGAGAGTAGATTTTTTTATACTTCTAATAGAAACCTACTCAAAGAAAAATTGTTAAGTACTATAAGCTGAGTGGGGCTTAAGTATGTGGTAAAGTTGATAGCTCGTTCAACGACAAATATACGATCTCTTGAAAAGATCCAATGAAACAGGACATATTGGATTATAGACTAAGAGCCCACAGCAATTTTTGGGTGTGATTGATACAAAAAATAATTAGCATAATTAGATAGGCCTTTTATAGTTATTTACAAATGTAAAAGCCTTGCATACTCTAGTGGGAGCAATAGTGCATCAAGTATGCAGTTCTTTCCAAGTCCAAATAATTGTGATAACAACTTTGCCAAAATGTAGAGGACCTCGATATTTGCAATCAGGACACTTAGCGGTTCATTTTGAAGTTATGGCAAATTTTGTATCCCAATTTTTTAGAATTTGGAAAGAACTGCATACCTGATGCACTATAATGCACTATTGCGGCCAGTAGAGTATGCAAGACGTTCACATTTATAAATAACTATAAAAGGCCTATATAATTATGCTAATTATTTTTTGTTATCAATCACCCAAAAATTGCTGTGGGCTCTCGGTCTATTATTTCAATGGATATACCTATACAAAATTAATCAAAATCCACTTGTTTGAAAACAAAACCCTCCCTAGATGCCAACTATGTAACAACGGGCCTCTCACCATCCCGCACCTGGTCTCCAACTACAACTCAATGATAAGCTGTATATCTACCCATAGCAACCCCCTCCACCCCTCCAATCCCGCTCACACTTCCAAAGGAAAGATTGAGGGTTTTAAGTCACTTGTTTTAGGCACTCTACGAGCCGTTATTATATTTAGTAGTCGAGTTCAAGCGGCTCCAATTTCCTTCCGTCTTGCCTGTGCTATTACCATCAATAAACGACAATACCAGTCGTTGACTACTTTTGGCTTTAATTTGAAAATTCATATTTTTCATACGACCAATCGAATGTTGGCAAAACCGAAAAATGTATACGCGTTTACCCCAAATAAACAAAAAAATTCGCTGGATTGAGATGAACTGAAAAAAGAAATATAATTTTCTTGGGTGTAGCAAGGCACTGTACCTACAGATATTTGCATAAAATTCCACCAAAAGTCATCTATTTTTCTATGTATATATGTATGTTAGTCCTTCCCGTGCAAAGCCAGGATCTATTCGCTAGTAGGAAACATTTGTATAAAGGAGACAAAATCTTTTAATCAATTTAATACATAAAAAGAATATATTGATCTGGAAAAATGAAAAAGAGATTTTTTTCTATATTTAGGGTTCTGCCTTAGCTCTACAGATTTGTGCTGGGTACATTTTGTACTGAAATAGCTTACAAAATGAAAACAAAATTCAGACAAAATGTTTGATCCACATTAATACACTCCTGCTAGGATACATTTATAATTAAAATTGAATCCCTTCCAGCGAAATTGATGTGTTTTATGAGTTGTGTGGTACATAGTTTCAAATTAATCGAAAGTATTTATAGCTTGGAATTTCCACTGAGTGAGGAATATGACATGTTTTTTTGTAAAGCTTAGTTTACAAAAATTTATTTTGCGCAATAAAACCAACCTATTATTTATTGCTGTTATTTCTTCTATCTTTTTCCATTCAAATTTGTTTGTATTTTTTTTAATGTGCTAATAGCACAAAAATAAACGTAAAAAGTTTAGAAATCTTTTACAAATTTGTATGTCCGGAGAAGCAGGGCTGAATTATCTCGGAAGTAATCTTTTTTTTTTTAGTAAAATCTTCTTTAAGAACCTAAACTTTTGTACAATTTGGGCAGTAACAAATACCCTAATTTACTTATTTAAATTAAATGCCCCAGCCCATCACTAGCCCTATTACAGAAACCGAGGCAGATCCTATTGATAGCGATATCTCTCAATTTTGACCGACTTTGATTTACGAGTATAATGTTTCAAGCAGCGAAAATATAATCAATTCAATTAAATTTTTTCTATTTAAATATTAAATTCTACCAAAAAATTTCTATTAAGAATAGACAATCACAAATCCGCTATGAAAACTCGATGAAAATACCATATCAAACCCAAAACCTTGAATTATTCGCAGAGAAAACTGAATTATCAGCACCCTTCGATAAGGTTGTTCTCAATTAGTATAAGCACCTACCAAAGCCACTGTTAGTCGAAAAGCTTAAAAATCTTTTGAAGCCCACGCAAGTATGGCAACTCTTCTCCTTGACCAGAAAAAGCATTTTTAACAAAATCTAACTATCTATTCTTCAGACGCCTGCGTACTTTGCATTGTTGCTGTTGAAATTCATTTTTGTTGTGCGTTGTGAAGAAAACCAATTTCTGCTACCACATTGAATAGTGAAGAAGTTCAAAAAAGCTCTACCAGTATGGTATTCACCGTTCAATAGTGATAATACATTTTTCATCAACGCGACATTTTCTTGTAACAAATTTCACAAAGTACATATTAAAAAGAAAAAAAAAAAATCTCAAATTCGCATCGTCAGAACAAACGGAACATGTCTTCGTGTCAGCGGTGTTACTATATTTAAATGAGACAACAAAAAATAACAAGACAAATAGAAAAATAAACTGACGTTGATGTGCATAGCCCCTTATACTTAAAACTTAAAGCAAAGTGACGACAGAAAAAAACCGTTGTAGCGTTACAAAACTGCAAAACTAAAGAATCCAATTCAAGTGCAAGGTCTGTAAACATTAAAATTTATTCTACTACTCGTACATAAAAACCTTGTGCAATGCCTTTTGATATTTGTTTTCTTTTATTTATGTTTTATTTATTTGTGCTGTCGTTCTAACCTATTGTCTTTTTTCACACAAGTTCCTCTTTGGCAAATCATCGTCGTCGTTCGTCTCGTTGATCAATTTTAATTCAAGAAAAGAAAAACATTCGTTTAATTCACCATGAGACCTATATATTGGACGCAGGTCTATTTTACTTATTTTTATTAATAGCTACTACACCCGCCTCCGCCCACCTTTATAAAAAAAAATATTTACGTTTAGAATGTGATACATTTTTTTTTTTTTTCGAAAATAGAACAAAACATGAAAAAACTAATTAAAAATAGAAAATGTTGCTAGAATGTTTTTGTTCGAAGGTGGGAGGGCGGTCGGTAGGTCGAACGGAGGTGGGTGGGTAAATCGATTTTGTAAAGAAAATCCAGAAAATACATCTTCTCATACTGATGATGGTTGTTGGTAGTGTTGTTTTTCGCAATCGTTGGGCGATGACATTGCGCATGTTTCAAAAAATGCAACGTGGGTTTTGGATAGTCAATTCGGTACACTGTGGAACCGATTATTTCTCAAAGTTGGCCAAAAGATTGAATTATATTAAAAGATTTAATTTAATGTTTTTAGTATTGGCTATAAATTAAACATAACCAAATAATGTGAACAGTTTTTACATCCGCACACTTCCACCCTTCTTTTGTAATTTAGAATTGTTAATCAACGTCATATATTTTAAAGCAAACCATGTTTATGTTTTTTTTTTTTTTACAAATGGGGTACATCGCCAGAATTATTTTGTTTGTATTTGAATTTTCTTATTATTCAATCACTCTATATAGTTGAAATTTTATTTAATTATTTTTTTAATAAATACACGACTTGTTGACATGACTTTCTGAACTACATCCACATTTTGACTCAGAGTTTTTGGTTGTATCCTACAGAGCCAATGGAACTCGAACACACGCCGTCGAAGAATTTTTCTGTCGAAAAAGTCGAGTATCAGTTCTGCCTTTTTACTTATCATATAACACTCAGCGCCAAAAACAGGATTGGTAGTTAAATGATTTTGTTTGAACTTCCTGTTACGCGTTAGGACTTTTGAACTTATTTGTCTGACCAAAATGAAGTAGCAGCGGTTGCTTTAGATAATTCTTCGTCGGATCTCCATTAATGTGACGATCATGCACTTAATATCAAATGAGCGAGCTCCTTAACTGCTTTTAAGTTGTTGGCATAAATACTGATATTTTGACCTAGTCGGTAGACAGACGTTTTTTTTTTTTTTTTGTTTATTTACTTCTAGACCAACAAATTTCAACTGTTCTTCAATCAACTCAAAAGGCTATGTTATGGAACGTTGGAAACGGCCGATGATAATGATAACATTCCCATACAGTTGGACAGATTTGCTGGTTCGGTGTTAACGGCTGCTCTGTCCACTGAACGAAATTGAACATACCACATTTCCTCACTTAAAATCATTTAAATATTGTAACAGTTTTGAGAAGCGATCCCCATGTTGCAAACTTGACCGCTTATTTTTCAATGTCACGCAAACACAGCTGCATATGTTTTCCCGGGATCGCTATATTTTGTATTTCATTAATATAATGTAATTGAAAAATAATTTAACAACAATTGAGATTATTATTAGCTTACAAATGAAAGATACACAGCAATATAAAAATATAACACGATTCAAATTTTCTATAATTTGCGCATAAATCAGGCTGAATTTGAGCAATGACATTGATAAAGAAAGTGGGCTTTGGTGGTTTATTGGCATAGACTTGTGACTTAATAAAACTCCACAAGAAAAAGTCTAAAGGGGTCAAATCGCACGATCTTGGTGGCCAATCTGAAAATGTTGCCAAACTTTCGCTTATTATGCTCTACTGTGCTTCGTCCTCATCTGAAACTTATAGGTTTTTCAATGTTGACATTGCAGAGCTTCTTTATTTCCCGAACCGACGACGAAAAACTTTAATACTGCTTAAGTTAGTATACACAACGTTTTTGGAGGACGTAAAAATCATTTTTATCTGATTTATAGTAATGCTGCCACAGTTGGGCGTGTGTGTGATGCACAATTTTATTTACTTTTTGTTTTTTTTTAATAGAAATTTGAATAAATGCGGATGCCTAGCACACAATAACATCATTGACGAAGAATTGGTGAAGTTATGCTTTGTGATTCGTTGACACTGATTAAGTGTTTCCAATTCTCCTAGTGAATCAAATTAATTAACTTCTTCAACTACGCTACAGATCAAAGTCTTCAAATTAAAAAAAAGAAGAAAAAAGAAACATAAAAATGCAGTCAGAGAACGAAGTCATTTTCAAAAATAAACTTTTAAATGGTGTCGTTGGATTTGAACAAGAAACAGAAAAGAACCGGTTCTAGCTTTCGGGCTAAGACGAGCACAGTATTGATTGACTCATTTTATATCCTACTATATTGTTTCTTTACTTTGCTTTCTTCCTCCCCCGCCGCCATATGGTGACGACGTATGTATAATGATTGAATGTATTGTCATTAGTAATCGGTCAAGAGATACAAACTATAATAAACTGTGCACACGTTACATTATAGTGTATGTTATTAATTATGAACACAAAACATCTGTGACTTTTTTTCTATTATAGGTATTCTATTTTAGAGAAAATAAGGTAAAGTGAGTTTGTGAGATTGTTGGAAGTATATGAATAGCATTTATTTGATACACGCAAATTGAAATGCACTATTCTCTATGATGTTGTAGTTGTTAGGTACATTAACTTTAAGTCGCCCAAAACAGACATTTCCGACAGTTAGAAATTTCTCAAATGAAAGCGATTTGATATAAAATTTTTGGAATTTGGAAAATTTGTTGTAAGTATTTATAAAAAAGTATGCAACAAACAAAATATTTCTTATAGATGTCAATAAGTAAAATATTCAAAACCAGGGAGGTCAAAACGGTAAAGGAAATCAAAAAAAGATTAATTTTGCTGTTAATCTAATTATTTTGGGGTATTTTTAAATTTGTATTCCAATGAGATCAAAATCAAGACTATACCTACATACTATTGTATTTTCAGAACGACAAATAAATATTACCAAAAATATTTCTGCATATTAAGTAATTTCAGTTTTGTAATGCGAGAAACAGATTGGCACAGCAACTTTGACAACCACGTCACTCTTTTTAGAGCTATTGGTTTCAAATGGCTTTGATTACATTAACACAGCAACTTCGACATCGACATCAACGTTAGACCTAAGCCCTAAATTTGCTGTCGCTGTGCAAATGCTACCAACTTTTAAGGTGAAATTTGTCAGTATTATTAACACTCAAATGAATATGTGAGAACCATCTTTTTGTTTTGTCTATTTATTTTGGTTTTGACAATGGAAGAATTACTAAAAACAAATTAATTTTAGTACGACAAATTGCAAGTCGTTTACATTGATGCAATTTACCTTAATTTTTATCAAATTATGTACGGCAAATTCCTTTCGCATTTGAAACTATTTTGATTATACATATATGCTGTCAAAAACGCTGTTCACGTTGTTATCTATTTCACAAGACTTTTGATGTTGAAGTTTTCGTTGCTGTTAAAGTTTCTGTTGAAGTTGCTGTGTTAATCTGTTTCTCGCATAACACTTTTGACACTAATGTATTGACTACGGAGTCAAAATTCAAATAGGTTTTACAAAGCAAAATTGTACTACACAGCTAGTCAATCCTAAACTGTCATATTAGTGACAGATGTAAACATATGAGTTGTGTTCAACCAGGAAAAGGCCAGTGTAGAGTAGTATAGTGCAGTGCAGGTTCATGAAAACTGTCAGAGCAAACTCAAGCAAAAACGTCATACGTCAGATGTTAAAAAACAGAAAACAAATTAAATTCGGCACAAGTAAAATGCCTTATGGCTGCGCTGAAGTCGATGGCAAGGAGAGGAAATTCATTCCCAGTGCCTGTGACGTTGTTGGCTTTTTAGGCACAAAATCTCTTCCTCCTCTTCACCTTTTTTCATCGAACTTTCAAACAATTTCGTTCGGAATTCTTCGTGCAAATATATGTACATACATACATAGATTTAATTAAGATATTATTGGATTAATTGGAGAACACTGAAAACTGAATCACCAGAGATTGCCCTTCACTCGAAGTTGGCTCTAATCTAAACTTTAATCAAAAATACAAAGCGCGGAAAAAAATCAACTTTACTCGTTAACAAAATACAATCGAATAATGACATCAACTGATTTTGACAGTTTTCACCAACCTGCACTAGCTCAAAAGGTAGTGCAAAATATTCTGAACTAGTCTACACTAGTTCAGCTCAATGAACGCTAATCAGTGTAAGTCAGTGCAGAAATTTTCTCAATGAACACAAAAAAGCTAAACTTTTCTGCCCAGAGTAGTCCAGTGCAGCTGGTTGAACAGAACTATGAAATAAGAAACATTTGTGTTTGGGTAGCCAATTTGTATTGTATGTATGCTGCGACTTACACTGGACTTCTAATAAGGTTGGTAAATGTATCGTTTTCCTTATTGCATTAAAAAACAACATTACCTTATAAAATTGCATATTTCATCTTCCATCAGCTGGAAATATATATTTTCATATTCCACCCTTAATTTCATTTTGAAAAATATCTTTTCATATTCCACCCTTAATTTTATTTTGAAAATATCTTCCACCAAAAATTAAACTTGTATTTTCATCGAACAGCTGATCGGGAAATGTTAAAATCATTATCCACTAACTTTGAAGCCAAAATTTGTACACTACGTCGGAGGGGAAATTTCAACTCATTGTTTTGTTGCATTTAGCCAATCATAGTGAGTTGACTACGTAGTCACTACATTAGTGAACGCCCCAACTTTTCTTATCGTAAAGGATGACACTTTTAATGACAACTCGGCTAATAAAAGGACAGATCGTAAAGATTATTTATTTAGTATTGAAACTAGTGGGAATTGGCTTGAGCGATAAGTCCCTTAGTTCATACGAATAATATTTGCTTTTACGAAACGAAATATTGAAATGCTTCAATCAGAATTTCGGAGAACAAGGAAGAAGCGTTCTGTTCACCAACATTAAAGACAGTCAAACTAGTTTTTTAGGTCACAATATTCTAGATAGTGCTAGACTTTCTATTTTATTGTTTTCACAAGTCTAAAGTAAATAAATTAATAAATTTGGTAGTGCAACAGCTCGTAGAGAACCAGAACCTAATGACTTACAACTCTCAAACCGTTTCGGTGTGTGTGTTTTGAGCAGCCTACCGAGTCCAAAAGCTAAGATCAGCAGCACTTTAAATGACAAGATTTATTCTTGGAGAATTTGTCACTTCCTCGAAAGAAGCAGTACACCAATGTAATTAAAATTGGCACAGCAAATTTCGTGTTTTCTTTTTAAAGGAAGTATTGTTTACTGCCTGAGTCACAGCAACTTTCCATCCCGAGCAAGTTTATCCAGACTAAACTCTAGATCAGGGTTTTGTAGTTGTTGTTTCTTGTCCCTCCAACCTGGCACCTGGAACTCGACGGCTCATTTTTGTTGGAGCATTGCGAATTCGCTCGATGTGACTGAGTCATTGTAGTCAATGTTTGACATCAAAGTTCGAATTTGTATCTTTTTCTCCATTCTTTCGAAAAAGCCCAATATCAACTCGCCTATTCTTCTTAGCATATAAAAATCTGTGCCGTTAACCAGGAGTGACAGCAGAGCGTGCACTTACTTTTAAACCGTATACGTATCCCTAGAGACTGTTCAAACGATTGTCGGCGAATCACTCTCTAGGAAAAAAGGATATAGCTATTGTATTTTTCGTAACGCAGTTGTTTTAAGCTCAAAAATTGATACTCAAATTGTGAGTTTTTTTTAATAAACTTTTTCTGTGAGAACGCTTTCATAGAACATTTTATCAGAAATAAAATTTCTTTACGAAGGTTTGTTACTATAAAACTAGTTTTGTAATACAGGGTGCGGTTTATATTCCAGAACGATCTTTTTGTTTCAATAACTTTAAAATGAAATACAATTTTATAATATTTATTTTATTGATTGATTTATATGGTTTTTAACATTATGTATAAAATATGATGTCGTTTAAGTGGGCGCCTGTGGCCGTGGCACAAAGGCGAGCTCTTTTAAGCATATTTTGCAGACTTCTGTTGTAATTTCAGCAAATTTTATTTTTAATGTTTTCCTCAAGCATTGAGGTTATGGTTGGTTTGTTTATATAAACATTTGCCTTCAAGTTCCCACATAAGAAGAAATCGGTAGGCTTCAAATCAGGGGATAGTGTCGATATAATCACTTATAGACATTAGGCCCCAGTTATAGCTATCATTGAAATGCATCATTGAAAATGTTCATTCCCATTTTTAAAACGAACAAACAAACTAAAACTACAATGGCTTTAATTGATACCAAAATAAAGGTAATTAGTAGTAGAATATTTTTACTCTATAAAATACAAAATTCTGATTTAAACTTTTTTTCTAAATCCACTTTTATTATTTCACTGATAGAAATCAACTCTAACCTCAAATGCATATAATTGGTTGCAATCAGCCACTGACAGGATCTTTTACTCAGACCAATTTTTCAATAACTGGTTTGTCCACTGATTTGTTTCAATGATGCATTTCAATGAAAGCTATAACTGGGACCTTATTTGGCCGTGAAAAATCACGTGATTTCCTCCACGTATTTACTCGTACAATTGAACAAATTATTGAAATAAAATGACTTAATAATTTTAACATGTTGTTTCTGCGTTAGATGCTCCATAATAAATTGATACCCACCACTCCCTACGATCTTCAAATGCCAATTGACAAATTTAATTCACACAAAAATGATTACCAAATAAAATCGAACTGGACCATATAACGCACCTTGGTCTTAACACAATTTCCAATTTCTTGTAATAATGTTATGTTAAATATTGTTTAGTACTTGAAATAAAATTATATATATCATCTTTCTCTGTATAATTATATTGAGCAGGGCATAAAGTATTGAAGAATCCGTTCCAGACAAATTGAGTTTTCTACTTTGTTTTTTTTTTTTCTCAATAGAACTGCTTTATCTACATAAAAATAAACATCAGTACATCACTAGCTTTTGCCCATCGGAGGTCATCTCATTATTATAAAAAATACTATAGGTGAATTTGCAAGCACGCAATATCTTCAGAGAGCTTCTCGGTGTTATTTAAAGTATACATGGGTGGCTACTTAATAATTGGTATAAAATTAAAAATTCGGTTTGCGTCACAACTTGTTGTTTGCTTGTATTTGGAAAAATATTTAATTACTCGCTAAAGGTGACGCTAGTTTCTGTATACACGTATACAATCGATCGATTCTATTAGTTTTTTACCGGAAGATAGCACCACACCAAGCACCATTGCCACTCCAAATTTGTAGGCTAACAGTGATGTCGACTCCTCGAGTTTATTATTTTGTCTATTCTTAAATATTTTTTACCTATGTATGTATGTATGTATCTTTACTTCTGCTTTGATAAAAGTTGTGTTATAAATTATTCTGTGGCACATGTTTTTGTTTTTATACTCTTCTTGGTGTAGTGTTTGTGATTAGAAATATTGATAAAGAGCTGACTCAAAATAAGTATAAATATATTAGACTTTGATACGGTTGTCATTTATTTAGTAACTGATTTCAACGGTGTTTGTATTGGTATGATAATATTTATGCAAATAAAATGTATGTGTGTCATCTTAAGACGAGATTGTTTTGTGTTTCCAAATGTAATCGTTGACCCAAAATAATAAAAAAAAAACATCATTGATTATCGAACGGTCTTTTTTAAAGAGTTAAAATTTAAAAAAAATACTATAAGTACATTAAATAAAATATAGAATTAACATATTATGTATGTATGCATTTATTTACAAAACAAAAAGAATTAGTATGTGTTAAATGTTTTATGTTCGACTGACTAAAGTCTGCGGTCCTAAGGTAAAAAACTATTTATTTTTTTCAAAATGTTTGATTTTACAGCACAAAGCTTACGAAAGTGTTTTCAATTAAAGTTTTGGCCAACAAAATCTTTGTGTAGTGTACGAAGAGGATCCTAAGAAGGATTTTGGATAATTAATCTTTACTGACAAATAAGAATATGTAATTGGAAATATAAGCCAATTAATACAAAAAAAAACGTTTATTCCACCTCTACTCCACGATTTTACAACACCATGGAATACTAGTCAAGTACAAAATTATATTATTACTTCAAAAAACGAAATGTTGGCTGAATAGTACAGTGTAATTAGTTAGAATTCTCTTTTTTATTATTCCTAAGTAAATTAATTATCAGCTGCCTGTGTCTGTTTTAATCTTGTGGTTGGTTTTGTTTGTAAACAATAGAAAACAATAGTCAATATCGCAAAAAAAGTAAAAGGAGTGAAAACTGGATCTTGATGATAAAGTTTTTTTTTTAATACTGCAATAAAAAGAAACAAGTTTGTCTAAACTCTTATTCGGTGGTTTAGCTCAATTTCAGTTTGTAAACTTTACTTATCAGAAATTTTGTTTATAATGGAATTTTGAAATTCATATGGGACTAACAGATTAACCGCCTTTTTTAATTTATGTGATAAGGTTTTAGCTTCTTCCATTTGAGTAAATATGTATATATGAGACCACTCCCTTAGTTATTAAAATTTATTATATTAATATTTTCCTCCAATAAATTAGCTAATACCTTTGGATTGTTATACGTGCTTAGTCTGATCGATTGGAAAAGGGGTTATATTTACGTGTTATTTCAAACATTTTTCTAACCTGGTAGAAATACGAGGGACGATGTGTATGTCTTATTGAGTATTGCTATCAACTCAAATCGCCAAAACTTTACATTGGGCGCATTCACTAATCTAGTCACTACGTAGTCAAAAATTGAACTAGCTTTGTGAATCCAAAATTGCACTACAAAGCTAGTCAATTCAAACTGTCATATTAATGGCAGATGTAAACATATAAAATAAGAAAAATTGTGTTTTGAGAACTTTAAGTAAACTTTTTTTTACATTTTAAATTAAATAACATCAAATATAAGATATAACATTAATCTGTTTAATAATTTCACTTCGAAAATATCTTCCACCAAAAATTAAATTTGTATTTTCAACGAACAGCTGATTGTGAAATGTCAAATTCAATATCCACTAGCTTTGAAGCCGAAATTTTTACACTACGTTTGAAGGGAAATTTCAACTACGTTTTTAGTTGTCTTTAGCCAATCAGACCGAGTTGACTACGTAGTGACTAGATTAGTGAATGCGCTCAATGTCATCTCTATAATGTGAACTTTTGAAATTTTCGCACTCTAAAATGTGAATTTCTTTTTTTAAGTTTTTATATTGTTCTTTTTTTTCTTGTTAGTTTTTTGTGCAATATAAGGGACTGATTAACTGTTATTTGTCTAGACATATTTCAAGGTTTTGAATGCAGCTGCAGTGGAGAGAGTGCTTCCTGTCTGTTCCGTAGGTACACTTTAAACAAAAAGTCCAACGATTTTTATCGATAAAGAAGAACTGAAAAATTGTTCCAGTTATGTGAATCCCTCTAAAATCCGAAATCACCTGGTTTTAATTAGTTCACATTATCGAGCGATTACTTTAATAAAAAAAAAAAACTGATTTGAAGTTTTTTTCGGATTCTCAACAATGACGGTTCAATTTGTTTTTTAATTTCTTAACAAAATATATTCTTAATATGGAATCAAAGCTTAAAAAATTAAATGTACGACTGCGTCGCACGAACTTGCTCCTATGTAAACGACTAAGAATTTCAAAAATGAATATTATTATACTCTGTCCAACAAAAATATGCAGTGTGGGCAAGATAGGACGTTTGCCTCACATTCTGGCTACAGTGGATTGCATAAATCTGTCCTTCATTAAAGCTCTCATAGGGTTATCGTAGTGTTGATTTTAAATGGACCCTTTTTTTAAAGCTCTAAAATCAAAAGCACCTCAACAGAAACCCAAGGAAGAAAAAACTGAACAAGTTAGCAAATGAACAACTCTGAATGCACATCAATATTTAATAGGAGTTGAAATTGAATATCACCAACAGCCATAGGACACAGCAATTCAGTGCACACTCAGATGTGCGGTCAATAGGACGTGGGGTCTGCGTCAGATGCAATCGAAACCGAACGGGCGCACAAACACTTTTTTAAGAAGGAGTTCTTTCAATTTAGTATGGTGCAAAAATATAGCGCGCTACTGATTCTGAAAAAGCTCTGCCATAAGACGTGTACTGCATATTTTTGTTGGATGAAGTATAGAGAAAAACTGTTCATAAGCATAAAATTAATTTTTTAAATGACTAAAACAACTTCTTTAGTAGTTGGAGGTAAAAATAGGATACCATGTTCAAGCAAATATAGGTTTATGCAAGAACAAAAATTATAAGTCTTTCTAGTGGTTTCTTAAAAAAATAAGCTTCTATATACAAAATTTTTAAGAAAAAATTTTGGTACGCCAATTTAAAGTTTTTATTATTTTTCAAATAAAAATTAAATTTACAAACAAAAATATTCAGCCGTTTCTGAGATATCGAATTTTCCAAAAAAAAAAAAAATAGATTTTTTTTTTCAAAAACTCAAAAATTATTTTTTTTTTAAGTTTTGAAATGCAATGTTTTTTAAACTTTTAAGAAACATGTCTATAAAAAATTTCATTAAAATCCGTTTAGTCGATAATGAGAAATTCTAAATTTGAAAAAATGGTTCTATGGTAGGTACAGTCAGTAATATCTTGATTTCAAATTTGTTTCATTTGATTAAAGATCGTAAAAATTAATCAAAAAAAAAAAATTAGCATTCGGAACCGTTTTCGAGAAAAATACGATTTTCGAAAACCATTTTTTAACATGGAGGTATGGAGGGTACCTACCGTTATTTTTAGGTAAAACAAATTTTTTTCTTTACATATTATAATTAGTATTAAAAACTTTTATTTATCAAGTTTTGAAAAAATCGAGAATAGGGTTTTCGAAATATTGATTTTTCAAAAAAAAAATTTGAATTTTTTTTTAAATTTTAATACCCAATAATATTGAAACTGCTGGGGAGCCTTAACATAAAAAAATGATCAAAATCGGTTGTACCGTTTTTGAGAAAATCAAAAACAAAAAAAATAATTCCAAGGGGGGTAACAAAAATAACCATTTCTTGGAAAAAATTTTTCAACCATTACCTAGCTTTTACTAAATTAAATTTTTTTTAAATCTGTGGGTCTTAAAAAAAAAGAAAAAAGCGTGTATGGGGAAAAAATCAAAACCCATATCTACCAAGTTTGAAGAAAATCGGCCGAGCTGTTTAGGCTGTAGTCAAAACCCGACAGACAGACAGAATTGCATTTTCCGAATGCATAACTATAACTTGCTTTATAGTACCTATAAGTCGCAAGTAAAAATAAGTGAAACAAAAGTGATAGTTTTATAATTTTTCCATCTCTATTTTTTTTTTTTTTTTTTTTTTTTTTTTTGCTCATTGTTAGAAGCCATTATGTTTGCCAAACATAATAGCTTCTAACAATTTCGTCAAGTTTCGTCAAGGATATTTTGGGATATGATTCTTGGTTATATTCTAAGAACAAAATGGTTCTACAGTAGAAGTCATCAGTTGACATCATTTTTCGGGAAGAAAAGTTAACCAAAATTGTTCTGGAACAAACTTTTTTTACGACGTCATTTTAAGAAGATATACAAACTGCTTTTAAATAAAGTTGATATCTTGTTTGGGTCTTCAGATATCCAATTTCTAAGCCTGTTAATTTTTTCTTAACCACATTAATTTTTGACTTTGAGGTCAATTTTCTCTAGGAAATGCATAATAAACAAGGAATTATTTTTTTTTAATTAACGTCACACAAATATAAATAAAAATCAATAAGAAATTCGCGACGAAACCAATAGATTTTATGATACTTGAGAAGTAAAAACGAAGTTTCTACCATTCTTATTAACAGCAATTTTCGTTAAGATGGATCAGGGTTGACCAAAGTAGACATTTTCTTAAATCCCCGAAAAATGATGTCAGCATTGGAGATATACAGGGTGGGTGGTTTCTAAATCATAGGTTATTTTGACACTGAAACTGCTTTATGCTCTGAATCTTGACAGAAAGTCAATAGTGTACCTCCGCGGAACGAAATGAGTCGCTTTACGCTTAAAAAACGTTAGGAAATATTGAAAACTTATTTCCAAAGTGAGTGCTGTGTAGCCTAAACAGTGCGTTTTTTGAAAGGAAGTTTTGGCCGAAATGAAGCACCCACCGCGCCTGCTGTACGAAAGTTTGTGCAAAAATTTCGTGAGACTAGTATGCTAGTGGAGAACACTCATGGTCCCCTTCGTCGTACGGTGCGCGAAGACGAGAATTTGACTGCTGTAGCCGAGAGTGTGAGACTCAATTCACGAACATCAACTCGCCATCTATCTCAACAGTTCAACATTTCACGCACTTGCCTGAGGAGAATTCTGCACAAAGACCTCGGATTAATCTCTTAAAAGGTCCAATTGAATAAGCAATTGAAGGCGAACCACCATCCACTTGAATAATAAACCCATGATACATGGACAAAATTTAATTTTGTTCATTTTATTGCATTTTAAAAAGAAACTTGTATTTGGCCCACCCTTTACAGTATGTTGTAGAAAGATTTTGTTCTTATATTATACCTAAGAATCATATCCCAAAATATGCTTAATGAACAAGGGGATACCCTATATACAGTGGTGAACATGGAAACAGTACACAATTTTAGGTCAAGATTTTACTACGAGTACATTATCTTTATGTTGTTTTTTAGGTAATTAACACATTTTGGGATATCTATTAATTTATTTTATTATAGTCATTTCTGTAAGAACTTAGAAATATTGTAGATATCAAATATAAATAGAGATTTTATATTTTATCGTGGACATATACGTACATACATATGTAATTAGCACATAACCTGAAAAAGCCAATTTAACTTTTGAATTTTAACAGCAAAGTCAATATTTCATTGGAAATCCCTTTTTGTTATGTTCTTGGCAAACTGTCGTATCAACTTTCTGCAGCGTTCTGTTGATGGTGTACTCCTATTAGTTTTGATGTTGTCTCATAATCCATCAAAGCTTTTGCGATTTTCAACTTTTATCTTGCGTCTAATGTAATTCCACTGATTCTCAATCGAGCCTTGCTCTGAACTAGAAGAAAAGTTATTTTCTTCTTTCAAAAACATCAAAGAATTTAAAATCTATTATGTTTTTCTTAAAAAACAACGCTTTACAAATCAGCAATACAGATTTTTAATCCACAAGTCCAATTATTTAATAAATTCAAGAAAAGGATTTGCATATTTCTTTGAAAGTAACCGGGAAAAATTGAATTAAGGATCTAGATAAAAACAATTACTTAAAGTAATTTTGAGCAATAAAATTGAAACTTGAAATTGTTTATAAATGATTCTAATTTCTCACACCAAAAGATAAGATCATGTTAAATAGTAAAACGAACGAATAATTCAAAAACATTGCCTCGGGCTAAAATCGATAAATTAATATGTATTCTTAATTTTTATAGGTATGAAGAAATTCATCCTCACACATTCTTGTTCCACTGTAAGTACCAGTTTTAGTAGCTTCTTGCATCTTTGAAATATCTGGGAATACGAGAAAGTTGAGTTACTTTTTCTTTAAACAGATCACAACCAAGCAAAGTTCCCTTTCACTTAATTTAACCAAAAGTTTTTCTTGTTTTTATTTTTGTAACTTTTTTTCCATTATAAGGCGACCCGACGTGCAAAAAATAATAAGGCTAAAGAAATTGACGAACAAGTATTTATAATAACCTTAACATTGATATTAATATTACGCCCCCCACCGCTACCACCATTTTTCGATTAAATTCCAACGAAGAAAATATCGATTTAAACGAAAACCCCAAAGGAAGGAATACAATCCAAAAAAATCAATTAAAGGAGCGGACACACACTAATATCCATTCATCCACCAATGTCTGCCTATAAGCATGACCTTTTCCAACACTTCGTTCTACATTGAATGAACAACTCATGCGCAATCAGCCTCTGTAGTTGCTGTCTTTTGTTTACTACGTCGTCACCGTCCCCCCAGCACCCATATCAGCGCCAGCCATCATCTAAACTCGAGTATCTTCCTCTTGCATGTCGTGTTTCTCTTATGGTAGAAACTATGACTCATGGGTCTGTTATTTTTTCATTTACTTTTCAGCGTTTGTTTCCTTCTAATTCGCATAGCCTTTACTACTCATAGTCATGTGAATGTTGACGATTAGATTTGATTTTGACGTGGGTGTTTTTGTTATTGCAAGAGAATTGCAAAATATCACCGAAATTTAAAATTTTATAACCCCGTACTTCATGTTGGGGCTCGAATTTGAATTGAATTTGGTTGCATAAACACGAACGAATAATTTTTGAAAACTTCACACACTTATTTTGAATAAAACATTCAATTGCAAGATGTGTTTCCCTCTTGAATTTTGTTTTGTGGACACTAAATTATGTTGTCAAAGCTTGTCCCATAGCTATAGAGAAATTAAGCTATTGATCGCTGTCGACAAAGTCGTGGGTTATGAATATTTACAAGTTAATTAGTTTATTTAGTTTGTACAAACGTTGAAAATATTAACATACAGTTAACTGCCTTTGACAATTAAAGATAATGGTCCTTGACTTTGTTAGTTAACTATTGACATTTATTTTCCTCTTCTATTTGTTTTCTTCAATGGTGTTTATAATAAATTGTTAATTTTTCATTTCAGTTTAAGTGAAAGAAGTCAAAACTAATAACACCTACTCACATAAGCTCGGATATTTTGAAACAGCATGAAAATGGTGTTGTCGCAACGGCAGCGCGAGGAGCTGTAAGATTTGTATAATATTTATAAAAAATGTTCATTATACTTTAATGTTTTTTTTTTTTTTGTTAACTACAGTAACCAAGCGATTGCCGATTATTTAGGCAGCAATGGATATTCCGATGCATTAGAGGCTTTTCGCAAAGAAGCCGATCTAATTAATGTAGAATCTGAAAAGAAATTCGGTGGGTTATTGGAAAAGAAATGGACATCGGTAATACGCTTACAAAAGAAAGTTATGGAACTAGAAGCTAAGCTTTCAGAGGCTGAAAAGGAAGTTATTGAAGGAGCACCAACAAAAGCCAAACGAAGTCCCGGCGAATGGATACCAAGGCCGCCAGAGAAATTTTCACTTTCCGGTCATAGGGCCAGTATAACGAGAGTGAGTTAATTGACTTTATGTAAATTATGTTTTGAGATTTTTAAAGTAGATTCAAATGGAATTTCTATTCGTTTCTTGAAGGATTTATTACATCGCAAGAGGTAGTACCCCTTTTTTTAAGTTTTAAGGTTTAGGTGGCAGCGGCTGGGAATCGAAGCAAAGCGTGACAGTCCAACGCGGTAACCATCACGGGTAATACAAATGTCGCTTGCGTTGAACAATTTATTCAAAATGCCGGCCTTTTCATGAGCTGATTTTTGTCTTGGGACCAGGCGAATTATGTGACTTGCCCAATGATTTATATACTTAAAGAGATGATTTAATTCCAACAATATAAAAATAAAACAAAAAATTACCGTCGACAGACGTTAAAAGTTGCGTGTCGGCCTTGGGTTTGCGAATTTTAAAACGTAAGGATGAAAATGTAAATTTACAGACCGCAGATGACTAAAGTGTCCCAAAAATACCACAACTAGTTTTGTCGTGCGGCTACATGAATTTTTATTATTTATTTTAAAGGTTAAAGTAACTGAAGTTGAAGAGAAGAAACTAAGTCGGTTTCGATTTTAATCACCTATGTTTAAATAATGTGACTTTGCGACGAGTCGGGTCGGGGACGCGGCTGGCCGCATTGCAAAAATCCACACATAAAAATTCGGCACAATGCCTCGCTGCAGAGCAAAACTGGACTCATGTAAAGACGGCCTTTGGGGGGTCAAATAGGGTTTAGCTTGTCTTTAAGAAAATTTGTATTGCTCTTAAATAATACATCTTCATTTTAATTAATAAAGAGAAAATAACATACAAAAAATTAGCAAATGCATAAGAAATAGGCATATATGAAGAATGAATGTTCTTCATTATAAAGGATTTCACACAAAAAAGT
Source organism: Chrysotoxum bicinctum (assembly GCA_911387755.1). Classification (NCBI taxonomy): domain Eukaryota; kingdom Metazoa; phylum Arthropoda; class Insecta; order Diptera; family Syrphidae; genus Chrysotoxum; species Chrysotoxum bicinctum. The sequence continues at coordinate 79,031,394 of OU426990.1, forward strand.
AAAGTTTAAGTGTAATAAGTTGGCTTACTTTTGTTTTTTTTTTCTGAAGGGTAGAGCCTGGGCAAGTCGAGTAAGCTCCGAGCAGAGTATGATCAGGGCTTTCCAAATTAATAACTAAAACACATTTGAACACCGAACTATCATCTGGTTAGATATTTTCTCACAAGCTGTTAAACAGAAGAGTTATTCGCATGTTTTGAGAAATGAAGAGAACTTTGTTGCGAGAAGCATCCTTTCTTTGTCCACTTAAAATGTTTATTAAAAATGTTAAAATTTGTTTGAATAATTTATTAATATTTATTTACCTGCAGTGGGAGAGCAACCAGCTCCGACCTCTATTTCAATTTTTTGTTTTATTGGTTGTCTTTATACAATCATAAATATAAAAGAGTGATGTCGGACGCACTCACCATTCGCTCTTTCTGCTTCTGAGTTCATAGAGCTTGCAGAGCTTGCTCGAGCTAGGTCTGGTTAAAAACAAAAAAACGCAAACTGAGAGCTCCGAATTGTCTCAGCTTAAAAAGACACACTGATTTTCTTGCGACAGCTAAGTGCAAATTTCTGAGCACACATCTATAAAATGACACCATATAAAATTTCGGAGTAGTGTACTTGTAGATAGTATTAAAAGATTTTTTTTTGTTTTAGAAATATTGGATGGAAAACACGTTTAAAGAATTAATATCTACGATAGCGGTGATATTGGTTTAATGAATTTAAACTTCGCTTTGGTCGCACCGCAGACATATATACTCAGAAAATCACTCTATGACATGGTTTTTGTTAAAGGTGAGTCTGTGGGGTTTGTCCTACAGAGCGGTAATGAGATGAGATATCGATGAGATGCGTTACGCGATTGCTGACTGTTGATAATAAGCGGATGCAACTGTCAACTTCGAAGGATGTTTTGGTATATTAAAGAAACCAGGATTTATTATTAAATAACGACAGTAAAAACTTTAAGCGAATGTGTTAATAAAAACAAGATATCCGTCCGAGAGAAAGTTCATGGAAATTTTAGAATAATCCTCATTAAGTTTTTGAAGAAAAGAGGATTCCGTAGCAGTACTAACGTGAATTTTTGGACCGATTGATTTTTGGACTTATTGATATGTGCGTTGATCTGCCACGCTGCAGATCGGTGTTCGATTACGAGGTGGCTGCAGCATATATGTACACTATACAATACTGGGCAAAATTGACTGTCTCCGACTACTTTTCTATTTCTCAACTTGAAAACCTGGTGCGAAGGAAACATGCCTGAATGAGAGGCCACCATCGTAAAAAGTTTGATAAATCAAATGAATTTTTTTTTAAGTATATTATACCAATTATATGTATGTCCTTAAGTGGGCATAAAAAAAGATGACGTAAATAGAAAACAGTAATATTATAACTATCGTAAATCTAAATTGAACAACTTCAACAAAACTATTGCGCCCTGACTGGGATTTCAACCCAGATCTATCGTTTTCAGAGGCCTATGCCCTACACATCGCGCTGCATTGCAGTGTAGGTTTTTTATTGTTTATCAATTAAGACATGGAGAGTATCACTCTTACACAAGTTTGTTCTTTAAATTCGGTAAAGTCCTCTCTATCTTCTCTTTATGCATGGTCATAAGAAGTTTATTAATTTATTTAAATATTTTCTGAAAGAAAAAACAAAACTTTTAACATTATTGATTTTATAAACTATCTGCGTTATCAAGCAATTTTTGTTGTCATGCTTCCTAACGAGTACACCTTTAATGTCTATTCTTCATGACTCATTCCAATGACCGCCAAGAATCAGTAATCTACTTTGTTAAACGCAAACACGCTTTCATGGCAGCAATTATACGCAAGTGGCTTATATATATTTTGTTTTAAAAGTAGCACTCGGCATCAAGTGTAATTTGTTCACCGTGAAACTGATTACAACCTATGAGTGGCCGACATATCGGCTTATCTTTCAATATCTCTGTAGAATGTCGTTAACCTCTTTAACGATTTCGATACCTTAAGTATATATTAAGTAAAACGTTAAAACAATATACACCCGATAAGAAGGCCAGAATATTCCGTGATGAATATTTGTAAAGACCTTCAAATATTAAAACAGATGTAAAAATTAGTTCAATGGAATTTAACCAATTTAAATAGTGGGAAATATTATGTCTGTTCGCTTACTGTTCAAACTGTCAATTTTCACATAATTATATTTTGTTTATATGAATTTTGACAGACTGGACTAAAGTTGGTTAATTTTGGTAGTTTTGTATTTCAATGCTTTGTTGGCAACTCATAATTCTTTAATTTATTTCCAGTATTAACTCACTCTGTTGTTAAATCAGCACTGAAAAACTATTTCCAAATTTATGTTACCTTTGATCCTATTTGTCTATCAGGTACATAGGTCAATTTATTATATTTTAAGATTAAGAAACTATTGGTCGCTGAATGACTCCTTAAGTATTTTGTTTGAAAGATTTGCATTTAGAAATTGAGAAATCTTCAAAAAAAATTGAGATTGTACAAAATATCCTAGCGAATCTAAATAACGGAATCTGTGCCTTTATATTGAATTTTGTTGCAATAGTCTCGATTTTTGAAAATGTTTACAATAATTACTGAGAAAGTTATGTGACTTTTTTTCTGTTTATAGGTTGTCTTTCATCCGATATTTGGTTTAATGGTATCGGCATCAGAAGATGCTACTATCAAAATTTGGGACTTTGAGACCGGCGAATATGAACGAAGTCTTAAAGGCCACACAGATTCAGTACAAGACATTGCTTTTGACGCTCAAGGGAAACTATTGGGTAAACTTTATTGAATCTCATTTTTTTATCGATTTTTAAAAATGTACTTCTTTATTATTTATAGCATCCTGTAGTGCTGATTTGTCCATAAAATTATGGGACTTTCAACAGAGTTATGAGTGTGTAAAAACTATGCATGGACACGATCATAATGTATCGTCGGTGGCGTTTGTTCCAGCTGGTGATTTTGTTTTATCGGCTTCACGAGATAAAACCATTAAAATGTGGGAAGTTGCCACTGGGTAGGTTAATTTAATTAAATAATTTTAATGTATTTCTTTAAAAACATTTTATAAATTATTTAAAAATAGATACTGCGTTAAGACATACACAGGTCACAGAGAATGGGTTAGAATGGTGAGAGTACACATCGATGGTGGAATCTTTGCATCGTGCTCAAATGATCACTCAATTCGAGTGTGGTTGACAAATTCAAAAGACTGTAAAGTAAGTATATCATAAATTTTATACATAAAATTATTATATGTATATGAATATCATAGGTTGAACTGAGAGATCATGATCACACAGTTGAGTGCATTGCTTGGGCACCCGAAAATTCCACATCAGCAATAAATGAGGCTGCGGGTGCTGATAACAAAAAAGGCCATCATCAAGGGCCGTTCCTTGCTTCAGGATCAAGGGATAAAACAATTCGCGTTAGTATTTCCGCTTTTCTATAAGCCCAGTTCTCAAAATAAAAAAATCTTTATCAAGAGTTCTATATATTTACATAAGTCAATTAAGTTATTTTTTTTTTCTAAATTTGAGTACCAGGCTTAATCGAATTAAAATGTATAAACATAAATTTTTCTTTGTACAGATCTGGGACGTGAGTGTTGGCCTTTGCTTATTTACTCTAACTGGCCACGACAATTGGGTTAGGGGACTATCATTCCATCCGGGTGGAAAGTATTTGGTATCTGCTAGTGACGACAAAACCATTCGTGTATGGGACTTGCGCAATAAGCGATGCATGAAAACTCTGTACGCTCATCAACATTTTTGCACTTCTGTTGGTAAGTTTTGTTTTTCACCACATTTATTTTTTTTTTAAATATATGATCATGAGAATGGTCAAGGGTAAAGTCTTAAACTATTTTACAATGTTAATAGTTTTTCGTCTTTTTTGCTCGATATGGGTCTCTACTTATTAAGTAACTTGTTCATATCAATTTTATGCTATTTTTTGAGTTTTCAATATACCTATACAATGCCGAACAAACTAAAATGCGAAAAACATATCATATACTAAAAACGGTTTGTGGTAAAAAAATGTAACCTTTATTTTGGATAACTGCCGCAAAATGTTTTGACTTTTTGCTTTCTTTTCAAAAAATTACTTAGTCCGCATTCATGCAGTCGCTTTTATGCTATCCTAAGTGTATTACTGCATTTCTTCTTAAATATTTCTAACCGAAGATAAAGGGTTTTTTCTAGACTATTATGAAGTCACCAACTATGTACTTTGGTCTTCTTCTTCCTTCCACAATAACTTTTTAAACTGAGCGAAGAATTACCCTTGACAATCACTGCAGTTTTCGACTAAGAAGGCAATTGACTATCAAATTTATATCTCGAGCAAATAAAGGGCCCCATTATAAGACACTAATCATCTTGATCATGATATATGGTCCAGTTGGATGGACTTTGTCAAAAGTGGAGGTTGTTTTGGAAAATTCTTCAGACGATTTATAGAGGATACAACAACGAAAAGTACGAAATTCTACAGCATCAGCAATCTTTCGAAAAGGGTAAGAAGCCAACGGTTGATGTTGCTAGGTACTTTAGAGCGAATGAACACCAATGAATCGGCTTAGAAAAGTTTTGAATACAACCTCGATAGCCAACGCAGTAAAAGAAGATAACAATTCTAGGACTGTTGACAGTACAAAAAAAGGTGTTAGCAGTTTCATAACAAAACTGTAATCGAACAACATAAAACAGAACTTAAATGAATATAAATCCAATTTCTCTACCCTTCGATATTATTTTCTCGCGTGTGAACGACATGTACTCGGATCGGTTGGATTGAAGTTTTGACAAGTCTTCTGTAAAGTTTAGTCTGCTTTCTGTTATATTTCATTTGTATTCTTCTTTTTTTTCGTTGTTCAATTTGGTTTAGTACATTTACTCCACAAACCATCTTTAATATCATCGTAAAAGAACATAAATCAAATCCTAGCATTTACATATATTAAAATGTCGTCTTTTCTTCCAGATTTCCACAAAACACATCCATACGTTATTTCAGGAAGTGTGGATCAAACAGTCAAAGTATGGGAATGTCGTTAAATATATTTATTTTATTTAATATTTAATTTTAACTTAAAATGCTATTATTAAAAAAAAAAAAAACAATAAATCATTAAGATTATGAATCCATTAGAGAAGATATTTAATTATAAAAAAAAAACGAAAAAAGAAAATACATAAAAATTAAACCTTGCCACCTGTTTTCTGTTGAAAAGAAAAACTAAAAAACTTTTCTCTTTGCAAAGAAAAAGAAAAACAAATATAAAGAGTTTATATTATAACATGAGAGTGAACGTCCACAATAGTTTGAATTTAATGAATGAAAATAAATACAAACACAAACCATTGAAAGTTTTAGATACAAAAGTAAGACAGTGCTTAACACAGCCAACAAGTCATGGAATTCATTTATTGTAAATCTACACTCGATGATTTATATATATATATATTTTTTATTTAGATACGGAGAAAATGTATTTTTTAATTGTTTAAATTTGGATTGGCTCTGGCTTTTACTCCATTATTTATTAAATGTTATTATTTTTTACACATTTAAAAATGATTTGTTAAAATAAATTTACAAAACAAATTGAAACAAATCAGAGATGGATTTCGTTTATTATAACATCACAGATGATGTCAACATACAGACAGCCAAAACGATGTTTTGATATTTATTTAAATTCAAAAAAAAATCATCATCATTAACCCCAAAATGGTAATCTGTATTTCATCATCTGTGACTCAACTGGTGATATATTTAATTACAAGTCGTGGCCACATTTTTTTAAAATGATTATCCTGGAATTAAAAAATAGGATGTGACAGTAATCTATGAAACAACATAGATTTTTAACTCCTTGAGTTATAAACTCAATTCAAATTACATACAGTTTTGGAATTATAGAAATTTAATATATATTATATTGTAATCATAATGTGTAGCTTTTAATATATATAATAAGCATATAATAAAAACACAAAACAATATGTAGCAGGATAACGAGAAATTAACTAAAATTAAATTCAATACAATTTTGAAAAAAAAAAACACTTATAAAGAGAAAAAGGTAGGAGACAAATGCAAAATTACGCAATAATCTTGAATAATAATTGTATAAAACATAAAGTTAATAAATAAGCGATAAGCCCAAGTAACTTTTACATTTTTTTTCATCACGTAAAAAAAAAACACAAAAGAGAGAAAAGTGACGGTTTCTTGCTCCCCGCATCAAGTGTTGCCAAAACATTTACGAGCATTTCTATGCTTCAATGAAAAACAAATAATTCAAATGCAACATTGCACAGGAGCAAACTTTTGTGGGTATCAAACTGTTAGTATTGTGTGTACAATTAAATCCAGGTTAGCAATGGACAACATCATGAACCATACATTAGTCTACACATTATGGACTTTAATTCAATTTTTACTGAATAGAATTATCCTTTGGACGCTTTTGGCAAGTACATTGCGAATTGAAAAGACCCTAACCCATATAAAGGGTTTTTTTTTCAATTGGTTCAGGTAGATTTTTGGCGGCATCTGTCAAATCTGTTTATTATTCAGTTACTGATGTCAAAATACCATGGCAAGTAAAACGATTGAACACTTCCAAATGAAAAAAATGAGAACAGTACTCCATGGCTTAGAGCGTTTTCGTCTCAACCCGAAGGTCTGGTATTAATTCAGAGCCGATGCCACATTAAAACAAAACGACATTTTTGCAAGGCTGTGACAAATCCTGCTAGAGTATTTCTACCCGTGAAAAGTGCTTCTCATGACAGAAAATCGTAGGTCCACTCCATTCCTACCGACAACACGAAAACAGGAATGTTTGAGAGTTGTAAGTTACGAAGCCTTGATTCTCCACCTGATTCTTGAAACCTATTTTTCACCATAAATATTAAATTGTAATATAGAGGATCAACAAAATTTAAAAACATTTCGCCGTTTAGTCAGTTAAAAAGCAACGCACAGAATTTATGTTCAAATATTAATATAAATATAAGCATTAAATTCTTCTTCTAGGTCTCTATTATTTAACATCAAGTTTAATAAGGCGATCGCCACACAGAAAAGGCCTTACAGATTTCACCATTGATTTCCCCCTTCTTGCTACCAGTATATTCTTAACTTTCAAACTTGATCAAAAAACCATATGGATAGTCTTGTTGGAATTTAGAATTTTGTTCTATTTGAAAACACTAAAAACAGTCACTTTCCTCTAATTTTCTTGTATTGAATGTTTAAATGTTTTGATACTCTTTGTAAAGTAATTTTGCAACTTCGAATACTACTTAGCCGAATTTATGTTACAAACAATACCGCAAAGCAACACGTATAAATTCTTATTTTTTCTTGTATTTATTTAAATTGCAAAAAATAAGGAACTTAAGATTTTTTACAAATACATACATATTATGAAACATTTAATAAGAATTAAGTTTAGTTATTTTTATTTTACGCATAGTATTTTTTTTAATTCGTTCGAAAGGATAATATTCTTCAATTATGTTTATTTTTCATAAATGCTTTTGTTAAGAAACTTTACGTCCTTAACTGTAGTTTTTTATATTATATGAAAAGTATATTTAATTTCAACAAGTTCATAGTCGATCTCGAAAAACGAACACGGAAAATGAAAGCAAAACAACATTTAAAACTTAAAACATGGAAAGAATAAAAATAAATAAACTTATATATATAATATATAAACACGATTTTTTTATTTATTTATTTTTTAGCATTTATACTTCTTTTTTTTTATTTTGTGCAATCTATTTTTCTATACAAACAGGCCTGTAAAACATATATTTTTTTAAAATCCTAGCATCTTTTACCGATTCAACAAAAAGAAAAAAAGAATTGCCTATGGGAAAAGACAGAGGGCATTCTCATTTAACAAACAAAAATAATAACTATATTTAGTTGAAATTGCTTAAAAAAGATACCTAGATAATTATGTAGTATGTTGGTGAATTTACATTCGCAAGTAATATGTTGTGTTTTCGTTTTAAACAAAATATTTAACTAACAAAACAGTAGGAATTGCTTACGCCAATGTTAAAAAACAAAAAAAAAAAAACAAAGTCCTACTACTCAACAGCTTATTTATTAACAAACAAAAAACATAAATGCTATATAGAAAGGCAGAAAACTAAATTAATTACTCGTTACACATAAAAAAAACTTAATATACATATATATAATCTATGAAAACTCAATTTTACTCATTTCATTTCTTGCACTTTCTAAAAAAAAAAAATACACTGCAAAAATAAAAACTACTAACTTAATACATTGTATAATACAATTTGTTAAAGTTCTTAAGTAAGAATTATTTCAAATTAAAAATAGAAGTCATAACATAATTATGACTTTCAAAGTCATAATCGATAATATACGAATAAAATTTTAATCAAGTTCTTTTTCAATACTTACAATTTTTATTTTCAAAACAATTAATTATACCTAATAAAACCAAATTACACTACATAACGTTAATTATTTTCATACCTAAGAAACAAAAATATATATAAAACGAAAGAAGATGTTTGTCTTTTATCATTATCGAGTATTAAATAAAAACAACAGCATAATTATCAAATGGAAGTAGAAGTTTATGTTCCTTTTTCAACAGACAAATAAGCAGTTTTCCTGAGTATAAAGTGGATGTCTCTTTAAAACCACTCGGTTGAATCCTCATAATTTTAAACAGATCCAGAAATTAAGTTGTTATTTTACTCGTATCAGTGTTTTATTTTTCAGCGGATTCTATAATAGCCCAAATATCGTGTCTGAGATCTCATCAATTTTACTTTCGCTTGACGTTTTTAATCGACATGATATTTTGGTATTCTACTGCTTTATATTAATTTTTCATAGTACTTTCTGTAAGCGGTCCTTGGTCTGTCTTAACTTATTTGTGATATGTATTTAAGTTTGTCGTAACTATTCACATATTATATAATGGACTACTGGTACAAAACTTCACTCGTGTTCCCAGTTTTCAGCAGCTCTCTTGGAATACGGTGGTCGTTCAATGAAACTCACTCATGTGGACGTGGACGCTCTATCAGGAAGAGTGCACGAAATCACTGAAGAAAACGAAACTGCAGATTGTGTACAAAGAAAAAAATGTGTGCTTATTCCCACCTTGGAACATTTTTCTGAGCAAGAAGTGTCATAACTTTATATGAAACGCAACTAAGTTGAGATAAAGTAAAAAAGCTCATACAAGATAAGAAAGTAATGAGACCTTGAGAGAGATTTTTAAAACCAACAAATATTTTTGACAGTTTTTATATGCATTCTAAATAATTTATTTTTGTCTCCCTGGAGGTGTTTTTTGATCATCTAGAATTTATACGGAGAAATCTTGACTATTTTCCTCATGTACCCATCCTTTGTTATTCGAACAACATAAAATATATGTACATAAATGTAGATACAAATCTAAACAGACCTGTGAGAAAAAAGAAACCAACGGATTGTATGTTTGTTTATTTTCATTTAAATTAAAGAGCACTCGTTATATCCAATAGTAAATTATTTTATCATTGGTTATTTAGAGATATCAATAGATTTGAAATGGTGATTTCTTATACTGGACGTTCGTTATATCGACTTATAACAAAAAAAAAATTAGCACAAAGAAAAAAAAATGTATCAAAATTTTGAAGTCGTTTTTGAGAAAAATAAAGATTTTCCTTAATGTCTTGTTAAAATTTGTATGGTAAATAAATAATCAATTTTTTAAATCTTTAAGGCAGTCTTAAAAACCGCTAGGTGATAAGTTTCAAGAAATCAACCATGTGTTTTTCGAAATACATACATACATATTTAGTTTTCCAAAAAAAGAATGATATCTTTTTTGAAAATATTATTATACAAAATGCTTTAAAACCTTTTACATAGATAATTCTGCATACAAAAACTGATCAATCAGTTTTAACGTTTCCAGACAATAAAAAAACATAGTTCTATGGAAACAGTTGGTAGGAAAAAATTCCAATATTGAAAATAAATGTATCAGGCACTATTTTTGGTCCAAGAACACTGAAAAGAACAGACAGAATTGCGTGACCCACTTTTTTCGTCTTCCCCTTTCATAGGGTCAAAGTCAACTTTGTTAAAAATCAGAAGTTCTATTTTTTACGAATGCATAACTTCTTTTTCAAGTGAAGCTATGAATGGATCGCAACTACAAACAGCGAGGTTTAATGAGGTTTGGATCTGTCTAAAATTCTATGTTGGTTTTTCCATTTATTAAAAAAATTGGACAAGTTTAGCACAGATACAAAAACTAGACTATAACCTCTGTAAATGTGACGTGTGACGATTTGATGTTTTTGTATATTTTCCAAGTTCTAGTGTAATGTGAATATTTTGGCCAATGCGATGGATGATGGTCTATTCATCAGTCACGCTTACCCGGACCAAGTTTTGCAGATGAGCTGGTCCATATAGTAACCAATTCATCACCTGCGGTAAGGCTGTCAGTTCCCTTCCAACAGATTTATTACACTTCAGTTTAAATATTATGATCGCTTTGTCGAGGTCTGTTGAGACTTAAGCGATCGCACAATAATTGATTGTCGTTTTGACTATAGCTGTCTTTATCATATCAATAAAAAAATATAGAGAGAGGGATTGTCAAAACGACTATCAATTACTAAGCGATCGCTTTAGTCTTACGCGATACGGGCTCTGACGGACGGAATTGTTGGTCTACGTCGACTAGGTTAAATTGATAAATCAATTCTTGTATAAGTTTGATGCAAGGAGAAAATAGTCGCTGCTTTATCTTATTTTTTTAAAGTACTTTCAATTCCATCTTTAGAGGTCTCCGCCCAAAATGTTGAGAAAAACGTGAAATCGGGCAAATGGTTGCAAGAATTGTGAAGTCAAAACAAAACGTATTGGTAAGAACTAAATTGTATATGAAAGAATTACATTTAAGCTTGAAAAGCGTGTGGCCACTTTTTTTATTTTTTTCTTATTTAATTTTAATATTCTGGTTGCCTCTTTCGTTAAATTTCACAAAACTGCTCAGGACTTGGTAAGGTTTGTGAGAAATTGAAATGGAAAACTCATATTTACTTTATTTTACAGGTAATGAACAGAACTTGAAAATCGTCGGAGTGGATTTTTAAGTTTGGGATCTATTTTTGAATAATCATCCCTTGAAAAACATACAAATTGTTCATGTTCTAATGCATTTTTGAATGTGTAGTTGTATGAAAAGGGCAACATAACTTTCCACAAATTACATGGTGCTTTCTGAAATTGTTTAAATATAAAAAAGGTAATCAAAATAACTTATTATTGGTAAATAAATAAAAAATAAATATACAAAAGTTGTTACTTTATTTTTCTAGTCATTTTTAGTTCACCAATTTGCCGCAAGGAAGTTTTTTCGAAGATAGTTAGCTTTTGTTGGATCAGAAACAAAAAAAAGTATGACGAACATAAAAGGCGTGGGTATTTGTGTGTAAGACTGGTTCAGAAAAGAGGGGAAGGGGAAGAAATGGAGGAGATCGTGAGGGTGGATTGATAGTATTTGAAGGCTATGGTAAATAGGGATTGGTAAGCGATGAGTATTCATCTGGTGTGGAATGAAGCAAGTAGTAGTAGCTTTGTATATAAAACTTATAGTACTATCAAGGCGGTCAGCCATCAGACGAATAGGGGGAATAACATGTAGCATACGAAAACATGCACGTGCCGTAACTATTCGGGACTGGTGGAAGTCTGATCATAGCCTCTTCGTGGCGGCCGCTAGAAACAAGCCTTTAAAAAGGTTTGGCTAATATGATCAGGCTGGTTCCTCAGGTTGGCGACAGGTTAATTCCCTGTCCCGTAAAACTTTTGAATTACGAGACCGACAACAAGCCTCGGAAACGGACTGATCACACGACGACAACCAATGCAACGAAAACTGAAAAATGATTTACGAATTTTCTTATGGAACGTACGATCGCTCTATAGAGCTCGAGCTGCTCAGCAGCTAGCCGATGCCCTGTCAAAATATAAAGCTGACATAACAGCTCTTCAAGAAATCAGATGGACAGGGAATGGTGTTCTACAGAAGAAAGAATATGACATATACTATAGCTGTCATACAAAACACCATGTGCTCGGGGTAGGCTTCCTAGTCAGCGAAAAAATGAAGTCTACCATCATCGGCTTTAACGCTATAAGCGAAAGGCTATGCACCCTTCGCGTGCGAGGCAAATTTACGAACATCAGCCTCATTAACGTTCACGGACCTACGGAGGAGTCCTCAGACGAAGAAAAAGAGACTTACTACGAACAAGTCGAGAGGGCCCTCAATGCCTGTCCAAGGTATGATGTTAAAATCATCCTTGGGGATTTGAACGCAAAAATAGGTCGGGAGCCGGTATTCAGGCATTACGCAGGCACCCATAGTTTGCATGAGAACACTAATGACAATGGACTTCGAGTCTTAGAATTGGCAGCATCGAAAAACATGGTCGTTGCGAGTACCAGGTTCCCGCGTAAAGATATCTACAAAGCCACCTGGGTATCACCTGATGGAGTCACTCGTAACCAAATAGACCACGTGTTGATAGACCGTCGCCACTACTCGAACTTGATGACGGTACGAACGTACCGAGGTGCCAATATCGACTCGGATCACTATCTTGTTGGTATGGTTTTCCGAGGGCGGATTGCCTTGCGAAGACGCATTGCATCCGCCGATCAGGTTCGAATCAACACGGCTGCCCTGCGCAATGAAAACACCAGTAACACCTTTGGTAATGCGTTAGGACTCGCCCTAGAATCACTTGATTTAGGGAGAGTAAGTCCTGGAGCCAGTATGCTGGGCGTAAATGAGAAGTGGACACGCCTTAAGAATATTGTCATTAGTACTGCCAACTCCATCTTAGGCAGCAGTCGTAAAAATCGGAACGACTGGTTTGATGATGAATGCAAGCTAGCGACTGAACGTAAGAATGTTGCGTACCGAGCAATGCAACAATCTCATAGAACGCGGGCACGCGAAGAGGAATATAAAGAGCTCAGAAGAATAGAAAAACGGCTACACAGACAAAAAAAATCAGCCTGGGAGAAGAACCTAATCTGTGAAATTGAAAATAGCCGAGAGCGAGGTCCGCACCAGGCGCGGAAGTTCTACCAATCCGTCCGAAACATGACGCAGTACACACCACGCTGCACATACTGCAAGGACGGAGAGGGAAATCTGATCACCGATCCTGAAAGCATACTGGAGCGATGGGAAGTGTACTTTAATGAATTGCTAAATGGTCAGCTCACTGCAGAAGTGGAGGCTCCACTACTTCAAGAAGAATACTCTATGTTGCCGCCACCAAGCATAGAAGAGGTTGAGAAGGCTATAGGCCGGCTTAAACAGAACAAAGCCCCGGGAGCCGATGGCATACCAGCCGAATTATTCCATCACGGCGGGCCAGCCTTACGTCAAGCAATTCATGATATTATAGTACACGTATGGGAGCAGGAAGAAATGCCAGTAGACTGGCGAAAAGGTTTAATATGCCCCATACATAAGAAGGGAGATGTCACAACGTGCAGCAATTATAGAGGTATCACGTTGTTGAGTACCGCCTATAAGATACTCTCCTCTATCCTACAAGACCGGATAACCCCATACGCTAAAACCGTTATCGGACAATATCAGTGTGGTTTCATCCCAGGCAAATCAACAACTGATCAGATATTTACCCTTAGGCAGGCGATGGAAAAATGTCTAGAATTTAACATCCCAACATACCATCTGTTTATAGACTTTAAGGCCGCCTATGATAGCATAGCCAGGGTAGAACTTTACAAAGCCATGAGAGAATTCGGCATCCCAAATAAATTGACACGACTATGTAGGTTGACCATGACCAACGTAACAAGCCAAGTAAAAATAGCCGGATTGCTATCCAGACCAATCAACATCTTTAATGGACTCCGACAAGGGGACGGTTTGGCCTGCCTCCTCTTCAACCTGGCGTTGGAGAAAGCAATCCGTGACTCTGGCACGGCAACAAGAGGGACCATCGTCAACAGGTCCAGCCAGTTACTAGCTTACGCAGACGACATCGACATCATCGGAAGAACCGAACAAGCTGTACACGATTCCTTCATCCAGATCGAGCAGGCGGCACAAAATCTGGGGCTGCACATTAGTGAAGGTAAAACAAAGTACATGGTGGCGTCGAATGCGAGAGGAACAGTTGGTCAAACAATCAAGGTTGCGGAGCACGAATTTGAAGTGGTGCAATCCTTTAAATACCTTGGGTCAATAGTAGCAGCCGATAACAATATAGAAGAAGAAATACGCGGGCGGCTTCTCAAATCCAACAGAGCCTACTATAGTCTGTCAAAGCTCTTCAAATCCAGAAATCTCACCATAACTTCAAAACTACTGCTGTACAGGACCATGGTCCTGCCAGTACTCACATATGGATCCGAGACTTGGGTGCTTAGCAAAAGGCACTCCGACCTCTTAGCTGCGTTCGAGAGAAAAGTCTTAAGGAGAATTGTTGGCCCCGTATGTGAGGAAGGACGATTCCGGAGACGGTACAATCATGAACTGTACGCAATCTACCTTGAAGCAGATATCGTGACAAAAATTAAGCTCGGTAGACTCCGGTGGGCAGGGCACCTAGCTCGCATGAGCGAAGAGGAACCTGCTCGGAAAGTTCTTTGTGGTACATTCTATGGTAGACGACAGCGTGGTAGACCATGCTTGCGCTGGAGAGATGGCGTAGACCAGGACGCCCGAAGCCTTGGGGTGCGCAACTGGATGGCGTCGGCTAGAGACCGGGATAGGTGGAGAGACTTGTTGAAAGAGGCCAGGACCGGAACCCGGTTGTCGAGCCGATGATGATGATGATGATGACTATCAAGAAGACGAATGATTGTGGCGACATCTTAAGGCTAGGGACTTCAACTGCTAGATTTGTGTTTGCTAAATTTAATAATAAAATATTCTCTTTTTTACTACTTGTTTTGTACGAGTATGTTATCCTACTCTCCACTGCAAACGCGTGCGCTAATTTCTGCGCCACCACCAGGCTAGCGTTCGCAATACAAAATCATGCTCCATGATAATACTATCAGCCCAATTCTGAATGACAATTCCCGGGGAATTTTTTCTCTTTTCTCTACTCCCTTATTCTAAACAAAAAATTGCGGGAATTTTTTTCCTTTTTCCCTTTCCTCCTATTCCAAATAAAGTTCGAATATGGGAAAAGATATTGCGGGAAAAAAGTATGCATTCTAAATGTTAAAAAAGGGGAGAATTTTAATTCATTTAACGCGAGTTTGTTCCCGACACATTTGCTGGAGAGTTGGTTGCCAAAATGTAAGTTTTTTTCTTTTTGCAATTAAAATAACTTAAAATCTAAATTATTTTTGAGGTCAAAAACAACAAGCAAGTGCAAATTGCAAATGCTTTTAAATTTGATGGAAACTCATCGAGACATTGCGTGTGGGTTCCATAAAAGGCCTAAGGAAGAAATTTCACTGTTTTGCCAAACAGCTGAGAATGAATTGAATTCGTGTGGCCCACCAAGCAAAACAATTACAGAATGGAAGAAAGTAAAATTATTTAGAACAAATAATAGCAAATTTTAATTTATTGTAAAATATTTTTGAAACCTAAAATACAAATAGTTTAATGAAGTATGATAACAAAAGTATAATTTATTTGTGTACATACAACCATTGAGGCAACTCTAGAGTATTTGAGGAATCCCTTATGGATCTTTGCTTCTTTCAAGTTCCTCTTCATGCAGAATTCGTATTGCGATGCTGAACATTTTGTTGCTTTTGTATTTACATATTAATAATTAATTACAATGACTCTGAACCTATTCACGTTGATAGATTATTTGTTTTTATATTTTTATGTGTCAAATACTGCAAAACAGCTGTTTCGAACTTTCATAATTCTAACTCCCGCTTTCGAAGGGAAAAATATTCTCCCGGGGAATTCTGAATAGGAGGATTCTACTCCCGGGAGATCACGTTTCCCGGGGAGTTATTTTCCCGGAGAATATTTAGAATTGGGCTGTATATGTTATTATACAAAGGTAGTAGCTAGATGAAATTCGTTGAATTGTTGTTTTTTGACAGAAAAGTAACTATACACATTGGCTGGTATGTGAAAAGCATAATCTCAACGTGAAATTAGTGAATACATAGAAAATGAAAGAAGCTTGTGTGTGTATTCTTCCATGAATTAACAAATGCGGAGTGATTATTTGTTCGTTTTCATTTTAATTCAAAGTTCCGATTTCCGTTCGACATTTTGGGTGGAGGCGTCTTAAAGTTAAACACTGGTTTGTACGATTTACACAATGTTAACTTTTTCGTGCTTAATGCATGAAGAACAAATATGAATATCTGCAAAGATGCGACAAAAAGTACTAAATTCCGTGAGGCCGACGATATAAAGTTTGCGGCACTTTTCATGACAAGAGATACTCATATCTTTCGCACTCGCTAGACAAAGTGCATAAAAAACATTAAACTGAATAGGGCATTTGAATAAAGTGCATTTCCCTGCTGATACGGTCTTTTTAAAATTTTACCAGCACGTTTCCTAGTGGAAGAGGAACAATCTTAGCTGAGTTTTCGTCCTTTATATCTGGTTTTCTTTTTTTTAAACAGTAAAAAGTTTTTCAACTAAAAAAAACTTTGGTAATACATACTACAATACAGACTCCTTGATTTCTTGCCCATTTTTCGTGTCGATCGTTCACTATCGCATACTTGTACCAACTTACAACAAAATAGACAGACAAAATTATTGTTGACTACGAAATAACAGATGATGCATCCCAAATAGACATAATTGTCCAGTTCAGGAAAATAAACAAAAGTCAAATTGTATTTAAATTAATTTATTTAAGATTGCAGATGTGTAGAATCTCGTATAGGCTCCTCTGTTGTTTGTTCCTCAACTTCAGCTTCCTCCTTTTCATTTGTATGATCTTCCGTTCCCGAGAAACCTATTTCTTTTTCATTGTTGTTTTTCATTTTATCTGTGTCAGGGTTTTTATTGCTTCCATCGTCTGTATCCAAACATGTTTTAAATGTCTTATCCTGACTTTCTTCGTTTTTGTTTGGAGTAATTTCTATTTCTTCTTTTGGCTGGGGCCCAGCATTATCTTTACATATCTCAACATTATCATTCACTACTATTGTTTCTATTGGACCTCCATCTTCAATTATTTCTTCGTGTTCATTTTTATTTGATGAATTTGTAGATTCGTCTTCATCATCATCATCATCCTCGGTAGTATTCTGTTTATCAGACTCATCTCTTTTTTGAAATTTCGGCTTCTTGGCACGTAGTTTCTTCTTCAAACGCTTAGCTCGTTTCTTGGCTGTTTTAGCTTCGGCTTCTAGTCGGTTTTTCTCTAATTTGGATTGGTACTCATCATCCAGTTGTTCTCTCATGCTCTTCGCATGGATACACTTCTGACGTGCATATTCTTTTCTTCTGAGATGTCGATAAACATGGAATTCCCCAGATCCTGCTCCAGCGCTTGAACCCATTACATTACGTACGAAAGAGGGTACTGTTTGCATATAATCCTTTTCTCTAGGAGTTTCAGGTATTATGATGGGTTTGTCCTGTAATTATTAAGCATGAAACAAATTTCTATAAAATAAAATTACTTAACCAGTACAGGATTCTTCATAAGTTTTTCCAATTTAAGACGTTGCAGGTCAGTTGCACTTTTGATGATAGGTCGCTGCTTTTTCTCCTCACCACCTTCTTCATCATCTTTCTTGTTTCTTGGTGGTTTTTCAATAAGATTTTGCATATTTATAGAAAATATATATTTTTTTTAAAGTAAATCGACTAGAAACTAGAACTAGATGTCAAAAATTAAGTGACGGTCTATAGGGGGGTTCACATGGAAGAACATGGTTGCACAACATTGTTCCATCGGAAAATAACTGTACACACTACTTTGCGTTCACATAGGATACTGATGTTGTCGAACATCATTATTTTTATATCTTAGAAGTGAACGGAAGCAGTATGGCGATACAAATTTTGGCAGCCGTAATTATGAACGATATTCTTGAAGAGGAAGAAAACACGAAACTTGCATTTTCTTCCACTTCTTTATATTTTGTTAGGAGTTTTATTCTTATAAAATTTATTCTTTATAAATTTCACTTTTTATTTTCCACAATTCTGGTAAATTTCTTATTATAAAGTTCAAAAAATCTTTTTAAAACTCATTATTTGGTATAGATGCCATTTTTCCGTTGAATGTTTTATGGCCGAGACAATTTATAGAATGAAAAAAAATATCAAAGTTGTCAACATCTGTTCACACAGGTTGGTTGGTTGCACGAACCACCCAGGTTTTCAAAATATTTTGAAAACCATGCAACATTGTTCGGTTTTGCGTTCATATGATAGAACATTGATGGTTATCGAACCATGTTGTACAAGATGTTCTTCCATGTGAACACCCCTTATGATGTTGATGTTCCATTACAAGTGTAGGTTTGTTCCAAGTATGATGCAAGCAACTGGGAAAGGAATTAAAAGGGGCGCTTACATTATCAAATTTATTTGGCAAGCACGGAGTGATAAATATTTGGTGGATGAAAAACATAAGCGTTTACATTCGTCAAAACATGCTGTCAAAAATTACTTCTTATTAGAACCTTGACAATGCCAGACAAACTGAGAGCACAGAAATCTTAGATAAAAAAATCTATTTGATTTTTATATTCTTACAGCTGAATCTATAAAGAAATTTTAAAGGTTGTTCAACTTTAAAATACCTCCAAACAGCTCTAAATCGGTATCTATAATCAATTTTCACGTTTAAGTAACATTAATTAAAGGCCTCTTAACTTAAACTTTGAAGTGTTTGTATCGACACTTGTCCTCGTTGTTATAGACGAATCTGTGCTTTGAAATAATTTCTTTTTTTTTTTAATTACTATGGCGTATTTTAAAATAAAGACGTTTCCTTGTCGGAGGCATCCCAATTTTCAGATCTTTTTCTTTTTTTAGTGGCAACAGGGGTGGGTTTTTTTATCCATGACATTTTTCTTAATTTCACAGATATAAAAATGTGTCTTCCAAATGTTTACTAATTTAAGATGTCATAAAACAGCTGTGTTGTATAAAATGGAGCAGCATTTATTTTTTTTTTTAAAGTATGCGTTCACATTCTCAAATATGCTTGTCAACCCATCAAAATATAAAAATATTTAACAAGCATGATGTTTGACAATCCGTGTGATGGAGCGTTCACATTTTTAAAGTCTTGTCAATCACACGATGTTTGTCAAACATATTTGAGAATGTGAACCCCACCATTGTAAGGAACTGGGACTTTTAGGCCGGTATTCACCGAGCGCTCATAACTTAAGAAGCTCATAAACGTATTCACCAAGCAATATTAGTGAAGATCTACGAGCGCTCTTAAAAGTTAGGAGTGGTCCCGACCACTCCTAACTTACGAGCGCTCTCTTCGAAAATTTGTTCGCTTGTGCGTGTGCCACGCACGCATTTGACTCGAATCCATGTGAGCAATGCCAAGTAGTAGAGTATCCATTTGCTGTCAAGACCAACATTACACAACATTTCACAGTTTGGGTATGCCTGAACAAGAGAGAGTGGCTCTCATTTTCGAACTTCGAAAAACACTTGCGAGTGGTTGGTGAATACCGCACAGAAATTTCAAGTTAAGAGCCTCGTAAAGTTAAGAGCCTCGTTAAGTTAAGAGCCGTTTAGGAGCGCTCGGTGAATACGAACCTTAATGCAGCTGTCGCCGATGTGTAATTTGCCCAATGGTAAGTGGAGGTGAAACTTAAAATCACAGCACAAGATTTTATTTATTTTTCTTTGGTGGCTTGCATTCCATTATAAATTTTAATTTTCACAATTTTGCCCCGAAAAATTCAAATTACTAACTTGCCATTTTTATCAATTTCTTTGGGAGGGTGTAAATTGTTTTCTCCAAAAAATATTTCTCGTTATTTGCACATGCATACATTTAAAGAATAACAGAACAAATCCGGAAGAGCCAACTGAAAAAGACTTTAGAGTAGAAGGTTAACTTGACCCTCTACATTCAAAAGAAATCGACATAAGGCTAGCCGCGCACTAGCAACTTTTAGTTGCGAAACTGCTTGGTTCGAGCAACTAAAAAGTTTGTGTTTTGACACAAACTAAACGATTGCCTAAAATAAGTTCGCCATTTTATTGAACATATAATTATCTGCAAATTCACGGACATTCAACCAAACAGTTCATCTGTTTTCTATAAGTAACCAAACAGTTTCGCAACTAAAAGTTGCTAGTGCGCGGCTAGCCTAAATGTCAAGTTTGGTAACTTTAATTTTTGAAGTCAAATTCTGAAATTTCAAGTTGAAAGAAATTCAAGTTACCAAACAAACCTAAATAATTTCTTGTGTTGTAAGTTTAAGATCCCTAAAATACACCTCCACTTACCATTTAAAAAATTACACATCGCTGACAGCTACTTTGAGTTACGTCCCAGTTCCATACAATTCCAGTCTACTCTCATTGTATATATATTTGAAATTTAAAATATATATACAATGCTACTCTCAGTTGTTTCTTTTCTTATGAATTGAATCGCTCATACGGGCGAGCGAAGGAGTCCGCACACAAGTTTTCTTCAAAAGAAAAATTTTTAACTTGTTCAAATAGTATTTTCTATTCTTTGAGGAAAAAAAACATTTTTTTTGTAGTTAAAGCACATCGATTCTCAAGGGAATCTTAAGTAATCGGTATTATATCTATTCATAAAGATCTTATGCTATTCAGTGAGAGTGTTTTACAATTGGAAGTGTCATTTTAATTAAAAGCCAATTACATCGAATAAGTTCATTAAAAAAACAATAATGGCATTAGAAACCGATGAAAATGTTCCTCCAAAACCAACGGCAGGAGATAAGAATGAAGTTGCCGGTGCAAAGTCTTCCAGTAACTCTGTAGGAACAGCAGCAGAGAACCCCGATAATGTTGGCAAGAAAAAAGGTAAAAGTTCTGAACGACCTCCCTCAGACATTTAAATTAAAAAAAAAAAAAACTTCGAAACATATTCCACTCCTTCCTTATATTTATATCTTATTAGAATGCACCATCATTTAAGTGCAGGCCTCCTTTAATAATCTACATTCTAGGCAAAGAAAAAAGTTCAACATCTAGCCCCACAGGGAGAGCCAGAGCAGTCATATAACACTCGTTACGTAATTTGATTTTCTCGTGTATTTTTATGAAAGAAAAGTTTATTCTATTCGAGCTGCCGGTCTTTTTTTTAATGTTTTCTCACTTCTCAGCCATGAATCGCAGCAGTTTTTTGTCAAAGTAAGCATTTTTCTTATAAAATGACGTTTTGTAACCTATAAGAAGGGACATAAACACGTGCCACAGCCAATTAATAGAAGCATGCTACCCGTGCATTGGATATCCTGAAGGTTTATGATGAACGTTATTTGTCTTGAATAGGCGAGGAGACGAATCTCTTTTCCATAGAAGCCCACATACACACGTGACTTTATTTTAATTTTCATGTACCAATTTTTAGACGAGAATGAGTGAAAAGATCTCTTCTGATCGACTTTATATCGCATGCTAGTTAAGTAACTCGAAGGTGCGTTTGTGTGTGAAAGTTGCTACTTCTTGTTATCAGTTGAGAGTTGAGTTCGAAGTGTCAAACTACTTGCCACCCCCCGATCACACTCCGTTCGAAATCTAAAGATAGAAAATAAGAAATGTTTTTTTCTTCTTCAATTGAAAGGAAAATGAAAATGTCTAGCTCTGTAATATGTATCTGATAAAAATTATCTCTTCTCCTCACTCTGATTCTGACCTCTTGGTTCTTCCTAGTGTTGAAAATAAAAAAAATGTTCAAAATATTTAAATTGTTTTGAATTGCATAAAGATAAAACCAAATATAAACTATTGAGACAAAATAATTTAAGAGAGAGAATACAAAGTTAACGTAATTCCTACATAATTTGAAATAAAAAGGCCAAAGTAGTGATTTTCCTAATAGGTATGTAACATATATGTAGTAGTTATTTGTTAGGAAACCTGGAAACAAATATTAAGGGCCATTTGCTGATACGAAACTTAAATATTTATGTTCAACTTAAGCGCTTATGTTCTACTTTTTCCTCTACGTAAACTGTCACATAAGAGTTTATGTGGAACATAAGTACTTATGTTCCGTATCAGCAAATGGGCCTAAGATACACTCTTTGGCTAAGCTTAAACCGAGATCTAGTAAGTCCTCAATAATTTATAGTATTGCAAGTAGTATAATTTATTTAGTATAATTTACTATTAGTAATAGGTACATTCGAATAATTCAATTTTACAAAAATTGAGTTTTAAATTGTTTTTTTTCTGGGGTACTAATTTTGAGAAAAAAGTATCACTTGTCATGAAAATTAGAAAGATAAAATATAATATAATTTTATTAGTTAAATTTAAGCCTTCAATCTAATTACATAATTTACAAATTAATTATATTTTGGTTATCCACAAGCTGCTGCGTTTCTTTTAAAAGTTTTAAAATCTGTAATTATATTTTAAATGTTATGTTTTGTGTGTTTGTAGTCTTCTTTTCTTAACAGACTCTAGCTTTTAGGTAGCAATTCAAACAAATGCCGTCTTTTTCGTTAAAACAATTTTTTTTTCTCTTTTTGACTCTCCTGCACGTAAACATAATTTGAATGAAGTGTCATATGGAACCATTCTTTACCTAAGACAAAAGGTCAGATAATCTGATGGCAGAAACCCAAAACGGGGATATATGTACATACATATGTATGTGCTGCCATTGACCAATAAAGGTCTCCTTTATAAATAATACTGAACATTCAGCTATTTATTTCCGACGTTATAGTGTTCTTATTATTGTCTTATATGTTCCCACCAAAAGGAAACACGAAATTTCTGCTAAAAACTGTTGATATTTCAAATAGATGGAAAAATATTTCATGCATATTTTAACGAAATCTGAATTAAAACTGGAATTCAACGAAATCTAAATAAAACCTTGCTTAACTTATTTGTGATCTCGACATTTTTCAGCTAAAATCTGATTTCGGTTTGGTGCGAATAAAGCATAATGTTTAAACCTGCCTTATAAGCGGTAGTGTGATAGGATGCTTAATTCCGAATGGACGATACCTGGATACCATTTACCGGTGGTTACCATTTGGAGGTAAAATAAGCACTGTTTTTGTATAGTTACAACATACAGCATTTTTTTTATCATATCCTGATAGTTGTCCTCTTAAAAACACTACGTACATTTAGTTTTTCTTAGTTCAATGTGACAAGAATTGATATTATTATGTACATTATTAGCTATTTTATTATTGCAATTGTGTAAAACAGTATTGAAATCGAAAAATAAAAATCGAAACACTCCCAATAGCTTAATTCTTTACGATGTAAAATTAACTAGGAATCTATAACATGACATTTTGCTGAATACAATGTATTAACAGTAATAGTACTTATTTAAAACCATTTAGAGTTTTAATACAGAATTTTGAATTTTTAGTTTTACAAAATTTTTTAATATTACAGAATAATAGATTCGTTTAAAGAATTGTTGGTCATTCAGATTTTTTTGTTGATTAAACTGTACTAAAAATCCTAGAAAAATGATACTATTGGAATCTCCCAGTCTCTTAGGAACATTGTTGATGGCATGTGGTTTGCACAGAAATAACAAAATTTAAAGTAACAATACTTTCTTAGGTCACAATTTAAAAAGCAATGCAACCCATCTACTACACATTTTCTTAACAACGGATAATATGTGATGAATTCGCGGATTAAAACAAATTAAACTAAAAGGAATTAATTTAAGTTCCGTCTGGCCATAAATTTCTATCTCGCGTTATCAAGTAATTTACACTGTTTATAAATACTCACACATATTTGTAGCTATGATAAGACACATTTTATTTATTCTGAGTAATGTTGTTTCAAAATGTATTCAATAGGAAACAGTTGTGGATCTTCTCTGTACTATATAGTTGCTCATTTAAGATGCAGTATCTTCTTACTATGGGAATACAATTATATCTGTTTAAAAGTTTGGTCTTGATAACGTACTTTGATGCAGGTATATAGCAGAAGTCAAAATTTAAAAATATGTAGTTACAGTGAATTTTATTCTAGCATGACAATATATTTAAAAATTTGTTTGAAATTGTTTAGAAATATACTTGTGCTTTTAAGAACTGTTTGTTTCTTTTTCTAAATCTCTTGCTGCTATTTGTCGTTGTGGAATTCCAGAAAAACTAACGAAAACTAATATAATAAATCCATGCAGATTTATTCTTCTGTTTCAAATATTGTTCACCAAGTAACAAAATACTACGATTTTAATCTTACTATACATAAATATTGGTGTATGTACATACTTTAGAGTATTTTCGTTGACATTTATATTTTTGTAAAAAAAATAAACTAAAAAGAGATAACGAAGTAGAAATCTAGTAGCGCAGATATTTTGTTTATAAATTTCAAGACATTGTATGGCTCTTTAATTGAATTTAAGAAGTGAAAAATGGAAATAAAACATGTATACATATTCATACATGCATAATCTATTTTAATTAATAAAATCACATGGATAAACGACATGCTAAATTGTTAATACAAAAACAAATGTTTAATTTTGTAAATAGGTAGAGAATATATGTATGTAAGAATGTTGTAACTCTTTCTTTTTTATTTAGAATAAAACGACCGATTGTTCTAGTTAGTGGTTAAAATTGAACTCACCGATCATTCATTTTTTCAATCGAAAGTTGTCGATGACCAAATAGGCTAAGACGCATTTCGATGTTGTTTCTCTATTATGCCAATTGCAATATCGAAACATATGAGATAGTTTACTCTTATTTCTGCAACAATGTTTCGACACAATGCAATGTGCTGGGTTGGTGCAACCCCGATTATGCCTCGTGACCTAAATCCAGGGCATAACAAGAAAAGCTAAATTTTAAACTTGGTTTTTTTCAGGCAAAAGCTAGGTTTTGCTGAATAAAAATAACTGTTTTTTTTTTAAATTGCCAAAGTTAGTTTAAAATGTTTCTTTAGGTTAAGCTTCAATTGTGGGAATAAAAATAACTTAGGCTATAATATCCTACATCAAAATATTTTACAAAAATATCAAGATACGTACATCTCTGTCTTGACTTGGTCTTATTTTTAGAATTCGGAATCCAAAAACCGCTTGCTATGTTTTCAGCTCTGCACGTATCAGTTTTGGTTAAATGTCTCTATGTCAAAACATGTAAATAAACAAACGAAAGCAATACATTTGAAGCTTGAGCGAGAACTGTCTAGCTTTAGTTATTAATAATAGAATAACTATGACTAGCTAGCTTTAACTTCTTCGAAAAAACAGCGAGGTAATTGTTACACCATTACTTGATTTTGTTCACTTGGAGACAAACAATTTTCGTCTATTCTCAAATCGCCATGAAATACTGGTTGTCCTCATGCCCTACTAGTTGAATACATTTGTTAAAGATTGTACTAAAATACCACTTTAAATATGAGAAAAAAATATAAGAAACTTCAATATATTACCGTGATAATAAACAAATGTGATATTTTCCTTTGAAAAGTGAATTTTTTCTAATATAAAACTGAAATAATTAATGGCAATGTATTTTTAATTTTAATTAATTTAAATTAAATTTTTTAAAGTGGAGAAGGTAACTGCACCGTAAATTTTGTATCTAAAAAAGTTGACTATACATTCATTTTTAATATACTATAGTTCAAATTCAATAGCAGTAGACACAAACATTATTCTTATTTAAAAAAATAACAGTTTTTTGTTTATAATTTGCGCATACTAAATTAATTTTGACTACTCATAATGTTACATTAAAACATTGTTTGAGGGTTTCGGTAAAGTGGCGATGATTTAATAGAAGATACTGATGTGCATTGATCTTCAAAATATTCATATTTTCATTACGGGTGTGACATCTACTTTATGAATCAATTCTGTATAAATTCATTTTGTAAGTACTAATGAATAGTAAAACTTCACCAAATCGTGCTCTAAGTTAAATCATCAATCACAACAAACCAACACACAATTATAAAAATTACAATTATAAAAATTGTTACTCTTTTTTTTTTAATTAATCGCAAATTCTTTAAATTAAGTTATTTTTAGCGTTTATCAACACCCAATTGTAGATAGAGCTACCTGAAATGATTTAACCTACGGAGGTCTAAGTGTGTCAGCTACGACGCTGGTAGCCACTTAAACTTAACTTAACTTTAACCTAGCGAGATCTGTAATTAGAAGTCGTATTCATACTTAAATCGAAATATGAGAGTTAAATACTTAAACAAATGTGATTCGAAATATCGAACTCCATAATTAGACCACTTAGGGCCGAGGTTCAATTTCATGGAAATTGAGCCTTCTATAATAAAAAAAAGTATTATTTTAAAATGCTGTGAAAGGTTCAATATCCTAAATCCTGTCACGCGCCGAATTGTTTTTACTTGCGACTTATAGGTACTATAAGTTATGCATTCGTAAAAAAAATCGAACTCGAAATTTTGATCAAAGTTGGCATTACGATGATAGCGAAACGATAGCTAAACGACTCGGCAGATTTTCTCCGTCCTTGGTAGATATGGGTTTTAATTTCTTCCCCGGATGTTTTTTTCTTTTTTTTTTAAGACCAAGAATAACGGTACTTGCCATACGATTTTTTTTCGAAATTTTATAAATATTTTTTTTCTCAAAAACTGTCCCACAGATTTAAAAAAAAAAATTCATTTAGTTAAACCTAGGCAATGGTTGAAAAAAAATTTCAAAAAATTATTATTTTTGGTACCCCCTTGGAACCATTTTTTTTGTTCTTGACTTTCTCAAAAACGGTACGAACGATTTTGATAATTTTTTTTATGTTAAGGCTAACCAGCAGTTTCAATATAATTGTGTTTTCAGATTTTCAAAAACTTTTTCTTTGGGATTTTTAAAAAAAATTTCAATTTTTATTTTTTGGAAAACTCAATATTTCGAAAACCCCATGCTCGATTTTTTTAAAACTTCATAAATAAAAGTTTCTTAAAATAAGCTACAAGATATGAGAAAAAAAAATTATTTTACCTAAAAATAACGGTAAATGTTAAAAAATAGTTTTCGAAAATCGTATTTTTCTCGAAAACGGTTTCTTTGTTTTTTTGCTTAAATTTTTTTCTTTCGATTAATTTTTAGGATCTATAATTTAATAAAAAAAATTGTGAAAACAAGATATTACTGACTGTACCTACCATAGATCTATTTTTTTAAACTTTGAATTTTAATTAATTTTTTTAGGGAGAAGATTCTAAAAAGTTTAAAAAACGTTGCATTTCAAAACTTTAAGAAAAAAAAATTTTTTTGAATTTAAAAAAAAAAAATATATTTTTTTTTGGAAAATTCAATATGTATCTCGAAAACAGCTCAATATTTTTTTTTTGCAAATTCAATTTTTATTCGAACAATAATAAAAACTTTAAATTGGCGTACTAATATTTTTTCTTAAATATGTTTTAAAAATATTTCAAATAAAAGCTTTCTTGAATAAACCTATGTATATTATTTGCTTGAATCACATGGCATCCTATTTTTACCTCCAACTACTAAAGAAATTGTTTTAGTCATTTAAAAAATGAATTTTATGCTTAACATAAAAAATGTGTTCCACAATTCCTTTTTTTATGTTCTTCTTTGCTCCAAAAATAACGGTCCCTACTAGAGCCTATTCCTAATGATATTTGCGAACAAGAATATGTATTAAAATGATCCGGATTTGAATCTGTAAAATTATTGGAACACACCGCTCGTTCGCAATAGATGGAAGAAAACCGACATTTTGATGGTAATCCAGTGTAACTGCGATAAACAACTGGACAATATTTCTCATAGAATCCAAGTATTTATTATTTGGATATAGATGTAAAAAGTTTTTCACAAATTCACAATTGTAGAGGCTATACCGATTTCGTTCAAAAGTCTTGTGCATATAAAATTTTTCAAAAGAAAAAAATATTAGTTAAATTTTTGAACAAAAAAATTTAATCAGTTCATATTCGTGTACATTTGTGTTATAAATAAAAAATTAAAGGGATGATTATAACACAGAAATCAAGAACAAAATTTAGAATATGTGTTGAATAGTTACAGGAACAAAAATATAACCTACAAATTGTAAAAATCTTATACAAATTTGTTATGAAAAGTATAGGCTGGTTACTACACTACTACACGAACCCTTGTTTTTTATTTGGACATAAATTCTTGATTTAGAGTGTGTCTAGTTTTTCAAAAAATAATTTCGAAAATAACAGACACCCAAAAGTATGCACACATAACGTTCTATTATGTAAATAATGAACTACATAGTTTTAATGGAACATTAAACGAATGAAGATGGGACGAGCTTTGCATTATATACTGCGGGTATGTTATCATACAAAATCCTCGTAAAAAAAAAACAGACAAAATTGATGAACGAAAATGTGAGAATTAAATACATGTATGAATAATTTTTTTTCTACCATAATGTCTGCTCCATTCCGAGACGAATGGTCACCCCATTATTCGTTTAAATATTTTAAGTACAAAATATCTCGAAAGAAATAAAATTCAAATTAATTTGTTAAAAGTTATAAAATGTTCTCTTTTGAATAATTGAGTAATATAAATAAAAAATGTATACATAATATCCCTCGAGGTGTCCTTGATTTAATTAGAAGAGTGATAACATAGTTTATAAGTTTATAAAACTATTCCGTTCGAATATTGTATTTTGTGTATATTGTTCTCAATATTGTATATATAGACGTATAAATAAGTAAATATTTTAAACGAATTGCTATGATCCCTTATCTATGAAGTGAGGAAGCCAGACTGTTTTGTATTCAACATGAATGCTTTAACATAGTACATTATATTCATTCATCAACCCCATTATTAGAGAAGTATCTTCATATGGCTTCAAAAATTAAGCTAACTAAAACAGTGATTAACTGATAACCGTATGGCACACACTATGTATTCCTCTTCATAAAAGAAAATATTTTAATTTATTAATGTGATTTCGGTTGGAAGAAAAATATGCCTAACATTAGTTCATTTTTAGGTAAAGGTTCTAAAACTGGAAACAAAAGCAATGACAATACCCTGACTAATGGTCATGCTGCGGTTGCAGCATCCGACTCGAAGAACGATAAACCAGCAGCTGAAATAAATGCCAATGAACCCAGTAGTACAGACAAAAAAACTGAAAAAGAAGATGATAGTGGCGGAGATGATCGTTCTGAGGAAAGCATTGATTTAGATATGTTGCATGACAATGGAATAACTGTTCACATTCAAAGTCCTGGCGCTGAACTACTTTCTATACAGTTGTCAAGTATGGAATTGGTACAAGAAATTCATCAGCTATTAATGGATCGTGAGGATACCTGCCATCGGACATGTTTCTCTCTTCAACTGGATGGTGTTACATTGGATAACTTTGCAGAATTAAAGAATATTGAAGGTTTGAAACATGGGTCGACTGTGAAGGTGGTAGAGGAACCTTACACAATGCGCGAGGCTCGAATTCATGTACGCCATGTTAGAGATTTGTTAAAATCGATGGACCCGGCTGATGCGTATAATGGAGTTGATTGCAATTCTTTGTCCTTCCTGCATACAATTACTCAGGGTGATTTGTTGGAGAAGAAAAAATCGCGACCAGATAGTGTCGATTGTACACCACCAGACTACATAATGCCTGGCTCAAAAGAACGTCCTTTGTTGCCACTGCAACCAGGCGCAAAAACTTCTAAAGGTCCGCAATCGTTGAAAGTACTAACAACTTCAGCATGGAATCCCCCGCCTGGCCCACGCAAACTTCATGGAGATTTAATGTACTTGTATGTTATAACCATGGAGGATAAACGATTCCATATTTCAGCCTGTCCAAAGGGTTTTTACATTAATCAGTCGACCGATGAAGTCTTCAATCCCAAACCGGACAATCCCAGCCATTTGTCACATTCATTGATTGATTTACTGTCACAGATCTCGCCCTCGTTCAAGAGGGCTTTCTCTCAAATGCAAAAAAAACGCACTCTTCGACATGCTTTCGAAAGGGTTGCTACGCCCTACCAAGTCTACACTTGGTCATCACCACAGTTAGAGCACACGATTGATGCCATAAGAGCAGAGGATGCTTTTTCATCGAAATTAGGGTATATTTCTGTAACTTTTATCTTTAACTTTTATGCTAAGCCATGATTTTTCTTACAGTTATGAAGAACACATTCCTGGACAGACCAGAGACTGGAACGAGGAATTACAAACGACTCGCGAACTTCCACGCAAAACACTGCCCGATCGTTTACTTCGTGAGCGTGCTATCTTCAAAGTTCATGGGGACTTTGTCATTGCCGCCACGCGTGGTGCTATGGCTGTAATTGATGGCAACGTTCTGGCCATAAATCCCGGTGAAGATCCAAAAATGCAAATGTTTATTTGGAATAATATTTTCTTCTCTCTGGGCTTTGATGTGCGTGATCATTACAAAGAGTTGGGTGGGGACGTTGCTGCATTTGTAGCCCCTCGTAACGATTTGCATGGTGTTCGTGTGTACAGTGCAGTTGATGTCGAGGGATTATACACTCTTGGTACAGTTGTAATTGATTATCGTGGATATCGCATCACAGCACAATCGATTATTCCGGGAATTCTTGAACGTGACCAGGAACAATCTGTTGTGTATGGTTCGATTGATTTTGGAAAAACAGTCTTGAGCCACCCAAAGTACTTGGAATTGCTTCGTAAGGCTGCCAAGCATCTGAAGATTTTGCCTCACTCTGTTCTCAATGAGAAGGATGAGGAAGTGGAGCTGTGCTCGTCAGTAGAGTGCAAAGGAATCATTGGCAATGACGGTCGTCATTATATTTTAGATCTCCTGCGTACCTTTCCACCAGATGTGAACTTTTTAAAGATCGAAGGTGAGGAACCCAGTGCTGAATTGAAAGCAATGGGATTCCCCATCGAACATAAACATAAGCTCTCGTGTCTGCGACAGGAGCTTTTGGAGTCATTCATCGAAGATCGTTATGTGAGTTTCATTCGAAATGCAGCTCAGCACTTGCAACAGTTGAATGCTAATAAAAAGAAAGCTGAAGCAGTGGCTACTCAAACAGATGCCAACAAAAACCAACCAGCAATTGAGGATAAAAACAAAGATGAAGAGAAGGCGCAAGATAAGGCAATTGAAAAAGTCACCACCGAAGAGATCAATGCGAATGCCTCAACAGAGGAAGCCAAAAAATTGACAGAAAGTGTAAACGAGAACAATGCTCACGATGAGAAACAAGCAGCTGAGGTTGTGAAACGAGCTTGTACAGCTGTTGGATCGCTTAAGGAATACGAGTTTGACTTCCGTTTTAATCCCGATGTTTACTCACCGGGAATTAAGCATGTAGACTCCACCAACTCGCCCAGTTCGCTTAAGAAACAAAAGCAGTTAGTAAGAGATGCGGCAGAGTTCTTGGTGCAGAAGCAGATTCCTGCATTTATCAAGGAGCATATGGACCATTTGTCGGCAGCTATTGATGGCTGTAATTTGACTGAAACATTACATGCCCGAGGCATTAATATAAGGTGAGTTGAAATGATTATATTTTAGAGTTTTAACTTTTTTCAATTGAAATTCAATTTGAAAAATTCTAGGTATTTAGGAAAAGTAGCTCAGCTGCTGGGGCAGGTTCCAAGACTTGAATACCTCTATCACATTGCCGTCCAGGAGTTAATCGTTCGTGCAGCTAAACACATTTATTACACCTACATGCAAAATACCGAAGTTATGAGCCTATCGTCAGCAATAAGTCATTTCTTAAACTGCTTCCTTACAAGTGGACCAGTGACGGCACCAGCATTGGGTTCGGAAGAACTACAAAAAACGAACAAACGTCGTAACAAACGTAAGAATGGTAAAAACGCACTCTTTGGCAATGACAACAACGAATGGGCGCTTGTAACACCCAAATCCATGTGGCAACACATTAAGCGTGAAATCAAAAGCTATTGGGACTTTGATTTGGAATGTGATGATCAGCGATCGGTTATTGAAACGTACAAGTTGCAAAAGATCAGCATTCTTCGTGCATTCTCATTGAAAGTGGGTATTCAAATTTTACTGAGGGAATATAACTTTGAAACTCGTAACAAGCCTACTTTCACCGACGAGGATATAGTCAATGTGTTCCCAATTGTCAAGCATATTAATCCACGTGCAACTGACGCCTATAACTTCTATACAACAGGTCAATCGAAAATTCAACAGGGTTACTTTAAGGAAGGTTATGAACTGATAAGTGAGGCATTGAATTTATTGAATAATGTCTTTGGTGCAATGCACTCTGAGAATGGACAATGTCTTAGAATGTTGGCTCGACTAAGCTACATATTGGGTGATCCACAGGAAGCTTTGGCAATTCAACAACGATCGGTGATAATGAGCGAAAGAGTTAATGGCATTGATCATCCATACACTATTTTAGAATACGTAAGTCATAAATTATTTCTTCTTGGGAAAAGTATTCTTGAATAAACATGTTTTTTTTTCCAGACACATTTGGCGCTTTACTGCTTTGCAAACGGACAAATAAGTACATCACTAAAATTGCTTTACAGAGCAAGATACTTGCTTCTATTGATTTGTGGAGAAGATCATCCAGAAATCGCACTTATTGATGTAAGTAATGTTTGAATACTTATGAACTTATCTAAGATGGGTCTCACCCAACAAGCGTCCTCTAAATAGTTTGATGACCAGCCGACTCTCACCTAAGT
The DNA here is from genome assembly GCA_911387755.1 of Chrysotoxum bicinctum. Lineage (NCBI taxonomy): Eukaryota > Metazoa > Arthropoda > Insecta > Diptera > Syrphidae > Chrysotoxum > Chrysotoxum bicinctum. Next base: position 79,064,371 of record OU426990.1, read on the forward strand.
TAGTTGAGATTCCTCCCTCCCTGGCCATGGGTCAAGACAAATGCTTGTGACCCTGAAGAATCTTAAGGGTCTTTAAAGCCTTTTTGTTTTTCGAGAGGGTTTAATTTAATCTACTACTTTTTAACATAACATAAAGAGTTTATCTTCGTTTAATCTAAGAGTTGTTGGGCACAATAGAAGGGTCGCAGTCTGCGTTGTCTGAGTTATTAATAGCGAACGAAATGGTAATACAGCCCGAAAAATCCTCTTCTCTTGTGGTAAAGTGCAAAACAACAACTAAGGTTGATAAATTCCTGAATTTTCTCGAAATATTTTTAAGAGCCTAAGGAGACTTCTAGTTCAAACAAAAATTAAAAAATTGTGTCAATCGTTTTAGTATTCGAATGATTTAAAGAACCGAATGATCATTCGAATGATTTTCGAAGGAATATCATAGTAAAAAAAAAAGCAGGAAACAAACACTCAATTTCAAGGCAAAAACAAAACAAAAAAATCATAACATAATGGTTCACGCTTCCTGTCTTTCCTTTGCAATTCCATGTTCAACCCTCAACGATGCATCGCGTGCAAAAATGAATATAAATTTAAACCCAGTCACTGAGTACATACACACGAGATACACAAATAACCAAATTCTCGAGTTCTCGATTTTGTGTGTTTTCTTTTCTGTCTTTTCGTTCAATATTCTCTTCTCGGTCTCGAATAGGCACTCGAGTGTTGAGTCCTCATTTCGCTTAGAGAAAGTAGATTAGAAAAAATCATTCAAATGATTTGAGTATTCGAATGATTTGTGTGAAGAATCGAGATATTATCTCGAGATGTTGCCTGAATCGATTATAATCGATTATTTCATTCGAATGCGCCCATCACTAGTCCATACCCCATCTTAAGTGAAAGATAGATCGCTTTACAATTAAAAGGTCAAGTTAACAGCACGTTGGATCTGAAGAATCCTCGTCGCCACTAATGTAACCTCAAAAAGGTATGTAAAGGAAAAGAAGAACCACACTGTGTATTGACGTTTTCTAGAATGACTTTAATTTCCCATCTAAATATGACAATTCTTATATGAGGTTAATTCACAATATTTAAATGGAAATTTATAGTACAATTCACAATAGAAATTCATATACTAATAATTCATAAATATGTAACAATTTCCCAATAGGCATACGGAATAATTCAACAAAAAACATATTGTTGATTCATTTATCTCTGGAATCGTTTTCGGATTCGAATTATTTTAAAGAATTTTAATAATATTTATTTCTTGAACGGTTTCCATTGCAGAATTGAGTTTTTGGAAATTTGACAAATTATTTTAATGGTTTGATTAAATTTTTATTTCAGAGCAATATAAGTTTAATTCTGCACGCAGTCGGGGAATATGAGCTTTCTCTTCGATTCATTGAACATGCTCTATCTTTAAATCTAAAATATTACGGAGCTAAATCAATGCATGTTGCTGTGAGTTACCATCTGGTTGCGAGAACGCAAAGTTGCATGGGAGACTTCCGATCAGCTTTGACTAATGAAAAAGAAACTTACTGTATCTATAAATCACAGGTAAATTACTTAGTTTTTGTACATCAAGATGATATTTGTTATTAAAATACTAATTTAAATTTTTAGTTGGGTGAAAATCATGAAAAGACTCAGGAATCATCACAGTGCCTACGCCTTTTAACACAACAAGCCGTCTTCCTACAAAAGAAAATGAACGACATCTACTCCAACGGCAAGCTAACAACTGGTCTGCCACCAATTCACATTCAACCACCAACGATGGGTTCCGTACTAGATATGCTTAATGCCATTAATGGAATTTTATTTGTTCAAATCAGGTAACTTTTTCTTTTTTTTATTCAAAATATTATTTAAAAAGAAAAAAAATGAAATAAAAGTTTATTAAAATCTTCTTATCCGAACTAATTCGCCAATACTTTTTGATTGACTTCCTATTACAATTACTTCACTCGATTGAAATAAAGTTTTTTTTTTGTATTTTAATGTATTTATTATTTACTACTTTTTAGTCAAAAAGACATCGCTAAAGTGCGCACGGAAATCGAAAAGCACTTGAGAGACAGCGAACCAAATGAGACAACAGAAACTTTAAAGAAACTAACTGCAATCACCGAAGATGAGACTGAAGCACCAAAGAAGCTAACCAATGGTGATATAGCAGCAGCAGAAAAAGTTTCCACCAAAAACGACGTTATCGAGTCACAACCAGAGACACCAAAGCCACCACCACAAAGCGATGTCACTGTTAACAGTTGAATAAGTTAAGCCTAGTTATTATATTCTAAGAGTTAGAATACAAAATGTGTGGATGTAAAAAGAAATACATATTACTTTTTGCATCTCTTAAACTCTATTCTTAAAAAAAAAATTATTATACCCTAAATATTAACTAAAACCAAAATCACTACACCACAAACCGTAAAATAGAATGAGAATACATAATAGCAATTAGGTTATTATAAAACGTATCATAAAAGAAAAGAAAACTCAAAGACAAAAAAAAACTTTAACAAATTAAATCAATAAGGTACAACTGAGAAGTGTAAACATAACCAAAAAATATTTCTTAAACGCATCGGAATTTTTTTTTACAAACAATAAACTAAAAGAGTAGGTTTATACAATAAGCCATTCTTTTCGCGTGCTTTTACGAAATGAAATGAACAAAATAAAATAAGGTCGTATAACGAAAAATTAAAAAAAAAAGAAGGAATATCAAAGGTTTCCTTTTTATCCAATCCGCTAAAGTGCAATTGTTTTTTTTTTTTTTTGGTTATTAAAAATACAAAATAAATCGAAACTGATATATAGCTAAATCCATAACAGTTACAATTATTTGCTACACCACTCAATCAAATTGCGCATAGTTTTAAATGTTATATACCAGCTCTAAATCAATCAATACGAAAATCCAATCGAGCTAATTTTTGCATTAAATTGATTAAGAGTTTGCATTAATTGTATAAAATTTGTGCCAGAGTCATTAATAAAAATCCTTTTTTAAACCTAAATAAATTTTGATTTTTAATGATTCACACAATAAAAGAACTCATTAAGATCACAAAACTTTTAAACAAAAAAATATAAATAATCACATTTTACAAAAAAAAATAATAATAATAATATTAAACTTCAAAACAAGAACAATAATCATTAATTTTAAATAAATATAGAAATTGATCTTGTTATTGTTAAAACTAGTATGTAGCATTATATTGTTGATTGTTTTTTTATTTTATTTTGTTTTGTTTTATTTTAAAATTAAAAAAAAACTAAAATGAGGTCGCATTCGCTCATACACATATTCATGCATCTACATCTTATTTTATTAAAAAAAAAACATGAAATGATGTCTCAGTTTAAAATAAAAATGAAAAGATTTGATTTCAAAAATAAAAATGTTTTGCATAATTATTTTATTACCTATCTTATTAAAAACATCTTCGGCAGTTTGGTTTGTAGATAGCAATAAGTTTTTAAATTAAAAAAGGAAAAGTAATGTATCTTCATTATTAACTATGAAAAAAAAAAATAAACAAAAATACAAAATAATATTTGAAATACAATGACTTGTTTTATGTGGAGAATTGTGTATTCGTTACAATCATTTTGTCTTCTTGTATACCGAGAAGGAATCGAGTGCAAAGCGTTAATTTACGATATTCATAGCCTGCTATTCGATTCGATTTGATTCTCTAGAATTTTTTATTTAATTTGCTTGAAATTACCATTCTTTTTGTAACTGTAACTTCAAAAAGAACTGTGTTAAACAATAAGGCAGATAGCAAGAAATATTTTTTTTTCATTTGAATTGATTTGTTATAAAACGTTTGCCTAGCATCCATAATATTTTAGATCAGTTTTTTTAAGTGTATCAATTTTGACGATAATTTTTCTTTGTTACGAGTATTCTGTGCTTCAAATCTACCTTCAGAATTCATATTAACAAAATCATCTACTACTTATCCATGGAACAGATGGTAAAACAGTATACAAAGAAAGGAATATTTCGAAAATTAGAAAAATAAATAATCATAACCTATTGTTTAGTTGCGAGGCACAAAATAACCGAGCTATTAACAACAAGAAAAAGTTTAAAGGGAAGCATATGCTTTAGCATTACTGGAGCAATGTAAAGTTGCACTACCGCAGCAATTATGTTATCTTTCATTTAATACCACTACATGTGGTAATAGGAAGTGCATCTAAGGGATAAGGTATAGGACTTGAGAAAGATTATAAGATAAATACATATCTTGCGCAAATTCTGCTAAGCAAACAGTTCCAAAATGCAAATACAAAAGTCTCTGCTAAGAGTGTCCCAAAATTCAATCGATGCTACTTTCTTGCGCAAATGCAGAGGCATTTGTGCAAATGTCAAACATTTCTTGCGCAATTCTCTTACATATGCGTATTCTGATTTGCTATATTTGCTTTGCAGGTGTTTTGCTTTGCAAATCTTGCGTTTAGGAATTTGGCTTCCATTACAGGTCTTCTGTATCAAGTTTACTTAACATCCCAAGGGCTGATTAAAAAAGCATAACTTTGATGAAAAAGGAATAAAGTGTGGCTAGATGAAACAGTTAACTACTCTCAGTATACTGATGGATCGAAAACATCCCAACGGCTCGGTGCATGAATTTGTAGTCCAGAAACAAACTTTCTCTGTCGATGGTTCCACCTACCGCGATTTTTTATATCATAGACCATAGCAAAATGTGCGGAACCAAATCTTGAACAAAAACCTATAGTTACCAAAACAGTGCCATCATATCGAGAGGCCAAGCGGCACTCAAAGCGTTAAACTCCTGTCATTAGTTATAAATTGGTATGATATTGTGTTGGCAGGCTAAACGACGGCAATAATAATCGCACCTTTCATTAGATACCGGAACAAGTAGGTGTCTAGGAACATAAAGAGGGATTCTTTGGCAAGAATAGGTGTAGAACTCCTAAAGTTAGGGAATGGCCAAATTCTTCTTAGGAGCTAAAACCAAGAACGCTTTGCATCCTGCAACAGCTATAACAGGAACAAGTTTAGATCAATATATTGTTAGCTATTTATTTAGTTTTATTCAATTAAAAAGGGTTTTTATAAATTATAAAGGAAACTACTCGTAAAAAAAGGTCTGCTCGATCGTCTCGTCTCTAATTGAATCTTCTGTTTTTCTTTTCGTCCTTCTTTCGTTTTTTCCCATTCGTGTGCATTGTATGTGTATGTGTGTTAAGTGTATTTTTGGAATTGAATCCTAGTTTTGTCTCTTTCAATATCACGGGTTTTCTAGGTGTCTGAATATGACTTATTTCACCTAGAAATGTAATTCACATTCCGTTCATGCTGTGCATTTTATTTGTGTTGATAAACATCGACTGATATATTGCGCCTCAGAATCATCAAATATAATATGTAGATACATTTTAGGCCCATCAGCTCCAGGGCTAGTGTCTCACATTTTGTTCAACCATTCTTGTCTGCGTCTTGTGGACTTGAATGGTGGGACCTACATTTTTCTGCGAAATCCGAACGGATATTGGAGGATTGTCTCTTCCTCGGAAAAAAAAGTACATAACTCTGAAAACATAAATTTTTTGTGGAAGGTGGAAGCGGATGGAAATCGATTCAAGACCTTATGTGCGACGCTGCAAAGTATTAACCATTGTTACGTGGTTCACATGTGCTTGCGCGTCTTCAATGCACCAATGTTTTATACTTGTCTAAATAATTAAAACTTTATGCAAAAAAATTGACCGGTAATTATTATTGCACTTGTTGTCGTTCAATTTATTCGATAATGATAAATAAATTACTATGAGATTCGCTAATGTCAAGGAAAATATTTGTGGCTTTGGTAGGCAGAAATGGCCCTGTGGCCCAATTAGCGTTAAGGTGCGCCCTTCCGTATGATTGTGTCCTTATTTTGGCCAGAGCACAAGGAACATAAGGATTTAGTTGAATGCAGACGAATTAGAAACAAATATATTTCACTTTATTTTCCATACGACTACCTAGATCACAACTGGGGTGGCACTTCATTACTTAAACCGTGTGAAAAATTCATCCATAAATGTTTTTTGTAAAGTTTTCGTAGGATTGAAAAGAAACACACGAATTAGAGATCCACGGATGCTAAGCCTTGTGACTTACAACTATAATATTTATAAATAGTAAAGGGTACCTACAATACAATGCCGAGTCCAAGCTGTTTCTTTGGCAAGATATACTCTTGAAAAATATCTCTCAATCACATTTGACCTACATACACGTGTAAGTATGTATATCGAAAATTTACTATGAGAAAACACAATTAACGGGAATATCTTTCAGTATGTGTATCAATATTTAAAGAATATGTTTGTCTACCTTTTAACAGTCAATATAACATCCAATAAAATATTTATCAACGTTAATGTATTCTGTGTTCGCTAAAAGCCTCATTTTCGTAATAAAAATAAGTATAAAACCTTCCCAACAAACTTCTAGTAGAATTATTTAAAAAATATCAAATAATCATTTGTGTTGATATAAATAAAAATAAACATTTATTAAATCATGTAGAACATACAACATACAAGTAGTGCAAATTTCAAACCACAATACAAATACTACAATCCAAAAAGACCTTTCAAATCATCAATAGTCAATTTGCTTCCCGCAGAGACCTTAGAACCTGTTAGAATACCATTTGCCAATTCCAACTTGTGGTCTTGTAAAGCTTTTATCCGTTCTTCAACTGTATCCTTGCACATGAATTTATAAATATGAACGGTTTTCTTCTGACCAACCCTATAAATACGATCCTGTGCTTGCGATTCCAGCTGAGGATTCCAATGAAGATCGATGAGTAGCAAATGATTAGCACCAACAAGATTTAAACCCACTCCACCGGCTGTCAAAGATAGAAGCAGAATTCTCGGTGGAGAGTTTGGATCATTGAATTCTGTAACAATATTTTGTCTATTTTTAACGGGAATACTGCCATTTAGAGAAAGTGTACGCACGTTTTTTTGATCAAAATGACTTTTAAGTATGTTAAGCGTGCTAGTCCACTGCGAAACAATTATCGCTTTATCAGAAGTTTTTAAGATTTCATCGTCGATAACTTGAAGGACTTTTTTCATTTTGGAACTGGGTCGAGATAAATTAAACACAGGATTTGATCTTTGTAATACCCTAGCTGAGGCTCTCGATATGCCTTTGCTTTCGTGGCTTTCATCTACGCTATCGGTTAAATTTGAAACTGAATTATCACTGATTGCCAGTTTATTAAGTTGATCCAACAAATCGATTTCCGGTTCACTGCAGTTTGAATCAGTAGGCAAACTTTCATCCTCATCTTCCAGCATTGCATCGATTAATCCAGGGTGACAGCATATCTGCCTTAGACGCAGTAGTAGCACAAGAATTTCATGTGACTTAATATCTCTCTCACCATGATGAAGCTTCGAAAATTTCTGATGCATTTTATTGTATGCGCCATTGGGATCTTTTGTTTGCATGAATGTTGGACGACTACCTTGATCAAGGAAATACATATCATTGTTCTTCTCTGCCCGCTGATATAGAAATTGTGCAAACAAAGTTTTTGAGTATGTCATAATTTTTTGATATACATTCATTTCCTCTTTGTCCAAGATCACTTCAATAATCTTACATGGTGCTCGCTCTGGAAGACACGTGAGGTTGCCCTGTTGTTGTAATTGAGCTTTCGTTCTACGAAGCATTAAGGACTTCATTAAAGTATTCAAACGCTGTTGGCCTCCAGTACTTTTATTGTCAATCCACTTCTTCCAGTGGCTAAGATCATCGAAAGGACTACACTTGAGAAATTTAAGAAGGGCATATACGTCTATTTCTTTATTTTGAATAGGCGTACCGGTGAGTGCCCAGCGAGATTTTGCTCGCAGTTCACAAACTGCCAAAGACGATTGGCTTTTATAATTTCGAACTATATGTGCTTCATCCAAAATAATTCTTTTCCAAGCAATAGAAAACAGAGCCCCTTTAAATTTAAATTCGCGAGCAACAATTTGGTAAGTGGTGATGACCATGTCATAAGTGGCTAAATGTCGTGGTTTTGTATCTCTACCTTGACCGTGATGAATGCTTATACTAAGCTTATGACGATGTACTCTGTTATTTACTTCAGATTCCCATTGTCGCATTAAACTAGCTGGACAAACAATAAGTGTTCCTCCGTTATGGTAATCTCGTCGACCTTTTGTTGACCAACCATTATTTTCTTCTTCGGAGTCGTCATCGTCTTCTTCGTTGTCTTCTTCCCGATTTTTTACATCAAGCACAAGAGAAATCATTGATAGAGTTTTACCCAGACCCATGTCATCGGCAAGTATTCCTCCTCGCGGCTTCTGATGTTCCCTCCAATTCATCCATGCTAATGCGTGCTTTTGATGTGCCATTAAAGAAATTTTTAATCCTTTAGGATCATCAGCCAGCACATCATCACCGGGGCGAGTCTCCAAGGAACCATGTAGATCCTTCAAACGGTCCATGGTTAGTACTTTCTGAGTATTGAATGTATTTAATCCTTGTTTTCCGGTAAAGACTGGTTTTATTGAATTAACCGCTGCTGAAAGATCATCCCAGTTGGGCAAATCCTTATCGAAAAATGGTTTTTTTTTGTCTTCTACTACAACAACATCATCTTCTTCAACTATTAGATTGACGACTTCTTCTGCCTTCTTTTTGATACTAGTTTGAAGACTTGCTACACGTATCGATAGTTGCTTACCACCATCGAATAAACTTGGTCCAACAGTCTCTAATAAACTTTCAGCTTTGACAAGGTCTAATCGCAATTCATCAAGTTTCTTTACTTCCTTGTCGTAGAATTCTTTTGATACTCGGGTTGGGCTGTAAAACAAATAAAATTAAAATATGAATATGAATATAAAGTATTTAAAAATTAAACTGCACGACTGTGAAAAACGTAGTTGCTGTAATGTTTTCTAATTTTAGTAATTTAATAAAAACATGGCTGTTATTAGAGCAGTCCAAAACCATGGAAGGTATTCTTTCAAAAGCTTTAAAAACTCTATAAATAGTTTGAGCTGATTTTAATGTTACTAACTTGGTTTTCCAATTAATTTTGAGTCTGTACTTATAAATGCTGATGCAACAAACAATACTGGGGAAACTCCTAAAACTCATATCTTGCTCAAATTATGCTAAGCAAATAGCTCCGAAATGCAAATATAAAAATGTCTTCTAAACATTGTCCCTTAAAAGCAGTCGGTGGCATTTTTTCGTGCAAATCCAAATGCATTTTTGCATATGTTAAAATTATGATGCGCAATTCTTTGAAACTAGGTAATAAGAATTTTTTTGTTGGCCTTAAGTCCACAAAAATTGGCGTTTCGTTCCGGCGATCTTACATGGACTCATAGTCAACTGATGAGGCGAAAAAGCTATTTTGAATCAATAATTCAACAAGTCCAATAACAGTGCTAACTCTTCTACTTGACTGATTTATTTCAGTAGTAAATAGAGTTTGTATTTTAAAAACCTTCAAATAAGGATTGCTGAGGAAGGACGGGATACGGCAGGCATTAAAATAGGACTGGATTCCTAGCCAAAAGGAATAAAATGGACTGGACTAGGATGATGAAGAAGAAAGGGTGGAATGTCCCCTGCCGATAGCATTTTTGCTTCGATCGACTTAACTCGCCAGATTGGAGGGGACCTTTCCTCCGTAGTTAGATCTCAACTTTTTTATTAACTATCCCCATTTAACTCACAGGCTACTACCTCTTTCCGAGGTGGCTTTTATTTTCTTAAGTTAATTATTATTAAAATATAATATGTATAATTCTTTTCTTTGCCTTGCTGTCTTAGCCTTTAGTACTTCTGGCTTGTCGTCTTTATTTTGTCATCCGCGTCATTTATTTTATTTTTTCAGACATTTTATTCACATTCATTGTCGCTGTCGGGGCAAATGTATTCATTTAGCTAAATTGCTAAAAATATGCGGGCTAAAATATTACAAAATATTATCTTAAAGTTAAAAAGGAAGGAAATGAAATAAAACCGTGGACCAGCATTCCGGAAAAATTGAAGCGCAAGCAATGCGACCATCTGATGACTAGTTCTGACCAGGTCCATCGATCGACTCACGGAATTTCTAGCCAGTGTTTAGGCAATGTTCATGATCTTTTCTCATCCATAATTCATTCACATAAACTTTGTTTTCTTCTTTTTCTATATACCCCCATGAGAGCACCGAATGGCCGACTTCTTAGAGTTCCTCTTGCTTCAATTGACTTGCCCTATACTAATCTCCAGTTTCGGTTGTCGTCCAAAGAACTCCCCGGATTTTCCAGAAAGTATGTACACGACCCTTCCGTTTAACTACCCTGTGTTTTACATGAACAAATAAGTACGACTTTGTAAAATTTTTATTTAAGTATGTATGTACATATATGTATATCTAGATGTATCCTATTGGAATAAATACGGAGGTACATAAGTGATAGTGCCTCAAGCTTTGATCTTGTTCCGAGGCGTATACAATCACATCGGATAAATTTAAAATCATTTAAACCTACAATGGGAAGCCGTTGCTTTGCAGATCTGGCGTTTTGGCTCCGATTCGAGGGCAATTGCTCATTTTTTCTGTTGTAAATTAAAAAAACAGATCATTGCAGTGCGAGCATAGCATGATTACCAAAGAAAACAAAATTTTGTAGTCATAATGATAGAATACTCTAATAATAGTTTAAAAAAAATGTCCTTCAATAATGTTATATCAATAAAAATCATGGGTCTTGACTGGGGACAAGAGCTACTAAACACTTTCTTTAAAAAACAATCCCATACTTCTAGTAGAAGTCAAAATAGTTTAAAAATCACGACGCGGTAAAAGACGCTCCCAAGCTACGGGTGTTTTTTATTTTACTTTTATTTTGAAACTCTAAGGATGTAGCAATAAAAAGCAAACAAAATTTTTTTTAATTATCATGAATTTGGATGAAATTATGGAGGACCCCCTTATAACCACCTGTCAAACTCAAATTGTGCGTTTTAATTGACTGTGCCATTTTTCTTGTCCAAGCAACCACTACAAATATTATTATAATGCTGGAATTACGCGGCTGATAAACGAATTATATTAGCCATTAATTGGACAACCATCTAAGAAAAAATGGCAATAGACCATAATTCATTCAGCATAAGTAGTTTTGCATAAATGGTTATGCATAATAAGTAGTTTATCTATCTATTTATTGAGCCACAATTATATAATCAAGTAATGTAAATATACTTACTTATTTGATCTCTTGTCTAGTGGAGGAACCCGCGACAGTGACGCTGATATTTTCGGCTGCACAGTTTTTGAAATTTCGTGTTTCAATGGTTTATAATCAGAGTCATCTGAACTTATGTCTACTATATCTTGGCTCCGTTGTATTTCAACAATATCGCTGTCATTTGATACATTTGTTGATCCACATGAACTACTGTCAGCTTTTATTTCTGGATTTAATGTTGAGATTTCGTCTTTTATGAAATCGGATGCACTAGCAGAATCTTTTGAATCATTACTTTCATTTTCTTCAGAAGGAAGTATTGAGGGCATATTTTCGTTGGTTGTTTCAGATTCATTAACTTTTTCAGGAACCATTATTGTTGAAGACAATTGCTCTTCAAGTGAATGTCCAAATATTGAACTGTATTTGGCGATTGAAGGTCGTGGTTGCGTATTGTTTGCCAAAGATGTATTCATCTGCTTAGTGGGCGTTTCGGTTTCAGATTGGCTAGATGATGATTCTTCACTAAGACTTTGGTTACTTTCATGAAATGCATTCTTGACTTCAACATCCCGCAAGAAAGGGTTTTCTTTGTATGATTCATCATCATCGTTGCTATTTTCGATTTCCTCATTTTCGGAGGAATCATCAAATTCACTGGAATCGCTTGAAAGGTCGGCAGGTCTCACACCGGTGATGCTCATTCGAGTCCTTGGTGATATAGCTTGGCGCTCAAACCGCTCTTCTTCTTCGTCTTCACTATCAGAGATGATTACAGCTCGTCTCTGGAATTGTGTTTTAGGCTTCTGAACTAAACTTTCATTGTTTTCAGAGACGAAAGAATCTTCAATGGTTAAATCTGTAGAAGTAGTTTAATTATAAAAAGAAAACTAGAGTTTATATTGTTTAAAAAAATTGTAATGTAATTATAAGGCTCAACTTTCCAAAACGACAGCAGGAATTTTCACATGCGGTTTTTTTTATTCGATAGATAATCACTAAAAAACACTATTTATCGCAATCTTAGAGTGAGGAAAAAATTATTTCTATTTTTAATTAATTTTTAAAGTTTCACTTTTTCATACAAATTGAACACAATAATGGCTGCGATCCACATAAAAAACTTTTTTTTTGCTTTATTTTGACGTTTCTCCTCTGTTTCTTTGGTTGAGTGATTTTATACGCGTTGTTTTTTGGGATATTTACAATATTTTGGAAGTACAAAAGAAACTTTGCGGGCACCCAACCTCGCACCTACCCCAAATCCTATAGTGAGCCCAAGCAGGGGGGTTGCAGGGGGGCAGCATGCCCCCCCCATACACATCTCACTGTTTATGCGCCATAATGCTGGATGCTAGCACTGATGCATTTATGTAAGTATGTAAGCAAAAAACCAAAAGTAGTCTTAGTAATTTTCAATTTTCTCAAGAACTAAAAGACTTAAAATCATACGGTTTTTTGTGTTCGATTCAGAATAGATAGTAACATTGAATACATAAACCAATTAAGCACTTTAATTTGCAATTTCGTCAAAAAAATTGAGTCAAACAAAAAGTGAGGTTAAAACCGAAAAAGAAAATATTTTTTTTTAGGATTTAGGGGGGTTTCCTCACTCTAATATTTTAACCCTGTTCTATTGAGACCCATACCTAACTGTAAAAAAAAAATCAAAACTCAACTCCTGCTGTCGTTTTGGAAAGTCGCCCCAATTATAATCCCCTTGAAAGTAACACACATAATTACCTTCTGATATTTCGGATGAGTGCTTCTCGTCGTCGGAATCGGAAGTGCAGACTTCTTGAGAATCATCCATTTTAAAAATAATAAATAATATTTATTTTTAAGCTTTTATAAAAAAATTATTTCAATCAACTTTTTACACAAAAGACGCGTATTCGTATTATTTTCAATCCGTTACAAAAAAGAATTCTGTTAATTTTTATATTCGAATTGACATTGACACTTGACAGTTGTATCTTAGCACGTTTCGATTGGTAAAACTGGAACAAAGACGCAGGCATTGACATAGGTTTACATAGTGACTCTTATAATGCGGTTTTTCATTGGTAAGACTGCTTTTAAACGAAGCAATATTACCTTGCGATTTTGAAAGCCCGTAGGAGAGAGACGAGTGTGGTGGCGGGGGTACACAAAATTGCTGGGGTTGGAAAAATTGCAAAGACTGCTTTTAAACGAAGCAATATTACCTTGCGATTTTTAAGCACATGGAAGAGAGACGTGTGTGGTGGCGGGGGTACACAAAATTGCTAGGGTTGGAAAAATTGCAGAGTTATCGTTCTTTCTTCTTTGTGGTTTTCTTTACTTGTCAGGTATGTTTCATTTCTATTTGGCGTTCGCTCAGTGAACTTCGATCTACTCACTAGAGTAAAGAGTGCGGAGAGATGACTCCTTTTCAATAGAAGAAAAGTTAACTTTCATTAAAAATCGCAGTGTTTAAAAGCATTCATGCAATCGAAAGGAAGTCAAAAGAGAATCAAAGATTAAAAATCGCTTTCGTGTTTTTCCGGATTCTGTAATCGACATGATATTTTCTATTGGGATCTGGCAAATGGCCGCCGGTCCATTGGGGAAATCGATATTTATCGGCAGTCCTTCATGCACTTATGGTGGATTTACATGTATCTGCATTTGACTTCTGCAAAAAAGGGATGCCAAATACAGAATTCATATTTGTTAGATAGAGAGAAAAGGAAGAAAATGCAGAAGGACTCCATTTCTGCTTTATAAGAAATTCGAGAAATGCAGAAGTCAAGATTATAGTAAAGACGCATCATGTGCACCTTTATTATAGCATCTTCGTCTGAATTATTTTCCCATTTTCTATAATTTTTGCTGACGGGCGCATGATATGAAAACATTGAATCGAAATGGAAGAAAATGGGGGTAAGTTAAATTTTCATTGCATAGTTTCGTATTAACAGGCCAACAAGTTAATAAAGCAGCTTATAGGAAGTAAAAAAGAGGTACCAGAGGTATTCTCTCCCACTTTCGGGTTTCGACATATACATCTGCCTCTTTTCGTCACTTTTCTGCGTTTTGTAGATGCAGAAACATGTAAATCCACTTTTATACTTGAACAATATTCAGTTGTCAGTTTGATAATTTGGTTTAAGTGTTTTTTGATTTATTTAAATTACAAAAATTAAGTGCAAAACACAAAGGAAATTATTTCTAGCAAAGTATGGAAATAAAATAATGCGATTTATAAGGGACATAGAAATAAGACACGGCATTTCTCCGCATTAGTTCAGCCACCATCCCTGGAGATAAAAATCTGAGACAACCACCTTCAGTCTCAGAACATCGTGCCACACATCTATCCTATCCTTCTTTCTCTTCTTTACGCCCGCGCTGTATTGAAACATTTAAAGGGTAATCATAATCCCTAGAGCGCGTGTAGATTATAAAAAAAAAATGGAAATGTGATTCATGATCATGACAATGATAAACAAATAAAAATAAATTTGAGGTCATTATGGTTTGTACGAAGCAGAAATCTAGTAAAATACAATTATCAACCATTCCTGTATGCGTGTAAGCAGGAATGGAGGGGACCTCAAATTTTCTGCCAATTACGATTGAAATGCTGCAATAAAGCATAATGTTCACAAATATTATTTGGTCAGCTTTATAACAGTTTGATGGATAATAAATACTCCTATAGTGATGGATTACAAGCAGACGGCAGTTTTTGTTGCCGTCCTTATTCTTAAGAATACAAATTGTCAAATTTTATGATGAAAAAATAAAGAATTTATCGATATCTATAAAGTGATTTACTAAATATTCTCTGATTTTGCTTATGGAAGTACATTATCATATAGTACTTCTATCACATAACGATAAGTATATTTTTCGGACTAACATGGTTTACTCCATACAGGTGGAATAGGAAAAAGTCGCCCTTTTAACTCTTGTGAGTTTTACATAACCCTTAAATGAGTGCTATAAATAGTAATAAGGAGCTTCTCTATATGAATATAGAAGTAAAATTGTTATTAGGGATACCCTACATGGCAGTCCAATGCAGACAATTATGCCATGGGACATAGTTTTGTCGCAAGCTGCAATTAAAAGTCGATAGATTCTCCCAAACTATGAAGACATTTTCTCTTTGAATAACTTTTATTTTTTTTTTTGAAAAGCTAAAGCAGCTTATACAAAATTTAGAAGTACTTGTATACGATAAAAAAAAACAAGTACGCGAATTTATGTCGATTTCCTTTACACATGAGAAATCAATTTCTGTGTGAAGATTTCGATCTCTCGACAGATTTCACGTTCCTTTACACCAAAAAAATCGATTTTTTTTTGACAGAGATCAAATCCCTCGAATCCATATTTGAAGAGGGATTTACATGTATACGAAATACGCACACCAAAAGAAAAAAATTTAACAAGGGATCGAAATCCCTAGTGAGTAAAGGAAATCGACATTAGTCTCATTTTAAAATAAATATCATAAATATAAATAAATAGGTACATATTAGGAGTATTTCATTCGAATTACAAAAAAATAATTTTATAATCGATTACTTCAATTCCATCAGTTTCATTAACTTGAAGTTAAATTTCTGGTATAATTATAACAGCCTAGCGTATTGAATAAATTGTAATTGGATTAACCGAAACATCAACTCGGCAAATAAATTTATAACATATAACTTACCTAAATCAGACTACTGTACACACTTGGACTCACGCATGCGACTTTTTGAACAACGCAAGTGCAGCGCACAGAAATATACTAATGAATCAGTGGACAAAATAGCAAACAAGAATTCGAAGAAGAAGCATGCATCTAAATTCATCGTGTATCAAGATTGCGGTGTAATGCTAACGCCAGAAATAATCTAGCGAAATCAAAATATTTTTTGTCGCTGAGTTGAATGAAATAGCGCAAGATCTAGGGATTAGTTTAACAACTGTGCCAAGCTGTACTATAAAAAGTTTCAGGGGTGTACTAATGGGGCTTTTCATTGGCAAATTTAGATTTCAATCATAATTGGAATGAAGAAAATGAAGGTATAATTCTAATTTTGAGTGTCTCATTATTTTGCAAAAATCTTCATCCTTAAATTTCATTCAATATTGAAATATAAGTTTGATGAATTTACTTAATCGTCTTAAACTGCTTCCATTTTTTAATAGAAATAATTTTCTACGTTTTTTTGGACATAACTTTCACATTTGAAATTAATAAAACAAACCTAAAACTAAAAAATTTAAGATTTACAAAATTATTTTAAAAATAAATGATTTTATTTGCCCAATAAAGTGCAAAAATTGTCGAAATAGACATTTTGATACATATACATACATACATATATGTAAATCCAAAATAAATTGATTTATTTTATCAATGGAAACCACATAGAAGACAAACAAACACGGACAAAAGAGATGCGTATAAGTATAACATTGTGCACTTGATAATCTACGAAAATAAAATATGGCTAATTTTGTAACACAAACACAAAGGCACCCATAAGCTTGATTTTTGTTCCGTTATTTTTATCGTGGTGAAATTCGCCAAAGAGCTCATTTCGAAATTCATTCAAATCAATCTTTTTATTCTTTACGTTCACTAACAGTGCTAATACAAAAATTCGGTTCGGTAACGGAAAATTTGGGATAGTCGTAAAAATCGTTCAATTATACAGGCTGTGTCCGATAATGGATATATTTGAGTCAACGCGTCAACGCCAACAAATTCGCTATCGAAAGTTTCTGTTCCAGTGAGACAACGCTTTCACGCAAATTTCGCACATTGTGGTGAATTTTACGTTAAGGCCTTGGATTACATGTGCTCATCCCAGATAAAATTAACTAAAGAAGTAAAGCCTCTTGATTATTTGAAGCGCCGAAACAGCTGCGATTGGACTCTGCAAAAGTTAAAAAATAGCTTAACATAGGTATGTACATAATGAACTGAAAAAACAAAGGTTCTACATTAGCTTAAAACATTAATTTTTTTATTACAAAAACGCAGATTGGGAAATCGCCTCGTTTCTTGACCAAGTCAATATCACCATCACTCTTTGCTTGGATAATTCTCCATTTCAGGTATACAAAAAACACATTCCAATTATAATTGAAATTGTGCCCAAAAGTGATAATATAGAAATCGATTCGCCAAACAAAAATATTCCAAAAAGAAACTTGAAAGAAAAAATATTTTAGTAAAACTATTGGGCATATTTTCTATTTAAATCAATTTCACCGAAAAAATGTAATTGGTTGCAGACGAAATCACAGTTGCTGTTAGGGTTTGATCTGTTGATTGTAATGCCCTCAAGAAGTGTCGCCAATTTAGAATATTACACACAATCATAAGAACCACACACAATGCTTGAAGAACTATAAGGTACTGATAAAAAATTAATCGAAGTTATGTTAGTTCTCTAGTAGTAAAAGGATATACCTACCGGTTGAATAATATTTTGCACTGCTGGATACGTGTACAAAAACTCAAATTCTCCTCCAGATAATTTGCCAAAGGCACTTCCACATGCTGCGAAGAAACCTGCGAGAAGTAGGTGCTGCATGGTTGTTACTTATAATCGATGATAATCTTTGAATTCATTGGATTCATCGCCACATCTGAAGAAGGACTATTTTCTTAACATCCTTAATATCCAAGTAAGTGAGTAGAAATTATAAGAACTAGTGCGATTGCATTTGTTTTACTTAATTGTTATTGTCATGACTTGTATCAATCAGCTGTGAAATTCTAAATGCCAAAGTAAATAGGGGAAAGAGGTGCATCTTTAGATTCTTGACTTTTACCTACACTCATATCTTTTGGACTTTATTTTTAGTATATTCGCTTAATCTTTCTTTTTGGTTATTTTTTTTTATAAATTTTCTTTATTTCCAAGAATGTAAATTATGTAATCCATCGAAAGGCAAGAGTCGCTCATTTCACTTGATCTTAGGTCTGGATTTTTTAGGTATTAGCGTGAAATGAATAAAAGTGAAAAATTCATTCTTTAAATTGCTAAAACAACTTTAACTAAATTTGAATTTAAAAAATCAAGTTTACGTTTTTTAATAAAAACGTGTCGATCAAAAACAAGACCCTTTATAGAGAAAAACTTCAAACCAAAACACTTTTTGAGGCTTTATGTTTACAGGAATGATTGGATTAGAATTCCTCAAAGTTTAGGTTTAGAAATTCTGATTTAAAGGTGTTAGTTTTTAAATTGTAGCAAAAATAAATATGGATGTAATGGGCTTTGCTAATTAGCTCTGGATTTTAAAAAACATTTAAATTCTTGCACAAAAGAAAAACAAAGTTTAGTAAGTACCTAGTCTAGCCATAAATACTGAAACACCCTTTATAACATATTTGCGAGAGCAAATACCGTTCTGTTTTTTAAAGCTAAGTGTGGAGCACGTCTTTCACTTGTAAGAATTATTCAGTTTAAGCTTTAATTTCAAGCTGTCAACATGGAATGGGGAGATAAGCAAAACAGAGTTGCAGTAATTGCGTTCCACAAATGTGGATTAGATGCGAAGTCAATTTTGAAAACCTTGTTGCCGCTACAAATAAGCCGTATTTTTGTGTATCGTACCATCAAAAGATTTGAAGAAACTGGAGGAATAAATGATCGCCAGAGATCGGGGCGCCCGCGCTCAGTTCGAACGAAAAATGCCATCAAAGCGGTGAGTGCTCGAAATCGTCGGAATCCACTTCGGAAGCGGAAAGTGTTGTCTTGTGAGATGAATATTGCTTCCAGAACAATCTCAAGGATCATAAAAGATGACCTAGGATGTGGTGCGTACCGCAAACCAACAGGACATCTGCTTACAGAGTCATTAAAAAAAATAGAGAACGGAAGTCAAAAAAACTACTATCACGGTACGCAGGAAAAAAATTTCGAAACATTTTGTTTACCGACGAGAAAAATTTTACGGTTGAAGAAAAATTCAATAAGCAAAACGACAAAATTTATGCACGTAACTCTAAAGAAGCTTCGCAACTGGTTTCCAGAGTGCAGAGAGGTCACCATCCGGCGTACGTAATGGTTTGGTGGGGTGTTTCATATCAAGGGGTTACTGAACTTCATTTTTGCGAAAAAGGCATCAAAACATTGGCAAAAGTATATCAAAATACCGTTTTAGAGACTATGGTGAAACCACTAAGCAATTCTCTTTTTAAAAACAAGCCATGGTTATTCCAACAGGACTCTGCTCCTGGCCACAAAGTCAAGACCACTCAAAAATGGTTGGAGGAGAACGTAGAGAATTTTATAAAGCTGAAGACTGACCATCGCCTAGCCCTGATTTGAATCCTCTGGATTATGAGTTGTGGTCAGTTTTGGAGGGTATGGCCTGTTCTAAGAAACACCACACAATTGAGTCGCTCAAAGCATCCCTTGTGAGAGCAGTGCAAAATTTTCCCATAGAAAGGGTTCGTGCCGCCATTGATCTTTGGCCAGACCGATTGAGGGCCTGTGTTAATTCCAAAGGCGATCATTTTGAATAAAAATGTACACGTGCTATTTTTTATATAATGTAGAAAATATAACAAAAAGAATTTTCTTTAAATTGTAGTTTTGCTTCTTTTTATTGCAATTTTAAGTCGTTTCAGTATTTATGGCTAGACTAGGTAGTACCTATTTATATGTATTTTTTTTATGACTCGCAAGAGCTTAGTAAATTGTTCAGGTTCGCATATAAGATCCATCAAGGGTCTTTAATTATTATCTCCCTCAGTACTTTGTCGAATTTAAGATAGTATATTCCGAAAGTTAATCTTTCATAACTGCTTACTAGGCAAATTCATTAATAAAAACAGCTTTCTTACTTCTAACTCTGATAAGTATGCCATAACGGTAAACTCTCCATTCTGCACTTCATACAATTATGTAATATCAGCCAATTTATCGTTCCCCATTCATTCAGTTAAAGAGAAGCATCCCACCAGAAACCAATGGAACACTGTTATAAAGAGAACCGAATTTTTACATGACCAGAAATTTAGGCGAACAATCCTGCAATGTCTTAAATGTCTGGTCATTTGTCAAGATCGTAAAAAATTCAACTTCATCTTCGGCTCCAACGCTCATCTACAATGACAAACCGGTAACTAGCTCTTTAGATAAGGCAAATGTAATAGCAGCTCATTTTACTGTTAGCAACATTGCCCCTCCTGTACTTGAGAACGTAAATCATTCAGTGGGCAAGAGCCCTTCGAGATCTTGATATAAACAAATTGCTGGCAAAACCATAGCTCCTACTGTTCTGGAATCTTCCCTAGAAGATGGAAAACAACATGTGTCCATCCTGTTCCTTAAAAAGGCGACCCTTCCTCCCCCTCCTATCGAACAATTGCACTTACGTACCTTCTTTCCAAGGTCATGAAATCGCTGATAAATCATCAGCTCAAGAAAAATCTCGGGAAAATTGAAAGATTCTCAATGACCGGCAATACGGATTTCGTAGCAATCGTTCTACTAGTCATCTGATGGCATATCTCACCGAAGAGTAGAACAGATCTTTAAATTGTTTTGGAGAAAGTAAGATTATTGCGCTTAAATTTCTAACGCATTTAATAGAGTTTGGCACCGGGCCCTCTTATCGAAAATGCGTACATTTGCTATCAACGAAACCCTTGTTCTTTGGATTAAAAATTACCTTCTAGATCGTTCAATACAACATGTTGTATTGGACGGTTTCAAGTCTAATCTTCACAAAAAAATGCTGGTGCTCACCAGGGCTTCGTTTTGTCTCCGACTCTCTTCCTCATTTTTATAAATGATCTCTTGTCTGAAAGTTCTAATCCGCCAAAAATGCTGCTAAATGCTTATAGGATTTCTATATCGATATAAAAAAATTTTCACTCCTACTGATCTGGCTACCATTTATACGTCCAAAACTTAAGTATAACTCACATCTTTGAGCAGGTGCATCGTTAACTTTTCTCCACTTATTGGATAGAATTCAGAACAGAGCTTCAAAACTGATAGGAAACAGAGCTATCATTTATTATTATCATTATTTTATCGCTTCTTTCACAAGCAATGCTCACTCGAATTAGTCAGTTGCATCCCTCCCTTAAATCAGATCACGCGTGATACCCGTTTTGCTAGGAATGCTCATCAGTTCACCCTCGCGCCTAATTTTATTCGTACCGTCAAATAGAAAGATTCGTTTTTTATTTATGAAATTTTTGACCAAGTTCAATTGTAGATTTATTTAAGAGTTGATTCTCATCGGCTTTGTTGGTCTTAATGTTGATTAAATGAAAGATTTTTTCATTTCCTTTTTCCCAACGTTTCGACGGTGGTTGCCGTCTTCTTCAGGGGATGTCTTTATTTATACAAAAAAAGTTATTTTACATAACTGATATTGTGTATGGAGGACATGATACAAAACTTACATGAAAAATTGTTGTAGAATGTTTAATGTACAACTTTAAATAAATACTAAATTAAAAATAAATAAATGTTTGATTTAAACACTTTAGGGGAAGTTTAGTCGTGATTCGTTTTTTAGTCGCACAAGACGATTATGGAATAAATTACCCAGCACAGTTTTGCCGTGCCATTCCAATTTACAAACATTCAAGACTAATGTTCATCGACACCTTCTTTCTCTCCCCTCTTAATTTCCCCATCGCCCGCGCTGTGTTTAACCTTGAGCGCGTGTGAATTATAAAAAAAAACATTTGGTTTTCTCGATTATGTTTCGTTTTGGAGTTTTTTCGATATTATTTTATTATTTTTTATTATTATTACTTTTTATATTATTATTATTTTTCTTTCCTATTAAGAAACCCAATTTATTCTCTTAAGAAACTTTATTCTTCTGGTAGATTGAAGATTTTAACAAAAATTTTCATCTTTGCTTAATAAGTTTTACCAAAAACTTTTTTTACAATAATTGTACATAGCAGTGACCCACTTTGCAATCAAATAACTAAAGAAACTTCAAAACCCAAGTCTGAGCAGCTAGATAAATTTAAATATTTTATTTATATTTTAGGGCATACTATAATTCTTACTCTAGTGTAACTAAGTAAACAATGTGTTTTCTTAGAACATAATTTTGAGATGACCTCACTTTCTTTTCTTGCATTTGTTGCGACCTTTGCGTCGACGCCCAGGTGGCTTTGGTGACTTGCCATTCTTCTTATTATTCGACACCTGCCTGCTAAGTCTACTCACGGCATTTTGTCCAGTTATCTTTTTCGAAGGCAACAAATGCTGACTTACCAACTCGCCAAGGAATCCTTGGTGCGCCAACATTGAAAGAAATGTGCAAATAAATTCGTCGTAGTTGTGCGTGCGGCGACAATCGTCAACCTTAGAAAATAGAATGAAAAAAGATGAGCACTACCAACGGACTTGAGTGTTTACCTTAAACATGTATCGCTTATCATTCTCGTCATTGAGATGTTGTTCATTGATGGCGATTTCCGAGTCCAGATTCTTGAGCAGGGATTGCAGATCACGAGCTGTAAATGCATTCGACTCAAGAAGCGATGGAGATGTACTCCGCGTCTCGCCGTTTGCATCTTTTTTGTCTTCGTTGCTTGCTTCGTCATTAGTTTTGAGCAGTTTCTGGAGAGTTCCGGAAACTATTGCCTGATTTGTGCGAAGCATCTTTAGTTTATGGGTGACGGCGATTCTCCTATCCGGAACTACAGCCATTAAATTGAAGCGAATGTCCTGCTCGCCGGTAGAGATACCCAGTCGTTCTGCCATTACACGCCGGAATTTGTCTGTCCAGTCTTCGTTTTCATCCCATGGACCATGATCCATTGGGAACGGTTTCAAGCCATCCAGTTCGAACAAATGACCATTTATGGGAACAAAACTGACAAAATGGAATGCTTCTCCAGTAAATCGACCTGTTGTCACACCACTGCTCTTGTCCAGTCGCCTTCTAGCCTGCGGCATAGCATGAGAATTGTGTGCACATGCGAGTTCTGGAGTGTTTCCGATGGCCCAGCCCTTGTTTTCGGGACACATACCTTTAGTGTGAACTTTCAGACGATTCAGCGTCTCACCCAATGGCAAATCAATGCAATTGAGTAGAACCGAGAGCAAAGCATGTGTAGCACAGCTATTGGGAACAACTTGTTGGGCAAAGAATATATTGCTTACAGCTTCCTCGTCCTTTACAAAGATCTCTGTGGTTTCTACGATTTTCCTTCGTGCACGACGTTCTTCAATCCATCGGAAAAGGAAGATAAAACCATAAACTGGACCTTCGATGGGTTTCTGCAGATCATAGACCTCTTCGACTTGAACGTCCTTGACGCCGAAGTCTTCTAATAAGAGTGTGAATAAGCCGGGGTCGCTTTCTAGCTCCAACCAGCCATCGGTTAAGCGATTAATGTCGACTGGCATCTTAGACATTCATTCGTTTATAGAATTTCAACGATTTTTAAGGAAGTTGATTTTTAATTAAGGAAAATTATGCGCGAAAGGTGTAAATCTAAATATTTTCAACATTCTTTTTGTTTATAGAGTGAAGTTAGATAAGATATGGATTTATGGAAGTCTCAAAAGTGATGCCAGTAGTGCATTTGAAGTAGTAGGGTAATGTTTTATTGTTAGGATTATACCTACAAGTCTAACCTCGCGACTATTTACAATGCGGGCAGAAATTTAGTCCGTCGCGCTGTCACTTCGAAAAATAACAAAAATGTGTGAGAAAGACAACTCGTAACTTTAATACATTTTTCAGTTTTTAATATTATGTCTAGAAATTTTAGTCCAACATCTTTCATAGGTCACATCAAGAATATAAAAATGTGTACAAACTGGCATAACCCGAATCGACGTATTTTTTGTTCCGCTTTAACTCTTGTGTTCACATTAAATTTTTCGGAATCTAGAATCTTGCGTTGAGCAAGTACACATTACATTTTGCCTTAAATGTCTTCACGACTGGTTTTAATGCTGATATATTACAGTCGGATGGTGACTGAAGCCAAATGTCACTTTAACTTGTTTGAGGTGCATTCATGGCACGTCATGGCGGTTCTTCTGAAAAACAAAATTGACGCTTATACTATGTTCCCACCAAACCAAACTATGAGACTTGTCTAGTCTTGTTTCGAGCAACTAAAAAGTTTGTGGTTTGAAACAAACTAAACGATTGCCTAAAATGAGTTCGCTATTTTGTGTAACATAATTCTATGTACCTGCGCTGACATTCAACCAAATAGTTCATCTACATTTGCTATCAACGAAACCCTTGTTCTTTGGATTAAAAATTACCTTCTAGATCGTTCAATACAACATGTTGTATTGGACGGTTTCAAGTCTAATCTTCACAAAAAAATGCTGGTGCTCACCAGGGCTTCGTTTTGTCTCCGACTCTCTTCCTCATTTTTATAAATGATCTCTTGTCTGAAAGTTCTAATCCGCCAAAAATGCTGCTAAATGCTTATAGGATTTCTATATCGATATAAAAAAATTTTCACTCCTACTGATCTGGCTACCATTTATACGTCCAAAACTTAAGTATAACTCACATCTTTGAGCAGGTGCATCGTTAACTTTTCTCCACTTATTGGATAGAATTCAGAACAGAGCTTCAAAACTGATAGGAAACAGAGCTATCATTTATTATTATCATTATTTTATCGCTTCTTTCACAAGCAATGCTCACTCGAATTAGTCAGTTGCATCCCTCCCTTAAATCAGATCACGCGTGATACCCGTTTTGCTAGGAATGCTCATCAGTTCACCCTCGCGCCTAATTTTATTCGTACCGTCAAATAGAAAGATTCGTTTTTTATTTATGAAATTTTTGACCAAGTTCAATTGTAGATTTATTTAAGAGTTGATTCTCATCGGCTTTGTTGGTCTTAATGTTGATTAAATGAAAGATTTTTTCATTTCCTTTTTCCCAACGTTTCGACGGTGGTTGCCGTCTTCTTCAGGGGATGTCTTTATTTATACAAAAAAAGTTATTTTACATAACTGATATTGTGTATGGAGGACATGATACAAAACTTACATGAAAAATTGTTGTAGAATGTTTAATGTACAACTTTAAATAAATACTAAATTAAAAATAAATAAATGTTTGATTTAAACACTTTAGGGGAAGTTTAGTCGTGATTCGTTTTTTAGTCGCACAAGACGATTATGGAATAAATTACCCAGCACAGTTTTGCCGTGCCATTCCAATTTACAAACATTCAAGACTAATGTTCATCGACACCTTCTTTCTCTCCCCTCTTAATTTCCCCATCGCCCGCGCTGTGTTTAACCTTGAGCGCGTGTGAATTATAAAAAAAAACATTTGGTTTTCTCGATTATGTTTCGTTTTGGAGTTTTTTCGATATTATTTTATTATTTTTTATTATTATTACTTTTTATATTATTATTATTTTTCTTTCCTATTAAGAAACCCAATTTATTCTCTTAAGAAACTTTATTCTTCTGGTAGATTGAAGATTTTAACAAAAATTTTCATCTTTGCTTAATAAGTTTTACCAAAAACTTTTTTTACAATAATTGTACATAGCAGTGACCCACTTTGCAATCAAATAACTAAAGAAACTTCAAAACCCAAGTCTGAGCAGCTAGATAAATTTAAATATTTTATTTATATTTTAGGGCATACTATAATTCTTACTCTAGTGTAACTAAGTAAACAATGTGTTTTCTTAGAACATAATTTTGAGATGACCTCACTTTCTTTTCTTGCATTTGTTGCGACCTTTGCGTCGACGCCCAGGTGGCTTTGGTGACTTGCCATTCTTCTTATTATTCGACACCTGCCTGCTAAGTCTACTCACGGCATTTTGTCCAGTTATCTTTTTCGAAGGCAACAAATGCTGACTTACCAACTCGCCAAGGAATCCTTGGTGCGCCAACATTGAAAGAAATGTGCAAATAAATTCGTCGTAGTTGTGCGTGCGGCGACAATCGTCAACCTTAGAAAATAGAATGAAAAAAGATGAGCACTACCAACGGACTTGAGTGTTTACCTTAAACATGTATCGCTTATCATTCTCGTCATTGAGATGTTGTTCATTGATGGCGATTTCCGAGTCCAGATTCTTGAGCAGGGATTGCAGATCACGAGCTGTAAATGCATTCGACTCAAGAAGCGATGGAGATGTACTCCGCGTCTCGCCGTTTGCATCTTTTTTGTCTTCGTTGCTTGCTTCGTCATTAGTTTTGAGCAGTTTCTGGAGAGTTCCGGAAACTATTGCCTGATTTGTGCGAAGCATCTTTAGTTTATGGGTGACGGCGATTCTCCTATCCGGAACTACAGCCATTAAATTGAAGCGAATGTCCTGCTCGCCGGTAGAGATACCCAGTCGTTCTGCCATTACACGCCGGAATTTGTCTGTCCAGTCTTCGTTTTCATCCCATGGACCATGATCCATTGGGAACGGTTTCAAGCCATCCAGTTCGAACAAATGACCATTTATGGGAACAAAACTGACAAAATGGAATGCTTCTCCAGTAAATCGACCTGTTGTCACACCACTGCTCTTGTCCAGTCGCCTTCTAGCCTGCGGCATAGCATGAGAATTGTGTGCACATGCGAGTTCTGGAGTGTTTCCGATGGCCCAGCCCTTGTTTTCGGGACACATACCTTTAGTGTGAACTTTCAGACGATTCAGCGTCTCACCCAATGGCAAATCAATGCAATTGAGTAGAACCGAGAGCAAAGCATGTGTAGCACAGCTATTGGGAACAACTTGTTGGGCAAAGAATATATTGCTTACAGCTTCCTCGTCCTTTACAAAGATCTCTGTGGTTTCTACGATTTTCCTTCGTGCACGACGTTCTTCAATCCATCGGAAAAGGAAGATAAAACCATAAACTGGACCTTCGATGGGTTTCTGCAGATCATAGACCTCTTCGACTTGAACGTCCTTGACGCCGAAGTCTTCTAATAAGAGTGTGAATAAGCCGGGGTCGCTTTCTAGCTCCAACCAGCCATCGGTTAAGCGATTAATGTCGACTGGCATCTTAGACATTCATTCGTTTATAGAATTTCAACGATTTTTAAGGAAGTTGATTTTTAATTAAGGAAAATTATGCGCGAAAGGTGTAAATCTAAATATTTTCAACATTCTTTTTGTTTATAGAGTGAAGTTAGATAAGATATGGATTTATGGAAGTCTCAAAAGTGATGCCAGTAGTGCATTTGAAGTAGTAGGGTAATGTTTTATTGTTAGGATTATACCTACAAGTCTAACCTCGCGACTATTTACAATGCGGGCAGAAATTTAGTCCGTCGCGCTGTCACTTCGAAAAATAACAAAAATGTGTGAGAAAGACAACTCGTAACTTTAATACATTTTTCAGTTTTTAATATTATGTCTAGAAATTTTAGTCCAACATCTTTCATAGGTCACATCAAGAATATAAAAATGTGTACAAACTGGCATAACCCGAATCGACGTATTTTTTGTTCCGCTTTAACTCTTGTGTTCACATTAAATTTTTCGGAATCTAGAATCTTGCGTTGAGCAAGTACACATTACATTTTGCCTTAAATGTCTTCACGACTGGTTTTAATGCTGATATATTACAGTCGGATGGTGACTGAAGCCAAATGTCACTTTAACTTGTTTGAGGTGCATTCATGGCACGTCATGGCGGTTCTTCTGAAAAACAAAATTGACGCTTATACTATGTTCCCACCAAACCAAACTATGAGACTTGTCTAGTCTTGTTTCGAGCAACTAAAAAGTTTGTGGTTTGAAACAAACTAAACGATTGCCTAAAATGAGTTCGCTATTTTGTGTAACATAATTCTATGTACCTGCGCTGACATTCAACCAAATAGTTCATCTGTTTTCTATAAGCAACCAAAAAGTTGTGCAACTAAAATTGAATGTGCGCGCCTAGCCTGAGTGTAGCAAGATTTAATTGAGATTTCGTTGAAATTCAGAGCTTGCATTGAGATTTCAGGAAAATCTCCCTGAAATCTTGTTCCATCGATTTGATATACATTATGTGTCATAAGTTCAGAAATTTTAAAAGGGTTTACTAAATTTCACATTTTAATAGTCAATTTTCTTTATATGGTGAAGGTTTTTAAGTGGAAATTGGAAAATAGAACTGGTATCACTTTTGCAAGTTCCTTTCCAACATCCTTCAGGGCTTATATATAAGAAAACTATCTGCCTCTGACATTGACATTTCAACTCTGACAAGACTTCAAATTCAGATTATATTTTTATTCTTCTGGGAAAGTTTATGAGTGAAAAGAAATCTCAATAAATTAGCAAAATTAATATGGTTTTCCAAACACTAGTCAATTTAACAGCAAGACGTATTCCTTTGATTAAATTCCGCAAGGGTGGATTAGGTTTGCCCGGTCAAAAGGGTCCAGGATCCCCGGGAGGAGCAGGTCCATCGGCAAGTAGTACAAACCACACAAAACCCTCGGTAACGTCTCCTTATTTGTTAAATAACATTCCTCTTTTTATAACTTACAAATCAGCGTAAGACAATTTCAAGAATATGTGCTGATTAGTTAATTATTACAGGGGGCCCAATCAAGAGGTCCAGCTATCGAAGATTGGGAATTGCCACCTAGATACTGGAGAAAACCAATGAGTGCTGCAGAAATGGATTACATCAATCGTGGAGGTCCAGCATAAATACAAAAAAATAATAGCAATGCAAGACTTAATTTACTAATAAATTATTACTGAAATCAAAACACAATAACGAAATACTTTATTACTTATAGAATTCGTTGGATTGGATGTGGCCAATAACCTCGTTACGCAACACAAGCATTTCTATCAAAAAAGTTTTCCACAAGTTGGTGTTTTGTTAGCTTTTAGCTTCTTCAATATGATTTTGACTGTGAAGTTAATTAGCTTTGTTAAAGACACCATTAAGAAAATCTCTTTGGCTGGGTGTGACTATTTGACTTGTAACAGCTATCAATTCAATTATTTAGATCTGGGATCTAACGTTTTCAATTGAATTTTGTGATTGCTGGCCGATCGAAGACCAAAGCCTTTCCCCTTTTATTATTTTATTCAATAAATATGGATTTAGAGACTAAATTTCAAATCGTCTGGTGAGTCGTTTCTATGGACCACTATTCCTTCATCTGCTTGGTTTTCCTTTAACTTGCAAAATAGAGAGCCGCTGGTTTTGAACGTCTTTTTAAATGATTTTCGATATAAATAATTCTCTAACGATGGTTTCCATGGCGCCATACGCACAAATAAAAAAAGTCGAACCGAATGTATCTATGTACATATGTATGTACATCTATCCGCGATTGAAAACTTCAAAATATCGTAATAGAAACATTTCTTTAGTAGCACATGGATCCTTTTCATAAAATTTAAAATTTCGCAGCCACATGCTTATGTATTTTATGAAACTCGTTATTGATTGCTCCTTTGATGCTCGTTATAAGTAGACTGAATATGCATTTTTACAATGTTAAATAATACAAATTTATAGTAGGAACGTACCTATTTAACTAACGCGCATGAGATATAGAATGCAAAACCAGATATTATCGTAAGCTTTTAAAACTTATAAAATTGTAAGGGTCATTGGCAATAGGATGTATTTCGAATCTGAAGAGACGTTTTGATTGTTGCCAATCAAAATTTCTGACATTACATTTGTAACGGATGCAAAACTTGGCCCATATCACCCTCTAAATTTTGTTCTAAAATTCTTGTACAAAACTTCAATTGGGGAATATCCCGGTCATGAGATCTCAGAATTTAATAACTTATTTATACCAAATCGTAATGGTTCTCAATTTCTAAATTTTTTGGGGGACCCAGCAAGTCGTTAAAATAAATTGCAGACATAATTTTCCGACGCCTGCCATAGATGACTGGTATAAGAAAGTCTCTTGGTTCGCCATTTGACAATGGTATAGAGATCAGAATTTAATGAGCTTATATGAATCTAGAAACAGATACGAAAAGCTGAGAGTACTGTCGTCAGCAAAACAATTTAATTGATTAGAAGTTTCTGACAAAAGATTATTGATGAATATGACAGAATGGAAGACAAATTGGAGCCTTGGGGCACATAAGCATTTATTTTATGAATATCAGACTTGAAGCCATGAAATTATACAAAAAAATTAAAAAAAAACCTTTATTTTTGTGTATTAAATTTCATTAAAATGTTTGAAAAAAAAAATTGTATGTTAATTGCAAGTATTTAATAATAAAGATTTAAGACGGAATTGCCTTACTAAATTTTTTCGTGCTCTCTATCATCGTGATGTCAAGTTTGATTAAATTTTTTTTCAAACACAGAATTTGGCCTATAGTGCCAAAATACATAAACCTTCGAAGTTTCACCTGGATGGAGAATTCTAAAGCAATAGTTTTCGTCGCGTTTAGATAAAGATTAAAGGGATGATCCTAATATTTTTTTAATTTTCTCGGAAACCATTGAAACCATAGAATAGAATGTTAAGTTTTGGGAAAAAGTTCTAATAAAATACCTACTTTTGAGATCATTTACATTTTCTCTTTATCAATCAAAAATACTCTCTTTTCGCAATCTTTACCGCTTTAACTTACTTATAGTTCTTTCAAAATATTTAAGTTGAAATAACTTTATCATCAATCTGGTAATTGATTGTTCAAAATTATAAGTCATCCATTTTGTGGTACGAGGGGAAAATTTAATTTAAACATGTTTATGGTTATGATTTTGATCAAACTTTTATTTCAATATATTCTTTGGGTCCTTCCACGGGATTCCTTGTAGGAGTCGATTCTGACAATGTAAATTTGCTATGGCTTTTCAACACATACAATACATACATAATCCGTTGTAACTCAAGGTATATTGTTTTCAGAGCGGTAAGAGTTTGCGGTTGACCATGACCAACGTAACAAGCCAAGTAAAAATAGCCGGATTGCTATCCAGACCAATCAACATCTTTAATGGACTCCGACAAGGGGACGGTTTGGCCTGCCTCCTCTTCAACCTGGCGTTGGAGAAAGCAATCCGTGACTCTGGCACGGCAACAAGAGGGACCATCGTCAACAGGTCCAGCCAGTTACTGGCTTACGCAGACGACATTGACATCATCGGAAGAACCGAACAAGCTGTACACGATTCCTTCATCCAGATCGAGCAGGCGGCACAAAATCTGGGGCTGCACATTAGTGAAGGTAAAACAAAGTACATGGTGGCGTCGAATGCGAGAGGAACAGTTGGTCAAACAATCAAGGTTGCGGAGCACGAATTTGAAGTGGTGCAATCCTTTAAATACCTTGGGTCAATAGTAGCAGCCGATAACAATATAGAAGAAGAAATACGCGGGCGGCTTCTCAAATCCAACAGAGCCTACTATAGTCTGTCAAAGCTCTTCAAATTAAGAAATCTCACCATAACTTCAAAACTGCTGCTGTACAGGACCATGGTCCTGCCAGTACTCACATATGGATCCGAAACTTGGGTGCTTAGCAAAAGGCACTCCGACCTCTTAGCTGCGTTCGAGAGAAAAGTCTTAAGGAGAATTGTTGGCCCCATATGTGAGGAAGGACGATTCCGGAGACGGTACAATCATGAATTGTACACAATCTACCTAGAAGCAGATATCGTGACAAAAATTAAGCTCGGTAGACTCCGGTGGGCAGGGCACCTAGCTCGCATGAGCGAAGAGGAACCTGCTCGGAAAGTTCTTTGTGGTACAAGCCTTGGGGTGCGCAACTGGATGGCGTCGGCTAGAGACCGGGATAGGTGGAGAGACTTGTTGAAAGAGGCCAGGACCGGAACCCGGTTGTCGAGCCGATGATGATGCTGATGAAGAGTTTGCGGATAGATATAAGTAGGTAACTTAAAGTTTTTCTGATGCAAGTTAAAATAATAACATTATTATGTTTATATTTATGTATATATCAAAGAAAGAGAAACATTAATATTGTGTCGAAAAGACATTCGGAAAGATTTGTTAATGCTTTTCTGATAGGGAAGGAGGATTTTGAGAATTCTTGGCCTTGTTATTTTCACCTTGTTTATTTTTCCTGTTTTTATTTTTAAGACAAGACAAGACAAGACAAGTCACCATACCACGTAACAATTTCGAACAAGATTTGCAAATGATAAAACTTTATTTTTAAAATGGGTATTCTCTTTTGGTAATGATCGAGTATTGCGCTCATTTGACCGTTTTCGCATTCGCTTATTCAATGTTAGTGGGCGAAATTCGAATCTACCAGTACTGTAATGTAAAATCTGCGAAAAAATCAGTCGAATCCGCGCCTCGTTCAACAACTTTTCCTTTAAACCTTTTTTAGACATCAACTTGGCGAATTTTGTGATACATCCGCATAAAGGCCAACTGACCCAAGAGCTCAGCGGGCTGAAGTTTGGAGCAGTTCACTTAAATTCCGCACTTAAATTCCGCTTAAATTCCGCGGATACCACTGCGATTGCAATACAATTCAACATTCGAACCGACACCAATATCAAATTGTTGAGAAATATGAGTATGAGTTTACACACATTGTTGTTCCTAGTTCACATGGAAATGCTGTTCTCATCACACGTCTCTATCTTGAACGCTGTTTCTGTCCCGAACCCGGCATTCTAAGTTGAATAAGGACTTTGTTGTTGATGGATTTTCCCATGTCCTGAATCACGAGCCAATCCGCTAAATACAGACAAGGCGTTTTGGCACTAAATGAAACACAGATTTGTGGGAATACTGATGTTTCAGAAATCCGCCAGCCTGGCATTATTCTTTCGCCATCACGGTTTCGGGTATTTTTCTTTTTTTTTTTTTGTATTAAAAAGAGGTAAGGCCTACTAGGATAAATAACGCACCTATTATCGTACCTCTATGTGCTTTGGTCAAAGACAAATCAATGTTTTTATTATTGTGCAATTTTACCTACCGCTACCAGTCGGTAACGGGGATATTACGGCGTCGCCGTAAAAGCAAGCCGAAGCCACTGCGACAAAATTGAGATTGCAGAATTAGCTGAATTTTCAGTTTTTTGTTCAAAATTTATTAGTTAAGAACTTTTGCGATCTGGGATCTTGGCTTGGCACCCATGTATGGGATATTCGTAAAAAAGTATGCCATCTATGTAATTGGTCAAAACACGTCAACTAATTTTGAAAATTGGTGAGACATAAAAATTTGTAATCAGGGTTTAAACTTTCGCAAGGTCATGCACGATTATTAGCACCTCATTTGTGGGATATTCGCAAAACATGTATTCCACCTTAAAGTTCTGTATGCCCATATGAAAAGTCAGCTAGTTTCAGTAATTGATCAGCTATAGATTTTTTTTTTTAAATTATTTTTTAAAGTTTCTTTTTTTAAGATCACGAAAGATTTTTGGCACCTTATTTGGGAAATTTAAAAAATATAGGTATATTATTCAAGAGGCCACTTAACGGTCGTAAAAGGTCAGATTTTTTTTTCATCAATTAATCAGACATTAGATCTGTTTATGAATTTTTAAAATTTCTTTAAAAGCATAAGAAAATATAAGCAGCTTAGCGTGGATTACGACACGAGCTCCCTACCTATTTCTTAAAACAAATGTTTGTGTAATAGTTTACTAACTTTTTAAATCTTCAAAGCGTAATTATATACTTAAGTCATACCATTATAAATGTTATTCAACAGACTTACATTTTTTTATGTCATTGAACAATGTGTTAACAAATTAGAAAAACAATAAAAAAATAAGCCTGAACATGAAAGCTATGCCTAGTCACATCGGCAATTATCTCTGCACCTGTGAAAACAATCTTGTTGATGATGATCCTCTAGAATATCTAACATTCACACTAATAATAGGCTGATCTCTACTGCGACTTGAATGAATGAATTAAGTATTGGGTATATTGTACTGCGACCTGGAGATCTATTGCGCCCCCATTTAAAAGTTAATGAGCTAGCTCATCCTGCAGTTCCTCCTCCAAATCTATTGCTCTTAGGAATCTTTAGAATTTTGGGCACCTTAGAGAGGATAGGTCGCTCTTTTCCTCCTGGTATTGTCCCAGATGGTTTTTCTTTTGGTGTATGAGTGGACAAATTACTCCGATTCCGGAGACGGTACAATCATGAACTGTACGCAATCTACCTTGAAGCAGATATCGTGACAAAAATTAAGCTCGGTAGACTCCGGTGGGCAGGGCACCTAGCTCGCATGAGCGAAGAGGAACCTGCTCGGAAAGTTCTTTGTGGTACATTCTATGGTAGACGACAGCGTGGTAGACCATTCTTGCGCTGGAGAGATGGCGTAGACCAGGACGCCCGAAGCCTTGGGGTGCGCAACTGGATGGCGTCGGCTATAGACCGGGATAGGTGGAGAGACTTGTTGAAAGAGGCCAGGACCGGAACCCGGTTGTCGAGCCGATGATGATGATGATTTTATTTTATAAATATTTATTTCTACTCAATTAATGCAGTTTTTGAAACGTTCCTGGTTGTAATTGCCCAGTAGTAGTTATTTCGCCTGCCTCAGCTTTGGGAGATCTTTCCGATTTCTGTATCTGTTTGCCTCCTCTTCTTGTTTAATTTTATTTTTGATGACATTTTCCCCAATTCCGCCTGATTTTTCGTTTCCATGAACACCCATGCGACCAGGTACCCAGTGAAGTGTGACCCTGTTCTGTTTGCCAAGTTCATTTAGCCTGCTTATGCCCTCCCACACCAACTTAGAGCCGATGGTATATGAACTTAGTGCCTTGAGTGCCGCTTTACTATCTGACAAGATTTTTTGAGATTTCGATCCACGTATCAGGTACAGCCCTAACAGAAATAACATGGAATCATTCCCATGTCTTGAACACCGTCGCTCTATGGAGTAAATGCTTGCAAAAACGAGTCAATAGTCGATTTTCTAAATTGTAAAATTGATCAATAAGCTGTATAATTTTTTTTTACTTCAACTAATTTAAAATCAGTGGAAAAAAGGTCATTCATTTATTTGAATCACCAAAAAGAAAGTTTCGATTTAAATAAATTATTTATATTATATTTTGCATTATTAAATAGAATTTTAAAAATGAATACCTACCTTAGTTACATGTGCGTTCTTAAAAATTGATTAATTTGTTTGTAAAAAAATTTGCTTTAATACTTTCGATTAAAAAAAAATTGGGTGGGGATTTTTCGAGGATTACAAGTGATTCGTGTTATAAAATGTGGTATTTTTGCATTTTTTAGTTTTTTCTTTAAAAATGGTTTATTTTGATGTACTTGAAGGATCTTCTTGGTTTTTTACTTAAAAACGTTTGTTTGAAGTAATGAAAATGCGTCCTGACGCTGCATTTAAAGCTAGGTTGAATTACTTGGAAAAATATTTGATTGATAATGCTTGATGTGAGTAGGGTAAACTCGAAGAATTTAAATTAAAAATATGGCGTTTAAGGTTTTAAATTATAATAATTATGGAAAGTGTTTCGATTTATTATTATTTCATAGATTTGATTTCAAGAGCTAATAGAATTGAATTCGTGCTAATAGGATTGAAAAAGATTTCTTTAAAAGAAATTAAACTTGGCTACATGCAAGATTTGAAATACCAAACAAAACCAGGCCTGTTCGGCCCTTCAAATCGTTTGAAAATCTATCCATTGCTAGTAAATGCTGACGAACTGAAAACCTCCGGGGATCTCACCTAGCAGAAGAACTTACGTTTGCAGGTCAAGTAAAATTATGTGAATGTGGAATCTCAGTATCGGTGAAAGTCCTTAAAGAAATAGCCAATTATCCAGGAAATGCCAATCTTTGTAAGAAAGCTTTGAAGAATAACCCCATTTCAAAAGCGAACAAATGTGAACTTTAAAAGCACTATCGTCAATTTATGTTGAAGCAGGTTCCTGAGTTACAGTAAAAAAGCTAAAAGTGATTGCTATCCAAACTTAGAGTCCTTCAATATAACGGAAAATCTGGCTGAGGTTAAATTGCAGAGCTTGATTGATCACACCATTAAGCGCTTGCTGATATTTTTGGATGTTCGACAAACTTTAACAGAGGAAGAAATGTTATCCCTAGAGCTTATTTCAAAATGGGGTTGTAATGAATCGCAACAAACCCAATATAAACAGAGATTTGAAAACCGTTCTGATTCAGACGGAAATATATTTCAATGTTCTTTTGCGGCCTTGGGATTGTCTTGTGCATCAAATGGAAAAATTATCTGGCAAAATCCGACAACATCATCACTAAGGTATTGTCTACCTAAAAAAAAACTTTTTCACTAAAGAAACTAACGATATAACCCTAAGTGAAATTATTTAAATGGAATCGCAGATCGATTCCTTGACAAAAACAAAACTTGACGGTTTCGAGCGCATCGAACCGACACAAAATCAACTATGAAGTGCTACATACATATGTGGAGGAACTTCTAAAGACTTCAACCATTTGTCGAAATCAGTCCCTCCAAATCAGTTAAACTTCCAATCCTGCATCGTTGCAGCTGGCCACGGTTGAAGGAAATTTCCATAGACAAGTTGGAAAAGAATTTGATATCGGTCTTGGTCGAAGTATTGTATCAACTATTTCGGAGAGTAAAATTTTTACAAGTTGAATTCAACTTGAAATGGCCAATGAAGAGGCATGAAAAAAAAAAATATTCCTGAAGTAAAAGGATGCATCAATGGGACGCAAATAAAGTTACAACGCTATTGTATAATAGAAAAGGATATTTTTTTTCATTTTTTCACAATAAATAATAAATTCACACAACTAGATCTGATCGATTTTAAATCACCCGAAAATAGAAATCTGGAAAACGGAAATTCGCATCAATTTCACTTCGAAAAAAATGAATTCGATATCCGTAAATGTTACACCAAATTTTATTTTGTATTGATTTTAATATCATTTCGTGTAAAAGTAAAATATAGAACCTAGCTGTTAATTTACGTTTATTTTTCTTACCAAACCATTTTTTATTAAGAATAATGTTTTGTCAAAATACTTTTTTGCCAATAGACTTTGGAAAAAATTTATTTATTTATTTATTTCATTAAAATCTACGATGATTAATCCACAAATGTTGCTTATAACTACTAAATATTAACATTTATATAATAATACTAATAAAATAATATGCAAACATTTTTTTTTAATAATTCAAAAGTGAAAAAAGTTATAAAGTGTTTTGAAGTAAATTTAAAACAAATATTTCGAACTGATATCTTGGCAAGAACAGATCCAAATCATCATAATAAATATTTAATTATCTACAACAATCAGAAATTGACTCCCGCTGTCCTTAATTTGTAGAGTGAGGTATCTCGAATATAAGCTGTCTCATCCTCAAAATTCTGCTTGGAGCATAAATATTAATCATTTGTGGTGTACACTTGAATGCATCGGCACTAGCTATAATTATTTTAAGGTACTGTTAAACCCGGCCCCTACAGCTTACAATATGCAGAACCATATATTGAGGAAGCTTTATTAGATCAGGAAATATCAATGATTGAATTTGAATTCGCCTTAAAAAAATGCGAAACTAAATTAAGCAGTCCAGACCGTATAAATACGGAGTTTTACCAAAACGCTCCTATCGAATTCAAAGAGTATTATGCTTACACTATTCAATAAGTTTTTCGAAGCCGGAATTATACCACAAGCCTTAGAAGATGCAATTATTTTCCCAATTTATAAAAAAGGTGATGTTAATATTCCCAGGAATTACAGAGGAATTACCTTTATGAATACAGTAGCTAAAATATTTGCCAATATACTTTTACGGCGCATTCATTCTTGTGTAGGGAGAAGTGGTATTCTGAGCGAATTTCAAGCGGGCTTTCGTAAGGGATACTCAACATTAGATAATGTATATATGTACTAACCACCATTTCAAACCACTATTTAAGCAATGGAAAGAGGCTTTATTTAATCTTTGAGGATTTTAAAGCGGCATTCGACTCTATTGATAGAAACGCTTTATTTTTTAAACTAACACAAAACGGATTATCCACAAAAATGATTAAAGTTCTGAGAAGTATTTATTTATTTATTTATTTCATCAAGCAGAGACACAGCTCTTATAGATTACTTAAAATTAATTAACAATATAATCAAAAGAAATGTACAAAATAAATACTAACCACCGTTAATAAGACTAGATAACAATTTTTTTTTTAAACACTCTCTACTTAAGTACAAATTAAAATCAATAACATTACATAGAGAATTTGCATGTCTTTGACAGCGAGTTAAGGGTTCATTGGTTCCATAATTAACTCTATGAAAAGGAATACAAAACAGACGATTACTTCGTAAATCACGATTGGGAACATGAAAACCAATCAACGAAAGCAACTGAGGGCAATTGATTTTATAATTGATTAAATCTCTGACTAACATGACATCGAAATATGTACGGCGTAATTCCAAGGATTGAATGTCTAATAACAAACACCTTATATTATATGATGGCATATTAATATTCCATCGTAAGATCCGAATTGCAGTTCTAGTGAAGCGTTTCTGTATTCTTTCAATTCTCATTAAATGAACAGAATACATAGGATTCCAGATGGAAGAACAGTATTCTAAAATCGATCGCACATAACAAAAATATAAAGATCTGAGAGTAAAAGGGTCTGAGAACTCTTTAGCATTCCGAGAAATAAATCCGAGCATTGAACTAGCCTTAGAACTTATGTAGTCAATGTGATTGGAAAACGTGAATTTTAAATCAAAGATCACACCCAAATCTTTTTTTTCTGTAACATTGGATAGAGAAGATCCATGTATATCGTAAGAAAATAATATTGGAGATGTACCGCGGTAAAACATCATACTATGACATTTAGAAACATTCAAATGCAGATCGTTATTAGAACACCAAACAGATAATTTATAAAGATCGTTTTGAAGGTTTGTGCAATCTGAGATAGATTTTACTCGTAGAAATAATTTAAGGTCGTCAGCATACATTAAACAAAGACTATTACTCAAAACACTTGGAATATCGTTAATAAATAAGAGAAAGAGAAGTGGTCCTAAATGACTTCCTTGTGGAACTCCGGAAGTTACAACAACCGG
Source organism: Chrysotoxum bicinctum (assembly GCA_911387755.1). Lineage (NCBI taxonomy): Eukaryota > Metazoa > Arthropoda > Insecta > Diptera > Syrphidae > Chrysotoxum > Chrysotoxum bicinctum. Next base: position 79,103,668 of record OU426990.1, read on the forward strand.
GTTCGAAATTAAGTTGTTGATTCGAACGTGTTGAATCCTACCAGTAAGATATGATTCAAACCATTTTAATAAGCTAGAATGAAAACCTAAATTATGAAGTTTGACAATTAATAATGCATGATCAACCTTGTCAAACGCTTTAGAGAAATCAGTATATATAACATCACATTGATACCCCTGTTCCAGAGCACCTAATATATAATTACTAAAAATCGTAAGATTGGTCAAGGTTGATCTGCCAGCGACAAACCCATGCTGCAAAGGAGAGATTATTTCTTTCACTGAAAAAAAAGCTTGTTATAGACAATTTTTTCGAATAGTTTTGGAATTGCAGATATTTTACAAATAGGGCGATAGTTTACTACTTCATTCTTAGATCCAGATTTAAAAACAGGGTAGACATACGAATTTTTCCATTGTTGTAAGAAGTAACCATCTCGAAGAGAGCGATTAAAGATGATTTCAAGGGGAATTGCTATAGAAAAAGCACATTTTTTTAAAACATAGGGAACAATACCATCAAATCCAGCTTTCTTTTCATCTTTTAATTTTAATAGTTCATTAATTATATCACTTTTGTTCACATATAAATTACCTAGATTAATTCAGATGAAGATATAAGGGTGGGCCTTATTTGATGACTAGTAGGCTTAAAGACAGAACGGAAAAAGTCAGCAAAGAAATTACATATAGTTAACGGGTCACTAGAGGTTTCCCCCATATATCGTATTGAATAAGGAATTCCTGTAGAACATTTCTTGTTATTAATAAACTTCCAGAAACATTTGCTATTTTTTTTCAGCTTAGATTCAATACTCAATAGATACTGATTATAAAGAAATTTGTTGAGAAAATTAAACTCTCGATTACATCGAAGGTAGTTCATATATAAAACATTATTATCTCTGGAATCACGGTAAAGTTTAAAAGCTTTATTTTGCCGATTACTTAAATTTATTAACCGTTTATTGAACCAACAAGGCTTCGATTGAGATTTTTTTTGAATTAAAGGAGTATTAAATTCAATTGCCTCATTTAAATAGTCCGTTAATACGGTAAAAGCTTCTTCAATATCAATATTATTAAAAATTGAAAACCAATCAACCCTATTCAAAAAAACAGAGACGTTAGAAAAATTATATTTATCATAGTTTAGAACATAACCAATATCAGATGTTTGCTTAATATATTTAAAAAATTCAAAACTTATACACAGAACTTTATGATTATCAGTATTAGGTAAAGGGGGAGGAGTGGGACTGTCTATACACACACCAAATTCGTTATCTGAAAAAACTAGATCAAGATAACGATTTAAATTGTTTTGAAAACAATTGATCTGATTAAGTCCGAACTCAGCTAGAGTATCGATTCTTGTATACCAATACAAGGCAGATGGTTTTGGATGGTTTGAGACTCTCTCTGGAGTAAGACAGAGCTGTGTTCTTTAGCACCATACTATTTGCAATTTTTTTAGATGACATAGTCACTCACTTGCTTGCAGGGATCCAGATTGCCGGTTTAACCATCAAGGTACTTCTTTTTGCGGTCGACATTGTTTTGTTTTCTGAATCAATTGCAATTAATGATTAATAAACTTACCAATTATTGTAAAATATGGAACTTGAATTTAGAAAAGTCATATTCAAAAGTCATATTAAAAAAACCAGATATTCCGTCATCAGCCAAGTACCAAGTTTACGAAACAGTCATGCGATCTGTGATGTGCTACAGTTGCCAAGTATGGGGATATAGGATATACGATGAAGTGGAAAAGCTCCAACGTTTTTTCATAAAAAAAAAACTTTTAAGATTACCAGCGAATACGCCAAACTATGTAATACAACTCGAGACTGGTTTACCTACAATTTGTATATAGACATTAAAATTGCACTTTGACTATATATACGAACCCGTTGGCATAATGGTTAGTGCATTGGACTATCATGCGGAAGGTCTCTAGTTTGATTCTCAGTCGCTGCCAAAAAGTTTTTCAGGGGTGTACTACCTCTTGTGAGGAATTGACAAATCCTCTAAGAGTATATCTCTTGTCATGGAAAGTGCTGCTCATTAGCAGTTCGGAATCGGCAGAAAATTGTAGGTCCCCTCCGTTCCTGGTAATACGTACACAGGAATAGTTGAGAGTTGTAAGTCATTAGGTCTTGGTTCACTTCGAGCTATTACACCACCAAAAGAACATACGACGAACTGTAGAACAAAATAAAGTTTTCAGGGTGTACGGATTCTTGAAACCAGAGGAATTTCGTTTAATAAAACCAAGCACAGAGTTTGCTTTAGAGGCAATATAATTAATGTGAGTTTATCACCAAAAATAACACCTAGATACTTTGATTCATTAACCCTACATAATTTTATTCCATCAATACTATAGTCAAATAATATTTGATTCAACTTTCTATAAAATGTAAATCTAATGGCTATAACATTTTTGTCACATTTTCCCTATCAACAAAAAAAAAATTGTTTAGATATATTATTAATTATTATACTTACTGAAAACATCAATCAAATTTAAACAAACGTTTGTATTTTATTACTTTATTTATACATATTATGTAAGTCATCTTAACTTATTCAAATAGAAAAAAAAATATTGTTGAAAAATGGCGTTGCAAACGGACGAAAGTCCCACCGACCAGTTAAATAAACGGTCGCGGAGAACCATCATCCGGTCGCACCAATCCAATAAATCGAAGTACACTTATAGTTAAGATGCTCTTTATGCGTTCATCGTCATCATCTTACAACATCTTGGCATTCCCGAATAAAAAAAAAAATAATAAACGCCTTGAAAAGCACCTGACAACAAAGATGATTTCAGTTCCACTGTTCAAATATTCGGACTAACAAATATAAGTATAAGATTAAGCGCAGGTTAAGCTATATCTTTCAACTGTGGAATATAATTATTATTATCAGTGTTTGCATTTAGTTGGCTCATAGAGGAGTTCATTACGTGGCGCCCTGAAATAAAAAAAAAATATTAAATTGCAATGAACTTGCTTAGTAAGTAGTGAGTAAGTTTCAACACATCAGCAACCTTCCATTGTTTATTCGCTATGATCAGCGACACGCTGCATCCATTTTTTCAGCTACCGAATTAATTCGCCAAGTTTGATCAAACAACTGAAAGTAAAAATAAAAAAATAAGATTATTAAAATTAGGTCGAAAGTACTCGTATGGTATTATGGTTGCCAATTGATTTTTTTTACTTCCATCAATAATTATTGTGAAGTTATGATTTATTTGGCATTTGACATTCGGTACTAGTATATAATTTCAATTTTGTTTACATGCGAATAGAAATTTATTTTCGATGTAAAATACGTTTAGAATTATAGGTAGACTAGTTTTGACACACTATTTTTGTTCAGAAAAAGTCAATTTTTTTCGAAAGTCTTTAGCGCCTTGAACCGGCAGCGCCACGTATCGTAACTCATACTTACTGAATAAAGATAGGTTTTCCAGAAGTTCTTATAGAAAAAAATGTTACATTACTTATACCCAACTAAGCAGAAGTCGAATACCAAGTATTCATTCAAGTCTTTATTTTCTTAACATAACTTAACGATTATGAGAAAGTAAGAAATGTGTGTTTCGTCAAGTCGTCCGTTGGTCTGTGTGTTTGTGCGTCCATGCTTCTGTGATACTGTTCCGATATTAAAGATCATTTACTGTGATAATATTGAAAGGAGAGATCAGATGCATAAAATTGCCGTCTGATTTCTTGAAAAGTATGAATTTATGCAAAACTCGAAAAAGATGGCAAACTACGAGATTTCCAGGCGGCGATAAGGCAGTATTCAACCGTCTTCACAATGAACTAAAAAAAGAAGAATTAAATTAAAAAAAATTATTCACTTGATAGATTCTTAAAAAGTTTGACGTCGGATGCTTGTACCGAATACTCCTTATGGAAAGCAGCCATGTGTCTAAGAATACCACAGACACAAAACCCGCCAATAAAGTATCAAGATGGAAATTGGATCGGAAACCCGAAACGGAAGGCTGACAGACATCTGTCTTTAAGTCGTTTTCAGCAAATACGATAGACCAAGTGCATAAAATTACGAATGTTGTAGAAAAAGCACTTAAAGAAGAACAAGTTTGTTCAGCTATTCTTAGATGTTGCTCAAGATTTTCACAAGGCTTGGCATTTGCGTCTTAGGTACAAACTGCATAGGGACCTTCCCAGACAGTACTACGAAATACTGAAATCCTACGTTATGAACCGACTCTTTAGAGTACGGTACAACCAAAATAGCTCGGAACTAAAGAAAATTGAAGCCGGTGTACCTCAAGGAAGTGTCCTAGTACCAACCCTGAATTTGTTATATACTGAGGATATTCAAGTGGACATGAACGCTATCATGGAAATCTTTGCTGACGATACTGAGTTATTGGTGCCTGATAAATCCGTTAAAAAAACGACAGAAAAACTGCAAAATGCAGTCGATAAAGTTAGAGATTCATAAATCGACGCGGTAAATCTATACCTTACGCCAATACTGCCAAATACCTTGGAATGACTTTGGATACAAAGAGCACACAAAAAGAAAAGAGAAGAACTGAACTGAAAGTACAGAAAAATGCACTGGTTACTAGGACAGAACTCTGACCTATTTATACAGAACAAAATAATGTTATACATGCAGGTGCTGAAACCCGTCTGGACGTATGGTATCCAGCTATGGGGCTGTGCAAAAAAAATTCTCAACTCATCCAAAAATTCCAAAATAAAGTCCTTCGTGGAATAATAAATGCCCCTTGTCACATAAGAAATAGCTTCTACATCATGACCTTCAAATTGAAATGGTCAAGGAAATGGTTAAAAAACACGCTGTATCACACAATCAGCGACTGCGAAGTCATACCAACTCCGAGATGGAAAGTGTCTTAAATGTAAGAGACAATGTTCGGAGACCAAGCCTTATGAGCTGAGGGTCTAAAAGCTATGGGAAAGTATTAAAAAGTTTAAACTTGCCCCAAAGTGATTTAAAAATAAGAAAGAAAAATCATTTGTCAATCTTTCATAGATTGGTTCTGATCCCGGTGGTACACTTATACACTACTTGGTACCGAATATTACCAAGTGTATTTTGAATATTTCCACCGACAAAAAAATTTAAATTGAATGTATTTGTTTCACGAACCGAAATAACATTTTTTCGAATATTTTTATTGTACCTACAATATTATTTTAAATTCAAAGGAGCTCCTGTACAAAATCTTTGGTCAAATGAGAAAGTCGGAAATCAAAAAAGCGCTTCTATGACAGGTACAGTAAATAATATTTTTTCCTAAAATTAGTATTGAACAAAATGTAATCCATGCCCATAATAGCACACTTGATTTTTTTGTTTTATCAATATCGTTATAGCCGTTTTTGAGATAAATTACATTTTGCATAACGGCTGTATGGGAGGTACTGTAGGTTTTGGAGCTAAACAAAATTTTAATTTCTTCTCTAGGGGATCACCGAAGACCCTTAAGTACCGAGTTTGAAAAAATAGCTCCACCAGTGGTCTAGACTTTTTTTTTTTGGAAGGTAATGGCTTTTGTTAAGTTGTATAAAGCTGAAACCATATAGAGGATGGGCCAAATACAAGTTTCTATTTAAAAATGCAATAAAATGAACAAAATTAAATTGTTTCCGTGTATTAAGGCTTTTTATGAGTAAGAGCAAACATTCCCATTAATTATTGAACACAACGTTGTTCAAGTGGCTGATTCGACTGGTCGTGCGCCTTCAATTACTGAGCCAATTGCACTTTGTAAGCGAATAATCCGAGATATTTATGCAGAAATTAAAAAAATGTGACGCTGATCTGTGTCCATGCCCCAACGGAAGAAAAAGATGACTCAACGAAAGAAGAATTCTACGACCTTCTCTAGAAAACGTATGATAGGTACCCCAAGTACGACGTCAAGATTATTCTTGGCGACTTCAACGCCAAGATCGGAAAGGATTGCATCTTTGGTTCGATAGTCGGAGAACACAGCCTGCACGACAACACTTCCGTTAACGGACTCAGGCTGGTTGACTTTGTGTCGGGGCGAAATGTCATCATAGCTAGCACTCGATTCCCACACCTCAATATACACAAAGGGAATTGGCGGTCTCCGGATCAGCTAACCGTAAACCAGATTGATCATGTTGCGATAGACGTGAGACATGCTTCCAGTATCCTGGATGTCCGAACATTCCGGGGGGTGAACATAGACTCTGATCATTACTTGGTGGTAGCCCAAGTACGGATGCGGATATCCATGACGCCACAACGGCGGACGGATGCTGTCAAAAGATTCAATGTCGCGAGGTTAAAATCGCAGGAGGTCGCCAGGAAGTCTCTCTTAATCTCTCAGCGCTTCCAGCTTCATCTACGGAGGAACTGTGGAAGCACTGCCAGAATGTCATCAGTAGTGCCGCCACAGATGTGCTGGGTTTCACAAAGCCACCACAACGACACCCCTGGTTTGACAAAGAATGCAGGTTGGCGCATGTATCAAAGAACGAGGCCTACCTATTAATGCTGCAGGCAAGAACCAGAGCTGCTGAGAGAGCTGCCCGGGAGCTCTACGAAGGGAGGAATGCCGATTTCTAAGGAGGAAAAAGAGAGAGCATGCGAAGTGGGCGGTCGAGTCTATTGAGGGGATGTTCGAAAGTCTCGCTGCTCCATCAATATGTCCCTTATAATGCGAATTATAAGGGACATAGAAATAAGACACGGCAATTCTCCGCTTTAGTTCAGCCGCCATCCCTAGAGATAAAAAAATCTGATATGTGGGAATTATTTGTGACCTCTCAAATATATTACAGAGAATAATTTGTGCGGGCTCTAGGTCAATAACTGTATTTTGTTAAAATATGTTTTACTGACATACAAATTTTTTGTTTAAATTTCGAATAAAAAGGCCTGAAGAAGAGCGTATTATTCTCTGTAATAAAAAAATCTGAGACAACTGCCTTCAGTCACAGAACATCGTGCCACACATCTTTCCTATCCTTCTTTCTCTTCCGTAACTTCACGCCCACGCTGTGTTGAAACATTTAAAGGGTAATCAAAATCCCTTGAGCGTGAGTAGATTATAAAAAAAAAAAAAAAAAAGGTCGGTAAGAACACCACCCTTTGATGTCGAGAAAGGTCTGAGGCAAGGCGACGCGCTATCAGCGCTATCATGCAACCTATTTAACATCGCTCTTGAAGCAATTGTACGAAACTCAAACGTCAACAATAGAGGTACAATTTTTCAAAAGTCAGTTCAACTGCTTGCTTATGCGGATGATATTGATATCATTGGGAGGACGAAGCGAGTTGTTACCGGTGCGTTTGCAAGTATTGAACTGGAGGTGCGGCGAAAATGGGTTTGGCTGTTAATGAGGACAAGACGAAGTATATGCTATCATCGAGAAAGGAATCTCAACATCGTCGACTCGGGCAAAACGTCACGATGGATAGGTATAACTTCGAAGTCGTCAAAGACTTTGTCTACCTGGGCTCCACTATAACATCGCAAAACGAAGAATTACTCTTGCCAACCGCTGTTTCTTCAGGCTAAGAAGGCATTTGAGTTATAAAGCCCTATCTCAAAGAACCAAGGAGACCTTGTATAAGACCCTCATCATCCCGGTCCTGCTGTATGGGGCAGAAGCATGGACACTAGACTGGGCCAAAAAAATTGACTATTTTTTGTTTTGAAAGATATATCGAGAATATCATTCAGAATGACAAAAAAAAATTTTCGTAAAAGTTTGAGCCCTTAATATCAATTTTAAGAGGTCTATCATCGCTAATTTTGATTTTTAGTCATAATTTTATGTTTTGCGTCAGAACTGACAAAACATTGAAGTAAAAAAAATTCATTTTGACTTACTTTTATATAAAATTAAATTCCCTACAAAAAAGGTCTAATTGAAAATTTTCGTCAGACAAGCCGTTTTTGAGTAATTAAGCTTAATAAATTGTTATTTTTCGTTAGTTACAAAATTCCAAATTAAAAAAGTAAAATCGAAGAAAAATAACAATTTATTAAGCTTAATTACTCAAAAACGGCTTGTCTGACGAAAATTTTCAATTAGACCTTTTTTGTAGGGAATTTAATTTTATATAAAAGTAAGTCAAAATGAATTTTTTTTACTTCAATGTTTTGTCAGTTCTGACGCAAAACATGAAATTATGACTAAAAATCAAAATTAGCGATGATAGACCTCTTAAAATTGATATTAAGGGCTCAAACTTTTACGAAAATTTTTTTTTGTCATTCTGAATGATATTCTCGATATATCTTTCAAAAAAAAAATAGTCAATTTTTTTGGCCCAGTCTAATGGACACTGTCTAAAACGGATGAAAATCTGCTTGGGTGCTTTGAAAGAAAAGTTCTTCGTTTGATCTTCGGTCCAGTCTGTATCGATGGAGTATGGAGGAGAAGGTTCAACAACGAGCTGTACGGGCTTTACAGCGACGTTGACCTAGTCAAGAAGCTGAAAATACAACGGCTGAAATGGCTGGGACACGTGGAGCGTATGGACACCGACGCACCAGCCAGTCGAATCTTCGAATCCACCCTGATGGTCTGCGCAGCAGAGGAAGACCCCACGTCAGGTGGCGCGCACAAGTGGAGAGCGACCTCAACCAACTTGGAGTGCATTACTTGACCGAGAAAGCTAGGGTCTTGTTGGATGAGGCCGTAGCCCACCCTGGACTGTGAGCGCCATCTAAAGTAAAGTAAGTAAGTATTTATGCAGAATTCTCCTCACACTAGGGAAATGTTGAGCTGTTGAGTTCGATGGCGAGTTTATGTTCCTGAATTGAGTGTCACACTCTTTACCTCCTGAGTCGCATTTGCGGAAACTAGTGGAAAATCTCATACAAATCGCTCTTAGAAACAGATTTGATGATAGCTTTTTGTCGGGATTCGTAAAAGTTCCGCTTACCATGGAATTCGTGATAGGGTTGATTAATTCAGATCAAACCAACCCCAATAGCCCTCAAATCTGCAGCACTCAAAGATCAATACCAAGTCTATTAATCTCCCATAAAAGTGTCAATAAATAACGCTCTTTCCACTTTCAAAAAGCAGCCACTTTAGATAGAATGCGTGTGCTTGGACTAGAGTTATTGATGTCAAAGGAATGCTGATACATATACATATATGTATATAAAATTTATACTTTATTATACCATGTTCTTAAATCTTCCACCATATATCGTAGAGAAGACTTCCGAAAGTATACCCAAGCTCAAATATACATACATAATAAAGAAAGGACTTTTTCGAATACCTTATACCCTGTAACCACTCTTGTCTTCGATTCGATGGGATGAATGGCGGCGCGAAGCGGGTTGTATTTATGAGAAATTTATTCGAAATGAATTTTTGTAGAGTTTGGGGAGGAAATGACGGAGAAAGAAATTGATGTTCAAAAACGCCCTCCATTGTCCGCGTCAATATTTGCACAAAATTCTTATATTTTATTCCTGTCATACAGGGTGTGTTGTGTCACCCGAAGGTTTATGTGGCGTCACTAGGTACGGTAGGTAGGTAGAGGTACTTCGATCCCAAAGATCCCCAAAAATTCCTATCAATCTATCTCAACAGAGTGTGTGGTTACATTAAAATTTCTCTTTTTCCTACAAACAATAATGCCGCCTAGAATTCACTATCATATTATTCCATGTCTCTTTGCAGAAACAACATAGATTCAGGACGAACGAACCAAAGAAGCAAAAAAAAAATATACCATCATATTCTTTCTTTCCGATCTTTTGATTCGGAAAATTGTAGCGTTCGTCGCAATGCACCAGTTTGTTTGCCAAAAAGTCAAACCGGAGGCCCTGGTTCGAGGTATTATAAAAGCGAAGTTACAATTTGGAAGGCACACTAAGGGGTTGAAAGAAGTGGGGGCCCAGGGTTCTATAGACAAGAATAAAAGACTAGCGCAGAGCTGCTGCTGTTGCAATATTGCCATTTAGTCAAGTCAACGAAAGGAATACTTACTTATATTTGTGCTCATCCTCGCTTGGAATGGTTACAAGAACCCGAAATGCTCCATGGAACCATAACCACCACTATTAACCCCTAAAAACGGCGGCAACCACCTTCATGCTCCTTCCTTGCGTTCTTCTGGTACAGAAATTCTACAGCAAAAAAAAAAAAGAAGAAGAAAGGACGAACTAATGGGACCATGTGGTATTATATTGGCCGATTGTTACGGTTTGAGTAGGTTATGCTCTTGGGGAGTGGTAATAAGATTGAACAACATCCGGGGCAAGAATTGTGACACTAAGGCGTATATGTCGAGGGGGCGTTGGTAGAAGGAGAAGCAGGCATACGTAGGTGACTGGCACATTTTTCAAAGACAATTTCGTTCCGGCATCCGAGATCTTCAACCCATTGCCAACCGTAAGTACAAAAAATCTTCTTACATTATATTTATTTGTCTTCATTCCCTTTTTTTACCGTTACATTGTCTATTTTTTTTTATATATATTTTTTTGGTGCAAGAAAGGACTTTTATTTTTGTCTCTCATGTTCCTATACGGATATTATTTCTAGGCAGGAGTGTCTGCTCAAGACGCCCGAGAAGAAATCTCTGAGATTTATCCTGCGTATAATTGCTTTTGAGTGGTGCAATACAAAAACTAGTGTAGACCAGGGTTCGGACTTAGGTTTTAAATTTTCGAAGTAAATACGGAAAAAAACTGAAGTAGATCCAAAATTTTCGAAGTAGTTTTAGGAAATTAAATTATATAAACATAACATATATAAATATATTCTGATTTTAGACTTGCAAACAAATTTTAATTAAATATAACTATTTTAAAGTAAATTTTCCATCAACGAACTTCTATTTTTGTATGAATTTTATCAATTCAAGAGGTGGCTCATAAATATCTTTACTTTTTTCTGTAAGTGATCTCAAAAACATTAAATTTTCCACGGTGCTTACGTTTGAACGATTCTTAAAGCTGTTTTTTTATGTAATACAGAGTGATCAGCGCTGTCTTTAAATATGTTAGTTAAGAATTTCAAAAAGAAGTAGATCATAAAAAAGAGAAGTAGGGAAGTAGATTAATTTTTTTCTCTCAAAATCGAAGTATATCTACTTCGATCGAAGTAAAGTCCGAACCCTGGTGTAGACCTAACTCTGGTGGTGGTGCTGCTGTTGCTGCCACTGATTGGAGAGGTTGCTTGCCTGAAAATAAAACGAGACCTGAGAACGAAGAAACGGCACGAATATTTCTCGGTAAACTTGCTTCGGTATAGAAATAAGATACTCGTATATCGAGAAGTTTTGCCCCCTTTTTAAGGGCTCCATTGGTATAGAAAAGTAGATGATCATCTACTTTCTTCAAGAATGTGCATCAACTGCAGTCTTAGGAAATAACAAAAAAAAAAAACAAACTTTCTTTCCATTTGCTTGGAATGATGGGGCAAAACTTTTCAACACCACAACGACGGCAAAAGATTCCCAAAGTGTGGGTAATTTTTCGTCGAAGGACGTGACTTATTTATGGCACAAGAGTTAGCACTTGAAATAGTTCATCTTCCAATCCGGACTTTTGCACCTTTCTTGCAAAAAAAAAAAAAAAAAAACAAAACTGCAAAAAGGATAGTGCGATGAGGAGACGCACTCCCAAGAACTTAACACAATCCCATAAGACGTTAAGGTTCGCGAGGAATTTTGACGTCCTTATTTAAATAGAAGGCGTTTCGGCTTTTCCTTGCTTCCTGCCTTGCATCCTTTCTTAAACCTGGTTGTATTCCCTTTTTTTTTATTCTTGAAATCGTTCACAGGGCATATTAAGTTCATTGTTTGTTTAAGTTGTTAAGTGGAGCAGAGTGAATGCGGAGTGTGCGGAATGCGATTCAGATAGGTAAAACTTTTCTGAATTTTCGGTTAATGGTATACCTACTTACTTTATCTATATCTACTTGACATTCTAGTGTAATTATACAGTTTATCGAAAGTTTATAGTTAAGGTGGAAAGAACTGAAAATGTTCAAGTGTATCCATAAGATGGCCTACCTACTTTATTAGCTTCTTTTAAATTGGAACATTTAATAAGTTTTTGAAGTCATATTTTCTTTCGGCACATTTCAGGAATAACTATTCTTGGCTGGAGGATTGTGCATTATTAAGAGATTATTTTCTTCATTATGTTGCAAAATGTTTAAAGGTATCTAAGTTTGTCTGCATTAATTGTTAGTACTGTTCATTTATCACTTGTACAATTGAAGAAGAAATTTGGAAGTTCTGATTGTTTGGTTCTGTTTATGGAGTTAGTTTCACGAAGATTTTTGACAGAATTCTTTTCTCTGAGGCCCTTACTAGAAGTGTCGTTTTCTAGTCGATAAACGACTTTTATCGAGAGTCGAAAATCTATCAATCGATCTCTAGGTTCGTTTGTTCAACTTTACCCTTGGTTGACCCAAATTTTCTTGACAACCCGGGAGTTGTCAAAAAAAAAAAAAAATGGGGACTGAGGTTTTTAAAAAAACAACCAAGAGCTGTCAATTATTTTGTTGACAACTAAAAGCAAGAAACAAATAATTCTGTGTTCTGATAAAACTTTGAATTTGTTATAAATTAGTTTTAAAAATGAACAAAATGAACAATAACAATTTTGCATTGTTACTGAATATTTCATCTGATGAGGATGATGGGTACAATAAACATTTAATTGCAAAAATAAACAATAACATGCAACATGCGAATAGACAAACGAAAAGAAAAGAAATAGATATGACATTTCATGTGACATTTAAAAGGATCAATTTTTTTTTTCATTTAAATTTATTAAAAATATTTATTTCTAAAACTACAATTTTTCTACAATTTTATTTTTAACGATTTTGGTTTGTATACATACTTTGTTTATGATAAGTTTTCCCATCCTCTGCAGATCAGCCTTTTGGCAACCGAATCTGTTGACCCAACTATTAGAGCGACGACTTTCCTTGCCGAGATGGCCTAAGAACTTTACCTTCTAGAATGTTATCCACTCTGGACTTTTGTTGGTTCTGGTTTCTCCATCCTCTGCAGATCAGCCTCTTGGCAACCGAATCTGTTGACCCAACTATTAGAGGCGACGACTTTCCTTGGCGAGATGGCCTAAGAACTTTACCTTCTAGAATGTTATCCACTCTGGACTTTTGTTGGTTCTGGTTTCCCCATCCTCTGCAGATCAGCCTCTTGGCAACCGAATCTGTCGACCCAACTATTAGAGACGACGACTTTCCTTGGAGGGATGGTCTAAGTACTTTGCCTTCTAGAATGTTATCCACTCTCGACATTATTTTGTTGGTTCTGGTTTCCCATTCTGTGAAGATCAGTCTCTTGGCAACCGAATCTGTTGACCCAACTATGAGAGGTGACGACTTTCCTTGGAGAGATGGCCTAAGAACTTTACATTCTAGAATGTTACCCACTCTGGACTTTTGTTGGTTCTGGTTTCCCCATCCAGTGCAGATCAGCCCCTTGGAAACCGAATCTGTTGACCCAACTATTAGAGGCGATGACTTTCTTTGGCGAGATGGCCTAAGAACTTTACCTTCTAGAATGTTATCCACTCTGGACTTTTGTTGGTTCTGGTTTCTCATCCAGGGCAGATCAGCCTCTTGGCAACCGAATCTGTCGAGCCAACTATGATAGGTGACGATTTCCCTGGTCTAAGAAATTCACCTTCATAAATGTTATCGGCTCTGGAATATTGTTGGGTCTGGTACATGTTATGGAATGTTTTGTTTTCATTCATTTTCCGCTTGGATATGCTTCGTCGTTTAATATGAGCAGATCTTGCCACGTGCTCTTGGATTTCATAGACACTAAAGTGGTGAATTGCTTCAGTGCCTTGCAGGCCGAAAATTGCCCAATCCTCGTCGTTGGTTTCGTCATAATATTCAAATGACATGTGGTTATTGGTCTGAGCTACTTGCTTGCAATCCATTGAAGGGCTACTGGAACTCGAAGGCATACTCGTATCCGAATAGCTGGAGACCCATCTGGCACTTGAGTGTTGGTTATTGAAACTTGGGGAATGATGTATTTTACGATCCAGTGCTTCTTCGTAACAAAAATGGCGATTTTGGGTAGCGTCGAAAATAGCCCAACCGTTTGTCCGATATTTATCCAGGTGAGAGACTTGATTGTGATTTTTGCAGTTAGGGAAACTGGTGTTTTGCTTCGATTAAAACTTGATTTTGTAATTTTGGGCATCTTAAGTTTTTCTTTGAATTATAAATGGTCTTTTTTCTGTAGAAGTGTGCACTTGACTGACCTTCTAGATATGTTTCAAGCCTTTATATTCAAATTTTCAAAGGTCCAGGTATAAAAAATAAATTAGGTAATTTATAATAAAAAGGGTAATTAATTATTTCTTTGAATCAACTAATTTTAACTACTTACTTAAGCCCCCCATGCGTGTTAGTAAATACATGCTTGAGCCACACGCAGGATAGTGAAAAGGGATTTACAGGTCAAATTAAGTTAAGTTATTCAAGTATTAAAACCGGTAGTACCGCGAATTAGATCGAAAAACACAAAAAATATTTTTTTTTTGTATCACAAAATAGCCCTAAAAAACAAAGGAATTTATGTTAAAATTTCAACTTAGAATATTGTTGTTCCTACATATGTAAATACTTTCTACTAAATTGTGAGGAAATTGCCCAGGAGTTCGACACCCTTATAGTACAATTCGATACCAAAGGTCTTTATCGTTGAATGAATGATTTTCCTATTACCCTTACCATCACTTCGCAATTGACCACGGATTCACGGGCTTTGTGCTGGCCATGTCATTGTCTGAAATTCATGATTTTCGAGCCATTCCACGAAAATTTTGGAGATGTGTTTTCTTGTTGAAAAGTAATTTCAGATTTCCTGTGGCCAGTTGTTGCCAAAAATGTTGTTAAATTATGCCTTGATATGTCAATGTATTTTTCTTTATTCATTATTTCTTCAAATTTTACAAAGGGGCCGACAGAACTCCCCGAAAAACACGCCAAAGCCATCACCGAACCTACACTGTGTTTTATTGACCTTCTCAGATCAAATAAATCAATGGACCAGTTTTTCTCACTTTATAAAAAGATAACCTGGCTTTCAAATGTTTCACTGAAAGTATTGGTTTATTGGGGTTCTCTTTCGCGGTTAATCAAATTCTCTTGAGAGTTCGGCGCGCGTGGCGTGTAGTCCAAGGGTCCAAGCCCTAACTGGCTTGTCAATGTTTTGTGCTGCTCTCTTTGGTGTTTTATACGCTCAATTTCTTAATTCTCTCTCCATTCGTCTTGCATCCAAGTCAGAAAGTAACCACTTTCCATTTCCACTGTCCATTTTTATTACGAGCACTTCGATTTTTATGCAAGAGATCATGGGTTGAAAACCGTTAGGTAGATTTGCACCATGATGGTAAGACCAATAATTACCTATGGTGCGGTGTCATGGAACAAAAGTTACAAACAACTATCAAAGCACTAGGAAAATTCCAAAAGCTCGCTTGTTTATGCATTACTCAAAGCCAATGTAATTAAGTGGTAAACGGAAGGTTCGGGAACGACACATGGGATTAGTGCTGGAATTGTTGGGCCTAGAACTAAACTTTCAACACCAATGGGACAATCTAATAGCATTTTATTTGCGGAATGTGCAGGTCGAAATCTCGAAAGATTTACCAAAGCCAAAACATTACTATTATGTCAGATAGCCAAGTCGCACTCAAAAGCACTAAGCTCATACAAGTTGATGGCAGGATAAACTAACTTGGTAAAAACCATAATATCTGTCTTTATTGGATACCCGAAGACAGCGGTGTCCAGAGAAATGAGGAGGCGGACTTTTTAGAAAAAATAGGCAAAAGGACTCCTCTAATGTGGCCAGAGCCCTACTGCGGAATAGGAGAAAACAGGATTAAAAATGAAATCAAAATAGAGAAAGAGGCCAAGAAATCCAAAAACTGGAAAGAACTCCCAAAACTGTGGCAGGCCAAACTATACTTCTTGGGAACTTTAACCAAGATCGCTTCAAGAAATGTATCAGCTTAAGTAGGAAAAATATACGATAGTAACGGGACTTCTCACGGGTCACTGTAAACTAAGAAGACACTTGAGTATTCTTGGCCTGGTAAACAGCCTCACATGCAGATTCTGATCAAAGAAATATGTAACTGAGGCGCTACCAGGGGAAAGAGAGTGATTTATCCTCTTTTAAGGTATTCCAAATAAATAATCAAACTCATCAAAGGGATAAACTTGCAGGAAGAGCTGCAGAATTACCTTAAAAATCTCCTATTAAAAAGGATAAGGACAAGTAAAACCATAACATAAACCTGCCTCCTTAGGTATATATAGGTAAACATCTTCCTCAAAGGTTTATTTTAAAACAAATACAATTCTAAAAACCTGCAATTTCCATATTTTGTCCTTTTTATTTAAATAAACCAAAGAATTCTATATAATCATCCTCTATTTATAAACATCTTTCCTCCTTTTGCTGACCTAATAAAAAGAAATCTTTATTGATTTATAAAAAAAAAATAAATATAAAGAAATCAAAAATCAGGAAGACAAAAAAGAGTGCCCATTCATTGCAAATTTCCAATTCCAAAAGAGGACATAAAGTCTGAGTGGAATCCTTTTTCAACACTCTTTTCATCTATCAAGTAAACACTTTGTAAGGACAAAGAAAAATAAAAAAAATAGAAATTCAAGAAAATACTGTCCACGTCCACCAAAGGAAAATGAAATCGACAAAGAACACAAACGATATCAGCTTAAAAACTATACAAGAAAAAACTCTTTGAAGAAAAAGAGTTGTTTTTCTTTTTTAAAAAGGAAAATGCTAAATGAATGGGAATATCACTTTTTTTTTTTTAGTAGGAAGTCACACTAAAACATAATCAAATGTAAAGATATTTAAGTCGTCCCATTTTTTCTTCTACAAAAATGGAACAACATAAAATAATATACAATTTATAAAAAGTGTTATCGAAGAGAGTGCCCATCTCTGTTATCATATCCCAAATGGCAAATGTAAAAAATGTTAATATGAAAAAGTCTAAACTTGTGGGGGAATAAATTATTAAAAAGATTATTTCACAAGTCATTTTAACATAAACTATCAACTTAGTTCAAAAAAATTGAAGGATTTTTAAATTCAAACTCGTTTTTTCTTTTAGTTTAAAGTGGGATTTAAGCTTTCAAATAAAGCAAACTGTGTATGCGGTCTCAACGTTAAAAATATGTCACTCTTACAACGTCTGGTAGAAGAGTTTAATAGGTCTGTGTTTGGTGTATATGTCCGTTTCTTTGGTCAGTATTGCTGATTAAGTCGAAGGGGCTGTCCCTTTCCCCAAGAGGATTTTACCAATCTGGTGACCCCATCAACTTTTCCAGTAACCCAGTTACCCAGTTGGTTCGCGACAGCAAGTTACAAGCTTCGATTTGATTTCAATGACAGAGATCGCTTTTATTTCCGCTTGGCTTTCAATGAAAAAGGTGATATCAACTTGCGGTAAAAAAGTTACTTGTTATGTAAACTTCTTTCCTTAAAAATGTTCATAAAACATCGACATCCTCACTTAAGGTCGTTGACAAAGTACCAGTGAGATAATATCTTTTAATTTTAATTGACAAGAAGTGATAATATTTACTTTACCTTTTAAATTTTTCCGAACTTATAAATATGTTTAGGTTGCTTTCTTAGCTTCTGACGATCATCTCGTATCGGACGAAAGTGTTCATTTCCCACACCGTCTTTATGTTCAGCAGTCCAAGAATTTGAAAATGGCAAATTGAAGGTTCTTTTCCATTATACTCGTAGTATATCACATGAGCCTCGAATTGAAATATGAAAGAAATTTAAAATTTTTTTCTTTTGTTGAATGCAAGCATTTTATCGAGCAAAAAATGGAATATTGATTGTCGTTCGACTCTATCACAATATTGTTAGAAGCTAAAATCATAAAAAAGCCACTACGCCAACCTCCAAAAGAAGATTAGTTAAAATTCCGAAGAAAAAAACTGTCTAGAAGTGGCCAGAAAAAAAAAAACTAACTGAGTTGAAATTCCACTAGATCTAGTGACAAAATGGCTATAACAGCAAACTTGTTCCATTATCGACTTGAAAACTGCAAGAATTGTACCAATAGCCGCCATTTTTTTTTTGTGATTTTATATGTGTATAAATCTTCGGCAGTGGCCTGCTTTTTCGTATTTCACATTTGAAACTATTGATACTTACCCTGGTTACAAGAGAAGATTGAGGAATCGAATCGAATCCGAATTGAGATTTCGATCCAGGTATATGGTGGCACTGGATCGAGAGATCGAATTGAAATGGGATCGAAATGACAATATGGCTTTGGACATACACTCGATTCTTCGATTCCTCGATTCGATTCAGCTCGTTTAGTGGGATCGGATCGAGAAATCCTATTTCAATCCGATTCAGGTATACATGGAGCTAAATCCTGATTCAATTCAGATTCAATTCTCCATATAAACGTCTATTGATGTTGGAACAATTTGGAATACGAACACAAATGGGGGTTGTCCGTAGATTATGGTCAAAGTAAAATGTCGTTGTTAATGTCTTGTGCAATAGATG
Source organism: Chrysotoxum bicinctum (assembly GCA_911387755.1). NCBI lineage: Eukaryota > Metazoa > Arthropoda > Insecta > Diptera > Syrphidae > Chrysotoxum > Chrysotoxum bicinctum. The sequence continues at coordinate 79,122,301 of OU426990.1, forward strand.
GCGTCAGGGACGGTGATTATTGTTGGATTAATAAAAACATCCGGTTATTCACGATCTGTTGCAATAGGCCTACTAAAATTGTAATGTTCTGATTTTTTTTTACTAGATCGACATTTTTTAATCTGTAACAATTCTCAAGCAAACATTAAAATTTGACATTTGATATTTCCATTTCATAATAATTACAAAAAAAAAAAAACAGTATCATATAAAAGAATTAAAATATTTGTTAAAAAAATTTAACACATGCATAACAGCTGACAGTACGAAATGACATTTGGTGAGCTGTCAAACAAAATTAAAAATTAAATAGCCATGGTATTGTTCTGCAGAAATTGGATAAGGTTATAGTAAAAGTGAAAAAGTCTTGCAAGATTTTAATGTAGTGTAAGAAAATGTTACACTTTTATAATGATACTACATCAGTTACACCAGAGGCCTATTGCACCATCTTACAAAATTGTGATTACAAGCATTTTTTTAACAAATTTGTAAAAATCGAGTTTTTTTCATATGTAATTTTTTTTAATCACAAATTTGTACTTGTAATTTGTAGTTGGTGCAATAGGCCCCAGATCGAGAATAATTTCTTAGTTGAATTGCATGTTGTTTTTTTATTGATTGGTCCTTAAAGTTAATTGAGTTTCAGAAATTAGATTGGGGTTTATTTTGATTAGGATTCTAATAAATCTGTTTGCCCAATATAAGCCAAATAAGTTTTGAAATGCAATATTTTTCAAACTTTTTAGAAACTTCTCTATAAAAAATTTCATTCAAATTCCCTATGTCGATAGTGAGAATTTCAAAATTTGAAAAAAAAAAAACGGTTCTATGGTAGGTACAGTCAGTAAAATCTTAATTTCAATTTTTACTTGCGACTTATAGGTACTATAAGGCAAGTTATGCATTCGTAAAAAAAATCGAACTCGAGTTTTGATCAAAGTTGACATTACGATGATAGCGAAGACCAAAAAAGTAGGTCTCGCAATTCTGTCTGTCTGTCGGTCTGTCGGTTCGACTACAGCCTAAACGGCTCGACCGATTTTCTTCAAACTTGTTAGATATGGGTTTTAATTTTTTCCCCCCGGACGTTTTTGTCTGCTTTTTTTAAGACCAAAAATAACGGTACCTGCCATACGATTTTTTTTCGAAATTTTATAAATATTTTTTTTTCTCAAAAACTGTCCCACAGAATTTTAAAAAAAAAAATTTGAAAAATTTCATTTGGTTAAGACTAGCTAATGGTTGAAAAAAATTTTACAAAAAATTGTTATTTTTGATAGCCCCCCTGGGTCCTTTTTTTTTGTTTTTGATTTTCTCGAAAACGGTACAGCCGATTTAAATCATTTTTTTTTATGCCAAAGCTCCTCCAAAGTTTGAATATTATTACATATTAAAATTTTCAATTTTTAATTTTTTGGATTTTAAAAAAAAATTCAAAATTTTTTTTGGAAACTCAATACTTCGAAAACCCCATGCTCGATTTTTTTCAAAATTGACAAATAAAAGTTTCTTAACATAATCTACAAGATTTGAGAAAAAAAATTTTGTTTTATCTAAAACTAACAAATTTTAAAAATTGGTTTTCGAAAATCGTATTTTTCTCGAAAACGGTTCCGAGAATTTTGCTAAATTTTTTTTCTTTTGATTAATCTTTACGATCTATAATTTAATAAAACAAAATTTTAAATCTAAATATTACTGACTGTACCTACCATAGAACGATTTTTTCGAATTTTGAATTTCTCATTATCGACATAACGGATTTTAATGAAATTTTTTATAAAGAAGCTCCTAAAAAGTTTAAAAAACATTGCATTTAAAAACTTAAGAAAAAATATATTTGCAATTTTTAGAAAAAAGAGTCATTTTTTTTTTTTTGAAAAATTCGATATCTCAAGAACGGCTCAGTATTTTTTTGGAAATAAGACTTTTATTCGTACAATAATAAAAACTTAAGGTTGGCGTACCAACATTTTTTCTTAAAAATGTTTTAAAAATTTTGTACATAAAAGCTTATTTTTTTAAGGAACCACTACAACGACTTATAATTTTCGTTCCTGCATAAATTTATATTTATATTTATATTTATATATATATTTATATATATTTATATTATATATTTATGTTATAGCATTGTGTTTTCATCTCTTACTACTAAAAGAATTTAAAAAATTCATTTTATCCTTATGAACAGTTTTCTCTAATAACATTCGATTTTAAAATTCCTAGTCTATTACATAGGAGCAAGTTCGTGCGACCCAGTCGTTTATTTTATTTTTATTAAATTATAGATCGTAAGAGTTAATCGAAAGAAAAAAATTATCAAAATTCGTCGCCGTTTTCGAGAAAAATACGATTTTCGAAAACCATTTTTTAACATTTGTATGTTGGGTATTATTTTTAGGTAAAATATTTTTTTTCTCACATCTTGTAGATTATATTGAAAAATTATGAAAACCGGTTGTACCATTATTGAGAAAATCAAAAACAAAAGAAGTGGTTCCATGAGTGGTACCATTAATAATCACTTTTCGGAAAATTTTGTTGGACCATTATCTAGCTTTATCTAAGGCCCCAGTTATAGCTTTCATTGAAATGCATCATCGAAACAAATCAGTGGAATGCCAACTTCATTTTTTGACAAGCCAGTTATAGTAATCATTGAAAAATTGGTTTCAGTGAAAGATCCTGTCAGTGGCTGATTAAAATCAATTCTATGCATTTGAGGTTAGAGTTGATCATTGAAAGGAAAACTGAAATTTTTTTTTTTTTTTTTTTTTTTATAATCTACACGCGCTCAAGGGATTATGATTACCCTTTAAATGTTTGAACACAGCGCGGGCGTGAAGTTAAGGAAGAGAAAGAAGGATAGGAAAGATGTGTGGCACGATGTTCTGAGACTGAAGGTTGTTGTCTTAGATATTTTATCTCCAGGGATGGCGGCTGAACTAAAGCGGAGAATGCCGTGTCTTATTTCTATGTCGCTTATAATTCACATTATTTTATTCGTGTTCATCCTTCTTGGGTATACTAGTTTAACTCAATTACATGTTGTTAGTGTTATGCCTGAACAACATGTAATGAGTAAATCAGCAACCCATTGATGACAATTTTAGAAGGTTTTTAATGGAATTAAAACGACATAGACGACGGCAGGGATCGAACCTGTGATCATGAGGTTCACAGGCGAGCACACATCCATCGCACCACGGCCACCCCCAAGAATAGAAAGAGAATCGAACACATTCAGTGGAACGATTGTATTCCAAGTTAAAGAAACGAAAATCAGCTGTTCATTGAAATTGATTTCTATCAGTGAAATAATAAAAGTGGATTCAAAAGAGAGTTTAAATCAGAATTTTGTATTTTATAGAGTACAAAAATTCTACGACTCATTGCCTTCATTTTGGTACCAATTAAAGCTATTGCAGTTTGTTTATTTGCTTTAAAAATGGGAATGAAAATTTTTAATGATGCATTTCAATGATAGCTATAACTGGGGCCTAAATGATTTTTTTTGTATTTTTTTTTTTGAAATCAGTCGAACAGTTTTTGAAAAAAATGTATTTATAAAATTTCGAAAAAAAAATCGTATGGCAAGTACCGTTACTTTTGTATTAAAAAAAACGTGAGGGGGAATTAAAAATACTATCTACCAAGTTTCATGAAAATCGTCCTAGCCGTTTAAGCTGTAGTCGAAAAGACAGATAGAATGGCGAGACTCAGCTTTGATCAAAATCTCGAGTTTGAATTTTTTACGAATGCATAACTTGCCCTATAATACCTATAAGTCGCAAGTAAAAATTTAAAATTGAAAAACGTATAACTACTAAATAAACACAGTCATAGCCATAGAGATACAACAAGTACCAATAGAACAACATTTTTAAACTAAATCAGCTGAATTCCATTCGATACTCAAATAAAGGCAGACAACCCATCCTCAATAGGATTCTATTTGAGTCTATTAAGGCGAACACAAAGTTGAAACGAAATAAAATTAAAGCTTTTTTTCAAAAAACGCACTGCTTGGGCTACACAGCACTCACTTTGGAAATAAGTTTTCAATATGACCCAACGTTGTTCAAGTGTAAAACGACTCATTTCGTATCCGGTATGATACTGACTTTCTGTCAAATAGGTATTTATTTTAAGTAAAAATCCCTCAATTCAAATACGTTATTATTCGTTTTTCCTCTATCAACCAATTTTAAAATCTTCCAGATCTACGGTTGTTTAAATTTGCATTTTAGGACTTATATGCCAATCCTAAGATTTAAATTTTAAATCGGAGTTTTGTATATCCTGAAGAATTTTTTTTCGACATTTGTGAAAAATGTCTGTATTTCTTTTTTGGATGTATCTAACTACAAATCTTGTCATTTTCAGTTGTGAAGTTATAATTCGCAACTTGTGAAATATAAAATCAAATAGTCTTAACTTTGCAATATAAGTCCCTTTCATACATTATATGTGTATTTACTTACAAACATTTGTTAAAAATAAATTCTCTTCTTCAAAATTCAAATTTGTCCTCTTGCCATATTTACACCCTCGTAGAGCTTGCACAAGTAACTTTTTTTTCTTTCTCGTAAAACACTATAGAACTTCGAAAAAAAGTTACACGTCATTGCTCAATAAATTTTAACACAAAATTCACCCAGCTCCTCTCCGTAACGCAACGTCAGCAATAAAAAATGTGTCACATCATGGAAATCGGTTCAGGGAAACTAAAGATTAAGATGCAATTCATCACAAACGAAGTGTAAATCCACTTCATGGGTGTTGTTGAAAAAAAAAAAAAAATTGCATCCCATATTTACGAGTAATTTTACTCTTTTATGCTTTTACTTATTTTCCCAAGAAAATGAATTCGTCTTTCTTTAGTTGATGATCATCATTTGTAAGACTTTAAGAATCAAAAGATTCCTTGAGACTTCTTCTGCTTCAACCAAATTTGTGTTTTTTTTTTTGTTGTCGTCTTCCAATAAAAGATATGAGTAGCGATGGTGCATTCATTGAGAATAAAACCGCGACAAAAAAAATAATAAATTCTTTTCTTCCCTTTGTATGTATTGAGCGACCAGAAACTCAGAGAGAGGACACTATTTTTATTGCTTTGAATCTTATTCAAATGCTTGGGAAAATTTTCATAAGAAAAATTCTTATCACAAGAAAAAAAAATGAGTTCTCATAAAAAACATCGAACTATCCACTTCTTTTGGTATAATATGGAAGCATTCTATGACATGACACAGACTTCTCCAGTCCTTGCCATATTTTTGTTGTTGTTTTTTTTTCGTGCTGTCATAAAACCCTGATGGCACTGTGTTCAAAGAGACGACAGAAAGGACCATAGTCCATAGGTATGAAAAAGACGATGATAATAATAATAAAATAGAAGACAGGACGAGATGGAAAATGCATTTGCCATTTCTCTCCAGGTATGACTTTCTTCGCCCCATGGATAGAACTAGATCTCAAACCCTCCGACTCCCCTACCTGCTCAGTTCTGAAGGATAATTTAAATGTTTCTGGAAAATTTACCCCAAATTAAACCTCACACATAGAAGGGGCTATTGAGGTGGTGCGACGACCACTGAATGGGGATGCCAACCACAACGCAAGAAGCAGTTCATTTGCTTATCATGTCAACATGTCAGCATCCGTTTGTTGGATGCGCCAGTTGCGGCCTTAGTGGTGCCTTGATAGACGTCGACATATAGATATACGAGTAGATACCTACAAAATAAATGATTCCAAATGCATGTACACAAGCAATTTATTCCTTGGATGCATGCATGCATTCAGCCTCAAGGAGCTCTCTGTCTTCCCTGCTTGTGTATGTTGAACGATGAGAAATCTGCCCTGGTGAGTGTGGTCAGGGATTATTTGCGTCTGGGTCAACGAGATTCAAAATTTCGACTCGAGTGAAGAAATTGATGAGCTTATGTGCGGATAATCCGGACTAACGCAATAAACGAGGTCATTGCCCCGCATGGAATTGCTATTCGCAGCATCATCCACAATTATGCTACTGGGTTACGGTTGCACATTCCACACACCAGGATTCCGACATCAATTCCGATATGCCCGCATTTTGTTTTACAATGTCTGGCTTTGTTTTATAACACTATACTACCTCATCCATGCTGCACCACAAACTTCTTCAATTAAATTCAAATACACTGCGGTGCGCTTGGTGGGTTTGTTTTTGATTTTTTTTTTTGAATTTTTTTAGTTTTTTTTTGTGCTGCCTTTGCAGGGGCGGATTTGTCGATTAAGCTAGTGATGAGGCGATTGATATTTAGAGAGCCAATATTTAGTGATATATTTACTAAGAAATGGTGACCAAAATTATGGAAATTTAGCATTAGTGTATCATTGGTTAGTTGGAGATAATTTGACGATATAAGAAATATTTTTTTAAAGAAAAAAATCGATATAAAAAATTTAGTCATTTTTAATTAAAATTGACTTTTTCGAAATTAAATTCCAACAATCTGAAGAAGAAAAATGTCAGAAAAAGGATTCAATTCTAATGGAATTTTCTGGATTTTTAGGAATTATTTTTCACGAATCAATACGATTTGCTTAGATAAATAAAATGCACGACTGGGTCGCACGAACTTGCTCTTATGTAAACGACTTAGAATTTCAAAAATGAATGTTATTAGAGAAAAACTGTTCATAAGCATAAAATTCATTTTTACTTGCGACTTATAGGTACTATAAGGCAAGTTATGCATTCGTAAAAAAAATCGAACTCGAGATTTTGATCAAAGTTGACATTACGATGATAGCGAAGACTAAAAAAGTGGGTCTCGCAATTCTGTCTGTCTGTCGGTTCGAATACAGCCTAAACGGATCGGCCGATTTTCTTTAAACTTGGTAGACATGGGTTTTAATTTTTTCCCCCCGGACGTTTTTTTCTGTTTTTTTTTTAAGACCAAAAATAACGGTACCTGCCATACGATTTTTTTTCGAAATTTTATAAATATTTTTTTTTTCTCAAAAACTGTCCCACAGAATTTTTTAAAAAAAAATTCAAAAATTTCATTTGGTTAAAACTAGCTAATGGTCGAAAAATTTTTTACAAAAAATTGTTATTTTTGGTAGCCCCCCTGGGTCCATTTTTTTTGTTTTTGATTTTCTCGAAAACGGTAACGCCGATTTAAATAATTTTTTTTATGCTAAAGTTCCTCCAAAGTTTTAATATTATTACATATTCAAATTTTCAATTTTTTATTTTTTGGATTTAAAAAAAAAAACAAAATTTTTTTTTGGAAACTCAATATTTCGAAAACCCCTTGCTCGATTTTCTCAAACTTGACAAATAAAAGTTTCTTAACGTAATCTACAAGATTTGAGAAAAAAAATATTGTTTTATCTAAAACTAACGGTACCTTCCATACGAATTTTAAAAAATGGTTTTCGAAAATCGTATTTTTCTCGAAAACGGTTCCGAGAATTTTGCTAATTTTTTTTTTCTTTTGATCAATCTTTACGATCTATAATTAAAAAAAAAAATGAAATCTAGATATTACTGACTGTACCTACCGTAGAACGATGTTTTCGAATTTTGAATTACTCATTATCGGCATAACGGATTTTAACGAAATTTTTTATAAAGAAGCTCCTAAAAAGTTTAAAAAACCATTTAAAAACTTAAGAAAAATTTTTTTTCAATTTTTAGAAAAAAAAGTAATTTTTTTTTTGAAAAATTCGATACCACAAGAACGGCTTAGTATTTTTTTTTTTGGAAATTAGACTTTTATTCGTACAATAATAAAAACTTAAGGTTGGCGTACCAAAATTTTTTCTTAAAAATGTTTTAAAAATTTTGTACATAAAAGCTTATTTTTTTAAGGAACCACTACAACGACTTATAATTTTTGTTCCTGCATAAATTCATATTTGGCATAGCATTCTGTTTTTATCTCTTACTACTAAAAGAAATTAAAAAATTCATTTTATCCTTATGAACAGTTTTCTTTAATAACATCCGTTTTTAAAATTCCTGTTCTATTACATAAGAGCAAGTTCGTGCGACCCAGTCGTGAATTTTATTTAATAGACTAAAGCAACTCCTTTAGTAGTTGGAGGTAAAAGTAGGAAGCCGTGTGATTCAAGCAAATATAGGTTTATGCAAGAACAAAAATTATAAGTCTTTGTAGTGGTTTCTTAAAAAAAAATAAGCTTTTATAAGTATACAAAATTTTTAAAACGTTTATAAGAAAAAACTTTGGTACGCCAATTTAAATTTTTTATTATTTTTCAAATAAAAATTAAATTTACAAACAAAAATATTGAGCTGTTTCTGAGATATCAAATTTTCCAAAAAAAAATAGATTTTTTTTTTTCAAAAACTCGAAAATTATTTTTTTTAAGATATGCAATGTTTTTTTAAACTTTTTAAAAGCTTCTCTATAAAAAATTTCAATAAAATCCGTTTTGTCGATAATGAGAAATTCTAAATTTGAAAAAAAAATGGTTCTACGAGTATGGTAGGTACAGTCAGTAATATCTTGATTTCAATTTTTTTTTCATTTGATTATAGATCGTAAAAATTAATCAAAAGAAATTTAAGCAAAATTGTTGGAACCGTTTTCGAGAAAAATACGCTCTTTGAAAACCATTTTTTAACATTTGTATGGAGGGTACCGTTATTTTTAGGTATAAAATTAATTTTGTATTTGTTACATCTTATAATTTATATTAAAAACTATTATTTATCAAGTTTAAAAAAAATCGAGCATGGGGTTTTCGAAATATTGAGTTTTCAAAAAAAAAAATTTCGTGTTTTTTTTAAATCCAAAAAATTTTTTTGAAAATTTGAATACACAATAATATTGAAACTGCTGGGGAGCCTGAACATAATAAAATGATCAAAATCGGTGGTACCGTTTTTGAGAAAATCAAAAACAAAAAAATTGGTTTCAATAACCATTTTTTGGAAATTTTTTTTTCAACCATTACCTTTAACTAAATGAAATTTTTTGAATTTTTTTTTTAAATCTGTGTGACAGTTTTTGAGAAAAAAATATTTATAAAATTTCGAAAAAAATCGTATGGCAGATACCGTTATTTTTGGGCTTAAAAAAAAAAGAAAAAAACGTGTGCGGGGAAAAAATCAAAATCCATATCTACCAAGTTTGAAAAAAAATTGTCCGAGCCGTTTAGGCTGTAGTCGAACCGACAGACAGGCAGACAGATTTTATTTACGAATGCATAACTTGCCTTATAGTACCTATAAGTCGCAAGTAAAAATGAGCTTGCACCCATATTTGCAACAAAAACAAAAAAAAGCGTGTTGGCCTTTTGAAAGGTTAAAAAGACCCATTTTTAAATCAAAACCATTTTAAATCACTTGGTAATAAAAGTTCTTAAACAGTAAATACTGCCCTGAGCTCTAGTAATCAAAAAAAAAAAAAAAACAAAGCTACAACACATTTTCGCTTTTGGGGGTGCATCATCATCATCATCATAATAAAACTGCTAAATTTTAGATATATTGCGGGAAATTTATTGCAGTTTTGTGGAGTTTTGCCTTTTTTTAGTTTTTGTGTTTTTGGCTTCGAACATTTTTTTGCCGCTGGTTGTTTTCGAAAAGAAAAAACCACAAAACCAGAAATTGAAACTGATGTTATTCCAAAACTGCGGCGCGCATCCCAATGCTGCTATAGTTCTAGCATGTTAGCATGTTATATTGGGATAAAGCCATTTCGTAATTATATACTTTTGGCCAAAAAAGCTACACCAATAGAGAAAGACAGAGAGAGAGAGAGAGGGACAAAGAGGAAGATATATAGAGATAAAATCAGCAATTCCGGTATTAGAATTTCATATTATTGTATTTTCATGTTATTTATAGCTTGGGTGAGTTTTTGAATTACACCCATGCCGCCGTGCGATCCCACTTCTGAGCCCGAAATAGAAGAATTTTTTTTTTTGTATTCTTGTACTTCCGTCCCAAACTACTGCACTATCAAGCCTAACGGTGGTGGCGGGTCCGTGGTAAAAATTCCAACCATACTCTGCTGCTGTTTTGTGCATTGAGTTGGAATCCATTGTGAGTGTGCGTGCTTATGACATCACATCCAGGAGCCAGGAGATTTTATGGGAATATAGTTTCTTCTGCTTAAGCAGCCAGCAGCAAAACATTACGTCCTCTCCTGCAGCAAATGGAGGATAAAAGTTATGGCTTCTAGATCCAATGAACATTGATGATATTATTATTGTTTACTGTTTAGGAAGAACGGTTTATTTGAATTAAAATGATGCATTGGTTTTTCATTTTATACGAACATATACGTATGTACTCCTCGGATCGGAGGACTCATCGAGTCCTTCCACTCGGCAACGCATAAACTGATTTTGAATTTTAAAATGGAAATACAATTCAAATTAAGTATTGTTTTGTGGCAATTGTGTGGTCGTTTGCAATGAGAGTGCAAACATTTATATAGCTAGGCATCCGTAAATTGGTCCTTGGAGCGGAATTTCAATTTGAAAATTATTTACCTTTTAACTTTTGCACGTGGTTTTGAGGGTTTGTGTTGAGTGGATGACAAAGTGGGTATGAACTATCCCATCCCATGAGGGTGTCATCTGTATTGTTTAATTTATTTAACCAAGTTCTGCTGAGTTTGTGTTGTATGGACAGGGGTGATGTATTTTGTTTACGTAAACAGTTTTAGATTTTAGGAGGTATTTTTTGTTGGTCGTCGTCAGGGTTCTGCTGAGTTAACTTTTGCATGTTCTTTCTGTGACATAAAAATTGATTTAGGGATGAACTTTGGCCAAGGATTCGAGTGGATCTGAAATAGATAAAAGGAAGAATGTTAATTTGATTTTCATTTTATTTATTTGTTTTAACAAAATGATTGATTTAAAAAAAATAGAAAAATTATTTGGTGGGCACAAAAACAGATTGAGTGAATATTTAAAATTTTCCTAGAAGAGGTAACCAAAAAAAGCATCATAGAAGGTTTTATATCTAAATTAAATTAAATTAAATTAAATTATTTTCGTAAGCTTAAATACGGTGTGGCTGATGGAGCGTCCTACCGCTTTCGATTTTCATTTGCGATATTGTTTTTGTGTAAAAAAATAATATCAAAGTTTTAATCAAATACAAATTACGGTGGTGGAAAAGTCCAAAAGAAATGCTTTTTGTCATACCATTTGTCGGTCTGTTCGTCTGTATACCCGCTGAATATTGCGGTTGAGACTCAATGGATCGAACGATTTGGATTTGGAAGGAATAATGATTACCTTTAAAGAGTTTGAGAACAGTGTGAGCATTTTGGAGAGGATTTAAAAGAAGATATCAATGAAATTTGAATATCCCAATTCGAAGGACATATTGAACCGTGTGTTTGTGTGTTTCCCAATCGTGAAGTGCGGCTAAAAAAGAATCTCTGAACTTAGCAGTACGTTTGAAGTTGGGCTCAAAGATTAGATGATGGGCATGCCTTCTAATGGTCTAAGTGTGTCAATTTCTCTTCTGGCAGCCACTTCAATCTAATCTTACCCTATCCATCTATAGATTTTGAGATATCTGAGTTTTCGTTCCATGGGTTTGACTGAGTAAGAGGAGATATCACTCCATCTCCATGCTGTGATATAAAAATGTTGAGCAAGTGAATCCAAAAACTTTCAGACTCACTTTTCTGATAGTTAAAAAAAAAGAATTTAATTGAAGAATGTTGCTCTGGGGTTGATGGGATCGCCGGAATCTGTGATATACCTAAACTGCTTACGAGTGAAACTATTAAGCACAATCCACAAAATGGAAAATTGTTTTTTTTTTTTTTTTTAATATATGCGCACTCAAGGAATTATGAATACCCTTATAATGTTAAACACAGAGACTCGTGTGGGCTTTTGGAGCACCTGTCCAGATATGGATTATACTCGAGCTTCGGAAGAATAAAGGCTTTATATATAACAACCAGATCAGAAGGGGTAAAAAACTTCTTGCAGCGGCGAAGAACACAAAGATGTGCATCTAAAAACGAATATGAGAACAACAAAACAACAACAAAAGACTTGTTAAATTGTTCGGTGAGATATGCCATGAGATCACCAGTGGACCTATTGCTAGAGCTGTGTCAATAAGGATCGATTCGATTTTTTTGATCCGATCGTCGAAAAGTATTGATGATCGAAATTAATCATTTTAATCGATCTCAATCTCAATCATTTAGATGATTCTCGATTCTGGGTTCTGGATTTTCTATTTCAATCTCAATCATTTCAATGAGTCTCGATTTTCGATATCAGTTAACTCGATTAAACATGATTTAGTCGATTCCATTTGTTCTGATTCAATCAATGTGGATTATGAATGCCAAACGGACGGTGGAATGGAATTTCTGGGTTGAACTCGGCATTGAAGAACATGATTGATCGAGTTGGTTGTTGATGTTGTAGCCCGCAAAATCAATTGTTGGGTTGAACTGATGTTATTTGATGTATCAGGATCCGGTATGTTTAATGTGGATTTTTGGACGTTTCTTAATCCATCGACATCGTAGCCATCCTTTGATGGAATTTGACAGTTTATGACTTGACAAATAGAGTAAAGTGTATTTCGCACAGAATGTCAGCCGAAAGCCCTAAAATTGCTCTTTTCATGTAAAAAAAGTAGCCATCATTCGATGGTATTTGGCAATTTATGTCTTACAATAATAGAGTATTTTGTGAGAAATATCAAAGCCACAAGTCAATTTTATCATCGAAATCGAAATTAAAATCGAATAGGAATAGTATTGAATCCTTTCAGTAAAATGAAAATGATCGAATGATCGATAAATTGAAATAATCGTATCATTTTCGTAATCGATTGTTGAACGATTCGATCATTTGAAATGAACGATTTACACAGCTCTAACGAAAGCCATACTGCCGGTCTTTAAGAAGCTTTCATTCCTCAAAATACATATTTCTTAAACTGAAAATTGATCAGCATTTCCATAAACTTAGAAAGAAGGGACGTAAGTGCATTTGGACGATAGTTAGAGGGGGAGAAGGATTCGCTGGACTGGCTGGACAAATGATGTTTTCTTTCTACTCGGAAAGAGACCTGTAGACTAGGACAGATGAAAAAAAGTTTACGCAATGGTTTTGCCAGTGTTGAAGAACACCTCTTCAGAACAATAGGAATAGTACGAAAAAGGATTGGTCCCATGCAAAAGTTTGTGTTCTCAAACACAAGAGGAGTCATAATAATATGCTAGAGTCGAATCAACAGTAAACTTTGCTGCAAGCAAATTGGCTTTATCTATCGAGCTTACAAGACGAGTGTCAAAGAAGACGAGCCTTGGAACTGAGGAAATACAATTGCAGGAAACATTTCGAAGAAGTATTTTTCACGATTACTTTCAATAAGAAATACACATAGGAAGGATTCTTTAAAATAAAAGTTTTCCAATATTTCTGAACTTTGACAAGTGATTGCAGCCATATTGTTGAAGCTACAACTGTCAAAAAGCCGTCGTTACTTACCAAATCAGAGAGTTATATTGTTCAATAACATGGTGGAAATGATTAAATTGTTTTTGGCACGCTACGCCTATTTTACCAATGTGGTTTGAAAATTTGAGTCGTACGTCAAAGCAACGCAAGAGATTGTGCAGGAAAATCTGAGGCAGTCAATTCCACGCCGCGCATAAAAACTCTGCCTTTCGCAGACTATAACTAAGCAAAAGTTGCCTAATGACTTGTGCCTTCACCCGAACGAACTTCAACTGACCCAGCAGGTCAGACTTACGACCATAGACAGCAACGTGTGTTCGCTAACTATGCTCTAGATCAGTTGTTGACCCCAATTTCTGTCGAAAAATCATACTCAGCCAAGAGGCTCATTTGTGGATGAATAAGTTCGTCAACAAGCAAAATTGTCGATTTTGGGACATAACAATCGACATATTATGATCCTCCGAATTGCCATGCATGTAAAGAAAGTCACTGTTTCGGTTGAATTTCTTTCTAGCGTAATCATCAATCCATATTCTTTAAGAATGACGCTGGCCAAGCCATCACCGTCCGGCAAGCGCTATCGGTCGATGATAACCAATTTCTTTTGGCCAGAATTAGATAATATGAATACCGACGAGCTGTTCTTCCAACAGGATGGCGGTACATGACGTGCGATTTGACCCCGTTAAGTTGACCCAGTAATTTTATTAATAGATAACCCCATTTTCTTTATCTCATTAACTGTATACTCAAGCCCCCAAATTGTGTCAACAAACCTCATCCCTTATACCTATTTATATTTTGATTAATCTAGGTATACATATGTATGTATGAATAATAATTTCAATTCAAGGAAATAGGTACCATCAGAAAATATTAACTATCAAAAGAAACAACCGGAAAGAAAAAAAAAAACGATACACCAACAATACCCCGATAGTGAATGTCCCTCAACCAACAACAAAGCCTTGTAAATCGTAAATCAACAAAACAATGCCTTATTATAGAGAAAGCGAGTTGGGCTAAATTAACTAAGCAAACACTACAATGAATTCTGAATTCCATGGATAGTTTCTTTACTCTTGCTCAGTACTTAGAAGAGTCAGTTTTCACAAGGAGCAGCAATGAAACCCAACACGGACCTGGTATACACCATATCACCCAGTAACCAAAGACTCCTCTCCAACGCCATCACTGATACCTTCGTCTCCACCATTCAATCTTAATGGGTATTCATAATGATAAGGACTCGGATCCTTGTTGTTTACAAAATGTTATACACATTCAAACACACAGCAAAAACTAACACAAAGTTAAACTTTAAATAAAAAAAAAACCTGTTTGTTCAAGCTAAAGCAACCCAAAAAGAGTAAAAGGCAAGGAAAGGCTTTTTGTTAGATCTGTTTTGTTTTTTTGGGCTGGTTTCTTGTCTTCATCAGGTCTTTTTTTATGTCCTTTATTACGGTTTTCCAAACAAAAGCGAATAAATCATAGACAAAATGTACATAACTACGTACCTACTACGAGTATAACCTAACTACATACATTTATAGGGAAGGGACAGAATCCTTGCGGCAAAAATCGTTTCATCTTTCTTGCACAATCTGTTTTTAAAGGATGTAGCTTCATGTTCATGAGTATGTGTGTACTTAATGGATATTTGCTTTATGAATGCGGATAGGACAGACAACTCTATTTGGCAACTTATGTCTGAATAGTTGTTGTATAATTTCGAAGAAGCTTTACCTTCTCTGTGCCCCCTTAGAAAATACATACCCCCACCTTAACAGCCAAAAAACCAAAGAAGCTGCTGTTCATTGGTGCATAATTCTGGAATTGAAATTCCCTCCATATCGCATCGCTAATGCTTGCTCCATGATGGTACTCAATTATGCATTCTAGGCGCACACAATTTCCACAAACCCAAACCAATGTATCTACATATGTACATACTTGGCCCGTATTCTACAACCGACAAAACCACATAATATCCCAATTGAGCAAATAATAAAAATTTCGAAGTCACATTATAGCGATACACCACTACCACTTCCTTAGCAGCCGCTGTGTTCCCTCGTTTCATGTGTCGAAGCAATATGGTAACGCCTTAAGATTTATAGATTCCATGCTTCCACCTATGATCCCAACATGGTTTTGGCTTCGATTAACCATAATGATGAAGATGAAGGAGCACAAGCAAGAAAGAAGCCGCCTATAGAAATTTCACTCCTGTATGTGACAGTTCAAATCGAGAAAAAAAAGAACATTCTGCTGAATTTGTGCTGAATAACTGACAGCGACATACATTTAACGTGGCACTTGTGTCATTCGTTCGAACTGGAATAATTGCCCGAGTGTCGTACAAAATATTTTGACTTTGAATATAAATGCTAGTGTTTTTGGAAGTTTAACATGGTTGAAGAAGGAATATTCCTTTGATGGGATATAACAGTCAAATGACTTTGGAAATTGAAATACATATCTTCCATCACATTGCAAACGTTTACTTTATGACAATGCTTAGTTATACATTCTTGGTGCAGCCATTATCAACAAACTTTACCTATTCTATAGCCTAGAACAGTGGCGTAGCGTACCATCTCGGCGCCCGGGGCGGGAGACCCATTTTGCCGCCCCCATTCAATACTAAATTAAAATTAAATTTCGAGACATCATTTTACAGGCAATGAAGTATATTTTATTCAAAGTAAAATAGAATTAGCGGTTTCATAAACGGATTCTACGGGCCTTACATATGAGGCTCGTTAGACAAAGCTGCATCTGCGGATTCATCTCCATGCACGCGTTTTTTCCTGCGAATTCTTCTCGTTCTTAGTTCGATTCCGAGTTTTTTCCAAAGAGTCTTAGAAAAGTCGATTGCGGCTTGGACGAAAAGGTCTCTGCTCTCCACTAGGAGAGCTTTTAAAGCAGAGTTTCTGAGCACACTCATTCACACTCAGTCCACATTGCTGCAGGTAAATCTATGCGTCATCTTCTTCAGGTAGCTCTGCAGCTCAAAAGCCAAGAAAAGTGAGGAAGTTGAATGACTGCATGACTGTCAGAAGAAGACTGGCTACCGATCCGTCAATTCTTCCAGTACCTCAAGAACTTCCACAAACGTATTTTTAAGCGTCTTTACAGCTTCACGAGGTTCACTTTTTCTGTAGGCTTGTGACTAGATGCTTGAGGTACTTCTGGTGAGTCGACTTCGTCTTGACCCTGCTCTGTGGTGGGACCAGAACGACTTCCAACTTCGACGGCAGGCACGTCTTCTTCTTCTGCCTGTAAAATAAGTTATGCATTCCCATGAATATTGGCCGGAAGACAATTCTAGGCCACTCACGATTGTAGATGGAGGAATTTTACTTACATTGAAATCACTTCCGCTGCTGCTGGATGCCGCCCAAGACGTTAACGTAGCTTTTGAACCAGAACTTGAACTGAAATATTTCGCGTCTTCGCGTCTGCTTCTTTCTTAGCCTTTTTCTTGCGGTATTCCGCGCCGCTTCCTTTAACTCTTTTCATTTTGAAAAACTAGTTCAAAGGTTGAGTGAAGTACTAAGTGTTTAGTTTTAGAAGATTCAACAGTATTTAAACTATAAACAACACAATTGAAATAACTTTCTGTGATGCGGGAGGGAGCAAAAACATTAAGCTGGCTGAGACTATAATAACGTTTCCGTCGAATCCTAGTTATCTTATCATATCTCGCTCGCATATGCATATCATATGTTTCGGAACACTCCCTTTCAGTTTCGCGAGAGTTTCGGAACGTTTTGTTTTAGTTTCGCGATCAGCGCGACAATGCGGAATGGACACTTACGGCCCTACTCACCGTCTACAAATTCACGAAAATCACCGGCGATATTTTGCCGACCCACTAAACCTGCCGCCCGGGGCGGACCGCCCCCACCGCCCCCCCCTACGCTACGCCACTGGCCTAGAATGCTATATATTATCCCTTATTCAGCGTATAAAACAAATTTCAGAATTACTCAACGTATAACAGTTCCTCAGTAAATTTGTTATTCATTTGGATTGAAATAAATACACTGCACCTGCGACCTCTACACTATTTTGGCTTTGGCAGATGTTGCGAAACATAAAAGAAGAAGAACAAGCCCAAAATCTCGTTCGTTTCAGAAAAAGAACATTCTGTTGAATTCCTGCTGACAGCGACAAATTTTTCCCGTGGCAAATGCATTATGTCATTCCATCTCCATCGAATTGGAATAATTGGCAAAGTGTGGTAAAAGAAATGTTTTCAGGGAGTACAGTACCTACAGAAATTTCATTGATTACCATCTTTTCGTATCGGGCGACAAATCAAATGACTAAACTTCAAACAACAAAAGACTCAGCTATGGATGTTTCGTGTAAGAAGTAGTTATGTTTTTTCCTCAAATCGTTGGATGTTGATTTAATTTATTTGCCATAAATTTATAATCGAATCAATAAATCAGTCAAGGGAATTGGGGTCTGTTGATGTATAATATACACCTTCTTTTTGTGTATGTGTATGCAATGTTGGAGATATACACACACACTAACAATTTATCGTAATTTACGAGGATGTTATATAATATAAATGTGGAGATTAAATAAAGGATCTTTTGGTGTGATGGCAATGGGGGTAATGTTCCTTCTTCGTTTTGGCATTTGGGAGTTTTGCGTGTGAATTATTACACTGACGTGTAAAACACGTTAAACGATGAGTTAACCTCAGTAGTCAAAATGATGGATTACACATTTTATAACATCTGCTGACATAATGGTGTGCAATTGAAAGTAGTTTAGAATTCTCTATACGATAACATAACTCATTCGTATTTGTTACGGTAAGTTGTCTTAAGAGTTATATAATACCCAGCATTAAACCACAAGATAATTTAAAACAGATAAATTAGACTACGTGTCCTTTAATTACACATTTAAAAACTTGAGAGATAATGCAATGAGCTTAAATTGTGAAAGGACATTATTGAGAGTTATTCATGTGAAGCGAAGTTTAATTAAAATTTATTAAGGTTTACTTTGTTAAGAATTATTAAGGGGGTTTTGCAGTTTAAGAACTTTAAAGTACATACATTTTTCGGCCCAATCATAAGGATTTGTGCGCTGGACTGTCAAGTCGATTCTCAGCAGCCCTAAAGAACAAGAGTTTGTTCAGGTATACTTACTTCTTCTTGCGAGGAAGTAACAAACCCACCAAAAGTATCTTTTTCACGAAAAGTGCTTCTCAACATAACCATTTGCATTCGATAGAAAAATTGTTAGTACTATTTTCCATTCCTGTTGAAAACACGCATACAGTTAAAGGTTATTAGTCTATATGGACGCTCGTGACAATTTCATAAAATGAAACAAAACAAACAAAAATAGTATTAATGGACATGACATTTGCTTTATTGAAAATATAATTTCTTGTCATTAGTGTTAAAAGCTGCTTTTAGTCTTGCTAAAAAAAAAACAAAGCGGAAAGTCTAATTAATGACCATTTTATGAAGAAGTCGCTGAAGTCGTACATCGGCAACTACAATATATCCAAATTATATTGTGAATTCCAAAATATATATATTGAGTGCAAATCATCTGTCAGCTGTCAATTTAAGTGTCGCTAGAAAAGGTATTCGTAGTAAGTAAAAAACCAAACTCCTATAGAAAGTATCCCTCACATACACTTGATTAACGTCATCATTTGCTACTGAGGTTCAGCAAGAAGTAGGAAAAACATTAATGGCTGAGACATTCGACGTGTGCTTTGCGAGCATGATTTTAACGGGCAAGTAGCTCGTCAAAGGTCCCTTATCAACAAGAAAAATCAGAGAAACCGACTTGCTTTTGCTAAGGAGCATGTTCTCAAATACTCCGACTATTAAGATAGTGTTATTTTTGGGTACGAATTTAAGTTCAATATTTTTGACTCTTTTGGGATGTCCTATGTCAGGCGGAAGACAAATACAGAGCTTAAGCCAGAGAATCTGAAAGCAACTATAAAACATGGCGGCGGAAACGTTATAGACTTGAAAAATGCACTTATAAAAGAATAGCTTAAAACTTACCATTGAATTCAAAAAGAAGCTTGTTAATTCCGTACCAAAAAGACTGCAGGCTATCAAAAACGCCAAAGGAAACCAAACCAAGTAAGTATTAAATCGGAGGCGGCGAGAATGGATTTGGCTGTTATTGAGAACAAGAAGAAATATGTATATGCTATCATCGAGAAAGGACTCGCAATATGGTCGACTTGAGCAAAATGTCACGATGGATAGGTACAACTTCGAAGTCGTCAAGGACTTTGTCTACCTGGGCTCTACTACTACCTCGCAAAATGACATCAGTGCAGATATTGGACGAATAATCACTCTCGCCATCCGCTGTTTCTTCGGACTCTCTCAAAGAAACAAGGAGACCTTATAAAAGGCCCTAATCATCTCTAATCAAGGCAGAAGCTTGTACATTGTCAAGTTCTTTTCTACGAATAAAAGGAAACTATCGACTTTTAAAATTCCCCTAATTGAAGGGACCCAACTCAATCAATCTCTGATCACGCTAAATATCTTGGCGTGATCCTGGATAAGAAATTGAACAGGAGTCTCAACATTAAGGATAGAACAAATAAAGCCATGTTCGCTTTCTACTCCTACAAGAGAATATTTGGTAAAACTTGGGGACCAAGCCCTAAAATTATCAAGTGGATGAATACGGCCATAGTCAGACCCGTACTGACATACGGTAACGTAGTCTGGTGGAATGCACTAGAAAAACCTACCAACCTTAAAATTATGACCAAGATACAAAGAATGGCATGTATTGGAATCACTGGGGCAATGAGGTCCACCCCCACAAGTAGCACAAAATGGTATAATTTCGGTATCACATTTCTTAATTCATACTTTATTCCTTCTTTATTAGGTATGTCAATTTATGCCTACTTAATTCCATCTTAATATGATCTTTATTAGGTATTTTTTTATTTATCTTCTTATTTCCTTCTATCGGACCGCCCACTTGCGCCTTTTCTCTACTTAATGCGAACTTAAATCCGTCTTAAAGAAAATGTCAGATACCGATTTAGAATTCTTAAAGACTTCGTTAAGTAATTCTGTGCTACTTGTGCCGACAGCGGGGATGGAAGCCATACTCAATCTAAAACCCCTAAATCTATTTACACAAGAATCGGCAGCCAATAGCGCACTTCGACTTAGCCAGACGTGTAACTGGCGACATAGTGCGATAGGTCATGCGCAGATTTTACAGAAATACATAGGAAATAGGGTATGTACTGACTACATAACACCCCGCTTAGACTTTTACAAGCCGTTCAAGACCGCCTTTCCTAGCAGAGAGGACTGGCAAATCAACGAGCCATCTACCTGCGAATCGATTATATCTATATATACCGACGGACGGTTCGAAGATGGAAACTGGTGTTGGTGCAGGATTCTTTTCAGAAACCCTTGGATTATCCAGCTCAATTAGACTTCCTGATTACAATAGTGTCTTTCAAGCTGAGGTCCTGGCAGTGAAGAAAGCTGCTAAACAAGTCTCAATGATGGCAATACCACAAGCTGATATCACCTTTTTCATTGATAGCCAAGCGGCAATAAAAGCGATTTCTGCCATTGAAATCAAATCGAAGCTTGTAACTTGCTGTTGCGGAGAGGTTAGGGTTCTTTGTACACAGCACAACATTAGACTCTGCTGGGTTCCTGGTCATAGTGGTGTCCCAGGAAATGAAAGCGCTGACGAGCTGGCAAGAATAGGATCAACACTTGATCCTAATCAAGCAGACAAAACAGTTCAAACACCACCCTGTAATCTTAAATAGGTAATCAAGAGTAAAATTCTAGCCCTAGCAAACAAGAGATGTAACTCTCTCGATTCCTGTCTTACAACCAGAAAATCCTAGTTCCAGTAAACAAAAGACCGAAGTTGTCATCCAACTGAATAAAAAGTCTCTCTCTCTCTTCTCGTGAGCATTATCACAGGTCACAACTAACTTGGTTACCACAAGAAAAAGATGAAATTCAGTATGGACAACTTATGCAGAGGATGCGGTGACGAAGAGATACCTTAGGACACTCCTCATTACCTGTGTCACTGCCCTGCGCAATATCATCTAAGAAACAGACATCTAGGGAGGCACTTCTTCAACGACTTGGAGGAGCTCTCTGACATTCCAAGCAAAATCATGTTAAAATTCGTTAATGATACCAAATGGCTTGAGAATTCCTGATCTATGAAAACCGCCTTCAACTACAGTACGACAATGTAGTACGAACGAAAACGACAACGACGCACGTGTTCCTTGTGAGAGCAGCATCAATGAAGAATGGGCACCTCGCCTATACACCTGCGGTTGCCACTCCTACGTTGAGCACGAGCATCAGTGGGTCGATGGGGCCACATCTACCTAAGATTGATAAAATCCTCTTTCGTATGGAAACCAGCCTCTTCGACTTAACTGACGACCAGACAAACGAATATAGGTATACACCAAACACTGACTTTTCAAACTCATCTACCAGGCGTTGCAAGGAGCCACATGCTCCTACGGGCCTGGTGGGAGGAATGATTGCTCAAGTGGAGATAAAGGAAAGGAATACCCCCGAGAAGGCGTATACCTCTCTCTAGCCAGGCTATTATGTGACATTAGAAATTTCAATACTTTTGAAATACCCTCTGACATTTCCGGCTAAAGCTTGCTGTATCCCATCTATACCCTTAATGGGCTTGATCGACATAGGATTACCATAGGTTTCAATACAAGTGGTCACAAACCCTAGGGTATCACAACGGATCTACATTGATCTAAGTGTGACGGTAACAAGGCTAACTGTCAGCCCACTAACCTAACCTAACCTAAATGGTAAGGATTCTTGTTTTCAAATCCCGAATTTCACTTGATTTCTTCGGAATAACCCTGGATTTTGACAAACGGCTTTTTTATTCGAAAAAAGCATCACAGGTTAAAAAATTCAAAAATTGTCATGTCCAAAAACTCAGAACAATACTTTTTGTTATGTAACAACATTATGTTCGTGATGTGTTCCACAACCCAAGGGTACAAGAAACGTATTGGACTTACCAAAACTAAGGGTGAAGATGAGTTTTTTTTTTGTTGGGTCATTGTGCTATGTATGGCTGCTGCTATCCAGTCATAAATAAAAAGGTTTCCGCCAAATGCTATTTGATCCCCTTTGGTAAACTGCTGCTTACTAAGCGAATCATGCAGAACTATGCAACAAAATCCTTACAACATGTTGGATTAAAGTGTCACCTTTTATGCAAATAGGTACCTTTACTTATTTTCAGTCTTATAAATATCAGTATAAAAATTAAAATTCATCTTATGTGAAATCTTCAACAAAGACGTCCTTTATCCTGTCTGGGGCTTGTGCATTTCAAATCCTTGACGTAAATTCTAACTCAAAGGTTAAATATCTTTATGGCTTAGTTTAAAAAAAAAGAGGCACATAGAGCCTTTGAAACCTTTGCCAATGTCTCTCTATTTTTTTGAAATTATATTCACGAAAATAAATATTTGGCTTAATGAAAACGATATCTTATGTTAAAACTACCAAAAAAGTTGAAAGAATTGAAAAAAAAAATATACACCCAAAAGTATGCTGCATTCAAAAGAAATTCCACTAAAATTCCATTGGAGTGTTCATAATCACTCTATAAGAATCCACAGAATGAACAGAAGAATTAAAAAAAAAAAAACGACTCAAATATATTTCACGAGCTAAAAAGGAAAGAAATCAAAGACTTGAGACACAGTGGAATAGAAAACTTATTTTTTTTTTATTTTAGTTCATTATTCCATGGAACGTTTAATTAAATAAACTTCCAACCTAAGAGTAACTAAGAAAAAGAAGAAGTTGGAAAATACGTTCCTAAAGCCATCAACTAGAAGATAAATAAAGTTTTCAGTAATTTCTTTCGATTAGAGAGCAAAACATTTGTGGACTCATGCTAAAAAAAAAAAGTTAGGAAAGAAAAAATAAAATCCTATGGAGCGAAAGGATTATTTTATCCTTTAGAAAACTTTGTTACTTTGTACATTTCACACATACACACACACATCCATATGGGGCTCCAAAAACTCTCCTAACTCTCTGTTTAATGTGCACTATGCAATCTTTGTGTTCATTGTTAGAGAAGACGTGAAATCCCTTTATTCAGAATGAGATGTGGATATAAGGACCAAGATCCCAAGACCTCATCTCGTAACATTGTAATCTAAATTCTGGAGAAGAAAGTTCTTCATAAAGACCAAGCACCAAGGATATGCTAGGATATTTTTATATGTATCTGTATAACATATACTTTTGTGCAAGTCTTATGATGTGATGATGGAGTCATTAAAATTAAGATATGCTAATGTGCGGGCTTATGAAGTGAATGGGAGATCACGCGATATGCGGGATCCTATAGAGTAAACTCTTTGCTGAAGCGCTTAAATCAATTTAGAATTTAACCGGTTTGAGGAAAATTGCCAAAATTTATTTTAACGAAGTAAAAGATTTCTTTTGATGAAGTTTTATAACCTTTGACAGTTATCTTTGTATTTACCCTTGATGATGACGATGTCGTTTTGTCACAAAAGCAAGTGAAATATAATACGAAATTAAAATCTAATTGCTCGACAGTGTCTTGAGAGAAGTATTTACTGAGTTTAGATCAACAAAGCATTAGCTTTTCCTGCAAAAATGCATATACATAAATGTTGGAGACAATTTGATGGACATTTTAAATTTCGGTGTTAACTTCAAAAATAGGAATGTTTTTGTATAGTTGGGATATTAATTTTGGAAGGATGTCAGATGGCAGAAGCCAGAATACCTACTCGTATGTTTTATCGGACAACTTGGTAACGATTGTTCTTCTTTTTGAAAATCCAGAGAAATGAAAAGCTTTGGTCGAAAGGAAGGCAGGTCTAATCATCCTCTCATTAGCGTCTTTCGACATTTGTTGAAAGCAATCTGCCTTGGTTTGGAACGTTAGCTAAATTGTACTAGTTGTCTTTAAAGTCAAATCGGCGCTGTGGTATGATGTAAAGTACTATTCATTTTTTATCACCTCCACTTCTTAAGCTTAAAGTTGATCAAAAGATGATTAACCTGGGATTTCACGATGTCTCCTTGTATACTTGGTCTATATACCTAGTTTGGACTAATAATCAGAGCGCGAGAATTAATAAAATATAACAGAGTTAAAAGGACATAAGTTTTAAGTTTTGGTTATAAAATTAGATGAAAAAATACCCTCGGGTAAGATTAAGCAACATATTCCACATTTTTGAGGTGCAGCTTAAGAAAATCTCTGAAGAAATTCGTTGAAGTTTGGTTCAAAGATAAACTGATTTATATTGCATTCTTAGTACAAGTATCACGATGAAATCCTTTTGTGGTAGGGATTCCATGAGCTATTTTATTGGAACACTTGAAAACTATTTTTCAAGTATTTAGGAAAAAATTCTTTCTGTTAATGTTTCCTAGGCAACGATAACATAAATACTTCGATTTTTTGGGAAAATCAAATATGTGATCTTTCTGACATTCCACCGAAAGTTGTCAATAGTGGAAATACTGAAATGGAAAGCTATTTAGCTTCTTAGATTCAATTGCCATACACCTACAACATTGAGCTTAAAAAAATTACCCATTTTTTTATGGAGAAGTCTGTCAAGTTCAAAAAATAATCAGCTTGTCATACGTCTTGGTTTAAGTTTTACATGGATTTAAAAGATCATTTA
Source organism: Chrysotoxum bicinctum (assembly GCA_911387755.1). Lineage (NCBI taxonomy): Eukaryota > Metazoa > Arthropoda > Insecta > Diptera > Syrphidae > Chrysotoxum > Chrysotoxum bicinctum. The sequence goes on from OU426990.1 coordinate 79,147,553, forward strand.
TGAATAAAGGAAATAGACTCGGTGACATACTACAACCTTAAGGAACACCAGCACTAATTATGGGAATTTCAGAAATGAAAAAATATGTGGTCAGAAATTCTGCAAAATTACGAAAAAGATACATATGTATGTATGTTCCATGAAATAAAACTACACAATATAAGCCAATACAATTAAGTAGTACACGGATGGTTCGAGAACGACAAAAGGTACTAGTGCAGGAATTTTTGGGCCTAAAACCAAACTTTCAATACCAATGGGACAATCCACTAGCATTTTCCAGGTAAAAGTCCATGTCATAGCGGAATGTGCAGGTCGAAATCTCGAAAAGAATTACCAAAACCAAAACATTGCCATTATGTTAGATAGTCAAGCCGCACTCAAAGCACTAAGCTCCTACGCCATCACGTCTAAGTTGGTGTGGAAATGTGATGGAAGAGTAAACTTACTTGGTAAAAAACATAATATATCACTTAACTGGATACCTGGACACGTTGCTGTCAATTGAAATGAGGAGGCAGACAATATAATAGGCGCAAGTACTCCTTTAATGGGGCTTAAGCCCTTCTGCGGACTAAGATAAAACAGAATTAAGAACGAAATCAAAACAGAGGAGGACGCTAAAAGATACTGGAAAAAACGGCTAAAGCTAAGTCAGTCTAAATAACATTGGAATAAGTAGTAGGTCTCCTCATTGGCCATTGTAAATTGAAAAGACACTAGAGAGAAATTTTGTTCACGATAGCCCCCATAAACTTGGAGGAGGATCTGTAGGGTTAGCAACTCACCTAGCTCTGGATGGGGCACAATAGATCCTTATATCGCAGTGCAGTTACCGCGTTTCGATGTTTAAGGGACGAACTTGTACCTTAAAAGCAATGCAACTCTCGAAGTTGTGAAGGAGAAATTTCGGTAATTGGCCTTCGCTACCATGCGTCTTGACACGTTGACACCTTAGTCTAGGCTCACAAGTCAACCACTTTAAACGGGCCCGAGACCAACATTTGAGATGCTATTGCCGGGATAACACTGCGAGTCATCATACACAGTTTGAAGCCGAAGCGACCATTATTAAGCCAGAATTTAAAACTCATACCGTTTTTTTTTAATTTGTTTAAATTTATTTTCCTATCCTTCTTATCTGGTCAACCTATAATGTCCGATCGACGGAAATGATCGGATCATTTTCGTAATCGATTGTTGAACGATTCGATCATTTGAAATAAACGATTCACACAGCTCTACAGAGCCGCAACACGGCTATTATCACAGACAGTCATCCATTAATTCTAGCATATAACCCTTCAATCTTTAAAACGTTTTAGAATAAGATATATTTTTGTTTTTTTCATATCGGTGTTCTGTTCACTAGTTTATCAAAAACATAAATTGTTTATAAATACCCGGTGCCCAGGTACTGATATTAGGTCCCTATTAAGTTAACATTTGTCCACCGGAATACGGCTATTCTCGCAGACAATGGCTGTTAAAGCCATTGATTCTAGTACATTATCCTTCAGAATTGGAACTTGTTAGCTTCAACATTAACCACAATGTCACTCTCATCTGGGTTCCGGGTCATTGTGCCATTAATCGGAATGAACGAGCGGACGAGCTGGCCAGGCAAGTATCAGCCCTTCATAACTCTCTTGGGGAAAGAGCCGACATTCCGCTCGGAGTTATGAGCGATTACTTAGCTTCGTTACTACAATTCTTGAAAATTTCTACCATTTTGTAAAAATAATAAATTACTTAAGAACCACACCAGATCTCATTTATAAAGATATGTCTTAATTTTGTTCCGCTTGATCACATGATTCATAGAGTCCACCTTAACGCTCTTTAAAGATGTTTGGTTTCTAAAGAATATCTTCTAACTTTGGGTTACATAGTACCTATGACCTCCTATTTCCTATTTCATTTCAGGATATGCCCATAAGCACATCTGAAGGACATAAAAATCATCTCCCTTTTAAATTCGCATAAATGCAAACGTATGTGAAGATATTTGTATATGAATTTGCGTATTTATAATGTGGATTTCCTTTTATATGTGAAGTTTCTGGTTCATTTTGCAATATGTTCCACTATTTCATTTTCTATGTCTGTTGTGTCCTCATTGCATCGCTTGTCCTTTTTTATAAGTTTCATTTTTTTTGTGTTAGTACCGCCACTAAGCCGCCGCTGCTTATGTGCATATATGAGGATTTGTTTAAAAAAAAATATATAACTGAGTGACTAGACAAATATTTTTGTTGTTTGAAGAACGTATAACGCCTGGCAGGAATGTTGTGGGCATTTTGCATGACTGATTACAAATATGCTACATCGGATTTAGAAAATTCCATGACTCTGTACTTCAACAAATACAAAATACAAAAAAAAACTTTGAAAATAAAGCAAGCAAAAAAGCGTTGGTGAAATATACATAAATTTGAAATTCCGATTGAATAGATGCACACAACACATCACAGAGGAAGTGAATATGAATAGAACTTTGTTTAGATAAATGAAAAAAAAAAAAAAAAAAACTATTATTTATTTTTGTTCACTAGGCGATAGGTGGATTTCAATTATACGTGTGAATTTGATTGAAATTTTTCACCCAAAGGCAAAGTGCTGGACGATTAGTTTAATGACTATTTGGGGACATCGGGTTAGGGTCATCTGAATGCTGATTGAATTGCAAAGGTTTTTTTCTTTTGTTGTTGGATGGAATGATGAGCTTATAGGATTTGATTATTTTGGAAAATATTTCTAAAGAACATTCGGATTGAAAAGGGGAAAAGTGTTAAAGCCATTTGTTTAAAACCACACGAAATCATAGGATACCGGAACATTCAAAATACACTCATGTATGTGCATATACGAGTACCTATGCATATAGAAAATTCATTTTGGGTTGATTTGGCAGCTGCCTTTAAAACTGTTCTGTAGATAATTAATTATGAGAAGTAATTTACGTTCAACTCAAAGTTAATGAAATCAGGTGGACAGCGGAATGCTAACGTGGATAATGTCCTTGACTTCTAACTCACTTACACAACATTGAAAAGTTCTACCACTCAAATATATAAAAATAAGGAAACTAAGTAAATTGATTTGAGGACAAAAAAGCGAAAACTGAAAATACATTCAGATTCAGAATACGTTCCATTTTTTCCAATTCAAATTGGCCCTTTTTTCTACAAAAAATGTTATATACTCTTTCTTCAAGTGCCTGCTTTTTTCACATACAAATCATATATGATAGGTCGAAAAACTGTTGTGAGTTAACTAGTTGTAAGAGATCAAATTTCATCTTGTTCAATCTTGAAACACCCTAATATAAGGTGGTGCAAAAGTAGTCATACTATCGGAAGATGATATGATTTTTGGAGATTGCGGCAAATGTCAATAATTCTAGTTTCACATTCATGGCCTAAAAAAAGATACAAAATACACTTCAAAAAGAAATGAATCGCTTTCGAAAGTGTCAGTTTTTTGCTGCGGATTAATTCGTCGGTGGGGTTGGATTGAACATAGGTTGACAAATTTTACGCCACCTCGTAAAGGCATTTTCAACTGGAGCGGGTAGATTTCGGCAGCCAGTAGCTGCCATGTTAGCTTGAGACCTCTGTCAAATCTGTTGTTTATTATTCAGTTATTGATACTAAACCACCACGGTAAGTTACACGAGTGAACATAACATCAAAATGAGTGTTCCTTGTGCAAACGTTCCGCCCATTTTACGGTAGACGTGGTGGTCTTTCACAGTCGACTCTTCAACATTCGGTGGTCAAATTTTAGACGACCGGTTTAGAGTAATCAATCAGAAGATCGGAGGAGAACATCGCTGCAGTATGTGAGCGATACAGAACGATGATAACCAATTTCTTAAGACCCAAATTGGACTATATAGACCGAAATGACAAGAGAATGACAGATGACAGGAGGACGGCCTAGCGCTGGGTTATATATCAGATATTGTTGTCACGAATGACATTCTGTATGAACGAACGATTTGAATATAGGAATATCTCTCGGAGAAGTGACGTGAAATGGCAGCTAAGATCATGCGATTTGATCCCGCTAGACTTTTTACAGTGTGGCTTCGTCAAGTCGCAGGTTTATGCGAATAAACGCTAATCGACCGAAACTTTTAAGTTGAACATAACACAGGCCATCAGTCAAATTCAGCCAGATCTATGCAGAAGAGTATTTTAAGTGTCTTTTTGGTGTTAATCATGCCGAGCAAGTCAACCATTCAGCGTAAATATCTAATTTTGGAAATTTGCATACTCTAGAAGATAAAGTAAAAACTGGACACCAAGCAAGCCAATGTACGCTGGAAAAGATCAATGCGGTGCGGGAGAGATTTGTTGAATGTCCGGGTACCTCTAATTGACGGTGTGCACAAGAATTGGGAATGTAACCGTCATGTTTTCTCAAAATTCTCAAAAATTCAACTGACACAAATGTTGCAATGAAATGACCATCAATGCCATGAGACTGGAGTGCTCGAGTTTTGCAGCTGACTATAGACGACAGTTTGGCAAACAAATCATTATGAACGACGAAGCATATTTCGACTTGGTTTGCTTTGTTAATAAACAGAATAGAAATTGGGGCACTGAAAATCTTCGATTGATACATCAAAGACCACTATACATTCGTGAAGTAGCTGAGTGGTGCGCCATTTTGGGGCCATTTTTTCTTTGAGTCAATGCTGTAACAGGTACTGGTGACCGCTTTCGGGACATATTGGAACACTTTCCTGTGGTTGCAACAAGGTGGTGCGACATCACATAATACGTGCTACGATGCGAATCTTCCGAGACATTTTTCCCGTTCGAATAATGTCAAACAGTGGTGGTTATATCAACTGGCCCCCACGGTCCCCTGATTTGAAGCCTCACGATTTCTTCGTATGGGAATACTTGGAGGAAAAGGTGTAGATAAACAAATCAACCATAACCTCGATGCTTAAGGACAACATTTCAAACAAAAATGGCTAAAATTAAAACAGAAGGCTGTGAAATTGTCGCTTTTGCGCCATTGCCAGTTGCGCCTACTTTACCGACATTGTATTTCATTTCAGTAGTATTGAAAGCGATGCCTCACTTTCAACTCACTGCTCAACGCGAAGAAGCAAGAGAAGAAGATGCTTGAAAATAGAAGAAAAATTACTGAGAAGTGGGTCTTCCTCGCATGATATTCCTCACAAAGAGTGATTACCTAGTGATTTTTTTTTTCATTACAACTTAAATGTATTTAACTTTTTTTTCAATAAGGTTTGGTAGTTATTTCGAGTAAAGCGTGCTTGTATTTTTTGGAAGATATTAAAGAAGATTTTACACTCCACAATAATAACTTTTTACCTCAAATACTGAAGCTTGTCGCTAATCTTAGGTTTAGGTACAGCGGAAGGTTCAAACTATAAGAGCATTGCTTTTGCAGTCAACCCACACCTTCTCGAAGATAATAAAAGAAACGCAACAAAAACGATAAATTCAATTAAATAACTTAATAAAGTTCAACTGATGTATAAAAGAAACTCAAATATAACTTTGTAAAATAATTATTTATATTTTGTGCGGATCCGCCAACAATGCGTCACTTACACAGCTATCACTTTCAAATCAATGACATTTTGATAGAAAAATCTTTTGCTTTGCTTTGGTCGGATGGAAAGCGATTCGCTTTTGTGGATAGGAAATACAAAGCCGCCATTTTTTTGCTTATTGTATTAATTTAGTACTCTTAAACTAGTCTTATTGAAACAACTGCATTTTCAACATTTTTCGTGAGAAGTTTTTAAAAATCCTTATTTACTATTTACGTTTTTTTTTTTAATCTTAAAACTCCTAAATCTCAAACTAGAGCAGTCCCACAAATAAGAAATAGCTAAGTACTTCATAACGTTTTTAGTGTTTTTTTTTGTTTTGAAGAATTCGCACTTAATTATTTAAGTAATGTATGCTCAAAACACTTAACTGCAATTTTTTGGCCATTAAACTATTTACCAAATTATTCTTAATAATACAGCGAATGCAGAAACCCGTTCTTCCCTACTAAAATTAAGAGGTCTGCATTCAAGCATTACCCTATGGGTGGGGAAGTTTATTTCCTTCCTTTTAATTCATTCCAACTACTCGTAGTTAAGTGCAATTAAAGTTGTGTTTAAAATAGCATATGGGATCTTACACGATTTTCACGACTTTATGAATTTAAATAGTGTTTTCAATTTCCATATGTTTTTACTTTTTACAGTATCTTTAAGGGTTTATACATTTTAATGCTTTTTAAGAATTTCAGTTGTTTCAAAAGTTAAGCTTTTCAAGTTTAAAATGTGTTTTGCTCAACTCAAACAAAATATTTTCACATAATTGTTTTTGTTTTAAAATATTAAGTTTGTTTGATCTTGAGATGTTGCTTCACAAAATCCAGAAAACTTTTATATGTATAATAAAAAATATTTTGTGTATCTATGAAAGAGGATATTTCTGTACCTTTTAAGTCATTAGAAGAATAAGAGTCCATCACAGTAATCATTGTTTTTGGAATTCTGAAAGTAATAAAAAAAATAAAATGCTTAGAAAAATGTCATATTTCTTTGAATTTTAATTAAAAATAAAATCTTCGACGGGGTTGTAAGGACTTTCTCTTATGTTCAAGAGGTTAAGAGTTTTACGAACTCTGTTTACATATAAGAACATTAATATTATTGGAAAAACTTTCTTTAGTGATTTCTAAGCTACCTAAGGAGTCCCACAAGGCAACCACTTAGGTCCTCTTCTTTTTTTCTTACTATTAATGATAGTCATCAAATATTCCCATATAACACTAAGCCGACGATACCAAGTTTTTCAACACCATTGCTTCCATATATGATTCTACTCTTCTTCAACTTGATTTTGACAGTTTCTCTGGTTGTAAGTCAAAAATTTTTTAGTGCTAAATATTGCAAAAAGCCAATCAATAAATCAATAACTTTTTTACGAAAACTAATCCAATCTTCGTCCCGTCTCTTCCTTCTCTCTTATCAACCCATATCCAACGTCAATTTTGGTGTTTTATGTGAAAGAGACCTAACTTTCGCACACTAGGATTATTGACACAATGGTCCAAAGAATTATCTGAGCCCAACGTGGCCCGATCCCTTTACATACATTTGTGCGCACCCTTCTTGAATACGTCTGTCAATTATGGTTGCCTAGCCTTACCAATAAATTGATTTATCCTCAATCGATAGAACTCAACGTACATAGTTTGCTACGTTTGGCCCTTCGTGGTCTGTCAGGGAATAACCCTCTCATTCTACCTCCATATCGAGACCGACTTCTATTCAAGTTAATGAATACGCTTGGAAAATGATTAGATATAAGCGACAATCTACTACTTTTAGGATTGGTTGACTGGATAACTCTTGACAGTTTCATCTCATGCAACACTAATTTCCGTGATCTGAGAAATCCTCGCCTCTTCTATCTACCCACTCACACTAAGTCTTATGGCTCTAATGAACCTATTACTCGCATTCTACAGAGGATTAATTGTCACATTAACTGTTTCGACATTAACCTCAGTCCCTCCCCCTTTAAAACTCAGTATCCTTTAGCATCGCTCATCCTTCCCTCTAATCCTAGATTTGTATAATAAGAGCTATATTTAGGTAAGATTAAGAATTAGCTTGTGTTAAGCCTGATAAATGGAGGTATTTTTTTGGAAATAATTTTTAATACAAATTCTTAAACAAAAAAAAAATCGGTGTCGTAATTTAAATATATTTTTTAATTCACAATTAAAATTTAATTAAAAAAAATAACCCAAGAATTGTTTTTAAGATATGTATAACCATTATTTTGATTATTTTTTTTTAAATATCTTAAACATTTTTTTATTCTGATATTTATTTATTTATATCTCAGCCAAATCTAAGCTTAAAGAAATGACGATTTTAAGGCCATTTTTTGAAAAAAGGATGTTCAGGGTACTGAGTTTTTTTTAAGGGAATTGAATAAATCTTTATTTTTTTTTTTATTTTCTCTTGGGTACACATTGAAATATAGAAATTAAATTTAATTATTCTTCATAAACATAAAAATTCATGGTAAATAAATATTATTTAGCATTTTATTAAGAGAATATAATATATTATAATTAAATATTTTTTTTTCTAAAAATCAATTTAAAATAAATTATATTCTTTTTAAAAATTTTAAAAATATTTCGCAATGAAATTCGAAGTTCAATATAACTAAAAATTTCTCAGGTTTCTGAATAAAATATCATTTGCCCATTTATTAACCAGGGGACTGAGGCCAAGGGACTGAGGTTTTTCATGGTTTTTGCGCAAAAAAGGTATTAAGGTTTTACTTTAAAAAATAAAAATATATATATAATATTACAGTTTTATTAAACCTATACTATACTTCTAACAAATATGCCTTCTTACATACAAATTTGTTTTGTAAAACCTCACCAGAGGACTTCTTGCACAAATGTCTTTTTCACAATACTAACATAAGAAACAGAATCGATTTGCACCACAATTTTATTGTAAGGAGACTTAATACTTCAAATTGCCAGTGCTGGAAATTCGATCGATATCCTAGTTATTGATTTTTTCGACTGTTTCAATATGCCAGGGGACTGATACAAAAAGCGGGGGACAAAGTTTAATTAAGTTTTTTTGTAATAAAATCAATTACTAAAAAATATTTATCTATTTCGTAGCAAAGATGTGTTATTTTCCGTAGCTTTGGTGCAATTCATCTAAGTATGAGACCTGAAATAAGAGAACGGTAATAATTTTTCTTTGCGAAAACGCACTGGGACACGTCAGGGGACTGATAATCAGACATTTTGAAGATTTTTTTGAGCAAAATAAAATAAGGTCACCCTAATAATATTGTTGGGCCAGGTAGATATCAATCAGATTTAATTTTATAAAAAAAAATCAGATTAAATAATTGAACGGATTTTAAACTATTTCTGGGGCCGCCGAAAATTCCATCGTTTGTATAATCACTCTAATATATTAGTACGATAGTTTAAAAATCATTAGGTTTTTCCGAAAAATTGCTTAAGCACATTTGACGAATTTTAAACGAATTTTAAACGAGTCCGTTTCTGTTTATTTATTTTACAATGAAGATAAAACACAAATAAGAATGTTAAATCTCAAGAGTTTTGAGCTTAACCTTCTGGTCGCAAACCATATGAATCTTTTTTTAAATCTATTCTAGTCTGGCTTTATAACAATTGTAGATAATGGAGAGACCAATTTGCAAATATATAAAAAAATAGGCTCACAAAATTATATACACAGCTGCCTTGTAACAAAAGGATAAAAAAATGTTTTTGTTTTTGTCTTCATACAATTTGACTTACTAGCTATTGAGTTGATGATCAAATGATAAACCTGTGGCAGAGATATTACTTTCACATGCTAACGATACTCCATTAAACAAAAAGTCGAAAGAAGTAACAGAAAATTGTCTGGTAAAACTTAAAGTTTGACATTTATCGATGTCAAAAAACGAATAAATTACATAATTGTATATTGAATAAAATAAATAAAATAAAAAGAAAAGGTTCTAAATGGCTAGCCTGTGGTATTTCAAATTTAATTTATGCAAAACTATATATGTAAATACTTTATCTGTCGTATGCAAACATTTTTATGAATCGGCCAAGCTAACTAAATAACTCAAAAATGAATAGAAATATTATATTGAAGAAGCTGTAAATAAGGATTTTTGGTAAAACTGTTTCCTATTTAAAGGTATATCGTACGATTTTCAGTATACATAAATGAAAATCTGAGCAGCCGTTCTTAAGAGTTCTTTATAGTTTTTTGGTAACAACTATACAATTTGATTTTGTAACATTTTTTTTTAATCTTCTATATAGTGTTGAAAGAGTTATAAGTAGACATTTCAAAAATATTGGCCTACCACTTTCCAAGTATCGAGTTTTCAAAAATAATTTTAAATATTTTCCTTATGTGCTCTTTAGACTTTCTAGAAGCTTCTGTATACAAAATTTAATATTAATCGATTCTGTCGATATACAGTAAGTTGTAAAAAATAAAATGAATCGACAACCATTTTGGAAAATCAAAATCCATTTAGAAGTAGGTAGCCTTGATCTAAGTTCATTGATTTTTTTTTGTTTACAAATCTGTCGAAATAGTTTTTGAGGAAAATAAAATTTTGTTTAAGGCCCCAAAATTTTGTATTGCTTTTCTACTAAAAAAAAGTTATCAAAACACGGTAGGTCCTCTTTTTTCATCTCCGTCATCATCTTAACTCCTAGTTTGATCAAAATCTCGATTTCGATTTTTTAACGAAGGCGTTACTGACAGAAGGTATTTGAAATCCTTTGGATGTTTGATGCAATACCATCCGAATTTTTGAATATATTCAGCTCTTTGAATAATCTTGGAACTATAAGTGTCAATTATCTCCGTCGACTATAAGATGGTTTGCACACATTTTTTGGAGCGTTTTAATATAAGAAAACAGCACAGACTTTCACTAGTAAACTTATACCAAAATTGTAGCTTAAGGAATGAACAAATACAATAGAAGCTTGTTAATTTATGTTCCTAATGATGCGTGTTAGAGGGCGCAGGATTTTAATGCGTTTCTTTATGTTATTTTCTTCTAAACCGTCATTTCGTAAGGCGCGCATTATTACACGAAGCCTTTTCTTATTTCTGAGTGTTGTGCCATTTTTTGACAGCTCATTGCGTCATTTGAATTCGTTCTGAGAGTTTGGAAATAAAATTAATTAGAAAAGAAAAATCGTAATAAAAGGCCTACAAAATTTATCGGACACTGCAGAAATTAGTCTTTTTTGATATTTCGTCATGGTCGGCTTATTCAAGCACTATTACATGTTGAAACTAAGTTCATGAATCGAATTTGACAGTTCTTTTTTTTGTTATTTCGGTGTTGGTCTATAAACCAAGCATATATGTATGTATACTCGTATGTATCAAAATATAGAAGCACAAAAAGTATCTCAGATTACACTACACCTCGCAAAACGAAATCAGATGAAGTAGAATTGTAGAAAAACGGACAAGAGAAAAAAGAAACGTCAAATTGATGCATCGAAAATGTTACCCACTCGACACAGGTCAGTTTCTTTTCATCTTATCTTTTCGATTTTTTTCTCTTTTGCACTGTAATTATATTTGAAAAGCCCCACCCGTCTAGATGAATCGTGCAATAGCAGACTTATGATAACTCATTTCACAAAAAAAGATAAACTTGGTTCCTTGCTCCATTTGAATTTATCGGCGGCCATATTGAATTGTGTTTCATCAAAAAGTGCAAAACGAAATGAAGCAAATTCGAAAATTGAAGAAGAAGTAGAAAAAGAAATGTCAAAAATATGCAAGAAATTTTAATCTTTATTTCTGTTTCAGTACCGCTTTCTTTTCCACTTGCTTCGTAGTACCCCTTGGTATAATGGTTAATGCGTTGGACTGTCATGCAGAAGGTCTCGAGTTCGATTCTCAGCCACTGCAAAGAAGTTTTTCAGGGGTGTTCTGCCTCTTGCGAGGAATTGACAAATCCTCTAAGAGTATATATCTTGTCACGGAAAGTGCTGCTCATTAGCCGTTCGGAATCGGCAGAAAATTTTAGGTCCCCTCCGTTCCTGGTAAAACGCACACAGGAATGGTTAAGAGTTGTTAGACACTAGGTCCAGGTTCACTTCGAGCTGTTGCATCACCAAATTTATTTAATTTTAATTTATTTGCAACTCTTGAATCTGTACTAAATATGCGATATTCTTTTAAAACGAAAAAAAAATAATTTATCGGACTGAAAACAATTTAAATATTTATTTCGCTTGTTTTTCTTAATCCTGTCTTATGAACAACGTTAAATTATTTAGTATCTACTTAAATATATTTTACATGCTTTGTGCATACTTAAACTTAAATTCTACATTGAAGTGTAAAGTCCCACAGTGAAAACATTTCTCTTTCATAAAACAACCTTAATTCTTAAAAGATCAACATTTCACAACCAGCTTTAATGCCAATAAACTTAAAAATTTAAGCCCCAACTGGAATAAGTTGTCTTTTCATAACAAAAGTTTAACGACATAATTTAATCGGGTTTGCAAGTACCAACTCTACAGTGTACACACCTACTTGTTTTAAGTACTCGCTAACTTCATTACTTTAATATAATTTATATTAAACATCCTGCAAGCTGTGAAAGTTTTTATTTCATTAAGTTTTGTTTTAATACGAATGTGGTGGGTCACAGTGGGAGAAAGAAGTATGAAAATTAGAATTAAATTTGACATTAGATGAACACAATTTTTTGAAAGGTCAAGATTTAGCCTAAGCCTAAGGCGCAACAGCTCACAGAGATCTAGAGATCCTGCATGACAGTCCAACGCAGCACTAACCATTATGTTAAGGGTTACTACAAGAAAGGCATTAGCAAAAAATCAATTAAATATAGAATAACTTACAAAATGGCGTAGGTGCAGTTGAATATGAGTTAATTTTGTTTTGAAACTTTCAACTCCATTGATTCAAGCTAAAATTGAATGCTTTTTATATTTAAAAATTTTTAAATTCATTCCAATTTTGTCACATACTCTGTCCCACTGTCTAGTGGTGATGGGATAATACGTTTTGCATGTTGGTACTTTAAGTGTATTGCATGATGAATATTATTCTTTTTCAAATGTTAATTTTGTGGCGAACTAAGTTTTGTAACTTTATTTCACGCTACTTGGCATGATAGCCACAAAAAACACGAAGAGAAATGCTACAATGTATTATACCTAAATGAAATTAGCATAAGGAACTGCGAGAGAAATAAAAATGAATAAAATAAAAATCCAGCATTAGAACAATGCAATGCAAAGAAATGTAATTATGTAGTCTGATGGGATTAAAGGGGAAAAACCATTTTAGCTAAATAAATGCAAGAAATCACTAATTTGAATTTTTTTTCTATTCAAAACTAGCTAGCCAATTGGCTTACAATGTATGAAGGTACGACATTTAAATATGCAATCTCTGTAGGAAAAAAGTTGTAATTATTCAAAGAAGTTTTTTTTTGATAAAATTAAATTAAATAAATTGCTTTGATCAGACTTATAGTGTGTATTTGATGAGTTTTTAAATTTTGTACCGAAATAATTGTACTATCTACGGTACGAGTAACAAGACTTCCTTTCTCAAAACGAAGTTGTAGCTGGTGAAAACGGTTTTGTTCTGACAAGTGTGGTTCTAGAGTTTTGTTTCCGTCTAGATCAGTCGCCATCATAATTTGAAACAGCGAAAAGACGAGCGTTTCTCATCGAGGGCTTCATTGACAAATGTCAATTAAACAATTATTACGCATTCCATAGCATAAAAGCGATTCATGTCTTTTTGTTGACGTCAACTTTGTATATTTTTACTTCTTATAACATCTTCCGCTAGGTTGAGTACTTTAGCGCCACCATATATATAAAATTTAGTGTATAATATATCTATGTTTGTAAGTATGCCATGTATTTCAAACACTCCTAATCGATTCAAGCCAGACTCGATATACGTGGCAATGAAGTTGACAGCAAAAAACATGATCTTATGACATTCTCATCGCTTAAAGAAAAAGATGTAATGATGACTTTTATAAAAAAAAAAAGCTTTGAAAGCAGATAAAATTGAAAACTCTATTTACATCATTATTTTTCCCAGTTAAATATTCCCCCACCACAACATTCAAAATAAATTCTAAGTCGATCAAACCCATCACTATGTAACTTTTGTCAAACAAATGAAATTTTCTCCAATCAACATTTAAACGAACGTCAACACATCAAGGAAGCCTCTACTAAAGGTATTAGAAGTTAAAGCTTATAAGATTAATGTATTCTTCATCTTAATATGTTAGACAAATTTTCAATCTTCTAACGTACATATATTAACCTAGAAAATCTGATGCAAATATCTACCACCAAAAGCCGCAAGTCCATGAGGCTAGAACTGAGGTAATTTAAAACACTTTAATTAATACAAAAATAAAAAAGGTCAAAGCTGGTTCAGCAGTTCGACCACAAGGTGCAGAAACGCCCATAAGGTATCCGAAAAAAAGCTTAGTTGTTTGATTATTATTTATATTTTCGGACTTATCTTAGAAAAACACTCCTCCAATTTTAAAATTTCATTTTTGCTTTATACTTAGAGAGTGACAAAAGGTCTTTTCACAATAAAGCTGTAGGGTGAAATGGAGTAAAATCAAAAAAATGGTAATTTTAAAAATTCTTTTTGTGGTTGAATTTTTATATTTAGTGAACATTATTAACAAAGATGGTTTTAAGCTAAGACATGCTTCCAAAATTGAGCTATATTTATTTATAATAGGGTAAATTAGGGTGAAAAATATGCAATTAAAAATTTCAAATTGCGTTTTGAAAGTTTTTAGTTCAGAAAAAGTTTCAGAGCTGAATATTTTTTCAATGTTATTGGGTGAAATGGGGCAACCAATTGAATTTCAAAAATTTTGTTTGTGTTTTAAATCGTTATGCTTAATGAATAATTTTGAAACTGTATATTTTCCAGAAGTTCGCTATTTAATGGGAAACTAAAAAAACAGTGCCGAGCTAAATAATAGCAGTGTAAGCCGTTAAAAATTATAATTTTTCATATCTTTAAAATACTGCCAGTTTTTCTAACTTCTCGTACTGTATGTAGATTGGTACTTGCTATGAATTAGCTTAACCGTTTTAAGTGATAATTTAACGACACCTTACATCTTCTCTTGTTAAATGTCATGTCTGGTATTTTTAAGTATTTTAGGCGACCAAAATAATAGCAGCGATTGGGAAGTTCTGTTTAAAAATTGTGCTTTTTTTTCAATTTTGATTTAAATTTAGTAAAAAGTAAGTCTTATACTTCTATTTTATATTTCCACCGAATTAGTTTTAGAACCGTTCAATTTGTTCCTTTGAAGTTGGTGAAGTTGGTTGGTTGGTATAGGCATAGCCTGCCTATAAGTATGCTCAGGATCTTGTCGGTTGTTAAGCGAAAATGGTAAGAAGCGCCATTTAAAGAAAAAGCGAAAAACCGTGGTCGTAAACAAGTTCTAACGCCTTCCTACATCAAACGTATTATTCGGTTTTCAAGAACGCATCCCACTGCAAAAGCTACGGAAATAGTGGTGAATTTGTTTTAACATCCGTCGTCCATACAGTAAAAAGACGATTGAGGGAAGGCAATTTAAATGGTGGCAGTCCAGGGAAAGTCCAACTTCTAAAAAAACCCGCATAACCAAGAGAATAAGGTTTGCTTTAAAGCAGTTCAGTTAAAGTTCAGGTTCATGTAAAATAGAGGACTTTGTCCTTGTCTTTGGACTGATGAAAGAAAAAAATGTTCTTTATGGTGGTAAAGGATTTCGGTAGTATGTGAGACGACCACCAAATACCGAATATGATCCTAGATACACATACAAAAACGTTAAAACATGGAGGTTCTTGTATCATTGTATGGGTATTCTTAGAAAAAAATTGTTTTACAGTAAAGTCTGATTTTCAACTTTGTCATTATTTTTGACAATTTAAAAAAAGGCTAACTTTGGTGTACCCTGACCCATGTTAAGGTCAATTTCTCTGTCAGTACTAATGGTAGGGACCTCATTTTAGATTGTTTTTTTAGTAGAAATAATAACCTTTAGAACTAAATTGGGCTCATATGTTTTTAGGGTTGCCAGATATTCAATTTTAAATGGTTTTTCAATGTTTCTTGCCCGAGCGAAATTTTTATTTTGAGGTAATATTTTTAAAAAAAAAATGCTTAATAAAAATAAAGTTTTCTTATTTTTACTTGATGAACAAAACAATAATAACAAAATCTCAATAATAAGTGCACCCAAAAGGAAATACAAAAAAATCCAGTACAGTGAGATCGGGAGATCTTGCAGGCCAATGAATTGGTCCATCGATCACCGTAATCTTCATCCAACCAATCCTTAACTTCACGACCATAGAGGGCCGGGGCACCATCTTGTTGGAAATATGATGAAGCTAGTTGAAGCAGTGGAACATCCTCCAATAGTTCTTGTCGATTATTTTGTAAAAACTCCAGATGGTTACTAGAATTACTATCAAAATCATCCGGGTGGTAATTTGAAAGGCCCGATTAACTTATTTCCAATTACACCTGCCCACATATTGACACTAAATCTGTGCTGAAATGATGTTTACCGTCTTGAATGTGGATTGCTTGAAGCCCATGTATGGAGATTATTGAAATTCGTAATACCATCTCTTGTGAATTGAAATTCGTCTGTTCAAAGAATTCCCTCTATCAACCAGTAACAAATTTCGAGTATCTTTTCAAAATCATCAGAAAGTAGTTCTTGCACAGGTGTATGGTGATATTGATACATATTTTCTCCATGCAGTATGCTGAAAATTCTTTGTTTGGAAACATTAAACTGTAGAGCCTAACGACTTAGGCTGATGGAAGGATCGATTTCAACAGCTGTCAGTATTCTTTCATCGACCGAAACAATTCTTGTGCTTGCAGCTCCTGTGTTATTTCTTGCTGTTGAAACTGATCCAGTTTCTCGAAGCCTTCGAAAGGTATTTCCAAAAACATTTCGAGAAGCAAGTCGTCTGTTAAGATAAAGTTCCTGGTATCTTCGTTGTGCTCTTCTTGAATTTCCATTGCACATCACATAAACGAATAAAGTGTTTGCGTATTCTTCTCTCGTAAATGAAGGCATTTCAAGAAGCGAGGTTATCGAGTGGCCTGCTCAGTATCCTGGCCTCAATCCTATTGACAATCTTTGGTTGGACATAAAAAAGAAGTCTAAAATACAAAACCAAAAAACAACAAAAATTATGGAGGGGCTTAGTAGAGAAGGTTTACGAATCAATGACATCGCAAAGATATGAGGGGCATTGTCGTCTCAACGAAGAGAGGTTGCGAAGCTGTAATAACAAATCAGACTTGCAAAAGCTAAAGTCACTTTTTAGCTTAAGCTTGGCTTTAATTCACAAGCTAGTGGGCGACTTATGAATTAAAAAAATTAATTCATACATAAGTCAGTTCGTGACTTGTGAATTAAAAAAATTTAAATCATAAGCTTCTTAGTGACTTATGTAAAAATTAAAAAAAATAATAATTCAGAACCTATTAAATGACTTATGAATTAAAAAAAATTTAAGTCATGAGCAAGTAAGTGATTTATGAATTAAGAAAAATCTAATTCATAACCTACTAAGTGACTTATGAATTAAAAAAAATGAATTCATAAGCTAATGGATGAATTCTGATTAAAAAATTATTAATTGGAAAATTTATAAGCTAGCAATATAATTTTATGACACACAAAATGCTCCAAAAGCTTTCGTTAATAATTAAATAATTATATAGTCAAAACAAGCTTAAAAATTTCCAATCTACCAACTAGTTTATGAATTAAATTTTTACTTGCGACTTATGCATACATACATAAGTAGGTACTATAAGGCAAGTTATACATTCGTAAACAAAATCTAACTCGAGACTTTGATTAAAGTTGACATTACGATGATATCGAAGACCAAAAAAGTGGGTCTCGCAATTGTGTCTGTCTGTCTGTTCGACTACAGCTAAACGGCTCGGCCGGATGTTTTTTTCTTTTTTTTTTTAAGACCAAAAATAACGGTACCTACAATACGAATTTTTTTTTTCGAAATTTTATAAATATTTTTTTTTCTCAAAAACTGTCCCACAGATTTAAAAAAAAAATTCAGAAAATTTCATTTAGGCTAGTCGCGCACTGGCAACTGTGATCGAAATCAAATAGTTTAATCACCAGTTGAAAGAGAACCGCGCACTGGCAACTCTTTACTCACGCTCACACTCTTTTCTCTCTTGCGCTTATAGAAAACAGATCAACTGTTGCGAAGGCAATCGTTTAGTTTGTGTCAAAACACAAACTTTTTAGTTGCTCGAATCGAGTTGCTCTAAGGCTAGCCGCGCACTAGCAACTTTTAGTTGCGAAACTGCTTGGTTCGAGCAACTAAAAAGTTTGTGTTTTGACACAAACTAAACGATTGCCTAAAATAAGTTCGCCATTTTATTGAACATATAATTATCTGCAAATTCACGGACATTCAACCAAACAGTTCATCTGTTTTCTATAAGTAACCAAACAGTTTCGCAACTAAAAGTTGCTAGTGCGCGGCTAGCCTAAGTGCGCGGTGTCCTATATAAGCCCATATGTTTCATTTTAGCAACCAAACAGTTGCGAAACTAAAAATTGAATGTGCGCGCCTGGCCTCAGTTAAACCTACATAGGTAATGTTTGAAAAAAAAAATGTCCAAAAAATTATTATTTTTGATACCCTCCTTAAAACCATTTTTTTTGTTTTTGATTTTGATCATTTGTTTTTTTATATTAAGGCTCCCTAGCAGTTTCAATATTATTGTATATTCAAATTTTCAAAAATAAAATTTTGGATTAAAAAAAAAGTTCTAATTTTTTTTTTGAAAACTCAATATTTCGAAAACTCCATGCTCGATTTTTTTTAAACTTGATAAACAAAAGTTTCTGAAAATAATCTACAAGACATAAGGAAAAAAAATTATTTTACCTAAAAATAACGGTACCCTCCATACAAATGTTGAAAAGATGGTTTTCGAAAATCGTATCTTTCTCGAATTCACGGTTCCGAGAATTTTGATTGAATTTTTTTTCTTTGGATTAATTTTTAAGATCTATAATTTAATTTAAAAAAAAAAATTGAAAACAAGATATTAATGACTGTACCTACCATAGAACGATTTTTTAAAATTTTGAATTTCTCATTATCGACATAACGGATATTAATGAAATTTTTTAGAGATAAGCTTCTAAAAAGTTTAAAAAACATTGCATTTCAAAACTTTAAGAAAAATATTTTTTTTGAATTTTGAAAAAAAAATCTATTTTTTTGTTGGAAAATTCAATATATCGAAAACGGCTGATTTTTTTTTTGTAAATTCAATTTTCATTCGAACAATAATAAAAACTTTAAATTGACGTACCAAATTTTTTTCTTAAAAATGTTTTATAATTTGTTTATATAAAAGCTTATTTATTTTAAAAACCACTACAAAGACTTTTAATTTTTGTCCTTGCATAAACCTATATGTATTTGCTTGAATCACATGGCATGTTATTTTTAGCTCCAACTAGTAAAGAAGTTTTTTAAGTCATTTAAAAAATTAATCTTGTGCTTAAGAACAGTTTTTCTCTAATAACATTCATTTTTGAAATTCTTGGTCTATTACATAGGAGCAAGTTTGTGCGACCTAGTCGTGCATTTTATTTTTTAAGTCTTAAGTCGCTAACTTGCTTAAGACTTGATTTTTTTAATTCATAAGTAGGTTGTGAATTAAATTTTTCTTAATTCGTTAGTAACTTAGTAGCTTATGTGAATTAAATTGTTTTTAAATCATAAGTCACTAACTAACTTATGAATTAATTTTTTTTAGTTCACAAGTCATATACAGACTTATGAATTACTGTGTTTTTAACTCAAAAATTCGCAACCCTGTAACAAATAATGGTCATGCCACTAAATACTAGCTTCATCGGATAGAAATGGCATTGAATTTATTTTTTTTGTAACTTTTTTTTTTAATCAAACTTAACTAAATGCAAAAGTGAAGAATCACTGCTTTTTATTGGTTTCCTGTATTTTCGAACCTATTTTGTTTTTTTACTATTGTTAAGCTAATGTTCACTAAATAACAGTTTGATTTTTATAATAGACACATTTTATTACTTTAAAAAGTTCATAAAATCAAACGTCTTGCTATTTTGTATTCAAAAAAAAAAACTTATTTTCCGTTGAACTGTTTTTTTTTTTGCTCGCATTTATAATATGTACATAATAGTGAAATATAATAATGTATTTATATTTTTAAATTAACTGCCTTGAAGGTGAAGCAACGTTCGTCAGGCTCTATTAACTTTATAGGTACTAATTAAGAACATATTTAAATGAGGGTTATAAAAATAAAAACAAATCATAATTGGTTATTGTTACGAATTGATATAAAAATTAAAAAAAAAAAAACAACTTGATGCTCTTGAGCTCCCACAAGCGGATCAATAAAAATTCCAACAAAAAAATCCTTCTGTTCCTGTTTGTCTTCATTAAGAAGATAATAAATTACTAACGCAGTCATTATAGAAAGTCCCAAAAAATAAAACAAACTGCTGACATATTGCAAAATTTCCCAATATTCTCACGATACCGTCTTTTGAAAAGACAGCTCAATATAAGTTTTCTCTTTAATCGACTTCGTGTTATTTACGTTATTTATTAGTATCACAATTTACCACACTCTTCCAGGAAGCTCTCTCAAGTGTGTGCTAACAAACCACTTTTTATCAATCATTTAATCAACATAGGTTAGAGATTTATGTGGCTATAGATTATTTATCTATTTTCTTAATATCAATATACACTTGTGAGTTCGTGCTTCCAATACCTATTACCAGCCTAAATGTATTAGACATTTCCAAAAAAAAAAAAAAGAAAACAAACACGAGACATGAGACATGAGATATAGAAATTCCTTAATAACTTAGAAGCATAGTTCCAAATGAGAATGACGTCAGGAAAGAACTACGAATCAAAATCAGAAGCAGAACCGACCTAGTCAGGCCTAAAATATTCACCAGAACACAAACGTATAGGCGTATCCATAGCTGTGTTTTTTTGTTTGTCAGATGAAATTCGATGTATTAAAATCTAAAGGCCCTGTAAATTTCAAGATTATCACCGATTCAAGCCTCTCTATATTTTATGTATTAGAGATATCCTTTCTGTGATGTTGATGCCTGTCTAGTCTTAGTCTATGTATATAGATATGGTGAACGAGTGAACACGATATGTGCGTGTGACACCAAATTTCGCATAATATTGTTTAACAAGATGGGAAAAGCAATAGACAAGTTTTCCCATTTAGGGAATATAACCCTTGTACCGGAAAACCTCAGAGAAAATCACATACAAAAACAACCAAACAATCAGGATAAGGATATACACCCCGCAAGGATGATTTTCGTAAAACCATTTTCTTCCGGCCTGATGTGCTGACTCTCCGCTCATCTCTCTCAATCGACCTAACAACCCAAAACATCACTTGACACATGAACTGTATCTATATTCACTGGGATACTCGTACACATATCTTTTTGACATGTAAGAGATTGTTTGTTAAGGACCCTGCCACAGATATCTACGTGTATCCTTTTTGCCATTATTATGCACAAACTATTCATGAACTGCACCAAGTGTATTTTTTTTGTTTTCTTTTTTTACGAAATTCGAGAAAATTATTATTTTTCAAATTCAGCTGGTGTCGCTTGTTGTGTGTGATGTGGGCAATGTCAAGTCACCTTTTCGATACTACTATCGCTAACGGTGTCTAAAAATACCTCGCACTCAATGATTATAAATTCCCTGATAAGACACGACCCTGTGACAACAAAACTGCTGGCTGTAGCTGCTGCTTTTTCATGCCTCTCTAGCTGCTGCTACTGCTGCTAACGATGCCGGAATTTGGTGGCGTCATACAGACGCGACAGCTATAAACTATGTGCAAATATTCAAAAAAAAAAAAAAATACAAAAAGACTAAAACAGTCTGTTCTCCAGCGAGGCACAGCAATTTGGTGTGCATTTTGAATGCGACGATGACTTATGCCTCCACATCTCATGTGGCGCCCAACCATATCCATGTCTTCTCGTCCTCTCATGTCGATGCGAATCAGAAGCTATGTTTCAATTTAAAAGTCAAAAACTTCCTCCTCAGCAGCTTGTCGCACAAAATAGTTCAAATATACGAGGCAATGATATCCTTCGAGCAAAAATGTGTGAGAAGTTTTTGTCACGTTTGCCGTTTGCCGTCATAGTCCACCTATCGTTGGGTGCGTCTTGTCGGTCGTCCTCATCGTTGCTGGCTGAAATTATCCTTAAAAAAGGTTGAATCAAAAAAATATGCGCTTAACACGGTTGCCAGTATCGCATAAAAGAATTTTATTGAAATTCACACATTTTTTCTCTGTCGAAAAATCAAACTCGATCTAGAAGTGTGTGAGATGATGTTTCATAATGAAATAATGAAAAACCCAATTTTCAACTTTTTTGATCCAAATATTTGGAAAACCTTAGCAGATCGAGTAGTTCTGATCCAAATCGATGGCGTTAAAGACCTTAAGTCAAGTACATTCTGGTTCTAGAAACACAAGCAAATGTTAAATTTGCTGATCAGTGGTGTTTTCCGTTCAGTACTTTATTGAAATCTAAGAACTTTTGAGGTATTGCTTTTGGAATGCATAACCTGATTCCGAATTTGTAAACTTTGACGAGATTTGACCCGATACCAATACGATTTCGGTACGTTAAAAAATTCATATACACATGAATTAATTTGTACATTCACACTGTCGATATCGGATACGCTCTCGATGATGTGAATCTGGCCTTTAAGATTTCATTTTGGAAATAAATTGTAACAAGGCGTTTTTCTTTTCAAGCTTAGAGTGGCGCCGACCTGAGCTAGCTTGCAGCGCGCTCTATGAACTCAGAATAAAATAACCGCGCTCTATAAGCTCGGAATAAAATGACCGAGGAGATTTAGTAAAAACCTGATAGCGACTAACTTCCCTTTTTTCGTGAGATATGTCATATCTGTCACGGAAGGCGAAAAAAAAAAATAAATATGGAGGTTGACGCATACCTCCAAGTGTGCCGGACTCTCCAAGGAATTTCAACCTTATATAACGGCATATCGGCTAAATCGGAACCACTTTCTCATTACTTCAAGGAGGCGATCCTGTTTTAGTACCCATTGTGGGCTCACGTTGTCTCGCGGAACTGCTCTTCCTCTCTTTTCTTCCTTTTGAGAAGGTGGTTGGTTGATGGTACAGATCTTGTTCCAGTTCTGTTCGCTGGCCAGCATCTTTTCGACAATGTTCTCTGGAGTGATGATGCCGATGATTCTTTCAAGTTCTTCTCTTTCGGGTTCTCATCTACTGCAAGCAAAGAAGGTATGTTGCGCGTCATTTTCTTGCGAGTCCCCGTACTGGCAGGCTGGGTTGCTCGTTATGCCGATCCTGTGGAGAAAGGCGTTGAAGTATCAGTGTTCGGTGAGTAACTGGGTGACGTAATAGTTAACCTCACAATGTTTCCGGTTCTTCCACTTAGCCACATCCCTGATTAGCCTCGCCCTCCATCGTCCTCTGCTTTCCGAGCTCCAACGCTCTTGCCACTTCTGTTTCGTCAGCTGCTTAGCTTACTCGGATGCCGCTTCCACTCTCATTTCCGCCTTTTTGTCGTAGACGAACTTCCTTTCCGTCGTTATCTGTCAATAGCCCCTTTTAACCCTACATTATCTAAAGATTTAAAATCAAAATGGAGCGTCTATGCAATGGCAATATGAAAATCAAAAATTTTTGCTACATATTTCAGAAACGCACTATAACTATCAATCGTTTTTTTTTACAAATATATCACTTATTTTTTTAAGAAGTGTTGAACATGTTAAATCATAACATAAACAAAAATAATGAAAAGTTATTTTAAATACCATTTACATTTATTAATAATATTTATTTCTAAAACTACAATTTTGTACAATATTTTGTCGAAAAAATTTTGATTTTTACAAACAATGCTTAGTTTCCCCATCCTCTGCAGATCAGCCTCTTGGCAACGGAATCTGTCGACCCAACTATGAGAGGCGACGATTTTCCTGAAGAAGAAGGCCTAAGAACTTTATCTTCATGAATCTTATTCACAGTGGAACTTTGTTGGTTATGGTTTCCCCATCCTCTGCAGATCAGCCTCTTGGCAACCGAATCTGTTGACCCAACTATAAGAGGCGAGGATTTTCCTGAAGATGCTTTGAGACCTTCAACTTCATGAATGTTTCCATTAATTTTCCGCCTCGATATCCTTCGTCGTTTAATATGAGCACATCTTGCCAGGTGCTCTTGGATTTCATAGACACTAAAGTGGTGAATTGCTTCAGTGCCTTCCATGCCGAAAATAACCCAATCTTCGTCGTCGTTTTCCTCATAGAATTGAAATTGCATGTGGTTATTGGGCTGAGCGACTTGCGTGTATTCTGTCGAAGGGCTATTGGAGCTCGAAGGCGTACTCGTATCCGCATAGCTGGAGACCCATCTGGAACTTGAGTGCTGGTTAGTGAAACTTGGTGAATGATTTTGGGTAGCATCCAGAATAGTCCAACCGTTTGTCCGATATTTAGGCAGGTGAGCGACTTCATTGTGGTTTTTCCAGTTAGGAGAGTTCTTCATAGCTTGCCAGGGTTTAAGGAAAATTGGTGCTTTGTTTCGATTTAAATTTGATTTTGTAATTTTAGGCATTTTAGGAATGATTGTTTAACTAAAAAATATTTTTTATAAATTATTTAAATTATTTTGTTTCGTTCAACTATTAGAGATTTGATTCGTCTGTAGGTATGTGCTTAACTGACTTCCTCAATATTTTTCAAGCCTTTATATCCAAAATTTGCAAGGTACAAATAATGCTTAAGTTCTTAATTACCTAATTCATATTTAACAGAGTTATTAAGTATTTCTAGGAATCAACTAATTATACTTACTTACTTATTGATAAATTCTTACCTAACCCAAACACAGGATATTGAAAAAAGGGATTAACAGGTCAAAAAAGATGAAGTCAGAAAACTATAAGAACGGGAATTTCGCGGATTAGGTTGAAAACTCATAAAATGTTTTTGGCTTTTGATTTCAAGTTGTGTGGTCCAGTAAAACAATATTTTTTGGGTTCTTGAAAATCAAAAATTCCATTTTTTTTTTGAAAATCAGTATCTTGAAAACATGTGAACGATTAGTTTTTGAAATTATTTCTTAAAATCTATATTATTAAATTAAAACCGGCATCCCAATCTTTTTTTGCTAGAAAAGTTTTAAAGGAATTCCTTATATAAAAAATAAATTTAATAATAAAATAATTTTTAAACTTTGTTTGCATAAACTCATATTTTTCTAGAAATCAGACGGAAGTTAATTTGAACATTTTGCTCTAAGTAAATCTATGCTTTTATATTTATATACAATTTTTTAATTCCAAAGTACCTTTACATAGGAGCAAATATACTTGCGACCCAGTCGTGCATGTTATTTTTTTTTTAAACCTAGAAGTTTTAATACAATGTATTGTTGATACAATGAAAAAGAGATTTACTACGAACAAGTAGAAAGGGCCCTTGATACCTGTCCAAGGTATGATGTTAAAATCATCCTTGGGGATTTGAACCCCAAAATAGGCCGGGAGCGGGTATTCAGGCATTACGCAGGCACCCATAGTTTGTATGAGAACACTAATGACATTGGACTTCGAGTCTTAGAATTGGCAGCATCGAAAAACATGGTCGTTGCGAGTACCAGATTCCCGCGTAAAGATATCTACAAAGCCACCTGGGTATCACCTGATGGAGTCACTCGTAACCAAATAGACCACGTGTTGATAGACCGTCGCCACTACTCGAACTTGATGACGGAACGAACGTACCGAGGTGCCAATATCGACTCGGATCACTATCTTGTTGGTATGGTTTTCCGAGGGCGGATTGCCTTGAGAAGACGAATTGCATCCGCCGATCAGGTTCGAATCAACAGGGCTGCCCTGCGCAATAAAAACACCAGTAACACCTTTGGTAATGCGTTAGGACTCGCCCTAGAAACACCTGATTTAGGGAGAGTAAGTCCTGGAGCCAGTATGCTGGGCGTAAATGAGAAGTGGACACGCCTTAAGAATATTGTCATTAGTACTGCCAACTCCATCTTAGGCAGCAGTCGTAAAAATCGGAACGACTGGTTTGATGATGAATGCAAGCTAGCGACTGAACGTAAGAATGTTGCGTACCGAGCAATGCAACAATCTCATAGAACGCGGGCACGCAAAGAGGAATATAAAGAGCTCAGAAGAACAGAAAAACGGCTTCACAGACAAAAGAAATCAACCTGGGAGAAGAACCTAATCTGTGAAATAGAAAACAGCCGAGAGCGAGGTCCGCACCGGGCGCGGAAGTTCTACCAATCCGTCCGAAACATGACGCAGTACACACCACGCTGCACATACTGCAAGGACGGAGAGGGAAATCTGATCACCGATCCTGAAAGCATACTGGAGCGATGGGAAGTGTACTTTAATGAATTGCTAAATGGTCAGCTCACTGCAGAAGTGGAGGCTCCACTACTTCAAGAAGAATACCCTATTTTGCCGCCACCAAGCATAGAAGAGGCTGAGAAGGCTATAGGCAAGCTTAAACAGAACAAAGCCCCGGGAGCCGATGGCATACCAGCCGAATTATTCCATCACGGCGGGCCAGCCTTACGTCAAGCGATTCATGATATTATAGTACACGTATGGGAGCAGGAAGAAATGCCAGAAGACTGGCAAAAAGGTTTAATATGCCCCATACATAAGAAGGGAGATGTCACAACGTGCAGCAATTATAGAGGTATCACGTTGTTGAGTACCGCCTATAAGATACTCTCCTCTATCCTACAAGACCGGATAACCCCATACGCTAAAACCGTTATCGGACAATATCAGTGTGGTTTCATTCCAGGCAAATCAACAACTGATCAGATATTTACCCATAGGCAGGCGATGGAAAAATGTCTAGAATTTAACATCTCAACATACCATCTGTTTATAGACTTTAAGGCCGCCTATGATAGCATAGCCAGTGTAGAACTTTACAAAGCCATGAGAGAATTCGGCATCCCAAATAAATTGACACGACTATGTAGGTTGACCATGACCAACGTAACAAGCCAAGTAAAAATAGCCGGATTGCTATCCAGACCAATCAATATCTTTAATGGACTCCGACAAGGGGACGGTTTGGCATGTCTCCTCTTCAACCTGGCGTTGCAGAAAGGAATCAGTGACTCTGGCACGGCAACAAGAGGGACCATCGTCAACAGGTCCAGCCAGTTACTGGCTTACGCAGACGACATCGACATCATCGGAAGAACCGAACAAGCTGTACACGATTCCTTCATCCAGATCGAGCAGGCGGCACAAAATCTGGGGCTGCACATTAGTGAAGGTAAAACAAAGTACATGGTGGCGTCGAATGCGAGAGGAACAGTTGGTCAAACAATCAAGGTTGCGGAGCACGAATTTGAAGTGTTTTTTTTTTTTGTGGTGCAACAGCTCGAAGTGAACCAGGACCTAGTGACTTACAACTCTCAACCATTCCTGTGTGCGTGTTACCAGGAACAGAGGGGACCTACAATTTTCTGCCGATTCCGAACGGCTAATGAGCAGCACTTTCCCATGACAAGAGATACTCTTGGAGGATTTGTCAATTCCTCGCAAGAGGCAGTACACCCTTGAAAAAACTTTCTTGCAGTGGCTGAGAATCGAACTCGTGACCTTCCGCATGACAGTCCAACGCACTAACCATTATGCCAAGGGGTGCAATTTGAAGTGTCACAATCCTTCAAATACCTTGGGTCAATAGTAGCAGCCGATAACAATATAGAAGAAGAAATACGCGGACGGCTTCTCAAATCCAACAGAGCCTACTACAGTCTGTCAAAGCTCTTCAAATCCAGAAATCTCACCATAACTTCAAAACTGCTGCTCTACAGGACCATGGTCCTGCCAGTACTCACATATGGATCCGAGACTTGGGTGCTTAGCAAAAGGCACTCCGACCTCTTAGCTGCGTTCGAGAGAAAAGTCTTAAGGAGAATTGTTGGCCCCATATGTGAGGAAGGACGATTCCGGAGACGGTACAATCATGAAATAACTGTGCGCAATCTACCTAGAAACAGATATCGTGACAAAAATTAAGCTCGGTAGACTCCGGTGGGCAGGGCACCTAGCTCGCATGAGCGAAGAGGAACCTGTTCGGAAAGTTCTTTGTGGTACATTCTATGGTAGACCACAGCGTGGTAGACCATGCCTGCGCTGCAGAGATGGCGTAGACCATATATAAACATTACATAAACATCACCAAAAGTTCGTTCTTTGTAGCTTTTTGCGTTTTCGAACATTATTATTATTTTGAGTCTGTGCATTCTGTTGAATCTAAGGTGCTTCCCCAAATTTCTCCTTTAAATGTGGCTGATTTTGGAGGATTATTTCTCAGCTCTGATGATGTATATAAAGCCCTTAAAGAGCAAGATGAAAGCAAAAGTGCTGGACCTGACGGTATATCCCCTAAAGTCTTGAAAAATTGTGCAGTATCACTTTCGCTGCCACTCTGTTTAATTTTTAACAAGTCTCTTGTACTGTATTTTTTATTGATGAGTGGAAAGTTTCATAGAAAGATTCATATACACTTAAATGCCTCCATATAGCTTTTCTTGACTGTTGTTTGTAATCCGTCTTATACTCGTAGTTCTTATTCTTTAAGGCTAAAACGGGTTAAAAAGAGCTTCACATGATTTGCTTTTACACAAATTGAATTGGAATATTCCAAAACCTTCGTATCTGATTAGGTGTCTGCTTTTTAATATGCAAACGTTTGAAACCAGGAAAAAATTATTTTTCAATAATGTTTATCAATGATATTGCTAATAATCTTATTGATTGTGCTTATCTACTCGAGCAAATAAACTTGTTTTTTCTAAGTAGAATGCTCCGTATGCGTTTCAATTTTAGTGAACATTTTTCTAGAACTAACTATGGCTCCAATATGGAGATGCATCAAGGATACCAATAATATTTTATATATCATATACATTTTTGAATCTAGTTCTAGAAAAAAATTTTAAGAAAAAATTGTTGTATGCATTGATGCTCCAACGATTTATCTCATGTTTTTATTTTATTAAAAGCTTTTTAAAGGCTTTTTAATTTTTAATCTATTTATTTACTTTCTTTTGCACATATTAATATTATTTATTATAATTTAAAATTTTTCTTATCTAAAATCTATTGTTGAAAGCATATCAATTTCGATAGTCATACAAAAAAAATTGTCAAAAGAAAAAATAACTACCAAAGTTGGTAACCATGTGCATATGTGCACCTAGCTTAAGTTTCTAATGATGAGAAAACGTCGTTGTCGTTTTGTGTTTGTCTATGTATGCACTGGCTCTTCTACCATATCACTGAATACATTTTTCAACTGCAATATTTGCACAAATGCAGGGCTTGAGATGTATATCAGGAAAATCCCAAATGCAGTACCCACAAAAAAGGATCACATAAACTAAAATAAAAAAAAGGGTAATTTTTTTGTCGCCCGCGAGGAAATAAGGCAAAACTTTTGGAAAAATTAACACCCAACACGTCAATTTGGGAAAATATTAACTTTACTTTATCCTGGCATTTTCTTTGGAGGTTGAAAAGTTTTCACTTACCCTTCCTCTTCCATATGTGTCACTAAGTCATTTCAATTGAAACAAAAAAGGGAAAATCGGTTTCCCTGAAGGCGAAACGAAACGACTCGACTGCGGAAAAACGATTCCTTTAAGGAAGTACAAAAACAAAATTCCCTAATTTATGGGCTTGTTGTTGCACATTATTCATCGCGCTATGGGGGTATATATAAGTGTCCTGGCGGTGTCTTGGTCGCATTGAGAAGGACAAGTGGCTAATGACTTTTTTTTTCGATCGTCGTATTTGGGCAAGGATGACTATTTGATTGCTGTATGAAAAGTCATTCACTTCCTACCCTCCCTGCATAGAATCCTTATTCAATCTTTTTCAATCGCTGACAATGAATGTGACAATAGCCGAGAAGAGAAGCAATATAATAAAAGACGACGAACTAAAAAGGTCTTCCTTTTCCTTTCCGATAGGTATGTTCGATTTGGTTTTTTTTTCGAAAACAATTTTAAACTTTTCCACTTTCTGGTGTCTTTTCTGTCGATCCGATGATTTGGGATGAAAACGGATATTGAATGGAGTTTTACATCCAGGGCTTGAAAACGGGATTTTTGTTTGTGTGTTTTTTATTTTTGGTTTAATATTGGAAATATACATATAGAATAGAATGGAAATTTGTTTTCATGTTTTATTTTTTTATTGCTTCTTTCATTTTATCGACAACAACTGTTGCGAGATTTAATTCTTTTTTATTTGGATGTATTGTTGTAGGTATACTATATATGTATATGTAGGTGTGTGTATGAAAATCATTAAAAGTTCAAATTACATTTTTGAACTGTCATGAATGATGATTGCATCAGGAGGTAACTGGAGAGAGTTTTCAAATTAATGAATGTTTGATGGAGTTTTTTTTATATTGTTTTGTTTACTATTGTTTTCGAGGACGATGAATTTTGAAATAAAAAATATAGGAATACCTATAAACTGTAGCTATTGTAAATTTCGATTTACATCAAATCAGAGATTTAATATATTTTATATGCAAAAACAAACTGCCATCAGGAAAAAGGTGTGTCAGGTATCACTATGTAACTGTCACTATGTAACGTTCTAGAAAAACTCTATTATAAATGGTTTGATTTTTTAAATTTTTATTTCGTGTTTTTGAATATTATTTACACTTTATCAAAGCACTTGGATTTGAGATATTTCATCATTTGGTTAACAAACTTCTTGGATCTATTGAACACATTTGGTAAATCGAATGTTAAATTCTCGACCCTCGAAAAACATGTGTAAAAAGGGTTTATCAAAATTGGCTGTGTGTGGCAGCCATGTTGTTTTGGTGATATCTGTCAAATCTGTTATTTATTATTTAGTTCCTGACCATGGCAAGTAACATGATTGAACAGCACGTCCAAATAATAAAAAATCATTATCAAAATGGGTGTTCGTTATGTCAAACGTTGCGCCCATTTCATGGTAGACTAGGGCCAAGTTCCTAAATGCAAGATTTGCAAAGCAAAAAACCTGCAGAGCGGATATAACAAATCAGAATACGCATATGTAAGAGAATTGAGCAAGAAATGTTTGACATTTGCATGAATGCCTCTGCATTTGCGCCATAAAGTAGCATCAATTGCATTTTGGGACACTCTGCTTAGCAGAGATTTTTGTATTTGCATTGGAACTGTTTGCTTAGCAGAATTTGCGCAAGATATGCGTTTAGGAACTTGCCCTAGGTATCCCTCTCAGAATTCTCTTCAAATTTTGGCGGCCAAATTATTATTTGAGGCGACTGATTCGATAATCAGTGAGCCAACATTCGTACGTCAATGACACTCAAGGTCGGCCGAGAACATCGCCACGGTTTGTGAAAGCTTACAGCTGAACCCGAGGCAATCAATTCCTCGCCGTTCACAAGAATTCGGCCTTTTGCAGACTTAAAAATTGGTGATATTTTTACATGATCCAACTGACCCAGGAGCTCAAAGTTCATGAACATAGACAACGCCGTTTGTTTCCTGACTGAGTTTCAGAGCGTATGGAAGAGGACCCCAATTTTGGCCGAAAAATCATCTTTAGCGGCGAGATGGATTTTTGGATAAATAGCTGTGTTAACAAGTAAAATGGTCGTCTTTGGAAGTACACCAACCCTCTAGATGACAATGCATACCCAAAGAGTTAACGTTTGTAATGGATTTTAGGAAGGCGGCTTTATTGGTCCGAACTTTTTGAAAATGACGTTGGTCACTGTCAATGGCGATCGCTACAGAGCGATGATAAATAATTTATTATGACCCAAATTAAACCATATGGACCTAGTCTACATGTGGTTCTAATAATTTGAAGGTAATGTTATCTATCGCAGAGCTGATGTGAAATAGCCACCAAGCTCATGCGATTTGACACCCTTAGACTTTCTCTTATGGCGCTTCCTGAAGTCACAAACATACCCGAATAATAAGGAAAACCAGTAATTTTATCTATCCTTGCCACCAACTACGCCCCTTAAGTCCCTCAACAATAGTCTTAAAAATTGCGAGGTGATATTGCATAGTTTAATGCGTTCATTTCATTTTTATAACAAGTATTCGTTCAGTTTCTTCACATTCTGAAATATGTTTGATCAAAAAATAAATATGAATATCAACATACATACTTACTAATTTGAACCTCGTCGGAGGTTTACAAGGTGTTGTTCAACATGTTCTAGTTTATAATACATACATACATACATATATCTATTCATATTCAAAAATCTTTTAGGCTGAACTGCAACAACTACGAAAAATACTACAGTACGCTATTCATAGGTCAGCTTTTATTTTAAAAATAATTAATCATGTCAAAAATCTGCTATCTGTCATGTCATAAATTTTTGAATTCCATCAAAAAAACTTTAGTTTTGCTTTCGGGTGACATTTTGAAAAAAAAAAAATAATACAAATATTTATGTCAAAAAATAGTTTGTCGTTTATATGTCAAGACATAATCTGTCAAAATTCAATCGAAATGTGAATTAAAGTATCTCTGAAAAAATATTAACTTTACTTTTGCTCCAGAACAAAATGCTTTTTCGGATGACATTTGGAATTAATATTATTAATATGAGAAAGTGTTTGGATTGTGGATGATTTGAATTGAACTATGGAGCATTAGTTTGATCTCCAAGGACGGACATAGGCTACAATAATTTTTTATTTTTGACGATTAACTTAAATCCTAGTTTTCGACGATGAACCACTAGAAGCGTTTCCGTCATAGTTTTCCAATGTTTTCTAAACGACGCAATTTATTTTTGTAATCAATAGATTTTTTTAAACATAAGATATGTAGTTGTTAATTGAGCGATATTGACAAATTCAAGGATCCAAATATATGTATGTATACATACACATCCATATGTAATTATGTAAGTGTTCATATCTGGAAAGCAAATCAGGGTGGTGTTTGATGGACAATTATTTGACTCTTTTTTGAGGAAATTTTGCTTTATGCGTTCTTTTGATGCTGCTAGTGTTTAACATAAACCCAATTATTTATTCGAAATTCCAACTGTTATACTACGTTTTCCCCGACCACAACCGAGATTTTAAGTTCCGTGATTAACAATATAAATTTTAATCTCCTCAAATAATAAATACCTCTCAAAATAAATTCCTTGGAAGCAGAGATTTTCTAAATCAAACATACAGCCCGATTCTCCCCCTTGTGAGGAGTCACAAGCTCTTGTGAGGATTGTTGTGACTCGATAACATTTTGGTATTCTACCCCTAATCGTCACAAGAAAGCTCACAACGAAACTCACCACCGCATGGTGAGATTTTTAAGTGTCATTATTTGAACAGCCGATTATTGAAAACGAAAAAATTACTTTATAAATGTATTGTTTTGAAGAGCGAATGGATCATTTGTATCTCTCACAAGTTTTTAAATGCCGTCAGCGCTGCAAATTTTTTGATACTATCAGCCGTATTAATAAAAAACGCTTATTCCACCTATATTCCATGGTTTTGCTAAACTTAGTCCAGGACTTGCCCGGCAAAAATCCTCATTCAAACCCTCCTAGTGGGTGCCAGGCGGGCAATGATCACCACAGTAGTTCTGTGCGTTTTTGGCAGGATGGTGATTAGCTAAGGTTGAGTTGGGTCGCCGAATTGTTATAACTCCTCAATAGTGCAACGTTCGGAAACCCAATTCAATCATAGTTTAGAGGTTCCTAATTTCAGTGGTGGTGTGAGCGTATTTTAAACCGTGCCGAAGAATGAAAGGCTGGGGGATAAACCAGCCATTAACGAGCTCTTTCGGATGCTGTGGCAAGGTCCGTCATATTTTTTGCCTTGCCCCGGTAAGCGGCTCTGCCGGGGCTGACCGTCTTTCCGCATTACTCGTGGGAACAAAATGAAAAACAAACAATCAAATCGAAAAATAATAAACAAAATAAATCGAGCCAGGGCTGACAATGCGGTCGCATCTCCTGGAAAGGCTGTCGAGTCAACTCAGGGGTGCGAACGGGTTGCCAACCCGGTGGTTGCTACTGGTGGCGGGAATCCTTCTCCCTCTACTAGCCGCAACCTTTACATGAAAGAACTACCCGTCAGTGGTACAGCTGTGACGCTCGGCTGTCCCAAGGGCGGGTATTCCACAACCAACCCCATCCCCGCTCCTGCTAGGACGTCGCAAGCGACCCCAAGAAGGGACACTCCATCCGGAGAGGCAAAATCTACGACATGTGGAAATGACTCGAAGGATGTGGGCGCACCCCGATTGGCATCGGTAGCGATTAACTCTGGAGGTGGATCCACAACTGTGTCACACGGACATAGTTCTGGGTCGGCCAGAAAGAGGTCCATGAAGGCACAGGCCAGTCGAGATCAGCGTAATGCTGCGCGGATTCTGGCCGCAGTCGGTGTCATACCGGCGGCGGAAAGAACCCCCGAGCAAACGCGAAAACTCGAGTGGGCTAGTGGCTTCCTTAGCAGAAAAACCAAAACGACCTGCAGCGACTCAACGTCAAAGCGTAATAGGTCTCTTGAGGGCGACAAGCCTGAAGCGAAAAGGCAGAAAGTGCATTCCAGCAGCACAACAGCCTTCAATAAAGATCTTTCTTTTAGAGACGCGCTCAAAGACAAGATCATAGCCGCGGTCATTGACAGGAGTCATGTGGATGGTAACATCTCTCATGATCAATGGGCAGACGTCAAGGCTCACCTTGGTTTCAGATTTTTATCTGTCATCGAGGAGAATCCGGGACCTCTCCCTGACACAGCCGATGCAGGATGGTACCAAAATCGTATCAAACTCATCGCCTGTGGAGATCAGAGATCTTTCGATCTGTACAGGGCTGCTGTCAATGGCTTGCCAGAAGTCTGGCCGGGTGCCAAGCTCGAAGTTGTTACAAGGGAGAATATCCCTTGCCGACCAAAAGCACGTATAATGGTCCCGGCTCTACATAACTGCCCGGATATGATTTTGAAATTAATCAAAACCAGCAATCCAAGCCTGCCTACTCACGACTGGAAAGTCCCAAAGGTTGAGAAGGAGACAGTGGGTCGCTATAGATCAGCTCTCTTGGTGATCAATAGGGAATCGATAGCTCCACTGGCCGCGACCGAAGGCGTGATTAAGTATGGTTTCGACGAAGTCACAGTTCGCATCTATAAAAAAGATGAAGATTCGCTTAACGCGCCCCCCACAGAAGCCCCTTCAGCGGAAGGAAACGCTTCACAACCCCAAATAATGGAGGTCGATGCAACACCACACGAGGAACCACCGATCTCCAAAGCCCCGAACAAGCCATCCGACGCGGAGGCTAATTCCATAGTCGACAGCAATTCCGACATGGATACTGAAGACTCGACCTTAGGCAACACTCTGAGTGAGGAAATCCTACTTCATTCCTCCTCAGACGATGAAAACGCCGACAAAACAGTGGTGGAGGTTGATCTGGCTAAAAGTAGCAATGCTGCGATTAGTTCAGATTAATCTCCATCACGCCATCATGGCCACGAATAACCTGGTACTCCGACTGCATAGCAACAAAGAGGACATCGTCTTGATACAGGAGCCGTGGGTCTCTAACTCCATCATCAGGGGCCTCAGGACTCCTGGTTATACTCTATTATATGCATCGGAGAAAGGTGAACCAAGGTCATGCATATTAGTAAAAAAAGACTTAAATGTATTTTTACTCCCCAATTACAGCGACAAGGACACTACCACCGCTGTCCTAACAACGGATAAAGCCACCTACTGGCTCATGTCCTCCTACCTTGGCCACGACAGCCCAGTTCCAGGAAACACCTTAAGGAAGGCAATTGCGGACGCGCAATCGAAGAAAGTGGGTCTCCTAATCGGTATGGACGCTAACGCCCATCACACGGTATGGGGTAGCTCTGACATAAATGAGAGAGGTGAGTCCTTATTTGATTACATACTAAGCACTAATCTACTCATTAATAATATTGGTAATGAACCTACATTTGTAACCAAGAACAGGAAAGAGGTACTTGATATTACACTTACCTCTGACTCGATCCATAACCTGATTTCAAACTGGTATGTCTCAAAAGAGAATTCCTACTCTGATCACAGATATATTCAGTTTGATCTCAGTGATGTGGCAAATATATCTACGGGATTTCGCAATCACCGTAACACTAACTGGGAACGATATAGGGAGGTACTCGCACAACTGCTTGACCACAACCTTCTTAAAAGCCCCTCCACCAAAGATGAACTAGACCTCTCGGTAAATCATCTCACCGAAGCCCTTAACGAATCAATGAGGACTTCATGCCCTATTACCATTATAAAGGGTAAAAAGAAACCTCATTGGTGGCACAAAGATCTAGAACCATTCAGGAAGAGCTGTCGCAAACTCTTCAATAGATCTAAATACACTAGATCCCCCTCTGATTGGGACTTATATAAACAAGCTCTAAGGCAATATAAAAAAGAATTAAGGAAGAGCAAGAGGTCTTCTTGGAGAAACTTCTGTGGAAAAATAGAAAATACTTCAGAAGCCTCAAGACTCAGGAAAATTCTCTCAAAAAGTCCAACTATACCTAGTGCTTTAACGACAGATGCAGGCACATGGACTACCACAGATGAAGAATCTCTTAATCTGTTATTAGACACCCACTTTCCAGGTAGCTCTAATATACTTTACAACTCAACATCAGAGTCTCAAACCGCTACAAGCGACACAGTTGATCTAATAACGCGGGAAAAACTGCAATGGGCTGTAGACAGCTTTGATCCATATAAATCTCCAGGACCAGACGGAATCATTCCGGCCGAACTACAAAAATGCTCTGACATGATCATTCCACCATTGGAAATCATTCTGACGAGCTGCGTAAGGTTGAGATATATTCCTAAAGCCTGGAGAATGGCAAAAGTAGTCTTCATTCCTAAAGCAGGGAAACCCTCTCACGTTAGCCCTAAAGATCTACGACCAATCAGCCTATCATCCTTCCTTCTTAAAACCTTGGAAAGATTGATTGAAATTCACATCAGACATAATTTAAAACCATGTCTCATTTCCACAGCTCAACATGCGTACTCTAAGGGAAAATCAGTAGAAACAGCACTTCATTCGCTGGTACGTGGTATTGAATATTCCCTCAAATACAAAGAATATAATCTAGTAGCTTTCCTAGATATCGAAGGAGCTTTCAACAACGTCAGCTACCAGGCGATCACAACAGCAATGAACAAGCTGGAATTAGAGAAACCACTCATTGATCTTATAAGTCTCATGCTCAAAAGCAGGACAATAACTTCCAGCATGAGAAGTTTTACTACCACCAGATCGGTGAATCGAGGTACCCCCCAAGGTGGGGTCCTTTCGCCTCTCTTATGGAACATGGTAGTAAACGAACTGCTAACATCAATGGAAGCAGAGGGTTTCAAGGTGATTGCCTATGCTGACGATGTTGCAATATCTGTATCTGGGAAACATCCCCAAGTTCTCTCAGAACTCCTACAAAATGCCTTAAACAGGCTAACAAAGTGGGCTAAGCAGTGTGGCTTGGACGTCAATCCACATAAAACAGAATTAGTACTCTTTACGAGAAGGTACAAAATTCCTCAGATTAACCCACCCAAGATTAAAGGAATACCATTAAGCTTTTCCGACCAAGCCAAATATTTAGGCCTCATTTTAGACAAAAAACTAAATTGGAAGGCAAATATTGATGAAAGAGTAAAAAAGGCTACCGTAGCGCTTTTCACTTGTAAAAAGGCAATAGGATCGAAATGGGGCTTCTCCCCAAAAATAACCCATTGGCTATACACCTCGGTTATTAGACCGATACTCATTTATGGAGTTGTCATATGGTGGACCGCACTGGACAAGATGGTAAATTTAAATAAACTCATCAAAGTCCAGCGATCAGCAGGTATGTGCATCACAGGAGCACTTCGCTCGACACCAACTGCAGCCCTGGAAGTGCTTTTAAACCTAACACCTCTTGACATCTTCTCCAAAATGGTGGCAGCCAACTCATGCGTGAGACTTAGAGCCACCTCTCAATGGATCAGTAACAATACTGGTCATACAACCATCTTAGACAACTTCAGATCTATCCCAGATCGCTTAGACTATACCACCCCAAAAATGGTATTCGATAACAACTTCCTGGTTTCCATCCCTTCAAGATCGTCTTGGGAAGAAGAGAGACCCCTGGAAGACAATGCTGTACACTTCTATACAGACGGTTCTAAGACCGATTACGGTGTTGGAAGTGGCATCTATTCAAAACAACTAAATCTCAGTCTTTCATACAGACTTCCCAATCAATGTAGTGTATTCCAGGCAGAAGTAATGGCGATTAAAGAGGCACTATCCTGGCTCAAAGAAAACGTTATATCTTGCAAGGATATACGGATCTTCTCGGACAGCCAAGCCGCCCTCAAATCTCTCGCGTCTGTCTCCACTAACTCTCAATTGGTCCACGATTGTCGATCATCTCTGAATGAGATGACAGAACAGTTTAATATTCACCTTATTTGGGTGCCGGGCCACAGAGACATTCCGGGAAATTGCAAGGCCGATGAGCTCGCCAAAAACGGAACACTTCTGCCTACTGTTAGACAAAAACATAACATAGGAACACCACTTGCTACATGCAAACATCTTCTCAAACAATATGCTCTAGAATCAACAAATGCTAGATGGTCACAGGGTACCACCTGCCTGGCAACTAAACAAATATGGCCAAGCATAGACCTAACACGGTCAAAAGGTTTGATCTCCCTGAGCAGACAAAATATAAGCTCTACAATAGGAGTTATAACAGGACACTGCCTCATAGGTAGACATGCTTTGAGGCTAGGAGTCTACACAAATGACTTCTGTAGAAGCTGCATGGACGAGGAGGAAGAGGAAACAGTCCAACACCTTCTATGTACATGTCCAGCACTCTCCAATAGAAGGAATAATTATCTCGGTAATCCCTTCTTCGATAATACCAGTGAACTGGCAACAATCGACACAAAATGTCTCTCTAACTTTATTAAAAGCACGAAATGGTTTGTTTAAATTCATTACTCTCCCATGAGTAACCTCTTTAGTGGTATCACAACGGACCCTTGAGGTCTAAGTGAGTCAACAACAGCTAGACAGCCACTCCAACCTAACCTAACCTAGTCCAGGACTTAACGACAAACCTCCACTAAACCATCTTTATTAATATGGGTGTATTAGTTTTTAAAAAAAAAATTTTGTTT
This sequence comes from Chrysotoxum bicinctum, assembly GCA_911387755.1. Taxonomy (NCBI): domain Eukaryota; kingdom Metazoa; phylum Arthropoda; class Insecta; order Diptera; family Syrphidae; genus Chrysotoxum; species Chrysotoxum bicinctum. Next base: position 79,186,642 of record OU426990.1, read on the forward strand.
ATGTAAAAATGTTACTTTTCATTTTCGTGGGAAAGATCAGCAATTCACTAGAACAAAGTCCACTTCTATTTTTGTATACTCACAATTATTCACAAATCTAGAAAATTTTCTTACAAAATATACTGAATGTCAGTCCAAGAATCTTAAAAATTTATGAGTTGTGACCTGTTCTGAAGGAGATGACAGTTTCGATTGTTTTTTTGACTCTCACAAGTTGTGACTGAGCGGCAGAATTCGAAAAAGTCACAAAATCAATTTCACCTCTTCTTGTGACTTGTGAGGTATCACTGTCTTTGGGGAGAATCGGCCTGATACTCTAATTAATAGAACGCACCCATTTGAACGTCATATTGTCAAATAGAAATGACAATCAAAAACAACAAAAAATTTCAAATCGAAATCATTTACAGTTGCGGTCAAAATAATAGAAGTGTAAATAAAATCATTGGTAAGTCCCTGAATTTTCATGTTTTTGTGGAAGGATATTCCCCCCCACACGTTTTCTCCTTTTTTTTAAGTCTAAAAATAACGGCACCTTCCATACGACTTTTTTTCGAAATTATGTAAATATTTTTTCCAAAAACTGTTCGACAAATTAAAAAAAAAAAGATACAAAAAACTTTCATTTAGTTAAAGCTAGGTACTAGTTGAAAAAATTTTAACGAAGAATGGTTATTGAGGGTACCCCCCAAAAAACCATTTTTTTTTGTTTTTGATTTTCGGTGGTACCGATTTTGATAATTTGTTTTTTTGCTAAAGCTCCCCAAAAATTTAAATAGAATTGTGTATTCAAATTTTCAAAACATGTTTTTTTTTTGATTTTTTTTCAAGACTCAATATTTCGAAAACCTTATGCTACATTTTTTTTAAACTTAAAAAATAAAAGTTTCTCATTATAATCTACAAGATGTAAGAAAAAAAGTTTTATTTTACCTAAAAATGAAGGTACCCACCATACAAATGTTAAAAAATGGTTTTCAAAAATCATATTTTTATCGAAAACGGCGCCTAGAATTTTGATAAAAAATTTTTTGTTTCAATTAATTTTAACGACCTTTAATAAAAAAAAAAATTTTGAAATTAAGATTTTCAAATTTTGAATTACTCATTATCGACACAACCGATTTTAATGAATTTTTTTTGTAGAGATGCTTTTAAAAAGTCTTAAAACCATTGCATTTCAAAACTTTAAAAAAAATATTTTTTGAATTTTTGAAAAAAAAAAATAATATTTTTTTGGAAAATTCGATATTTTAAAAACGGCTCAATATTGTTTTTGGAAATTTAATTTTCACTCCTTCAGTAATAAAAGCTTAAAGTTGGCATACTAAATATTTTTCTTAAAAGTCTTTTAAAAATTTTGTATATAAAAGCTTTTTTTTAAGAAACCACTACAAGGACTTATAATTTTTGTTCTTGCATAAATTTATATTTGCTTAGCATTCTGTTTATGTCTCTTACCCCTAAAAGAATTTAATAAAATTAATTTTATCCTTATGAACAGTTTTCTCTAAAAACATTCGTTTTTGAAATTCTTGGTCTATTACATAGGAGGAAGTTCGCGCGACCTAGTCGTGCATTTTATTTTGTCTGTTCTGTACGAGTTAAGTTGAGATGATCTGGTATTTCAAAACGTGGCTTTATAGTATCATCAAATTCCTCCTAATGAACTCTTTGTTAAATGGGTCTTAATGTGGATTAAATAAGTTTTTGGTTTGTTTAATTGTTGGCGTTTAAAAGCACAGGAAAACCGTGATTTTGATGGAATTTACATAGTGTCCTCCGTTCAAAGAAAAAAACTTTTGATCAAATAATTCTGTATGTATATAAATAAATAATTTGCCTGAAATTAGAAAGACAAACAAATATCTGTTGTTAATGGCTTTTTAAATGTTCCCACTGTCACTCGTTTATCATACATTCAAACATTTTCGAAAGTTAAAACAAAACTTTCCTTCCCAAATAAGCATGACATTTTTTTAACCTCCTCACGTTTCACCCCAATTTTAGCCTTGAAAACATTTGATTTTATGACCACTTAGGCGTAGCAAATTTGTTCCTCTTAGATTTCTAATTTCAACAACTTTTCCTTTTGCATTATTAATGCCCCATCTTTGTTTGCTCCCAAAGGAATACAAAGAGGGCGAAGTGATTGACTTTAACTTTATTAACCACTGGCCATGCGGGAGAAACGATTTGTAGAGATGTGGCAGAAATAAGAAGTATCTTTTTCTTTTTTTTTTTGTGGATCTTGAATTAAATATGAACTGAAAAAAAAAGGAAAATTTAATTTAAGAACGTCAATGGATATCGCAGATTCTTTAAGATTTAATATTCAAAACGAAGTGTTTTTTTTTTTTTTTCAAACGTTTTTTGTTAGATAATTTAAATTTAAAATTTGCATTCAAACGAATAATTTCTAAAGATTGGAAACATTTTGAAATATCTTTTTTAAATTGTTGAAACAAGTCAAAACACAAACACTTACTTATGTGACAGTGTAAACCCATCGATCGTATCACATACATATGTATGTATCAAAGTTGAACTTTAATATTTTTTTTCTAACGTAAAACGCACACATTGGGTGATATGCATAAAACGGAAGTATTTACTACAAGTAAAAGATAATAGTAAATACTATAAATTAAAGCAAATGGTTAAATTTAAAGTATTTACTTCATTCCATATGCATAAAGTTTAGTACTTACTAACTGGCAAATACTTTCAGTATATACTAAATTCATCCAAGTAAATACTAGAATTCATCGGAAATTGATAGTTAATACTAATAAATACTACCAAGTACCAAGGCTCCTATGCATAATGGGAACCTGTATTTGCTTAGCCAATCATTTTTTGCTCCCAGCTGTTCTTCATAGCTCGATGGAAATTTTATCCAATAAAATTAACTGTTCTGGATACAGTACTCTGATGAACGCCTATATCTTCTTAAAAAAATTCGCATCTTTTCTTGATGAGTGATTGCCCCTCCTCTTGTTTCAGTTTGAGCTCCTTAAAAAGTATTATATATATGAACCATTTGTTCAACATAAGACTCTATATAAACTTGGCGACTAAGAGCATGTTTTAAAACTTCGCCAGTAACTAAAAACCACTAACTCCTTCAACTAACGGAAGCTTATTGGTATAGTATCGCAATATACATATATAACAGTTTTCATAAGTGTTTGCTTCTTGTAAAATTATAAATTATATTTTTAAGTTGACAGGCGTATAAGAAAATAGAAAGTTTTACACCATTTCCGCGAACTAACAAAAGGCTCCAAATAGTAAGGGTGTGTCAAGTTTTAAAACTACAAATTACGATTTTGCAATGACTTACCAATGAAGTATTCACTCAACCAATCTACGTTTTCCCTCTCAAAACGATAGAATTGTTTAAAATTTGATTCTGAACCCGATCTTCGACTTTTATAGACTTTTTGTGAACTAACGCGTACAAATTCCGCCATTTCAGTACAGTCAACAGTAACTTAATTTTAATTTATATCAGCGACGTGAATCCTTTGAGAATAGAGTTAAGACTTTAGGTTTTTATGGTTTCGAAGCTACATAGTTATGTGTTTAAATCAAAAAAAGTATGTACTTTTAAATTTTCATGTTGCTATCCTTTGACTTTGAAAAAAAGAAGTAATTCCTACAGAAAAAAGTACTTGCTACTTTTTATGCATACGGAATAAAGTATTTACTGAAAAAGTTCATCCGAAAAAAGTAAGTACTGTGGCCTCAAGTAAATACTTTATTTTCAGCATTTACTGCATTTTTATGCATATCAAAAAAAGTAATTACTTAGAAATTCTCAAGTAAAAGCATTTACTATCTTTTATGCATATCACCCATTGTCCTAATGCTCTTAAAAAAGTTGTTATAAGTTTTAAGCACCTTTACATTTCGGCTATAAAATCCTAAGAATTACTTGAATTCATTTTCTTGAGATTTTCAATCCAATTTGTTTATATTTTATAATTTTTCAAAAAGATATGTATATACACATTTTTTATATAGTAAGCCATTTTTAAGATATTGTTTCAAACGCAATTTTCAAATTGGCGACTGAAGCACATTTGATCAATATATTTTTGAGAGAAAAACCTTCTACCGGCGGGCTTATTAGAAGAAATTATTTTAAACACAAATTTTCGTTATAGTTAAGGAAGGTAACCGGGGCTAGAACTACTCGTAATAAGATACAAATTACCAGGTAACATAAAGAAGAAAAAGAGAAAAACGTTCGTCAATAAAAACACATGATACATTCGAAACTACTAACATTTGTGTTGTAACATTTGTGTTAAATTGCATGACAGAGACTATTCACAACAGAGCTACCAACGACCGACAAATTAACGAATATTCGTTCATTTTGACTTTTCGTTAATATATAGTATTTTTTTATCTGTCAGGAATGACGTTCAAAACGAGCAAATAAACAAAAAAATGATTTTGGTTTTTGAGGTAGAACTTAATATTTGTACGCTCTCGGAAGCTTATGTCAAAACTTACCGAAAAGTTAACATTAGGAAACGTCAAACGAGCAAGCCACTCATAACACACTTATGTCCCAAATCCCCATGAACTATGTACATGTCAAAATCAAAGCTATTAACTAGCCATTTCCCGCGTTATAAGTTTTTCGTAAATGAAAAGAGAAAATTAAAGTGAAAACAAAACAAATTAAAAACTTAAAAGTCTTGCAGATAGCCAGGCTAAGAATGCGTGAAATTATTTATTAATGAAATTATTTCGGAAAAGAAAAGAAAGCGATCTTGTTCTGTGCGCATTATAAATTTTGACCGGACAAAACTAGTTTTTTGGAAGTGACATTTCTAAAAATGAAGCAACAGACACCCCAGAGTTCTTTATTTACATAAATACAAGATGAGCCCGGATCACTACGATTTCTTACTCAATTTGCTCAAACTTTTCATGGAGAAAAGTTTTATAAAAGAGCCGACAGTAATCCAGAGTGTCACTTGGCCGTGACGTCATTATCGTTCCTTGATTCATATCGAAGTGAACACAAAAGATGATGAACTTGAACAGCAAAAGCTTGGAGACTCTTCAACTCCAATGGAATCCGAAGTGATAGACACTATCGAGATTATTCTTCGTCAGGATTGAAATTCAATCGGTGAGAACTTAAAAGCGTTCCATTTCGCATAGGTCCAAATGACATGAAATCCAATCAAATGCTAACAGTGCGTCGTGATACGTTTGCTATGGTAAAAAAGCGGAACATCTTTTTATAGTTATTCCACTCTTTTGAAGTCAGCTGTGAGTTTACTTAGGCAGGAGTGGCTCTTCAATTCCGAAAGGAATTGTTAAGGAAATCTGAATGAAATAAATTAAGGACACGTAGTATGAATTCTTTGTATACGATTCGTATGACTACTTACTATTTTAGTTCTACCTTAAGTCGGGCGCTAACAGTTCGTTCGTTACAGTTTGGATGGTATGTGGAACATGAGTAAACTTTGACAGTTCGTTGTAATCAGATTGGAATTCGTGTGGACCGATTTATTGTTTCCAACTTCTCTTTTCTTTATCAATCAAAACGCAAATTTGAGTATCTTAACATTTATTCCAATTAGTTTTCTATCATTTTGTCCAGTTTTTGTGTAGAATTCAGGCTTATAAATATTTTAAATCTCATTTATACGTCGGTCTCTGGTCGCTGTCATGTGAAAAGTTCTTTAGTTGTGAGATTTGTTTTGGGTAATTTGTAACATGTAAAACGAACTCTGTCCATTTTCTAGCAGACAGATTTTTGGGCATTTTAGAGGCAAAAATTAAAGAGTCCCATGTGACGGTTACTGCTGTACAGAAAATCCAAAGTTGCTCGCAAAACTTGAAAACTTCAAATCGACACCTGCCACATTTCCATCTATTTCAAAGCCGCGTTTTTTGATAGGATATTTGGTCCTATATGCGAAGAGGGCGAATGGAGGAGAAGATTCAATCGTGAATTATACGAGCTGTACCAAGATGTGGATGTAGTCCAAAGAGCTAAAGCACATCGACTACACTGCCTCGGTCACATCGAGTGAATCGACAACAACGCTCCAGCCAAGAAAATCTTCGAATCCCAGCCCCCAGGTTCGAGACGACGAGGAAGACCGAACCTCCGCTACAGGGACCAGGCGGTTACAGACGTAAGAGCGTGTGGTCCCTACGACTGGAGGGAGCTCGCGAGGGATCGCAACCGATGGAAGACCGTATTATCTCAGGCAGAGACCCTCCATGGATTGGGAGCCGGATAAGCAAGTAAGTAAGTTTTTTGATAGCACATATAGTGACGAACTATCTAGATCAATGTCTAGTTCTGGCATACCTGACAAACTTGTCTGTTTGTGCAGGTTGACGATGGAGAACGCACGCTGCTCCATCAAGTTCGGCAAATATCTCACCGATGCATTTGATTTTAAAAAAGGTTTTAGGAAAGATGATGCTCGGACGTGTGACTTCTGCAACATCGTTCTTAAAAGAATAGTACAAAACTCAAATATCAGCACTAGAGGGACACTCTTTCAAAAGTCCGTTCAATTGCCCGAATACGCCGACGGTATAGACATAATTGGAAGAACAAAGCGTGATGTCAGTGGCGCATGTATCAGCATTGAGACGGAACTGAAGAAGATGGGTTTAGCGATCAATAAAGTCAAGACAAAGTATATGCTGTCATCAAGAAAGGACACACAACACCGACTTCTTGGACAGAATGTCAACATAGACAGCTATAATTTTCACGTAGTTAAGGACTTTGTCTACCTAGGCGAACCTATTAATTCAGACAATAGCACCAGCGCTGAAATCAAATGGAGAATAACTGTTGCCAATTTACATCTTTGTACTTAGAAAGCAATTGAGTACCAATGTCCTCTCTCGAGCAACTAAAGTGTCTCTCTAATATAACTGTCATCATCCCGGTCCTTGTGTATGTTGCAGAGACCTTGGACTTGTCGAAAGGTGATGAGAAGGCTTTAGATGTTTTGAGAGGAAGATTTTCCGTGTGATCTTTGGTCCCGTCTACATAGATGAGGAGTTGAGGAGAAGATATAACCATGAACTGTACGGGCTATACGGCGAAACCGACCTAGTCAAACAAGTAAAAGTCCAACGACTGTGGTGGCTAAATCATATAAAGCGAATGCACCCGAATGCTCCGGTCCAGAAAGTCTTCGAATCAAAGACCGAGACTCAGATAGCACATAGAAGTGGGAGAGGACATGAACCAAGTTGAGGTGCGAAACTGAAGATAGCTAGCTAGAGACCGAGCCAGCTGGAGAAGCTTTAGAAATCCTCCGAATTTTAAACATTTTAAATATTGGTTAAGGTATACCTATTTCTTGTATAAATTCACCAAGCTTAAATAGGGGACACATTGAATATTGAACATCGTTCATAAAATCCCCGTTTGACCCTACAGTAAGGAAAAATAAGATTTAAAAAACCGAACCGAAAAAACAATACAAAAATAAGTATATCTGATTTGCAGAGTAAGATTTGATAGAGTAAGCTGCTTGTGTAAATTTGAGCAACGAACCATAAGTATTTTAAAATTATTAATCGTATATCTTACAAAAATAATAAATTTTCACAGAATTCTCAGTCAGTTATACCTATTTCTTGTTGAAATACAACATCAACAAAAAAATGAAAAAGTTGTTATAATTAAGTATTATATAAATTTAATAATAATAATTATTTCTAAAACTACAGTTTTGTACAATATTTAACAATATTTATGCTTAGTTTCCCCATCCCCTGCAGATCAGCCTCTTGGCAACTGAATCTGTCGACCCAACTATGAGAGGTGACGAATTTTCTATTCTAAGAACTTCACTTCCATGAATGTTATCCACTCTGGAATTATGTTGGCTTTGGTGCATATCTGGGTAATGGAATATCTTGTTTCCATACATATTCAGCTTGGATATCCTTTTTTGTTTGATGTAAGAACATCTTGCCACGTGCTCTTCGATCTGATGGACACTAAAATGGTGAATTGCTTCAGTGCCTTGTAGACCAAAAATAACCCAATCCTCGTCGTCGGTTCCGTCATACAATTCAAATGGCAAGGGGTTATTGGACTGAGCTGCTTGAATGTAATCCATTAAAGGGCTATTGGAACCCGAAGGCATACTTGTATCCGGATTGTTAGAGATCCATCCTGTATTTGGTCTCTCGTTATCAAAACTCGGTGAACGATGTGCTTCTTCAGAGTGGGTATTTTGCCTGTGATTAGTGTCCAAGAAAGTCCAACCGTTTGTTTGGTTTATATCCAGATAAGAGACTCCATTGTGGTTTCTCCAGTTAAATGAGGCTTTCATAGCTTGCCGAAGTTTGAAGAAAATTGGTACATTGTTTCGATTGAAACTTGATTTCAATTTTTTAATCTTAGGCATTTTAGAAATGTTTGTGTGATTAAAAAATATACTTTATAAGTTATTAATTCAACTATTAAAGGTTTGATTCGTCTGTAGGTATGTGGTTAACTGATTTCCTCAATATTTTTCAAGCCTTTATATCCAAAATTTGCAAGATACAAATAATCCTTAAATTCCTAATTACCTAATTCATATTAAACAGGGTAATTAAGTATTTCTATGAATCTACTAATTATACCTACGTACTTAAGCCACATATTATTAAATTCTTACCTAACATGGACACAGGATATTGAAAAGGGATTAACAGGTCAAAAAAGATTAAGTCAGAGAAGTATTACAAGCGGTAATTCCGTGGATTAGATTGAACTCTCATAAATTGTTTTTGGCTTTTGTTTTCAAGTTGTGTGTACTAATAAAATATTAAATAAAATAAAAATTATTATAAACAAAGATTTTAATTTTACTATAATTTTAGTTTAAAAAAAATTAAATCAGTCAAAATCGGTTACAACGACATCGGTTATAACGACCAAATTCTTAGGTCCCGGCTGAGTTCCATTATAATCCCATTGAATAATAAATCGTTTATTACGACATCGCTTACAACGACATATCGGTTACAACGACCGGATTTTCCCCTTTTTTTTAATTAAAATATTGGTTATAACGACTAAAACCGACGCAGCTGTTGATACGACTGCATATTTTTCTAAACGGTAATCTGTTTATCTGTAGATGCGTTGTATGAAGAATTTCGGATACATATTTGTTTTACGTTTATTATTTGTTTTGAGTTTGTTCAAGTAGGTGGGAAAATTACTTAGTGCAAATTTGTCTGTGTGACGAATGGTCGCAGAAGTTTTATTTTATTCGGTTCGCATAAATTATCTAGTGTTGGAGAATGAGTCAGAAACGAACCTCAACGTGCCTCAACAATAAATAAGAATTATAAATTATAAAAAAAAGGCTCTCTACTTGAAAAGAAATTAATTTACTTGATATCGGTTACAGGGACCTATCGCTTATAACGACTAAATTCACCAGTCCCTTGAAGGTCGTTATAACCGATTTTGACTGTGTATTGTTGTTAATATTTTTTCTAAAAATGTTGTTGTTCCAAAGTAGAGAAGAACATTCAGAAATGATCATAAAATCATTTCTTGTTGTTTCGATTGCCAAAAATGTTTTTTAGCTTAGGAGTAATGTCTCTTGCGAAGAAATGACAAATCCTCCAAGGAAAAGTGCTCGTTTTATTACCAGTTCGAAAATGATAGAAAATTGTCTTTTTTCACATCTCAAAATAAGCAGGAGAAATGAGTCTTAAATGAATATCATCCAAGAGATCTTACTTCTTGCCTTTTCACGTCTTCGAACAAGATGCATCGAATTGTCTGAAAAACAATGGTTTTGCATTTGCCCATATTGACAATATGAGTTCAACATTAGCTAGCTTTGCTACAAACCGAAGATCGTTAAGAAATACCTTGTTGAGGCCGAATGTTTTGAAAATTTACCTTCTTGACAAAAGTCAAATGTACTTTTTCAAGAAGTTCTGAAGAATTAGTTGGTTTTTAATAAATATTGATTGATTTTTACAAAATTCAGTTAAATCTTATTATTTTTTAAGAGAAGTGTCGATAAATTTAAATTAATAATTTTAAAAAAATTAGTAAATTCGAGTTACCAATATACTTGAGAAGGTGTACGGTTGTCGGCTATATTAAGCTTTTACTACATTAAAAATTTTAAGCTCCTAAGCCCCGTGTTCACATTTAAATTTGCTAAATCAACTTTGTCCTGATGTCAAAAGTGCCTTAATTTATACTTTACTTGCTTGTACTTTGTTTATCTTTATTAAAATGAAAAAAAATATTCAATATTTTGATTGATGCTAAATTCTCCATTTTTCCAATGTAACGGTTATTGTGTTTTCGACAACATTTTTCTATTGCTATATACCTAAAAGTGAAATGCTTCGGTTGAATAACAGTGATCATCAATAACTCCAAGCCAAAGAAGTCACCTGGACCAGATCCAACTTGACTATTAAAAGGCTCCCACACACAGTTAACATTATCCTTGACAACTGTCTCAACAAAAACTGCTAAGATCATGGCGATTCCTATGAAAGGTGCCAACTACTGGCGGATATCCCTCCTCAGTGAGTTAAACAAAATCTTGGAAGAACTAATACTCAGGAAACTCAAGAAGTATTGCAACGAAAACACCCTTGTGCCTGACATGCAGTTTGGTTTTCGGGAGAAGAATTCAATACTTCATTCACTCTTGAAGTTCCAACTTGACATCACAACTGAACTTAACACACGTCGTCATCGAGTCACCGTCGGATGCCTTTTGGATGTCGAGAAAGCATTCGACAGCGTATGGATTGAAGGCCTCATCCACAAACTCTACTTACTTACTTATGGTAACATAGCACTTTCGAATTATCCATTCCAAGAACTTCTTTGTACAGCTGGAGAAATTCACTCTAGCTTCTTTAAGGCTCTAAGCTTGAGTTGTTCCTGAACAGCATACTGGGGCCTACTGCACCATCTAACAAAATTGTGATTACAAGCATTTTTTTAACAAATTTGTAAAAATCGAGTTTTTTTCATATGTAATTTTTCTTAATCACAAATTTGTACTTGTAATTTGTAGTTGGTGCAATAGGCCCTGACCTCCGCTCAGCCTACCCCTGCCAGCTGCGAAAACCTTCTCTCTTATGTACTACATACATGTAGATGTCGCCATTGTTATAACTGTGAAGAAAGTTGCAGTCCACATCCATAGACTTTTTCTGTATTTCAGAAAGTGGGGAATCAATAAAAACTCCCTAAAGTTAGAACTAATCTGCTTCAGGAGACTATCATCCAAATGCGGACGAAACCAGTCTACAGCAAAATGCAAAGCGTGAAGTACCTGGGGATACACTTCAGCGAGGTACTAAGGTGCAATCCCCATGCAAGATACGTTCTTAGAGTAGCCATCTGGGCCTTTTGTTGTATCCACTCACTGGTGAAAAGAAGTGCTGAACTTAGCCAGCAGATCAAGATCCATGGGATTCAACTTTTCCGTATAGATTTCTATCTCTAAGGCAGTCATGCGACAGCTCAAAGTTTTTGAATGGAAAATATTAAGGATATGTACCGAACTAATTTTCGACCGGTAGGTTTAAAAATACTACAGGAACCAACTTCTATATTCAGAAGCTTGTAAAATACTTCTGGACAAATACCTGCTACTTCTAGCTAAGAATCTAGTACCAAACTCCGCCATGCACCTGAACGAGTTTATGAGAAGAATAACAAATTTCAATTGACGCTGGTAGATGTTGGCGTTGTTTTGGTGAAATCTGTCAAATCTGTCGCTTTTGTTATTCAGTTACTAATGCCAAATCATTATGTTACACTTCCAAATGATAGAACTTTTTTTTTTATCAAAATGAGTGTTCTTAGTGCAAACGTTGAGCGCGTTGCACTCCATTTTTTAAGGTAGACGTGGTGTCCCTTCGTAGTCGATTTGATGGTTATCAATTAGCCAACATTCTTTCGTCAAAGGAAAGTAAGATCGGCTGAGAAAATCGCCGCAGTCCGCGAAAGTGTACAGCAGAACCCAAGACAGTCGTTTCCTCGCCAAGCACCCGGCCTTTCGCGGACTTAAGTCGGGACTAAGGCCTACAACCGAACAAGACACAACTGACTCAGGAGCTCAAAGTTGTTGACAACAGTTAACACTGTTTCGACCCGGCCGGCGGCGCATACGTCGGCGTCATTTGTCCTTACTTTTTCGAACACGACGTTGGTGAGGTCGTCACAGTCAATGACGAGTGCTATACAGAACGGTGATAACCAATTTCTTACGTCGCAAATTAACCCATATGAAACAAGACAATATGTTGTTTTAGCAGGACTGCGGCGCTTCTTGCCACACAGCAGACACCCCGATTGATATTCTGCATGCACGATTTGAGGGTAAGTTTATCTCTCGCAGAGGTAACGTGAATTGGCCGCCAAGGTTATGTGATTTGACCCCGCTAGACTTTTTCTTTCGGGGTTTCCTAAAGTCACAGGTCTACGTACATAAGTAAACCACACTAGACCGATGCCATTAAGGTGAACATAACACAGGCTAACGCTCAAATTCAGATGGATCCGCGCGGAAGAGTCACTGAAATTTGGATTGAAGTTCAATTTTTTTTCTGGCCTATTGAATTGGGACTTGAAATTTTAATTTATAAAGCCTCTACTATCGCAACCTAAACGGGTAGCTAAAAAAAATAAAAATAGTGATGCAATAGCTCGAAGAAAACCAGGATCTAGTGACTTACAACTCTCAAACATTCCTGTGTGCGTGTTACCAGGAATGGAGTGCAGGGGACCTGCAATTTTCTGCCAATTCCGAATTGCTAATAAGCAGCAATTTTCATGACAAATTTTCATGCAGCGGCTGAGAATCGAACCTTCTGCATGACAGTCCAACGCACTAACCATTATGCCAAGGGGTTCTATGAATGAAAAAATAAACACTCTTAACCAATTAGCACGCAATCAATCAAAAACAGTTAAGAATAAAATTTAAAGAAATCAAAGTATCTTCAAGTTATCGAACTGAAAAGTTTCTTTTTTAATGAAGAAATTCCTGAGCACTCACAGGAATTTCGTGTTGTGCATTTGTGGTTTTGTTTCTGTTTCGTTAAGAAAGTTTAAAGATACCCGAAGTTTTAAGTTAGGATGCACTGTTTCAGCTAAAAATCATGAGCACCAGACAAATTTTCTAGAGCTTCTTTTCAATTATTCACTTCATATCTTCTCAAAATTCAATCAGTCAATATTGATAGAGGCTTTGAGTTTTATTCTACTCAAATAAACTACCATTTATGAAAAGCAGAACTACCATAAAACATTCATATTCACAAATCATTCCGAAATGCTCTTTGATGTTTAAGCATTTAATGTTGACTTAAGTCATCACCATCATAGGGCTTTTCTATCTCTTAATGTAACAAATAAGGAACAACTTTGGCGTTACTTCTATTTCAGCATTAGATACAAGATAAAAACTTTGTGAAAAGTCCTTCTTCCATTCAGCAATCATCACCATCACCATTACCATCATGTGAAGAGGACGAGGACGAGGACGAACGAACAACGATTCCAATTTAATTGGACTCTAACTTTTGTATCGATTATCCTATTAGAGACTTTGTTTGTTTTATTTTGCTTCCTTGGTTTTGTATTTTTTCTACTTTGTCTCTCTGCACTTAAAAAGTTTTTTTTTTGTTTTGCCTTGCCTCTGATGAGACGGGAAAACCAACTTGCCTGCCACACATCCTTTTTCCCGATACACACTCGCATACAGCAGCTCGTCAAAAACGATTAAAAACTTTCCATCGTTTGCTGTGTTTGAACAAAGTTGAAATTATTTTCAATTAAATATATTTTGTACTGTATGGTTAAAAAGGATATATGATGTGAGGACTCCATTGATGTCGATGCAAGAGGAAGCTGCCGAACGAGCAAGAGAGAAAATTGAGTTTTCCAATAGACTGCGCTTCATCTAGATCTACAATTTTATACAACATACACATGATGGTTCGAGCCTCTGTAGTGTGTACAGCTATTGCGGTGGCAATTGCATGCTCATGAAACTGGCCAGGCCAACTACTGGAGGTTGTCCATTTCACTCCCATATCAGAACATCGGTTGACCGCATAAATTTATTGGGAATTCTCGAAGAGCATGTCCGGGCGATAATTTAATTGAACACCTAGGCAATCTGTATCCACCTATCTACATATATGTATATTTATATAAATTTGCCCCTAAACGATAAAGCTGTGCCGAAGCAGTTGGCCTATAATAAACTTACAAATGCATAATTCAGGGAGCGATCCTATAAGCGAGCAATGAGGACCTTGCCTATTCCGGCTGTGTAGCCAGACATTCCCCGCATCACGCGTCAGAGATTCATTCATTTATAGAAACTCAACCAATGAGAGAGAGAGAGCTACCCATCGAAGATAAATGTAGCTACATCTATATCTCTACACTAACAGAATCCGAATTGTAGAAGTAGCATTTAATTGCACAAATGGTGATAAATATATAGAGATATAGGATCCCGGAAGGATATACACAGACTAGCATTAGGCCACTGAGTAATTTGTATCCTCTCAATTATTCAATTATGTGAGCTAATGTTTTGTAAGGAAATTAATTGAATAATGATGGGATTGCAATTCTTGATGTACGTACCTTTTGCAGAGTGAAATCGGGTCTGCATCGTTCCTTCTGGCTTGGAAGAAAGAGGATTTTCTTTTGGTCCTAAAGAAGTTGTGTTTTCTCTTCTGAAAGAAAGAAAAAAAAAAATATAAGAAAATCTCAGGGTCTGTGTATAGTTTGAAGCTGTTTGTATAGAAGAAGTTTTAAATATTCAATGAACGTACAAAATAGATTGATCCTAATAAGGACTTTCAAGGAAACTCAGATTGAAAATTTGTTTAGAAAATTAAATTAAATGAAGAAATGTAGAGTGTAGTTGTGATGTATTTAAAGGTATAAATAAATCTGAATTCTATAGAACAGTCTTTAATTATTTAAATAATAAACTCAAGTAGAAGTAGGTACCAACCCTTATTCATTAAAAAAAGACTTGGCTAAGGTAGGCAATAATGTGTTTTTGCGTTCTTTGGCATGCCTTAAAATATAAGGATTTTAGTTTAGTAATATTCTGTAGGAATGATTGACATATTAAACAGATTCCATGATTGAATTATAAAGTGATGTATTGGTGATTTATTGCTGTGTTAATAAATTAAATCTGAATACAAAAATATCAAATTCTAAAATAGTCTGCTTACTAAACAAAAAAGGGATTTTTATTGTCCAGTAAAAACATGTACATATGTAAAAAACAACTGAACCTGTTAAGCTGAAATTTTTCAGTTTATTCGTGTAAGTGATGGAAAGTCTACTACCACGCCTACTTTTCATTAATTTTTTTCCTTTATCCAACGTTTTCAGAGAACCAAAAGTTTGCAATTAAGGTTTCCTGAACCGAAAGCATGGCCGTGCAGTTTTTCAAAAATGATAGATACATTTTCATAAAGCATTTTGAAAAAAGTTTTGAGTCTTAAAATTTCAATCGATCATAATTATTAAATTCATGAATGAGAAAATCAAAAAAAGGTACAAAAATCTCTAGATTCTAAATTTTAAGAAAATCGACTCAGCAATTTAGCGAAATCCGGGCAGACAGACTTTCGAAATTCTATTTTTTCGACTTCCCAAGCATAGTAAGGTCAAATTTTATCAAAATTTATTCAAAATTGGAATAGTTATCGAATGCACCAACAAGTTCCCATATAATTATACTCTGTTCAACAAAGATTGTCGGCAGAGGGAAGATAGGTAGTTTGCATTTCAGTTTGGGTGCTGCATATTGCATAAGTCTATCGCATGTAAAAACTCTCACCGCGATGCAGTAGTATACATAATAAATAATTTTATTTTGAATAGCAACAGTACCAGCGTGTCCATCTGGTAGTTAAAATTGCACAATATCAATTTTGAAAAACAATCAAAATTGATTTATCGTTTTCTACATCACAATGAGGTAGGCTAATACATAGGTGCCTTTTTTTAGGAGGATAATAAAAAATATCACTTCTTTTATTTATAAATAATTCATTTAACAATATAAGCATACGGCTTAAAACCTGGTTTATATTCATCCTATTTATCCTTGTGCCATTTTTCCCCAGGCAAATCATTGGGGATGCTCGTCGCTTAAAAACCAATGCCATGGTAAGTCTGTGGTTTTAGGGTGTTTTAAAGTGGTATTTTTTTCATGTTTATTGCCTAGGAAAATCGGTAGGCCCCACTGATTTGAACAAAAAAAAATTTTTTCTGAAGGGCTTTACTATCAATCTTTGTTGAATCGATTTTATCGTACTTGTATATATCGTAAGAAAAATAGCTTTTAAGCTTTATTACGGTTTGAAATGAAATTCTTGTATTCTTTTTTTCATTTAATACAAAGTTCGACAGTAAAACTTACTTTTTTGAAACGCGTGCCATTTAGGCTTTTGGGGTTAGTAGAGCAGTCTCATTCAACAAGCCTTACTTAAAAGTAATGTTTTCTTCAAGGTCAATTGATGTCTTATGTTCAAAAAGTGAGCAGTGTACTTATGTCATATAAGAGGCCTATATTGAGAACACAGATTCTGTGATTATAACCCGAAATCCCTATAATATAGCCTCGTTGTACCTTGTCCCGTATTGGAAATCAATTCTTACATGCTTAAGCTTTTGTTGCAAGACGAAGAACTTGAGTCTCTCAGCCTATCAGGTCTTTCGCAGCGTTGGGTGTTTCCAATCGTTCAGTGAAGCGAATTCCATACGATGACTTGTTGAATTTGATTAAGGGGACAATTGGTTCTAACGAGGAGAAACAACAGCTCACACCTCAAAGGCATCGATGGGTGTTTTGGGGTAATTCTTCTCAAAACTCCTCATCATAATAAGAGGTGACTTGGAGAGGACAGCCCGCTCTCAAGACATGGTTCATTGTAATTTGTTTTTGTAGTCCCGTTCTTGAATAATTGAATAAATATGGGGCTTAAGTCTATGGTGCCACTGTTTATAGCTAAATGAGATCGCTCATTTTACAGCTCTTTCTCCAGATTAGTATTTCCTTGCGAAACTTAAGAATATGGAGTGGTTTCATAAATTGTAGTTTGTTCTCTTCTATTAGACGACGCCCCAGATGAATACATCACATCTATCGGTCCGGTGTTACTTATGATTCATTGCAGAATCTCCATGTGGCACTGCTCACCAAAACAAGAATATTGAGGTTTCTTCTCAGTTTACAGTGTCCAGTAGGAAAACCCATGATTTTCGGAGGTTTTTCCTACTAAAACCGATGGAAGATATATGTAAAGCGTTCTTGATGGTTGTAGCTTCAAAGAAGCATTTTTGCCTGCCTAAATTCTGGGAGTTCTTTCCTAATTTTTGTTCTTGTTTTGCCTCTTCTTCTCTTTTGATTAGTCCCGTGTTAGCGTTTACCGTCCAAAGATCTTTGAAGAAAATTATGATTGATAAAATGAGCTTTATTGTGTTTTGAAAAAGGAAATTATGTTATTGTATCCTATAGATATTGAGACGTATTTTCTCCTTGAATTATTTTAAAATCTCAACTTTTTGTTGAGCACACATTTGTACAAGCTTTATTTTCTTTTTTCTATATGGTACAAAGTTCGCAATCGGTTTTAAACTTATTTCCCAAATAAGCTTGCAAAGAAGCCTTAAACCGGATTCAGATCTGGATCATAGAAAAAAAATTTCATGCACAGAACTTTAAAAGCAGAAAATAATTATTTAGAAACATTTTTTGGTAATATACAATTGCGGTTCACTTGAATAAAGGCAACATTTTTTAATTGCAGACTGAGAATTCACAGTGTGTAAAATGCCGTATAATTAAGTCTTAAGTGAAAGTAAATTTTCAGAATTTCTAAAGAGAAAGCATTCCAAAAAAAAAAAAAACACTTTGCTGTACCCAGAAAAGGATTCGTTAAAGTAAGCAAGGAAATTTAGTTCATTTGAATAAAGGCAGTTGTGATATTAATTAAATACGTACATACATACATATGTACATAAATATTTTGTAACGGTTTTGGTGTCATTATTTAAAAACTCGCGATGTCCTGCGTTTCTCATGGCTTCCTCAGGACCACAGGATTCCCCAAGCGAAACCAAGAGATGATAAATAATTTGTCCAGGCAACAAAGTACGGCTCGGCATGCTTGCTTTTACCATTGACCAGCTCGTCGGTGGGGTGGGTACTTGTACTCGCCGCTGGACTACCGCACAGTATCTATCATGCCGATTATACCAGATATAGTTTCAACCAGTCTAACTAATTTAACTTCTATTTTTCTCATTGCTGTGGAACCCTAGATGTATTTCGGGTTCCGGAGTGTAACCCGCCCTCAATTTCTACTACAAGAAACGCCATGGTTATTGAGCCACTCACTTATACTCACTCGATAACCCCTAATTTAAGCTTAAGAAGTTCCCTAAGAAATACTCCTATTCACCTTTACATCGTCAAAATGAAACATCCCTAAATCACTTCACTTACACGCAATAGCAAATTAATCCATCATAAAATCAAATCAACGAACAATCATAAAACAATTCATTTCAAATAGTGTTTATTAAATACCAAAAATTAGAAAAATCATTAAAAATAATAAATTCAAAAAAATAAAAAAGAAAAACTCAATAAAAATTCAGTTTGGCTAATTGTCATTCAAATGTAGGTAGTCTATATAAAAAAAAACAAGGTTAACAAACAATTTATTGTCGAGTTTGAGTGAGAACAACTAAACTTTCTCATATTAAGTCACTCATTCTTTATATTAAGTGAAGGGAATGAATTATAAGATTATAACTCTCTTTATAAAAAAAAATTACACTTGTTTGTTGTCTCTCACTCTCACTCAAAAAACAAATTACTTGAAATCAAATTTAAAAAAAAAAGAGATTACAACAACTAAATCGCTTATAAAATTTTAAACAAGGTTTTTCTTTAAGAGAATTCTTAAAATGAATTTCTCATCTTAGTTTAAGATCGTATATCTTATTATCTTTTATTTTAAATTTTAAATTTTTCGTTCACTGGTCAAATTTCAATAGAGTTAACACTAAAAGAAGTTAAAAATAAAGTACGACTTACCGGCTCTCCAAAGTTGATGTGCACAGCAGCTTGGATGTCCGATGTGATGCGAATCTGTATATATGTAAAATGTGTAGTGTATGCACTTATAGAAATTTGTCAGCTTGAACGATTGACATTAATGATTTTTTTTTTGTAAAGCGATATTTTAAGCTATAATGTTATATTCTTATGATGAATGTTTTATTAAAAATGATGATGATGAAGTTGGTGATTGTGTAGATGATATTGTATATAGAGGATGAATATATATGTACATATATATATATATACATATATATATATATATATATATATATTTTTTGGATTTCCTTTTTGGTTCTTTTTTGGCTTAATCGGGTTGTAAAATAGTATGTAGAGAAAAGTGATGTTGACGAGGCTCGTGGAAGGTATCGCCTGAGCACGTGCGAGCCCACGATGGAGTTGCCACGATCTCCGCACACCTTGGTTCAAGCTCGACGGTATCAAAAGCTAGATAGAGCACCAAGTACAGTCACGCAGAGATCGCTAATCACTGTTGGTGGTTCTGATTGACCCAGCTTTGCCAATGCCTTCGCCAAGAAGCACTTTTTTTGTATATTGTAAAAAATATATTAAATATATTTTATGTATGAATGTCTATTAGACAAAGCCTGGTAGTTAAAAAAAAAAAAAACTTTATTTTAGAAATAAAATTTAGGTATATCAATTTAGGAAATTATACTTTTTGTTTCATTTATTTAGTTTTTTTACCTGGTAATTTGGCTTGTCGACTGAATAATTGATGAATAATAGTATGGTTTTTATAAGATATAATTTTCTTTTGATTTTTAAAAAGTTTAATTTTAAGAAAGTGTTAAATACTTTTCTCTTCACTATATATTTTTGCCTTGAGTGGGTGATCTGATCTTGACGATGGTTGGATAGAAAAGAAAGATTACCCGGAAAAGGAAAAGTAGGGATTGCGATCGATCGAACGAAGGCAAGTGCAGTCAGTATTTTGATGTTCGAAATTTCGAACATCGCAAATAAGAAAATTTTGATAAGGGCGTGTAATCATTTTCATGCTACGTTTTTCGGAGTAAAGATTTGTATATTTTTTCTGAGGTGGTCCATACACAACATTTCCATTTCTTGTCAATGAGGACATGAAATAGAAATGGAAAAGGACACACCTGATCTAAAAATCATTTATGTAAATCATGTTCTCAAGTCTTTAGCGTGAATAATGCCTAAAGGTTTTCCATTAAGGTCTTCCAACTCGTAAAGATTGTTGCTTACTATTTTCATTATTTTTGCTTGGATGAATTTTGAGCATAACTTAGCATTTCGTTTTTTGGACTTGTCACTTAGGATGAAGTTGCGTTTTAAGACAACTTGTCCAACTTTGAATTTGCAGGTTTTGCTGCGAGTATTATATATATTTTCATAAGTCTTATGTGCTTGAGCCAGAGATTCTTTGACACGGTTATGAATTATGTTCATCTTGCACACTTTTGGTAAAATTTTAAAATCCGCGTTATTCAATCCATTGAGCTTTTTGAGAAGCTTATAGTCTGAACCGTGTTCTAACTTACACTGCCCAAAAAGTGCTTCGTGTGGTGACATTTGTATGGCTGAGTGAACGCTTGATCTTAGCGCACTAAGGATAGATACTAAATGTTTATCCCAGTTTGACTGATCTAAACCAATGTATGATCTGATAGCTGCCAAGATTGAGCGATTTGCACGTTCACTTGCGTTAGATTGTGGTGCATATGAAGCTGTCCTTATGTGTTTTGTTTCATAAGAAACAAGAAATTTTGAAAACTCTTTTCCTACAAACTGTTTCCCATTATCTGATAAAAGAGATTCTGGTACTCCAAAAAGTGAAAACACATCTTCTTCTAAGAATTGAATTGCAGCTTCCGCTGTCGCTTTCCTTATTGCTTTTGCAAGAATGAATTTTGTTAACTGGTCAAGACAAACGATAATATACGAATTTCCCTTTTTCGATCTCGGATACGGTCCTAGGAAATCAACAAAAATATGTTGAAATGGCCTTTCAACGACAAATGATTGTCCCATTGGAGGTCTTAAAATGGTATTTGGGGCTTTTGAAGACTTACATATTATGCATTTTCCTATGAATGATTTTACTTCAGCCGCCATGTTGGGCCAATAAAATCTTTCTCTAAGACGATATAAGGTTTTGGTGATTCCACCATGAGAAGCTCGAGGGGGGTCATGCGCCAAACGTATTAGGTTTTGAGTCAGTGCCGAAGGTATCCACAACTTCCATACGCAATCATCTTCTATAGGGTCTCCTGTACAATGACGGACTTTCTTGTAGACAAAATTGTCTGAAATTTGGAGGTCTGGTAGCTGGGCTTTATTGTTCTCTATAGTTTTGATTAGTTGGATATATTCATCCGACTTAAAAGCCGGGGCATCAAGATCAACCTGTAGAACTTCGGGGGAGGTTAAGGCACTAAGGGATGCAATTTCATCAGCAGCATACATTCGAGATAGTGCATCGGGTGCCACATTTTGAGAACCCTTTCGGTGTTCTATAACAAACGAATACTTTTGTAGTCTTAAACTCCACCGTGCTAATCTCCCATTCAGGTCTTTTTGGCTCATGAGCCACTTAAGACTCGAATGATCGGTCACTATGGTAAACTCATGACCTTCAACGTAAGGACGGAACTTTTCTACACCTAACACTGCAGCTAAGCATTCTAGTTCTGTAACACTGTAGTTACGTTGTGCTTGGTTCAATTTATATGAATAATAGTAGATTGGTTTTTCTCTACCTTCTTCATCCAGCTGACTAAGAACGCATCCTACTCCTGTTGAAGAAGCATCGCATAGGATAATAAAAGGTTTTTCGAAATTAGGATTTATTAAAACCGGAGCAGTTGTAAGAGCCAATTTCAGCTGTTCGAAAGCTTGCAAAGCTTCCGGAGTAAAGACGAAAGTCTTGCTCTTCTTTAAAGTATTTGTAATCGGGGTAGCTAGAGAGGAATAGTTTGGCACAAAACGCCTGTACCAACCGGATAAACCCAAAAATCTTCGAACTTGTCGAGGAGTTTTTGGCGTCGGAAAGTCTTGTATGGCTGCAACTTTGTCGGGATCTGTCTTAACACAACCTCCTCCAACAATATAACCTAAATACTTCAATTCTTTAAAACAAAATCTTGACTTTTCGAGGTTAATTGTCAAGCCTGCTTTGCGCAAAAGAGAAGCTAAAGTGCGGAGTATCTGTGTATGTTCCTCCAATGTTCCAGAAACAATCAGCAGATCGTCTAGGTAGACAAAAATGTTTTGTTTCAGCTCATTTGGTACAACTTTATCCATCAGTCTACATAAACGTTGGGCAGCATTGCAGAGTCCGAACGGCATGACTTTAAAGTGATACAATGGTCTACCGGGAACGCTGAAGGCTGTCTTTTCCCTTGCCGATTCTGCTAGTGGAATTTGCCAGAACGCGTCTTTCAGATCGACACTGCTAATGAAGTGCGTTTCTGATTGGCGACTCAATAGATTCTCTATATGCGGAAACGGATATGCATCGTTCTTGGTTACTTTATTTAGTTTCCTGGAGTCCAAACACAAGCGATTTTTTCCTGGCTTGCGCACCAAAACTACAGGAGAACTCCAGGAACTTTCACTTTCCTCAATGACATCCAAAGCTAACATTCTGTCCAACTCTTCATACATTATCTTTTGAATTGCTGGTGACACTGGATAACTTCGCTGTTTTATGGGCTCAGTATCGCCAGTGTTAATCGTATGCTCTTCTAAAGCTGTCCGCCCAAGCCCTTCTTTGGCATAGGATGGAAATAAACGTATAACCTTTTCAATTTCAAAATCTTGCTCAGCTGACAATTCATGAGCGTTTGAATCACATTTTCTGAGAGAAACTGGGCAAATTTCGGAGATGATTTGTGGTGCTATCTGGAAAAGTCTCCAAAAGTTTACACCAAGATATAGTGATTGTTCCAACGATGGAACTAAATACAATTTAATTTCTTTGGTTATATTTTTGTATGTTAACTTGACAGATATTTCACCCACGATTTGCTGGGGCTGGCCACTAGCTGTACGCACCTTAGAATTGAAATTTTTATAAGATAATCCTAAGTCTTGTAACAACTGTATGCAACCAAATCCTAGACAACTGATGCTTGCACCACTGTCTAACAAGCCAAGCATTGTCTTTCCAAAAATGGAAACGCTTGCGTAGGGTCTAGGGTCGTCTGTGTTGCAGAGCGTTGTTGAACTAATTTCACGATGAATCTTTTTCTTATCTTTAAAACGATTTCTAAGTTTTTGGATGTGTTGTGGTATCCGACCAAATATTTTGTTGCGAACTTCATAATAATTTTGTAAGCGATCGTGGAGTGATACTGGCTTACTTGAAGATACAAGAAGTTTGTTCCTGTCGGAGTTATCTCGTTGCAGGATTTTTATTTGAGAAGTTTCGTCTAGTGTCTTAGCAGTGCTTGGAAAATTTAAAATTTGGGAAGTGTCAGGTGTTTTAGATAAGTCAGGTTGTTTGTCAAATTCAGGTGTTTTTGCAGACTCATGTGCAGAAGTAAAGTTTGATTGATTAAAATTTAATTTGTTTGTATTTATTCTTGTTCCGGGTTCTCTCTCGGATGACAAACCTCCCCGGTCGTAGGATTGCCACGCTTTTGGTTTCCCGAGCATTTTGAACAATTTGGTGTGGTTGTATTATCCAAACCACATTTGTAACAGAATAAATTCCGTTGAGGATTTGGACATTGAACAAACGAGTGTCCTTTTGTCTTACAATTCCAGCAACTATACTTTGATTGGTTTTGTGAAACGTTTAATGAATTTACATCAAAAAGATCTTCATCTTGAAATGAATTATCGAGTTCACTTACTTGCTTTTTGAAACTATTTTGTTGGAATGGTTTTGTTCTTAAAGTTTCATTCTGTTGGGCATGTTTTTCGATGGACCGACAAACATAAACCATTTCAGCTAAGCTTTGCGTATTAAATGTAATGAGAAGTTCGCCAGTTCTTCTCTTAACGTTTTGTTTGATCAAATCAATGAGTTCTCGTCGCGATTTTGGGTTTCGCAGGCGAGCATTCATTACCAAAATGGCATTGTAAAAATCATCGAAGCTTTCATTTACACCCTGGCGACGATCAAACATCTTACGAGAAAGTTCTGAGTCGGTTTCGATGCTTCTATACTGTTCTATTAAGGCAAACTCTAAATTTTGCCAATTTGCGTTTGGATTTGTCTTGAGGAATGTCCAGAACCAACTTTCGACAGCTCCTGTGACAAATAGATGGAAGTGAAGAAACAAATCGTCCCAAGAAGCGTTGTAGCTTGCCTTAAGTCGTTTTAAACGAGTGAGAAAATCATCAACGGTCATTCTGATGTTGTCAAACTTTAAACTCCACTTGTGAAATTCAAGTGCTCGACTAGAGCTAGCTTGTGACACATTTCGACTTAGGTTGGGACTTGGACCATTTAAGTCAAGTGCATTCATTTGACTCAAAAAGTTTTGAGCGCTTTCACTGGGGTGGTATGGAGTAGGAGTGTCAACTGGTCTTGTGTTGGGGTTGACAGTACTATTCTCTTCAGGAGGTGCTATACCATGAAGGGATCCTACCTCATTTGCTGGAGTAGGTACTCTTAAAGTATCCCGAATAGTAGTAATTATTTCTTCTCTAATTTTTACTCTCTCTTCCTCATACTCAGCTTTTCTAGAACGTAAGTCCTCTGCCCTACTCAAACCGATTGTTGCATTTACGATATTCGTTATATATCGTTGCAGACTCTCGTTAAAGGAAACATTTGGAGGAACTTCATCTTGAGGATCAATATTTTGACCATCCAAAGAAAGTACTTGTTCCTGAACAGATGGAATTTCATCCTCGGCTTCATTGTTAGTTGAAGAAGCCATATTCGAACCACTAGCGTCTGTAGGTCGTGGACGTGAACTACGAGTTGAAACTTTTGAAGATTTCTCTTTAGATTTATCTTTGGATTTGTCTTTTGATTTATCTCTCGTTGGAGCCATTTGGTTAGTTTACCGAAAATCAGCTCAAGAGTTGCTTTTATAGCAATAAATAAAAAAAAATTGTATGTCTATGTAAAGTATTCAAAGTACTAATAACTTGTACTTGAAGTGATTGCTATGCAATCGCAAAAATCAAATTATTAATAAAGAAAAATTGCAGTCACAAAAAAATAGAAAATATGTTTTGAAATGTTTGGCCGTAAGCAAAAATAAAACAAAAAAAAAAAAACCAAATGTATAAAAATGGGTAATAAATAAATCATATGTGCTTGTGAAGGATACAGGTGATGTTCATATCGACGATGTGATTAAAAAAAATAAAAATTTGATTTGCTCAACTGTTTGTAACGCAGCTAAATATATGATAAACATGTATCTTAAATACTTATTTAGGTCGTTTATCCTTTTTGTACTCCCTTATAAAAAGGAACTTATAAATGGTATACTTGTCAAAAATTATTATAGGTGAGATTCGAATTTTATTTATTTTTTTGTGTAACAATAATTTAGGATGTTCGTAAGAATTAAACATGAACGCTACCGACGGAGTATGGTTTGTCAGAACTAATATCTCCCGGTCATCCATGACATTCATTTACTAAAATAACCAAAACAAAACTTTGTTCAAATAAGATCAATGCAACGGACGGAGTGGTTGTAGCAGGTACATCAAATCTCCCGGTCATTGACCTTACTAAACAAACGTAGGTATAAACAATTTTTAACACAAGTCATTGCTTCTCAAAGTTTGATCTAAGGACCGTATCTTGGGTCATTGACTAAAGCGTTAATATTTGTAATAAAAATGTAATATAATTGTTAAGGTTGAATCACAAAGAAAAATTAAGTTGTATTAAATTAAAATAAAACCATATTTTAAAAAGATTATTCGAAGCCTCACTATGGGCGCCACCTGTGTAACGGTTTTGGTGTCATTATTTAAAAACTCGCGATGTCCTGCGTTTCTCATGGCTTCCTCAGGACCACAGGATTCCCCAAGCGAAACCAAGAGATGATAAATAATTTGTCCAGGCAACAAAGTACGGCTCGGCATGCTTGCTTTTACCATTGACCAGCTCGTCGGTGGGGTGGGTACTTGTACTCGCCGCTGGACTACCGCACAGTATCTATCATGCCGATTATACCAGATATAGTTTCAACCAGTCTAACTAATTTAACTTCTATTTTTCTCATTGCTGTGGAACCCTAGATGTATTTCGGGTTCCGGAGTGTAACCCGCCCTCAATTTCTACTACAAGAAACGCCATGGTTATTGAGCCACTCACTTATACTCACTCGATAACCCCTAATTTAAGCTTAAGAAGTTCCCTAAGAAATACTCCTATTCACCTTTACATCGTCAAAATGAAACATCCCTAAATCACTTCACTTACACGCAATAGCAAATTAATCCATCATAAAATCAAATCAACGAACAATCATAAAACAATTCATTTCAAATAGTGTTTATTAAATACCAAAAATTAGAAAAATCATTAAAAATAATAAATTCAAAAAAATAAAAAAGAAAAACTCAATAAAAATTCAGTTTGGCTAATTGTCATTCAAATGTAGGTAGTCTATATAAAAAAAAACAAGGTTAACAAACAATTTATTGTCGAGTTTGAGTGAGAACAACTAAACTTTCTCATATTAAGTCACTCATTCTTTATATTAAGTGAAGGGAATGAATTATAAGATTATAACTCTCTTTATAAAAAAAAATTACACTTGTTTGTTGTCTCTCACTCTCACTCAAAAAACAAATTACTTGAAATCAAATTTAAAAAAAAAAGAGATTACAACAACTAAATCGCTTATAAAATTTTAAACAAGGTTTTTCTTTAAGAGAATTCTTAAAATGAATTTCTCATCTTAGTTTAAGATCGTATATCTTATTATCTTTTATTTTAAATTTTAAATTTTTCGTTCACTGGTCAAATTTCAATAGAGTTAACACTAAAAGAAGTTAAAAATAAAGTACGACTTACCGGCTCTCCAAAGTTGATGTGCACAGCAGCTTGGATGTCCGATGTGATGCGAATCTGTATATATGTAAAATGTGTAGTGTATGCACTTATAGAAATTTGTCAGCTTGAACGATTGACATTAATGATTTTTTTTTTGTAAAGCGATATTTTAAGCTATAATGTTATATTCTTATGATGAATGTTTTATTAAAAATGATGATGATGAAGTTGGTGATTGTGTAGATGATATTGTATATAGAGGATGAATATATATGTACATATATATATATATACATATATATATATATATATATATATATTTTTTGGATTTCCTTTTTGGTTCTTTTTTGGCTTAATCGGGTTGTAAAATAGTATGTAGAGAAAAGTGATGTTGACGAGGCTCGTGGAAGGTATCGCCTGAGCACGTGCGAGCCCACGATGGAGTTGCCACGATCTCCGCACACCTTGGTTCAAGCTCGACGGTATCAAAAGCTAGATAGAGCACCAAGTACAGTCACGCAGAGATCGCTAATCACTGTTGGTGGTTCTGATTGACCCAGCTTTGCCAATGCCTTCGCCAAGAAGCACTTTTTTTGTATATTGTAAAAAATATATTAAATATATTTTATGTATGAATGTCTATTAGACAAAGCCTGGTAGTTAAAAAAAAAAAAAACTTTATTTTAGAAATAAAATTTAGGTATATCAATTTAGGAAATTATACTTTTTGTTTCATTTATTTAGTTTTTTTTACCTGGTAATTTGGCTTGTCGACTGAATAATTGATGAATAATAGTATGGTTTTTATAAGATATAATTTTCTTTTGATTTTTAAAAAGTTTAATTTTAAGAAAGTGTTAAATACTTTTCTCTTCACTATATATTTTTGCCTTGAGTGGGTGATCTGATCTTGACGATGGTTGGATAGAAAAGAAAGATTACCCGGAAAAGGAAAAGTAGGGATTGCGATCGATCGAACGAAGGCAAGTGCAGTCAGTATTTTGATGTTCGAAATTTCGAACATCGCAAATAAGAAAATTTTGATAAGGGCGTGTAATCATTTTCATGCTACGTTTTTCGGAGTAAAGATTTGTATATTTTTTCTGAGGTGGTCCATACAATTTCTTGAAGAAAACTAGTGTAAAATTATATTTTAATGAATTCAATGTTAAATAGACAAATGTTGACGAAAAAAGAACCCAAAACTTCTACCTTGAAGGTTATTCAAACCGCAAAATCGCAAAAACAAAAATTCGGCCTAATCCAACTTGTGTTGACAATTATTTAAAAGATTCTTACTGATGTTTCCTATAAAAAAAAAAAAACAATTTAAAGAAAGGACATCCACAGTGATCCCTCCATCTGACAGGCGTAAACTCATATGGATTGCCTCCAATTCTAGTTATTACATATAAAAAATCAGATTAGAACCAGGAGAAAATGCAAGCAAACCGGCTGTTCAGCGTGTGATTCTTGATGCTGAACATCTGAAGAGGGTAAAGTTGAAAAAAAAACAACCTGAATACCATTACCATGCGTATGGAGCTTCGGATTAAATTTAAGAAAAACCACATGGGTTGGACTATATGCTAGACGCCAGAGTTAAACTAAAAATGATTGACAAATGATTGTTTTTTTTTTTCATTCATTTTTATTATCATTAAATTTAACACCGTCCTAAAGCTAGACAAAAATTCATAAAAACTAGCCTACTTATCGAATAACAATTGATTGTCTTCACGTTTAATTTACATGGACCGCATGACAAAATTTTTATTTGCACGAACGATTTCTAATGCGCCATCATAGCAGAGCTGAACGTTCAAAGCACTAAAAAGATGAGAAAACCTACAAGGGAGTATTGGTTCGTATCAATTAGAGGCCATCATAGCTCATAGAGAGCTAAAACCTAATGACTTACAACTCTCAACCATTTCTGTGTGTGTGTTTGGAGAAATGGAGGGAACCTACATTTTTCTGCCGATTCCGAAAGGCTTATGATTAGCACTTTTCATGACAAGAGACTTTTGGAGGACTAGTTTACCTCTAAAACTTTTTTTTTGCAGCGGCTAAGAAACAGGGTTCGAACCTCAGTCATGAAATTTCGGAGCAAATTTGAACAAAAAAAGTGGAGAAAGATTTCCGGAGAAGATTTGAAACAAAAAGAAAATCCTTCCTTTTCAGGAAAATTAAAACATACATACACATGAACATAAAAAAATAGTATTAGCAAAAAAGAAAAATAAATCACAGGTTTCATTGGAAAAATTGTTTTGTGAAAATAAACAAATTACAAATTCAGAAAGAATTTTCAACAAATGTTTAATGGTTTATTTCAACAATCTCATATTTGTATATTAATTAGACAGTTCGTCTATGTGGAAGAAGTGGAGTAAATCTCGAAAAATCGGAACGTTGGAGTAGATATTGTTTTTCCTTCAAAAGTGGAGCAAATTTGCTCCGAACGGCGCAAGGTTCGAACCCTGAATTGAAGACCCTCTGCACAACAATCTCTCTTACCATTATGCCAAGGAGTAATACATACAACGTATACACATGCTTGGTTCGAAATATCGCTGAGTTAAAAAAAAAATGTCTAATGCAATATTGTGTGCTTCAGTTCTAGGTTGGATTTTTTAATTAATTTCAAAAAAACCATGAACATGCACAGAATCAAATTTATTTATTGAATCAGTAATCGAAATCAAAATGTTGAGCTTTTCCAGAATTTTGCCATTGCCTTTATTCCGAACCGATTTTAATGCTTAGTTTTTTGAGTATTTTTACAAACTTTTAAAAATTGACGGTAGTTTAAAAAGAGGCGGTATTTTTGTAAGTGTATTTTATGGAAATATGCATTGACTATCCTGGCCATAACCCGCTGTTTTGTTTAGTGCAGCCTATATTGAAGTGAACCGAAGTGTAACACGTTTTTATTTTTTTATAAAAATAAAAGAATAAAGTAAATTGTCATGGAATGATTAAAAATAGAAAATATTTCAATATGTTTTAAAATTCTATTGTTTCTAGTGTTTCCTGATGTACTTAGTTTGATAGTTGCAATATTATTTTTCATTTATCCAAACTCGCTGATTTGATCGTAATTATGCAAAACTGCTATTTAAGACTCCAAATTTGTACTTTAAATCCAAGGACAAACAATCAAAAAATCTTCCTTTCATACCTTTATTGAAGTATTTTCGAAATAACAGGATTGCTTTAGGAATATAAGTGCTATAGAAGCAAAAACGATATCATTTCAATTTTATCATTTTTTTAGAATATATACAACGTATATAAAAAAAATAAGAAAAATAAAATGTTGTTAAAAATTACTGTAATGAATTTATCGAGCGCAGAAAAAAAATTTATTGAAATCAAACCACCGACATTAATTTAAACAAGTTAGAGGCCTTGATCTAGAATGATTGAAC
This sequence comes from Chrysotoxum bicinctum, assembly GCA_911387755.1. Taxonomy (NCBI): domain Eukaryota; kingdom Metazoa; phylum Arthropoda; class Insecta; order Diptera; family Syrphidae; genus Chrysotoxum; species Chrysotoxum bicinctum. The sequence goes on from OU426990.1 coordinate 79,217,232, forward strand.
TTTCGATGTGAATATTAAAAAAAAATAAAATTAGCTCATTCAAGCTTAAATAAAACTCACCCAAGTAAAATGCCTTTGATATCCAATCCGTGTATAGGCATTTTTGCAACACAAATATGCCCACTCATTTCGCACGTGACAACGGCTGGCGGATAAATTCTTTTTAACTTAGCGTCATTACATACGTAAAGAAGTCAGTTGAACAGTGGGACATGGTTTTAGAAAATAATGGACATAATTTTTGAAACATCGAAATCGAAGAAAAATTATGACTGCTCAGAAGAGAGGAAAAATGTTCTTTGCGAATTAATCACGGAGTAGAAACCAAATGGACGAAATATTGAAAAATACCCTATGGAAGCAACTAATATTTTTTTTTCAAAATTGTATTTTTTGACAGCTTTCTTAATGTTCGTTTTTTTACTCGAATATTTTTTCAAAATGTAGTAACTTGTCTAAGAGCAAATGGATTGCATTTATTTTGAGTTTTGAATCTGTGTTTTATTGAACCATTTTTATGGGTGGGGTAAAAAAAAATTGTAAGGAGCTTTATCATAAAGAACTTTAATACCCGAAGAAAAAACACCTTCATTAATATTCTTTTTTTTAACTTTCTTTTTTGATGAAGGAAATCGTTCCTTAATTGTAATATCAGTTTAAAACTAAAATTGTGACAATTTTAGTATTTTAATTTCATTTGAAACTTCATCATGAAATTTTTCACAATTTGTAAAATTAAGATAAAAAAAAAAAATATTCGCTTGTGAAGAGAAAATTAACATAACCACTGTGTTTTACACTGTGTTTTTACTGTGGTTTAACTTAAAATGAAATCTCGAAAATATTAGATAGAAAGCCTAGTACTGTGAATGATATTGTTAGAAAATATCACGAGAGACGTATTGACTTTAAGCAGTGGTACCGCTTTACTTCAATTGAAGTAGATGTACTTCTTTTTTTCAAAATATTTTAAAATCTACTTCCTACTTCACACCATCAGCAAAATACTGGAATCTACTTTATTTTAAAAATCTCCATTTTAACCTACTTCAATTTTACAAAATAAAACCCAAATCTACTTCTTTTTCTCTATTGTACCCTATGTAGTAGTATGTAACCCTATATTTATCATAGAATAAAAGAACGTCAACACAATACAAATACACAAACGGGTAATTTAAAATTTTATAAGAAATTTCTCTAAAATTAAAAGAAATGTATTGACAATTTTAAATATTTAATAATATTCATTTAAGGGAAAAATTTTTGCATGCAATATTTTTTCTAAAAGCAAGTAAAAAGTCATTTTGAAATCTACTTCGATTTTTCTCAATTTACTTCACTTTTTTCTTCAAATCTACTTCGACTTTTTTTCCGGAAGTGGTACCGCTGACTTCAAGAAGCAAAAATCAAGCCAATTAGAAGCGCAGGAAGAACGCTTAATCGTTCGCAAATTAAAAGCTGATCTCCGGTTGAGTGTCCCAAAAATCTTTGGTAAAGTTCTGGTTAAAAGTGGGAAGCACGTATCTGCGTCAACCTCTCGTCGCACCGCTAAGGCTAATGGTTTAATTGGGCAAGTTGCCAGGAAAAAGCCATAAGTAAACAGCCTCATTCGCAGCCATTTCGCCAAAATTTTGCAAGGGCATACCTAAAAAAGGATCCATTATGGTAGGGGATGTCATTTTTGCGATAAAAGAAAATTCAACCTTTTTGGTTCTGATGGCAGGGTCATGGTATGGCGCAAAAGAAATGAAGAACTGAAAAGAAAAAATTTGAAAAATTTGACTGTATAGCTTGGGGAAAGCAGGAAGAAGCCAATTTGGTCTTAATTGATGTGATAATGAACAAGGAGTATTATCTGAGGTCTTAAGATCCTCAATAACCTCAAGCAGAGCGTCCAAAAATTGGGTATTTCGCGGTCCCTGAAACTTTACCAAGACAATAATCCTAAACATAAAGTCCATATTGTACGCCAATGGCTGCTGTATAACTGTCCAAAAGTTATTGCAACTCCTGCACAATATCCAGACCTGAACCCGATTGAAAACCTGTGGGATGAATTGAACCAACTTGTAATGGAGAATCCTGCTTCTTCTACAAATGTTTTAAAGGCAAGACTGCAACAAGAATAAAGAATAATAAGCCCAGAATAGCTATGGAAAATTGTGACAAATATGCCAGAATATATAACTGATCTAGTACTTAATTTACGTTGTTAAGTTTAAAATTTTAGAAGAAGATCCAAAGTTCTGGAGAATTCTGTTCATGTTTCTAAGAATGTGGAGGTATCTTGATTTAGGGACACATTTTTTTGTACTATTTAATGAACTTAAAATAATTAACTACAAACATAAATTGAAGGGCTGTAAGTCTAAAGGGTCTAAGGCTAGGACCGCACTTGCGATTTTTCGTCGAGGCGATTAAAAAGTCGTAGTCGCTACAAATTATTGTCATGAACGCACTTGCGATTTTTTGCCGCGCGATTATTTAATCGCGAGAAATAAAACACACTACTTATTATGTGAGTGCACGCACTTGCTACAAATAATAAGTTAGGGGTTGGCCGTGGTGCGATGGATGAGTGCTCGCCTGTGAACCTCATGATCACAGGTTCGATCCCTGCCGTCGTCTATGTCGTTTTAATTCCATTAAAAACCTTCTAAAATTGTCATCAATGGGTTGCTGGTTTACTCATTACATGTTGTTCAGGCATAACACTAACAACATGTAATTGAGTTAAACTAGTATGCCCAGCAAGGATGAACACGAATAAAATAATGTGAATTATAAGCGACATAGAAATAAGACACGGCGTTATTCTCCGCTTTAGTTCAGCCGCCATCCCTGGAGATAAAATATCTGAGACAACAACCTTCAGTCTCAGAACATCGTGCCACACATCTTTCCTATCCTTCTTTCTCTTCCGTAACTTCACGCCCGCGCTGTGTTGAAACATTTAAAGGGTAATCATAATCCCTTGAGCGCGGGTAGATTATAAAAAAAAAAAAAAAAAAAAAAGTAGCGACAGAAAAATCGCTTGAAAAAATAGAACTTGTTTCATTTTTATAATCGCTGCGATTTTTAAGTCGCATGTGCGTGCATTCACATTTAAGGCCATGTGTCTTACTTTTTGCGACTAAAAAATCGTGGATTAAAAATCGCAAGTGCGTGCATGCCAATTTCTCTTTGCGACTACGATTTTTAAGTCGTAGTAATTTAAATCGCAAGTGCGGGCATATCCATTTGAGTACATGTGTTTCATTTAAGTTTACGACAATCGCATCGCAAGAAAAATGAAACAAATTGCGACTTTTAAATCGTCATGATTTGTTGGTAGCAAGTGCGTTCATTCTCATTTAAATTCATGTGTTCTATTTTTGCGACTAAAAAATCGTGCGATTGAAATCGCAAGTGCGGTCCTAGCTTAAGTGCCAAAAAATCAAAAATCAATATTTTTATCAAAATACAATCTAAGGGCCAAGCCTTATAATATCAAAATGGATTCAAGTGCCTATTTTTTTTAAAACTGTACACACACACAAATAAAGTTGTGGTAGAGCCTAAGTGCCAAAGGGCTTTTTATTATGTTTTTCTCGAATATCTCTGAATTATAAAAATGGCACTTAGACCCTTTAGACTTACAACCCTTCAATTTAACAAATTTGTCCACTAACAAAAATATTTTCCAAGAAAAGGTAAAAAGTTTATTTTGTTGGTTAAAAACAACTTCGAATGGAATTTGATTTTTTTTTTAATTTAATGACTTTCTATCCCACTGTGTGTTAGATTCTTCATGCTACGCACATGACGTTCGTGTTAAATATAAAAAATAAGTATCGGCACAAGTGGGTGCTGTGTTGACTTCTTTCACTTTAAAGTATTTTTTTTTCTCGTTGAAATTTTTTAGCGAGTAGGTTTTTTTTTTCCATTGAAGGTTTATAAAAAGTTAAAAAGCCTCTTGGCCAACGTTTGACGTTTTTCTTTTCAACATGACAATGCAGTTGCATCTTTTATTTTTTTTTTTGGTCTGAACTCTGTAGCATCATTTTCATTTAAGTCGGCAATAAAACGCGTTAATTCTTTTTATGAACGCAATCTGAAAGAGAATGCGAAATGCGTCTCTGGGTCAATTATACCGGCTTTGAATTAAAAAAAAAATTATGTGATGCAAAAGGGGAGTTTTTCTGTTTGTGAAGTGTTTTTTTTTGTTTGTATTAATATTAAAAACGCATTTGTAACCATAAGCTACAAAAGTATCTATTCATTTATATGGATAAGTCTATGCGTTAAACATGTGTGTACCATGTGTTTGAGACACGACACGGCTTGTGGCTGTTTCACAGTGGTAGGGGTGGTGGTGCAAAAAACTCGTTCAATAATAAAAAGCTAAGAAGTCATAATAAAGTTTTCCAGGGAGCAAGTTTCAAGCATTATTATATGATATCCTTTGGCGGCGACAGCGTAACGGTGTAGTAGGGAATAAAATACCATCGTACCTGCACAATGTTAAGCATCATTCTGAAAAACTTTGTAAATAAAATAATAAAGAAGCCCAAAGCAAGCAAACACACATCACATGGAAAAAAAAATCAGCTAGGAACACATAAAAGTTTATATCCATTTATATCTAAGTTTCACGGTGAGACTTATGAAATTATAGCCAATGCAATGTTAGGGGTCGTTTGGAAGTAGAATTGGTCATGGGATTGTGACGAGTGGAAATAGGCTTTAAGTGGAGCTTCCCAGAAAACAGACGTGATAACGTTTGGGTAGGCTTCTGATCAGTCAAGAGCTTGTTCGATAATAATAATTAATTTTATTTCTTCGCAGAGTTAGGAGTAATATTCAGGACTGTTTGATTTGTACGGTGTAGCTTCTGTGGTCCCAGAATAAAATTTGGTCAATGACTGAAGACATTAAGTATTGGGTTATTCGTATAGGATCTATTGCGTTCTTTCGGGAAAGTGTGAATAAAGTCTGATATTTATAGGGAAGTTCTTTATGGCAGGGTTTATTATGGGAACGCAAGCCGAATTTTTATACATATGTTGGTAATTTTCTGATGGGGTGATTGCTCTTATGTTATTTATTAGATGTTTATTGTTAAGGGTTGGATTAACACCTATGATAATCCCTTGTCATTCAAGCCCGTTAAGGGATATAGTCTGAAATGTCGGAGAGTAATTTTGAGTCATTGAAGAAATGTCTGGTCTCATATAATCACCTCGTTGAAGAGAGGTAGATGAATTTTATAGGCGTGATCCTTTCCTTCGCCCCTGCTTAAGAAATCATCCCTCCACCAGGTAGATGAAAATTGATAGTTCATTGGTTGGTGTATACTCGTATTATGTATGTCCGTTTGTTTGGTCCGAATTGCTGAATAAGTCGCAAGGACTGTCCCTTTTATCAAGAAAAAAATTATTTACAATTGCACACTTCCATTAATTTAATTACAGATACTTATTTGCAATTACAAAACAGTAATTATATTGTAACTAAAAAAATGTAATTAAATTGTAATTGGAATGAAATTAAAATTTTTACGTCATTATTTTATTCTAAAACAAAACAAGAGCTTCCAGTGAAATAAAAATGAGAAAATGTATAAATTTTAGGATGGCAAGGTCCCAAAAAATGAGGAAATTTATCAAAACACAAGTCGAAAATAATATTGGTCAAAAAAATGCGATTTTATGTCCGAACTTTGTGCATTTTACTATTTTAATATAACTGAAAAATGTTGCCTTGGATTAAACTACGTATTTACATTATTAATTATATTTCCATTAATATTCAATTGTATTTTGTTATTACAATCTAGTGACTACTAGTGTAATTGCTAGTAGGTAATTGTAAATGAACATCAGGGGCCTATTGCACCATCTTACAAAATTGTGATTACAAGCATTTTTTTAACAAATTTGTAAAAAATCGAGATTTTTTCATTTGTAATTTTTTTGTTAAACACAAATTTGTACTTGTGAATTACAAGTCACAAATTTGTTGACAAATAGAATTTTTCGTTGCACAAAAAAAAGTTTTTAATGTTATTTACAAGCTAAAATTTGTGAAAATCGTTCTTTTTTTTTGTGGGTTTCTGTTGCACCATAATAAAGCGATCACAAATTTGTTTCAGCTTGTGAAAAAATTTTACAGGTGAAAGACCGTGTGTAAATATTTCTACAAATTTGTTAACACACTTATTTGAACATGGTGCAACAAAAAATCGTATACAGGATTTGTATTTGTAGATTACAATAACAAATTTGTGGTTATAAATTGTAAACTGGTGCAATAGGCCTCAGGTAGTGCACAATTGTACCAATTACAATTGTACCAATTACAATTACTGACTAATTAAATTACACTGTTCAAAATTGTATTTAGTTTTACTAAGCCATTTACTATTAAATTACATTTAGTAATTACAATTTAATTACTTTAGTGTAGTTGCGAATAAGTAATTGTAATTAAATAACAGGCAGTGTACAAGTATAATTGGAATTGTTAATTACAATAACTGAGTATTTAGGGAGTCATTAAATTACACCGTACATATTTGTAATGTAGCTGAGCTGTAGTTAATCTTACATGTAATCTTTAATACTCAACTGTGTCTAAGATTAAAGTTGTAAAATATTGTCATTAAAACAATCATACGATTTATTTAACATTTAGTTTATAAAATTACATGACAACTAAAAAAAAGGATTTGAGTTAATATTTTGCTAAGCTACCCAATCGACTTTATAATATAACGAGGATCCTATTGCACCCGATAGAATATTTAATTTCTATAATAAAATTTAATCATCATCATTTTTACACCAATAAACCACTTAAAAAAACACTATTAAAAATAAAATAAATTAATAATTACTTAAGTTACTAGCATTAAACTCATTTCTAAAATTCCCATACATTGTTTATTTTTTTGTAATTTAAAAAAAGAATAGATATCAGATCACCCTGAAATTATACAAACAGTTAATCTTAACTAATAATCTATAATATGTTTTATATTTATTTATATTCGTCTAAAACCTTATTTTAACAGATCAAAATTTTCAATTAAAAGATGGAAAATATAAGCTATTTTAATATTTAATTAAGGTTTGTGATTCATGAATTAAATAGAAAATTAAATAAAATGGCGCAAAATTTTAAATATTTAAAACCTAATCTAAATCAATTTTAGAATGGGAGTCGACTCTAAATATTGAGTATAAAACGAGAACCAACTTTATGTTAATTTTAAAGGACATAAACTATACTTTAACGTTAAAGAGCTCGTCTTACTTTAAGAGCAGCATATTGACAATGGTCATTTCATACCAAAGCAAATCGAAGAAAAAATGTTTACTGATATTTTATTCGATTTTTTAAAGATGTTCTTTGTAAATAGAATGAATCACTGAATATTATAAATTCTAAACAATCGCGTACGAAAGTGCTCTACGATTGACAAATCTGTACATACAATTGTATGTATGTATGTATCTTATGTATGCACGCGAGCCGAGACGAGTATAGCTAAATAAATCTGCACCGTGAATTTGCGATTTATACTTTATTTCCATCTAAAATAATGTAAATAAGTTATAAACAATCAAAATCCGTACCGAGGCAGTATATTAAATGTACTTTTTTTGGTGAAAAATTATTTGGTTTGAAGTTGTCTGTTCTTTTTACTTTTTTGTTTGTAGTTGTGTGAGTTATGTACGAGTATCTGTCAAATTAAGGGTTGTTCAACGCGAATGCGCTTAGGTTCTGTTGTAAAACCCACATTAGTTAGAAGAGTTGTCTAACGTGATTCAAATTATGAAAAAGTTAGACAAAGTCTCCAAGCTAAAGGACTGCGTTAAGTAGAGCCGGATTTATTGCTTAAATGATAACTCTTTAAAATTTTGCGCCAATATTTTTAAATCAGACTTTTGAGATGTGTAAGTCGAAATTTCGACATTATTTATTGAACGACTTTATAGATCTTTAAATTGGTTAGCTTATAGATCGTAATTCGTTCTGTGTATCTAATGGTTGAAAAAGAAATTGTCGTTCCCTGAGTGGTCTAAAAGGAGCGTTAATAGGAACTTGAGATAGAAGATAAGGAGACTTAATGTGATTGCAAGCAGATTTCTTATAAACATAGTTTCATGTACATACGTATATTCTAGATTGCAGTGAATGTATGCCTAGAAGCTGTCATCTTTCTTCGTAAGATGGTGAAAAATTCTAATTTATTTTTCTAAAAATATATTTTGAAAAACCCCTTTAAACTTTTCAATTCAATCAGAGTGTTCCTCATAAGACGAACTCCAAATAATATCAGAAAACTCTAGAATGAATCTTACTAGAGAATGTATAGGTATATAACATCAGAAGGGTATGAGGATCAGTGAAATCCTTTGAATTTCGTTTGATAAAACCAACTATGGAGTTTGCCTTTGCTACAATATAATCAATGTGATAGTAGTAAGTTAACTTTGTAACCATTATTATACCTAGGTCTTTTATTTTATCAACTCTTTTTTCCAAGGTAATAATCATACGAAGTTTTTGACGAACCGCTCTAAAATGTTATTGCACAAGGCAATTTTGCGTACACCGTCTGAATAGTAGATTTACATCTAACAGTCATTAATATTTCGTATTTATAAAAATATCTTTAAATTATCTGCAAGGATTAATGAATTACAAAAATTCAAATCAGAAACATTGCCATCTATAAATAAAATAAATAGGAGAGGCCCAAGGTGACTACCCTGTGGGACTCCTATGGACAATTTTTAGGAATTGAAAAATTCTTATCTATCACTACTCTTTGAGTTCTACCAACTACAAATGAAGAATCAAAACCCAAAATTTCTGAGAACTCTATGATTGACTGAGTTAAAGATTTTGCTGAAATCAGTGTAGATTTCATCTCAATTGAGTTTATAAGATAATATGAAAAATTTGCAAGGTTTGACGAAGACGCCCAACTACAAAACCATTCTGAAATTCAGTTATCTGTTAATGTGAAATTAAAGTTTAGTTTTAACTATACTTTCGAAAACTTTCGGTATTGAGGAGAGTTCTATAATTTTTAGCAAAAGTTTTGGAACCCGATTAAGATATATGTACATAGGGATAAGATATGATGATTTCCAATCATCAAGAAAAATTCCACATAGCAATGATTCACTTAGATAGAAATTGGAAACATTCTTTTAAAATGATTGCGTTTCCTGGTTTGAAATTCGGTTTAAGGTTTTGTAGTACTTTTTCAACTTTATATAATTCTAGATGAAGAGAACCAGTATCGACTCTAGAATATTAATTATGTTCAGAGGGAGTTATACATAGAATTAGAATGCGAGTACATTGACTCAAAAAAAGTTGCAAAGATATCTATAGTTTGATTCGATGTTATTAAAAAACATTAATTTTAGTAATCCGGTTGATAATTTTTCTAGTTCACAAAATACCAGAAGCATCGTGAGACGTTTTTAATCTTACTTTCAATATCTAAGACATATTTTGTATGTAAGAATTTGCTAAGAACTTCAAAGCCCTTCCGATATTTACAAAATATTCTGTTTAAACTGTTTCCTGAAGAACGACATATCGGGTTTTGATCCGTGAGGAAACTTCTTCTAGTTGATGCTTGTTGGTGTAAAATCCCCTCTACACAATATACGAGTACCACAACGCTTCTTCTTAAACGTTCTTTAAATAAAGACCTATCAAAAACCTTCTGTCAAAGATAAACTTTAACAAATCCTGTTTGATATTGTAACGAATTATACCTATTCCTTTATTTACTTGTGTTCTTTTAATGTCCTTTATATGGCTTTTGTATGCATATATATTACATCATAATCATTACTTTTACCGTCATCGAACAAATAAAAAAGAAATATCTACGAGTCATGTTCTGATTAATCGTTAAAGCCTCATTTAAGCTCTTAAATTATGTCCGCTGATAAGTATGTATTTATGTATATACATATACATCTGTAATCAGGATTATTGAGTCCCAAAGCACACACAATAAAGTACTTATCGCAACAAAAGGAGCAAGCAACCTTTCGTATACGTAAAGTAACATTATTATAAAAATGAGAGCATGGGGAAGTTTCTACTTAATCAAGCGATTTTAATTTAATCATCATCGCCATCATTTAATTCGAGTATCTTTTTCTGGTTCGCTTTTTTTTCATTGTATTCATGGGATGATTAATATTTAATTTGTGTTGATGATTTTTATAAAAAGTCATAGCCCAGCCCTTAAGCGAATTAAGATTCGTTCTTATTTGATTTAAGAAAACAAATGTTCGTAATATGAGCTTTGAAAAACGTTGATGTTGATGTTATCGAGTCGAAGCTTCTCTAAATTCAAGGTTCTTTCAGAAACAATGTTTTTAAGAATTAATTCTTTAAAAAATGAAATGCACGACTGGGTCCCACGAACTTGCTCCTATGTAATAGACTAGGAATTTTAAAAACGAATGTTATTAAAGAAAACTGTTCGTAAGGATAAAATGATTTTTTTTAAATTCTTTTAGTTGTAAGAGATAAAAACAGAATGCTATGCAAAAATAAATTTATGCAAGAACAAAAATTATAAGTCGTTGTAGTGGTCCTTAAAAAAAAAGCTTTTATGTACAAAATTTTTAAGAAAAAATTTTTAAGAAAAAAATTTGGTACGCCAACTTTAAGTTTTATTATTGTACGAATGAGAATTAAATTTCCAAGAAAAATACTAAGCCGTTTTTGAGATATCGAATTTTCCAAAAAAATAAACGACTTTTTTTTCCAAAATTTGAAAAAAATATCTTTATAAAAAATTTATTGAAATCCGTTGTTCCAATAATGAGACATTCAAAATTCGAAAAATTGATTCTATGGTAGGTACAGTCAATAATATCTTGTTTACAAAAATGTTTTATTAAATTATAGATCGTAGGGTAACGTTATTTTTAAGTAAAATAATTCCTTTTTTCTCATATCTTGTAGATTGTATTAGGAAACTTTTACTTATCGAGTCTTAAAAAAATCGAGCATGGTCTTTTCAAAATATTGGGTTTTTAAAAAAAAAAAAAAAAATTGGATAATTTTTTAAAAAATCCAAAAAAAAATTTGTTTGAGAATTTGAATACACAGTAATATTGAAACTGCTGGGGAGCCTTAACATAAGAAAAATGATCAAAATCGGTCGTACCATTTTTGAGAAAATAAAAAACAAAAAAAAATGGTTCCAAGGAGGGTACCAAAAATAATATTTTTTTGGAAATTTTTTTTCACCCATCACCTAAACAGCTTTAACTAAATGAAATTTTTTTAATTTTTTTTTTAAATCTGTGGTACAGTTTTTGAAAAAAAAAAAAAAAAAAAATTAATTCAAATTTCGAAAAAAAATCGTATGGCAGGTACCGTCATTTTTGGTCTTAAAAAAGAAAAGAAAAAAACATACGGTGGGAAAAACTTAAAACTCATATCTACCAAGTTTGAAGAAAATCGGCCGAGGCGTTAAGCTGTAGTCGAACAGACAGACAGACAGAATTGAGAGACCAACTTTTTTGGTCTTCGATATCATCGTAATGTCAACTTTGATCAAAATCTCGAGTTAGATTTTTTTACGAATGCATAACTTGCCTTATAGTACCTTTAACCTGCAAGTAAAAATGCGGTATGATTAGATTAATTAGTCTCCCAGCTAAGACTTAATTTAAGATTTAAAGCTTCGGACATTGTTAAAATTGGGTGTACCATTTTAGAGTATCAAATGAGATCTTCTCCATGGAATCTTCATTTAAAATAATAAAATTTCAATTACAATTAAACAATAATGTAGACAGAATTAAAAGTTGAAAAATGACAAGCAGTTTTGGAATACAAATTAAAATATTCCTTTATGTACTCTATTTTTCAATAAACATGCAAGTATCTGAATAGGGCCGTTTCAAACTATGCTGTGCCATGGAATCTTTAATGAAATAGGGCAAACTATTTCATTGTCTCACAACACCAAAAAAAACGTTCTGAGTTCCTGCAGGTAAATCTCGGTTGTACTTGCATACAGGACCGATTTGAGCTAGTGAACTGTATTTTTTTTTTACTAAGATATGAAGGCGCTTTGCCTTATGAGACCAAGACATTTTAAATATGTGTACAGATCACAACCAAGAATGTTATGTGTGGAGCTTGAAACATGGTCATATCGCCTGAGATTATAAACAAAACGACTAAAATTATTAACGGTACTATAAAATTTCGTTTCTAAGTTGTGTTTTTTTTACAACGTTATAATCGGAAGGTTTAGTAATTTCGCAAAGCCAAGCCCAACATGCTTAAAAGTAAATTGATTTGAGACTTCGTCGGTATGCGAATACTTTTCCTATAACCGTTTGAATCATCCCAAGTAAAAGTTCAATTGAACAGGATACCTAGATTTTTTACTTTCACCACATATTCAAGTTGTTGATTTCCGAGATCCATGTTTTGGATATAGCTATAATCGAGCTTACTTTTGTACATGACTGTAAGCATTTGGACATTCCTGGGTTAAGGTGAAGGTTATTTATGCTGTACCTTCTATGAGATCATTAAATTTATTATTATTATTATTTAAACTTTATTGAAAATATAAATAAATTATGTTAACAATAATTAAATAAATATAGCGCTAGCTACCAGGACTTTTCGCTATTATGGATTATAAAATTAATATTATATTAATCGATCTAAATGAAGGACTCGTAAAATAGTAAAAACTAGTTTAATGTTGATTTCTGAGATAGATGATAATAGTTGTTGTAGGGATTTACCGGAGATGGTTAGATCATTAAATTTAAAAGTACCGTTTTCTGTCATACCGAGCTTGCTCACTAAATTAGCACTTGAGCACTTGATAATTGATACCTGTGGAACTTCTGAGAGAAGAATTAAGGAACGACACACTTTGTCATCAATAACTAAAACTGAGGACATATTATTGAATATGGAAAATCTATCAAAATAACCCCTTTTAACCTTACATTAAGTAAAAATAAGAATTAAAAAACCCAAAGGTGGAGCGTCTATGCAAATAAACCGCAATATGAAATACAAAAATATAAAAGAGTTTTCCAACATATTTCAGAAACGCACTATAACTATCAATCGTTTTTTACAAATAAACTTATTTTTTTTTTCAAAGAATTTTTAATCAATTAGTAGTGTTGAACAAGTTGAATAACAACATAAGCAAAAAATAAAAAAGTTATTTTAAATACCATTTACATTTATTAATAATATTTATTTCTAAAACTACAATTTTGTACAATATTTTGTTGGAAAAAATTTGATTTTTACAAACAATGCTTAGTTTCCCCATCCTCTGCAGATCAGCCTCTTGGCAAACGAATCTGTAGACCCGACTATAAGAGGCGAGGATTTTCCTGAAGAAGAAGGCCTAAAAACGTCATCTTCATGAATCTTATTCACTGTAGAACTTTGTTGGTTATGGTTTCCCCATCCAATGCAGATCAGCCTCTTGGCAACCGAATCTGTTGACCCAACTATAAGAGGCGAGGATTTTCCTGAAGATGCTTTGAGACCTTCAACTTCATGAATGTTTCCATTATTTTTCCGCTTGGATATCCTCCGTCGTTTAATATGAGCACATCTTGCCAGGTGCTCTTGGATTTCATAGACACTAAAGTGGTGAATTGCTTCAGTGCCTTGCATGCCGAAAATAACCCAATCCTCATCGTCGGTTTCCTCATAGAATTCAAATGGCATGTGTTTATAGGGCTGAGCGATTTGTGTGTATTCCGTTGAAGGGCTATTGGAACTCGAAGGCGTACTCGTATCCGCATAGCTGGAGACCCATCTGGCACTTGACTGTTGGTTAGTGAAACTTGGTGAATGATTTTGGGTAGCATCCAGAATAGTCCAACCGTTTGTCCGATATTTATGCAGGTGAGCGACTTCATTGTTGTTTTTCCAGTTAGGAGAGTTCTTCATAGCTTGCCAGGGTTTAAGGAAAATTGGTGCTTTGTTTCGATTTAAATTTGATTTTCTAATTTTAGGCATTTTAGAAATGATTGTTTAACTAAAAATATTTCGTATAAATTATTTAAATTATTTTGTTTCGTTCAACTATTACAGGTTTGATTCGTCTGTAGGTATGTGGTTAACTGACTTCTCAATATTTCTTCAGCCCTTATATACAAAATTTTTAATTTTCAAATAATACTTAAGTTCTTAACTGCCTAATTCATATTAAATAGGGTAGTTAAGTGTTTCTAGGAATCAACTTATTATACCTACTTACTTAAGCCACATATTAGTAAATTATTACCTAACCCACACACAGGATATTGAAAAAAGGGATTAACAGGTCAAAAAATTATTGAAAATGGGAATTCAGAGGATTAAATTGAAAACTCATAAAATATTTTTAGCTTTTGATTCCAAGTTATGTGTTCCAATAAAAAATATTTTTTTTTGGATTTTGAAAAACAAAAGTTCCATTTTTTTTTTTTGAAAATCAATATCTTGAAAACATGTGAACAGTTAGTTTTTGAAATTATTTCTAAAATCTATATTATTAAATTAAATTTGGCATCCCAATTTTTTTTTGCTAGAAAAGTTTTAAAGGAATTCCTTATATAAAAATAAATTTAATAATAAAATAATTTTTAAACTTTGTTTGCATAAATTCATATTTTTCTAGAAATCAGACGGTTGTTGATTTGAACATTTTGCTCTAAATAAATCCATGCTTTTATATTTTTAAGCAATTTCTAAATTCCAAAGAACGTTCCAGTCGTGCATTTAATTTTTTTAAACCTAGAATTTTTAGTTAATTGTATTATTGTTACTGTATTATTTTTTTTTAATTTTTACAAAGAAAGTTGTTGTTCCAAGGCAAAGAATGAAATTCAGAAAAAAATGTTTTTAAATCATTTATTGTGAATCCGATTTCTAGCCACTGGAAAAGTGTTTTTTTTTTCAGTACAGGGTTGAAATGGCTCTTAGGATGTGATAAATTCTCATATTACCCAATCAGAGTCGAAGGAAAATTGTCAAGTTGGAATGAGATAAGATATTAAAAATTCAAAATAAGTCGGGGTAATGAGTCTTATTTGAATATCATCCAAAAGTTCGTTTTTTTGTGGCTTTTATCATTTCGAACATTAAAAAATGCATAGTAAGGTCTGCAATGGAATGTTTTTGCTTTCTGCTTTTTGACCCTTTAAGTCCATTTCTGGAGGCAGCTAAAGCAGGCAAAACTATTTGTGAGCAATTACAACTAGGAACGATTCACAAACTAGATACGAGTAAGCTTAAGTAGGAACAACCTAACAGGCATCCTTACTGGACACGGCAAACTTAGACACCTAGGTTTGCTTGGTGTTGAGCAATAGATTTGGAGAAAGAACTGTAAGATGAGCAAGTTCATCGAGACTCAGGGAGAGGCACAATAGATCTCTAGGTCGCAGTGCAATACCCCCAATACATAATTCATTCATTCACTCAGTTCACTCCAAATCAGAAGTTCAACATTTATTTTTACTTCAGTCTTGTGCTAGCTTTGAGATAAAGGTCTGTGTATTCTATATTGATTGTATTGAATTTAGAAGATTATTTCTTAGCTTTAATGAGGTACGAAAAAATTATATTAGAATATGTTCCTTTAACTTTGATAGGAGTATTCTGTGGTTAACCATATTAAAGGCTTAGGAGAAATCCAAAAGCATTACAAATGATAACAGGTCACTTTCTGGCTGAGACTCTGTCTAAAACCCGACTGTTTGGCGCTCAAGAGTTCATCTAAAAATGTTTTTATTTGATTATGAAGGAATTTTCCTAGTACTTTAGAAAAAATGTCAAAATTGATATGGGTCTGAACTCTTGTTGAGTCAGAAGGGGGGTTGTTTTTTTTTCAAGACTGGTGTTATTTCTGCTAGTTTTGAAAATATGCGTTAAGGCGGGGAGAATATGGGATACAATTATTTTGAGGAAGAGTGGGTATATTTCATTCAAGCCCTTGGCGCATAGTTTTATTTTGAGTATAAGTATAGCACTTAAGACATCAGCATAATCTACCCTTTGAAATTGATAGAGATTACAACTATTGGATTTATTTTGATAAATAGTAAATTCCTCATTTAAAGAGTCGAGGCATATAATTATTTATAAGAAGAGCATAGTTCTTTTTGCCGTCCAACACCAAGTTCACGAATCTTTTACCATGACGTTTTTGAAGATTTGAAGTTTTTGTCAAAGCGCTTTGAATACACCCTGCATTTGGCTTCTCTAATTCTTTTACTGACGGTATTTCTTAAAGCACGAGAGACTGAAAGCACCTCAGTAACTCGAAAATAGTCTTTTTATTGCTTTCAAAGAATCCGATACACGAAGTGAAAAAAGCTTCTATGAGTACTTTTCATCTTGATAAAATTAGTACCAGAAATACAAAAATGTTTTGGTATAGTATGGTGCTAAGAAAAATCTCATTAAAAATTACAGAACTTTGCCTCAACACTTTATATGGTGATCAATCAACCAAAATAAGCACAATCTTTTGATAATATCAACTGGCAACCCTTAAAATTTGATTAATCCCTTGTCAAAACTTAGAAACTCATAAGTGAATATGAAAGCTGAAAGTATATCTATGTCAATCGCAGGAAATATACGAACAAAAGTTAACAACTACTTCTTTATATGTGTATGTAAGAATATCCATATAAATACAAGCTATAACAAAGGAGTAACCCGAATAGGACAAGGCGCAGTTAAGTTAAAAAAAAAAAAAAAAAAACTAACACACAAAAGGACCACACCATAAGTTATATTGGATATGGCATCACAGGCAGAACAGAGACTTTTTTAGGACTTTTTGATTAATTGCTTCTTTTTCGTCTATTAAGGTCCTGTCGGCCGTCCTTTGGGGAAGCATTCAATATTTTTCCTGGTCGTTATGTCTGCTCTTTTGTTAATCCATATTCATACATATGTATATGTACAGGTACACTCTATGTCATTGAATATATCAGATTTGAATATTTTCAATTGTATTCTAGTACCTATGGTGATTTTTGGAATTTGAAAAATATTTTAAAGGAATATCTAGTAATTTAAAACAAAAAAAAATCATTTTTCTGAAAAATTTAAAACAAAAATGGGGTTTTCGCGTATAAAACAGAAGATACAGTGAAAATTTAATTTTATATTTTTTTTGCAAATCAAATAGGGCAAAAGATTGGGAAGCAAACAAAGAATTATCGTTTTTCAAGTTATTTTTCTCATTAGTTTCGAAAAGATTTTCCCGCTTATAGAGTCGAAACTTTGGACAAAATAAAAAAAAAAAATGTATACTGGATTTTTATTTTTTAAATAAGCAACCAATTGCCTTAAGTCGAAAACTGAAATTCAGAAAAAACAAAAACAGTCCAATTCTGCTATACGTCAGGGGGGAATGATTATTCAAAACTCAAAAATTTTAATTCTATTTAACTTTCGAATGAATAAGATTATAAAAAGAAAATTATGACTTAATTTTGCTCTTTTATGATAAACTACGGTGCCGTTGCAAAGCGCAAGAGAACCGAAATATCAACAGCTAGAAAAACCCTAGAAAAACTGCAAAGGCTGGCGTGTATTTGTATTACAGGAGCAATGATAACCTACCCTAACGCAGCTATGGGGGTTGTCCTCCATCTGTTCCCTATCCACTAGGTCATCGAAAGTATGGTAATTGTAAGAAGAAACTGGGAAAGGCAGGGTTTTAGGGAAAGAGACTTAATCAACAGGTCTACAATAACCAACTTTTTTGACATCCCAACAGATCATATGATCAAAAAATATAATTTCGAGCTTATAGAGCTAAGCAATAAAAATGATTGGATCAATTACACCCTCGAAAAAAATACCATTAGGTGGTATAATGATGGATCGAGATCAAGCAAAGAGACTGGCTGCAGGAATCTTTGGGCCTAGAACTAGATTTTCCTTCCATACCCATTAGGCAATCCACCAGCATTTTACAAGTGGAGGTACACGCCATAGGGAAGTGCGTGGATCGAAATCTCGAAAGGAACTATCAACACTGAGCTCATATACGATCAGCTCTAAATTAGTGTGGGAGTTCACAAACAGGCTAAGCCAACTTGACAAACAGAACAGGCATATGAAGGTAGCTAGAAATGGCGACCACCGGCAGTCTAGCCCTATGGCCCAATTAGCGCTAAAGTGCGCCATTTTTATACCATAACTCGTATGAACCTGTGGATGGAATTGCTATGGGAATTTTTGAACATTCTCACGGAGTCATCCAGTTTGCATTAAGTTCAAAAATATGGATCGTTTTGATGTCTATTATTCATTACTCATTCGACACCATCTATATGTAGTACACTGTGCCAAGCTAAGCAGCTTATTGACTGGTACTGAAAAAGTAGCTAATCCTATTGAGTGATTATCTGCCCCACTCACCGTAGTCCTCCGTCAAAGCCTTCAGTCTGCTACCTCGGGATCTAAGCAATCAAACGAAGAGCACGGCACAGAAGTAACCGAAGTTCGTCCTAGAGCCATTTCGTTGCGTTGAGAAAAGAGATCCAGTCTTTGATCTTCATTTCCGAAAGTTTGTCAATGTCGTCATAAAATGCTTAATGATTGTGCTCTAAATTTATCTAGAACAGAGGAAGTGGAAGACTGTTTCCTTTTCTCTCTTGTCCCCAACTATGACAGTGAGTGTTGTGAGAAATACCTATGTAGCTTCGCTGCATGCTCTCATATTGGACAGTGTCCGTTACAGCTAGCTACGATCCTGCCTATGTCTTGCCAGGGTCTACATATCAGTTCAAGTGTTCGGGATTTATCATAGGTGGGCTAAATATTTTTAGACATAATTAAACTGCTCCACCTACTGTTTGATTCTTTAAAATTTGAGAGAATTTCGTCCTTCATAACTATAAGCAGAATGTTGACTCTTTCCGCAAGTGAGTTATGAAGGGCTGATCCTTGCCTGGCCAGCTCGTCCGTCCGAAGAGGCATACTCTTTAGTACAAATAGGCGCATCTACCCCTTAACCAGGGCCTGATTCCTATTACGGAATAGAAGAAAACGTTATCAAAAACAAAATTAAACAAGAAGTGGAAGAAAGTAGATCCAAGAATTGGAAAGTACTCCTAAAGCTAAAGCCTAGTACTCACCTAGCGTGAAATGAAAAATAAATACGTTCCAAATTACACGCGAAGAATAAAAATGAAAATAGAATAAACTTTTCCACGTGAATTTTCGATACTCACTTTGAATGTAAAAAAATGACAATTATTTTTAAACTGATTCGTTCTTTCTGTTTATAAATTTTCAATTTTTTGTTTTATAACAAAATATTCAAATCAACTGACAAATGTCACAGTTTTCCACGTTGCCTTAAACTTTTTCCTGATGGTTGTACATTGAGAAATGAAAATCATAGCGTGGAAAAAGTTGTGGAACATATTTGTTTTTCCAATCCACATTTTAGTACTCACCTCTCGTTGCGAATTTCATGCCAGTGAACCAGCAGTCACTTTTATATGAAATTTTCATTTTCACTTGAACTGAGTACTAGGCTTAAGCAGGGGAATTGCAACCAGGAAAGTTTCATCACAAATTTCATAAGCTATAAGAAAGGAACTACCTAAGAACAATCACAGGTATCGTAAATGGACACTGCCGACTTAGAAGACACCTAGATTTACTCGGTGTGGTACTCGTAAGCAGTGCCACGTGTAGATTCTGTAGCATGCATGAAAAAACTCAGGATCACATACTAGGAAAATGTTGTCCACTCATGTGTTAAAAAAAACATCTGGGACAATACTAAGTGAAAGATAGCGACCTTTCCTCTCCGAAGGTGCCTCAAAGACTAAGATTCCTAGAAGCAATGGATTTGGAGGAAGAATTTAAGATGAGCATGAGACTCAGGTCGGGCATAATATATTTCTAGGTCGAAGTGTAATTCTCCAAATATGTACATAATAATACCCATTGTTCCATTGAATAACATGACAACACTTATCTTATAATTCTCAACAAAATATTTGACCCAAGTTCTTCCTGTTTGAATTGCATGGTTATCCACATTAAAAAAAAGACTCTTTTTTTCCAAGCTGTCCAAAACTAGTTTGAGAATAAAGTCATTACCATTTATTAACAGCATGTTTTTAATTTTTTTTTAGATTCCAAAAGGGACAGACTGAAGACTATGTTCATTAAGCCGTAAGTTTTTAGCAAACCTCGATTTTTCAAATATTTACGATTCTTCAGCGATATATGAGCACAATCCAGAATTTGATCGGGGATGTCAGAAAATATCCCAATACGATCCATTGTCTTATATCTGGTTTTATTTTAAAAATTTGTTTTTAATTATCATGTTTAAGATTAAAATTAGTCTTTGTTATACATTTTTTGCCCCTTTATCGCAAGAAGCAAACCCTCTAAAAAAACATTTTTAATTAATTTTTCATTGAATAAGCTGTGAATACATTACCATCAGACTTCCAGCGTAACAGTTCAACCCATTACGTCACAGACTACTACAGGTGCAAACCAAAAACATGGACTTAGCTGTTGTCTTGTTTTCATATAAAAAATTTCATGAATGTTGAAAATTTGTCAAAATTTTCTAAAAATATTCAATGACAGTTTTGTTTTATTTTAAACCTTGAAGTTCTGTCAAGTTGTTTTCACGTTACAGAACGGGCCTATTGTGAGTGGTTAATAATCATTGAAAAAAAAACTTTGTATTGATTAAAATGTTAATATTTTTATATTTAATTTGCTAAAAATATTTTAGAAGCGGAGTGGATGATTTTGTTTTTAAGAAAAGTTGAGTTCGTAATTGTAATGTTTGTTACCCCTGCCCTGCCTAAAACATGCTTCGAATACATTTTTGAACACAATTACAACAGCATGTGTGCAGTCATCATACTTTGTTTAAAATGAGTTCATAATTGCTAAAATAGCAAACATAGAAAAACTCAGATAATTGTATTTGGTTATTTGGTTTTTTAATGTTATTTTTAAAATGGATGTTAAAAACATAATTTTAAAGCTTATTGTCCTTAGTATTTCGGAAGGAACCGATTTTGAAAACATGGGACAAAAATTGGTAAAAAATATAAAATTAAAAAACCGAAGATGAAGGAAAATATTTTTGAATAAGAGAATCTGCAGAAAGATGGCTTATTCCAAAAAATACGAATTTCCTCAAAACGATCAATGAATTTCCAGATGACTTTTCTGATTTCATTCCCAAACAGATGGAAACCAATAGTTTGGTATCAACATTGGACCAGATTTTGGCCTCGTATTCAATCCTGTGGATGGATAGTTGTTATTAATTTCTCGTCAAAGATGAAAAAATCGATATTTTGTACGATTATAAATTAATTTCAAAAAAAAAAAATTACTCATATTTATTCCTTTGCCATTTTCCTGCAAATTCAGCAACATAAAAAAAACACATGCAAACTTGACCGCATTTTGACTGTAAGTTTACTCTAATGAATACAAATGTTGCCATGCTCATGCAGAGATGATGATGTTTGTTTACAATATGAACGCAATTTTTGCAAGATTGCGGAAGTTTTACAAATACGAACTCAGCCAAACTCTTAATTTTTTTATCAACTTTCGAATTTTGAAAATATGTATTTGAAATTTTAATTTATTGTTCCTCCACTACCTAATATCACTATTTTGGCACTTATTTCATCTCAACACCTCAATCTTGTATACATTTTTATGAATTTGCAAATATACCGGAAATCTTTCCATTGAAGTTCGTTCTTAGTAAACGCGCAAACAAAAAGGGTGTTCCCCAATTTTTCTTGAATTCAAATTCCTTGCATTTTTTAATAATTTCACTCTGTCTCTTGCCCTTGCATCTAACTTTCTTAAACTACGAGTGTCTTCTCGGAAATCTTTCTGTCAAAAGTGCAAAAAGACTATCAATTTCAAAAAAATATCTTGTGACAAGTTTTTCGAAAAAGAATGTTCGAAAACAGACTGAAAATAAATAAAAGAACCACACTTGTACACGATAAATTGCAGTTAGTACTTTTGTTTTGAAAACAAAATCAGTAACTTTTAGTTAGTTACTCGTAGAAATTCCAATTCCGACAGGTAGATTTAACATAAACTTCAAAAAATATCCGATCTCAATCAAGTTATCCCAAGTGTAGCGCGCGTTCTCGTTCTTCGATAGTCCTTATCGTTTGTTCTATATGAGAACTTTGGTTTACACATATGAAAACCAATCGTTCACATGGGTCTTCGTCCTGTGTGTAATAACTCAATTGCATCCATGCAGATATGTATATGAAACCACTATACCACAAAAAAAAAATAAATTCGCAACTTCAAAGAGTATCCAATATCCAATTTCGAGTATCTTTGTATATGGCAATGGCATTCGTTTTCGTGAATAAAAATGTATTTGAGATTGGAGAGTGGTAGTGGCGTGCCGGTGGCGGTGTGGCGGTGGTGGTGACGCAACTTTTCGCCGAATTCCACTAAACTGAAGTCATCGACTTTTCGGTGTGGAACATTTTCATTGGGGTACAAATACACTAAACTACACTTTTTTACACATTTCGAGCTCCATCCGGACACTGATGTCATTGGGGTATATTTATTTTAGCTTTTTTTTTTGTGTTGGCTATTTGAGTTTTTTTTTGTTTGTTTGTTTTTTACTTCTGGAAATTCTTGAATTTTATTGCTTTTATGCAATTGTTGTTGGACTTTGAGACACTTATTAGATTTATTGAAAGTTTCTGTCTCAGTCTCGGTACTCTGTTAAACTATTGGGACTATCCATCTACTATATCAGATAGATTCGATCTTTTTGCACAGAGAGTGTGGCGTGTTGAATTGCATGAAACTTAGGAGTTCAGATTTTTATTACCCAATTCAAGGTCTATATAGGCGATCGTATTTTAAAAGTGTTCTATGGCATGCAACACTGACAGGTTGTTTTGTCGAAATGTGTCTGTGAAACAATTTTAGGCTTTGTTTAGTCTCAAAAGTTGACAACTGTCCTCTGGGCATTGATTGTGTATAATTATTATTATATTACTGTGTGATTGTGTATATAAATAATAAATTAAGATATTCTGGCCTAAAGATTCAAATGTTCGAGCTAAGGACTTGGAAGATTTATGTCATTACTAATAATCTTCCCCCTCAAAATAAAGGTCAAATCTTTTCAATAATCTCTTTAGTATTCGAAAAATATTTTGTTAAATGGAATTCCTACTTAATTCCCGAGCACTAATTTATTAATATGCTAAGCACATGCATCTTAAGTCGGCAAAAAAGTACCGTGGGTAATAAATACTCGTATAATGGAAAAATCTAGGTATGTATGTACATATCTGGAGTTTGAAAGAGAGAAAAAAAAAGAACTGTTCGATGTCATTACGAGTTTTGGTTTTTCGAAAGAAAAGCTTAAACAAGTTTCGGTAAATAAAATAGTCTTAATTTGATAAATGTACTTGAGTTTTCAATCTACATATATGTAAAATAGACCATTAAAAAGTGTAGAATAATTACTGATAATTCTTAGAAATCTTTTCATCTTTTGAATATTAATGATTACTAGTAATGTGATAGGTAGTCTAAGTCAGACAATTGCGTAGGCTGGCGATCTTATAGCGTAAAGAACAGCTCCAAAGGTCGAGGTCATGAGAATTCTTTTGCAGCTTGACTTTGACAAGATTCAGCAATATTGCGATGACTGGAAATTGAAAATCAACTTTCAGAAATCTGACTGACTCCGTTGGGTCGAGCGCGAAGGGAGAACAGGCGCAAGCTGGTGTAGGGCCACATGGACAACCACAGGCGAGTTAAATTGTAGTAAAGTACTTTAAATCGGGTTGGATCAGAATTTGTATTTCAACAGACATATAAGTGCTCGTCTTTCCAAGGCTGGGCGAGCCTTTGCCCCGACGAAACTGTTGTCTTACAGTAGCCGGCTTAACAGCAGAGTGAAGGTGATTTGCTACATGGCCCTCATCCGTTCGAAGATTGCCTATGGATACCCGGTGTGGTTCAACGTTGCCTCATCTCAAATGGAAAGGATTCGTGTTTCTGAGAGGCAGTATCCTAGACGTTTCCTTGGATTACACAGAACACCAGAGTTGGAGTACAAAAATTTTTCCAACCAGGTTCTATACAACGGAGCCAACATGAATAGATTTGATAATTTTTTCAAAAAGCTGATTCGGGGTCAGATTGCAAGAGCGATGTTCTCGACCAACAGCCTAATGACAATTGTTGAATGTGCGTCTAAGCGGCTCTATCCCGGCGGATGCATTCGTTTACTTAGATAGTAGAGAGCTGGTCTAGGATAGTATTATGATTCCCCCAATCTACCACGTCAGCCGCAGAACTGTGGATAGGTGGCTCCTTTATGGTCGAGACGTCCTCGCACAAGGCGGAGCGAGCGTCTTCGGTTCAGTAAGACTGAATCTAAACGGGAACACCGAAGGGACAGGGTAAGACAGGAGAACCAGTTCAACCAGTGGTTGCCTAATGATAGAGAAAGTTGACTATGACGTGTATGCTTTGGCCGACTTTCATAGATTTAAGGCAAATATTAGGTAAGGACAGTCAGGGTGGCACAGAAAAATTGGGCTGGTGTTCTAGTTTTAAGTAGTTTTAGTTTAGTTTGTAATTTTAATATACATATTTAAAAATAAAGATAAAGCATCCCAGTTTTTTTTTATTATATGGCTTAGTATAAAAATAGCTTTTAGGCCGAAAGGCTTAAGAATTAAAGTTATAGATTAACTTAGAGCGCGAGTATAGAGTCAGTAAGTTAGTTGTAAGTTATGATAAGAAGGCAAGTTTTTATGAATTTTTGACTAGCTTTAAGAAAGTTAGAAAGTTATAGGATAAATGTTAAAAAAAAAATATAACAAACATTACTAGAAATCTCTAGCCCGAAATGAACATTGTGAATTGAGTTTTCGGAGATGGAAATTCGTGTTCTACATTTGCGGTGAATACAATTCACTTAGTTTTTTTGGTGAAACTTTACATTTGCGCGACAATTGAAAAACATGTAAATAAAGCTTTGAAATTTTGCCTTGATCTTGTTAAAATAAATTGTTGTTTACAGAGGAATACACAAGAATTCACTATATACAAGATTAATTTTATTTGATTTATTTCCAAAATGTTAAAAAATGCTTCCTTGTTCAGTCTGAACCTTCTTTTGAAACTACAAACAATTCAAATATATCCATGTTTATTCATTTTCCATTTCAACTTACACTGCTTCTGGAGGACCTGAAATATATGCTTTAGGTACCACGTAAAACTTTTCTACGAACTCTTTATCCTTGATTTTCGTCCCTTCTACCACCTATTAATAAGTATAGTGAATGTATTTTCGTTTTGTACAAGGAAACATTGGTTTGAATAAATGATGCAAATTGTCTTTCAGCTGATTTTGACATTTCGAAAATAAATTCGGATTGAATTGAAAAAAATTGAATTCACACGGAATGCAGAACATGTTGTTTCATTTAAAGTGAAAATGAAATTCGTTTTCAATTCACTTTCACTCGGAATACAGAACATGGGTGTATCAAAAACTTTTTTTCTACTGACATATGATATTCCTGTCATTTGCTTTAGAATACACGTGGGGGAACATCAAATAAAATGACTATCTCACAGATTATAAACACATTTCCAATATAGATCTGTTAAATAACTTATACATATACTCGTATGTACATTAGGGCGTTTCAAAAAAAAAAAAAAAAAAAAAAATATTTTTTCTCGGAACCACGCTCAAAAGTTTCGTTTGCATGCCAAAATAGGCCTCTGAAAATATGAGCCCTTAATATTAACATTTAGGTTGTCCGCATCGCACTTTTCGATTTCCCATAAGAATAACACAGGAAAAATTTTTTTTTCTTCTGATTTTTATAACTCATGAACGATAGATTGCATTGCAATACCCTTTGTGTATTTTGTAGAGAATTGAACGCTCTACAAAAAAAGTGAAATATCATTTTTCGATAAATCAACTCCGTCAAAAGTTATTCAAGGTCAAAGTTTAATTTACCCTTAATTTAGCCGTTTTTCTGAATGATTTGGCAAAATATCATGTTTTTAGAAAAAATTTGACCAAAAAATTTTACAAAATATAGCTTAATATAAATTAAAAATCAAGAAAGTTCTTCACCAATGCGTCAACGATATCAAATTACCGAACAAAATCTAGAATCTTTATTGCAAAAAGATTTGAGTGACTTCGTCTCCGAAAATTCCGTAGATCTGTTCAAAAACTTCTATTTGCCAAGAAACTTTTTGGAGGATGATGTTTCAACATGGTGCAGTAATAATTCATATAAGGAATGTTTAGAATATTTCAACAAATTAAAAGTGACAAATGATGTAGCTGAACGAGGGGTTGCTTTGATTGAGGAATACAACAACTGCCTGACAAAAGATGAAGAACAACTGCAATACTTATTGCAAGTAGTTTGCGAACATCGTCTGAGATATCCTTACTACAATAAGACAACTCTTCAGCAAGATCAATTTAATGTAAATGCGTAAAAATTATTTTTAGATGAAGAAATTTCGAATTTATTAGAAGTAAAATATTTTTAATTGGTTATAAGTAATGAAAACTTGATAACACTGATAACTTTTCAGGCCATGTAAAAAATTTCAGCTATTTTCGAGCGCAAATTATTTAAAACTATTTTTCAATAAAATTTCAGCAATCTTTGAAGGCAAAAGACAATAGTTCTATTTTTTTTCAACTCTAAGAGCTTAGAAATGAACTTTCAGTTTGTTTTAAAACCTGTAAACTTATAAATTTAAGAGTATTGTAAAGAAAACAGCTAAATTGAGGGTAAATTAAACTTTGAACTTGAATAACTTTTGACTGAGTTGATTTATCGAAAAATGACATTTTACTTTTTTCGTAGAGCGTTCAATTCTCTAAAAACTACATAAAGGGTATTGCAATGCAATTTATCGTTCATGAGTTATAAAAATCAGAAAAAAAAAAATTTTTTTTCCTGTGTTATTCTTATGGGAAATCGAAAAGTGCGATCGATGCGGACAACCTAAATCTTAATATTAAGGGCTCATATTTTCAGAGGCCTATTTTGGCATGCAAACGAAACTTTTGAGCGTGATTCCGAGAAAAAATATTTTTTTTTTTTTGAAACGCTCTAATGTACATACGTCCAAATCTTCACTTTGTTGAAACTGACATTAGTTAAAAACAACAGGCATTGTGTACAATACGTTAATAATATAAAAAAACATATTATATTTTAACTTTGCAATTTTAAATCTTACAGATTCATCAAAGTAGCTGCTGTCACTTTTATCGTTGAGACAATTCGAAAAGTTCCATATTGAAATTTCTACAACCCAATCGAAAGTGATTCACAATCCAGACAATTTTGGTAAATAAGCCGTGTAAAAAGATTTCAACTTAATTCCAGGCGACCGACGACAATCGAGTTGAAATAAACTTATTTCAATTCAACGCAGATGAAGGTCGTTTACAAAGAGATTAAAATGTAGTTCAATCTCGCTTCAACTATGCAAAATGAGAGAATTATTTTTAACATCTCTAATCTTTTAAAGAATTCGTACCTATTTATTAACAAATAATTTAAGAAATGTATTTATTCTGATCACCTGTCATAAAACACATTTCCAATGATATATAATTTTGCACCTCTACTTTTTGAAGACCTATCAAAGTCTACCACAAATGATATGTTTTCGATTTTATTTAATGATTATGATGTTGATGACTTTTTCGATTGCTTAATATTTCCACACAGTAAGTAAACAATTTTAATACGATACAACACAAGTCACTCCAGACTCATGAAGATTACTCCAAAGCTTCTAGATTCGAGTGCATGATTGAAAATAGAAATATATCAAAATACTGTTCAATCGATGCCCCTTAAAATATAAACCAAAAAATCCATTGTTTCAACATTTTCTTCAAAAACATTTTGAAACAAAATATAGTACATACATAATCGCATTTTCTATGTTCATCATTTTCCTTGTTTTTTTTTCCTACATAATTACTTTTTACCTGATTCCTTGATTTTTTCCTTCCAATTTATAGAAAAAAAAAGGTTAACGTAATTGACGATTTGCATGCAATATATTATTAAGAGTATTTTTTTGTGTTGGGATATCGAAACTACAAATTATAGCCTGTTTTGTGTATTATTTCCTTCTGGAAGTTGTAAAAGTGTTTTCAAGTTATGGTTTTTGTTCTCTGTTATTTTTTTTTTTTTTTTTTTTTTTGATTTTTTTAGTAAAAAGTTTTTAGCGAAACAATAAAACGTAAATTATTATGCCAAATCAGAGTTTGACAACATTTTGTATTTTGAAAAGGCATGAAGATGGCCCATACTTAGCTAACTAACCTTTCCTTTATTTTTTGAAGTAGTTTTTTACGAAATTTCGACACCTGTGAACTTGCTCGTAACTAAAAGTTTTTAAACTGTATGGAGTCGTTTTTGAATGATAGATATTCATTTTTTAAATCTTCAATGCACAATGTTCTTTAAAAAATATTCAGGTGTTTGGATTTGGAAATTTTTGAGTTGAACTTTGATTGAAATCTGTAACATGTGTGCTTACGTTGAACTTGAGATTTCGCAACTTCGAGATTAACAATATCTCAAAAGTTTTTTTTTATATGTCTTCATATTTAGAAAAAGGAGGAAATGACTGCTTGTATCATTTCAAAAGAATCGAAAACATATAAGTTCGAATTTGCAATTTGTTGTTCAATATAATAAAAAAATTTCAAAAATTTCAATACCTTCACCATAGATATTTATAAGCGCTATCAAGAATCGAAACGTATATTGGTTAATAATGTTTTACTTGTTGTTAGGACGGTAATGTCGCTTTGGTTTCTTTGGTCCCAGCTTTATAATAAATAAGCTTAATCCATGTGTCAACTGCTTAGATTGGAACAAGATTAAGATTTTAGTTAAAGAACCTTACACTTCCCGCTCCTTTTCCAATCCATTGAAAGCAACTTTAAAAAAAAATCAATACGGGTATTTCGGTTGATTGCGAAAATCTAACCAATCGATTACAATTTATATAATTATATTATGTTACAATTATTATATTATATAATTATTTTTGTTAGCTATGGCAATGTTTTTTACTATTATTCTCAAATTATTTGTGTTTAAGATAGAAGTGGGACATTTTCCATTTTTAAATTCAACTAACTTCCTTTTTTTCAGAATAATGGTCTTAAAATTCCCAGGTTTTCCAAGTTGACACCTACTACAGCTACCTTTTATACTCTCACAATCTATCGGTCTAGCATAACATGGACATTTGCATATAACCCTTTATAAATTTTACATTTAAACACATAAAAACAACGTATTGATTTTACAAAATACTCAAAATTCTTTTGAACAACAAGTTTTCTTAATGAGAAAGCAAAACAAAAATGCTTCAAAGAAGAAACCTTAAAATTAATTGAAGAACTTTTAACTTAAAATAATTTCTCTTACAAGTCATAATTAATGAGAGCAAAATGACTCAAGTCATTTGTAAGTAATAGTCGTTAAACTGCTAAGAAAGTATCATTTAGAATCCTTGCTGTTAAAAGATCAACAATTTAATTTAATCAAAGTCGTAAGTGTTGTTTGAAATTACAATAGAATCACAAAATCCATTACATGGGAGGTAATCATGATAATAAAATCAAATATATCTCTGAAAAAATCAGGAAAAACAAAACTGAAAGAAAACCTTTTTATTCAAATTTCAAATAGGCAACAATACATTTCCATACATTTGCAGGGCCTAATCTTTTATATTTTCCGAAATCTCTATTTTGGGTTTTTATTCAAATTGTAGGCTTTTGAACACAAGACTTTAGGTGAAACGGGTGGACCTGCTGTTATTATTCGTGGAAAATTTGAAATTGAGATTTTAATTAAACTATTTATAATGATAGGGAACGGATACCTATAGTGTTTTCAAATATATCCCTCGACAAGCTTGTTTTTTTCGTTTTTTGAGAGCCACTATATTGACGTCTGCCATAGAACTGCTATTTTTCTCAAAAACAGCTTTCACGATTTTAATAAAAAAATATAAAATTCAAATAAAAATTTGTGTTTGCATGAAGTAGAATAACCTATTATTAAGTACCAAGAAACTTTATTCAAAGCCGTTTTAACCGGTGTACCACAAAATCAATTTCTTTATTTTTAACTTTCTCATTATCGACTGAAAAGATTTAAATTTATAATTCAGAAGCTTCAAGTAAATATAAATAATATGAATATCAAAAACTATAATTTGACGAAATTCGTGTTTAAAATTCTTGGCTTCATCAACCTAAGAGGAAGTACGTGCATCATCGATCACTTTATTACTTGCGACTATAAGGCAAGTTATGCATTCGTATAAAAAAATCGAACTCGAGATTTTGATCAAAGTTGACATCACAATGATATCTAGTGAAGACTAAAAAATGGGTCTCGCAATTGTGGGTCTGTCTGTCTGTCTGTTCGACTACATCCTAAACGACTTGGTCGATTTTCTTTAAACTTGGTAGATATCATTTTTAATTGTTTCCCCCCACAAGTTTTCTTCTTTTTTTTAAGACCAAAAATAACGGTACCTGTCATACGAATTTTTTCGAAATTTTGTAAATATTTCTTTTTCTCAAAAACTGTTCGACAGATTTAAAAAAAAGATACAAAAAAAAGTTGAAGTCGCTAAAACTTGCAATTGAATTTAATTCAGTCACTCCACTTAAAAATTGAAATTATTTTCTGATTTCATATACATAAAAAATTCATTTAATTAAAGTTAGGTACTGGTTGAAATTTTTTTTCGAAAATGGTTATTGAGGGTACCCCCCAAAGAACCATTTTTTTTGTTTTTGATTTTCTCAAAAACGGTACGACCGATTTTGATCATTTTTTTTTTGCTAAAGCTCCTCAAAAACTTGAATAGAATTATGTATTCAAATTTTCAAAGAAATATTTTTTGGATTAAAAAAAAATCAATTTTTTTTTTCAAAACTCAATATTTCAAAAACGTTATGCTAGATTTTGTTTAAACTTGATAAATAAAAGTTTCTCAACATAATCTATAAGATGTACGAAAAAAAAAATTTATTTTACCTAAAAATAAAGGTTTTAAAAAAGGTTTTCAAAAATCGTATTTTTCTCGAAAACGGCGCGCGCCTAGAATTTTGATAAAAATTGTTTTGTTTCAATTAATTTTAACGGTCTTTAATTTAATAAAAAAAATTGAAATTAAGATATTACAGCTTGTACCTAATATAGAACCATATTTTTAAATTTTGAATTATTCATTATCGACATAATGGATTTTAATGAAATTTTTTGTAGAGATACATACTTCTAAAAAGTCTAAAAACTATTGCATTTCAAAACTTAAGAAAAATATTTTTGAATTTTTGAAAAAAATCATTTTTTTTTCGAAAATTCGATATTTCAAAAAGGGCTGAATATTTTTCAATAATAAATAATAAAACCTTTTTTTTTAAGAAACCACTATAACGACTTATTTTTATTCTTGCATAAATTCATGTTTATATAGAATTCTGTTTTTGTCTCTTACTAATAAAAGAATTTAAAAAATTAATTTTATACTTATGAACAGTTTTCTCTAATAACATTCGTTTTTAAAATTTCTAGTCTATAACATAGGAGCAAGTCCTGCGATCCAGTCGTGCATTTTATGTTTTTTTTAATTAGTACACTCTAAATATTTTTTTTTCTGATTTGTAAATTTATTTAATAAATACTAAAAAAAAATTTAGAATATTTTGAAACAATGTAACAGCAAGGAACAAGTTTTAAATTTAAAAATTCTTAGAAAGTTTTTAGCTTGTACATATCTACTACTGTTACTGGATCGGACTTCCGACTTCGATTAAAAACAAATATTCACACCTACCTACCCTACCCAATGTCTTTCTTAGGAGATCTGAATTCTCAAGTTGTATTGGACGGTGTCAAGTCTGATCTTTAAAAAATATGTAAATGGTGGTGTTTACCAGGGCTCCGTTTTGTCTCCGACTCTCTTCCTAATTTGTATAAATGATCCCTAGACCGAAACTTCTAATTCACTTCATTGTTTGGCTGAGACTATTCTACCCTCAGTTTTTCATGCTCGTTCTCAAATTCACTTCTATATTCTTGAGAAGTTCCACTTCATATCACTTCCGTATCTTATGATAAGCTCATTAAACTCCGATCTTTACAGCATTGTTAAATGGGGTGTGGAGTTTAATGCTTCGAATACTTAATGCTGTTTATTGTCGTTGAACCAAAATGTGCCCCTAGTGCTATTGTCCTTGAATGGCACTTGCATCGCAGAAGCCGAAAAGCTCTCAGTACTCGGCATATGTGTCAATGAGGATCTTCGTTTTAATGACCATATTTTTGAAACCTTTAAAAACGCTGCTAAATGTTTAGGATTTTTCTATCGATATAAGAAAAAGATCTAGCTAAAATTAATATGGTGTTTATCCACTCAAAACCCGAATATAAGTTACAACTTTGGGCAGGTACAGCCCTTACTTCTCTTTATAATATTGGTTAGAATCCAGAACATAGCTTTGAAACTGAAAACTCTTGAACACTGTCGGAATGTTTCATATTTTCCCTTGTTTTATGGATTCTTTTAGAAGCAATACTCTCTAGAAGTAGCCACATGTACTCCTTCCCTCAATTAGTTAACCCGTAATACTTGGTTCGCTAGAAATACTCTTATCTATTCACCTTGGAGCCTAATTTTGGTCGTACCGTCAAATACAGAGATTTGTTGCACAACACGATTATGGTATAATCTATCCGGCACGGTTTTCTCTTGTCAATCCAATTTGTAATTATTCAAGGCCAATATTCATCCATCTCTACCCCCTAATTTTCCCCTCACTCGTTCTATATTGATGTTCAACATTATAAGCGTATCAATAAAGTATTGAGCGTCTGTGAATTATAAAAAAAAACGAACAGTTTTATTTGTCTTTTAGAAACAGTTTTCGGAACCGCCAGTATCAACTAACAATCAGTTTTATTTGTTTCCATTGGTGTAATATTTCGTCAAGACTGTGAAATATTTATACCTAATCCATAAGCTCTGATAAGGGTATTTTATCCATGCAATATTTAAATTATTATTAGCCATTACCAACCCATATCGCTACCTTCTCGATCACTCCCCATAAAGGTTATCAAAAGTATGCTTTTTTCTATTTAACGACATCATGGATTAAAGTCAATTTTTCCAAATTTAATTTGAATCCGTTCAGTAGTTTGAACTTGGTTGAAAAACAAACAAATACACCTTCACGCTTAACATAAACGGAATATGTAAAATGAATTGATTTTAGAAAATCGGGCCTCTCATACATCAATTTTTAACCCCTAAAAGTAGGGCGGGTCTTTTCGACATTTCGATGCATTTCCTATTTATGTAGTTGTTCAAGACAGTTTAAAGAATATTTTAAATACCTAAAGTCCTTTATTACCTTTACCTTTAAATTGTATACATTTATGTTATTTTTTTTTTCACCTTATGTGGAAAACAGTACTTAAACCTAAAAACAAAACAAAACCCGCTATTAAATGTTCTTTCCTTCTTCGTTATTTTGAAAAAAAAAAACCTCTTGTTGAGGTAACCCTTTTTTCGCATTTGAAAGCTTTATGCATATATTTTTAAAAAAATGTGTTTTCTAAGTTGCATGCGATTTAACAATGAATAGAGAAAGTACATTCTATTAAATGAACAATTGCATGCATATTTATTTTGTTTCCTTTTTGTAAGTTTATGTGTGTGTGTGTGTGTGTGTGGGTGTGTGTATGTGTATATGTGCATTGTGGATTTCCTTTTGGTCCCATTGTTACAATATTCGTCCTAGCAAAACAGATTCATAGCCAGAGGCAACAAATACACCAACAAATAAAAATTCCATTTAGTCCTGTAAGATGCAAAAAAAAAAAAACCTATTGCAGGACCAGACCAGTTCACAAAACTCTCCAGGTGGCTTATTGTGTTGTAATAGTCCTCAATTTCAAGTGCAGTGTATACACTTTGGACTCGTGGACATGCTT
This sequence comes from Chrysotoxum bicinctum, assembly GCA_911387755.1. Lineage (NCBI taxonomy): Eukaryota > Metazoa > Arthropoda > Insecta > Diptera > Syrphidae > Chrysotoxum > Chrysotoxum bicinctum. Next base: position 79,251,407 of record OU426990.1, read on the forward strand.
GAATTTATTCGTTCTTTGTCCGAAGATTGCAAGGAACTCTCTGTTGTGCAAAAGTATATAAAGTTTTAAAGGACTGTGTACAACTCCGTTGAAGGGTTATAGATTAAATAGGTTACAAGTTTTTAAGACTTACAGCATGTGAAACTGGATGTGGACTTTACGCTTGACAATAGTTCTTTTTTTGTGCGCTTTTTATTTGGAGAGTAGAAAATATAGTTGTCTATTGTGAACCATGTTACCTATCTACCTATACTTGCTGGGTATTTGGAAAGCTCCTTTTTGAACTCCTAGGAGATTTGTGGTTTATTTTCCTTATCTTTTTGCCAATTTGTGCTCATATGGATTTTTTTTATTTGTTTGGTATTTTCTGTTTGAGTTAAAATACGTCTTTTACTTTGAGGGTTCGGAGATATCTATAGAAGATAAATTAGGTTTGCGCTTAAATGGCTTTGAAGTATTTGCAGTAATTGGGTTCTGTAGAATTTGTAGAATTTTTAAATTGATTTTGTTTTTATTTTATTGTTTTTTGTTTCTTAAGTTTTGCTTTAGACCCATCAAACTTTAAAGTTGTTATTGAATTTAAAATTAAACGGATTGGGTAGATAACTATAACTGGAACTTGAATTCTTTGGTTTTCAGGTAGTCGGTAAGATTAGTTTTCATCTTTCATTACTTTATAGGTAATTGGATAAAAAAATATACCCGTGCAAACAAGACACAACTAAATTATAAATCAAAATTTTTGCTCTGATCTGCGTTGATGAGAAAAATTTATTAAAATTAGCAGGGTCATTGGTTTATTAAAAGCCAAAACGTTTTTCGGCAGCTTAGAAAATTAAAAAAAGGTTAATAGATCTGAGCAAAATCAACAAACTTAGAATGACTTTTAAGTTCAAACATACTCAACGACTTAAATTTGTAGGAGATATAAAAATTAAGGCAACATACCTATATTACCCAGTTTGACAAGAGATAGGGAGAGTTGTGGTTGAGATAATAAATTGCGTTTGAGCCTCACTTTCAAAACAAATCGAAGAACAGACTTGTCAGCCTTTATTGATTACGGTAAAAAAATAAAACAAAGGGTTTTCCTTAAGCTTTTCTAATTTCCAAGTTTGAATATACCAAGCTTTTAGAGAGATGTCATTGACATTTTTCAACTTGTTTGGAAGACCCAAGCTTGCTTTTATGTATGGAATATAACATCCGTCAAATGTCTGCCGAGGCTTTGCTAGGTGGGGTGCTCCGAATATGGCCGCAATCACTTGTCAAGGTTTAGAACTCCTTTTTGGGAAACTCTTTTTTCATATTAAAACCATTAAAATATAAAAATATAACAATTTTAGAAAATTGATTTTGAAACAGAAGAATAAATCATTTTTTTGTTTTCTTCTTGTTGGTAATGTACTTGGTGAATGTTATTTTAAGGGTAACGAATGAGTTTTAATGATTAGCAGGAGTTTGAATGATTAGCAGAAATTTAAAAATCAACTATATTGCTCTTTCAACCTCTTAACTTTAAAAAGTCCTTTTTTTTTATTTTTTATGCTTCCCCGGTTCTTAATCTTAGTTACCGAAACAGTTTTTAGCTTAAAATGGGATGGCATAATGGGATTGCATAACTCGTGCTTAATAAATTAGTTAAAATAAATTAGAAGAAATGTGACAAAAAACAATTTTTTCGAGTTAAAGTTATTGATCGAATGAAATAATTGAATTTAATATATGTGATCCAGTAACTGCAATCATCACAGGAGCACTTTAACTTCTCTATGATCATAGGGCAGCAACGGATTATATTCATCTTTCCCGAGAAGATACCTAAGCTGTGCTATTGTATTACAAGATTAAACTAATCGACTTTGTTAAGTAAAGTTGACCTACTTATATTCTTTTTGATCTACTAATTCACCTTATACACCAGTGTAAAGGAAAGCCCATCTAGTGCTTTATTTTTAAATCATAAGTTATTTTGACACTGACACTGTTTCCCGCTCGAAATCTTGACAGAAAGTCAGTATCATACGTCCACGGAACGAAAAGAGTCGCTTTACGTTTGAAAAACTTTGGGGAATATTGAAAACTCATTTCCAAAGCGAGTGCTGTGTAGCCCAAACAGTGCGATTTTTGAAAAAAAAATTTTGGCCAAAATGAAGCACCAACCGCGCCTGTTGTACGCAAGTTTGTGAAAAATTTCTTCGTTGTACGGTGCACATAGAAGAAAATGTGGCTGCTGTAGCCGAAAGTTTGAGACTCAATTCACGAACATCAACTCGCCATCGATCTGAGCACTCCAGCATTTCACGCACTAGCCTGAGTAGAATTCTGCGCAAAGATCTTGGATTATTCGCTTACAGGGTCAAATTGATTCAGCAAGTGAAGGTAACAGCCACTTAAACGGCGTTGTGTTCCATAGTTAATGGGAATGTACATGGAAGCAATTTTATTTTATTTTTTTCAATTTATTTTTTTCAATAAGCGGGTTGTATTTTTTTTCGATGAAAATTATAGTTGAAATAGCTTGTTTTCTTATAGATAACGACAAGTTATGAAAAAACCAAAACAAACAATTATTTTTGAAAATATTATTATTGAATACGAAAATTTACACAAAAATTAATAAGTGATGAATGAATACAGAATATATATTAATTTTTTTTTTAAAGAAGTAAGATATTTTAGATTGAGTTTTTTGCAAATTTATGTTTTTTAAAACTGCCCTCTCTTTCATTTTTTGTAGCAATAAAATCTCTTCTATTGGAATGTTGTTCTCTTCGGCCCATTGCAAACATATGTTTAAGGATCGAACTGCATCTTCTGATTTAATTTTTAATAAAGTGGGGAGCGACTCAGCTTCACCTTCATCAGCGCTCTCAATTTCTACTGGATCATCACAATTACCACATGACTCAACGTTTTCGTGAAACCAATCCAATAATAGACAATTTTGTAATTTTTCTTGTTACACCACAAATTTTCCGTAGACACTAATGAAATTGCAGCCCATTTAAATAAACACAGATGCATTGTATGTGTTTGTGTATTATTTTTACATGTAATTTCGTTCAGACAAACTAGCTGTAAATTAACGGCAGGGATACAGAATCAACAGGAGAACATGCAAATAAAAAACAGTTGAATACACATAAGAAGTTGCACAAATAGAGGTAGCATTTTTTGAAAAGTTGCCATTATAGAGTCAAGACGTGCCCCAAATTTAGAGTTGTCAAAATCGAGGAGTTGTACGAATCGAGGGTTGCGTAAATCGAGTGCATAATGTAAATAGTTTGTGGTCAAGGAATCTAAAGTATGTTTTGACAAAAGTCTGTAATGTCGATTTAATATTGGTCTCGAAGATATTCCGCTTCGTGCTTAAATTAATTCTTAAGCACACCTCCCTTCAAATAAAGTAATTGACACATTTGCATTCAAGATTCTCTGCTTATTAGAATGAACCAAATATAAAAGGCTTTATTAAATTCACTGAGTTACTGTTTAGTATTCAATTGAATTGCATGTTTCTCGTTGGTATCAATAGTGACAATTACCGCAACGTCAGTTGTCAGTAAAAAAGAATCGGTGCAAGGGCATCTCTTTGTCCCACTCCTCGTACCACGAATGAACTAGAGCGTCATCTATTGTGCAAAATAATACACATTACACTGTTGTATGATTATGTAATTATATCGGCTAAATTCTCAGGAATGCCTACGTCTTAGTATAAGGTATCCGCAGATATATTCACTATTATTAACCCTTGAAGATTTCTAAAAATCCAGGAAAATTAAGTAAAATTTCCATTTATACTCACGCGGTTGTTCGATGATTATTCGAAAAGGTGTTAATATAATGATCGGCGTATAACCGATCGCTACAAAATTAAGTAAGCTGTCTTTTCATTATAGCCTCGATCCATTCAAAAGTTGTTATATATTTTGGGAACACATATTAGAGAACAGTAATGCCAAGCTAGTTGCTCCAGTTATTAAGATCTTTCTTTTTTCTTTATTATCTTCAATGCTCAGTAAAACAATGTCCTTCCACTCTCTGAAATACATAAGTTACGTTATCCCAGATATCTTGAATCAATAGTAGGAGAATATCAGCGGTGCCAATCGTTCATTTGGAAAAATCAAATCAACCAATGATTGATTCGTTCAAAGATTCAATCTTTTCAATGAATCGTTCATTCAATGAAAATCATTTTTAATCCAGCGGTTTCGTTCCGAACGAGACCAAGAACGATATGGAATGTTTTCATTCGTACTAATCTACTTTTTTTAGACTTCGTTTTTGCATTTGCATTTCTATTTGGCATTGTTAAATGAGAACAATTTAAATGAAAGAAACATTCATTTTTTTCGTTCGTTTCGTTGTCTTTATGTTCAGTGTCAAGAGATTGACAATAGGACTGATGGATTTGGTCTGTTGTGATTGCAATCAATCAACCATTTTGGTGAACAGGTCACAAAGACCCAATTAACCGCGATTGACACAGCTCTATACTATCAAGGTGTGTAATCAAAACCAGAGCTTTTATAGCTTTGTTATAAATGGATTTTGCAGTTGTGCAAATTTGTTCAATTTTGGCAATTTACTGCATATTTTCTCTTTGTTCTGTTTTCATGATATTCATTTTGATATAATCGTTCAAAAGGTCTTAAAATTTTCTGAAATCAGGTCTGTTTATTTTGTATTCACATAATTTTGGATAAATTTTGTTTGCATCATCTTATCTCGAAATATGAATTTGTATGTGAAATTGAATAATTTCGCAGGAAAAAGATGAGTTCAAGCTTTTTACTCACTTTTCTGAGAACTTTCCTAGAGTGGTATGCAAAAAAATACAGAGATTGAGATCGATCTCAACCAGTGAGTTCAAGCTAAGAATGTTGAGATCGATCTCATGAAGAAAGCTCGATGTGAGAAAGTTATAGTTGCGATATGCAAAAAGATGAGTAAATGATTGATTGCATTTTGCATGAGATCGATCTCAAGAATTATAAAGCATGGGTTTTCTCTTAGTTAGTTCATACGCAATTATCAATATGGCCGTGTTTCAGAACAACTTTGTAACAAATCGTGTCTATAAAAATAGAAGATGTCCAATTTATGAAGATTTTCAAAAAGTGTATAGATTTAGTGAGGCGGGTGTGCAATTATTGACCGATAAGTTTTTGGGCCCAACCCTGGAAGCAGGCGGTGGTGCTTTGACCGATCAAGAAAAAATGAGGTCGTTTTAAAAAAATTACATTTTTAGTGTTATGGCTTCTATTTTTTTTGCATTTCAATTTAAAGACTTGAAATTTGGCATTGAACTGTGTTTTTATGTCAGCATTATAAGAAAAAAATTGCAGATCGATTGATGGTAACGAATATCCATGGTAATTAATAATGTGTAATCTCCGTGGCCTATTTGGGATGTGATTTTGATGCTTAATCAGTTTTATTAATATTTTTAATGATGAAAATGATTTTTTTTTAATTTTGGACCTTGTCATTTGAAACGCCTTCTCTTAAACTTCAATTTTAAGATATGCAAAAAAAAAATTTTTTGTTGTCCCAATACTTAGTTAAATGAGTGTGACAAGATTTTGAAAAAAAAAAAAACATAATTAAACATTTTCGCTTTTTCACACAACTAAACAATTTTAAATAATTTTTTACGATGTATCATCTTATAGCACGTCAAAAAACCTTCAATTTCATGTTTTATTATAATTTAATTATTGCAGTTAATTCCTTTAAAATTTACATACAAAATAATTTTTTCATCCGAGTAAAAATTCAGTGTAATCTCTGTGGCCTTGTTATCTTTGTGCCATATTAATATTTTTAGTCTAACCACCGCCAAAAGAAAGGTATTTAATCATACTTGAACCTAATATAATTTGGATGACCCTGAATTACATTGACTGTATTAAAATTAAGAAATAGTCGATTTTGTAATCTCCGTGGCCATTTTCGTATTTGTTTTTTAATATGTTCTTTTAGTTTATAATGGCTCATATTAGATATTATTAATTTTTTTATATTCTAGATAAATATACTGAATTTCATCATTCCTTACAGTATTGGTACCGTAAAAGTTCCAAAAAAGTTATGTGTCGTTATTTAAAAATATTTTTTTGACTCTTTGATGCTTTTAAACAAAATCATTTCGTAAACAAACAACTTTTTTATTAATTATCCTATTAAATTTATTTGCTTTCCACAAAATTTCAACTATTTATTGTTACTATTTATTTTGTGGATTATTGTTATTTTATGCAAGAAAAGAACATTTTTAATGCATTCGAAATTTTCAATTTTAATTTTTATCGAAAAATACTCTTAAAATGAAAAATATTTGAAATTATTTTTGCGCAAATCGGAGAACTCCTTTTCTACTTGTTTACTATAGATTTAGAAACTAAAACCCAAGAAAAACTGAAAAATTTTTTTTGAAACAATCAATAAAAAATGCCAATTTTTAAAAACTGACCCATATAGGAGATCCAGGATTTTAAAGTGGAGTTGGTGAAGACGTTGGAGTCAATCAATCAACAATATCTAGGCTGGTACAGCAAGTCGCAACAAAAATTGCAAGCCGTGCGACTGATTGGATCATATTCCCACACACTTCTGAAGAAATAGAAGAAGTGCATAGGTTATGGAGCCTTAGGTATGAGTAATTGTACGCATGTACGTATAAAGAAACCGATCTATTACCACGAGGAGTACGTCAACCACAAAGAATACTACTAAATTTACAGGCTACGTGCAATGCGGTTGAAAAATTTACAAGCATTGAAGTTTGCTGGCAAGGATCCGTCACGACTCTCATATTTTAAAAAATAGTTTCTTATTTGAGTTTTTACCATAGCATCTCTTTTTTTTTGCCTTACAAACTGTTAACTGGGACTTCTATAGTAAAACTTTATTTTCTTTAGTTATTTTACAAAAAATTCACTAAGGTGATCAAAATTATTGTTCATAATTAAAATTTCGTTTTCACTTTCAGAAGACATTTTTTCTTCTTCTATTTTGACTCACCGAAGCTACAGTTTAAACTAGTTTATACGAGGAGCTTTGAGAACGTTCTCATATCCATCGAGTCAAAACTGTAGAGAGCGAACTCGTTTTTTTGCATATGAAACTGAGTCCGAGTTCCACTCTGCTCGATAGATCTCACATGCGAGTTCCAGCTTGTCAGCTCTGACTCTGAGAACTTTCTCATCTTTTAACATGTGACCCACTGATAGAAATGTGCTTAGTAATGAAATTTCCCCAAGTTCAAATATCCATTTTGAGGTTGATTGAATATTGATATTTGATGCACAAAAATTGTAGTTTCACTTAAGTGTCGGGTGACCTAACATCAAATCATCAATGTTGACTAGTAAGGATATCTTACCAATACTTAAGAGTTCTTTATTTCCTTGAAACCCGATAACTTAGCTTGCATTTCTATAAACGCATTAAGTCTTCGTATATCTTACTCTTTACATTATTGAACCTCCTCCAACATTTCCTTTTGACAAATGTCTTTATTTTTTTGTCTCACAATCAGTATAGTTTTTGGTTGGATTTCCAACAAAAAGATACGACACAAACTAAAAATGTGGGTCTTCTTCAATTTTCTGGCTCACCAAATCGTATTTAAAGATTTCGGTCTTCAGCGTTGAAATCCCCACAATAAATATCAATGCACCAAACCCATAAAGAAAACTTATTTTAGTCCTTTAGAATCTCTACACATTTCTTATCCTTTCATTCTTTCCTCTACCCATGGGTACCTACCTACCTACTCGTATCTATCTATATTATATTCAATGCGATTTTTGTTTCTTGTTATCCTCCCCAATGTGCAATACTACGACCACCACCTCACTTTTGTCCTTTCCATTCCAATCTTGTCATTTCTATTAAAAAAAAAGCACCAACAACAACAAAAAATATATCCTTCTCTAACGATCGAAGGAAAACAAATTTAAAATTAATGCAAACTGTAAACAATATTTATTTGCTGCTGTGTTATATTTTCTTCTTTTTTTTTTTGCTCAATGAAAATGAGAAAAAACACTATAAAGCTAAAGCACACGATGACGAGGACGACAACGTTGCAAAGCAGCCAACAGTGGCAGTGGTAGCGGAGAAAGAGATAACAAGGAAATAGGCACATTATCCTTGCAAACCAACACATAGTTAGCTAGTTGTTTGCTGGTAGTAGTGAGGCATAGAAAATAAGGAAAATAAAAATTCCTTTTCCCATACTTAACAAAAAAAAAAAAAAAAACTGCAGCACAAAAATGCGACGGAGAAGTACCAACTTTGTAATTAGAATCAACGCAAACAGGACATGAAAACAGCCAGCAAAACGAGGCAGCAGAATACTTTATAACGGTGTGTATAGAATAGAGTAGCAAGCAAGTAGCAGAGTAGGCACACGAAGTAGTACTTGTATTATACCTACCACTGGACTTGTTCTATTATTATATCACGCCGTACGGTGCGGTGTGTATGTTCGGCTAGTATATGCATGTCTTGGCTCTTGATTCAAAAATCTACAAGGACGATGCAATAGAACAAGACAATGAGTAGAAGCAATAAAAAAAATTACAAAAAAGGACGAACAGTATAGAAACATAATACACAAAAAAAAAAAGAATAAGATGAAAATGTGGGGGAATGATGGCTGGAAGACGGATACTACTATAGGATCACTCGTTGTACGATGTATACGTCCTTCTTCATCTACTCCAAACAGCGAATCATTAAAGTGGATACACATAGAACAGAAGAGACGATTACGTATAGAACACTTGGCTCATGGACACCTGCAACGTTAGCAGTTATAGGACGACGACCATATCATAGCAGGACGAAGGCAAAGCGTTGGTTGGTGAGTGGAGAAGTGGAGTAGCACAGCAGCCAGCAGCAGGCCAGAGTTAATAACTAAAAATAAATACAGTGGTGTGTCATGAATTCGAACAAAACAAAAAAATCATTGATTGGAGATACCCTTTCGAATATGTGTTTTTTTTTATTTTACGCCAAACCATACCTGTATTAAAACTCAACTAGTATCACCTTGTGTCGAACGAAAGGATCTATTTTATTATAAATTAGCAGTAAAACCACAGAAGACCATGCAGGACGTGGTTGCCACCAGACTGGTCGTTCGGCCGGGAATATTGCGGCTGTGGCTGCCGATGTTGCTGAGAACGAAGAAACATCACAACCAGATGATGAGCAACACAATTAGACACCACCAGACGGACGAATTTTAGTAAAAGACTTACACATGTTTGCGTACAAAGTTCAAACAGCGCATTAGGTAATACCTGCCGACCGTCCGTCAATCACTTCTTCTTTTGGACTAAGAAGGCAATTGAGTAGCAAAGTTCTCTCTCGAACAACTAAGGTGTCCCTCTATAATACTCTCATCATCTCAGTCATTGTGTAAGGTGTAGAGACATGGACCTTATCGAAAGTGAATGAAAACGCTTTAGAATGTTTCGAGAGGAAAGTTATCCGTGTGATCTTTGCTCCCATCTGCATAGACGGGAAGTGGAGGCACAAGGCACAAGGCACGTTGGCGTCATTGGTTTTAGACTCTTTACCTAAATTAGAACCAATGACACTCCTGAAGGGACCTGAATTATTGTAGAATAGGAAATAATATGCTTGATAATAGAATCAAAACGGAAGAGGAGGCTATAAGATCAAAAATATGAATAGAACTCATGAAACTGAGGGAGTTCAAAATGTTTCTGAGGAGCTACAACCAAGACCACCTTACATTCTGTATTCGATTGAGTAGGACAAATTTAAGAAGAATTATGGGTTTCGTCACTTGGTACTACAAACAGAGAAAACCTGGTGACCAGTGCCACATGCAGATTCTATAATGCGCCCAAGGAAACACCGGTCCATAAGGTAGATGTGATGCACTCGTGCATTAAAGTCTTCGCTCATCAGATAGAAGAGGGGGAACTAAAAGATCTAAAAATACTCTACTTAAGTTACTAAAGGAATCAAATCTGGAGGAAGAGTTGTAGTAAGATCGAACTAACACAGTTCTAGAAGGTGCCACAATCGATCTAAAACCTAGTTTACACAACTAATTTTTAAATGCAATTATTCCGGGGTAAGGAAGAAAAATTTTATTTTAAAATAAACATTACAGAATGAATTTATCTAAGACGACACAGGATTTGAATGCAAGTAAGGCCAGGCCAAGTGATGTAAGATCCTTTAGTCTAAAAATCTAATTTCAATAGTGTACACTTTTTCTTATCCAAAAACTAGACTATACTTTTCCGAGTTTAAGTTGGTACATCCAAACACGAGATTGAATTGGTCCTTAAAGCCCCATTTAGACTTTCGTTCTTCATTCGTTGTTAGTTCGTTGTTCGTTTTTATCATTTACATTCTCGTTGTTCCGTGTACGTACAACAACGTACAACGTACGCAGGCGACAAGAACGAAAGTCTAAATGAAGCTTGACGTCCTGTTTTCAGGGATATATTTTTTTATCTAATTTCATAACTATTGATTTCAGCGATAAACTTCTCATGAAAAATTTGATTGTTTTAATTTTCGAATCCCTACTTTTTTGAAAAAATTTAAAGCATAGAATTTTCAACATTTCGCCATATTTATAAACTCATTATAGTGAGTACATAAGGCTATGCAACCCTTATAATTCCTCTAAACGCAAAATCGTTATTTATAAAACTTATGTGACGTTGAATAGAGGCATTATAAGCTAAACGCGTTTGGAGGTTGAATAGTGCCTACATAAGGACATTTTAGTACTGAACTGTAACATTCACTTTGACATCACATTGAATTATAAAGATTATCAACAAAATAAAATTACTTTTACTTGATATTGAAACTAAAGCTTTGTTGTTTTTATTTATTAAAACTAAAATGTTATGTACTAATATATTACAAACAAATTGAATTGAAAATTGTTTAGAATTAAATAGATAAATATACTTGTTGGTGATCTCTCTCCACGGATCCTTCTTCATCCGGTGTATTAGTGTTGCAATTTTTATTTTGCATTATTGAATTTTGACCTCAATAACTTGTCGTAGGAATAACGCATAACAATTTGATTTCCAGTATGTGCTAGAGATAATTACATACCTTTATCTGACGAATCAAAGTTAATTGTTCGAATTCTTTTAACTTTTGGTAGTTCCATTTTAGTTTATTAAATTTGATAAACAGACAAGATGTTTTTTTTTTGTTTTGCGACAAACAGCTGAATGTTATGAAGGCTAAATGTAATAGATTCTTACTTTTTGGTACTTTATTTGACACAAGCTCATTATAACTATGCAGGGTAGGCAAATGTTTTATAAATATGAATTTGCATAGTGGATGAATAAGTCCTTATGCAGTGCATAACTATTCACGCGTTCAGCGAATTGTAATAAATAAGGCTGTATATGTTCACAGATTGAACGATATCGTATTCCAAAGTTATTTTTCTTTAATTGAAAGTTGTTAATTTATCACTGTAGTATTTTAGGAACCGCACGGACAAGTCAAAATCTAGTGCTCATTTCGAATTTTATTTATAAAATATTGATATTGTAATGAAAAATTAAAGATTTGTTCGATGAAAAGTTTTTATTATTTACATATTTTCTAGGAACTACATAGAATGGAGTCAGATGACCTGAATATCAATCAATTTTACACAGCTCTTGAAACTCGTACGGAAGCTGGAAGTATCAAGTTCTAATTTATACGTGTTTTTCGTAACAGCTGAACATACGGTAGCTGGATATATTGAAATGTTAGTTGAGACCGAGGAATTGAATGACAAAGGTGAGCTCAATGATAACACAAGCGACCACAATTTCCAAAAACGAATTATTTTCCCGCATGAGCGATATCGGTAAGTCAAAGTTTGATTAGTTTTTTATATAGAATCTTGAGCGATAGTGAAATTTAAAAAAATTCCTAAATGGGTGAATGATTGGGATACTAACACCACATATCTGGCCTTAAGAAAGTCACTAAATAGATTTAATTAAGTTTCTAACATCGAACGTTGGTTGGGAATGGGATTTTTGACAACTTGCCAGTCAAGAGTTGTTGCTCTTGTGACCAAATGAAATTGTCATTCATTGGGTGGTCAAGCCCTTTAAAAACTCAAATGATTTTAAATTTTGAAAAAAAAAAAAAAATATATTCAACTTATTAGACAGAATCACATGATAGCAAATTCCTTCGAAATTCAATTTTCTTAAATTTGAGTATTATGTTGGAACTAGTTTATGCAATGCAAACTTAGTTTATTTCGAGTTAATAATATTCAGATCCGTAACAAAAATGTGTAGGTTTTATAACTATAAAAACTAAATTTCCATCAAATTCGAAGAAGTAGGCAGAATATTGTTGATCTTCTATCAGACAAAATTGATTTGAATTTTGAATTTATGTTGAGTTTGAATTGACAGTTTAAAAAAGTCTTTTTCAAAAAGTTTCTATTTCTAAACTCAATACGAGTAGTTTTGTTCAACCAGCTGCACTGAACTACTCCGGGCAGAAATGTGTAGCTTTTTTGTGTTCATTGAGAAAATTTTTGCACTGACTTACACTGATTAGTGTTCATTGAGCTGAACTAGTGTACACTAGTTCAGAATATTTTGCACTACCTTTTGAGCTAGTGCAGGTTGGTGAAAACTGTCAAAATCAGTTGATGTCATTATTCGATTATATTTGGTTAACGAATAAAGTTGATTTTTTCCGCGCTTTGTATTTTTGATTAAAGTTTTAAAAATAATGCATAGATTAGAGCCAACTTCGAGTGATTCAGTGTTCTCCAATTAATCCAATAATATTTTAATTAAATCTATGTATGTATGTGTATATTTACACGAAGAATTCCGAACGGAAGTGTTTGAAAGTTCGATGTAAAAAGGTGAAGAGGAGGAAGAGATTTTTTGCTTAAAAAGCCAACAACGTGATCGCAGGCACTGGGAATGAATTTCGTCCCTTTGCCATCAACTTCAGCGCAGGCATAAGGCATTTTACTTGCGCCGAATTTAATTTGTTTTCTTCCTTTTAACATCGGATGTATGACGTTTTTGCTTGAGTTTGCTCTGACAGTTTTCATGAACCTGCACTGCACTACACTACTCTACACTGAGATTTTCCTGGTGGAACACAACTAATCTTTCTACTTTTTTTTAATTCATTTTGAAATTTGTTGTTTCAAAATACGTATGGGATGTTTCGTCGTACGGAAAGGGTTCAACAGAAAACATCTACATGTGGCAGATTAATCGAATTTTTACTGATTAAAATAAATGTGAATCACATTTTAAACATTTTATTTTTCATTTTTTTTGTATTCAAAGGGGAAAATTGTTTATAATTCGTCCGATAGTTTTCAATAAGTATACAATGAACCAAATTCCTTAAAGTTCATTGGGGAATGTTAAAGTTATTACCTAAGGTGCAAAGAGTCCGTTTAATAGTCCGTATAATGAAGACAAAAGATGAATACGGTCGTCTATTCTCCATAAGTTTAAGTCTACTCTTATAAGAATGGCCTTTGAGCGCAATTTCCAAAAATCACTTGTTCTAATCTGGCTTTATGACACATAATTGGGTGTCCAGCCGTGATAAGCATATTACAGATTGGGGCGAACACATAATACAAAAAAGACTAAAGAGACTCCCTTTTAAACCTAGAATCTAGAATTGAATTGGCCTTACTAGCTATGTCGTTGATATGTTGTATGAATTCAAGTTTACGATCAAATATTAGACCAAGGACAATTATATCACTTACAAGTTGCAAGAGTGAGCCTTTCAACAAATTAGTTAAAGATGAAACAAAAAGTTTTTTTTTTAACATTTATCGGTGTGTGAGAAACAAAGAATTACGAACACACCAGTTAAAAAAAGAATTAAGGTCGTAGTGAAACCTTTCACAATCTCGAGTATTCGAAATATGTTTGAAGATTGTTACATTGCATAAATTAGACAGTTTGAGTACTTTAAAACAGACATTAGGTCATTAATAAATAAAATAAAAAGAACTGAGCCCAAATGGTTACCATGTGGTATTCCATGGAATTAACTTAAAAGTTATTTGATTCGCAAGCCGTTGAAAATATAAATAAGATTGAAGCCACATTACAAAATCTTCACAAAATCCTACTTTTCTTAATTTAAATAGCAAAACTCGATTATAGAGTTTGGCAAATGCCTTACTGAAGTCTGTAAAGATGAAATGATGATTGCTTTTGTTTATAAATGAGTCAATACAATTTTCTGCAAAATTCCAGTAAAAAAGTAACAATAGAGTTCCCTTTTGTTAAACTATCTTCATTTGAAACTATAAACGATTTCACATAAAAACAAAGAAAACTCGAAAAAGTCTTGGACATTCCAAGATAATCTAGAAAAAGGTCTATAATTTTTGATTTTATCTCTTTTACCCTTCTTATTTAGAGGGATTATGAAAGAATCATTTCACGTGGACAGAAATCCACAAGAGGAGATTGATAAGTTAAGAATAATGACCAAAGGTAACGAAAAGTTACTATCACAGTTTTTCAAAATAGTAGTATATCAGGTCCTGGTATACAGCTATCATCTAGATTAGATATAAAGCTTGCAATGTTTTCAGTATTTATATTAAAGTTAATGGCAGTCAATTAAGATGAAATCTATCTCTTACCCAAAGTTTTGGGCAATTTCGTCAAAATTATCACAGTTTAAGTAAGGTATCACAGATGTTAGTATCACAGTTGAAGGCACTTTTGAAAAAAGCCAGAAAATAGTTGTGTTAAAACTCAAGAGTGTAGTGATCCACTACATGCGACCACTCTGACAGCCTTATATCATATAAATATTCATTTCCATTCCCAAGATACCACACACGATCTTGTACGGTATCATCTTTCTTTGTAATTCGCGCAACCGATCCACAACACTGCGGCACATTAATGTGTCATCTTCGAGAGCCCACTTGGTGAAACCTAACACCACGGCAATTAATTAATTGTCGCCAGCTCTGTGTCATAACTATAGCTACGACTATAACATGAGCCGGTACGAACGAAGGTTCCAAAAGTAAGGCAAAGTAAGAATGACAATTATGCACATGCATTGTTTTTGGGTTCTATGGACATCATATGGCACTTCAATACACTAGGTCACTATATTGACTGTGTGTATCTGGAACTACAATGGATACGTGTATCTATTGGATATGTTTTGTATTGGGCCAGTATAAATGAAATATGATCCATTGAACTCTTAGGCAATAATAATAATGCAATATTGATTTGGTGTCAATGCATGTTGGCAACGGATGTTGGGAATTATGATGAAAATGCTCTTTTCATATGAGGTTGCGTAAGAATGCATTTTCATATGGAAATGCCGAATTTCATTATCAAGTGGTTGAATGGTGGGGATGGAAATTGGTTCTTTTAAATCAGTATAAATAAGCAAAGGATGATTAGGGAAAACCAGAATTTAGCCACACATTAAACTCGAAGGTTGCAGCCTACGCATTGAGACAGCGGGCCTTGCGAGAACAACAATAAAAAAACATTTAAACTTTAATAAATCTTTCATTTTTTAATCATTTTAATAAACTAAATTCTCCCCATATACACTCTTCCCTGAAAGTCAGGAAGCACGGGTATTTGGGTTATTTCATGGTGGCAGCGGTGGGATACTTTAAAATCCCCTACCATAGTTATTTAGCCTTGCCAATACAAGAGACCTCTCTCTTGATGCGTTCTGGGGCTACACACCAGAAAAAAACGTTAAAAAGTGAAGTGAAAATTTTTTTTGCTTTTGTGATTAAAGTGTTAGAAATCCTACGAGCGTAAGACCTTGCTAGCTTTAGAGCTTAAGCATTTGGCAGACAGTAGGTAGTGATAAAAGACCAGGCCGTAATCCTCAACTTTAGGGCGTGAAGCCTGCCTGGCAACAAAGAACAACAACTGCAACGGCAACATAAGCAGCAGCAACAACAACAACAACCACAGCATCTGGAGCAATAATAACAACAATAACGGCATCGACTACAACAATAACAGCAATAATAACAACATCAGCGGCATCAACCACAAAACAACAGCAATAATAACAACAACCTAAAAGTAAGAAATTATTTTTTTGAAATTTGTATATATATATATATTTCTGCCTTATCCCTCCCTTAAGAAAAAAAAAATATATAAAAAAAATTTTTCCAAAATTGTCTCCACACGACAAGACCGACAAAGACTAGATCTTTTTTTTCAACTACCTTTTTTTTCTGAATCCGAATCCGATATAATGGAGTTCCGTATTAATATAAGTGATATTTTCAATATCATTCCCACTTTTAACGGTAACCCCACTGACCTAAATAAATTTATCGCATGCGGGAACATACTGTTCTCGTCATGTAAAAAAGAGGAACATAGTACGTTCCTCGAAATAGTAAAAACGAGGCTACAAGGTCCGGCTTTCGAACTCATACAGTTCAACTCATTCACTAAATGGAGCGATCTGGTTACAAAACTAGAGGATGAGTTTAAAGTAACTAAAACTCGTACCGTCGCGCAAAATGAGTTGCTCTTAGCTAGGCAAACTGCTAGAGAGTCGGTCAAAGAATTCGGGGACAAAGTTTGTCAACTCTTAACCTCCCTCAACTCAGCGACGTTCGCTAATACTAACGACGAATCCGTCAGAAGCTATTTGGTGGAAGAAAATGAAAAATTGGCTCTTCAAACTTTTGAGGATGGCCTCAGTAGCCATAATTTAAGGTTAATGGTTCAAGCCCATGGGGAAACCAATCTAAAAAAAGCAATCGAGTTTGCAGAAAACCATGCTGCAAGAGTGGAAAGACAAATGTCGTCGTTTAGAAATAAAACACAAACCCAGCAAAACTCACCCTCAAACTTTTCTTCCCGACCCACCTGTCAAATTTGCGGGATCTTGGGACATTCTGCCCAAACCTGTTACCGCAATAAGACCCTACCTAATATTACTCCTAAAACAGAAATAGTTAAATGCAACTATTGCAAAAAAAATTATCACACGGAAAGTGAGTGTAGACTGCGAAAAATACACTCACAATCAAACCAAATAAACCCCCAAAATCCTTTCAGGCAGAACCTCTTTACAGGTACCCAAAATAATGACAGGAATAAAAATGGCGAAAAGCGACAGGTGAATTTCCACCACGTATTACCCGAAAGCCATTTTTCTGTCAACGGTACGGGAAACGAAAACTGTCGGGACGATCAGACCGGCTATCCATCCCGACAACACATTCAAGCCGAAATCCACCAAACACAAGAATAGTGGCAAGCGTAGTCATCGAACTGCTTCCCTATAACGACCTAACAATCATCCGAATTCCCTTCACAGACGGTCAAAATAGAAATCTCGTTATCGACACTGGCGCAGAAATCAGTATCATAAAAAAACCTACCACCCAACCCATGAAAAACGAAAAAACAAATATGACAATTTCAACCATGGGCGGCCATAAGGTAATAAGTACTGGAATTGCCCATGAGAGTCTATTGATCGGTTCTGATGAAGATAAAATAAAAATTACTCACCCCTTTCATATTCTAGATACAAGCACTGACATGGATTTTGACGGCATCATCGGTAACGATTTTTTGAAGAAATATTCATGTATAGTTAACTACGATGAAAATTTTATAAAGATATTCCCTTTTATTGATAACCACTCTACTGCTATGGTGCATAGTTTTGGGAAAGTACTGAGTACTATTCCTGATCACAAAACTTATGTGTCAGAAGCAAATCAAGAAATCCATTTCATACCTAAATCTGAAATTTTAGCTCAAACTACTATGCTCAAGAAAAAATACAAAAATAAAGCCAAAACAAACCTTCAAGAAGATTGCACGACGGAAGGGTCTAAAAATACTGACTCTGACTCCCCTCAGTGTCTTACAGACATCAATGCAGGAAGTACAGAAAAGGTATGGGAATCGTTGAATGATACCGCTTGCCTTCGGGTCGGGTCAGGAGATTCGCCACAAAAAGACTTCGATAAAGTTGCTAGCAAAAAACTTCATTCGAAGAAGGTCAAAGGCAAAATAATTTACAATAAGCCTATGGTAAAAGAAACCATAGCAGAAAATACATTTAAACCAGCAGAAAGTAAGACTGAGATAAAAGACATCTCAGCAAAAAATAAGACTGGGCAAGAAAAAAATAAAAAAATTATAAACATTACTCTTGAGCAACGTAGTCAAAAATTGGTAGAAATCCCTTTTGAAAACAAACTTTTAAACTCACAAAATATAATAATAAGAAAGAAGGAAATTACCCCTGGAATATATCTGGGCGAATCAATAGTAACACCTAAAAATAACAGAATAAAAATACTCTTAATGAACATTTTGGATGAAGAGAAAACTTTAAACTATAATGACTTAAATATAGAATGGGATACCCTTAACGATTATAATATTATTTCACCTAATGGTCACCAAGATCGTTTACAGGAAAGACTTTCAGACTTGGAAGCCGTAATAGAATTAGACCACTGTAATCGAGAAGAACAAAAGTCCATACTAAAAATCTGTAGAGAATTCAATGATCTGTTCTTTTTAAAGGGCGACCACCTCACCTACACGAATACAATACAACACAAAATAATAACAAATAACACTAATCCCCCATTATTTCTGAAACCTTATAGACTCCCCGAGAGTCAGAAAAATGAAATTCACAAGCAAGTGAAAGAAATGTTGAATGATTCAATAATCAGACCTAGTTTTAGTCCTTGGAATTCACCTCTTCTTTTAGTTCCGAAAAAGTCTGGCATTTCTGGTGAAAAGAGATGGAGAGTTGTTGTAGACTTTAGAAAACTTAACGAACAAACAATCGGAGATGCATATCCTCTGCCGAATATCACAGACATTTTCGACCAATTAGGTAAAGCAAAATATTTTAGTACCTTGGATTTAGCTAAAGGGTTTCACCAAATATTGGTGGCAGACTCCGACAAAGAAAAAACTGCTTTTAGTACACCATTTGGCCACTACGAGTATAATCGTATGCCTTTTGGGTTGAAAAACGCCCCTGCTACGTTCCAACGACTTATGAATAACGTCCTTATGGGTCTACAAGGCCTAGAATGTTTTGTTTACGTAGATGACATAGTTATCTATGGGTATGATCTTGACAATCACAATGGAAAACTCATCACTGTATTAAAACGTCTACGGGAACATAACCTAAAACTCCAGCCAGATAAATGCAATTTTCTAAAAAAGGAATTAATTTACTTAGGACATATTATTTCGGAAGATGGAATCAAACCCGATCCCGAAAAAATCAAGGCAGTAAGAACCTTTCCCATTCCTAAGAAACCAAAAGATGTTAAGTCATTTCTAGGCTTCGTAGGATATTATCGGAAATTTATTCCTAACTTTGCTCATCTAGCCAAGCCATTGACAAAACTTTTAAGGAAAGATGTTATTTTCAAATGGGATGCATTTTGTGATGAATCTTTTAGAAATCTTAAACAAAAAATTATAGAACCTCCAATACTCTCTTACCCTGATTTCACAGCAGAATTTATTGTCACTACCGACGCCAGCGATCTAGCATTAGGCGCAGTTCTTTCCCAAGGTCAAATTGGACAAGACAGGCCAATATCTTTTATAAGCCGCACGCTAAATGACCAAGAAACCAGATACACCACATCAGAAAAGAGCTACTAGCAATAGTGTACGCTCTCAAACAATTTCGACCGTATATTTATGGGCGAAAGTTCACCATTTATACTGATCACAACAATCTCTTATGGTTGATTGGGCAAAAGAACCCCACATCTAGATTATTACGTTGGCGTATATTGATGGAAGAATACGACTTCAATATCATCCACAAGCAAGGCAAATGCAATGTTATTGCAGACGCCCTCAGTAGAGTAAAGCTTGACAATGAAAGTAAAGTCCTAGTGACAACTCGTAATCAAGCAAGAAACCAGAATAACCACAAAACTGTGCAAGATAACGGAGAAGATAGTATAGAACACCTATCAACATTCACTCTTTTGGAAGATAAAGGATCAATCTTTGAAAACAAAATAGTTAAAATAAAAGTATTAATAGTTCCAATTATCGAATCAACAGATGAGGAATACCTACAAAATAAATGTCCAAACTATATTAAACCTGATATAGGAGAACTCACAACATTCCCACATAATAAAGAAACATTTTTTATAATCACTTTACCTATCCCAATTAGAACATACAAAGATATGGAACTAATAAAAAAATGTCTCACTTCGGTTAGCAACTTAAATATCAATGAACAGTCGATTGCATTCTCATTGCCCTGCATGGATAATGAATCAAAAATTAAAATTAAAACACTTCTTACAGGCATTTTTCAAAAACAAAATAAAATCATTCACATTTTTACCAATGAAACAAAAAATTACAACCACTAAACAAACACGACATACATCATTACACTCTTATCTACAGCATGGCAACTGTCTTACTCATCATTCTTATCTATATCCTCAAATATAAAATTAAACTGAAACCAATTCCGTCGGAAACAGAAACAAAAACAGAAACAATCAGAAATGACAAAATACAAACAGACTTACAGACCCATGACAATTTTCCTAATGAAACCTCCTCACCTAAAGATACCATAGCAGAAACACAATTTAATTCAAACCCTGAACTTCCACCAAAATTTGTCCTATGTCCAATTAAACCCAATTAAAAACAAAGAAATATATATATATTTTATTTAAAAAAAAAAAAAAAAAAAAAAAAAAAATAGTATATCCATATACTTAAACATTATAAAATTATTTCTAAAAATTGAAGAAACAAATATTTACAAATTATAATTTAGCTACCTTTAAGAACAAAAACTTATTATTATGTTACTGTACAAAAAAAAAAATATATATTTAAACATACTCAAAATCATATCTAAAAATTTAAGAAACAAATGAAAATTTTTTAATAAAAAAAAAAAAAAAAAAAAAAAATTATGTAAGTAAAACTTAAGAATCTATAAAAAAAAAAAATTATATAAAAAAAAAAATGCTTAAACTTCAAATATAAAACTTTATGTTATTAATTAAGACATAAATATTTTAAAATTTAAATGTCAAACAAAAAGAAATTTAAAAAAAAAAAAAAAAAAAAAAAAAAAAAAAAAAAAAAAAAAAAAAAAACTATAAAAATATTATTTAAACCATATCAAAATTATACCAAAAATGTAACCTTATCATCCTTTCGCAACCTTACAGAAAATTAACCTCTTCAAGGTATAATTTTCTTTCTTCAAGGGGAGCGGGATGTAGTGATCCACTACATGCGACCACTCTGACAGCCTTATATCATATAAATATTCATTTCCATTCCCAAGATACCACACACGATCTTGTACGGTATCATCTTTCTTTGTAATTCGCGCAACCGATCCACAACACTGCGGCACATTAATGTGTCATCTTCGAGAGCCCACTTGGTGAAACCTAACACCACGGCAATTAATTAATTGTCGCCAGCTCTGTGTCATAACTATAGCTACGACTATAACATGAGCCGGTACGAACGAAGGTTCCAAAAGTAAGGCAAAGTAAGAATGACAATTATGCACATGCATTGTTTTTGGGTTCTATGGACATCATATGGCACTTCAATACACTAGGTCACTATATTGACTGTGTGTATCTGGAACTACAATGGATACGTGTATCTATTGGATATGTTTTGTATTGGGCCAGTATAAATGAAATATGATCCATTGAACTCTTAGGCAATAATAATAATGCAATATTGATTTGGTGTCAATGCATGTTGGCAACGGATGTTGGGAATTATGATGAAAATGCTCTTTTCATATGAGGTTGCGTAAGAATGCATTTTCATATGGAAATGCCGAATTTCATTATCAAGTGGTTGAATGGTGGGGATGGAAATTGGTTCTTTTAAATCAGTATAAATAAGCAAAGGATGATTAGGGAAAACCAGAATTTAGCCACACATTAAACTCGAAGGTTGCAGCCTACGCATTGAGACAGCGGGCCTTGCGAGAACAACAATAAAAAAACATTTAAACTTTAATAAATCTTTCATTTTTTAATCATTTTAATAAACTAAATTCTCCCCATATACACTCTTCCCTGAAAGTCAGGAAGCACGGGTATTTGGGTTATTTCAAGAGTCATGATTTGAAATGTCATTTGACTTGACTATATACGAGTAAGGACAAGACTTTCTTTTACAATTTATGAATTTCAAAAAATATTTTGGATTCAATTTAAGACCTCTGTGCACCTGCACCAGATAATTTAGTTACTTTAAACTTAAAGTGCTATTAAAAATGTTTCTTGCTTCACAATAATTTTTAAAATTAGCCTTTGTCTCGAAGAAAGCCAGGATCTAGTGACTTACAACTCTCAACCAAATCTGAGTGCTTGTAACCAGGAATGGAGGGAACTTACAATTTTCTGCCGATACCGAACGGCTAATGGGTAGCACTTTTCATGCCAAGAGATAATCTTAGATGATTTGTCAATTCCTCGAAAGAGGCAGCACACACCTGAAAAACTTTTTTTTGCACTGGCTTAGAACCGAAGACCTACTGCATGACAGTCTAACGCACTTACTATTATGTGTAAGAATAATATTTTGTCACAGCCGTAACACTAAAGTGTCCCACTTTCTATAAGTTTGATCTCCATTTGTAAACAGTTTCTTATAGATTTTTTTCAAGATTGAGATATTTCAAAAGGTATGAGAAAGCATAACTTTCATGTTATAAATTTAGACATTATATTACCCATTCCTTGCTTTCTAAGGTTAGGTTACACCTTAACTAATCTGAAACGAGTCCTTTAATTAAGCCGAGTATATTTCAGTTGCAATAGTTATGTACATACATATACTTATACATAGATGTCATGCGTTAGTTAGAAGCGGGTCGAAAATCGCCTGAGTTTGTTCCTGTTACTTATATTTGTACCGTGAACTTGGCTGGGCCCTACTGTGTCCCTCGGTTTAGTTATATTTTGCATTTTATAAAATTTAAAAATGGCGAATTCTTCAGAGCTATAGCGCCTCACAAAACCTGGATCAAGCTTCTTACTCAATTATGGATATGTACCACAAGATATTTTTTAAATTCCACTCAGTCATGAACAACATATCTGATTTTAATAAACACAAATTTATAAAATCTGAGAAGAGCAAAAGAATTTGACTTATACTCGTACCTCTCAACTATACCTGTTAACAGGATTGAAATGCATTTCCAATTTTACTACAATTTCGCCGAGTTCGACAGGCACTTAGTTATCGCAAAGAAAAGATGATTTTTCACTTTCTCGAAAAAGGCATTTTCCCTGAAAAAACAACTTTTCTGTTTTATGTCAAGATCTCATAGATTTATCCTCCCTATTACGGTTTGCGAATCGAACGTTCGTGGTGAGATTTTTTCATTAGCGAACTACACATTCGACATACTACGGTTGGCGAACTTTACAATTCGAGTTCGAAATTTGATTGTTTATGAAAAATATCAAATGTATGACATTTAAGTCGAATCAAAGGTTTTCGATTCGCTAGCCGTAATACTTATTTCTCACACTCACATGCTTATTTGTTCGACTAGCCAGTCGTAATAAGGGGGTATATTTGTATAACAGAAAGTTCGTGTGACCAAGTCGTGAACTTTCCTATTCACATTTTCTATTAAGCGTACCTACATACTTCGGTCAAAAAAACTATTTTCAAAACTTGCTTCCAAGCCCGGAAAAAAAAAAATAAAACCAAACTAAATCCTTTCACTTTTGACAATAAAACCAGATGAGTCGGAGGACCTTGGGCATCAAAATTCTTTTCGACACCACTGTATTCGCCTATTGCCACTCTTGTTTGCTCCTGCTGCACCAGAACGATAGTTTCGAGAAGTACCCTTCTTAGTCGCCTCCATAGTAGATTGCTTGCATTTATTTTTATCCTGCAGGACTATGCATTGTGGCTAGGGGGCGACCTTTCTAAATTCTACTGCATTCAAGCCGAGTCTGACTCCATTTATATTAGTTTTTGTATTCAGTTAGAAATTTTGCATTCTAATGGGAAAGTTGACAGGCTATGGCGATACCCCGCCCAGAGTGTTAAGAGTGCTTTATCTGTTTCGTGGGCTGACTTATTGGAGTAGACGAGCGATGAGAATAATGTAGGTATTTTTTTATGCAAATTGTTTGACGTAAATTTATTCTATGCCGCAAAGAGAGAGGGAGTATTTTATGATCCAAATCCTACTCGGAGTCTAAGGGATGAAGGTTTTTAACAAATCAACATGGTAACAATTTCTCCTTCTCTAAAGCGCTTTTTGCGTTAAATTAAAATGCGTGCTAAGAGGATGAATATAATGTAGGCAACCACTAGAAAATTAAAATTAAATAAACAATATTATTATTTAACCTACCATTTTTTCTGCCTCCATTGTTTGTGTGTAACTTGTTAACTTTGTTAAGTGTATGGCTCGGCTATGCACCACATGAATTAATTCGAATTCCACCATTTTTTTTTGTAATTTTTTATTTTTACTTCCTTCCGTCCCTTGAGGCTTTTGTGATATGTTTTTGAGAACAGTGAGGGCTGTGGAAATATACAAAACAAAAAAAAATTAAATTGTTGATGAATGATTTAATTCGAGTTTTATAGAGTAAATAGTATTGCATTCGGTCATGGGATTTTGTGTGTTGTTGTTTTTGTAGATATTCATTTTAAGTAATTTAATGAAAATTTAATTTTTTTTTCTGAGTATCTATTTTAAGTGCCGTTAAAAAAAGCCACTTTAAGTGTGCTCACATTAAAATTAATTTAAAGCGCTTTTTTGTTTAAAATTTTTTGTATAGTAAGTAGTCTATAGTCTCGGAATACGGTACTACGGAATGGTTTATATGGTCGGATAGGATTTTCGATTTATCCATGCGAGATAGTAAAAAGGCAGTGATTACAATTTGTTTTTACGATTACAAATTGTGTGGAAATGAGATTTTTAATTATCAGTTAATGGCGCAATGTAACTGGTAATTTATCTAGACGAATCTTGTAAATCACAATTTTTCTGTCATGGCTGTAGTGAAGAGAAAGTGATGTTTTATTTTCGTTGGTTAATGTGAATGAGAAGAATAAAATTGTTATTCGAGATTTGTATAGTTGGATTGCTCGAGATTGATGGCATCTACATAATTATGGGATGTTAAAATGGTATACTTAAAGGAGAGTTAAAATAGATTCATTGTCATAGTCGCTTCTTATGAGATTGCGCTCGTAAAAAATAATGCTTACAGAAATTTGTTCTTGTTATTATTGGGATTTAGTGCCCGTTGGAAGACAAATTTTGCTATTCAAATTGGAAGATAATTTGACCATGAGTTAAACAAAAATAGCCTGGCTGAAAACTGTGGGTTTCAGTCGTCGTTTTGACAATTTAAACCAATATCTTCGGAATGGCTGGAATATCGTGGAAAAAAGATATTGTCAGTTTCTTTTTCATAGAAAACCTATATGCATGGCCAACCTTATTATACATTTTTATATTTTATATTCTGAAAAATCTATTTGGTATCCAACAGCTGTCCTATGATCTTGTAGTCATAAGGGAGAAGTCATAAGTTAATAGGTGGACAGTTGATCTTATTACCGTCACACTTAGATCAATGAAGATCCCTTAAAGATTGTGACTCCCATGTATTGAAACCTATGATAAATCCCTTGTGATTCAAGCCCGTTAAAGGTGTTTATGAGTTGCAGCAAGCTATAGCCTGAAACGTCGGCGGGTACTTCTAAGTCATTCAAGAAATATCTGTCGTCACATATCACCTAATTGGGAAGACGTACATATAGACATGATCCTTTCAGTGGCAATCGCTGGTGTGTAGGCTTGGTGCAAATTCCCCATTTCTTGCTGTTCCTACAAGAAACACGTGCGTGGTTCAGTCGTTTTCATTCCTTCGATCATTGTCGTCCTGGAACCTTTTTAATGTCTTTTCGCTATGGTTGGAGGCAATTTCCAGTCTCGTGGTTGTCTGTTTTATAGATATTAGGAATTTTCAAGCTATTTGGTATCGTTAATAAATTTCAACAGGTTTTTCCTTGGAATGTCAGAGAGTTCCTCCAAGTCGTTGAGGTAGTGAAGAGTATCCTAATATACCTCTTCGTCACCACATCCTTTGCATAACTCGTCCATACGGAGTTTCATCTTTTTTCTTGTGGTAACCGATGGTTGAGTTCAGTGGTGGTGCTCACGAGAAAAAATAGTGACTCAGTTGAGTGATAGTGTCAGTATTTTGTTTGTAGAAACGAGGCTATATTTTTCTATTTAAAAGACTGGTATTGCGCGAGTTCCATCTTTTGTTTGTTGTTTCTAGAACCTTGCTCTCGATTGCCTGTTTGAGCTTTCGCTTTAGGACCTGCACTGTTGTGTATGCCTGATTAAGATCAAGTGTTGATCCTATTTTTGCCAGTTTGTTACGTTAGCGCTTTCGTTACCTGGGCCACCACTGCGACAGGCAAGAGGCAGTACACCCCTGAAAAAAACTTTCTTGCAGCGGCTGAGAATCGAACTCGAGACCTTCCGCATGACAGTCTAACGCACTAACCATTATGCCATGGGGTACTACTATACAACTATAAACGGCAAGTGCTTAGAGATAAAAGAAACAAATTTCTTTTGCTTGGTATTGAACGCTATGGACGTGAATGATATGTGGTTCCAGAAGGATTGCGCTGCGTGCCTCATAGCAAAGACAACAATGAACATTCCGATCGACTGGCTACTAATCGGCCTTAGCGAGGTATCCGTTCGGAGCGGAAAATTCTCCGATTTTGTACGATTCGGAGGATTTTTGCTTCGAGGTATTCTTCCGAACAGCTGTTCGGAATTTTTCTCCGATATTTTTTTTAACGCACATGGCGAACTGCGTTGAACTGCGATCAAATGCTTTATTTGTGAAATTCTGACAGCTTAATGCAATTGTTTTTCCGATTTCGTCCGACACAAATTCTTCGCGGAACAAATTACGCCAACGTATTTGTGTATTATTATTCTTTCCGATAGGATACCTCGAAAGCAATTTGAACCTCCGACAAAGTATGCGTTGCGGACAATTTTCCGCTCCGAACGGATACCTCGCTAGGGCCGAATATCTTGCAATTTGACCCCGCATACATTTTCTCGTTAGGTTTTTCAAAAGCCGTCGACTTATGCCAATAGGTCGCATTTAACCGATGATCTCAAACTCAAAATTCACGTAATCGCTTAAATTCAGTCGGATTTATGTGGTAGAGCCATTAAAAATGTCCACCCTCTATATATGAAGCCAATGTCACATTCTATAAATAATGGTGTACATGACCTGCAAATAAAAATCGAATTTCCTTCGAACCTTAAACATCTCTTGTTTAATTCTGCTTCAATATCAACCCGTCCATATTGGAAAACCCTTTATTTAGATTTTCAAAAAACCCTATATATTCTTCCTTAAATACAAAATCCTACCAGCAACATTGAGTCTTTAAATAAGCCTTTAGAATCACCTCTAGTATCGTTCGGAATGATAGGTTTTGTGTTGGACTGTCGTGCAGAAGGTCTGATTTTTCAGAGGTTTTGCCTTTTGCGAGGAAGTGTCAAATCCTCCGGGCGTATCTCTTGTCATGAAAATTGCTTCTTATCTTAGTGGTTCGGACTGTAAATTTGACGAGTATGCCATCTCGACTCCTGCTAATATACACTCAGGAATGTTTTTAAGTCACTAGGTTATGGCTTTCTACGAGTCTTTGGAATCAAATTTATTCCCTCTAGTGGCTTAGAACTCAATAATATTCTTCCTGCCATGAAATTTAAGTACAGCATCGTCTTTCTTGAAATTTACTGATTTTCCACATTTAATGTACAGGCATCTATTTACAATCTTTTAAAATTAATCATAAAGTCAATGATGTGCTGTTTATAAAAAAACAAAACCCTAAATCCTTAACCACAATATGCGTATTATCATTTTATACGACTTCAATCTCACTTAAAAACAACAACAACAATCCCATTTCACCATATCATTGTCATTCAATCTCCTTTTGGCAACTTAAACATAACTAACCAACCCTTAAATGTACATCAAGACTACACACACACACACGCACAATTCGACAACATTATCATTTCCCAGTAACAAAAGTAATTTCCAACCCAATACTTGGCAACACACCACTTTGTTTTGCCTTTTGGCAAAATTTGAAATATAGATTTAATTTTCTGAATTAAATAACTTGACTTTGCCTGCAAGCTTCCAAACCAAAACCTCTTAAGATACCGTACAGATGGAGCATAAAATAACAACAACTCAGAGAAACCAAAATATGGAACTCAGTCTAGCCCTTTTGACGCCAAAAGCGTGTGTGTTTTCTGGCTTTCTTATCCGTAAATCATGTAGCCAAGAAGATTAAAAGAAATAATATTTCTGAGGTATATCACCACAACATAAAAGATACATTTTCTCGGTTACACTACTTAGTAAAAAAAAAAAACAATGTCGAAATTAACATAGTCATTGACATATTTAGGCCTGTAAAATTAAACAATGTTGAGATGGTTGATATGAGATTAACGTTTTTGATTAAAATAACACTCAATTACTTAAGGCAATTTTTGAATAAGTTTTATGTTAGAAGAAATGACTGTTTTGTTTTCTAGCTTGGGTTCCCTTATTTCAACATTAAACTTCTACTTAAATTATTGGGGGTTGTATTTTAAAAAAAAAGAGAGTGTTTTTCCATTTAGTAATATGGGAACTTTTTAATAAGGCAGTTAGCTCAGAAGTTCCTTTAGTGGTTGGTTTCGCCCTACAAAAGGAAGATCCTTTATTTATTAATTATTTCAGAATTTTTAATTCGTTTCGAGGGTCAAAATGTTTATAAAAGTCCAAGCATTATTTTGATCTTGGGCAGAAAATAGGTGTGCAGCTACATTTCAAGCTTCAATAGTTAAAAATAAATACAAATTTTACATTAAGATATATTTTTCCGAATATATTTTCTCGAAAATATATCTAATAAGACTGCGTATTTAAGAAAAATAAGTCGTTTAGAAGGTCTATCTTTTAGAGAGTTTTAATCCGACTTTTCAACTATCAACCCCTCGTATGGTGCACACTATTCGTATTCCTAAGAAATGAGTCAATTCGTTTTTTTTTTTTTTGTACTATTTTCAAAGTGTGAGAAGTAGATAAATATATATATCTGTAGGTGGAGTAGTTTAACTAACTGCGTACCCTCAAGAAAGATTTGACCGGCCTTTAATGAAGTCCAACCACTGGATCTGATATGCAGACCCAGGAAAAACATAGCCAAGATCGTAGCTACCTGAAGCGAACACTGCCCAATAGGAGAACATGCAAGGAAGCTAAGCATTTGTCACAGCGTTCACTGTCATAGCTGTTGGGACTAGCGGGAAAAGGAAACAGCCATCTACTTCCTCTGCAAATGCTCTGCTCTGGCCAAATTTAAAGCGCAATCATTAGGAAGGTCAGTTTTTGACGACATTTCTTACTTTTGGAAATGAAGATCAAAGACTTGATCTCTTTTCTCAATGCGACGAAATGGTTCTCAGAAGAACTTCGGTTGCTTCTGTGCCGTGCCCTCCGTTTGACTCCTTAGATCCCGAGCTAGCGAACTGAGAGCTTTGACCGAGTTTTACGGTGCTAGGGTCCGGCTGATTACTCAATGGGATTGGCTACTGTTTTCAACACCAGCCAACTAGCTGCCTAGCTTGGCACTGTGTAGATGGTGTCGGCTGAGTGTGTTATCCAATTTCCTGATGATTGTGTGAAAGCAAACAGACAATAAGAGACATCAAAACCTACTAAATCCTTTCATATTTTTGAACTTAATTCAAACTGGATGCCTCCGTTAGAATGTCCACAATTCTCCATATCAATTCCATCTACAGGTTCATACCAGTTATGGTATAAAAATGGCGCACTTTAGTGCCAATTGGGCCACAGGACTAGACTGCAAGTGGTCGCCATTGCTACCTATCTAGATAAATATGTTTTTGTTAATAGATTTTTTAAATATAGAAAAGTCTTCAAATATCAAAAAATTAAAGAAATTTGAAAATCAAGACAATATTGTAAGAATTAAACATTGAAAAGTTAAAATTTATGAAATAATTTGCCAAAAAATTCCGAATGATGTGTCATAATGGTAAATTTTACTGAAGCAACGAAAATTAAAAAAAAAAAATCATTTTATACACGTTTGATTGGTCAACTTTTAGCATGATTTTTCGATGTGTCTAGCAAGTCTCAAAATAAAAAGTTTGCTAGAAGTTATCGATTTTGGTATTAAGTGTAACATTTGATTTCCTCTGAAGTGTCTTTAAGTACCAGAATATTAATACTGAAGTGAATTCTTGTATCAAGTCAAAAATTTTGACTGTCAATCTTGGGCTGTGTATATTATTGTAAATATAATGGTAAAATTGTTTGGTAAAATATTTCAATAAATAATAAGCAACTGTTGATAAACACTATTTCGTACGATCAGATCACCCCGGTAAGAACGAAATTCCAATACACGTTATCACCGACACCTTGGGTTAGCTCAAGTATTTGGTCAATTGACATTTCAAATGAACTCAATTCCAAAGTGCGTTTCGCCAAGGAACGATAGGGGCCCATCAGTTAGATGCTGTCGTATTCTTCTAAATTAAAGATCCAGCGACTAATTTGAAACCTTGGTTTTATTTATTTAGCTTAATACATTCAAATTCTTAAATGTAAGCTGAAATCTATGACTGGCCTTACGTTCTTATTGTATATGTAATTAATTAAAAAGAGGCTTTTGATTAGAACGATTTGTGAAAAGAGTTTCGAAGCGAGGCAGAACTGATATGGAAGTTGAAGTTATCTTGGAAGATTGCGTCAAAGGGGCTGTAGTTGATATAGTGACGAGAAAGAGCGGAAGAAAGGAGTGGATCTGAGGTTAAGTAAATTAGTATTAATTGGAATCACTTCCAAAAGAAAGAACGAGTGATATTCCTAGAAAGGAGTAAGTGCGCAAAGAAAATGGAAGCGAACTCACGAAGTTTTTGTAAGGTTTGCAAAGTTGAAAAATTTTTTTTTGCAAAGTTCTAAAAAATTCTCACCACATCAGGCTTGCAATAAATTTAGATAGTTTTGAAGTGAAATAAAATCAGTGGAAGTAGAAATGATTTTAATCATTGAATCATTAATTACATCGATAACGTTGTTTAGGTAAGACAAAAATCAAAGGTCCGAGGTGGCTCCCTTGAGAAACACCGGAGGCAGCATAATTGGGATCGGAGAATGAAGACCTAAAAATAACTGTATATTGGCGGTTTTCTAGGTGTGATCTGAGCCATCAGATGAAAAAGGGTGGATAACCGCGGGCTTTAAGTTTAAGTAAAATTATTTCATGACATATTTTATCAAATGTTTAACTAAAATCTGTGGTCCTCTTTATTTCCTCCCTCTCTAATGAATTAAACACCTTAGAAACTTATTCCGTAAGCTTTGTTGTGGTAAATCTGCCTTTTAAAATCCATGATGTTGGGCAGAGAAGATAGATTTACAGTCGAACTAACAAGAGTCGTACACAATGCTTTTGAAGAGTTTTGGAATTCAAGAAAGTTTAGCTATGGGCTGGTAGTTGGCATTATCGTTTTTTAAACCTTATTTGTGAACGGAAATAATAAAAGAATGCTGCCATAACTTTGGAAAAATGTTTGTGATTATTTTAGGGTCTGCAGATATCGCATTCAAGAATTTAAGAGTTGAGGGGAAGCCATCGGACTTACGTTTGACATTAATAAATTGATGGAATTGTCTAGGATCAGGGATTAGACAATCTTGCATTCAGTCAATGTATGATGTATCCAAGGTCCGTGGTCAGACCTTATAGTCAACGAAGATGAAGAAAATAAATTCTGTTTAAATGGACTGATAATTTGATTCTTATTGACCGAAATTTGCATTTTAGAGGGGTAGCATCTAACTGATGAGCCACTTTCGTACCTGAACGAAAGAAACTTTAGAGTTTAGGTTACTTGAACTTTTTGATCATCATCAACACTTCAGAAGGCGCTTGTTGAGACTAAACGTTTTGCAAAATCCATAGTTGCTCGAATTAAACGCTCTAATAGACGATTATGAGCACAATTAAACTCACGTAACGCCTGATGTGTTTCTTGAATTGAACCATGTTTTTCAAAATAAATTTTAATAATTTGCGGATGTCGTTCCGGTGTGAGTCTATTCATTATCAACAACAGAACCGAAGACTTTCAAATCCGTATACACAGAAAACAGTGTTGCCAATTTGAAGTTCTCCGCTATTAAAAAAATCCTCTTTACTAAAAAATAAATTTTAATCAAATATTAAAAAATTGAAGGAATATGACTTTTTTTTTACTATTATTAAATTAACTAACTAATAACCATTAATAAATATTTATTAATAAATTTTCAATTAATTTGATTTAATGCTGACGCAAAATATTAAGAGTTTCATTTTGTACCTTCGCAGAATACAATGGTTAGTGATAGCTTAAGTTTAGTGGTTAATATGTGAAATGCATGACTCCTTCTTTATAATCTATTACTTTAACGATATTTTGAATTTTACTATAATTTATTTGAATAACTTATGCACGTACGTGCTCTTATATAAAAATACTTTTTCATTGTTTTAATAACTAAAATAAACTCAAATAGTTTGGGCTAGAAAAATTAGAATGCCGATTTCTGAATTCAGGCAAAACAAATATTAATAAAATTCTTCTCCCGATTTTAATTATATTTAATAATATTTCTTGTAACGCCTGTTTGGCCGGTACCATAAGCTTTGAAGCTCAAAAGTTTTATTTTCTTCTAAAGGGAATCAATGAAGGCCAAATTTTGAAAAAAAAATGGCTTCAGACGGGACACACATTTTTTATGCTTCCTATTAAAGAGTTCGCAAAAATTTCCCTAAAGTACAAATATTAAATATCTCACCTTTTCTTACTTTTTGACTTTCTATAAATCCAACTTTACTGTCAGTGCCTTTGGTTAAATCTTGAAACATCTGCTGAATTTTTTTTTAAAAAAGGGTTGGGGAAAAATGTGCATGGTGAATACTATTTCCCTTAATTCGAAATCATAAAATTTAGAATGTAAAGAAATGGATTCATATTTAACTACATATGTCACATCTTTAGTATGTATATTTGCATTAGTTTTCAATTACGCAATTACGAAACACACCAATGTAGCTTATTTTAATTAAATACCCCAATCCTAAAGATCCGATGTCTAAACTCAAATTTTAAGACCTATGAGCTAACAAAATTCCTTTTTGCGCTTTTGTGCTTAATCAAAATCGATTAGGTAAAAAGTTGGTTTGGTCTTCTGTTAGACTTATGTCTATTAAGTATAATTTTATATTTAGAATTGTGAAATTTTTCATGAACTCAACAGGTTTTTAGAAATTCGAAATTTTGTTTACTAAATATAAGATCTATTCTCATTGTTTTCTAAAATTTAAGATTTTCCCTGAAATCCCTCAAAAATATAAATTTAAAAACCAACTAAAGCTCTCTCTCTCTTTCCCGGTGGTTTAAATTTTTGAATTTTTAGTTCTTGAAAATTCATTTTAGAATTTTTTGGCATTAATATGACCTTCCTAGAATTTTAAAATTTATGTGAACCAACAAGAAATTAGTCTCTATTTATTAATATTATTTTATTTTATTTTCGTCCTTGATTCAGTTTTACCCATATTTACCCTATTCAAAATGAAAATTGAAAAATATATTCTTTTGAATAAGTAAAGCTTTCGGGTAGATTTATTGTATTTCTCTTTATATCGGGTTATCAAATAACCTTTTTAACCTTTTATTTTAATAAAACGCAAATCCAGTGTAATATCCCTAAAAATGTATTATTGATTGAAGTACGATACAAGCAATTATGTACAGAATTCGAAGCCTTTCATATGTTCACCATGGGCGCTTCTGCAGCATATTTAAACGGAAACGCCTGCTCTCTGTTGTTCGATATGGGTTGAGATCTCTTCTAACGACTAATTAACTAACGTTGTCCCATAAAAAGTCTTAAATCACACCTTCTAGGCGGCTAATAGAAAGAACAATTGCTCTTTATAACACGTTCGTCGAATTGAGTTTCGCAATAACTCGATTGTTACAACCGCTGTGTTGCTTGTGGCACCGTTTTTATTAAACTTCATATCATTAACGTCTAGTTCGAAGTAATAACGTTGAAACATGCCTCTTCAATTAATTCAAATAATTCTTGTGGATAAAGTGATATTTCCAGAACTACATGAAGGTATTCACCTGATCATTAACGCAGATTCTGTTTTTTGACTAAACCTTTCAGCTAAATACGCATTTACTTAAATTACGATCGCCCGATACCAACTCGCAATCCTTTTTCAACTACATATTTGTAACAATTCTTCGTTTGTGAGCTTCACCATGCTGAAAATGTTGGTTTGGCAGAATGTTTTCACATTGATAGCTTGGTAATTGACTTAAAGGTGCGTTCATTGTGAAAGATCAAAGTTGTCAAGTCTCAACTGGAAAACCCTTTGTTATGATCAAACCGCCTCTCTAAAAAACTTTCAATGATGAATTCACTCCCATCCGAAACAAGTCCTCAAAAACTTGTTTTCTAAACAAATGGAAATACTATAAAACCGAAAAGACACCTATTTCTTTGAATGTTTCATTACTCCGGAAAATTTAGAATAACTTACAAAAAGATATTTCACACATATCAAAATTTATAATTCCGATACCGCTAAGTTCGTTACTGGATGTTTTTGATTTATACATAATTCAATTGTTAGAAAACTAATTACAACTTTATTCAAACATAATCCCTATAATTTAAAACTTAGCTAATTCTAGATAAGTTCTCAAAACTATATCTCCTCTTAAAACTTTCATGAAAAATTCTCATAAAAATACATAAAACTTTTCAAAAAACAGCAACATCCACATTACAGAGGACATTTCCATTCAAAGAATTTCCATTGACAAAACAAATCCCACAACCTATAAGCTCTATAGCCAGATGATAATGCAGCTTGCATATGAAAATATATTCAATAAAGAAAACTTCATTTGCAGAACGGAAATGGTGCTGAAACTTTTATTTTCGAATTAATTTCAACTAAAGATTAATTCTGGACTAAAGAAAAGCCATTAAGAAGACCTTCTATGAACAAGCCATAAGCCTGCAGTCCCCGCGTGCTCGTCAATGTTAAAATGAAAATCAAATTTACCATAAAAGTGACAGCGAGAGAGAGTGAGAAAGAGAGAATAGGGGAAAAGAATGAAGTTGTTGGAAGATGGCGGCTGATACAAAAGGACAATTCCTTGAACTAAATAAATATATAAAACCAACATATGAGAACAATGTAGTGCAATGTTGTGTTTTATATTATGTCGTCGTCGTCGTCGTCCTCATTGTCATTGTCCTTACCTCACTCATTTGCTTGAATGCGCCAAGGAGCCAGATTCTCATAAATAATGACCAAAATGGGGCTGCATACGACACAAGAAGAACCAGGGAACATGTGTAGTAACATGGTGGTGCATACAAAATGGCTGAAATTGAGTCGAGTCAAGACTTTTTGTGTTATAAAAGTTTTTCGGCGTGCAGTGTTATTCTAGCCCCCAAAACTCCTAAGGGGTTTACTTTTATAGGTATAACACAAAAGAACTTGAAGAAAAGTCATAGCATACATATTACCCCATCATTGGCATGAATTTGAAACTCATTTTGGTGCCGAAACCTGGTCTAGCAGCAGAGGGGGTGCGACGACGGACAGGCGGATTCTTCTTGTGTAACACACAAAAGTTGGGCTCGGTCTCTTGTTGTGGCACGACTGCTGTGACAATTCAAACAAAACTTATTCACAAGTCCTTTCCTACCATATAGGTACTCGTAAGTCCTGAATTGTGTTGGCTTAAAATTTAAAGCCATAGTCCGCTGCCGCTACATTTAAATTTCATTTTAGCATAGTGCACCTTAAGTTTGAAGCCCCCGCTCATCTCGTTTCCATCGCGGTGACATGTGTCCTTTTGTGTTTATTGTTAGAGAGTGTGTATGTGTGTGTGTGTGTGTATTTCTGTGCACACAGGAGGAACTAATTTAAAATGTCCTTAGAACTTTGACACACCATACATGCGAGAGGATGTGTGTACCTTATGCTAATTAAAACTCTGATTCCGCATGTATACTCTAAAGGTAGACAAAATGAAGGCAGGGTAGAATATATGGGAAGTGCTTGTTGTTGGTCGGGTCGGGTTGGGTCGGATCGTATCGGATCAGGCAGGTGGTAACGTATACCTAACAGCATCTACACGTAGATGGGTATAGGTTGTGTTTCTCAAATTGTTGAGGTAAACCGTAAATAATGAATGAAATTAACACAACGCACAGAGAGATATCGCTGGCACAGTTGCGACGAGGACGACCGACGACGACCGACAACCGACTACGATGTAGCATTTGAATGTGGATGTGGTGTCGAAGTCCTCGTTGTCATCAATTTCAGACGCGACTTTTTCTACCTTTTCCCTTTTTTTGCTCGTTTTAACTTTATTTTCATTCCAAATGCCGTGCATTTGCATGACTGTGGAATTTCAAATGGTTTCTTCTTATTTTTTTTTGTATTTAATTCTTGTTGTTGCCCTGCTCACTCGCATTTAAAATGATTGCAGAATAAAATTAGAGCAGCAGTTGTAGACAGATTGGTGCTTACTTAAGTAGAGCTTTTGGCATGGAGTAACTATCGTCGTCGTCAGGATGAATTTGCAGGACAATGTTTTGAAGTTATATTGTCTCTACGAGTACGTGTACCTGTGTGGTGCGGCGATAATTTTTGCAGTCAGAGCAGATATACGATAATGTGAGCTCAGTGCTAAAGTATGCGGTTTTTTGTATTTTTTCGATTTTGTCAAGCGTCTCATTTTCATTTGGATTTTAGAACATAATTGATGACGCACCTGCAAAACAGGGTGGTACGAAACAAAATATTTGTCTTTCTTTTTTTTATTAAGTAGAATTTTTTCTTCGATGTGGGGAAACGAATATTTATCTGACAAGAATGTTTGAATTAGGATTTCTTAAGTCACATTGCATAGGTGAAGTAAATCAAAAATTTTAATGTTTTCTTTTTTTTTTTTTAAACATACCTTATAAGATGTTCTATCTGAAACATCGTTTTGTACTATTTTTTATAACTTGCACACACTCAAGGGATTATGAGTACCCTTTTAATGTTACATATGGGGTAACACAGTGCGAACATTTTAAGGTAAAGTTGAGAGGATTTAATAGGAGATGCCGATGCACATTAGTCTTGAAAGTTTGTGAATCGGGATGAGCGGGGAAAACCTAGGAAAGCAAAGTATTCCACATTCTAAAGGTGCGGCTATAGAAAGAATCTCTATATTTTCTAGTACGTTCTATGTTAGACTAAAGGATTAACTGATGAACATTCCCAGCTAGACGAGAAGTTTTTTTTTTTTAGTTTAAATGACTTTTATTTTAAATCAATATTTAGCAATGATTAAATATCTGATTAAATAAATTCGCTTTCTGTATCGAAGTGCTGCTATTGTGGAATTATATAAGACAACGCATCCTTTTTCAGTGGTTAAAATGCTTAATACTTCAACTTCTTCTTCAAAAATATTCTTGAAAAATACCATTACTTTTTTGCAAAAGGATGGCTCTTTAGATTGCAACTGCCTTGAGAGCTTTTATGCTATTTGAACTATTTCTTTAGCCACTCTCGTCTTTAGTTCTGACCTCAAATGCTCAATTACATTTAAATCAGGTGATTGAGGAGGTGTAGCAAGAACTTTTGGACAGTTTTGAAGAAGATTTGTGCTTGGAATAATTGTCTTGGTAAAACACAAAATCATCTTTGATCCCAAGTATTTCTACACTTTCCTTAAGGGATTCTTTTAAAATATTTATATCGAACTCCGCGTCCAGTTTTCAGTTGAAAAAATGTAATTTCCCGGTTCTTTCAGTGAACATGCAGTCCCATATCATCAAAGAACCGCCGCCATGTTTCACAGTTTTTCGTTTCCTAAACACAAATCGTCTTCAATCAGAACCAAAACGATTGATTTTGGTCTCGTCCGTAAAAAGGACCTTTAAAGATAGGACCGAATTGAAGTTGGAAAAGAAACCTAAAAAAAAAGTTACCTTTGACCAGAAATTCATGTACCTACTTTTTGTATATGTTCTTTGCCGAATTGTTATCTTAAAAAACGATTCTTTTCCGATATTAACGGATTTTTGCGTACCACTCGGCTATTCAATTCAATGCTTTTTAAAAACCGGTGAACCTTTAACATTTTTTTAAAAGTCAATAGCGGATAGCAAGAGATCATTTTTTTTTTTTAAAGAAACATATCATATCTAGCACTTATTTTCCTTCTAATTTCAACACTTTTTGGTTACTTTTCTATTTGGCCTTCTTTTAACCATTTTGTTTAGATAGTTTAGGTTAATCTTTTCGTAAAAAAGGCAAATCTTATGAATAAATAAAACACACGAATTTAGAGTGGAAAATTAATCAAAAACCACTATTCTTTCACTTTATTATTTCCCACGACGACCGTCTTGGTCGAAGTCTGATCAATCTCTAACATTATATCGTTTCTCTCTGTAGTTTTTAGTACACATATCTCTTGGCTCTCAATTCTCTTACTAATACTAAGAATAATCTATAACATCGACTGCAGAGTTGCCAGGCTCATGCAGTTCGATACACATTTTATTATATTGAATAAAATGGATTTGCTCTTTGTTTGTTTTTAAAAATCACTTATTTCGCATACTGTTTTACCCTCTTGATGGTTTAAAATCAGAATTTGCCTTTCTTCAACAGTTGTATGTCTTGACATTTTGATTTTATTTGTTAAATGTTATCATATAAACGCTGTAAAAAGACTGCAACTAAAATAATAGATTAGTCATTTCATTAGTCATTAGGGCATCTACCGTTAGTTTTCATAGAAAACAGCTTTGAGTGTGAGTAAATGAAAACAGATGGTTCATTTATTAATTTTTTTTGTTTGTTTATTAATTGTATTTTTGGTTTTTATTTTGTTTGTTTAATACATTAAAATCCCTGTTACGCGAAATAATAACTTTTCTTGAACGTTAGCCCTTTAATTTTTTTTAACCAAAAATGTTTCTTAAATGTGTATTTTTGTCTTGTCCCATTTTGAGTGTGAGTGACTGTATGTCTTTGATCATAGTTAAGTTTGCTGTATTAAGACCTAAACAGTGAGACTCTAGCATCCTCAGTAAATCATGTTTTTTTTTTTTTATAATCTACCCGCGCTCAAGGGATTATGATTACCCTTTAAATGTTTCAAAACAGCGCGGGCGTGAAGTTAATGAAGAGAAATAATGATAGGAAAGATGTGTGGCACGATGTTCTGAGACTGTTGGTGGTTGTCTCAGATATTTTTATCTCCAGGGATGGCGGCTGAGCTAAAGCGGAGAAATGCCGTGTCTTATTTCTATATCGTTTATAATTTACACGATATTCGACTCACTTTGTCCATCATCGAATCAAATTTTTCACTTAGAGAATACAGTTGTTCGTTTGTCTGAATTAGAAATGCTATTCCCCAGTCCGCTGCAATTTCCTTTCACACATTGCAAATGTGCTCGTTCTTATAACATTTCTGTCTTATGTTTTGGTAATCTCGTTTCTTCCATGTCTAGTTTTTTTACAATGTTGTTCAAGTGTATTCTCAATGTACACAAGAACATAGATGGAGTACCAGTTTCAATATATGTATATCTAACATATCATTTGGAGTATTTCTTTAAGAAATATCGAATGAACTTTTCATAAGATCTATAACCCTGTAGTTGAACTCCGTACAGAAGTACAGATGCAGCAGTAGAACGAAATACCATATCGATGAAACCCATCGATGTAATAGCTCATTTAGCATCTGCTAACTTCTCTTTAAGATGCATCTTTATTTTTAGGTTTGCTAATAATAGCATTTCAAGATATTTGTATTTGCGTACAATCTCGACATCTGCACCATTTCAACATCTACAGTACACCTCAAGCCTGTGAATCATATCATTAGTTGCATACAGTCCACAGAATGACTCAAGAAGACAATGTCATCCGCATACATCAAAGCTAGAATTATACCTTAACTCTCATTAAGGTCTCGAATTTTTCAGATACTCGTATTAGATATCCATTCCAAACAAGCGCAACATGACTTTTATACAAAGTGCGAATGATTTTGGTTGATACTCAAATTCTAAACAATTTAAAAAAGAGTGCCTCTGGCGAAATCGTGTCGAATGCTTCACGAAAATCGACAAAAAAGGCACACAGTTTCCAGAGTTCATCTTTATGTATAGCAGCGATGTTTGCAAGTACAAATATTTGGTCGATCGTGGAATAACCCTCTCTAAGCCCAGCTTGAAATTCTGTAAGATTGTAACCATTCTTCGAGCCTTTTGTATATTAAAGCCTAAAAACACTTGGCTGTAGTTTTCCGGATTTGTGTAGTCACATTTTTCATGCAACGGAAAAATTATTGATTTTTTGAACAAATCGGGGACCTGAGCTGTGTCAAAGATCCGGTAGAACTCTACTGTAACTAATTGCATAAACTCTTTTGTGGATTTTTTATAGAATTCAAATGGAATTAGATCGTTTCCTGACACTTTATTTGGTTTTGAGTTGGACGAGAATTGTTTGAATGGAGGAATGCAATTGCCCATTTCAATTGAACATTGCTCGTACAAAAAGCAATAAAATTATGAAAGAAAGGAGATATTACCACGGTGGTCAAGAGGAGCAAGTTTCCGTAATTGATGTGTCTTCTGTAAGTTTTAGTTCGATGCTGTGACTGTTTATTATGAAATAAATCATTTTCTTATTAAAGCCTTTTTCTCTATTAAATTTTTGGATGTACATACCCTTGAAAGGAAAACGTTAATTAACAAATCTAGACAGGAAGTGGCGAATTGCACTTATTATTTTAAAATTTTCTTTGTCAGTCTCTTCTCTTCATCTAGAGGATGTCAATCGTTTGGAAATTGAATTCAAAAATACCTCCAGCGCTCATATCTATACGATGGACCAGTATTTGTATTTTCATATACAAAAGAGAACTTACGAGTAGTACCCTTCTTTGCCCATTGGCAGCTTCAGAATCCAGTTCTGGAAATTAACTTAAAAGCGTCTTTTCTAAATAATGACAACTCCGTATAATCAAAGTTATGTGAGAACTTTTTAGAAACGATTGATCAACTGCAATTTCTTCAAGAATATTTTGAATTCAAGGAAAACACTCATACTCCTTATTTGGAAGGACCGGACCCTCAGCGCCAACGAAGTTTTGTGAATCCTTGAGCGTTACATACGTTACCTCTTCTCTCCCTTGAACGATCTTACTTAAAATATATAAGAGAAGTGCTTTAACAAATCAGCGAGGAATGGCAATTTCATAAGCCAAACAGGGTTACTTTGATGACCTCTTAATCCAATCTTTTAAGTCAGAAGATAAAATCTTGGCTTCCAGAAGTTATTGATGAAGAAAACAGTGTGTCCAGGAAACATTTGGCATTATTAATTTTAATTTTGCAACGAGTCTTCTCTCATTGCCAGTCAAAGGCTTAGCGCCATCACTAAAAATAAATCAAAACAAATATTTTGGTAGTACAACAGTTCGAAGAGAACCAGGAACTAGTGACTTATAACTCTCAATCATTCCTGTGAGCTTGTTACCGGGCATGGAGGGGCCCAACAATTGTAGATCTGCCCATTCCGAACGGCTAATGAACAGGCTTTTTCATGACAAGAGATACTTTGAGAGAATTTTTTAATTCTTCGCAAGAGTCAGTAAACCCCTGAAAAACTTTTTTGCAGCGGTTGAGAATCGAACTCAAGACATTCAGCATGACTGCCCAGCGCACTAGCTATTATGCCAAGGAATACCCTTTACGATAAAAATAGCGAATTTTTGTCTTTTCAATATCGTAGTTCCGGCACCTTTATACATAGATACATGTCTTACGATTACAAACACTTTCTTAGAGTGTTCGCAAGAAATGCTTTGCGATATATATATCATTCTTCCGTTTTGTCTGCTTTAAAACGGATGAATAAATACAAATTGAGCACAATCTGAAACATCTAACAAAAAGGAGAGATTCGAAGACTCGTCGAGCTGGTTCGCTCCACGTGCCCCAGGCATCTCCGCCACTATATTTTCAGTTTCTTACCAGGTCAACGTTGCTGTAAGGCCCTTAAAGCTCGTTATTGACTCTTCTCCTCCATACTCCATCGATACATACTGGATGGAAAATCACCCGAAGAATCTTCCTTTCAAAGCACCCAAGCAGATTCTCATCTGCGTCTATTGATCTGCCCCATACAACAGGACCGGGATGATTCGGGTCTTA
Organism: Chrysotoxum bicinctum; assembly: GCA_911387755.1. NCBI lineage: Eukaryota > Metazoa > Arthropoda > Insecta > Diptera > Syrphidae > Chrysotoxum > Chrysotoxum bicinctum. The sequence continues at coordinate 79,293,981 of OU426990.1, forward strand.
TATAAAGTCTCCTTGGTCCTTTGAGAGAGGGCTTTACTACTAAAATGTGTTCTTAGCTCGACGAAACAGCCGTTGACGAGAGCTATTCTTCGTTTAATCTCTGGACTGATATCTGTTTGCTAGGTATTAATGGATCCCTGGTAGACAAAGTCCTTGACGACTTCGAAGTTGTACCTATCCATCGTGTTCTTTTTGCCCGAATCGACGATGTTGCGATTTCTTTTTCAATGATAGTATATACGAGTACTTTGTCATCATTAATGGCCAAACCCATTTGCGCCCTCTCTGATTCTATACTTGCAATTGCAGTAACAGCACGCTGCGTTCTCCCAATGATATCGATATCATCTGCATATGCAACTAGTTGAACGGACTTTTGAAAAATTGTACCTGTGTTTTTGACTTGCCAGTTGCATAGAATTGCTTCAAGATCTATTTTAAAGAGCTTGCATGATAACGCGTCACCTTGCCTCGAACCTTTCTCGGCATTTAAGGGTTTGGTGATGTTCTTACCGACTTTGACGGAGCAGCTAGATCACTCCATCGTCATCCTGCAGAAGCGAACAAGTTTGACAAGGATGCCGAAATGCGACATGGCTTTGTATAATTCGTCTCTGTCCACGCTATATCATATGCGACTTCAAAATCGATAAGCAGGAGGTGTGTATGAATTTGGAACTCCTGGGTTTTTTCCAAAATATGTCAGAGTATGAGCATTTATTTGACGGTTTATTTACCTACTACTGTATAATTAAAGGGTATTTTGGATGTTGACAATTAAATTTAATTCGAAGTTGTTTTCATAATATACTCGTAGACTTTAGCTGGCTTAGACTTAGATATTCTGTAAAGTCTTATGCGTCTGAGGGCACAATACTCAAACTAAAACAAAACAACAAAAACCCAAGACAATATTAATTCTGTCGGATCGAAAAAGCCAAAGCAGAAGTAGAAGACACACACACTTAATTGATTGCAAAAGATTAGAATCACAATAAGTTCACTTTGACAGATACACGTACACAGGAAGGATGACCAATAAAATTGTCTATGATTCCGATAGAAAACAAAAATCCCCTAAGCAAAAAAAAAAAAACAAACAGCAAAGCAACACGCACACTTAAGGATATCCCAAGTAAAAACTAAGGGTCAGATAATCGTTGGTGCCTCTGTTCATGAGGACGAATAATATACATTGCATATTATAGAAAAGCAGGACTCGTAATACTTAATTTTATCGAAATAGCCATCTAGAGCGTCAGGGTGGAAGATTTACTGCCACACAAAAAGATGCTTCATTGAATTTCCAAAAAGGAAACTTTCGGTGATTTTTTTTTTTGCGGATATCGTGCGGGTCGTTAAATCCACTCGGCTGTGGTGGAATTTTTATTTTATGAGAATCCTTTGACATCGAGTGCGGGTGTTGTTTTGGAAGAAATGTAAAGGTTGGTTTTATTAAGGTAAAAGGTTGAGTTATATTATTTTGTTCGTCCTCTAAATTGAACTATTTTTTGAGAATGAAAATTAAGTGATTTGTTATTGACTTTGAATGGCGTCGTAAATTCAATTCGATCTTATTATTTTTTTTTTAATAAAAATATATTGAGAATAGTAATAGCTGTAAGAATATTATGTCTGGTTAAAGTAAGTAGTTATTGATATGCGGTGAGCATGGTTATGACTATATGAGGGACATAAAAAAGTTATAATTCATAAGTGGTTAAGGTTTTACAAGTTTTACCAATAAATATGTTTGTTTTATTGATGCCATGAAAATCCAATATGCATGATTAGATCGTACAATTTTGATCCTTCGGTTCCGGACTATAATGAAAAGTGGCGATTATTTCTCAACAAAGTCCCGTTTTAGATTAATTCACTTGATCCAGCGATGCTCCAACTTCTTAAGCCCATCTGAAAAATAGAGGTTTTCTCGAGGTCTGCAAACTAGGCCTCCGTGGCGGTGATGACATTTTCATTCGACTCAAATTTCTGCACGGCGAGTGATTTTTTCAAGTTTGCAAGATGGGCAGCAGTTCTTTGTGCAATTCGACCAATTTGGCCTTTGGTCTCACGGTTGCGCTTGTTGTCCGGAGTGAGCCAACGCAGCAGCCATCGCCCTGACAGCTTTCTCATAACCAAAAGTTCATGGAAGATATTACCCATGCGGTCTTTTGAGATGCCTGCTGTTTCAGCTATCTCTCGCACCTTCAATCGGCGACGGTCTGCCAATACAAGATCGTGGATTTTTGCCACGTTATCTTCCGTGGTAGACATTTTCGAGGCCCTGGGCGGTGCTTATCAAAAACATTGAAACTCGTTATACCAATTATTGACGGTCGCCATCGAAGAAGAAGAGTCACCGTACACACCATCCAAGCGCTCTTTTATTGTGCTGCGCGATTTCCCTTCCAAAATTGCGATATTGCTCTTTTCCATTTTTCTAAAATTCGCGCACAAGCTGGCTTCCACACATGGTCAAAACAAAACTACGAGTCCGATTCGGCAGTATACGTCTAAGAGAATTTACTAGATGATTGTAAGTCTCTCTTGCAATACTGACACCATCGGGCGGTGAGGCTTAGTACTTATTGGATCACCCTCGTATGTAATTGTATCTACTCCCCGTCTTTACCTTCTCTATTAACAACTTATATCCACGGCTGAGTCAATTCGCGACCTTGGTGTTTTCTGTGTTGAGCTCTCACAATGTCCTTTAAGATCATGGTCAAAGAAAACTCTGACCAGGCTTTGTGAAACGATGGTCCAAAGAATTCTCCGACCACAAATTGACCCGATCTTTATATACAACCTTTGTTCGCCTCTCTAATTGACAGGCGTTTTCAAGAAGGGGGGAACAAATAATCGTCTCCTTATCAAAAAATTCATATATCCAAAATTGAGTTTCACTTTTCGTGGCCTGTCTTGGAATAAACCTTTTATTCTATCTCCGCTCCGTAACGAGATTGACTTCTATTAATTAACATGAATCCGCTGGAAGAACGAATAACAATAAGAAACATTCTCTTCATTCATCGACTACTTTCAGGATCTGTTGACTGCACAACTCTCCACAACTCCCCACAATTCCATCTCTTTCAACACCAATTCCCGTAATCTGAGAAATGCTTGTCTATTCTTTCTGCCTACCCACAGTACCTCTTATGGATACAGCGAAACAATTACTCGCGTGCTTCGGAGGATTAATTCTAACATTAACTATTTCGACTTTAACCCCTGTTCTTTCTGCCTAATTCTGTCTTAATTATCCTTCCAATTCCCTCCAGTCCTAGATTAAGTTAGATTAAGAATTAGCTTGTATTAAGCTTAATCTATGAGGGTATTGCTCCCACCAAAATCCAATAATCTTATCTAATACGAATGTAATCAGAAGTCATGTCGAAATTGGATTTCAAGCAAACCCTTAAAGGATTTACATTTCATTGGCGCCCAACGTGAGACATATTTTTTTTAATTGACTTTAGCTAGATTTTCTTTTTAATTTCAAAGTTAAAAATAAATATATTCAAAATTATAATAAATATGCAAAATTAATTAAAAAAATAATGTTGATAAAAATTAAATATAAGGAAGTATAGAATAGTGCAGAGGTATGGCCATAGAGTACGTATATTATTTGAGAACCTGAAACACCGTCAGATTTTATTTGATAAAGCAAAAGAAAAACTCGTTAAATCTTACTAATTTTCTCTATCGGTTAAAATGTGTGCATAATTGGCAAACACGCAGAAGTAAATCCAATAGACTAATCCAATTAATTGCTCTTTCCCAGACGGATGCGACTGTGTTCACAGATTCAAACAACTGTCACAAGCGGATTAACTTGGACATCATACTTTCACTTTAGCTTGTCGCCGTAAATTCTAATTATTATTATATATATTAGAATTGCCCTTGAGTCAATTTTCGGATAATAAGTTTCATGAAACACAGAGTGATGAAAAAGTATTTAAACGCTTTCACTCTTGGGAAACATATTCAAGGAGATAAGACTATGAAATTTACAGGGATATGAAACACGAAGGTTACTTTTGATAAAACCAAGAACTCAGTTGACTTCCAATTGTGGAAAATTAACATACTTTCACACAAAACTCATAGATTTCGAAGAAACAGAACCAGTTTCATCTAAACTAACATGAGTATTAAGTCTGTGGTCACTTAGTGCTTTCAAATTGTTGTAATTATTTAATTCAGAATTTACCAACTTCTTAAAAAGAATAAGATGAGAGCTAACTGTGTTAAAAACAAACTCGAGCAAAATGTTAATGGTTTAAGAAAGAAAGAGGATTCTAACGCCCTTTTCATTTTTTTCTAATAACTGCTCAAGATATTTGCCAAAAAAATCTAAAAGGGAGCCTCAAGCATTCGATTACTCCCGTTTGTGAAGTGTTCAATGTGTAATGGTGTAATTCAAAGAAATGATTTTGATTTTATAATAAAAGTGGCTTTTCGATGGAGGTAAGCAATCAAGTTAAAGACAACAATTTTCTGAAGAATAACCAAGGGTATCAAATAAGAGGCGATTAAACACGTCATCCCTCAATTTTGAAATCGCTAAATTTGTTTTGCTTGGCAAAAACAATTCGGTCAATAAATGGCTAAAATATCTTAGAAAAATTGGAATTATGTGAATGATCTAAGTCCACCATAAAAGAAAATGACCAGCAGAGAATTACATGTCAACCAAAATTAAAAAAAAATAGAAATATACGAGTACACTGTATTGATTTTAAGTTAAAGGATACACAAAAATAGCTCCTATTCTAAATTACCTAGATTGGCAAAATTTCAAGTCCTGTGGGGGAGTGAATTTACTAAGGTCACCCAACAAAGAAACTCCGATTGAGTTTTTGATCTTAAAAACATAGACATTGATGAAAAATCATTAGTCCTATAACTGTCAAGATAAATAGAAAGGTGCCTATACAAGAACTTTTATGTATTCCAGAGATATCAATGGAAAGTGCGGAAAAAGCAGCGGAAAATTGGGCTCAGTAAACTTGTTACATATTTAGGTAGGACAAATACATGATTTTATTTTTCTTTTTGGTTTTACCTAGTTTTTAGGATTTGGAATTCATTTTATTTATAGTTAATTAGTTTATTTTTTAATCTCTATTTTCTTTGTATATGGAAACTAAAATTTAAGAACTAACTTAACTTAGCTTACTCTAGTTCCAGGCCCTATCATGTGATCTCTATCCCGCCGAGTTAATGATACATCGCAGCTAAAAGCTTAAATCTCTCAGTAATCGTCAGATCAGAGATCACATGTCAGGATCTAGTTTCACTAAACAACCTAAGATTCAGCTTCAACCCAGTCAAGCCACCAATATTTGGATCGATTCAATCGATTAGAATTATTTTTATCCCTCTCAGGTATTCTAGTGCAGAATCCCAGGTCAATATTCCCATCCCCCGATTAAAAAGGCACGTAAAGGACTCTTTGATATGTTGGTCTTCGGGAAGCATGGTATATTATTGGTACGTTCATTGAGTCTGATAGATATCCATATACAACAAGATACAGGAATATCTCTTGTGTTTATGCAGCCACCTTCCAAAACATTACTGAATTACCCTAGATTGGGTTAAAATAGTCCCGATATTAACTAGTTTTTTAAAACGTCCGCTGAACGTGCAAAGTGATTCATCCCAATATCCAGAATGACGTTGTCAATTTTGGACACTCCAGGAGCATCCAATGTGCACTTCTAAACATCTGCGCACAAGCTCTTAAACACTTCCTTGCAAATACTTGAAGCTTTTCCATATACGAGGGGTTAATATTTCAATGTTTCTTGTCTTTCATTATTATATCGTTATTTTTGTAAGCACTGTTCTAGTTAAATAGCCAGCTGCATTCCTTCCCTTAAACAATTTAACCGTAACACTCGGGCTTCATGGAATGCTTCGGAATACTTCGGACGTACAGTTAAATTCAGGGATTCTTTCTTTAGCCTCACTACACGAATGTCGAATGCTTTACCCGACTCTATATCTCCCTGCCATTATAATATTCAGACATTCAAAACCAATGTGCATCGGTATGTCTTTCTCAATCTTCACATCGGGCCTCAAATATCCGGACTAGAAAACACTATTAAGAGACATAAATGCCGCTCTTGCTTTCTCTGAGTATTTATGCGCTCTTTGTAGTACAAGAAATTGTTCAAAAAAACACCTAAATACTTCACAAGAATTTTTGACTCGATATGAAGACCATTTAAACTTGTTATTCTTAGGTTTTTCCAGTTGCGTCTCAAGTCCGAATTACCGCGTCTTACTGGGCTGCGGAACAGTATGGTTTCACATTTCCCAAAGTTGATTTGAAGCTTCCAGTCCAAGCAGTGTAAACTACCTGTATATCATGGATATTATCATCTTTGTAAAATGATTTTGGAAATTCATATCGAATAAATTTGTAAATTAACCATACCGTGTCAAAGACTTTTAAGATAAGTTAAGATTCCAGTTGATCTCAGAAACTAAAATTGGTTCTGCGGAATAATCTCCTTTTTTCACATACGAATTGAATTGACTTACTAACAACTACTTCAAAGACCGTTCATGCTGGGGGATCTCTATGGATGACTCTCAGACTATTTCAACTAAAACCAAAAAAAAACACACTGATAACTTCCCATTTGTGGTCTTGAAAACTCGAAAATGACTTTTTGATGAGGAAATATACTATATCGATACCTTCCCGTAAGAATGTACTAAGCGACACTTTTTCCGAAAATGACTTTTTGATGAGGAAATATACTATATGTTAAGGGCCACGTTTTGGCCTGGGTTTCGCCAACCTATTATGCATGAAAAGGAAACTAGAGTACAAATAAAAAAATGTATCAACTGCCATGTTTTCTCATTAAAATAATGTTGCCCCTGAAATTTGTATTATCTGCCAAAAAAATTATGCTAAGCGACATTAATAAAGATCTCATTGTCGTGAGCAACAAAAAATTTTGTTAAATGTCACTTATTAGTTTAACCAGAATTGTCTCTTAGCACACTATGATTCAACTAGAACTTTCTTTGTGTTTTTCGTTTCCTGAACAATTTTAGAAATGTCGCTTAGTATACATTCTTACGGGAAGGTATCGATGTATAAAACAGTATACTTTAGAAGACACTATCGGTGTTCATTCCCAAGAAATTCGACTTGAAATAAAATTTTAACTAGTTTTCACTAGAATTTTTAATAGTTTTTTTTTTAAAAAAAAAACTATTAATTCAATATTTGTCAACATTTTACCAATTGTACAAAATTATACTATGTACAAAATAAACTAAATTAGAAGTCAATATCACTACTAGTTCTCGAGAAATTTGAGTCGAAAAACAATTTTCAATAGAATTTTATATAGTTTTTTATTTTTTGTAAAAAAACTGTAAACTGATTTTTTTCGAAATATTCACTAGTTGTCAAACACATTATTTTTCGAAAAATAAAATTATTTTGAATTTCAAATTGTTTTCCGTTCTTAGAATATCTGGGTTATGAAATTTTTTTTTCAGTTTTTTTTATTTAAAAAAAATAACGGTATGTTCATTTTTTTCCAAATTCATACCAAATCTGTATGACCTTATAATGAGTACATTAAATTTTATTTGAAATCAATAGCATTATTTTTCGTGAGATATTTGAAACTAACCAAAATTTTTACTTTTTTTTTAAACCGTTATAGTGAAAAAACTACTCACTGAATTTAAATAAACGCCCTTTCAGCCTCTTTCGAAGTTATTATCTATTAAACAAAATTTATTTGAAGTCGATATCTTAACTCGTTCTTGAGATACTCGTATCGACGACGAAAAATGGTACCGGAACGTACGGAGGTACGAACTTACGCACGTACGAACGTACGAACGTACGTACACACACACACACACACACACACAGACATCTCTCTAAAAATGATTGATATAGCCTCTAGGGACCTTGAAACGTCGAGAAATGTCAAAAATTCAAATTTGACAAATCGGACCGATTACAATAACTCCCTATGGGAAGTTAAAAATATTTTTCAATAGTTATGCCACTTGCGAGAAAGTGCCGAATCCTTCAAAGTTTTTCTTATCGTCCTGGCTGTTTAGATTTGATAGAAAATTAGAGGTCCTTTTGATTCCTTTTGATTTCAGAAAACTAACATAATACAAACATGAGAGTGTTAAGTAACTTTAGGCCCTGGTTCCCCAGAAGCTGTTGCGCCACAAAATAAACATTAATTTTTCTAATATCAATTTATAATAATAAAATGCTGATTACAATGCGATTTTAAAGAATCAGATGGTATCAGATTAATTTTTTTGATTAAAATGATCGAAGTTACTGGAAGGTGTTAAAATACTCTGGATTAAGTTATCACGTCCTTAACTTAATTTTTTGAAATTAAATAGAAAATCTCAAATGTTAAAAAGAACTTCTGTAGAGTAAGGTTTTCAGCGATGAATTTAATCTAATAAAAAATTCTCACATAGTAAGGTCCAAACATTTTTAGAACTTAATTCCGATAGAATAAAATTCGTGAGGCATATTTTTGATTACCTACCCCCCTATTAGGGTTTGCTGTTAGCGAACTACACATTCGACACACTACGGTTGTCGAACTTTACAATTCGAGTTCGAAATTTGATTGTTTATTAAAAATATCAAATATATGACATTTAAGTCGAACCAAAGGTTCTCGATTCGCCAACCCTAATACTAATTTCTCACACTCACATGTTTATTTGTTCGACTCGCCAGCCGTAATAATGGGCTAATTTGGCGATTTGAACTAAACGAAGCTTCTTAAGCTTATAAAAGAACAAATTTTATCAAAATACATATACGTAGTTGAAAATAAAACCAATTATAATTAATAAATAATTTACTTAAGGATCTTAATGATGAATTTTTTTGTTGAAATCAGACATGTAGGATTTGACGTAATCACACCAAATTAAACGATTTATCATTTGTTTCAATCTTTCTGTGGGGAATTCAGTTAAAACTGTTTCAGTGGTTCCTTCCGTTTTACATTGCTTCATCCATTTATTCGTTTTGCCGCCCAGACCGATCGAAAAAAGGAACTCTTTCAAATAACTGTTTCGCAATATACATAAATTTGTAATTTCTGTGGCACTTCAGAACCATTTATAAACATCATTTTCCCATTAAAAAAAAATAACACAAAAAACAACAGTTGTCACCCTGTGCATCTGTTCCCATTCGTATAGGATCCATTATCGTTTCTATCAAAATGACTTCTTCCATTTTGTTTTATTGCACTGCATTAAGGAAGAGGAGTGCTGGTTGTTTGTTGGTAAGATGGTTGGTTCTCTGTGTGCAAAACAAAAATAGAAATACATAAACTCCTAGATTTTGTTGCGTTTACCGAAGTCATTCTCCGCAAACGCACACGAACTCCTCTTGAACATACAAAAATTAATTGCAAAGAGTTGTCCTCTTTTTCTTCTATTCTGTGGCTTCCGTTAGCAATTCAAATAAATAATGATATCCCAGTGAATGTTTTTATTTTTCTGTCTTAATTTTTAAAACAATTATTTTTGTCGAAAACGCAATTTTCCTTAAATGGAAATAAATATTAGAAACAAAAAAAAAAACAACAACTAAATGCGCTTTTAATATAATTATGTACAAGTATTTGTTAAGTAGTTGAATATGCATGTGAGTTTGTAGAACCGGAAACAGTTATAATACATGTCTTGAGATTGAGACAGAATTAGGGCGACGTGCCATTTTGTTTTCTTTCTTTTTAGTTTTATTTTGGTTGAGGATTTCCATCCATCACGACCGCCATTATCATCCTCTTCTTTATTTTTTTTTTTTTTCAATTTTTTTTATATTCATTTTAATTCGCTGCGTGATTTTAATTGTCGACAAATGACACATTTTTGTAAAACCAAACTTATCAGTTGGGTTGGTTGAAGAAAATGTGGGTTAATTTTCAGATATTCCATTTTTTTGTTCTGCATAAAATTAATACTGCGGGTCTACGGGGCGTATACTTGCTGTAGCGTGACTACTTTTCTACATTCAAGCTGTGTTTGTTTGTGCAAAGTATGCATTGGCGCCGTCAGTTGGATGGATGAACACGTAGATGTTGGTAGTATAACTGTATATAGTTGATATAGTTAATGTATACTTAATCGGTTTTAAGCTTTTTATTTGTCAATGTGGTGGGGATATTTTTCTTAGCGCAATTTAGACATTTAATTTTCATGATTTTCATGACGCTTAAGTAGTTTTCCGTGTGCAAGTATTTCCCTGAAGTCAGCACATTTGTAGGTTCTTTTGTTGTTGTTGTTGCTCGTTTCCTTACAATATTTGGCCAAAAGAATTTTTTGTGATTTGCATAAATGTTGTACAAGTCATTCCAGTTAATTTGTGGTTTGTTTTTTGTTTTGGGGGATACAAGGGGCATAGCTGAAATTCAACCAACTTAACATTTTTTTTTGGTCTGCTTGTGGACAAACATGATTATTATTTAATATTTGTGGTTTACGTTATGTGTTTCGAATTTCACTACTTCAAGTTTTTTTTTTTAATTTTTTTGTTTGAGAGAAATTCTCTTAAAAGACATTTTTATGGGTAAAATTAAAACTTGCGTGTTACTAATATCGTGTTTAGGTCACACCTTTTCGTAGCTTAAAAAAAGTCATTACCATTAATTCCTTGCTTCTTTCGAATATTTTTGCACTTGGTAAGAAATGGCACACATATTGAGAAACTAGTGTTTCTAAATATTTTATGAAAAAAAATCGAAATAGAGACTGTTATAGAAGAATTTTTTGCTATTGAATATTATATCTCTGAGATCTCTCAACTTTTTGAAGATTGATTTTATTTCATTCCTTAAGCGATTGAGCTTGCATTGGAATTAATACGGGGCCTCAAATCAGCGCATTCTTTCGCATCAGGAGTTGTAATAGTGGAACCTTTCGTTTCAACTTTGTTATTTACTGCTCGCGCTGTGGCATTTAAATCTTCTGAGAGCAGAAGGAAGCCGATTTTGGATGGTTTCAAGTCTGAAGTTCTTAAAATAAATGCTGGTGTCCCACAAGGCTCTGTTTTGTCTCCGACTCTTTTTCTCATTTTTATAAATGATCTTTTTTCCAAAACTACTAATCCACTTTACTGTTTTGCTGATGACAGCACCCTCAGCTTTTCATATTCATTTCCTGATTCAATTCCTAGTTCTTTGAATGTTGAGCTCATTAAATTCCGATCTAAATAGCATCGTTAAATGGGGTATTAAAAATCGTGTTGAATTTAATGCTTCTAAAACTCAGAGATGTTTTTTGTCATCAAAGCGGAATATTTCCCCTATGTCATTGTTCATTGATGGCGCTTGCATCGTAGAAACTGAAAAGCTATCAATTCTTGGTATGTGTATTACTGACCACCTATTGTGGAATGACCACATATTCAATATTGCTAAGAATGCGGCCAAATGCTTAGGTTTCCTAAGACGAAGCACAAAATTTTTCTCCCTCTCTGATCTGGCCACAATTTATGAGGCTTATATACGCCCTAAACTAGAATATAATTCTCATATCTGGTCTGGTGCATCAAAAACATCTTTGCACTTACTAGACAGAATCCAGAATAGAGCCTTAAGGTACTAGTACGGTCTGCCAAAAAACGCACGATTTTTGGGAATTTTTTTCTCGGAAACTTTATAAGGTAATAACATGCTTTTTTTTTAAATAATAAATACATGCGTCAAGAGTTTACGTTGACTCATCAAAAAATACATTGTCCCATTGCAGACAGTTAATCTCAGAATTGGCTGGACTGAAACAAAAAAAAAAAAGTGGGTTATTTAAAGTAACGTTTCTTACAAAACAAAAAAATCTCGAGCTTTGAAAAAAAACAAATTTTTTTGGCAATATTTTTGGACATTTTTTTTTTTCATAACTTTTTGGTCAAATTGTGGTAAATTGTCTTAGAAAACATAAAAGCAATCAAGTTGCAACAAGTTTTTTGAAAATCGGTTCAGTAGATCCGGAGATTAACTGTCCGCAACGGGAAAATGTGTTTTTTGAAGCGTCGACGTTTGCGCCCTCTATAATTCAGCAAAAATTCGATAAACAAATTGTGTACCCTTGACGCATGTTTTTATTATTTAAAAAAAAATTATGTTATTACCTAATGAAGTTTCCGAGAAAAAAATTCCCAAATATCGTGCCTTTTTTTGGGCGTTCTAGACCGTACTAATACCTTAAGGCTGATAGGTGACAGAGCAATTTCCGAAACAATTGTTTCGTTAGAACATCGTCGAAATGTCTCTTGTCTATCACTGTTTTATCGTTACTTCTTTAAACAATGTTCTATTGAAATAGCGAGTTGCATTCCCCCCCTTAAAAAGTATCACCGTAATACTCGTGCCGCAGGGAATGCTCATCAATATACCCTTGAGCCAAACTTTTTACGTACAGTTAAAGACAGAGTTTCTTTCTTTTACCGTACGACTCGAATGTGGAATTTCTTAAGCGACTCTGTTTTTCCTCCCAATTTCAATGTCCAGACATTTAAGGCGAATGTACATCGGTTTCTCCTACTCAATCCTCCCACTGTTTCCTAAATGCTCTCACTCGGTTAAACCAATATTTAAAGGGTAGTCATAATCCCTTGAGTTCGCGTTAATTATAAAAAAAAATTAAAACCTCGTTTTTTCCTGATAAAAAATAACAGCTGGCATAACTTTTATTCGTAGCTCAGGCTTTTCCTTCTTCACTGTGGTCTTAAACATGTCTCCAATTCCAGCAGAAGGAAGCCGATTCAAACGACCACGGATGCCATGAACAATTTTCAATTGGAGGATGAAACCGGGTTGTATTTAGAATTCTACTATTTGAGAAAACTGAGACTTACAAAAAATATTTTTGTTTTAATTTTAAGAACCTATTTTGAATATTAAGGACAAAAATTATTAAGAAATTTTAAAATAATTAGGTGGCAATCAGGATAATGAAGAAATGAATATTTGTATTGTAAGTTTTTCTCCACACGGTGTATAAGCACTGAAGTCTCTTAGACCATTTACATTATTGTAGCTTTATACTTGAGAAAGTCTCGTTTTGCCCCATTTCGAAAGAACTATCAGTTATTTTAAATTTTACACAAATTTGCTAACAAATTTTTTGACGATGTCTCTCTGTGTTTTATTTATTTGTCGTAAAAAATATGTAAGGTAAAATAAACTGACTGATTTGATGAATATCAACGTAGAAACGAAACAAATAAATTTAAAAAAAGTACTTACTGAACTTCCAGCAAAGTACTTGTTCGGTCTAATGAAAATGCTATTCAATTAAGCAACAGAAAAAATATACATACAAACATTGATTTGTTTAAATATGATTTTCATCAGGATTGTAAATGAATTGTATATTTTGTGAATGCAATCTTTTTTGATTACAATCTTTAAAACTCATGCAGTGGATTCAATCAAAAGATTGCATTCATTGAATTCACTTTGCGACTGCGACTTCAAATTTGAAATCACCATTCACTTGGCATTAAAATGATTTCAATCACTTTTTTCGCCATTCATTCCTGCCGATAGCACGCTTTCGTATATACTCGTACATATAATTAAGAGTTGTAATATTCTAGAATCAGGTTTTCTATGATCTTTTTTTCCACTAATTTATGATTTTCCATACAATATCTATGCATTAGAATATCTATATTGTCTTTAAATTAATAAAGAAAGAACAGTCTTCTCCCTTTGAAAAAAAGATTAAAAACTTGTTTTCCATTGAAAATTACTTATTTTTTGAAGCCCTCAACTCGACAAGTAAAATTTACTTTTGGAGGATTTCCCAATTTCTCGCAAGAGGCATTATACTAAACTTAAATTTTTTATTTTGAAGTTACTGTATTTGGGAATCAATCGACTTTCAGGGTGTCAATCGAACGCACCAACCATTACACTAAGGGGTATTTTTTTTTGTTGGCTATCACACGTTTTTAGAAAATCTAGATTAAGGAGACAAATTTTAATTTAATAGTGGATGCAAACAGAGTTTTTAATGCATTGTTGAATGGAAATGCTAAAATTATCCACTAGGATCCTTATGTTATAAACATTTCATGTGAACGTTCAACAAAACTTTCATTGAAATCATTAGTGCCGGCTGCTTGACAGCAAACATTTTCTTCGATAATTACCAGAATCCCCTAGAAAGGGGTGGCAATTAACTCAAAAACTCGACAAAGCATAATACAAACGACATTCTGTTAGTTTAATGAAAAATATGGTACTGCTTCCGTGCGTTGTAAATCTGGTCTGGTTTCTCAATATACTCGTAATACTACTGCAGTGGAAAAACGTGCGAAAACATTTCTCTTTTCATGGAAGATGAGGACGTGTCCGACGACCTCTCTTCACTGTGAAAGCTCTCAGTTGGGATCCCAACATTTATTGATTCCGACAACTTCACCAATAGTTAACAGTGGATTTTGGGTGTCGATATAGATAGCGCGAAACAAAAATAGGGAAGGGCAGGTTCAACAAATCCAAACGTGTCCATATCAAGCAAATAAAAGGCTCTTATTGAAACGACAATCCTAGACTGCTGGACTTGTGTATATCTCCTGAGGAGAACATTTTAAAAACAAACTAGGCTCTGCCTCAATAATGTTCTTTTGATTAAAGTTTCAAAAGCAAGCTGTTAAACGTAAGTTTATTATACACTTATTTTATTAATAAAATAATTCAATTAATTTTTGGAGTCACACAAACAGATAATATCTTTGCAGTTCCGTCTAACATTTACTGAAAATAATTATTTGACATTTTGCAGGGTAAATAGATACCCTATTTACCACAGAAAACATTAAAGCTGTCAATATCGGGCTGCATATGAGTCTGATCATGGTTAGTTTGAAATATTTTCATGCCATCAGCAACGCTATCTCTTATATGTACATGATACAAAATCATTTATAACGAGAACGAATAGCAAAGGACCAAGGTGACTTCCCTGTGGTACACCTGAGTCGGATGTGAATTGGATTTATTAGTATCTATTTTGAAGGAAGAATTTATCCATCCTATGAGTCTATGCGAAGAAAGTGGAAAACTGATAGCTTTTAGTTTGATTAAAATTATGTTGATCGAATGTGTTAAAAAATCTTCGTTCATTTCATAATTTATTTTATATTAGACAAAGGCTAACGAATAAGATTTTGTTGAATAAACGTAGAGTCGCTTCAAAGGCAGTAGCACAAGTGTTAAAGTTCACCTCACATCCAGATAATAAAGTCATCAAATTATGAATATTTTAAAAGGGGTTTTTCATTGAGCCAACAAATTATTCATTGAGCCAACTATAAGTTAATTAATATACAGACTAAATATTTAATACCTTTGATACTCAAACTCTTTGTAAAAATTGTTTGTGATAAATAAATTTGCACTTTTATTAAAAGAAACAATATCTCCATTTCAACATGGTTTTGTCTCCAGATAATCGAATACTACAAACCTTTTCTAGCTTTGTCAAATCAAATATGCTGAATTGGTGTCGTTCTTATCTGTCAGGTCATATTCAATATTTTCGTAATGATTTCAGTATTTCAAATCCGATTTCACCTGGTATTCCCTAAGGTAGCCATCTTGGACCACTTTTGTTTCTTATATCTCTTTAAATGACTTAGTCTATGTTCTTTTGAATTCCATCAAACTGATGTTTGCTGATGCATTAAAGATTCGATGGAATGTAATCAAGAAAGCCTACAAAGGCTATCTGTTTGGTGTAAAAATAACCAATTGCATCTAAATATTTCCAAATGTCAGTGTTTTTGTTTTTCCTTTTCTCGTCGTTCGTTTCTTGTCTTATATGATTACCATATTGAGAGGTCTGATTTAAAAAAGTATCTTGGAGTTAGTTTTGTTTCTAAACTCAACTTTGTTAAACACATGCTTTTATTTAGTTTAGGTAAGGTTTATGGGCTGACAGGTAATCTTGTAACCGTCGCACTTAGATCAATGTAGATGCGTTGTGATATCCTAGGGATTGTTACTTCTATTATTGATACCTATGGTAATCATATACCATTCAAGCCCTTTAAGGGTGTTTATGAGTTGCAGCAGCCTATAGCCTGAAATGTCTGACGGTACTTCTAAGTCATTTAGTAATGTCTGTCCTCACATAATCACCTCCTTGAAGGGATGTAGACGCCTTTAAAGGGCGTGGTCTTTTCTATTACCTCCATTTCAGAAATCATCCCTACACCAAGCCCGTAGGACAGGTGGCTTTTACAACGTCTGAGTTTGATAGGACAGTGTTTGGTGTATATTTCCGTTTGTTTGGTCAGTATTGCTGATTAAGTTGAAGGGGCTGTCCCTTTCCACAAAAGGATTTCAACAATCTTAGGGAGAGGTGGCCGCATCAACTGATGCTCGTGTGGAGGAGAGCAAATCGTTGGTGTATAGGCGAGCTGCACATTCTTCAGTTGTTGCTGCTCCTTCAGGAAACACGTGCATCGTTCAGTCGTTTTTGTTCGTTCTATCATTGTCGTGTATGACCCTATTTATGTCTTTTGACTGTGGTTGGAGGCGATTTTAAGTCTAATGGTCGACTGGTTGATAGAGTTAAGTTAATTTTTAATGCATTTAGTATCGTTAATAAATTTTAAGGAGAGAGTTCCTGAAAGTTGTTGAAAAACTGTCTCCCTAGGAACCTGTTTCTCAAATGATATAGCTCAGGTTAGTGAAACCGGGAGTATCCTCACGTATCTCCTCGTCACCGCATCCACGGCATAAGTCGTCCATACTGAGTTTAATCTTTTTTTTTATTGAAAACCAGTTGGTTGTGACCGGTGGTAATATGCTAACGAGAAGAGAAAGAGACTTTTTACTCAGTTGATAATGTTGATCTTTTGTTGCTAAATTCTTGCCATAGTTTTATGGTTATAAGACAGGTCTTGAGCAAGTTCCATCTTTTATTCATCATGGCTAGAAATTTGCTTTTGATCCTCTGTTTAAGATTATAGGGGTTTCCCTGAACTCTAGTATTTGCCTGATTAAAATCTTGATCCTATTCTTGCCCGCTCGTGAGCGCTTTCATTACCTGGGAACCCAACAAAGACATATGTTGTACTTAGTGCCAAAAATTTTTAGCTCTTCGCGACAGCAAGTTACAAGCTTCGATTTGATTTCAGTGGCAGAAATCGATTTAGCCAAGCGGCATGCTATTAATGAAAAAGTTGATACTAACTTGTGGTATTGCCATCATTGAGACAGCTTTCGTCACTGCCAAGACATCAACTTAAAAGACACAGCTGTTATCAGGAGCGTGAGCTGGCTATTTTTTTTTTTTTATAATTCGCGAAAGAGATAACACAGCGCGAGTGTTTTAGGAAAGTAGGAGGGGATTTAATACTATAATCGGAAGAAAATATATAGTCGGGTATAGTCCAAGGGTTTCTGCAAAGAAGCCTGCACCAGCACAAGTTTCCATCTTGGAACCGCTACTTTTGTATGTAACTATCATCGATTTAGGAATTAAAATTCCTTCTAAAAAACCTAAATTTATAAATCTAACCATTAGGACATATTATTTGGAAATAGTTATATCAGACTCATTCAATTTAATGAAAACTAATTCAAAACTATCAAAATTAAAATGAATGCTTCAACAATTTTAATTTAATCTAAATAATTCAATTCTGATTTGATTTACCAAAGTTAAACTCCTATTAATTAGTTTACCTAGCTTTCCACAATTATCTATCGTTAACATTTGGATAAAATACACACGTATCTATCCACCCAAGTCTATAATTTAAATCCAAACATGTACATATCATTATTCCATTTAAATTGAACAGAAATCTAATTTTATGTAAACTTTCACAAAAAAAAAAAAAAAAAATGTGAAAAGTATTGAAACAGAGATAGTAAATTTGCATTCTCATTGCAAAATATTCCTAAATTGAAATCTAACAAAACAAACAGAATTCATGATAATTTGATATTGTTTGCCTTGGAGAGAGGCTGAGAGAGAGAGAGAGTGGAAAAGTTCATTCGTTTACTTTTTAGTCTCTCATTTTTAACTTTTTATTTGAATTTCATTATTGAACTGATAAAATTCGACTATGTACATTGAACGGAAAAATCTAGAAAGAAAGACAATATTCCGGCAAAATTTGATGGAAATTGAATCTAAAACAAATTGTGACATGGAATTTATTATATTTCTCATTTCCAGACACCCTCAGACGTCAAATTAATGAAACAGCTTACAGCAAGTCGTCGCAACAATGACGATCAGTGACTCCTTTCATTGTTCATTCCAGCTTGAAAATGGTATCATCCCCTAGAGAGCTTAAGTGTATTACGCTGACCTAGCAAGGATGTTCATTTTTTTTGTATGAACTCATCACACTTACTTAACTCCTACGAGCCGAGCACCTCCTTCATACATACATATGCACATAAGTACTCGAATAATATTGAATGAAATCATCGTCAATGTCATTTTCGCAATTAATTTACTGCAAAACATTAAAAATCAAATTGAGTGTGATAAGGGGAAAAGCAGAAGGTACTTTCAGATGGAGTGTTTGGAGGTGGCAATTTTTTTAATTTACAAAAAAAAAAAAATCGTTCAGCAATTTTTTAACTAACATTTTGTGCAGAAAAAAGAACGTTGACGTAATTTTACCAAAAATAGAAACTCTGAGACCATCTGAGGAGGTATCTGGGTGAGTGGGAGGGAGAACATAGCGGCAATGGGACCACAAACAGCTAAGTTCTCCAGCAAAAGTAGCAGTAGCAATGGATTTTTTTTTCGATTTTTTAGCATTTTTTTTCGCCTTCTTTGAGATATACAAATTCAATGCACAAGAAGTAAGATAAGAGGCACAAAGGTAAAGAGACGAAGGCTTGAGAATAATGTGGGCATACACTAAATGAAGAGAGGGAGCAAAAAAAAAACAACAAAACAACTATACTTGGAGCAGTTTTCGCTCTCTACATGTCTCTTCATCATCGCTGTCGTCTTCGATTTGTAACATGGTTACCACTTTATTCTCTTGGCAGCTTCAATATTAATTTCATTTTTGACTCGAAAGATTTTGAAAGAAAAACACTTAATGATACGAAAATAACGAAAAAAAGTAAACATTGATGATAAAAAATCTAAATATGAAAATAAATGTGTTTTAACCTTTGGATTTAGGTTTGTAGACGTTGATAGATGGAAATGTGTCAAGATTTGAGAAGACCATTTTCAAGCGCAATCACAGCGTGTGAAAGATTTAACTATGAACCATGAGTGCCTGAAATGCTGGTTCAGTTTTTTTCTGTCACATTTTGTGTGAATCACAACTGCAGTTTAAAACACAACGAAGAGAAGAGGAGCTAATCACAAATCATGAGTAGATTTGTGGCTCTTCGTTTGATATACAATTGTAGACATCTATTAATGAACGTTTGCAGCTTCTTAGTGACACCTACTGTTACCTTCCAAGTGCTGCAACCGTAAAGTAAAACGGATTCGACTTTGGATCGAAACAGCCGTAGCTTGGTTCTTAAGCTTAGAGAGTTATTCCTCCATATATTTCTAAGCATACCGAAAGCAGCCTTTGCCTTCCCGATTTGACTGCTGATGTCCTGTTCGGTGCCACCCTCGATAGAGATGATACTTCCAAGGTATTGGAAGCTCTGTACTTTCTCTACCGGTTGTTGAGAAATATTTATAAGAGAAGATGACTGGGTTCCTCCTAGGCTGATCATCTTTGTTTTGCCAGAGTTAATTTTCAGCCCTACGATTTCTGCTTCTCTCTTCACCCCTGCTGTCATTTGGTAGAGATCCATGATCCTTTGAGAGAGCAAGCATACGTCGTCCGCATAGTCAACATGTTTCAGGTGAGACGTCAAAGTGCATTAAATTCCTCCGTTTCCCGTCAAGGCCGCTTGCAGGACATTGCTTATCATTATCACCAACAGAAGTAATATTGGTGACAGAATGCAGCCCTGTCTGACTCCACTTTGGACTTCAAACTTTTCTGACAGCCTTCCTTCGTGCAAAACGTGACATTTGGATTCATCATAAGTTTCCTTAATAATAGCTTTTAATTTATCCGGGATACCCCTCATGCGTAAAGCAAGCCACATAAATTCTCTATTGACGCTATCGAAAGCCTTCTCAAAGTCAATGAATAGCTGCTGGATTGATAGATAATTTTATCTGATTTGAAAATTTTTTAAATTGGCAAGGAACGTATGAAAATGTGATCATTCTTACATGCACCTACTGCGCCACGCCTTTTTTTTTAAATTTGTGTTTTTTTCTTCTTGTTAAACTCTACACAGTTGAACATTTGTATATAAAACTTCTAGAACTAAAAACACAGTAGTATGTGTGTTGTTTTTAGAAATCAATCTCCTGCCACGCCTACTTTTCTTAGATGTGAGTTTTTTTTCCAAACCGCATTAAAAAAAACTTTTTTCAATCATTGTATTTCAATATCACAGTGAATCTTAAATAAATGTTTGTTGGGCGCCCAACGTGGGGCTTCACACATGAAAGTACCTACTTGTTAACTATATTGACGAATTTATAATAATGACCTGTATTTTTCAAATTTAGCAAATTTCCAATTTATTATTGTTATTATAATTTAATAACATGCAATTTAAAATACAGGGTAATATAAAGATTTTAGAGCCTTGCTTCAGAAAATATTTTCTCTTACTTATTAAAATATTTATAAAGTTAATTTAAGAAATTCAATAAATTTAGTTACGTTTTCAATACATGTAGAGTTTGGATTTTGTAAAATTTCAAATATTATTTTGTTTTGAAAAACGGATTCTAAAATAGGTCTAAAGATGTCGCAATTTTCAAGGAGATGTGGGATATATAGTGTTGTGTTGCATAAAGTGCATATAAGTGGGTTGTTTTCAGTGAGTAGTTGGTGGTGGGTTGTTGAAGTGTGACTGAGCTTAAGACGCACAAAGTTTGCGATTATGTGTTTTGATTGGTTTGTAGGCTATTTTGGTTGGCATTTTTCTGGATTCCCTTTATTATGATAATGATCATGATGGTAAAGGCTCCATTTAGTTTCTTGCTTAGTTCTTAGATTTTTACGTATCCACTGAACCCATTCCTGCAGTACATTAAAATAAAAAAAATGTTTACACTTAACTATTACTATATTTTTATTTTTTTCGTTCAATATAAAAACCCAAAGACGGATTAGTGCCGTCTGCTAATTGCGATTAAGCTGAAGAAGGTAGTTTAACAAAGGATTAAGATGTAAAGTTGTAAAACTTGTGTTTTTTTTGTTATGAAGAATTCAAAAAGTTTGGAAATTAATTTTGAAAATATAAATTATAATCGCTCATAGGTTTAACGATTTCTTAAACGGTCTACACGCCACTTTTTAATTCTGTAAACGATGTATAAGTCTGGACTTAACTTTGTTTTCTAAACAGTAAAAAACTATTCTACTTAAGGAATTTTAAATAAAGTGGGGGCAAATCACCAAATAAAACCTACACACCTATTATGGTTGTTAATTATCAATTGATATTTCATAAATATTGAAATTTTGTACTTTTAAACTCAATTTTATTTAAGAAATTATCAACTATGTGACAATATTAGTCAATTTTCTTTGTGTTCACAACGGTAAGCATCATTATCAATGATCAAAAATTTTTTCAATTGGGTTATAAAATATCGAATTTCAATTTTCATCAATTATCAATCGATAATTGACAACCATAATAGAGTGTTAATCATAGAAACTTGTGTTACTAACAAACAACTGACACAATCGCAATTTTCATAAGTTATAAAAATAAAAATTTTCTTTGGTAAATCAACATAGCCTTGGCTCTCTGGAAGTGTTGTATGGGAAATCCACCGCATTTTTGTAACCCAATTTAACTTGTCTTAGCGGCAACTTTTAAAGACAAAAAATAAATTATAGCAGAGGGATTATCAGTACCTTTCAAACAAAATATAAATTATGAACATATATTGTAGTTTAGTCACACAAAAAGATACTGGCAGAATTAAGGTTCATTCATGAGAGATTCTCGAACGTTAAATTAGAGTTTTTAGAGTAAACTTTTTACCCAATCGTTTATAAAATGTAAAGAAAACAAAATGAGACCAAGTTAGTTCTTGCACCTTTATAAAGTAAGATAAGAGCGAATCAAGTGATATTCAAATTATCGAGCATTCTCTTTTCTCACTGTTAAGTTATTGAATAATCCCTATTGCAGAACTCGGCGAATGAGCTAAAGTGACAGTTTCAATTAATTTTCAAACTTTTGCACGAATGTCGGTAACAATCCCTGCACGACCCACATTTTGTAGAACTTATATGGTATTACTGAATTCGCAATCCATACAATTTCTATTATTTTACATTCGCAACAATTTCGAGACGAATCTGAAGTAAATTTGTGATTAAACAAAAAAAAAAACGAAAAATAGCAATGGAAAGCACAAAAATGTAAGTCAAAAGCTTAGCATGCTGAATGTTAAAGTGTTTGTTTAACAAATTTTAATAGAAAACGGACAATTGACAACGCAACCGGAGAGCCAGAAATCTGAAAAAAGAGATCACACGGTCGCTCCCCCATCCAAGTACTAACCACTCAAAACGATGCTTGATTTCGTTGATCGATAGCGATACTATTATCAAAGCCTAGGCCGGTTGACTAAATGCCTGTAACTGACAGCGTCGATAGGAAAGTTCATAAATGGAATCGACAATGTAGTTCATCAGTTTTACAGTGGAGGCGAAAGGTCAACGGATCGAGACAACTCACCGGGAGTAAAATTCTGCGAATTCTGTAATCGACATGAATAGATTTTATGTCAAGACATGGCTAGTTAAACTTGACATAGAAAAGATTCTGGAAGTAATCAAACTAACAAATTTTAACAAGAAATCATTGAATAAAAAATCTTTATAATTTTCTCATAAACTTATCTCTGAAAATAGCCAAAATGGAGAAAATAACAGTTTTTTTTTAATTGAGCTTCATTTAAACAAATTCCGTTCTAAGTAGTATTTACAAATGAACATCAATATTTTCATCAGAAAACGGCTTAAGAAATTTTTTTATTTCTTAACAAATAAACATTTAAGTGGGATAAAATAAATATAGATTTAAATTTAAAAATAATTATTTTCGATAACTACGAGTAATTTTGTATGCAAATTAATTTTTCTTATACAATTCTCTTTATGTTAGGTACTTATATAAAATGAAACTGTTATCAAGCATTTTATTTATAAAATATTGATTATTCTATCATTTAGAACTCAGTTTTTTAATTTAAAAATTGAAATCTATTTTATTGTAAGGCTTTTCTCAATATAACAGCAAATTAGAAGATCGCTATTTGATAAATTGACCACTGACAGAGGAACACCGAGTTTAATTAAGAAAAAACGAACGGCGAGAAATTGGCTGATTCAGTGGTGTCCGGAACACTCTTAGAGCTCCTCTAAACGACTTAAGATTTAAATTTAATAACATACAAATTTCAAACACATTCGATTTTTCTTCGTTATATTTCACTTGTGAGACTTTCTGTGATGTGGCAACCATATTTTTGAGCCGACATCGTCATCTTTTGTGATCTTTCCTACGAGAGGTGCCGGATCCCTCGAGTGTACTGCTGCTGCTTCTTAAATTAATTGAATGTATCTTACAAGTTTTTTTTTTTATACATGTACATACTTCATAAGTCCATACAAATGTGTGTATGTATTTTTTTATAGAGTACCTACCTATCTTTAAAGCTATAGCAAAATGGTATATCATATGTGTGAATATGTGAGTACTTACATTTTTCTTTTTTTTTTTAGTTTAAGACCAGTAGATAAGAGGACCACAGTTCTGCCTTAGACAAACATACATATTCGAGACTATCTTCTTTGAAAGTTTATTTTATTTAGATATTTTTTTGTTCGGAAATCCAACTTCAGTTAGTTCTTTTTTTTTTCTTTATTCTTTTATCTGTCGGCAGATAAAGTTAGGGAGTTTCCCTCTTTATGTTTGATTGCACTTGATTTTGGACTATGTGAACTTGTGTGGAGATGGATACGATAAAGGCAACATTTGATGGCTAGACTCAAATACACTGTGATGTGTCGTATCATATACCTATAGATACAAGCAGATGTATCTATGTATAAGGGGTTGATGGTGGGTCTTATCTTATTTGAATTTTTTTGTTTGTTGTTTATTTGCAAAATTGTTCTCGTGAATAAAAAAATGTTATCTATGGTCTTAAGACTGTTGCTGGGTGTTCTTTTTTCTAGATACTCTTTGTCAAATGTATTAAACTTCGAAGATACTTTTTTTGCATTTTGCACTTTGAACACTTTTATTCTCACCTTTGGAAGCTAAGTAATATAATTGTTTTTAGTTTATTTTTTTTTTAACTGCGCAGTTTATAGACGAAGAACGAAGATTTAGGTACTACGTCATTTCTTTTCTTGTTCACACTTAAATGCTAAAATTAATTAAAAGAAAAAACACACTATTCAAAAGCCATTACTTCACTATTTTGAAGGCTATAAGTGTTGACTTCGAATGTGTACTAAGTCATGGTGCAAAGTTCGCGACGAGAGTGAATTCGTATCTGTTTCGCGATAAAGTGTCATAGATACGTGGTCACAATATCACACTTTTTTTTTGTATTGCAGCTGATATCATATAGTTGTTGTTAACACAAACTGTGGCAGTTAAGGACTGAGTTGAGCAAATTGAAGTTAATTTACACAAACAAATCTGCGCCTCTTCAAAAACCGAATACGACCGCCACCAATTTATGAGAAAAAATAAACCACACACTTTATTGAATGTGCCACACTGAATGGAGTAGGAATAAAGTCTTTGGCTCCAGATACATTCCATACGACTAAATGTTAGTTGGCAATGCTACCTTTTACCGCTGCCAGCCGAAGCAGAGCTACACAGACATGAAGACTATCAGAAAGCTTTCTCCATTTGACAATTTTTTTCTTATTGTTGTTGTTGGTTGATGGAAAATTAAAGCTCTGGCTGGCGAGAACACTCGTTCCACTCCGCTTTCCGGCTATTGAACGAAGGTCGGTGTACGCAACTAAGCAACCGAATGACACCGAGACCGACAACACTGATTAGAGATTTTAGCAAAAGATACTTTTTTGTAGATACTTTAGAGCGCGAGGTAGAAACTATCCTCCCGTGGTCGTTGTCGGTTGGAGAATGAGCCTCACTTTGTGGCATGAAGTCCAAGCAGGCTTTTTCTATTCACGAACGGATGATGAAATGATGATTATGAGAGACAGAGAGAGAGAGCGAGAGAGAGTGAGAGGTTGCGAGAGAGCATGAAGCTTTGTATCTATATGCCCCATAATCATCATCATCGTCGCCAGCAGACTGTGGGAACCGTTTATAACTCTGATAGATTTTTTTTATTCTGATTACTTGAGTTTTTAGCTTTGAAAATAATATTTCAAGACCATGACCGTTCTGTGCGAAAGTTCCGTTTCAACTGAAATACTTGAATTCCATCCAACTTGGACTTACTCAACTCAAACTGTGCTGTGATGTTCCGATGATAATGATGGAAGTGTGACTGTGTGGTGGAACTCAGTTCTATCCAGATAGGGAATACCACCATGGCCACCACGGAATTCCATCAGAGTTTAAAGTCGGAAAACCAACACACACACTTTTGAAGCTTTGCCTTGGTTGCCTTGTTGGTGTTTGTGAAGTCTTTGGCCGGCGCACGTGAACCATGGAAGAACACCGACATCGAGCATATAAAATATATGCAAGCAGTACAGCGAGAGAAAGAAGAAAGTCCGTTGCTGCTACTTCTGCCTGTTTTAATATAACTGTGCTCAATGCACCGTTGTACACGCGCGCAAGCTTGCTTCATTTGTTTTCTGTTATGCGCCCCATTCGGGATGAGCTTTGCTTGATTGCATGCATAATAGCAGCACAGGGAACTGACAAAAAAAATCATAAAAAAAACTACGAGATACAAATAAAAATGGGATTTTGAGGGAACATATAAAAACAGTGCATTTTTTTGCAGAGGGGAAAATATAGCGCGTTTTTTTTTTATTTTTTCTTAAATTTAAGGGGACTGTCTCGGTGCGGAAAAGAGATTCCCTCCAAGAGAGGACACATTTTTTACAACGAATATCATTGTAAATGTTTGGGAATGTTTAAGAGCCCATTACTAAGACTGACTGACTGTGTGAGCTGCTTCTTTTCATAGCAGCAAGCTATGTATATGCATAGACACTGGCAAGCAAAGTAAAATCGGTGAAATGTTGGAAACGGATGATATGGCTGAAGAACGTTGAAGTGTAGGAAGCCCCAAGAGGAGAGATGACACTAACTCTTCAAATAATAGACGTGTGATTGAAGTTGATGTGGCATGGTGGTGCTTGATGAATTTTTGTCAATGAAGTTTTTTTTTTTATTATATATTTTCTTGGGTGAGGTTAGGGATTTTATGTTGGTATACTAAGGGTTTTTGTAAGGCAGAAAGAAAGATTAGTTTAGGTGGTTGTAATATGGGATAAGTAGTGATTGTTGGCTTAGGAAGTATTTAATAGAAACGTAAGCGTGTAGTTTGTAAAGTTTTTAATGGACTTTAAAGTTGTGTGTTTTTGTATATGTTCTATTAAATAAATTATAGACATATTTTAAGATCTTAACACAGAATCTTTGTAAAAATTCTACAAAATAAGGAAGCTCACTATTTTAGCTAAGATAAGTTTAACATATTATTTATATTGTTACTGATTGATAATCCTAAGTTATTTAGTAATAAAATGCACGACTGGATTGCACGAACTTGCTCTTATGTAAAATACATTTTATAAATATAAAATATGGATTTAAAGATACAAATGTTCAAATGCATGGAATTGCCGAAAAGTATGAATTTATGCAAGCAAAGTTTAAAAATCGTTTTATTATTAAGGTAATTTTTTATATAACAAATTTTTAAAATTTTTCAAGAACAAAATTTGGGATG
Organism: Chrysotoxum bicinctum; assembly: GCA_911387755.1. Taxonomy (NCBI): domain Eukaryota; kingdom Metazoa; phylum Arthropoda; class Insecta; order Diptera; family Syrphidae; genus Chrysotoxum; species Chrysotoxum bicinctum. Next base: position 79,321,053 of record OU426990.1, read on the forward strand.
CCAATTTTAAGTGCTTAGTAATAATATAGATTTTAAGAAATAATTTCAAAAAACAATCGTTCACACATTTTAAAGATATTGATTTTTCAAAAAAAAATTTCATTATTTTTTTTTAAAATCAAAAAAACTGTTTTTTAGAAAAAATTTTTAAATTACATTTTTTTAAATGCAAAGGAGCTCCTACCTAAACATTTTGGTTAAAATCGTGAGAGCCGTTGATGAGAAAGTCGAAAATCAAAGGAACGGTTCTATGACAGTTACCGTAAATAAAATTTTTCCGCAAACGACAGATTTGACAGATATCACCCATATGGCATGGCCGCCAATTAAAAATCCCATTTGTACCTTATCACGATGTGCAGTCTATCAGGGAACCATGAAAGGCACTCAAACAAGATCCAAACTAGAACCGGAATACGGATATTATCACTAACAGTCTACATCATCATACTCCAAATTGATCTAGCAAAGCCAGTATGAAGTCGCTAGCCTTAATATTAACCACAATATCACTCTTATCTGTCACAATGACATTGATGGGAATGAACGGGCGAACGAGCTGGCCAGGCAAGGATCAGCCGTTCATAACTCACTTGGAAAAATAATCAAAATTCCGCTTGGAGTTATGAACTGCAAAACTCTCTCAATTTTTCTTAGAAAATCAAACCTTAGGTGGAGGAGTTTAGCTAACTGCATTATATCTAGAAAGATTTGGCCCATCCATAATAAATCCACTTGATCTGATACGCAGACCCAGGCAAGACATAGCCAGGATCGTAGCTACATGTGGCGGACACTGGCCAATAGGAGAGCATAAAGCCCAGCTAGGCATTCCTAATACTCACTGCCATAGCTGTGAGGACCAGCGGGAAAATGTAACAGTTCTCCTTTTCTTTTGCAAAAGCCCAGTTTTGTCCAAATTTAGAACACAATTATTAGGAATCATATTTTTTGACGACATTGACGAACTTTCGGAAATGAAGATCAAATACTGGATCTCTTTTCTCAAGGCAACAAATTAGCTCCAGTACGAACTTCGGTTTCTTCTGTGCTGTGCCCTTCGTTTGACTCCAGTCAATAGTCAAGTAGACAACAAGCTGCTTAGCTTGTCACAGTGTAGATGTTGTCGAATAAGTGTGGTAGTCCGGCTAAGTGAGAGGTCCAATTTCCGGATAATTGTGTAAAAGCAAACCCAATAAGAGACATCAAAACCTGCTAGATCCATATTTTCAATCTAGATGACTCCAAAATGGCACACTTCAGCCCTAGTTGGCGAACAGGGCTTGACTGCCGGCGAACGCAATTTCGTCCTACTTACTTCATCACATAAACATAAAATATTTTTCGGACAAATAAATTGTGTCCATTTTTTATTTAAAATTATAATTTCGGGCCTGTACTGTTGTTCCATTACGTAACTCAATAATTTTTATAAATTACAAATTCTTAATATTTCTATTTCTGTTGAAATTCTCATCGAGGAACAAATTGAATTATGTCAAATATAGATTTCAATGTTTATAGACAATTTTTTTTCCGAAAGACCCAGAAAAGTTGTCAAAGAACTGAAAGTTAATTTTGCGATTTTATCGCTCGGTCAATTCTTACATCCAGTTTTGACAATCTGATTTCTATAAGAAGATATAAAATTTTTAGGTGCACCTTATGAGCTTATTTTTTTTCCCTTAATTTTAACAAAGCTATAAAGTCTAAAACAAAGCCAAGATATTGCTTCTAATAATCCTTTCCAGAATAATAAAATCTTAAGACTTAATGAAAATAACAGAACACTATTAACTTCTTTCAACAAGTGAATTAAAGTGGTTATGACCAAAACCAAAATTCGAAAACGTAAAAAACCACCCCGGCTTTTGTATTCGACTTAACAATGAATGAAGTTTGTATCTTCATATTCAAAGTTTGCTTATAGATCTACAACCAAAATTAGCTGTCATCCCTAGTCTCATAAAAATAACTGTCTTACTGCTAAAACCTAGTTTTTTTCTGCCTTGAATTACGTACTCGTAGCTTAGATTTAAGCTTAATTCGTTAAAAATGTTGTTTCTAAAAGTTGGAGTAAAATAAATCATCCGATTTTGGTTTTAAATATCTTTTTAGTAGTAGATATTTTTATTTGAACCCTTACAATTTTGTATGTTTAGTGGAAAAAATGATATCTGTCAAGTGGCTTTCCGCAAGTTACCTATGATAACTGTTCGCATTCCTGTCGAATATTCTTCTTAAGGGCTGCGATTTTCTGAGGCTTGTTGTCATTAGCCCGCTTCAAGTAGCCCCCAAGAAAGAAATCTGGTATGGCAAATCCCCAAAACGGGAGATTACGCGACCAGAAATGGCTTCCTTCGCAATATCCATTGTGCTGTGCTCGTGCTGTGTGTGCGGTTGCACCATCTTGTTGAAACCACATGTTCACCAAGCCCCACTCATCCAATTTCGGTAGAAAGAAGTCGTTTATCATGGCCTTATAGCGTTTGCCAGTAACAGTGACCGTATTACCGATGGCGCCCTCTTCTGGCTTCACACGCACATTTTCAGTGCCCCAGAAATGCCACGCTCTGCATGGTCTCCTGTAGTTCCAGTCGTTTGAGTCGATTAGCTAAAAGGAATGTTTGCCCAGTTGCGCGATACAATTAAGAAATCGACGTCGAAATTCACGCTGCGCTAACACCGCCGACCGATTGTTGGTCAAAAAATCGACACAATTACTCCACGCTCTTGCGGAGTATAACACTCCATTGCTTGTCAGTTTGTATACTGCAGCTGTTTAGTTCACAAATTTCAAATATGATTGACGTACGACTTGAAAACTTTGTCTTTATATTAAATTGACAATTATGTATCACAAATTTATAATTTATGAATTATAAAATTTGTCCCATAAGTCCCATTGAATTAGAAAATTATAAATTTGTATGAAATCTGCTTATACTCGTACATTTGTCACTTCCAAGGTTTTGATTTTGTTATTCTGTTCTAAACAGGGATTAGGCTTTAAATAAAAGCATTTCTTCACACAAATATTTTGACTGCGATTTTCTTTAAATCAAAAAGATTTACTTTGCTAGTTTTAGGGATTTCCTTTACAAATGATAGGCTACTATGGCGTATACGTAAGAAAAAAAAATTATTTGTGTAGAAAACGAAGCGAATTTGATGAGCAACGTTCAGTTATAGACGAACTATTTTTGTTGAAATATCTTGTAATTTCTCGCCAATTTCTAAGCCATTACAATGGTTTTTTGTGCCTCCTGAAAAATCGACTTTTCGGGTTAACAAACTGTTCCAACAGCGACGATATATCGTCTTTTTGAAAAAGATTTTTTGGGATCCTTGGAGTAAAGAATGTATTGCCATCTTCAAATGTTGTGGTCCACATCCCGGTGAACAGCGCTGACGACGCAGGAGCCCAGGCAAAAGAGTGTTGCTTAGATTTGCTGCAAACTAATGATGACAGCGCTATTGCAACAACTCATTTATACCGACATTCCTAATTTAGCAGAATAGGGCTTATAATAATTTATGAATCTCTGTAAAAAAAAATCTGTGCTTTCATTCAATTCTAATATTTTACGATAATCCGGTGCGATTATTTCGGTGCAACTTTTAAATTATCATAGTGCTGTTCATCAAAGGGCACGGTAGTGCCCAGCCAAGTTCTGGCACTACAACCTTTTTTACAGGAACAAACTCAGGCGATTTTTGACCCCTCCTATCTTCAGTACCACTAAAGTCCGAAACTTCAAATTCCGAATATTTGCTAAGCTAGTCAGGCACAGGCGCCTCACCAAATTTCAATTTTCTAGCATAAGCAGTTCCTGAGATATAAGGCCTCAAAAATCACAAAAACCGTAACTGACTGACTGACTGACTGACTGACTGACAGATCATCAAAATTATGGAGCACTTCCCGACATCGTAGAACCTTGTTATTTTGCACAACGGTAGGTCTTGTCATGCAACCAGAGGAAAAAATCGAAAATTTGAAATTTTCCATTCAGGGGGCGTGGGATCCGCCCACTTTCTCCGAATTGGTGTTGGTTGAATGGAGCACTTCCGACTGCTGAAAAACGATAAAATTTGGTGAACTGGTAGGGCTTATATTTCATATAAAGAACCATAAATAAACACCAAGGTTTTCCTTTCGGGGGGCGTGGTATCCGCCCACGTTCTCCAAATTGGTGTTGGTTGAATGGAGCACATCCGACTGCTGTAAAACGATGATATTTGGTAAAGTGGTAGGGCTTAAATTGCATATAAAGAAAAAAATATAAAATTTGAGGTTTTCCATTCAGGGGCGTGGTATCCGCCCACTTCCTCAGAACTGATGTAAATTATATATGGCGCTTTTCCGATTGGAGTAGAACAATGAAATTTGTGGGAAAGGTAGGGCTCAAATCGCATATAAAGGGCCAAAAATAAAAATCGAGGTATTCCATTCAGGGGCGTGGTATCCGTCCACTTTCTCCGAATTGGTGTTGGTTGAATGGAGCACATCCGACTGCTGTAAAACGATGAAATTTGGTAAAGTGGTAGGGCTTATGTTGCATACAAAGAAAAAATATTAAAGTAGCGGTTTTCCATTCAGGGGCGTGGTATCCGCCCAGTTCCTCAGAGCTGATGTAAATTATATATGGCGCACTTCCGATTGGAGTAGACCAATGAAATTTGGTAGAACGGTAGGGCGCATATAAAGGACCAAAAATAAAAATCGAGGTTTTCCATGCAAGGGCGTGGTATCCGCCCACTTACTGAGAAAATGTTTAATTTATATGGAACACTTCCGATTGCTGTAATTAAGGTAGGTTTGTTAGTGTTAGGTATCTTGCCAGGATAAGAAGAAATAATTGAAGCGCAAATCAAAACAACCATTAACAAAAAGAAAATATACCAAAAGAAATAGGAAGCTATAAACTAAGTTGATTTTAGTAGGAAGGGGCCAACCTTCTATCCTTCCGTATCTTTCGAGATTTTGATATGGCAAAATATTAAAATCTTTGCAAAAAGGAGTGAGATCAGACCAAAAAACATAAATGTTAAAAAAAGAGCCAAGTTCTTCTATACAAAAATCTTTGTGTAACAAGTCAGCCGTGAAAAGTACTGAGATCTAAAAGTACGCCAAGTTCTTATTACTTCATGAAGGTTTAACACCGAATATTTAAAGTAGAATAATATTGAAACAGCTCCAATGTAATAGAAAAATTTTATTATTTAATGACTACTGACTAAAATTTGATGGGCTTACTTGGCAAGTTTTTTCTTATGCCCAATTCAAAAGGTTTTGAAAACTTGACCAGTAAGTCCATCAAATTTTAGTCAGTAGTCATTAAATAATAAAATTTCTCTATTACATTGTAGCTGTTTCAATATTATTCTACTTTAAATATTCGGTGATAAACCTTCATGAAGTAATAAGAACTTGGCGTACTTTTAGATCTCAGTACTTTTCACGGCTGACTTGTTACACAAAGATTTTTGTATAGAAGAACTTGGCTCTTTTTTTAACATGTTTTTTGGTCTAATTAAATTTTAATTTAAAAATGCTTCGGTTAATCAATCGATTTGAAAAAATTATTCAAAACCGCCATCCAGTACTAGCTTGACTCATAAGAAGTGCATTTCAAGCCTCTTCTTAACATGGCCAGTTTATAGAACGTTTGTGCAAAATTTCATATTTTTACCATAAAATAGTAGACTTGCGTTGGTTAAAACTTTTGGAATAATCTACCTACTCAATTTACAAATATTTCAAATTTAAATGAATTCATATCTTCTTTCAAAGAAGATCTCCAGAACCCAGACGTAACTTTGCATCTCCACTCTATTTTCATTTCTTAATAAGTTCATTAAAAGACCTAATATTGTAAACCTTGTATATATTATTAAATGCGACTTATAGGTACTATAAAGTAAGTTATGCATTCGTAAAAAAAGCGAACTCGAGATTTTGATCAAAGTTGACATTACGAAGTGGGTCTCGCAATTCTGTCTGTCTGTCGAACAACCAAAACGGTTTCCTTTAAACTTGGTAGATATCATTTATAATTTTTTCCCCAACACGATTTTTTAAGGCCAAAAATAACGGTACCTGTCATACGATTTTTTTTTCGAAATTCGATAATTTTTTTTTCCTCAAAAACTGTCCTACAGAATTTAAAACAAGGAATTCATAAAATTTCATTTAGTTAAAGCTAGGTAATGGTTGAAAAAAATTTTCCAAAAAATGTTTTTTTTTTTTGGTAGCGCCCCTGGAACCATTTTTTTTGTTTTTGATTTTCTCGAAAACGGTACAACCGATTTCAATCATTTTTACTTGCGACATAGGTACTATAGGACAAGTTATGCATTTGCAAAAAAATCGAACTCGAGATTTTGATTAAAGTTGACATTACAAAGACGAAAAAAGTGGGTCTGGCAATTCCGTCTGTCTCTCTGTATTACTGTATGTCTGTATGTATGTTATGTATCTCGAACTACAGCCTAAACTACTGGAGGTATTTTCTTCAAACTCGTTACTTAAGGGTCTTCGGTGATTCCTTAGAGGAAAAATTGAAAGTTTTTTTTAGCTCTAAAACAAACGGTCCCCCCCATACACCCATAACGCATAATCTTATTTATCTCGAAAACGGCTCTAAAGATTTTGTGTGATATTATGGACATGGACTATATTTTGGTCAAACAAAAATTTGGGGGGAAATGTTATTAGGGGTACCTGTCATAGAAGCGTTTTTTTTTTATTTTCGAATTTCTCACCAACGAACGGCTCTAACGATTTTAACCAAACTTTTCATGCAGAAGCTCCTATGCATTTGAAAAAATATAATCTAAAATTTGTTAAGAAAAAATAGTTTTTGGATTTTTAAAAAAATAATACAATTTTTTTTTGAAAATTCAATATCTTGAAAACCGATACACGATTAAATTTTTAAATTACGTTTTAAAATGTACTTTATTAAATACTAACAATTTGCATATGATTATTTTTTATAAAAATTTTAAGGAAAATTTAGTACACAAAAAACCTGTTTCAGTGTGTCTGTATGTCTGTACCTCTCACTACAGCCTAAACCACTGGACCTATTTCTTTCAATCTGGGTAGTTAAGGGTTTTCGGTGATTCCCTAGAGGAGAAATTGATTTTTTTTCTTAGCTCCAAAACTAACGGTACCCTACATACACCCGTAATGCAAAATCTTATTTATCTCGATAACGGGTCTAACGATTTTGATAAAATATGGACTACATTTTAGTCAAACAAAATTGTGGGGCAAAATGTTACTAACGGTACCTGTCATAAAAATGTTTTTTTTTTGATTTTCGACCTTCTCATTAACTGCTCTAACCAAAAATTTTCAGAAGGAGTCCCCTTAAGTTTAAAATAATATTGTATATAAAAATATTCGAAAAAATATTTGTTGGTTTTTTTTTTTGAAAAATCAATATCTTCAAAACCTATGAACGATTATTTTTTTTGAAATTATTTCTTAAAATCAATATTTTTAAATACTTAAAATTCGTGTCCCACATTTTTTTCTTGAAAAATTTTAAAGAAATTTCTTATATAAAAAATGTATTTAATAATAACACGATTTTTTTAAAGTTTGTTTACATAAATTCATACTTTTCTAGAACATTATATACATAAAATACTTTTAACATTATTATTTCATTAAATTCATGTTTTATATTTATAAAATGTATCTTAAATTCCAAAGTACTTTTACATGAGAGCAAGTTCGTGCGATCCAGTCGTTCATTTTATTTTTTATGATACAGCTTCATCAAAGTTTGAATTTTGCTGCGTATTCAAATTTTCAAATTTTTTTGTTTTAGATTTTTTTTGGAAACTCAATATTTAGAAAGCCCTATGCTCGATTTTTTTAAAGTTGATAAATAAAAGTTTTTTTTTCTATAATCTACAAGATTTTAGAAAAAAATGATTTTCGAAAATCGTATTTTTCTCGAAAACGGTTCCGATAATTTTAATACAATTTTTTTTCTTTCGGTTAATTCTTACGATCTATAAAATTTATCAAAATAAATTTTGAAATTAATATATTGCTGGTTTTACCTACCATAGAACCATTTTTTCGAATTTTGAATTCCTCATTATCGAAGAAACGAAATAATTTTCATGAAATTTTTACAGTGAAGCTTCTTAAAAGTTTAAAAAACATTGCAAGACTTTAAAAAAAAATATTGTTTGAATTTTTGACAAAAAAGAATCGATTTATTTTGGAAAATTCAATATTTCAAAAACGTCTTAATATTTTTTTTTGGAAACTTATTTTTTTATTCGCATAGTAATAAAAACTTTGAGTTGGCGTACCAAAATTATTTCCTAAAAATGTTTTAAAAATTTTGTGTATAAAAGCTTATTTTCTTAAGAAACCACTACAGACTTATACTTTTTGTTTTTGAAAATGAAAATGTTCAAAGTTCTTTTTTAATTGGTTTCCAATAAGAAATTTCCATCATTTGCGGCAATGAAGGTCTATAAAGCTTTTATGTATTTATGATATAAATTGACAAAAATATACATATACCTACATTTTCGATTGACATTTCATCTGTCAAAGGTTAAAGTGTTAAAGTTATAGTCTCTTGATAATTTTTTAATTTTAATTAAATTAAAGTCACTTTAATTGTTTAAAAGTTGTTTTTCAACATTTTTTGAATTTTGTTTTAAATCGGCGTTTTTAAATTTCATCAGTTTAATAAAGGTACGAAGTTTTTCTTTAATTAATTTCAACTTCGAGCAAAGCCAGTTGCGCCTATACGGGATTTTCCCTATGAACAATAATTCAAACAAAAGAAGTCTTCACGAAATCTCTCCCGAACCAAACTCTGACTACAAAAAGTATTTTATACACAAAAAAGATATGGCAACGGAAGTAGGAAAGATGTCTATTGTAGATTTGAAAAATGTACTGGAAACTACTTTGGATGTACAACTCACTGAAAAACTAAAGAATTTTGCAACAAAGGATGATTTTACAAGACTCTACGATGAAGTTACCACTTTAAGAGCCGCGAACACTCTTCTTAACCTCAAACTAAGCGATATGTATCAAAGATGCGAGCTGCTAGAAAACCAGCTGGAAATAATTTCACGAAAGGCTAACGAGTCATCCGTTGTTGTTCACCTTCCCTTAAATGAAGAAACCGATGCAACTCAAGTCGCATTACAGACTTGCAAAGGGCTTCTCAAGATAAACGAAGATGAAAATATGACCATCAAAAGTTCCCGGGTAATTCGCAACAACAATGCTCAGCGCGGCACTGTCATCTTTGAACTTCTTTCCTCAGAGATGGTCGACAAGATTATTGCCGCGGCGCACCAGCTTAAAGGCTCGGGGATAAGTGTATTCCGCGAACAATCTCTTATGTACCGAAAGAGAAGACAAACACTGGTTGAAATAAGATCCAAGTTGCTCGAAATAAATTCAAACGTAAAAATAATTGTAAAAGGCGATAAAATACTAATTAATGGTCACTCGTTTGTTTACAAATATTCACGAGGTTTGGCTATCAAAACGAAAACAGAATTGTCATTTCTCAACCAAACGTTCGGTGACAGATTTTCCGAATTCTTCGATGACAGCGATCTTTCATCTCCATCGCCATCTTCTTCTTCTTCTGCTGCTGCCAACTTTCATCCGAGACGCGCGCCACCTATACGTCAACCTCAAAATCAACATCGACCACCTTTAAGGGTGGAGTCACAATAGGATGAATCTGTCGTCTGCCATAATTTAAATAACTTTAATATTAATAACTTTAAAAATTTATCTATCTTATCTTATAATATTACTGGTCTCAAAAGCAAATTATTATTACCTGATTTTTTTAGTTTCATTCAAAATTATGATATTATCATTTTATTGGAAACTTTTGTAGAAGAAAAAAATGAAAACAATTATTTGAAATATTTTAAGGATTTCAATATTTTATGGTCACCCGCAATAAGATCAAATGTTCATGGCAGGGCTAGTGGGGGGATTTTATGTGGTGTAAAAAAAACTTTAAACTCCAACTTCGCTAAAATTTATCACTCTGAAAACAGAATTATATTCAATATTGTTATTAATAATTTAAATTACACCATTATCCCAACATACTTAAATTGCAATAACTGGCAGCATGATTTTGCTAGTCTAGTTGACTTTGTTCAAAACTCCAATTTGGATAATTTTATGATAATTGGAGACTTAAATGCTAGGATCGGGAACTATCAAAATCCTTCTGTACTCAACACATTCTCGCAAAACACTCTCAATCCAACCAGAAACTCAAAAGATGACACCTTTAACCGAAATGGAAGGCTGCTAACAGAATTCTTTGAAAACTTCGGACTATCCGTGTTAAATGGGGCTTCTAAAGATGACGCTTCGGGAGAGTTTACATTCATAAGTGGTCAAGGACAATCTGTTATTGATATTGCAGCGATATCTTTTGAATGGCTTAAACTATCGGTAGATTTTGAAGTAGGCGTGGCGAATTTCTCATCGCACCTTCCGATTGAGGTAAAGGTTCAGTGTATCGATGAAAATGTACTTAGACAATCAACTAACTTTTTAAAATTGAGGTGGAAAGAGAATTGTACCGCTCTATATAAATCATTACTAAACCGTAACATCAGCTCTATTCCATCGCTTCAATCCAACAGTCTAGAAAATTATGATGAACATATTGCAAGAGTTATCAAGGCCTCAGCACCATTTGCCCACAGTACCAACAGCCGAAGTCACGCTTGTACACCAAAAAACAAGTGGTTTGATAATGATTGTGTGAGACTCCGTAAACTTTCATTTGTCTATCTTAAGCTGTTCAGATCCACAAATGCTTCAATTTTTAAAAACATTTACCTTCATATTAACAAGGATTTCAAAAGACTTTGTGCCAAAAAGAAAGTTCACTACATTAACAATATTGCAAAAGAACTAGCAAACTGTAAGAACTCAAAGACTTTCTGGACCAATGTTCGTGAGCTGGGTGGGCGTGGTAGAAGCCTGGTGTCTACCCTCGAAGTTGAGACACTAGCAGCTCATTTTAAAACTCTTTTGTCGGCTGATGAGAATCACCAGGTTTTCTATTACGCGCAACCCAATGTCACTTTCTGCGAACTGGATAACCCAATTACTCTCTCTGAGCTCGAATCAACTCTGAGTAAAATGAAAAATAATAAGGCACCCGGCATAGATGGTATTCCGATGGAGTTCTACAAGAATAGTACGGAACCGTTTAAAAATCTTCTACTGGCATATTTCAACAAACTTTATGAAGACTCACTAGTTCCAAGTAACTTCAACAAAGCAGTTATATTCGCGATCTTTAAAAAAGGAGATTCTAACCTGCCGGAGAACTACAGAGGAATTTCGATTCTCAACTCGCTAAGAAAGATCCTTACTTCAATTCTTTATGATAGGTTGACGGAATGGATTGAGAACAACAACCGACTCAGCATGTTCCAAGCAGGGTTTCGATCAGGATTCTCAACGCAAGACCATATATTCGCTCTGACGACTATTGCCAGGAGATCAATCGAGCAGAAAAAGAAATTATATGCTTGTTTTGTGGATTTCAAAGCAGCCTTTGACAATGTAAATAGAAATGCCTTGATGTACAAATTGTCTTCGTTAGGAGTTTCCCGAAAATTCTTAATGTTTTATTTCAAATTTCTTGCCTCATCTACTGCATCAGTGTGGGACGGAGCTAACTTCTCCGAATGGTTTGAAACCACAACAAGCGTCCCCCAAGGATGTATATTAAGCCCGATATTATTCGCCCTGTTTATTGATGACGTGTGTGATGTACTTCCGGGAGGAATACTCTTTGCCGGTATACAAGTCAAGGTTTTGCTCTACGCCGATGATTTGGTTTTATTGGCAGACAATCCATCTACCCTTCAGCTGCAAATCAACAAACTCAATTCCTTTTGTGAATTCTGGGGTCTATGTGTGAATTCTAACAAGACAAAAATAATGATATTTGAACCGCGTCAGAGAAGAAGGCTCCCAGAGGAAAACTGGTCCCTAAACAACGCGCCTATCGAGGTCGTTCATTATTTCAAATATCTTGGAGTTTTGCTCTCGTACAATCTGAATTTTTCGAAACACGTGAAAGAGAAAAGCAACGAAGCCAAACTAGCTTTAAACGTAATGTGGCCTAAGTTCTACTCTAACCAAAAAATCGATCATACATCCAAATATCGTGTTTTTCAAGCAACAGTGAACTGCTGCATGTGCTACGGTACCCAAATTTTTGGATATTTACAACTGGAGGAGTTTGAAGCCGTGCAAAGATATTTCTTCAAACGCTTGTTCAGATTGCCTTCTTCAACGCCCAATTATGCTATATATGTGGAGTCTGGTCTAACGCCTCTTTACATTATAAACCTAAAAACCAATTCAGACTACATATTGAAAGTTATGAAGAGGGATGAAAGAAGCCTTCACAAATCCATTATGGCAAGGGTCATGCAAACAAATGCCTCCCCGTTTAAGGAATGGAACCAGCTAGCTTCTTCAAATGGCAGTAATTTATCTTTTAGGGAGTCCAATTTGAATGAATGGCACAATATCTTCAATGATGTCATCGCCAAAATTGATGAAAATATTTTCAGACAACATATTTCAAGAGCCTCAACAACTGTGTCAAGAAATGTATACAGGTACCTCAACCACCAAATAACATCGCAGGCTAACTATTTCAGCAACGAGTTTTCTTCTGAAGCTATAAGTTACATATTTAGAGCCCGAGTCGAAATCTTGAATCTTAACGCTATGCCGCATCGAACTGATCTCACACAAATCTGTAGGCTATGTAATAGAGGAGAACCAGAAGACATCACCCACTTCTTTGCAACGTGTCCTTTACTTCAAGAGATTCGACGACTGCATTTTGAAATGAGTTATCTTCCCCCTACTCGGCTCTATGAAATCCTTAATGGAGATCTTGGATGGTCAACGGTTTATAGATACTGCAAACATGCTCTTAATTATCGCAATAGTTTTCTATAGCTCTACAACCAGTTATTGCAATTTGAAGTTTCAAACAATGTTTCTAAATACTTACTAATTTTTTATGTTTCAAATCATTATAAAATTGATAAATTATTATTTTGTGTTTCAAATCATTTCAAAATTGATATAATTTTTTGTTTCAAATCATTGATACATCTATTTTTGTGTTTTTGAATCATCTCAAATTGTTGAAAACGCTATTGATGCTTTAATAAATTATTAAATTAAACTTTCTATAGTTAATTAACTTATGTTATGTTTATTATTTGAATTTAACTTCTTTATATATAAACTGTATTTTGTTATGAAATGTCGTTCAGGCAGACGGCAGAATAGCCATGTCCTTATTCTTAAAGAAAAAATATTGTAAATAATTTATATTTTTTAAATAAAGAAATTATCTATCTATCTATCTATCTATCTACCTACATTTTCTAAGAAGTTCTTTTTTTCACAAGAACCACTCAGAAATCAATAGGCGAATGCTATTAGTCAAAAACAAAATCAGTAGATGCCACAACAAAACGTTCGGTGACAGATTTTCCGAATTCTTCGATGACAGCGATCTTTCATCTCCATCGCCATCTTCTTCTTCTTCTGCTGCTGCCAACTTTCATCCGAGACGCGCGCCACCTATACGTCAACCTCAAAATCAACATCGACCACCTTTAAGGGTGGAGTCACAATAGGATGAATCTGTCGTCTGCCATAATTTAAATAACTTTAATATTAATAACTTTAAAAATTTATCTATCTTATCTTATAATATTACTGGTCTCAAAAGCAAATTATTATTACCTGATTTTTTTAGTTTCATTCAAAATTATGATATTATCATTTTATTGGAAACTTTTGTAGAAGAAAAAAATGAAAACAATTATTTGAAATATTTTAAGGATTTCAATATTTTATGGTCACCCGCAATAAGATCAAATGTTCATGGCAGGGCTAGTGGGGGGATTTTATGTGGTGTAAAAAAAACTTTAAACTCCAACTTCGCTAAAATTTATCACTCTGAAAACAGAATTATATTCAATATTGTTATTAATAATTTAAATTACACCATTATCCCAACATACTTAAATTGCAATAACTGGCAGCATGATTTTGCTAGTCTAGTTGACTTTGTTCAAAACTCCAATTTGGATAATTTTATGATAATTGGAGACTTAAATGCTAGGATCGGGAACTATCAAAATCCTTCTGTACTCAACACATTCTCGCAAAACACTCTCAATCCAACCAGAAACTCAAAAGATGACACCTTTAACCGAAATGGAAGGCTGCTAACAGAATTCTTTGAAAACTTCGGACTATCCGTGTTAAATGGGGCTTCTAAAGATGACGCTTCGGGAGAGTTTACATTCATAAGTGGTCAAGGACAATCTGTTATTGATATTGCAGCGATATCTTTTGAATGGCTTAAACTATCGGTAGATTTTGAAGTAGGCGTGGCGAATTTCTCATCGCACCTTCCGATTGAGGTAAAGGTTCAGTGTATCGATGAAAATGTACTTAGACAATCAACTAACTTTTTAAAATTGAGGTGGAAAGAGAATTGTACCGCTCTATATAAATCATTACTAAACCGTAACATCAGCTCTATTCCATCGCTTCAATCCAACAGTCTAGAAAATTATGATGAACATATTGCAAGAGTTATCAAGGCCTCAGCACCATTTGCCCACAGTACCAACAGCCGAAGTCACGCTTGTACACCAAAAAACAAGTGGTTTGATAATGATTGTGTGAGACTCCGTAAACTTTCATTTGTCTATCTTAAGCTGTTCAGATCCACAAATGCTTCAATTTTTAAAAACATTTACCTTCATATTAACAAGGATTTCAAAAGACTTTGTGCCAAAAAGAAAGTTCACTACATTAACAATATTGCAAAAGAACTAGCAAACTGTAAGAACTCAAAGACTTTCTGGACCAATGTTCGTGAGCTGGGTGGGCGTGGTAGAAGCCTGGTGTCTACCCTCGAAGTTGAGACACTAGCAGCTCATTTTAAAACTCTTTTGTCGGCTGATGAGAATCACCAGGTTTTCTATTACGCGCAACCCAATGTCACTTTCTGCGAACTGGATAACCCAATTACTCTCTCTGAGCTCGAATCAACTCTGAGTAAAATGAAAAATAATAAGGCACCCGGCATAGATGGTATTCCGATGGAGTTCTACAAGAATAGTACGGAACCGTTTAAAAATCTTCTACTGGCATATTTCAACAAACTTTATGAAGACTCACTAGTTCCAAGTAACTTCAACAAAGCAGTTATATTCGCGATCTTTAAAAAAGGAGATTCTAACCTGCCGGAGAACTACAGAGGAATTTCGATTCTCAACTCGCTAAGAAAGATCCTTACTTCAATTCTTTATGATAGGTTGACGGAATGGATTGAGAACAACAACCGACTCAGCATGTTCCAAGCAGGGTTTCGATCAGGATTCTCAACGCAAGACCATATATTCGCTCTGACGACTATTGCCAGGAGATCAATCGAGCAGAAAAAGAAATTATATGCTTGTTTTGTGGATTTCAAAGCAGCCTTTGACAATGTAAATAGAAATGCCTTGATGTACAAATTGTCTTCGTTAGGAGTTTCCCGAAAATTCTTAATGTTTTATTTCAAATTTCTTGCCTCATCTACTGCATCAGTGTGGGACGGAGCTAACTTCTCCGAATGGTTTGAAACCACAACAAGCGTCCCCCAAGGATGTATATTAAGCCCGATATTATTCGCCCTGTTTATTGATGACGTGTGTGATGTACTTCCGGGAGGAATACTCTTTGCCGGTATACAAGTCAAGGTTTTGCTCTACGCCGATGATTTGGTTTTATTGGCAGACAATCCATCTACCCTTCAGCTGCAAATCAACAAACTCAATTCCTTTTGTGAATTCTGGGGTCTATGTGTGAATTCTAACAAGACAAAAATAATGATATTTGAACCGCGTCAGAGAAGAAGGCTCCCAGAGGAAAACTGGTCCCTAAACAACGCGCCTATCGAGGTCGTTCATTATTTCAAATATCTTGGAGTTTTGCTCTCGTACAATCTGAATTTTTCGAAACACGTGAAAGAGAAAAGCAACGAAGCCAAACTAGCTTTAAACGTAATGTGGCCTAAGTTCTACTCTAACCAAAAAATCGATCATACATCCAAATATCGTGTTTTTCAAGCAACAGTGAACTGCTGCATGTGCTACGGTACCCAAATTTTTGGATATTTACAACTGGAGGAGTTTGAAGCCGTGCAAAGATATTTCTTCAAACGCTTGTTCAGATTGCCTTCTTCAACGCCCAATTATGCTATATATGTGGAGTCTGGTCTAACGCCTCTTTACATTATAAACCTAAAAACCAATTCAGACTACATATTGAAAGTTATGAAGAGGGATGAAAGAAGCCTTCACAAATCCATTATGGCAAGGGTCATGCAAACAAATGCCTCCCCGTTTAAGGAATGGAACCAGCTAGCTTCTTCAAATGGCAGTAATTTATCTTTTAGGGAGTCCAATTTGAATGAATGGCACAATATCTTCAATGATGTCATCGCCAAAATTGATGAAAATATTTTCAGACAACATATTTCAAGAGCCTCAACAACTGTGTCAAGAAATGTATACAGGTACCTCAACCACCAAATAACATCGCAGGCTAACTATTTCAGCAACGAGTTTTCTTCTGAAGCTATAAGTTACATATTTAGAGCCCGAGTCGAAATCTTGAATCTTAACGCTATGCCGCATCGAACTGATCTCACACAAATCTGTAGGCTATGTAATAGAGGAGAACCAGAAGACATCACCCACTTCTTTGCAACGTGTCCTTTACTTCAAGAGATTCGACGACTGCATTTTGAAATGAGTTATCTTCCCCCTACTCGGCTCTATGAAATCCTTAATGGAGATCTTGGATGGTCAACGGTTTATAGATACTGCAAACATGCTCTTAATTATCGCAATAGTTTTCTATAGCTCTACAACCAGTTATTGCAATTTGAAGTTTCAAACAATGTTTCTAAATACTTACTAATTTTTTATGTTTCAAATCATTATAAAATTGATAAATTATTATTTTGTGTTTCAAATCATTTCAAAATTGATATAATTTTTTGTTTCAAATCATTGATACATCTATTTTTGTGTTTTTGAATCATCTCAAATTGTTGAAAACGCTATTGATGCTTTAATAAATTATTAAATTAAACTTTCTATAGTTAATTAACTTATGTTATGTTTATTATTTGAATTTAACTTCTTTATATATAAACTGTATTTTGTTATGAAATGTCGTTCAGGCAGACGGCAGAATAGCCATGTCCTTATTCTTAAAGAAAAAATATTGTAAATAATTTATATTTTTTAAATAAAGAAATTATCTATCTATCTATCTATCTATCTACCTACATTTTCTAAGAAGTTCTTTTTTTCACAAGAACCACTCAGAAATCAATAGGCGAATGCTATTAGTCAAAAACAAAATCAGTAGATGCCACAACAAATTCCAGAAGAGCTCACAAAATCAAAGCACTCGCCCAACATTGCGTAGAAATAGAGGAGGTCCTAAGGTTTTAGTTATACAAATTTTAACGTGCCTACTTATTTCAATTGATAAGCTAGAATTTCTTAGTCGAACTATTGATTAGCTATAGTTATCAATATCAATTTTGAAGGGTCAATATTTAAAAAATACATTAATCTTAACATTATCAAAGAAAACAAAAATCCTTTCCACTGTCTTAGTCTGCTAAAAAAAAATATAAAACTCACTTTCCTCATAAGCTTGATAAGACAATTTCATTTCTCATATAACCAAAAAAAAAAAAAACGAATCAAGAATCACAGCTAAGAGATATCATTTACTTTATCCTGCAGTTACTCATCTATGCTTGTAGAAGAACCAATACACCACAACCACATACATAGGATAACAAATTGTAACACACTAAAACACCCAAAGAAAAAGAGATCCTTTTTGCCCAGACACATTTTGGATTTCAGTCTCCCCGTCCCCATCCCCTTTGATAGAAAAAAAAGAAAAAAAAATACAACAACATAATACCAAAGCACACATCATAGTAGTAAGTGCTTTTGTATTTGGCATGCATCATAGTAGCATTTATTGCTTTTCCCCGTTTTTTGTTGTTGTTGTTGTATCTTCCTTCTCTCAAACCTGGAGTCGTCGTTGTCCTTCACCAATGCAGCAGCAACAACAACAGCAGCAGCAGCATAAAACAGAGCAGAAGGGGGATGCAAGTACTGCGCTTTTATGCGTGACCCCAGCGCACTACATCCACTAGCGGGAACAATAGGCATCACGGAAAGCTTCAATTTAGCCGGTCTTTCGAACACTTCACGTTCCTTCTGGTGATTCCTCTATCCCCAGTCCTAGAAACACAGGCTCCCAATACAAAACAAAACAAAAGCAGGAAAAATATAAAAAAAAGGCGAAGCGAACGAGAGAGAGTGAGAATGAGAAAGAGAAAACGATATAAAAGAACGGAACGGAAAAGCTCTTTTAGCATAATTTTTGTGCATAAAAATGTCGAAAGGGGGTAAAGAGGAGACGTCGGTTGCCTGACATCCCTTTGCTGCCTGCATACCTAGGAGTGCGCGCGTTTTTCGTCACTTTGTGTCTCGTGTTGCCTTGCCCAAGTCTTGTTGTTGGCAACACCAACGTTTTTGGTTGACAGCAGCTTTTTTGCTGCTGCTGCCAACAACCGAACCGATGCGATGCAAACGAGCCGGAGAACAGAAACTACTCTGCGGATCGGTCCTGAATCCTGATGGCCGGGGAGGCACGTCCATCTCCCAGTTTGGCTTTTCATCTTTTATCAGGATTATTAAAATTTTTTCCAACCCTTATTCTGTTGCAGGTTTTTTGTTTTTATGTGGCGCTACTTTTCTTTGTGCTTGCGGTGAAAAAATCTGGGGGGTGTAGGGGACTGGAAAGACGAACAGACGGGAGCGGGGGTCTTAAAAGTACAAGACCATGCTGCGGAAAACGTTTTTCGGAATGTGGTAGGTTCATTATAGATATGCAAAGGGTCGGCCACTAAAGCGCGCGAACGAAGGGCGTCCAAGATTGGGGGCACTTGCACCCCCATGTGGCGGGAGCAGCATCAGCAGTGGCAATGGGTAGGCAAAAGCTTTTGTTAGTTTTAAGAAAATATTTAATTAGCGAAGATTCTATTTGGAAAGAGGGCTGGCGGAGGTAAAGAGTATATTGCTGCTGTTGAAACTTCGGGGCTAGGAAGTTGTCATTGGTACTCCAGATAAATTGATGAGCGCATTGGATTTTGCGAAAGAATCTCTTTTTTTTTGTTTCTGTGTCTTTGCTTTGGGAGGACTTTTGGTGGTTTTGCTCTTAGTGATTCCTTAAGTTGCTAATTGGTCGTGGCGTGGCATAGCGCGGCAATTGCGGAAATTCATGGCAACCGCACTCTGGAAAACAATAGGGACGATGACGACGATGGAAATGGGGATGGCGACGACTATGGAGACGAGAGAATGAAGAACGGAAGGCGAAAAGTTTCTTCTTCCGAGGTGGATTGGTTGGTGGGATTAAATTATCACTGCAAGGATAAAATGCCATCGTTTAGCAATTGAAAAAAGGATCTGCTCCCATTCCATCACACTTATGATGGTGTATCTTTAGATATTTAAGACACGTTCACGGTCTGCAAAATAAATATTCGTTTCGTCTTAACGACAAAAAAATCCACGGCAACCATAGGATATAGTGATGGTCCTGTACTATGGTTGTTTCTCTTTTTTTTTTATTTTGGTCCTTTTTTTGTTGATTTTTGGACACAATTTTTTAGTTCATTTTGGGAATCATACAGAGGAAGAGGCATTTTAAATGTGATGTTCCTCAGTGTATCGCTTGTATTTTATGGAGCTTCTATTCTTCTGTTTAAGTCTTGGAATGGTCCTTCTCCATCTGAACGCTATTGTGCACGCTATATTCGAGACTTTATGGACATAAGAGTACGTGTTCATTTTACTTAGGTGGATCGTGGCACTTTTGAGAAGTGAAGAAGAATATTTGTTCAATTTGAACGAAAAAAATAAACACAATGTGTGGTAGGTTTTTTTTTTCTTAGGGTTTGTTCTCACTAAATGTCTGTCTGTCTGTTATTAGGGCAATTTATTCACAGGGGGCCTTGGTCAACTCCGGATCTTCTTGACTATCCTTAGGGATGACAATTAGAAAACGGTCATTGTGAAACTTTTGAGAGTTAAAGTGAGTTGTTACGAAGGGAATTGGAGAGTTCATGTGTGTGCTCTGAATGGAAAATGGGAATGAAATTTGATGGGTTTAAAGTGAAAATGTCTAAGAGTTTCAGTGTGAAATATTCCAGTAATTTGTGTGGTTGAAATATTTCAGGTTACTTTTTTAAAATGTTATTATTAACTGGATTTTGACTCTGTTTGTTCGATGCGAATTTCGCAAATGATTCTTGACCAACTTATAGAGATTTGAAATTTGAAACATAGCATTGAAATGGATTAGAGCAGTTTTGTTGAAAGTTTAAAGCTTCAAGACTCAAGCTCCTCCATTAATAAATAATTATAAAAATGATTATCGAACAGGAATAATTAATGTGAAATTTTGCAACATTTCTCCGCCATGATATTTTGAAGATGTTTAAAATTTTAAAATGAAGGTATTCCATCAATTCTCAGCCACTGTCACCTAAAATTAAAAAAAAAAAACGTATTTTTGGGGCACTGATTCTTGCGAAAAAG
The DNA here is from genome assembly GCA_911387755.1 of Chrysotoxum bicinctum. NCBI lineage: Eukaryota > Metazoa > Arthropoda > Insecta > Diptera > Syrphidae > Chrysotoxum > Chrysotoxum bicinctum. Next base: position 79,341,849 of record OU426990.1, read on the forward strand.
TGACAAATCCTCCAAAAGTATTTTTTGATTCAAAAACTGCAAATTATCTCAATAGCTTGGACTCGGCAAAGAGAGTATTGAAGTTTCCCTCCATCACGGTCGATTACATGCACATAAGAATGATTGGGAGTGTTTTAAGTCACAAGACCCTGTTTTTCTAATACCTGTTGTATCTCAAATCTATATGGGTTTACTTGTTGAGGTACTAAATTGCCAGTGTTATGCATGCGTATAAATAATCGAACTCGGGATTTTGATCAAATTTTATATAACGTTGCTAGGTATTGATATTCTGTCTGTCTGTCTGTCTATCGATCTTTTCGATTTCAGTCTAAACGGCTCGGCAAATATTCCTTTAACTTGGAATGTAAGGTTTTAAATATTATTTTTATTATTACCTGGTGTACACCTTTTTTCGAAATTTAAAAACATTATATTTTTTCAAAAACTGTTTCAAGAATTTTATTCATACACTTTATTTTTGGAAAAGTTGGCTTTTGGTTGAAACAAAATTTACAAAAAAAAAACATTCAGTTTGTTGTATACATTCAAGACCAATGTTTATCGACACCTCTTTTCTCTCCGCTCTAGTTTCCCCATCGCTCGGGCCGTGTTTAATATTTTAAGGGTTCCTCAATAAACTCTTGAGCGTGTGTGAATTATAAAAAAAAAATTAAATGCAGTTCGAAAAGATAATATTTCTTCTAAAAACAGAGAGAGAAAATTTTTACAATTACTGTTGGCAGAGCAATGTTCATCAAAGCAGTGGGGCAATGTAGACAAACTAAGTCTTTTCTTAAATCCCCAATTTATTATGTCAACATAGAAGAAATACACTTATCGAAGAACGATTTTATTCTAAGAATATAACAACAAATTAGTTTCCAAATTATCTTTGACGAATAAAGGGACACCTTGTATACAAATATGGCCTTAAGTTATATCGAATTTAATTTTATATAATTTTGTTTATTTTCGGTGCAATAAGTCCATTTAGGGCTAAGAAACCATTATATTTCCTGAGAATTTTTATAGATATACTAGATGACCCGGTAAACTTCGTATCACCTTCATATATTTTTGGGAAATGTGGTCAAAACTTAATACAAAATTTTTATCTACATACATTAAATACAACACAGTTATTCAATTAATCAATTTAAGACTTTCTGATGTACTATATTTTTTGTCTTATTTTGCGGTGCGTAAATATATAAGAAGATAGTTTTCCGACTCGCAAACTCGCAACTTATAATTGCCCATGCGCGAAACAGGGAAACTTCAAGTTGATTCCGTAAACTTTAAAAGACTGGCCTTGTCATCGCAAAGGCCAAACGGACGAAAAAATGGCAAATCCGTTGGAATTATCGGTATATGCGGGATGGAGACACCCTCTCGTTTGTATTTTCCCTTGATGATATTGGCCTCGATGACGTTATTCATTAGGTTTTTTCCAGCCAGTCTCGTACCATTGCACAGTCGAGGTTGATTAATGTTAGGCGGAATAATCAAAACTGATCCTACTTTTAATTGTAAATTCTGAGGTGGTAGTCCAGGCAAATTCAGAGAATTTAAAAACTCTGTGAAAAAGTTGCCTACATCATCCTGGTTTGTAACTGTGTCAACTGATTTATAAGATAACAACTCTCCGGGAAGAAAATTTTGAATTGTTACGTTGAAAACTTCGACATCTTTGCTTATGGTCGCCAATATTGCTCGTTCACTCAGTCAATTATGGTTTCTGAGCCGTTTTTCTATGTCCGTAAAAACACGCCGAATAAGCTACTTTTTTGAATCGACGAAGTGACAAAAATCCTTGAGTAGTATAATTAATCCGGTTGAGGTATCAACTGTGACTTTACCATTTTCAATATCTAAAAATTGCTTCGAAAACATAATAGCAGTTTGATCTTGTTGCAAAAATACTCGCTTGTGAGTTGTTAATAGGAGTGTACTTACATATTGCCACAAATTAGAGAATTTTAAGCATGCGCTTAGTTCGTCAGCAACAGTTGATCGGGGAATAATTGGAAGAGTCTGACGAAAATCACTTGACAACCGAATCATGGCTCCACCAAAAATGCTTTGGCTGTCACGAAGATCTTTTAACGTTCTGTCCAGTGCCTCGAATGATTTCTTGTACATCGTACATTCATTTCAAACGATCAATTTGCGTATCTGTAGAATCTTCGCCATTGCGCTATTTTTGGCGATGTTGCAAACTGGAGCTTCGTTGATTTGGATGTTTAGTGGAAATTTCAAGGTAGAATGTGTACCTTCCACCTTCTAACAATGTTGCAGCTATTCCAGATGAAGCCAATGCTAGGGCTACTTCATTTTGCGATCTGATCTTTGCCAACAGCAATGAAATTAGAAACGTTTTTCCAGTTTCCCGGGAGCATCAAAGAAGTAAATTCCACCAGATCTACTGTTCACAGCTTCAATCGAAGTATCATACGCAATTCTTTGCTGTTCATTCAATTGCGGAACGTTTGAACGAACTGTTTCCGCCAATACTTCAGTACCGTATTCTTGTTCTCTTCGCAAGTCATGGTTAAATGTATCGCGCATAGGACGATTGGGTGGTGTTATGCCCAAACACCACAATACTTTATTTACAATCAATAAAAACAAATCTTCTATCATGATCAATGTCTCATTGTAAATTTCTGCAGTAATTTGTAGTGCAAACACGTCAAATGTTTCACAGCTAGGAACATTTTGTATTGGAAAATTAAATTTTCGTTTTTAGTATTTTTCCGTTACTTATTATGTATGTTTCTCACCGCTTAAACCTTCCCTGAACTTCCACAAATATTTTAAGATTAAAATTATCAAAATCGGTCTAGCCATTCTCAAGTTTTAGTAAGTGCAGTGACATACACACTCACAGAACAATTATATATATAAAGATTGTGAATCTAAACCATTCTCAGATCCCCTTGAACACACACAAAAAATTTCATCAAAATCGGTCCAGTCGTTTAAGAGAAGTTCAGTGACATACACACTCACAGAAGAATTATATATATAAAGATATTATTGTATACAGCCAGGATCTACATTTCACTTTCACTCGAAATGAAATTTTAATCCATACAAAATAATTTGGTGTTCTACAATTCACTTTTACCGATATCGATTTCGTTTCTTTTTCGAAGTGAAATTGATGCGAGTTTCCGTGTGCCAGATTTCAATTTTCTCGATTTTTAAGTGATTTTTTTTTTTCGAAATTTTGTAAATATTTTTTTTTTCTCAAAAACTGTTCGACAGATTTGAAAAAGAGATACAAAAAAATTTAATTCAGTTAAAGCTAGGTACTGGTTGAAAAAATTTCCCGAAACATGGTTATTGAGGGTATCCCCATGGAGCCATTTTTTTTGTTTTTGATTTTCTTAAAAACGGTACGATCGATTTTGATAATTTTTTTGCTTAAGCTCCCGAAAAACTTAAATAGAATTGTGCATTCAAATTTTCAAAAAAAATTTGTTTGGATTTTTAAAAAAAAATTCATTTTTTTTTTTCAAAACTTAATTATTCGAAAACCCCATGCTAGATTTTTTTTTCAAACTTGATAAATAAAAGTTGATAAAAAATTTTTTATTTCAATTAATTTTAACGATCTTGAATTTAATAAAACAAATTTGAAATTAAGATATTACAGCTTGTGAGTCTCACATAACCGTTTTTTTTTTTTTAATTTAAATTACTTATTGTCGACATAACGGATTTTAATGAAATTTTTTGCTTGTAAAAAGTCTAAAAAAAATATTTTTTGAATTTTTGAAAAAATAAAATTATTTTTGTTTTGAAAAATTCGATAGTTCAAAAAACGGCTCAATATTTTTTGCGGAAATTTAATTTTCATTCGTACAGCAATAAGAACTTAAAGTTGGCCTACCAATTTTTTTTTTCTTAAAAATCTTTTAAAAATTATGTATATAAAAGCTTTTTTTTTTTTTTAAGAAACCACTACAACGACTTATAATTTTTGTTGTTGCATAAACTCATATTTGCATAGCATTCTGTTTTTATCTCTTACTATTTAAAGAATTTAAAAAAAATAATTTTATCGTTATGAACAGTTTTCTCTAATAACATTCGTTTTTAAAATTCCCAGTCTATTATCTACATATCAGCAAGTTCGTGCGACCCAGACGTGCATTTCATTTTTTAATCTGCATATTCTTGCTTAGTACGTTGTAATGCCATTGCAAGCAAATAAGCACTCATTACAATATTTTATAGAATTACTTGTATCAAAATTTGTTTTTTCCAACTGTCTTAAATTTCCCTTAAAGTGATTTCGAAATTTTAAAAGCGAGTGAAATGTAAAACAATCAAAACAAATTCATTAGATTTGGAAATTCGTTTTCATTCCGAGTTCATTTCATTTTTGGAACCTGGCTGTAAAATTCAAAATATTTTTAATTTAAAATGCGCTAGGTTTAAACAACGGTTTTGTAAGTTTTAATTGAATTTAACATCATACTTTCTCTACCCTTATATTAAAATCAAAAAAATTAATTTAATTAAATTAATTACAAAAAATCATCGAATTTTTTTTTTTTTTCATTTTTTTAGTATCGTGTTAATGTCATATGACTCTTTGACATTTACAAACGTCAAAAAAGGTCTGTTTGATTAGTTTTTTGCACGAACTGTCATTGTTTTAGGTGTGTTCAGAAGCAATTTACTAAGAAAATTAGTACGATACTAGTTAGAAAATGTTCAAAATTAAGAATGAGTTAGTAAAACTACTTTTAAGTTATTTATTTATTCAAATAATTTACAAATTATTTTATTAAAGGCGTCTAGGCAGCAAGACCAGAATTCACACCGCGAGCCGTTTAGAACTTAAATTTAAGATTAAATATTTAAAGTGCTTTGATTATTACAGAGATTAATTAAAAATTTTATTTAATTGCATACATTAAATAAAATTTTTAATTAATCTATATTAAAAAAAGTAAATAGGATAACAGCTAAAACTTTATTTCATTGTATTTATTATGGCATCTGTGGCATTTTTTTTAACGTTGTATTAACTTATATTCTGCTGGGTTAAGTAGGCAAGTAAAGATTGTTTTTTCCAACTCTGATTCGTAGTAATCTGATGCAATTCTCTCTTGTAAATTAACTGTTGTACAGGATACGTTACTATTGATGATTGATGCTTGTGAGTACGAAGGAATGTCTGACAATTTTTCCAAATATCTGCAAACTCTTCCATTTGCTGGTGTAGGAATACTCTTCAAGTCAATTGGTTGAAGTTTGGCGTCTCAAGAATAAGTGGATAATTTAAAGCACTTTTAGCTGCAAGCTCTGCAGCTTCATTGCCTTTGATTCCGGAGTGCCCTGGCACCAATGCTAATATAATTTGCTACGTTAATTGGCTTCTCAATAATTCCAGTGTTGATTTCTGATTTCATTTTTAGGCCTGTTAGAATTCCCAGCTTATCGGTTAGGATTAAACTCCGCCCTCTGTGAATTTGTGCAAAGGATATCGCTTTACTAATTGCTGCCAATTCAGCGATGAAGCTCCCTATACCTATCCTTCGCGAGAAGTCCTTGCAAGACTGTAGTTATTTGTGAATTTTGCTCCAACTTGGCCACTGCGTATGACGAGTTGTTATCTTTATGTGATCCATCTGTGTAAAATAATGTTATCGGCCAGGATATTATCGATCACTTCATTATGTAGTATTTGGAACACCTCATCTGAATTTTTTTCCTTTCTGCATTCAGCCATTTCTGTATGAATCTTCAATAAACCTCTTTTACAGGGGGCTTCACTCTCTGTGGATACCAGATTAAGTATTTTGGGTTATCCAGATATAGAATTTTTACGTATCGTGAAGAAATAATATCTTTGGCTGCATTGTAGAGGGGATGCCTTAAAAAATTGTTAAATAGTACCTACTTATACCCTAATAATAGGCTGTTTAAAATTTTGTGCCATTATGTTTGGGGGAGAAATTTGTTTTCGTGGTGTAAAATAACATTAAAAACTTTTATATTTGAATATTTCGACAACCTAAGCCAGTCGAGAAGTTCCAGGAGCCATTTTGAGCTCAAAATAACGGAAACCTTTGCAAAATTAAAAACTCATTTCTGCAACAATAAACATATAATGAAAACCACTGTATTAATGTCTGCAATTTTGGCAAATTTCTGAAATATTTTCATATAATTTTGCACCCAGTAAAAAAACACTCCTATTTTTTTTTTGCTGTATTCTAAAACACCATACAATTGTAATAGAATGGTGTCACTTACGATGTCATAATTCCATTTATTCGAAAGCTTTGAAATACAATTCCCCATAATTCTTTCAATTTACTTCGATTCCCCAAATGAATTATTAAAAAAAAAATGAAATAGAAATTCGAAAAATATCTACTCTTTCCAAAAACCTTAAATTGAATCATAATTTAGAAACCGAGACAGCAATTCCGGTGGGTAAATTTTGTAATATTTAAAACAAATAAATAGTCAAAAAAAACTTTAACCAAATTTTTCTCCCTGCCACACTATTGCATTTCAATTGCAATCTAAAAAAAAAACCTGCAGCTGTGCTGGGAAAATTCCACACCATCATATAAAACATGTTTAGATAAAATTTTGAAATTAGTTGGCTTTTGTAAAACACCACAACCAATATCGAGTGGTGAAAAAAAAATTTGCTTTCCAAAAAACCTCATTAGAGACTAGAAAGGTTGCATTCTGTGGCCATTTTTCCTCATGTCGATTTGGTTTTGGAAACGCGCTTCCCAATAAAGGTAGCATGTTGGGCCAACACAAAGCATCCAACACCCCTTAAAAAATATAAAAAGAGAATAGATACAGCAAAAAAAAAAGGCACCGAAAATTAGATTCGCTGACCGCCAAACAGCAGATAAAATTGATCTGCATATTCGTCCTGGCACATGCAACTGCCTCCGTTCCCTGCCCCTGTGAACTCGTTTATATGTTAAACTGGGATTACCTAGCTGCCAATTTCATTAAATGAGCTCAGTGGCTTTGAAGCAGGAGAACGCTCTGCTCGGAGTGGCGTGGTGACGCGGTGGCACGGCGGCAGGCATTTACTCACATATTCACTATATTCACACTTGCGGCAAAAACTCAAACTAAACTCGTCCTTGCAGCACCCTCCATCGCTTCGACGGAATCACCAACGGGACTTGTTAGGCCTTTAGCTGGGTGCAAATTAGAAAATTGTTTAATTTTAGAGCAGCAGTGTCGTCTGTTCGTCTCGTCTCATCTCATCACATATCCCGTCTCGTCGCTTTGCCCTCTGCCAACGGAGCAAGAGACACAGGGTTAGAAAATTATAGGCTCCGTACTCCATATTCCATGGGCGTAAGGTTCACACGTGAAAATGTCGAAAAATGCTCTTCCCCGGGCATACAGTTTCAGATTGTCCAAACAACCGGTGAGAGATGAAATTTTAAATTTTCATATATTTTGCGGCACTAAGTTCGTTACGGGACTTCGTTTGTTTTAGGATGGAGGTACGAGTATATGTGAGTGTATGGCTGCGTATGAAGGTATTTATCCTCGTCCTAGGTTATAGACTGGAATATTAGGAACATATGAAATTGATGGAGTTTTGTGTTGACCTAATTGGGGGGATTTTCGGGGTGCTCTGTTGTTCGCTTCAAATTAGCGGAGAGGTCCTTCCGGGCATTTGATGCGTTTTAAGGCAACAAAATCGTTTTATCGCTAATCGAACGTAAACGTAGAACTGAGGTTTGTCCCAAGTGGATTTAACTATGCAAACACACAAGTCCAAAATAATATTGTCTCTCTGTTAAATTAGATTAGATTAGAATTCTAGAATATTGGACTCTTTAACGAGGAACTGTTGTAGGTATGTAAAATAATCTCAATTGCTTTTGATTGGGCTAATTTCGGAAAGTTCAAAGTGTTGGACGTGTAAGGTCTTATCAGTTAATAACACAATTTAGTTACTGTTTAAAGATACATTTGTAAAGGCTTAAAAAAGTCGAATAGACATAGAAATATGATGATTGTTATTTTAGTCAAATTTACTCAAATAGTAGTACTCCTTGACAAATTGGATAGCGGGTTCGATTTTCAGCCGCTACAGAAACGTTATTTTCGGGTAGATTTCCTTTTCAGAAGAAGTGGCAAAACCTCCAAGAGAATATATTGTCATGAAAAGAGGTGGTCATGAGCCGTTCGGAATGTTCAGAACATTGTAGGTCTCCTCCATTCCTGATAACAAGCATGTCTGGGAGTTGTAAGTCACTAGGTTGGCGTGTGATTGAAAATGTATTTGAGTTCGGTTACGGGCTTTGTTTGGTTTGAGTAATTCGGCCTACTCCTAACTTAAGTACCAATAAAGTCAGAAACTTCAAACTGACGGTATTTTTTGAGCTGGCGTTTCACCAAATTTCAACTCTTCAGCATATAGGTGATTCCTGATATATAGGGCTTCAAATATCGTCTAAGCCATAACTTACTCTTTGTAAAATTTGGAAAATTTTGGTGGGAAATACCTCCATTTATTAGGCTTAATACAAGCGAATTCTTAATCTAACTTAAATATAGCTCTCAAATCTAGGATTGAAGTGAATTGAAAGGATGAATAAGATAGAGTTTCAGGCAGGGTGAACTGGGGTTGAAGTCGAAACAGGTAATGTTACAATTAATCCTGTGAAGAATGGGAGTAATAGATTCGTTGGAGCCAGAAAAGGTACGGTGGGTAGGAAGATAGAAGAGACGAAGATTTCTTATATTACGGGAATTAGTGTTGAAAGAAATGGAATTGTAGAAAGTTGAGCAGTCAACAGATCCTGAAAGCAGTCGATACTTATTGCTCTTCGTTCTTCCAAAGGATTCAAGTTAATTAATAGAAGTCGGTTCATGATAGACCACGAAGGGCGAAAAGTAGGAAAAGACGATCAATGCTCTCCAATTTCGATACATGCATTTGATAAGGGAACCAAACTTGACAGGAGTATTCAGGAATAGGGCGAATAAAGGTTATATATGAAGATCTGGTCACGCGGGGGTCGAAGAATTATTTGGACCATCGTTTCACAAAGCCTAGTGTAGAGTTTGCTTTAAGTATAATCTTGTCAATATGTGTGAGAAAGGTGACCTCTCTATCACATAAAAAACCAAGGTCTCGAATTGACTCAGCGGTGCATATTGGCTGAAAAAAATGACAAGGTATGATGAAGAGTAGATTGGATGCGTTTTCGTAAAAAAGTAATTGAATGACATTTGGAAATACATATTTATCTCTAAGCAATTTTTCAGGCACCAGACAGAGAAACTGTTGAGATCAAGTGGTAGAAGAGGGGAATCATGTATGGAAGAAATGGTATTGAAAAACTTTGACTCACTGACAAATCATCAAAATTATGGAGCTCGTCCCGACACCGTAGAATTTTGTTATTTCGACCAACGGAAGGTCTTGTGGTATACAAAGGAAGGTTCTAATTTTACTTGAAAGGGGAGTTACATCCACTTCCGATTTTTGTTGAACGATGAAAATTGATACCGCGGGAGGGCTTCAAGATCATACAAAAACAATATAGAAAATTGTCAGTTCTCTTTTATTACTCACAATTTGACAGGTTTTGAAGACTTGACCTCATAATTTGGGGTTGTTTCGATATTACTTACTGTAGAAGAAATTTGATTTTAAATTTTATAAACTTAGAACTTAGACTCGCTACTTTTCACAGATGACTTGTTAGACATAGGGTTTTTGTACATAGGAAAACTTGACTCTCTTTTTTTTAACTATTATATTTTTTGTTCTGATAATAGTAACATATGATCTTTTCTGGAAGGTTAATAATGGAAATATTTTCTGTAATTCGGATGGAAGTTTAGTCCTAGTCTAATCTAAACAAAAAAAGAACGCTCTTTAATTAAATTCAAAAAAATTTGGTGAATTCAGTCCAAAACCTTTAGAGAATCATATTACGCAGCTTCAAAATGTTTCTGATATCATAGTACTAATACATAGTCTAATATTAGTCTACTTAAGATTATTATAAATAAAACGTAAGCAACCTTTATCTTTCGTTTACAAAACGCTATTTAAGTTTGGGTAAAAAGTACAATTGAAGTTGAAGAATGTCAGAACTAAACTTTAAATAGACTGTTTTTGCTTTTCTTCCTTAAAAAAAAGTTCGCAAGCAAACATTCAACTTCGAAAACCCCCATAGATTTTCCTAATTAGGTCAGAACTGGCAACTCAACAACTTAAAGAGCTGTTTATACTAACTCCTAAGTAGTACTCCTTGGCATGATGGTTAGTGGACTGTTATGCAGAAGGTCTTTAGCTTATCAGGGGTTCACAATCGGCAGAAAATTGTAGGTAGCACGCCCACAGGAATGGTTGAGAGTTGTAAGTCACTGGGTTCTGGTTCTCCTATAAGGTTCTCCTAAGCGAACCTTTAAATTTTAGAATATTTTCAAGAACATAAAAACAAAAAAAAAATTTTTAATTCAGTTTTGTTTATCGACATAAAAACAAGTTACATATTCATGTCAAAAAGAAAAAAATGGAATAACTTAGAAATTAAACATGAATTAAGAAAAAATGCCAAAAACTTCAAATCTTGACATTTTAGATTTGGGTATTGCCTCCCCAAACGTCTAACAAAGCTTTTATTCGCCTGGGCTTACTTTGAATAAGGTTTGTAACGGTGTTGTCTTCCAAATTATCCCATTCCTCGATCAGAACAGATCTCAGCTCACTAAGTGCCTCTCCCAGCAGTTCCCAAACGTGTACAATGGGATTCATGTCCGGGCTCACCAATCCATCACTTCGATTTGCACTTCTTGCAAGTAATCGGTAACGCACCTAGCAACGTGTGGTCTAGCACTGCCCTGCATCAGCCTCAAGATTTCTCCAATAAATTGTGCGAATGGAACCACATATTCCTTCAGAATGTTGTTGATATAATATCTGGAATTCACCGATCCTTAAACGATGCACAGCTCGGTTTTTTTTGCGCATGGAAATTCCTGCCGACACCATGACGCAACCTCCCCAGAAATTTTCCCGCTGGGCAACTGTTGACGAAGAGTATCTCTCACCTGACCGACCGTCTCCACACTCTGTTACGTTCATCTGGTGAGCGCAGACAAAACCTGGACTCATCAGTAAAAAGAACTTTACTCCACTCAGCATCGGTCCAATCTTGGTGAAGGCGAGGAAATTCCATCCGACGTCGCGTCGCTTGTTCCGTACAGTGGGTCTCGGTACATGAGTAGGTCTTTTTGCTACGAGTATCAAGCCACTCTTCACTAATCACCGGCTTATCGTTTGAGTATTCACAGCTATCCCTCTAACGGATCGTGGTTTGTGAGCTCAACTGCTGTTTGGTGACGATCGTGAAGGCTTTGAAGCACCAAATATCGATCATCCCTTGCAGATGGGCGCCCCGAGCATTGAAACCGGGTGTAGGAGTTGGTTTCCCTGTACTTTTTAATATCTCTTCTTAGCGTTGTCTACGGTTTTACAATCTTAGCGGCTGCAACTGTGCAAAAACATGTCAGCATATTATCAAAATGATAACACATCAAAAAGTATGACTGCGCCACTTTTTTTGTAACTCAGTGTATAATATAATTATTATATTAAGTACTTCATTCGACAGATGTGCGAATAATTCATATTTTTAATATAATGATAGGAAAGTCAATAAGATTTCGAGAGCATAACATCGCACCTGTCTTATACGGGTTTAGTTTGTGTTTATTTTAATCGGCACAAAGCTGAACCCTAAAACTAATGTTATGAACAAAAATAAAGACAATCAAGACGGTCTATTATGAAGATTCTTCTTCTTAGGTCCTCAGACCTTTTATGTCCGTGGGGGACCCCGGGGTCGAGGGGCATAGGGCGTCCACAACGCCAGGTCGCCATCGTGTTCGGTTCCTTGATATGAGTCGCAACTCCCTCCAACTCTTGCCTAGTTGGGCTGACTCCTCCTCGACTGTCCTTCTCCACGAGCTTCTCGGTCTTCCAGCTCTTCTTCCTTCTTGAGTGAGCGGATTTCACTGCATTGCATGCGTCGCAATACAGTTGCCGCCTTTTCGAAGCGTGTGTCCGATCCACTGCCACTTTCGACGTCGTATAATAGTGTCAATAGGTTCTGACCCGTTTCCTTGAGGAGCTCTGCGTTTGATATACGATTGGGACAGAAAATCCTAAGGATGTTTCGTAGACATCTATTAATAAACGTTTGCAGCTTCTTAGTGACACCTACTGTTACTTTCCAAGTGCTACAACCGTAAAGTAAAACGGATTCGAACAGCCGTAGCTTGGTTCTTAAGCTTAGAGAGTTATTCCTCCATATATTTCTAAACATACCGAGAGCAGTCTTTGCCTTCCCGATTCGACTGCTGATGTCCTGTTCAGTAGAGATGATACTTCCAAGATATTGGAAGCTCTTTACTTTCTTTACCGGTTGTTGAGAAATATTTATGAGAGGGTTCCTCCTAGGCTGAACATCTTTGTTTCGCCGGAGTTGATTTTCAGCCCCACGATTTCTGCTTCTCTCTCCATCCGTGTCGTCATTTGGTGGAGACCCATGATCCTATGAGAGAGCAATCATACGTGCGTCGTCCGCATAGTCAAGATGTTTCAGGTGAGACGTCAGAGTGCATTAAATTCCTCCGTTTTCCGCCAAGGCCGCTCGCAGGACATCGCTTACCAGCTTACCACCAACAGAAACAATATTGGTGACAGAATGTAGCCCTGTCTGACTCCACTTTGGACTTCTTAATGTAACTACTTATATCTCTAGACAATGGCTAATTAAAAAATTGAATTTGGTGGTGCAACAGCTCGAAGTGAACCAGGACCTAGTGACTTACAACTCTCAACCATTCCTGTGTACGTGTTACCAGGAACGGAGGGGACCTACAATTTTCTGCGGATTCCGAACGGCTAATGAGCAGTACTTTTCATGACAAGAGATACTCTTGGAGAATTTGTCAATTCCTCGCAAGAGGCAGTACACCCCTGAAAAAAACTTTCTTGCAGCGGCTGAGAATCGAACTCGAGACCTTCCGCATGACAGTCCAATGCACTAACCATTATGCCAAGGGGTACTACGACAATAATCACTAACGTGCCACGTGTAAGTTGGAATCCGCACTTTTAAATCCGAAAACGTCTTCTAAGCGGCCAATAGGAATATAGGTACTTATTTTGAAGTTCAGGCAACGTTTGGTAATTTTTACTCCCGAAGTTTTGAGTTGGTGATTGCAACTTTCAGATCTCTAATTTACAGTTGTAGTATTCGTCTCACCGGATAGGCTGTGTGTGCTACAGTGAAGATGAAAGAGTGAAGTTTGGTCGAAGTACGTAGTCTCAAAATTTTCCATGATACATACTTTTATGAAGTACAAAGTCTAATTTTTGACAATGTTTTGAAAATAATCAACATACCATTTATTTGAATAAAAACATTCATGCGGCAAATTCTATTTTCTTACAAAAAATCACTCAATATTTTCTATCCTTATATCAGCCCTAATTGCATTGAACGTGCAGCGACCATATTTCACTCACCAAAAAATCCTTTGGCGATTGTAGTGTTTTTTTCAGAGAACAAAAATTCTTAGTTCTGTTTTCGAATCAAACTGAAAAACCTTCTATTTTTGAAATCCTTATTTTTTTATCCACCTTTGACTCTAACATCTATTAAAAGGTGTAGTTAGTTAGCCGTACCTTCTGTTGCGTGTTGGGCTACCACAGGGGCATAACTTCATGAGTCGAAAGAAAGGGCGGTGGCATGCTTGCTCTTGCTCGGCTAAACTCGAAGGATTGGGGGGGATCTTGCCCTCTTTCGAACTCATCCCTCACAGCAAACAAAAAAAATCATGCCTGTACTAAGGATAAGGATAGGAAAAGTGGATAGGATAGGAAGCTAAGGGCCAGGAATACTAATGGAAACTGAATTGTACAAACATAGTTACCTATGCCACTGTATTGATGAAAGGAAGAGGCTTCTGATGAGTTCTCAGTGGGATAAAAAAATAAAAAAAAATTCTAACCTAAACCTACTTTCTAAACCCTTAACTTAATAAACATACATATATGTAACTGTATATCTACATATTGTAAGTACACATGTACATATATATGTATATGAATGTTCTTAAATCTAAACCTATAACTAAAACCTATCATAAAAAAAAATTATTTTATAACCACCAGAAGACACCATCCGCTCCATCGTCTCACCAACACAGTGGTTCGCCGAATCATCAAAGACCTTGCCTGGTGTTATTGGCAAAGGTTAGTCTCCCCACCCTTGTATCTCTAAGATACAACCAATGCTACCTCGTTGACCGGTATTCATGAGGTAGCCCCTAACATGAACCTCCTATCGCTAACTAGTGGTTCGTTGTCTCAGTTAAAGTTTGTCATCGTAGTTTATGTTTAGGTTTCTAGGTCTTGTCCAGGTAAGTATGAGTAGTTAAGGTAAGTATGTTTGGTTAAGTCATAAGTGTAAGGTATGTACATGTAGGTAAGGTAAGTATTGTAAGGGTAAGTAACGAAGTAAGTATATTTAGCAATGTAGGTATAGTCTAATGGCGTAAGTATAAGTATAGTTAGTAAAGTCAGTCAAATCAGTGAAGGTAAGTGTCAAGTTATTGTCTAGCTGTCACGTTTTGTCTGCTTTCCTTCCTTTCTCTTCATCGTCGGCCCAACCGATCCTTCACACCCCTCTTTAAAAATTTTAGCAATCCATGGTATTAATCTATTATGCCATAGACTAAATTGACAACAAAGACTTCTTAGTTTCTTTGAACCTTTATCTTTATTACATAAAATCCATAATTGTTCTTCATGTATGTATGTATATTGTTCCTACATTTATTCTGAATTTGAAAAAAATTTATAAGAAAGAGGAAAATTTTTCTGTCCCAAGAGTATTGCTTTCAAAGAAAATTCTTATGATTTGAGAAAAAAAATATATAAAAAAAATTAAGACTAATTTATGACACCGGAGTGTATTTGAATCTTGGCTCAAATGATTTGCAAACAAAATTAAAAAAAAAAATAATTATTTTAAGTATTTTTTTTGTTGTTTAAAAATGGCTTTAATCTAAAGCACCGGAGTGTAGGGGTCTTCTTACCTTTACCCACGTAAGTAAATTTTTCTTCTTTGAAATGCTATATGTATATGTGTATATTTATTGATCAATATTACAGCACCACAAGAAAATTACTTACTGCTTTCACCGTCCCTCGACGTCCTGCCGGCAGCACAGATCAGGAACTGGTATCTGCAGAATTGGCCTGTATAGCCAAGCACTCTTTCACCACTGTGATTATGTCTATTGATATACATATAACACTTCATAAAGTTCAACAAAAAAAAAAACTTTCACTTCTCCTTTCACACTTTTCGTTTTCTTCACTCTCTATTCTCTTTTCCTTCTTTCTTTCACAAAAACAAATTCTAAAAGTTAGATTAAAATAAGCAAAAAAAAACTACTTCAAAAGGTTCAAAATCCAGAAGGGATACAAAAAATC
This sequence comes from Chrysotoxum bicinctum, assembly GCA_911387755.1. Lineage (NCBI taxonomy): Eukaryota > Metazoa > Arthropoda > Insecta > Diptera > Syrphidae > Chrysotoxum > Chrysotoxum bicinctum. Next base: position 79,357,396 of record OU426990.1, read on the forward strand.
ACTTTGCAATTTTCTTGTTAATCAATTTTTTTTTTTTTTTTTTAAATAGAATATTCCTGTCGCCAGTCGCCAAAATTTCAGGAAAAGGTTTTTCCACCCTTGTAACTGGCCAGTGGAATCTAGTCCAAATACCAAAAAAAAATTAAGAGCAGAGGCTCGAATCAGCTAGCCTAGAAATCCGTTTTATTCCTTGGTGGGTACAGTATACCTATATGTATGATTGTATAACCTAAGTGCATATATATACACCGTTTCCCTATTCCGATCGTGTTTCGAACCTACGAAAATGAGACACCCATCATGAAATTAGTTTTGAATTCTATATTCATTTATGTACAATTTTAGGATATATACCTCTGCTTTGTTTAAAAAGACCGGGGTCCCAAAGTTCCTTTGGGAATATGAATTCTCAAGGTAGGTCTTGTATCAAGAAACTCCTGTGTGCAATTTTTTTTTCTCTCTCTCGTTTGATTCTAAAAATTTTTGTATAAAAAATATTTAATTCATATGAATTATTTTAAACTTTAACTTCTAACTCACCAGAATATCAAATTTATATGTTTATAATAAATGAGAGTTTATAATTTCCTTTGTTAAATATCCTATTGGCACTTGCGGCAACACTTGGTATATCGACTTTTTGGAAGATCTTAATCGAATGCATTTTTGGATTATATCATAATCGGTCATTGCCCCTCAACTTACATTTAAATTACGTATATAAAAGTTTGCAGACTGGAATTTGCTATTATGATTTCCCCTGTCAGCAATACTTTTCTAATTGGATTCCATTTCCTATGCCTAATAATGTTGCTTGTGTCTGTTACATAATATCATATTATATTTGTATGGGTGTGGATCCTAAACTTACACCTAATATTGCACTAACCGACTTAGAATAATTTATAAGCTATTAAAACTAAATAAATAATAAAATAATATAAAAATAATAATAAAATTGGCTAAAATAAATTATCTTATAACTAATTATATTGCATTTACCCTTTTCTTGATACAATCCACATCAAACTTGACTAAATAGTACCTACTAATCTAATTCAGCACAATGTGCTGGCAATGCCTTTTTAGATTCCACTCTTCACATTTGACATCTAAGCTCATTTGTCAACAACATTCGGTCCTTTTCAATTTTTGTGTTTTGTTTAAGTAAAATAAAAGTTAAATAATAAAATTAAGATAAATATAAATACCTAATAACTACTCAAACTAATCGATAACTCTAATAAATAACATTCATGGACAAAAATTACGACACAACAGACTGGATGATAGGATTATCAACACGGATCGCCGGTGGTAAGTATTTTCCTATGTATGTACGTTGTACATACATTATCTAATTTGACAATTATTTCGATATAATTTTCTTCTTTTATTTTGTTTTAGAATACTTACTACGCTTTGCAGATACATAAATATGGATAATTACTAGATAAGGATAAGTATTTTTTTTTTTGCTTTTCAGAGTCTGCAGCCAAATTACTTTTAATTAAGGGTAGTTTGGTGACAGATTCTGAAAACACTTTCATTCCTCCTCAAGACTTTCATGTTATTTATCTTTTTTTTTTTTTTTTTTTTTCTTTTCAGGTACCTACAGGATTGGATTGCGGCTGTGCAGCAGAGTACACATACCCCGAAGTGCAACGAAACCACCCTTAAATTACCACAATAGTGATTTCAATATGTGCTTTTGCGTTTTTTTTTTTTCTTTTTTTTGTGTGTTTCTCTTTTGTGTTATTATTGTTTTTTTTATTACACAAACTAAATTAAAGTGTGGTGTTTTATTTTGCTTAAGAGGGTGCTCGACCGGTCGTGCAGTTTGGCTCGAGTTTGTGCGATTGGGCACGTAACAGGCTCGAAATCATTTTGTGAGTGGTCATGAGAAAAATGGGCTCGTAAAAAGAATTCAACGTGTCAATCGTGGAATAATTATTTTTGTATAATTAGATATGCCGTTCTCAACGTGTGGCACGTCCCATACCCTGAGATGATTTTTAGTTTTTTTTTTTTTTTTTCAGTTTTGGATATTTTCAAAAAAAAAGTATATAACTACACCAACAATTTCAATGAATTGACTAGAGAGTTCGTATCGATTAATTTGGTTTAACTTGAGTTACTTTTGAGTAGTGTAGTTTCGTCATGTTTTGCTCAAATGAAGAAAGTTTTGACTAGAATGTATTTTCATAAATTGCAACTAAACTATCATAAAGGTACTCAGTCTTTATCTCTTTCAATTAAACTAATAATAAACCTAATTTAAATAAAATATCACAGTAAAAATATCATGGTAGTAAAACTAAATAAATAAATTTATAACGTCACGAACACTTATATCACAGAATAAAAGAATAAATAAATAAAATCTCTATAAATAAATAAAATCTCTATAAATAAATAAATAAAATCTCTATAAATAAATAAAATCTCTATAAATAAATAAATAAAATCTCTATAAATAAATAAATAACTTTATAAAAATAGACAACACCTACAATTATATCACAGTTCTAAGTAAGAGTAACAGCAGCTTGAGTGCGTCAATCATGCATGAATGTCTTTGGCGTGATATATTCCTACTTTGTCACCTTTTAGGTTCCCTAGTTCGTAAAGGGAGTTACCTATTGTCTTTAAAACTATAGATTTTAAAAATTTTGGACCTAATTTCGCATTATATTTGTCAATCAGATTACTCTGCTTAAAATTTTTTCTGTATACGATTTGTCCTACTTTGTATGATACGTCTTTACTTCTCGTGTTATATATTTTAGTGGACCTTTGATGTGCTAAGTTAAGGTTTTCGAATATTTTCTTTCTTAGCATGACTTGTTTGTCTGTTTTGTTTATGATTTTGACATCATTATCTTTTATTAGGTCTAATTTTCGTAGGAGCTCATAAGTCTCGCCGTTTTGCACCATTTGTGAACCAAAGACGGCATAATATGGCTCGAACTTAATTGCGTCATGGATTACACTACGCAAAGAGAAAGCTGTATTGCTAACGTGTAGATCCCAATTGCGTTGATCACCATTGATATAGGATCGAATTTTCGCTAATACCGACCTATTTACTCGCTCAGAGGCGTTAGCTTGAGGCGAATAGAAAGCTGTACGTACATGTTTTACCCCATATTTCTTCAAAAAGCTTGAGAACAATTCTGAAATGAATTGCTTTCCATTGTCAGAGTGGATGTATTCGGGTACGCCAAACATATGAAAGATACCTTCTTCCAAGTATTTTACTACCTCAGCTGCTGTTGCTCTTCGTAAGGGTTTAAGGAAAACGTATTTGCTGAAGTGGTCTAGTGCTATTAAAATATGAGTGTGTCCAGTTTTCGTTCTTGGGTACGGTCCTAGGAAGTCTATGTAGAGTCGTTGGAAAGGTCGTTCAGTTATCGTCTGTTGTCCCATGGGTGGTCTTGAAATTGTATTTATTGCCTTATTGCATTTGCAAATATCACAGTTTTGTATGTATTCTTTAACTTCGACGGTCATATTTGGCCAGAAATACCTCTGGCGAAGTTTTGCCAGAGTTTTGTGTATTCCACCATGACCCGCTGTAAAAGAATCATGCGCTGTTGCCAAAAGACCCCTACACAACTCCCTCGGTACCCAGAGTTTCCAGGCCCTGTCTTCTTGAATAGGATCTCCTGTTCGTTTGTCAGTTCGTTTGTATATGAAGCCGTCCGAAATACAAATGTCCGGTAATCTGTTCTCGTTCTCGTTGATTGTCTTCTTCAACTCAACGTATTCTTCTGACGCAAAATACGGAGAATTGAAGTCAACTTCTGGCATTTCGGTTACTATCTCATCCATATGTACTCTTGAGAGTGTGTCCGGGACCACATTAAGAATTCCTTTTCTATGTTCTATCGTGAAGTCAAAGCCTTGCAACTTTAAACTCCACCGAGCTAGCCGACCACTCAAGTCCTTCTGTGTCATCAGCCACTTGAGACTCGCGTGGTCAGTTATGATGGTAAAAGGCAATCCCTCAACGTAAGCCCGGAACTTTTTAACGGACAAAACGGCCGCATAGCATTCAAGTTCCGTAACGCTGTAATTCCGTTGTGCGGGATTAAGCTTCTGGGACATGAATGCTATGGGTCGCTCGTTATTCTCTTCGTCCATCTGGAAAAGAACGCTCCCTACGCCAGAAGTTGATGCGTCGCATTGTATGTAAAAGTGCCGTGAGAAGTCTGGGTTAGTCAGTATTGGTGCAGTCACTAGGTTTCGTTTCAAGTCCTCAAAAGCAGTCAAGGCTTCACTTGTCATTACAAAGTCCTTTCCTTTCTTCAGACAGTCTGTCATTGGGGCTGATATAGACGCAAAATTTGGGATAAAGCGCCTATACCAACCCGTCATCCCTAAGAATCGACGGAGTTGTTTAGGGGTTTTTGGGACAGGAAAGTCCTTTACCGCTGACACCTTTTCTGGATCCGTTCTTAGACATCCATCACCGACGAAATAGCCTAAGTACTTGATCTCTTTGAAGCAGAACTTGCTCTTCTCCACGTTTATTGTCAGCCCCGCTTCCCGCAAACATCTCGAGACCTCTTTTAGGGCGCTCATATGGCTTTCAAAATCTAGGGAACAAATCAAGAGATCATCTAAATAGACAAAGACACTCTCTCTCAAGTGAGGGGGAATGACTTTGTCCATCAGCTTACACATTCTCTGCGCGGCGTTGCACAATCCAAACGGCATAACCGTGAACTGATACAACGGCCGCCCAGGGACTGTGAAAGCCGTCTTCTCTCTAGATTTCTTCTCCAGAGAAATCTGCCAAAAAGCGTCCTTCAAATCGATGCTCGAGATGAAATGCGTGTCATGCAGGCGACTCAAAATCCCTTCTATATGTGGGAGAGGGTACGCAAATTTTTTCGTTGCTGCGTTCACCTTCCGTGAGTCCAAGCAAAGCCTGTTCTTGCCTGGCTTCCTAACCAACACAACTGGAGAGCTGTACGCGCTATTGCTCTCTTCAATCACACCAAGTTCCAACATCCGGTCTAGCTCAGCATACATTAACTTCTGAACGACGGGTGAGATTGGGTAATGCCGTTGTTTGATGGGAATGGTGTCGTCTTCCATCTCAATGACATGTTCTTCGACGTGAGTCTTACCCAATCCCATTACCGCGAAAGAAGGAAATGTAAGCTTTACGCGTTCCAACTCTTCAGCTTGTGTTGGAGTAAGCTGACGCATAGGATCAGACTCTTGCCCTTCCGTCGGCGATGGAATGTCTAGAGCGCAAATAACGTTTGGAGCAACCTTGAAGGCTCTCCAAAAATCTACTCCTAAATAGAGCTGTTGTTGCAAACTGGGGACGACATACAGATCCATCTCTTGAGTCTTATCACCCCATGAAACTTTCGTCTTGAATCGTCCGTTAATCTGTTGATTTTTCCCGTCTGCCGTCTTTATGTCAACTGTCATCCTTCTCATTTGTATATCATGTTTTTGCATAAAATCTATTGCTCCTTTTCCTATACAACTTACAGACGCACCACTATCTAATAACCCTACCATTTCCTCACCATCTACAACAACTTTAGCGTAAGGTCTATTATCATCAGAAATTGCTAACACTGTCGATTCTATTTTATTTCTTGTTCTTCTGGAAATTGCACATTTTTCCCTAAGCCTAAATATTTTTCTAAATTTTCTACTTTTGTATCTTTCATCGTCTTTAACTGTGATTTCTGCACTGAAGATTCGTCTTCTTGCTTCTTCATAAGCTAATATGCGTTCATGAAGACTTTTGTATTGCACTGGTGGGTCAAGTTGGGTATTTGTTAGTTTTGTTTCACGTCTTAAAATCTTTATTGCTCCTGGTTTGGTTTGTCCGGGATCAAAACGTTCGTCGTTGGAGCAAACCCGGGCGCACTCCCGACTTTCAGGTTTCCCTGACACGAGGCGCACTTAAAGGAAAGGTTTCCTTGTCCACAACTAAAACAAGTCAGTGCATGGAAGGTCGAAGGACAAGTTGTTGCACTTAGGTCTTTATCTTTAGTCAGTTCAGTTGTTCTGTCCCTTTCATTGTTTTTGTGAGTTGCATATCGTTTATCTGTTCTTGTACTTGTAGTTGGTCTGTCCGTGCGATTATATTGTACAGCTGAAACATGTGTTTCTTGTTCGTCTTCTGAGTCAGTTAGGTAATGTCTAGTCCGTGCTAAGTTGTGATCTTCTATTTCACTTATCTGTCTCTTCGCTCTAGAATCTCTAGTTGACAAGTGTTTTTCAGCAAGGCGGCACTGTTCTCTTAGATCTCGGATGTCTTTGATGGGACATCCGAAGATCAGTGTCGCTACTTTATCCCTAAGGTTCTGTCGGACCATAGAAACTAAATCTTTTTCAGTTGGTCGATTTCTCATCTGTAAAGTCAATGCTCTTACATCCTCATAAAATTCGTCAAAAGACTCGTTTGGTTGCTGACGCCTGTCCATTATTTCTCTCAGAATCTCGTGGTCCCTCTTACTGTTTCTAAACTGTCTTAATAATTCTGACTTAAGGTCAAAGAAGTTCAAGTATTCGTCACCTTGGTTCTCTTCTAGGAACTGCCAATACCACTTTTCCGCAGTACCCGACACTAAGTGGTGAAAATTGGCAAACACTTGCTCGTTGGTAACCCCGTTCTTTTTCTGCAGGGTTTCAATCCTAAAAATAAAACTTTCTACGGTCATATTTCTCGTTGTCCCATCGAACTTGACACCCCATTTATGGATGTCAACGCGTTTTCCATGCTCTCCACATGTTCTACCCGTTTGGTAATTCGATTGGGCTGTGGGTGGAGAAGGAAGTCTCGGTTGACTTACATCGGGATCGGTAAGAATTATACCTTGTCTTCGCTCTTGCATAGCGTATAAGGAAAGTGCCGATTTTTCTACCACCCGTAAGCGTTCACCCATCGCTGACATGTTGTTCGTAACTAATTCTACCATAGAATGCATTTTCTTCATGTTTTTCGTTTGTTCTGTCAAAATTGTCATTGTCTTATTATGGGCCTCGCTTATCGATCTTGAAATGGCAGAGTCTATAACTTTCTTAAGATTTTCTCCACCCATCGTTATTTCATATTCCCCTTTGTCCTTGTCCATACTTTGTCCTTCGTCATCGTCTCCTTGTTCTATTAGAAAACGTTCGTTTTGTAATGCCTGTGTCAATCTATTGATGGAGTCTCTTGTTTCTTCGGTACTCTCCATGATCGGAATTAGGGTCGAAGCTCCTGATTCTTTTGTCCGTATAGGACTCCCTACATCTGCTACACTTGCCTGTAACCCACTTGCTAAGCCATTGAGGTTATCGCCTAATAGATCATCAAATGGGTTTTGCGACCTATTCTGGCTAAGCTCTGTATCAGAAGGATTTGGGCTCAACTCGGTTCTGGTGGTATGTCGAGTAAGTCGACGCCTACCTCTACTTCTTGCTACCGAACTTTTCTTGATAGCACCCATTGGTTGCTTATTCATTTTTTTTTTTTTTTTTCAAAAGAAAGGATAAAAAATTTCAAAAGAAATAAAAAAAAATTCAAAGGAAGAATACTAAAAGAATTCAAAAGAAAGGATAAAAAAAATTCAAAAAAAAAAGAAAAAAATTAAAAAAAAGATGAAAATTTCAATATTAGGCAAAAGACTTCAAACGAGAAATAATTAAAAGAAATTAAAAAAAAAACTTCAAAAATAAGAAAATAAAAAAAAATAAATGGAAATTTGAAAAAACTGTTATAAATGATGAATTCAAAAAAAGGTAAAAAAAATAAAAAAAAAGTGATAAAAAAGCAAAAAGTAAAAAAATTATTTAAAGAATGTAAAAAAAAGATATTTAAAAAGAATGTAAAACGAAATCCTTTAAAAAGAATTTTAAAAGGAATGTAAAAAAAAAATTAAAAAAAAAGGATCTAAGAAAAGTAGAATAGAATTCAAAACAATGTAAAAAAAACTGTTTAAAAAGAATGTTTAAAAAAATGAAAAAAAATTACAAAAAAAAAAGGAAACGTATTGTTTAAAGATGTTAAAAAAATTAAGATTTTTCAATATTCATATTGAGGTGTGTGAAGTCACGATTGAGTTTCCAAAACGATAAAAGAGAAAAGAAAAGTCCTTTTGTAGTGTCTTGTGTTTGTAATATCTTTCTTCCTCAAGTTAAGTATTCGTAAGTTCCTGTATAATGTCAGAAGTCAGTCCAATTTGCGATAGGTGTCTCTGTGATTCGACGAGAGTTTCGAGCTATCTCTAGTTTTCCTGCCACATCGAGTTTTCTGATTTTAAACCTGAAAGTGGTTGGCTAGGTAACAGAGACAACTCTCCACTCGAGTAGACTTTCAAAACTTCTCACTCATGTCACATAATACATCTGGCTGTGCCTGATTGTAAAGCTAACAGTGAGTGATCTGCTTTTCACTCTACTCTGTTCCTTTTCTGCCATAGATTTTATTCTACCTCATAGAATCTACTGGTTCTAAACCCGTCAGATTAGACAGCTGAACTCTATCTATGGCTAGGCAAAGAACTTTTGCGGTCCCTATGCTTGTACTTGGGGATGGGATAAGGATTAATAAAAAAATAAAAAAAAAGGTTAAAAATAGATTGTTGTGAGTCCAAGGGGATGAACTTAAAGTAAAGATCATCTCTTTGGAGTCCCAATCAATCTTGAAGCCGTTCAATACGTTGGGCGCCATTGTTGCGTGTTGGGCTACCACAGGGGCATAACTTCATGAGTCGAAAGAAAGGGCGGTGGCATGCTTGCTCTTGCTCGGCTAAACTCGAAGGATTGGGGGGGATCTTGCCCTCTTTCGAACTCATCCCTCACAGCAAACAAAAAAAATCATGCCTGTACTAAGGATAAGGATAGGAAAAGTGGATAGGATAGGAAGCTAAGGGCCAGGAATACTAATGGAAACTGAATTGTACAAACATAGTTACCTATGCCACTGTATTGATGAAAGGAAGAGGCTTCTGATGAGTTCTCAGTGGGATAAAAAAATAAAAAAAAATTCTAACCTAAACCTACTTTCTAAACCCTTAACTTAATAAACATACATATATGTAACTGTATATCTACATATTGTAAGTACACATGTACATATATATGTATATGAATGTTCTTAAATCTAAACCTATAACTAAAACCTATCATAAAAAAAAATTATTTTATAACCACCAGAAGACACCATCCGCTCCATCGTCTCACCAACACAGTGGTTCGCCGAATCATCAAAGACCTTGCCTGGTGTTATTGGCAAAGGTTAGTCTCCCCACCCTTGTATCTCTAAGATACAACCAATGCTACCTCGTTGACCGGTATTCATGAGGTAGCCCCTAACATGAACCTCCTATCGCTAACTAGTGGTTCGTTGTCTCAGTTAAAGTTTGTCATCGTAGTTTATGTTTAGGTTTCTAGGTCTTGTCCAGGTAAGTATGAGTAGTTAAGGTAAGTATGTTTGGTTAAGTCATAAGTGTAAGGTATGTACATGTAGGTAAGGTAAGTATTGTAAGGGTAAGTAACGAAGTAAGTATATTTAGCAATGTAGGTATAGTCTAATGGCGTAAGTATAAGTATAGTTAGTAAAGTCAGTCAAATCAGTGAAGGTAAGTGTCAAGTTATTGTCTAGCTGTCACGTTTTGTCTGCTTTCCTTCCTTTCTCTTCATCGTCGGCCCAACCGATCCTTCACACCCCTCTTTAAAAATTTTAGCAATCCATGGTATTAATCTATTATGCCATAGACTAAATTGACAACAAAGACTTCTTAGTTTCTTTGAACCTTTATCTTTATTACATAAAATCCATAATTGTTCTTCATGTATGTATGTATATTGTTCCTACATTTATTCTGAATTTGAAAAAAATTTATAAGAAAGAGGAAAATTTTTCTGTCCCAAGAGTATTGCTTTCAAAGAAAATTCTTATGATTTGAGAAAAAAAATATATAAAAAAAATTAAGACTAATTTATGACACCGGAGTGTATTTGAATCTTGGCTCAAATGATTTGCAAACAAAATTAAAAAAAAAAATAATTATTTTAAGTATTTTTTTTGTTGTTTAAAAATGGCTTTAATCTAAAGCACCGGAGTGTAGGGGTCTTCTTACCTTTACCCACGTAAGTAAATTTTTCTTCTTTGAAATGCTATATGTATATGTGTATATTTATTGATCAATATTACAGCACCACAAGAAAATTACTTACTGCTTTCACCGTCCCTCGACGTCCTGCCGGCAGCACAGATCAGGAACTGGTATCTGCAGAATTGGCCTGTATAGCCAAGCACTCTTTCACCACTGTGATTATGTCTATTGATATACATATAACACTTCATAAAGTTCAACAAAAAAAAAAACTTTCACTTCTCCTTTCACACTTTTCGTTTTCTTCACTCTCTATTCTCTTTTCCTTCTTTCTTTCACAAAAACAAATTCTAAAAGTTAGATTAAAATAAGCAAAAAAAAACTACTTCAAAAGGTTCAAAATCCAGAAGGGATACAAAAAATCACTTTGCAATTTTCTTGTTAATCAATTTTTTTTTTTTTTTTTTAAATAGAATATTCCTGTCGCCAGTCGCCAAAATTTCAGGAAAAGGTTTTTCCACCCTTGTAACTGGCCAGTGGAATCTAGTCCAAATACCAAAAAAAAATTAAGAGCAGAGGCTCGAATCAGCTAGCCTAGAAATCCGTTTTATTCCTTGGTGGGTACAGTATACCTATATGTATGATTGTATAACCTAAGTGCATATATATACACCGTTTCCCTATTCCGATCGTGTTTCGAACCTACGAAAATGAGACACCCATCATGAAATTAGTTTTGAATTCTATATTCATTTATGTACAATTTTAGGATATATACCTCTGCTTTGTTTAAAAAGACCGGGGTCCCAAAGTTCCTTTGGGAATATGAATTCTCAAGGTAGGTCTTGTATCAAGAAACTCCTGTGTGCAATTTTTTTTTCTCTCTCTCGTTTGATTCTAAAAATTTTTGTATAAAAAATATTTAATTCATATGAATTATTTTAAACTTTAACTTCTAACTCACCAGAATATCAAATTTATATGTTTATAATAAATGAGAGTTTATAATTTCCTTTGTTAAATATCCTATTGGCACTTGCGGCAACACTTGGTATATCGACTTTTTGGAAGATCTTAATCGAATGCATTTTTGGATTATATCATAATCGGTCATTGCCCCTCAACTTACATTTAAATTACGTATATAAAAGTTTGCAGACTGGAATTTGCTATTATGATTTCCCCTGTCAGCAATACTTTTCTAATTGGATTCCATTTCCTATGCCTAATAATGTTGCTTGTGTCTGTTACATAATATCATATTATATTTGTATGGGTGTGGATCCTAAACTTACACCTAATATTGCACTAACCGACTTAGAATAATTTATAAGCTATTAAAACTAAATAAATAATAAAATAATATAAAAATAATAATAAAATTGGCTAAAATAAATTATCTTATAACTAATTATATTGCATTTACCCTTTTCTTGATACAATCCACATCAAACTTGACTAAATAGTACCTACTAATCTAATTCAGCACAATGTGCTGGCAATGCCTTTTTAGATTCCACTCTTCACATTTGACATCTAAGCTCATTTGTCAACAACATTCGGTCCTTTTCAATTTTTGTGTTTTGTTTAAGTAAAATAAAAGTTAAATAATAAAATTAAGATAAATATAAATACCTAATAACTACTCAAACTAATCGATAACTCTAATAAATAACATTCATGGACAAAAATTACGACACAACAGACTGGATGATAGGATTATCAACACGGATCGCCGGTGGTAAGTATTTTCCTATGTATGTACGTTGTACATACATTATCTAATTTGACAATTATTTCGATATAATTTTCTTCTTTTATTTTGTTTTAGAATACTTACTACGCTTTGCAGATACATAAATATGGATAATTACTAGATAAGGATAAGTATTTTTTTTTTTGCTTTTCAGAGTCTGCAGCCAAATTACTTTTAATTAAGGGTAGTTTGGTGACAGATTCTGAAAACACTTTCATTCCTCCTCAAGACTTTCATGTTATTTATCTTTTTTTTTTTTTTTTTTTTTCTTTTCAGGTACCTACAGGATTGGATTGCGGCTGTGCAGCAGAGTACACATACCCCGAAGTGCAACGAAACCACCCTTAAATTACCACAATAGTGATTTCAATATGTGCTTTTGCGTTTTTTTTTTTTCTTTTTTTTGTGTGTTTCTCTTTTGTGTTATTATTGTTTTTTTTATTACACAAACTAAATTAAAGTGTGGTGTTTTATTTTGCTTAAGAGGGTGCTCGACCGGTCGTGCAGTTTGGCTCGAGTTTGTGCGATTGGGCACGTAACACTTCGTCTCTCTTTATAGTGTTAAAAGTGAAACAATAAAAATGAAGCCTATGAAATCAAGATTCGCCATGTACATATATTTTTTTTTCAATTCGTGGCAAAGCGTATCCACAATTTTTGTTTCCAATTGTTGTTTAGCGCCAAACCACGCCGCCGACGACTATGGCGTTGGTTTTATTTTTTTGATTTCAATTTCCTGGCATTCATGTTGGCCACGGATGCTTCCGCGCCGCTAGTGCGTTGACCATTGTCCGCATTCTCGGCGGCCATATGTGTAGCCATTTTTATGATCACTGCGAAATAAAGCCATCATAGGAATACCCAAGTGTGAGTTTTATTATTATGGAGTGCACATTCGTGGCAGGCGAAGAGCGAAGGGACTTCCATCCAATTCGCGCAGTGCACTCCTCTTCAAATGGTAATCCACGGAGCATATTTCATATTGGAATGGTACCAGGAATTCTTATTTACTGTTTTTTTGTTCGATGTTCCTTTGGCTATCGTTTCGCATCTGTTTATAGAAGGAGTGGGTGATGGGTGACCAGGGCTAGAACACACAACTAATGTTTGCCTTTGAGAAAAAACACACTAAAGACCTACGACCATGGGAATGTTACATAACTAAACAGCAGCGGCAACTGGTTCTAAAGGATGGTTATGGAACCAAAGTAGGCCCAAACCAGGTGATAGCGAGTGGGGGTATGGCTTGCTTTTAAGTTAATGCACCCTAGAGAGGCTCCTTGACCGAAAACTCGATGCAGGTAAGTCCGCATCCGTATCTGTGTTTTTAGTGGTTTCCAATAGTCGGTTGCAGGCCATTTTCATCCCAGTCAAATCCAATCCATTCCAATTCAGCCAGGCCAACTAAAGAGGACGATGAGCCAAAGCCAACCAAGTGGGCAACCCATGATGTCACATCCAGTTGGGTTCACGTAACGTAACCAGGAGAGTTCTACACTGCGTATACTTAATTTTTTGGTTTCGCCCGAGTCTGATGATGACTATGGCTACGACGACGACGACGGTGGGCTTACATCTTTTTGCTCGTATTTTTAATTTTCAAAGAATCCTTGCTGGCTGAGCTCATCTCTCTTTCTCTCTGGAAATGGAGTATAGGATATGTTTGGCTTCAGGGTAATCTAATTTATGATGCAGTAAAAATTGGAATGCCTCCGGAGAGTAAATTCTGAAGGGTCATGTCTTTTTTATGGCCTCCCAATTTTCGACTTTTTGTCTGATGGGTTTGTAGAGTGAGGTGAGCTGAGGAGTTGTATGTTTGTGCAGTGTGCTATCACCAATCATTTTTACACAAATAGTGCTCCGTCGGGATTTCCGAGCACCAGGAAAGGCTTGAATCACCTGCTTGCATGGCATATGGAGGACGCAGGGCATGTACATTACAAAAAAATCACCTGCTGAAGAGAGTTATCACACAGTTCCAAATCGATAAGTTGAATGGTAACATAGTATCAGTGTGTATAGGATAGGCAAAGCATGATGTCCTTTCCGGTGACTTTATGTGCCATAAAAGCAAGTAGGATCCCACAAATAAAAAAGTAAAAAATAATAAATAAAAAAAAAACTCAAACCAGAGAAGCAGTAGAAGGAATGTGTCCAATGGAATTTTTGTCGCATTCACCGATGGGTATTACCTACTTCGTCCTGAGAGTTAAAACTCAACCAAAAAAAGATAAATCTCATGAAATAATTACAAGTGTAATGCAACACACAACGAAATCCGAGAGCCAGGAACTACGGAAGAGCGAAAATTGAATATTTTAGCTTCGTTCGTTGGGGAACTATGCACCAGATGTTGCCCAACTGGCAAACCGACCCCAAACTCTATACCTCTCCGCTCTGGGTGACGAAGAACAAACCCATTCACAAATTAAAATCGAGTACATTCAAAGCTACTTTTGGTTCGGAGTCCTGTGGGACATAAAAAGTTTTTTTTTTTTTTTTTTTTTTAAAGTCTTTTATTGCCCTTAAAAGGCGAAACAAAAATGTTAACAGTCTTCTCATATACATCCCTGGAAACAAGTCATCTTGAGAATTATTGCATTAATTATGAGATCGCGAATTGTTTTTTTGTAATTTAACGAAGCGTATTTTGTATATCTACGAAAACATTTAAACCTCTAGGATTGGATGAACTGGAGCGAGAAGGTCAACTTTAAAATATGTAAGTTGCCAGTGTTTCAACTCTATTGAAGTTGAAGTATTTCGAAATAAAATTAACTGCACGACTGAATCGCACTTGCTCTTTTGTTTTTTGTTTGAGAGACTTGAAATTTTGAAAATAGATGATTAGACAAAACAGCTTAACTCATTTTTGTAAAGTCTATGTAAAACAACTAGGCTTAGAATTTGAATCTTAACACAGAATGCCATGCGGTTTCTTAAGCAGTGATGAATTTATGGAAGAAAAAAAGTTATTACTTATAGTAGGAGTTTTTTTTAAATAAGTTCTTATAAGTTAATAAAGTAAGCCAATCTTAAATAAAAATTAAATTAAAAAAAAAAATAAATAATTGAACTGTTTTTCCAAAAACTTTTTTCCTTTCTTTATAAAAAATTTTATTCAAATACGATAATGAGAAACAAATACGATAATGAGAAACAAGAAAAAAAGGTTCTATGGGTGTACTATTAATAACCATTTTTAAGAAAAAATTTGATACACCAATTTTATGTATTTATTCTTGTATAAATAAAAACTGGATTTCCCGAAAAAAAAATATTTTAAATATTATTTTAAATATTTATTTAAAAAAAAAAAACAAATGATTTTTTTTTTAATTCAAAAAATATTTTTTTTTAAGTTTTAAAATGCAAAGCTTTTTAAGCTTTTTGGAAGCTTCTCTATAAAAAAAATCATTAAAAACGTCAACGGCCTTGGCTTTGATAAAAGCATCGCTTCCCAATTCGTCCAATCTTCGGTCGATAAGTCTTCTTCCGAGCATCAGTAAGGTTTTCGAAAAGATCATTAATAGGGCTCTGATTAAGTGGGCCGCGGACAACACAATAATTCCGGATAACCAGTTCGGGTTCAAGGCGGGACATGACACAATTCATGCCGCCGCTAAGCTCGTTTTTGATATCCAATGGAATAAGTCAAAACAACAATGCACGGGTGCTGTTTTGGTGGATTTAGAAAAGGCCTTCGACACCGTATGGCTAGAATATCTTTATCTGAAACTGAACAGACTTGGCATTAGCAAACCATAGATGTATATGCTTTATGATATGCTTAACGGTAGAAAGTTTGTTGTCAAAAGTGGCAATGTAACTTCTACCACAACTTTTGAAATTAAAAATGGTCTACAACAGGGAGTGGTTAATTCGCCAATTCTCTTCAGCATTTACACCAGTGATCTGATAGGTAGCCTTCCGAATTCAATAGCGTATGCCGACGATCTAATTGCGTACAGAACGGCCCGAAAGGTTGAGGTTATTAGAATTCTCTTGCAGCGTGACTTCGAGAAGATTCAGCGATATTGCGATGACTGGAAACTGAAAATAAATGTCCAGAAATCGGAAACAATTTTGTTCCGGACTCCGTTGGCTAGAGATTTTCGGGGCGTTCTACCCAAATGACGAATATTTTGAAAATGCCGTCCGATACAGGATAGATTAGCAGTACCGCTAATCTACAACGTCAGACGAAGAACCGTGGACCGGCGGCGCGGTGGCTCCTATACACTCGGGACGTCGCGGCACAAGACGGAGAAGAGCTCCTTCGGTTCAGTAGGGCTATGTCCGAACGGGACAAAACTGATAGGGTGAAGCAGGAGAACCAGTTTTGGTGGCTTCAATCGACATTTGATAATGGGTAGTCGGGGTGGGGTGTTAGAGCCGTGGTCGGCTTGCATACCTCTTTTTTAGTCACAGGTTTAGTTTTAAAAAGAATAGGCACAGTGGCAAAAAAAAAAAAAAAACCTCCGCTGTGGTTGTTCTAGTTTTTAAGTAGTTTTAGTTTATTTTAAGTAGTTTAAGTGGTTTTAGGTAGTTTTAATTAGTTTAATTTAAGTTTGTAAGTTTTATATAAAAAAGTAAAAATGATAAAGAATCCGAGTTTTTTTAAATTTTCTCGAGAAAATAAAAAAAAAATATAGATATAGTTTTCGAATTCAAATAGTTTTTTTAGGCCGAAAGGCAGTAGTCATAAGGATATAGGTTTAACTTAGAGTGCCCGCATGGGGCCAGTAAGTTATTTGTAAGTTATTGATAAGTAGGCTAGTTTTATGAATTTTTGTCTAGCATTAAGATAGTTATAAGATTGGATTGAATAAAAATGAATTATAAAAAAAAAAAAAAGCATCGCTTCCCATCGATCACCGAAATCAAGCATCATTGCGCATGGTTTGTACTTGGATGGGGGACCGTTCAAATACCAACCGTGTGCTGTTGACATATTTTTCTTCTGTTGTTCTTTCTTTCTGTCTGTCTCTCTCTATTGTATTGTCTAAGCCGATGGCCTCAGATGCCAGTGCTTTCAGTGTCTCTACTTCGTAGATTTATGTACGGAGTAGTGTAATATGTAATGTAATGTAAGTTATTAAAATCCGTAATGCCGATAGTGAGGAATTTGAAAAAATGATTCTATGAAAATTCTAGGCGCTTTTTTCGAGAAAATTACGACTTTCGAAAACCATTTTTTTAAATTTATATGGTGAGAACCGTTATTGTTAGGTAAAATAATTTGTTTACTCACATCTTGTACATTGTATTAAGAAACTTTTATTTGTTAAGTTTAAAAAAATCGGTCATGGAGCTTTCGAAATACTGAGTTTTGAAAAAAAAATAGATTTTTTTTAAATCAAAAAAAATTGTTTCTTTTAAATTTAAATACTCAATACTTACTATCCTTACAATTCATGCAATCGCCAGGAACGAAGTTTTACCTGTAAAAGAGATAAACCAAATTGTATTAGAGTCAATTCCCAGTGCATGTAGGAACAAAATCAGGATTTGTCTTCAGAGAGAAATGGTTTGACAACTACTCGTAACTGTCGGAGGCACGGAAGAAATCTTTCGTTTGGCTAAAATTGCTTAGAAAAAATCCTAAAAATTATTTCTTCAGACTAAAATACTAACAAATACAATGTTAAACATCGAAATAATGCCTATGATCTCGCTTGGAAAATTTCGGACTTCAGCAATGCATCTGACTTTCGGAAAACAGAAGAGTAACAAGGAACTGATCAATACCAATTAAACTTCCAATACTGGTAGACTATTTCAGTGAAATGACAAGAGACAGCTACATCAATACCTTCTAGTTTGCGGTTTCCAACCTTCAAAACCCTTTTTACGGTTTCAAGAGTAAAGCGGCTCTCAAAGAGTCAAAAGAGGACATGGCCCCTGGATCGGACGGTGTTCCAATTAAGGTTTTTGAATTCAGCACTACAGATCTCATTCTAAAACTAACAGCCGCGCTTAACTGTTTGCCTGTGGACGGTTCAGTTCTTGAATATTTTAACAATCCTATCAATCCTATCCTTTAAAAAGGTGAACGCTGTAACCTAGCAAACTGAGTACTTAACGCATCAATGAAGATTCTCACCAAAATTCTGAGCAAAAGGTAACACATACATAGATCCAATCAAATAATCTCCTTAGTAAGAACCAGGCTGATTTTCGAAGAGACTGTAGACCAGATTTATGTGCTTACAAATATTGCCAAGATTTCTATACATAAGAAGAAAAAACTGTATGGATTCTACATCGATTTTAAAGCTGCTTTCGATAAAATTGACAAAAAGGCTCTCATGATGAAATTATACAATAAAGGAATGTCCTTCAAATTCGGAAAAATCATAAAAAGTCTGTACGCACATACAACGTCAGTAATAGTAGTAAATGGAATCGAAATATCTCAGGAATTCAATATTGAAACTGGTCTTAGGCAAGATTGCAATTTAAGCCCACTTTTGTTTGCCATATTCATTGATGATATAAATGAGATTTGGACTGGAAGAGTAAAGCTGTCTGAAACACTTCTGATAAGCCATTTAATGTTTGCTGATGACATTGTTGCTTTGGCTGAAACACCGCATGGTCTTCAGTTTGTGTTCAATAGGCTTGCGATACATGGAGACTGCAAGTAAATCTCGACAAATCAAAAATCATGATCTTTCGCAGTGCAGGAGGTCGAAACTGTCAAAATGAGAAATTTACTAGCCATGAAGTAGAGGTAGTAAATGAGTAAAATTACTACATAGGTGTTTTCATTACGAGAAACCTGAATTTGAAAAGACATTTGGGAGGAAAACTCGCAAAAGCAAAGAGTGTTATAAATGCAACTTGGAGAAGTGTCATGTCAAGTAAAGATGTCGATGCACCATCAAAGTATAAAGTTTTTGAGGCAAAAGCCATAATGTATTATACTGTGCAAAGTTGGGGCCACATAGAGTTTGAAGAAGTGGAGTAACTCTTACGATTCTTCTTAAAAAGAATTTTCAAGTTGCCTCAGTCAACACCAAATCATATTCCAAATGCTATTCTATAGACCTAGATAGTAATAATATGAAGGCTTGGAAATCCAAGGCGTACGAGTTAATCCAGGCTTTAGATTTGAGAAAAAGACAGGGTTTCGAAATAAAGGCAAGGTTATCTGTACAACGAGTTATCTATGCCCAACTCA
Source organism: Chrysotoxum bicinctum (assembly GCA_911387755.1). Classification (NCBI taxonomy): domain Eukaryota; kingdom Metazoa; phylum Arthropoda; class Insecta; order Diptera; family Syrphidae; genus Chrysotoxum; species Chrysotoxum bicinctum. Next base: position 79,376,417 of record OU426990.1, read on the forward strand.
ATCATAACTTAATGAACAGGAACTACTTCAATTGCAACTACTTAACGGACGAAATATCTTCAATCATTATAGCAAGAGCTGAGGTTATCTCATTAAATTTCATTCCGTACAAAAATGTCCTTGCAGATACATATGGGCTAACAATTTAAAAAAAAAAAATATGTCGAAGTTTTTGAGAAAAACAATTACATATTAAATTTTATAAGATTTCAAAAAAAAAATTAAAGAAAAAAGCCCGAGCCGTATAGGCTGTAGGCGAACAGACAGACAGAATTGCGAGACCCACTTTTTTCGTGTTCGCTATCATCGTAATGTCAGCTTTGATAAAAATATCGAGCACGATTTTTTTAAAGAAAGGATAACTTGCCTATGAGTCGCAAGTAAAAATGAGTTCTTAACGAGCCTTGTAAGTTGAATCTTCTTTATGTTTTTGTTGACCAATATTCGCATCTGCAAAGTCTAGTGGCCTTGTTCACATACATGCCTTATTTACCATTCTTAGAGTGGAATGACAATTTTTAAAATTTTTGGATAATTTCGTCCAGTCAATTTTGAAATATTGATTTTCCACAATAAAATTCCCTACAATAGGAAGAGCTATTTTTGAGATAAATATCATTTTTACTTGCGATATACATAGGTACTATAGGGCAAGTTCTGCATTTGGAAAAAAAATTGAACTCGAGATTTTGATCAAAGTTGACATTACGATGATAGCAAAGACGAAAAAAGTGGGTCCGACAATTCCGTCTGTCTGTCTGTATGTCTGTATGTCTGTATGTCTGTACCTCGAACTACAGCCTAAACTACCGGAGGTATTTTCTTCAAACTCGGTAGTTAAGGGTCTTCGATGCAATGGAACCCTCTCACGCAGCGAGGCAGAGGAGTGGGCCGACCCAGAAGTACTTGGCGAAGAACGTTCGAAGAGGAATCAGCACAACTAGGGAAGAGTTGGAGAGAGCTGAGGTACATCTCCAGAAACCGTACACGATGGCGCGTAGGAGTAGTGGAGGCCCTATGCCCCGCAAGGGGAACGGACGCAATAGGTCCGAGGACCTAAGTAGTAGTAAATAAGTATAACTTGCCTTATAGTACCTAAAGTTGCAAGTAAAAACGGCTCATTAAATTACGGAACTAAAAGTTGGGCATGCTTCAGATGTTTCGTGTAAATTACATTTCCGGAAATGACCCATAAAATCCTCAAAGTTGTGATTTCTGTAGACCCCAGATTAAAACTGGAAAATGAAGGAATAAGGAAGGAAAAATTCACATGATGCCTTTGAAGCGAGTTAAAAGTTTCGGAGATGATAGTAAAATTCGAACATCTTTAGGCAGAATTTCTCATACAAAACTGCAAGTACGATATTTAAATCGCACTCACTTAAAACAACAAAATTTTGAGTGTAACGTGTAAAACTGGCATGCAGAATGATTGCGCCAAAATGATTCCCCAGAATAAGTGTTGGGGGGGGGGGGGTATAGTGTCCCCATGATTAAACATCACTACTACTACAACTTACACTCAGGAAGGAGTTTTCTCTGACGATATGGTCTTCTGTTTGCTTGTAACACGCGCAGTGATTAATTAAAATTTACGATGAACGAAATTGCAATCTCAGTGTTTCGCGACGCCTTTTCCGTGGAACTCTATATGTGCATACATACTCGTACATGTATGAACAGGGTGCACTGCTTCATCATTTTTTATTGCCACTATAAATTTACACGACACATTCCCATTGAGCATTCTCTATTTAAAAATTTAAAATCAAGAAAAAAGAACTACGTCAAACAATTCCAAGCTTATGCTTCAGCTTCAGAGCTTCATCTTCGATGGCCATAAATTTCTGCAAATGTATGCGTTCGTCTTCAATGAAAAGTAGACTCCCGTCGTCGTCGCCTCTGGTTTTGCTTTTCTCTACAAGCTTTTGTCCAAATCATGTGTATTTGTGTGAAGTAACTACTTTATGCTTTCAGCGCCTTTTTTCCCAATTAACTTTTCGGTGACAAAAATGCAACTCCCCAGAACGAACCCAAAAGGACAGGAAAACTCCACCACACATTACAATGTGTGAGGATTCTTGTGATTTTTTTTTCTTGTCAGAATTTTCTCTGTTCACATTCACAGTAATAGGCATCAGGAAGGATACGGATGTGGATGTGCTGATGCTGCTCTGCTCCTAGTAGGCGGATGGATTGAAATTGAAATGCCCAAGTCAGATTGTTGTTGTAATGTTGCACTCGGAAGGATACGGAAAGGACGAGGTACTTGTCGAGTGGAGAGTTCTCTGTGATGTATAAACTGCTCAAGGCTACGTTGACTTTGCCATCTTGTAATGGCAGAAGCAGAAGCAATAACGAACAAAGAACACATTTTTTGTTTATGCTATAAAGGCTCATTTCTTGCATGGAATTTGTGAATATGTCGTGTATGTAGGTCCTTTTGATGAATATAGGTACACTGCTGAAAATGTTGATTTAGTTTTTGATGATAAAGTCACATAAAATGGTATCTAATTTATTAAAAGATAACCCGTTGTATGGGGAACGGGCTTTAAATGCAATACTGAAGTTACTTATTCAGTCGGCTCCTGATCCATGATAGGTTGCTGAATCGGACATGGCGGCTTTTCATTCTTTAATATCCCCAGCACCCAGTTTTCAATCATCTACACCAAGAACTCTGGCATTCACGATGGCTTGATTTTTAAAGCGGCGGAGGTTCGGTCTTCCTTGTCCTTTCGAACCTCGAGGCTGGAACACAAAGATTCTCTTGGCTGGAGTATTGCTCTGTAATCGCTCAATAGTTGACGTTGTTACCTATAGAGCTTTTCAAATACTGCGGTGATATTTTGAAAGGGTGTTGCATGTCTTGGGGTGTTTCCAATGACTATAGACATTTTGATAAATCCTAGAAATGATCAAAGAATTTCAAGTCAAGACTCACCCTACTCGTATACTCATTGGCTTCAAAGACGTGTATTATAAAATTCATGATACATGAGCTCTATATGGTGATTACCGAACTTGGGATCCCAGGAAAATTGGTCCAACTGTATCGGTCGATCTTGAAAAAACGCGGTGCAATGTGCAACTAGGGAACTTTGCACTATTTTAAACATACACAGGGTTTTATCAATAAGTGAATTCTTCAATCTGGTTCTAGAGCATGGTGCTCCAGAGGGTAGGCGTTAACACTAAGGCAATATATTCCAATTATTGGCGTATACGAACGATATCGATAATATCGGTCATTCCCAAGGTTTTGCAATACAGTCCTTCACAGTCACTAAAGATCTGGCGAGTGTTGTTGGCCTTGCAGTTAATCAGGACAACTCCAGTGCCGAGACTAATAGCATTAAAAAAGAGCTGATACTGGTCTCTTTCGGAAGAACATTCTTAGAATGATATTTGTTCCTGTATATAGGGCCACCTTTAAGCTGAACCAAGATCTGGATTTGGTGCAGAAAGTCAAACACTTCGACTACAATGATTTGGCCAAATTTTGCGATTGGACAACAATGCTTAAGTCTTTAAATCTAAGCCCCCAGATTCGAGACGATAAGGAAGACCAAGCCACCGCTCCAGTTTAAGTACCTAGCCATCGCGGAAACCAGAGCGCTTGACTGAATGCCTGGAAGCAGCATGTTCGGGAACGCAAAGGATGGAAAGCTGCCGTTTCTCAGACTGACCCATTTCTGTGAGCGAAAACTTGATGATCGGAATTGGATTGGAAAACATGATCTGCTGGGCGAGAAGCCACACTGGTACTGACCAACTATATTGTTGCGGAACGCCTAAAGAAGCTCATAGTTCCACATTTCTTGGTTGAAAATATCTACTATTTCCTTAAGGTGACTAGGTCACCTTTGCTATTCCGAAGATTTAAGGTTAAAACTTGCCTCCTCTGCGAGTGATAGTTGGTTAGTTTTAAGTCTTCTATTGGACCTACGTTGATTTCTAATTTATATATATATATACTAAAAATTTGAAACGTTTTATTCAAGACTCATCTCAAACTATGTAAGTTACATCTTTTTGTATCTTTTTTAAGAAAGACCTCACTTTTGAAATACATGTTCGAGGACATAAAAATTGTGCTGAAATCTAGTCGAATATTTTTAGCTGTGTATGCGCTAAGTAATGCACTGCACCTGCTGTGAGCTTCTGTGGGCGGATGATGATGTTGCATGAGCCTGAAAATCACTGCATGGGTTCACTAGCTGGACAATGGATATGGGACACCCGCTCTACACACAAAATTGGCGGAGAGCTATAGAAAGAGGGGTCAGTTGTATAGCTGGTTGCCACACGAATATATGCAGCCCAAAACCGAAAAGTTAAATTATTATACCTGCAACCATATTGTGGGTAATTAAATATAAGTACATAAAGAGTCGACATGGCCAAATGGACTGTCCCGGCTTGGCCCAAACAGGCCGGCCAACGGACACACTATCTCTCTTCTGACGTACTTTCCCCATTCGATTACTGATGTTGCTGCTGCTGCTGCTACTGCTACTGCTACTACTGCTGTGATGTCCATTCAAGCGTCCAACCAACTAGCCAACCAACCATCTCATCTATCTCTGCGATGCACCTTCTGTGTTATGTTTCCTCGTTTATAATGTCGGCTGTTTCAGATTTTTCTTTTTTTTTTCGTTATTTTTATTTCTCATTCGAATCCTTTTTGGTCCTTTTTTGTTGCAGGCCGACCAGGCCTGGGGGTTAACGCGGTCAATGTGTCAAAAGAGCACTTTAATTTTGCAAATGGAATTAAGTATATTTTTGTGTGGAACATCGCTGGATGCCGCCGCCGCCCCCATTGCCATTGAGGTTGATGATGGTGATACATCTCTTACGCGCCTGGTATCATCCCCCTCGCACTAGTCTACCTTTGCTCTGACGCTCTCCCTTCATCATTGTCATCAAGGACAAAGACTTTAAGATGAATTCAATTATTGAGTTGAAAATTAATTGGATTTGCCATGATTATCGTCGGGATTACATGTTACTTAAGTTGTCCAATGGATTTTTATTCAGTTGAGCTAGAGTTGGCTTCCAGATCCGTCCCTGCCCCCTTGCCCATCTTCATCTCTTTCCTGTCTCTCCATCAAATTCGATACATGAATTGCGGAAAATTGCCCTGTCCTTGTATATTGTCCTTTTGGAAAATTCGTGCATGCAATTTGGAGTGTTATCTTTGAGGTTAAAGCAGGCTTTTTAAGAGGACACCATCGATGGAAAGATATTATTATTATCATTTGGTACTTTTTTTTATTATTTAAATGGGAAAATAGGCCTGAATTATGAAATAACTTTTTGGACTTAATAAAATTTTGGAATGTCAGTTTAGTTGTTGCGAGTTCATCATTAAAAAGCCGCAAAAGCATTTCTGTGGTTGGAACACTTTTTGTCCCGCATTTGTGGCCTTTTGGGGTTAAACTCTTTTTTTTATTAATTTGATTTGAATGGTTGAAAATTTGAAAAATGATTTTAATTCAAAAGTGTTTTAAGTCAATGGTAGGATTTTCGATGCTTTCAAAAGGGTTAGGTGGATTATTGTTCAAAACTATAGATTTACCAAACCGCAGCTGAAATAATTATAATGCGACTCTGACTCTGACTAGGTTGGGTTCATTTTTAATTAAATATTGCAGCTTTTAATAAAAATATATTGAAATTGTTTATGTTGTCGATATAAATAAGTCAAAAATTGTTTCCTAGAATGCAAGTACTTTTATGGGAACATTTGTAGGTAAAATTGACATCTGTGTGCTACAGAAGACCAAGACACAATTTGTTAACAATCTGCATCGGAGCCCTTTGGAACTTAAGGAAAAGAGAAGATGGGTTTATCACTTAATGGAGAAATTTGTAGTAGACTCAAATTTAAACTTATATAAGGAGAGGCCAAACCTCGAAAAAAAATTGAAGAAATTATAATGTTGTTTTGATAATCATAGATAGCTTATGTCTTAAGAGGTTTCAAACGGGGGAAATTCGCAGTTGTTTCAAAATTACCGAAAACTATCTTTATCTTTAACAAAATTTGTGGCTTATGCAACTCTAAATTAAATAGTCTCAGTACCTTCTTTTCGTACAGCTTATAGGCTTGGGAAGGAAAGTGCAAAGAAGGTGCGATATATTTGTTTCTGTCGATTTCCTTTATACATGAGAAAACTATTTCTGTGTGAAGATTTCGATCTCTCGAAAGATTTTACGTTCCTTCACACCAATCGATTTTGTTTTTTACAGAGTTCAAATTCTTCGAATCCGTATTTAAAGATGGATTTACTTTTACATGTATACGAAATACGAACACCAAAAGAAAAAAATTGAGAAGTAGGGATCAAAATCCCTAGTGTGTAAAGGAAATCGGCATTAGTTTCAATGCAACGGGTTGGCAATATACTTGGAGCATTGTTTCCCCAGTACCACCTATACTAGCCGCTAAACAACGGTGCTAAGAACTTATTTTTTTCTGGTGTAGTGTCATTTTGTTCATCCTTGTTTCCACTCAAGCCGTTTTCTGTAGGAAGAGTTAACAATAGTAGAAAATTATGTCCCTATTTTGATTGTGGTCTTTTTAAGCTTTCAAGCCTCCAACCTTATTGAAATAAATTCAAATTTAAAAAAATAGTTAAAGTCGTGTTTTCAGAAGCATTTTAGTACTACTTACATTATTCAGAACTTTTAGGGCCATCAACCGTTGGAAAAACCAGAAACATTCATAATGTTTTTTGCTCGAAACAAGGTGTTTTTCAAAAACCCCTGTTTTCTTCAATCTGTTTTCAAAATAAAAATAACACAATAAAGTTGAGTTTTTTTGTAACAATAACCAACCAATACCTCCTCGAAGGTTCTACTACGTTACTTTTTGGCGGTATTCCCGTTAGAAAAAATCGCTTTTTTTTTCAATGTTCCCGAGGATATATTATAACGTGAGGTAATTTGTTTCAACATTATTTTTGTCGTTTTTTGAAAAAAAAAAACAATATTTTTCTTCTTTTAAATTCTCTTAAAATCTTTCCGATATTTTTACTTGTGACTTATGTATATGTACTATAAGGCAAGTTATGCATTCGTAAAAAAATCGAACTCGAGATTTTGATCAAAGTTGACATTACGATGTTAGCGAAGACCAAAAAAGTGGGTCTCGCAATTCTGTCTGTCTTCTCGACTACAGCCTAAACGGCTCGGCCAGTTTTCTTCAAACTTGGTAGATATCATTTTTAATTTTTTCCCCCGTGCCATAAGAAATTTTTTCGAAATTTTATAAATATTTTTTTTCTCAAAAACTGCCCCACAGAATTTAAAAAAAAATCTAGGTAATGGCTGACAAAAAAATTCCAAAAAATGGTTATTTTTTTTTGTTTTTGATTTTCATTTTTTTCTTATTCCAAAACTCCTCCAAATTTTAAATATTATTATTTATTCAATTTTTCAATTTTTAATTTTTTGGATTTTTAAAAATTCTAAAATTGTCATCAATGGGTTGCTGCTTTAGATACTCATTCCATGTTGTTTAGGCATAACACTAACAACATGTGATTGAGTTAAACCAGTATGTCCAACAAGGATGAATACGAATAAAAAAATAATGCGAATTATAAGGGACATAGAAATAAGACACGGCAGTTCTCCGCTTTAGTTCAGCCGCCATCCCTGGAGATACAAAAGGCTGAGACAACCACCTTCAGTCTCAACATCGTGCCACACATCTTTCCTATCCTTCTTTCTCTTCCGTAACTTCACGCCCGCGCTGTGTTGAAACATTTAAAGGGTAATCATAATCCCTTGAGCGCGAGTAAATTATAAAAAAAAACCTTGTCTAACTTTATCATAATTTTAAACATGTTAGACAACCCTTCTAACTAATGTGGGTTTTACAACAGAACCTAAGCGAATTTAGGTTGAACAACCCTTAATTTGACAGATACAAACACAACTACACAAATAAAAAAAAAGAACAAACAACTTCAAACCAAATAATTTTTCGTATATTTTATATACTACCTCGGTACAGATTTTGATTGTCTATAAGTTATTTACATTATTTTAAAAGGAAATCAAGTATATATCAAAGGGCACGGTAGTTCCCAGCCAAGTTCTGGCACTACACCCTTTTTACAGGAACAAACTCAGGCGACTTTTGACCCCTCCCTATCTTCAGTACCAATGAAGTCAGAAACTTGAAATTCCGAATATTTGCTAAGCTAGTCAAGCACAGGCGCCTCACCCAATTTCAGTTTTCTATTATAAGCGGTTTCTGAGATATAAGGCCTCAAAAATCACAAAAACCGTAACTGACTGACTCACTGACTGAATGACTGACAGATCATCAAAATTATGAAGCACTTCCCGTCATCGTAGAATCTTGTAATTTTGCACAACGGTAGGCCTTGTCATGCAAGTAGAGGAAAAAATCGAAAATTTGAGGTTTTCCATTCAAGGGGCGTGGTATCCGCCCACTTTCTCCGAATTGGTGTTGGTTGAATGGAGCACTTCCGACTGTTGTAAAACGATGAAATTTGGTAGAACTCAAATTGCATATAAAGGACCAAAAATAAAAATTGGTTTTTTGCATTCAGAGGGCGTGGTATCCACTCACTTTCGGAGAAAATGTTTAATTTATATGGAGCACTTCTGATTGCTATAATTAAGGTAGGTATGTTAGTTTGAGGTATCTTGCCGGGACAAGAAGAAATAATTGAAGCACAAATCAAAACAACCAATAACAAAAAGAAAATATACCAAAAGAAATAGGAAACTATAAACTAAGTTGATTTTAGTAGGTAGAGTACACCCTTCTATCTTTCCGTATCTTTCGAGATTTTGACATTGCAAAATATTTAAATCTTTGCAAAAAGGAGTGAGATCAGACCAAAAACATAAATGTTAAAAAAAGAGCCAAGTTCTTCTATACAAACCCCTTTGTGTAACAAGTCAGCCGTGAAAAGTACTGAGATCTAAAAGTACGCCAAGTTCTTATTTCATGAAGGTTTAATAGCGAATATTTAAAGTAGAATAATATTGAAACAGCTAAAATGTAATAGAGAAATTTTATTATTTAATGATTACTGACTAAAATTTGATGGGCTTACTTAGCAAGTAAGGTTTTAAAAACTTGATAAGTGAACCCCTCAAATTTTAGTGAGTAATCATTAAATAATAAAATTTCTCTATTACATTGTAGCTGTTTCAATATTATTCTACTTTAAATATTCGGTATTAAACCTTCATGAAGTAAGAACTTGGCGTACTTTTAGATCTCAGTACTTTTCACGGCTGACTTGTTACACAAAGGTTTTTGTATAGAAGAACTTTTTTTTTTTTTTTTTATAATCTACCCGCGCTCAAGGGATTATGATTACCCTTTAAATGTTTCAACACAGCGCGGCGTGAAGTTACGGAAGAGAAAGAAGGATAGGAAAGATGTGTGGCACGATGTTCTGAGACTGAAGGTTGTTGTCTCAGATATTTTATCTCCAGGGATGGCGGCTGAACTAAAGCGGAGAATGCCGTGTCTTATTTCTGTGTCGCTTATAATTCACATTATTTTATTCGTGTTCATCCTTGTTGGGCATACTAGTTTAACTCAATTACATGTTGTTAGTGTTATTCCTGAACAACATGCAATGAGTAAACCAGCAACCCATTGATGACAATTTTAGAAGGTTTTTAATGGAATTTTCGACATAGACGACGGCAGGGATCGAACTGTGATCATGAGGTTCACAGGCGAGCACACATTCATCGCACCACGGCCACCCCCACTTGGCTCTTTTTTTTAACATTTATGTATGTTTTTGGTCTGATCGCTAATTTACAGCATAAAAAGTCAATTTTGATGTTGCAAGGTGCAAATTCATTTGATTTTACTCGTCTCAGCATTCATACATAACATAATATGTACATTTGTATGTACAGATATTTACAAAGCACATCTTTTAAAAAATCGAATAAAACATCAGTAAACATTTTTACTTCGATTTGCTTTGGTATGAAATGACCATTGTTAATATGGATAAAGTATACTTTTAAAAGATAAACTATCTACTTACTGCTGTCAAAGTTAGACGAGCTCTTTAACGTTAAAGTATGGTTTATGTTCTTTGAAATTAACAAAAAATCAGTTCTCATTTTATTTGCAATATTTAGAGTCGACTCCCGTTTTAAAATTGATTTAGAGCAGGTTTTAAATGTTTAAAATTTTGCGCCATAGACTTAAAAGCCTTACTTACTTCATACACCACTATGACATTTATTTTAAAATATCAAAAAGTCATGTTTGGTTACTTTATTGCATTAACTGTCACTGTTTAAGGTGTGTTCCAGAGCACTGTTATAAAATGAACGAATTGTTAAGAAATATCATATTTTCAAACTGGACTGTTAAAATTTTGTTTCAAATGTTTTTGTAATATTTGATTAATTTAAAAAAATGTTCTACAGTTATTTTGTATAAGAAAAACATGACATCTGTATGATATTTTAAATGAGAAACAAATTTTCCAATTTTTTTTCTTTTTTGGAATTTTGTACTATCTGCCGATATTACGGATTTGGGTTATGAACCAACAAAACCCATCTCATAAGTTACATTCTTGGCCAATACTTACAGTACTGATTCTTAGTGCATAGCGTGCATAGAATCAAAGTGTTATTAATCAAGAGTTCATCAATTAAACATTTTGACATTTTACTCCTGGGTGCATCCTCTCAACTTCAATTAAGGCTTATTTATACAAAAATACCAATTAAGCTTTGATTTTTGGCTCGATCCCTCTACTCAACGTGCCTGGGCTGCGAAGCTGTAATTTTTCATTACAAAACATCTACGTTACATTCAAAGTAGAAAAAAACGAACTACGAGTACAAAACACGAATCTACAGAACATTCTCTTGAGAAATGAGTAGCCTTTCAACTTTGCAGCATTTAACAAATGAACTTATTCACTTGACTCCTTATTTTCTTTCTTTTCTGGTAGTCCATTAATTTTCAAATCTCTCCTCAAGACCTCCATCATCCATAATGCAATCCATCTGCAGCCAAGTAAAAATAATTAAATTTCATTCTCAAACAAACTCCAAGGGAGGAAGGAAACTTCTCACTCACTTGAAGCTCCTTTGGTGAGTTGTAATAAGTTCAACCGGAGAATCCTTGTTTGCAGTGCGAATTTCCTGCTTTCTTCATCGTCATCCCTGGGAGCCGGTGCTGTTCCCTTGAAATCAATACTATCGTACAGCAGTTAGCTGCATTAATTTGCTACCATCATCACTCTCAAGCTGTATGTGTTGTACCTACGTAGCATCATCAGAAGATTGAAACCAATTAACCCAATGCTCCAATGGTCTGCATACAAGCTGAATTTGAAATTTTGTTGGGCGCTTAATTTTTAATCAGACTTATAGGCAGGCATAATTTTATGGAAAAGAAAAGTCCAAAGGCAAAAAGACTTGTTTTAAGATATGATCTTACGAAACCATGTTTTTCTGGGGTGTCCTTTGTCAACAAAAGATTTCGATGAATCCTCAAATTAAAGTTATTTTCATTTGGTTTTTTGTTGCATTTTTTTTTTTTTTTTGGAAAAATATATCAGAGACTCTTGAGTGCTTCCTCATCCTCATTGAGGAAACAAAAAATAAATAAATGTAGGTCGTCGGGATATTAATAACAGAATGGCGTTGTATATATTTTTTTAAGGATTAAACAAAACCTACAAGCAAAAAAACTGACAAGGAAAGATTTGTTTTGCTAACAAAAGGCTTAGGTAGGCAGTTTTATAAAGCAGCATTAATTCTGACAGCCAGACATGAATTGTGTCCTACCTTTTGCAAAGAGGATTAATTAATCTTAATTATTCCTAAGAAAAAAAATTATTTTGTTTTATTGAAAAATGGATAGACATGAGTAACAGGACTTAAAATACTGGCATTTAATAAACGAATATGACAAAGTTTTATCATTCTCGAAGCAGGGCTTGGCTTCTTCATCTTGAGTAGAAAATCAATTTAACGTCAACAGAATAAGGTGAAGGGTTGTAAAACCTGCAGTCAAGAGATTTACTCGTAAAGGCAGCCAAAAGATTGAAAAGCAGTCAATTACAGTTAAAAGAGGCTCTGGAATTCCATATATATGATATTCGAAAATATTCATGCAATCTAATTGGTCAAAATAGGGTCAACTAGTTTTAGAAATTGGTCAGCACTATACAATTTGTAGTCGAGGTTTTAAATTTCATTTTGAACATGAAAGCTATGCCTTGTCATAAATTAAATCACCTAGTTATGCATGTGTTGAAACAATCTAGCTTTTAACGAATCCTTAAAAAGTTTATAAAGTGTAATAATTGAAATTGTCGCGCCTCACAAGTCGTGTTATCATAAAAATAATAAACTGCTTAACCCTGAAATAATAAGAAGTACTTGTCAATTTGCTGGAAATAAGGTATCTTGTGTTATTCGATCATCTAAAAGAACGTATTTAGTTGAAAAATTGAACCCAAAGCTTGACACCAAAGTCTTATGGAATAATCTTAAAGCGGCTGGAGTTTGTAAAGACACTAGGTCGCAGAAATGTCAACTAAGTGCCGAAGATATGTGTACATTTTATGCACCTCAAGTATCTAATCCAGTTAGTTTTGATGATTTTGATAATATTTTAAATAATGACAATCTTGAGACTTTTTCGTTTGAATGTGTCAACGAGTGTGATGTTATTCATGCAATTCGTTCAATTAAGTCAAATGCTGTTGGCTGTGATCATATTTCACCAAAGTTTATCAAACTCATCTTGCCAATTATTCTTCCGTTATTGGTTCATATTTTCAATTTTTGTTTATATTCCTCCCAATTTCCTATAGTTTGGAAAGCAGCAAAAATAGTTCCAATACCCAAAAAAACAAACCCAAGTATTCCAGCTGATTTCAGACCCATTAGCGTTCTATCATATTTTTCGAAAGTTTTTGAGAAACTCATGTACAACCAAATGATAGGCTTTCTTAACATCCACCAAAAGCTCTCTAAATGGCAGTCGGGTTTTAGGAATTTACATAGTTGTGAGTCAGCAGTTATGAAAGTCACCTCTGATCTTCGATTTGCCCTGGATGCTGACAAAATTGGTTTTTTGGTGCTGTTGGACTTCTCAAAGGCTTTTGATTGTATTGATCACTCTATTCTTGTTTCTAAACTTCAACAAATCTTCAAGTTCTCGAATGCATCTCTTCGTTTACTATGTAATTATTTGAAAAACAGAGTTCAATCGGTAGAAGTTGAAAGCGGTATCTCTTCCCCCTTTTTTGTAAATACAGGAGTACCACAGGGTTCCGTTTTAGGGCCACTTCTATTTTCACTCTATATCAATGATCTTCCTGATGTTGTTGATGACTGTTCAGTTCATATGTACGCAGATGATGTTATAATTTACATTAATCGTCCACTTGGATTGATGGAAGACGATGTGGTTCGAACTAATGAAGATTTAAACTTGTAACAATAAACTTAGACTTAGCCCTTCCAAAACGATTGCTATGATTTGTTCCCGAAATGAAATTAATTCGGTTGATTTCCCACCAATTATTCTCAATGGAGAAATAATTCCTTACTTAGACAAGGTTACATATTTAGGCTTCACGTTAAATAGCCGACTTAGTTGTTGTGATACAATCTCTGTTACTATTAGAAAAATATATGCAGGTCTTCGTGGACTGAGATACTCTGCTCAATTACTTTCACTTTTAATGAAGCTTCGTTTAGTCAAAGCCCTTTTAATGCCATTTTTTATATTTAACTGTTCAGTTTACCCATGCTTGGACTATGAATGTAAGCGTAAGTTAAATATTGCATTCAATGATTGCTTGCGTTTTATTTATAATAAACCTAGGTATGTCAGTGTTTCTCATCTTAGTCGATCTATTTTGGGAATTACTTTTGATGAATATTATAAATTTTGAAATATTTTAAGACTTCATAATATTATCCATGGCAGATGCCCAGAATATCTTAAAGATACACTGCAATTTGCACAGTCTTGCAGAGGTATTAAGCTCATTGTACCGCGTTTCTCATACAGAACTGCAGAGCGGTCTTTCTATGTTTCAGTTATTAGAGAGTGGAATACTCTCCCAATTGATTTACAGAATATTGTCAATGTATCAAACTTTTGGTCAAAGCTTCTCTCCCACTTGGCGAATTAAATGTCTTATATTATTTATTTTTGTATTATAATGTTATTTGTAATATTTTGTTTGTAAAGCTTTTGCTCCTTTTTTTCTTAATTAGTTAAAATAATTATTTAAATAATTCGTGTAAGATTCTCTTAATAATGTACATTTAATAACTTTATCTTTTATATTTTATTTTATTTTGTTTTATATATCAAAACTTGTTAAGTCAAACTAGGATACTGCTCAAAGATTTTATCTTTTTGTATCTATTGTTAATCTTTTTAATTTAATAAATAAATAAATAAATAAATAAATAATTTTGTCGAGAACGAAATCATGGATGGTGAAATAGTGGAACACGAAATAATTGCAGCTTTAAATGGACACAAGGATGAAAAAGCTCCTGGTCCCGACAGAATCTCTTTTAGTTCCACAGAACTCAGAAGAAAAATAACAACATTGTTCAATATAGCTATGGATTGTGGAGAGCTACCCTAGCAATTCAATGAAGCAATTATCTTTCCTTTTTATAAAAAAGCTAACAAAACAGATTCAGCTATAAGGGCATCTCTTTCCTAAATGCAACTTATAATTTTTGTATTATCATATGGCAAAAACGTCGTACAGGGCGGATAAATAGCACACATCAACTAAAATAGTATCAAGCTGGCTTCAGGGCGAGGTATTCATTTAAAGGAGTAAAGTTAAATCTTCATATGCAAGAGGTCATAAGCTTTACATATTCTTCGTGAAATTTAAGGCAGCCTTCGATACTATGATACCCGTTTCGCTAGGAACGCTTATCAGTTCACCCTCAAGCATAATTTTGATCATAACTAATACTAGCGATGTTTTATGAAAAATTGATAGCCACTCAGTAAAGAAAATCGAAAAAAAAAAACGATTATAGTCACTTGTACATATATTCACTCTCTTTTAATCTCAAAGTTTAACACAAATTTTAGAGTAATTTCAAATTTATTTTGACGTATTTAGAATATTTCTTTCCATATTCTTGCCAGCTCCTAAATTACAATTTTAATGAGCAAAAAATCAGATTTTGTAGATATTTTTTAATCCATCGAGATCTCAACCATCCTCCAATGGAATTTGACAGTTTATGGCTTGGTTGATGGGTAATATACTATATTTTGACCTATTTAGAGTATTTCTTTCTAGATGCTTTCCAAAAGTCCTAAAATCGCAATTTTCCTGAACAAAAATAAATCCAAAAAGTTTCGATTTTTCGGTAAAAAAAAATCAAGATTTTTCAGTAGTTTTTCAATCAATTGACATTTGAGATTTTTTGTACGTCTTTTACAAAATAGACATGAAGCTTTATTTCCAAATATCTTGACATAATAAAAATCTCTGAGAAAGAAGATGCATTCCCGAACCCATCCCAGTTCCAAGGAAATGTTTTTCTGCACTCGATTTAAGCGCCATCTACATCTCAATATATCAACAATTTTTATTCATTCTATATTCATTCTGATTGCTGTCCAAATTATATTCACTCTTGATGTTTTTATTGTTTTGCATGTAAAATTTTGCTAACTTGGCCATTCACTCTTTCAAAAAACACGGCTACTATCAGTTGCAAATAAAATATCGCCGCTGTTGTTGAAGATGTCGCAGATGAGCCATCAACTTCGACTAGACGACGCGACGTGCCACGCAATTTACCATTTGCGTCCGCCCTGCAGCATTTTAGTGAAAGATTTAAAGACATGTCATTGAAAAGTGCAGAAAGTCTGTGAAGCTCTTTGCAGACCGTCATTTCAATTGGCTCTTGCCTACGCTCATGATAATATCTCATCTTGACGATTTTCACTAGTCAGCAATATTGCCCGATTTGACGGTTCCATTCGTCTTTCTCTGGGGTTTTTTGAAATTACAAGATCTATGAGAACAGAGCTACAGAGACTCGAAAAGCTATCAAAGCTATCTCGCAAAAAAGTGCGAGAAAAATCTAATCGTCCGAATTTTTCAAAATCGATATCATCTTCAAAAAGTAATCGAAATTAAAAAGAAAATGTTTGCAGTTATTTAGTTTCATTTTAAAGTTATACGAGTCGTAGCTAAATACCATCGAGTAAGTTTTCTTGGGCCTTCCATTACTAAAAACCACAATATTATACTTCCGTATTATACCTCCCGTTCTAGACGATCTAAACAAAAATTTCAAAACTCATAACAATGTAGTGTACCAAAATTGAAGGAGATTTACATATCTCTCCGTTTATATTCGAACTCAGTTTACAGTGGTCCATCAAATATTGTGAATAAATATCTAATTAATCGTTATAAAAAAAAATAAAAATATGTAATTTCCTTATTTTTATGAAAGGATTAGAATATCGGGTGTGGACTTTTACTTAACCTTGTTAACTCAATACACATCTTGAAATGTATTCGTTCTACAATCTCTTGGGAGGGGATGATCAAAATAACATTGAGGTGTAATAATTTAGTTTATAATTCATGAGTCCAAAGGGGAATCACATTTAATGATTTAAATGGAATCAGGCAATTAATGAAGCTTGCAATTAAATTGACTGCAATGCCATAGAAAAAATGTAATGCACTTCTTGATTAAATAATAAGGGTGAATGCAACCCATATTTTCAATGAAGATATGAATTTGAATAAATTATGATAAATGATAAATAATAAGTTGATAAGAAAGTTTTTAACCTGAAGGACTTGAATTCGGACTTGTTCGTCATAAATAAACTTCCTATCGCATTAGGAAAAATGAAATGCAACTGGTAAGCTTATAACAATTTTCAGAGAGAAAAGAAGTTCTTATTAATACCTTCACATACATCTGCTAACAAATAGTCCAAGTTTTTAACCTAAGTACCAAAGATGAATTTTTAATGTCCAAGATGCATTTGTAGAATCAATATCTCCATTATTTTACGGAAAATACTAGAACCTGTCATGCAAATATTTTTAGTTGTTCCTAAAGATTTTTACCAAATTTTTGTTGATCTAGTAGTGAAAAAAAATAATTACGTTTTGTTTGTTAACTCATTTCAAATTAAGAATTAGCTGAGCTATCAATTACATTTATATAGTGAACCAAAGTCTATGTTGTATTTGTGGATACAGTGTGGTTATTTTTTCGGTTTTTCTTCTTAAAATTAACCACATTTGAAATTATTATCCTCTAAGAACAGACAAAGAAGCTCTTTCGTAAAATGGTAGTAATGACCTTCTAAAAATTGTCATCAATGGGTTGCTGGTTTACTCATTACATGTTGTTCAGGCATAACACTAACAACATGTAATTGAGTTAAGCTAGTATGCCCAACAAGGATGAACACGAATAAAATAATGTGAATTATAAGCGACATAAAAATAAGACACGGCATTTCTCCGCTTCAGCTCAGCCGCCATCCCTGGAGATAAAAATATCTGAGACAACCACCAACAGTCTCAGAACATCGTGCCACACATCTTTCCTATCCTTCTTTCTCTTCATTAACTTCACGCCCGCGCTGTGTTGAAACATTTAAAGGGTAATCATAATCCCTTGAGCGAGTAACAATTTCGTAGTTTCCGCAATAAATAAAACGACCGTCTTTTGCTGTGTTCCAAACTCAACTCATTTTTATTCTCCAAGTTTTTTATCTGCCTATTTACAATGAATGTTTATTTATTAATTAATTAATTGTCTTATTGCTATTTCAGCATAACTAAGGAAATGAGGTGTTACATTTCATTACCATGAAAGTGGTTTGAATTTATTTAATGTATCATTTTGATTAGTAGACTCATCATTTCCGTTGGAAGGGTCAATGTACGTAACTCCTCCCGGCTTTAAGTTAGAAGTCTCCGGCTTCATATTATTAACAATTTTGATGGTCTCTTTTTTTGATTTTAATAAAATAAAAATAACAACACCAGTTATACTTAATATTAATAATAAAGCTAGGCTTATATTTGAGCCATACATTATTTTCTTATGATATTGTAATTCTCTTATTTCTTCTAAATTCTTTACATTTTCCATTATAATTTTATTGAAATTGATAGGTTTTACAAACATGTCATTATTTTTACTTGATGGATAAAAATATTTGTCTGGTATTATAATTTCTTTGTTGGAAAATTTAACTTGATTTATTTTTAATGAACAGTTATTATAATTTATTAAATAATTTCCTGTTAAGGTAATATTTCTTTGATCACAATTTTGCCAAATTAGTTCATTATACATATTTTTAAGTAATACCGTTTTGTCATCTATTTCTTCAATAATTGTTACATTATTGTATATTAAATAACAAGAACCAGTAATAATACAGTTCTTACTTTTCTTTAAATTTTTAAAAAGGGATTTTTCTTCATATTGATATATAATATTGTTAATTTCTACAATCATTTCTTCTTGTTCCTTAATTTCTAAATGATCGGTATTTGGTAATGATTTTATAATTTGTAACTCTGTTGATATAAAATTTACAGGTATTTTGATAGCGAATATTAACAAGTCATTTTTATATTGCATAACTCCTGCCTTTAAAAGTTTAATTGTAGGAAAATCTATATTATATGTTTCTAGTTCTTCCAAAGTAAGCATACTCGGATGAATAATATTATTTTTAGCAGCCATTATGTTATCAACAATTTGATTTACTTTATTTTCTAAATATCTAAGCATAGATGACTGTTCCAAAACTAAAATTTTATAATTTAAATTGCGAATAAAATCATTTGTTGTGTTAAGTGATTCTAATATTTTAGCTCTATCGTTCTCTATTATAAGTTTAAGATCAGATAAGGATTTATTATAATGTTCATTTATTTTTATTTGTTTGTTAAGGTTATTGATAGATAGATGGTTATTTTCATCAGTTATTTTTAGATGTTCAAGAATTTCTTCGCGATCTGCATCATCCATTGTACCAAATAACCAATTTTGAACTCTACCAACAGCATTAATTAATCCTCTTTTTTCTCTTTTTGATCTGCTTATTGTTCTAAGTTTACTTTTTATTAACCTTATTTCGTGATAAAAACTATGCTTATCTTCTATTTTTAAAAGTTCTATGTTTAATTCTAAATTATTGAAAATTTGTAACAGCTCACTTGGATTAATTATATGTAAAATAGTGTCTGTTTCATTAACTATGTCTACTTCTCTGATTCTTATTTTAGTATACCCGTTCTCTTCTAGTATGGGATGAACCTGCAATAACCCTTGTACTGAGGTTATCATCATCAACAGGATTATCAATATCTGCAAATTTAGGTTTTCTTTTAATATTTAATAAATGTACATTTTGCAAAGGGAATTTTCTATAATATGGCTGGTCTTTATGCCTTACTCTTTTATAATTTTTTATATACCCTCTATTTCTATTTTCTACATACTTTTCCCTACTTTTATTTATTTTAGTAATATTTTTAATTTTTTTATTGTTTATACGATCTACTAATTGTTGAATAGCCAAATCGTCATTTATTCTGTTAGCCTGTCTTGGAGTAATTTCTATTGTGGAATGAATCCTGTCATTATAGTTTCCAATTGCTTTTTGGATCTTTTGTTCAACTGTAATATCGTCTTCAATAGCCTGAATCTTTTCTATTATAGTTGAATGAAGCCTTTCAACGTCAGCATTCCCAGTGTGACTGTTTGGTTTGGTCCAATGTATTTCAATATCCTTGTCATTTAAGAACTTAATGAGTTGTTCCGATTTAAATTCATTATCCATTATAATTTTATTTGGTTTATCAAAACTTGCGAAATACCCTTCTAATATTGCTGTCTTCTTAACCCAATTTCTATCATTTATTAAATATGCGACAGCAAATTTAGTAAGTTTATCAATAATAGTGATGAATGTTTGCTTACAATAGTGAAAAATATCAACATGAACAATATCGCTTCTGGCTTTTGGTGTTTCTGTAACACTCATAATTGATTTGATAGGATTTCTATCATATTTAATTTCTTGGCACTTGCCACAATTATTTATAATAAGTTGAATATGTTCTTGCAACTTTGGGAAATAAATTTTATCTTTAAGTGCTTGATAAGTTTCGTTTATTCCACTATGTAAAGATTCAATAGTATGGTATAAAGAAATTTGTTTATGACATTCTTCTTCTGTTTCTATTTCTTGTGCCCTTTTTGTAGCCTTCATAAACTTTATTTTTTTTTCGTTTGAAAATAATTGTATAATCATCTGTTGAATTTTATTATAATCTTTATCTGTAACATAAGAATAAATTCCATTTTTCCCTGGTTTCACATACTTAACTAATAATTCTTTAATATCATGTTCCTCTTTTTGTGGATTAATTTCTATTATTCGTCTCCCATGAAGTATCTTTACTTCTTTACTTGGACTATAAGTTAAAATAAATTCAGTTCTGTATTTATTTATAATTTCTTCTTTTATGAAAATATGATCTTGACGTTGTTCCGCTACTGAATGGATGGTATCAGATAGGTCCATATTAGATTCACTACTGTTTTCATCACTTATTTTTGGACTATTTTCTTGTCTACTTAGGAAATCAGCTACAGTATTCTCTTTCCCTTTAAGATACTCAATATCAAAGTTGTATTCTTGGAGTTTCAAAATCCATCTTTGATTTCTTTGAGAGAACTCTTTTCCTTTATACTTAGAATTTAAGTACTTTATCGGTTGATGATCAGTCACAATTTTAAACTTTTTACCATACAAATATGGCCTAAAATAGGTAACCGAATAAACTATTGCTAGAAATTCTTTATCGGTGACGCTATATTTTTTTTCATGTCTGTTCAGAGTTCTAGAGACGTAGCAAACTGGATGACCGTCTTGTGAAAGAACTGCTCCAATAGCATAGTCACTAGCATCTGTTGTGACCGTAAATGGTTTTTCATAATTTGGAAATTTCAAGATTGGATGTGAAGATATAAGAATTTTAAGCTTTTCAAAAGCTTCGATAAACTGAGGGTCTTTAATATTAATTTTGAGGTCTTTTGTCAAATATTTTATGAGTGGATATGCTATTTTAGAATAGTCTTTTATAAATTTTCTGTAGAATCCCGTCATTCCAAGAAAACTCTTTAATTGTTTTTCAGTTTTCGGTAACTCTATTTTTTGAATGTCAGAAATTTTGCTGGGATTAGGCATAATGCCGTCTTTGGTCAGAATATGTCCTAAGAATTTAGTATCTTTCTGCATAAAGCTGCATTTATCGGCTTGTATTTTTAAGTTATAAGAAGATAGAATTTTGAAAATTTTGTCTAAAGATTTAAGGTGTTCACTTAGAGTTGTTGAATAAACCAGAATATCGTCAAGATAAACAACACATATTACATTAATGCAATCCCTTAATATTTCATTAATTAAACGCTGAAATGTTGCGGGAGCATTTTTTAAGCCGAATGGCATCCTTAAAAACTCATAAAGACCATCCGGTGTAACAAAAGCTGTTTTCTCAATATCTTTTTCTGCTACTAAGACTTGGTGGCAACTTGTCCAATATGCTATCCATATTGGGAAGTGGCTGTTTGTCATCAATCGTAATTTGGTTGAGTCTTCTGTAATCGACTACTATTCTGAATTTTTGTACACCAGAATTATCCCCCTTTTTAGGTATGACAATAATGGGTGAACTATACCTACTTTTACTTTTTCTTATTATGCCCTGAGCTTCCATATCCCTCATTTGTTTTCTTACTTCTGCCTCATGCTGAGGTGGATACCTATACAGTTTAGAATTAATTTGTTCATTGGTTGTTGTTTTGATCTCATGAACTATACTTGTTGTATTTGTTAACTGATCACCATCTTTATAAAATAAATTTTTAAATTTATGCAATAATTGTGTTATCCCTAGCTTTTCTTCTTCGTTTAAATGATCTAATTTAATATTTTCACACTGACTTTCCTCTAACATATTTACATCATCCACAATTTTGTTTTTTAAAAATGGAATTCGTTCATTATTATTGAGAACTACTTCTTCATTATGTATATCTATAAGCCGTACATTTTTATTTATCCAATCCATTCCTAATAAAAATCCATATGGTTTTTCTAAATTCATTTGAACCCATCTTATCCTAGCATTTTTTTTCTGTTTGAATTCATCTGGACATTCTGTTTTTACATACTGATTTGATTTTGTTATTTTACCATTAATTGTACTTATATAGGCTTCACCTCCCATGTTCTCATAGATTTGATTTGAAACAATTTTGGAATTTAAAAGACTTACTGTAGAACCAGTATCTAACAGAGTTGCATAACGTACTTTATTAAATGTAAGTATTATATACATTTTATTTTTTTCCGAGGCTAATTGGTAAAAAATGTGTCATCTACTTCATCCGTGCTTAAAGCATCTACAGACATATGGCCAGAACTTTGTCTAGTTTGCTGTGAATTATTTTGTCTTCCATTTGTGTTGTTATCATTTCTATATTGTCTACTTTGATAAGTGTTTTGTCTATTTTGATTATAACCTGAACCTGAATTGTTGTAACTATTGTTGTAATTACTATGCCGTGGTTGCACTGTTTGATTCCTAGTATTATTTTGTTGATAGTTCAAATTTAAATTGTTACGATAATACCGTGATTGTTGATTGGTATATCGATTTGTTTGTGATCCGAATCGATCTTTCTCTTTAACATTTATATGTGTCTTAAAATATTTTAAATTGAAGTCATCTTGACCAATATATTTATTTATAATTGTCCTTATATCTCCTAAAGAATATTTTTCGTATATTTCGGATAGTAATGCACCTGCAACTAATTCTTTAATTTTTAGAATAACTACGCAACTAAGGTTATTTACTACGTTTCCAGAACTTGAACTATATATTGCACATTCAGCAATATCATCTACTATTATTCTAACTTTATCGCTTAATTCTAAAATAGAACTTACTTTTAAGCCATTAATGTCCTGAACTATTTTCGTCTCGGTTTTATAGGCCTGATAGTGCAGTTTGAGTCGGGTCATTGTCTCTTCCCACGATGTAGGTGGTGTTATCGTCAAGAAGTTTTTGGCCGCACCAGTTATCTTTTCATTCAATATGATGGTGAAAACATCTGCGGACTGTGCTGCTGAATACTCTCCAAATATCCGGTTCATCGCCGTGATGAATGATGGCAAAGTTCCTTTTGTACCATCAAAGGTGGGTGCAAATTTCAGATCCCTCTGAATCTTCCTTCTTAAAGATTCTGGCTCGTTCTGTCTACTAGCAATCTCAGTTAACATTAACAAACATCTTTCGGTTATTGATGGTTCTGCCATCTTTCTCCTCTTATCAAAAAGTTCCTGTCTCTTCGATATTTTGTTTTCCAGAAAAAACAGAAAATACTTTACAAAAGATTCGTTTCTTCGCGATTAATTTCTGCTTCGTATCAACTTTCGGTACATTTTTGTTTTGCTTTCGTCTTTGGTTCTTTTTCGACTGCGCCAGTAACAATTTCGTAGTTTCCGCAATAAATAAAACGACCGTCTTTTGCTGTGTTCCAAACTCAACTCATTTTTATTCTCCAAGTTTTTTATCTGCCTATTTACAATGAATGTTTATTTATTAATTAATTAATTGTCTTATTGCTATTTCAGCATAACTAAGGAAATGAGGTGTTACATTTCATTACCATGAAAGTGGTTTGAATTTATTTAATGTATCATTTTGATTAGTAGACTCATCATTTCCGTTGGAAGGGTCAATGTACGTAACTAGCGCGGGTAGATTATAAAAAAAAAAAAAAACCATTAGAATTGGAATATGGTTCAAATAATAGTTGAGATCTTAGATGAATTATATATGTAGGAGACAAGTAAAAGTGGTTATCTAGGACACTTTCGTTCATTTTTCTATTCTAAATATCTTTTATAACGGGTGATTTTTTTGAGGTTAGGATTTTCATGCATTAGTATTTGACAGATCACGCGGGATTTCAGACATGGTGTCAAAGAGAAAGATGCTCAGTATGCTTTGACATTTCATCATGAATAGACTTACTAACGAGCAACGCTTGCAAATCATTGAATTTTATTACCAAAATCAGTGTTCGGTTCGAAATGTGTTTCGCGCTTTACGTCCGATTTATGGTCTACATAATCGACCAAGTGAGCAAACAATTAATGCGATTGTGACCAAGTTTCGCACTCAGTTTACTTTATTGGACATTAAACCAACCACACGAATGCGTACAGTGCGTACAGAAGAGAATATTGCGTCTGTTTCTGAGAGTGTTGCTGAAGACCGTGAAATGTCGATTCGTCGCCGTTCGCAGCAATTGGGTTTGTGTTATTCGACCACATGGAAGATTTTACGCAAAGATCTTGGTGTAAAACCGTATAAAATACAGCTCGTGCAAGAACTGAAGCCGAACGATCTGCCACAAGGTCGAATTTTCAGTGAATGGGCCCTAGAAAAGTTGGCAGAAAATCCGCTTTTTTATCGACAAATTTTGTTCAGCGATGAGGTTCATTTCTGGTTGAATGGCTACGTAAATAAGCAAAATTGCCGCATTTGGAGTGAAGAGCAACCAGAAGCCGTTCAAGAACTGCCCATGCATCCCGAAAAATGCACTGTTTGGTGTGGTTTGTACGCTGGTGGAATCATTGGACCGTATTTTTTCAAAGATGCTGTTGGACGCAACGTTACGGTGAATGGCGATCGCTATCGTTCAATGCTAACAAACTTTTTGTTGCCAAAAATGGAAGAACTGAACTTGGTTGACATGTGGTTTCAACAAGATGGCGCTACATGCCACACAGCTCGCGATTCTATGGCCATTTTGAGGGAAAACTTCGGAGAACAATTCATCTCAAGGAATGGACCGGTAAGTTGGCCACCAAGATCATGCGATTTGACGCCTTTAGACTATTTTTTGTGGGGCTACGTCAAGTCTAAAGTCTACACAAATAAGCCAGCAACTATTCCAGCTTTGGAAGACAACATTTCCGAAGAAATTCGGGCTATTCCGGCCGAAATGCTCGAAAAAGTTACCCAAAATTGGACTTTCCGAATGGACCACCTAAGACGCAGCCGGTGGTCAACATTTAAATGAAATTATCTTCAAAAAGTAAATGTCATGGACCAATCTAACGTTTCAAATAAAGAATCGATGAGATTTTGCAAAGGAGTATGGGCATTTTGGGCCCGTTCTCAACATTGCTCAACAGTGATGAAACTTATGTCATATGAAAGCGTATGTGGAGCACTTTATTTCATTATATGGCAGCTAAATCGAAATCGAGCGCAAAAGTTGTGTTTTGGCACATTTTATAAAAAAAGGATGTAAAATGCAAAAAAAAATATTTTAAAAAAATGGCAACACTTACTAAAAAGTGTTTTACCTTTTCTTAAAGCCTGAAGTCTGTTCTTTCATTTTATTTTTAAATCAACTTATTTGCATAAATAGTTTTCGAAAAAATTATATTCAAACTAAAAAATGTTGAAAAACAAACCTTTGAATGCTGATTTGTTCACAATTTTAAAAACTAAGTTCAAAATTGGATTTTAGTATTCACTGCCTCTATTAATTCTGGATTAAACACTGAAAACCAGATGCCGTTATCTCATCTAGTTTGAAACTAGGCCTACAAACTGTGATGAAATCACAGCTCTTGGGGTGTAGCTATTTTATTTCATTCTATGATAAATTCAAATCAACCGCCAAAATGCTGCATAAAGCACAACAAAAAGACAAAAGCGGAACAGAAAAATATGTTTCGTTCCCGATAGCTGTAATTTTGTTTTTAAGAAACAAAACGTTTATGTTGTTTTTGTTCATTGAGGTTACATTTGGTAAAAAGTTTTTGAATGTGGCAGCCTGCAGACAAATTATTATTTATAATTGAGGCAAGGAGAATAAGTATATAGGTATAGTAAATATACCAATGAGTTTATAACAACAAATAAAGATATAATAATATAATATTAAAAAGCAATGGCAGAAAATCGCTGTGTTATGTGTTTGCGTTCGCGTGCTTTGCGGACAAGACGACATGTTTTAGGAGATGTTTTACCTGGAAATCAACCACAGTTTGTTCAATATATTCATCAGAATGCGTTGATCGAGGTACGTACCATACATATTGGTGTATTATTTATAAATTATTATTATTTGACACTTATATGTCTTGATCTGTAACTTCTAAGAGAAATAACAACACAAGTGCTGTAAATAGACACTATATCTTTATACATATGTAATAATATAATCGTTGGTGCCTTTATTATGCTAGGATCCGATAGGTTGTGCTGTAGTCAAGGAAAGGTTAAATCTTCAATCCGTTTCGAAGTTACGCGATCAATTAGTCGGGATTTAAACGTTAAGTTTTTAAATGTACAACACAAGAAAAGTTATGCCAATGGAGATAAAAGAATATACAGAATCGGGACATGTGACTTGATTGAACTGTCGTACGTTAAAAACTGAACGTATTAAACCCGTCTATCAGAAATGCACCAATGATTATAAATATATTACATAATATAAGATAAGAAAATAATAAAAGCTAAATACAAAAAAAAAAAAACTTGTGATAAGAGTCCCGCATAAAAAATTATTCTTTACCCAGGTAGTATTCAATAATACACAACACGTTTGTCACCGTTGCTGGCAAAGAATTAATGTGCTAATTATACAACGACCTCTGGAGAACATTGAGGATAATGATACTCATGAACAAGCACCTGAGGAAAACATCGAAGAACAACCACCTGAAGAAAACATCATAGATCATGCCATTAATTTGTATGCTCCCGAATATGTTAGAACACCGAACTCTTCAAGGCGTTGTATATTTAATTATTGTCTCAACACTGAACGTCATAGAATTCCTGACGCGATTAAAGTAAACATACTTCGTTCACAGAGGTTGTACATCCCAGAAAATGCTAGAATATGTACCGATCACCTGGAAAGTAATGAATGGCAATCATTACATGCTAATTGTAATGTTTCGCATGAGTTCAATGTTGAACATTTCACAGACATGTCTAATATACTTATATCTGCGCTTAACCAAAGATCGAGACTTGATTTCGAAGTATTGGAATTATTAATGAATAACAACGATATTTTTTTTTGGACTGGACTCACAATCGGACAATTCAATACAGTATTGGAAGAAACTCCTTCGCTGGCACAAGCGGTCAATCGCCCACGCACCGTGATTGGGGTTTACTTATCAAAACTCAGGTCGGGAGAGTCTGATGAAAGGTTAGCTTCTCTCTTTAATATGTCACGAAGAACATTGCAGAGAAAATTAACATTAGCTAGACAATATTTATTGAGCGATTTTGTAAGTGTTCATTTAGGTATGGATAATATATCCAGGGAAAACATGCTTCAAAGGAACTTGTTTTTACCGAAAATGATATATGGTAATGAAGAAAACACAAAAGCTATAGTTATATGTGATGGAACATATGTTTATATACAGAAAAGTAGTAACTTTCTTTTTCAGCGTTTGACCTATAGCCATCACAAGTTTCAAAATCTATTGAAACCGTTCTTAATGGTATGCAGTGATGGTTATATAATAGACGTTTTTGGTCCATACGCTGCAACAACAAGCGATGCCACAATTATGACTAGCTTATGCAATGATGAAGACAATTCTTTCCATTGGATGTTTCATCGAAACGATGTATTCATTTTAGATAGGGGTTTTAGGGATAGTGTAGTAGATCTCCAGTCATTAGGATATGAACCACATATTCCTCCAACAAAGAATAGAAACGAAACTCAATTGACGACCGAACAAGCTAACGGTGCAAGATTGGTGACAATATGTCGTTGGGTTGTGGAAGCGGTGAATGGCAAGTTTAAAAATAGATTTAAACTATTACGCCAAGATTATTTTAATAAAGCATTGCCACATATGTTCGATGATTTTAAAATTGCTGCTTCTCTCATAAATGCTTTTTCTAGAGTAGCCACTGATCACAGGCTTAGCCACGATATTTGGAATGTTATAAATGAGAAATTCAACTCTCCGAATCTTTTATTTAATTATGTTACCATGAAAAACCTAAACAGGCAGAGGGTGGCGTTCATAAGGATGGAAGCCAACTTGCCTCATTTAGAAGATTTTCCCCAACTTACTAACGATGATATTATTATGATTTCCTTGGGCTCTTATCAAGTGAAACTTGCCAAATCATACGCTAGTGAAAACTTACGGGATGGTGGTGTTTACACGATAGAGGTATACCGTGAAAACAATTTAATGGACTTAGGACAATGTAATATTGAGCAAAATAATGTATGGTTACTTAGAGGACGAGTGCAGTCACGACATGTTAGATCACGGATATATTATACTTATATCCTAATTGACCGGGACCAAGTAGGCAAAGACGCCCTTACACAATATTATTGTACATGTCTTACGGGTAGACGCACCATCGGAAGTTGTGCTCATGTCATATCCATAATATGGTTCTTGGGACTAGGTAGACATGGGGAAGGCTTTCAGCGACCAGCTATACAATTAGATGATATTATAATAGATACATTTTAAAGTCTGTCCAAAGTCACCGCGAAATATTGTGGCTTAATGTAATGGAACTATAGTCATATGTCATTATTTAATTACTACTATTATTTGTTTAAGAAAACATGTTGTAAATGTACAATAAAAACTAACAAAAATAACTTGTTTTTTATTTGTAAATATGTAATTTTCATCACATCAAACAAAAAGTAATAAAAATAACAAAAACGTTTTGTTTCTTAAATACAAAATTACAGCTATCAGGAACGAAATATATTTGTCTGTTTGTTGGGCCTAGTTTCTAAGTTTAAACAAGTGAGATTTATGTTGCTAATATGGAAGGCTTGAGTGCCACTTAATCAGGTAAGCTTGAGCTGTGAAACTGCGTTTTTATATATTCATCATTCATTAACCTCACGAGAAGTTCACGTAAATACCAAAACTTAAAAATTCTTATAAATAATACCAAGTTTTAGTACTTTTCAATTTTCTCAAAAACTAGATGAGATAACGGCATCTGGTTTTCAGTGTTTAATTCAGAATTAATAGAGGCAGTGAATACTAAAATCCAATTTTGAACTTAGTTTTTAAAATTGTGAACAAATCAGCATTCAAAGGTTTGTTTTTCAACATTTTTTAGTTTGAATATAATTTTTTCGAAAACTATTTATGCAAATAAGTTCATTTAAAAATAAAATGAAAGAACAGACTTCAGGCTTTAAGAAAAGGTAAAACACTTTTTAGTAAGTGTTGCCATTTTTTTAAAATATTTTTTTTTGCATTTTACATCCTTTTTTTATAAAATGTGCCAAAACACAACTTTTGCGCTCGATTTCGATTTAGCTGCCATATAATGAAATAAAGTGCTCCACATACGCTTTCATATGATATAAGTTTCATCACTGTTGAGCAATGTTGAAAGTGGGCCCAAACTCCATACAAAGTTGCCCATACTTCTTTATGCCTTTTTTTTTTAAAAAAAGTTCTCAAGCTCTTAAAAAATCACCCGTTAATTGGGTTGGGATTGTTGGTGAGGGATTGAAGTTTCTTTTAGAATAAGCTTCCTATAAATGTACATAAGGAGATATACTATTATTTTCTCTACATTCTTTTATTTGGCCTACGAAATCTTAGCTGTTTTCGCTCGAAGTTTTCTAATTAATTTGTGGCTGTTGGTGAAATACTAAACCAACACCCAAAAAACAACACTTTCTATTTTTAAAGTATTAAATGATTTCTTCTGAATCGAATCGAGACTATCTAAGTAGATTAAGAATTTGTATTTTTTCTATTTGTTTTATATTTATACATTTTGACTTAATACTAACTTAATACTAAATTAACCAACGCTTATTTTGGATTAATAAAATGCTATCTGTTCACAATATCTTAATCTAATTCATGATATTACTTGTGACTCGTAGGTACTATAAGGCAAGTTATGCAATCGTAAAATAAATCGAACTGGAGATTTTGATCAAAATTGACATTACGATGATAGAGAAACGAAGTTTTAAGAAGTTCTTTTAGTCATTTAAAAAATGAATTTTTAACTTAAGTTTATGAACAGCTTTTCTCCAATAAAATTTATTTTTGAAATTTTTAGTCTTTTACATAAGAGCAAGTTCGTGCATTTTGTTTAATATTAGCAGTGTAATTATTTTTGATGAATAGTTACTTTATTCTCTTTAGTACTGTTGTTCTTCTCGTAAAATGGTTTGTTCTCTTTATTGGTTTCTTCTAATTGACCGTCAGTGATGGCTCAGGCGTATAGATACCTGTCGCTACTCTCTAGATGGAAGAGTTGTAGCACGTCTGAGTTGAGATGATCTTCCAGGTTTTCATTTGAGCCAGAAACATAAGTTGTGAATAAAATGATTTCTCTGGAGAGCTGCAACAATTACTGGTCCAGTGGCATTAACTTTGCTTCTTCGTTGTTTATATTTCGTCAGTGAGTTACGGTGTAGTCCAGTGCTAATACGGAGCATCTTTCTTTCAAAATGCTTCATTTTCTTCATTTTTGTAGGTGATATAGTAAACCAAATGGGAAAGTCGTAGGTCAGAACGCTTCGGGTAAGTTGTTTGTATACTCGCCGCTTGGTCTTCCTACTTAGTCCAATTTGCTTCCTGAGTAGCAGATGAACCAAGTGCTGAGGATAGTTGGTTCTCTTCAACATCAAGTCTGCATGCTTTTTGAATTTCGGTTTGTTGAAAAAATTGATTCTCGAGTACTTCGTTGATCACTTTAATTTGATCGCTTTGCAGCGTGTTGCCAATGGTAGTCTTCGAATGACAGTAACTGGTGTTTGGAAGCAGATGAGTTTAGTCTTTTTGCTATTTATTTTCATTCCCCATTTGATATAGTATTCCCGTAGGTTTTTGGTGATGGGGTCGGCATAAAGCTTCGTCTTTGTACCTTGTATGCTGGCTGGCTGATTATCAGTATAAATGTTGAACAGCATTGTTCCAAGGTTTGATTCTTGAGCGACTTCAGCATTAATC
The DNA here is from genome assembly GCA_911387755.1 of Chrysotoxum bicinctum. Classification (NCBI taxonomy): domain Eukaryota; kingdom Metazoa; phylum Arthropoda; class Insecta; order Diptera; family Syrphidae; genus Chrysotoxum; species Chrysotoxum bicinctum. Next base: position 79,407,579 of record OU426990.1, read on the forward strand.
CCCTTCGTTGATGATAGGTGTTTTGCTAACGAATCTAAATATTCAGCTAAAACTCTTTTAAGATAATAATAATTTTGGACGAAAGTCTTTAATTCCATTTCCACGATTTTTTGTTGTTGTTAATGTTCATTCTATGAGCACTTTCTTTCTCTGGTGAGGTTAAAGGTAGAGTAAAGCTATCTGAATTAATGTAAAATGGTAGAAAAGACCTTAAACATGTATTTCATGTCTAATTTTTAACCCTTTGACTGCTAGATTAACGTTTTTTGTTAAGTTTCTGGCAAGCTGTGCTGGGAAGGTTTTTTTCAAACGTGGCCTTGGCCATTATCAAACTCTATTCTAACTCTTTTTGCTATTATTTTGTTAAGACATTGAGTCTAGATTTTGACTCTGTTTAAGTGTCTATGAAGAAATTCTATTAAGTTTTTGAAGCCAAACACTTAGAATTTTCAGAAGATTTTTAATCAACTGGGAAATGTTTTTGTAATTCAAGTTTGTAGTGATTTTAATTACTGAATGGTTTTCTATTTTTAGGTCTTTTATTAAATCTTCAAATTATTTGTACTTACTGGAAGATTCGTTCTAGAAGGCCAGTGAGTAGTTCTATTCTTAAATGATCCCAGTTCGTATTTTCGAAAGAAGTGAAAGTAGTAGGAGATACTAGTACATCGTAAACGTTGAATATTTGTATATTAGTTTCTACACTGTTATGATCGGAAAGAAAATAAAATGTTTTTCAGACAATATTATTACCTGTGTTAAACAAAATCGATAGCATGAAAAAGTCTAAAACGGATGGTGATCTAGGAAATGTTAGTCTTTTCAGTAAAACTTATATTGAGATATGGACCACCTTTGTAATATATTCTCATTAGGTTTATTCACTACATCAGGAAGTCAGGCGTTAATACCCTAATATTACCACATCATATTAGCTTGCAATGCTAATTTTTTGTCTATCTAATTCGCTCGAAAGGAGCACCTACCGCTGTTTCTTACCGGGAGTATGATTCCTGTATTATAAGCCTTAATACGGTGGTATTACAAGCTATGAAGTCAAAAAATGTTATCTCAACCGTGACGTTAAAACGTCTTAAGCACATAAAAGTTTTTTGATTACTCAGATAAATCGAATAAACCTGAAATTTCAAGATGTTCTGCACAATAAGGAGCTCAAAAGACTAGAATTTCTTCATAGAAATGTGAAAACTGTCAAACCAGCAGTTTCGGAATAGTGTCAACGATTACTGGAAACACTACGCTGATTGTGTTATCAAATCAGATGACAGGAACATGTTTCCAAAGATAAACCAACTATTTAAAGCACGCAATCTTGTCAAATCCCGAAACTGAGCATACCTCTGTCTTCTTACACACTCCTTTCTTAGGCAAAGATAAATATTTAAATCTGTCCCACTATATTATTGATTATAGGGCAAAGAAACTAGGTATTGCCGGTTTCCATTTCGAGATGGTACACGCTAGAGAACTCTCTAGCTGTAAATCTGACGAAATAAAGGATGGATTGTTGAGATTTTGCAGTAACGAAATCCCAACGCTCCTTAGCTTTTCTGATGAACTGAAAGCTGACCAACGACCTGATGTACATATGCACTGATAATTAGATAATTACTTTTCAATTATGGATCAATTGACTGAAATATTGAAGAAACTAAATTTTAAATGGTCAAGCGGCTTAGATAACATTCCAAAAATTCAACTTAAACATCGTTCGACTAATATCATACGCCAATACTGTGTTATATCTTAGAATCTGCTAAATAACTACTACTTTCCGAATTGTTGGAAATTATCAAAAGTACTTCCAATAGTAATCAAATAAAAAAGGAAGAAGAATCCTTCTGATCGTTCAAATTGTAGGCCTATTAGTCTCGTGTCTAATATCGGAAAGATTTTGTAAGTAGTTATTAGTAAGTCTGTTGTATTCGTTTGTGAAAAAAAGAAGATTATTCCGCGGATCTAATTTGACTTTAAAAGACACGGCACGGCGCCCAGGGTAGGAAAAGTTCACTACAAATATGGGTAGGGTTCTAGGGTTAAAAAGCCTTTGACACGGTACTGATCTTACAAAAATTATAATATTCATGATATACGGAAAGAAATTTGTGGTAATAGATATAGAATATACGACAGTTAAAGATTTAAGTGTCACAAATGGTCTTCTGCAGGCCATAGTGACTGCGCCAACTCTGATATACTCAGAGAACTCGATAATTCGTTAGCGTTCGCCAATGATGCTTCACTGTATGCGAGTGGCCCCAAAATTGAAGAAATTCAAACACAACTCCAAACCAAGGCAAGAGTGGCATTTATGTCTCTCAAAATTAGTTTTTACTTTGGCTACTTGAGACTTTGCAGAAAACTAGTTCATATCAGGCCTCCTCTACCCGAATTCTGGGTATTTCAGAAGTATTTTGGAAAGTGGATACACACCACCGAAGACATTCCTATATCTTGATGCAAATGGTTACTTACCAGACTCAATGAACGTGCCTATAATATACCATGCTGCAAGACGAGCAACGAATAAAAGAATCCTTGAAAATTTTCGTTTTAAATATTTTCTATTAAGTTTAAGTTATAGTTTATTTACAAATAAAAATTAAATTTTAAAGACCTTCGTCAAATTTTGATTTTTCAAAAATGGTTTTTTAGTTATTTTGTGTTGAAGACTGTTTTTTTCTTTTTTTTTTGTTTAATTTTGATATCAATATCTTTCAAATTCTTTCAAACGCAATCCCAAGTTAAAATATTACTGACCAAAATCTCTGTAAGGGTGGTTCTTGCGGTTCGAAGAATTTTCATTTTTATTTTTTTTTTTATTTTGTGACACATTTGTGTCAAACAAAGTTTTCTTTTAAATTGTAGGACAAAGTGTTATTTTTTCCTTTAATTAGTAGGTTTCATTTGGTCCTTAATCTAAGAGCCTGCATTTTCAATTTATACCATGGTTTATAGAAAAACTTACCGAAAGTTCGCAATGTCTCTAAAGTAGTTTAATTATTTCAACATATTCATAACATATGTATATACGGGTACTTCAGGAACTTCACTTGAATGAAAACCACTGCCTTAGCTCCTTCAAAAATTGCTATCCTCAAAATATTATAAGAAATTCTAAATTTTGAGAAAACCCCTCAACACTTGAGGTAGACGATATGACTCTACTTATCCAAATTATGCCCTCAAAGCTGCCCCTTTCCACTTATTCTTTGTAGTTGTACACGCTATTCAAACTAAATTTAAATAATCAAGTGAAGTATACAAGTAGGTACCTTAAAAATATATCTATTCGTACACAAACATCTTCAAGGGAGATTATCCTCTCGGAACATTTGAATAAAATTCACTGATCCTGAAAAAATAAACTCCTTCTTATTCTTCGTATATTTATGCTCCACGTACTATGCTTACAAACCAACACACCCACCCAGTACCTTTGTAGGTATTTACTTTAACCCCGACAACACTTCATCTAATTTACATCCTTCCTCCAGCTGTGTGGAGGAGCAGCAGAGGCAAGACAAGCTTCCAAATCCCCACGGAAACATGTCAAGGTGTGAAACTACCACCGAAATGCACCAAGCTTATTATTAACGATGACAGCCGCACAAAAAATAGCTTTGCGGCTGCAGAGGTTTCCATAAAGTCCTTTCCATCAACATACAAATGCAAATGCATCATACATGGGTCGTCGTCTTACGTCCTAAGTCATCCGTCCCTGAAAGCCTACACACAACATAGAGGTATGCCCTTCCACAGTAAACATACCACAAGGACCCTACTCCTCTGCATACAATCCCTCCTTCTTTAAACACTAAGCATGATGGACTACACAGTAGAATTGCCCTGGAGTGATATACTCCCATCGCGATGAGATAGAAAACGAATGCTGGGGCAAGATTTATGCAATCCCCTCGACTCGGCTATTGTTGCATATCTGGGCTCCTCCGACACAAGCCTCCGTGTAACACATAATTTTTCGGTACACATCAGTCTTCCATCATATCATTAGTCATCAACTCAGATGCAAGGAACATTTTGTGTTTGTCCTGGAGTCCTGGTTTGACTCCGTATACTCATCTCGGCGCATCGCGTATGTTTCGTGTCGTGAATGATGAAGCATTGTAACACAACCTTAAGGGCTTGGGTAATTGTTATTCTTTGCTCGGAGCACATTTTTTAATGAACTTAACCTGCGGGCCACTTTTGCTCTGTGACTTTGAATTATTTATCGGGGCTATAAAACCTGCAGAGCTTCCAAAAAAATACGCCGAAGCCAAAGGATGGTACTACCTACTGAAAAAATTCGGCCATCCAACAATGGAGGCTCTCGTGTGTTCTATGTGGCATGCAAAAAACCCGGAATTTTTGTTCTACTTTTTTTTTTGTTTGGGAGGACACAAAAACAATTGAAAAAGTTTTTAGTTTCACAGTTGACACCATTTGTTGGAGAGGACTTGTCAGCAGTGAGGGGGAGAGTCAGAAGCTACCTTCTCAATCCTCTGATTCTGATGAAACAGGGTGTGTCAAGTGGCTAAGTGAAATCAAGCCCGAAGCCCTAGCAAAGGCAAACGCAAGCAAAACGGATGAAACTTAAAAAAAGCTAAACTGGAAAGCCCGGGAAAATTGCATTGCATATCCTGTTATCAGGCATCCTGCCTTGCCTGCCATAGGTGAAAATGAGGCGTCACCTAAGCTCGATTTCAGTCATTCTATGTCCCGGCCAGAGAGCACAAAAAATTAGGAAGCACTAAATCATGTGTTGGCGGCGCGGTGGCCTCCCGAAAACTTAGCACAAACACTATGGTGTGTGACACCGCATTACCACACATGAATCTAGTAGCTGCTGCCAGGTTCTAGTCCAATTCCCACAACGCGCTGTTGGTCCTGTCCTATACGTGTCTACTGTATTGGCTGCGGCGGCGGTGGCGACTCCTGCTGCAGTAGCAGTAGCAGCACTAGCGCCAGGATGTTGGTTAGATAGTTTGTGGTTTGGGAGAAAACCTCCAGGAAAGTGGTAAGGGCGAGTTAGGGTTTTAGAGTTTTAGATTTTTTTTGTGTTATTTTGGAAGTTAACACCATAAGCCAACGTGTGAAGCGAGGGAGGCCTAAACAAGTGATGAAAATACGCGTTAAAAGTATAAGTGATTGGTTGGTGGGCTAAGGTAGCGGAACGACGACGACGGTTTGAGGCAGTAGGCATTTTTTACAGGTTGGCTTTCATACAGGAGGGAATTCCATTTTGGCGTCATTTGCATTTGTGATAAAGTGAATTTGATGAATTGCCATTAAAAGCATTTGAATAATTGAATTTAGATGGTTTTTATCAGATGGACATTTTCAAAACGAGCCGAAACTTGAGTTAGTTACTTTTTGTATTGTAAAGTTATTGTTGTAGTTTTATCACCTTTCATTTTTTGGATTCTACCCAAGAGATTCGAGCATCTGCTTAAACACAAAATTTGTACTCAATCTTTGGAGGAATATGGGCCTTGCGGTAGGGCTCAGAAGTGCTAAAAATTTTTTTACAAAAAACAAAGCGTTTTTGACGAAGTCGAATATGTTTTAATTCCACACGAAGTGGCCTGCTTGTTCGTTTGCTAAGTATCATAACCCTCTTAAGAGTGGCGTCTTATTGTGCAAACCTGGGAAAACAATCAACATGGTTCCTTCACAGGGAATACAACTTGGGTTTAACAGTTGTCTCTTTATTCTTAGGGTCTTTAAATGAAGATTAAATTTCAGCTTAGATAGAACTCGTATCCATTCACAGAAGTACTAAATTGCTTCAGTCTTACGAAATATTCGAATTTAAAAATTTCTTCCACCACATATCAATTCTTTAACCATTCTCGTATAAATCGATATGCCATCTGAAAACACTATTTTTTGGCCTTTAAATGTCTGGCTGCTTGTCTATTCGGCTACTGCCCTAACGTCGCAGACAATTTTCTTCAAACTTGGAATATAGAGTTTTTTGATTATCCTCCTCTTTTAAGGAAAATATTTTTATCTCAAGTCCAGTTTCATAGAAGAGTTCAAATCAAGTTTTTTTACCAGTACTTGCGACTGATAGGTTCTATAAGGCAAGTTATCCATTCGTAAAAAAATCGAACTCGAGATTTTGATCAAAGTTGACACTACGATGATAGCGAAGACTAAAAAAGGAGGTCTCGCAATTCTGCCTGTGTGTCGGTTCGACTAAACGACTCGGCCGATTTTCTTTAAACTTGGTAGATATCATTTTTAATTTTTTCCCCACACACGTTGTTTTTTTTTTTTTTTTTAAGACCAAGACCAAAAATATCGGTACCTACCATACGATTTTTTCGAAATTTTATAAATATTTTTTTTTCAAAAACGGTTCGCCAGATTTAACAAATAAAAATACAACAAAATTTTTAGAACCCTTTTTTTGTTTTCGATTTTGCCAAAAACGGTACAACCGATTTTGCTCATTTTTTTTGCTAAAAAACCAAAAACTTAAATAGAATTGTGTATTCAAATTTTCAAAACAATTTTTTTTTGATTTTTTTTTAAACTAGATTAAAAATAGTTTCTCAATATAAATTTACAAGATGTGAGAAAAAAAAAATTACTTTACCTAAAAATTAAGGTACCTACCCACCATACAAATGTTAAAAAACCGTTTTCAAAAATCGTATTTTTTTTTTCGAATACGGCGCCTAGAATTTTGATAAAAAATTTTTTCTTTCAATTAGGGGAGAGTGGGGCACATTTGAATATTTTTTTCTTTCCAGACTAATAAAACCTAAAATATTCGAGCAATTGGCCTGATATTTTACTCACATTGAACAGTGGTATTGACGTTCAATTTAGAAAAATATTTGGTCCATTTAACGAAATATTTATATTGAATTTTTATCTCCAACCAATATAGGTTCTTATGTTCAAAAGTGGTCCATGTATAGGGCAGTTTTGAACTTGTAAGGGGCACTTTTGAACAGTGATATATTTTTTTTTACGGAATAAAAGAACTTTTAAATTTAAGATTTATATTAATTTTTTAATAAGAACTTATCCATAAAAGTCAAAATTAATACTTTTGTTATATCATATTCATGTATTTGTAGAAAAAAAAAAAAAAAAACAAAAATCCACAAAGATTAATAAGAAAAAAAAGCTAAATCTAAAACTTGTATTTTTAAGTAAAAGCTGGATTTTTAGTGAATAAGAATAAGCTTAAGCTAGCTAGTTAAAGATGTTTTCTATGTTTTCTAATAATAGCTATTTTAAAATAGCCAACGCTAAGTTCATTTAGTTTTACCTTGTTTTCCAAGCCTAAGATTCAATTTGTATGAATAGATTAAACTATAATATTTTAGTTAAAGCTACAAGAATTTCAAGATTTGTTCGACCTGTCTAGAAAGCTTTAACTAGGTCTTATTTTCAGTATTCAAGAGCTCAAAAATGAGACAGAGAACGTATAGACGCAGAAACTGACGGACGATATGATAAAAGCATTTTTTACCTGAAACCAATACTTAACATGTAGAACAGATAACAAATTGCTTGATTAATTGCTTGAAGCTGATTAAATTTTCTCTTAAATGTCGTAAATATGTTAAAATATATGTATGAGTTTTGAACATGTTCAAAAGTGCCCCAACACGATTGTTCAAATCTGCCCCAACTATTCCAGTGACATAAAATTTATTATAAATATTTAACTGAAATATATCCAGTGAAAAACTTACCGTAATTACGTTTAAAATTTATTTTTCCTCCAAAAAAATTTGTTCCTGTTTTAAAATTGCGCAGTAATTTTTTTTAAACTCTGACACCTAAAAAACGAAAACAAAACACTTCCACTAGCAAAAGGATCTTTCACCTCTAAGTCCGAGAGACAACTGAGAGAATCAAGGAAAGTTAATGACGTTTATGGATATGGTATTGACAGGTTACAATTTTAAATTACTTTAAAAAAAGAGTAATAAAGTAAAATTTTATAAGCATTGTTCAAATGTGCCCCACTCTCCCCTAATTTTTTACGACCTTTAATTAAAAAAAAAAATGAAATTAAGATATTACAGCTTGTACCTACCATAGAACCATTTTTTAAATTTTGAATTACTCATTATCGACATAACGGATTTTTATCAAAATTTTTATAGAGATGCTTCTAAAAAGTTTAAAAAACATTGCCTTTTAAAAACTTAAAAAAAAAAGTATTTTATGAATATTTGAAAAAAAAAAAACATTTTTTTTGGAAAATTCCATATTTTTGGAAATTTAATTTTTATTCGAACCATAATAAAAACTTAAGGTTGGCGTACCAAATTTTTTTCTTAAAAATCTTTTAAAAATTTTGTTTATAAAAGCTTATTTATTAAGAAACAACTACAACGACTTATAATTTTTGTTCTTGCATAAATGTATGTTTACATAGCATTCTGTTCTTGTCTCTTTCTAATAAAAGAATTTAAAAAATTAATTTTATCTTTATGAACAGTTTTCTCTGATAAAATTCGTTTTTAAAATTCCTAGTCTTTTACATAGGAGCAAGTTCGTGCGACCCAGTGGTGCAATTTAAGACCTCCCAAATATAGTTGAAAAAAAAAAAAAAACAAATTAAAAAAAAAATGGTTCTAAATGGCACCTCCCATAAAACCATTTTTTTGTTTTCGATATTCTTAAGAACGGTACAAAGCATTTTGACAAAATGTTGTATGCTAAAGTATTGAGTAGTATTGTCATATACTTGGTGTTGTTCTCATGAACAGCCAAACCTATTTTTGCCGCCTCCGATTCAATACTTGCAAATGCGGCAGTAACAACTCGCTGCGTTCTTCTAATGATGTCAATATCATCTGAATAAGCAAGTACTTGAACGGATTTTTGAAAAATTGTACCTCTGTGTTTGACTTAGGCTTCGGCCACGCCCTGAGCGACGAGCGACTGAGCAATTGAACGATGAGTCGCTGAGCGACGCAAAAAATAAAAACACATTAAATTGTATGGAGCTGGCCACATAAGCCCTGAGCGACTTGTGTATGTTTTAAGCGACAGAGCGACGTCGCTCAATCGCTCAGTGCGTGGCAGAAGCCTTACGAGTTGCGTACCAGGAAAAAATTTAAAAAGTTGCAAGATAACTCGTCACCTTGCCTTCAACCTTTCTCGGCTCAAAGGGTTTGGTGGAATTCTTACCGACTTTGACGCAGCAGAGATATTTCTCCATCGTCATCCTGCACAAGCGGCCGCGTTTTGCAGGGGTGCCGAGATGCAACGTCTATAAAATTCGTCTCTGTCTACACTATCATGTTCTGGTTTTTTTTTTCAAATCTGTCGGAGTGCGAACATTTGTTCGACGGTTGATTTGCCGGGGATGGATGATAGGGACCGATCAGAGTTCTTAAGTGATCACACAGTACTGACAACAGGATTTTGTATGCCACGTAGAGGAGACTTGTACCTCTGTAGTTGGCACAGGTCAGAGCATCACCTTTTTTGTGGATGGGACACTTTATCGAGCTTCCCTTCATCGGGCATACTTTTATCAGACTAAATTTTGTAGATAATTTGGTGTATAGTCCCTACCAAGTCATCTTCTACTGCTTTGAATAGTTCGACTTGCAAGCCATCTGTACAAGCAGTCTTGTACGCTTTAAGCTTGGTTATCGCTTACCATTCATTCTGGTCACGGAAATTATGACCATCATCGCCCAAGTTGAATGGGTTATTCTGTCTAGAAAAGTGTTTTTTCCAGATCTTCAGGACCGACTGTGCGTCTACTACCATATATCACTCTTCTCGGTAGGCTTCCGTTTTGGACTTGTAGCCTTGGGTAGATTGCTTCACTCTTCGGTAGAACTTTGAACCATCCCAACTGCTGCTACAGCCCCCAATAGACTAGACCCTCCGTTTCGCGTGCTCTCTCTTTTTCCTCCAGAGAAGTGGGCGTTTCTCTCTTGACTTTTGCCTGTAGAGCTCAAGGGCTATACTCTCAGCGTGATTGCACGTCAACTATTGAAACTGGCAACTGCTTAAGGTATCCGCTTCAAGTTGCTTGAGTTATAGATTAAGAGCCCACAGCAATTTTTGGGTGTGATTGATAACAAAAAATAATAAGCATAATTAGATAGGCCTTTTATAGTTATTTACAAATTTGAAAGTCTTGCATACTCTAGTGGGAGCAATAGTGCATAATAGTGCATCAAGTATGCAGTTCTTTCCAAGTCCAAATAATTGTGATAACAACTTTGCCAAAATGTAGAGTTAAGCCTGATTGAAAATATCGAGGTCCAAGACGTTTTACAGACAGCCTTCTGCCTGCCAGACGCGATAAGAATGGGCTACTTCTTGCACTAAGAAGGCCGCCTTCAAAACGTCTTAGACCTCGATAATTGCAATCAGGACACTTAGTTCTTCATTTTGAAGTTATGGCAAATTTTGTATCCCAATTTTTTAGACTTTGGAAAGAACTGCATACTTGATGCAATATAATGCACTATTGCGCCCACTAGAGTATGCAAGACGTTCACATTTATAAATAACTATAAAAGGCCTGTCTAATTATTCTAATTATTTTTTGTTATCAATCACACCCAAAAATTGCTGTGGGCTCTCGGTCTATTAGTATTCGAGTTGTAGTCCTGAAAAGAAAAGACGCAGGAGTGTTAATGACGTATCTGTAATCGCAGATATACTTTGGTTTTAGCTTTCTGAAAACTACAAAATTATATCAAGTTTCGTTCTCTCGTTTTATTGTTCAGCATTATGAAAAGTAGGCAACCAATTTATCTGTACAGTAAAATTCAGTTTTCGATATCTAGCAGATCAACTTGCTTAATTCTTATACAGTTTTCATGCCTTACTTCCGAAAGACAATTTTTTATCTCTGCAATACGCCTTTGGAATTCACTTCCGCGCAAACTGAGAGAACTAAATGACACACGTCAGTTTAGGTATGAGCTAAACCTCTTCTTTGCTAATCAGAGAAACTAATTTCGACGTCACCCCCTCCCTCTCCCCAACTTATTTTATCAAGCAAACTCAATTAATTTGTAATTTCATGTACAAGAATCTTAAATGTAAAGATTATGGTAATATTTATAAACTTTGTTTCTTATTCTTTTTTTTTTTTTTAATCACTTATTTTATACTATTTGTTTATTTCTCACAATCTTAAAAGTGTACTCTTACTGTGTAGAAATGCATATTTCATATCAATAAATACTAAATACTAAATACTAAATACTAAATGAACAAGAAAATTTATTTTACATATACAAAAGTTATTGGGAGGTATGTATTAGAATTCAAAAATGTTCCATAATTAAAAAATACGAAATCTTCAAAACAAATCTATCACGAAGAACAAAGACAATTCCCACCTCTCGGTTCAGTATTTATCAAAATCGGGGTCAACCTGATTAACATATGTTTTTCCGCTTCAGTTTGTCAATTAAATTTACATAGATCATACATAAACCTACAAATTGGTCTAAGATGTTCAAAGAATCAAAAATGGCAACACGTGAAACATATAAGATATCTACATTATTTATGCAAAATGGCGTCAACGCATCAACTCCTACAACAACAACACAATTCTCAAAAAATTACTAAATTGACTTAATCATCAAACCCACGAATCCAAGTCTTGAAGTTAATATCACCAATAATGGCAATCACCTGACTAAAAATTAACACAAAATGATGACTGAGTTGTCACAATGACGCCACTATCGTGCCACCCCCACAAATTACGAACCTTAGAAAACATCCAGAAACAACGACTTGCGTTGCCTTTATACAACTTACGACAATTAGAAATGCCTTACCATCTTTGGACCGTCTTTATTGCTCGTGCTAAAAATATCTTCCAGATACCGATTGATGGTGAGCAAGAGCAACCAGCTGTGTTGGCTGTGGTTGCATAGGTATCCGTGTGGGTAAATGACCTTGCCATTCTCCGCACCAATGCCAGAGGCGCATCCATTCGAGTGCAGAATTAATGCCAAATGAAAATCCGCTTTCTTCATCTCTAAGCTTGTTGAAGACAAAAAAAAATTACAAAAAGATAGATAGATACTCGTAGATAAAATCAAGGCTTAGGAACTCAATGTGCTGTGCAGCAACTACTACACCACTGCAGATACTTATAGCTAGACGATGGATGGAGCAAAGATGGGACACATGAAGATTGAAGACACACAGAGCTAGCTCCGCAACTAACAGCTTTACCAGACCGATTGAACGGATTGCGGAGTGGCAGTCAATGTCTGAGAATTCGTGCGCGGCCTACTTTCTCCGCATTCCATTCGAGCTTGAACTCTTAAGTAAGTTAGGTAAGTGAGAGCTCTCACTGCACCGCACCGCACCGCGCCGCGCACTGTTATCTTTCTTCTTATAAGTGTGTAAGGCAGTATTATACATTGCGGTCTTTTGCGTGTACCGTAAAATGTGGCCGTCATACACATTCAAAGTATAACTGTTCGAGAACAATTACCTACCGACATTTTGGAGATAACATTTCTCTATAAAACGGTCATTGATTTGGATACTATAAAGGTAAAAGTACACAAAAAAAACTCTAAGACCCACTTAGTTAAGGTGTGTATATATGTATGCAGATAGCTTGCATAACTACCCAGCTATACCTTTTTCCCTAAAACTTATTCATCATTTCAATGCATATCAGAAGATAAAATACAAAAAAAAAAAGGAATGAATTTTCGGATACTTTATCTGCACACAGATAAAACCAATGGAACAGGTAGAGACGTCGAATCAATTTGGGTCACTTGACTTAATGATTAAAATAGCAGAACCAGAAACAGAGCCGATGACATGGACGACACAAAAAAATAATTCTAGAAGAAGAAAACCAAACACATACTCCCATTGCTGCTCTTCGGCTGGATAGGATGTGTTTTATAGACACATTCCAGTACACTCGATGCCAGGGAATTTATATCAGTTGAAAATTGTATTGTTTACGTGTTTAACTAATGATTATATCTTTTGCCGGAAAAGGGAGAAGGTCTCTCCACACAAAACGTCATAGTTAAAACACTAATAATTTTCAATCCTTTCGTTATTTCACTAAAACTTTCAATTAATACTTGAAACTGATCACCGATTGCTGAAAATGAGGTGTTTTAATTTTATAGTTGGAAACGGTATAACCCCACAAAAAAGTGCACTACGTCCAATATTGAAAAATTCACACTCAGTAGCAATGCGATTTCCAAAATGGTCCTTATTATATGTGTTTGTGGGGTCCTCTCACCATCTTGAGAAATAGATGGGTTTTGCTTTTTCTCAAAACCTCATTTACATTTCATTTTAAAATGTCCAACTACATTTATCTACAATATAAATTATCAATTGCTTCAATAAGTCAATATCAGCCGTCAAGTCATCATTCATGAAGTTAATATTAGCCGTGTTTTTTGAAAGAGTGAATAGCCAAGTTAGCAAAATTTTACATGCAAAACAATAAAAACCTCAAGAGTGATATAATTTGATCAGTAATCAGAGTGAAAATATAACGAATAAAACTTGTTGATATATTGAGATGTAGATGGCGCTTAAATCGAGTGCAGAAAAACATTTGCTTCGGAAAGGTTGGTACTGGTATGTGTTCTGGAATGAATCGAATTTTTTTGGATTTTTTGTTCAGGAAAATTGCGATTTTAGGGCTTTTGGAAAGCATTTAGAATGAAATACTTTAAGTAGGTCAAAATTATAGTATATTACCCATCAACCAAGCCATAAACTGTCAAATTCCATTGGAGGATGGCTGAGATCTCGATAGATTAAAAAACATCTACAAAATCTGAAAAATCGATTTTTTGCTCATTAAAATTGTAATTTAGGAGCTGGCAAGAATATGGAAAGAAATATTCTAAATACGTCAAAATAAATTTCAAATTATTCTAAAATTCGTGTCGAACTTTGAGATTAAAAGAGAGTGAATATAAAAGTGACTATAATCGTTTTTTTCGATTTTCTTTACTGAGTGGCTATCAATTTTCCATAAAACACCGCTAATATTTAATGCTTCAAATTATACACACTCAATGAGAACTCGATACTGATTATCGATAGCATAAATTCATTAAATCATAAATGATAACTGAGCCGATTTCTCGTACGAAAAATTAGTCCAAGTGTGTGTACATAAATCAGATCCAATTAAAGTGCCAAATTTTCGCCACGGACGACTTTTTGAGCTGAAATGAATATACAAATGTCTCATGCCATTTGGAAAGAAAGAGTTGTCCCGGAACAACCGTCATGACACTTTGCCGTCATTTTACCCATCTCTGGTAATGGTGTTATTTTGTACGTTTATCACAAATATGTCAAATATGTCAGATATGATATTTCTAGAAAAAAAATTCTTAGTGAGCCTGATACCATATGCCAAGCTTACATTTTATGTATCTTGCGCAGCTGGCATAAAGTTATTAAACCTACTAAAAAATAACAATGCTCTAACCAGGGTTGCAAAAGCTTAAGTCACTTTTTAGCTTAAGATTGGCTTTAATTCACAAGCTAGTGGGTGACTTATGAATTAAGAAAAATGTACTTCATCAGCTAGTTACTGACTTATGAATTAAAAAAATTTATTCATAAGTCAGTTGGTGACTTGTGAATTAAAAAAATTTAAATCATAAGTTTCTTAGTGACTTATAAATTAAAAAAAAAATTAATTCATAAGTCACTTGGTAGCTTGTGAATTAATTTTTTTTTTAATTCATAAGTCACTAACTTGCTTATGACTTAAATTTTTTTTAATTCATTAGTCTCTTATACATAGGGAGTGAATTAATTTGTTTTATTCATAAGTCATTTAAAGGTAGTGAATTTTTTTCAAATCATAAGTCACTAACTAACTTATGAATTAGATTTTTTTTAAATCACAAATCATCTACAGACTTATAACTTATGGTTTTTTTAATTAAAAAATTCGCAACCCTGGGTGTAACTTTCCCTAACATTTATTTAGTTACTCGTAAGAGATATTTCTTTTAGAGAATATCATAGCATTCCCTCTTAGTCGGGATGGAGATTGTAAAATTATTTAGCTCATCATATTTAAAGATGATGAATCGATGATGAAAATAAATCGATAGTCCGATAAATTTCTTCTGATTATTTTGATAAGAAAACAGCTGTTTCCTTTAGTATTTTTTTTTTTGAAAAGTCTTCGCAACCACTGAATTCGTAAATATTAAAGAGGACAGTTACCTTTCATTTGATCCTAATCATATTTTATTGGGATAAAAATACTTAGCCAAAAATCGCACAAAAAAGTGAACTACCTGACACAAGCAACTTGAAAAATTTTGTCCAACCTTAAGGTACTAATTATTCCCTTGATTTTCGATTTTTGGAAAAACTCGAAGGAATGATTTCGATGATTTAACTAGATAAAATTTTATAAAATTTTAAATAATGGTATAAATGTATTTTTGGTATTATTTTTTCAAACAAAAAAAAGTTTAACAATGACTTTCGTCGTCTACTACCCTAGGTTGAATTTTATAATTAACTGATACGAAAAATTAAAATTATTTTGTGTTTAAATGTGTTACTGTTAAATTTATAATATGAAATGTTGGCGATAATTCAGTGCCATTTTTAAATATTTGACGATGGAATGCCTTACACCATTTGGAAAATTTGTTATTGTTCTTCCTTAATATCTCTCGAAGAAAACTTCTTTGAATTGCACAGGTTCTCCCAAAATATACGAGGGTCTCTTCTTCATTCAAGTTGCAAAGGGTGCGGATTGAATCGTCAGTTTGTGATCTTCATGTCTCGTTAAGAAAAATAAGTCCAGCCCTTGATTTTAATATCCAACGTATTTTGAAGATATCCAAATTGTCAGAAACGTAAATTTTATCAGCGGTATAATCGAACTTATGGTATAAACTATAAGTTCTTGTTCTTGAATCTATGTGCTTATAGATTAAACAGATATGTGGTGGCCACAATCTCCTCCAAATCAGTGTGTTCTAGACTGAGGCTATTTTTCCAGCTCCTTAACCAAAATATTTTTTTTATCAATTATCAGCTTGATTAAAAATTTTAGCAGCTTGTCATTTCCATATGCGCATAGAACTATTTCCACATAGTTCATATGACATATCATCGTATACTCAGGCATTCAAGGTTGCGGACACAGTTTGGTGTTACAATTGGCAAATCCAGTACTCTTTTGTTGACGTATCTTTACGTCTTTTCTACTTCATCACGTTGCGTGTCCCCCCACAGACTTGAGCTCAATATTCCAAAATACCCCCTGGCAACTAAGTACGTTAAAGATATCGATCTTGAAGTTTTTTGTATGGATGCTTATATGAATGTTGTGTTCACGAAAATAACAGTGCTCAAAACAACTTTAATAAATAGCTTAATATTTTTTAGGCGCTGCTTTTTTAAGAAGTGAACCCAATTTTTAAATTAAATGGTACTTTAGTTATCATGTCCGAGAAGTGGAAAACCCTCCAGTGAACCCAAGATATAATAGCAATTACGAAACACTGGGTCCAAACAGATTTACTATTAATTGAACTGAACGTTGGTGAAGCAGAATTATTTAATAAGCTCCAGAAAAATTTAAGACGATTTCTAGCTCTCTGTAAGTACTGTGACCGGTAAGAAGTCGTTTACTAAATTACCACCTGGAAGCTTGCCAAAGGTACCACTGCTGACAAAAAAAAGAAGAATGACATGCATAAAGGTGCATCGAAATTTAGGAACATTCTGTTGAGCGATGAGAGCAAAATCGTTGTTATTGGGTCCAATGGTCGTCCGGAGTATACATATAAGAAAACCCCAAAATACAGCGAACAATCCCTGATGTTCAATAAAGATTGCTAAACATGTCAGACTCATGACAAGGCAATTTAATTAGTTTGGGTATATCAACAGGATAATGACCCAAACAATACGAGAAAAATCATGGTTCGAAGAGAGAAGTTTATTCGAAGTTGTGAGATGTATGCCAGTGGAAACATGTCACAATTTGATGAATTCGATTTTTTTTAATATTTTCGCGCACTTAAATGATTTTGACAACCCTTAATATGATAGAGCACAGTGCGAGCATTTAAGAAAGTTGGAGAGGATTTAGAAAAAGATACCGATGCACATTGGTCTTGAATGTCTGATTGTCTCAATGGGAAGTACATATTGGGTCCGGTAAAGCATTCCACATTCGTGTGTGTGAGGCTAAAGAAAGAATCTCAGAATTTAACAGTACGTACGAAGTTGGGATCAAGTACAAACATTCCCTAAAGCGCGAGCATTACGGTTAAATTGTGCTATTTCTCTAGAACACAAAAAAAAAATGCTAGGTGACACACTGTTGAACGTAGTTAAGCTTGAGAGGTTGTCATATTCATATTTCTATTCTCTTCCAGCTCAGCACATATTTTATTATAAATATGAGAATTTTTTATATTTTAATAATAATAATTTATTAATAATTTTAAATTTAGCTGATTTTAATAGTACCTACAGAAAAACCATTTTTTTATTTTTGAATTTATCATTGTTTATTTAAACTGAATCTCTCTTAGAGAAGCTTCAAATATTCATAAAATTAATTAATATAAAAATTTTGAAACAAATTTTGTATTAAGAAAAATCCCATACTACCAAAATACTAACAAATTGGAGAGCTATGAGATCAAGCTTGTGCGACTCAGTCATGCATTTTACTGCGGAGTCCCTTGGAAGTGACTAAAGAAATACCAATTTACAAAGGGTACAGCTTATGCGGCTCCGCAAAGCCTTACCCTCCGCCGATATAAGAGATAGATATTTACTCTTTTTTTCAAATTGATTCGCGCATTCATTTAATGAAGAAAAATTGTCGTCATACTCGTAACTGTTATAAATATGTTAAACTATTCAATGTGTAAGGATATAAACTATTTATTAGTTGGATTATTATTCGTGTGAGTTTTTTTTATTAAATCGGTAATTCATAAAGAAAACGCATCTATTAAATTATTTTAGTTTTACTTTTCATTTCTTTTTTCAGTTCTACTGATTGAAACAAAAGCTAGACATTTTGCTGTTTAATGGAAACAAAAAATCTTGAAATTATCATATACTAGGATCTTGAGCTTAAAAGACGGTGAAGAACTTTTGATAATTTTTTTCCAGAAGTAATCCTTTTCAAAAACAAAATAGAACAACTAAATATTGGTTCATTCACCGTGATAATAAAGCAAAATTATTCACAGCAAATTACCAAGCACAATTAAATGTCGCAGACTGTACAGATACTCGACATCGACTGCCGATCTAGATACAACTTGCATATTCATTCATGAATAAAACAATTCTCGAGAACATCACATTCGGATCTATGGTCATGTGACTGCGCCGCGACTGTCGAGTTGAGTTGGAGCCGATATCTCTCCCTGGAATAAATGGTCTGATAAAAATGTTGGTCGCATCCACGATGATGGCATGTGGCAGGTGGCAGATGAAAGAGGCAGTGTTGGTGATTGCGATGGTGATGGTGAGTGGTGACTGCTGACTGCTGACTTGTGGCGGGTTATAGCGAATATGCATATGCATTTAACAAGAAAAGAAGTCGGTCGCATTTTGGTTTGGTGGGTCTAGCTTTTGGAATGTATCGAGACATGCTGCTCTGCCTCTCTTGGGACTCTTGGGGCTTTATTTGCATCCCCGATTTTTACCTCAAAAATGCATATTATCTGCTGACATGGCCCAATGAAAGAAGTTTGGATGCAAAATCAAAGGTGCACATCGTTTGACTCGCTTTATATTTGCTAGTGAGTCTGCTGCAGGCAGACGCTTGATCCAAATTTCGAGTGCTTCTCTATTATTCCAAAACAACGACGTTTCTGTTCTGAATTTTTTGTTATGTATGCCTTTTTTCCATATTTTTTGCAATTCATTTAGTTCATGTTTTTTTTGTTCCTTGTGTGAATAACTATTTTTTTCCTTTCCATTGCAAAGCAGAGGCACTCTTGTTGAAGGCATCTGTATTAAAAAAGATGCTCACTAAAGACTCCGATTGCCATCTTGTGCGTTGTTGATTTCGTTTATAATCGTTTCACATCATAAGATGCGTATTTTGTTCTATATGTAGGTTTGTGTTTTGAAAACAATACATAGGACAAGCACTGTGTTTAGGGTTGCCATCCGTCCGTATTTTCCCGGACATGTACTCTTTTTTCACTGTGTGGGGGAGGTCCGGGATAGTTTTTGATAATTGTCCGGGATTGTACTCCTTTTACCCATTGTGTATCTATTTACTTTTATGCTACTTATAATTAAATGGTTATTCAAAAATGAACCGAGGCCCATTAAAATTAAGTGAACGAACAGATCCAATATATGAGAAAAGAAATTAAAGAACAATTTCCCAACTTATTGTTAAAGCTCTTACACAAAATAACTTATTATCAAAAGTAAGTGGATTTTGCGCTGACAATTATTGCAATACCAATTTTGGTGGAAGGCAAAGGAAAGGTTCGAACAATGTCTATTCGAAGTTAAAATCTTTAGTCAACCAAAACATGATAGGTGTAGAATGTCCACCACATTATTCAATGCGATCTACCATTGATGTGATACTTTACCAGTTGACGCCGATATCATAATTGTAAAAATATACAACTACATATTTCTCTATCTACACAGTCAGAACGGAAAGACTTCGAGATTTTTCTGAATTTCTTGAAAATGAATATAAGCCTTTCTTATACCATTCGAAAACCAGATGGCTTTCTCTCTATCTTGCTGTTGAAAGTCTTTTACTTATGTACGAGAATCCGCCTAAAATATTGCAAACATTTTTTAAAGACGACTTAAGCGAGGCGTATTTATTTTTGGTTCATTCTCTCATGTCAACATTCAACGTCAATATTCAAAAACTTGAAAAACAAGACATTTCTATTATTGAAACCGTTGAAATTTTACAAAATATTGTCAATAATATTTACGAGCGAATCGATAACGATTTTGTTCCACTTAAAATTAAATCTATTTTGAAGAAGCTTGATGATTCCGGCTGTAAAGAAAACGTTATTAAATTCAAGTGGACAAAAGATAGAAACAAACTGTTACCTGATTCCGTCAAAGGAATTATTTTAACAAAGGAATTAATTTAACAAAAAAGCAACAGTGATATACTTAACAGTATTAGATGTAATGAAAAGTACAACAAGCACTGTAAAGGCTATTTATTAAAAAAAAAGCAAATGAAGTTCCTTTTTTTATACCTCAAAGATGTTTTATAGCTTAAAAATGTAATTTTTAAACTAAATATTTTTTTTTTTATTTAAATCTTAATACAATTTTTTGTTTCCTCTTACAATATAAATGTGTTTATTCTGCCCTTCTTTTGTACTCTTTTTTCAATCCTCATTTGTCCGGGAAAGTCCGGGTTTTTGAAACTCCAGTACTAGTTTCATCTAAACATATCTGGCTACCCTAACTGTGTTAAAAATTGTATCCGTTGGGGAATTCGTTGCGCATTGCTGAAGGCGCACACGGCCTGGCGTTAAAGTGACAATGGAAAGATGTTGTCAGGTGCACGTCTTTGTCGAAATTCATATATTGATTGAGTTAAATTGAGAATCAACTTAACGTATTAATATTTTTTGAAACGAAACTTTGCGTACGATAAAAGTAAAAATAGTACATCTAAGAACACCTCACGTCTACTTACCAAATGGAATGTGTGCCTATTTATAAAATATTTTTCCTTTATAATTCAAAAATAAAAAAAAACAATAAATTCTGTCAATTACCTAATCGCACCCAAGTTTTGGATATTAACTCGACTTCTTACTGACACAGTAAAACTGACAGTTTATCGCTATTCTGGGCAGACAACACCCGAAGGAAGGTATTTCGAGATTTTTTCTGAGTTAAACAACTTTACTTAGTTCATTCATGAGCCTACTCGAATTCCTGACGTTGCAGATGAATTCGCCAAGACTCTAGACTTGTTTCTCACATCTGACCCTGGCAAATACACTATAAGTGTGTTATCACCTCTAGGACCATTGTGTCGCATCTGCAAATTGTTCATGTGAACGAAACCCAGTTAGAGAAACAATTCCTGAAAAAGCCGTTTCAGGAACTTTAATTTTTTACTACGCTTCTTTTTTTTTTATTCATTTTTATTTTCATTGATCTTAAAACTATCTTTAAGCTAGACAAAAATTCCTAAAAACTAGCCTAATTATCCAATTACTTAAAAACTAACTTACTGGCCCTATGCGGGCGCTCTAAGCTAAACTAAGTATATCTTAATTCTAATACCTTTCGGCCTAAAGACTATTATTAATTTAAACTATATAAATTTTTTTTTTGTTTTCTCGAGAAAATGTTAAAAAATAAATCGGATTCTATATCTTGTTTTTAAATTTTATATATAAAACTTACAAACTAAAGTAAAACTAATTAAAACTACCTAAGACTACTTAAACTGCTTAAAATAAACTTAAACTACTTAAAAACTAGAACAGCCACAGCAGCATTTTTTTTTTTTTTTGCTTATGTACACAGATGTGTACCAATATATTTTTTTTTTTTGGTGCCACCTTGACTGTCCCTACC
Organism: Chrysotoxum bicinctum; assembly: GCA_911387755.1. Classification (NCBI taxonomy): domain Eukaryota; kingdom Metazoa; phylum Arthropoda; class Insecta; order Diptera; family Syrphidae; genus Chrysotoxum; species Chrysotoxum bicinctum. The sequence goes on from OU426990.1 coordinate 79,429,194, forward strand.
TAAAAAGTAAACCTAAATCTACGTAAGTCGGCCAAGACATACAAATCCTTGCCAACTTTCTGTATCATTATTTTACAACCACCAAAACTGGTTCTGCTGTCTTACCCTGTCCCTCCGGTACCGATCGGACACAGTCCTACTGAACCGAAGGCGCTCCGCTCCATCTTGTGCGATGACGTCTCGACTATAAAGGAGCCGCCTATTCACAGTCCTCCGGCTGACGTGGTAGATTAGCGGAATCGCCATTGTATCCTGGATCAACCCTCGACTGTCTAAAAAGAGAAATGCTTCGGGAGGGATAAAGCCGCTTATACGTACACTCTCATAGTAATCGTTGTTAGGGAAGTATAAGTCCCAAAAATTAGGCTATTGGTCGAGGACATCGCTCTCGCAATGTGACCCCGAATCAGCTTTATCAAAAAATTATCAATTCTGCTTATATTGGCCCCGTTGTATAGAACCTGGTTGGAATAATAATGTTTGTACTCCGACTCTGGTGTTCTGTGCAATCCAAGGCAACGTCTAAGACACTGCCTTTCAAACACTCGAATTTTTTCCATTTGAGATGGGGCGACGTTGAACCACATCGGGCACACATAGGCAATCATCGGCCGGATGAGGACCATGTAGCAAATCACCTTCACCCTGGTGTCAAGCCGGCTGCTGTAAAACAACCGTTTCGTCAGGGCAAAGGCTCCCCTAGCCCTGTTCAGAGCAGCATTTATATGTCTGTCGAAATACAAATACTGATCCAACCAGATGCCAAGGTACTTTACCACACTTTTACTCGCCAGTGGTTGCCGGTGCGGCCCTACGATCATCAGCTTACGCCAGTTTTTTCTAGTATCCCTGGCTCTAGCCAACGGAGTCCTGAACAGAATAGTTTCACATTTCTGAAAGCTTATTTTCAACTTCCAGTCATCACAATATCGCTGAATCTTGTCGAAGTCACGCTGCAAAAGAATTCTGATGACTTCAAATTTTGGAGCTGTTCTGTACGCTATTAGATCATCGGCATACGCAATTGTTCCATTGGATATCAGAAACGAGCTTAGACGCGGCATGAATGGTGTCATGTCCCGCCTTAAAACCGAACTGATTATCCGGTATGATATTATTGTCCTCCACCCACTTGGACAGAACTCTATTTATGACTTTCTCGAATACCTTGCTGATACTCGGTAGAAGACTTATCGACCGGAGATTCGATGGATTGGAGTTGTCCTTTCCCTTTTTCGGGAGAGGATGAACCACAGCTGTGTTCCACCGCCCTGGATAATATGCATTATTCAGTGCGTTGTTAAACAGTGTGGCATAAATGTCAATTGCTTTTACTACGCTTCCTCCATTGTGACATGGACTCCAGTGCAGATATAATTACAAATTTAATTATTTTCGGAATGAAAATTTTTATCTCGGATAGGGAAAAATCTATGAAAACAAGCTAGAAAGACCTGGAATGATCATATTCAAAGAACCAAATCTATGCATGACCAACAATTACTGAAAAACTACTACAGTGTCCTAAAATTAGTAAACATTTTTGGTAATTTGTAAAAAACGTACGTCTTCGGTCCCTACGCTCATTTTCTATCTTCTTCCCCCTGTAACTATTGTCCAATTGCACTTACGTCCCTTCTTTCCAAGGTCATGGAAGCCCTGATAAATTATCAGCTCAAGAAATATTTTGAAGAACGAAAGCTTCTCAATGACCGTTAGTATGGCTTTCGTAGCAATAGGTTCCCTGGTGATCTGATGGTATATCTCAACGAAGAGTGGAACAAATCTTTACCTCGTTTTGGAGCAAGTAAGATTATTGCACTTGATATTTTAAAAGCATTTGATAGAGTTTGGTATCAAGCTCTCTTATCAAAAATGCGTGCTTTTGGTATCGATGAATCTGTTCTTCTCTAGATTAGAAACTATCTTTCAAACCGCTCAATACAAGTTGTATTGGATGGTTTTAAGTCTGAAGTTCATAAAATAAATGCTGGTGTGACACAGGGCTCTGTTTTGTCTCCGACTCCCTTTCTCATATTAAAAATGATCTTTTGTCTGAATCTTCTTATTAATAAAATTGTTTCGCTAACAATAGTACTCTCAGCTTCTCATATTCGTTTCCAGATGCATGTTCTTGTTTTCTGATGGATCTAGAACGGCAGTGTAAGAGTATGATAAGCTCATTACATACTGATCTCGATAGCATTGTAACGTGGGGAATTAAATGTTTCAAACTCTTAATGCTTCTTCTGTCGTTAAAGCACAACCCATCCCTCATGCAACTATCTATGAGTGGCATTTGCATTGAGGAAAGTGAACATCTCTCAGTTCTCGGAATCTGTATCACACACCTGATTTACGGTGGCGAAGAGACATTACTACTAAAAGCCACTGAGGCATTCACATGGGTGGAGTGATTGGGCCGAATTTTTTTTAGGACGGCGAACGCTACAAGGCCATGATAAACGACATCTTACTGCCGGAATCGGATGAGCGGGACTTGGTGAATATGTGGTTTCAAAAAGACGCAGACGGTGCTACCGCGCACATAGCATGAGCCACAATGGGTATTGTGAAGGAACCATATCCTAGTCGCGTAGTCACCCGTTTTGGCGATTTGGCATGTCCAGCAAGTTCGCCCGATGCATCCCAGACTTCTTTCTTTGGGAGTACTTGATATTGCGGGCTTATGCCAACAAGCCTCAGACAATCGCAGACGTTAAGGAGAATATTTGATAGGAAAACGAACAGTTATGGCCGGAAATATTGTGGAAAGTCATGGAAAATGCTATAAGACGGGCACAAATGTGTGTCAACACTGGTGGCACTAAACAGACAAATTTGTAAATGTCCAAATACAGATTTCCATATCTCAAAATATTTTTTTTTTATTTAGAAAAAAAATAATTCAAAACAAAATTGAATGATAGATTTTGCACCACCTTGTATTTGTTATGTATGTACAATTTTGAAGAAAATTTGTTTTAAATTTGTATTTAATTTATTTTCTATAATATATATTTTTAAAAGATTTTTTTTAAATCTACATATTTACTGATACAACTTTATTTAGAAAAAATATAAGAATATGCTTCTGGCTTTAATAAAAGCTAAAAAATTATACTGCAGTGGCTGTGGTAGTTTTTAATAATAAAAAAGGGAAATTAATGCACACTTCTATAATGTATATATTTAGTTTTGGTATTTCTTAACGCGTATCTGCCCAGGTTAATTAAATTTATTGTTTCAGAGAAACTATAGTCAGGTATTACCTATGTATATGCTCGGAAATACTTTTAAGGATTTTAAAAAAAATATTTAAAATTTTCCTTAAAAGTCCAAAAAAAAAAATCCTTTTTAAGTGCTTTAGCAAAATCAAAAATTAAAAATGGTCTTACGGAAGGTTCCTTTCCTAAGCATTTCTTGCCAACTTTTTTTTTTCGAGCATAAGTCAGCTGCTAAAAAAATATTTTCTAAGATGTCCATTATTTTTGGTCTTGAGAAAAAAGAAAAAAAAGATTAAGGCTAACAAATTTAAAAATGAACCATTGAATTTGGTTATGAATTCAATTCAGAAGCTATGGAAAATTGAAGACGTCATTATTAAACCTAATGTACACCCAGAAAAAAAATCCATTCTCACAATGAGAAAAACCATACCCACAAGAGAAAAAAGGACCAAGCTCTAAAATACCTTACTGTAAACTAATTTGGAGCTTCTGTGGGACCTGTATTATATCTTAGAAGCAAGTTATATTAAAGATAATTTTAAAAAGAAATGTATTTTACAACATACACTATTCTACATCCGTATAAAATCAAATTTTGATACCCACAAGTTCCAATATTGCCTAATGCACATGTGTTAAACCTTAAACCGTACCTACAAAATCGCTTAAAGCAAGCGTCTTATATAATACATAAGAGTTTATTCCAAAGAATTTTGTTAATACGACCCAAAGATTAACAAAATAAACGCTATAGTGAATCTCGTTTGCCGCAGAAAGAGATACTGTTTGTCTGAAAAAGCAGCACTTTTAAAGAGAAGTGCATACCTCAGTTAACACTAACTCTAAAGTTTATTCAGGAAAACTATGAAAGCGTTTGTGACAAACTCTAAAGAAGATCAACTCCAATGGTAATAACGTTTATCACCCTAAATAAAGCGCTTATGAGAATTATAATTCTAGCTCTGAAGCAGATTTATTATTTAACAGAAATTCTTACTTCCCTCAACAGAATCTCTAAAGAAGGTCCACTTCAATGGCAATATCATTTACCACAAACGATTTTATAGATGAGATTCATAGTTTAACTAACTGATCATTGTAGTGATCCCCTTTTGTCATGAAAGTTATAGTTCTTGCTCTGTAGCAGATTTATCATTTGACAGAAATACTTACTTCAATCATCACAAACTCTAAAGAAGGTTGATTTCAATAACAATGTGTTTTACTCCAAACTGTTTTGAAGATGAGATTCAAAGTTTTGCTAAATAAACGATGCAAGGAATCTTGTTTGCCATGATAAAATATCTCATTAATTCCTTACTCTATGGTATAGTTATTTTATAGCCCAGTCAATACCATAAAAACAGCCCAATTTAGGAAATAATCGCCGGAAAGCTGGACTTTGGTATAAAGCCTCATCATGATGTTCTTAAGAATCTGTCAAAAGACCCCATCGATATGAGTGCCGCTAACAATTTGAGGGGGGGGGGGGGTTTTGAAAGTCTCCAAAATGGTTTTTCAGGAATAACTCAAATGGTAAGTTGTACAATTTGTACAGTTTGAAGAACTAATTTTTGTAGCTTAGAAAATTTGCTACAAAAAACATTGACATACTTTTTTTCATAAAAATTACCGTTTTCGAAATAAACCAATCAAAAGAGTTAAGGGTTTTACTTTCCAGAACCAGATTCTTCAACAAAACAATTAGGTTTTACTTTCCTATATAGTGGGGCAGCTTAGTTAAAAAATTGTGCATTTTGTCAAAAAATCATCAGTTTTTTTATTGTTGGTACATTATATGAACATGATTTTAAGATATTGGCCCACTCTATTTGTCCACCCCTTTAGGTGGGAGGGGCAAATTAAAAAAAATATTGAAAATAGAAAATGAATAAATAAAACACAACGGCAACACTTACAATATGATGTTATAGCTTTTTTTAAAACCAGTAATTCATTCTTTAATTATGTTTTAAAATGAAATTTTTTAAGTGCTTATTTTTTGAATAAATGATTTTAAACTCTTATTTCGAAAACGTTTATTTTTATGAAAAAAAGTATGTTAATGTTTTTTGTAGGAAATTTTCTAAGCTACAAATTAGTTCTTCAAATTTTTTTTGTAAAACTTACCATTTGGGATTTATTTCTATTTGCACTGATTTTATGGCTTTATTGACTCTCGTAGTGGCCAAAATGTCTTTTCTAAGCTAAAAGCCATTTTCTCTATACAAATGACTATAAAACTTATTTTCAAAGAGAAAACAAATAAGTGGAAAAGTAGTTTTAAAATGTATGTGTATCAGCTGTTTGAACATATTCGTATAAGTCATACTTTATTATTGATTATTACGTTCATGCACATACTCACAAATTGTTGAAATACTTTTCCACTTATTAGACGATTTGCCCGCTAAAGATCAAACATCTTTCACGCTTATCTTAAATTGCTTAATCTAGAATAGTAATCAATTTTATAGTTTGAGGTAAATGATTGAAGCTATATTCGTGAAATATATATCCAGAATTCCGTTGATTTGTTTTCTCTTTAAAAATAATTGTTATAATCGTTTGTAGCAAACGCTTTGCCCAGTCGTTATAAAATATCTTTAAAGTTTACGTAAAACTCCTTAATCTAGAATAGTTATTGATTTTATAGTTTGAGGTAAACGTTTAAAGAGTTATTCATTCATTGCACAGACGTTATTCCACTTATTTGTTTTTACTTTTGAAATAATTGATTTTATCTTTTGGAGCAAACACTAACAACTTCTTAACATCGTTTAAAGCATTTGCAGTCACTTACATCTACCCCTAATCAATAGGACTTAAATCTAAGAATGTAATTAGTAATACCGTTTACGATAAACGTTTTTGTACGTATTCATTAAATTCTGAATGGTTATTCCTCTGATTGATTTTTTCTATGAACATAAGTATTTTTATCATGCATAGCAGTTTTCTCGGTAGATATTCTTGATATTAATCATTGCAATACAAAGGAATGTAGTTACTGGGTATTAACACAAGTAGCACAGAATTACTTAACGAAGTCTTTAAGAATTCTAAATCGGTATCTGACATCTTCTATAAGACGGATTTAAGTTCCTATTAAGTAGAGAAAAGGCGCAAGTGGGCGGTCCGATAGAAGGAAATAAGAAGATAAATTGAGTCTTAAAATGGTCTTAAATCGGTATATCATTCTTCTTAAATACTTCATTACTCCTTCTTAAATAGTTCCTTACATCTTCTTAAATACTTCTTTACTCCTTCTTAAAGAGCTACGGCAATTCTTAAAAAAATTATTAGAAACAAAAAAAAATATTTTTGTTTTATTATCTGTTTGTTTTTTTATTATTGTTGATTATATTCTAGTCCTTATGTGAATTTTTGCTGGAATGAAAGAATTTTAAAAGTTAGTTTTTTTAATTTACCTCTGTGCTTCCACTGAGATTCGAACCCGAGTCCTCTCGCTTGCCGTGCTTGTGCTCTACCTATTGTGCCACTGTGACACTTAAAATATCTTGTCTCAAAGTGCTACTCAAATAATTCTCTCGTATTTTTAATATTATACTCTTTAAGGAAACTTAAATACGTATTAAAGAATTTGAAAAATACCGATTTAATACCAAAATAAAAAAGGAATGTTTTTAGAAGGATTAAAGAAGGAATTAAGTAACAAAAACAACCGATTTAAAAAATGCCAATTTAAGAAGTATTTAAGAATGCTTTAAGTAGAAGTAAACACACCGACACCATGTTAAGTTCTGTAAAGCAATACCTAAAAAAGACGAAATTAAGACGGAATTAAGTAGCCATAAATTAGCACACCTACCCAATAAAGAAGGAATAAAGTATGAATTAAGTATGGACATTTTGTCAGTTACATAAACGGATGTCATCAAAAAAGTCACATTTTAAATAAATGCTATTTTAATTGTTGTTTGTCTGCAATAACGAAACAATCTCTTCTTTTTTTAAAGATTTAATAAATTCGGTTTACACATTTTGCTTTCCATCTAAAACTAAAAGTACGAAAACGGCGTTATAAATCATACTGTTTCAGAAAACTTAAATACGTATTAAAGAATCTGAAAAATACCGATTTAATACCAAAATAAAAAAGGAATGTTTTTAGAAGGATTAAAGAAGGAATTAAGTAACAAAACCAACCGATTTAAGAAATGCCAATTTAAGAAGTATTTAAGAATGATTTAAGTAGAGTTAACACACCAAGTTAAGTTCTTTAAAACAATACCTTATTAAGATCATATTAAGATGGAATTAAGTAGGCATAAATTGACATACCTAATAAAGAAGGAATAAAGTATGAATTAAGAAATGTGATACCGAAATTATACCATTTTGTGCTACTTGTGAAACTATTGTCTTATCACCATAGGAAGGTGTTAATGGTTATCGGTTAAAGCAATAATTTTTAACGGTATTTTTAAGAATTTCGAGCAAAATGATAAAGAAATAAAAACAAAGGGCTAATCGATTACGCTAAGGGAATACTATTTAAAACAATCGTTTACTCCTTAGATTAAGCGTTCCTTAAAACGTACTGATTGGGAGAATGGATTTTTTTTCTGGGTGTAGGTTAACTTACGATAGACCAATATCGCTTATATCAATTATAAATATAAGAATGAGAATCAGTTTGTTGTTAGAAATAAATAATCCACTATAGGCAAAGTTTATCAATTCACGGATATTGTGTAAAACGAACGTAAAATCGGGCTTTTTTAGATATTGATCAATTACTGATCGAATGGGCATCGAAATGGCTTGCTATGATTTTGGATGCAAAACTGAAATGGAAAGAGCGTATCACAGATGTAAATTGATCTCAAAATGTATAAAAAATTACTCGGAAAAATAAATCAGACTATCTGTCCAGTTCTAAGTAATATTAAAGAAACAAGTATTGAAACCCTTTTGCAAATATATGACAATTTTTACACTGTTGAAACAAAACATATGACAAAGTAAATCCATTTTTCTAAACACGAAATATTAATTTATGTAATAATTATAGAATTGGTAAAAAAACGCTTTTTTCAATGTCATCTTCAATGTCCGAGATAATATTCGGAGACTTATACAAACGTAGACCCTTTCCAGCCCATGGTATAGAAGCTCAGGGAAAGTACTTTAAACTTAAGGTACTAAGTACGGTCTAGAACGCCAAAAAAACGCACGATTTTTGTGAATTTTTTGTCGGAAACTTTATTAGGTAGTAAACTAATTTTTTTTTTAAGTAATGAATACATAAATGCGTCAAGAAAACAATATATATTTTTTTAAATTTTCGAATTTTGGCCGAATTATAGAGGGCAGCAATGGGAGAATGTATTTATTGATGAGTCGACGTCGGCGCCCACTATAATTCGGCCAAAATTCGAAAATTAAAAAAAAAATATTTTGTTTTCTTGACGCATGTATGTTTTCATTATTTAAAAAAAAAATATGTTATTACCTAATAAGGTTTCATAGATTGTGTCTGATTCCCAGGTAGTTTTGTGTGATAAGATCGCTACATTACTCTGTGCCGAATGCTACCAAGTTCATTTTAAAGATTTACATTTTTAAATCCTAACCAAAATTCTTCAACTGTTAGCCACTTTAAATTTGTTTAACTACAAAAAAAGCACTTGCAAATATTTTTCCATTTAAATTCGTAACTGTTTTTACTGTTCAATCTCATTAAATTTCGGAAGTTATTTCATACTTCATTGTTAATGCCTAAATCGATTTAGTTAATATTTTTGTATGTAATCTAAAAAAAAATTACACAATTTTTTCTGAACTACATATAAATAAGCCTATAACTTAAAAACATCTTTGTTGCTTCATAAAGGAGCGCTTAATCTTGTTATTTAAAATCACATGTTTTAGTTTTCATTTCTGCTCTTCTCCACTTTGAAGGGAAGTTGGTTGTACTTTTCAAGGAGCAGTTCAATTATCATTCCTCACTACTGAAACAAATTTAAATGCATACATATACTCAAGCTTATCAAATTATAATTTTCCAGAAAACTCCTCTTTCTGTCATTTTCCCTAGGACGGTGCCTACATAGAAAGCCATTCTTTAAATGTATTTTTTTTATTTCATTCATAAAACCAAAAATTTATATTCAATCTTTTTCACTCTCACTTTGGAATTCCAATCATTCTTCAAGTCTCCATAGATCATCAAACCGCAACAGCACATCCAAAAATGTCAACTAATTTGCCTAAGCCTACTTTTTTCGTTTTTAAAAATTAGTATACCTCCGGGTTACTGTCATTTTACCACATTCAACTAAACTTATCAAAAACATTGCTAGATATCAACATTCCTTCATAAAATAGGCTGTCCCCTTTCCTCCGAAGTTTGCTTCAACAATACAAGGTTGCTTTCGAAACACCTTTAAGTTTAAATTTAATCAAAAATGTCACAAAAGTCGCATAAAAAGTACATAAAGACCAAATGAAAAATAAAGCTCCATGCAATAGTAACATAAAATTAAAATTCTATGGAATTACCAGTGGATTTGTTACAATTTCCCGTTGTGCTGTTGCCCAACAGCTGTTTCGAAAAAGAAAAAAAAAATATCGAGTTAAGAAGAAGGGGGACAAAATTTCAATTAAAGACAAAATACTGAAAGTACCCTCGCCTCGAATTGAAAGAAAACCATGACGAAGACGACCGACGCACGGGAAAGAAGCAGAGATACCAATTCGCGTGTTGTATCTTGTCTCTCTATTGCATGTGCCGCCATTAAAAAGAAAGCCAAAAGCAAAACCGGCCAAAGCGAAGAAATCCAAAAGATACCTAAAAGACCACGATGAAGCCGAAGTCGAAGCCATTATAAGAAATATGGTAAGAGATCATCGCCATCGGAATGGAAATTCCATCGTCGAACCGGAAGTTCATTTACCCCGAGCTCTAACACAAATGCAAACGGACATATGCGCTATAAACACCATCCCACTTTTAAAGATGCTTTGAGTGTGTGTTGCGAAGATAGAGTGACTGCGATCGGCAAAAGCTCCATTCATGGGGCATGCGCTGCATATCTAGTCACTTGGATACGTCTCCATTCTCCATATACTTTGTTCATGTCTTTACCACGCACGATCGCAGATCCGTGTCGGTGGAGCTGCTTTATTGGCCCTCCGATCTCCACCGTCACGATCACGACCACGACAACGACAACGACAATTGCTCCAACCAGCTGAGTTGGAGCTTACACAGCGGCGGCGCAGTAGCGGTGGCAGAAACCGCTCCAAGAGGCAACAGCAACGAACGGCCTACCTAACAATTAGAAACGAACTTGACACACTGACGCAGTTTTGCTTCTTTATGATTTATTTGTAACGTGCACTTGAAAACACGACAATGTCACACAGTTTGGTTTGATGTGTTGGTCTCCACAAGTTGGCGTGTAGCGTGTATAGGTATCAAACATCGGTGTGTGTGTGTGTGTGTGCAAACCCATCGAATAAAACTATTTCTGCCTTATGTGATCTTGTACCTTGAATTGGCTACATGGACTCTCAGCACTTAGATAGGGTTGCCAGCATTTTTTTAAACACATTTTTTTTAATTTAATATAATTTGATAGGTATTCTTGGAAAATACCAAAAGCTATGGAGAGTAATGCAAATAACACAAACTCGCAAAATATACACGTTTTCAAATCATATTTCGGAATTCAATAGCCAATCTTTGAAGCTGTGGAAAAAGTTAGTGAAAATGTATAAAAACCACCTATGACTTTCGTACATCTCCAAAACCACCCAATCGATCTTAATGAAATAATTTATTCAAGAACTTGATTTGTTTCTTTAACAATTTTCCACTGAATATGAACTCTCAAAATAAACACACAACAATTTATTTTATTTAATATTTATTTCTTAGAAAGATTAATAATAAAAAAGGCAAAACTATTCAATAACGTTTTAAGAGCCCTAGAACCTGACACCAAATTAGATGTAGCAGTTGTTCATTAGAGATGATACTAAAACTTCTTCTACAACCCCAGAAATTTCTGAAACATCTTCCAATTCCTTCAAAGTTGCAAGAAATTTTTCACAAAAGAACATTAAAAATGATAAGTGGTTGAACTATGTTAAAACATAAACACTTAAATCTCTCGAAAATTGCCCCAATGTTTGAACTCTATTGTCTTTCATTTTGTGCCGCTATTTTTATATACAATTTTCAAGTTTAACAGCCAGTTACATACCTTAACGAATTCAATAGTAATGCTTGGACTAGCCCATCAATTTACCCTTGAGTCAAACTTTGGACGCACGGTTTAACTTAGAGATTTTTACTTTATCCGCACATAACGAATGTGGAATGCTTAACCCGGCGAAATATTTCCTTTCCATGTTCAGACATTAAAAACCAATGCGCACCAGTATCGTCTTCATTTCTTCATTATATTCATGATCCCTTAAGTGCGACCAAAACAGTTTCAAAAAATCTGAGCATTTGGTTTTAGAAATATTGATTTTCAAACAAAAAATGAAAATTTGAATACACAAAAAATATATTCAAACATTTGATCAGAATTGCGAGATCCACTTTTGTCAGTGGGATCTATCGATTGCCAAAGGGAATTCACGAAAAATAGTCACTTAAATATACACAAAAATACAGACTCTACGGCATTATTTTTGTTATTTGTTTTTTTTTTTTTTTAAGCGACGCACATTCCCCATGACCTATCTGTCAATCGGTTGTGGGCATGAGCATAGTTTTTACTTGCGACTTATAGGTATAAAGTATAAGGCAAGTTATGCATTCGTAAAAAAAATAGAACTCCAGATTTTGATCGAAACCTTGTCATTATGATGATAGTGAAAACGAAAAAATGGGTCTCGCAATTCTGTCTGTCTGTCTGTTCGACTACAGCCTAAGCGCCTCGGCCGATTTTTAGAAAAAATTTCAATTTTTTTTTTCAAAGCTAGATATTTCGTAAAGGCCATGCTCATCTTTTTTAAACTTGACAAATAAATGTTTCTTAATACAATCTACAAGATATTTGAATAAAAATAACATAAAAATAACTGTACCCACCATACAAATGTTGAGAAATGGTTTTCCAAAATCGTATTTTTCTCGAAAACGACACCTAGAATTTTGATAAGTATTTTCTATTATTTATTCTTATCTACTATCTATTATTTAATTAAAAAAAAAACTGGAAATTACGATATTACTGCCTGTACCTGCCATAGAACCATTTTTTCAAAATTTGAATTTCTCATTATTGGCACAACGGATTTTTATGATTTTTTTTTTTAATTTTGATACATTTTTTACTTGCGACTTAAAGGTACTACGTATAAGGCAAGTTATGCATTCGTAAAAAAAAATCAAACTCGAGATTTTGATCAAAGTTAACATTACGATGATAGCGAAGACTAAAAAAGTGGGTCTCGCAATTCTGTCTGTCTGTTTGTCTATTCGAGTACAGCATAAACGGCTCCACCGATTTTCTTTAAGCTTGGTAGATATCATTTTTATTTTTTCCCCCACACGCTTTTTTCTTTTTTTTTTTTGTAAGACCAAAAGTAACGGTACCTGCCATACGATTTTTTTCGAAATTTTATAAATATTTTTTTTTTCAAAAACTGTTCGAAAAATTTTAAAAATAAAAACACAAAAAAAATTCATTTAGTTAAATCTAGGTATTGGTTGAAAAAAAAATTTCCGAGTGGTTATTGAAACCATATTTTTTGGTTTTGATTTTCTCAAAAACGGTACAACCGATCTTGATATTTTTTTTTCATGTTAAGGCTCCCCAGCAGTTTCAATATTATTGTGTATTCAAATTTTCAAAAAAAAAAATGTTTGGGTTTTTAAAAAAAACTTCAAAATTTTTTTTTCAAAACTCAATCACCCCGATTACCGATGTCGTAAACAACAGCGAAATATACGCCCTGACACGATCTGCATTCCAGAAGTCGTTTCCAACTTTTGTCACTCGTTTTGTTGTCGTCTGTAAATGTAAAACGTCGTTGAACACTTTCCTTTTGTATTCTGTAAGACGAAAAAATACGACGACTAAGAAAAAAAACCACGATATCTCTCGTTCAAAAATTTACACACGACAGAGACATAGAAGGTCGTAAAACTGCAAGTATTCTTGTTAAATAATTTAATTAATTTAAGAAGTACATATTTGTCTACATTTGTTGTACTATACCATATACTAAAATGTTGTAATTAACAAATAAAAACCAATTCCAAACGCTCGTAGATCTGAGGAAGAAGACGAGCAGTTACGGTTTTTTTTTTTTAAGGGGATTCAAAAAACGTCCTCCAGTAAGAGATGGAGATGCTTGGCAAAAGTTTTGAATCGCTTATTCCATAATTATTATAGACAAATTCTTAATGTTTTTGCTCTTATTATGTTTGGGGCGAAGAAGAATATAATCCGCAATTTAAAGGAAATAAAAGCAGCTAGGGAAGTGGTTAAGCCCAAGTGGAAATTTAATCAGTGTATCCCAATCCAATTTGCTCGCAAACCCCTTGCCAACTTCATCCGAGCCTGCATTAACCCAAACTCAGCCAGATGCAGGCATTTCACTTAAGTAGTTAGAAGTAATTGCTTTAAATATGGGAAATAATTTCGCCGAATTTGCGGGTGAACTTCCAGAGTCACAAGAACAGCAACATAAAACTGAAGAACCAGCAGGAAAGAAACGACGGCAAGCTTTCGCTATCAAACAAAAAAGAGCTACGCTTTCGGAGAAGCAGTGTGTACTACAAGAAATAACCTTAAATGGTATCAATGAATGCATAAACAAAGGAAGAAAAGAGAAATATAAGTCATACAAATTAAAGGAGCACACTGCTAGGAGAGACACAACACATCTTAAGATCCAAGAGGAAACACTTATAATTTATGAACATGGGATGGAAAGAAAAGAAACTAATACATAAATGTAATACATTTCAACACTTATCATTTTAATTACTTATTTATTTTCTAATAATTAAAAAAAAACTGCATGTTCATTAGTTGAACATCTAGCAATAATATTGTATGTAGACTTTCCTTTGAATTTGACAGATGTTTGTTACTTTTTCATCGTTTTTAAATCTGTTACAAAATCATCACGTTGTAGAAGTTATGGAATGCCATTTAAAAAACGAGACGACAGAGAAAACGAGAGACGTCGAAAAAACGAGACGACATAGGTAATTGGGGTGAATATTTCGAACCCTATGCTAGATTTTTTTAAACATGATAAATAAAAGTTTCTCAATATAATCTACAAGATGTGAGCAAAAAAAATTTATTTTACCCACCATACAAATGTTAAAAAAATTTTAAAAATCGTTTTCAAAAATCTTTTTTTTTCTCGAAAACTGCGACTAGAATTTTGATAAAATATGTTTTTATTTTCAATTAATTTTTATGATTTTTAATTTAATAATAAAAAAATTGAAATTAAGATATTACTTGTGCCTACCATAGAACCATTATTTCGAATTTTGAATATCTCATTATCGACATAACGGATTTTAATGATATTTTTTATAGGGATGCTACTAAAAAGTCTAGAAAACATTGGATTTCAAAACTTTAAAATAAATATTTTTTGAGTTTTTGAAAAAAAAAATCAATTTTTTTTTTGAAAATTCGATGTCTCAGAAACGGCTCAATATTTTTTTTTTCTTGTAAATTTAATTTTTATTTGAACAAAAAACAAAAAAAAATAAAAACTTTAAATTGGCGTACCAAAATTTTTTCTTAAAAATGTTTTAAGAATTTTGTATATACAACTTATAATTTTTGCTCTTGCATAAGCCAATATTTTCTTGAATCACATTAGAGCTGTGTAAATCGTTCATTTCAAATGATCGAATCGTTCAACAATCGATTACGAAAATGATTCGATCATTTCAATTCGATCATTTTCATTTCACTCAAATGATTCCATACTGTTTTTTGATTCGATTTTCATTTCGATTTCGATGATAAGATTGACTTGAGGCTTAGGTAGTTCTCACAAAACACTCTTTATTGTAAGCCATTAATTGCCAAATGACATCGAATGATGGCTACTATGTCTATGGATTAAAAAGCGTCAAAAACTTCAAGAAAAAGAGATTTTATTTGTTGCTTCTCAAAAGAGCAATTTTAGGGCTTTCGGCTGACATTTAGAACGAAATACTCTATGTACGTCATAACAGAATTCGTTCGCGATTCATCAAATCATAAACTGTCAAATTCCATCAAAGGAAAGCTATATGATTTCGATGGATTAAGAAACGTCCAAAAATGCCAAAAAAAAAGATATAGCAATCTTAGGACTAATAGTCACTGAATAAATGAGTACTATCGAATAAATTAACTTTTAGTTACTATCGCATTTTACATCGAAAGTTTTTAATCGATAATTCCGATTACTAGTGAATATTCAACGAGGTAGGTTGTAGGTACATGCTGGGTTCAATTTCCACAGTAACAATACCGTATCCTGATACCTCAAATAACACCAGTTCAACCCAAAAATTGTTTTTGCGGCGCAAAACATCAACAACCAACAACCAAATCGATCAATCATGTTTTTCAATGCCGAGTTCAACTCAGAAATTCCAGTCCATTGATTGAATCGGAATAAATGTTATCGAGTAAATCATGGTTAATCGAGTTAACTGATATCGAATATCGAGACTGATTGAAATGATTGAGATTGAAATAGAAAATCGAGAATTGCAAATGATTGAGATCGGGATCGATTAAAATAAAAATTTGTGATTTTGATCTTCAATACTTTTCGATGATCGGGTCAAAAAAATAGAATCGATCCTGATTGAAACAGCTCTAAATCACATGGCATCCTGTTTTTATCTTCAACTACGAAAGGAGTTGTTTTAGTCATTTAAAAAATTAATTTTATGATTATGAAAAGTTTTTCTCTAATAATATTTATTCATTTTGAAATTTTTAGTCTTTTACGCAGGAACAAGTTTGGACGACTCATTCGCGCATTTTATTTTTTTTAAATGATTTATTATGCATACTATGGCATTGTTGTAAGGGTTTTTATATGCGATAAATATATATGTTGCAAGTTAACTGAACTGATAATCTTTGTTGGAGAGAGTTTTGCATGATTGTTCACTGTCAGTCTACACAGCTAACTATAAACTGCTAACTGCATATCTTTAACTTTTCAATTAACAACTTTTGTTTTCTATCAAATATAAGGGTATACGACGTACAAGTCAATACGATAGTCTTTTCATCATAACTTAGAAACGGGGCACCTTCATTATTATGTCGACAGTTTTTCTTATGGTAATTAAGGCTAATATTACCCATAGTAAGAAAATTGTGTCATACATTTTCAAGATCATAATTCAAAATATAATAAATCTCAATTACAAAGAGTCCAATGTCAATACAATTGTCGTGTTGGTAACCCTGCATCCAGATACAGAAATATATACTACGTTTATATGCAGTATCGAAAGATCGAGTTGGATTAGGGTCGGATTTTCGACCCAGGTTTTTCGTCATTTGAGTTAAGAGCTCGATTTGGAGTTGAGTTGAAATGGTGTTGAGCGATTCTGAAACATTTTGTTAAGCCAACTCCTCGACCCAGGTTTTTCGTCTCATATTTCGACTCGACACCGCTCAGCGAGAGAGATCGAGTCGAACGAAGCTCATTTCAACTCAATACCCGTTTACAAAGGGTCGAAGCGAGCTTCAAGCTCGCTTCAATACCTCATATAAACGTAGTAATATAAATTTGACGGAGATAAATACTAATCCGAACTAGAAAACCAGTTTGAATTTGAATTGGTATTTCTGTAGTTTTTTTTTCTTCTCTCATTTCGAAAGTATTTTATTCTCTTTTTGTGTTTCGCCCTCCATTGAGCAATAGTGTCGATGTTTTATTAATAGAAAAGCTTATTTGGTATTTTTAGAAATCATTAATGTTTTAATTTTTTTTTTTTTTGTAGAAAAATGTTTAAATGTCTGGCAAGACATATTTCTTTGGAATAGGGAATATACAAAAAAGCTGCATTGGGAACGGGAACTATTGTATAGGTTTTGTTTGACCTTGATTTGAAATTCCATTCCCTTAAATATTTGAATTTAATTTAGCTGGTTGCAATATTATGGGTTGAATTGGGAGAGGTAATGGATGACCGGAAAACATTTTATGTAAGTTCAAGTTCGTGTCTGGAGGTCGAGAAACATTAGATACAACATAAACAACAATATAGTCATTCACAAGTTGTACGGCTAATAGGTATGTCTGAATTCATAATTTAGAACTTGTTACACACGCCACGTATCAAATATTTGACCAACACCTACATTCATGCAAGAAATTATAATTAAAGCTGCTTGAATACAGTGATCATGCATCATTAAAAAATAGTCAATAGATGTTAAATAGATGACAGAAATTAAAACCATGTAGGTATGACTTTTCTTTTACCGTTTAGTTACGAAAGCATATTCCATTCCCAACCGAACTACCACAATTTATTGTCTCCATAGGAGATATGCATCTTTTTAAGGTATTCAAGTATCTAAAAATGTGCTTTAACGTCTAATTTCAATATAAGGATTAAACACACCGCTTTTACAATCTCAACCACTCGTGATATAATGGATTTTCTCACCCAATGTGGAATGAATCCTTACATCGCTTTGGAGAAGGCAAAATTTTTGCGTTTGAATTTGATAGAATTTGGCATCAAGTTCTTTTATCGTAAATGCAAACTTTTGCTATCAACGGGCTACTTCCTCAATGGATTAGCAATTACCTTTCGGACCATTCAATACAAGTTGTTTTGGACGCTACCAAGTCTAAAATTCATAAAACAAATACTAGTTTGCCTCAAGTCTCCACAACTATTTAATATTTTTAAAAATGATCATTTGTCAGAAACTGTTAATCCACTACACTGCTTCGATGATAACATCACTCTTAGTTTTTCGTACTTCTTTTCAGACTCACCTCCCTCTTCTTCGAATGTCGATTTGCAACGGCAGAATATGTTGAGCTCATTAAACTCAGATTTGAAAAGTATTGATATATATGGGTCATTAATAATCGTGTAGAGCTTAATGCTTCCAAAACTCAAAGCTGTCTTAAATCCTTAAAGCGGAATATTCCGCCTTTGCCATTGTACATGAATGGAACTTTTATCGAGGAAACTGAAAAGCTTTTAATTCTTGGTATATGTGCTTTTGAACATCTTTTATGGAACGACTGTATATCAGAAATTGCTAAAAATGCTGCTGAATGCCTAGGTTTTTTTAGACGATGTACAACTTTTTTCCCCTTCTGATCTGGAAACTATTGATAAAGCATACATACATATGCTGAAAACTAGATAATAATTCTCATATTTGGTCAGAGGCATCCAAAATATGATTGCATAAATAAATGCTAAAACAGAGTTTTAAAACTGATAGGCCACAGATCGATTACAGAAATATTTGTTACTTTGGAACACCGTCGAAATTGCTAGCTTAACACTGTTTCATCCATACTTCTTCACACGTTGCTCTGTTAAAATAACTAGTTGCATTTTTCCCTTTAAATAATTTCGGCGTAATAATTGCTCTGCTAGAAATGCTCATCAGTATACTCTAGCCTAATTTCGAACGTACCGTCAAGTATCGGGATTCTTTTCTTAGCCGCACCACACGAATGTGGAATACCTTACCCAACTCGAAGCAATTCATTTCTATACAGATGGATCTAAAACCGATGACAAGGTCGGTGGAGGCGTATACTCCGATAGATTAAATCTCTGCCTATCTTTTCGTCTTCCCAATCACTGTAGCGTGTTCCAGGTAGAGCTTCTAACAGTAAAAGAAGTCCTCTCTTGGCTAAAAGAAATCGTTATATTGACTACTGATATACGTATCTTCTCAGACAGTCAAGCTGCCTTACAGTCACTGGACTCTGTCTCCACTAACTCACAAACAGCCCAAAATTATCGATCATCTCTGATGGAGATGTCAAAACAGTTTAACATTCACCTTACATGGGTGCCGGGGCATAGAGACATTCCAGGAAACTGTAAAGCTGACGAACTTGCAAAAAACGGAACAATCTTACCTTTGTTGGATAGCAAATCCAACATCGGTATACCCCTAGCTACTTGTAAACTTATGCTAAAACATGATACCATAAAGAAAGCTAACCACAGATGGACGAGAACCCCAACTTGCCGGTCTACTAAACTGATTTGGCCATTGTTTGATGCTAAACGCTCAAAACAACTAATTTCTATGCATATTCATATTAGCTCCGTTATAGGTGTCCTTACTGGACACTGCCTAATAGGAAGACATGCTTCTCGTCTTGGAGTTCCTGCAAATGATTTTTGCAGAAGCTGTATGGATGAAGAAGAAGAGGAGTCAGTTCCTCACCTTCTATATTCTTGTCCTACGCTAGCTCAAAGACGTAGACTCCACTTGGGAGACTACTACTATAACGATCCTAGTGATCTAAATAATTCCGACATTCACTGACTCAAACGCTTCATTATTAGCTCAAAATGGTTTAGTGAGTAAGGGTGATTTTTGAAATCCTTGTGGTATCACAACGGACCAAATATTGGTCTAAGTGTGTTGACCTTTTCCGGTCAGCAGCCACTTTAACCTAATCTAACCTACCCAACTCTGTTTTTAATTCCCATTTCAATATCCAGACATTTAAGATAAATTGACATGTTGTCTCCTACTCAATCCTCCCGATACTTCAATGTCCAACTAGAGGATTGCAAAACAAACAGTGAGGAGTGTCAGAGCTGGAGTTGCCTAAGGCTGAAAACTTGGACCACAAACGACGACAATAGCAATCCTTTGACAACTTCAGAAAACTTTTTGGTGATGTTCAAAAATGAAATCGACCTAATTTTCGCGCCATTTCGTAACCTTGGATTAAACATGGATACATCACAACACACCGGACCAAGATTAGTCGAAACAATGGGCTTCTACTGGTGAATCAAAACCGAAGGGGGCCAAGGTTTTTTGGGTTTGACAGTTTTTGGGATGCGTACGGTGTTATTCTCATCGATGATTTTCAAAAGATTAAAAAACATTTACCGGCGCATAAACCGTAGAGCTGCTGGAGCGGTTTCAACCCAAGGCAAAATAGGCCGCATTTACTGAAAAAAATTCATTTCTACCAGGACCTCGCACCCACGGCGCACAAGTCCGAAGTCGGAATAGCAAATAATCATATATTTGCCGAGTCATCTGAATGCAAAAAAAAATAATATTCGAATTTCTCACTGATTGGTTGTGATTCATCTATCAAAAAAAAATATATCACCAACTCACAATTACCTATTTTAAGATCCTGGGTCCATCGCTGGTCATTAGATTGCATATGTCTTAAATTAATTCTATCCTCCTGCCTTATACGTCTGAGGATTATTTTTCTAGTCATCTAAAGTAAAAACAATAAAAATGAAACTCCCACAACAAATTCTCTAAATTTTCTACACAATTTCAACGCATATTTTTAACCTCTCATCCTATATTTATATGAAAAATAAAGAAAAAATTGTCGCATCCCTTGAGGCTATCCGAGACGACTTCCTATTTTATTTCAATTGCGTTGCATATGGCCTCTTTTCTCACTCAACACAAAGGAAATTCACATGAAAGACAAATCTATATTAAAAAAAAAGAAAACTAAGGTGCAAAGGAAGATCCTTCAGCAAAGTCATCATACTCTTCAACTTTCTATCTCAGTCGACCCACCTCCAATTCCACCTCTCCAACATTAACACAATCAAAATTGATGAAAAAAATATGTCCCTCTCAAGGATCTTAGTACACACACAAAGAAACACGAGACGCGAATAACTAAATGGAGGACATCAGTACTTTGGAATAGTGCACCGCTAACGACGGACGAGGACGAATCTTATGATGATGCTTCTGATCCTGTTAATCAAGTCGTATCCTTATCTGTGACAATAGATCCGAAAATATCAAAAGAAATTCTCTTTGCGAGCACATTTTCAAATCTAAATTTAGCAATCATCGCATCGTGCCCCCTACAACCACCTAAGAAAATTAATATTAGTTAAAGGATAGCAGGGGTGGTCGACAGAAGGTGTAAGAAAAAGAAAATAACATTGTCGACGTTAGGGCAACATCAAACACAAAACGAATAACAAGAACAAAAGATTCAAGAAAATAGAAAGTTTCGTTAGACGTGCTGGGGGAAGTGAAGGCTTACAAGAAATGATACTCGCAGGGAGGTGACAGGGGGAAGTTCCCTTCATCTCTTTCACTACACTGAAATTCTTAGTGGTTCATCAACAAATGTTAAATACGTATATAAAGGGTGGCTAAATTTTAAGGGCCGATGTTGAATGTGAACCACACCTAAACGTCAAGTTTTTTTCTGCATTTCATCGAATCGAGCAACGCGTTAAAGTTATTCAGTTTTATGAAAATGGGCGTTCAAATCAAAATGCATATAGTGCACTTCGTCATTTTTTCGGTCAAATCGTCCAAATGTGCGTACAATCGGAAAAATCGTGCAAAGATTTGAGCAAACCAGGTCTGTAGGAGATGTGAAAACACCAGTGCAAAAAATATTGCTGCTGTTTGCATAGTGTGGCTGAAGAGCCGTCCACCTCAGCTCGTCGTCGTGCCCAACAATTGCACCTCTCACGCTCGTCGTTGATGAACATTATGCATAAAGACTTGCATTTACACGCTTACAAGGTGCAATTGACTCAAGATCTAAAGCCTCTTGACCATTTCAAGCGTCGTCAATGGTTAGAATGGTGACAAGAAATGGCAACAGTGGATGATCAATTTTCGAAGAAAATCATCTTTAGTGATGAGGCACATTTTCACCTCAGTAGATTCGTCAATAAGCGGAATTGCCGCATTTGGGCGAATTATAATCCAAGAGTGATTGTCGAAAAACAAATGCACCCACAAAGAGTGGCTGTTTGGTGCGGTTTCTGGGCTGGCGGCATCATCGGGCCGTATTCTTTCCAAAATGAGGCCGGTCAGGCAGTTACTGTGAATGGTGTTCGCTATCATGAGATGATAACGAACTTTTTATGGCTCGAACTAGAAGATATGGATGTGGACGATATGTGGTTTCAACAAGATGGTGCCACTTGCCAGACAGCTAACGAAACAATGGCTCTTTTGCGCGACAAATTCAATGGCCGTGTTATCTCACGTGGTGGCGATGTCAATTGGCCGCCAAAATCATGTGATTTGACACCGCCAGCAAAAATTCAAGAGATAAAGGATGAGATAATTCGGCACATTAACGGCATAGAACCTCAATTATGCCTCAGTGTCATCGAAAATTTGGACCATCGGATGGTGGTGTGCCGACGAGGTCGCGGCGGCCATTTGGCCGATATTTTGTTCCATACATAATTGAACCATACCAATATTATCATAATAAAAGAAATGACAGTAATTTCCTAAATAATTTGTGTTTTATTCAAAATAAACATCGGCCCTCAAAATTTAACCACCTTTTATTTGTTAGTGAAATCTATAGCTGACCAATTCGTTGAAAATAGCTGACCACTTAACCAAAAAAAAAGAAATGTTTTTTTTTCAGGGGTGATATTTTTTTGGATCTTGGCACACCATATACGGGGTATTCGTAAAAAAAGTGTGCCATCTAATTGGTCAAAAAAGGTCAACTAGTTTTGGAAATTGGTCAGGCAAAGAAAATTTGTACTCAAGGCTTAAACTCTTGCAAGGTGAATTGCAATTTTTGCCACTTCATTTGCGAAATATTCACAAAAATTATATACCATCTGAAAGATCAGTACATCCTAATACTCGTAAAAGATCAACTATTTTCAAAAATTTTTTAACAATTTTTTTTTCAAATTGTTTCAAAGTCATTACGAGTTTTGGCACGTCATTTGTGAAATATTCCATGTCATGTATATAAAAACTGAAAGGTCTGCATATCCATTTAAAATGTCACCTAGCGTTAGTAATTGTTCAGCAATAAATTTTTTTTATGAATTTTCAAAGTTTTTTTTGTAGGTCGCAGTAGAAGACAGTCTATTATTAGCAGCTATTTAAGATTTTCTAGAGGTTCGTTAACAACAAGATTCTTTTTACATGTCCGAAGATAATTTCCGATGTGACTAGGCATAGCTTTAATGTTCCCAACGAGCTGCTTACTTTTGAAGAAAATTTAAAAATTCATAAAAAAGTCTATAGCTGACCAATTCTAGAAAATATTTGATGTTACAATTTGTTTGCGAATAGCTCACAAATGAGGTGGCAAAATTAAAAAAAAATAAACAATTTAAAAAAAATTATGACTGAAGATAGCTGACCTTTTATATGGATCTACATAGCTTTCAGGCGCTAAACAGTTTTTGCGAATATCCTACAAATGAGGTGCTAAAATTAGCGCGTGACAAGTCCTGATTACGAATTTTCTATGGCTGACCAAATTTCTAAACTAGTTGTCCTTTTTTTGACCAATTAGATGGCAGAACGTCGCGCTGCACCTTATTAATACTTATTTTTACTTGCGACATATACGCACTATATGGTAAGATACGCATTCGTAAAATAAATAAAATTAACGAATGGGTCTCACGAACTTGCTTCTACGTAATGGACTAAAAGTTTTATAAATAAATTTTATTAGAGAAAACTGCCAACAAGCACCAAATTCATTTCCTAAACTCTCTTAGTAGTAAGAGATAAATTCAGAATTCCATGTGATAAATTTATGCAAGAACAAAAGTTATAGGTAAGAAGTAGCGGTTTCTAAAAAAATGAACTTTTATATGTAAAATTTTTAAACCATTTTTAAGAAAATATTTAGGTACGCTAACCTTAAATCATTATTATTGTACGTATAAAAATTAAATTTCCAAAAATAATATTGACCTGTTTTTGAGATATCGAATTTAAAAAAAAAATAATCATTTTTTTAATTCAAAAAAATATCCAATGTTTTGCGTCTCTAGCTTCTCTATAGAAAATTTCATTAAAATCCGTTATGCCGATAAAGAAATTTTCGAAAAAATGTTTCTATTGTAGGTAAAGTCAGAATTGTCTTTTGGTTTAACGTGAGCACCTGCCTATTATGGCTACCTCCATTGGAGTCTGATCATTAACCCCGACATAACAAGCTATCTCGGTCGCAAAGTTGTGATATGTTGCAGCGTATGTACACCTCTTGCTTTGGAGGCGAGGTCTATCTAACACCTCTTGAATTCAAGAAAAGAATCTTGAAAACCATGTGTCTCCGCATTCGGAATAAACCAAGTCACCATGATGCTCCCATTAGGGGGCCTACCTTATAGATAGGGCTTGAGCAGAGTGTAAAACTTAACCCTGAAACTCAAATGGGCACTATCTCCCATGGTACAAGAATATAGCTTCCGGTGGAGCTTCGCAACTGAGGTCACTTCCAGATGAGTTTCTGGGCCTGTCAACCCTTACGATACACACACCAAGAAGTCGGCCGGGGTAGTAACCAACAACCTAATGTGCTTCCTTTTGGTCTTCATTCGCCATGCGACGAACCAGGAAAGATGCTCCTAGTCTTTTGCTCACCTTACGGCAAACTAGGAAAGACACTTTTAGTCTTTGTTCTAAAAACTAGGACGAACGGTCGTACTATTGTTTGCTACTGCAAATAAGATCTCTAGCCACGCAAGTAGCCGGAGGCTTTACCAATTCCACCCTTCATGACCCAGTGAAACCTTAGAAATCTCCAGCCATGCAAGTAGTCGGAGACTTCACCAATTTCACCCTTAGAGTCTTATAAAAACCTTAAAGATCTCCAGCCACGCAAGGAGCCGGAGACCTTACCAATTTCACCCTTTTACACCATTCAAAACCTGGAAAATACCTTAAAATCTCCATCCACCAAGTAGCTGGAGATTTAACCATCACACACCGTTACAAACCTACTACTCCCTTGCGTTTTCTTAGTTATCTAAATCTCTAGCTGATCGAGCAGCTAGAGAGTAGACGTAGCTTAGCTTTTACTTAATGAAATTTTTTTAAGAAAATCTGTGGAACAGAAAAAGATTATTTATAAAATTTCGAAATAATTTCGTTATTTTTGGTCTTAAAAAGAGGGAAAAAAAAGGGAGGTACAAACTTGAAAATGCTTTCTACCAAGTATAAAGAAAATCGGCCGAGCTATTTAGACTGTAGTCGAACAAAATTTCGAGACCTAATTTTTTCGTCTTGGATATCATCGTAATGTCAACTTTGATCAAAATCTCGAGTTCGATTTTTTTACAAATGCATAACTTGCCTTTGTGCTTCTATAAGTCACAAGTAAAATTGAACTCGAGATATTGATCGGACTCAACATTATGATGATAGAGAAGCGGGAAAAAGTGGATCTCGCAATTCTGTCTGTTTTTTTGCCTGTTCGACTACAGCCTAAGCGGCTCGACCTATTTCCTTTAAAATTGGTAGTTTTAAATTTGTTCTCCTACATTTTTTTTACTTTTAACGGTACCTGCCATCCAATTATTTTTCGAAATTTTATTAAGTATTATTTTGCTCAAAAGCTGTTTTTCATTTAGTTAAATCGAAGTAATGCTTCAAAAAAATTTCCTTAGAACCATTTTACAGCTTTTTGTTTCAATATCAATTTTATGATACTTTTTTCAAAATACCATTTCAGAAAAGTACTGAATACATTACTAAAAATGTTTCAACCTTTCAAAATCTAACTTTAATACCTTATCGGATTTTTTTTTAATATACCCAATGAGGTATATTGGAAATGTTAAAATATTTATTAATATATCGTCTTGGATTTAGATTAAAAAGAAAAGAATCCAAAATAATGTGGAATATTAATTGCGTGCACAAAAAATAAAATTTTAGTTTTAAAAACGTGTTACCCCCGAAACAACCCTTTTCACATTAATTTTTAAATTATGTCTTCTTGATTCTTTATTTTCATGACAAATGAAAAATGTAGCTCAGTTCTAGCAGCGGCATCTTATTACTTCCATTATTTTCGCAGAGGTTTCGTAAATATGTAGTTTTACCTCTTGTACTGAAATTATAGTCCTCCCAGGAAAACATACCTTAAATGACAAAGTCTCCAAGAATATTCTTATCTCTTATCATGAAAAGTAATTTTTTATCTCAACAGTTGGGATCCGGCTGATAACAAAGATACACACAAGACTGGTTGCGAGTCGTTATGCACTTGGCCCTGGCCGGCCGTGTGTATGTAATTCGCAAAAGCTATATAGTCGTTTCTAAGCAACGAACATATTAAGTCCGATACGATTCCTTACAAAATAAGTTTCTTGGATCCAGAAGACACCAGGTAAGAACATAGTAGCCATAATACGTTTTCACTGCCAGCTTTGGACTACTCTTGGTCTATTGCAATATTTAAAATTTTTGTTAATTCTAATTATTTTGGACATTGATATAATATTTAACAATTTTTTTTCAAATTTATTTTAGTACTAATGCACTAATTAATTAAAATACAGTAAATAATTTATTTTATTTGTGTATATATTTTTAATATCTATTTTTTTAATCATAGAAAGTGCTGGTTAAAACAAAGTTTTAAATATCCTATTTATTTAATTTTTTTTAATTTTCATCTCATTTTGTACTTGGTCATTCGCATAAGGTGTAACAAAAAGCTAACAACGACATTTTAAATATTATTATATAGTTTATTTATCTATTAATTTATTTTTTTATTTTATTTTAAAATCAAATTTATTTAGTGAATTGTATTGAATAATTTGTTTTCAAACTAAATTTTAAAAAAAAAGGTAAATTTGTTTTTTGAAAATTGTACGCTATTTAGTGTTATTTGGGTTTTGAAATACATACATTGTTTTATTTTCATCCCTGTTATAAAATTGCCAAGATACCCACTTAACCATATTCCAGGCTACTTTTTTCTTTGAAAGCATCAGTTTAAGCTCGTTGAGATGCAATTGATCTGTCATATTTTTTTTATAATTAATATGTAAAACAATGTTAAATTAAGAAATTTTTAAAAGTACCATTTCAGTTCAATGATATACATGTCTTAAATAAGTTACGATAGAACCATTTCAAATCTACGATATTACTCACTTAAATAAAATGCACGAACTTGTTCCTATGTAATAGACTATAAGAATTTCAAAAATGAATGTTATTAGAGAAAAAGTGTTCATAAGAATAATATTAATTTTTTAAATGACTTAAACAACTTCTTTAGTAGTTGGAGGTAAAACTAGGATGCCATGTGATTCAAGCAAATAATAGGTTTATGCAAGAACAAAAGTTTTAAGTCTTTGTAGTGGTTTCTTAAAAAATAAGCTTTTATATAAAAAACATTTTTAAGAAAAAACTTTGGTACGCCAATCTAAAGTTTTTATTATTGTTCGAATAAAAATTAAATTTGCAAAAAAAAATTGAGCCTTTTCGAGATATTGAATTTTCAAATAGTTTTTTTTCTCAAAATTCAAAAAAAAATATTTTTCTTAAAGTTTTGAAATTTTTTTTTTTTTTTTTTTTATCCGATGGAAATCTTCAAAAGACACTCGGTAAGAATCGGTACCGAGTAGTGTGGGACTCTTACCGCACTAAAACCACCGGTGAATCAGGACCAATCTATGAAAAGATCGACAAATGATTTTTATTTCTTAATTTTTAAATCGCATTGGGGGAAGTTTAATGTAATAACACTTTCCCATAACTTTTAGACCATCAGCTCATGAGGCTTGGTTCTTCTTAATCTCCGAATATGGTCTCGTACATTTAATACGGTCTCCATTTCAGAGTTAGTGTGACTTTGCAGTCGCTGATTGTGTGATACAGCGTGTTTCTTAACCACTTCTGTAACCATTTCAATTTGAAGGTCACGATGTAGATCGCTATTTCTTATATACCAAGGGGCATTTATTATTCCACGAAGGACCTTGCTTTGGAATTTTTGGATGGGTTCAGCATTTGTTTTCTTTGTACAGCCCCATAGTTGGATGCCATATGTCCAAACGGGTTTCAATACTTGCTTATATAACATTAGTTTGTTCTGGAAGGTCAGAGTTCTTTCCTAGTAACCAGTACATTTTTCTGTACTTTAAGTTTAGTTCTTCTCTTTTCTTTTTGATGTGCTCTTTCCATTTAAGCTTTGCATCCAAATTCATTCCAAGGTATTTGGCGGTATTGGAGTAAGGTACTTCTGTACTGTTTATAAATATTGGAACATTGTTTATGTTTTTGTTTGTAAAGTTTATATGCGTCGATTTTGTTTCGTTTAATTTGATACGCCATTTCTGCGTCCAATCACTAACTTTATCGACTGCATTTTGCAATTTTTGTGTAGCCTTCATAACGGATTTATCTGGCACCAATATTGCAGTATCATCAGCAAAGGTCGCCATGATAGCGTTGTTGTCCACTGGAATATCCCTTGTATATAACAGATACAGGGTTGGTCCTAGGACACTTCCTTGTGGTACACCGGCTTCAATATTCTTAAGTTCTGAGTAATTTTGGTCGTACCGTACTCTAAAGAGTCGGTTCGTCATGTAGGATTTCAGTACTTCGTAGTACTGCCTGGGAAGGTCCCTATGCAGTTTGTACTCAAGTCCCAAGTGCCAAACCTTGTCAAAAGCTTGAGCAACATCTAAGAATAAAGCAGAGCATACTTGTTTTTCTTCAAGTGCCTTTTCCACAACATCCGTAATTCGATGCACTTGGTCTATCGTGGAATGTTCATTTCTAAATCCAAATTGATGGCTTGGAATTAGTCTTCTTTCTTCAATTATTTTGCTAAGCCTTTTCAGTAGCAGTTTTTCAAAAACTTTTGCCATGATTGGTATAAGCGATATTGGTCTGTAAGATGTTACTTCTGTTGGTGGCTTACCTTGTTTAGGTATAACAATGACTTCTGCAATTTTACAATGATGTGGCACATATCTTAGTTTAAGGCATGCGTTTATTATAAATTGGAGTTTCTTGAAGGCTATTAGAGGCATTTCTTTCAAAACCTGAGCAGTTATAAGATCGTACCCTGGTGATTTTTTGTTAGACAACTTATGTTGACACATGCTTCTTACTTCTTTGAGCGTGACAGAAGGTATTTCACATTCGTCGTTTCTGTCAACAAACTCTAAGGGATCTGTAGCTGTGTTTGCTGGGAATGGCTTGAAAACATTCGCGAGATGTTCAGCGAAGAGATCAGCCTTTTGTTTCGGGTTTCCGTTTTGAAATGCAATGTTTCTTAAAATTTTCAGAAGAAATTTCATTAAAATCCGTTGTGCCGATAATGAGAAATTCAAAATTTAAAAAAATCGTTCTATGGTAGGTACAGTCAGTAATATCTTGTTTTCAATTTTTTTTTTATTAAACTATAGATCTTAAAAATAATCAAAAAAAAAAATTTAAGCAAAATTCTCGGAACCATTTCGAGAAAAATACGATTCTCGAAAACCATTTTTTAACATTTGTATGAAGGGTACCGTTATTTTTAGGTAAAATAATATTTTTTTCTCATATCTTGTAGATTATTTTAAGAAACTTTTATTTATAAAGTTTTAAAAAAATCGATCATGGGGTTTTCGAAATATTGAGTTTTCAAAAAAAAAATGTTTGATTTTTTTTTTTTAAATCCAAAAAAAAAATTGACTACACAATAATATTGAAAATGCTGGGGAGCCTTAACATAAAAAAATGATCAAAATCGTTAGTACCGTTTTTGAGCAAATCAAAAAAAAATGGTTCCAAGGAGGGTACCAAAAATAATAATTTTTTGGAAATTTTTTTCAACCATTACCTGGGTTGAACTAAATGAAATTTTTTGATTTTTTTTTTTTTAATCTGTGGGACAGTTTTTGGCAGTTTTACTTATTCACACGACCATTCATCCAAAATTGCGCCTCGTCGATAAAGATGATTTTTCGGCCTAAATTGCGTTCCTTTTCCAAGCGCCCTGAAAAACCCAATTAGCAAAGAAGCGGCATTGCTATGGTCATGAACTTTGAGCTCCTGAACCAGTTGAATCTTGTACTGGTGCAGGCCCAAGTCTCGACTCAAAATTCTCCAAGTTGAAGTCTGCAAAAGGTATCGTTCTTATTTACGTTCAAATGTCAGCTGATTGATTACGGAACCGGTCGTTTCAAATTTGTTCACAAAAGGTTGAAAAGTCGACTGTGAACGGGCGCCACTTCTACTGTAAAATGACCGCAACCAGCGCAACGTTTGAAAATAAAGTTTTATCATTTGGACGTGCTATTCAATCCTTTAACTTACTATGGTGATTTAGTAACTGAATAATATACAGCCTGTTTTCCAGATATCTCCAACACAAAATGGCCACCACATGTCACCAAAATCTACCCGCTGCAATTTTACAACTGCTTATTAAATACATTTTCGACCTGGATATATTTGTGCCTCCATAAAGGCTTTAATTAATTAATATTCCAGTAACTCCCTTCAAATAAAACTACTGCCTTTGATGAAAAATTGTGTATATCTTTCTCTTACGTCCCCTATCCTTTCCGAGACCTGCGGATCATTACGCAAAAAATCTGTCGATTTGCATGAACTTACTTCCCATGCGGAATCTCTCATAAGGAACTTTGTTCTTATAATCCTCATTGAACCTGGCGTGTACCTTTCCCCTTCTCACAAAAAAAAAATATTTGCAAGCGGCCATGGAAATAAATGGCAAAATGGTGTAAGGAACAAATTAAAAGCAAAACCCCGCACACATAAACGAAACGAACACGTTTGGTGTTCGTAATTTGATTTGAAAGGATTAGATGTCTACATGCATCCTTGGCAACATGCAAAGAAAACACAGCATGGGATTGGATTGAATTGGATTGCAATGAAGAAAGTGCAGAAGAAGCTAGAGAGCTGAAATAGACGGGCGGACTGGGGCAGGGGTTGGTGGGTGGTTCGAGTTATGGTTCGGGCTAAAGGAATAAGATTCTTTTGTATAAAACTCGTATCTATGTCTTTGGCGTTGAGTTTTTCTTCAAACTTTTGCGAACAAAGTTTTGTCGCTTTTGAAAGTGAGTGGTAAAAAAAATTACGAAACACAATAAACTTTGAGAGCGCTTCGTATGAATGTAGATTTTTTTGTTTTCGTTTTTGCCTTCAGTTCAGTTGTGAGGAAAGGAGCACTTTTGGAATGCAGCAAAGCTAACCTACCTTAAGGAAGCACAACCTTAAGCGGGAGTGTATTTAACAGATTCTTTTTGTGTTTCTCTCATCTGTATTTTTTTTTTCTTTCCTAAGGTATATAATATTGAGACCAAGCGAGTGGCCTAGGCTACGGAAAGGATTGTGTGTGCTGGGAACATTGTGCTTCTTCTTCATCTTCATGCTGAGATCTATAAGCAACGCATGATTTGCGAAAATACTTGACTCCGTTTTTGTTGTTGTTGAGAAAAGGACTTGCAAATAGGGGTTATGGGTGTAGATAAGTGCTGCTGTATAGTATTAGTATAGGTGTGTCAAAACGGTAGTTTGACACACCCACACATACCTCGAGTAATCGAGATTGAGAAAACTGTCTGAATAGCAGACACTTGTGAAAGTGCTGCGTTATAAAGTGGGCGATTGTTTTTTATGATTTAGAATCAATTTATGATTAATGACTTGGAGAGAATGTTTTTAAGTTTTGAGAGAAATTTTTTGTTGTGTTTTTTTTTTTTTTGTTTTATAGGTTAAAAGAAGGAAATTGGAGCGGAAACAAGAAGAGGTGATTGAAGTGAGCCGCAAATTAACATCTTAATGGGAAAATATGTTTGAAAAAAAAATATAGCTAAAGATAGGTTTTAAGACGAAAATTGAATATCGGTTCGGAATTTGAGAGACTTCTTCAAGGTGACCTGAACAAATTTTGATATTTCAAATGGTACTTAGATTTCCATTTTATTTGATAATAATACTTCAAAACACTGACAGCGAAATTTCCTTCCAACATAATTGTAATAATCACAATGGATACATATAAGAGTAATAGGTAATTTGTTGCTATTTTCTTTTTGGCAACACTGATTTTGACAGCTCACGCACGTTTCGTGTTTTGGGTCACTGTCAAACATCTTCAGTTTGGTCTGTAATACAGTTTGGTCTATAATACAAACGAACAACACTTGCAAATTATTGAATTTTATTATCGAAATGGCTCTGTTAAGAAAGTTCATCGCGCGCTTCTTGTATTTTATGGTCAGTTTAATCGACCTACTGAGGCGGCTATTTCCGCTATTGTTACTAAATTCCGCACCAAATTTACATTGTTGGACATTAAACCACCAACACGCTTACGTAGAGTGCGAGTTGAGGGAAATATGTCAGCTGTATCGGCCAGTGTTAGTGATGACCGTGAATTATCGATTCGGCGCCATTCGCAGCAATTGGGCCTCTGTTACTCCACTACGTAGAAAATTTTGCGGAAGGATTAAGGTGTGAAGCCTTTCAAAATACAACTCGTGCAAGAATTGAAGCCGAACGACCTACCACAACGCTGAATTTTTGGTGAATGGGCTCTAGAAAAGTTAGCCGAAGATCCACTTTTTTATCGAAAAATTGTGTTCAGCGACGAAGCTCATTTCTGGTTGAAAATGGATACGTGAAAAAGCAAAACTGCCGTATTTGGAGTGAAGAGCAGCCAAAAGCATTGCAAGAGCTACCAATGCAGCCAGAAAAAGTCACTGTTTGGTGCGGATTATGGGCTTGCCGAATCATTGGGCCGTATATCTTCAAAGATGATGCGAATCGCAACGTTACTGTGAATAGTGAGTGCTACTGTGCAATGATAACAAACTTTTTTTTGCTCAAAATGGAAGAGCTTAACTTGCATGACATATGGTTTCAACAAGACGGTGCCACTTGCAACACATCACGCGTAATAATTTGGCTGTACTATCGATTCAAATAAAGATTTCATGCAGTTTTCTGAATTGTAATGTGTTTTTTTTTTAAATTTCCGATAGCTCTTAAAAAATCACTCGTTATAAGGGTGCATTTTGGGTTCATTAACATAATTATCGATTTTTTGATTTTTGAAAAGACCAGTTATTGAAAATAAAAAAAAACTATTGATCCTCTAATTGCGTCTTTCCCGGCCTCTTAAACTTGGAACTAAAATTTAAAAAAAAATTTCTCAGTGTAGAAATTAAATTCGTTTTGCTTAGCTCAGGAATTAAATTCAGAATTTCAAAAATGAGTTCATTTTCATTTAAATAAGGTTTTCAAATGTAGGCATTTCACGGTTAGCATACAAAATTATTTATTTGAAAATATTAATTATTTTGAAATTACAAAAATAAAAATTAACAACAAAGCCTTAATATTTTGTGTATAAATGCAAAATTTTATAATTTTGATTTAGTAATTAAGTTGGTAAACATATTTTTTTAATTTTACTTAACAGTTTGGATTTTATAGGGGGGTGAGTTCTAGGTTGCACCCTTAAATTTCAAATAACGGGGCCAATGAGAAAATATTTATTAATTAGATTGGATTTTGTTGGGGATTCTAAAATTATTGAACAGTTTCCTTATTTGTGAAACCAGTCAAAGGGAGTGATAATGAGTTAGGATGGGACAAATTCAGGGAAGTGGTCGAGGTAGTTGATCGTAATCTCTTATTTCTAAATGAGAAAAAAAAATGAATCGGAGAAATAAGCAAGGAGATAGATCCTGCAATTACTATTATTTTATTCTAAAATGATTAAGTTATTGATGGAGAACGGAAGGGAAAGAGTGTCCACTAAGGGAACTATGCCATGGTCGCGAAGCTCGTCTGAGTATTTGGATTCCCTTTTGCTGATGGCTGAATGAGTATTGTTGTTAAATGCTTACTTCGCCCAGTACAGAGCCGGTCCCAGCACACCCCCTGAAAATATACCTAATACGCCATTAAGATTTTTGAAAGCTTACAAAAAAAGAAAAAACAATGTTCCCTTTCTCTAGACATGAATTACAAACTCATTTACTCAAAACAAAATTTTTTTAATGGTTTTACATGAAAAATAAGTTCAAAAAAGAAGGTATTAATCTTAAGGACTATGCTTGGAAATCAATAACAAAAAACTTGTTATAGATTAGGCAAAAAGGATTAAATATATATGAATCAAACAAATTAACATGAAAAAAAGGATTTACTTTTAACTTGTTTTTTTTTCGTTCTAGCGTGCTCACGAAGTTTTGGAAAAAGACAAAAACTCTAGTTGTCCACCTTTGCCACCCTTGGCGCGTCTCGATTCCACAAAATTCCCGCAATAGGTTATATAAATACACCGGCTTTCAATATTCGCCATCAAAAAAAAATAACGTTCACCCTTTTTTTTACCTTTACAGAAAGCTCTATGTGTGTGGACTTTAAGGTGGCAAAAACTGCGGATCCGCGGAAGCGGGGTATTTCAAGAATTGTTTCCAGCTCGGGCTGACAGATCGACACCAGGATTCGCTTTTTCCAACCCTTCTTTCTGTGGAGTTCATAACCGAAGTAAGTGATACAAAATTTAAGATACAAAATTAAAAAAAAAATTACTCTAACAAGAAATACTGATCCCAAGGGGCCTTACAGTTTGGTAGAGTTTCAAACGACAAATGGGCTTTTGCCCGGTTTGCTTTCTGGAACTGTCTCTCGACCTTTTTTTTCTAGAAAACTATATATGTTTGAAGTCGTATAATTTGCGCGGGGTGAATTTTTAATTTAATCCTTCGTAGAGTTAATAGGTCGTTTCTACCGTATCTTAGGCTTTCGTTTCAGAAAATCAAATTACACAAAAGAATTTACTTGCCTTGGTCCGGGGATTCGGTGAACTATCTGAACCCTGCTTGCAATTTCAGAATCTCCTCTATTCCTTATTTTTATTTTTTTTTTGCCTTCCTCTTGCTAAGTCGGTATCTAGGTATAATCTGAGCTCTTTTTTGCTTGTCATGCTTCGAAGTTCGAAGTCTTCAGTCTATTCACCTTGCTCGTGACGTGACCTCTATAGATGTTCCTTTCCCACAGCCATCGATAATTTTTCCTACTTGCACAGCCATTTTTAGGTACGAACCTGCGCAGGTCTGGTGGTCATACGACTATCTGACTTGCACTGTCGTAGTTTTACATAGTCATCATAGGCCACCGTTTTCAAAAGTACACATTCACGATTTTAACATGCTAAAACCGAATAAAATGGCAGATTATCTGTGACGTGCTAGATTTCTTAACTGCCACTACCATACACTCCCATTCCCAGATCTGTAACATATAGTCTATTTTTAGGCATTTTGCCGAGATCCTAGACCCAAACTACTGACCACATAGTTCGAGAACCCAGCAAACACCTTTTTCGGTCACCCTGTCTTCTTTTTTTTTGGCTCCCAGATTCTCTACTACCTTGCCGAATATGGCAGTCTTTTATTATTTTATTATTATTATCATATGGTTGAGTCTGATTTACATATTGTAGCAGGGATTCGCTTTATTAACAAGTATTGAATTGTTCGCGTCAGTGTATGGTCATATATTCCCTCAATAGAAAGCTGGTCGAATAAAAGAACGTGGGTCAAGTCAGACACAATCATTAATTCTAGAAGACTAGGGGCGGTGTATGGTCCGAAACGAGTAGCATTTCAATTCACTACAGAGAGACCAGTAGCTCCAATTCTTCTAGACTTCTAGATACATAAAAATAAATTCCGGATTGAATTGGTTTCTTTTCCCTCCAAATATAAACTTTGCGAACACAAGTCATAAACTACTATGTCAGGAATGTATGTGATACCAACTACCATAAGATAATGTATACATAATTGATTCGTTTTATAATTTTGTCAGTTATTTAAAACTTTGCAAGGCCAATTTAGGGTTTTAGTTAATACTCAAGTCAAAAAATAGAAAACAGATAAGATAGAATAAATCCACGCGATTCCTCCAAATCTTTTTATTAAGCTATAAAAAACTTTTTTGTTTTATTCAAATTGCCCAACGGCTAAATACAATGAAGAAACCCATTTAAGTTGCATTTCATTATAAACAAGACTCAGTGTGCATTCTCTGGCGAATTAACATTGTCAAAAACTTTGCCCAACTATTTTAAGTATTATTTACATACATTTTTGGAAAAAGTTAATTTTGCGAAACCAACCAAAACGTGTATTCCAACACTTGAAGTCAACTAAAGAAGAAGAAACTTTCCCATTGAAATATGACCTCTCAACATTCCATTCTAATCATTTCATCCCGAGCATTATTCAACTGTGCTACACGCCATACTGTAATTGCCTCGCATCTCAATTCGCAACCCTCTTTAACCTCAACCCCTAATTTCGCTCTTCAATGAAAAATTTTAATTTCCCCTTGCGCGGTCTACTGACGGTGAATGTGCAACGCCACGAAGAAGTCTCTTGCTGGTGTCACTAAACTTTGTCCATTTACATTGCAAGGACCTCATACCACCAACTTTGCGACGGATGGTCTGAAGCTGCTGCATGAATTTAACTAGAATTTATGAACTTGCAGGCTTTGAAGGAAATAAATTTCGGCCAATTGCGTATATGCGCAATGTTGCAGCGGAAGGACTCAAGTTGTTCCCCGGAGAAGGTATGCGGTGGGTGTGTGCAAAAACAGACGCCTGCAAGACATTACATGAAAGAATATAAAAAAAACAAAACGATACCAAATGCCAACTGACAACCAAACACCTAAGGAACACTCTTAAGCCCGAAGAAAGCTTAAGTGACCGAACTGACAAAGTTGACATTTAGGCTATTTTTATGACATTGCTTAAAAGTGTCATGTTGTTAAGGCCGGAACCGGATGCTATTTGTGTTACGTTTCCCAACATTACGATTTGTAGAGTAGCCGTGCTGGTAAATTTGTCGTTCACTTCTATACCTCTGTCTCTTTCTATCTGTTACCTTCAGCTCAGGCAGTGGTTGGGGTGATGGTGTTCGACTCTTTTGAAGAACATTTTCGTGAGACGTGTAAAATTGACTTCAAAGCCTTACACTTAATTCGGTCATTGAAGGGTCCTTGACGTCAGTTTGCTTTTTCTTTACTCTAATATGGTCTCTCCGTAAGGTACTCCTCCATCCTGTCCGCACACTTCTCTTTTGGACTTTCGGTGGACTGATTTAGAAGTTTTTCGATGGATGAAGTGTATGTGTAGTTTTTGTTTGCAGCTAAGTCCTACAATATATTTTATTTAACGTCCTTCCGTTGGGCATTATTTCCAATGGTTGTACAGAATTTGCCCGCCTACCAACTTTGCCACCCCTTTGGCGCATATTTATTTAGAATAAGAATGTTTTTTTTTTTTCAATTCAAATGGTGTTTGAGGACATATTGGTGGCTATTTATAAAACAATTCAAATTGTCTTCCTCCCGTAAGTAGAGGTTTGATTGGATCAAAGTTTCCTGCGAATGGCCGGGATCTAAGGTGGTGAATTTCTTGTTTTTAGTTAGGTACGTTCATTTTTACGCTAAGACTATTATCATTGCAACTTTTCGAGAAACCATGGATTTGAAATTAATAAAAGTTGTAATACCAGGGGAAAATATGGTGAAATTTGTGTTTCGTATTCTCGAAGAATGTATGTATGTATGTGAGTTATACTCGAGTTTTGGACGTATAAACGCCTTATAAATGGAAGCCAGATTAGGAGGGTAAAGAATATCTTACATCGATATAGAAATTAAGCATTTAGTAGCATTTTTAGCGTTCTCGAGAATGTAGTCATTCCAACGAAGATCGTTGTTGACGCACACACTGAGTACTGAGAGCTTTTTGGTTTCTTCGATATTCAAGGACAACAGCATAAGGGGGATATTTTGCTACAAAGACAATAGACAGCATTGAGTTTTCGAAGCATTAAACAACTCCACACGGTTTTCATAGTTTATCATACGATATTATTGCAAATTCACTTCCGAAGGAGAAAGGCGAGAATTTGAGAACGATTATGAGAAGCTGTGAGTAGAGCCGTCGGCAAAACAATGAAGTGGATTAGAAGTTTCAGATAAGAGATCATTTATAAAAATGAGGAAGAGAGTCAGAGACAAAACGGAGCCCTGGGAACACCAGAATTTATTTTGTGGATATCAAATTTTACACCGTCCAATACTACTTGTAGTGAACGGTCCGAAAGGTAATTTCTAAGCCAACGAAGAAGAGATTCATCGATACCAAACGCAAGCATTTTCGATAAGAGAGCCTGGTGCCAAACTCTATCAAATGCCTTAGAATTATCAAGTGCAATACTCTTACTTTCTCCAAAGCGATGTAAAGATCTTTTCCACTCTTCGGTGAGATATGCCATCAGATCACCAGTGGAACGATTGCTGCGAAAGCTGTATTGCCGGTCATTAAGAAGCTTCCGATCTTCGAGATATTTGACTTGACTTGACCCACGTTCTTTTATTCGACCAGCTTTCTATTGAGGGAATATATGACCATGATTTACTATTTTGCACCTATAATATAGGTTTTTCAAATATCTCCTCTCCGTCTTCATTTTAATTCTGAGATTTTAAATCTATTAATAATTCTGCATTTCAAGACATTTGCTTTAAATTGTCCATTTAATATTTGTTATAGCTTTTATAAAGTTGATGATAAAGTCGATTTCTTTCAACATTTATTGCTTCAACTCTACCTTAAGCACATTCCGCTAAAACTGTCATAATTAGAAACAAGAACTGCTCTTGGTTTACTTCTGAAGTCCTTGATTCAATAAAAATCCGTCGTAAGCTGTATTCCAAGTGGAAGCTAATTCCAACACCCATAAACTGGAAGTTTTTCTGTCAAGCTCGTAACCACTCGTTATTTTTAACTCGCAAAGCTAAAAAAAAATATTTCTTTTCAAAACTAAGGCCTGATCAAAACTCACGTAAGTTTTGGAGTAGCCTGCATTCATTTGGTATTGGTGGAAAAGAAGTGGTTGAAAATTTTCCGGATCCAAATTATCTTAATAAATGCTTTGTAGATAACAACTTACAGGCATCTAGCTTAACAATTAACAGCTCAGCCATTAATAAACCTCCTTCTGAATTTCAATTTGAAGTCGTTTCTGAGAATAAATTGGTCAGGTATATCCTTTCTCTTCGATCGAACTCAGTGAGTGAAGATGGAGTTCCAATACGTTTTATTAAAATGATATTACCACAATTTATTGCCACCTTTACTCACATAGTAAATTTTTGTATCTTGACCTCTTCTTTTCCAAAATGTTGGAAGCGTGCAAAGGAAATTCCTGTGCCTAAGAAAAACAATTCTTCAATTCCATCCGATTTTCACCCTATAAGTATACTGTCTTGCCTTCTAAAATCTTAGAAAAAGTTTTGTCAAACCAGATTTCAAACCACATGCGGACTCGTAACTTATTTTCTCCGATGCAGTCAGGATTTCGAGCAGTTCACAGCTGCTCTACGGCTATGGTTAAGGTTCTTTAAAATATTCGAATTCAGTATGACCAAGGCATGTTAACGCTTCTCTGTTTGCTGGATTTTACAAAAGCATTTGACCGAGTTAATCACAGTATTCTGTGCAAGAAACTAAAACTTTACTTTGGCTTTAGTGATAGTTCGGTTCGTTTTATACAAGACTATTTAAGTCATCGAACTCAAAAGGTTAAAGTTGGCAATAATTCTTCTGATTCAATCAGCTTACTTGCTGGCCTCCCACAGGGTTCCATCTTGGGTCCTATTTTGTTCTGCATGTTTATAAATGACTTACCACATGTTTGCAAAAATGTCATGTTATATCTCTACGCAGATGATGTTCAAATTTATCTTTCGGGACCTTTTAACTTACTGGAAGATCTAACTTTCAGAATAAATGAAGATCTGGTTGAGATTCACAATTGGTCGCTGTGTAATGGCCTTACGTTAAATCCAGCGAAGTCCCAAATAATTGCTATGTCTAGACGGAAATTTGATAAGAGCAATCTACCACCTGCTTTCTAGCACAATTTCAAATTGAATTTTTGAGTACTGTTTTAAGTCTAGGCTTTAAAATAAATCGTTCACTTTCAGCCGTCGACCATATTAACTTCCCTGTTGGACGTATCTATGGATGTCGTCGGAAATTGAATATGTTCTCTAATCTAACACCGGCTGAGACTAAACTGAAAATTAATAAATCGTTGCTTGTACCACTTATTGACTATGCTTCAGTAGTTTACCCCAAACTAGATTCTAAATCCCTACGTCAATTACTTGTTTAATGATATAAATAGGTACATTTTTGGTTTGCGAAGATTTGACCATGTTTCTCAATACCATCAACTTGTGCTAGGATGCACTTTTGAACAATTCCTTGAATCCAGGTGTTGTATTTTCTTTCACAAAATATTACAAAGAAGGACACCATCATACTTATATGAAAAAATATGCTTTCCGCAGTCTGATCGAACAATGAATTTTATTTCACCTACATATATCCACATATCTAAATTCATCAAGGCTATTTTTTTGTATATGCCATTAAACTTTGGAACTGGAACTCTTTACCATTGGCGATGAGACAGATAATAGGAATATCACAATTTAAAAAGGCAATTCTTAGTCACTTTCATAAAACATTTATAAAACAGTAACTAGAAAGTAATTATGTATCAAATCTTAATTTTTTTTAACTTATAATATTTTTTTTAATTTTATTTATTTAATCTTAGTAATGTTAAAAGAAAGCTCTAATTTTAATTTTAATAAAAGACTAAGTCTTATTTGCATGCCCGCTATAAAATGAATAAATTGAAACTGAAAATTGAAATCGAAGTCGGAGAAAATAGAAGAATTTGGAAACCCAAGAACCCTTAATCTAGAAAATTCAAAATTTAACACACCGATAATCCCCACAACTGCAAAAACCGAAAATCACGAAAGTACTATATTAAGAAAACCCAATATGGGTAAATCACAACCTTATAAAAGATCAAACTCGAAATTCCCGCTACGAAAATTAAATACAAATTTCCAGTAAAAAGTATTAATTCCACGGAAAAATAAAACCCAGACACATCATGTACTCGTATGTGATAATTCCACAGAAAGTGGAAGGATTGAAAGTTTGTCAGTTTTCTGGATACAAGGACAGTGACGTTCCCGATGAATTTCTACATGAATGAATCTTTGAATAAAAGTCGAAATTTGAATGTACTTTCATCAGCAAAGCCATTC
Source organism: Chrysotoxum bicinctum (assembly GCA_911387755.1). Classification (NCBI taxonomy): domain Eukaryota; kingdom Metazoa; phylum Arthropoda; class Insecta; order Diptera; family Syrphidae; genus Chrysotoxum; species Chrysotoxum bicinctum. The sequence goes on from OU426990.1 coordinate 79,470,586, forward strand.
AAGTTTCAGACAGAATATCATCAATGTTAATTAGAAAAAAGGTTTGGAGGCAAAACGGAGTCCTGAAGCGGCTTACCAGCATTTTTTGGTAGTTATTAGACTTAAATTCTTCTAGTATTGGTAGTTTGAAAAGTATTTTTTTCTTTATCGAAGAAGCGATTCGTCAAATCTGAAGAATGCTAAGGGCCAGTAGCGCCAAATGAATTGATTTAACGGCAATTGATAAATAGTCAGAGGGTAAGGAAAATCCACTGTTCGACATATACAGTTTTCCATCCAGCCGGAAAGAAACTTGTAGAAAAAGATAAAAAGATAACGCAGAAGTTGTGCCAGATAGGATTATCCAGACCAGTTGATTTATGGTTATCAATAGACAATATCCTTCACGACTCTTGCAACATAAAAGCGCTTACTCAACTCTTGGTTTTGTGAAGCGATGGTTCAAAGAGTTTTCTGAGCCCTATGTCACTAAAACTCTCTAATTAACATTTTTTAGGCCTCTTCTGGAACATGCCAGTCAAATGAGATCACCTTATTACCAAGTTCTCTCCCTACGAATCGAAACGGTTCAGCGTAGACGTATTCGTTTCGCCCTTCGTTCTCTTCCTTGGTCTGATAGATTTAACATTCCACAATATAAAGACAATTTTTAGACAAAAACTTACATTTAAAAATTGTATGTTAGTCTTAAGAGAGCTTGAATCAAGCTAATGAAATCAAACAAACTTGGTGGCGGGAGGGAGACATTTAATGCGAGCATTGGCGTTTTGGGTCTTTGAGTTTGTTTTTTTTTCACTTTTTCACAGTGGATCTGGCATTAAAACATACTTCTCTGATCCAGAAAGCCTTTTTGCAACTTGACTTGCGCCCAATATGGTTAATAAAAACCTTCTCGATAGCAGATAAACCTCAATCAGATGTACCCAGAAATATGCAGATACGGATAGGTGTGGAACCAAATTAAAAAAAAAAACCCTTGTGGAAACGGAAAGCGATGCCGTAGGTAATGGGAATGAGCAATGGATCGATGTCGTGGCTAATCAGACATGGTCATAATAGAAGATTAAAGAACGATAAAATTCTAATGACTTAGTACTATCAAGAACGAATTCTATATAAAGGAACAAGGCCCTTAAATAACGAAAGAAATTATGTAAAGGGTACTTCAATAAGTGCGGGTAGAAGTTGAAATAGAATAATGCGCCTATCAACACAACTCAACTCAAACAAATTTTTCGTATTATGCAAGTCAACTTAAAGCTTACAAAGCTTGATCGAATTAGAAGTACGAAGATCCGAGGAAGCCTTCATGTTAAGAATACCATTTCCCAAAAAATTGAACACGACCGACTCAGTTGGTATTGGCATGTTCAAAGGAGAGATCCTGAGAACCCCGTCAAAAAGGCAATATCATACAACTTTCCAATTCGGAATAAAAAGAAAGGTAGGCCTAAACACTCCTGGTACAAACAAATGCAAAAACACCAGCATTCAGTTGGCCTCAGAAATGGAACAATACAAAACCGAGAGGCTTGCCGCCGATTTCTGAGGTCAACCCGGCGAACCCCACAGGCGGATCACTAGTGTGAAGCAGATACGTGGGAGAGTTATGATCCCCTCGACATCGAGATCATAACAGCGCCGAATCAAAGGAAGAAGAAGATGCAAGTCAACTTAAATAAGTTGTAATGAAAAAATACGTTGCCGTCTTTAAGGAGTCAATTTGCTGTCAAAACCAGCTGCTCAACATGAAATACAAAAGCAAGAATAAGAAATTGTATGATGGAAAGCTCTCTCGATTTGTTTTTCGGTGATTTGGAAGATGAGAATTTCCTTAATGTAGCCAAAATAAAAAAGAATATCCGTTTATTTAATAAACTTATGTACACTTCTATTCCTAAAGTATATATTTTTTTGGTTCGAAGTGAAGTTTTCCTAAAACAACCAAAACGTTCCTCAGCGATTCCACCAATTGTTAAACTTGCTCCTGCTCTTCGTTTCATGAGCGAAGGAAGTTACCAAAAGTATAGTGGCAATGATCTTAATTTAGGACTGACTCAATCGATAGTGTCAGTTGTATTAAAAAAAGTGGTAGATGTGATTGAGGAACTCATTTGTGGAAAATGGATAAATGCTCAGCTAACATAGAGCAACAAGTCGTTCAAATTGTGATGGCCATGTAGTTTTCAAACTAAAATACACTCAATACATTCTATTTTTATAAAAATTGTTGTTTAACTTACTGTTTTGTGTCCATATTTTTTATCCGAATGCCGATTCTTTCATTAAAATGTTCTACACAACTGATTCGAACTAGTTGTTTGGTTTTGACGCTTATTACAACCGAAGCACAACTCAACTTACTTTCATAATACAAAGAGACAACTGAAAAGTCGGCCATTTTGTTAGTTGTCTGCTAATCGACAACTGGTTGTGCTTTGGCAGTCAACTGGTTGTGATCGATAATACCAATTCTAAGAATTACAACTAAACTATAGTTGAGTTGTCTTCCATAATAGGGTGGTAAAACAAGCTGTGTGTAAGGTATTAACAAACATTTTTACTATTTGAAAGGCCATGCATGCCTTTATGCATGAAATATGACCTCGTTCAAAAGCTGCCTCGGCTTCTTACTGTGACACGGATCCGAACGTACCAATTTTCAATGATTCTTCGCTGACTGTTCCGGCTGAATTTGAGCAATTTTCTGTGATATGTTCACTTTAAATGCGTCGGTCAACTGTGGTTTATTTGCATGGATCTGCAATTCCAGGAAATCCCACAAGAAAAGGTCTAGCAGAGTCCAATCGCATGATCTTGGTACCCAATTTACGTCACATCTGTGTCGTCTCAAATTTGGTCACCAAACGTTGAAGAGTCGACTGTAAACGTCCACCAGACCTACCGTAAATTATGCTTAACACGCACAGCGTTTGCACTAACGAACACTCATTTTGTTATTCATGTAACTTTCCATAATGATTTGTATCAGACTTGATAGATGTGTCCTAAACAACATAGACATAGCACGAATTATTTAACTCCAATAATTTATTAGAGGACCCTTTTAATGTTTAAGTATAGTATTTTAAAATGCTTGGGCTTACTATTTCAATAAAAATAAACTAATCTAATTATCTGCTGTTTCAATCCATATTCTTCAAATATGAATATTATTATTTGAGATTAAAAACATTTTTTTCCTTTGATTTAAATTTGGTTATTAGAAAACTTATTTTCAAGGACTAGCAAAGAACATTATTTAATTCCACTCTACTCTACATTTAAATTCAAAGCAGCCTGTTTAATTCTCAGAAATTCACTGCAGATATTAAAAGCCTACTCCACTTAACCACTTTCCGAATACTCTTTTTAACAATCGAATACCTTACACATAACCCTTCTCAACAGAAGTTTGAAGGCAAATGGAAATTTAAAAAAAATAAATTCTCATTTTATTCACACACCAATTCAATGTTCCACATACGCCACAGTGAACCAAGTATTCTCCCTTCGTTCTCAAAACACTTTCAAAAATGTTTCCAAGCCAGAAAAATCTGTTTTTCTTACTCTTTTTGAACAATGAACACAGATTTAACCTACGAAAATAGATGAAAGTATTTTACACAGGGAAAATGTTATCGATGACTTCCTATGTACATATGAGTTTTCCGTTTTCCATCTATTATTTTCCACTAAAGTGTGAATCGAGTTTGTTTGCTGATTTAAAACACAGATTTATTTGTATTGATTGTTTCAACTTTTTTTTGTTGCTAAGATTAAGGACAAGCTAAGTTTCAAAACTTCTTGTTTACTTATATATTCCAATTTGTTAAAATTTAAAATGAATGAAGTTCTTACATTTTTGTCCCTTAATTATTTTTTATTAATCAGACGGCATAGTTCTTTCTGAGCTCGAATCCCTTTTTAAAATTTTTATTTGCATTTAATGTAACCTATTCTTGTGCTTCTTAATTTAACGTCTAGCTTCAAAATGGTCTGCTGCAAAATCAGCCATATTGCTTTAATACCAATAGGGTAAAGCTTGATCTTAAGAAACCAAAAACTGACTATATGTTGCGTAGATTTTCGGTTTGATATTTGAATGCAAAATCCTTTAAGTTCGAGTGTATATTTTTGGTCTGTTCATTTCCTTTTGTGTTTTTGTGAAAGTTTTACCTCCTCTGCTTTCTTCTCTCTCGCTCAAGAAGATTCCGAAAATTCCATTTAAATTTAACTCATAAAGCACCGCACTAAAGTGCCAACTTTTCTTCGCCAGTTTGTCTTTGTTGTTAGCATCCTTCTTCCAACACCACCGCGGTTAGTCCTTTTTTGGCCAACACAACAAAAAACTAAACTAAACGAAAAAGGCATACTTTTACAAAAGTAGGTACTACAATGCCGTACAGTTGTAAATTTGAAATTAAAGCGAGCGCAAAAGACTTTGTTTGTTAGCCAAAGTTAGGTGTACACTGTGGCGTATACTTGTTTTTTATTTTTTATTTGTGAAAAAAGAATACCTACTACATACCTTGCCTACCAAGAGAACAAGGTTTGTAAAAAAGGGTGTTGGTTGCCTCTTGTTCGGGACATTGTAGTGTACAAGAGACAATTTTAATTGTTTACTGTAAATCATGCCATTTAATTGTGTGTAATTATGGTATTTATTTCACAGTTTCGATGTTGTTAATAAATACGAATGAAATACGGAAACATGCAGTTGTAAATTCAAATAGGGGGTGGCTACTCTGGATATGGTCGTCGTCGTATACGTTTTTCACTGCAGCACCGTAATTTCTCTCTTCGATTCGAAAACACCAAGGACGATGCTTGCCAAAAAGTGATAAAATATATTTTATTTTTGTAGTTATCCTTCGTCCTGTTTGGTTGCAGATTTTGTTTGTTTTGTTTTGTTTCTTTTGTCTGATTGCACACAAAAAGGATATTTATAGTGGAGAAAAGTCTGAGAGTCCTTGACATCCGTATCGGAAAGCGTTCGAAAAATTAAGGACGACACATGATGATTGCTGTGCCCGTGTGAAAATTAACTTTTCAACTATATATACAATGTACCCTGCATGATGTACACAGAGACAACACAGATGACAATGGTTGAGTTGTGAGGAGTGAATGAACAACGAAGGGTCCTTGCTTGGTGGTTGAATGGACAATATAGAAAAAAAATAAAACAAGAGACGGCAAAAAATTATTAAAAAAAAATAAAGAAAAATTGTGACGAGCTGTCAGCATAGACAGTAGGACGATGAAACAGATAATGAGGACCGACCGCCGTCGTCGACTGTATCACCAACAGTCATCGTCATCATTTTTTTTTTTTTTTTTTTTCGTGATGAAGATGATGGTGTAGCCCAATCACGTTTTCTAAACAATGGTGTTGGTAAACTTCATTAGACATTTTTCGCCTCAGTTTTGGTGGCGAATCTTAGTTAATAGATATAGTACGTTCGTTCAACATTTTTTTCATTCTCGAAGCTATTGCTTAACAAAACCAAAATTTGTTATTTCTCGTTGTTTTTCGCTTTTTTAATTTTTGTAAAACATTATTCATTGTCTTTGGTTTTACATGATTTTTTTTTTTGCAGGTTGAATGAGAAAAAATTTAGCACAAGTTTGGATTGATATTCAGGACAAGTATTTGTCCAGTAATATTTGTTTGAGTTTTGTTTTGAGAAATCGAAATAAATTAAAAATTTGTTCCCTTATTTCATTTGGTAAATTGCAATTAGGGTTTCAAAATAAGTTATATTTTGTTAGCATTTGTCAACTGAATAAAAAAAAAACTTAACAAACAATATCCAACTTTACATTTTTTTAATGAATATTAAATCATCGTGAATAAGTTTGAATATCGTTGATTGATTTTTCAAAAATTCAAATATGCAATCAAATGCACCTTTTATATTTCAAAAATTAGTATCCTTCATTTGCCAAAGTGTTTTTTGTACCAATCTTTTGTACATTCGAGAGAAAATAAAAATAGTAACAATAGCAAGGGATTTTATAAAACTCTAATTCGTGTGTTTGTTCGACCTTGGGCCTGGTGACTCTTTCCAAACCATATCCGTACCTTTGTTGCTATAAAAGCTGGAGGTTCTATTTTGATCTATTTTGGACTTACATACAACAAGAGTCTCTAGATATACGCTTTGGATCTTTATTTTATTTTAGATGAGGCTCTTTGGCCCCATATTTCTTAAATTTTCCAAAAATAGCCCTTTTTAATATAATAATATAGAAAAATATTCCAAAAAATTATATTACCCTGAGGACTTAAGAGTCTACATATCTATACTATTATATAAAAGTGTTCTTTTGTTTGTTTGTCAGTTTGGTTGTATATGACAACAAAACTAATAAACAAAGAAAAACCCTCAAAGTAATACAGATTAGATTAGATTAGATTATTTCTTTATTTTTCAATAAAAAGAAAAAAACATTACAAATATTATTTAAATTAAATAGATCGAAAAAGCATGGCTGCATAGGCCGTCTGCCGTTAAACAAAATAACAAAATAACATTTTGGCATACCGCCAAAAAATATAAGACTTCTTCGTACTGATTAAGGTTGCACAGCGAACAAATAGGATTTATATCTGTTCTATGAGCCCTATAGTTTAGTTCAAACATTTCAGTTCGAATTTTAAAAATTAAACTCATTTCAAAAGCTAAGAACTCTTCTCTAAATTAATTATTTACATAAACCCAAACCTAAATTGAGTTGATTATACATAGTCGAGAGGTTGATGATCTGGCCCTATCGAAATAGGACTGATATAATTTATCATAAATGATAGCGATACAATCGTATAGGGTATTTTTTAAATCTTCCACATTTTCTACTGATAGAGACATTGTAAAGTTGTTAATAACTGCAAGATCATACCAGTTCTTGATTGGACTATACCCGCATTGAAATGAAACTAAAAGTAATCGTTTTTGTAGGTTTCGATCAGACCGTTTCATGACCCTGACTATATGTAATCAGCGTTTGCCTTTAGATTTCTTAGAAATAGTGGGTGTAAGTCTGACTCAACATGAATAGCATAATTTAGGGCATTAATAGGCAACTTAAAAATGCGTTTGAAGAAGTATCTCTGTATTAGCTCAATTTCGTCAAATTGTTGATACCCATAAACTTCATTCCCTTAGCAAAAGCAGCTATTAATCGTGGCATTATATACTTTAAATTTCGAGACTGGACCTACATACTTATTTGTAAAAAACTCAGACCACATAGTGCTACTTTGTCCACTTTTGTTTTTTCTTTTAAATGAGGTCGGATATATTTAGATTACAAGTAAGCACATAGCCTAGATACTTAAATTCTTTGACGACTTCGATTTGAGATCCCACATATCGCAAAATTTTTTTAACTTATTAATTTGGAGTTGTAAAGTAAGTGAATTCTTCGATAAAATTACCATATCGTCTGCATAGAGCAAAACCTTAATTATAAGATCCCCGAAAGTAATACCACCTGGAATATGGTTTTCGACATCGTTAATAAATAACGCAAAGATCAAGTAATACATAAATACAAAATTTTAATTATCTGTTATGTTATAAGCCCTATTTGAAAGTGAAACATTTGTTAAATAAACTTTACTGATAAAATTAAAAACATACTATAAAAAAATCGAATGAAAACAATTTGAGAAATTCCACTTTTGAGTGTTTTGACGTTTATCTAATATTTTTCTTATTTGCGGCCACCTTATTGATAACAGCGCCAATGTTCAAATTTGCCATTGAATTGAGCTGCGCTTGAACTCACCTTTATAAGACCCTGTTTAGATTGTGACATTTCATTACGCCATCCATGACGATGCTCTGTACAATATTAAAATAGAGTGTAACGTACATATTATTAATTCGGTTTCTCCTTATTAAAACTTAAATCCGGATGTATATCATAGAAATTCAATTTAAGTATATACGGATTTAAGTTTTAATCTGGATGTATCGAGTAAATAATATTGCCGTAAGTGTCTATTTTCATAAACATTTTACTGAAAAGCGCATACAGTGCGACAGTTAGGTTTTATATCCGTAAAGAGATTCCACCCACCCAATATCAACCGATGTGTCAGTTTCCATAAATAAGTTTCAAATCATCAAGATAATTTATGTATTTATTATGTGAGAGATGGATTGATTTTAAGGGTGTGATATGGAAATCAGCCTTTTCATAGTATTGCATGTACATATATGTATGTGTGTATCTCTCTTTCGATAGTCAAAACACATTTCCATAGTGTCGCACTTTGATTTCGATAGATATTTGGCAATTGACAACTTAAGTTAATTCTTAGTTGAAAAACTATTTCTGAGATAACTTGGGTTTAATTTATTTGCAGGTTTAGCTCAAAGTTACCACTAGCACTAAAAACTGGGCGCAAATATTCTGAAACATGCTAATATTTTTGTCATAAAAAAGGGTAACATTTTCAGTCCTGGCCTTAACTCTGCGATAACCCAAAGTTAGTAGATATTCCAAATAAATTAAATTCAAGGAAACTCAAAAGCTGCTTTTCAGTTTAGAATGTTCAGCTTTCAAAAATTTTAATGTAATTAAGCGTGAAAGTAGCCTGAAAGCTATTAACCTGTAAGTCAAAATAAATTTGATTGTGCAGTTGCAAGATGTTTGTATGTATTTACTTTGCATTTGACTTCAAGGGTACGTGTGAAGTTTCAGTAGATGTAAACACACTAGTAATTTAGAAATCGTAATGAATTTTTTAATTAATACCGAAGTAAATACTCAAAATATGTTTTTTCATTGACTTTTTACGGCATATTTAACGCAAATGTGTGTGATCAGTAAGGGTACAACATATCTTTGTTTATTCCATACATTTGTGGTCACATTCGCTTTTTGTTCCCTTTAGCTCAATCTACCATTATGAACAAGTTTCAGGATTAACAACTTACAAAAAAAATATTTTTTTGTTTGAAAGTACGATATTATCGGAAAGACCTTTTATTATACCGATATTAAGCATACTCGTACCTTTTAAAAAAATAATGTAAAAAAAAAAACAAATAACTTAAAAATAAAATTTGAATAAAAAAAAAATTAAAAGTAGTTTTATGAATATTTTTCGAATTATGATTTTAAATAATTTTTTTTTTTTTGGTTTTCGTTATTCAGGGGTGCCAGCACGTAACTTGATACAATCGAGCATTGTCGATCGTAGGTCAACTCGAAACAAATTATTTTTGGCAGCACGTAATTTGAGACGAGTTTCTTTGTGACTTCTATTTAAAAATATCACTGTGAACTATAAAGTGAAACGTCAAATTGGTATTCTTCTGATATTTTTTGATTCGGAAAGTGAAGATGAGGAAGTACTTAATGCTAAAATCATGTATGTACCTCGGCCCGTGCCTTTTTAGTGAAGTTTTTTACTTTTTAGTATATTTTATATTAGGTATGTAACTTGTAAGAAAATTTTTTTTTCCTGCCTTGGGTACTTTTAAGCATTCCTATGGCTAAATCATGGTGAAAAGTCATAAACGTGTTCGAAACATCCGTCTGTTTCTTATTTATTGACGTTTTTTTGTTTTTCCATGCTATTTCTTAAAAAAATCACTGCCAACGATAACTTTTTTCTGTCGAGTGAAAAATTTATTTTGTTTCAAACCTCATTTTCAAGTTTGTGGGCTGCCAAATCTGACGTTACAATCGAGGACACTCGATTGAACCAAAATAGTTGCTGCCGAGGCTCGATTGTATCGATTAAACTCGATTGTACCAAGTAACGTGCTGGCACCCCAGTTTGAGAATTGCAGATTGCAGTTATAAAATTTTGCCAAAATAGACTCGATTGTATCAAGTTACGTGCTGGCACCCCTGAAATACATAAAAAAACTAAAGAAAAAATCGTTTCCAATATTTCAATTAATTAGTAAAAATAGTTAAATATAAACATTTTTTTTGTTAAGATTTTCAGTCCAAACGAAATCGTGATTTTAGAAAAAGGCTTACTTCGTATGAAATTAGTAATTATTCCAGAGATTATTCTATACAAAAATCCGAATTTGTTTTGAAAATTTGGTCTTATATTCTGCAAAGAGTTATTTCAATTCATCTCAAAAAACGTTCCACTGATACAAATCTGTTGACACTTTAAGCCGCATATGATGAAAGAGAATAGAAATACAAATAACTTCACGAAAGCTTTTCTCCATCTTCTTGTTCGAATGACTCTTCGAGCTCCGACAAAAGATAAATGAACTCATCTAGCAAACTAGCTGTCAAGTTTTGTGGTTTTTTCTTTGAAATAGAGAAAGAAACTCATATGATGCAGCACATACACACACAGGGTCTCCCTTTCTTCTCTCTGAACTAAAATCCAACAAGGATACCATTCTTCACTTCAACCGAATGGAATTTCATTTTTCTTTCAAAGCGCAGCAAACCACTTAATCAAAGGAACCAACGAGTCCTACCGTCACCGTCTTACACTCTGCGTCACTTAATATAATCCTTAAACAATTAGATATTTTTTTAAAGACTATTTAAGGACTCAGCGACTCAATGACAATAAGTTGAAAATTGACATTGCCAAATAACATCCGCCAGAATAAAAAATACATAATTTATTAAACAAAATATTTAACAACAAATATTGTCAGTATAGGCCTTAGAAGGAAGTTTTAAAATAAGAGAGACTTTTTGATTTCCCAAGGCACTGCATGCGAAAAAATGCCCCTTAAATTCACACTAACACCACAGCAGACTTATCATACTTTTTCAAACTTGAAACAATATTTATTAGTATAAATATTACATCATGGCGGTAAGAGCCCTTATATGTGATAGACTTATGCAATACACTGCAACCAAACTGAGATGTAAGTATCATGTCTTTCCTGTAGTGGCAATCTTTGTTAGTATAGTTGACCTTTAAAATTGTTCCATTTTTACATGGACCAAGTAGTAAAATTGGTGTAGCGCCTTAAATTACTCACTTTGTTTTAAACGTGAAGGTAAAAATTGTAGCTTAGGTTATTTTACACAAAAATTAGTGTGACACATGTGTAAAAGCACATAATTCCAAATGATACAGTTTTGTATTTATTTTAATGAAATATTTTTAACACCGCACCCTAGGCCAGTACAGCAGCCTGGGGTAGAGTACTGAAAGGGAATATATTTCTTAAAATGTATTAAATAAGATGCACGACTGGCTCGCACGAACTTGCTCCTATGTAATAGACTAGGAATTTTAAAAACGAATATTATTAGAGAAAACTGTTCATAAAGATAAAATTAATTTTTTAAATTCTTTTGGTAGTAAGAGACAAAAACAGAATGCTATGCAAATATGAATTTATGCAAGAACAAAAATTATAAGTCGTTGTAGTGGTTTCTTAAAAAAAAAAGCTTTTATATACAAACTTCTTAAAAGATTTTTAAGAAAAAATTTTGGTACGCCAATTTAAAGTTTTTATTATTGTTCGAATAAAATTTAAATTTACAAAAAAAGTATTGAGCCGTTTCTGAGATATCGAATTTTCAAAAAAAGAAAAAATAGATTTTTTTTTTCAAAAATTCAAAAAATATTTATTTTAAAGTTTTGAAATGCAATGTGTTTTAGACTTTTTAGAAGCTTCTCTATTAAAAATTTCATTAAGATCCGTAATGTGGATAATGAGAAATTCAAAATTCGAAAAAATGGTTCTAGGGTAGGTACAAGCTGTAACATCTTAATTTCAATTTTTTTTATTAAATTAAAGATAATAAAAATTAATTGAAAGAAAAAAAATTTTATCAAAATTCTAGGTGCCATTATCGAGAAAAATACAATTTTTGAAAACCATTTTTTTAATTTTAAACATTTGTATGGTGGGTACCTTTATTTTTAGGTAAAATAAGTTTTTTTTCTCACATCTTATAGATTTGTAGATTATATTAAAAAAATTTAAGAAACAAGTTTAAGAAAAATCTAGCATGGGGTTTTCGAAATATTGAATTTAGAAAAAAAGATTTTAAAGTTTTTTTTAAAAATCCAAAAAGATTTGAAAATTTGAATACACAATTCTATTTAAGTTTTTGAGAAGCCTTAGCAAAAAAAATGATTAAAATCGGTTGTACCATTTTTTAGAAAAACAAAAACAATGGTTCCATGGGGTGTAGCCTCAATAACCATTGTTCGGAAATTTTTTTTCAACCATTACCTAGCTTTAACTAAATGAATTTTTTTTGTGTTTTTATTTTTTAAATCTGTCAGTTTTTGAGAAAAAAAAAATTTATAAAATTTCGAAAAAAATTAGTATGGCAGGAACCGTTATTTTTGGTCTTAAAAAAAAAAAAAAGAAAAAAAGTGTGGGAGGGAAAAATTAAAAATGATATCTACCAAGTTTAAAGAAAATCGGCCTAGCCGTTTAGTATGTAGTCGACACGACAGACAGACAGAATTGCGAGACCCACTTTTTTAGTCTTCGCTATCATCGTAATGTTAACTTTTATCAAAATCTCGAGTTCGATTTTTTTACGAATGCATAACTTGCCTTATAGTACCTATAAGTCGCAAGTAAAAATAAATTAAAGATCAATCCTTTCTACTAAGCGTCCCAAAAGAGTCTTTGCGCCCGAATTACCAGGCACTACATGAAAAAAAAGTCTAAGCCTCCGGTGTTTAATGTCGAAGAAGATGGAGAGCTACTGTTTTCAGAAAAAGAAACTTCCATATCAACAACTTTCCTCCACGAATTTATCACGTCTATCCTCGCACTATTTTTCCATTTTAATATTGGGAAACTGAAAACTATTGTGCATCGATGTCTTGAATGGTAAGGCAACCCTTGAACATTAAAAATGAAACCGACACTTAGAGAAGCCGTGCAAGTGGATTGAGTAACATCATTTCTTGAAGATTTTCATGTTCTCAGAGATCTGGAAAAGCTATCTTAAGATCTTTACATTTCTTCCAAGTTCACAGGAGAGAAATCGGACACTTTTGGTACTTTAGTTTTAAAAACTAAATAATTCTGAAATATATTACTTGATAAAAGGACTTCTATTGACTCTAAGAGACCAAAACAAACAAAGCTGTCCACGAATCGTTTTAAATCAAAATTAATAATTCGTGAGTTTTAACCCAAGCATCCTTGACGAATACTTTTTTGTCTATTTCCCCAACATTGAACAATCATGAATTTCTTCGTTTGTAAACAAAATATATGCTCAATCAATTAGCACCGGAGTGTGCAGATGCCTTACATTTGTTCATGCGAATACAATCATCTCATAGTGGTGGTGCGTAGATAGCTCTATAAAGGTCCTCAGACTCTATTAATAAAATACCCCAGTCCCGGTCACGGCTTTTTATTCATTCCCAATTCTCATCCCTTCAATTCGTCAACAAACATTCCATTCATGTGCACAAAATGATCTATAGACACGAGTTCATTATGTTCGAGGGGCAGAAAAGAAAAACTAACATTATCTAGGAATTCATGATAAAAAGCGATGTCTAACCCGCCATGGTACCCTCTATCTAACTGCAATGTCTCTATACGTTTTCGTATATAATAGATGTTCGTATCTTGGGAAGGTCCTTTCTTCTCATTGAAAAAGGGGGACATGCGGCACATCGTACAACACCCACATTCTCATTCCTTAAATCTTTTGCACACGCAATCTAGCAACCTTTGTAGCTCTTATGCTCTTGTGTGCAAGGAATTTTTGTCTTTGAAACTACACACTGCGCGCCGCCGAACTGGCCGCCCACCCCCACCAAAAGAAGAAGATGGTTTGTGTCATGGATGGAGGACAATTTGTATGTGTCTATGGGAACCTTTTCAAAGAGCTTTGTTAGGAAATTCGCTTCATTACGAGTGCATCGGGTGGGAAATCGTTTGTCAATGCAGTAGCTATCAGTCTATACAAACACATATCCGTGGAGAGCATTTAAGAATGAAAATCTTCGTGACTGAAGCATAAGTTCGAGATAATCCGGGTAGATATGGTATCAATAAGTACCAAAACACAACGATGATGGAATGATTTTTAACAAAGGACATTTGCGGTGAAGTGCGTCATTGAGTTGATGATTATCTACCTGCGGAAATTCAATCACTTCAAATATTCTATTCACATATTGTGTAAGATATGTGAGACAAACTTAGGAGAATGTCGTTAAAGTGTGTGGGAGCCAATCCTTAAAATGATTGATCCACACGATACAAAAGCCAAACACAGCTTAATTTAAGTAGGGTGGGTCTAGAACTTTTCGTATTGTGGACAAGTGTTTTCGAACTACTTTCACCACTTCTCCCCCTTTGCTCACAGCATCGCTGTCCGAATTCGTAAGTAAGAAATTTCGATGTTCAAAATATTAAGGACATGCCACTTAGGAAGATCATTGACTATTAAAATTGTATGTTTGAACAAATTGTATCACTGACAGCGAACACAAAACTTACTTGCGTGAAACTGAAAAATAGGGTATTCTCTTTAGGATCCCACTTGAATGAAAAAAGGATGAGGAAATGAATGGATTTTAGTCAAACTGTTGGTTTTAACTGTTAATTCTTGCTTTTCAATTGCTCACTGACAATTCAAACAAATAAATCACTGTGACATCCCAATATTATTTAACCATTTATACAAACTCAATTTGTTAGTCCGTTTGAACTAGAACAAATAACAAATCGATTTGGAAAGTCCTTTTTTCGACCTATGTTGATGATACGGTTTATCCTGTTTGTTTTTTTTTTCGTTATCTGTTACAATGGTCGCCATTGCACTGAGGTAAATACGGTAATTCTCTTCTAATTAATCCGCCAATCGTACCTTCGATACATTGGCACATTAAAGCTATGTCAAAACTTAAACTTTAGAAAATAATAGCAAATTTATTTGTTTTGTGGTAAAATGGTTCAGCAGGTAAAAATAGACAGTCCTCTTATAGCCATCGTTGGGAGAGTTCAAAAATTAATTATTTGGGAGAGTAACGAAAACCCGCCACACAAAATCCCGAATCACGAAATCCCGCCGACAGATATTTTTGGAAATATTTGGCGGGATTTTCAATACTATTTTAGTACTATTAATAAAATATTTTATTTTGGTTTATTTTTAAACAAATGAAAAGTATTTAAGGAACTGTTTGTTCGGGAAAAATTCAGTTCTTGGTAGAACTCCGAGGAGGTAAGACCTCCTCCGTCTTTAAAGATATAAGATGATTTTCAAATTTCAATGGTTTGGCCAATTATCTTTGGACATTTGACCAAAATATTTTTGGATTTTACCAAAAATATTTTTGGACATTTTGTCAAAAATATTTTTTCAACAAACAAACAAATTTTTTTTTGGAATTTTTTTTTCAACAATTTTGTTTTTCAATAATTTTTTTTGAAGAAATTTTAATTTTTCATACATTGTTTACATTGGCGCCTATCAGGCGACTTAACATACCCTAAGCGGAGCGACGGAGTCGCGTGAGCGGGTGTGTCCCCGAAAAAGGGAGTTAAGATCCTTAAGTCCCGCGGAACGGGCCACCTAATGTACTTTTAATCAAAAAAACTGTTTACATTGGCGCCTGCCAGGTGACCTAATATACCTTAGGCTTGGGCCACGAACTGAGCGACGAGCGACTGAGCGATTGAACGACGAGTCGCTGAGCGACGCAAAAAAATTAAAACACATGAAATCGTATGGAGGAGGCCACGTTCGCTCAATCGCTCAGTCGCTCGTCGCTTAGTGCGTGGCTGAGGCCTTAAGCGGAGCAACGGAGTCGCGTTAGCGGGTGTGTCCCCGAAAAAGGGATTTAAAATCCTTAAGTCCCGCGGAGCGGGCCAATTAATGTACTTTTAAACGTGATTTCTGGCTAAACTAGGCATCTCAGCGAGTTAAAAATTGCATATTCGTGATCTAGGGAGTGCCACCTTACAATCCACGTATCACATAATTTTTTAAAAAAAAATTTTCTAAAATTTTTTTTGAAAAATTTGAACTCTTTTTATATTTTAAAAATAAATTTTAACTCTCTTTCAATTTGGTGTGGTTCTAAAAAGAACTTTTTTTTCGAAAAAAAAAAAAACGATCCAGCAGTATTGCTTTTGAAATAAAAAATTTGCAGACAACCATCCTCCCCTCCCCAAAAAAAAAACCTACCCACCAAACCACACCCTACCCAAGCCCACAACCCACATACTTTTATACTTTTTTTGGACTTGTCTTCAGCTTTAAGCCAATCAGAGCTCGTTAAAATTTAACGAAATCAGAGAGGTCTTCTTCGTATTGAATATTTCAGTACAATAGTAGGAAACTTCGTTCTCGTTGCTTCTCATTGATTCGATTCACCATTACTATGGAAATGAAAATCCATACTGTGCTGTCAATTTAGTATTGAAACGGCGGGATTTCGTGATTCGGGATTTCGTGATTTTGTGAATCGGGATTTTGTGATGCGGGATTTCGTACCCAACGTGATTTACCGATTCTAAAATATGCGACAGTATTTTTAATAGTTCTTCGGAAAACCCGATTTTGTTGCCAAATGATTTCTAAAAAGTGAAGTGTGTGAGCAAGTGGTTTTAACTCGATATAGTAGGTGAGTTGAAGTTAGGTCGTTGCTAACGGTCAATTTAATTGATAATAACGAGTGATTTTTTAAGAGCTATCGGGAATTACAATAAAAAAAAACACATAAAATTCAGAAAAATGCATGAAATATTTATTTGAATCGATAGTACGGTCGATATAATTTAATGTTTGAAGATTATTTCATGTAAATGTTGGCCGCGGCTGTGCCTCAAATGGTCCATCTTCTTAGTCTCATTTTGGCATACTCTTTTTTACATTTCGGCCGGCATCTCACGAATAAATGCTTCAATGTTGGCTTCCAGTGCAGAAATCGAAGCGGGCTTGTCGCTATAGTCATGAGCCTTAACATAGCCCCACCAAAATAGAGTAGACGCGTTAAATCGCACGATCTAGGTGGCCAATTGACCGGCCCCAAAGGTGAAATAAACTGTTCACCGAACCCGCCTCTCAATTGGTCGATCATCGCACGGTAGCACTCACCATTCACAGTAACGTTGCGATTCGCATCATCTTTGAAGAAATGCGGCCCAATGATTCCGCCTGACTTTTTCTGGATTTATTGGTAGCTCTTGCAATGCTTCTGGCTGCTCTTCACTCCAAATACGGCAGTTTTGTTTGTTCGCGTATTCATTCAACCAGAAATTAGCTTCGTCGCTGAACAAAATTTTTCGATAAAAAAGCGGATCTTCGACCAACTTGCCAAGATCCCATTCACCAAAAATTCGGCGTTATGGTAGGTCGTTTGAAATTTTGAAAGACTTCACACCTAAATCATTCAGCAACATTTTCCACGTAGTGGAGTTACAGTAGCCTAATTGCTGTGAACGGCGCCGATTCGATAATTCACGGTCATTGCTAACACTGGCCGATACAGCTGCGATATTTTCCTCAGTTCGCACTCTACGTAAGCGTGTTGGTGGTTTAATGTCCAACAATGTAAATTTAGTGCGAAATTTAGTCAAAATAGTCCGAATAGCCACCTCAGTAGGTCGATTAAGCTAACCATAAAATGGAAGAAGCGCGCGATGAACTTTCTTAGCAGAGCACGCGTTTTGATAATTTCAATTTGCAAGCGTTGTTCGTTTGTAAGACGATTCATGGTTAAATTAAAGACCAAAATGAAGATGTTTGACAGTTACACAAAACACGAAACGTGCGTGAGCTGTCAAAACCAGTGTTGCCAAAAAGAAAATTGCAAAAAAATCACCTATTAATTGATTTAGTAGATATGCTAGCTTTTACCTAGGTATACGTATGTACCTTAGGGCTAGTTTTAAATTCTAAAACATAATCTAGCTTGAAGTTTTAATCAAATTTGACATAATGTTGATAGGTAATAGAAAAAATAAAATGCACGTTCTTGCTCTTATGCCCAAGTACGTAAAAAAATTTGAAAAAAAGTGTATGCAAACAAAGTTTAAAAAAAATCTATATTAATAAATTAATTTTTATATATGAAATTTCTTTTATTTTTAAAAATGTGGCATGCCAATTTTTAGTATTTACTGATATACATTTGAGCACATTATTACAAAAAAATAATAGCTAACCCGTTTTCAAGATATTGAATTTTTAATAAAAAAAAATATATATTTAAAAAAATCCAAACAATATGTTCTCGAAATAGTATATACGGGGAGAGTACGATAACTTAGGCGCCAAAAATTGATAACGGATTTTTGTAGAAGGGTCAAATACAAGCGTTTTTTACTATGGGAGGGGGGGGTCTATCTCGCCCCGTTTAGGAGGTAGGGGCGATTTTAGAAAAAATGACTTAAATTGAAAAAAAAAAAATATTAAAAAACAACGGCAACACTTACAATAAAATACTATACCGGTTTTGAAAGCCAGAAGTCTGTTCTATAATCGTAAATTTAAATTAAATTATTTATGTTAATAGTTTTTGAAAAATTTGCATGCAAACTCAAAATTTTGTTAAAAAAAATGAAAAAAAAAAGTTTAGACCAATTTTTTTCAAAATTGTAAAATGAAGTGCTTAATTGGATTTTTGTGGTCAATGCTACTATTAATTCTAAATCGAACACAAAAAACCGAATGGTTTTGTCCCTTCTAGTTTTTGAGAAAATCGAAAATTACTAAAACTACTTTTTATGAAATTTTTGATTTTTGGTATTTAACTACGGTGATTTCATTTTGAGGATTAATGTTAATGTGGTTCATTTGTAGGTAAAGTACAGCAAATCATTTAGGGTTACCAAGAATGCACCAGAGGAGGTAGAATTGCATGGCATTTCGCGTCTCAGTCAGTCAGTTTGTGAGTAAGTCAGGTGTTACTTAAAAATAGTCAAGTCAATTTTTCAATGTTCAATGTATTAAAACCGTGTTTACAGGCATTTTGATCACAAAAAAAATTATAGCAAGCACCTCCCGAATCTCTAGCCAATATTGAGGCCCATGGAAAAATGTACCGATAGATGGGTTTATTGCTCTGAGATTAACTTTTATATGGATTGCACCAGAGAAACTTTTAAATCATTAGTTTTAAGCAAAATTTAAGCAACGTTATTTATTAAAATAAAAGATTAACTATGTAAATCATTTAAATGTAATTTGAATTTTATATACCCACCTACAAATTTGTAACTATATATTTACTTATGTATGTATCTTAGTCTGTAAGAGTATAATATACTCTGGTTGATTAATAAATAATAATAATAATATTGAGTTGAGGGGAGTTGACGCTTTAGTTGGAATTATACCAATTTCTTCTAAGAACGCGGTGCTTTTGAAATATTTTTTTTGAAATATTGAAAAGTTATTTAATTTAGGATGAAGTAGTGGATGCTTAGTCGCCATTCTTTATTCAAAGAAAAAAATACTTCACTCTTACAAAGGTTGAATAACGAATGACCTTGGTAAACAATAACCTGTACCACATTACCATTAAAAATGTTAGACACACACAATAAACATACATAATAATTAAGGAATTATATAAATTTGCTGCATTCGTACAGTAGTACCAAGGTAATGTGTATTTTTCATAATGTATTAAATTTTCATGTCTGAACATTTTAAATGTGCAACTTTGGGCTACGTACATTATGTACATATGTATATTTAGTAGACATTGGATATAGACCATAGGGTAAATTCAAAGTTTCTGTAAATCCAGATTCTGTAAATGCAAAAGAAACCTTGCATACACCCAACCTCGCACCTACCCCAAATCCTATAGTGTGCCCTGGCAGGGGGGTTGCAGGGGGGCAGCATGCCCCCCCATACATATCTCACTGTTTATACGCCGTAATGCGTAAGCAAGCAAAAAAAGCAAATATCCCATAAAAAAGTAGTTTTAGTTATTTTCAATTTTCTCAAAAACTAGACGATATAAAATCATCTAGTTTTCAGTTTTTGAATAAGAATAAATTAGAGCAACGAATTTTAGGAAAAATAATAACATAAAGCTTTGCAGTTTTGAAAAATTAAACTTTAAACTTTTTTTTTATGTTTTTTTTCACCAAAATTTGAGTTTAAAACTCGTTTTTTCAAAAACTGTCTATAGATTCTACTTGATTTAAAAATTATCTAATAGATCAGAGTATTGGCTTTAGAAAAAGGTATAATACTTAATTGTAAGTATTACCGTTATTTTTTAATATTTTTGTTTCCATTTTAATACCTTTTTTATAAAATTGCCCCTCCCGCCCAAACGGGGGGAGATAGACCCCCCCCTCCCATAGTAAAAAATGGTTGTATTGAACTGTTCTACAAAAAACCGTTATAATTTCTTGGCGCCTAAGTTATCGTACTCTTGCCGTATATACAATATTATTAAAGATATGAAGGATTTCTTATATAAAATTTCTTATAAAAATCGATGGAGCCGTTAATAAGAAAGTCAAAAATATAAAAAAGGGTCCATAAAAGATACCGTTATTAATATTTCTTGTAAATTTTTTTTGAACAAATTGTAGAAAAAGCCTACATATAATAATATTTTTTCTTATCAAAATCGACAGAGCTGCTTTTGAGATATATAACATTTCTTATAACGTCTGTATGACTGGTTTCGTTTGTTTTGGAGGTTATGTTGAGGTGGATGTCAGTATGAGAGCCGAAACACTGAGACCATGAGTTGGTAAATTTTAATACCACATTGAATCTTGGAGACTTTCTTCCTAATCGTTAACCAATCAAAGCTGTTTATGAATAGAGCGAAATTGCCAATATCTATATTCGCCAGATCATTCAGACCATTGCACAGTGGTTCCACTCCCGAACAAAGGCGGCCATAATTACTAACTCACTTGATAAAATCTTAAAACGATTGGTGCTAAAATGTTTTGAGCTCTCTGATTTCGAATCTGCAATCAGTTTTAAACTATCTCGTCACGGCTTTGAGATACGTTCGATAAAAGGGTTGAAGATCGGTTTAATATAGTTTTATTTAAATATAATTTTTTTACTTGCGGCTTATAGGTACTATAAGGCCAGTTATATATTCGTAAAAAAAATTGAACTCGGTATTTTGATCAAAGCTAACATTACGATGATAGCGAAGACTAAAAAAGTGGGTCTCGCAATTCTGTCTGTCTGTCTGTTTGTCTGTCTGTTCGACTACAGGCTAAACGGCTCGGCCGATTTTCTTTAAACTTGGTAGATATCACTTTTAATTTTTTCTTTTTTTAAGACCAAAAATAACGGTACCTGCCATACCAAATTTTTTCGAAATTTTATAAACATTTTTTTTCTCAAAAATTGTTCGACAGATTTGAAAAATAAGAATACAAAAAAAATCAAAAATTCATTTAATTAAAGCAAAGTCATGGTTGAAAAAAAATCCGAAAAATAGTTATTGAGGGTTCCCCCCATGGAACCATTTTTTTTTGTTTTTGATTTTCTCAAAAACGGTACAACCGATTTTGATCATTTTTTTTTTTTCTAAAGCTCCCCAAAACCATAAATAGAATTGTGTACTCAAATTTTCAAAAAAAAATGTTTGGATTTTTAAAAAAAAACTTTAAAATTTTTTTTCAAAACTCAATATTTCGAAAACCCTATGCTAGATTTTTTTAAACTTGATAAAGAAAAGTTTCTCAATATAGTCTACAAGATGTGAGAAAAAAAATTTACTTTACCTAAAAATAAAGGTACCCACCATACAAATGTTAAAAAATTAAAAAAAAAAAATGGTTTTCAAAGATCGTATTTTTCTCGAAAACGGCATCTAAAATTTTGAAAATTTTTAATTTTTACAATCTTTAATTTACGAAAAAAAATTTTGAAAATAAGATTTTACATTTCTCATTATCCACAAATGTTTATAGAGAAGCTTCTAAAAAGTCTAAAACACATAGCATTTCAAAACTTAAAAAAAAAATAAAATATTTTTTGCATTTTATTTTATATGTAATCTGTACGATACGTGAATAAAAAATTCGAAGAAACGAATCCATGAGTGTAGTGGGGAAAGACCGAATTCATATTTGTATTCATTAACTGGCTTCTCTAAACATTTTGCAATGTTATTCACTGCTCTTGGCAAAATCTTTGAAAGGTCGCCCTGAAGTTGCAGGTTGCCCCGCAAAGTTGAAGGTCGCTCCGCAGAAGTTGAATATGGCAAATAATTGTTATTTTCGGAAATGATACATAGATACTTACTTCCTTTGTATTAAGCCATCCTGAATAATTTTTAACAAGAAGGCATCTCTTTCGGCAAGTAAGTTTTTTACAAACATATACGATTCTAGTTTCCAATACTGCAATTGGAATGTCATCTAAGGACTTGGAAATGACGTCTAATATTGAATGGGACTTATTTTTTTCGGTTCCATCAGCATTTAACCAATGCTGAAGCAGAAACATTCTCGTTAATGAGACTTTAGTTAAAAGCCCTAAAGTACAAAAAATGAGACTTTAGGTGGCTCAAAGATTAATTAAAAGTGAATTCGCAAGTAATCGCAGCTGCTAAGTCAACGTGCATTAAAAATTACATGAAATTACCTTTCTGGTAATATATAACTTTGTTGGGGCGTAACGGGGCGTAACAGTTAAAAGTTTAAAACAAACAACATTAAGCTAATTTATTTTTATTTTTATTTTATTTAGACCCAATTTATAGACTCTTATGCTTAGTCGAAAAATGAATCATAAAAAATAAATAACAAATATTTTACCTTCCACTAATATATCCATTATAAAAAAAATAACGCAAAAATAACTCTTAGAGCACTAAAACTCAAATGCCATGTGTTTGCAATGTTATTACTCTGAAGATAAAAATCTAACGGTATTTCTTTTTCTATTTCTAATTAGTTTGGAATGTTCTCAGCTCATTTTGACCGTTTTATATAATAATCGCTACAGTAATTTTTTTAGAATTTTGGCCTACGGTGGAACCATAGTGCATTGCAGTGAAAATCTCCCAGATGCAGTCTACATCTTTGGGATAAAGCAGGGCATGTTCAGAGAAGGTGGAGCATCGAATCCTCCTCTTATTCATGCATGCAATTTCTGCACAAATCATTAGAATCGTTAGAATTGCTCGTCTATCAAACATTGTCCTGTCATAATACCCATTACGGATCCTATTTGCGATCTGCTTAAAGATATTAAACCCTTAGAGAGCTTCAAATCTAGCGTTGGAAAAATCTGTTATGTGGCCAAGCAGGTGGTAATATTGTTCCACTTTAGGTTTGTCCTCTATATAGCATTTTGCTTTAGCAAAAGCTTACACGTAGCGATGGGAATTCCTATATTTGTCCTATCTGACAATAAAGGCATCATTGTTTCACTTTTGGCTAGTTCGTGAGCTTTACAGTTTCCAAAAATATCCCTGTGGCTCGGCACGCAGCAATGTTGCATGTTAAACTGCTGCGCTATCAGAGACGATTGGTAGTTAAGAGCTGTTATTAAGCTGGTAGATACAGAATCAAGATATTTAATGGCTGCTTGGCTTTCCGAAAAGAAGCGCATATCTTTGATTGATATCACGTTTTTTTATCTTTAAGCCAAGACAGAACTTCTTTAATTGCCAAAAGTTCCGCCTGAAATACGCTACACTGATTGGGAAGACGAAAAGAGAGACTTAGATTTAGTCGGTTTGTATATATACATCTCCACCAAATCCGTCGATAGTTCTTGATCCATCGCATCGGGGGCTTACATTGGGAATTTTATATTTCCTAGAGAAGAGGGCAAGACCTGTTTTGTTCTGTCAACACTCAGTCCACGGTTCAATTCAGTTCAGTTCGTTAGTCTATTTAAAGCATTTGGTAAGAGATCCACACAGGCCTATTCCAGACATTTATTTGAAGGGAGTAGTGCTTCCCACGAAGCTAGTGCGAAATAACGAAGCTACTTGTGATGACGATATCAATCATCGCGTAAGCGTTGGGTGGATGAAGTGGCGGGAAAATTCTGCTATCTTCTGTGACCGAAAAATGCCCCCTAAGCTGAAAGGAAAGCTCTACACTTCAGTTGTGCGTCCAGCACTCACATACGGTTCACAATGTTGGACAATGTACAAAAAGTATGAGAGTAAGCTAACGGCAGCTGAGATGAAGATGCTTCGTATGACAGCAGGAGTTACAAAGCTTGATCGAATTAGAAGTACGAAGATCCGAGGAAGCCTTCATGTTAAGAAAACCATTTCCCAAAAAATTGAACACGACCGACTCAGTTGGTATTGCCATGTTCAAAGGAGAGATCCTGAGAACCCCGTCAAAAAGGCAATATCATACAACGTTCCAATTCGGAATAAAAAGAAAGGTAGGCCTAAACACTCCTGGTACAAACAAATGCAAAAACACCAGCATTCAGTTGGCCTCAGAAATGGAACAATACAAAACCGGGAGGCTTGCCGCCGATTTCTGAGGTCAACCCGGCGAACCCCACAGGCGGATCACTAGTGTGAAGCAGATACGTGGGAGAGTTATGATCCCCTCGATATCGAGATCATAACAGCGCCGAAGAAAAGGAAGAAGAAGAAGAAGGTAAGAGATCTTTTAGGGCATTAGGATGCTTTCCTGATCATCCGCATAGGCAATCACTCTGTAATTCGCTTCGAGGTTCCACAGAAAGGCAGATAAAACACTGCCTTGTGGCGTGCCCCTTCCGACAGATCTTCTTGCAGAACACTCGCCCAGCTTTGAATTAATATTCCTGCTAGCATTTGATTGATCAATTCACCAAGCGAAATTTCTATATTCAGAGATGACAGAGCCGGCACGATTGCAGATGTATCCACATTGTTAAGACCGCCCAGTATATCGAGGAAGGCAACCATAGTTTTCCCCGATTTCCCTTTGCAGTACGCGTGCTGAGCCGTAGACCAAAGTCTAGTGTCAATGTTTGTTTTTCAAATGCATATCAATCAGTCGATCAAAAGTTTTGAGGAGAAACGTTCAAACTCTTGAAGCGATTTGCTTCATATTTAAAACTTAATATTTTCAAGTGTTTCCCAAGAGAATAAATTGAAATTTATTTAAATTCAAGTTTTATGCCTTTCTCTGATTGAACTGATTGAAAACAAAATTCCATAGAAGCCTCAAAGGTTTTAATAATATATTCAAATTTTTCAAATGAAAAGTATTTTGTATTTAAAAAAATCAATATTTCTGAAATGAAGGGATGAATTTTTTCAAATTAGGTGCACGAAACATTAACATATCTATTTTTTTTGTACGATTGATATAGAAACTGTAAACAAAACAGTTAAGTATTTCTAAAATTTGATTTTTGATTTTAGAATTATTTAAGAAGTTGTTTAAAAAAGAAAAACGAATTTTACGCTTTTCATATTTTCTTTTATAACACCCATGTTTTATGCACCTAAAAACTTTTAAATTTAATGCATCTTGAACTACAGGAAGAAGTTAAAAGTTAAAGTTTAAATTCTTGAAATTAGTTAAGGTAGAGATTTATATTTTCTTTGTTCGAGTTTTTGCTGAAATTTTTTTCATTCATTTTGTTTGGAAACATCTCCTCATTATTAATTTGATATATTTTCTGGTTAGACAAAGACCATCATTTTGAAAAAGGCGGTGTTGTTGTTTTGGTTTAATAATAATTGAAATCACAATTGAAAGGAAAAGGCATTTTCTTTTTTGCATTGGTCTTTAATTAGGATAAGGCTAACTAGGGTCACCTGAAGAAAAATCTCCCGTGGTGGTCTGGAAAAAAGTACTTTGAAAGAGGAAGAAACAGATAGATTAGAGGTAGCGGAACTAGCCATGACGTGCCACTTTTTGATACCATAACTCGTATGAACTTGTGGAAGGAATTGATATGGGTAACTGTGGACATTCTCAAGGAGTCATTCATCTAGTTCAAAAATATGAAAGGATCTAGTAGGTTTTTTATGTCTCTTATTGTGAGTGTGCTTTTGCACAATAATCCAAAAATTGGATCAATCACTGAGACAGGACTACACTAATCCGACACCATCTACACTGTGCAAGCTAGGCAGCTTGTTGACTGCGTGGCGTAAGAGGTTGCAGTTTTCAATACTGAATAGAGAATGAACATACCTTTCCTTGGATGTGCCAATCTGTCAATCTCAAAAATTCATTTTTTTTATTAATTTTGGCAAAAATCATGGACTAACCACTTGTCTTTAAAAATCATTATTTTGTCGAAGTTCACCAATCCGACCGAGATGTACATCAAACGAAAGGTCTGTTCAATACCTACACACACATGCAAGCCAAATCGTCCTGCGTGGTCTGGCTATCGAAATATGGCCATCCAAAGTGATTTCACTGATTCCACCGATTTTTGAGCTTCAACTACCTAACAATGTGTTTGGGTGGCGATATTTGAGAAACCAGTCCTTGGAAAAGGTTGCGGTTTTCAAAATGTCTAGTCAATTTTGTAAGAGCTTTTTACTTGTGAAAACCAGAAGGTTCTGCGAGGCCTGGTTATCGAAATATGGCCACCCAAAGTGATTTTACTGAAAATTGACCCAAATCTAAAAAAGTCATCGGGTGCGGATGGAGATATTTCCGCAACCAAGGCTCGTAACGGGTTGCAGTCTTCAATTCTGAATAGAGAATTAACAGACCTTTCCATGGATGTGCCAAACTCAAAAATTTATTTTTTATTAATTTTGGCAAAAATCATTATTTTGTCGAAGTTCACCAATCCCACCGAGATGTACATCAAACGAAAGGTCTGTTCAATACCTACACACACATGCAAGCCAAATCGTCCTGCGTGGTCTGGCTATCGAAATATGGCCATCCAAAGTGATTTCACTGATTCCACCGATTTTTGAGCTTCAACTACCTAACAATGTGTTTGGGTGGCGATATTTGAGAAACCAGTCCTTGGAAAAGGTTGCGGTTTTCAAAATGTCTAGTCAATTTTGTAAGAGCTTTTTACTTGTGAAAACCAGAAGGTTCTGCGAGGCCTGATTATCGAAATATGGCCACCCAAAGTGATTTTACTGAAAATTGACCCAAATCTAAAAAAGTCATCGGGTGCGGATGGAGATATTTCCGCAACCAAGGCTCGTAACGGGTTGCAGTTTTCAATTCTGAATAGAGAATTAACAGACCTTTCCATGGATGTGCCAAACTCAAAAATTTATTTTTTATTAATTTTGGCAAAAATCATGGACTAACCACTTGTCTTTAAAAATCATTATTTTGTCGAAGTTCACCAATCCCACCGAGATGTACATCAAACGAAAGGTCTGTTCAATACCTACACACACATGCAAGCCAAATCGTCCTGCGTGGTCTGGCTATCGAAATATGGCCATCCAAAGTGATTTCACTGATTCCACCGATTTTTGAGCTTCAACTACCTAACAATGTGTTTGGGTGGCGATATTTGAGAAACCAGTCCTTGGAAAAGGTTGCGGTTTTCAAAATGTCTAGTCAATTTTGTAAGAGCTTTTTACGGGTGAAAACCAGAAGGTTCTGCGAGGCCTGGTTATCGAAATATGGCCACCCAAAGTGATTTTACTGAAAATTGACCCAAATCTAAAAAAGTCATCGGGTGCGGATGGAGATATTTCCGCAACCAAGGCTCGAAACGGGTTGCAGTTTTCAATTCTGAATAGAGAATTAACAGACCTTTCCATGGATGTGCCAAACTCAAAAATTTATTTTTTATTAATTTTGGCAAAAATCATGGACTAACCACTTGTCTTTAAAAATCATTATTTTGTCGAAGTTCACCAATCCCACCGAGATGTACATCAAACGAAAGGTCTGTTCAATACCTACACACACATGCAAGCCAAATCGTCCTGCGTGGTCTGGCTATCGAAATATGGCCATCCAAAGTGATTTCACTGATTCCACCGATTTTTGAGCTTCAACTACCTAACAATGTGTTTGGGTGGCGATATTTGAGAAACCAGTCCTTGGAAAAGGTTGCGGTTTTCAAAATGTCTAGTCAATTTTGTAAGAGCTTTTTACGGGTGAAAACCAGAAGGTTCTGCGAGGCCTGGTTATCGAAATATGGCCACCCAAAGTGATTTTACTGAAAATTGACCCAAATCTAAAAAAGTCATCGGGTGCGGATGGAGATATTTCCGCAACCAAGGCTCGTAACGGGTTGCAGTTTTCAATTCTGAATAGAGAATTAACAGACCTTTCCATGGATGTGCCAAACTCAAAAATTTATTTTTTATTAATTTTGGCAAAAATCATGGACTAACCACTTGTCTTTAAAAATCATTATTTTGTCGAAGTTCACCAATCCCACCGAGATGTACATCAAACGAAAGGTCTGTTCAATACCTACACACACATGCAAGCCAAATCGTCCTGCGTGGTCTGACTATCGAAATATGGCCATCCAAAGTGATTTCACTGATTCCACCGATTTTTGAGCTTCAACTACCTAACAATGTGTTTGGGTGGCGATATTTGAGAAACCAGTCCTTGGAAAAGGTTGCGGTTTTCAAAATGTCTAGTCAATTTTGTAAGAGCTTTTTACTTGTGAAAACCAGAAGGTTCTGCGAGGCCTGGTTATCGAAATATGGCCACCCAAAGTGATTTTACTGAAAATTGACCCAAATCTAAAAAAGTCATCGGGTGCGGATGGAGATATTTCCGCAACCAAGGCTCGTAACGGGTTGCAGTTTTCAATTCTGAATAGAGAATTAACAGACCTTTCCATGGATGTGCCAAACTCAAAAATTTATTTTTTATTAATTTTGGCAAAAATCATGGACTAACCACTTGTCTTTAAAAATCATTATTTTGTCGAAGTTCACCAATCCCACCGAGATGTACATCAAACGAAAGGTCTGTTCAATACCTACACACACATGCAAGCCAAATCGTCCTGCGTGGCTATCGAAATATGGCCATCCAAAGTGATTTCACTGATTCCACCGATTTTTGAGCTTCAACTACCTAACAATGTGTTTGGGTGGCGATATTTGAGAAACCAGTCCTTGGAAAAGGTTGCGGTTTTCAAAATGTCTAGTCAATTTTGTAAGAGCTTTTTACGGGTGAAAACCAGAAGGTTCTGCGAGGCCTGGTTATCGAAATATGGCCACCCAAAGTGATTTTACTGAAAATTGACCCAAATCTAAAAAAGTCATCGGGTGCGGATGGAGATATTTCCGCAACCAAGGCTCGTAACGGGTTGCAGTTTTCAATTCTGAATAGAGAATTAACAGACTTTTCCATGGATGTGCCAAACTCAAAAATTTATTTTTTATTAATTTTGGCAAAAATCATGGACTAACCACTTGTCTTTAAAAATCATTATTTTGTCGAAGTTCACCAATCCCACCGAGATGTACATCAAACGAAAGGTCTGTTCAATACCTACACACACATGCAAGCCAAATCGTCCTGCGTGGTCTGACTATCGAAATATGGCCATCCAAAGTGATTTCACTGATTCCACCGATTTTTGAGCTTCAACTACCTAACAATGTGTTTGGGTGGCGATATTTGAGAAACCAGTCCTTGGAAAAGGTTGCGGTTTTCAAAATGTCTAGTCAATTTTGTAAGAGCTTTTTACTTGTGAAAACCAGAAGGTTCTGCGAGGCCTGGTTATCGAAATATGGCCACCCAAAGTGATTTTACTGAAAATTGACCCAAATCTAAAAAAGTCATCGGGTGCGGATGGAGATATTTCCGCAACCAAGGCTCGTAACGGGTTGCAGTTTTCAATTCTGAATAGAGAATTAACAGACCTTTCCATGGATGTGCCAAACTCAAAAATTTATTTTTTATTAATTTTGGCAAAAATCATGGACTAACCACTTGTCTTTAAAAATCATTATTTTGTCGAAGTTCACCAATCCCACCGAGATGTACATCAAACGAAAGGTCTGTTCAATACCTAAACACACATGCAAGCCAAATCGTCCTGCGTGGCTATCGAAATATGGCCATCCAAAGTGATTTCACTGATTCCACCGATTTTTGAGCTTCAACTACCTAACAATGTGTTTGGGTGGCGATATTTGAGAAACCAGTCCTTGGAAAAGGTTGCGGTTTTCAAAATGTCTAGTCAATTTTGTAAGAGCTTTTTACGGGTGAAAACCAGAAGGTTCTGCGAGGCCTGGTTATCGAAATATGGCCACCCAAAGTGATTTTACTGAAAATTGACCCAAATCTAAAAAAGTCATCGGGTGCGGATGGAGATATTTCCGCAACCAAGGCTCGTAACGGGTTGCAGTTTTCAATTCTGAATAGAGAATTAACAGACCTTTCCATGGATGTGCCAAACTCAAAAATTTATTTTTTATTAATTTTGGCAAAAATCATGGACTAACCACTTGTCTTTAAAAATCATTATTTTGTCGAAGTTCACCAATCCCACCGAGATGTACATCAAACGAAAGGTCTGTTCAATACCTACACACACATGCAAGCCAAATCGTCCTGCGTGGTCTGGCTATCGAAATATGGCCATCCAAAGTGATTTCACTGATTCCACCGATTTTTGAGCTTCAACTACCTAACAATGTGTTTGGGTGGCGATATTTGAGAAACCAGTCCTTGGAAAAGGTTGCGGTTTTCAAAATGTCTAGTCAATTTTGTAAGAGCTTTTTACGGGTAAAAACCAGAAGGTTCTGCGAGGCCTGGTTATCGAAATATGGCCACCCAAAGTGATTTTACTGAAAATTGACCCAAATCTAAAAAAGTCATCGGGTGCGGATGGAGATATTTCCGCAACCAAGGCTCATAACGGGTTGCAGTTTTCAATTCTGAATAGAGAATTAACAGACCTTTCCATGGATGTGCCAAACTCAAAAATTTATTTTTTATTAATTTTGGCAAAAATCATGGACTAACCACTTGTCTTTAAAAATCATTATTTTGTCGAAGTTCACCAATCCCACCGAGATGTACATCAAACGAAAGGTCTGTTCAATACCTACACACACATGCAAGTCAAATCGTCCTGCGTGGTCTGGCTATCGAAATATGGCCATCCAAAGTGATTTCACTGATTCCACCGATTTTTGAGCTTCAACTACCTAACAATGTGTTTGGGTGGCGATATTTGAGAAACCAGTCCTTGGAAAAGGTTGCGGTTTTCAAAATGTCTAGTCAATTTTGTAAGAGCTTTTTACGGGTGAAAACCAGAAGGTTCTGCGAGGCCTGGTTATCGAAATATGGCCACCCAAAGTGATTTTACTGAAAATTGACCCAAATCTAAAAAAGTCATCGGGTGCGGATGGAGATATTTCCGCAACCAAGGCTCGTAACGGGTTGCAGTTTTCAATTCTGAATAGAGACTTAACAGACCTTTCCATGGATGTGCCAAACTCAAAAATTTATTTTTTATTAATTTTGGCAAAAATCATGGACTAACCACTTGTCTTTAAAAATCATTATTTTGTCGAAGTTCACCAATGTACATCAAACGAAAGGTCTGTTCAATACCTACACACACATGCAAGCCAAATCGTCCTGCGTGGTCTGGCTATCGAAATATGGCCATCCAAAGTGATTTCACTGATTCCACCGATTTTTGAGCTTCAACTACCTAACAATGTGTTTGGGTGGCGATATTTGAGAAACCAGTCCTTGGAAAAGGTTGCGGTTTTCAAAATGTCTAGTCAATTTTGTAAGAGCTTTTTACGGGTGAAAACCAGAAGGTTCTGCGAGGCCTGGTTATCGAAATATGGCCACCCAAAGTGATTTTACTGAAAATTGACCCAAATCTAAAAAAGTCATCGGGTGCGGATGGAGATATTTCCGCAACCAAGGCTCGTAACGGGTTGCAGTTTTCAATTCTGAATAGAGAATTAACAGACCTTTCCATGGATGTGCCAAACTCAAAAATTTATTTTTTATTAATTTTGGCAAAAATCATGGACTAACCACTTGTCTTTAAAAATCATTATTTTGTCGAAGTTCACCAATCCCACCGAGATGTACATCAAACGAAAGGTCTGTTCAATACCTACACACACATGCAAGCCAAATCGTCCTGCGTGGTCTGGCTATCGAAATATGGCCATCCAAAGTGATTTCACTGATTCCACCGATTTTTGAGCTTCAACTACCTAACAATGTGTTTGGGTGGCGATATTTGAGAAACCAGTCCTTGGAAAAGGTTGCGGTTTTCAAAATGTCTAGTCAATTTTGTAAGAGCTTTTTACGGGTGAAAACCAGAAGGTTCTGCGAGGCCTGGTTATCGAAATATGGCCACCCAAAGTGATTTTACTGAAAATTGACCCAAATCTAAAAAAGTCATCGGGTGCGGATGGAGATATTTCCGCAACCAAGGCTCATAACGGGTTGCAGTTTTCAATTCTGAATAGAGAATTAACAGACCTTTCCATGGATGTGCCAAACTCAAAAATTTATTTTTTATTAATTTTGGCAAAAATCATGGACTAACCACTTGTCTTTAAAAATCATTATTTTGTCGAAGTTCACCAATCCCACCGAGATGTACATCAAACGAAAGGTCTGTTCAATACCTACACACACATGCAAGCCAAATCGTCCTGCGTGGTCTGGCTATCGAAATATGGCCATCCAAAGTGATTTCACTGATTCCACCGATTTTTGAGCTTCAACTACCTAACAATGTGTTTGGGTGGCGATATTTGAGAAACCAGTCCTTGGAAAAGGTTGCGGTTTTCAAAATGTCTAGTCAATTTTGTAAGAGCTTTTTACTTGTGAAAACCAGAAGGTTCTGCGAGGCCTGGTTATCGAAATATGGCCACCCAAAGTGATTTTACTGAAAATTGACCCAAATCTAAAAAAGTCATCGGGTGCGGATGGAGATATTTCCGCAACCAAGGCTCGTAACGGGTTGCAGTTTTCAATTCTGAATAGAGAATTAACAGACCTTTCCATGGATGTGCCAAACTCAAAAATTTATTTTTTATTAATTTTGGCAAAAATCATGGACTAACCACTTGTCTTTAAAAATCATTATTTTGTCGAAGTTCACCAATGTACATCAAACGAAAGGTCTGTTTAATACCTACACACACATGCAAGCCAAATCGTCCTGCGTGGTCTGGCTATCGAAATATGGCCATCCAAAGTGATTTCACTGATTCCACCGATTTTTGAGCTTCAACTACCTAACAATGTGTTTGGGTGGCGATATTTGAGAAACCAGTCCTTGGAAAAGGTTGCGGTTTTCAAAATATCTAGTCAATTTTGTAAGAGCTTTTTACGGGTGAAAACCAGAAGGTTCTGCGAGGCCTGGTTATCGAAATATGGCCACCCAAAGTGATTTTACTGAAAATTGACCCAAATCTAAAAAAGTCATCGGGTGCGGATGGAGATATTTCCGCAACCAAGGCTCGTAACGGGTTGCAGTTTTCAATTCTGAATAGAGAATTAACAGACCTTTCCATGGATGTGCCAAACTCAAAAATTTATTTTTTATTAATTTTGGCAAAAATCATGGACAGTTCACCAATCCCACCGAGATGTACATCAAACGAAAGGTCTGTTCAATACCTACACACACATGCAAGCCAAATCGTCCTGCGTGGTCTGGCTATCGAAATATGGCCATCCAAAGTGATTTCACTGATTCCACCGATTTTTGAGCTTCAACTACCTAACAATGTGTTTGGGTGGCGATATTTGAGAAACCAGTCCTTGGAAAAGGTTGCGGTTTTCAAAATGTCTAGTCAATTTTGTAAGAGCTTTTTACGGGTGAAAACCAGAAGGTTCTGCGAGGCCTGGTTATCGAAATATGGCCACCCAAAGTGATTTTACTGAAAATTGACCCAAATCTAAAAAAGTCATCGGGTGCGGATGGAGATATTTCCGCAACCAAGGCTCGTAACGGGTTGCAGTTTTCAATTCTGAATAGAGAATTAACAGACCTTTCCATGGATGTGCCAAACTCAAAAATTTATTTTTTATTAATTTTGGCAAAAATCATGGACTTAACTTAACCACTTGTCTTTAAAAATCATTATTTTGTCGAAGTTCACCAATCCCACCGAGATGTACATCAAACGAAAGGTCTGTTCAATACCTACACACACATGCAAGCCAAATCGTCCTGCGTGGTCTGGCTATCGAAATATGGCCATCCAAAGTGATTTCACTGATTCCACCGATTTTTGAGCTTCAACTACCTAACAATGTGTTTGGGTGGCGATATTTGAGAAACCAGTCCTTGGAAAAGGTTGCGGTTTTCAAAATGTCTAGTCAATTTTGTAAGAGCTTTTTACGGGTGAAAACCAGAAGGTTCTGCGAGGCCTGGTTATCGAAATATGGCCACCCAAAGTGATTTTACTGAAAATTGACCCAAATCTAAAAAAGTCATCGGGTGCGGATGGAGATATTTCCGCAACCAAGGCTCGTAACGGGTTGCAGTTTTCAATTCTGAATAGAGAATTAACAGACCTTTCCATGGATGTGCCAAACTCAAAAATTTATTTTTTATTAATTTTGGCAAAAATCATGGACAGTTCACCAATCCCACCGAGATGTACATCAAACGAAAGGTCTGTTCAATACCTACACACACATGCAAGCCAAATCGTCCTGCGTGGTCTGGCTATCGAAATATGGCCATCCAAAGTGATTTCACTGATTGCACCGATTTTTGAGCTTCAACTACCTAACAATGTGTTTGGGTGGCGATATTTGAGAAACCAGTCCTTGGAAAAGGTTGCGGTTTTCAAAATGTCTAGTCAATTTTGTAAGAGCTTTTTACGGGTGAAAACCAGAAGGTTCTGCGAGGCCTGGTTATCGAAATATGGCCACCCAAAGTGATTTTACTGAAAATTGACCCAAATCTAAAAAAGTCATCGGGTGCGGATGGCGATATTTCCGCAACCAAGGCTCGTAACGGGTTGCAGTTTTCAATTCTGAATAGAGAATTAACAGACCTTTCCATGGATGTGCCAAACTCAAAAATTTATTTTTTATTAATTTTGGCAAAAATCATGGACTAACCACTTGTCTTTAAAAATCATTATTTTGTCGAAGTTCACCAATCCCACCGAGATGTACATCAAACGAAAGGTCTGTTCAATACCTACACACACATGCAAGCCAAATCGTCCTGCGTGGTATGGCTATCGAAATATGGCCATCCAAAGTGATTTCACTGATTCCACCGATTTTTGAGCTTCAACTACCTAACAATGTGTTTGGGTGGCGATATTTGAGAAACCAGTCCTTGGAAAAGGTTGCGGTTTTCAAAATATCTAGTCAATTTTGTAAGAGCTTTTTTCGGGTGAAAACCAGAAGGTTCTGCGAGGCCTGGTTATCGAAATATGGCCACCCAAAGTGATTTTACTGAAAATTGACCCAAATCTAAAAAAGTCATCGGGTGCGGATGGAGATATTTCCGCAACCAAGGCTCGTAACGGGTTGCAGTCTTCAATTCTGAATAGAGAATTAACAGACCTTTCCATGGATGTGCCAAACTCAAAAATTTATTTTTTATTAATTTTGGCAAAAATCATGGACTAACCACTTGTCTTTAAAAATCATTATTTTGTCGAAGTTCACCAATCCCACCGAGATGTACATCAAACGAAAGGTCTGTTCAATACCTACACACACATGCAAGCCAAATCGTCCTGCGTGGTCTGGCTATCGAAATATGGCCATCCAAAGTGATTTCACTGATTCCACCGATTTTTGAGCTTCAACTACCTAACAATGTGTTTGGGTGGCGATATTTGAGAAACCAGTCCTTGGAAAAGGTTGCGGTTTTCAAAATGTCTAGTCAATTTTGTAAGAGCTTTTTACGGGTGAAAACCAGAAGGTTCTGCGAGGCCTGGTTATCGAAATATGGCCACCCAAAGTGATTTTACTGAAAATTGACCCAAATCTAAAAAAGTCATCGGGTGCGGATGGAGATATTTCCGCAACCAAGGCTCGTAACGGGTTGCAGTCTTCAATTCTGAATAGAGAATTAACAGACCTTTCCATGGATGTGCCAAACTCAAAAATTTATTTTTTATTAATTTTGGCAAAAATCATGGACTAACCACTTGTCTTTAAAAATCATTATTTTGTCGAAGTTCACCAATCCCACCGAGATGTACATCAAACGAAAGGTCTGTTCAATACCTACACACACATGCAAGCCAAATCGTCCTGCGTGGTCTGGCTATCGAAATATGGCCATCCAAAGTGATTTCACTGATTCCACCGATTTTTGAGCTTCAACTACCTAACAATGTGTTTGGGTGGCGATATTTGAGAAACCAGTCCTTGGAAAAGGTGGCGGTTTTCAAAATGTCTAGTCAATTTTGTAAGAGCTTTTTACGGGTGAAAACCAGAAGGTTCTGCGAGGCCTGGTTATCGAAATATGGCCACCCAAAGTGATTTTACTGAAAATTGACCCAAATCTAAAAAAGTCATCGGGTGCGGATGGAGATATTTCCGCAACCGAGGCTCGTAACGGGTTGCAGTTTTTAATTCTGAATAGAGAATTAACAGACCTTTCCATGGATGTGCCAAACTCAAAAATTTATTTTTTATTAATTTTGGCAAAAATCATGGACTAACCACTTGTCTTTAAAAATCATTATTTTGTCGAAGTTCACCAATCAAACCGAGATGTACATCAAACGAAAGGTCTGTTCAATACCTACACACACATGCAAGCCAAATCGTCCTGCGTGGTCTGGCTATCGAAATATGGCCATCCAAAGTGATTTCACTGATTCCACCGATTTTTGAGCTTCAACTACCTAACAATGTGTTTGGGTGGCGATATTTGAGAAACCAGTCCTTGGAAAAGGTTGCGGTTTTCAAAATGTCTAGTCAATTTTGTAAGAGCTTTTTACGGGTGAAAACCAGAAGGTTCTGCGAGGCCTGGTTATCGAAATATGGCCACCCAAAGTGATTTTACTGAAAATTGACCCAAATCTAAAAAAGTCATCGGGTGCGGATGGAGATATTTCCGCAACCAAGGCTCGTAACGGGTTGCAGTTTTCAATTCTGAATAGAGAATTAACAGACCTTTCCATGGATGTGCCAAACTCAAAAATTTATTTTTTATTAATTTTGGCAAAAATCATGGACTTAACTTAACCACTTGTCTTTAAAAATCATTATTTTGTCGAAGTTCACCAATCCCACCGAGATGTACATCAAACGAAAGGTCTGTTCAATACCTACACACACATGCAAGCCAAATCGTCCTGCGTGGTCTGGCTATCGAAATATGGCCATCCAAAGTGATTTCACTGATTCCACCGATTTTTGAGCTTCAACTACCTAACAATGTGTTTGGGTGGCGATATTTGAGAAACCAGTCCTTGGAAAAGGTTGCGGTTTTCAAAATGTCTAGTCAATTTTGTAAGAGCTTCTTACGGGTGAAAACCAGAAGGTTCTGCGAGGCCTGGTTATCGAAATATGGCCACCCAAAGTGATTTTACTGAAAATTGACCCAAATCTAAAAAAGTCATCGGGTGCGGATGGAGATATTTCCGCAACCAAGGCTCGTAACGGGTTGCAGTCTTCAATTCTGAATAGAGAATTAACAGACCTTTCCATGGATGTGCCAAACTCAAAAATTTATTTTTTATTAATTTTGGCAAAAATCATGGACTAACCACTTGTCTTTAAAAATCATTATTTTGTCGAAGTTCACCAATCCCACCGAGATGTACATCAAACGAAAGGTCTGTTCAATACCTACACACACATGCAAGCCAAATCGTCCTGCGTGGTCTGGCTATCGAAATATGGCCATCCAAAGTGATTTCACTGATTCCACCGATTTTTGAGCTTCAACTACCTAACAATGTGTTTGGGTGGCGATATTTGAGAAACCAGTCCTTGGAAAAGGTTGCGGTTTTCAAAATGTCTAGTCAATTTTGTAAGAGCTTTTTACGGGTGAAAACCAGAAGGTTCTGCGAGGCCTGGTTATCGAAATATGGCCACCCAAAGTGATTTTACTGAAAATTGACCCAAATCTAAAAAAGTCATCGGGTGCGGATGGAGATATTTCCGCAACCAAGGCTCGTAACGGGTTGCAGTCTTCAATTCTGAATAGAGAATTAACAGACCTTTCCATGGATGTGCCAAACTCAAAAATTTATTTTTTATTAATTTTGGCAAAAATCATGGACTAACCACTTGTCTTTAAAAATCATTATTTTGTCGAAGTTCACCAATTCCACCGAGATGTACATCAAACGAAAGGTCTGTTCAATACCTACACACACATGCAAGCCAAATCGTCCTGCGTGGTCTGGCTATCGAAATATGGCCATCCAAAGTGATTTCACTGATTCCACCGATTTTTGAGCTTCAACTACCTAACAATGTGTTTGGGTGGCGATATTTGAGAAACCAGTCCTTGGAAAAGGTGGCGGTTTTCAAAATGTCTAGTCAATTTTGTAAGAGCTTTTTACGGGTGAAAACCAGAAGGTTCTGCGAGGCCTGGTTATCGAAATATGGCCACCCAAAGTGATTTTACTGAAAATTGACCCAAATCTAAAAAAGTCATCGGGTGCGGATGGAGATATTTCCGCAACCAAGGCTCGTAACGGGTTGCAGTTTTCAATTCTGAATAGAGAATTAACAGACCTTTCCATGGATGTGCCAAACTCAAAAATTTATTTTTTATTAATTTTGGTAAAAATCATGGACTAACCACTTGTCTTTAAAAATCATTATTTTGTCGAAGTTCACCAATTCCACCGAGATGTACATCAAACGAAAGGTCTGTTCAATACCTACACACACATGCAAGCCAAATCGTCCTGCGTGGTCTGGCTATCGAAATATGGCCATCCAAAGTGATTTCACTGATTCCACCGATTTTTGAGCTTCAACTACCTAACAATGTGTTTGGGTGGCGATATTTGAGAAACCAGTCCTTGGAAAAGGTTGCGGTTTTCAAAATGTCTAGTCAATTTTGTAAGAGCTTTTTACGGGTGAAAACCAGAAGGTTCTGCGAGGTCTGGTTATCGAAATATGGCCACCCAAAGTGATTTTACTGAAAATTGACCCAAATCTAAAAAAGTCATCGGGTGCGGATGGAGATATTTCCGTAACCAAGGCTCGTAACGGGTTGCAGTCTTCAATTCTGAATAGAGAATTAACAGACCTTTCCATGGATGTGCCAAACTCAAAAATTTATTTTTTATTAATTTTGGCAAAAATCATGGACTAACCACTTGTCTTTAAAAATCATTATTTTGTCGAAGTTCACCAATCCCACCGAGATGTACATCAAACGAAAGGTCTGTTCAATACCTACACACACATGCAAGCCAAATCGTCCTGCGTGGTCTGGCTATCGAAATATGGCCATCCAAAGTGATTTCACTGATTCCACCGATTTTTGAGCTTCAACTACCTAACAATGTGTTTGGGTGGCGATATTTGAGAAACCAGTCCTTGGAAAAGGTTGCGGTTTTCAAAATGTCTAGTCAATTTTGTAAGAGCTTTTTACGGGTGAAAACCAGAAGGTTCTGCGAGGTCTGGTTATCGAAATATGGCCACCCAAAGTGATTTTACTGAAAATTGACCCAAATCTAAAAAAGTCATCGGGTGCGGATGGAGATATTTCCGTAACCAAGGCTCGTAACGGGTTGCAGTCTTCAATTCTGAATAGAGAATTAACAGACCTTTCCATGGATGTGCCAAACTCAAAAATTTATTTTTTATTAATTTTGGCAAAAATCATGGACTAACCACTTGTCTTTAAAAATCATTATTTTGTCAAAGTTCACCAATCCCACCGAGATGTACATCAAACGAAAGGTCTGTTCAATACCTACACACACATGCAAGCCAAATCGTCCTGCGTGGTCTGGCTATCGAAATATGGCCATCCAAAGTGATTTCACTGATTCCACCGATTTTTGAGCTTCAACTACCTAACAATGTGTTTGGGTGGCGATATTTGAGAAACCAGTCCTTGGAAAAGGTTGCGGTTTTCAAAATGTCTAGTCAATTTTGTAAGAGCTTTTTACGGGTGAAAACCAGAAGGTTCTGCGAGGCCTGGTTATCGAAATATGGCCACCCAAAGTGATTTTACTGAAAATTGACCCAAATCTAAAAAAGTCATCGGGTGCGGATGGAGATATTTCCGCAACCAAGGCTCGTAACGGGTTGCAGTTTTCAATTCTGAATAGAGAATTAACAGACCTTTCCATGGATGTGCCAAACTCAAAAATTTATTTTTTATTAATTTTGGTAAAAATCATGGACTAACCACTTGTCTTTAAAAATCATTATTTTGTCGAAGTTCACCAATTCCACCGAGATGTACATCAAACGAAAGGTCTGTTCAATACCTACACACACATGCAAGCCAAATCGTCCTGCGTGGTCTGGCTATCGAAATATGGCCATCCAAAGTGATTTCACTGATTCCACCGATTTTTGAGCTTCAACTACCTAACAATGTGTTTGGGTGGCGATATTTGAGAAACCAGTCCTTGGAAAAGGTTGCGGTTTTCAAAATGTCTAGTCAATTTTGTAAGAGCTTTTTACGGGTGAAAACCAGAAGGTTCTGCGAGGCCTGGTTATCGAAATATGGCCACCCAAAGTGATTTTACTGAAAATTGACCCAAATCTAAAAAAGTCATCGGGTGCGGATGGAGATATTTCCGCAACCAAGGCTCGTAACGGGTTGCAGTCTTCAATTCTGAATAGAGAATTAACGGACCTTTCCATGGATGTGCCAAACTCAAAAATTTATTTTTTATTAATTTTGGTAAAAATCATGGACTAACCACTTGTCTTTAAAAATCATTATTTTGTCGAAGTTCACCAATCAAACCGAGATGTACATCAAACGAAAGGTCTGTTCAATACCTACACACACATGCAAGCCAAATCGTCCTGCGTGGTCTGGCTATCGAAATATGGCCATCCAAAGTGATTTCACTGATTCCACCGATTTTTGAGCTTCAACTACCTAACAATGTGTTTGGGTGGCGATATTTGAGAAACCAGTCCTTGGAAAAGGTTGCGGTTTTCAAAATGTCTAGTCAATTTTGTAAGAGCTTTTTACGGGTGAAAACCAGAAGGTTCTGCGAGGCCTGGTTATCGAAATATGGCCACCCAAAGTGATTTTACTGAAAATTGACCCAAATCTAAAAAAGTCATCGGGTGCGGATGGAGATATTTCCGCAACCAAGGCTCGTAACGGGTTGCAGTTTTCAATTCTGAATAGAGAATTAACAGACCTTTCCATGGATGTGCCAAACTCAAAAATTTATTTTTTATTAATTTTGGTAAAAATCATGGACTAACCACTTGTCTTTAAAAATCATTATTTTGTCGAAGTTCACCAATTCCACCGAGATGTACATCAAACGAAAGGTCTGTTCAATACCTACACACACATGCAAGCCAAATCGTCCTGCGTGGTCTGGCTATCGAAATATGGCCATCCAAAGTGATTTCACTGATTCCACCGATTTTTGAGCTTCAACTACCTAACAATGTGTTTGGGTGGCGATATTTGAGAAACCAGTCCTTGGAAAAGGTTGCGGTTTTCAAAATGTCTAGTCAATTTTGTAAGAGCTTTTTACGGGTGAAAACCAGAAGGTTCTGCGAGGCCTGGTTATCGAAATATGGCCACCCAAAGTGATTTTACTGAAAATTGACCCAAATCTAAAAAAGTCATCGGGTGCGGATGGAGATATTTCCGCAACCAAGGCTCGTAACGGGTTGCAGTTTTCAATTCTGAATAGAGAATTAACAGACCTTTCCATGGATGTGCCAAACTCAAAAATTTATTTTTTATTAATTTTGGCAAAAATCATGGACTAACCACTTGTCTTTAAAAATCATTATTTTGTCGAAGTTCACCAATCAAACCGAGATGTACATCAAACGAAAGGTCTGTTCAATACCTACACACACATGCAAGCCAAATCGTCCTGCGTGGTCTGGCTATCGAAATATGGCCATCCAAAGTGATTTCACTGATTCCACCGATTTTTGAGCTTCAACTACCTAACAATGTGTTTGGGTGGCGATATTTGAGAAACCAGTCCTTGGAAAAGGTTGCGGTTTTCAAAATGTCTAGTCAATTTTGTAAGAGCTTTTTACGGGTGAAAACCAGAAGGTTCTGCGAGGCCTGGTTATCGAAATATGGCCACCCAAAGTGATTTTACTGAAAATTGACCCAAATCTAAAAAAGTCATCGGGTGCGGATGGAGATATTTCCGCAACCAAGGCTCGTAACGGGTTGCAGTTTTCAATTCTGAATAGAGAATTAACAGACCTTTCCATGGATGTGCCAAACTCAAAAATTTATTTTTTATTAATTTTGGCAAAAATCATGGACTTAACTTAACCACTTGTCTTTAAAAATCATTATTTTGTCGAAGTTCACCAATCCCACCGAGATGTACATCAAACGAAAGGTCTGTTCAATACCTACACACACATGCAAGCCAAATCGTCCTGCGTGGTCTGGCTATCGAAATATGGCCATCCAAAGTGATTTCACTGATTCCACCGATTTTTGAGCTTCAACTACCTAACAATGTGTTTGGGTGGCGATATTTGAGAAACCAGTCCTTGGAAAAGGTTGCGGTTTTCAAAATGTCTAGTCAATTTTGTAAGAGCTTTTTACGGGTGAAAACCAGAAGGTTCTGCGAGGCCTGGTTATCGAAATATGGCCACCCAAAGTGATTTTACTGAAAATTGACCCAAATCTAAAAAAGTC
This sequence comes from Chrysotoxum bicinctum, assembly GCA_911387755.1. NCBI lineage: Eukaryota > Metazoa > Arthropoda > Insecta > Diptera > Syrphidae > Chrysotoxum > Chrysotoxum bicinctum. Next base: position 79,513,216 of record OU426990.1, read on the forward strand.
ATCGGGTGCGGATGGAGATATTTCCGCAACCAAGGCTCGTAACGGGTTGCAGTTTTCAATTCTGAATAGAGAATTAACAGACCTTTCCATGGATGTGCCAAACTCAAAAATTTATTTTTTATTAATTTTGGCAAAAATCATGGACTTAACTTAACCACTTGTCTTTAAAAATCATTATTTTGTCGAAGTTCACCAATCCCACCGAGATGTACATCAAACGAAAGGTCTGTTCAATACCTACACACACATGCAAGCCAAATCGTCCTGCGTGGTCTGGCTATCGAAATATGGCCATCCAAAGTGATTTCACTGATTCCACCGATTTTTGAGCTTCAACTACCTAACAATGTGTTTGGGTGGCGATATTTGAGAAACCAGTCCTTGGAAAAGGTTGCGGTTTTCAAAATGTCTAGTCAATTTTGTAAGAGCTTTTTACGGGTGAAAACCAGAAGGTTCTGCGAGGTCTGGTTATCGAAATATGGCCACCCAAAGTGATTTTACTGAAAATTGACCCAAATCTAAAAAAGTCATCGGGTGCGGATGGAGATATTTCCGCAACCAAGGCTCGTAACGGGTTGCAGTCTTCAATTCTGAATAGAGAATTAACAGACCTTTCCATGGATGTGCCAAACTCAAAAATTTATTTTTTATTAATTTTGGCAAAAATCATGGACTAACCACTTGTCTTTAAAAATCATTATTTTGTCGAAGTTCACCAATCCCACCGAGATGTACATCAAACGAAAGGTCTGTTCAATACCTACACACACATGCAAGCCAAATCGTCCTGCGTGGTCTGGCTATCGAAATATGGCCATCCAAAGTGATTTCACTGATTCCACCGATTTTTGAGCTTCAACTACCTAACAATGTGTTTGGGTGGCGATATTTGAGAAACCAGTCCTTGGAAAAGGTTGCGGTTTTCAAAATGTCTAGTCAATTTTGTAAGAGCTTTTTACGGGTGAAAACCAGAAGGTTCTGCGAGGCCTGGTTATCGAAATATGGCCACCCAAAGTGATTTTACTGAAAATTGACCCAAATCTAAAAAAGTCATCGGGTGCGGATGGAGATATTTCCGCAACCAAGGCTCGTAACGGGTTGCAGTCTTCAATTCTGAATAGAGAATTAACAGACCTTTCCATGGATGTGCCAAACTCAAAAATTTATTTTTTATTAATTTTGGCAAAAATCATGGACTAACCACTTGTCTTTAAAAATCATTATTTTGTCGAAGTTCACCAATCCCACCGAGATGTACATCAAACGAAAGGTCTGTTCAATACCTACACACACATGCAAGCCAAATCGTCCTGCGTGGTCTGGCTATCGAAATATGGCCATCCAAAGTGATTTCACTGATTCCACCGATTTTTGAGCTTCAACTACCTAACAATGTGTTTGGGTGGCGATATTTGAGAAACCAGTCCTTGGAAAAGGTTGCGGTTTTCAAAATGTCTAGTCAATTTTGTAAGAGCTTTTTACGGGTGAAAACCAGAAGGTTCTGCGAGGTCTGGTTATCGAAATATGGCCACCCAAAGTGATTTTACTGAAAATTGACCCAAATCTAAAAAAGTCATCGGGTGCGGATGGAGATATTTCCGTAACCAAGGCTCGTAACGGGTTGCAGTCTTCAATTCTGAATAGAGAATTAACAGACCTTTCCATGGATGTGCCAAACTCAAAAATTTATTTTTTATTAATTTTGGCAAAAATCATGGACTAACCACTTGTCTTTAAAAATCATTATTTTGTCAAAGTTCACCAATCCCACCGAGATGTACATCAAACGAAAGGTCTGTTCAATACCTACACACACATGCAAGCCAAATCGTCCTGCGTGGTCTGGCTATCGAAATATGGCCATCCAAAGTGATTTCACTGATTCCACCGATTTTTGAGCTTCAACTACCTAACAATGTGTTTGGGTGGCGATATTTGAGAAACCAGTCCTTGGAAAAGGTTGCGGTTTTCAAAATGTCTAGTCAATTTTGTAAGAGCTTTTTACGGGTGAAAACCAGAAGGTTCTGCGAGGCCTGGTTATCGAAATATGGCCACCCAAAGTGATTTTACTGAAAATTGACCCAAATCTAAAAAAGTCATCGGGTGCGGATGGAGATATTTCCGCAACCAAGGCTCGTAACGGGTTGCAGTTTTCAATTCTGAATAGAGAATTAACAGACCTTTCCATGGATGTGCCAAACTCAAAAATTTATTTTTTATTAATTTTGGTAAAAATCATGGACTAACCACTTGTCTTTAAAAATCATTATTTTGTCGAAGTTCACCAATTCCACCGAGATGTACATCAAACGAAAGGTCTGTTCAATACCTACACACACATGCAAGCCAAATCGTCCTGCGTGGTCTGGCTATCGAAATATGGCCATCCAAAGTGATTTCACTGATTCCACCGATTTTTGAGCTTCAACTACCTAACAATGTGTTTGGGTGGCGATATTTGAGAAACCAGTCCTTGGAAAAGGTTGCGGTTTTCAAAATGTCTAGTCAATTTTGTAAGAGCTTTTTACGGGTGAAAACCAGAAGGTTCTGCGAGGCCTGGTTATCGAAATATGGCCACCCAAAGTGATTTTACTGAAAATTGACCAAAATCTAAAAAAGTCATCGGGTGCGGATGGAGATATTTCCGCAACCAAGGCTCGTAACGGGTTGCAGTCTTCAATTCTGAATAGAGAATTAACGGACCTTTCCATGGATGTGCCAAACTCAAAAATTTATTTTTTATTAATTTTGGTAAAAATCATGGACTAACCACTTGTCTTTAAAAATCATTATTTTGTCGAAGTTCACCAATTCCACCGAGATGTACATCAAACGAAAGGTCTGTTCAATACCTACACACACATGCAAGCCAAATCGTCCTGCGTGGTCTGGCTATCGAAATATGGCCATCCAAAGTGATTTCACTGATTCCACCGATTTTTGAGCTTCAACTACCTAACAATGTGTTTGGGTGGCGATATTTGAGAAACCAGTCCTTGGAAAAGGTTGCGGTTTTCAAAATGTCTAGTCAATTTTGTAAGAGCTTTTTACGGGTGAAAACCAGAAGGTTCTGCGAGGCCTGGTTATCGAAATATGGCCACCCAAAGTGATTTTACTGAAAATTGACCCAAATCTAAAAAAGTCATCGGGTGCGGATGGAGATATTTCCGCAACCAAGGCTCGTAACGGGTTGCAGTTTTCAATTCTGAATAGAGAATTAACAGACCTTTCCATGGATGTGCCAAACTCAAAAATTTATTTTTTATTAATTTTGGCAAAAATCATGGACTAACCACTTGTCTTTAAAAATCATTATTTTGTCGAAGTTCACCAATCAAACCGAGATGTACATCAAACGAAAGGTCTGTTCAATACCTACACACACATGCAAGCCAAATCGTCCTGCGTGGTCTGGCTATCGAAATATGGCCATCCAAAGTGATTTCACTGATTCCACCGATTTTTGAGCTTCAACTACCTAACAATGTGTTTGGGTGGCGATATTTGAGAAACCAGTCCTTGGAAAAGGTTGCGGTTTTCAAAATGTCTAGTCAATTTTGTAAGAGCTTTTTACGGGTGAAAACCAGAAGGTTCTGCGAGGCCTGGTTATCGAAATATGGCCACCCAAAGTGATTTTACTGAAAATTGACCCAAATCTAAAAAAGTCATCGGGTGCGGATGGAGATATTTCCGCAACCAAGGCTCGTAACGGGTTGCAGTTTTCAATTCTGAATAGAGAATTAACAGACCTTTCCATGGATGTGCCAAACTCAAAAATTTATTTTTTATTAATTTTGGCAAAAATCATGGACTTAACTTAACCACTTGTCTTTAAAAATCATTATTTTGTCGAAGTTCACCAATCCCACCGAGATGTACATCAAACGAAAGGTCTGTTCAATACCTACACACACATGCAAGCCAAATCGTCCTGCGTGGTCTGGCTATCGAAATATGGCCATCCAAAGTGATTTCACTGATTCCACCGATTTTTGAGCTTCAACTACCTAACAATGTGTTTGGGTGGCGATATTTGAGAAACCAGTCCTTGGAAAAGGTTGCGGTTTTCAAAATGTCTAGTCAATTTTGTAAGAGCTTTTTACGGGTGAAAACCAGAAGGTTCTGCGAGGCCTGGTTATCGAAATATGGCCACCCAAAGTGATTTTACTGAAAATTGACCCAAATCTAAAAAAGTCATCGGGTGCGGATGGAGATATTTCCGCAACCAAGGCTCGTAACGGGTTGCAGTTTTCAATTCTGAATAGAGAATTAACAGACCTTTCCATGGATGTGCCAAACTCAAAAATTTATTTTTTATTAATTTTGGCAAAAATCATGGACTTAACTTAACCACTTGTCTTTAAAAATCATTATTTTGTCGAAGTTCACCAATCCCACCGAGATGTACATCAAACGAAAGGTCTGTTCAATACCTACACACACATGCAAGCCAAATCGTCCTGCGTGGTCTGGCTATCGAAATATGGCCATCCAAAGTGATTTCACTGATTCCACCGATTTTTGAGCTTCAACTACCTAACAATGTGTTTGGGTGGCGATATTTGAGAAACCAGTCCTTGGAAAAGGTTGCGGTTTTCAAAATGTCTAGTCAATTTTGTAAGAGCTTTTTACGGGTGAAAACCAGAAGGTTCTGCGAGGCCTGGTTATCGAAATATGGCCACCCAAAGTGATTTTACTGAAAATAGACCCAAATCTAAAAAAGTCATCGGGTGCGGATGGAGATATTTCCGCAACCAAGGCTCGTAACGGGTTGCAGTCTTCAATTCTGAATAGAGAATTAACAGACCTTTCCATGGATGTGCCAAACTCAAAAATTTATTTTTTATTAATTTTGGCAAAAATCATGGACTAACCACTTGTCTTTAAAAATCATTATTTTGTCGAAGTTCACCAATCCCACCGAGATGTACATCAAACGAAAGGTCTGTTCAATACCTACACACACATGCAAGCCAAATCGTCCTGCGTGGTCTGGCTATCGAAATATGGCCATCCAAAGTGATTTCACTGATTCCACCGATTTTTGAGCTTCAACTACCTAACAATGTGTTTGGGTGGCGATATTTGAGAAACCAGTCCTTGGAAAAGGTTGCGGTTTTCAAAATGTCTAGTCAATTTTGTAAGAGCTTTTTACGGGTGAAAACCAGAAGGTTCTGCGAGGCCTGGTTATCGAAATATGGCCACCCAAAGTGATTTTACTGAAAATTGACCCAAATCTAAAAAAGTCATCGGGTGCGGATGGAGATATTTCCGCAACCAAGGCTCGTAACGGGTTGCAGTTTTCAATTCTGAATAGAGAATTAACAGACCTTTCCATGGATGTGCCAAACTCAAAAATTTATTTTTTATTAATTTTGGTAAAAATCATGGACTAACCACTTGTCTTTAAAAATCATTATTTTGTCGAAGTTCACCAATTCCACCGAGATGTACATCAAACGAAAGGTCTGTTCAATACCTACACACACATGCAAGCCAAATCGTCCTGCGTGGTCTGGCTATCGAAATATGGCCATCCAAAGTGATTTCACTGATTCCACCGATTTTTGAGCTTCAACTACCTAACAATGTGTTTGGGTGGCGATATTTGAGAAACCAGTCCTTGGAAAAGGTTGCGGTTTTCAAAATGTCTAGTCAATTTTGTAAGAGCTTTTTACGGGTGAAAACCAGAAGGTTCTGCGAGGCCTGGTTATCGAAATATGGCCACCCAAAGTGATTTTACTGAAAATTGACCCAAATCTAAAAAAGTCATCGGGTGCGGATGGAGATATTTCCGCAACCAAGGCTCGTAACGGGTTGCAGTTTTCAATTCTGAATAGAGAATTAACAGACCTTTCCATGGATGTGCCAAACTCAAAAATTTATTTTTTATTAATTTTGGCAAAAATCATGGACTAACCACTTGTCTTTAAAAATCATTATTTTGTCGAAGTTCACCAATCAAACCGAGATGTACATCAAACGAAAGGTCTGTTCAATACCTACACACACATGCAAGCCAAATCGTCCTGCGTGGTCTGGCTATCGAAATATGGCCATCCAAAGTGATTTCACTGATTCCACCGATTTTTGAGCTTCAACTACCTAACAATGTGTTTGGGTGGCGATATTTGAGAAACCAGTCCTTGGAAAAGGTTGCGGTTTTCAAAATGTCTAGTCAATTTTGTAAGAGCTTTTTACGGGTGAAAACCAGAAGGTTCTGCGAGGCCTGGTTATCGAAATATGGCCACCCAAAGTGATTTTACTGAAAATTGACCCAAATCTAAAAAAGTCATCGGGTGCGGATGGAGATATTTCCGCAACCAAGGCTCGTAACGGGTTGCAGTTTTCAATTCTGAATAGAGAATTAACAGACCTTTCCATGGATGTGCCAAACTCAAAAATTTATTTTTTATTAATTTTGGCAAAAATCATGGACTTAACTTAACCACTTGTCTTTAAAAATCATTATTTTGTCGAAGTTCACCAATCCCACCGAGATGTACATCAAACGAAAGGTCTGTTCAATACCTACACACACATGCAAGCCAAATCGTCCTGCGTGGTCTGGCTATCGAAATATGGCCATCCAAAGTGATTTCACTGATTCCACCGATTTTTGAGCTTCAACTACCTAACAATGTGTTTGGGTGGCGATATTTGAGAAACCAGTCCTTGGAAAAGGTTGCGGTTTTCAAAATGTCTAGTCAATTTTGTAAGAGCTTTTTACGGGTGAAAACCAGAAGGTTCTGCGAGGCCTGGTTATCGAAATATGGCCACCCAAAGTGATTTTACTGAAAATTGACCCAAATCTAAAAAAGTCATCGGGTGCGGATGGAGATATTTCCGCAACCAAGGCTCGTAACGGGTTGCAGTCTTCAATTCTGAATAGAGAATTAACAGACCTTTCCATGGATGTGCCAAACTCAAAAATTTATTTTTTATTAATTTTGGCAAAAATCATGGACTTAACTTAACTAACCACTTGTCTTTAAAAATCATTATTTTGTCGAAGTTCACCAATCCCACCGAGATGTACATCAAACGAAAGGTCTGTTCAATACCTACACACACATGCAAGCCAAATCGTCCTGCGTGGTCTGGCTATCGAAATATGGCCATCCAAAGTGATTTCACTGATTCCACCGATTTTTGAGCTTCAACTACCTAACAATGTGTTTGGGTGGCGATATTTGAGAAACCAGTCCTTGGAAAAGGTTGCGGTTTTCAAAATGTCTAGTCAATTTTGTAAGAGCTTTTTACGGGTGAAAACCAGAAGGTTCTGCGAGGCCTGGTTATCGAAATATGGCCACCCAAAGTGATTTTACTGAAAATTGACCCAAATCTAAAAAAGTCATCGGGTGCGGATGGAGATATTTCCGCAACCAAGGCTCGTAACGGGTTGCAGTTTTCAATTCTGAATAGAGAATTAACAGACCTTTCCATGGATGTGCCAAACTCAAAAATTTATTTTTTATTAATTTTGGTAAAAATCATGGACTAACCACTTGTCTTTAAAAATCATTATTTTGTCGAAGTTCACCAATCCCACCGAGATGTACATCAAACGAAAGGTCTGTTCAATACCTACACACACATGCAAGCCAAATCGTCCTGCGTGGTCTGGCTATCGAAATATGGCCATCCAAAGTGATTTCACTGATTCCACCGATTTTTGAGCTTCAACTACCTAACAATGTGTTTGGGTGGCGATATTTGAGAAACCAGTCCTTGGAAAAGGTTGCGGTTTTCAAAATGTCTAGTCAATTTTGTAAGAGCTTTTTACGGGTGAAAACCAGAAGGTTCTGCGAGGCCTGGTTATCGAAATATGGCCACCCAAAGTGATTTTACTGAAAATTGACCCAAATCTAAAAAAGTCATCGGGTGCGGATGGAGATATTTCCGCAACCAAGGCTCGTAACGGGTTGCAGTTTTCAATTCTGAATAGAGAATTAACAGACCTTTCCATGGATGTGCCAAACTCAAAAATTTATTTTTTATTAATTTTGGCAAAAACATGGACTAACCACTTGTCTTTAAAAATCATTATTTTGTCGAAGTTCACCAATCCCACCGAGATGTACATCAAACGAAAGGTCTGTTCAATACCTACACACACATGCAAGCCAAATAGTCCTGCGTGGTCTGGCTATCGAAATATGGCCATCCAAAGTGATTTCACTGATTCCACCGATTTTTGAGCTTCAACTACCTAACAATGTGTTTGGGTGGCGATATTTGAGAAACCAGTCCTTGGAAAAGGTTGCGGTTTTCAAAATGTCTAGTCAATTTTGTAAGAGCTTTTTACGGGTGAAAACCAGAAGGTTCTGCGAGGCCTGGTTATCGAAATATGGCCACCCAAAGTGATTTTACTGAAAATTGACCCAAATCTAAAAAAGTCATCGGGTGCGGATGGAGATATTTCCGCAACCAAGGCTCGTAACGGGTTGCAGTCTTCAATTCTGAATAGAGAATTAACAGACCTTTCCATGGATGTGCCAAACTCAAAAATTTATTTTTTATTAATTTTGGCAAAAATCATGGACTAACCACTTGTCTTTAAAAATCATTATTTTGTCGAAGTTCACCAATCAAACCGAGATGTACATCAAACGAAAGGTCTGTTCAATACCTACACACACATGCAAGCCAAATCGTCCTGCGTGGTCTGGCTATCGAAATATGGCCATCCAAAGTGATTTCACTGATTCCACCGATTTTTGAGCTTCAACTACCTAACAATGTGTTTGGGTGGCGATATTTGAGAAACCAGTCCTTGGAAAAGGTTGCGGTTTTCAAAATGTCTAGTCAATTTTGTAAGAGCTTTTTACGGGTGAAAACCAGAAGGTTCTGCGAGGCCTGGTTATCGAAATATGGCCACCCAAAGTGATTTTACTGAAAATTGACCCAAATCTAAAAAAGTCATCGGGTGCGGATGGAGATATTTCCGCAACCAAGGCTCGTAACGGGTTGCAGTTTTCAATTCTGAATAGAGAATTAACAGACCTTTCCATGGATGTGCCAAACTCAAAAATTTATTTTTTATTAATTTTGGCAAAAATCATGGACTTAACTTAACCACTTGTCTTTAAAAATCATTATTTTGTCGAAGTTCACCAATCCCACCGAGATGTACATCAAACGAAAGGTCTGTTCAATACCTACACACACATGCAAGCCAAATCGTCCTGCGTGGTCTGGCTATCGAAATATGGCCATCCAAAGTGATTTCACTGATTCCACCGATTTTTGAGCTTCAACTACCTAACAATGTGTTTGGGTGGCGATATTTGAGAAACCAGTCCTTGGAAAAGGTTGCGGTTTTCAAAATGTCTAGTCAATTTTGTAAGAGCTTTTTACGGGTGAAAACCAGAAGGTTCTGCGAGGCCTGGTTATCGAAATATGGCCACCCAAAGTGATTTTACTGAAAATTGACCCAAATCTAAAAAAGTCATCGGGTGCGGATGGAGATATTTCCGCAACCAAGGCTCGTAACGGGTTGCAGTTTTCAATTCTGAATAGAGAATTAACAGACCTTTCCATGGATGTGCCAAACTCAAAAATTTATTTTTTATTAATTTTGGCAAAAATCATGGACTTAACTTAACCACTTGTCTTTAAAAATCATTATTTTGTCGAAGTTCACCAATCCCACCGAGATGTACATCAAACGAAAGGTCTGTTCAATACCTACACACACATGCAAGCCAAATCGTCCTGCGTGGTCTGGCTATCGAAATATGGCCATCCAAAGTGATTTCACTGATTCCACCGATTTTTGAGCTTCAACTACCTAACAATGTGTTTGGGTGGCGATATTTGAGAAACCAGTCCTTGGAAAAGGTTGCGGTTTTCAAAATGTCTAGTCAATTTTGTAAGAGCTTTTTACGGGTGAAAACCAGAAGGTTCTGCGAGGCCTGGTTATCGAAATATGGCCACCCAAAGTGATTTTACTGAAAATTGACCCAAATCTAAAAAAGTCATCGGGTGCGGATGGAGATATTTCCGCAACCAAGGCTCGTAACGGGTTGCAGTTTTCAATTCTGAATAGAGAATTAACAGACCTTTCCATGGATGTGCCAAACTCAAAAATTTATTTTTTATTAATTTTGGTAAAAATCATGGACTAACCACTTGTCTTTAAAAATCATTATTTTGTCGAAGTTCACCAATTCCACCGAGATGTACATCAAACGAAAGGTCTGTTCAATACCTACACACACATGCAAGCCAAATCGTCCTGCGTGGTCTGGCTATCGAAATATGGCCATCCAAAGTGATTTCACTGATTCCACCGATTTTTGAGCTTCAACTACCTAACAATGTGTTTGGGTGGCGATATTTGAGAAACCAGTCCTTGGAAAAGGTTGCGGTTTTCAAAATGTCTAGTCAATTTTGTAAGAGCTTTTTACGGGTGAAAACCAGAAGGTTCTGCGAGGCCTGGTTATAGAAATATGGCCACCCAAAGTGATTTTACTGAAAATTGACCCAAATCTAAAAAAGTCATCGGGTGCGGATGGAGATATTTCCGCAACCAAGGCTCGTAACGGGTTGCAGTTTTCAATTCTGAATAGAGAATTAACAGACCTTTCCATGGATGTGCCAAACTCAAAAATTTATTTTTTATTAATTTTGGCAAAAATCATGGACTAACCACTTGTCTTTAAAAATCATTATTTTGTCGAAGTTCACCAATCAAACCGAGATGTACATCAAACGAAAGGTCTGTTCAATACCTACACACACATGCAAGCCAAATCGTCCTGCGTGGTCTGGCTATCGAAATATGGCCATCCAAAGTGATTTCACTGATTCCACCGATTTTTGAGCTTCAACTACCTAACAATGTGTTTGGGTGGCGATATTTGAGAAACCAGTCCTTGGAAAAGGTTGCGGTTTTCAAAATGTCTAGTCAATTTTGTAAGAGCTTTTTACGGGTGAAAACCAGAAGGTTCTGCGAGGCCTGGTTATCGAAATATGGCCACCCAAAGTGATTTTACTGAAAATTGACCCAAATCTAAAAAAGTCATCGGGTGCGGATGGAGATATTTCCGCAACCAAGGCTCGTAACGGGTTGCAGTTTTCAATTCTGAATAGAGAATTAACAGACCTTTCCATGGATGTGCCAAACTCAAAAATTTATTTTTTATTAATTTTGGCAAAAATCATGGACTTAACTTAACCACTTGTCTTTAAAAATCATTATTTTGTCGAAGTTCACCAATCCCACCGAGATGTACATCAAACGAAAGGTCTGTTCAATACCTACACACACATGCAAGCCAAATCGTCCTGCGTGGTCTGGCTATCGAAATATGGCCATCCAAAGTGATTTCACTGATTCCACCGATTTTTGAGCTTCAACTACCTAACAATGTGTTTGGGTGGCGATATTTGAGAAACCAGTCCTTGGAAAAGGTTGCGGTTTTCAAAATGTCTAGTCAATTTTGTAAGAGCTTTTTACGGGTGAAAACCAGAAGGTTCTGCGAGGCCTGGTTATCGAAATATGGCCACCCAAAGTGATTTTACTGAAAATTGACCCAAATCTAAAAAAGTCATCGGGTGCGGATGGAGATATTTCCGCAACCAAGGCTCGTAACGGGTTGCAGTCTTCAATTCTGAATAGAGAATTAACAGACCTTTCCATGGATGTGCCAAACTCAAAAATTTATTTTTTATTAATTTTGGCAAAAATCATGGACTAACCACTTGTCTTTAAAAATCATTATTTTGTCGAAGTTCACCAATCCCACCGAGATGTACATCAAACGAAAGGTCTGTTCAATACCTACACACACATGCAAGCCAAATCGTCCTGCGTGGTCTGGCTATCGAAATATGGCCATCCAAAGTGATTTCACTGATTCCACCGATTTTTGAGCTTCAACTACCTAACAATGTGTTTGGGTGGCGATATTTGAGAAACCAGTCCTTGGAAAAGGTTGCGGTTTTCAAAATGTCTAGTCAATTTTGTAAGAGCTTTTTACGGGTGAAAACCAGAAGGTTCTGCGAGGCCTGGTTATCGAAATATGGCCACCCAAAGTGATTTTACTGAAAATTGACCCAAATCTAAAAAAGTCATCGGGTTCGGATGGAGATATTTCCGCAACCAAGGCTCGTAACGGGTTGCAGTCTTCAATTCTGAATAGAGAATTAACAGACCTTTCCATGGATGTGCCAAACTCAAAAATTTATTTTTTATTAATTTTGGCAAAAATCATGGACTAACCACTTGTCTTTAAAAATCATTATTTTGTCGAAGTTCACCAATCCCACCGAGATGTACATCAAACGAAAGGTCTGTTCAATACCTACACACACATGCAAGTCAAATCGTCTTGCGTGGTCTGGCTATCGAAATATGGCCATCCAAAGTGATTTCACTGATTCCACCGATTTTTGAGCTTCAACTACCTAACAATGTGTTTGGGTGGCGATATTTGAGAAACCAGTCCTTGGAAAAGGTTGCGGTTTTCAAAATGTCTAGTCAATTTTGTAAGAGCTTTTTACGGGTGAAAACCAGAAGGTTCTGCGAGGCCTGGTTATCGAAATAAAAAGTCATCGGGTGCGGATGGAGATATTTCCGCAACCAAGGCTCGTAACGGGTTGCAGTCTTCAATTCTGAATAGAGAATTAACAGACCTTTCCATGGATGTGCCAAACTCAAAAATTTATTTTTTTATTAATTTTGGCAAAAATCATGGACTAACCACTTGTCTTTAAAAATCATTATTTTGTCGAAGTTCACCAATCCCACCGAGATGTACATCAAACGAAAGGTCTGTTCAATACCTACACACACATGCAAGCCAAATCGTCCTGCGTGGTCTGGCTATCGAAATATGGCCATCCAAAGTGATTTCACTGATTCCACCGATTTTTGAGCTTCAACTACCTAACAATGTGTTTGGGTGGCGATATTTGAGAAACCAGTCCTTGGAAAAGGTTGCGGTTTTCAAAATGTCTAGTCAATTTTGTAAGAGCTTTTTACGGGTGAAAACCAGAAGGTTCTGCGAGGCCTGGTTATCGAAATATGGCCACCCAAAGTGATTTTACTGAAAATTGACCCAAATCTAAAAAAGTCATCGGGTGCGGATGGAGATATTTCCGCAACCAAGGCTCGTAACGGGTTGCAGTCTTCAATTCTGAATAGAGAATTAACAGACCTTTCCATGGATGTGCCAAACTCAAAAATTTATTTTTTATTAATTTTGGCAAAAATCATGGACTAACCACTTGTCTTTAAAAATCATTATTTTGTCGAAGTTCACCAATCCCACCGAGATGTACATCAAACGAAAGGTCTGTTCAATACCTACACACACATGCAAGCCAAATCGTCCTGCGTGGTCTGGCTATCGAAATATGGCCATCCAAAGTGATTTCACTGATTCCACCGATTTTTGAGCTTCAACTACCTAACAATGTGTTTGGGTGGCGATATTTGAGAAACCAGTCCTTGGAAAAGGTTGCGGTTTTCAAAATGTCTAGTCAATTTTGTAAGAGCTTTTTACGGGTGAAAACCAGAAGGTTCTGCGAGGCCTGGTTATCGAAATATGGCCACCCAAAGTGATTTTACTGAAAATTGACCCAAATCTAAAAAAGTCATCGGGTGCGGATGGAGATATTTCCGCAACCAAGGCTCGTAACGGGTTGCAGTCTTCAATTCTGAATAGAGAATTAACAGACCTTTCCATGGATGTGCCAAACTCAAAAATTTATTTTTTTATTAATTTTGGCAAAAATCATGGACTAACCACTTGTCTTTAAAAATCATTATTTTGTCGAAGTTCACCAATCCCACCGAGATGTACATCAAACGAAAGGTCTGTTCAATACCTACACACACATGCAAGCCAAATCGTCCTGCGTGGTCTGGCTATCGAAATATGGCCATCCAAAGTGATTTCACTGATTCCACCGATTTTTGAGCTTCAACTACCTAACAATGTGTTTGGGTGGCGATATTTGAGAAACCAGTCCTTGGAAAAGGTTGCGGTTTTCAAAATGTCTAGTCAATTTTGTAAGAGCTTTTTACGGGTGAAAACCAGAAGGTTCTGCGAGGCCTGGTTATCGAAATATGGCCACCCAAAGTGATTTTACTGAAAATTGACCCAAATCTAAAAAAGTCATCGGGTGCGGATGGAGATATTTCCGCAACCAAGGCTCGTAACGGGTTGCAGTTTTCAATTCTGAATAGAGAATTAACAGACCTTTCCATGGATGTGCCAAACTCAAAAATTTATTTTTTATTAATTTTGGCAAAAACATGGACTAACCACTTGTCTTTAAAAATCATTATTTTGTCGAAGTTCACCAATCCCACCGAGATGTACATCAAACGAAAGGTCTGTTCAATACCTACACACACATGCAAGCCAAATCGTCCTGCGTGGTCTGGCTATCGAAATATGGCCATCCAAAGTGATTTCACTGATTCCACCGATTTTTGAGCTTCAACTACCTAACAATGTGTTTGGGTGGCGATATTTGAGAAACCAGTCCTTGGAAAAGGTTGCGGTTTTCAAAATGTCTAGTCAATTTTGTAAGAGCTTTTTACGGGTGAAAACCAGAAGGTTCTGCGAGGCCTGGTTATCGAAATATGGCCACCCAAAGTGATTTTACTGAAAATTGACCCAAATCTAAAAAAGTCATCGGGTGCGGATGGAGATATTTCCGCAACCAAGGCTCGTAACGGGTTGCAGTCTTCAATTCTATATAGAGAATTAACAGACCTTTCCATGGATGTGCCAAACTCAAAAATTTATTTTTTATTAATTTTGGCAAAAATCATGGACTAACCACTTGTCTTTAAAAATCATTATTTTGTCGAAGTTCACCAATCCCACCGAGATGTACATCAAACGAAAGGTCTGTTCAATACCTACACACACATGCAAGCCAAATCGTCCTGCGTGGTCTGGCTATCGAAATATGGCCATCCAAAGTGATTTCACTGATTCCACCGATTTTTGAGCTTCAACTACCTAACAATGTGTTTGGGTGGCGATATTTGAGAAACCAGTCCTTGGAAAAGGTTGCGGTTTTCAAAATGTCTAGTCAATTTTGTAAGAGCTTTTTACGGGTGAAAACCAGAAGGTTCTGCGAGGCCTGGTTATCGAAATATGGCCACCCAAAGTGATTTTACTGAAAATTGACCCAAATCTAAAAAAGTCATCGGGTGCGGATGGAGATATTTCCGCAACCAAGGCTCGTAACGGGTTGCAGTCTTCAATTCTGAATAGAGAATTAACAGACCTTTCCATGGATGTGCCAAACTCAAAAATTTATTTTTTATTAATTTTGGCAAAAATCATGGACTAACCACTTGTCTTTAAAAATCATTATTTTGTCGAAGTTCACCAATCCCACCGAGATGTACATCAAACGAAAGGTCTGTTCAATACCTACACACACATGCAAGCCAAATCGTCCTGCGTGGTCTGGCTATCGAAATATGGCCATCCAAAGTGATTTCACTGATTCCACCGATTTTTGAGCTTCAACTACCTAACAATGTGTTTGGGTGGCGATATTTGAGAAACCAGTCCTTGGAAAAGGTTGCGGTTTTCAAAATGTCTAGTCAATTTTGTAAGAGCTTTTTACGGGTGAAAACCAGAAGGTTCTGCGAGGCCTGGTTATCGAAATATGGCCACCCAAAGTGATTTTACTGAAAATTGACCCAAATCTAAAAAAGTCATCGGGTGCGGATGGAGATATTTCCGCAACCAAGGCTCGTAACGGGTTGCAGTCTTCAATTCTGAATAGAGAATTAACAGACCTTTCCATGGATGTGCCAAACTCAAAAATTTATTTTTTATTAATTTTGGCAAAAATCATGGACTAACCACTTGTCTTTAAAAATCATTATTTTGTCGAAGTTCACCAATCCCACCGAGATGTACATCAAACGAAAGGTCTGTTCAATACCTACACACACATGCAAGCCAAATCGTCCTGCGTGGTCTGGCTATCGAAATATGGCCATCCAAAGTGATTTCACTGATTCCACCGATTTTTGAGCTTCAACTACCTAACAATGTGTTTGGGTGGCGATATTTGAGAAACCAGTCCTTGGAAAAGGTTGCGGTTTTCAAAATGTCTAGTCAATTTTGTAAGAGCTTTTTACGGGTGAAAACCAGAAGGTTCTGCGAGGCCTGGTTATCGAAATATGGCCACCCAAAGTGATTTTACTGAAAATTGACCCAAATCTAAAAAAGTCATCGGGTGCGGATGGAGATATTTCCGCAACCAAGGCTCGTAACGGGTTGCAGTCTTCAATTCTGAATAGAGAATTAACAGACCTTTCCATGGATGTGCCAAACTCAAAAATTTATTTTTTATTAATTTTGGCAAAAATCATGGACTAACCACT
Source organism: Chrysotoxum bicinctum (assembly GCA_911387755.1). Lineage (NCBI taxonomy): Eukaryota > Metazoa > Arthropoda > Insecta > Diptera > Syrphidae > Chrysotoxum > Chrysotoxum bicinctum. The sequence goes on from OU426990.1 coordinate 79,529,591, forward strand.
TGTCTTTAAAAATCATTATTTTGTCGAAGTTCACCAATCCCACCGAGATGTACATCAAACGAAAGGTCTGTTCAATACCTACACACACATGCAAGCCAAATCGTCCTGCGTGGTCTGGCTATCGAAATATGGCCATCCAAAGTGATTTCACTGATTCCACCGATTTTTGAGCTTCAACTACCTAACAATGTGTTTGGGTGGCGATATTTGAGAAACCAGTCCTTGGAAAAGGTTGCGGTTTTCAAAATGTCTAGTCAATTTTGTAAGAGCTTTTTACGGGTGAAAACCAGAAGGTTCTGCGAGGCCTGGTTATCGAAATATGGCCACCCAAAGTGATTTTACTGAAAATTGACCCAAATCTAAAAAAGTCATCGGGTGCGCATGGAGATATTTCCGCAACCAAGGCTCGTAACGGGTTGCAGTCTTCAATTCTGAATAGAGAATTAACAGACCTTTCCATGGATGTGCCAAACTCAAAAATTTATTTTTTATTAATTTTGGCAAAAATCATGGACTAACCACTTGTCTTTAAAAATCATTATTTTGTCGAAGTTCACCAATCCCACCGAGATGTACATCAAACGAAAGGTCTGTTCAATACCTACACACACATGCAAGCCAAATCGTCCTGCGTGGTCTGGCTATCGAAATATGGCCATCCAAAGTGATTTCACTGATTCCACCGATTTTTGAGCTTCAACTACCTAACAATGTGTTTGGGTGGCGATATTTGAGAAACCAGTCCTTGGAAAAGGTTGCGGTTTTCAAAATGTCTAGTCAATTTTGTAAGAGCTTTTTACGGGTGAAAACCAGAAGGTTCTGCGAGGCCTGGTTATCGAAATATGGCCACCCAAAGTGATTTTACTGAAAATTGACCCAAATCTAAAAAAGTCATCGGGTGCGGATGGAGATATTTCCGCAACCGAGGCTCGTAACGGGTTGCAGTTTTTAATTCTGAATAGAGAATTAACAGACCTTTCCATGGATGTGCCAAACTCAAAAATTTATTTTTTATTAATTTTGGCAAAAATCATGGACTAACCACTTGTCTTTAAAAATCATTATTTTGTCGAAGTTCACCAATCCCACCGAGATGTACATCAAACGAAAGGTCTGTTCAATACCTACACACACATGCAAGCCAAATCGTCCTGCGTGGTCTGGCTATCGAAATATGGCCATCCAAAGTGATTTCACTGATTCCACCGATTTTTGAGCTTCAACTGCCTAACAATGTGTTTGGGTGGCGATATTTGAGAAACCAGTCCTTGGAAAAGGTTGCGGTTTTCAAAATGTCTAGTCAATTTTGTAAGAGCTTTTTATGGGTGAAAACCAGAAGGTTCTGCGAGGCCTGGTTATCGAAATATGGCCACCCAAAGTAATTTTGCTGAAAATTGACCCAAATCTAAAAAAGTCATCGGGTGCGGATGGAGATATTTCCGCAACCAAGGCTCGTAACGGGTTGCAGTTTTCAATTCTGAATAGAGAATTAACAGACCTTTCCATGGATGTGCCAAACTCAAAAATTTATTTTTTATTAATTTTGGCAAAAATCATGGACTAACCACTTGTCTTTAAAAATCATTATTTTGTCGAAGTTCACCAATCCCACCGAGATGTACATCAAACGAAAGGTCTGTTCAATACCTACACACACATGCAAGCCAAATCGTCCTGCGTGGTCTGGCTATCGAAATATGGCCATCCAAAGTGATTTCACTGATTCCACCGATTTTTGAGCTTCAACTACCTAACAATGTGTTTGGGTGGCGATATTTGAGAAACCAGTCCTTGGAAAAGGTTGCGGTTTTCAAAATGTCTAGTCAATTTTGTAAGAGCTTTTTACGGGTGAAAACCAGAAGGTTCTGCGAGGCCTGGTTATCGAAATATGGCCATCCAAAGTGATTTTACTGAAAATTGACCCAAATCTAAAAAAGTCATCGGGTGCGGATGGAGATATTTCCGTAACCAAGGCTCGTAACGGGTTGCAGTCTTCAATTCTGAATAGAGAATTAACAGACCTTTCCATGGATGTGCCAAACTCAAAAATTTATTTTTTATTAATTTTGGCAAAAATCATGGACTAACCACTTGTCTTTAAAAATCATTATTTTGTCAAAGTTCACCAATCCCACCGAGATGTACATCAAACGAAAGGTCTGTTCAATACCTACACACACATGCAAGCCAAATCGTCCTGCGTGGTCTGGCTATCGAAATATGGCCATCCAAAGTGATTTCACTGATTCCACCGATTTTTGAGCTTCAACTACCTAACAATGTGTTTGGGTGGCGATATTTGAGAAACCAGTCCTTGGAAAAGGTTGCGGTTTTCAAAATGTCTAGTCAATTTTGTAAGAGCTTTTTACGGGTGAAAACCAGAAGGTTCTGCGAGGCCTGGTTATCGAAATATGGCCACCCAAAGTGATTTTACTGAAAATTGACCCAAATCTAAAAAAGTCATCGGGTGCGGATGGAGATATTTCCGCAACCAAGGCTCGTAACGGGTTGCAGTTTTTAATTCTGAATAGAGAATTAACAGACCTTTCCATGGATGTGCCAAACTCAAAAATTTATTTTTTATTAATTTTGGCAAAAATCATGGACTAACCACTTGTCTTTAAAAATCATTATTTTGTCGAAGTTCACCAATCCCACCGAGATGTACATCAAACGAAAGGTCTGTTCAATACCTACACACACATGCAAGCCAAATCGTCCTGCGTGGTCTGGCTATCGAAATATGGCCATCCAAAGTGATTTCACTGATTCCACCGATTTTTGAGCTTCAACTACCTAACAATGTGTTTGGGTGGCGATATTTGAGAAACCAGTCCTTGGAAAAGGTTGCGGTTTTCAAAATGTCTAGTCAATTTTGTAAGAGCTTTTTACGGGTGAAAACCAGAAGGTTCTGCGAGGCCTGGTTATCGAAATATGGCCACCCAAAGTGATTTTACTGAAAATTGACCCAAATCTAAAAAAGTCATCGGGTGCGGATGGAGATATTTCCGCAACCAAGGCTCGTAACGGGTTGCAGTCTTCAATTCTGAATAGAGAATTAACAGACCTTTCCATGGATGTGCCAAACTCAAAAATTTATTTTTTATTAATTTTGGCAAAAATCATGGACTAACCACTTGTCTTTAAAAATCATTATTTTGTCGAAGTTCACCAATCCCACCGAGATGTACATCAAACGAAAGGTCTGTTCAATACCTACACACACATGCAAGCCAAATCGTCCTGCGTGGTCTGGCTATCGAAATATGGCCATCCAAAGTGATTTCACTGATTCCACCGATTTTTGAGCTTCAACTACCTAACAATGTGTTTGGGTGGCGATATTTGAGAAACCAGTCCTTGGAAAAGGTTGCGGTTTTCAAAATGTCTAGTCAATTTTGTAAGAGCTTTTTACGGGTGAAAACCAGAAGGTTCTGCGAGGCCTGGTTATCGAAATATGGCCACCCAAAGTGATTTTACTGAAAATTGACCCAAATCTAAAAAAGTCATCGGGTGCGGATGGAGATATTTCCGCAACCGAGGCTCGTAACGGGCTGCAGTTTTTAATTCTGAATAGAGAATTAACAGACCTTTCCATGGATGTGCCAAACTCAAAAATTTATTTTTTATTAATTTTGGCAAAAATCATGGACTAACCACTTGTCTTTAAAAATCATTATTTTGTCGAAGTTCACCAATCCCACCGAGATGTACATCAAACGAAAGGTCTGTTCAATACCTACACACACATGCAAGCCAAATCGTCCTGCGTGGTCTGGCTATCGAAATATGGCCATCCAAAGTGATTTCACTGATTCCACCGATTTTTGAGCTTCAACTGCCTAACAATGTGTTTGGGTGGCGATATTTGAGAAACCAGTCCTTGGAAAAGGTTGCGGTTTTCAAAATGTCTAGTCAATTTTGTAAGAGCTTTTTATGGGTGAAAACCAGAAGGTTCTGCGAGGCCTGGTTATCGAAATATGGCCACCCAAAGTAATTTTACTGAAAATTGACCCAAATCTAAAAAAGTCATCGGGTGCGGATGGAGATATTTCCGCAACCAAGGCTCGTAACGGGTTGCAGTTTTCAATTCTGAATAGAGAATTAACAGACCTTTCCATGGATGTGCCAAACTCAAAAATTTATTTTTTATTAATTTTGGCAAAAATCATGGACTAACCACTTGTCTTTAAAAATCATTATTTTGTCGAAGTTCACCAATCCCACCGAGATGTACATCAAACGAAAGGTCTGTTCAATACCTACACACACATGCAAGCCAAATCGTCCTGCGTGGTCTGGCTATCGAAATATGGCCATCCAAAGTGATTTCACTGATTCCACCGATTTTTGAGCTTCAACTACCTAACAATGTGTTTGGGTGGCGATATTTGAGAAACCAGTCCTTGGAAAAGGTTGCGGTTTTCAAAATGTCTAGTCAATTTTGTAAGAGCTTTTTACGGGTGAAAACCAGAAGGTTCTGCGAGGCCTGGTTATCGAAATATGGCCACCCAAAGTGATTTTACTGAAAATTGACCCAAATCTAAAAAAGTCATCGGGTGCGGATGGAGATATTTCCGCAACCAAGGCTCGTAACGGGTTGCAGTCTTCAATTCTGAATAGAGAATTAACAGACCTTTCCATGGATGTGCCAAACTCAAAAATTTATTTTTTATTAATTTTGGCAAAAATCATGGACTAACCACTTGTCTTTAAAAATCATTATTTTGTCGAAGTTCACCAATCCCACCGAGATGTACATCAAACGAAAGGTCTGTTCAATACCTACACACACATGCAAGCCAAATCGTCCTGCGTGGTATGGCTATCGAAATATGGCCATCCAAAGTGATTTCACTGATTCCACCGATTTTTGAGCTTCAACTACCTAACAATGTGTTTGGGTGGCGATATTTGAGAAACCAGTCCTTGGAAAAGGTTGCGGTTTTAAAAATGTCTAGTCAATTTTGTAAGAGCTTTTTACGGGTGAAAACCAGAAGGTTCTGCGAGGCCTGGTTATCGAAATATGGCCACCCAAAGTGATTTTACTGAAAATTGACCCAAATCTAAAAAAGTCATCGGGTGCGGATGGAGATATTTCCGCAACCAAGGCTCGTAACGGGTTGCAGTTTTCAATTCTGAATAGAGAATTAACAGACCTTTCCATGGATGTGCCAAACTCAAAAATTTATTTTTTATTAATTTTGGCAAAAATCATGGACTAACCACTTGTCTTTAAAAATCATTATTTTGTCGAAGTTCACCAATCCCACCGAGATGTACATCAAACGAAAGGTCTGTTCAATACCTTCACACACATGCAAGCCAAATCGTTCTGCGTGGTCTGGCTATCGAAATATGGCCATCCAAAGTGATTTCACTGATTCCACCGATTTTTGAGCTTCAACTACCTAACAATGTGTTTGGGTGGCGATATTTGAGAAACCAGTCCTTGGAAAAGGTTGCGGTTTTCAAAATATCTAGTCAATTTTGTAAGAGCTTTTTACGGGTGAAAACCAGAAGGTTCTGCGAGGCCTGGTTATCGAAATATGGCCACCCAAAGTGATTTTACTGAAAATTGACCCAAATCTAAAAAAGTCATCGGGTGCGGATGGAGATATTTCCGCAACCAAGGCTCGTAACGGGTTGCAGTCTTCAATTCTGAATAGAGAATTAACAGACCTTTCCATGGATGTGCCAAACTCAAAAATTTATTTTTTATTAATTTTGGCAAAAATCATGGACTAACCACTTGTCTTTAAAAATCATTATTTTGTCGAAGTTCACCAATCCCACCGAGATGTACATCAAACGAAAGGTCTGTTCAATACCTACACACACATGCAAGCCAAATCGTCCTGCGTGGTCTGGCTATCGAAATATGGCCATCCAAAGTGATTTCACTGATTCCACCGATTTTTGAGCTTCAACTACCTAACAATGTGTTTGGGTGGCGATATTTGAGAAACCAGTCCTTGGAAAAGGTTGCGGTTTTCAAAATGTCTAGTCAATTTTGTAAGAGCTTTTTACGGGTGAAAACCAGAAGGTTCTGCGAGGCCTGGTTATCGAAATATGGCCACCCAAAGTGATTTTACTGAAAATTGACCCAAATCTAAAAAAGTCATCGGGTGCGGATGGAGATATTTCCGCAACCGAGGCTCGTAACGGGTTGCAGTTTTTAATTCTGAATAGAGAATTAACAGACCTTTCCATGGATGTGCCAAACTCAAAAATTTATTTTTTATTAATTTTGGCAAAAATCATGGACTAACCACTTGTCTTTAAAAATCATTATTTTGTCGAAGTTCACCAATCCCACCGAGATGTACATCAAACGAAAGGTCTGTTCAATACCTACACACACATGCAAGCCAAATCGTCCTGCGTGGTCTGGCTATCGAAATATGGCCATCCAAAGTGATTTCACTGATTCCACCGATTTTTGAGCTTCAACTACCTAACAATGTGTTTGGGTGGCGATATTTGAGAAACCAGTCCTTGGAAAAGGTTGCGGTTTTCAAAATGTCTAGTCAATTTTGTAAGAGCTTTTTACGGGTGAAAACCAGAAGGTTCTGCGAGGTCTGGTTATCGAAATATGGCCACCCAAAGTGATTTTACTGAAAATTGACCCAAATCTAAAAAAGTCATCGGGTGCGGATGGAGATATTTCCGTAACCAAGGCTCGTAACGGGTTGCAGTCTTCAATTCTGAATAGAGAATTAACAGACCTTTCCATGGATGTGCCAAACTCAAAAATTTATTTTTTATTAATTTTGGCAAAAATCATGGACTAACCACTTGTCTTTAAAAATCATTATTTTGTCGAAGTTCACCAATCCCACCGAGATGTACATCAAACGAAAGGTCTGTTCAATACCTACACACACATGCAAGCCAAATCGTCCTGCGTGGTCTGGCTATCGAAATATGGCCATCCAAAGTGATTTCACTGATTCCACCGATTTTTGAGCTTCAACTACCTAACAATGTGTTTGGGTGGCGATATTTGAGAAACCAGTCCTTGGAAAAGGTTGCGGTTTTCAAAATATCTAGTCAATTTTGTAAGAGCTTTTTACGGGTGAAAACCAGAAGGTTCTGCGAGGCCTGGTTATCGAAATATGTCCACCCAAAGTGATTTTACTGAAAATTGACCCAAATCTAAAAAAGTCATCGGGTGCGGATGGAGATATTTCCGCAACCAAGGCTCGTAACGGGTTGCAGTCTTCAATTCTGAATAGAGAATTAACAGACCTTTCTATGGATGTGCCAAACTCAAAAATTTATTTTTTATTAATTTTGGCAAAAATCATGGACTAACCACTTGTCTTTAAAAATCATTATTTTGTCGAAGTTCACCAATCCCACCGAGATGTACATCAAACGAAAGGTCTGTTCAATACCTACACACACATGCAAGCCAAATCGTCCTGCGTGGTGTGGCTATCGAAATATGGCCATCCAAAGTGATTTCACTGATTCCACCGATTTTTGAGCTTCAACTACCTAACAATGTGTTTGGGTGGCGATATTTGAGAAACCAGTCCTTGGAAAAGGTTGCGGTTTTCAAAATGTCTAGTCAATTTTGTAAGAGCTTTTTACGGGTGAAAACCAGAAGGTTCTGCGAGGCCTGGTTATCGAAATATGGCCATCCAAAGTGATTTTACTGAAAATTGACCCAAATCTAAAAAAGTCATCGGGTGCGGATGGAGATATTTCCGCAACCAAGGCTCGTAACGGGTTGCAGTTTTCAATTCTGAATAGAGAATTAACAGACCTTTCCATGGATGTGCCAAACTCAAAAATTTATTTTTTATTAATTTTGGCAAAAATCATGGACTAACCACTTGTCTTTAAAAATCATTATTTTGTCGAAGTTCACCAATCCCACCGAGATGTACATCAAACGAAAGGTCTGTTCAATACCTACACACACATGCAAGCCAAATCGTCCTGCGTGGTCTGGCTATCGAAATATGGCCATCCAAAGTGATTTCACTGATTCCACCGATTTTTGAGCTTCAACTACCTAACAATGTGTTTGGGTGGCGATATTTGAGAAACCAGTCCTTGGAAAAGGTTGCGGTTTTCAAAATGTCTAGTCAATTTTGTAAGAGCTTTTTACGGGTGAAAACCAGAAGGTTCTGCGAGGCCTGGTTATCGAAATATGGCCACCCAAAGTGATTTTACTGAAAATTGACCCAAATCTAAAAAAGTCATCGGGTGCGGATGGAGATATTTCCGCAACCGAGGCTCGTAACGGGTTGCAGTTTTTAATTCTGAATAGAGAATTAACAGACCTTTCCATGGATGTGCCAAACTCAAAAATTTATTTTTTATTAATTTTGGCAAAAATCATGGACTAACCACTTGTCTTTAAAAATCATTATTTTGTCGAAGTTCACCAATCCCACCGAGAGGTACATCAAACGAAAGGTCTGTTCAATACCTACACACACATGCAAGCCAAATCGTCCTGCGTGGTCTGGCTATCGAAATATGGCCATCCAAAGTGATTTCACTGATTCCACCGATTTTTGAGCTTCAACTGCCTAACAATGTGTTTGGGTGGCGATATTTGAGAAACCAGTCCTTGGAAAAGGTTGCGGTTTTCAAAATGTCTAGTCAATTTTGTAAGAGCTTTTTATGGGTGAAAACCAGAAGGTTCTGCGAGGCCTGGTTATCGAAATATGTCCACCCAAAGTGATTTTACTGAAAATTGACCCAAATCTAAAAAAGTCATCGGGTGCGGATGGAGATATTTCCGCAACCAAGGCTCGTAACGGGTTGCAGTCTTCAATTCTGAATAGAGAATTAACAGACCTTTCCATGGATGTGCCAAACTCAAAAATTTATTTTTTATTAATTTTGGCAAAAATCATGGACTAACCACTTGTCTTTAAAAATCATTATTTTGTCGAAGTTCACCAATCCCACCGAGATGTACATCAAACGAAAGGTCTGTTCAATACCTACACACACATGCAAGCCAAATCGTCCTGCGTGGTCTGGCTATCGAAATATGGCCATCCAAAGTGATTTCACTGATTCCACCGATTTTTGAGCTTCAACTACCTAACAATGTGTTTGGGTGGCGATATTTGAGAAACCAGTCCTTGGAAAAGGTTGCGGTTTTCAAAATGTCTAGTCAATTTTGTAAGAGCTTTTTACGGGTGAAAACCAGAAGGTTCTGCGAGGCCTGGTTATCGAAATATGGCCACCCAAAGTGATTTTACTGAAAATTGACCCAAATCTAAAAAAGTCATCGGGTGCGGATGGAGATATTTCCGCAACCAAGGCTCGTAACGGGTTGCAGTCTTCAATTCTGAATAGAGAATTAACAGACCTTTCCATGGATGTGCCAAACTCAAAAATTTATTTTTTATTAATTTTGGCAAAAATCATGGACTAACCACTTGTCTTTAAAAATCATTATTTTGTCGAAGTTCACCAATCCCACCGAGATGTACATCAAACGAAAGGTCTGTTCAATACCTACACACACATGCAAGCCAAATCGTCCTGCGTGGTCTGGCTATCGAAATATGGCCATCCAAAGTGATTTCACTGATTCCACCGATTTTTGAGCTTCAACTACCTAACAATGTGTTTGGGTGGCGATATTTGAGAAACCAGTCCTTGGAAAAGGTTGCGGTTTTCAAAATGTCTAGTCAATTTTGTAAAAGCTTTTTACGGGTGAAAACCAGAAGGTTCTGCGAGGCCTGGTTATCGAAATATGGCCACCCAAAGTGATTTTACTGAAAATTGACCCAAATCTAAAAAAGTCATCGGGTGCGGATGGAGATATTTCCGCAACCGAGGCTCGTAACGGGTTGCAGTTTTTAATTCTGAATAGAGAATTAACAGACCTTTCCATGGATGTGCCAAACTCAAAAATTTATTTTTTATTAATTTTGGCAAAAATCATGGACTAACCACTTGTCTTTAAAAATCATTATTTTGTCGAAGTTCACCAATCCCACCGAGATGTACATCAAACGAAAGGTCTGTTCAATACCTACACACACATGCAAGCCAAATCGTCCTGCGTGGTCTGGCTATCGAAATATGGCCATCCAAAGTGATTTCACTGATTCCACCGATTTTTGAGCTTCAACTACCTAACAATGTGTTTGGGTGGCGATATTTGAGAAACCAGTCCTTGGAAAAGGTTGCGGTTTTCAAAATGTCTAGTCAATTTTGTAAGAGCTTTTTACGGGTGAAAACCAGAAGGTTCTGCGAGGCCTGGTTATCGAAATATGGCCATCCAAAGTGATTTTACTGAAAATTGACCCAAATCTAAAAAAGTCATCGGGTGCGGATGGAGATATTTCCGCAACCAAGGCTCGTAACGGGTTGCAGTTTTCAATTCTGAATAGAGAATTAACAGACCTTTCCATGGATGTGCCAAACTCAAAAATTTATTTTTTATTAATTTTGGCAAAAATCATGGACTAACCACTTGTCTTTAAAAATCATTATTTTGTCGAAGTTCACCAATCCCACCGAGATGTACATCAAACGAAAGGTCTGTTCAATACCTACACACACATGCAAGCCAAATCGTCCTGCGTGGTCTGGCTATCGAAATATGGCCATCCAAAGTGATTTCACTGATTCCACCGATTTTTGAGCTTCAACTACCTAACAATGTGTTTGGGTGGCGATATTTGAGAAACCAGTCCTTGGAAAAGGTTGCGGTTTTCAAAATGTCTAGTCAATTTTGTAAGAGCTTTTTACGGGTGAAAACCAGAAGGTTCTGCGAGGCCTGGTTATCGAAATATGGCCACCCAAAGTGATTTTACTGAAAATTGACCCAAATCTAAAAAAGTCATCGGGTGCGGATGGAGATATTTCCGCAACCAAGGCTCGTAACGGGTTGCAGTTTTCAATTCTGAATAGAGAATTAACAGACCTTTCCATGGATGTGCCAAACTCAAAAATTTATTTTTTATTAATTTTGGTAAAAATCATGGACTAACCACTTGTCTTTAAAAATCATTATTTTGTCGAAGTTCACCAATTCCACCGAGATGTACATCAAACGAAAGGTCTGTTCAATACCTACACACACATGCAAGCCAAATCGTCCTGCGTGGTCTGGCTATCGAAATATGGCCATCCAAAGTGATTTCACTGATTCCACCGATTTTTGAGCTTCAACTACCTAACAATGTGTTTGGGTGGCGATATTTGAGAAACCAGTCCTTGGAAAAGGTTGCGGTTTTCAAAATGTCTAGTCAATTTTGTAAGAGCTTTTTACGGGTGAAAACCAGAAGGTTCTGCGAGGTCTGGTTATCGAAATATGGCCACCCAAAGTGATTTTACTGAAAATTGACCCAAATCTAAAAAAGTCATCGGGTGCGGATGGAGATATTTCCGTAACCAAGGCTCGTAACGGGTTGCAGTCTTCAATTCTGAATAGAGAATTAACAGACCTTTCCATGGATGTGCCAAACTCAAAAATTTATTTTTTATTAATTTTGGCAAAAATCATGGACTAACCACTTGTCTTTAAAAATCATTATTTTGTCGAAGTTCACCAATCCCACCGAGATGTACATCAAACGAAAGGTCTGTTCAATACCTACACACACATGCAAGCCAAATCGTCCTGCGTGGTCTGGCTATCGAAATATGGCCATCCAAAGTGATTTCACTGATTCCACCGATTTTTGAGCTTCAACTACCTAACAATGTGTTTGGGTGGCGATATTTGAGAAACCAGTCCTTGGAAAAGGTTGCGGTTTTCAAAATGTCTAGTCAATTTTGTAAGAGCTTTTTACGGGTGAAAACCAGAAGGTTCTGCGAGGTCTGGTTATCGAAATATGGCCACCCAAAGTGATTTTACTGAAAATTGACCCAAATCTAAAAAAGTCATCGGGTGCGGATGGAGATATTTCCGTAACCAAGGCTCGTAACGGGTTGCAGTCTTCAATTCTGAATAGAGAATTAACAGACCTTTCCATGGATGTGCCAAACTCAAAAATTTATTTTTTATTAATTTTGGCAAAAATCATGGACTAACCACTTGTCTTTAAAAATCATTATTTTGTCGAAGTTCACCAATCCCACCGAGATGTACATCAAACGAAAGGTCTGTTCAATACCTACACACACATGCAAGCCAAATCGTCCTGCGTGGCCTGGCTATCGAAATATGGCCATCCAAAGTGATTTCACTGATTCCACCGATTTTTGAGCTTCAACTACCTAACAATGTGTTTGGGTGGCGATATTTGAGAAACCAGTCCTTGGAAAAGGTTGCGGTTTTCAAAATGTCTAGTCAATTTTGTAAGAGCTTTTTACGGGTGAAAACCAGAAGGTTCTGCGAGGTCTGGTTATCGAAATATGGCCACCCAAAGTGATTTTACTGAAAATTGACCCAAATCTAAAAAAGTCATCGGGTGCGGATGGAGATATTTCCGTAATTAAGGCTCGTAACGGGTTGCAGTCTTCAATTCTGAATAGAGAATTAACAGACCTTTCTATGGATGTGCCAAACTCAAAAATTTATTTTTTATTAATTTTGGCAAAAATCATGGACTAACCACTTGTCTTTAAAAATCATTATTTTGTCAAAGTTCACCAATCCCACCGAGATGTACATCAAACGAAAGGTCTGTTCAATACCTACACACACATGCAAGCCAAATCGTCCTGCGTGGTCTGGCTATCGAAATATGGCCATCCAAAGTGATTTCACTGATTCCACCGATTTTTGAGCTTCAACTACCTAACAATGTGTTTGGGTGGCGATATTTGAGAAACCAGTCCTTGGAAAAGGTTGCGGTTTTCAAAATGTCTAGTCAATTTTGTAAGAGCTTTTTACGGGTGAAAACCAGAAGGTTCTGCGAGGCCTGGTTATTGAAATATGGCCACCCAAAGTGATTTTACTGAAAATTGACCCAAATCTAAAAAAGTCATCGGGTGCGGATGGAGATATTTCCGCAACCAAGGCTCGTAACGGGTTGCAGTTTTCAATTCTGAATAGAGAATTAACAGACCTTTCCATGGATGTGCCAAACTCAAAAATTTATTTTTTATTAATTTTGGCAAAAATCATGGACTAACCACTTGTCTTTAAAAATCATTATTTTGTCGAAGTTCACCAATCCCACCGAGATGTACATCAAACGAAAGGTCTGTTCAATACCTACACACACATGCAAGCCAAATCGTCCTGCGTGGTCTGGCTATCGAAATATGGCCATCCAAAGTGATTTCACTGATTCCACCGATTTTTGAGCTTCAACTACCTAACAATGTGTTTGGGTGGCGATATTTGAGAAACCAGTCCTTGGAAAAGGTTGCGGTTTTCAAAATGTCTAGTCAATTTTGTAAGAGCTTTTTACGGGTGAAAACCAGAAGGTTCTGCGAGGCCTGGTTATCGAAATATGGCCACCCAAAGTGATTTTACTGAAAATTGACCCAAATCTAAAAAAGTCATCGGGTGCGGATGGAGATATTTCCGCAACCAAGGCTCGTAACGGGTTGCAGTTTTCAATTCTGAATAGAGAATTAACAGACCTTTCCATGGATGTGCCAAACTCAAAAATTTATTTTTTATTAATTTTGGTAAAAATCATGGACTATACACTTGTCTTTAAAAATCATTATTTTGTCGAAGTTCACCAATTCCACCGAGATGTACATCAAACGAAAGGTCTGTTCAATACCTACACACACATGCAAGCCAAATCGTCCTGCGTGGTCTGGCTATCGAAATATGGCCATCCAAAGTGATTTCACTGATTCCACCGATTTTTGAGCTTCAACTACCTAACAATGTGTTTGGGTGGCGATATTTGAGAAACCAGTCCTTGGAAAAGGTTGCGGTTTTCAAAATGTCTAGTCAATTTTGTAAGAGCTTTTTACGGGTGAAAACCAGAAGGTTCTGCGAGGCCTGGTTATCGAAATATGGCCACCCAAAGTGATTTTACTGAAAATTGACCCAAATCTAAAAAAGTCATCGGGTGCGGATGGAGATATTTCCGCAACCAAGGCTCGTAACGGGTTGCAGTCTTCAATTCTGAATAGAGAATTAACGGACCTTTCCATGGATGTGCCAAACTCAAAAATTTTTTTTTTATTAATTTTGGCAAAAATCATTATTTTGTCGAAGTTCACCAATCCCACCGAGATGTACATCAAACGAAAGGTCTGTTCAATACCTACACACACATGCAAGCCAAATCGTCCTGCGTGGTCTGGCTATCGAAATATGGCCATCCAAAGTGATTTCACTGATTCCACCGATTTTTGAGCTTCAACTACCTAACAATGTGTTTGGGTGGCGATATTTGAGAAACCAGTCCTTGGAAAAGGTTGCGGTTTTCAAAATGTCTAGTCAATTTTGTAAGAGCTTTTTACGGGTGAAAACCAGAAGGTTCTGCGAGGCCTGGTTATCGAAATATGGCCACCCAAAGTGATTTTACTGAAAATTGACCCAAATCTAAAAAAGTCATCGGGTGCGGATGGAGATATTTCCGCAACCAAGGCTCGTAACGGGTTGCAGTCTTCAATTCTGAATAGAGAATTAACGGACCTTTCCATGGATGTGCCAAACTCAAAAATTTTTTTTTTATTAATTTTGGCAAAAATCATGGACTAACCACTTGTCTTTAAAAATCATTATTTTGTCGAAGTTCACCAATCCCACCGAGATGTACATCAAACGAAAGGTCTGTTCAATACCTACACACACATGCAAGCCAAATCGTCCTGCGTGGTCTGGCTATCGAAATATGGCCATCCAAAGTGATTTCACTGATTCCACCGATTTTTGAGCTTCAACTACCTAACAATGTGTTTGGGTGGCGATATTTGAGAAACCAGTCCTTGGAAAAGGTTGCGGTTTTCAAAATGTCTAGTCAATTTTGTAAGAGCTTTTTACGGGTGAAAACCAGAAGGTTCTGCGAGGCCTGGTTATCGAAATATGGCCACCCAAAGTGATTTTACTAAAAATTGACCCAAATCTAAAAAAGTCATCGGGTGCGGATGGAGATATTTCCGCAACCAAGGCTCGTAACGGGTTGCAGTCTTCAATTCTGAATAGAGAATTAACGGACCTTTCCATGGATGTGCCAAACTCAAAAATTTTTTTTTTATTAATTTTGGCAAAAATCATGGACTAACCACTTGTCTTTAAAAATCATTATTTTGTCGAAGTTCACCAATCAAACCGAGATGTACATCAAACGAAAGGTCTGTTCAATACCTACACACACATGCAAGCCAAATCGTCCTGCGTGGTCTGGCTATCGAAATATGGCCATCCAAAGTGATTTCACTGATTCCACCGATTTTTGAGCTTCAACTACCTAACAATGTGTTTGGGTGGCGATATTTGAGAAACCAGTCCTTGGAAAAGGTTGCGGTTTTCAAAATATCTAGTCAATTTTGTAAGAGCTTTTTACGGGTGAAAACCAGAAGGTTCTGCGAGGCCTGGTTATCGAAATATGGCCACCCAAAGTGATTTTACTGAAAATTGACCCAAATCTAAAAAAGTCATCGGGTGCGGATGGAGATATTTCCGCAACCAAGGCTCGTAACGGGTTGCAGTTTTCAATTCTGAATAGAGAATTAACAGACCTTTCCATGGATGTGCCAAACTCAAAAATTTATTTTTTATTAATTTTGGTAAAAATCATGGACTAACCACTTGTCTTTAAAAATCATTATTTTGTCGAAGTTCACCAATTCCACCGAGATGTACATCAAACGAAAGGTCTGTTCAATACCTACACACACATGCAAGCCAAATCGTCCTGCGTGGTCTGGCTATCGAAATATGGCCATCCAAAGTGATTTCACTGATTCCACCGATTTTTGAGCTTCAACTACCTAACAATGTGTTTGGGTGGCGATATTTGAGAAACCAGTCCTTGGAAAAGGTTGCGGTTTTCAAAATGTCTAGTCAATTTTGTAAGAGCTTTTTACGGGTGAAAACCAGAAGGTTCTGCGAGGCCTGGTTATCGAAATATGGCCACCCAAAGTGATTTTACTGAAAATTGACCCAAATCTAAAAAAGTCATCGGGTGCGGATGGAGATATTTCCGCAACCAAGGCTCGTAACGGGTTGCAGTCTTCAATTCTGAATAGAGAATTAACAGACCTTTCCATGGATGTGCCAAACTCAAAAATTTATTTTTTATTAATTTTGGCAAAAATCATGGACTAACCACTTGTCTTTAAAAATCATTATTTTGTCGAAGTTCACCAATCCCACCGAGATGTACATCAAACGAAAGGTCTGTTCAATACCTACACACACATGCAAGCCAAATCGTCCTGCGTGGTCTGGCTATCGAAATATGGCCATCCAAAGTGATTTCACTGATTCCACCGATTTTTGAGCTTCAACTACCTAACAATGTGTTTGGGTGGCGATATTTGAGAAACCAGTCCTTGGAAAAGGTTGCGGTTTTCAAAATGTCTAGTCAATTTTGTAAGAGCTTTTTACGGGTGAAAACCAGAAGGTTCTGCGAGGCCTGGTTATCGAAATATGGCCACCCAAAGTGATTTTACTGAAAATTGACCCAAATCTAAAAAAGTCATCGGGTGCGGATGGAGATATTTCCGCAACCAAGGCTCGTAACGGGTTGCAGTCTTCAATTCTGAATAGAGAATTAACAGACCTTTCCATGGATGTGCCAAACTCAAAAATTTATTTTTTATTAATTTTGGCAAAAATCATGGACTAACCACTTGTCTTTAAAAATCATTATTTTGTCGAAGTTCACCAATCCCACCGAGATGTACATCAAACGAAAGGTCTGTTCAATACCTACACACACATGCAAGCCAAATCGTCCTGCGTGGTCTGGCTATCGAAATATGGCCATCCAAAGTGATTTCACTGATTCCACCGATTTTTGAGCTTCAACTACCTAACAATGTGTTTGGGTGGCGATATTTGAGAAACCAGTCCTTGGAAAAGGTTGCGGTTTTCAAAATGTCTAGTCAATTTTGTAAGAGCTTTTTACGGGTGAAAACCAGAAGGTTCTGCGAGGCCTGGTTATCGAAATATGGCCACCCAAAGTGATTTTACTGAAAATTGACCCAAATCTAAAAAAGTCATCGGGTGCGGATGGAGATATTTCCGCAACCAAGGCTCGTAACGGGTTGCAGTTTTCAATTCTGAATAGAGAATTAACAGACCTTTCCATGGATGTGCCAAACTCAAAAATTTATTTTTTATTAATTTTGGTAAAAATCATGGACTAACCACTTGTCTTTAAAAATCATTATTTTGTCGAAGTTCACCAATCCCACCGAGATGTACATCAAACGAAAGGTCTGTTCAATACCTACACACACATGCAAGCCAAATCGTCCTGCGTGGTCTGGCTATCGAAATATGGCCATCCAAAGTGATTTCACTGATTCCACCGATTTTTGAGCTTCAACTACCTAACAATGTGTTTGGGTGGCGATATTTGAGAAACCAGTCCTTGGAAAAGGTTGCGGTTTTCAAAATGTCTAGTCAATTTTGTAAGAGCTTTTTACGGGTGAAAACCAGAAGGTTCTGCGAGGCCTGGTTATCGAAATATGGCCACCCAAAGTGATTTTACTGAAAATTGACCCAAATCTAAAAAAGTCATCGGGTGCGGATGGAGATATTTCCGCAACCAAGGCTCGTAACGGGTTGCAGTTTTCAATTCTGAATAGAGAATTAACAGACCTTTCCATGGATGTGCCAAACTCAAAAATTTATTTTTTATTAATTTTGGTAAAAATCATGGACTAACCACTTGTCTTTAAAAATCATTATTTTGTCGAAGTTCACCAATCCCACCGAGATGTACATCAAACGAAAGGTCTGTTCAATACCTACACACACATGCAAGCCAAATCGTCCTGCGTGGTCTGGCTATCGAAATATGGCCATCCAAAGTGATTTCACTGATTCCACCGATTTTTGAGCTTCAACTACCTAACAATGTGTTTGGGTGGCGATATTTGAGAAACCAGTCCTTGGAAAAGGTTGCGGTTTTCAAAATGTCTAGTCAATTTTGTAAGAGCTTTTTACGGGTGAAAACCAGAAGGTTCTGCGAGGCCTGGTTATCGAAATATGGCCACCCAAAGTGATTTTACTGAAAATTGACCCAAATCTAAAAAAGTCATCGGGTGCGGATGGAGATATTTCCGCAACCAAGGCTCGTAACGGGTTGCAGTCTTCAATTCTATATAGAGAATTAACAGACCTTTCCATGGATGTGCCAAACTCAAAAATTTATTTTTTATTGATTTTGGCAAAAATCATGGACTAACCACTTGTCTTTAAAAATCATTATTTTGTCGAAGTTCACCAATCCCACCGAGATGTACATCAAACAAAAGGTCTGTTCAATACCTACACACACATGCAAGCCAAATCGTCCTGCCATCCAAAGTGATTTCACTGATTCCACCGATTTTTGAGCTTCAACTACCTAACAATGTGTTTGGGTGGCGATATTTGAGAAACCAGTCCTTGGAAAAGGTTGCGGTTTTCAAAATGTCTAGTCAATTTTGTAAGAGCTTTTTACGGGTGAAAACCAGAAGGTTCTGCGAGGCCTGGTTATCGAAATATGGCCACCCAAAGTGATTTTACTGAAAATTGACCCAAATCTAAAAAAGTCATCGGGTGCGGATGGAGATATTTCCGCAACCAAGGCTCGTAACGGGTTGCAGTCTTCAATTCTGAATAGAGAATTAACAGACCTTTCCATGGATGTGCCAAACTCAAAAATTTATTTTTTATTAATTTTGGCAAAAATCATGGACTAACCACTTGTCTTTAAAAATCATTATTTTGTCGAAGTTCACCAATCCCACCGAGATGTACATCAAACGAAAGGTCTGTTCAATACCTACACACACATGCAAGCCAAATCGTCCTGCGTGGTCTGGCTATCGAAATATGGCCATCCAAAGTGATTTCACTGATTCCACCGATTTTTGAGCTTCAACTACCTAACAATGTGTTTGGGTGGCGATATTTGAGAAACCAGTCCTTGGAAAAGGTTGCGGTTTTCAAAATGTCTAGTCAATTTTGTAAGAGCTTTTTACGGGTGAAAACCAGAAGGTTCTGCGAGGCCTGGTTATCGAAATATGGCCACCCAAAGTGATTTTACTGAAAATTGACCCAAATCTAAAAAAGTCATCGGGTGCGGATGGAGATATTTCCGCAACCAAGGCTCGTAACGGGTTGCAGTTTTCAATTCTGAATAGAGAATTAACAGACCTTTCCATGGATGTGCCAAACTCAAAAATTTATTTTTTATTAATTTTGGTAAAAATCATGGACTAACCACTTGTCTTTAAAAATCATTATTTTGTCGAAGTTCACCAATCCCACCGAGATGTACATCAAACGAAAGGTCTGTTCAATACCTACACACACATGCAAGCCAAATCGTCCTGCGTGGTCTGGCTATCGAAATATGGCCATCCAAAGTGATTTCACTGATTCCACCGATTTTTGAGCTTCAACTACCTAACAATGTGTTTGGGTGGCGATATTTGAGAAACCAGTCCTTGGAAAAGGTTGCGGTTTTCAAAATGTCTAGTCAATTTTGTAAGAGCTTTTTACGGGTGAAAACCAGAAGGTTCTGCGAGGCCTGGTTATCGAAATATGGCCACCCAAAGTGATTTTACTGAAAATTGACCCAAATCTAAAAAAGTCATCGGGTGCGGATGGAGATATTTCCGCAACCAAGGCTCGTAACGGGTTGCAGTTTTCAATTCTGAATAGAGAATTAACAGACCTTTCCATGGATGTGCCAAACTCAAAAATTTATTTTTTATTAATTTTGGCAAAAATCATGGACTAACCACTTGTCTTTAAAAATCATTATTTTGTCGAAGTTCACAATCCCACCGAGATGTACATCAAACGAAAGGTCTGTTCAATACCTACACACACATGCAAGCCAAATCGTCCTGCGTGGTCTGGCCATCTGGAAATATGGCCATCCAAAAAGATTTCACTGATTCCACCGATTTTTGAGCTTCAACTACCTAACAATGTGTTTGGGTGGCGATATTTGAGAAACCAGTCCTTGGAAAAGGTTGCGGTTTTCAAAATGTCTAGTCAATTTTGTAAGAGCTTTTTACGGGTGAAAACCAGAAGGTTCATGGACTATAACCACTTGTCTTTAAAAATCATTATTTTGTCGAAGTTCACAATCCCACCGAGATGTACATCAAACGAAAGGTCTGTTCAATACCTACACACACATGCAAGCCAAATCGTCCTGCGTGGTCTGGCCATCTGGAAATATGGCCATCCAAAAAGATTTCACTGATTCCACCGATTTTTGAGCTTCAACTACCTAACAATGTGTTTGGGTGGCGATATTTGAGAAACCAGTCCTTGGAAAAGGTTGCGGTTTTCAAAATGTCTAGTCAATTTTGTAAGAGCTTTTTACGGGTGAAAACCAGAAGGTTCTGCGAGGCCTGGTTATCGAAATATGGCCACCCAAAGTGATTTTACTGAAAATTGACCCAAATCTAAAAAAGTCATCGGGTGCGGATGGAGATATTTCCGCAACCAAGGCTCGTAACGGGTTGCAGTCTTCAATTCTGAATAGAGAATTAACAGACCTTTCCATGGATGTGCCAAACTCAAAAATTTATTTTTTATTAATTTTGGCAAAAATCATGGACTATAACCACTTGTCTTTAAAAATCATTATTTTGTCGAAGTTCACCAATCCCACCGAGATGTACATCAAACGAAAGGTCTGTTCAATACCTACACACACATGCAAGCCAAATCGTCCTGCGTGGTCTGGCTATCGAAATATGGCCATCCAAAGTGATTTCACTGATTCCACCGATTTTTGAGCTTCAACTACCTAACAATGTGTTTGGGTGGCGATATTTGAGAAACCAGTCCTTGGAAAAGGTTGCGGTTTTCAAAATGTCTAGTCAATTTTGTAAGAGCTTTTTACGGGTGAAAACCAGAAGGTTCTGCGAGGCCTGGTTATCGAAATATGGCCACCCAAAGTGATTTTACTGAAAATTGACCCAAATCTAAAAAAGTCATCGGGTGCGGATGGAGATATTTCCGCAACCAAGGCTCGTAACGGGTTGCAGTCTTCAATTCTGAATAGAGAATTAACAGACCTTTCCATGGATGTGCCAAACTCAAAAATTTATTTTTTATTAATTTTGGCAAAAATCATGGACTAACCACTTGTCTTTAAAAATCATTATTTTGTCGAAGTTCACAATCCCACCGAGATGTACATCAAACGAAAGGTCTGTTCAATACCTACACACACATGCAAGCCAAATCGTCCTGCGTGGTCTGGCTATCGAAATATGGCCATCCAAAAAGATTTCACTGATTCCACCGATTTTTGAGCTTCAACTACCTAACAATGTGTTTGGGTGGCGATATTTGAGAAACCAGTCCTTGGAAAAGGTTGCGGTTTTCAAAATGTCTAGTCAATTTTGTAAGAGCTTTTTACGGGTGAAAACCAGAAGGTTCTGCGAGGCCTGGTTATCGAAATATGGCCACCCAAAGTGATTTTACTGAAAATTGACCCAAATCTAAAAAAGTCATCGGGTGCGGATGGAGATATTTCCGCAACCAAGGCTCGTAACGGGTTGCAGTTTTCAATTCTGAATAGAGAATTAACAGACCTTTCCATGGATGTGCCAAACTCAAAAATTTATTTTTTATTAATTTTGGCAAAAATCATGGACTATAACCACTTGTCTTTAAAAATCATTATTTTGTCGAAGTTCACCAATCCCACCGAGATGTACATCAAACGAAAGGTCTGTTCAATACCTACACACACATGCAAGCCAAATCGTCCTGCGTGGTCTGGCTATCGAAATATGGCCATCCAAAGTGATTTCACTGATTCCACCGATTTTTGAGCTTCAACTACCTAACAATGTGTTTGGGTGGCGATATTTGAGAAACCAGTCCTTGGAAAAGGTTGCGGTTTTCAAAATGTCTAGTCAATTTTGTAAGAGCTTTTTACGGGTGAAAACCAGAAGGTTCTGCGAGGCCTGGTTATCGAAATATGGCCACCCAAAGTGATTTTACTGAAAATTGACCCAAATCTAAAAAAGTCATCGGGTGCGGATGGAGATATTTCCGCAACCAAGGCTCGTAACGGGTTGCAGTCTTCAATTCTGAATAGAGAATTAACAGACCTTTCCATGGATGTGCCAAACTCAAAAATTTATTTTTTATTAATTTTGGAAAAAATCATGGACTAACCACTTGTCTTTAAAAATCATTATTTTGTCGAAGTTCACCAATCCCACCGAGATGTACATCAAACGAAAGGTCTGTTCAATACCTACACACACATGCAAGCCAAATCGTCCTGCGTGGTCTGGCTATCGAAATATGGCCATCCAAAAAGATTTCACTGATTCCACCGATTTTTGAGCTTCAACTACCTAACAATGTGTTTGGGTGGCGATATTTGAGAAACCAGTCCTTGGAAAAGGTTGCGGTTTTCAAAATGTCTAGTCAATTTTGTAAGAGCTTTTTACGGGTGAAAACCAGAAGGTTCTGCGAGGCCTGGTTATCGAAATATGGCCACCCAAAGTGATTTTACTGAAAATTGACCCAAATCTAAAAAAGTCATCGGGTGCGGATGGAGATATTTCCGCAACCAAGGCTCGTAACGGGTTGCAGTTTTCAATTCTGAATAGAGAATTAACAGACCTTTCCATGGATGTGCCAAACTCAAAAATTTATTTTTTATTAATTTTGGCAAAAATCATGGACTATAACCACTTGTCTTTAAAAATCATTATTTTGTCGAAGTTCATCAATCCCACCGAGATGTACATCAAACGAAAGGTCTGTTCAATACCTACACACACATGCAAGCCAAATCGGCCTGCGTGGTCTGGCTATCGAAATATGGCCATCCAAAGTGATTTCACTGATTCCACCGATTTTTGAGCTTCAACTACCTAACAATGTGTTTGGGTGGCGATATTTGAGAAACCAGTCCTTGGAAAAGGTTGCGGTTTTCAAAATGTCCAGTCAATTTTGTAAGAGCTTTTTACGGGTGAAAACCAGAAGGTTCTGCGAGGCCTGGTTATCGAAATATGGCCACCCAAAGTGATTTTACTGAAAATTGACCCAAATCTAAAAAAGTCATCGGGTGCGGATGAAGATATTTCCGCAACCAAGGCTCGTAACGGGTTGCAGTCTTCAATTCTGAATAGAGAATTAACAGACCTTTCCATGGATGTGCCAAACTCAAAAATTTATTTTTTATTAATTTTGGCAAAAATCATGGACTAACCACTTGTCTTTAAAAATCATTATTTTGTCGAAGTTCACCAATCCCACCGAGATGTACATCAAACGAAAGGTCTGTTCAATACCTACACACACATGCAAGCCAAATCGTCCTGCGTGGTCTGGCTATCGAAATATGGCCATCCAAAGTGATTTCACTGATTCCACCGATTTTTGAGCTTCAACTACCTAACAATGTGTTTGGGTGGCGATATTTAAGAAACCAGTCCTTGGAAAAGGTTGCGGTTTTCAAAATGTCTAGTCAATTTTGTAAGGGCTTTTTACGGGTGAAAACCAGAAGGTTCTGCGAGGCCTGGTTATCGAAATATGGCCACCCAAAGTGATTTTACTGAAAATTGACCCAAATCTAAAAAAGTCATCGGGTGCGGATGGAGATATTTCCGCAACCAAGGCTCGTAACGGGTTGCAGTTTTCAATTCTGAATAGAGAATTAACAGACCTTTCCATGGATGTGCCAAACTCAAAAATTTATTTTTTATTAATTTTGGCAAAAATCATGGACTAACTTGTCTTTAAAAATCATTATTTTGTCGAAGTTCACCAATCCCACCGAGATGTACATCAAACGAAAGGTCTGTTCAATACCTACACACACATGCAAGCCAAATCGTCCTGCGTGGTCTGGCTATCGAAATATGGCCATCCAAAGTGATTTCACTGATTCCACCGATTTTTGAGCTTCAACTACCTAACAATGTGTTTGGGTGGCGATATTTGAGAAACCAGTCCTTGGAAAAGGTTGCGGTTTTCAAAATGTCTAGTCAATTTTGTAAGAGCTTTTTACGGGTGAAAACCAGAAGGTTCTGCGAGGCCTGGTTATCGAAATATGGCCACCCAAAGTGATTTTACTGAAAATTGACCCAAATCTAAAAAAGTCATCGGGTGCGGATGGAGATATTTCCGCAACCAAGGCTCGTAACGGGTTGCAGTCTTCAATTCTGAATAGAGAATTAACAGACCTTTCCATGGATGTGCCAAACTCAAAAATTTATTTTTTATTAATTTTGGCAAAAATCATGGACTATAACCACTTGTCTTTAAAAATCATTATTTTGTCGAAGTTCACCAATCCCACCGAGATGTACATCAAACGAAAGGTCTGTTCAATACCTACACACACATGCAAGCCAAATCGTCCTGCGTGGTCTGGCTATCGAAATATGGCCATCCAAAGTGATTTCACTGATTCCACCGATTTTTGAGCTTCAACTACCTAACAATGTGTTTGGGTGGCGATATTTGAGAAACCAGTCCTTGGAAAAGGTTGCGGTTTTCAAAATGTCCAGTCAATTTTGTAAGAGCTTTTTACGGGTGAAAACCAGAAGGTTCTGCGAGGCCTGGTTATCGAAATATGGCCACCCAAAGTGATTTTACTGAAAATTGACCCAAATCTAAAAAAGTCATCGGGTGCGGATGGAGATATTTCCGCAACCAAGGCTCGTAACGGGTTGCAGTCTTCAATTCTGAATAGAGAATTAACAGACCTTTCCATGGATGTGCCAAACTCAAAAATTTATTTTTTATTAATTTTGGCAAAAATCATGGACTAACCACTTGTCTTTAAAAATCATTATTTTGTCGAAGTTCACCAATCCCACCGAGATGTACATCAAACGAAAGGTCTGTTCAATACCTACACACACATGCAAGCCAAATCGTCCTGCGTGGTCTGGCTATCGAAATATGGCCATCCAAAGTGATTTCACTGATTCCACCGATTTTTGAGCTTCAACTACCTAACAATGTGTTTGGGTGGCGATATTTAAGAAACCAGTCCTTGGAAAAGGTTGCGGTTTTCAAAATGTCTAGTCAATTTTGTAAGGGCTTTTTACGGGTGAAAACCAGAAGGTTCTGCGAGGCCTGGTTATCGAAATATGGCCACCCAAAGTGATTTTACTGAAAATTGACCCAAATCTAAAAAAGTCATCGGGTGCGGATGGAGATATTTCCGCAACCAAGGCTCGTAACGGGTTGCAGTTTTCAATTCTGAATAGAGAATTAACAGACCTTTCCATGGATGTGCCAAACTCAAAAATTTATTTTTTATTAATTTTGGCAAAAATCATGGACTAACTTGTCTTTAAAAATCATTATTTTGTCGAAGTTCACCAATCCCACCGAGATGTACATCAAACGAAAGGTCTGTTCAATACCTACACACACATGCAAGCCAAATCGTCCTGCGTGGTCTGGCTATCGAAATATGGCCATCCAAAGTGATTTCACTGATTCCACCGATTTTTGAGCTTCAACTACCTAACAATGTGTTTGGGTGGCGATATTTGAGAAACCAGTCCTTGGAAAAGGTTGCGGTTTTCAAAATGTCTAGTCAATTTTGTAAGAGCTTTTTACGGGTGAAAACCAGAAGGTTCTGCGAGGCCTGGTTATCGAAATATGGCCACCCAAAGTGATTTTACTGAAAATTGACCCAAATCTAAAAAAGTCATCGGGTGCGGATGGAGATATTTCCGCAACCAAGGCTCGTAACGGGTTGCAGTTTTCAATTCTGAATAGAGAATTAACAGACCTTTCCATGGATGTGCCAAACTCAAAAATTTATTTTTTATTAATTTTGGCAAAAATCATGGACTAACTTGTCTTTAAAAATCATTATTTTGTCGAAGTTCACAATCCCACCGAGATGTACATCAAACGAAAGGTCTGTTCAATACCTACACACACATGCAAGCCAAATCGTCCTGCGTGGTCTGGCCATCTGGAAATATGGCCATCCAAAAAGATTTCACTGATTCCACCGATTTTTGAGCTTCAACTACCTAACAATGTGTTTGGGTGGCGATATTTGAGAAACCAGTCCTTGGAAAAGGTTGCGGTTTTCAAAATGTCTAGTCAATTTTGTAAGAGCTTTTTACGGGTGAAAACCAGAAGGTTCTGCGAGGCCTGGTTATCGAAATATGGCCACCCAAAGTGATTTTACTGAAAATTGACCCAAATCTAAAAAAGTCATCGGGTGCGGATGGAGATATTTCCGCAACCAAGGCTCGTAACGGGTTGCAGTCTTCAATTCTGAATAGAGAATTAACAGACCTTTCCATGGATGTGCCAAACTCAAAAATTTATTTTTTATTAATTTTGGCAAAAATCATGGACTATAACCACTTGTCTTTAAAAATCATTATTTTGTCGAAGTTCACCAATCCCACCGAGATGTACATCAAACGAAAGGTCTGTTCAATACCTACACACACATGCAAGCCAAATCGTCCTGCGTGGTCTGGCTATCGAAATATGGCCATCCAAAGTGATTTCACTGATTCCACCGATTTTTGAGCTTCAACTACCTAACAATGTGTTTGGGTGGCGATATTTGAGAAACCAGTCCTTGGAAAAGGTTGCGGTTTTCAAAATGTCTAGTCAATTTTGTAAGAGCTTTTTACGGGTGAAAACCAGAAGGTTCTGCGAGGCCTGGTTATCGAAATATGGCCACCCAAAGTGATTTTACTGAAAATTGACCCAAATCTAAAAAAGTCATCGGGTGCGGATGGAGATATTTCCGCAACCAAGGCTCGTAACGGGTTGCAGTCTTCAATTCTGAATAGAGAATTAACAGACCTTTCCATGGATGTGCCAAACTCAAAAATTTATTTTTTATTAATTTTGGCAAAAATCATGGACTAACCACTTGTCTTTAAAAATCATTATTTTGTCGAAGTTCACAATCCCACCGAGATGTACATCAAACGAAAGGTCTGTTCAATACCTACACACACCTGCAAGCCAAATCGTCCTGCGTGGTCTGGCTATCGAAATATGGCCATCCAAAAAGATTTCACTGATTCCACCGATTTTTGAGCTTCAACTACCTAACAATGTGTTTGGGTGGCGATATTTGAGAAACCAGTCCTTGGAAAAGGTTGCGGTTTTCAAAATGTCTAGTCAATTTTGTAAGAGCTTTTTACGGGTGAAAACCAGAAGGTTCATGGACTATAACCACTTGTCTTTAAAAATCATTATTTTGTCGAAGTTCACAATCCCACCGAGATGTACATCAAACGAAAGGTCTGTTCAATACCTACACACACATGCAAGCCAAATCGTCCTGCGTGGTCTGGCCATCTGGAAATATGGCCATCCAAAAAGATTTCACTGATTCCACCGATTTTTGAGCTTCAACTACCTAACAATGTGTTTGGGTGGCGATATTTGAGAAACCAGTCCTTGGAAAAGGTTGCGGTTTTCAAAATGTCTAGTCAATTTTGTAAGAGCTTTTTACGGGTGAAAACCAGAAGGTTCTGCGAGGCCTGGTTATCGAAATATGGCCACCCAAAGTGATTTTACTGAAAATTGACCCAAATCTAAAAAAGTCATCGGGTGCGGATGGAGATATTTCCGCAACCAAGGCTCGTAACGGGTTGCAGTCTTCAATTCTGAATAGAGAATTAACAGACCTTTCCATGGATGTGCCAAACTCAAAAATTTATTTTTTATTAATTTTGGCAAAAATCATGGACTATAACCACTTGTCTTTAAAAATCATTATTTTGTCGAAGTTCACCAATCCCACCGAGATGTACATCAAACGAAAGGTCTGTTCAATACCTACACACACATGCAAGCCAAATCGTCCTGCGTGGTCTGGCTATCGAAATATGGCCATCCAAAGTGATTTCACTGATTCCACCGATTTTTGAGCTTCAACTACCTAACAATGTGTTTGGGTGGCGATATTTGAGAAACCAGTCCTTGGAAAAGGTTGCGGTTTTCAAAATGTCTAGTCAATTTTGTAAGAGCTTTTTACGGGTGAAAACCAGAAGGTTCTGCGAGGCCTGGTTATCGAAATATGGCCACCCAAAGTGATTTTACTGAAAATTGACCCAAATCTAAAAAAGTCATCGGGTGCGGATGGAGATATTTCCGCAACCAAGGCTCGTAACGGGTTGCAGTCTTCAATTCTGAATAGAGAATTAACAGACCTTTCCATGGATGTGCCAAACTCAAAAATTTATTTTTTATTAATTTTGGCAAAAATCATGGACTAACCACTTGTCTTTAAAAATCATTATTTTGTCGAAGTTCACAATCCCACCGAGATGTACATCAAACGAAAGGTCTGTTCAATACCTACACACACATGCAAGCCAAATCGTCCTGCGTGGTCTGGCTATCGAAATATGGCCATCCAAAAAGATTTCACTGATTCCACCGATTTTTGAGCTTCAACTACCTAACAATGTGTTTGGGTGGCGATATTTGAGAAACCAGTCCTTGGAAAAGGTTGCGGTTTTCAAAATGTCTAGTCAATTTTGTAAGAGCTTTTTACGGGTGAAAACCAGAAGGTTCTGCGAGGCCTGGTTATCGAAATATGGCCACCCAAAGTGATTTTACTGAAAATTGACCCAAATCTAAAAAAGTCATCGGGTGCGGATGGAGATATTTCCGCAACCAAGGCTCGTAACGGGTTGCAGTTTTCAATTCTGAATAGAGAATTAACAGACCTTTCCATGGATGTGCCAAACTCAAAAATTTATTTTTTATTAATTTTGGCAAAAATCATGGACTATAACCACTTGTCTTTAAAAATCATTATTTTGTCGAAGTTCACCAATCCCACCGAGATGTACATCAAACGAAAGGTCTGTTCAATACCTACACACACATGCAAGCCAAATCGTCCTGCGTGGTCTGGCTATCGAAATATGGCCATCCAAAGTGATTTCACTGATTCCACCGATTTTTGAGCTTCAACTACCTAACAATGTGTTTGGGTGGCGATATTTGAGAAACCAGTCCTTGGAAAAGGTTGCGGTTTTCAAAATGTCTAGTCAATTTTGTAAGAGCTTTTTACGGGTGAAAACCAGAAGGTTCTGCGAGGCCTGGTTATCGAAATATGGCCACCCAAAGTGATTTTACTGAAAATTGACCCAAATCTAAAAAAGTCATCGGGTGCGGATGGAGATATTTCCGCAACCAAGGCTCGTAACGGGTTGCAGTCTTCAATTCTGAATAGAGAATTAACAGACCTTTCCATGGATGTGCCAAACTCAAAAATTTATTTTTTATTAATTTTGGAAAAAATCATGGACTAACCACTTGTCTTTAAAAATCATTATTTTGTCGAAGTTCACCAATCCCACCGAGATGTACATCAAACGAAAGGTCTGTTCAATACCTACACACACATGCAAGCCAAATCGTCCTGCGTGGTCTGGCTATCGAAATATGGCCATCCAAAAAGATTTCACTGATTCCACCGATTTTTGAGCTTCAACTACCTAACAATGTGTTTGGGTGGCGATATTTGAGAAACCAGTCCTTGGAAAAGGTTGCGGTTTTCAAAATGTCTAGTCAATTTTGTAAGAGCTTTTTACGGGTGAAAACCAGAAGGTTCTGCGAGGCCTGGTTATCGAAATATGGCCACCCAAAGTGATTTTACTGAAAATTGACCCAAATCTAAAAAAGTCATCGGGTGCGGATGGAGATATTTCCGCAACCAAGGCTCGTAACGGGTTGCAGTTTTCAATTCTGAATAGAGAATTAACAGACCTTTCCATGGATGTGCCAAACTCAAAAATTTATTTTTTATTAATTTTGGCAAAAATCATGGACTATAACCACTTGTCTTTAAAAATCATTATTTTGTCGAAGTTCACCAATCCCACCGAGATGTACATCAAACGAAAGGTCTGTTCAATACCTACACACACATGCAAGCCAAATCGTCCTGCGTGGTCTGGCTATCGAAATATGGCCATCCAAAGTGATTTCACTGATTCCACCGATTTTTGAGCTTCAACTACCTAACAATGTGTTTGGGTGGCGATATTTGAGAAACCAGTCCTTGGAAAAGGTTGCGGTTTTCAAAATGTCCAGTCAATTTTGTAAGAGCTTTTTACGGGTGAAAACCAGAAGGTTCTGCGAGGCCTGGTTATCGAAATATGGCCACCCAAAGTGATTTTACTGAAAATTGACCCAAATCTAAAAAAGTCATCGGGTGCGGATGGAGATATTTCCGCAACCAAGGCTCGTAACGGGTTGCAGTCTTCAATTCTGAATAGAGAATTAACAGACCTTTCCATGGATGTGCCAAACTCAAAAATTTATTTTTTATTAATTTTGGCAAAAATCATGGACTAACCACTTGTCTTTAAAAATCATTATTTTGTCGAAGTTCACCAATCCCACCGAGATGTACATCAAACGAAAGGTCTGTTCAATACCTACACACACATGCAAGCCAAATCGTCCTGCGTGGTCTGGCTATCGAAATATGGCCATCCAAAGTGATTTCACTGATTCCACCGATTTTTGAGCTTCAACTACCTAACAATGTGTTTGGGTGGCGATATTTAAGAAACCAGTCCTTGGAAAAGGTTGCGGTTTTCAAAATGTCTAGTCAATTTTGTAAGGGCTTTTTACGGGTGAAAACCAGAAGGTTCTGCGAGGCCTGGTTATCGAAATATGGCCACCCAAAGTGATTTTACTGAAAATTGACCCAAATCTAAAAAAGTCATCGGGTGCGGATGGAGATATTTCCGCAACCAAGGCTCGTAACGGGTTGCAGTTTTCAATTCTGAATAGAGAATTAACAGACCTTTCCATGGATGTGCCAAACTCAAAAATTTATTTTTTATTAATTTTGGCAAAAATCATGGACTAACTTGTCTTTAAAAATCATTATTTTGTCGAAGTTCACCAATCCCACCGAGATGTACATCAAACGAAAGGTCTGTTCAATACCTACACACACATGCAAGCCAAATCGTCCTGCGTGGTCTGGCTATCGAAATATGGCCATCCAAAGTGATTTCACTGATTCCACCGATTTTTGAGCTTCAACTACCTAACAATGTGTTTGGGTGGCGATACTTGAGAAACCAGTCCTTGGAAAAGGTTGCGGTTTTCAAAATGTCTAGTCAATTTTGTAAGAGCTTTTTACGGGTGAAAACCAGAAGGTTCTGCGAGGCCTGGTTATCGAAATATGGCCACCCAAAGTGATTTTACTGAAAATTGACCCAAATCTAAAAAAGTCATCGGGTGCGGATGGAGATATTTCCGCAACCAAGGCTCGTAACGGGTTGCAGTTTTCAATTCTGAATAGAGAATTAACAGACCTTTCCATGGATGTGCCAAACTCAAAAATTTATTTTTTATTAATTTTGGCAAAAATCATGGACTAACCACTTGTCTTTAAAAATCATTATTTTGTCGAAGTTCACCAATCCCACCGAGATGTACATCAAACGAAAGGTCTGTTCAATACCTACACACACATGCAAGCCAAATCGTCCTGCGTGGTCTGGCTATCGAAATATGGCCATCCAAAGTGATTTCACTGATTCCACCGATTTTTGAGCTTCAACTACCTAACAATGTGTTTGGGTGGCGATATTTGAGAAACCAGTCCTTGGAAAAGGTTGCGGTTTTCAAAATGTCTAGTCAATTTTGTAAGAGCTTTTTACGGGTGAAAACCAGAAGGTTCTGCGAGGCCTGGTTATCGAAATATGGCCACCCAAAGTGATTTTACTGAAAATTGACCCAAATCTAAAAAAGTCATCGGGTGCGGATGGAGATATTTCCGCAACCAAGGCTCGTAACGGGTTGCAGTCTTCAATTCTGAATAGAGAATTAACAGACCTTTCCATGGATGTGCCAAACTCAAAAATTTATTTTTTATTAATTTTGGCAAAAATCATGGACTATAACCACTTGTCTTTAAAAATCATTATTTTGTCGAAGTTCACCAATCCCACCGAGATGTACATCAAACGAAAGGTCTGTTCAATACCTACACACACATGCAAGCCAAATCGTCCTGCGTGGTCTGGCTATCGAAATATGGCCATCCAAAGTGATTTCACTGATTCCACCGATTTTTGAGCTTCAACTACCTAACAATGTGTTTGGGTGGCGATATTTGAGAAACCAGTCCTTGGAAAAGGTTGCGGTTTTCAAAATGTCCAGTCAATTTTGTAAGAGCTTTTTACGGGTGAAAACCAGAAGGTTCTGCGAGGCCTGGTTATCGAAATATGGCCACCCAAAGTGATTTTACTGAAAATTGACCCAAATCTAAAAAAGTCATCGGGTGCGGATGGAGATATTTCCGCAACCAAGGCTCGTAACGGGTTGCAGTCTTCAATTCTGAATAGAGAATTAACAGACCTTTCCATGGATGTGCCAAACTCAAAAATTTATTTTTTATTAATTTTGGCAAAAATCATGGACTAACCACTTGTCTTTAAAAATCATTATTTTGTCGAAGTTCACCAATCCCACCGAGATGTACATCAAACGAAAGGTCTGTTCAATACCTACACACACATGCAAGCCAAATCGTCCTGCGTGGTCTGGCTATCGAAATATGGCCATCCAAAGTGATTTCACTGATTCCACCGATTTTTGAGCTTCAACTACCTAACAATGTGTTTGGGTGGCGATATTTAAGAAACCAGTCCTTGGAAAAGGTTGCGGTTTTCAAAATGTCTAGTCAATTTTGTAAGGGCTTTTTACGGGTGAAAACCAGAAGGTTCTGCGAGGCCTGGTTATCGAAATATGGCCACCCAAAGTGATTTTACTGAAAATTGACCCAAATCTAAAAAAGTCATCGGGTGCGGATGGAGATATTTCCGCAACCAAGGCTCGTAACGGGTTGCAGTTTTCAATTCTGAATAGAGAATTAACAGACCTTTCCATGGATGTGCCAAACTCAAAAATTTATTTTTTATTAATTTTGGCAAAAATCATGGACTAACTTGTCTTTAAAAATCATTATTTTGTCGAAGTTCACCAATCCCACCGAGATGTACATCAAACGAAAGGTCTGTTCAATACCTACACACACATGCAAGCCAAATCGTCCTGCGTGGTCTGGCTATCGAAATATGGCCATCCAAAGTGATTTCACTGATTCCACCGATTTTTGAGCTTCAACTACCTAACAATGTGTTTGGGTGGCGATATTTGAGAAACCAGTCCTTGGAAAAGGTTGCGGTTTTCAAAATGTCTAGTCAATTTTGTAAGAGCTTTTTACGGGTGAAAACCAGAAGGTTCTGCGAGGCCTGGTTATCGAAATATGGCCACCCAAAGTGATTTTACTGAAAATTGACCCAAATCTAAAAAAGTCATCGGGTGCGGATGGAGATATTTCCGCAACCAAGGCTCGTAACGGGTTGCAGTCTTCAATTCTGAATAGAGAATTAACAGACCTTTCCATGGATGTGCCAAACTCAAAAATTTATTTTTTATTAATTTTGGCAAAAATCATGGACTAACCACTTGTCTTTAAAAATCATTATTTTGTCGAAGTTCACCAATCCCACCGAGATGTACATCAAACGAAAGGTCTGTTCAATACCTACACACACATGCAAGCCAAATCGTCCTGCGTGGTCTGGCTATCGAAATATGGCCATCCAAAGTGATTTCACTGATTCCACCGATTTTTGAGCTTCAACTACCTAACAATGTGTTTGGGTGGCGATATTTGAGAAACCAGTCCTTGGAAAAGGTTGCGGTTTTCAAAATGTCTAGTCAATTTTGTAAGAGCTTTTTACGGGTGAAAACCAGAAGGTTCTGCGAGGCCTGGTTATCGAAATATGGCCACCCAAAGTGATTTTACTGAAAATTGACCCAAATCTAAAAAAGTCATCGGGTGCGGATGGAGATATTTCCGCAACCAAGGCTCGTAACGGGTTGCAGTCTTCAATTCTGAATAGAGAATTAACAGACCTTTCCATGGATGTGCCAAACTCAAAAATTTATTTTTTATTAATTTTGGCAAAAATCATGGACTAACCACTTGTCTTTAAAAATCATTATTTTGTCGAAGTTCACCAATCCCACCGAGATGTACATCAAACGAAAGGTCTGTTCAATACCTACACACACATGCAAGCCAAATCGTCCTGCGTGGTCTGGCTATCGAAATATGGCCATCCAAAGTGATTTCACTGATTCCACCGATTTTTGATCTTCAACTACCTAACAATGTGTTTGGGTGGCGATATTTAAGAAACCAGTCCTTGGAAAAGGTTGCGGTTTTCAAAATGTCTAGTCAATTTTGTAAGGGCTTTTTACGGGTGAAAACCAGAAGGTTCTGCGAGGCCTGGTTATCGAAATATGGCCACCCAAAGTGATTTTACTGAAAATTGACCCAAATCTAAAAAAGTCATCGGGTGCGGATGGAGATATTTCCGCAACCAAGGCTCGTAACGGGTTGCAGTTTTCAATTCTGAATAGAGAATTAACAGACCTTTCCATGGATGTGCCAAACTCAAAAATTTATTTTTTATTAATTTTGGCAAAAATCATGGACTAACTTGTCTTTAAAAATCATTATTTTGTCGAAGTTCACCAATCCCACCGAGATGTACATCAAACGAAAGGTCTGTTCAATACCTACACCCACATGCAAGCCAAATCGTCCTGCGTGGTCTGGCTATCGAAATATGGCCATCCAAAGTGATTTCACTGATTCCACCGATTTTTGAGCTTCAACTACCTAACAATGTGTTTGGGTGGCGATATTTGAGAAACCAGTCCTTGGAAAAGGTTGCGGTTTTCAAAATGTCTAGTCAATTTTGTAAGAGCTTTTTACGGGTGAAAACCATAAGGTTCTGCGAGGCCTGGTTATCGAAATATGGCCACCCAAAGTGATTTTACTGAAAATTGACCCAAATCTAAAAAAGTCATCGGGTGCGGATGGAGATATTTCCGCAACCAAGGCTCGTAACAGGTTGCAGTTTTCAATTCTGAATAGAGAATTAACAGACCTTTCCATGGATGTGCCAAACTCAAAAATTTATTTTTTATTAATTTTGGCAAAAATCATGGACTAACCACTTGTCTTTAAAAATCATTATTTTGTCGAAGTTCACCAATCCCACCGAGATGTACATCAAACGAAAGGTCTGTTCAATACCTACACACACATGCAAGCCAAATCGTCCTGCGTGGTCTGGCTATCGAAATATGGCCATCCAAAAAGATTTCACTGATTCCACCGATTTTTGAGCTTCAACTACCTAACAATGTGTTTGGGTGGCGATATTTGAGAAACCAGTCCTTGGAAAAGGTTGCGGTTTTCAAAATGTCTAGTCAATTTTGTAAGAGCTTTTTACGGGTGAAAACCAGAAGGTTCTGCGAGGCCTGGTTATCGAAATATGGCCACCCAAAGTGATTTTACTGAAAATTGACCTAAATCTAAAAAAGTCATCGGGTGCGGATGGAGATATTTCCGTAACCAAGGCTCGTAACGGGTTGCAGTTTTCAATTCTGAATAGAGAATTAACAGACCTTTCCATGGATGTGCCAAACTCAAAAATTTATTTTTTATTAATTTTGGCAAAAATCATGGACTATAACCACTTGTCTTTAAAAATCATTATTTTGTCGAAGTTCACCAATCCCACCGAGATGTACATCAAACGAAAGGTCTGTTCAATACCTACACACACATGCAAGCCAAATCGTCCTGCGTGGTCTGGCTATCGAAATATGGCCATCCAAAGTGATTTCACTGATTCCACCGATTTTTGAGCTTCAACTACCTAACAATGTGTTTGGGTGGCGATATTTGAGAAACCAGTCCTTGGAAAAGGTTGCGGTTTTCAAAATGTCTAGTCAATTTTGTAAGAGCTTTTTACGGGTGAAAACCAGAAGGTTCTGCGAGGCCTGGTTATCGAAATATGGCCACCCAAAGTGATTTTACTGAAAATTGACCCAAATCTAAAAAAGTCATCGGGTGCGGATGGAGATATTTCCGCAACCAAGGCTCGTAACGGGTTGCAGTCTTCAATTCTGAATAGAGAATTAACAGACCTTTCCATGGATGTGCCAAACTCAAAAATTTATTTTTTATTAATTTTGGCAAAAATCATGGACTAACCACTTGTCTTTAAAAATCATTATTTTGTCGAAGTTCACCAATCCCACCGAGATGTACATCAAACGAAAGGTCTGTTCAATACCTACACACACATGCAAGCCAAATCGTCCTGCGTGGTCTGGCTATCGAAATATGGCCATCCAAAGTGATTTCACTGATTCCACCGATTTTTGAGCTTCAACTACCTAACAATGTGTTTGGGTGGCGATATTTGAGAAACCAGTCCTTGGAAAAGGTTGCGGTTTTCAAAATGTCTAGTCAATTTTGTAAGAGCTTTTTACGGGTGAAAACCAGAAGGTTCTGCGAGGCCTGGTTATCGAAATATGGCCACCCAAAGTGATTTTACTGAAAATTGACCCAAATCTAAAAAAGTCATCGGGTGCGGATGGAGATATTTCCGCAACCAAGGCTCGTAACGGGTTGCAGTCTTCAATTCTGAATAGAGAATTAACAGACCTTTCCATGGATGTGCCAAACTCAAAAATTTATTTTTTATTAATTTTGGCAAAAATCATGGACTAACCACTTGTCTTTAAAAATCATTATTTTGTCGAAGTTCACCAATCCCACCGAGATGTACATCAAACGAAAGGTCTGTTCAATACCTACACACACATGCAAGCCAAATCGTCCTGCGTGGTCTGGCTATCGAAATATGGCCATCCAAAGTGATTTCACTGATTCCACCGATTTTTGAGCTTCAACTACCTAACAATGTGTTTGGGTGGCGATATTTAAGAAACCAGTCCTTGGAAAAGGTTGCGGTTTTCAAAATGTCTAGTCAATTTTGTAAGGGCTTTTTACGGGTGAAAACCAGAAGGCTCTGCGAGGCCTGGTTATCGAAATATGGCCACCCAAAGTGATTTTACTGAAAATTGACCCAAATCTAAAAAAGTCATCGGGTGCGGATGGAGATATTTCCGCAACCAAGGCTCGTAACGGGTTGCAGTTTTCAATTCTGAATAGAGAATTAACAGACCTTTCCATGGATGTGCCAAACTCAAAAATTTATTTTTTATTAATTTTGGCAAAAATCATGGACTAACTTGTCTTTAAAAATCATTATTTTGTCGAAGTTCACCAATCCCACCGAGATGTACATCAAACGAAAGGTCTGTTCAATACCTACACACACATGCAAGCCAAATCGTCCTGCGTGGTCTGGCTATCGAAATATGGCCATCCAAAGTGATTTCACTGATTCCACCGATTTTTGAGCTTCAACTACCTAACAATGTGTTTGGGTGGCGATATTTGAGAAACCAGTCCTTGGAAAAGGTTGCGGTTTTCAAAATGTCTAGTCAATTTTGTAAGAGCTTTTTACGGGTGAAAACCAGAAGGTTCTGCGAGGCCTGGTTATCGAAATATGGCCACCCAAAGTGATTTTACTGAAAATTGACCCAAATCTAAAAAAGTCATCGGGTGCGGATGGAGATATTTCCGCAACCAAGGCTCGTAACGGGTTGCAGTTTTCAATTCTGAATAGAGAATTAACAGACCTTTCCATGGATGTGCCAAACTCAAAAATTTATTTTTTATTAATTTTGGCAAAAATCATGGACTAACCACTTGTCTTTAAAAATCATTATTTTGTCGAAGTTCACCAATCCCACCGAGATGTACATCAAACGAAAGGTCTGTTCAATACCTACACACACATGCAAGCCAAATCGTCCTGCGTGGTCTGGCTATCGAAATATGGCCATCCAAAGTGATTTCACTGATTCCACCGATTTTTGAGCTTCAACTACCTAACAATGTGTTTGGGTGGCGATATTTGAGAAACCAGTCCTTGGAAAAGGTTGCGGTTTTCAAAATGTCTAGTCAATTTTGTAAGAGCTTTTTACGGGTGAAAACCAGAAGGTTCTGCGAGGCCTGGTTATCGAAATATGGCCACCCAAAGTGATTTTACTGAAAATTGACCCAAATCTAAAAAAGTCATCGGGTGCGGATGGAGATATTTCCGCAACCAAGGCTCGTAACGGGTTGCAGTCTTCAATTCTGAATAGAGAATTAACAGACCTTTCCATGGATGTGCCAAACTCAAAAATTTATTTTTTATTAATTTTGGCAAAAATCATGGACTAACCACTTGTCTTTAAAAATCATTATTTTGTCGAAGTTCACCAATCCCACCGAGATGTACATCAAACGAAAGGTCTGTTCAATACCTACACACACATGCAAGCCAAATCGTCCTGCGTGGTCTGGCTATCGAAATATGGCCATCCAAAGTGATTTCACTGATTCCACCGATTTTTGAGCTTCAACTACCTAACAATGTGTTTGGGTGGCGATATTTAAAAAACCAGTCCTTGGAAAAGGTTGCGGTTTTCAAAATGTCTAGTCAATTTTGTAAGGGCTTTTTACGGGTGAAAACCAGAAGGTTCTGCGAGGCCTGGTTATCGAAATATGGCCACCCAAAGTGATTTTACTGAAAATTGACCCAAATCTAAAAAAGTCATCGGGTGCGGATGGAGATATTTCCGCAACCAAGGCTCGTAACGGGTTGCAGTTTTCAATTCTGAATAGAGAATTAACAGACCTTTCCATGGATGTGCCAAACTCAAAAATTTATTTTTTATTAATTTTGGCAAAAATCATGGACAACCACTTGTCTTTAAAAATCATTATTTTGTCGAAGTTCACCAATCCCACCGAGATGTACATCAAACGAAAGGTCTGTTCAATACCTACACCCACATGCAAGCCAAATCGTCCTGCGTGGTCTGGCTATCGAAATATTTCCATCCAAAGTGATTTCACTGATTCCACCGATTTTTGAGCTTCAACTACCTAACAATGTGTTTGGGTGGCGATATTTGAGAAACCAGTCCTTGGAAAAGGTTGCGGTTTTCAAAATGTCTAGTCAATTTTGTAAGAGCTTTTTACTTGTGAAAACCAGTAGGTTCTGCGAGGCCTGATTATCGAAATATGGCCACCCAAAGTGATTTTACTGAAAATTGACCCAAATCTAAAAAAGTCATCGGGTGCGGATGGAGATATTTCCGCAACCAAGGCTCGTAACGGGTTGCAGTTTTCAATTCTGAATAGAAAATTAACAGACCTTTCCATGGATGTGCCAAACTCAAAAATTTATTTTTTATTAATTTTGGCAAAAATCATGGACTAACCACTTGTCTTTAAAAATCATTATTTTGTCGAAGTTCACCAATCCCACCGAGATGTACATCAAACGAAAGGTCTGTTCAATACCTACACACACATGCAAGCCAAATCGTCCTGCGTGGTCTGGCTATCGAAATATGGCCATCCAAAGTGATTTCACTGATTCCACCGATTTTTGAGCTTCAACTACCTAACAATGTGTTTGGGTGGCGATATTTGAGAAACCAGGCCTTGGAAAAGGTTGCGGTTTTCAAAATGTCTAGTCAATTTTGTAAGAGCTTTTCACGGGTGAAAACCAGAAGGTTCTGCGAGGTCTGGTTATCGAAATATGGCCACCCAAAGTGATTTTACTGAAAATTGACTCAAATCTAAAAAAGTCATCGGGTGCGGATGGAGATATTTCCGCAACCAAGGCTCGCACCGGGTTGCAGTTTTCAATTCTGAATAGAAAATTAACAGACCTTTCCATGGATGTGCCAAACTCAAAAATTTATTTTTTATTAATTTTGGCAAAAATCATGGACTAACCACTTGTCTTTAAAAATCATTATTTTGTCGAAGTTCACCAATCCCACCGAGATGTACATCAAACGAAAGGTCTGTTCAATACCTACACACACATGCAAGCCAAATCGTCCTGCGTGGTCTGGCTATCGAAATATGGCCATCCAAAGTGATTTCACTGATTCCACCGATTTTTGAGCTTCAACTACCTAACAATGTGTTTAGGTGGCGATATTTGAGAAACCAGGCCTTGGAAAAGGTTGCGGTTTTCAAAATGTCTAGTCAATTTTGTAAGAGCTTTTCACGGGTGAAAACCAGAAGGTTCTGCGAGGTCTGGTTATCGAAATATGGCCACCCAAAGTGATTTTACTGAAAATTGACTCAAATCTAAAAAAGTCATCGGGTGCGGATGGAGATATTTCCGCAACCAAGGCTCGCACCGGGTTGCAGTTTTCAATTCTGAATAGAAAATTAACAGACCTTTCCATGGATGTGCCAAACTCAAAAATTTATTTTTTATTAATTTTGGCAAAAATCATGGACTAACCACTTGTCTTTAAAAATCATTATTTTGTCGAAGTTCACCAATCCCACCGAGATGTACATCAAACGAAAGGTCTGTTCAATACCTACACACACATGCAAGCCAAATCGTCCTGCGTGGTCTGGCTATTGAAATATGGCCATCCAAAGTGATTTCACTGATTCCACCGATTTTTGAGCTTCAACTATGTACCTAACAATGTGTTTGGGTGGCGATATTTGAGAAACCAGTCCTTGGAAAAGGTTGCGGTTTTCAAAATGTCTAGTCAATTTTGTAAGAGCTTTTTACGGGTGAAAACCAGAAGGTTCTGCGAGGCCTGGTTATCGAAATATGGCCACCCAAAGTGATTTTACTGAAAATTGACCCAAATCTAAAAAAGTCATCGGGTGCGGATGGAGATATTTCCGCAACCAAGGCTCGTAACGGGTTGCAGTTTTCAATTCTGAATAGAGAATTAACAGACCTTTCCATGGATGCGCCAAACTCAAAAATTTATTTTTTATTAATTTTGGCAAAAATCATGGACTAACCACTTGTCTTTAAAAATCATTATTTTGTCGAAGTTCACCAATCCCACCGAGATGTACATCAAACGAAAGGTCTGTTCAATACCTACACACACATGCAAGCCAAATCGTCCTGCGTGGTCTGGCTATCGAAATATTTCCATCCAAAGTGATTTCACTGATTCCACCGATTTTTGAGCTTCAACTACCTAACAATGTGTTTGGGTGGCGATATTTAAGAAACCAGGCCTTGGAAAAGGTTGCGGTTTTCAAAATGTCTAGTCAATTTTGTAAGAGCTTTTCACGGGTGAAAACCAGAAGGTTCTGCGAGGCCTGGTTATCGAAATATGGCCACCCAAAGTGATTTTACTGAAAATTGACCCAAATCTAAAAAAGTCATCGGGTGCGGATGGAGATATTTCCGCAACCAAGGCTCGTAACGGGTTGCAGTTTTCAATTCTGAATAGAGAATTAACAGACCTTTCCATGGATGTGCCAAACTCAAAAATTTATTTTTTATTAATTTTGGCAAAAATCATGGACTAACCACTTGTCTTTAAAAATCATTATTTTGTCGAAGTTCACCAATCCCACCGAGATGTACATCAAACGAAAGGTCTGTTCAATACCTACACACACATGCAAGCCAAATCGTCCTGCGTGGTCTGGCTATCGAAATATGGCCATCCAAAGTGATTTCACTGATTCCACCGATTTTTGAGCTTCAACTACCTAACAATGTGTTTGGGTGGCGATATTTGAGAAACCAGTCCTTGGAAAAGGTTGCGGTTTTCAAAATGTCTAGTCAATTTTGTAAGAGCTTTTTACGGGTGAAAACCAAAAGGTTCTGCGAGGCCTGGTTATCGAAATATGGCCACCCAAAGTGATTTTACTGAAAATTGACCCAAATCTAAAAAAGTCATCGGGTGCGTATGGAGATATTTCCGCAACCAAGGCTCGTAACGGGTTGCAGTTTTCAATTCTGAATAGAGAATTAACAGACCTTTCCATGGATGTGCCAAACTCAAAAATTTATTTTTTATTAATTTTGGCAAAAATCTTTAAAAATCATTATTTTGTCGAAGTTCACCAATCCCACCGAGATGTACATCAAACGAAAGGTCTGTTCAATACCTACACCCACATGCAAGCCAAATCGTCCTGCGTGGTCTGGCTATCGAAATATGGCCATCCAAAGTGATTTCACTGATTCCACCGATTTTTGAGCTTCAACTACCTAACAATGTGTTTGGGTGGCGATATTTGAGAAACCAGTCCTTGGAAAAGGTTGCGGTTTTCAAAATGTCTAGTCAATTTTGTAAGAGCTTTTTACGGGTGAAAACCAGAAGGTTCTGCGAGGCCTGGTTATCGAAATATGGCCACCCAAAGTGATTTTACTGAAAATTGACCCAAATCTAAAAAAGTCATCGGGTGCGGATGGAGATATTTCCGCAACCAAGGCTCGTAACGGGTTGCAGTTTTCAATTCTGAATAGAGAAGTAACAGACCTTTCCATGGATGTGCCAAACTCAAAAATTTATTTTTTATTAATTTTGGCAAAAATCATGGACTAACCACTTGTCTTTAAAAATCATTATTTTGTCGAAGTTCACCAATCCCACCGAGATGTACATCAAACGAAAGGTCTGTTCAATACCTACACACACATGCAAGCCAAATCGTCCTGCGTGGTCTGGCTATCGAAATATGGCCATCCAAAGTGATTTCACTGATTCCACCGATTTTTGAGCTTCAACTACCTAACAATGTGTTTAGGTGGCGATATTTGAGAAACCAGGCCTTGGAAAAGGTTGCGGTTTTCAAAATGTCTAGTCAATTTTGTAAGAGCTTTTCACGGGTGAAAACCAGAAGGTTCTGCGAGGTCTGGTTATCGAAATATGGCCACCCAAAGTGATTTTACTGAAAATTGACTCAAATCTAAAAAAGTCATCGGGTGCGGATGGAGATATTTCCGCAACCAAGGCTCGCACCGGGTTGCAGTTTTCAATTCTGAATAGAAAATTAACAGACCTTTCCATGGATGTGCCAAACTCAAAAATTTATTTTTTATTAATTTTGGCAAAAATCATGGACTAACCACTTGTCTTTAAAAATCATTATTTTGTCGAAGTTCACCAATCCCACCGAGATGTACATCAAACGAAAGGTCTGTTCAATACCTACACACACATGCAAGCCAAATCGTCCTGCGTGGTCTGGCTATCGAAATATGGCCATCCAAAGTGATTTCACTGATTCCACCGATTTTTGAGCTTCAACTACCTAACAATGTGTTTGGGTGGCGATATTTGAGAAACCAGGCCTTGGAAAAGGTTGCGGTTTTCAAAATGTCTAGTCAATTTTGTAAGAGCTTTTCACGGGTGAAAACCAGAAGGTTCTGCGAGGTCTGGTTATCGAAATATGGCCACCCAAAGTGATTTTGCTGAAAATTGACTCAAATCTAAAAAAGTCATCGGGTGCGGATGGAGATATTTCCGCAACCAAGGCTCGCACCGGGTTGCAGTTTTCAATTCTGAATAGAAAATTAACAGACCTTTCCATGGATGTGCCAAACTCAAAAATTTATTTTTTATTAATTTTGGCAAAAATCATGGACTAACCACTTGTCTTTAAAAATCATTATTTTGTCGAAGTTCACCAATCCCACCGAGATGTACATCAAACGAAAGGTCTGTTCAATACCTACACACACATGCAAGCCAAATCGTCCTGCGTGGTCTGGCTATCGAAATATGGCCATCCAAAGTGATTTCACTGATTCCACCGATTTTTGAGCTTCAACTACCTAACAATGTGTTTAGGTGGCGATATTTGAGAAACCAGGCCTTGGAAAAGGTTGCGGTTTTCAAAATGTCTAGTCAATTTTGTAAGAGCTTTTCACGGGTGAAAACCAGAAGGTTCTGCGAGGTCTGGTTATCGAAATATGGCCACCCAAAGTGATTTTACTGAAAATTGACTCAAATCTAAAAAAGTCATAGGGTGCGGATGGAGATATTTCCGCAACCAAGGCTCGCACCGGGTTGCAGTTTTCAATTCTGAATAGAAAATTAACAGACCTTTCCATGGATGTGCCAAACTCAAAAATTTATTTTTTATTAATTTTGGCAAAAATCATGGACTAACCACTTGTCTTTAAAAATCATTATTTTGTCGAAGTTCACCAATCCCACCGAGATGTACATCAAACGAAAGGTCTGTTCAATACCTACACACACATGCAAGCCAAATCGTCCTGCGTGGTCTGGCTATTGAAATATGGCCATCCAAAGTGATT
Source organism: Chrysotoxum bicinctum (assembly GCA_911387755.1). Taxonomy (NCBI): domain Eukaryota; kingdom Metazoa; phylum Arthropoda; class Insecta; order Diptera; family Syrphidae; genus Chrysotoxum; species Chrysotoxum bicinctum. Next base: position 79,573,706 of record OU426990.1, read on the forward strand.
TCACTGATTCCACCGATTTTTGAGCTTCAACTATGTACCTAACAATGTGTTTGGGTGGCGATATTTGAGAAACCAGTCCTTGGAAAAGGTTGCGGTTTTCAAAATGTCTAGTCAATTTTGTAAGAGCTTTTTACGGGTGAAAACCAGAAGGTTCTGCGAGGCCTGGTTATCGAAATATGGCCACCCAAAGTGATTTTACTGAAAATTGACCCAAATCTAAAAAAGTCATCGGGTGCGGATGGAGATATTTCCGCAACCAAGGCTCGTAACGGGTTGCAGTTTTCAATTCTGAATAGAGAATTAACAGACCTTTCCATGGATGCGCCAAACTCAAAAATTTATTTTTTATTAATTTTGGCAAAAATCATGGACTAACCACTTGTCTTTAAAAATCATTATTTTGTCGAAGTTCACCAATCCCACCGAGATGTACATCAAACGAAAGGTCTGTTCAATACCTACACACACATGCAAGCCAAATCGTCCTGCGTGGTCTGGCTATCGAAATATTTCCATCCAAAGTGATTTCACTGATTCCACCGATTTTTGAGCTTCAACTACCTAACAATGTGTTTGGGTGGCGATATTTAAGAAACCAGGCCTTGGAAAAGGTTGCGGTTTTCAAAATGTCTAGTCAATTTTGTAAGAGCTTTTCACGGGTGAAAACCAGAAGGTTCTGCGAGGCCTGGTTATCGAAATATGGCCACCCAAAGTGATTTTACTGAAAATTGACCCAAATCTAAAAAAGTCATCGGGTGCGGATGGAGATATTTCCGCAACCAAGGCTCGTAACGGGTTGCAGTTTTCAATTCTGAATAGAGAATTAACAGACCTTTCCATGGATGTGCCAAACTCAAAAATTTATTTTTTATTAATTTTGGCAAAAATCTTTAAAAATCATTATTTTGTCGAAGTTCACCAATCTCACCGAGATGTACATCAAACGAAAGGTCTGTTCAATACCTACACACACATGCAAGCCAAATCGTCCTGCGTGGTCTGGCTATCGAAATATGGCCATCCAAAGTGATTTCACTGATTCCACCGATTTTTGAGCTTCAACTACCTAACAATGTGTTTGGGTGGCGATATTTGAGAAACCAGTCCTTGGAAAAGGTTGCGGTTTTCAAAATGTCTAGTCAATTTTGTAAGAGCTTTTTACGGGTGAAAACCAGAAGGTTCTGCGAGGCCTGGTTATCGAAATATGGCCACCCAAAGTGATTTTACTGAAAATTGACCCAAATCTAAAAAAGTCATCGGGTGCGGATGGAGATATTTCCGCAACCAAGGCTCGTAACGGGTTGCAGTTTTCAATTCTGAATAGAGAATTAACAGACCTTTCCATGGATGTGCCAAACTCAAAAATTTATTTTTTATTAATTTTGGCAAAAATCATGGACTAACACCACTTCTCTTTAAAAATCATTATTTTGTCGAAGTTCACCAATCCCACCGAGATGTACATCAAACGAAAGGTCTGTTCAATACCTACACACACATGCAAGCCAAATCGTCCTGCGTGGTCTGGCTATTGAAATATGGCCATCCAAAGTGATTTTACTGATTCCACCGATTTTTGAGCTTCAACTATGTACCTAACAATGTGTTTGGGTGGCGATATTTGAGAAACCAGTCCTTGGAAAAGGTTGCGGTTTTCAAAATGTCTAGTCAATTTTGTAAGAGCTTTTTACGGGTGAAAACCAGAAGGTTCTGCGAGGCCTGGTTATCGAAATATGGCCACCCAAAGTGATTTTACTGAAAATTGACCCAAATCTAAAAAAGTCATCGGGTGCGGATGGAGATATTTCCGCAACCAAGGCTCGTAACGGGTTGCAGTTTTCAATTCTGAATAGAGAATTAACAGACCTTTCCATGGATGTGCCAAACTCAAAAATTTATTTTTTATTAATTTTGGCAAAAATCATGGACTAACTTGTCTTTAAAAATCATTATTTTGTCGAAGTTCACCAATCCCACCGAGATGTACATCAAACGAAAGGTCTGTTCAATACCTACACACACATGCAAGCCAAATCGTCCTGCGTGGTCTGGCTATCGAAATATGGCCATCCAAAATGATTTCACTGATTCCACCGATTTTTGAGCTTCAACTACCTAACAATGTGTTTGGGTGGCGATATTTGAGAAACCAGGCCTTGGAAAAGGTTGCGGTTTTCAAAATGTCTAGTCAATTTTGTAAGAGCTTTTTACTTGTGAAAACCAGAAGGTTCTGCGATGCCTGGTTATCGAAATATGGCCACCCAAAGTGATTTTACTGAAAATTGACCCAAATCTAAAAAAGTCATCGGGTGCGGATGGAGATATTTCCGCAACCAAGGCTCGTAACGGGTTGCAGTTTTCAATTCTGAATAGAGAATTAACAGACCTTTCCATGGATGTGCCAAACTCAAAAATTTATTTTTTTTTAATTTTGGCAAAAATCATGGACCACTTGTCTTTAAAAATCATTATTTTGTCGAAGTTCACCAATCCCACCGAGATGTACATCAAACGAAAGGTCTGTTCAATACCTACACACACATGCAAGCCAAATCGTCCTGCGTGGTCTGGCTATCGAAATATTTCCATCCAAAGTGATTTCACTGATTCCACCGATTTTTGAGCTTCAACTACCTAACAATGTGTTTGGGTGGCGATATTTGAGAAACCAGTCCTTGGAAAAGGTTGCGGTTTTCAAAATGTCTAGTCAATTTTGTAAGAGCTTTTTACTTGTGAAAACCAGTAGGTTCTGCGAGGCCTGATTATCGAAATATGGCCACCCAAAGTGATTTTACTGAAAATTGACCCAAATCTAAAAAAGTCATCGGGTGCGGATGGAGATATTTCCGCAACCAAGGCTCGTAACGGGTTGCAGTTTTCAATTCTGAATAGACAATTAACAGACCTTTCCATGGATGTGCCAAACTCAAAAATTTATTTTTTATTAATTTTGGCAAAAATCATGGACTAACCACTTGTCTTTAAAAATCATTATTTTGTCGAAGTTCACCAATCCCACCGAGATGTACATCAAACGAAAGGTCTGTTCAATACCTACACACACATGCAAGCCAAATCGTCCTGCGTGGTCTGGCTATCGAAATATGGCCATCCAAAGTGATTTCACTGATTCCACCGATTTTTGAGCTTCAACTACCTAACAATGTGTTTGGGTGGCGATATTTGAGAAACCAGTCCTTGGAAAAGGTTGCGGTTTTCAAAATGTCTAGTCAATTTTGTAAGAGCTTTTTACGGGTGAAAACCAGAAGGTTCTGCGAGGCCTGGTTATCGAAATATGGCCACCCAAAGTGATTTTACTGAAAATTGACCCAAATCTAAAAAAGTCATCGGGTGCGGATGGAGATATTTCCGCAACCAAGGCTCGTAACGGGTTGCAGTTTTCAATTCTGAATAGAGAATTAACAGACCTTTCCATGGATGTGCCAAACTCAAAAATTTATTTTTTATTAATTTTGGCAAAAATCTTTAAAAATCATTATTTTGTCGAAGTTCACCAATCCCACCGAGATGTACATCAAACGAAAGGTCTGTTCAATACCTACACCCACATGCAAGCCAAATCGTCCTGCGTGGTCTGGCTATCGAAATATGGCCATCCAAAGTGATTTCACTGATTCCACCGATTTTTGAGCTTCAACTACCTAACAATGTGTTTGGGTGGCGATATTTGAGAAACCAGTCCTTGGAAAAGGTTGCGGTTTTCAAAATGTCTAGTCAATTTTGTAAGAGCTTTTTACGGGTGAAAACCAGAAGGTTCTGCGAGGCCTGGTTATCGAAATATGGCCACCCAAAGTGATTTTACTGAAAATTGACCCAAATCTAAAAAAGTCATCGGGTGCGGATGGAGATATTTCCGCAACCAAGGCTCGTAACGGGTTGCAGTTTTCAATTCTGAATAGAGAATTAACAGACCTTTCCATGGATGTGCCAAACTCAAAAATTTATTTTTTATTAATTTTGGCAAAAATCATGGACTAACTTGTCTTTAAAAATCATTATTTTGTCGAAGTTCACCAATCCCACCGAGATGTACATCAAACGAAAGGTCTGTTCAATACCTACACACACATGCAAGCCAAATCGTCCTGCGTGGTCTGGCTATCGAAATATGGCCATCCAAAATGATTTCACTGATTCCACCGATTTTTGAGCTTCAACTACCTAACAATGTGTTTGGGTGGCGATATTTGAGAAACCAGGCCTTGGAAAAGGTTGCGGTTTTCAAAATGTCTAGTCAATTTTGTAAGAGCTTTTTACTTGTGAAAACCAGAAGGTTCTGCGATGCCTGGTTATCGAAATATGGCCACCCAAAGTGATTTTACTGAAAATTGACCCAAATCTAAAAAAGTCATCGGGTGCGGATGGAGATATTTCCGCAACCAAGGCTCGTAACGGGTTGCAGTTTTCAATTCTGAATAGAGAATTAACAGACCTTTCCATGGATGTGCCAAACTCAAAAATTTATTTTTTATTAATTTTGGCAAAAATCATGGACTAACCACTTGTCTTTAAAAATCATTATTTTGTCGAAGTTCACCAATCCCACCGAGATGTACATCAAACGAAAGGTCTGTTCAATACCTACACACACATGCAAGCCAAATCGTCCTGCGTGGTCTGGCTATCGAAATATTTCTATCCAAAGTGATTTCACTGATTCCACCGATTTTTGAGCTTCAACTACCTAACAATGTGTTTGGGTGGCGATATTTGAGAAACCAGTCCTTGGAAAAGGTTGCGGTTTTCAAAATGTCTAGTCAATTTTGTAAGAGCTTTTTACGGGTGAAAACCAGAAGGTTCTGCGAGGCCTGGTTATCGAAATATGGCCACCCAAAGTGATTTTACTGAAAATTGACCCAAATCTAAAAAAGTCATCGGGTGCGGATGGAGATATTTCCGCAACCAAGGCTCGTAACGGGTTGCAGTTTTCAATTCTGAATAGAGAATTAACAGACCTTTCCATGGATGTGCCAAACTCAAAAATTTATTTTTTATTAATTTTGGCAAAAATCATGGACTAACCACTTGTCTTTAAAAATCATTATTTTGTCGAAGTTCACCAATCCCACCGAGATGTACATCAAACGAAAGGTCTGTTCAATACCTACACACACATGCAAGCCAAATCGTCTTGCGTGGTCTGGCTATCGAAATATGGCCATCCAAAGTGATTTCACTGATTCCACCGATTTTTGAGCTTCAACTACCTAACAATGTGTTTGGGTGGCGATATTTGAGAAACCAGTCCTTGGAAAAGGTTGCGGTTTTCAAAATGTCTAATCAATTTTGTAAGAGCTTTTTACGGGTGAAAACCAGAAGGTTCTGCGAGGCCTGGTTATCGAAATATGGCCACCCAAAGTGATTTTACTGAAAATTGACCCAAATCTAAAAAAGTCATCGGGTGCGGATGGAGATATTTCCGCAACCAAGGCTCGTAACGGGTTGCAGTTTTCAATTCTGAATAGAGAATTAACAGACCTTTCCATGGATGTGCCAAACTCAAAAATTTATTTTTTATTAATTTTGGCAAAAATCATGGACTAACCACTTGTCTTTAAAAATCATTATTTTGTCGAAGTTCACCAATCCCACCGAGATGTACATCAAACGAAAGGTCTGTTCAATACCTACACACACATGCAAGCCAAATCGTCCTGCGTGGTCTGGCTATCGAAATATGGCCATCCAAAGTGATTTCACTGATTCCACCGATTTTTGAGCTTCAACTACCTAACAATGTGTTTGGGTGGCGATATTTGAGAAACCAGTCCTTGGAAAAGGTTGCGGTTTTCAAAATGTCTAGTCAATTTTGTAAGAGCTTTTTACGGGTGAAAACCAGAAGGTTCTGCGAGGCCTGGTTATCGAAATATGGCCACCCAAAGTGATTTTACTGAAAATTGACCCAAATCTAAAAAAGTCATCGGGTGCGGATGGAGATATTTCCGCAACCAAGGCTCGTAACGGGTTGCAGTTTTCAATTCTGAATAGAGAATTAACAGACCTTTCCATGGATGTGCCAAACTCAAAAATTTATTTTTTATTAATTTTGGCAAAAATCATGGACTAACCACTTGTCTTTAAAAATCATTATTTTGTCGAAGTTCACCAATCCCACCGAGATGTACATCAAACGAAAGGTCTGTTCAATACCTACACACACATGCAAGCCAAATCGTCCTGCGTGGTCTGGCTATCGAAATATTTCTATCCAAAGTGATTTCACTGATTCCACCGATTTTTGAGCTTCAACTACCTAACAATGTGTTTGGGTGGCGATATTTGAGAAACCAGTCCTTGGAAAAGGTTGCGGTTTTCAAAATGTCTAGTCAATTTTGTAAGAGCTTTTTACGGGTGAAAACCAGAAGGTTCTGCGAGGCCTGGTTATCGAAATATGGCCACCCAAAGTGATTTTACTGAAAATTGACCCAAATCTAAAAAAGTCATCGGGTGCGGATGGAGATATTTCCGCAACCAAGGCTCGTAACGGGTTGCAGTTTTCAATTCTGAATAGAGAATTAACAGACCTTTCCATGGATGTGCCAAACTCAAAAATTTATTTTTTATTAATTTTGGCAAAAATCATGGACTAACCACTTGTCTTTAAAAATCATTATTTTGTCGAAGTTCACCAATCCCACCGAGATGTACATCAAACGAAAGGTCTGTTCAATACCTACACACACATGCAAGCCAAATCGTCCTGCGTGGTCTGGCTATCGAAATATTTCCATCCAAAGTGATTTCACTGATTCCACCGATTTTTGAGCTTCAACTACCTAACAATGTGTTTGGGTGGCGATATTTAAGAAACCAGGCCTTGGAAAAGGTTGCGGTTTTCAAAATGTCTAGTCAATTTTGTAAGAGCTTTTCACGGGTGAAAACCAGAAGGTTCTGCGAGGCCTGGTTATCGAAATATGGCCACCCAAAGTGATTTTACTGAAAATTGACCCAAATCTAAAAAAGTCATCGGGTGCGGATGGAGATATTTCCGCAACCAAGGCTCGTAACGGGTTGCAGTTTTCAATTCTGAATAGAGAATTAACAGACCTTTCCATGGATGTGCCAAACTCAAAAATTTATTTTTTATTAATTTTGGCAAAAATCTTTAAAAATCATTATTTTGTCGAAGTTCACCAATCTCACCGAGATGTACATCAAACGAAAGGTCTGTTCAATACCTACACACACATGCAAGCCAAATCGTCCTGCGTGGTCTGGCTATCGAAATATGGCCATCCAAAGTGATTTCACTGATTCCACCGATTTTTGAGCTTCAACTACCTAACAATGTGTTTGGGTGGCGATATTTGAGAAACCAGTCCTTGGAAAAGGTTGCGGTTTTCAAAATGTCTAGTCAATTTTGTAAGAGCTTTTTACGGGTGAAAACCAGAAGGTTCTGCGAGGCCTGGTTATCGAAATATGGCCACCCAAAGTGATTTTACTGAAAATTGACCCAAATCTAAAAAAGTCATCGGGTGCGGATGGAGATATTTCCGCAACCAAGGCTCGTAACGGGTTGCAGTTTTCAATTCTGAATAGAGAATTAACAGACCTTTCCATGGATGTGCCAAACTCAAAAATTTATTTTTTATTAATTTTGGCAAAAATCATGGACTAACACCACTTCTCTTTAAAAATCATTATTTTGTCGAAGTTCACCAATCCCACCGAGATGTACATCAAACGAAAGGTCTGTTCAATACCTACACACACATGCAAGCCAAATCGTCCTGCGTGGTCTGGCTATTGAAATATGGCCATCCAAAGTGATTTTACTGATTCCACCGATTTTTGAGCTTCAACTATGTACCTAACAATGTGTTTGGGTGGCGATATTTGAGAAACCAGTCCTTGGAAAAGGTTGCGGTTTTCAAAATGTCTAGTCAATTTTGTAAGAGCTTTTTACGGGTGAAAACCAGAAGGTTCTGCGAGGCCTGGTTATCGAAATATGGCCACCCAAAGTGATTTTACTGAAAATTGACCCAAATCTAAAAAAGTCATCGGGTGCGGATGGAGATATTTCCGCAACCAAGGCTCGTAACGGGTTGCAGTTTTCAATTCTGAATAGAGAATTAACAGACCTTTCCATGGATGTGCCAAACTCAAAAATTTATTTTTTATTAATTTTGGCAAAAATCATGGACTAACTTGTCTTTAAAAATCATTATTTTGTCGAAGTTCACCAATCCCACCGAGATGTACATCAAACGAAAGGTCTGTTCAATACCTACACACACATGCAAGCCAAATCGTCCTGCGTGGTCTGGCTATCGAAATATGGCCATCCAAAATGATTTCACTGATTCCACCGATTTTTGAGCTTCAACTACCTAACAATGTGTTTGGGTGGCGATATTTGAGAAACCAGGCCTTGGAAAAGGTTGCGGTTTTCAAAATGTCTAGTCAATTTTGTAAGAGCTTTTTACTTGTGAAAACCAGAAGGTTCTGCGATGCCTGGTTATCGAAATATGGCCACCCAAAGTGATTTTACTGAAAATTGACCCAAATCTAAAAAAGTCATCGGGTGCGGATGGAGATATTTCCGCAACCAAGGCTCGTAACGGGTTGCAGTTTTCAATTCTGAATAGAGAATTAACAGACCTTTCCATGGATGTGCCAAACTCAAAAATTTATTTTTTTTTAATTTTGGCAAAAATCATGGACCACTTGTCTTTAAAAATCATTATTTTGTCGAAGTTCACCAATCCCACCGAGATGTACATCAAACGAAAGGTCTGTTCAATACCTACACACACATGCAAGCCAAATCGTCCTGCGTGGTCTGGCTATCGAAATATTTCCATCCAAAGTGATTTCACTGATTCCACCGATTTTTGAGCTTCAACTACCTAACAATGTGTTTGGGTGGCGATATTTGAGAAACCAGTCCTTGGAAAAGGTTGCGGTTTTCAAAATGTCTAGTCAATTTTGTAAGAGCTTTTTACTTGTGAAAACCAGTAGGTTCTGCGAGGCCTGATTATCGAAATATGGCCACCCAAAGTGATTTTACTGAAAATTGACCCAAATCTAAAAAAGTCATCGGGTGCGGATGGAGATATTTCCGCAACCAAGGCTCGTAACGGGTTGCAGTTTTCAATTCTGAATAGACAATTAACAGACCTTTCCATGGATGTGCCAAACTCAAAAATTTATTTTTTATTAATTTTGGCAAAAATCATGGACTAACCACTTGTCTTTAAAAATCATTATTTTGTCGAAGTTCACCAATCCCACCGAGATGTACATCAAACGAAAGGTCTGTTCAATACCTACACACACATGCAAGCCAAATCGTCCTGCGTGGTCTGGCTATCGAAATATGGCCATCCAAAGTGATTTCACTGATTCCACCGATTTTTGAGCTTCAACTACCTAACAATGTGTTTGGGTGGCGATATTTGAGAAACCAGTCCTTGGAAAAGGTTGCGGTTTTCAAAATGTCTAGTCAATTTTGTAAGAGCTTTTTACGGGTGAAAACCAGAAGGTTCTGCGAGGCCTGGTTATCGAAATATGGCCACCCAAAGTGATTTTACTGAAAATTGACCCAAATCTAAAAAAGTCATCGGGTGCGGATGGAGATATTTCCGCAACCAAGGCTCGTAACGGGTTGCAGTTTTCAATTCTGAATAGAGAATTAACAGACCTTTCCATGGATGTGCCAAACTCAAAAATTTATTTTTTATTAATTTTGGCAAAAATCTTTAAAAATCATTATTTTGTCGAAGTTCACCAATCCCACCGAGATGTACATCAAACGAAAGGTCTGTTCAATACCTACACCCACATGCAAGCCAAATCGTCCTGCGTGGTCTGGCTATCGAAATATGGCCATCCAAAGTGATTTCACTGATTCCACCGATTTTTGAGCTTCAACTACCTAACAATGTGTTTGGGTGGCGATATTTGAGAAACCAGTCCTTGGAAAAGGTTGCGGTTTTCAAAATGTCTAGTCAATTTTGTAAGAGCTTTTTACGGGTGAAAACCAGAAGGTTCTGCGAGGCCTGGTTATCGAAATATGGCCACCCAAAGTGATTTTACTGAAAATTGACCCAAATCTAAAAAAGTCATCGGGTGCGGATGGAGATATTTCCGCAACCAAGGCTCGTAACGGGTTGCAGTTTTCAATTCTGAATAGAGAATTAACAGACCTTTCCATGGATGTGCCAAACTCAAAAATTTATTTTTTATTAATTTTGGCAAAAATCATGGACTAACTTGTCTTTAAAAATCATTATTTTGTCGAAGTTCACCAATCCCACCGAGATGTACATCAAACGAAAGGTCTGTTCAATACCTACACACACATGCAAGCCAAATCGTCCTGCGTGGTCTGGCTATCGAAATATGGCCATCCAAAATGATTTCACTGATTCCACCGATTTTTGAGCTTCAACTACCTAACAATGTGTTTGGGTGGCGATATTTGAGAAACCAGGCCTTGGAAAAGGTTGCGGTTTTCAAAATGTCTAGTCAATTTTGTAAGAGCTTTTTACTTGTGAAAACCAGAAGGTTCTGCGATGCCTGGTTATCGAAATATGGCCACCCAAAGTGATTTTACTGAAAATTGACCCAAATCTAAAAAAGTCATCGGGTGCGGATGGAGATATTTCCGCAACCAAGGCTCGTAACGGGTTGCAGTTTTCAATTCTGAATAGAGAATTAACAGACCTTTCCATGGATGTGCCAAACTCAAAAATTTATTTTTTATTAATTTTGGCAAAAATCATGGACTAACCACTTGTCTTTAAAAATCATTATTTTGTCGAAGTTCACCAATCCCACCGAGATGTACATCAAACGAAAGGTCTGTTCAATACCTACACACACATGCAAGCCAAATCGTCCTGCGTGGTCTGGCTATCGAAATATTTCTATCCAAAGTGATTTCACTGATTCCACCGATTTTTGAGCTTCAACTACCTAACAATGTGTTTGGGTGGCGATATTTGAGAAACCAGTCCTTGGAAAAGGTTGCGGTTTTCAAAATGTCTAGTCAATTTTGTAAGAGCTTTTTACGGGTGAAAACCAGAAGGTTCTGCGAGGCCTGGTTATCGAAATATGGCCACCCAAAGTGATTTTACTGAAAATTGACCCAAATCTAAAAAAGTCATCGGGTGCGGATGGAGATATTTCCGCAACCAAGGCTCGTAACGGGTTGCAGTTTTCAATTCTGAATAGAGAATTAACAGACCTTTCCATGGATGTGCCAAACTCAAAAATTTATTTTTTATTAATTTTGGCAAAAATCATGGACTAACCACTTGTCTTTAAAAATCATTATTTTGTCGAAGTTCACCAATCCCACCGAGATGTACATCAAACGAAAGGTCTGTTCAATACCTACACACACATGCAAGCCAAATCGTCTTGCGTGGTCTGGCTATCGAAATATGGCCATCCAAAGTGATTTCACTGATTCCACCGATTTTTGAGCTTCAACTACCTAACAATGTGTTTGGGTGGCGATATTTGAGAAACCAGTCCTTGGAAAAGGTTGCGGTTTTCAAAATGTCTAATCAATTTTGTAAGAGCTTTTTACGGGTGAAAACCAGAAGGTTCTGCGAGGCCTGGTTATCGAAATATGGCCACCCAAAGTGATTTTACTGAAAATTGACCCAAATCTAAAAAAGTCATCGGGTGCGGATGGAGATATTTCCGCAACCAAGGCTCGTAACGGGTTGCAGTTTTCAATTCTGAATAGAGAATTAACAGACCTTTCCATGGATGTGCCAAACTCAAAAATTTATTTTTTATTAATTTTGGCAAAAATCATGGACTAACCACTTGTCTTTAAAAATCATTATTTTGTCGAAGTTCACCAATCCCACCGAGATGTACATCAAACGAAAGGTCTGTTCAATACCTACACACACATGCAAGCCAAATCGTCCTGCGTGGTCTGGCTATCGAAATATGGCCATCCAAAGTGATTTCACTGATTCCACCGATTTTTGAGCTTCAACTACCTAACAATGTGTTTGGGTGGCGATATTTGAGAAACCAGTCCTTGGAAAAGGTTGCGGTTTTCAAAATGTCTAGTCAATTTTGTAAGAGCTTTTTACGGGTGAAAACCAGAAGGTTCTGCGAGGCCTGGTTATCGAAATATGGCCACCCAAAGTGATTTTACTGAAAATTGACCCAAATCTAAAAAAGTCATCGGGTGCGGATGGAGATATTTCCGCAACCAAGGCTCGTAACGGGTTGCAGTTTTCAATTCTGAATAGAGAATTAACAGACCTTTCCATGGATGTGCCAAACTCAAAAATTTATTTTTTATTAATTTTGGCAAAAATCATGGACTAACCACTTGTCTTTAAAAATCATTATTTTGTCGAAGTTCACCAATCCCACCGAGATGTACATCAAACGAAAGGTCTGTTCAATACCTACACACACATGCAAGCCAAATCGTCCTGCGTGGTCTGGCTATCGAAATATTTCTATCCAAAGTGATTTCACTGATTCCACCGATTTTTGAGCTTCAACTACCTAACAATGTGTTTGGGTGGCGATATTTGAGAAACCAGTCCTTGGAAAAGGTTGCGGTTTTCAAAATGTCTAGTCAATTTTGTAAGAGCTTTTTACGGGTGAAAACCAGAAGGTTCTGCGAGGCCTGGTTATCGAAATATGGCCACCCAAAGTGATTTTACTGAAAATTGACCCAAATCTAAAAAAGTCATCGGGTGCGGATGGAGATATTTCCGCAACCAAGGCTCGTAACGGGTTGCAGTTTTCAATTCTGAATAGAGAATTAACAGACCTTTCCATGGATGTGCCAAACTCAAAAATTTATTTTTTATTAATTTTGGCAAAAATCATGGACTAACCACTTGTCTTTAAAAATCTTTATTTTGTCGAAGTTCACCAATCCCACCGAGATGTACATCAAACGAAAGGTCTGTTCAATACCTACACACACATGCAAGCCAAATCGTCTTGCGTGGTCTGGCTATCGAAATATGGCCATCCAAAGTGATTTCACTGATTCCACCGATTTTTGAGCTTCAACTACCTAACAATGTGTTTGGGTGGCGATATTTGAGAAACCAGTCCTTGGAAAAGGTTGCGGTTTTCAAAATGTCTAGTCAATTTTGTAAGAGCTTTTTACGGGTGAAAACCAGAAGGTTCTGCGAGGCCTGGTTATCGAAATATGGCCACCCAAAGTGATTTTACTGAAAATTGACCCAAATCTAAAAAAGTCATCGGGTGCGGATGGAGATATTTCCGCAACCAAGGCTCGTAACGGGTTGCAGTTTTCAATTCTGAATAGAGAATTAACAGACCTTTCCATGGATGTGCCAAACTCAAAAATTTATTTTTTATTAATTTTGGCAAAAATCATGGACTAACCACTTGTCTTTAAAAATCATTATTTTGTCGAAGTTCACCAATCCCACCGAGATGTACATCAAACGAAAGGTCTGTTCAATACCTACACACACATGCAAGCCAAATCGTCTTGCGTGGTCTGGCTATCGAAATATGGCCATCCAAAGTGATTTCACTGATTCCACCGATTTTTGAGCTTCAACTACCTAACAATGTGTTTGGGTGGCGATATTTGAGAAACCAGTCCTTGGAAAAGGTTGCGGTTTTCAAAATGTCTAATCAATTTTGTAAGAGCTTTTTACGGGTGAAAACCAGAAGGTTCTGCGAGGCCTGGTTATCGAAATATGGCCACCCAAAGTGATTTTACTGAAAATTGACCCAAATCTAAAAAAGTCATCGGGTGCGGATGGAGATATTTCCGCAACCAAGGCTCGTAACGGGTTGCAGTTTTCAATTCTGAATAGAGAATTAACAGACCTTTCCATGGATGTGCCAAACTCAAAAATTTATTTTTTATTAATTTTGGCAAAAATCATGGACTAACCACTTGTCTTTAAAAATCATTATTTTGTCGAAGTTCACCAATCCCACCGAGATGTACATCAAACGAAAGGTCTGTTCAATACCTACACACACATGCAAGCCAAATCGTCCTGCGTGGTCTGGCTATCGAAATATGGCCATCCAAAGTGATTTCACTGATTCCACCGATTTTTGAGCTTCAACTACCTAACAATGTGTTTGGGTGGCGATATTTGAGAAACCAGTCCTTGGAAAAGGTTGCGGTTTTCAAAATGTCTAGTCAATTTTGTAAGAGCTTTTTACGGGTGAAAACCAGAAGGTTCTGCGAGGCCTGGTTATCGAAATATGGCCACCCAAAGTGATTTTACTGAAAATTGACCCAAATCTAAAAAAGTCATCGGGTGCGGATGGAGATATTTCCGCAACCAAGGCTCGTAACGGGTTGCAGTTTTCAATTCTGAATAGAGAATTAACAGACCTTTCCATGGATGTGCCAAACTCAAAAATTTATTTTTTATTAATTTTGGCAAAAATCATGGACTAACCACTTGTCTTTAAAAATCATTATTTTGTCGAAGTTCACCAATCCCACCGAGATGTACATCAAACGAAAGGTCTGTTCAATACCTACACACACATGCAAGCCAAATCGTCCTGCGTGGTCTGGCTATCGAAATATTTCTATCCAAAGTGATTTCACTGATTCCACCGATTTTTGAGCTTCAACTACCTAACAATGTGTTTGGGTGGCGATATTTGAGAAACCAGTCCTTGGAAAAGGTTGCGGTTTTCAAAATGTCTAGTCAATTTTGTAAGAGCTTTTTACGGGTGAAAACCAGAAGGTTCTGCGAGGCCTGGTTATCGAAATATGGCCACCCAAAGTGATTTTACTGAAAATTGACCCAAATCTAAAAAAGTCATCGGGTGCGGATGGAGATATTTCCGCAACCAAGGCTCGTAACGGGTTGCAGTTTTCAATTCTGAATAGAGAATTAACAGACCTTTCCATGGATGTGCCAAACTCAAAAATTTATTTTTTATTAATTTTGGCAAAAATCATGGACTAACCACTTGTCTTTAAAAATCATTATTTTTCGAAGTTCACCAATCCCACCGAGATGTACATCAAACGAAAGGTCTGTTCAATACCTACACACACATGCAAGCCAAATCGTCTTGCGTGGTCTGGCTATCGAAATATGGCCATCCAAAGTGATTTCACTGATTCCACCGATTTTTGAGCTTCAACTACCTAACAATGTGTTTGGGTGGCGATATTTGAGAAACCAGTCCTTGGAAAAGGTTGCGGTTTTCAAAATGTCTAATCAATTTTGTAAGAGCTTTTTACGGGTGAAAACCAGAAGGTTCTGCGAGGCCTGGTTATCGAAATATGGCCACCCAAAGTGATTTTACTGAAAATTGACCCAAATCTAAAAAAGTCATCGGGTGCGGATGGAGATATTTCCGCAACCAAGGCTCGTAACGGGTTGCAGTTTTCAATTCTGAATAGAGAATTAACAGACCTTTCCATGGATGTGCCAAACTCAAAAATTTATTTTTTATTAATTTTGGCAAAAATCATGGACTAACCACTTGTCTTTAAAAATCATTATTTTGTCGAAGTTCACCAATCCCACCGAGATGTACATCAAACGAAAGGTCTGTTCAATACCTACACACACATGCAAGCCAAATCGTCCTGCGTGGTCTGGCTATCGAAATATGGCCATCCAAAGTGATTTCACTGATTCCACCGATTTTTGAGCTTCAACTACCTAACAATGTGTTTGGGTGGCGATATTTGAGAAACCAGTCCTTGGAAAAGGTTGCGGTTTTCAAAATGTCTAGTCAATTTTGTAAGAGCTTTTTACGGGTGAAAACCAGAAGGTTCTGCGAGGCCTGGTTATCGAAATATGGCCACCCAAAGTGATTTTACTGAAAATTGACCCAAATCTAAAAAAGTCATCGGGTGCGGATGGAGATATTTCCGCAACCAAGGCTCGTAACGGGTTGCAGTTTTCAATTCTGAATAGAGAATTAACAGACCTTTCCATGGATGTGCCAAACTCAAAAATTTATTTTTTATTAATTTTGGCAAAAATCATGGACTAACCACTTGTCTTTAAAAATCATTATTTTGTCGAAGTTCAACAATCCCACCGAGATGTACATCAAACGAAAGGTCTGTTCAATACCTACACACACATGCAAGCCAAATCGTCTTGCGTGGTCTGGCTATCGAAATATGGCCATCCAAAGTGATTTCACTGATTCCACCGATTTTTGAGCTTCAACTACCTAACAATGTGTTTGGGTGGCGATATTTGAGAAACCAGGCCTTGGAAAAGGTTGCGGTTTTCAAAATGTCTAGTCAATTTTGTAAGAGCTTTTTACGGGTGAAAACCAGAAGGTTCTGCGAGGCCTGGTTATCGAAATATGGCCACCCAAAGTGATTTTACTGAAAATTGACCCAAATCTAAAAAAGTCATCGGGTGCGGATGGAGATATTTCCGCAACCAAGGCTCGTAACGGGTTGCAGTTTTCAATTCTGAATAGAGAATTAACAGACCTTTCCATGGATGTGCCAAACTCAAAAATTTATTTTTTATTAATTTTGGCAAAAATCATGGACTAACCACTTGTCTTTAAAAATCATTATTTTGTCGAAGTTCACCAATCCCACCGAGATGTACATCAAACGAAAGGTCTGTTCAATACCTACACACATATGCAAGCCAAATCGTCCTGCGTGGTCTGGCTATCGAAATATGGCCATCCAAAGTGATTTCAATGATTCCACCGATTTTTGAGCTTCAACTACCTAACAATGTGTTTGGGTGGCGATATTTGAGAAACCAGTCCTTGGAAAAGGTTGCGGTTTTCAAAATGTCTAGTCAATTTTGTAAGAGCTTTTTACGGGTGAAAACCAGAAGGTTCTGCGAGGCCTGGTTATCGAAATATGGCCACCCAAAGTGATTTTACTGAAAATTGACCCAAATCTAAAAAAGTCATCGGGTGCGGATGGAGATATTTCCGCAACCAAGGCTCGTAACGGGTTGCAGTTTTCAATTCTGAATAGAGAATTAACAGACCTTTCCATGGATGTACCAAACTCAAAAATTTATTTTTTATTAATTTTGGCAAAAATCATGGACTAACCACTTGTCTTTAAAAATCATTATTTTGTCGAAGTTCACCAATCCCACCGAGATGTACATCAAACGAAAGGTCTGTTCAATACCTACACACACATGCAAGCCAAATCGTCCTGCGTGGTCTGGCTATCGAAATATGACCATTCAAAGTGATTTCACTGATTCCACCGATTTTTGAGCTTCAACTACCTAACAATGTGTTTGGGTGGCGATATTTGAGAAACCAGTCCTTGGAAAAGGTTGCGGTTTTCAAAATGTCTAGTCAATTTTGTAAGAGCTTTTTACGGGTGAAAACCAGAAGGTTCTGCGAGGCCTGGTTATCGAAATATGGCCACCCAAAGTGATTTTACTGAAAATTGACCCAAATCTAAAAAAGTCATCGGGTGCGGATGGAGATATTTCCGCAACCAAGGCTCGTAACGGGTTGCAGTTTTCAATTCTGAATAGAGAATTAACAGACCTTTCCATGGATGTGCCAAACTCAAAAATTTATTTTTTATTAATTTTGGCAAAAATCATGGACTAACCACTTGTCTTTAAAAATCATTATTTTGTCGAAGTTCAACAATCCCACCGAGATGTACATCAAACGAAAGGTCTGTTCAATACCTACACACACATGCAAGCCAAATCGTCTTGCGTGGTCTGGCTATCGAAATATGGCCATCCAAAGTGATTTCACTGATTCCACCGATTTTTGAGCTTCAACTACCTAACAATGTGTTTGGGTGGCGATATTTGAGAAACCAGGCCTTGGAAAAGGTTGCGGTTTTCAAAATGTCTAGTCAATTTTGTAAGAGCTTTTTACTTGTGAAAACCAGAAGGTTCTGCGAGGCCTGGTTATCGAAATATGGCCACCCAAAGTGATTTTACTGAAAATTGACCCAAATCTAAAAAAGTCATCGGGTGCGGATGGAGATATTTCCGCAACCAAGGCTCGTAACGGGTTGCAGTTTTCAATTCTGAATAGAGAATTAACAGACCTTTCCATGGATGTGCCAAACTCAAAAATTTATTTTTTATTAATTTTGGCAAAAATCATGGACTAACCACTTGTCTTTAAAAATCATTATTTTGTCGAAGTTCACCAATCCCACCGAGATGTACATCAAACGAAAGGTCTGTTCAATACCTACACACACATGCAAGCCAAATCGTCCTGCGTGGTCTGGCTATCGAAATATGGCCATCCAAAGTGATTTCAATGATTCCACCGATTTTTGAGCTTCAACTACCTAACAATGTGTTTGGGTGGCGATATTTGAGAAACCAGTCCTTGGAAAAGGTTGCGGTTTTCAAAATGTCTAGTCAATTTTGTAAGAGCTTTTTACGGGTGAAAACCAGAAGGTTCTGCGAGGCCTGGTTATCGAAATATGGCCACCCAAAGTGATTTTACTGAAAATTGACCCAAATCTAAAAAAGTCATCGGGTGCGGATGGAGATATTTCCGCAACCAAGGCTCGTAACGGGTTGCAGTTTTCAATTCTGAATAGAGAATTAACAGACCTTTCCATGGATGTGCCAAACTCAAAAATTTATTTTTTATTAATTTTGGCAAAAATCATGGACTAACCACTTGTCTTTAAAAATCATTATTTTGTCGAAGTTCACCAATCCCACCGAGATGTACATCAAACGAAAGGTCTGTTCAATACCTACACACACATGCAAGCCAAATCGTCCTGCGTGGTGTGGCTATCGAAATATGGCCATCCAAAGTGATTTCACTGATTCCACCGATTTTTGAGCTTCAACTACCTAACAATGTGTTTGGGTGGCGATATTTGAGAAACCAGGCCTTGGAAAAGGTTGCGGTTTTCAAAATGTCTAGTCAATTTTGTAAGAGCTTTTCACGGGTGAAAACCAGAAGGTTCTGCGAGGTCTGGTTATCGAAATATGGCCACCCAAAGTGATTTTACTGAAAATTGACCCAAATCTAAAAAAGTCATCGGGTGCGGATGGAGATATTTCCGCAACCAAGGCTCGCACCGGGTTGCAGTTTTCAATTCTGAATAGAAAATTAACAGACCTTTCCATGGATGTGCCAAACTCAAAAATTTATTTTTTATTAATTTTGGCAGAAATCATGGACTAACCACTTGTCTTTAAAAATCATTATTTTGTCGAAGTTCAACAATCCCACCGAGATGTACATCAAACGAAAGGTCTGTTCAATACCTACACACACATGCAAGCCAAATCGTCTTGCGTGGTCTGGCTATCGAAATATGGCCATCCAAAGTGATTTCACTGATTCCACCGATTTTTGAGCTTCAACTACCTAACAATGTGTTTGGGTGGCGATATTTGAGAAACCAGGCCTTGGAAAAGGTTGCGGTTTTCAAAATGTCTAGTCAATTTTGTAAGAGCTTTTTACTTGTGAAAACCAGAAGGTTCTGCGAGGCCTGGTTATCGAAATATGGCCACCCAAAGTGATTTTACTGAAAATTGACCCAAATCTAAAAAAGTCATCGGGTGCGGATGGAGATATTTCCGCAACCAAGGCTCGTAACGGGTTGCAGTTTTCAATTCTGAATAGAGAATTAACAGACCTTTCCATGGATGTGCCAAACTCAAAAATTTATTTTTTATTAATTTTGGCAAAAATCATGGACTAACCACTTGTCTTTAAAAATCATTATTTTGTCGAAGTTCACCAATCCCACCGAGATGTACATCAAACGAAAGGTCTGTTCAATACCTACACACACATGCAAGCCAAATCGTCCTGCGTGGTCTGGCTATCGAAATATGGCCATCCAAAGTGATTTCAATGATTCCACCGATTTTTGAGCTTCAACTACCTAACAATGTGTTTGGGTGGCGATATTTGAGAAACCAGTCCTTGGAAAAGGTTGCGGTTTTCAAAATGTCTAGTCAATTTTGTAAGAGCTTTTTACGGGTGAAAACCAGAAGGTTCTGCGAGGCCTGGTTATCGAAATATGGCCACCCAAAGTGATTTTACTGAAAATTGACCCAAATCTAAAAAAGTCATCGGGTGCGGATGGAGATATTTCCGCAACCAAGGCTCGTAACGGGTTGCAGTTTTCAATTCTGAATAGAGAATTAACAGACCTTTCCATGGATGTGCCAAACTCAAAAATTTATTTTTTATTAATTTTGGCAAAAATCATGGACTAACCACTTGTCTTTAAAAATCATTATTTTGTCGAAGTTCACCAATCCCACCGAGATGTACATCAAACGAAAGGTCTGTTCAATACCTACACACACATGCAAGCCAAATCGTCCTGCGTGGTGTGGCTATCGAAATATGGCCATCCAAAGTGATTTCACTGATTCCACCGATTTTTGAGCTTCAACTACCTAACAATGTGTTTGGGTGGCGATATTTGAGAAACCAGGCCTTGGAAAAGGTTGCGGTTTTCAAAATGTCTAGTCAATTTTGTAAGAGCTTTTCACGGGTGAAAACCAGAAGGTTCTGCGAGGTCTGGTTATCGAAATATGGCCACCCAAAGTGATTTTACTGAAAATTGACCCAAATCTAAAAAAGTCATCGGGTGCGGATGGAGATATTTCCGCAACCAAGGCTCGCACCGGGTTGCAGTTTTCAATTCTGAATAGAAAATTAACAGACCTTTCCATGGATGTGCCAAACTCAAAAATTTATTTTTTATTAATTTTGGCAGAAATCATGGACTAACCACTTGTCTTTAAAAATCATTATTTTGTCGAAGTTCACCAATCCCACCGAGATGTACATCAAACGAAAGGTCTGTTCAATACCTACACACACATGCAAGCCAAATCGTCCTGCGTGGTCTGGCTATCGAAATATGGCCATCCAAAGTGATTTCACTGATTCCACCGATTTTTGAGCTTCAACTACCTAACAATGTGTTTAGGTGGCGATATTTGAGAAACCAGTCCTTGGAAAAGGTTGCGGTTTTCAAAATGTCTAGTCAATTTTGTAAGAGCTTTTCACGGGTGAAAACCAGAAGGTTCTGCGAGGTCTGGTTATCGAAATATGGCCACCCAAAGTGATTTTACTGAAAATTGACTCAAATCTAAAAAAGTCATCGGGTGCGGATGGAGATATTTCCGCAACCAAGGCTCGCACCGGGTTGCAGTTTTCAATTCTGAATAGAGAATTAACAGACCTTTCCATGGATGTGCCAAACTCAAAAATTTATTTTTTATTAATTTTGGCAAAAATCATGGACTCTTTAAAAATCATTATTTTATACCTACACACACATGCAAGCCAAATCGTCCTGCGTGGTGTGGCTATCGAAATATGGCCATCCAAAGTGATTTCACTGATTCCACCGATTTTTGAGCTTCAACTACCTAACAATGTGTTTGGGTGGCGATATTTGAGAAACCAGGCCTTGGAAAAGGTTGCGGTTTTCAAAATGTCTAGTCAATTTTGTAAGAGCTTTTCACGGGTGAAAACCAGAAGGTTCTGCGAGGTCTGGTTATCGAAATATGGCCACCCAAAGTGATTTTACTGAAAATTGACCCAAATCTAAAAAAGTCATCGGGTGCGGATGGAGATATTTCCGCAACCAAGGCTCGCACCGGGTTGCAGTTTTCAATTCTGAATAGAAAATTAACAGACCTTTCCATGGATGTGCCAAACTCAAAAATTTATTTTTTATTAATTTTGGCAGAAATCATGGACTAACCACTTGTCTTTAAAAATCATTATTTTGTCGAAGTTCACCAATCCCACCGAGATGTACATCAAACGAAAGGTCTGTTCAATACCTACACACACATGCAAGCCAAATCGTCCTGCGTGGTCTGGCTATCGAAATATGGCCATCCAAAGTGATTTCACTGATTCCACCGATTTTTGAGCTTCAACTACCTAACAATGTGTTTAGGTGGCGATATTTGAGAAACCAGTCCTTGGAAAAGGTTGCGGTTTTCAAAATGTCTAGTCAATTTTGTAAGAGCTTTTCACGGGTGAAAACCAGAAGGTTCTGCGAGGTCTGGTTATCGAAATATGGCCACCCAAAGTGATTTTACTGAAAATTGACTCAAATCTAAAAAAGTCATCGGGTGCGGATGGAGATATTTCCGCAACCAAGGCTCGCACCGGGTTGCAGTTTTCAATTCTGAATAGAGAATTAACAGACCTTTCCATGGATGTGCCAAACTCAAAAATTTATTTTTTATTAATTTTGGCAAAAATCATGGACTCTTTAAAAATCATTATTTTATACCTACACACACATGCAAGCCAAATCGTCCTGCGTGGTGTGGCTATCGAAATATGGCCATCCAAAGTTATTTCACTGATTCCACCGATTTTTGAGCTTCAACTACCTAACAATGTGTTTAGGTGGCGATATTTGAGAAACCAGGCCTTGGAAAAGGTTGCGGTTTTCAAAATGTCTAGTCAATTTTGTAAGAGCTTTTCACGGGTGAAAACCAGAAGGTTCTGCGAGGTCTGGTTATCGAAATATGGCCACCCAAAGTGATTTTACTGAAAATTGACCCAAATCTAAAAAAGTCATCGGGTGCGGATGGAGATATTTCCGCAACCAAGGCTCGCACCGGGTTGCAGTTTTCAATTCTGAATAGAGAATTAACAGACCTTTCCATGGATGTGCCAAACTCAAAAATTTATTTTTTATTAATTTTGGCAAAAATCATGGACTCTTTAAAAATCATTATTTTATACCTACACACACATGCAAGCCAAATCGTCCTGCGTGGTCTGGCTATCGAAATATGGCCATCCAAAGTGATTTCACTGATTCCACCGATTTTTGAGCTTCAACTACCTAACAATGTGTTTGGGTGGCGATATTTGAGAAACCAGGCCTTGGAAAAGGTTGCGGTTTTCAAAATGTCTAGTCAATTTTGTAAGAGCTTTTCACGGGTGAAAACCAGAAGGTTCTGCGAGGTCTGGTTATCGAAATATGGCCACCCAAAGTGATTTTACTGAAAATTGACCCAAATCTAAAAAAGTCATCGGGTGCGGATGGAGATATTTCCGCAACCAAGGCTCGCACCGGGTTGCAGTTTTCAATTCTGAATAGAGAATTAACAGACCTTTCCATGGATGTGCCAAACTCAAAAATTTATTTTTTATTAATTTTGGCAAAAATCATGGACTAACCACTTGTCTTTAAAAATCATTATTTTGTCGAAGTTCACCAATCCCACCGAGATGTACATCAAACGAAAGGTCTGTTCAATACCTACACACACATGCAAGCCAAATCGTCCTGCGTGGTGTGGCTATCGAAATATGGCCATCCAAAGTTATTTCACTGATTCCACCGATTTTTGAGCTTCAACTACCTAACAATGTGTTTAGGTGGCGATATTTGAGAAACCAGGCCTTGGAAAAGGTTGCGGTTTTCAAAATGTCTAGTCAATTTTGTAAGAGCTTTTCACGGGTGAAAACCAGAAGGTTCTGCGAGGTCTGGTTATCGAAATATGGCCACCCAAAGTGATTTTACTGAAAATTGACCCAAATCTAAAAAAATCATCGGGTGCGGATGGAGATATTTCCGCAACCAAGGCTCGCACCGGGTTGCAGTTTTCAATTCTGAATAGAGAATTAACAGACCTTTCCATGGATGTGCCAAACTCAAAAATTTATTTTTTATTAATTTTGGCAAAAATCATGGACTCTTTAAAAATCATTATTTTATACCTACACACACATGCAAGCCAAATCGTCCTGCGTGGTGTGGCTATCGAAATATGGCCATCCAAAGTGATTTCACTGATTCCACCGATTTTTGAGCTTCAACTACCTAACAATGTGTTTGGGTGGCGATATTTGAGAAACCAGTCCT
The DNA here is from genome assembly GCA_911387755.1 of Chrysotoxum bicinctum. NCBI lineage: Eukaryota > Metazoa > Arthropoda > Insecta > Diptera > Syrphidae > Chrysotoxum > Chrysotoxum bicinctum. The sequence goes on from OU426990.1 coordinate 79,597,515, forward strand.
TGGAAAAGGTTGCGGTTTTCAAAATGTCTAGTCAATTTTGTAAGAGCTTTTTACGGGTGAAAACTAGAAGGTTCTGCGAGGCCTGGGGGCCGATTCTGGTTCTGTGAAAAAGTGAATCGAATAGCTTTTCACTCTTTCACGCATAAATGCGATTCTCGTTCTGTGAAAAAAGTGAAACCAAACGTCAAAAACATTCATATGAATAATTTGCTTTCACGCTCTTATTCGATGGTGAATATTCAAAATGAATATGTGAAAGAGGAACATATGGAGATTTTTTTGAAAAAAAAAATAAAGGAAAGTGTGACACAGGCACAAACAGAATTTTTGATTAGTTTTTTTGGAAATAAATTTGGAGATTGCTCATGATAGGTACGAAAACAAGTTTTGAAAATTTATTTCATCGCGTCTTAATTTTTTTTTGTAGATTTGTTTCAGTTCACGTTTCAGTTGATACAATTGTATGAAATGCTCCTCCGTATTCATTTTGAAAGGATTTTCGTTGTCTCTCAAATTTCGCCTGATAATCCTCATATTTCTCCTACAAAACAAAAATCTATAGTAATACAATACAAAAATACATCTATATAAAGCACAAATAATTATCAAACCTATAAGCATTTCTCCGATTTGTTTCCATAAGAATTCTTATATATGTATATTGAAGGCATTATAAAAACGTATACAAACAATTTAATATATTATAAACAAATTCACAAATGTACAAACGTTTGGCAAAATTGAAACAACAATGAAAAATAATAATTTCGTTTTGGCATTAAGCATTCACAATAGTAGATAAATTCATAAGAGACAACAAAAAATCATCCACCACGGCAAATGATATTGAATTCACCACACCATTTTCATTCACGGAACCAGAATCGCTTATTTGCACCAAGTGAATCGAAAAAGTGAAAGGAATGCATGACAGCGAATGTGAAAACAATTTATTCGATTCACTTTTTCACAGAACCAGAATCGGCCCCCTGGTTATCGAAATATGGCCACCCAAAGTGATTTTACTGAAAATTGACCCAAATCTAAAAAAGTCATCGGGTGCGGATGGAGATATTTCCGCAACCAAGGCTCGCACCGGGTTGCAGTTTTCAATTCTGAATAGAGAATTAACAGACCTTTCCATGGATGTGCCAAACTCAAAAATTTATTTTTTATTAATTTTGGCAAAAATCATGGACTAACCACTTGTCTTTAAAAATCATTATTTTGTCGAAGTTCACCAATCCCACCAAGATGTACATCAAACGAAAGGTCTGTTCAATACCTACACACACATGCAAGCCAAATCGTCCTGCGTGGTGTTGCTATCGAAATATGGCCATCCAAAGTGATTTCACTGATTCCACCGATTTTTGAGCTTCAACTACCTAACAATGTGTTTGGGTGGCGATATTTGAGAAACCAGTCCTTGGAAAAGGTTGCGGTTTTCAAAATGTCTAGTCAATTTTGTAAGAGCTTTTTACGGGTGAAAACTAGAAGGTTCTGCGAGGCCTGGTTATCGAAATATGGCCACCCAAAGTGATTTTACTGAAAATTGACCCAAATCTAAAAAAGTCATCGGGTGCGGATGGAGATATTTCCGCAACCAAGGCTCGCACCGGGTTGCAGTTTTCAATTCTGAATAGAGAATTAACAGACCTTTCATGGACTAACCACTTGTCTTTAAAAATCATTATTTTGTCGAAGTTCATCAATCCCACCGAGATGTACATCAAACGAAAGGTCTGTTCAATACCTACACACACATGCAAGCCAAATCGTCCTGCGTGGTCTGGCTATCGAAATATGGCCATCCAAAGTGATTTCACTGATTCCACCGATTTTTGAGCTTCAACTACCTAACAATGTGTTTGGGTGGCGATATTTGAGAAACCAGTCCTTGGAAAAGGTTGCGGTTTTCAAAATGTCTAGTCAATTTTGTAAGAGCTTTTTACGGGTGAAAACTAGAAGGTTCTGCGAGGCCTGGTTATCGAAATATGGCCACCCAAAGTGATTTTACTGAAAATTGACCCAAATCTAAAAAAGTCATCGGGTGCGGATGGAGATATTTCCGCAACCAAGGCTCGCACCGGGTTGCAGTTTTCAATTCTGAATAGAGAATTAACAGACCTTTCATGGACTAACCACTTGTCTTTAAAAATCATTATTTTGTCGAAGTTCACCAATCCCACCGAGATGTACATCAAACGAAAGGTCTGTTCAATACCTACACACACATGCAAGCCAAATCGTCCTGCGTGGTGTGGCTATCGAAATATGGCCATCCAAAGTGATTTCACTGATTCCACCGATTTTTGAGCTTCAACTACCTAACAATGTGTTTGGGTGGCGATATTTGAGAAACCAGGCCTTGGAAAAGGTTGCGGTTTTCAAAATGTCTAGTCAATTTTGTAAGAGCTTTTCACGGGTGAAAACCAGAAGGTTCTGCGAGGTCTGGTTATCGAAATATGGCCACCCAAAGTGATTTTACTGAAAATTGACCCAAATCTAAAAAAGTCATCGGGTGCGGATGGAGATATTTCCGCAACCAAGGCTCGCACCGGGTTGCAGTTTTCAATTCTGAATAGAGAATTAACAGACCTTTCCATGGATGTGCCAAACTCAAAAATTTATTTTTTATTAATTTTGGCAAAAATCATGGACTAACCACTTGTCTTTAAAAATCATTATTTTGTCGAAGTTCACCAATCCCACCGAGATGTACATCAAACGAAAGGTCTGTTCAATACCTACACACACATGCAAGCCAAATCGTCCTGCGTGGTCTGGCTATCGAAATATGGCCATCCAAAGTGATTTCACTGATTCCACCGATTTTTGAGCTTCAACTACCTAACAATGTGTTTGGGCGGCGATATTTGAGAAACCAGTCCTTGGAAAAGGTTGCGGTTTTCAAAATGTCTAGTCAATTTTGTAAGAGCTTTTTACGGGTGAAAACTAGAAGGTCCTGCGAGGCCTGGTTATCGAAATATGGCCACCCAAAGTGATTTTACTGAAAATTGACCCAAATCTAAAAAAGTCATCGCGTGCGGATGGAGATATTTCCGCAACCAAGGCTCGCACCGGGTTGCAGTTTTCAATTCTGAATAGAGAATTAACAGACCTTTCCATGGATGTGCCAAACTCAAAAATTTATTTTTTATTAATTTTGGCAAAAATCATGGACTCTTTAAAAATCATTATTTTATACCTACACACACATGCAAGCCAAATCGTCCTGCGTGGTGTGGCTATCGAAATATGGCCATCCAAAGTTATTTCACTGATTCCACCGATTTTTGAGCTTCAACTACCTAACAATGTGTTTAGGTGGCGATATTTGAGAAACCAGGCCTTGGAAAAGGTTGCGGTTTTCAAAATGTCTAGTCAATTTTGTAAGAGCTTTTCACGGGTGAAAACCAGAAGGTTCTGCGAGGTCTGGTTATCGAAATATGGCCACCCAAAGTGATTTTACTGAAAATTGACCCAAATCTAAAAAAGTCATCGGGTGCGGATGGAGATATTTCCGCAACCAAGGCTCGCACCGGGTTGCAGTTTTCAATTCTGAATAGAAAATTAACAGACCTTTCCATGGATGTGCCAAACTCAAAAATTTATTTTTTATTAATTTTGGCAGAAATCATGGACTAACCACTTGTCTTTAAAAATCATTATTTTGTCGAAGTTCACCAATCCCACCGAGATGTACATCAAACGAAAGGTCTGTTCAATACCTACACACACATGCAAGCCAAATCGTCCTGCGTGGTGTGGCTATCGAAATATGGCCATCCAAAGTGATTTCACTGATTCCACCGATTTTTGAGCTTCAACTACCTAACAATGTGTTTGGGTGGCGATATTTGAGAAACCAGTCCTTGGAAAAGGTTGCGGTTTTCAAAATGTCTAGTCAATTTTGTAAGAGCTTTTTACGGGTGAAAACTAGAAGGTTCTGCGAGGCCTGGGGGCCGATTCTGGTTCTGTGAAAAAGTGAATCGAATAGCTTTTCACTCTTTCACGCATAAATGCGATTCTCGTTCTGTGAAAAAAGTGAAACCAAACGTCAAAAACATTCATATGAATAATTTGCTTTCACGCTCTTATTCGATGGTGAATATTCAAAATGAATATGTGAAAGAGGAACATATGGAGATTTTTTTGAAAAAAAAATAAAGGAAAGTGTGACACAGGCACAAACAGAATTTTTGATTAGTTTTTTTGGAAATAAATTTGGAGATTGCTCATGATAGGTACGAAAACAAGTTTTGAAAATTTATTTCATCGCGTCTTAATTTTTTTTTGTAGATTTGTTTCAGTTCACGTTTCAGTTGATACAATTGTATGAAATGCTCCTCCGTATTCATTTTGAAAGGATTTTCGTTGTCTCTCAAATTTCGCCTGATAATCCTCATATTTCTCCTACAAAACAAAAATCTATAGTAATACAATACAAAAATACATCTATATAAAGCACAAATAATTATCAAACCTATAAGCATTTCTCCGATTTGTTTCCATAAGAATTCTTATATATGTATATTGAAGGCATTATAAAAACGTATACAAACAATTTAATATATTATAAACAAATTCACAAATGTACAAACGTTTGGCAAAATTGAAACAACAATGAAAAATAATAATTTCGTTTTGGCATTAAGCATTCACAATAGTAGATAAATTCATAAGAGACAACAAAAAATCATCCACCACGGCAAATGATATTGAATTCACCACACCATTTTCATTCACGGAACCAGAATCGCTTATTTGCACCAAGTGAATCGAAAAAGTGAAAGGAATGCATGACAGCGAATGTGAAAACAATTTATTCGATTCACTTTTTCACAGAACCAGAATCGGCCCCCTGGTTATCGAAATATGGCCACCCAAAGTGATTTTACTGAAAATTGACCCAAATCTAAAAAAGTCATCGGGTGCGGATGGAGATATTTCCGCAACCAAGGCTCGCACCGGGTTGCAGTTTTCAATTCTGAATAGAGAATTAACAGACCTTTCCATGGATGTGCCAAACTCAAAAATTTATTTTTTATTAATTTTGGCAAAAATCATGGACTAACCACTTGTCTTTAAAAATCATTATTTTGTCGAAGTTCACCAATCCCACCAAGATGTACATCAAACGAAAGGTCTGTTCAATACCTACACACACATGCAAGCCAAATCGTCCTGCGTGGTGTTGCTATCGAAATATGGCCATCCAAAGTGATTTCACTGATTCCACCGATTTTTGAGCTTCAACTACCTAACAATGTGTTTGGGTGGCGATATTTGAGAAACCAGTCCTTGGAAAAGGTTGCGGTTTTCAAAATGTCTAGTCAATTTTGTAAGAGCTTTTTACGGGTGAAAACTAGAAGGTTCTGCGAGGCCTGGTTATCGAAATATGGCCACCCAAAGTGATTTTACTGAAAATTGACCCAAATCTAAAAAAGTCATCGGGTGCGGATGGAGATATTTCCGCAACCAAGGCTCGCACCGGGTTGCAGTTTTCAATTCTGAATAGAGAATTAACAGACCTTTCATGGACTAACCACTTGTCTTTAAAAATCATTATTTTGTCGAAGTTCATCAATCCCACCGAGATGTACATCAAACGAAAGGTCTGTTCAATACCTACACACACATGCAAGCCAAATCGTCCTGCGTGGTCTGGCTATCGAAATATGGCCATCCAAAGTGATTTCACTGATTCCACCGATTTTTGAGCTTCAACTACCTAACAATGTGTTTGGGTGGCGATATTTGAGAAACCAGTCCTTGGAAAAGGTTGCGGTTTTCAAAATGTCTAGTCAATTTTGTAAGAGCTTTTTACGGGTGAAAACTAGAAGGTTCTGCGAGGCCTGGTTATCGAAATATGGCCACCCAAAGTGATTTTACTGAAAATTGACCCAAATCTAAAAAAGTCATCGGGTGCGGATGGAGATATTTCCGCAACCAAGGCTCGCACCGGGTTGCAGTTTTCAATTCTGAATAGAGAATTAACAGACCTTTCATGGACTAACCACTTGTCTTTAAAAATCATTATTTTGTCGAAGTTCACCAATCCCACCGAGATGTACATCAAACGAAAGGTCTGTTCAATACCTACACACACATGCAAGCCAAATCGTCCTGCGTGGTGTGGCTATCGAAATATGGCCATCCAAAGTGATTTCACTGATTCCACCGATTTTTGAGCTTCAACTACCTAACAATGTGTTTGGGTGGCGATATTTGAGAAACCAGGCCTTGGAAAAGGTTGCGGTTTTCAAAATGTCTAGTCAATTTTGTAAGAGCTTTTCACGGGTGAAAACCAGAAGGTTCTGCGAGGTCTGGTTATCGAAATATGGCCACCCAAAGTGATTTTACTGAAAATTGACCCAAATCTAAAAAAGTCATCGGGTGCGGATGGAGATATTTCCGCAACCAAGGCTCGCACCGGGTTGCAGTTTTCAATTCTGAATAGAGAATTAACAGACCTTTCCATGGATGTGCCAAACTCAAAAATTTATTTTTTATTAATTTTGGGAAAAATCATGGACTAACCACTTGTCTTTAAAAATCATTATTTTGTCGAAGTTCACCAATCCCACCGAGATGTACATCAAACGAAAGGTCTGTTCAATACCTACACACACATGCAAGCCAAATCGTCCTGCGTGGTCTGGCTATCGAAATATGGCCATCCAAAGTGATTTCACTGATTCCACCGATTTTTGAGCTTCAACTACCTAACAATGTGTATGGGTGGCGATATTTGAGAAACCAGTCCTTGGAAAAGGTTGCGGTTTTCAAAATGTCTAGTCAATTTTGTAAGAGCTTTTTACGGGTGAAAACTAGAAGGTTCTGCGAGGCCTGGTTATCGAAATATGGCCACCCAAAGTGATTTTACTGAAAATTGACCCAAATCTAAAAAAGTCATCGGGTGCGGATGGAGATATTTCCGCAACCAAGGCTCGCACCGGGTTGCAGTTTTCAATTCTGAATAGAGAATTAACAGACCTTTCATGGACTAACCACTTGTCTTTAAAAATCATTATTTTGTCGAAGTTCACCAATCCCACCGAGATGTACATCAAACGAAAGGTCTGTTCAATACCTACACACACATGCAAGCCAAATCGTCCTGCGTGGTCTGGCTATCGAAATATGGCCATCCAAAGTGATTTCACTGATTCCACCGATTTTTGAGCTTCAACTACCTAACAATGTGTTTGGGTGGCGATATTTGAGAAACCAGTCCTTGGAAAAGGTTGCGGTTTTCAAAATGTCTAGTCAATTTTGTAAGAGCTTTTTACGGGTGAAAACTAGAAGGTTCTGCGAGGCCTGGTTATCGAAATATGGCCACCCAAAGTGATTTTACTGAAAATTGACCCAAATCTAAAAAAGTCATCGGGTGCGGATGGAGATATTTCCGCAACCAAGGCTCGCACCGGGTTGCAGTTTTCAATTCTGAATAGAGAATTAACAGACCTTTCCATGGATGTGCCAAACTCAAAAATTTATTTTTTATTAATTTTGGCAAAAATCATGGACTAACAACTTGTCTTTAAAAATCATTATTTTGTCGAAGTTCACCAATCCCACCGAGATGTACATCAAACGAAAGGTCTGTTCAATACCTACACACACATGCAAGCCAAATCGTCCTGCGTGGTCTGGCTATCGAAATATGGCCATCCAAAGTGATTTCACTGATTCCACCGATTTTTGAGCTTCAACTACCTAACAATGTGTTTGGGTGGCGATATTTGAGAAACCAGTCCTTGGAAAAGGTTGCGGTTTTCAAAATGTCTAGTCAATTTTGTAAGAGCTTTTTACGGGTGAAAACTAGAAGGTTCTGCGAGGCCTGGTTATCGAAATATGGCCACCCAAAGTGATTTTACTGAAAATTGACCCAAATCTAAAAAAGTCATCGGGTGCGGATGGAGATATTTCCGCAACCAAGGCTCGCACCGGGTTGCAGTTTTCAATTCTGAATAGAGAATTAACAGACCTTTCATGGACTAACCACTTGTCTTTAAAAATCATTATTTTGTCGAAGTTCACCAATCCCACCGAGATGTACATCAAACGAAAGGTCTGTTCAATACCTACACACACATGCAAGCCAAATCGTCCTGCGTGGTGTGGCTATCGAAATATGGCCATCCAAAGTGATTTCACTGATTCCACCGATTTTTGAGCTTCAACTACCTAACAATGTGTTTGGGCGGCGATATTTGAGAAACCAGTCCTTGGAAAAGGTTGCGGTTTTCAAAATGTCTAGTCAATTTTGTAAGAGCTTTTTACGGGTGAAAACTAGAAGGTTCTGCGAGGCCTGGTTATCGAAATATGGCCACCCAAAGTGATTTTACTGAAAATTGACCCAAATCTAAAAAAGTCATCGCGTGCGGATGGAGATATTTCCGCAACCAAGGCTCGCACCGGGTTGCAGTTTTCAATTCTGAATAGAGAATTAACAGACCTTTCCATGGATGTGCCAAACTCAAAAATTTATTTTTTATTAATTTTGGCAAAAATCATGGACTAACCACTTGTCTTTAAAAATCATTATTTTGTCGAAGTTCACCAATCCCACCGAGATGTACATCAAACGAAAGGTCTGTTCAATACCTACACACACATGCAAGCCAAATCGTCCTGCGTGGTCTGGCTATCGAAATATGGCCATCCAAAGTGATTTCACTGATTCCACCGATTTTTGAGCTTCAACTACCTAACAATGTGTTTGGGCGGCGATATTTGAGAAACCAGTCCTTGGAAAAGGTTGCGGTTTTCAAAATGTCTAGTCAATTTTGTAAGAGCTTTTTACGGGTGAAAACTAGAAGGTTCTGCGAGGCCTGGTTATCGAAATATGGCCACCCAAAGTGATTTTACTGAAAATTGACCCAAATCTAAAAAAGTCATCGCGTGCGGATGGAGATATTTCCGCAACCAAGGCTCGCACCGGGTTGCAGTTTTCAATTCTGAATAGAGAATTAACAGACCTTTCCATGGATGTGCCAAACTCAAAAATTTATTTTTTATTAATTTTGGCAAAAATCATGGACTAACCACTTGTCTTTAAAAATCATTATTTTGTCGAAGTTCACCAATCCCACCGAGATGTACATCAAACGAAAGGTCTGTTCAATACCTACACACACATGCAAGCCAAATCGTCCTGCGTGGTCTGGCTATCGAAATATGGCCATCCAAAGTGATTTCACTGATTCCACCGATTTTTGAGCTTCAACTACCTAACAATGTGTTTGGGCGGCGATATTTGAGAAACCAGTCCTTGGAAAAGGTTGCGGTTTTCAAAATGTCTAGTCAATTTTGTAAGAGCTTTTTACGGGTGAAAACCAGAAGGTTCTGCGAGGCCTGGTTATCGAAATATGGCCACCCAAAGTGATTTTACTGAAAATTGACCCAAATCTAAAAAAGTCATCGCGTGCGGATGGAGATATTTCCGCAACCAAGGCTCGCACCGGGTTGCAGTTTTCAATTCTGAATAGAGAATTAACAGACCTTTCCATGGATGTGCCAAACTCAAAAATTTATTTTTTATTAATTTTGGCAAAAATCATGGACTAACCACTTGTCTTTAAAAATCATTATTTTGTCGAAGTTCACCAATCCCACCGAGATGTACATCAAACGAAAGGTCTGTTCAATACCTACACACACATGCAAGCCAAATCGTCCTGCGTGGTCTGGCTATCGAAATATGGCCATCCAAAGTGATTTCACTGATTCCACCGATTTTTGAGCTTCAACTACCTAACAATGTGTTTGGGCGGCGATATTTGAGAAACCAGTCCTTGGAAAAGGTTGCGGTTTTCAAAATGTCTAGTCAATTTTGTAAGAGCTTTTTACGGGTGAAAACTAGAAGGTTCTGCGAGGCCTGGTTATCGAAATATGGCCACCCAAAGTGATTTTACTGAAAATTGACCCAAATCTAAAAAAGTCATCGCGTGCGGATGGAGATATTTCCGCAACCAAGGCTCGCACCGGGTTGCAGTTTTCAATTCTGAATAGAGAATTAACAGACCTTTCATGGACTAACCACTTGTCTTTAAAAATCATTATTTTGTCGAAGTTCACCAATCCCACCGAGATGTACATCAAACGAAAGGTCTGTTCAATACCTACACACACATGCAAGCCAAATCGTCCTGCGTGGTCTGGCTATCGAAATATGGCCATCCAAAGTGATTTCACTGGTTCCACCGATTTTTCAGCTTCAACTACCTAACAATGTGTTTGGGTGGCGATATTTGAGAAACCAGTCCTTGGAAAAGGTTGCGGTTTTCAAAATGTCTAGTCAATTTTGTAAGAGCTTTTCACGGGTGAAAACCAGAAGGTTCTGCGAGGCCTGGTTATCGAAATATGGCCACCCAAAGTGATTTTACTGAAAATTGACCCAAATCTAAAAAAGTCATCGGGTGCGGATGGGGATATTTCAGCAACCAAGGCTCGTAACGGGTTGCAGTTTTCAATTCTGAATAGAGAATTAACAGGCCTTTCCGTGGATGTGCCAAACTCAAAAATTTATTTTTTATTAATTTTGGCAAAAATCATGGACTAACCACTTGTCTTTAAAAATCATTATTTTGTCGAAGTTCACCAATCCCACCGAGATGTACATCAAACGAAAGGTCTGTTCAATACCTACACACACATGCAAGCCAAATCGTCCTGCGTGGTCTGGCTATCGAAATATGGCCATCCAAAGTGATTTCACTGGTTCCACCGATTTTTCAGCTTCAACTACCTAACAATGTGTTTGGGTGGCGATATTTGAGAAACCAGTCCTTGGAAAAGGTTGCGGTTTTCAAAATGTCTAGTCAATTTTGTAAGAGCTTTTCACGGGTGAAAACCAGAAGGTTCTGCGAGGCCTGGTTATCGAAATATGGCCACCCAAAGTGATTTTACTGAAAATTGACCCAAATCTAAAAAAGTCATCGGGTGCGGATGGGGATATTTCCGCAACCAAGGCTCGTAACGGGTTGCAGTTTTCAATTCTGAATAGAGAATTAACAGACCTTTCCGTGGATGTGCCAAACTCAAAAATTTATTTTTTATTAATTTTGGCAAAAATCATGGACTAACCACTTGTCTTTAAAAATCATTATTTTGTCGAAGTTCACCAATCCCACCGAGATGTACATCAAACGAAAGGTCTGTTCAATACCTACACACACATGCAAGCCAAATCGTCCTGCGTGGTCTGGCTATCGAAATATGGCCATCCAAAGTGATTTCACTGGTTCCACCGATTTTTCAGCTTCAACTACCTAACAATGTGTTTGGGTGGCGATATTTGAGAAACCAGTCCTTGGAAAAGGTTGCGGTTTTCAAAATGTCTAGTCAATTTTGTAAGAGCTTTTTACTTGTGAAAACTAGAAGGTTCTGCGAGGCCTGGTTATCGAAATATGGCCACCCAAAGTGATTTTACTGAAAATTGACCCAAATCTAAAAAAGTCATCGGGTGCGGATGGAGATATTTCCGCAACCAAGGCTCGCACCGGGTTGCAGTTTTCAATTCTGAATAGAGAATTAACAGACCTTTCCATGGATGTGCCAAACTCAAAAATTTATTTTTTATTAATTTTGGCAAAAATCATGGACTAACCACTTGTCTTTAAAAATCATTATTTTGTCGAAGTTCACCAATCCCACCGAGATGTACATCAAACGAAAGGTCTGTTCAATACCTACACACACATGCAAGCCAAATCGTCCTGCGTGGTCTGGCTATCGAAATATGGCCATCCAAAGTGATTTCACTGATTCCACCGATTTTTGAGCTTCAACTACCTAACAATGTGTTTGGGCGGCGATATTTGAGAAACCAGTCCTTGGAAAAGGTTGCGGTTTTCAAAATGTCTAGTCAATTTTGTAAGAGCTTTTTACGGGTGAAAACTAGAAGGTTCTGCGAGGCCTGGTTATCGAAATATGGCCACCCAAAGTGATTTTACTGAAAATTGACCCAAATCTAAAAAAGTCATCGCGTGCGGATGGAGATATTTCCGCAACCAAGGCTCGCACCGGGTTACAGTTTTCAATTCTGAATAGAGAATTAACAGACCTTTCATGGACTAACCACTTGTCTTTAAAAATCATTATTTTGTCGAAGTTCACCAATCCCACCGAGATGTACATCAAACGAAAGGTCTGTTCAATACCTACACACACATGCAAGCCAAATCGTCCTGCGTGGTCTGGCTATCGAAATATGGCCATCCAAAGTGATTTCACTGGTTCCACCGATTTTTCAGCTTCAACTACCTAACAATGTGTTTGGGTGGCGATATTTGAGAAACCAGTCCTTGGAAAAGGTTGCGGTTTTCAAAATGTCTAGTCAATTTTGTAAGAGCTTTTCACGGGTGAAAACCAGAAGGTTCTGCGAGGCCTGGTTATCGAAATATGGCCACCCAAAGTGATTTTACTGAAAATTGACCCAAATCTAAAAAAGTCATCGGGTGCGGATGGAGATATTTCCGCAACCAAGGCTCGCACCGGGTTGCAGTTTTCAATTCTGAATAGAGAATTAACAGACCTTTCCATGGATGTGCCAAACTCAAAAATTTATTTTTTATTAATTTTGGCAAAAATCATGGACTAACCACTTGTCTTTAAAAATCATTATTTTGTCGAAGTTCACCAATCCCACCGAGATGTACATCAAACGAAAGGTCTGTTCAATACCTACACACACATGCAAGCCAAATCGTCCTGCGTAGTCTGGCTATCGAAATATGGCCATCCAAAGTGATTTCACTGATTCCACCGATTTTTGAGCTTCAACTACCTAACAATGTGTTTGGGTGGCGATATTTGAGAAACCAGTCCTTGGAAAAGGTTGCGGTTTTCAAAATGTCTAGTCAATTTTGTAAGAGCTTTTTACGGGTGAAAACCAGAAGGTTCTGCGAGGCCTGGTTATCGAAATATGGCCACCCAAAGTGATTTTACTGAAAATTGACCCAAATCTAAAAAAGTCATCGGGTGCGGATGGAGATATTTCCGCAACCAAGGCTCGTAACGGGTTGCAGTTTTCAATTCTGAATAGAGAATTAACAGACCTTTCCATGGATGTGCCAAACTCAAAAATTTATTTTTTATTAATTTTGGCAAAAATCATGGACTAACCACTTGTCTTTAAAAATCATTATTTTGTCGAAGTTCACCAATCCCACCGAGATGTACATCAAACGAAAGGTCTGTTCAATACCTACACACACATGCAAGCCAAATCGTCCTGCGTGGTCTGGCTATCGAAATATGGCCATCCAAAGTGATTTCACTGGTTCCACCGATTTTTCAGCTTCAACTACCTAACAATGTGTTTGGGTGGCGATATTTGAGAAACCAGTCCTTGGAAAAGGTTGCGGTTTTCAAAATGTCTAGTCAATTTTGTAAGAGCTTTTCACGGGTGAAAACCAGAAGGTTCTGCGAGGCCTGGTTATCGAAATATGGCCACCCAAAGTGATTTTACTGAAAATTGACCCAAATCTAAAAAAGTCATCGGGTGCGGATGGGGATATTTCCGCAACCAAGGCTCGTAACGGGTTGCAGTTTTCAATTCTGAATAGAGAATTAACAGACCTTTCCGTGGATGTGCCAAACTCAAAAATTTATTTTTTATTAATTTTGGCAAAAATCATGGACTAACCACTTGTCTTTAAAAATCATTATTTTGTCTAATGTCACCAATCCCACCGAGATGTACATCAAACGAAAGGTCTGTTCAATACCTACACACACATGCAAGCCAAATCGTCCTGCGTGGTCTGGCTATCGAAATATGGCCATCCAAAGTGATTTCACTGGTTCCACCGATTTTTCAGCTTCAACTACCTAACAATGTGTTTGGGTGGCGATATTTGAGAAACCAGTCCTTGGAAAAGGTTGCGGTTTTCAAAATGTCTAGTCAATTTTGTAAGAGCTTTTTACTTGTGAAAACTAGAAGGTTCTGCGAGGCCTGGTTATCGAAATATGGCCACCCAAAGTGATTTTACTGAAAATTGACCCAAATCTAAAAAAGTCATCGGGTGCGGATGGAGATATTTCCGCAACCAAGGCTCGCACCGGGTTGCAGTTTTCAATTCTGAATAGAGAATTAACAGACCTTTCCATGGATGTGCCAAACTCAAAAATATATTTTTTATTAATTTTGGCAAAAATCATGGACTAACCACTTGTCTTTAAAAATCATTATTTTGTCGAAGTTCACCAATCCCACCGAGATGTACATCAAACGAAAGGTCTGTTCAATACCTACACACACATGCAAGCCAAATCGTCCTGCGTGGTCTGGCTATCGAAATATGGCCATCCAAAGTGATTTCACTGGTTCCACCGATTTTTGAGCTTCAACTACCTAACAATGTGTTTGGGTGGCGATATTTGAGAAACCAGTCCTTGGAAAAGGTTGCGGTTTTCAAAATGTCTAGTCAATTTTGTAAGAGCTTTTTACTTGTGAAAACTAGAAGGTTCTGCGAGGCCTGGTTATCGAAATATGGCCACCCAAAGTGATTTTACTGAAAATTGACCCAAATCTAAAAAAGTCATCGGGTGCGGATGGAGATATTTCCGCAACCAAGGCTCGTAACGGGTTGCAGTTTTCAATTCTGAATAGAGAATTAACAGACCTTTCCATGGATGTGCCAAACTCAAAAATTTATTTTTTATTAATTTTGGCAAAAATCATGGACTAACACTTGTCTTTAAAAATCATTATTTTGTCGAAGTTCACCAATCCCACCGAGATGTACATCAAACGAAAGGTCTGTTCAATACCTACACACACATGCAAGCCAAATCGTCCTGCGTGGTCTGGCTATCGAAATATGGCCATCCAAAGTGATTTCACTGGTTCCACCGATTTTTGAGCTTGAACTACCTAACAATGTGTTTGGGTGGCGATATTTGAGAAACCAGTCCTTGGAAAAGGTTGCGGTTTTCAAAATGTCTAGTCAATTTTGTAAGAGCTTTTTACGGGTGAAAACCAGAAGGTTCTGCGAGGCCTGGTTATCGAAATATGGCCACCCAAAGTGATTTTACTGAAAATTGACCCAAATCTAAAAAAGTCATCGGGTGCGGATGGAGATATTTCCGCAACCAAGGCTCGTAACGGGTTGCAGTTTTCAATTCTGAATAGAGAATTAACAGACCTTTCCATGGATGTGCCAAACTCAAAAATTTATTTTTTATTAATTTTGGCAAAAATCATGGACTGACCACTTGTCTTTAAAAATCATTATTTTGTCGAAGTTCACCAATCCCACCGAGATGTACATCAAACGAAAGGTCTGTTCAATACCTACACACACATACAAGCCAAATCGTCCTGCGTGGTCTGGCTATCGAAATATGGCCATCCAAAGTGATTTCACTGATTCCACCGATTTTTGAGCTTCAACTACCTAACAATGTGTTTGGGTGGCGATATTTGAGAAACCAGTCCTTGGAAAAGGTTGCGGTTTTCAAAATGTCTAGTCAATTTTGTAAGAGCTTTTTACTTATGAAAACTAGAAGGTTCTGCGAGGCCTGGTTATCGAAATATGGCCACCCAAAGTGATTTTACTGAAAATTGACCCAAATCTAAAAAAGTCATCGGGTGCGGATGGAGATATTTCCGCAACCAAGGCTCGTAACGGGTTGCAGTTTTCAATTCTGAATAGAGAATTAACAGACCTTTCCATGGATGTGCCAAACTCAAAAATTTATTTTTTATTAATTTTGGCAAAAATCATGGACTAACCACTTGTCTTTAAAAATCATTATTTTGTCGAAGTTCACCAATCCCACCGAGATGTACATCAACCGAAAGGTCTGTTCAATACCTACACACATATGCAAGCCAAATCGTCCTGCGTGGTCTGGCTATCGCAATATGGCCATCCAAAGTGATTTCACTGATTCCACCGATTTTTGAGCTTCAACTACCTAACAATGTGTTTGGGTGGCGATATTTGAGAAACCAGTCCTTGGAAAAGGTTGCGGTTTTCAAAATGTCTAGTCAATTTTGTAAGAGCTTTTTACTTGTGAAAACTAGAAGGTTCTGCGAGGCCTGGTTATCGAAATATGGCCACCCAAAGTGATTTTACTGAAAATTGACCCAAATCTAAAAAAGTCATCGGGTGCGGATGGAGATATTTCCGCAACCAAGGCTGGTAACGGGTTGCAGTTTTCAATTCTGAATAGAGAATTAACAGACCTTTCCATGGATGTGCCAAACTCAAAAAATTATTTTTTATTAATTTTGGCAAAAATCATGGACTAACCACTTGTCTTTAAAAATCATTATTTTGTCGAAGTTCACCAATCCCACCGAGATGTACATCAAACGAAAGGTCTGTTCAATACCTACACACACATACAAGCCAAATCGTCCTGCGTGGTCTGGCTATCGAAATATGGCCATCCAAAGTGATTTCACTGATTCCACCGATTTTTGAGCTTCAACTACCTAACAATGTGTTTGGGTGGCGATATTTGAGAAACCAGGTCTTGGAAAAGGTTGTGTGATTTCAAAATGTCTAGTCAATTTTGTAAGAGCTTTTCACGGGTGAAAACCAGAAGGTTCTGCGAGGCCTGGTTATCGAAATATGGCCACCCAAAGTGATTTTACTGAAAATTTACCCAAATCTAAAAAAGTCATCGGGTGCGGATGGAGATATTTCCGCAACCAAGGCTCGTAACGGGTTGCAGTTTTCAATTCTGAATAGAGAATTAACAGACCTTTCCATGGATGTGCCAAACTCAAAAATTTATTTTTTATTAATTTTGGCAAAAATCATGGACTAACCACTTGTCTTTAAAAATCATTATTTTGTCGAAGTTCACCAATCCCACCGAGATGTACATCAAACGAAAGGTCTGTTCAATACCTACACACACATACAAGCCAAATCGTCCTGCGTGGTCTGGCTATCGAAATATGGCCATCCAAAGTGATTTCACTGATTCCACCGATTTTTGAGCTTCAACTACCTAACAATGTGTTTGGGTGGCGATATTTGAGAAACCAGTCCTTGGAAAAGGTTGCGGTTTTCAAAATGTCTAGTCAATTTTGTAAGAGCTTTTTACTTGTGAAAACTAGAAGGTTCTGCGAGGCCTGGTTATCGAAATATGGCCACCCAAAGTGATTTTACTGAAAATTGACCCAAATCTAAAAAAGTCCTTGGAAAAGGTTGCGGTTTTCAAAATGTCTAGTCAATTTTGTAAGAGCTTTTTACTTGTGAAAACTAGAAGGTTCTGCGAGGCCTGGTTATCGAAATATGGCCACCCAAAGTGATTTTACTGAAAATTGACCCAAATCTAAAAAAGTCATCGGGTGCGGATGGAGATATTTCCGCAACCAAGGCTCGTAACGGGTTGCAGTTTTCAATTCTGAATAGAGAATTAACAGACCTTTCCATGGATGTGCCAAACTCAAAAATTTATTTTTTATTAATTTTGGCAAAAATCATGGACTAACCACTTGTCTTTAAAAATCATTATTTTGTCGAAGTTCACCAATCCCACCGAGATGTACATCAAACGAAAGGTCTGTTCAATACCTACACACACATACAAGCCAAATCGTCCTGCGTGGTCTGGCTATCGAAATATGGCCATCCAAAGTGATTTCACTGATTCCACCGATTTTTGAGCTTCAACTACCTAACAATGTGTTTGGGTGGCGATATTTGAGAAACCAGTCCTTGGAAAAGGTTGCGGTTTTCAAAATGTCTAGTCAATTTTGTAAGAGCTTTTAACTTGTGAAAACTAGAAGGTTCTGCGAGGCCTGGTTATCGAAATATGGCCACCCAAAGTGATTTTACTGAAAATTGACCCAAATCTAAAAAAGTCCTTGGAAAAGGTTGCGGTTTTCAAAATGTCTAGTCAATTTTGTAAGAGCTTTTTACTTGTGAAAACTAGAAGGTTCTGCGAGGCCTGGTTATCGAAATATGGCCACCCAAAGTGATTTTACTGAAAATTGACCCAAATCTAAAAAAGTCATCGCGTGCGGATGGAGATATTTCCGCAACCAAGGCTCGCACCGGGTTGCAGTTTTCAATTCTGAATAGAGAATTAACAGACCTTTCCATGGATGTGCCAAACTCAAAAATTTATTTTTTATTAATTTTGGCAAAAATCATGGACTAACCACTTGTCTTTAAAAATCATTATTTTGTCGAAGTTCACCAATCCCACCGAGATGTCCTTGGAAAAGGTTGCGGTTTTCAAAATGTCTAGTCAATTTTGTAAGAGCTTTTTACTTGTGAAAACTAGAAGGTTCTGCGAGGCCTGGTTATCGAAATATGGCCACCCAAAGTGATTTTACTGAAAATTGACCCAAATCTAAAAAAGTCATCGGGTGCGGATGGAGATATTTCCGCAACCAAGGCTCGTAACGGGTTGCAGTTTTCAATTCTGAATAGAGAATTAACAGACCTTTCCATGGATGTGCCAAACTCAAAAATTTATTTTTTATTAATTTTGGCAAAAATCATGGACTAACCACTTGTCTTTAAAAATCATTATTTTGTCGAAGTTCACCAATCCCACCGAGATGTACATCAAACGAAAGGTCTGTTCAATACCTACACACACATACAAGCCAAATCGTCCTGCGTGGTCTGGCTATCGAAATATGGCCATCCAAAGTGATTTCACTGATTCCACCGATTTTTGAGCTTCAACTACCTAACAATGTGTTTGGGTGGCGATATTTGAGAAACCAGGTCTTGGAAAAGGTTGTGTGATTTCAAAATGTCTAGTCAATTTTGTAAGAGCTTTTCACGGGTGAAAACCAGAAGGTTCTGCGAGGCCTGGTTATCGAAATATGGCCACCCAAAGTGATTTTACTGAAAATTTACCCAAATCTAAAAAAGTCATCGGGTGCGGATGGAGATATTTCCGCAACCAAGGCTCGTAACGGGTTGCAGTTTTCAATTCTGAATAGAGAATTAACAGACCTTTCCATGGATGTGCCAAACTCAAAAATTTATTTTTTATTAATTTTGGCAAAAATCATGGACTAACCACTTGTCTTTAAAAATCATTATTTTGTCGAAGTTCACCAATCCCACCGAGATGTACATCAAACGAAAGGTCTGTTCAATACCTACACACACATACAAGCCAAATCGTCCTGCGTGGTCTGGCTATCGAAATATGGCCATCCAAAGTGATTTCACTGATTCCACCGATTTTTGAGCTTCAACTACCTAACAATGTGTTTGGGTGGCGATATTTGAGAAACCAGTCCTTGGAAAAGGTTGCGGTTTTCAAAATGTCTAGTCAATTTTGTAAGAGCTTTTAACTTGTGAAAACTAGAAGGTTCTGCGAGGCCTGGTTATCGAAATATGGCCACCCAAAGTGATTTTACTGAAAATTGACCCAAATCTAAAAAAGTCCTTGGAAAAGGTTGCGGTTTTCAAAATGTCTAGTCAATTTTGTAAGAGCTTTTTACTTGTGAAAACTAGAAGGTTCTGCGAGGCCTGGTTATCGAAATATGGCCACCCAAAGTCATTTTACTGAAAATTGACCCAAATCTAAAAAAGTCATCGGGTGCGGATGGAGATATTTCCGCAACCAAGGCTCGTAACGGGTTGCAGTTTTCAATTCTGAATAGAGAATTAACAGACCTTTCCATGGATGTGCCAAACTCAAAAATTTATTTTTTATTAATTTTGGCAAAAATCATGGACTAACCACTTGTCTTTAAAAATCATTATTTTGTCGAAGTTCACCAATCCCACCGAGATGTACATCAAACGAAAGGTCTGTTCAATACCTACACACACATACAAGCCAAATCGTCCTGCGTGGTCTGGCTATCGAAATATGGCCATCCAAAGTGATTTCACTGATTCCACCGATTTTTGAGCTTCAACTACCTAACAATGTGTTTGGGTGGCGATATTTGAGAAACCAGTCCTTGGAAAAGGTTGCGGTTTTCAAAATGTCTAGTCAATTTTGTAAGAGCTTTTAACTTGTGAAAACTAGAAGGTTCTGCGAGGCCTGGTTATCGAAATATGGCCACCCAAAGTGATTTTACTGAAAATTGACCCAAATCTAAAAACCAGGCCTTGGAAAAGGTTGCGGTTTTCAAAATGTCTAGTCAATTTTGTAAGAGCTTTTTACTTGTGAAAACTAGAAGGTTCTGCGAGGCCTGGTTATCGAAATATGGCCACCCAAAGTGATTTTACTGAAAATTGACCCAAATCTAAAAAAGTCATCGCGTGCGGATGGAGATATTTCCGCAACCAAGGCTCGCACCGGGTTGCAGTTTTCAATTCTGAATAGAGAATTAACAGACCTTTCCATGGATGTGCCAAACTCAAAAATTTATTTTTTATTAATTTTGGCAAAAATCATGGACTAACCACTTGTCTTTAAAAATCATTATTTTGTCGAAGTTCACCAATCCCACCGAGATGTCCTTGGAAAAGGTTGCGGTTTTCAAAATGTCTAGTCAATTTTGTAAGAGCTTTTTACTTGTGAAAACTAGAAGGTTCTGCGAGGCCTGGTTATCGAAATATGGCCACCCAAAGTGATTTTACTGAAAATTGACCCAAATCTAAAAAAGTCATCGGGTGCGGATGGAGATATTTCCGCAACCAAGGCTCGTAACGGGTTGCAGTTTTCAATTCTGAATAGAGAATTAACAGACCTTTCCATGGATGTGCCAAACTCAAAAATTTATTTTTTATTAATTTTGGCAAAAATCATGGACTAACCACTTGTCTTTAAAAATCATTATTTTGTCGAAGTTCACCAATCCCACCGAGATGTACATCAAACGAAAGGTCTGTTCAATACCTACACACACATGCAAGCCAAATCGTCCTGCGTAGTCTGGCTATCGAAATATGGCCATCCAAAGTGATTTCACTGATTCCACCGATTTTTGAGCTTCAACTACCTAACAATGTGTTTGGGTGGCGATATTTGAGAAACCAGTCCTTGGAAAAGGTTGCGGTTTTCAAAATGTCTAGTCAATTTTGTAAGAGCTTTTTACGGGTGAAAACCAGAAGGTTCTGCGAGGCCTGGTTATCGAAATATGGCCACCCAAAGTGATTTTACTGAAAATTGACCCAAATCTAAAAAAGTCATCGGGTGCGGATGGAGATATTTCCGCAACCAAGGCTCGTAACGGGTTGCAGTTTTCAATTCTGAATAGAGAATTAACAGACCTTTCCATGGATGTGCCAAACTCAAAAATTTATTTTTTATTAATTTTGGCAAAAATCATGGACTAACCACTTGTCTTTAAAAATCATTATTTTGTCGAAGTTCACCAATCCCACCGAGATGTACATCAAACGAAAGGTCTGTTCAATACCTACACACACATACAAGCCAAATCGTCCTGCGTGGTCTGGCTATCGAAATATGGCCATCCAAAGTGATTTCACTGATTCCACCGATTTTTGAGCTTCAACTACCTAACAATGTGTTTGGGCGGCGATATTTGAGAAACCAGTCCTTGGAAAAGGTTGCGGTTTTCAAAATGTCTAGTCAATTTTGTAAGAGCTTTTTACGGGTGAAAACCAGAAGGTTCTGCGAGGCCTGGTTATCGAAATATGGCCACCCAAAGTGATTTTACTGAAAATTGACCCAAATCTAAAAAAGTCATCGGGTGCGGATGGAGATATTTCCGCAACCAAGGCTCGTAACGGGTTGCAGTTTTCAATTCTGAATAGAGAATTAACAGACCTTTCCATGGATGTGCCAAACTCAAAAATTTATTTTTTATTAATTTTGGCAAAAATCATGGACTAACCACTTGTCTTTAAAAATCATTATTTTGTCGAAGTTCACCAATCCCACCGAGATGTACATCAAACGAAAGGTCTGTTCAATACCTACACACACATACAAGCCAAATCGTCCTGCGTGGTCTGGCTATCGAAATATGGCCATCCAAAGTGATTTCACTGATTCCACCGATTTTTGAGCTTCAACTACCTAACAATGTGTTTGGGTGGCGATATTTGAGAAACCAGTCCTTGGAAAAGGTTGCGGTTTTCAAAATGTCTAGTCAATTTTGTAAGAGCTTTTAACTTGTGAAAACTAGAAGGTTCTGCGAGGCCTGGTTATCGAAATATGGCCACCCAAAGTGATTTTACTGAAAATTGACCCAAATCTAAAAAAGTCCTTGGAAAAGGTTGCGGTTTTCAAAATGTCTAGTCAATTTTGTAAGAGCTTTTTACTTGTGAAAACTAGAAGGTTCTGCGAGGCCTGGTTATCGAAATATGGCCACCCAAAGTGATTTTACTGAAAATTGACCCAAATCTAAAAAAGTCATCGGGTGCGGATGGAGATATTTCCGCAACCAAGGCTCGTAACGGGTTGCAGTTTTCAATTCTGAATAGAGAATTAACAGACCTTTCCATGGATGTGCCAAACTCAAAAATTTATTTTTTATTAATTTTGGCAAAAATCATGGACTAACCACTTGTCTTTAAAAATCATTATTTTGTCGAAGTTCACCAATCCCACCGAGATGTACATCAAACGAAAGGTCTGTTCAATACCTACACACACATACAAGCCAAATCGTCCTGCGTGGTCTGGCTATCGAAATATGGCCATCCAAAGTGATTTCACTGATTCCACCGATTTTTGAGCTTCAACTACCTAACAATGTGTTTGGGTGGCGATATTTGAGAAACCAGTCCTTGGAAAAGGTTGCGGTTTTCAAAATGTCTAGTCAATTTTGTAAGAGCTTTTAACTTGTGAAAACTAGAAGGTTCTGCGAGGCCTGGTTATCGAAATATGGCCACCCAAAGTGATTTTACTGAAAATTGACCCAAATCTAAAAAAGTCCTTGGAAAAGGTTGCGGTTTTCAAAATGTCTAGTCAATTTTGTAAGAGCTTTTTACTTGTGAAAACTAGAAGGTTCTGCGAGGCCTGGTTATCGAAATATGGCCACCCAAAGTGATTTTACTGAAAATTGACCCAAATCTAAAAAAGTCATCGCGTGCGGATGGAGATATTTCCGCAACCAAGGCTCGCACCGGGTTGCAGTTTTCAATTCTGAATAGAGAATTAACAGACCTTTCCATGGATGTGCCAAACTCAAAAATTTATTTTTTATTAATTTTGGCAAAAATCATGGACTAACCACTTGTCTTTAAAAATCATTATTTTGTCGAAGTTCACCAATCCCACCGAGATGTCCTTGGAAAAGGTTGCGGTTTTCAAAATGTCTAGTCAATTTTGTAAGAGCTTTTTACTTGTGAAAACTAGAAGGTTCTGTGAGGCCTGGTTATCGAAATATGGCCACCCAAAGTGATTTTACTGAAAATTGACCCAAATCTAAAAAAGTCATCGGGTGCGGATGGAGATATTTCCGCAACCAAGGCTCGTAACGGGTTGCAGTTTTCAATTCTGAATAGAGAATTAACAGACCTTTCCATGGATGTGCCAAACTCAAAAATTTATTTTTTATTAATTTTGGCAAAAATCATGGACTAACACTTGTCTTTAAAAATCATTATTTTGTCGAAGTTCACCAATCCCACCGAGATGTACATCAAACGAAAGGTCTGTTCAATACCTACACACACATACAAGCCAAATCGTCCTGCGTGGTCTGGCTATCGAAATATGGCCATCCAAAGTGATTTCACTGATTCCACCGATTTTTGAGCTTCAACTACCTAACAATGTGTTTGGGTGGCGATATTTGAGAAACCAGTCCTTGGAAAAGGTTGCGGTTTTCAAAATGTCTAGTCAATTTTGTAAGAGCTTTTTACGGGTGAAAACCAGAAGGTTCTGCGAGGCCTGGTTATCGAAATATGGCCACCCAAAGTGATTTTACTGAAAATTGACCCAAATCTAAAAAAGTCATCGGGTGCGGATGGAGATATTTCCGCAACCAAGGCTCGTAACGGGTTGCAGTTTTCAATTCTGAATAGAGAATTAACAGACCTTTCCATGGATGTGCCAAACTCAAAAATTTATTTTTTATTAATTTTGGCAAAAATCATGGACTAACACTTGTCTTTAAAAATCATTATTTTGTCGAAGTTCACCAATCCCACCGAGATGTACATCAAACGAAAGGTCTGTTCAATACCTACACACACATACAAGCCAAATCGTCCTGCGTGGTCTGGCTATCGAAATATGGCCATCCAAAGTGATTTCACTGATTCCACCGATTTTTGAGCTTCAACTACCTAACAATGTGTTTGGGTGGCGATATTTGAGAAACCAGTCCTTGGAAAAGGTTGCGGTTTTCAAAATGTCTAGTCAATTTTGTAAGAGCTTTTTACGGGTGAAAACCAGAAGGTTCTGCGAGGCCTGGTTATCGAAATATGGCCACCCAAAGTGATTTTACTGAAAATTGACCCAAATCTAAAAAAGTCATCGGGTGCGGATGGAGATATTTCCGCAACCAAGGCTCGTAACGGGTTGCAGTTTTCAATTCTGAATAGAGAATTAACAGACCTTTCCATGGATGTGCCAAACTCAAAAATTTATTTTTTATTAATTTTGGCAAAAATCATGGACTAACCACTTGTCTTTAAAAATCATTATTTTGTCGAAGTTCACCAATCCCACCGAGATGTACATCAAACGAAAGGTCTGTTCAATACCTACACACACATACAAGCCAAATCGTCCTGCGTGGTCTGGCTATCGAAATATGGCCATCCAAAGTGATTTCACTGATTCCACCGATTTTTGAGCTTCAACTACCTAACAATGTGTTTGGGTGGCGATATTTGAGAAACCAGTCCTTGGAAAAGGTTGCGGTTTTCAAAATGTCTAGTCAATTTTGTAAGAGCTTTTAACTTGTGAAAACTAGAAGGTTCTGCGAGGCCTGGTTATCGAAATATGGCCACCCAAAGTGATTTTACTGAAAATTGACCCAAATCTAAAAAAAGTCCTTGGAAAAGGTTGCGGTTTTCAAAATGTCTAGTCAATTTTGTAAGAGCTTTTTACTTGTGAAAACTAGAAGGTTCTGCGAGGCCTGGTTATCGAAATATGGCCACCCAAAGTGATTTTACTGAAAATTGACCCAAATCTAAAAAAGTCATCGGGTGCGGATGGAGATATTTCCGCAACCAAGGCTCGTAACGAGTTGCAGTTTTCAATTCTGAATAGAGAATTAACAGACCTTTCCATGGATGTGCCAAACTCAAAAATTTATTTTTTATTAATTTTGGCAAAAATCATGGACTAACCACTTGTCTTTAAAAATCATTATTTTGTCGAAGTTCACCAATCCCACCGAGATGTACATCAAACGAAAGGTCTGTTCAATACCTACACACACATGCAAGCCAAATCGTCCTGCGTGGTGTGGCTATCGAAATATGGCCATCCAAAGTTATTTCACTGATTCCACCGATTTTTGAGCTTCAACTACCTAACAATGTGTTTAGGTGGCGATATTTGAGAAACCAGGCCTTGGAAAAGGTTGCGGTTTTCAAAATGTCTAGTCAATTTTGTAAGAGCTTTTCACGGGTGAAAACCAGAAGGTTCTGCGAGGTCTGGTTATCGAAATATGGCCACCCAAAGTGATTTTACTGAAAATTGACCCAAATCTAAAAAAGTCATCGGGTGCGGATGGAGATATTTCCGCAACCAAGGCTCGCACCGGGTTGCAGTTTTCAATTCTGAATAGAAAATTAACAGACCTTTCCATGGATGTGCCAAACTCAAAAATTTATTTTTTATTAATTTTGGCAGAAATCATGGACTAACCACTTGTCTTTAAAAATCATTATTTTGTCGAAGTTCACCAATCCCACCGAGATGTACATCAAACGAAAGGTCTGTTCAATACCTACACACACATGCAAGCCAAATCGTCCTGCGTGGTGTGGCTATCGAAATATGGCCATCCAAAGTGATTTCACTGATTCCACCGATTTTTGAGCTTCAACTACCTAACAATGTGTTTGGGTGGCGATATTTGAGAAACCAGTCCTTGGAAAAGGTTGCGGTTTTCAAAATGTCTAGTCAATTTTGTAAGAGCTTTTTACGGGTGAAAACTAGAAGGTTTTGCGAGGCCTGGGGGCCGATTCTGGTTCTGTGAAAAAGTGAATCGAATAGCTTTTCACTCTTTCACGCATAAATGCGATTCTCGTTCTGTGAAAAAAGTGAAACCAAACGTCAAAAACATTCATATGAATAATTTGCTTTCACGCTCTTATTCGATGGTGAATATTCAAAATGAATATGTGAAAGAGGAACATATGGAGATTTTTTTGAAAAAAAAATAAAGGAAAGTGTGACACAGGCACAAACAGAATTTTTGATTAGTTTTTTTGGAAATAAATTTGGAGATTGCTCATGATAGGTACGAAAACAAGTTTTGAAAATTTATTTCATCGCGTCTTAATTTTTTTTTGTAGATTTGTTTCAGTTCACGTTTCAGTTGATACAATTGTATGAAATGCTCCTCCGTATTCATTTTGAAAGGATTTTCGTTGTCTCTCAAATTTCGCCTGATAATCCTCATATTTCTCCTACAAAACAAAAATCTATAGTAATACAATACAAAAATACATCTATATAAAGCACAAATAATTATCAAACCTATAAGCATTTCTCCGATTTGTTTCCATAAGAATTCTTATATATGTATATTGAAGGCATTATAAAAACGTATACAAACAATTTAATATATTATAAACAAATTCACAAATGTACAAACGTTTGGCAAAATTGAAACAACAATGAAAAATAATAATTTCGTTTTGGCATTAAGCATTCACAATAGTAGATAAATTCATAAGAGACAACAAAAAATCATCCACCACGGCAAATGATATTGAATTCACCACACCATTTTCATTCACGGAACCAGAATCGCTTATTTGCACCAAGTGAATCGAAAAAGTGAAAGGAATGCATGACAGCGAATGTGAAAACAATTTATTCGATTCACTTTTTCACAGAACCAGAATCGGCCCCCTGGTTATCGAAATATGGCCACCCAAAGTGATTTTACTGAAAATTGACCCAAATCTAAAAAAGTCATCGGGTGCGGATGGAGATATTTCCGCAACCAAGGCTCGCACCGGGTTGCAGTTTTCAATTCTGAATAGAGAATTAACAGACCTTTCCATGGATGTGCCAAACTCAAAAATTTATTTTTTATTAATTTTGGCAAAAATCATGGACTAACCACTTGTCTTTAAAAATCATTATTTTGTCGAAGTTCACCAATCCCACCGAGATGTACATCAAACGAAAGGTCTGTTCAATACCTACACACACATGCAAGCCAAATCGTCCTGCGTGGTCTGGCTATCGAAATATGGCCATCCAAAGTGATTTCACTGATTCCACCGATTTTTGAGCTTCAACTACCTAACAATGTGTTTGGGCGGCGATATTTGAGAAACCAGTCCTTGGAAAAGGTTGCGGTTTTCAAAATGTCTAGTCAATTTTGTAAGAGCTTTTTACGGGTGAAAACTAGAAGGTTCTGCGAGGCCTGGTTATCGAAATATGGCCACCCAAAGTGATTTTACTGAAAATTGACCCAAATCTAAAAAAGTCATCGCGTGCGGATGGAGATATTTCCGCAACCAAGGCTCGCACCGGGTTGCAGTTTTCAATTCTGAATAGAGAATTAACAGACCTTTCATGGACTAACCACTTGTCTTTAAAAATCATTATTTTGTCGAAGTTCACCAATCCCACCGAGATGTACATCAAACGAAAGGTCTGTTCAATACCTACACACACATGCAAGCCAAATCGTCCTGCGTGGTCTGGCTATCGAAATATGGCCATCCAAAGTGATTTCACTGGTTCCACCGATTTTTCAGCTTCAACTACCTAACAATGTGTTTGGGTGGCGATATTTGAGAAACCAGTCCTTGGAAAAGGTTGCGGTTTTCAAAATGTCTAGTCAATTTTGTAAGAGCTTTTCACGGGTGAAAACCAGAAGGTTCTGCGAGGCCTGGTTATCGAAATATGGCCACCCAAAGTGATTTTACTGAAAATTGACCCAAATCTAAAAAAGTCATCGGGTGCGGATGGGGATATTTCCGCAACCAAGGCTCGTAACGGGTTGCAGTTTTCAATTCTGAATAGAGAATTAACAGACCTTTCCGTGGATGTGCCAAACTCAAAAATTTATTTTTTATTAATTTTGGCAAAAATCATGGACTAACCACTTGTCTTTAAAAATCATTATTTTGTCGAAGTTCACCAATCCCACCGAGATGTACATCAAACGAAAGGTCTGTTCAATACCTACACACAAATGCAAGCCAAATCGTCCTGCGTGGTCTGGCTATCGAAATATGGCCATCCAAAGTGATTTCACTGGTTCCACCGATTTTTCAGCTTCAACTACCTAACAATGTGTTTGGGTGGCGATATTTGAGAAACCAGTCCTTGGAAAAGGTTGCGGTTTTCAAAATGTCTAGTCAATTTTGTAAGAGCTTTTCACGGGTGAAAACCAGAAGGTTCTGCGAGGCCTGGTTATCGAAATATGGCCACCCAAAGTGATTTTACTGAAAATTGACCCAAATCTAAAAAAGTCATCGGGTGCGGATGGGGATATTTCCGCAACCAAGGCTCGTAACGGGTTGCAGTTTTCAATTCTGAATAGAGAATTAACAGACCTTTCCGTGGATGTGCCAAACTCAAAAATTTATTTTTTATTAATTTTGGCAAAAATCATGGACTAACCACTTGTCTTTAAAAATCATTATTTTGTCGAAGTTCACCAATCCCACCGAGATGTACATCAAACGAAAGGTCTGTTCAATACCTACACACACATGCAAGCCAAATCGTCCTGCGTGGTCTGGCTATCGAAATATGGCCATCCAAAGTGATTTCACTGGTTCCACCGATTTTTCAGCTTCAACTACCTAACAATGTGTTTGGGTGGCGATATTTGAGAAACCAGTCCTTGGAAAAGGTTGCGGTTTTCAAAATGTCTAGTCAATTTTGTAAGAGCTTTTTACTTGTGAAAACTAGAAGGTTCTGCGAGGCCTGGTTATCGAAATATGGCCACCCAAAGTGATTTTACTGAAAATTGACCCAAATCTAAAAAAGTCATCGGGTGCGGATGGAGATATTTCCGCAACCAAGGCTCGCACCGGGTTGCAGTTTTCAATTCTGAATAGAGAATTAACAGACCTTTCCATGGATGTGCCAAACTCAAAAATATATTTTTTATTAATTTTGGCAAAAATCATGGACTAACAACTTGTCTTTAAAAATCATTATTTTGTCGAAGTTCACCAATCCCACCGAGATGTACATCAAACGAAAGGTCTGTTCAATACCTACACACACATGCAAGCCAAATCGTCCTGCGTGGTCTGGCTATCGAAATATGGCCATCCAAAGTGATTTCACTGATTCCACCGATTTTTGAGCTTCAACTACCTAACAATGTGTTTGGGTGGCGATATTTGAGAAACCAGTCCTTGGAAAAGGTTGCGGTTTTCAAAATGTCTAGTCAATTTTGTAAGAGCTTTTTACGGGTGAAAACTAGAAGGTTCTGCGAGGCCTGGTTATCGAAATATGGCCACCCAAAGTGATTTTACTGAAAATTGACCCAAATCTAAAAAAGTCATCGGGTGCGGATGGAGATATTTCCGCAACCAAGGCTCGCACCGAAAATTGACCCAAATCTAAAAAAGTCCTTGGAAAAGGTTGCGGTTTTCAAAATGTCTAGTCAATTTTGTAAGAGCTTTTTACTTGTGAAAACTAGAAGGTTCTGCGAGGCCTGGTTATCGAAATATGGCCACCCAAAGTGAAAGTGTCTAGTCAATTTTGTAAGAGCTTTTTACTTATGAAAACTAGAAGGTTCTGCGAGGCCTGGTTATCGAAATATGGCCACCCAAAGTGATTTTACTGAAAATTGACCCAAATCTAAAAAAGTCATCGGGTGCGGATGGAGATATTTCCGCAACCAAGGCTCGTAACGGGTTGCAGTTTTCAATTCTGAATAGAGAATTAACAGACCTTTCCATGGATGTGCCAAACTCAAAAATTTATTTTTTATTAATTTTGGCAAAAATCATGGACTAACCACTTGTCTTTAAAAATCATTATTTTGTCGAAGTTCACCAATCCCACCGAGATGTACATCAACCGAAAGGTCTGTTCAATACCTACACACATATGCAAGCCAAATCGTCCTGCGTGGTCTGGCTATCGCAATATGGCCATCCAAAGTGATTTCACTGATTCCACCGATTTTTGAGCTTCAACTACCTAACAATGTGTTTGGGTGGCGATATTTGAGAAACCAGTCCTTGGAAAAGGTTGCGGTTTTCAAAATGTCTAGTCAATTTTGTAAGAGCTTTTTACTTGTGAAAACTAGAAGGTTCTGCGAGGCCTGGTTATCGAAATATGGCCACCCAAAGTGATTTTACTGAAAATTGACCCAAATCTAAAAAAGTCATCGGGTGCGGATGGAGATATTTCCGCAACCAAGGCTGGTAACGGGTTGCAGTTTTCAATTCTGAATAGAGAATTAACAGACCTTTCCATGGATGTGCCAAACTCAAAAATTTATTTTTTATTAATTTTGGCAAAAATCATGGACTAACCACTTGTCTTTAAAAATCATTATTTTGTCGAAGTTCACCAATCCCACCGAGATGTACATCAAACGAAAGGTCTGTTCAATACCTACACACACATACAAGCCAAATCGTCCTGCGTGGTCTGGCTATCGAAATATGGCCATCCAAAGTGATTTCACTGATTCCACCGATTTTTGAGCTTCAACTACCTAACAATGTGTTTGGGTGGCGATATTTGAGAAACCAGGTCTTGGAAAAGGTTGTGTGATTTCAAAATGTCTAGTCAATTTTGTAAGAGCTTTTCACGGGTGAAAACCAGAAGGTTCTGCGAGGCCTGGTTATCGAAATATGGCCACCCAAAGTGATTTTACTGAAAATTTACCCAAATCTAAAAAAGTCATCGGGTGCGGATGGAGATATTTCCGCAACCAAGGCTCGTAACGGGTTGCAGTTTTCAATTCTGAATAGAGAATTAACAGACCTTTCCATGGATGTGCCAAACTCAAAAATTTATTTTTTATTAATTTTGGCAAAAATCATGGACTAACCACTTGTCTTTAAAAATCATTATTTTGTCGAAGTTCACCAATCCCACCGAGATGTACATCAAACGAAAGGTCTGTTCAATACCTACACACACATACAAGCCAAATCGTCCTGCGTGGTCTGGCTATCGAAATATGGCCATCCAAAGTGATTTCACTGATTCCACCGATTTTTGAGCTTCAACTACCTAACAATGTGTTTGGGTGGCGATATTTGAGAAACCAGTCCTTGGAAAAGGTTGCGGTTTTCAAAATGTCTAGTCAATTTTGTAAGAGCTTTTAACTTGTGAAAACTAGAAGGTTCTGCGAGGCCTGGTTATCGAAATATGGCCACCCAAAGTGATTTTACTGAAAATTGACCCAAATCTAAAAAAGTCCTTGGAAAAGGTTGCGGTTTTCAAAATGTCTAGTCAATTTTGTAAGAGCTTTTTACTTGTGAAAACTAGAAGGTTCTGCGAGGCCTGGTTATCGAAATATGGCCACCCAAAGTGATTTTACTGAAAATTGACCCAAATCTAAAAAAGTCATCGGGTGCGGATGGAGATATTTCCGCAACCAAGGCTCGTAACGGGTTGCAGTTTTCAATTCTGAATAGAGAATTAACAGACCTTTCCATGGATGTGCCAAACTCAAAAATTTATTTTTTATTAATTTTGGCAAAAATCATGGACTAACCACTTGTCTTTAAAAATCATTATTTTGTCGAAGTTCACCAATCCCACCGAGATGTCCTTGGAAAAGGTTGCGGTTTTCAAAATGTCTAGTCAATTTTGTAAGAGCTTTTTACTTGTGAAAACTAGAAGGTTCTGTGAGGCCTGGTTATCGAAATATGGCCACCCAAAGTGATTTTACTGAAAATTGACCCAAATCTAAAAAAGTCATCGGGTGCGGATGGAGATATTTCCGCAACCAAGGCTCGTAACGGGTTGCAGTTTTCAATTCTGAATAGAGAATTAACAGACCTTTCCATGGATGTGCAAAACTCAAAAATTTATTTTTTATTAATTTTGGCAAAAATCATGGACACCACTTGTCTTTAAAAATCATTATTTTGTCGAAGTTCACCAATCCCACCGAGATGTACATCAAACGAAAGGTCTGTTCAATACCTACACACACATGCAAGCCAAATCGTCCTGCGTGGTCTGGCTATCGAAATATGGCCATCCAAAGTGATTTCACTGATTCCACCGATTTTTGAGCTTCAACTACCTAACAATGTGTTTGGGTGGCGATATTTGAGAAACCAGTCCTTGGAAAAGGTTGCGGTTTTCAAAATGTCTAGTCAATTTTGTAAGAGCTTTTTACGGGTGAAAACCAGAAGGTTCTGCGAGGCCTGGTTATCGAAATATGGCCACCCAAAGTGATTTTACTGAAAATTGACCCAAATCTAAAAAAGTCATCGGGTGCGGATGGAGATATTTCCGCAACCAAGGCTCGTAACGGGTTGCAGTTTTCAATTCTGAATAGAGAATTAACAGACCTTTCCATGGATGTGCCAAACTCAAAAATTTATTTTTTATTAATTTTGGCAAAAATCATGGACTAACACTTGTCTTTAAAAATCATTATTTTGTCGAAGTTCACCAATCCCACCGAGATGTACATCAAACGAAAGGTCTGTTCAATACCTACACACACATACAAGCCAAATCGTCCTGCGTGGTCTGGCTATCGAAATATGGCCATCCAAAGTGATTTCACTGATTCCACCGATTTTTGAGCTTCAACTACCTAACAATGTGTTTGGGTGGCGATATTTGAGAAACCAGGTCTTGGAAAAGGTTGTGTGATTTCAAAATGTCTAGTCAATTTTGTAAGAGCTTTTCACAGGTGAAAACCAGAAGGTTCTGCGAGGCCTGGTTATCGAAATATGGCCACCCAAAGTGATTTTACTGAAAATTGACCCAAATCTAAAAAATTAATCGGGTGCGGATGGAGATATTTCCGCAACCAAGGCTCGTAACGAGTTGCAGTTTTCAATTCTGAATAGAGAATTAACAGACCTTTCCATGGATGTGCAAAACTCAAAAAATTATTTTTTATTAATTTTGGCAAAAATCATGGACTAACCACTTGTCTTTAAAAATCATTATTTTGTCGAAGTTCACCAATCCCACCGAGATGTACATCAAACGAAAGGTCTGTTCAATACCTACACACACATGCAAGCCAAATCGTCCTGCGTGGTCTGGCTATCGAAATATGGCCATCCAAAGTGATTTCACTGATTCCACCGATTTTTGAGCTTCAACTACCTAACAATGTGTTTGGGTGGCGATATTTGAGAAACCAGTCCTTGGAAAAGGTTGCGGTTTTCAAAATGTCTAGTCAATTTTGTAAGAGCTTTTTACGGGTGAAAACCAGAAGGTTCTGCGAGGCCTGGTTATCGAAATATGGCCACCCAAAGTGATTTTACTGAAAATTGACCCAAATCTAAAAAAGTCATCGGGTGCGGATGGAGATATTTCCGCAACCAAGGCTCGTAACGGGTTGCAGTTTTCAATTCTGAATAGAGAATTAACAGACCTTTCCATGGATGTGCCAAACTCAAAAATTTATTTTTTATTAATTTTGGCAAAAATCATGGACTAACACTTGTCTTTAAAAATCATTATTTTGTCGAAGTTCACCAATCCCACCGAGATGTACATCAAACGAAAGGTCTGTTCAATACCTACACACACATACAAGCCAAATCGTCCTGCGTGGTCTGGCTATCGAAATATGGCCATCCAAAGTGATTTCACTGATTCCACCGATTTTTGAGCTTCAACTACCTAACAATGTGTTTGGGTGGCGATATTTGAGAAACCAGTCCTTGGAAAAGGTTGCGGTTTTCAAAATGTCTAGTCAATTTTGTAAGAGCTTTTTACGGGTGAAAACCAGAAGGTTCTGCGAGGCCTGGTTATCGAAATATGGCCACCCAAAGTGATTTTACTGAAAATTGACCCAAATCTAAAAAAGTCATCGGGTGCGGATGGAGATATTTCCGCAACCAAGGCTCGTAACGGGTTGCAGTTTTCAATTCTGAATAGAGAATTAACAGACCTTTCCATGGATGTGCCAAACTCAAAAATTTATTTTTTATTAATTTTGGCAAAAATCATGGACTAACACTTGTCTTTAAAAATCATTATTTTGTCGAAGTTCACCAATCCCACCGAGATGTACATCAAACGAAAGGTCTGTTCAATACCTACACACACATACAAGCCAAATCGTCCTGCGTGGTCTGGCTATCGAAATATGGCCATCCAAAGTGATTTCACTGATTCCACCGATTTTTGAGCTTCAACTACCTAACAATGTGTTTGGGTGGCGATATTTGAGAAACCAGTCCTTGGAAAAGGTTGCGGTTTTCAAAATGTCTAGTCAATTTTGTAAGAGCTTTTTACGGGTGAAAACCAGAAGGTTCTGCGAGGCCTGGTTATCGAAATATGGCCACCCAAAGTGATTTTACTGAAAATTGACCCAAATCTAAAAAAGTCATCGGGTGCGGATGGAGATATTTCCGCAACCAAGGCTCGTAACGGGTTGCAGTTTTCAATTCTGAATAGAGAATTAACAGACCTTTCCATGGATGTGCCAAACTCAAAAATTTATTTTTTATTAATTTTGGCAAAAATCATGGACTAACACTTGTCTTTAAAAATCATTATTTTGTCGAAGTTCACCAATCCCACCGAGATGTACATCAAACGAAAGGTCTGTTCAATACCTACACACACATACAAGCCAAATCGTCCTGCGTGGTCTGGCTATCGAAATATGGCCATCCAAAGTGATTTCACTGATTCCACCGATTTTTGAGCTTCAACTACCTAACAATGTGTTTGGGTGGCGATATTTGAGAAACCAGGTCTTGGAAAAGGTTGTGTGATTTCAAAATGTCTAGTCAATTTTGTAAGAGCTTTTCACAGGTGAAAACCAGAAGGTTCTGCGAGGCCTGGTTATCGAAATATGGCCACCCAAAGTGATTTTACTGAAAATTGACCCAAATCTAAAAAATTAATCGGGTGCGGATGGAGATATTTCCGCAACCAAGGCTCGTAACGAGTTGCAGTTTTCAATTCTGAATAGAGAATTAACAGACCTTTCCATGGATGTGCAAAACTCAAAAATTTATTTTTTATTAATTTTGGCAAAAATCATGGACTAACCACTTGTCTTTAAAAATCATTATTTTGTCGAAGTTCACCAATCCCACCGAGATGTACATCAAACGAAAGGTCTGTTCAATACCTACACACACATGCAAGCCAAATCGTCCTGCGTGGTCTGGCTATCGAAATATGGCCATCCAAAGTGATTTCACTGATTCCACCGATTTTTGAGCTTCAACTACCTAACAATGTGTTTGGGTGGCGATATTTGAGAAACCAGTCCTTGGAAAAGGTTGCGGTTTTCAAAATGTCTAGTCAATTTTGTAAGAGCTTTTTACGGGTGAAAACCAGAAGGTTCTGCGAGGCCTGGTTATCGAAATATGGCCACCCAAAGTGATTTTACTGAAAATTGACCCAAATCTAAAAAAGTCATCGGGTGCGGATGGAGATATTTCCGCAACCAAGGCTCGTAACGGGTTGCAGTTTTCAATTCTGAATAGAGAATTAACAGACCTTTCCATGGATGTGCCAAACTCAAAAATTTATTTTTTATTAATTTTGGCAAAAATCATGGACTAACACTTGTCTTTAAAAATCATTATTTTGTCGAAGTTCACCAATCCCACCGAGATGTACATCAAACGAAAGGTCTGTTCAATACCTACACACACATACAAGCCAAATCGTCCTGCGTGGTCTGGCTATCGAAATATGGCCATCCAAAGTGATTTCACTGATTCCACCGATTTTTGAGCTTCAACTACCTAACAATGTGTTTGGGTGGCGATATTTGAGAAACCAGTCCTTGGAAAAGGTTGCGGTTTTCAAAATGTCTAGTCAATTTTGTAAGAGCTTTTTACGGGTGAAAACCAGAAGGTTCTGCGAGGCCTGGTTATCGAAATATGGCCACCCAAAGTGATTTTACTGAAAATTGACCCAAATCTAAAAAAAGTCCTTGGAAAAGGTTGCGGTTTTCAAAATGTCTAGTCAATTTTGTAAGAGCTTTTTACTTGTGAAAACTAGAAGGTTCTGCGAGGCCTGGTTATCGAAATATGGCCACCCAAAGTGATTTTACTGAAAATTGACCCAAATCTAAAAAAGTCATCGGGTGCGGATGGAGATATTTCCGCAACCAAGGCTCGTAACGAGTTGCAGTTTTCAATTCTGAATAGAGAATTAA
The DNA here is from genome assembly GCA_911387755.1 of Chrysotoxum bicinctum. Taxonomy (NCBI): domain Eukaryota; kingdom Metazoa; phylum Arthropoda; class Insecta; order Diptera; family Syrphidae; genus Chrysotoxum; species Chrysotoxum bicinctum. The sequence continues at coordinate 79,633,852 of OU426990.1, forward strand.
CAGACCTTTCCATGGATGTGCCAAACTCAAAAATTTATTTTTTATTAATTTTGGCAAAAATCATGGACTAACCACTTGTCTTTAAAAATCATTATTTTGTCGAAGTTCACCAATCCCACCGAGATGTACATCAAACGAAAGGTCTGTTCAATACCTACACACACATACAAGCCAAATCGTCCTGCGTGGTCTGGCTATCGAAATATGGCCATCCAAAGTGATTTCACTGATTCCACCGATTTTTGAGCTTCAACTACCTAACAATGTGTTTGGGTGGCGATATTTGAGAAACCAGGTCTTGGAAAAGGTTGTGTGATTTCAAAATGTCTAGTCAATTTTGTAAGAGCTTTTCACGGGTGAAAACCAGAAGGTTCTGCGAGGCCTGGTTATCGAAATATGGCCACCCAAAGTGATTTTACTGAAAATTGACCCAAATCTAAAAAAGTCATCGGGTGCGGATGGAGATATTTCCGCAACCAAGGCTCGTAACGGGTTGCAGTTTTCAATTCTGAATAGAGAATTAACAGACCTTTCCATGGATGTGCCAAACTCAAAAATTTATTTTTTATTAATTTTGGCAAAAATCATGGACTAACACCACTTGTCTTTAAAAATCATTATTTTGTCGAAGTTCACCAATCCCACCGAGATGTACATCAAACGAAAGGTCTGTTCAATACCTACACACACATGCAAGCCAAATCGTCCTGCGTGGTCTGGCTATTGAAATATGGCCATCCAAAGTGATTTCACTGATTCCACCGATTTTTGAGCTTCAACTATGTACCTAACAATGTGTTTGGGTGGCGATATTTGAGAAACCAGTCCTTGGAAAAGGTTGCGGTTTTCAAAATGTCTAGTCAATTTTGTAAGAGCTTTTTACGGGTGAAAACCAGAAGGTTCTGCGAGGCCTGGTTATCGAAATATGGCCACCCAAAGTGATTTTACTGAAAATTGACCCAAATCTAAAAAAGTCATCGGGTGCGGATGGAGATATTTCCGCAACCAAGGCTCGTAACGGGTTGCAGTTTTCAATTCTGAATAGAGAATTAACAGACCTTTTCATGGATGTGCCAAACTCAAAAATTTATTTTTTATTAATTTTGGCAAAAATCATGGACTAACCACTTGTCTTTAAAAATCATTATTTTGTCGAAGTTCACCAATCCCACCGAGATGTACATCAAACGAAAGGTCTGTTCAATACCTACACACACATGCAAGCCAAATCGTCCTGCGTGGTCTGGCTATCGAAATATGACCATCCAAAGTGATTTCACTGATTCCACCGATTTTTGAGCTTCAACTACCTAACAATGTGTTTGGGTGGCGATATTTGAGAAACCAGGCCTTGGAAAAGGTTGCGGTTTTTAAAATGTCTAGTCAATTTTGTAAGAGCTTTTCACGGGTGAAAACCAGAAGGTTCTGCGAGGCCTGGTTATCGAAATATGGCCACCCAAAGTGAATTCACTGATACCACAGATTTTTGAGCTTCAACTACCTGACAATGTGTTTGGGTGGCGATATTTCCGAAAGATCTCAACTCTATCGAGCATATTTGGGACAACCTTAAAAGACTTGTCCGAGCGAGAGCACATGGCCCTACCACTCTAGGAGGCTTAAGACAGTTGCAGTAGAGGAGTGGCACAATACACAATATCCCTCAGCCGCATATTCAGGACATGATTGACGGATTGTCAAACTGACTCGACGAAGTAATTAGAGCCCGCGGCGCAAACACCCATTATTAAAAATTTAGTTTTTAAATAATTTTATCACATTTTTAACAACAAAAGATAACATCTTTTTCGGTATTTTCTTCAAAAACTTTTTTTTCTCAGATTTTTTATTTTTCTCAAAATTTTCTTTCAACATTTCCAATGTGGTCTAAGCTTAACGGTTTCTTTAAATTTACAGAAAAACGAAGTGGTGAGTGTATATGTATATAGTAATATTTCAGGCTCTTATGCTACCAAACAAGGTTTTTGATAGATGTTCATTTTCTGACAATCCTCTTATAGATCAAATTTTGTCAAATTAGTTCGTAATTTTTTATCTAGCCCTAGGTTAGTTTAAATACATATATATATAAAAAAATGAGAAAAAAAAATTGTTACTGGGTTTTCACATAAAGTATTTAAGTAAATAATATCAAAGCTGAATAAGCATTTGCTTTTGTAATTATCCTAGATTAAGTCCTATTGTTTATAAATAATTTAACCTTCTACTCAAAAATAAATGGATCTTGTGAATAAGGAAGATGCTAAAACTAGCAGCTAAAGCTTGAAAGTTCTAGCTTAAGCTTTTTTTATGTAAATAAAAAAATTATAACGCTAAATAGCTTATGCTAGGAAATTCTAGCTTAAACTTCGTAATTTAAGCCGTTCATTTTCTATGCACATGTTTTGACTAGCTAGTTTTAGCTAGAACTGCACATGTATGACCGAAAGCTAGGTTGTTTTGCCACAATTTAATACTGAAAATAAGACCTAGTCAAAGCTTTCTAGACGGGTCGAAAAAATCTTGAAATTTTCGTAGCTTTAACTATAATATTCTAGTTTAAGCTATTTTTACTCACACAAATTGAAGCTTAGGCTTGGAAAACAACCTAAAGCTATACAAGAATTTAACGTTGGGGCTATTTTAAAATAACTATTAATAGAAAACATCCTTAACTAGCTAGCTTAAGCTTATTTTTATTCACTAAAAATACAGCTTTTACTTAAATGACCAAGTTTTAGCTTTAGCTTTTTTTATTCACAAGGCCCAATAAAATGACAATGAAAAAAAGAGAAAAAATGCAGTACATTGATCGTTTATTCGTTTTCGCAAAACGATTTCTTAAATGGAATATAATAATTATAACAGAGATACCTCTGCAGACAAAATATGAACAATTTTAGTTGTTTCAAGTTTAGATGTTACACATCAGTATCGACTTCGTTAAGGCTCACTGCCTTTTTGAATTTATTAAACAAATGAATTTCACAAATTACTAGCGTGTTTTTTTTTAATTTGCTTATAAATTTTATTATTTTTCGTTTTTGTAAATTAAATCGAGCTTAAAAGTCACTTCAACACTTTGCACTTAACACTCTTCAAGAGTATTGTGATTTGTGAATCCCTTAAAGGATCTAAACTAAAATCATAAATTAATTTCAACAACTCATAAAAACTAAATTTGTGAAAGCATCAATCATAGAAAACAACAACAACAGCAAAAATACTCAAGAGGATTAAAATGGAAACAAAAAGACTTCTCTGACCCAGTTTTTGTATAAATTCAAACCTGTCATTAATCATTTCAACGCTGGGCGTTGATGCGCAGAATTTATGCGTCAGTGAAATTTTTTTTAATATTTTTTTTTTTTTTTTGACAAACAGATCCATTAGACTTGTAAACTCCCAAAAAATAAAATATGATGTAATGTGTTCAAAGTTTTGACTTACATGAGCTGAGCATACCCATCGAGCTTTGTTTTTTTTTTTTTTAAAGTGGTTTTTATAACGGCAGTTATTAATAAAAGAGAGACAACCGCATAATCCACTTTAAATCACAATAAATTCTTCCTAGAGATTATGATACTTATTTTTCCTGCCTCATGTGAATGATAGCAAAGGCACAAAAAGACTTCATAGTCGGAAGACACTTGACTGCCTGACTTGACTCGGTTATTTGTGTCCGATTTATAGGGATTGATAAAAAAAGGTCATCCATCAAGGTGTCTAAAAATGCTGTCCAAATCATCTAGACTATGGTAAAATATATAATATTATGTATGTATGTATAGGCAGACTAGAAAGCCCAGAGGAAGAGGAGGATCCCAAGGAAGTGTGCATGCATACTCGTTTTGCTGAAAACATTATCCTAGATTGCAGTTGGCAGCACATACAAACGTCACCTACAATTTTGTCCATATCTCTCAGTTCTAAGGTTGAAAATACCTGAAGGGCGGATGGGAGTTGGTGTTTGGGGTGTGTTTTTTTTTTAAATCCTTCAGTTGCCTTGCCCCTCATCCATAGCGCATTACATCCTTTGAACAGGTCTTCTCTGAACAAGACCTTTCGGTAGAATTTACTATACCGGTAGCCGTAGCCGTAGCACAGTTTACACTATGATTCGTAACTATATATTTATGTCTCTTCTCTCTTTACATTGAACGCCATCTCAACAATCAGCAGGGCAAACATAAAACGACAGTCCTGCAACAAGGAACGTATGTTCAACATACGGGGTGATATTCGGCTGACTAAAGCATAAATTCTTCTGCGACATCTCACAGTCAGGGTGATTTTGGACTGTGAGGTCGTCGTCAAGTTATGAGGTTAAAAGGAAGTTCCCTTGTATTATTTGCGCTGTTAATTTATGGTTTATTGGACAATTTCTTAATAGAACGATAGGCTATTTTTCATTCAAAATTATTCTGTTATAAATTGTGAACGATGCATCGTACGAAAAAATGTGTTAGAGCTTATTCTTTAGGAAATTTAACTAAGTTTCTTTTGTGTATTTAAGATTTTCTGCTAGGATTTGCATTTAAAGAAGTACAGAAGTTCGCCTGTCTTCAGTTTTTGTCTTTAACTCCCTGACGGCTTCTATGGCCAAAACTAGAAAAAGGAATGTTTTTTTTTTTTTTTTTTTTTTTATAATTCACTCGCGCTCAAGGGTATGTTACGAGACCCTTATAATGTATTAAACAAAGGGAGAAATTAGGAGGGGAGAGAAAGGAGGTGTCAAGGGAAAACTGTGCCGGGCAAGTTATTCCATAATCGTGTTGTGCGACTAAAAAACGAATCTCTATATTTGACGGTACGACCAAAGTTAGGCTCAAGGGTGAACTGATGAGCATTCCTAGCGAAGCGGGTATCACGGGTGAATTGATAAAGGGGAGGAATGCAACTGGCTACTTCGAGTGAGCATTGCTTGTGAAAGAAGCGATAAAACAGGGAAATACATGAAACATTCCGACGGTGTTCAAGAGATGGGAATAAATCCATGATAGCTCTGTTTCCAATCAGTTTTAACGCTCTGTTTTGAATTCTATCCAATAAATGGAGAGAAGATTGAGCAGCGCCTGCCCAAAGGTGTGAGTTATACTCGAGTTTTGGACATATATACGCCTTATAAATGGTAGCCAGATCAGAAGGGGTAAAAAATTTCTTACATCGATATAGAAATCCTAAGCATTTAGCAGCATTCTTGGCGGTCTCGAGTATGTGATCATTCCAACGAAGATCGTCGTTAACACACATACCGAGTACTGAGAGCTTTTCGGTTTCTTCGATGCAAGTGCCATTTAAGGACAATGGCATAGGTACGCAATGGTTTTGCCAGCGATGAAGAACACCTCTTCAGAAGAATGGGGGGTATACCATCAGGACCAGCGGATTTGTTTGTATCGAGATCTCGAAGGGCTCTTGCAACTGTACGAGTGCGGAAATATACCAGTCCCATTGAATGATTTACGTTCTCAAGTACAGGAGGGGCAATGTTGCTTACAGGCAACGTGGAACTTGCAGCAAAATGAGCTGCAAATACATTTGCCTCCTCTAAAGAGCTAGTTATCGGTTTGTCTTTGTAGATGAGCGTTGGAACCGAAGATGAAGTTGAATTTTGTATGTTCTTGACAAATGACCAGAAATTTCTATTGCCTTTGGGACATTGCAAGGTTTTTTGCCTTAATTTCTGTTCATGTAAGAATTTGGTTCTCTTTATAACAGCGTTGCATTGGTTTCTGATTTGTTTAAACTTTTTCCGATTTTCCTCAGCTGGGTTGGCTTTATAAGAGCGGAAACTTACTTCTCTCAACCTGATAGCTTCTTTACAGCTTGTATCGAACCAAGACTTTTCTTTAGGCTTTTTACTCTTAATTCTGTAAGGAATAAACGTACGCATCCCAAGAAAAATCACTTCTGTGATCATATCAGCACTGGCATCAACGTCACTATCGAGGAAACATAGTGACCAGTTAAAAATTCTAAAAAAGTTATTAAGACCGTCCCAGTTGGCTTTCTCGTATTGCCAAACGGTCTATGTGTTGGCACTTGAGGTCAAAAAATATCCGTTTGGACGTTTTAATTCTTAAGGTTGTCCTACAAAATCATTTTGTGAGCCCTAGAATTATACTCAAAACAAACCATAAAAATTCATACTTTCAAAATCTTCGATAGATTTTGATGACCGTAACTAGCTAAGCATAGTATTGAAAATATTATCAAATTAAAGATCAAAGAAACAAAATGTGTTCAGATAATGACCAAAAACTGTGAACAGATTTCGTTAAAAGTAAAAAATAGCAAAAAAAATATCCGTCGCGTCGTTAAAAAGGGATAATATTTTACATTACATTACATATTACACCACACCATAGATAAATCTACGAAGTAGAGACACTGATAGCACTGGCAACTGAAGCCATCGGCTTAGACATTACAACAGAGAGAGATGCAGAGAAAGAAAGAACAACAGAAGAAACATACTCGTATGTCAACAGCACACGATTGGTATTGAACGGTTCTCCTAACCACGCACAATGATGCTTGATTTCGCTGATCGATGGGAATCGATGCTTTGATCAAATCCTAGGTCGTTGACAGGTAATATTTTATTTTTTAAACCTTCAACGAAAACTAAAATTGCTTACAAAAAAGCTGACTTATGAATCGCTTGTAGCTCGAAAACATTTAAAACTGCTTTTAAACAATAACTGACAGATTTAAGGGCTTGAACAAATTTTCAAGTTCCTTTATATGATGTACTCGACCAAGCTCGACAATACTCAAGACAGTACAAAGAAAAATGGAAGAATCTACTTTGGATTTAGCAGACTCAGATGATATTTTTTGTATTTTTTTTTACTAAGAATTAGTTCTATTTATTTTCTTTCTACAGAAGGCACTTGGAATTATTCGGTACCAAGTGGTTTGGGACTTAAACCGCACGAAAACCACCAACTGTGATCAAGACCAATCTATGTAAAATCGAGACATGATTTTTCTCTCTTAATTCAAAATCACATTGGGGTAAGTTTAAACTTTTCATACCTTCTCATGGCCGACGGGATCCAGTTGCGTTCCCCAAAGCTTCGGGCGTCCTGGTCTACGCCATCTCTTCAGTGCAAGCATGGTCTACCACGCTGTCGTCTACCATAGAATGTACCACAAAGAACTTTCCGAACAGGTTCCTCTTCGCTCATGCGAGCTAGGTGCCCTGCCCACCGGAGTCTAGTCTACCGAGCTTAATTTTTGTCACGATATCTGCTTCAGGGTAGATTGCGAACAATTCATGATTGTACCGTCTCCGGAATTGTCGTTAATATAGATCGCTATTTCTAATGTATCAAGCGGCATTTACTATTCCACAAAAGATTTTGTTTAAGAATTTTTGGATGGATTATTTTGTTCTGTACTTCAAGCTCTGTCCTTCTCTTTTTTTCTCATAAGCTCTTTCCATTTCATCCAAAGTCATTCCAAGGCATTTGGCCGTATTGGAGTAAGGTACAGCATTAATGTTGATAATTTAGATTTAGATTTGGGTTTGTAAAGTTTATATGCATTGATTTTATTTCGTTTAGTTTGAAACGCCATTGTTGCGTTAAATTTCTTACTTTATCGCCGCCATTTTGCTTTTTTTTGTTAGTCTAGCAATATTGCAGTATCCTCAATAACGAAAGATTGGGCTCCCGAACACTTGATCTGATATGCAGACCCAGGTTAAACATAGCCAGGATCGTAGCTACCGAAAGCGAACACTAATCATTAGGAGAGCATGCAGCGAAGCTAGACATTCCTCAAAACACTGACTGTCATAGCTGTGGGGACCAGCGGAAAAGAAAACAGTCGTCCATATCCTCTGCAAATGCCCTGCTCTGGCCAAATTTAGAGAACGATCATTAGGAAGGGCATTTTTTGTAATTACTGACGAACTTTCGAAAATGAAAATCAAAGATTTGATCTCTTTTTTCAACGCAACGAAATGTCTCTAGGACGAGCTTCGGTTTCTTCTGTGCCGTGCCCTCCGTTGGACTCTTTTAGATCCCGAGCTAGCGGACTGAGGGCTTTAACGGAGGTTTACGTTGCGGGGGCCGGTATGATCAGTTAATCGAATTGGCTACTGTTTCAGCTTCAGTCAACAAGCTGCCTACCTTGGCTTAGTGTAGATAGTGTTGGATGCGTATGGTGTTCCGGCTGAGTGAGTGATTTCTACTAGATCCTTCTATAGTTTTGAACTTAATGCAAACTGGATGATTCCGTGAAAATGTCCACAATTTCCCTTATAAATTGCATCCATAGGTTCATACGAATGATATTATTAAAATAGTCCACGTCAGTATTAATTGGTCCACAGGGCTTGACTACCAGTGGTCGCCATTTCTACCTACCTACCATGATAGCGTTGATGTCCATTGGAATAACCCTTGTATATGGTATAATACAGGGTTGGTCCTAGGACACTTCTCTGTGATACACCAGCTATAATTTTCTTAAACTTAAAAAATATGACGAAGACATTAAAAAATGAAGACCAAATTAAAATAGTCTTCAAGATTCAGAAACCGCGTCACAACAGTTTATTCTATCATTGATTTGAAATCCTAAATATTTAACTTTTTTAACGTATTCAATTATTTGCCCGTATAAAAAAAATTTTTGAGAAATAAGAACGGTTAACTGGACTTCGAGAACAGGAGGTACTTAACATTTTCGACGGATTAAGTTTTAGTTTGTTAAAGTCATCCCATTTGTGTATGCTGATTTGCACTTTATTAATTCTAACAATTCAGTTTTCCATGAGACCCATTTGACGAAAATAAGTAAAACATCGTCTGCATTTGTTTGTGACAATTAAAATAGTTCGTTTATTGATAAAGAAGATGGAAGTGGTCCTAGAACAGATCCTTGTGATACACCATAGTTAAAAATATATGAATTTGTAATACGTTGATCAGTTGATATCTTTTGAAACTGATTCGCAAAAGTCTATAAGCTGTTCTTGAAAAATTGCATTTTTTTCTTATTTTAGAAACCAAGAGCCTTGTAAAAGTATAATAGAATTATAATACCCAACTGATTGCGTCCAAGATCCCTGCGAAAATCTGACGTGCATTATGTTACTTTTTCAGCAGTACATTCACAACTGTATTTGTTTGCGCAATCCAAACTGCAATCTCGATAATTTGTTACTAATTTGAAAAAGGGGAATATTGGTTACTAATCATCCTCCCAGAAACTTTATACAAAAATAGAAACAAACTAAATACCCTAAAATCAGATACATCCTCCGTAATGCATACAATATATTTAGAAAAAATAATTATTTTAGTGTAACTCGCAGGGTATTATTTATCTTCATCTATATAGAAATAGGAATAGGAAAAAAGGTCTTAAGTAACTCCCTTGTGGAACACCTGATATTGAAAAGATGCAATTGGCAAAACCCATTGAGATTCTTAGCATTGTAATTAATTCCTTTGAAAAACATTGTTTTTGCCTTGGAATATTTTTAGAAATATGAGCTCTCCCTCCTAATAACTATATTAAACCCTTTAAACCCACAATGGATGAGCCAGAAATCTACACCACCTTGATGTAGACTTCCTATCTACCAGTGTGAACTATTTAAAAGCCCTTAATTGATTTTGAAATGCTTAAAGCTACCAAATATTAAGCACTAAAACTTTGAAATGTCCGAATTAAATCAAAATTTTAAAAAATAGTTAGTCAATTTTATACCCTATACTTTACATTTAATATACAAGACACCTTATTTTTTTACCGTTCTTTTCTTCTTCTTTACAAAATACCTAATATAAAATACACAATTAAACTATGTATTTTTATAAAATATAATTTACATAAAATATGTTACCCATTTTTGACCCCATTGTTGGAAAATAAACAACACTCGTACACTGTCATACCTTCGTGCAGAGATGTTGTCATCCCCCTAAACCAGCAGTGGCGGCCGTATAGGGATTCAAAACTCTCTTAGCACAGACTACACCGGCATTGTCTTATATATCTGTTAAGTGTGTGTAACTTGTGTAGGGTGCCCTTTTTTTTTAAATATGCTATCTCCAACAAAAATCAAGAGGTTCCACCTTATATTCTTCCTGCTCCTGTAAGCCTCGTCGCCAAGCCATGCAATTCACTCGCTTTCGCTTTGGAGAGCACTATAAAGTTAGAACGAACGAATGTGACTTTGTGCTGTATGATGGCGATGGTGTTGGTGACGTGCTGAGAGCGAAAAACTATGACTCCATATATGAATGAACGGGCAGACAAACAGACGGACGGAAGGAAGGATTTCTTATCATTGAGAGCGCTGCAGCAGATCTAACATACTCCACGCGAACGCCACTTTAAAACCCTGCTTCTCATGCACAACCTTACACTGTCAAACACCATACGTCACACCACCGTTACGATCATGCACAGGGTGGTTAACACGTTAAGATGGATGTGTATCCTGGCAGCTAGCTATCAACCACCGAATGCCACCATCATCATCAACCACCAAGAAACGAAAGGGTTGAATTGTTGGTGATAGTAGCAAAGGCGACAGGGACAGGAACAGGGACTGAAAACTAGGACTGAATTGCTGGGGAGGCGCTGCTGCCGCTACTACTCTCACATGGAATGTAGGTCAAAGTGCAGTGCAACGTCCTCGACATCCGCATTGCTGTACTTTGGCTTTTTGGATAGGCTAGTTTAATTTTTATTAGTGATTCCGTATGTATACTTATTAAGTGCGATTGTATGTCCTTTCGTGTACGTGTGTGTATATGTATGGATATGGACACACTCCTTGCCATAGGTAACGCTAACACCACCGACTAATGGGGGTAGGTCGTATTGGCAGCAGTGTTCGCCACAGCCGGAGCCGCCAATCGAGTGGGGTGCAAATTCGTTTTCAATGGAGGATAGATTCCCAAGTTAGGATTAAGGACTCCTGGATTCATAAGGAAGATACTCCCTTCAGTGGACAGGCACACAAGAAGATGTCAAAGTAGAGAATGGGTGCTCTTGCTCTTTCGATTTTGCGATGACTTATTCTGTATTCGAGAGTAATAAAAACGTCATTAAATTATTTGTGTGCCCTCACAGTCACAATCCACATGCAGCAGTGAATTGTCGACGTTGTCGCCACCGTCATCGTCGTCGTCGTCGGAGTCATCTTCGTCGAGGACGACAAAGATGCAGTGCGATGAATGAGTCTTCTGCTTGCAGTCTTTATCCTTCATTACCCCAAAGGGGCTTTCGACAAGGCTGCAGGGATGATATGCATAGAGAGGCATGGTGCATGAAGCAGGAGCATAGAAGCACTAACAGAAGGACACACAAGCAAACATACACATATTCAGATGCCAGATGGATGATGAGACGTAAGGCATGTGCTGCATGGATTTTGGGGAATGATAAATGATTTGGGGGTTCGTCGCCGCCAGTTGAAGGGGTGGTTTTAGGCAGCAATAGCAGCATTATTTCGTGCTGTCTTTTTTGGTGAAAAGGATGGATGGATGGTGATATGTGGCGGCTGCTGAAAACACGTTCGAATCCATCCAGCACCACGTCCCTTCTCTGTCGCTCCTACTTTTCCTTTGGCAGGTTTTTTGGAGTGTTGTCTCTCGTTAATCTTTTCATTGATTTAAATTGATGCTCTTTTTGCCAACGAGCAGCACTTTTAGCCAGCCGAGTGTGCTTTATTGTGTGTGGCACAGGACATGCTCTACATTTAGTCAAAAAGTCTGATTTTTTGTTAGGAGCATGCTAGAATATGTCAAGTTAATTTTTCTTAAGCCAAAAATTTTGCCAACCTGACAAATGAGCTGGGTTGATGGTTCGATGGTGGTGCCAGCGGTGGCGGGCGAAGTATTTTTTTTAAGGATTGCTCAAGAATATGCAGAGGGATATGTTTTTTTTTTTTGAAAATGTTTTGACTGACAATGGGTGCTTGTTTTGTTTCTGTGCGACAGCCAGACATTTTTAGTTCTTTCAAAAAATCCATTTACTTAAGAACATATATTTTTTTCGTGACATAAGGCAAAGATAGTGAGTGCGCCTCCGCACTTTTTGGTTGATGAAAATTGTTTTGATTTTTCTTGGAACTGTCAAACTCTACTAATGGAGATGTCAAGTTTAATTTTTACATTTTGTTTCTTGCTTTGATGGTAAAAGAATTTTATGAAAAGATTATTTTTGGCAGGAATTTTGATTAATCTTTCATGGTTTAAGCGGAAAAGAGACAAAACGCTCTGTACAAAAATGGTAGTTATAAAAATTTTGTATGAATAGAATTTAACTAAAAAAAATTAAGAGGAGCTTTTTATAATTTTTATTAAATACAGAGTGAAGAATAAATAAGGTAATGGTTTATTTTTAATGAATATCCTTTTTGTTTCTAATTTCATTTTACTTTGGCGTTTAATAAAATTGGAAACATGTTGACATTATGTTTTGGAGATAATATTCTCAAATGGTCCCCACCTGACGTTCTTCAAACTGATGTTTGGCTGTGGGTTTCCTTCACTTTTCTAAGAGTTTCAGTTTTCAGAGCGCTCGCTTGCTGTCGGATATAGGTCGTAAGATGGTGTATGGTGTTTGGAATGTTGGCATACAACTAATGAGTTGGCAACTCTGCTGTAAAAGTGTATAGTTCAACTTTCATATCGCTCTGTTTAATTTTCAATTTTAAAAAAATATAAACGTATAAAAACAAAAACTTTAAAGTGCTCTCACTAGAAGATCTCATTTAATTATCCGAAAACAATATAATTAAACAGGTAACGATAGTGTTTAAGCCTAAAAATCTAAAGCTTAGCCTGGTACCTGTGTCACATGACTGACAACAAGAGGAAGATCTGCCAAACTTCACCAGAAGAAACTCACAGTTCGTCATCTAAAATCAACAGATCACCCAAAATTTTTAGATCTGACCAAAAAATGTCTATGACACAGTCTGATTTTCAACAAATAAAGTCTATTATCGATAGCTCTCTCCAAAGTGCCATAGCTAACCTGGCAACTAAAGATGACGTCAGTAAGCTAAACCGGGAACTCGACCATCTACGACAAGAAAATCAAAATTTATCAAAACAAATACATGACTTTGAAATTCGGTGCAGTGTTTTGGAAGAGGAACTTGAACTGCAGACGCGAAATCCGTGGAAGAAATTTAATATTTTCAATTCCAAATGACACAAACAACCCACAGGAAAAAATTGAAGGCATAACCAAACTTTTGCTGGATGATGAAGTACCCGAAATGTCGGTTGCCGTTAAGCTAAGTGTTAACAATAACATAATTAAAATGAAACTTAACACGGGATCTAATGAAACCGCAGCAAAAATGCTAAAAAATGCATATATGCATACAGGTGCTTTCATACAGCGCGATCGGAGCAAGCAATCTCAACTTAAACACCGCATCCTACTTGGCTATCGCAAGGCGATCAAAGCATGCCATCCAGCTGAAATAATCACAATTAAAAATAATACACTCATAATTCGTGATAAATCTTTTTATTTAAACCAAAATAACATTCTAAAATACCAAAATAAGAACGGTGAAACCGAGTTAGAAAGCATATTTGGTAAACTAAACTTTGGAGCTGTCACTACTGTCAATGAAAGTATGCTGTCTAACAGACGTCAAAATAGATGGAGTGTACCAGATGAACTAGATGCTCCAGGGATGGCACATGAAAATCAAAATTATAATAGACCTATCAATAATTGAGATTTATAGCCCGATTCTCCCCCTTGTGAGGAGTCACAAGTCACAAGCTCTTGTGACTATTCCTTGTGAGGATTGTTGTGATTCGATAACATTTTGGTATTCTCCCCCTAATCGTCACAAGAAAACTCACAACAAAACTCACCACAGCATGGTGAGATTTTTAAGTGTCATTATTTGAACAGCTGATTATTCAAAACGAAGAAATTACAAACTGCAAGGTAACATAATTTTTAACAATAAAATGATTAAATAATAAATACAACATTTTCAGAAGAAAACAATCGTGATGGCGACTGCATAAAGTTTTCGGAAGGTGAAAAAACTTTATAAATGTATTGTTTTTGAGAGCGAATGGATCATTTGTATCTCTCAATGTTCTTAAAGCCGTCGACGCTGTAAACTTCTTGATACGATTAGTTTCTTAAAGAAATTTTTGTTTATGTAATAATATTACTTTCCTTTTTTGTGGGAAAGATCAGCAAAAATATTCACTAGAACAAAGTCCACTTCCATTTTTGTGTACTCACAATTATTCACAAATCTAGAAAATTTTCTTACTGAACTTCAATCCAAGAAACTTTAAAAATTTATGAGTTGTGACCTGCTCTGAAGGAGATCACAGTTTCGATTGTTTTTGTGACTCTCACAAGTTGTGACTGAGCGGCAGAATTCGAAAAAGTCACAAAATCATTTTCACCTCTTCTTGTGACTTGTGAGGCATCACTGACTTTGGGGAGAATCGGGCTGTTAAATGCCGTCAGCCAAATAAATAGTAATAGTTATTTAAAAATTTTATCCTACAACATTTCAGGATTAAATAATAAGCTTTTATTTTAAAATTTTTTTAATTATGTTAAGAATTTTGAAATATTTTTCTTATATGAAACTCACGTTACGAGTGAAAATTTTAGTAAATTTGAGAATTATTTTAGCGGGTTTAAACTACGGTGGGGTGGAGCTATTAAAACTTCTGTTAAAGGACGTGCAAGTGGTGGTAGTCTATATGCAATACGAACATCTCTACTAAATACGTATGACTTTGACGAATGTGAAGGTACAACAATTGTAAAATGTCTAAAAGAAAGGAATATGTGTATTGTACCTTACTATATAAATTGTAATAAATGGGCAAATGATTTTGAAAATCTATATAACACAATGCAACATCTAGCTGCTGAAAGCGTTCTACTGGTAGGTGATTGGAACGCAAGAATTAGCAACTCACAAACAACAATTTCACAAAATGTACCAAATCGCGTGATTTCCCATACTGACAGAACTTCAAAAGACAACGTTTCAAATAAGAATGGTGTAGAGTTACTTCAGTTGCTGCAAATGTACGATTTAATAATTCTGAATGGCTGCACGGAAGGAGATAAGGAAGGACACTACACCTTCATCGGAGGGCAAGGTAAATCCGTCATCGACTTTTGTGCAGTTAATAACGACTGGATCGAGCGAATCATTAAATTTGAAGTTGAATGCAAGACCTTTTCGGATCACATGCAAATTGTTGTGGAACTCTCATGTGAATCTTCACACTCAGTTAAAAATCTTCGCCTGCTTCCTCGCCTTTGTTGGAAAAACCAAAATAAAGGTTCTTATCAACGTGACTTGGACGATTTCATTTTAACAAATGAGTTGATAACAGAGTCTGCTGAAGAACTTTCTAAACAACTCACAGATTATATTAGAAATTCAGCATCAAACAGAAGTTTAGGTCAGAGACCATCTTTTAAGCAAAAATGGTTTGATAAGGACTGCTGGAAGGCACGTACAAAATCCTTTGCTCTTTTGAGAGCCATGCGATCTTCAAACAATAATCACCTAAGGATTTGGTACATCGAATCTAACACACGTTACAAAAACCTATGTATCCAAAAGAAAATCGTATTCGAAAATCAACAAGCGATAACATTAGGTCAAACTAGAAACTCGAAGGATTTTTGGAAGATCGCAAGGGAGATCAATGGAATGAGTTTTAAAATTGGAACAGGCGTATGTGCTGAAAGTCTTTCAGCTCACTTTAAGATTCTTCTTTCTAATGATTCTATTCTTCTGTTCTTTTATGCTGAACCGATGACTGTTGATGAAACATTGGATGTTGATATCTCAATTGAGGAAATCCAAACTGTTATTTTAAATTCGAAGAATGGAAAGGCTCCAGGTGAGGATGGGATTCCGTACGAGTTTTTTAAAAATGCAACGCCAACATTTATTAGCAGCTTACAAATTCTGTTCAACAAAGTTTTCTCTACAGCTGATGTTCCCTCGTCATTCAAAAAGTCTGTAATTTTTCCAATACACAAGAAAGGTCCCATAGACGCTGTGGAAAACTACAGAGGAATTTCCTTTATGAATGTTATAACTAAAATATTTTGCGGTGTTCTTGTCGAGAGACTAGAAAAGTGGGTCGAACAAAACAATATTTTGTCTGGACTTCAAGCGGGTTTTAGAAAAAATTACTCAACGATTGATCAGATATTTAATCTCACATCCATTATCAAAGTGTTCCATGCCAGGAACAAAAAAGTTTACTCATTTTTTGTAGACTTTAAAGCGGCATTTGACTTAGTTAATAGAAATGCCCTCCTCTATAAGCTTTCACAGATTGGCATATCGTCAAAATTCATTTGAGTGGTAAAGGAAATGTACACGGATACAAATGCAGCAGTTTGGGATGGAACATCTTATTCAGAATGGTTCGAAACAAATACTGGTGTGAAACAGGGTTGCCCTCTCAGTGCATTATTGTTCTCTTTGTTTATAAACGACATAGTATATGATCTACCCGGAGGTGTTAGAATAGCCAATTGTACCATTAATGTACTGATGTATGCAGATGACCTAGTCGTCCTCGCTGAATCACCAGAACATATGCAATTAATGATTAATCGCTTATCAAGTTACTCCAAGAAATGGGGACTAAAAATTAATACAGAAAAATCAAAAATGATGGTCTTCGCGCGATCCGCAAGAGTCTACAATGAAAGACAATGGAAATACGATGGTCATCTTCTCGAAACTGTCAGAGAAGTTAAGTATTTGGGAATTAAACTCAATTCAACATTAAATTTCGATAAACACTTAACCGAAAAAGCCAATAGCGCACAAAGCTTAGTTAACCTCTCAAGGAAAAATGTGTTTTCAAACAAAAGAATAATAATTTTATCAGCGAAATATAACATTTTCAACTCAGTTGTAAAATCAACCCTCTGCTACGCTGCTCAAGTTTAGGGTGTATATGAGTACGAGCAAATCGAAAAATTCCAGAGGAATTTCAAAAAAAAAATCTTCAATCTACCTCAAAATACGCCTAATTACGCTATATATTTGGAAACCGGACTACCAAAACTTCTGTCAAGCACGCTCAAGTTGCAAGCTGATTTTATTATCAAAATTTGCAGCCATTATGAAGAATCTCGACTTTCAAAAAAATTATTACTTTATGAAGTGAGGAATAAGGATTGGTGGTATGCAAGATGGCAAACTCTTGGTAACGCGTATGGAGAAACTCTCAATTTTGATATGAACAACCTTTGCAACCTGAAAGACCAACTCTATCGTATTATTAAAAAATATGAAGATTCTATTCGAGGTACGTTCTTGGTAAAGGCACGCGATTCCGAAAGCAGAATATTATACAGCCAGCTCAATTTTAACCTCAACTGTAAAAACTACTTCCATGACTCTCTAACTTACGATGAAATATCCATGATTTTCAAAGCAAGGTGTGAGCTCCTTTCCCTAAATGGTACCCCGTATAATGGAAGCTTTAATCAATTTTGTACGCTCTGCAATCTGAAATCGAAAGAAGATTGCTTTCACATTATCAGTATATGCCCCATATTTAGACCGCAAAGGCTAATATTCTTTGGATAAGAAACTCTATCGATGCAGGAAACTATACAACTTCTAAATGAGTGCGACTGGAAAACCCTAAGCAGTTTTTTAAAAACAGTTTATAAGTATAGGATGTTATTAATATCAGAATATTTTTGAGTCTTTAATCTTTATTTTATGTATTGAAAATTTAATTTAATTAACAAAATACATTTGCTAACCAGGCTGACGGCTTAGCCATAGCTCTTAAATTCATATATTGTAATCTAAATTCAATATCGAAATGTACATAAATAAATGAATCACTTACTTACTTACTTACTTACTTACAACTAATGAGAGAAACTAGAGGCAACAAATTTGGACCAGTTAAATCAAATAATCGCCGTAGCCAGTTCTAAAAATTTCTCTCAGGAGGGCGATTGTTTGAGAAGCAGTGTGAGCTATGAATCCATCTTGTTGGAATCACAATTCAAAATTGTTTTCAACCTCACAAAAATTCCAATCATTAACTGCTATTGAATTTCATCTACATTATATGGTCTTTTGAACAAAAGGAAACAAATTATTTCAAAATCTAAGCAAAATATAGTAATTCTGAAAACGCCAATAGAAACAGCGTATTCATTAACCTGAGAATAGATATTAAAACCATTTTCGCAAAATGTGGTCTATTGAACAAATAAGTTCTCAGGTGACGAGCTTTATTTCATTTCTTTAATTTCATTTTCCATTGGTTCTTCGGAAGACTTTACTTCTTTTTCTATTTCAGTGGAATATTCAAATGTGTAATTCCATTCGCCATAAATGGCCTCTTAAAACATTTTTCACTTTTGACAAATAATCCGATGAAATATATTGAATTATACTCTTCTGAAAATCGGGAAAAGAAAAAGATCCCGAAAACATAATTTGGAGCACCCGAAATCTTCAAAATTGGATATTTTTTTTCTTGATTATTGATTTTGACTACCATTTATTTTTTTATCTTTTCCCACCACTTCCACCTCTCACACTAAATTTTTGACATTCCAAAACTAATTTTTCTTTTCTTTTTATTTGCAGTATTGTACCAACAACAACTGTCCGCAAACGCGATATCAGTCCAGCCCCACTGATCACGAAGCTTATGCGCCTACAATTTCATAAAGAACGATCAATCAGTCGGCAAACTTGTTCCAAAATACTATGCCGGATATAATGGCGATGCTTACATTGAATTGCAAGATATGCTTTCCAGCTTCAAAGACCCGAATGGATTGCCGAACTTTCCTCGAATCACAAATAAAACACTGCGGCCCGATTTGTATCAGAAAATGAATGCTCTCGACAAAGTCGCACCCACTGCCGAAAAGCATAAAATACAAGCCATCACAAAACTGCGTTGTGGTTATATGCTTTTCCCTTTGTCATCGTCCCATACGAAAGGTTTTCGCTTTGAAGCTCTTTGTCGTCGTCATGCCAGTCCTATCAAAGATCTAAACCGTTCGCAATACCGATCAAATCGAAGAGAAAATCCCACAGTTCCTCAACTCTCAAATAAGACTATTACGAAAGAGCTTTGATGGAAAAGTCTGAATTCTTTAGGCATCATGAGATAGTAGGCTCCAGTATTTTCATAGTTTACGATTATGAGAAAGTTGGAGCATGGCTAATAGATTAAATGTATTATTTATAATGTTTAATTTTTATTTAGCAAAAAATGGAAAAAAAATAAAATTGTAAGAAAAACCATAATGGATGTAAATTGTAGCTTAAATGTAAACAAAATAATTTTTGTTTGTGATAGTGATCGTTTTTGTTATTTAATTATAAACAAATTGTTAATTTAAAAAGAAACAGCCTTTGATTTAATATTATATCGATACAAAATTGAAATACATGTATTTTTGATTTGTATGTAGGTAATAAAAAAAAAAACAAAAAATATTAATGAAAATTCGATGGTTTCTGTTTTTATTTATAAAAAGAACTTCCTTATACACCTTTACACCAAGTAGCAATTGCGTTAAAAAGAACCCTAGTCTTATTGACACTACTGGTAATCTGAAAATGTCAAAAATTAATCTGGGGATCAAATTTAATCATAACTTGAATTTAATTTCCACAATTCCATGATCATCGACAAGGCTACCAAAATCTTCTTGGTGAATTTTCAAATATTTAAAAATTCAAATTGTGTAGCGTTCTACCTACCATTCAACATTTTACATTAAAATTCTGCGAAAAAATATCATGAAACACCAGGCGATCATAATTAATTTTTAGTAGGTATGAAAATGAAAATTAAAAACCGCCTTAAATTATGCAGTAAGGGGCAACCTGACAAAACAAACAGGCTCAAAAGTATGCAATAAAACCTGGAACTTTTCAGGAGTCTTAGAGTATACAATACAATTATGATCATTGTAGCTGTAACGCCTAAAAGTTTTCTATAAAAAAAAATAACTACCAAATATGTGTATCGGATAAGTACCAAATAAGAGTATCGGATAAAGCTGAAAGTATACTATACATACTGCAAGCTGAAGTGCACTTGAATTTAAATTTGCTTGCTGGCATTTATGTGCGCCTAGTATTTTAAAGAAATTTTGAGTTTGGAAATTTGATTTCAAACTTGGTATGGTGGTTGCTAGGGTTTTGCTGGATTTTGAAATTCTGTTAAAATTAGCGATAATATCAAAATTCAAAAAATTGAATTCAACAATTTAATAAATATTTGAAAACAATAGAAGGACGTGGACGTGGAAATGAGCGCGGCGGGTTCTATTGTGTTCAATCAAATTTTGGTAATATTTAGGCGGAAACTGCCAGCTGCCTCAACTTTGACGGCCTGCGTTGCGCATATTGTTTTTTTTAAAACAGTATAACTAAGACCAACTAAGAGGTTGTGTATATTTTTGTAAATCGATGTTTTTTGCATTTGCAGTTAATATGCATTGGGGCGTACCAACAATCAAATTAAGAGACGACTTTAATATTTGAGCGAAATGAACCATTATTTAAAGAGCTCTATAAAGTTAACCATACATGTTATGAACTTAATATTTATGTGAACTCTAAATTATGAACCATTTATTGTTCGGAACCTACAAAATAAAATGCAGCATATATGGTCAGTTGTATATAGTCCATTCAATAATGCTTCATTTCGCTCAAATATTAAAGTCGTCTCTTAATTTGATTGTTGTAAGGCCCATTGTGTTGTTGGTTGTTGCCCATAGATCCGTTGTGAGCTCTTTAAGATAATTTTAATAGAAAGCCGATAATAATTCAATAAAACTTAAACCAGTCTTACGATTTTGATGACATTTTCAGAAGAGATAGAGGTTAAAGGGGTTCCAACTACTCCAGAACCCAGTCAGGCAGCGTACAAACGACTTTGTCTATGGTCGTTTTTCTTCAGCTCCTGGGACAGTTGGATTTCGTAGGGATGTAGGTCTAAGCTCTGAAACAAAATTCGCAAAGTTAATGTCTTCGAAAAGCCGAAGTCTTGTGCGTAGCGTGGAATTGACAGCCTCCATAAACAGCTGGGATGTTTTCGGCAAATGTGAGAATCTCTGTTAAAACTCTGCCAAGCAAAGAGCGTTTTAACCCGCCGCTGTTATGATTATATTGACGTAATATTTTAAACACCGCTCTAGACATTTATCGTTCGTATATTGTTCGCTCTATTTCGTCAAGATTAAATGTTTGGGCGTTGTAATCACTTTCTACAAAATGGGCTATGTTACAATTCGGAGGTCCGCATCCTGAACAAACCATGTTTCTCGAGCTTCTTTTGGGTATATTTTTCGAAACATGTAAATCTTCAACCAGATTATTATCCGACTTTCGTACTAATTAGGTACCTATGTACATATTGCAAGCTTTATCCTCGTTTTGGTTCTTGTTTCCGCTCTGAATAAATTATTCTAAGAACTGATGAATGATTTAGAATAAGAACATTAAGCCGGTAGATGGAACTGCTGAAACTTGAGAATCCATTTCAATACCCTAAGTGGTATGGGAGAATTCGCTTTCGATTTGTGAGATAAGTTTGTGAAACTCTTACCAAAGCTTACTTCTTGATTGCATGATTAAGGCTATTATTGAGGTAGGTACAACAAGGATCCGGAGAGAATAGTACAGAGTCAAAAACAGAAGAAGTTTAAACTGTGTTGAGTCCTTATGATTTATGGGTGGGTCTGAGCGCGATGAGGAAATTGACGAAACTCCTTAGTATATTTTAGAAGAAAAGTTTCGATGATGAGCTATTAACTTTTAAAAGTAGATGATAATATAATCGATGATGATAAAATATTGGAAACCAACTTTTACATAGACGAGTGAACTTGAAAACTATTTGAACGGATTTTAATTTGGAAGAGAAAAGAATATTGGGAATTATTAATTATAAGTGATATTTGTATTCATTTTCTTAAGAATCCCGACAACTGAAACTTCTTTCGACAAATATGGCTTCCAAGTGCAGTTTGTGAAGTTGTGGATGGCTTATAGAAATATTGATGCCAGTCAGGCAGGAATTAAAGTCATTTGCTCAATCGACACAAAGTTGTCTAGGCTGGTGGCCTGACACAGCAACTAGTTGGACAAACCGTGATAGGTCAAATTTGCCACTAAAAGTTACACCAGTTTATCAAAATAAAGCATTTGACTAATAGTCGTTTGAGAGGAGCTCTATGAAAAGGTTCAAATTGAGTAAATGAATTCCAAATTGCGAAAGATTGTTAATTTGAAGCTAAGACTTGACTTGGTAGATTAACTTGTAAAAAACGGCTCATCTCTGGATCCGGGCCAAGCTGAATACTTGGTAGGTATAACATATGCCACGAGATCAGAATCAAATTTCGCTTAAAGCCGCAAACAACAAATGGCCAACAATTGAAACGTGTATTGTTTTCGAATCAGCACTGCTGAACAAGCAAGATTTTTTGGATAAGTTGTAAGGAGTTGTTAAAGAGTATAACATTTTCAATTTTAATCAGAAATATTTTTTTTCTTATATCTTACAAAGGCACCTTCAATCTTGTAAGTATAGGAAAATAATTTCTTGAAAATTTTCAAAAGTGTCATGACAAACTGTCATAATAAAATTTGATTATGTATTAGGAATTATTTGATTATTTAAAAATGCTCTAAAAGTTTTTAGCCATTAGAAACTAACAAGTGTGTATATAAAATATTTAATTTCGTCCCTATAATGGCACTCCGGTGCCATTATGGTTGTTGGATATTGTAGGAACTGAGGGCTTCGAGCAGTATCTTTCTTTACACATCAAGTGCTTACATTACCTCCACATTGTTAACCGCCGGATACTGGTCTTGGCTCTATGTCATGACTTGCTAAACTTGCAAGTGCGAGTGTTGACCAAGGAAAGAATTGCAACACCAAACCCATGGCCCTACATGATTGGAGGTAAGTGTGTCGGGATAACGACCCGGCCATAGTAAAAAGTACCCATTGTTATGAGAGAGACGCGAAAAGCCTCGGATAATGACCCCCTCAAATGGCAACCAGACCCAGAACGAAAATGAACTTCGTTTTACGAGTATGCACCTGGAATGTAAGGATACTCTACACGCCAAGTGCTACTCAAAAACTTGAATCTGTCCTCTCGCGGTACAAGGCAGATATTACCGCGATCCAGGAAATACGATGGATAGGATCAGGAATAACGAAAAGAAAAAAATGCGATATTTATTACAGCTGTGATCAAAGATTGCACATGTTAGGATGCGGATTCGTCGAGGGAAATCGACTCAGATCGAAAGTCATCGATTTTAAGCCGATTAGCGATCGCCTGGCATCAAAGCTTCTGTTTAAAATATCAGCCTAATATGTACACACGCCCCTACCAATGAAGCTGAGGAGTCTAACAAGGAGGAGTTTTACGACCTCCTGGAAGGAGCCTGTCCAGAGTACGATGTCAAAGTCATGCTCGGAGACTTCACTGCTAAAGTCGTGAAGGACAGCCTCCACGAAACGGCAACAGATAACGGCTTCCGACTAATCGACTTTGCTGCAGCTCGAAATATGGTGATAAGTACCACTAGGTTCCCCTGGCGAAAGATACACACAGCAACCTGGCGATGTCCAGATGGTCGAACCGCCAACCAAATCGACGACGTGCTAATTGGCGCAAGGCACGCGTCGAACATCTTGGACGTGCGAACTTTCAGGGGTGCAAACGTGGACTCTGACCACTTTCTTGTTGTGACAAAGTTCAGAGCCCGACTGTTCAATGAAAAGAAAGCGAAGACCGCCCAAAGGAAGAAATTAAATATTGCATGTCTTAGCCAGAGACTACAGTGAGCAATTAAACGGGAAGGCGGGAAACTCTCTGCCCTACCACCCAGCCACAAGCGTCAACAACCAGTGGAACCAGTATCGCAACATCATTAAGGAGGTAAAAGGAAAAAGAACCCGTGGTATGATAATGAATGAGCGGTATTGAAGCAGGAGACGGAAAATGCACGAATGCAAATGCTGCAACGGAAAACAAGAGCAGCAAAAGAGGAGTGCTGTGAATAGAGAAGAAAAGAGAAAAAAACCCTGCGCAGAAAAAAAAGAGCATCCGCCGGTTCTACAAAACAGCCAATCAACTGGCATCAGGTTATAGGACCGGCACGCAAGCTCTTCGAAACCAACTAAGGGAACCAAGTCACAGAAGCACAGGGAATTGTAGACGTGTTTAAGCAGCATTTCCAGCAGCTGATTAGTGGGCATTATTTAGAGAAAGCCACAGGAGAGCAAACGAGCATAAGACCAGTCAATGAAGATCCAGTCCCAGTACCCAGTACTAAAGAGGTTAAGAAAGCAATCCACAAGCTTAAGAACAACAAATCCGCAGGCTCGGATGGTCTACCTACGGAACTCTTCAAGTATGGAGGAGATGTCCTGAGAGGGTGCATGCATCAGCTCATCAACCGATTTTGGGAGGAGGAAAGTATGCCCGAAGACTGGTCAAATAGCTCCATATGCCCAATCTACAAAAAAGGCGATCCTATGTCCTGTAAAAACTATAGAGGCATATCCCTGCTTAGAAAAGACCTTTCAAAAAGTACTTGCATTAGTTGTAGAAAATCCTCTGCAAACTAAAATATGACCAATAATTCTCGATATTTTCGGATGAGAAAATATAGGAGTAAGAGTTCTTTTTCACATCTCCTTTGGCATGGAAAATAAGGCCTATTTTTTTAAAAGCCTTAATTATTATTTAGGTAGGATTTATGAAATGAAATTATTTTCAATGAATATTAGAGTTTTTTTCGTAAATGTTAATAATTTCCTTTAAACTTTTCAATTTAATTTTATGTGTCTACATAATTGATAAGCTGTATATGTATAGTCAAAACAAACCTTTCCTTTCCTTCCCTTTCGTTCCATTGTCTATATTTTTTTCTGTGAATTTTATTTGAAACAAATAATCGTTTTTAAATCTATCCCTTGTGGCTTACCACTTTCCCAATAAACAATATACAAAGGTATCAACATTTTCATTTACAAAAAAAGGAAACACAATTGTCATGAATTTCGTCCTTCGAACATCCTTCCAGATGGGCCTGTGGCCAGGTGTATTACACAACAAAACCCACAAAACCCAATTTCACCTGACAAAGCCATAAATCACTTCTCAGATACGCCTCCACACATATTTGGCACCTGGAAACCCAGATGATATGACTTCAAGACAACACCATCCCACACATCGCATCACATAATCACAAACATCAACCACAGCCTTTTCCAGCCGAAATGCAGATAACGCCAGGCCACGTAATGTCCTTAACACGTCCCATGCCACCTCTAAGCAAAAACAAGAAAACAGAGACAGTACATTTCCAGGAAAGGATATTTAAGAGCTTCTGACTGACTTCAATTAGATATCCACACAATACAAATGAGCCGATGATATTTCACTGCAGCCTTCAGCATTGCATTCGTCCTGCCACAGTTCATAGAATTGTCTGTGTTTTCATCTCCAAGGTCCACCTCTTTCCAACTCTCTATAGGTTTTGATAACGTATGTTTTCGGCCTCTCAGGTTGCGTTCCAATACTAATGGCAGACAGTATCCGAAATTGGCAGAACACTGGTTTGACTTTTTGTGTGTACCTACATACGCAAGATGAAACCATAATTCCCTTTGAACAAGAATCACTAAACTCGAAGGAGAGCATCGTCAGGAGACACAAATGACTATACCTACCTCCGCTCCGGTCGATTCGGTGGTCCCCAATCGTGCCATTGCCAGACAGTTTTGGGTTAGCTAAAATTAGGTGCAAAATGACCACGAAATAAGTGCCTTCCTTCACTTCATTCCCAACCAAACACACACTCTGATTTCTAGCCTCCCAGCTTTCCTCTAACACGATAGGGTAATATGGAAGATGTCTCCAATGTAGCCTTCCTATTATACCCACTTATTACCCACCCGGGCTTCTCTATGGTTTGGTTTGTGGTGTCCTTTGTGTGTCGTCCAAGTAGCTGAGGAGAGTTTAAAAAAAAAATTATATCCGCAATCAGGAGCAATAAAATTCACCAAGGAAATTCACATAACGTACAAAATAATGATGGCAACAATAAGGATAACAAACAGCAAAAGTTGTGACTACTGTGTGTGATGAAGAAAAAAAAAATACAAAAAAGGACAACAGCACTCCGAAGTATGGAAGACACATTTGATGTTATTATAATGCCATAGCAGTTCATTTCTTCAATTTTTTGTTTGTCCTTTATTGCACTGTATAAGTAAGGTCTCTGCCTGTTTGACTCTTTAGCGTTGTTGGTCGTGTTTCAATGTCCTTAATAGAGTGCCTTCTTCGTGTGGATCTAATGAAAGGAATACGAACGGGGAGAATTCTTTTTGTCGCGTACTTCTTCCCACAGTGCCGAATTACATGTAATTGGACAAAAAAGGCCAAGAATTTAGTTTATTTTTTGTAACTAGAATTTTTCATAATTTTGTTTTTCTTTTCAAAATGGAAACAGAAACGAGCAGAAAAGCTGACTTTACGACGAAAGAGCCTAAGAAAAGAGGTGCACCTTTGTAAGCATAAGGTAAAGTTATCGAAAACATCTCATAGAATTTCGATAAACAATTTTCTTTGTACACAACCTCAAATATTAACTAATTCTTGCATTCCAACCTTCACGGCAACGTAAAAGCTAATTTCGATTAAATGAGTTTCTGAATATTTGAAAAATTGTCCTTTCCAATTTGGTAGAGGGTATTTAGAGCCATTTTCAAACTTCGAAATGAAGTTACATGAATTGAAGAGAACACCATCAGCTTCTAAAGATTGTTTTTTAAGCACATCTCTGTGTATTAACTTTCACCCTCACCTCTCCCGGTATCTAATACCTTAAGTATATATTGGTTTTCAAATTTTTTGGAAAGTGTTAAGGGACGGCGCGCCATGGAAAAAACCCCAAATGTAAAGTATTTTCTAAAGTGTAGTTAATAATATTTTCCGATTCTAGATATATGTAGATATGAGTAAGGGGTACAATCCACAATTTTTTTTTTTAATTTTTTTAGCTGAGTATGGCTTATACAAAGTGACTTCTTGCAAAAGTCCAAGATTTATAGATTTTTTTTTAGCAATTTCAGAGTAAGAATTTTTTACATGTAATATTTTAATCAAATTAACATTCTTTATTTTGATTAATATTGTATTTGGCTTTAAAATGACATTTACCGTTTATTAAATTTGTCTATCAATTTCGCAAACGAGGCTCTAAGTTGAAGCTACCTTTGAAAATTAGCTTTTTTTCAGTTTGACGGTCTATAAAAAGAAAAGCTCCACGATGCTCCACGTGGACTTATAGATTATTATGACGCTTATAATATATTGCATTCATGATGCTAAAACAAATGACCCATTTTTACCCATTTAGCCGCAGAAGACTTTTAAGTGTAGCAATGCATGCCACACAAACAGCACCTGAAATTGACTTCTGGCATAACCTTTTCTAATGTAACGGCTTTTTTTGGTAAAAAAAAAGTTGTTTACATTGCAATAGATCTATGTAGTCATTACTGCAGTTGCATATGAGCTTTGGTTGAGTGAAATTTATAAAGCTGGTTTCATCATGGCAAATTTTGTAATTGATTATAAGGTGTTGTGCGATTTCTTTTTTAATAATGATATTAATAATTTTAAAAACTTTTTAAGTAAAGGCTACCGAAATTTACAACTGGTTCAAATTAAAAAAATTGTTTCAGATGTAAAGAGATGATTCTTACCACATTTTAAACAACGGTATAAGTCCAAGCGTTTTACAAAATCTCCTTTTGTGATTAAATACAAGTCCTACAACTTAAATTGCAATGCTTGTAGAATCACAAAATCAACATTACCTACACGTATAAGACAAGAAACAAAAAATAAAATTCAAAAGGCGTTTATTGAAAAAATGGGTTTTAAGGTAGACTTTGTTAAACAAGGATTAGGTACAACGAACGCTGGCAACAACTCGCGGAGATTTTTGGAAACCCTTCTTTAACAGCAGATACATATAACGAAGATAGATTTAACTTAAATTAAAAAACTCAGAGTATACTGAGGAAACAGCTTTGTTGGCCCTTGAACTATATCCTTGGTATGATATGCCAGAAACTGTGCACAAAATTTTATTCCACGGGGCAGAAATAATAACGTCAGCAGCATTGCCCGTAGGGTCCCTGTCAAAGGAAGCACAAGAAAGCAGAAACAAGGATTATAGGCATTACAGGATACATAACCATAGAAAGTGTTCTCGTTTGGCAACTAATGAGCATGTTATGCATCTTATGCTAACATCTGCTGTAAAGTACGCGGTGGCATCAACTTTCCTTTTTTCCTTACTTAAAATCTAAAATTAAAGTAGCGTAACATAAAATCTAAAACTAAACCTTATAAATTAACTTATTATATAAGAGGGTGAACTTATTACTAAATAAAACTTATAAACTAAAATAAATTGTGTCGCCCATTATTTACTTGGAACATCAAACCAAAGCGCTAAAGTGTCGGCGCTGTACATTGGTGAAAGTGAAAGCCTTTAAGCGTATGCTAAAAGTATGAAAAATGAGAGTGTCTTCGGATCCGTACATTACACACCTAAGACCTGAACCAAGAACAAAAGACTCAGTTCCATTAAGTGAAGAAGCACAGTCCTTATTGCTCTAATTTTTTTCTATTAAAGAAATAAGAACCAAAAAATATGTATAAAATTAAGGCGCTAATATACTAATGAGAGTTTTTAATTATTTATTTTCTAAAAGACCTACTTTTAATACAGCCTTAGTTAATAATTTAAGTAAAAGAATAAATTCACATTCTTTGAAAACAATAAGAAATAACAACAATAAATTAATTAATTAAAGTTGTGAAAATAACAGTAATTTGTAAGTAAGTTCCAAAATTTTTAAATCTTGTACCATTTATATCACATACCAAATTTCAAAAAGATCGGTCCACTCGTTTCGTTTTTATAGGTTTTTTCCATCGTCTCCATTGAAAGGAACCACTGTGCGGCGACTGAAAGAGGAGGATGTGTGTTTTCACTAGCACACTTCTCCTTCACATCCAGACGTTACAGAGGAAGAACTCTCTTGGTGAGATCTAAAGTATCATCAACAGTCCCAGTCAAACTGAGCTACTTAGTGACCTCCTTCGACACATTTAAAGTTGAGTGGTTTAGTCTTTAGTCTCCCCATGCTTGGGGTTATAAAGGGTCTAGCCCATGCTACCATGGTGATTTCCTGGCCACGTAAGGTGAAATACAATCCTTGCATTAAAAAATAAAATGCACGACTGGATCGCACGAACTTGCTCTTATGTAAAAGTACTTTGGAATTTAAGATACATTTTATAAATATAAAACATGGATTTAATGAGATAATAATGTTCAAATGCATAAAACTTTAAAAAATCGTTTTATTATAAAATAAATTTTAATTTAAATTTCTTTAAAATTGTTCAAGAAAAAATTGTGGGATGCGAATTTTAAGTATTTAAACTATTTAAATATTGATTTTAGGAAATAATTTCAAAAAATAATTGTTCATAGGTTTTGAAGATTTATGTATATCTACTGATTTTTCAAAAAAAAATTTTTTTTTTTTTCAAAAAACCCAACAAATATTTTTTCGAATATTTTTATATACAATATTATTTTAAACTTAAGGGGACTCCTGCTGAAAATTTTTGGTTAAAATCGTTAGAGCCGTTAATGAGAAAGTCGAAAATAAAAAAAACGGTTCTATACCGTTAATAACATTTTACCTCAATTTTTTTTTTTAACCAGAATGTAGTCCATGTTCATAATATCACACCTAATTTTTTTTTTATCAAAATCGTTAGAGCCGTTTTCGAGATAAATAAGATTTTGCATTACGGGTATATGGGGGGTACCCTTAGTTTTGGAGCTAAAAAAATATTTCAATTTTTCCTCTAGGGAATCACCAAAGACCCTTAACTACCGAGATTGAAAGAAATAGGTCCAGTGGTTTAGGCTGTAGTGAGAGGTACAGACATACAGACACGCTGAAACATGTTTTTTGTGTGCTAAATTTTACTTAAAATTTTTATAAAAAAAAAATTTATATGCAAATTGTTAGTATTTAATAAAATACATTTTAAAACGTAATTTAAAAATTTAATCGTGTATCGGTTTTCAAGATACATATTGAATTTCCAAAAAAAAAATTGTATTATTTTTTTTTAAATCCAAAAATTATTTTTTCGAAAGAAATTTAGTTTATATTTTTTAAAATGCAAAGCAGCTTCTGCATACAAATTTTGGTTAAAATCGTTGGAGCCGTTGTTGAGAAATTCGAAAATCATAAAAACGGTTCTATCACAGGTACCCCTAATAACATTTCCCCCCAATTTTTTAGTCTATATTCATAATATTACACCTAATTTTTTTTATCAAAATCGTTAGAGCCGTTTTCGAGATCAATAAGATTATGTATTATGGGTGTATGGGGGGTACCGTTTGTTTTAGAGCTAAAAAAATTTCAATTTCTCCTCTAGGGAATCACCGAAGACCCTTAAGTACCGAGTTTGAAGAATATACCTCCAGTAGTTTAGGCTGTACTTCGAGGTACAGACATACAGACATACAGATAGACAGACTGAATTGCCGGACCCACTTTTTTCGCCTTCGCTATCATCGTAATGTTAACTTTGATCAAAATCTCAAGTTCGATTTTTTTTCAAATTCAGAACTTGCCCTATAGTACCTATATCGCAAGTACAAAGTAGGAGGCCATAACGACTTCAAGAGAGCCTAAGCCTAGTGACTTACAATTATCACAGGAATGGAGGGGATCTACAATTCTCGGGCGATTCCGAACGGCTAATGAGCAGCATTTCTCATGACAAGAGGTACTCTTAGAGTATTTATCAATTCCTCGCAAGAGGCAGTACACCTCACATGAAAAACTAAAGATCGAACTCAAGACCGTTTGCACGACAGTCCAACAAACAAACTACCACAATCCTTGTTTATGGAGAAATTTATTCATAATGAACCCATAAAACGAGACAAGACAACTAATTTCAGATCTCTACGTAGAACGTTAAATTCAGTAATAGGCTTATCAATAAACGAAAGTCATAGAATTTTGTAAAACAAATATCGCCCCTGTCGAGCGGGTAAAAGACGGATACAAAACTGCAATACATTTATTATGTAAATCAATGCCTTAAGAATGTTCATATGATGGTTTGGTGGTACAGTCAAAAAGTACTGTGTAACCGAATGTTTCGAGCGGCCAACAGTGACTCGGATAACAACTATCTTGTTCTGTCCAAAGTATGGCCGATCAAATTCTAAACAAGAAAACACTGGAATTAAATCTAATATTCGAACATTACCAACTACAGCAGATCGTCAGAATATTTTCCGTTCGAGACTATTATAACCTCTTCAGAAGTCTTATGCCACCAGTATTATCTATTGAATATTGCCAAGTAATCATCAGAAATGCCTCCTACGATATACTGAGCTACCATACGGAATTCCATACGAATTTTTCAAAAATGCTCCTCTGGCTTTTATATGTCAACTCAATTCATTCTTCAAAAAAGTTTACCTGAATGAAAATATCTCTTCATCGTTCAAAACGTCCATCATATTCCCGATCAACAAAAATGGAGATTTGAATAATGTAGAACCTGTTTTGTCATGTACTCGCTAATAGACTTGAAAATGGGTAGAATTCAACAATGTCATTTCGTGATTTCAAGCTGGGTTCAGGGAAGAAGGTTAACCAACAGTAGACTATATTTTTACACTGACGTTCATTGTAAGAGCATATCAAAGATATATGCATAGAAAGATATACGCATTATTGGTAGACTTCAAGTCAGCATTTGATCTTGTACAAACTCTCCCGGCTGGGTATATCAACAAAGTTCATTCATGTTTTGAAGGAGATGAATGCAGATTCGAAAGCAGCTGTCTGGGATGGTTCGAAACAGATACTGGTGTGAAGCAAGAACGTCTGCTAAGCTCTTCTGTTCTCATTATTTACCAACGATGTTGTAACGCACGTTCCAGGAGGATTACGAATTGTTGAAAAAAATGTTAATGTACTTTTATATGCTGATGATCTAGTGCTACTATCAGAATCATTGCAAATCTTGAATCGATGATTAACCGCTTAGCCGAGTATTGCAGTAAATGGGGTCTCGTTATTAACACGAACAAATCTAAAGCAATGTTATTTTCTAGATCTATCCGGAACAAAACTGATTGGAACTGATTGGAAAAAACGGATGAGTACAAGTATTTGGGAGTTAAAAAAAACCCAAATCTTCCCAAAGCTTCATAAATCTATCTTGGAGAACCGTCTTCACAAGCGAACACATCATACTGTTATTAAATCTACGCTATGTTACGCATCGCAGGTATGGGGAGCTTATAAGCACGATGTGATAGAAAAGTTTCATCGAAATTTCTTGAAGAAGCTGTTTAACCTTTCACTAAACACACCACACTATGCGTTATATTTGGAAACGGGTCTTCCTAAACTTTACACAAATACCCTTAAGTTGCAGGCGGATTACATCGTTAAGCTACTGTCTCTTCCGAACGACCGTTTACCAATAAAAGTGGCTCTTTAGTAAATAAGGAACAAAGACTGGTGGACGCCTATAATGAAAAGCTTAGGAGAAGCTTGTGGAGAAGTAGTTAGGTTAGATCATAATAACTTAACCAGTATAAGGGAGCAGTTTTACCTCATTCTTTAAGTACACGAAACTTCTGAAAGTATTGCGCACATACTATAGGCTCGTAGTTCAGAAAGCAGAATAATATATTCACAACTCAAGCTTAATTTAATGGAAGCAAACTACTTCAACGATTCAGTGAGTTACAAAGAGATATCGTTAATATTTAAAGCTCTCAATGGGTGCCCGTACAATGGAAGTTTCAATCTATTTTGCACTTTATGTAATTTGAAAGCCAAAGACAACTGTTTTCATGTTATAATTATCTGTCCAATGTTTACTCATCAACGTCTTTTATATTTTAGAAAAAAAAAACGATGACGTTGCAAGAAAAAAAGGTGGTGGGTACCGACGGTGCCGTGAAATAAGGCCAAGTGAAATAAGGCCAACTTTTAAAAATTGGCCTTATTGCACTTTTATAAAGTGAAATTAGGCCAATTTTCAGCAGTTGCTTTTATTGCACTTTGACAAAGCGAAATAAGGCCGAACTGCATTTTTATATTTATTTCATAAAAAAAATTTGGCCTTATGTCACTTTACAAAAGCGACATAAGGCTAAATTTTAGGACTTGGCCTTATGTCGCTTTTACAAAGTGACATAAGGCCAAATCTGTTTGTGACTTAAGGCCAAGCATAAAATGTTTCGTTAAAAATAAAAAAAGTAGTTTTTGCCGTTAGATTCGTATAATACATAATTGATTATCGGGGGCCGACGTTCTTGGTTTTCTTGGATAAAAGTACCTTGGGTGGCCCGCTTTGCGGGTTTTCAGGATTTTAACTCCCTTTTCGGGGCTCACACCCGCTCACGCAACTCCGTTGCTCCGCTTAGGGTATGTTCAGTCGCCAGGCAGGCGCCTGTAGCAACAGTTTTATATTTTACATTAATTGGAGTAAACCAACTAACAGTTATGTACTGCTGCTCAAGAAAACTGTTGCTACAGGCGCCTGCCTGGCGACTGAACATACCCAAAGCGGAGCAACGGAGTTGCGTGAGCGGGTGTGAGCCCCGAAAAGGGAGTTAAAATCCTGAAAACCCGTGAAGCGGGCCACCCAAGGTACTGTTGCTCAAGACAAAACATTTTATGTTTGGCCTTAAGTCACAAACAAATTTGGCCTTATGTCACTTGGCCTTATGTCACGGCACCGTATAATACATTCAGTTGCTCTTATTACGCTTTCAAAAAGTGAAATAAGACCAATTTGGTCTTATTTCTCAAAATCATTTGACCTTATTTCACTTTGTCAAAGTGAAATAAGACCAACTACTGAAAATTGGCCTTATTTCACTTTATGGAAAGGCAATAAGGCCAATTTTTGAAAGTTGGCCTTATTTCACTTGGCCTTATTTCACGGCACCGGTACTGACGTACCTCTGTACCTCTGTAATATTCTAAGCTAAGCATTTTGTATTCTAAAAACATGTCCCTTTAACAGATAACGTATGGTTTTGACATGTCACTGACAGCTGCATAAAAATTTTTTTACCCCCAACGCCGGAAAAGAAGTTTTACTTCAACAATTTTAGTGCTGAACGAAACCTACTGAAAACTACTTTACCTTTTTTTTTAATGACATTTATAACCAAGCTGACGGTAATGTCATTAATATGTAATTAATTCAATAAAACTGAAAATGCAACCAGTGCCTATATTAAATGACCAGTGAAACTTCTGATTGGACAATGCGTGATGTAAAGCAAATACAGCTAAGGAAGATGCATACACATTGGAGTTGCATATAAGGACCAGAGCTACTCTCTAGAGATCAACGAGAGCATGAGCTCACAGTTAGCATGAGAAGGACATAATGGCAAACAGCCTCTGAATTGTGGCACAAGAGCCTCGTATAACAGCATCTATAGCACAGCAGTTTTAGAAACGATGCGACTTCCTTAGCTTAGTCTTTTTTTTTTAATCCAAAGAACAAAACCCTCACGCCAAATCTAAATGCACGAGCTTTCATAGGTCTGTCCAGTTACTGGCATACGACGATGATATTTATATAATCGGAAGAATCCACCGTAATGTCAGTTGTAACACTAGAGGTAAGGGCAAGACAAAGTATAAATGCTGTAATCAAGAAAAGTCACCTAATACCGATGTCTTGGACAGAGATTTCCTACAGACATCTAAAACTTTAAGGAAAATGACGACTTTGATTTTCTGAGCTTCACAATAAGTTCAGAAAATAAACCCAAAGCTGAGATAATATGAATAATAATTTCTTAGATTTTTTTTTGGAGTAGCAAAGCTCTTTCTCGAGCATAAAAAAAATGCTTTTTTAAATGACACTAATCATCCATGTCTTGCTCTTTGGGGCACAGGCATGATCTCTGTTAAAGGCTGTTTGCATATTTGGAGAGTGTAGGAGAAGATACAAGAACGAATTTTACATGTTGTACAGCGACTCTGACCAAGAGATAAGCCAACGACTAAGGTTGCTGGATTTTTAAATTGGAGTGGACAAGGAAAGTAATATCCCATACCAGAAAATCATTAATAGCCGAAAAACTACAAGCGAACCAGAAGAAAACGTGACTAAGCTGGTCCACAAAAATGAAAGGGCACTTAAATAATCTTCGTGTGTGAAACTCGGGACAGCTAACTAGGATGGAGCTGCCTTTAAGAAGATTGTTCGTTTAGTCCTTGCTACGAATTCAATACTTCATTATACTAATATGAACTGATCCATATTTTTAGTGTAGAATCATTTAATTCTTTACAGAACTTCAAAAACTAAATGCAGCCCTGGTTCTTCTCAAGAAGTTTATTTTTGCTGGCATTGCTAAAAAGTGCTAAAAACGCAAAGAAAGGTTTCTCGTTTAACCCCTTGCTGTCTCTGCTACTGCTGCTAATGCTGATACTGGTGCACACACCGCAAGCAATGTCCTTGCAAAATGCAAAATTATACGTGTACTAGCTGTTAGCTTTTAGTTGCATATTATATACACACCAACAAATGGAAAAGGATGTGTTTCTCTGCGGTTGTAGCAAACCTGCAAGACGAAAATAGGTACATTTTATTATTTTCCTTTTGGATTTAAATAAACAATACAACAAGCAGGAACAGCAAACGGAACGTTAGTCCTGTAACGTTTTCGACCCGAACTCGAAACTTTAAAATGTAAAAGGGATAATATTAAGAGTTGTTGTAAACGAACAAACGTGTGGTATCGTTTTAGGCTTACTCTCTTTACACTTCCTCACACGATTCTGGTTCTGTGCTTAAAAAAATCTAGGTCGAAGTTGGCAGTAAAAATAATTATGATAGGACAACGGTCCTAAAAAGGACACTGAAACGAAAGGAGAAGACAGACAGCATTTTAGAAGGCAGCTACGCATTTGAGAAAGTCACATATTTCACAAGGCACTTTATTCTTATAATCGTCGACATAGTCGTAGAGACAAAGTTAAAGGTCCTTTTTGCCAGAGAAGAGGACTTACTTTACGTATCGCGCTACGCGAGACTCTGTGTTTGCAGTCTTTTATATATTTTTTTGGGGTAGAAAAGGAAAGGGGTTAATTTATGAGCCAGGAGTGCGGAACTGAATTATGGAAATGGATTTTGTGGATTGTCCGAAAATTTGTCATCGGTATTTCTGGTTAAGGAAGTACTTAAGTACTTGTAATATATTTATTTTCTTGAGCTCCTTGTGCGGTGTATTTATTTGGATCACATTGTAGGTACATACCTAGATTAAATGGAGTTCTTGGGACAAATTGCTAGAAATTGACGTAAAGCCAATATAGAGTGCTTGTGTTGTGGCTTATGTTTGGAAGTTTGGTGAGAGTAATATTGAGTTGAATGAACCTCTGTATTACATGCATATAGAAAGACTTAATATGTGGAAATTATGAGTGTCGGAATACTGCGCATATAAAATGATTAATGTAGAATAATTCTGTTTAATAGAAGGTAAAAGGAATTGATTAACTGCTTAATTATGGAATATATACTTTATTAATCATAAATAATCTTAAGAACAAAGTCACAAAAGGGTCATAAGATAATTTTGAGCAAAGAGTTAAAGTTTGGTTTGCAGTGCCTATCTAATTATTCGCTCAAAAACCGTTTTGTAAATCTGACGAAAATATATGTAAGTCAGTTGAACTACTCGTATTTCATTGAAACCTTTAAAAAACTGAAAAATATTTTTTTTGACCAACCTTTTCGAAGTACTTCCCATGATATAGTATTTAATTACACATTTTACTCATCAGTAAAAAGTTTCAAATGTAAAATGTATCAGTGAAGTCAGACAAATTTTAAATAATTTATGTACCTTCAAACATTCGTTAAAAATTTTATCAAATAATACTGAAATCGCGTTTTCTTTTCCCTAGAATTCCCAACTAAGAAAATGAACGTCCTTGTTCTATAAATATGGAGGAAAATGTCAAAGTTGGTAAAACTAATTTTGAAAAATTGATTTTCTGGTTTTTGTTTCTAAATAATTACTTACTTACTTATCCGGCTCCTGATCTACAAAGGGTATCTGTCGAAGACATGGCAGCTTACCATCCTCTGCAATCCAGAGCATGCTGCTAGGCCAAGCGCTCTGCCGTACGCGGCGGCTTGGTCTTTAAACCGAAGGTTCGATCTTCTTTGTCACCGTGAACCTGGGTGCTATGATTCGAAGACTCTCTTAGCTGGAGCTTTGATACCCATTCGCTCAATGTGGCCGAGGCAATTTAGTCGACGTGCTCTGGCTTTCTGGACTTCATCCTTATCTCGGTACTGCTGATACAGTTCGCGGTTATGGGTGATTCTACAAACAATGGAATAAAATGATACAAATTTCGGCACGACATTTTTGGAAACCAAAAGTCGTAAGAATTGTTCTAGTTGATCCTTAGAACGTCTCTTTGCGTTGTTGAAAGCGGCCAGTAAAAAAAATTAAAAATGACGATTTTAAGGACATTTTTTGAAAAAGGATGTTCAGGGGACTGAGTTTTTTTTTAAGGGGACTGAATAAATCTTTAGTTTTTTGTATTTTCTCTTGGGTACACATTGAAATATAGAAATTAAATTTAATTAGCCTTCATAAACATACAAATTCATGGTTAATACATAATAACTTAGCATTTTATTAAAAAAAAAATAATATATTATAATAAATTTTTTTTTCTACTTAGAATCAATTTAAAATAAATTATATTCTTTTTAAAAATTTTAAAAATATTTCGTAATGAAGTTCGAAGTTCAACATAACTTAAAAATTCTCAGGTTTCTGAACAAAATATCATTTATTTATTTATTAGCCAGGGGACTGAGACCAGGGGACTGAGGTTTTTCATGGTTTTTGCGCAAAAACGATATTAAGGTTTTACTTAAAAAATAAAAAAAAATATATATAATATTACGGTTTTATCAAACCTATACTATACTGCTAAAAAAGATGCCTACTTACATACAAATTTGTTTCGTAAAAACTCACCAGAGGACTGATAAACTAAAAGGACAATCCACGACTTCATGCACAAATGTCTTTTTCACAATACTAACATAAGAAACAGAATCGAGTTGCACCACGATTTTATTGTAAGGAGACTTGGTTCTTCAAATTGTCATTGCTGGAAATCTGATCGACATCCTAGTTATTGATATTTTCGACTGTTTCAATATGCCAGGGGACTGATACAAAAAGCGGGGGACAAAGTTTAATTAAGTTTTTTTGTAATAAAATCAATTACGAAAAAATATTTATCTATTTCGTAGCAAAGATGTATTATTTGGCGTAACTTCGGTGGGATTCATTATAGTATGAGACCTGAAATAAGAGAACGGTAATCATTTTTCTTTGCGAAAACGCACTGAGGACACGTCAGGGGACTAAGAAATTTCTCTAAAATTTTTCAAGAAAAAAATGTGGGATGCGGATTTTAATTATTTAATAATATTGAGTTTAGGAAATAATTTCAAAAAATAATCGTTCATAGGTTTTGAAGATATTGATTAAAACATTTTTTTTTTTTTTTTTTAAAAAACCAATAAATATTTTTTCGAATATTTTTATATACAATATTATTTTAAACTTAAGGGGACTCCTGCTAAAAATTTTGGGATAAAATCCTTAGAGCCGTTAATGAGAAAGTCGAAAATTAAAAAAAACGGGTCTATGGAAGGTACCCCTAATAACATTTTGCCCCAAAATTTTTTTTTGACCAAAATGTAGTCCATGTCCATAATATCACACTTAATTTTTTTCATCAAAATCGTTAGAGCCGTTTTCGAGATAAATAAGATTTTGCATTACGGGTGTATGGGGGGTACCGTTAGTTTTGGAGCTAAAAAAAAAATTTCAATTTCTCCTCTAGGGAATCACCGAAAACCCTTAACTACCGAGATTGAAAGAAATAGGTCTAGGGGTTTAAGCTGTAGTGAGAGGTACAGACATACAGACACACTGAAACATGTTTTTTGTGTACTAAATTTTCCTTAAAATTTTTATAAAAAAAATTGATATGCAAATTGTTATTATTTAATAAAATACATTTTTAAACGTAATTTAAAAATTTAATAGTGTATCGGTTTTCAAGATATTGAATTTTCAAAAAAAAAAATTGTATTATTTTTTTAAAAATCCAAAAACTATTTTTTCGAAAAAAATTTTAGTTTATATTTTTTTAAATGCAAAGCAGCTCCTGCATAAAAATTTTTGTTAAAATCGTTATAGGCATTGGTGAGAAATTCGACAATCAAAAAGACCGTTCTATGACAGGTACCCCTAATAACATTTCCCCCCAAATTTTTTTTTCACCAAAATATAGCCCATGTCCATAATATCACACCTTATTTTTTTTATCAAAATCGTTAGAGCCGTTTTCGAGATAAATAAGATTTTGCATTACGGGTGTATGGGGGGTACCCTTAGTTTTGGAGCTAAAAAAAAAATTTCAATTTCTCCTCTAGGGAATCACCGAAGACCCTTAACTACCGAGTTTGAAGAAAATACCTCCGGTAGTTTAGGCTGTAGTTTGAGGTACAGACATACAGACATACAGACATACAGACATACAGACATACAGACATACAGACATACAGACAGACAGACGGAATTGTCGGACCCACTTTTTTCGTCTTCGCTATCATCGTAATGTCAACTTTGATCAAAATCTCGAGTTCGATTTTTTTTCCAAATGCAGAACTTGCCCTATAGTACCTATATCGCAAGTAAAAATCAGATTAAATAATTGAACGGATTTCAAAATATTTCTGGGGCCGCCGAAAATTCCATCGTTTGTAGAATCACCCTTATATCTTCTAATCCATTCCTATGCGCACACAAGGCTAAATATACGTCGAAGATTTTTTTTTCGAAAAGCGCCAGTATTAACTCTCCTTTTCTTCTTATAGTCCAGCACTTGGCGGAACTGGTAGTATAACGGTTTTAAAGAGCGCGCACTTGGTCTTACGAGTAAGGAGTTTTAATCCCATTTGGTTTGCTAAACTGAAGTACCAGCGATTTTCTAGGGGTGTTCTTCGTCAGATCTCCACTAAGGTGTCGTTCGTAGAGTAAATAATGACTCCGAGCAAGATGAGCTCCTTAACCTACCTCAAATTTTTTGCTATCAATAGTGACGTTTTGCCCTAATTGGTGGACAGATGTTTGTTTGTTTGTTGATAGCATATACTTGGTCCTGTCCCCATTTACTTCAAGACTATCAAGGCTCGCCTGATCTTCAACAGCCGTAAAGGACTCTATTACAAAAAGTTGAGAACGCCTGATGAAGTTGATATTGTCCTCATATCCCAACAGAAAAATTCAATATTGTGCCCTCTTGCTCTAGAATGAGATTGAAAAAATCACATGATAGCGGATCTTCTTAGTGAAAGACTGTACATGTTTGGAATAATTCAGAAGAGTTGCTTCCTAGTTGGACATTGCACCGAGGATTTTTCAATATCAAGTGATACAGTTAGTAAAGTCTTCCCGGGATCCCGAGTTCGCCCATCGCCGTATAGAGCTACTCACGATGAATGCTATCATATGCGGCTTTGAAGTCGATAAATAGATGGTGAGTCTCGACTTGAAATTCGTTTGTTTTTTTTTTCCAGGATTTACTTCAATGTGAATATTTGGTCTATGGTCGATCTGCGGATCTGGTATTTGCGGACTGAATTATTACAAAACGGTTTATGATCTTTACATAGAAAGCTGGATATTATCTTAAATGCAACATTTAATAGGGAAATGCCTCGATAGTTCTTGCAAAAAATACGATTCCTTTTTATGCAGATGGAGCATAGGAAGCTGATGATCCAGTAATCGTGCATGCTCCCATACACAAATTTTTGTTTGATGGTCTAATGTATGCATCCTACCAGTACATCACGACCGTATTTAAGGAGCCCTACAGGTAAGCTATCAGATCCTGTGCCCTTGTTGTTTTTCAGATTATTTATAGCTAAGCCTACCTCTTCTATACTGGGTGGTGGAACTGGTTCTTCATTAATTGGAAGCGGGGGATGTTTTCTTGATATATTTAATGCTCTACATGATGCCCAGCTGTTTGAAATGCTGCTTGAAATCATCTACAATTCCCTGTGGTTCGGTGACTAGATTCGCTGTTTCGAAGAGCCTGCGTACCAGTTACTTCTTTTCCTTTCTGATCTTTGCCCGACACTCTTCTTTTATTGCTCTACTTTTGCGCTGAGGCTCCCAACATCAAACTTCTTTTTCTTTGCGGTTCGTAGTTTCTTTTCGTTTGATAGTCAAACTCTGAACTTAGCCGCAACTAAGAAACGGCCAGAGTCGACGTTTGCCCCTCGAAATGTACGCCCGTGAAAGATGTCAGACATGTACCTTGGTCGATTTGGTTGGTAGTTCGACCTCATAGGAAATGTCAGGTTGCTTTGTGGATCTTAAGCCTTGGAAACCTAATGCTACTTATCACCGTATTACGAGCTGCTGCAAAATCTATACGCAATTGTCTGTTGTCATTTCGCGGAGACTGTGCTTGCTTACTTATCCACCGATGATATCTTCCTTTCCGATCTTAGCATTAAAGTTCCAGAGCACAACTTTGAAATACGCTCTTTCCAGGAGGTCATAAAACTCAGCCTTGACAGATTCTTCAGATTCAAGTTGGCATTGATGTACGAGACTATAGCTAGACGGCTTAAAGTCATCAACTTTGCCTCTAAGCCGATTTCCCACGCCACTACGAATCCGCATCCAACGTGCATTCTTTTATGGTAGCTGTAATAAATGTCGCAATTTTTTCTTTTCAATAGATATACATGATCCTATCCATAGTATCTCCTGGATTGCGGTAGTATCTGCCTTATACCACCTGAGGACAGATTCAAGCTTTTTGAGTAGCACCTATGATGTAAGAGTATTCTCACGTTCCAGGTACATACTCTCAGATCATTGTCATTTGAGAATAACTAGGTATCGAAAAAGTGTTCCAATTAATCAAAACAAAGCGTTCCAGTTATACTGGTATAAGAAAATAATATGCAAAGCATTTAATAGCACCTACCTAATTCTTCTTATGGTTCAGAGCGAAAAAGCTGCACAGTATGAAAGATTGAAGGTATTGGGTACTGCTGCTCGAGAGCCCAGTTAGTGAACATACATCGTTGTACATGATCGTTAACTCTTAGCTCCTGGGTCAGTTGAAATTTATACGGGTGTAGGCATAATTCTTGATACTAAATTCGCCAAGAGTGGTGGTCTGCGAAAAGAATAGTTCTTGTGCACGGTACAGAATTGACTGTTTGGGATTGTCCGGCACACTCTCAAGGACAGTGTCGATATTTTCGGCAGATCTTACAATAATCGACTTACTGGTATTGGCGGAGTATTCACTCAACCGGTTGACTCGAATTTATAGAGCACATTGTGAATAGCCCTCTCGGAGGGTCGTTTATGGCAACCGTCAAACGAACGAAACGTGCGCAATGGTGCTCGAACAGAAGGCACACTTTCATAAAAATAATTTAATTACATATTTGCTCATGTTGCTGAAAGTTATAACTCTTAATGCTGATTTTGCAGGACTAAATAAATGACAGCCAATTTAATAGATGTGACTTTCACAATATGGCTGCAATCATCTGTCAAAGTTCAGAAATTTCTATTGGAAAATCTATCAGTAATCTGATGGTTGCAAGTGAGATCACTCTTATTTAATACCAAATTTTGTGGACTAAAGGCTATTCGAAATTTTTTTGAATATTATTATCAAAGACAAAGATAGCCAAACAAATTTGATTGAACTTTTTGACCTGTCCTTCAATAGGACCTATCACAGCCTCCTATATAGATTGCAATTATTCACTGTGGAATCTCTTAAAATTTTGGCACAAAGGCATTCAGTTCCTCACATTGTTAAATCCTCGTCCCTGAAATCGTAAACCCTATTCTCTTATCTCGTAAACAATAATTTTCCATTGCCCATTCACTAAAGAATACTCTAACTGCGTCCAGTTTACCCTCTGATGGTAGAGGAAATGCATCATATGTTAGCGTTACAATGCAATCTTCCTATAGAGGTCATGAAACGCGAAGCCTTCCGGGTGCTATCCTGCACTTTGTCATCCTCTACTTGTCGCCAATGTCGTTAGTTGGGTTATAACACTTTTAACCGCTAATATATGGTGCAATATGAATCATATCATTGTGTGTAGAGAGCCTAACTTTATGGCTAGCAAAAAAGTCATTGCAGCAACTCACACATGGCTTAATAAACTTTATGCTGCAGAGAAGATGTTTATTTATTTTTTTTACAAGCATTACACGTGCTCCAATTATGAAAGTCGGTGAAATTGTGGACTATAATTTAAACATATACATACATGTAGGTATGACATTTAAAATAAATCAATTTGCACATCATGTACATACAATGCGGTTTATTTGATTAGATGCATTGATACCAAGTTGATTTTTAAGTTCTATAAAATTTCACAAATAATAAATTGAACATTCACCAGTTTTTCTTCAGATTTTGAGATTAAGAATCAAAAGAACCCAAAAATCTATTTTAATTTTGCAACTTATTACTAAAATAAAAATGTTCAGCATGAAAGATGATGCAGGGACTTAAGTCCATAAGCATACGCAATGGCGGTAGTCTCTGGTAATGTGTGGGTAACATTCATTTAAAAGGAAGCGTTTAACTTTTAATGGAAAACCGGGACTGTTAAATAGAAATAGTGACAAAATTTATTTAATTAGATCTCGTTGACTTGCATGAGGTAGAAGTTTCATTGAAGCTCATAAAATGCTTCGGTAATAGCTTACACTACAGTCAATATTAAACAGTTTTCTCACAAAGAAATATATACGATAAATTCAAAGCAGGCTTGTACACTTTTTTTTACGCAAACGTTAATGTTAATCAATCAAATTAAATATGATATCTTCGAATGCATCTAACCAAGTTAACCAGACTGTAAAACCTATATTGCATGAATAATATTAGATTCGATTGCAGTTTATAATTCCAGAAACTGTTCCAAATATACAAAAAAAAAAAATCATTTAGTTGGGCAAATCATTACATCTGAATTCTGTAAATTGGGAAACTCTGCAATATGTGTACGATG
Source organism: Chrysotoxum bicinctum (assembly GCA_911387755.1). Classification (NCBI taxonomy): domain Eukaryota; kingdom Metazoa; phylum Arthropoda; class Insecta; order Diptera; family Syrphidae; genus Chrysotoxum; species Chrysotoxum bicinctum. The sequence continues at coordinate 79,678,222 of OU426990.1, forward strand.
CAGGCGTAGGCAATGTGTTCCCTTTGGGTTATTGGCCCAAAACCTTATTAACTAATTAAACAACTCCCTGATGCTTGTATGTATACAAGGATAACAAGGATTCAATTTTTTGTCCGTTCTGATGCCACTGCCACACTATGCTTCTGCATCTCTATGCTTCGCTTCTGTTGTAGGTATTCCTCTAAAGATACGGTGACCATCTTTTTATTAATACACAGAAAATATTTAGTTATTTATAAATGTTTTTTTAATACAGTATGAAATTAAAAAAAATAAGCATTATCAAAAAAGTAAAAAAAAAATCAGCTCATGTATGTATGTAGGATGCTAATATAATAGCAAAGCTTATTGCGAATTTTTAATACTGGAATAAGATTTCAGTTTAGGTTGAGTATAGCCTTAAAAGTTGAAATGCTATCAGAGAAAATGCAAGAAAACTTGTTCTTTGATATGTGTATTCTTTACTTACTTAAGGTGGCGCTACAGTCCGGGGTAAACCAGGGCCACAACTAAAAAGCTTGTTTAGCTAGCTCGGTTCCTAGCTATGACCTAGCTATCTCAGCCATTGGACTTTATTTCCTTCGACTAGGTCGGCTTAGCTGTACAACCCAAACAGTTCCTCTTCTATTCTTCTATGCAGATGGGGCCAAAGGCCACACAGAGAATTTTCCTTTCGAAACATCCTAAAGCATTCTCATCCCCTTTTGATAAACTAGATGTCTCTTCAACATAGACAAGGATCGGGATGATGAGAGTTTTATAGAGGAACACTTTAGTTGCTCGAGAGATGACTTTGCTACTCAATTGCCTCCTTAGCCCAACGAAGCAGCGATTGGCATTCTCTGTTCGATTTCAGCGCTGGTGCTATTGTCTGAATTAATAGTGGCGCATAGGTAGGTATACAGAGTAATTAACTACCTTGCAAAGTTGTAGTTGCGAAGCCTAAACAATAGTCCCTTTAAATGCTGTTAATTTTGCAGTGAATATGTTGTTGAATTTATGAAAGTACCAAGTTTGAATAGTTGAAGGGAAATAAGTCCCCAGGAACTAAGTTCACTGAGGGACTAAGTTCTGACTTGTGCAGGGAAATAAGTCCCCAGGAACTAAGTCCACTGAGGGACTAAGTTCTCACTTCATGGGAACGAATTCCACTTTACTATAGTGGTCTTTGTCCCCATTAAGTGAGAACCAGCTCCACTTTCTTATGGGAAATTAGTACACACTCAAAAGTATAAAGTGGGAATGAATTTTCAACAACACAAATTAAAGAGAGATGTACTCGTAAACGGGAGCGGGTCAAAATGCTATATGGTCAAAATTCTGTATGATACTGTATGGTCATAATGCTGTATGGTTAATATTCTGTATCTCATAATACTGTATCTCAAAATTTTGTATCTCAAAATGCTGTACGACCAAAACACAAGCTTTTAAACATCAACGAAACGCATGAACACGTGGAAGTATTGATTTTATGTTGGTTATTTTCCAGATTCTTTAAATGTTAAAGAAACTTTGCATACACCGAAACTCGCACCTACACCAATTCCTATAGTATGCCCAAGCAGGGGGGTTGCAGGGGGGAGCATTCCCCCCCTTAGATACCTCACTGTTAATACTTGTCGTAATAAGAAACGGGATTATAAAAAAAACGGGGTTATAAGATTTTTATTTTTCAACCTATTTACAGCGTTTTCAAATACAGAATTTTGAGATACAGAATTTTGAAATGCAGAATTTTGACCAACTAGAATTTTGAAATACAGTATTTTGATTTACAGTATTTTGTATTTTTTTTATATTAATAAAAATTAAAAATACTTAAAGAATTATTTTTTTTTTCCTGGCTTAACATGGGAATTTATTTCACATTCAAAGGGAACTAAAACCCACAGTTTTTTGTAACGAATTTCCAACCTTGCATGGGAACAAAGATCACTTTAGTTAAGTGGATTTCGCTTCCATTAAGTGAGAACTTAGTCCCCCGGTGGACTTAGTTCCTGGGGACTTATTTCCCTGCACCGCTTGAATATTGGAAGAAATCGTTAATTTCAACCGCTTGAAGCACTATCATCAGTTTAATACGAAGTCTTGAGCAGACTTCAATGTGCAGACATTCAAAACCAATGTGCAACGGTATCTCCTTTCTAATCCTATCCTAATTTCCTAATTGCTCGCACAGTGTATTTAACATTATAAGGGTAGTCATAACCCCTTGAGTGCGAGTATAATATAAAAAAAAAAGAGTTGAGTAATGTGATGAAATACAATAGGCGAGGTGAACAAATCTTCATGACAGACAGCTTGACAAGTGAAGAGGTTTCGGATAGCAAGCAGTGTAATTCGGTTAAGGTAAGTAACTTTTGTAATAAAAATTTAATAACATTTTTGTCAACTATGGCATATGAAATTTCTAAACCGTCCGTATGCCTAAAGAAAATTGCATAGGTTATCATACATTACGGTAAAAATCTGACAAAAATGGACAAAATTGTCATTTTAAATATTGAGAGTTGGGTGTAATCACTATTACTCTTCAATGTCCAAGGGGGAAAATGGTCTTATCTTTTAAGTTTGCTCAAATCGCTTTTTGTGCAGTTACCGAAAATAAATTGGTAAACCATAATCCATTTTTGCTAAAATGAATTTGTGTACAATCTGCTCTTTTTCTTTCAAAAGTATTTTATAATGTTAAAAAGTGAAATAAGAACTATTTTCAAATGTTCGATGTGCGAAGACCACCGATATGTATTATTTATGTTAAAGCCTAAAATTTTGAATGTATTTTGCTGTTTGGCATGAAGAGATTTCTAATGAGATTTTTTTTTGTAAATATGTTAAATATGCATCCGTTGATATTTTCGGACCTGACTTTTAAGTGCAAACACTTATTTTTACTGAAAGTCCAATCAGATTAATGTTGGTAATTTTTGCATTTTTTATAAGATCATCAACATAGATTCAGTGATCTATTATTTTTTGGTTCAAAATTTGATACGAAATGGTTGAAGAATTCGGCCCAAGTTGTCATTTCTTCAATTATTATAGTTTAGTGTGCAAGCCATTGTTTTCACACGCTCTTTCAAAGTCTAAGGAAATGCCATATTCCTAATTCCAAATTGGTTATATGTAATAAATACTACGTGCATTTAAGCGTTCATTGTACCCTTAATTGGTCTAAAGACTACATGTGCTTTGTAAATAAAGTTGTTTGGTTCTACATACCATAACAATCTTTTTGATACAATTTTTTTCAAAGACTCTATTCTATAAGATTGTGTTTAATAAAAGCTCATGATAATAATACATATCGTCATTATTTTACCATCGACTCGAAAATAAGAATATGGTACAACAATTGGTTCCTGAATAAAATCAAATTGATTTGTTCGTTAAACCTTATTAAGTAGTTATTAGTACTTGGTGACCATAAACCATTTTTACAGAATTAATTAATTTGTTATTTTATCTGAATCCAAATATCTTTATCTTCAGCACTAAATTCTTTGAATTCGAATTTGAAGATTCTTGAACTAGCCAAATAATTTTTTTCTTAGGTTTCAAATTATATTTTAATTAAATAAACTTTAATTTGTCAAATGATTTTTTTGATTATTTCACGACTGCTCATATTTCTGTAGAAAAATCTTGGTGGAACAACTCTTATTAGTTGTTTTACTAAAATTTAAAAATTTTATTCATTTTTGCATTTGAAAATCTAAAATCAAATAATGATCTGAATATTAATAAACCAAGAATGAACATTTAATCAAAAAAAAAAGAAGAAAAAGAAAAGTGATCGGTAAATGAGCATGGAAATAAGTTACCTTCTATCTATGTAGATGAATTTAACTTATTGTAATATTTTTCCTAGGTTCTTTAAATAAAACTTATTACTCTTTTTAGTATTTCTTCTTTATTCACACTTTCCAATTCAAAACAGTAAATCTCAATTTATAAACAACTCAAATACTTTTATTCAAATTTAAATAACACTTGTTTAATAACACAATCCAATAAGCAATACTTTTGCACACTTTCATAATCCAAAATCAACTGTGTCTCGCTCACAGTGAACACTCCCTTATATACTCAAATTAGTTGTTCTCGAAAGTTCTTGTCTTGGAATGTTCTAGATGGTTGGAATAAGGGGAAATACATTTGACATTGGAAAAGAGCTTTTTGTTTCTTCCATAAATTAGATATGCAATTTTCAAACAGATGGCGCTGTAGTAGTATAAAGGTCTGTTCACAACATTATGTAAACTTGTGATATATACACACGTATGACAAATTTTGCATTTATAAAAAAATCGAGTTCAAGATTTCGATCAAACTTGGCATTACAATAATAGAGAAGACAAAGAAAGTCGGTTTTCCAAATGTTCTGCCTGTCTCTTTGTCCGAATACAGCCAAACGGCTGGCCTAATTTTTTAAAACTTGAAGAATAGAGGTTTTTAACTTTTTCTCAACACGTAAATTACGGTAGCTCCCAACAATTTTTTTTTTTTAATTAAAAAAAAGTTTCGCTTTCCTCATAATTCATCTTTTACAAGTTTCCACGTCTCTGCGCCAAACACAGATATGTACGGTACAAAATTATAAGTTTCTTAGAAAGAAACACTTTAGTTGATCGAGAGTTGTTACATGAAAATTTGTCTTCTAGTCGGGCAACAGTTTGCGCGCTTCGCCCTTCTTAGGACCACCGGAATCATATTTACCGACTGTTGACATTTTACAGGTGTTTCCAAACATGTTTATCTCACCCGGAGGTGATGTGAATTGGCCATCGAGATCATGGGATTTCATCAATTTGAGGCTTTTAAATCGATGAAAGTTTGGTAGATCTTGCAAGATCTGCCGTGAATATTTGTTCGACAATGGAATGTCCTGCTTTAAGGCCAAATTGATATGGACAGATAAGGTTGTTGATGAACAGCTTAAGGTACTAGTACGGTCTAGAATGCCAAAAAAACGCACGATTTTTGGGAATTTTTTTCTCGGAAATCTTATTAGGTAATTACATATTTTTTTTTAAATAATGAATACATGCGTCAAGAGTACAAAAAAAAATTTATTTTTTTTAATTTTCGAATTTTGGCCGAATTATAGAGGGCGCAAACGTCGACTCATCAAAAAATACATGGTCCCATGGTGGACAGTTAATCTCCGGATCTACTACACCGATTTTCAAAACACTTGTTGCAACTTGATTGTTTTTATGTTTTCTAGAACAATTTACCACAACTTGACCAAAAAATTATGAACCAAAAAAATGTTTACCCAAAAATGGCCAAAAAAATTTCCAAAAAAAAAATTTTTTTTTCAAAGCTCAATATTTTTTTTTTGTTTTGACTTTTTAAACAAATTGTGGTAAATTGTCTCGTAAGATACCTTCCTTTAAATAACCCATTTTGTTTTTTTTTGTTTCAGTTCAGCCAATTCTGAGATTAACTGTCCACCATGGGACCATGTATTTTTTGATGAGTCGACGTTTGCGCCCTCTATAATTCGGCCAAAATTCGAAAATTAAAAAAAATGAATTTTTTTTTGTACTCTTGACGCATGTATTCATTATTTAAAAAAAAATATGTAATTACCTAATAAGGTTTCCGAGAAAAAAAATCCGAAAAATCATGCGTTTTCTTTTGGCATTCTAGACCGTACTAGTACCTTAAGAGCCAGACGTTCACATAAGACGGCAGAAAAGGCTTTTAGGAGATGTTTAGGAGAATTTCTCTCTCTATATTTGGCGCAGTTCAATAAAAGCTAGGTGATGGTTGTTTTTCTATAAAAATGGTTCTTAATTGACCTACAATTTTTTTTCGATTTTCTCAAAAATGTACAGCAGGTTTTAACATTATTCAAATATAAAATTTACTTTTGGATTTTTAAAAGAATTGATCGAATTTCTTGAATACTTTATATTTCGAAAATACATAGCACCCGACAGTTTCTTAAAACTATTTGAAAAATTTAGAAAACATGTGTTTTTTTGTTCAAAAATAACAGTACACACCACACAAATGGTATAAATAACCACTTTCAAGGATATTAATAAAATTCTGTAGAATATATTTTTTATTTTAGAAAGTTTAAAAATATATTGCATATCAAAAAGTTCAAATAAATATTATTTCGTATTAAAAAAAATGTTTTTTTCACATTACCTCGGATTTTTTTATTAACTCAGAAATATTAAAAGAGTTGGTACTTTAATGCCAAATATTTATTATGCATGTTTAATAACAAGTAAGAAGTGAACATTTTACCCTATTTTATTTATTGTATTTACTTATATAATTTTATAAATTTATTTTAACAATGTATTTAAGTTTTTAAATAACTTATTTAAAAACAAAAAGTAAGGGCATAGGAAAACTATCTATTATTTTTCTTGGAGTTAAGGTAACTTGAACTTTCAGTTAAATTTATCTCACTTATACTACCTATCTACTCTATTTTTTTTTTATTTTTTTTTTATTTTATTCCACTAAAAATAGTCTTTAAACTATTTGGCATTTAGTAGTGCTGCAATATTTAAAGAACAAAATAAATATTCTATTTTGTGAATATGCTCACCCTACATACATATATAGTGTGTATAGTAGGATTTTTTATTATGCGCTGCTCGCCATTTTGCTTTTTTATTTTTGGATCTATGCCAGAATTTGACAAACGAACATGAACTTTATTTCGTTTTACATAAATGGATGCCCGGAACCGTATACTCAGACTAACCCTTACTCACTCTGACAAAATAGGGTTCACATGAACAAAAAAATTAACAAAAAAAAAAATAGAAACATAAAAGGAGACACTATACTCTATGGGTAAACCAATGCAGTGGGAAAAAATGTCGATGCTTGTAATCCCACGGCCCATTCATAACAGCGGAAAGGCCACCCGCCAAAAACCCAGGCAGGCAACTCATTATTCTTTAATGCCCAAACCCTTCTTTCACCATTCGATCCCCCAAAAATACGAAACTCTGTATTTTTGTAATGGAATTGCATCGTGTGCATAGTGCACACAATAATACTTACTGCACATCACATTATCCAGGAAAATAGATGAGGGTGGAATACTAGAATGTGTTGTGTTATAAAAGGAGGCACAGCTTCACATTTAATTAGAGATTCATCTGAAGCCGTTGATTGCGGTTGGCTAATCTTGAACCAAAATGTAGTGAAAGCTTTCCATAATTAGACCACATAAACAGCGGTGCGCAGACAATATGTGCAAACTGCATGTTTTAAATCAACAAATGTAAAATAGTGTTTTAGGGAGGCAAATATCTTGTGCAATTATACATACATAATTATATTGTGTTTTTGTATATCTTTCGTATTTTGTCTAGTTTAAGAATAACCTAGTGAGTTTCAAACTAGAAATTGAGATATTAAATCAGTATTTCGTTTTCTAAAGTATGTATCATTATTTACCAATTCTCTTCTATTTCCAAACAAACAGCTCGAGATAGGAGCCAACTCTTCATGAAAACTACCATGAGAGAAAACTATCATCCGAGAAAATTATCATACAAGAAATTTATATATTTGTGCGAGAAATAATGCTAGAAATCTATGCGAAAAAACTTTCATGCGATAAATATATCTTGCGAGAAAAATATTCCACATGAAATCTTTCATGGCAAAAAACTTTCACAATTTGAGAATATTCCAAAAATTCAAAATCTTATAGATTGAGAATCTTTTTACAGTTTGGGAATCTTGCACAGTTTAAGAAACTCCTACATTTTAGGAACGGTTTGAGAACCTTCAACAGCTTGAGAACGTTTCATAGTTTGTTAACTTTTCACAGTTTGAGAATCTTCCCACAGTTTAAAAAAGTCTCTACAGATTTAAAGAATCCCACAGTCTGAGAATCTCAGTTTAAGAACCTTCTCAAACTCTAGGAGATTCACAATCTTTGGAAGAGATTATTATGGAAATAAAATAGTTATCATCGATAACGCTCTTCGTTGATGGTGATGAGTGCGATGACAGTGCCATCGTCGTTTTTAAAGATGCACGGATCGTCAGCCTATAGTGACCACCAAGCAGCGACTTTCCGCGGATACATTGCCAGTTGCAGAACCTCATGTGGTTTTGTATAGTCCTAAATTTGGGAGTTCTTATTGTTGACGTTCCCGTCCATCGAAAAACGGGCCTGGTCGTGGAAGATATTTTTTTTTTTTTATAAAATTGGAGTTCATTTCCGATTTTGACCGCTCCAAGTGCTGTGTTCTACGCAGTTACTTGGCATGTTGATTTATCATTATTTTCTCAACAATTATGAACATAAAACTCAGAACAAATAGAACAAATTGGCCGCCATGAACTGTCAAGATCTTTCCATCCCCAATAAAAAACCTTTTACAATACTATATTCTTTACTTGTGAACTTTTTGATACAAAAAAGATATAACATCATTCATATGTCCGCCGCAGCTTTGCTGAGTGGGGCCCATCCAAAAAGTCAAATTGTCCGCATAAACCAGGTTGAATATGTCTAATTGCATTGATTATGTTCGCTTTTAGAGTAGGGGTACTTTGTTGTTTATTGGCATAGACCTGTAACTTAAAAGAACCCCATAAAAAGAACTCTAACCGCGTCAAATCACACGATCTCGGTGGACAATTCACATTGCCTCCGCGTGAGATAACCATGTTCAGGAACTGCTCTTGCAAAATGTTCATAATGACACGGTCCGCGTGGCACATAATGCCATCCTATCGTCGGTATCCATATCAACGAATTTATTCTAAAAAAAAATGGTTATCATTGACCCATGGCTCTCGCCATTGACCTTGTTGGCCTGGCCACCGTTGTTAAATGCATAGAGTTCTTCTGCACAATCTCACGGATATGGGTGATATTTCCGGCAGATCTTGCGTTGAATGTACGGGTACGCGCGTTGGCGAATTATTCACTGAATAGATGTATCTATCACTATCACATTGCGAATAATCATCTCGGAAGGACGATTATTAAACCTTAAGCCTAGTACGCAGATCGCGCTAAATTCTATCTCCCATACAAAATTCTCTCCAGAATTTAGCCAAACTAAAATTATGTCAAGCATTTTAGCCGAGAGGTACGCTGCTCCAGCTAAAAAATCAAAATTGTACATAAATTGTACAACTGTACATAACTTATCTGTCAAAATTTAGCGCACGAAATAATTGCCTGGCACATTAATTCTCGAGCTAAATTTCAATTTCAATTTGAAATGGAATAATATTTAGAAGTTTTAGAAGGTGACGGGAGTCTTACAAGATTTTCGACAACAAAAATCACTCATAATTCATAATTCTCATTCGTTCTCATTCATAATTCTTAAAAAAATCATACTTTAAAACAAATTCTTTTAAATCTTTGAAAAAAAACTCATTTAGAGAACAGCTGTTTTCTGTGACATATTCTCAATAAAGTTCTTATGTCAAAATTTAGCTTGGATTTTAGCTGATGTTTGGAGAAAAATGTGGGAGATAAAATTTAGCGCGATCTGCGTACTAGGCTTTAAAATGGGCGAAGCGTGCGAAATGTAGCTCGAGCATAAGACCCACTTTCATAATACAAATTAATCATTTGCACATATCTATGTACATCTACATATATATAAAAATCAATGCCACTTTTCGTTGTGTTTCTATAACTCAAGAACGGGCTTACCTATCCAAACCAAATTTTATGGCTTTGTTTGGACTATTTAGTAGATGGTTTATGTGAAGTTTGTACAAAATCGGTCGAGTGGTTCTTCATTTATCACATTTTTTGTAACAAATGAATTCAATAAATGTCGGATCATTTTGTTAGTGGGGATTTTGCTGTCAAATTGAAACTTATATTTTTAATTTGATTTATTCTTTTTTATATGAAGGAATAATGTCACAAGCCGGGCGAACAAATATAGGTCGGCGAACGCGTAATGCAAATGATGTGGCATTACTAAGTCGATCACAGACTGCAGATGAACGCGCACAAGCTAATGCATCGCAGTAAACGTAATGCACGAAATAGATCTGTTGACCCTCTGTACCTATACTGAACCTTGCACGCCGATCACGAATACGTCGTGCTGCTCTTTTGGCTAAAATGATGCGTGCTGTTTTTAATTACAACAGTCCACATTGTGATGCGGCTAACTTTCCACGTGAAAAGCCCGGCATGTGTTGTGCTAATGGCAAAGTGAGATTTCCAGCATTAGAAACTCCACCCAAACCATTGTATTCATTTATTTTTGGGACATCTCAAACGTCGAATCACTTTTTGATCCATATTCAACAACACAATTCGGCATTTCAAATGACCTCTTTTAGTGCTACTAAAATTATTAGAGATAATTATGCCGACGTTTAAGGAAAATACTTCAACATGATTGTTCCATGTTTATATCAATCTGAATCATAAAGTATTCGATAGTTTTAAAAATTCTGATCCAACATCTACCTGAAATTGCATACATGTTACAGATTCAGGGCCAGATTTATCATCAAGCTGGTTCGTTATTGGCATACCCCGTCGCTGATCATCAATTTTAGCAAATTTAATTTATTGGTGATGAAAATCGTAAATTGGATCAACGTTGTGTAATTGTCTCGAATACAAGACGAGAAATTATCCCGTGATATTGTACTTCATCGCAGAAATGAGCACTTGCAACATGTTTCGGAACTTCATCGTATGTGACACAATCATGCAAGCCGTTTCCAATAATGCAGGTGGATTATATTTCTTGGATGCGCCTGGTGGTACAGGCAAAACGTTCGTTATGTCATTGATTTTAGCTATTCTAAATATTCGATCGGAACAAAAAATTGTATTGGCACTTGCATCTTCGGGAATTGCTGCTACATTATTAGAAGGTGGTCGGACTGCACACTCTGCACTAAAATTGCCATTGAATGTACAGGTGATTGAAACTCCAACTTGCAATATTTCGAGAAATTCTGCTATGGCAAAAGTTCTGCGATTAACGCCAATTATTTTATGGGATGAGTGTACAACAGCGATTAAAAAATCACTAGAAGCATTTAATCGAACAATGCAAGATTTACGTGGTAATCAACAGTGTTATGAATCAAGATGAGGCAATGAATTATCCAATTGAATTTTTAAATTCATTGGAACTAGCTGGTATGCCACCGCATTGCTTGAATTTGAAAATTGGTTCTTTGATTATTGCGAAATATTAATCCACCAAAACTGTGTAATGGCACCAGATTGGCAGTGAAAAAGTTACTGCCAAATTTGATTAAAGCTACGATCTTAGCTGCTAAATCAAAAGGAGAAGTTTGTTTGATACCACGTATCCCTATGATTCCAACTGATATGCCATTTGAGTTCAAACGATTACAATATCCTGTGCGTTTATCATTTGCGATGTATGTATGTATATGTATCCCCAGCCGTTTGTTTATTCATGCCCAAAATGGAAAAACAAAGAATATTGTTTATCCAAATGTTTTGGATTAAGTTTTAAAATAGCTAGCAATTAATAAAATATTTTTTTGTTTGAATAAATGAATTTGATGTTGCAATTAATTTTTTTTTTATTATCTCACTTTATACGTAGCGAAGCACGTACCTGGCCGCTAGTTTTTTACATATTTTTCAACTCTCCTTGTTGATTCGACAACATTTAATAAGGGACAGCCAATTCAAAAGATGTAGCGTCAACAACCCTTTAGTGTAGCGTGACAATTTGTAGAGAACCAGGGTCTAGTGAATTTCACTTTTGACGAACCCAAGTACGATAACCTAGGTACAAAATAGAAGGATTATTCACCCTACTTTTGCACTGTTTATCTAAACAGTGAGAGATAAACTCCAGTTTGTCGTGAAACTCTGTATTCCGAGGTGCCTTAGCTAACGTACTCTCCCTATTCTTTAAAATTCCTCACATTTAGAAAATATCTTTAGTACGATCTTTTTCAAAAATATACCACAAGATAGCACAACGCATTGAACACAAAATTGCACCCACGAGACTTGGCCCTAGTTTATGATTTTTGACTAAATCTAAAGTAAGAAGATTTTAAACAATTCTCAGGACCTGTACGTTAAGAAACTTATAAGCGAATACTTTATGGTTTATTTCAGGTCACTTTTTGCACAATCTGAAGTTGATCTTCATATCTCTTGGGTCATGCCACATAAAATACATCATTTTCTTGACTATACTTTTTGATATATGGGAGCTCTTGCAAGTTCTTCGAAGGGCAAAGAATAAAAACGAGCCCGGGAAATGATAGAGTCAGCTATTAATTTTACAATAATGCTCCAAATTGCTTTTTAGAAGAAGTTATGTTCCTACTTCTTCCAGGTATTCATTTTTTCTTTAAAAAAATTGGTTATTATACCGCTACACAAAAAATGGGATTCAAATAGTGTTGAAAACTATCGAGGGTTTTCTCACTACTCTTAGTAGAATCAATAAATAATTGTATTGAGTGCAACAATATCCTCAGTGAATACCAGACAGATTTTCGTAAACGGTACTCCACCACTGACAATACTTTTAATCTTACTAGCATCGTACACCTTAACCGCAAAAAGAAGAAATACACGTTTGCTTTCTTTGCCGATTTTTCCTGTGCCTTTGATTTAATCCCATGTAATCCTCAATTTATAAACTCTCTTGTCTTGGATTATCCTAAAAGGTCATCAGAATTCTGCAACTGCTATATGAGAATACAACAAGCCGAGTCTGTAACAGAACATCGTTGTCAGAGTCTTTTTTGGTTAGCCAGTGTGTGAAGCAAGGGTGTTTGTTAGGCTCACTCCTATTTGCCCTATATCTCACTCAATGACCTTCATGAAGACTTGCCTGGTGGGGTGTCTGTGGTGAATATGGTTATCAATATCTTACTCTCTTACTGCCTTGTCAATTTTCGTATGATTCAATGTTCAATTACTGTACGCTTTGGGTTCTCAAAATCAACCTTAATAAGTCAAAAATTATAGTTTTCCGCGAAGGTACTAGAATTTCTAGGAACCTAAATTGGAATTATGGGTAAAATTTTATTGAAATAGTAAATAAATTTGAATAACTGGTTGTTAATCTTAACTACATATAATTTGTCTTTAATTAAACATCTGGGCTCAAGACTGGTTGTGTCAAGAAATGCAATTGATACAATGTGGTCAAATTATATTAAAAACTCTAAAACAGATTTTTCGAAAAAAATCAAGATTTTTGAGCCGCAGCTAAATCAATTATGATTTATGGCACTGAAGTATGGGGCTTCAAGCAATTTGATTAGTTTGAAAAACTATTTCGATTTTTGATTTAAAAAAAGATGTAATACCACCATTGTAACGCCCCCAACTATATGTTGCATTTGGGACTGGCCCGCACTCTCAATCTGTTCAAACGCTACTACTCCATTTTAATTACATAAGAAAAATGCTTAAACTTCCTATGGTTACAGATTGACATTTAGGTATTCTTACGGAGGAGGCAAACGCCGAAAACATTTTTTGGGCACTCGAGTTGAGTGATACATGTATATATATATATACATATATATGGCATGGTTATAAATGCTAATTCTTTTACTTCTTTTACGTTCGATTTTCACCAGTATATTATACAGACCCTGAAAAGTTTGGAAACCACTAATAACATCAGTAGTGCCAGAAACTCACAATTCGATGATTTGTACCCCATCTTGATTACAATATCCAACCATACTTCGTCGACGATAATTCTTCCCATTTGGCAAGCTTAGTTCTCAAAGCTAATGGCGGGTTCCTCGATATTAACGCCAAGGCTTTCAAAACTGATTCAGTCAGTATTTGCACAATTTTCAACCTAGATGAGGTGGTCATATTTTCAAGAACTCTAGAGTACATAATATGTTTTGGTAAAAGTGTCTTTTCTGGTGAAGAGCTCTATTACATTTTAAACGGCAAAAACTTTACACATTTTCTGGAGAAAAATGAGACCAAAGTCAAAAAATTAGCATGAGCAGGAAAAATGGAACATGCAAGAATCTAGATATCTCATGATGGAGATAGAATATAAAAATTTTTTGAACGTATTTACAAATCTTGTTATTTCTTCTAAAAATGCCTAAATGAAATTTCTATCATTAGTACTAACAGCACAATTACCGTTAACATGGGTCAGGGTATACCAAAATAGGCCTTTTCTTAAATCCCCGATATATAATATAAAAATTCCAGATAGGCCCTTACTGTAGAACGATTTTTTCTTAGAATATACCCAATAACCATGTCCTAAAATATTACGTATGAATTAAGGGACCCCTTGTATATCTATCTATCCTTAAGCACTTTGAACTTAAAAAATGGCTTTTGCATCATTTTGCGTATATTTAAATATATGTAAATAAATAATCAGCAATGTCAAGTACTCATAAATTAAAATCATTTAATTTAGGAAATAAATTCTTGTGTTTTTATTAATACGGACTTAAATTAAACGAAAGAGTACCATAAAAGATAAGCTTATAATATTTAATTCAGTGCGAAACATAATTAAAGGGCTTTTTTTAATTTAAACACTTGTCATGTCATTATAAACCAATCAAAACTAAAATTAAAAAAAAAAAAAACTTAAAATCCATAAAATACCTATTTAACTAAATTTCAAGATAATCAAATCAAACAATTATTCCGAGAATGTCATTCATGCAAAAACACAGAAAATAGACACGTTCACTATGCAATTCATTCTATAATTTATAGTTGAAGCTTAATCTATTTGATGCACTATCTAAGCATAAACGATTTTGCAGGTTTGTTTCAAATAATTTTCTGGCTTATCAGTTTTTCGAAATGCAAAAAATATTAAATTCGTTATAAACTATGCATGTACATATATGTGTGTCTAAATATTAAAGAATTCATTTTAAATTATGATGTTTTCACTCACGACCAATGCTGAAATATAAAAATACCAAAATACATATATTTAAATCAAATATTTAAACATGCAACTCAACCACTTTGGTTAATTTATAATTTTTTTTTTTTGTTTCTGTTGTTTATAGTTTTCGTCAATTTTATAACAACGAACTCTATTATTATAATATTTCACCTATTTTATACGAAGTACTATGAAATACACGCAAATTTCAATTTTGTCCAAATAAAATACAGAATAATATAATGTGTTCATAACAATATCACAAGCACCCTATAATAGAATTTAACACAAGTAGCTGGCTGAGAGTTATAAGAAATGAAAATTTAATTTGAAATATAACTAAGATAGCACTTAATGGATCATAGAAGGGTCCTCGAATTTAAGTATTCTGAGTCAGCATATTAAAGGGTGAACTCTCTTATTTGACAGATCACTTATTGGTTTGAAAATATTTTAATTTATTTTTTTTTTATTTATTTTTTCGTCTTTAGAGTTAAATCTGTAAATACAATGGCGCGAAATTTTAAAAAGCCTATTATTAAGGTATTAGTATGATACTACTTAACAATTTGCTAACTTTATAGTAGTTTACTAATTCATTCTTAATTTTAAACATTTTCTAACTAGATAGTATCGTACTAAAAGAATTTTCTTAATAAATTGCTTCTGAACACACCTAAAACAATAACATTTCTTGTAAAAAAGTAAGTTCACGAACCTTTTTTGATGTTTGCAAATGTCAAAGAGTCATATGAAGCTAGCACGATACTAAAAAAATAAAGTAGGTGTTCGATGATTTTAACTTTAATAAAAAAGTAGATAAAGTATGATGCTATATCCGATTAAAATTTGCAAATTCGTTGTTTCAACCTAGTATCATAATAAAACAGCTTTAGCATCGTACTAACTCAATTAAAATTTTGCGCCAATAATTTTAACATTAATACTAAACATTTATAACAAAACCGACAAAACCGGACAGTCAATGACATAATTCAAGACATCAAAAGCAAAATGTACTGAATTTAATTTTCTTTTCAAATCAAGAGGTTTTAAGCATACATTTAGTTTCATAGGATGGAACACTTGCATTTCGAAAGGTTTTCCATAGACCAAACCTAGTGAATATATTTTGAACCTTTCCTAAACGATAAATGCTAGATTGTGTATAAAGATTCCATATAACGCTACAATATTGCAGCTGCGGTCTAACAAGATCTTCGAAATTTTTTGAATTTTGAATAAAGAAACCGAACATGGAATTTGGTTTTGAAATAGAATGATCTATATGACAAGCAAAATTAATTTTGGAGTCGAATATAACCCCTAGATTTTTGTTGGCTATCAAATCTCTTGAAAATGCCGTTTTCGAGTTTTTAATCAAAACACAAGGGATTTTGATTTATGGGAAATGCAACTACGCTACATTTTTTTATTGTTAAAGTACAACCCATTAAGCTTGCACCAATCCATAATTCTGTTCAAATCAGATTGAATTTATTGGCATCATGAATTGGATTTATGCTGCTGAAATTTTTTAAATCATCAGCAAATAAAAGAAACAAAACTATCCCTCCCAAAACTCAAGAAACAAATGAATTTAACCTAAACGCAAAAAGATTTATAAGCTATTAGCAACTCCTACTAACTTTAAGGTTATGTTCCCATCCAAAAATGACTAGGATGATGCCTTCGTGACCAAAAACTTCGACATAAGTATTTTTACTGATGGTTCAAAAATGGAGTGTGGTTTTGTTTCAGGGCTCTATTTTGAGATCCTGAATTCACATTCCACAATTGCACATTCTAGGTCTTTTAAGATAACCGACTTTGCTAGTGTTTTTCAAACTGAATCACTGTCTATCCGAGAAGCATTTAAGGTACTTAAATAAGATCCAAACCAAAATAGGAATACAGCTATTATCAAAGACAGTTATGCGGGTGTTTAAACCATTGGGAAGAGTACGAAATGTCGACAAAAAAAATGTAGACTGGACAAATATAAATTTCATCGCTTGTAAAATGTCGACTGAAGTTTGATCGACAAGAAAAGGTCGACAGTTTAAAATCTCGACTATTAAAATGTCGACTGAAAACTTGTCGGTGAAAATGTCGACTTTTATTAAAAATAGAGTTAAATAAAACAAGAAAGCTCTCTTTTAATAAATAAATTAAATAAATTTTATTATTAATTCAATTTTATAAATAAAAAAAGTGGAGCGTATCGATTCTTTAAATGCTAAAGAAACTTTGCATACACCCAACCTCGCATCTACAGGTTGCATAGCTCACTGCTTACACGTCGTTAAAGAAAGGGGATTATAAAAAATGGTATTATAAGAGAAGGGATTTTAAAAAGCAGGATTTTAAAAAGCGGGATTATAAAAAAAGGAATATCGCACCCAACCCAAAAAAAGGTTTTTTTCATAAGTTGTTATTTATACAAAAAAATAAACACAACTATGATCGACATGTCGCGACAGTGGCATGCATGTGAATTATTCACTTTGTCACTGTCGACATTTTTCGAGTCGACATTTTTAAAATCGACTCTTTGAAAGTCGACATTTTGATCAATCGACATTTTTATCAATCGACTTTTTGAAAATCGACATTTTGACGATCGATTTTTTTAAATCGACATTTTACAAATCGGTAAATCGTACCCAATCCTAAACCATTCATTCTAGTAAACCCTTGTTTCTTCTCGTTCGTCCTTTTAGCAAACAGTAGCCAATTCAAGATTCTTCACAACACTCATAGTAACTACTGACACCTGTTGTCATATTTGTAAGGAACAGTGGGACAAGGAAGCAGTCATTCATTTCCTCTACAAATGCCTTCCTTTGACCAAGTTAAGAGCGCAATCATTAGGAATGGCATACTTTGACGACATTGACAAACTATCGAAACTAAAGATCAAAGACTTAATGGCCCTGAGTAATAGATCCGAATCTAGCCTAAGTTCGATTTTAACCAAACATTCGTAGAAATAAAACAAATTTCAATTATAAATACTTAAAAGCTGCTTTCCTGTAACTAAGTTAAATTTAAAATGATAGAATCACAATAGAACTTTTCGAATCTGGTTAGTAGAAATCTGTATGTGTATCACTTCACAATAACGAAATTATGAAAATTAGTCACAATTATTGGTATAAATAAGACTTTTGTAAATTTGATCTGTTACTACCAAATTTTAAAAGCAACTTTTCTACATCTAACAAAAAGTGACTTTAAAACCGATTCTATGAATGTCTATTACTAAGGGCCAATGATTGTACAAAAGCAAACACATAATAAGGTACACCAAGACCTACTACATAATCTCTTTTTCTCACTCAATCCAAACTGGATGAGTCCGTCAAAATGTCCGAAAGTCTCCAAATCAATCCCATCCACATGTTCAAGCGAGTTAGTGTATCAAAATGGCGCACTTCGGCGCTAGATGGGCTAGACTGAAAGTGGTTGCCATTTCTACCTATGTACCTACCTATTAGCAAATCAATTTACATTGATTTTCTAACAGCTTAAATCATTATGCGTTTGGGTTAAATCAGTTTGCTTTTGGGTTAAATCTATTTGCGTTTTGGTTAAATTGATTTGCTATTTGGTTGAATACGTGTAAATTTGTGAAACTTGAGAACTTAACATATTATTGTCTAAGTCTATTATTGACTTATAGATGGATACTCAGAGGGCTATATGGGAGAAGTGAGTTTTGTCTTAAAGCGGGTTTAATTATGTTGAAGTTGGAAGGTATCTAAATCATTTACTTTAAATTGCATTCGGGTGAATGGTCATTTTAAACCATAATTAATAGGAAATGAGAAAGAAAGGGACAGATCTCAACTGGCGATGTGGATTGGGGCAATCTATGAATTGGTGGAGGTCGCTTTGCTAATAAATAAGACTTAGATACGTAGTTGTGGAGACATATTTTTTTATGGAGTTTCAAAAACGACTCATGATCACGAATACAGCTTATAACAAGAACGAATTCATTTTTTATTAAGTATGGCTTCTGTGTGAGGAGGGGAGGCTTACGGGAAAAGAATGATGGCTTGGAATTTTTTTATAATCAATACCAGACATTTTTTAGGCATCACGTATCTAATTATTTATGGACATCTTCAAACGATGAAATTTGTTTTAAAACCCTCAGGTTATCAGCATAAAATTCAAAATCAGCTTAGAGTCAGATTAGTTCAACATTATTTTTAGTCAAAACTAAAAATAAGAAGTCCAAAATCGTTTCCTTGAGGTACTTCAGGCTGCATAAAGATATTTCGAGACACTTGCTTTAAAAATTACCTGATACTAACAATCGATTGACCAAAAGTTTTTGGCAATTTTTCTTTCATCTTTCATATTTTTATGGACAAAGCAAAGAAAAAACACCGTTCAAAAGAAGATACCGATGCACATGGCTTTGAATTTGTGAAAGAAAGAAAGAATTTCTTATAATGTCAGTACAGTTCAGAAGCAAATTGATAAGCTTTCCTGAAAGCTCGAGTATTACTGGTAATATTGTTCATTTAAGCTTCTATCTCCTATGGTGTTCAATACCTTTTTCATATTATCCAAAGATTATCAAATATACAGGGTGTCCGGTAATTTAATTCGGCGGCCATACTTTGGGATGTGATTGTTCTACAGTAAAGTCTGATTTTCAACTTTGACATCAGTTTTTTGCGATTTAAAAAAAGGCTAACTTTAGTGTACACTGACCCATGTTGAGGTCAATTTCTCTGTCAGTACTAACGGTACGGAACCTCGTCTTAGGTTTTTTTAGTAATATGTTTTTAGGGTTGCTAGATATTCAATTTTAAATGGTGTTCAAATTTTCTTGCCCAAGCAGAATTTTTACTTTGAGGTCAATTTTTTTCAAAAAATGCGTAATAAACATAAAGTTTTCTTATTGTTACCTAATGAACAAAACAATAATAAAAAAAACAATAAAAAAAAAATAAATGCACCCAAAAACCCATACATTGTATCATACTTGGGAAAATCTAAAACAGACAAAAAATCGAATTTTGGGTTTTTTACCTACTTTTGTTTCAGCACTTGGCAATTGGAGTGGTTTTCCAAAAATTGATAGTTTTAGATAATTTTTAAGACTGTACACTCCTCAAAAGGGTTAAAAGTGTACTTATGGAGAAAATATGTATCCATATCACCATACAACTTTGCAAGAACTGATTCCCGATGATTTTGAAAATAGACTCGAATTTTGTAACTGGTTATGCTAGAGAGAAGCTTGGATGACAACCAGTTTATAAACAGAATTCTTTGGGCAGACGAATCTCAATGCACAAAAGATGGAATTACGAATTTCCATAATCTCCACACATGGGCTTCAAGCAATCCACATTCCAGACGGCAAAGATCATTTCAGCACAGATTCAGTGTCAATATGTGGGCAGGTGTAATTGGAAATAAATAAATCGGGCCTTTAAAATTACCACCCCGACTTAATTCTACTAACTATCTGCAGTTTTTACAAAATAATCTACCAGGCCTATTGGAGGATGTTCCACTGCTTTAACTAGCTTCATCATATTACCAACAATATGGTGCTCCGGTCCACTATGGTCGTGAAGTTAAGCATTGGCTGGATGAAGAATACGGTGATCGATGGCCTGCAAGGTCTACCGATCTCACTGTAATGAATTTTTTTGTATGGGGACGAATGAAAGAAATCATTAACACATCTGAAATAACAACTTTAACTGAATTAGAACAACGTATTTCGGAAGGATCACTAAAAGTAAGGCAAGAGTTATCGGGAATAAACATTCAAAATTAAATCCAAAAACGGGCTCTAGCATGCATTCAAAACGCAGAAGGCCACTTTAAGCACTTATTATATCTGTATTTGTGTGTACATAAAATAAACAAATACTTAAAGCTACACAAATTATTGTTTTATTCAAACACACCTCAGGGCAAAAAATCATTTTTTTTTATTTTTACTTATTAATGAATTTTTTTTTCTATTATTGTTTTGTTCATCAGGTAAAAATAAGAGAACACACATTTCTTTTGCAACACCTTACTTGAACATTTAGCACCATTTGTATTTATTCCCCAGAAGGTATTCTGTGATGCACATTTAACATAAATTCAGTATCATAGATGGAAGTGCCCATCAAGGAGCACAATAGATCTAAGGATCATAGTGCAAATTATTCACCCAAGTGCCGGTCATAGATATCAGCTTGAAGATTGGGTTTTGCTTTAGTGGCAGAAGGCACCATTGATATTTTGAAGCATTTAATTTTCCACGGCTTTTGATTTCCCATTGGACAGTGCTGTCGGGATCAGGATCTAATGAATTTGTCATACTCTCCTATTGCAATTCCACATCCGAGATTTTTTTTATTTATTTAGCTTTATGCAAATAAAAACTTAAATCTATGCTTTAATCTATGGTGTTTTTTTTTTTTTTTTTTGTTGGTTGAATTTTTCTATTAATATTTTATTATTGATCTGGGTACATAGACCTACCAACCAATTTTTCACTTTTTTCAATGTATTATGGCTTTATTAGTAAGAGCAAACATTCTCATTAATTATGCAACACAACGTCGTTCAAGTAGCTGCCTCGGCTGGCTTCGCAGTAGCACATTCTAACACTTGAAGTGAATAGTCTGAGATCTTTGTGCAGAATTCTTCTCAAGTTAATCCGTGAAATATTGAGCTGTTGAGATCGATGGTGAGAGATGTTCGTGAATTGAGTCTCACACTCTCGGCTACAGCAGCCACATTCTCGTCTGTGCGCACCGTACGACGATGGGGACTATAAGTGTTGTCCACTAGCATACAAGTTCCACAACTTTTTGCACAAACTTGCTTACAGCAGGCACGATGGTTGCTTCATTACGGTCAACATTTCTTTTCAAAAACCTACTGTTTGCGATACACAGCAGACAGCACTGACTTGGAAATAAGTTTTTAATATTTCCCGACGTTTGTAGAAGCGTAGATGGCCCATCCTGTACAAAAAAACTTAAAAATAAATTGAAAAACTATAGGTTTTTGATTAGGACGAGTTGTTAAGAAAGTTTTGGAATGAGGAAGAATTGATTTGGAAGTCAAAGGTTTCCTGAAAGTTTTTGGTTGAACGCAACATTTTTGACATGCTGATCTACAAAGAAATATGCAACACTAGGGTTTCAGAAAAGCAGTTGAATGGATTAGGAGTTTCTTATAAGAAATCATTTTTTGAAAAATGTTTGAGAGTCAGAGATGAATTTCAGACTTAAATCCCTGCACATATAACTTTTATTGATCGGTTCGAAGGGTAAGACTTTGAATCCCGGAAATCCAAGGTACAGCCCTGCTTCCAAACTATAATTGCTCTTTAAATGTAATTTAATTAAAAAAACAAAAACTCACTATTAAAAAAAGGAAAATTGTAGCTTTCTTCACAATTAAATCAAAATTTTAAGCTAAGAGTATATTCTAATTAATTAATTATTATTAATTGTTTATCAAGCATATTTATTAAGAATAAGAACTAAAAAAAATAGCTCTTAAGCCCGCATTGAGTCTTCTGGAATGCCCCTAACTAGAAAACGATACAAATACATATATAACTTATAAATTTATTATGAAAAGTAGAAACATTTTTTTTTAAAATATTTTTTTCGTTGAAATCCATCAAATTACCAAAATTCCACCCTATTTAAAATTTTATTCATGAAAAATAAACCAGAAAAGGTTGCACTTTCACGCTATTTACACTTTGCTTGCACATACACTCCACCCGCACTCTTCGCATAGAGCCCCAATCTGACCGTGATGACATGTCATCGATTAAGCTTATTTGTGAGTGTGCCTTCCACGCGAATCCGAATTAAAATTTAAAATCCATTCAACATTATTCTCTTCTTCTTTTTTTTGCATCTGGGTCACACAATAAGCCAGACTAACAAAACCAAAAAAAAAATGTAATGCACAACTTCTCATTAAAATGTATTGCTGCGTGAAATGTACGAATTTATCATCGGATGCACTCCTGCTACATTTATTTCCTGTCAAAGTTTATGTTCAAACAACAAAAAGAACAGAAAATTAACGTTCTTTGGATGCAGATTTCATAAGAAATAACAAAGACAATAGTCCTGCCGGCATTTTGTTGGAAAATTTCATCCAATCATGCGATTTTTGTGCAAGCACACCGAACTGAACTGCCGAAACGGGAGGGGAGGCACTGCAACAAACTATGCAACTACCCCCAAAATGTCGTCCACACAATGAAGAGACCAAAAAAAGGACAACGACATTGGAGGACGACAGGACACAGAACAAGAAGCGAAAAAAACTTTCCAAATGATGGCCATTAAATCACAGCTGATTGCAATCAGTTTAAGGGCTCCGTTAACGGCAAACCACAAAAACTGTCCACTGTCACAATTAAACTTTTGTTTGATGTGATAGTCTCCGACATAGTGGTTAAAGTTGGAGGTGCCAGGCACCGAAAATGAAAAAAATCCCAATATATATAGCTTTAATTAGAGAAGAGAGAACTTGAAGACTGTCAAAATGTTATAGTTCCAACTGCTCTGGCGATTAGCCCGTTGCATGCGAGAGGGGGATGGAATTTAGAATTGCAATCGCAATCGCAATAATTGCCACAAACACACATTTGTCAACACTGAAGGCTAATATGACAGTTGGTCGCCATCAACATCGCCATGGAAAACACAAATAAGATGTCACAGGCGGTGGCGATCAACTTCCGCATTGGCAGAGACCGAGCGACAAGAAGACAAGGACCTTTTAGCTGACGATGTCACAGTCTAGATAATTCGATGACAAATGTCACCAGGTTGTTATCAATAAATGTTCGGTGGCAACAAACGTCATGAAATGCTGCTCATTTGCCTATTTCATTCAACACACCTTTTTTTAGAGCTTGAAGAGTATATCCGGTTTTGCGTATGCCAGTCAATTGGGCTCTGGCAAACAATGACAGCTGACTTGACAGTAGTTTTGGGCTTCTACCATTGTTAATGTATGTATGTACAATGTACATGGTTGTGTGCTTGAAAGGTGTTTCTCTTGTGGGGTTGATTTAGAGACTTTTGACAGTTGAAAGGTGCTGTTTGGTGCCTGGCTGTTCATTATTTAGTGCACTCAGTTATTTTGATTTTGTGTGTTTGTTCCATCACGCTATAGGTGTTCTTGTTGCGAGAAACTGTGTTACGGTTCCAAGACTCTAGACCAAAAATCTAATTAATGCACCAATTATGGTGCCGATAGAACTAAATAAAGACATCAATCTTATACAAGAGTACATTAAGAAGGCAGTAGGTATATTTAGTTGAGCGATCAATTAACTCTGAATCAAAACAGCAGCAAGAACAATGCAACATACGAGTAATACTCGAATGCAATTTAGCTCAGCCTTGGTAGATGAGTTTTTACTGATTTGATAGAAAATTATGGTCCTCCTCGTTCAGGTGCGAGGGCAGAACTGAAAATAGGATTTATAGTGGACATCTGTCCGTTAAGACTTTATTCCACTACTTGGCCTACCAAGCACTGCGGCCCAGTTGCTTTTTATCGGAATGAAAGGACGCCACCGCCTTCCAGCCAGTGCAAGACACTATTCCTAAACAAACCAACTCCACATCGCTACTACATGTTTCATCGTTACACAGTGCGGCCGAAGGCATCATTTTGCGGCCAAAAGTCCAAAATAAAAGTTTTTGTCATCAGGCTGTCTAAAGGAGACCCCTAGGAGACGAAAAATGTTCGTAGTAGAGTGTCTTGCCCCAAATCCCACCCATAATCTTAGTCTGAATGTGGCTGCTAAGTTAACGTAGTCACGCTTCGTTAAATAGACTAATGGACACTTCCATCAAAACACGTGTAAAATTGAAAAATAAAATGGATTCAACAGCTGCAGGTGCGTAAAATAAGGTAAAGAATTTCTGAATAAAAATTCCTAAAAAGTACATTGTTAGACAAAGATATGTCAACACTATTTATTTACTTATAGAAAAACAAAAAATTTGTTTGTTCCTTGCTAGATCTTGTTCTCAAAGCTATTTAAGATAGTTAATAAAAGTATTGTGTACCAAATAAAATAAAATTCAGCTGCCCGTAGCTGCCCGTTGAGTTTTTTTGTGCATTAAGGTACTAGTACGGTCTAGAACGCCAAACAACGCATGATTTTTGGGAATTTTTTTCTCGGCTTTCGGCCGCACTGTGCGTTGGTCTTGTCTTCGGAAGTACGAGTCGGGCATCTTCAGACTGTTCCAAATTTGTACTGTGTAGGCAGTGCTACCTTTGGTACGGATCTAATTATTTTTATCTAACTATTGTAAATAACAATAGCCAATCGCGTATCTTGATTGGTATAACCACAGCCACCTCGAGCTCTCTTTACAGAGGGCCTTCCCAGTGACAGTGATTCCATGGTCCTTACTCCATGGGGGCTCTAATTAGCAAGGGATTCAGACAATCACTATCCCCGAGGTGCCCAATTAGGGTATTTTGTTCTTTTCTTGTTACTAATATTATGGAGTTATTTTAGAAATATGTACCACCAATAATATGACAGGCGCTTAATAAATTAAGCAAATGGAGTAAAAACCCCGTGGTGCAGATCATAGCTGACCGAAGCCAACCACAATCTGCACCGAAATTTTCGATTAGTCTTGTTTTTTTGCCCTACAGCAAATTGGAAAGGAGATATTCCCAACAATCTTTATAATTTCAGGTACCTGGAAGGACCATCAATTACGATTTCTTTAACCAAGACTACTAAGCAAGAGAGACGCCTTCGCTCAACTACCTTTTGTCATTGGCGGTGACCCCACATTGTTCAAGATTTGTATAAAACAGTACCAGGGATCCGTTACTCAGATAACTGAGATAGGATATAGTACCATAATTTTTTCGGACATAGCTTGAACTACAACTGATGTCCTTTTGCTTTCAAAATTTTATCTTTATTATTATTTGCAATCTTATTTTATTTTTATTACGTCAATTCCATGGATTACTAGTCATACATCGAGCAAAAGACATGACTCGATCGCTTTAAATTATGTATGACCGTGACACTTAAGGTCTTTATTGAGTTTTCTTTGTTGTCTAAATCCCCAGAAAGCCGGAGAAAAAAGCACAAATTACATTACTCAGAAACGAGGACACTGCACATACTATATCAGGATATAATTAGCTTCTTTAGAAGCCATAAATTAATTCTTTAATTTCATCGTAAAACCATGACAATTCAATGAAAATTTTCTTAGCAATTGATTTTTAAAACCTTGATTATTTTTTCTAATTTTTTAATTTTTTTCTTTAATTTTTAGTCAAACGCTAAAAATCAGTTTATTCAATATCTAGTAAAAATCCCATATTATGACGAATGAACAGAAATAATCAGTATTTTAAATTTAGCAATTTGAGTCACTCCTTTTCCTTGCCACCGATAGAAATCCAAATAAAAACAAAAAAAGCGCCGAGTGCCTCTTATGTTCATATCAAACAAAACAAGTTTTTACATGATCAAAATACACGGCAAAAAATACTACAATGTCCCAAAGGCAGTCAAAACTTTTGGTCATTTGTAAAAAATATTAGAAATTCCAGTGGTTCGTAGGTTCCAACGCTCGTTTACAATAACACTCCTATGACTAGCTCACAAGGAAAGGCAAATTTGTTGCCACAGCCTTGTTTTCTGAAAACTCGTCGCTGCCGCATAGATTTACGACTCCTCTTGTTTTTGAGAGCGTTACAGTTGCAAGAATCTTAAAAGATCTTGAAATACACAAATCCGCTGGTCTAGATAGAATATCCCACATTTTTCTGAAGAGGTGTTCTTCAACGCTGTCAAAACCACTGCGTAAGCTTTTCTATCTATCCTATTCTTCTGGACTCTTTCCAAGTCGATGGAAAACAGCATTTGCCCAGCCAGTCCCAAAAGAAGGCGAATCCTCCTCCTCCTCCAGTTACTGACCAATTCCACTTAAGTCCCTTCTTTCCAAGGTCATGGAAACGCTGATTAAAAATCAGCTTAAGAAATATCTTGAAAAACGAAAGCTTCTTAATGACCGGCAATATGGCTTTCGTAGCAACAGGTCCACTAGTGATCTAATGGAATATCTCACCGAAAAGTGGAACAAATCCTTGCCCCATTTTGTTGAAACTAAGGTTATTCTACTTGATATTTCTAAAGTATTTGATAGAGTTTGGCTCTTTTATCGAAAATGAGTGCATTTGGCATAGGTGAATCTTTTCTTCGTTGGATTAAAAATTACCTTTCAGGCCGTTCAATTCGTGTTATCTTGGACGGTTTTCAGTCTGATATTCACAAAATAAATGCTGGTGTGCCGCAAGGCTCCGTTTTGTCTCCGACTCTCTTCGTCATCTTCACCAATGATCTCTTGTCTGTATCTACTAATCCACTTTATTGTTTTACTGACGACAGTACCCTCAGCTTTTCATATTCGGTTCCAGATCCACATCCTTCTTCTTCCGATCTTGACAGCATTGCAGAATGAGCACTGGCAACTGTGAACGAAATCAAATAGTTTAATCACTAGTTGAAAGAGAACCGCACACTGGCAACTCTTTACTCACGCTCACACTCTTTTCTCTCTCGCGCTTATAGAAAACAGCTCAACTGTTGCGAAGGCAATCGTTTATTTTGTGTCAAAACACACTTGCATCGAGGAAACTGAAAAGCTTCACGTCCGCGGTATGTGTATTACTGACCATCGTTTCTGGCATGATCACATATTTGATGTTGCGAAAAATGCGGCGAAATGATTAGGTTTCCTCAGAAGATGAAAGCGTTTTTTCCCCTTCTGACCTGGCTACAATCTATAGGCATACATTCGGCCTTAGCTTGATTATAACTCCTATATCTATAGAATCCACTAAAGAACCCATATAGACAAATTAGAGATAGTTCTACATATTACGGAAACTTTTATTTCTCTCAAACACCGTCGTAATGTCTCTTGTCTTACTTTGTTTTATCGCTTCTTATATAAATAGTGCTCTAACAATATAGCCATCTGCATTCCTTCCTTGA
The DNA here is from genome assembly GCA_911387755.1 of Chrysotoxum bicinctum. Lineage (NCBI taxonomy): Eukaryota > Metazoa > Arthropoda > Insecta > Diptera > Syrphidae > Chrysotoxum > Chrysotoxum bicinctum. The sequence goes on from OU426990.1 coordinate 79,706,191, forward strand.
AGCAATTCCATCGCAATACTCGTCTAGCTTAGAATGCACATCAGTTTACCCTTGTGCTTAATTTCGGGTGTACAGTAAAATACAGAGATTCATTCTTAAGCCGTACTACTCGAATGTGGAATACTATACCCCACTGATTTCCCTCATCATTGTGATGTACAAGCATTTCAAACCAATGTGCATCGGCATCTCCTCTTAAATCCCCTCATAATTTCCTAACTGCTCGCGCTGTGGTACTTAAATCAAAGGGTATTCATAACCCCATGAGTGCGCACTAAATATAAAAAAATTTATTTTTTTTTTTAAAGGCGCCCAACTTAAAAGAAGATACGGTAATTCAGTTTTTATGCCTTGCACTTTAAGAAACAAAATTTCAAAGTCTTGTGATTTTTTATGTAAATGTTGTAATATACGAAAAATATCTTATAAGCAAAAATTAAGTAAAAAAAATGTAGTCAGTTTTTGTAATTTTCAATTCTCTCAAAAACTAAAACCATCTGGTTTTATAATTTGACTGAAAACTGATAAAAGCATTTACCCGTATCAATATGGTAATCAAATTTAGAGAAGACTTAAATATTTGAGTCGAATTTTGATTATTAGAAAGTCCCATTAAATATTTAAATCAAAAATGGCGGTGAAGAATTTTGAAAAAAAAAATTATTTGAAAATTTGTATTCCTCATTTTGAGTTTTAAAATTAATTTCTGCAAAAACTACTCTTTAAAATAACATTATATTCTACAAATAAATCAATTGACATATTTTTAAATTATCAACAGTTGAGAAAAGGTTTGACCCATTCGACAAAAAGGTTTTTGTTTGTTAAATTCGGAATTTTTTATGATATTTTTTTATGCAAATCTTTTCTTTTATATTTTTGCACGCACTTAAGGGGGAATGACTACCGTAAAATGTTTGAGCACAGTGCGAGCGCTTAGGAAAGTTGGAGAGGCTTTGAAAAAAGATACCGATGCACATTGACTTTGAATACCTGAATATTGTAATGGGTGGGAGGTATTGAGCCGGAGAAAGCATTCCACATTCGTGTAGGTCAGCTAAAGAAAGAATCTCTAAACAGTACGTGAGAAGTTTGGCTCAAGGCTCATTTTTATGGCTCTTTTATGGATTATATACAAGAGACTCAAGTGGGTTATTAGAGCATCTGCCCAAACATGGGAGAGTTGTTCTGTTTCCTCAATACAAGTGCCTCTAATGGGTATTGGCATGTAGGATAGATTACGCCTTAGCGACAGAAGGCAGCATTGATTTTTCGCCGCATTAAATTCTACGCGGATTTTTGTTCCCTATTTGATAATGCTATAGATAGAGATCTAAATTTAATAAGCTTATCATACGCTGCCGTTCTAAATCCATATCCGAAGAACAAGAACGTGAATCTAGGAAAATGAGAAGCTAAGAGTTCTTTCGTCAGCAAAACAATTCAATTGATTAGAATTTTCAGATAAAAGATCATTGATGATTATGCGAAAGAGAGTCGGAGACAAAACGGAGCCCTATGGCACATACAAAATACGTGACTTTCATTTTAAAAACATATTCCGCATTGAATTATTGATATATTTCGAAGAAGAAAAGTGAAAGCTATACCTTAGTGCGCTATCGGTGGTGATCAAATCTTTGGTGGATTCAAAACCATAAGATTAATTAATTTATTGTGTTGCAAAGATTGAATTTCTTCGTTGTAATTTGGGTGTGTTGTAAACATTTACTTTATTTTATTTTATTTTTTTTTTTTTTTTTTGAAAAATTTCTAAAATGAGTTTCGTAATATCGATCGTCTTACTGAGCGTACGCAATCCTACTATATTATCGTTGCTGAGGTGTATTTCATGTCTATATCCAGAGGCTTAGGCTGTGCGTTGTTTACCAAAAAATAAGTAATTCAGTTCGTTCCAACCGAATATTTCCTTTAATTTGTGTGGATTGACTAAAACCAATTTCAGTTCGATCATCAATTTATTGAAAGGAACTAAATCAAAATTCATTATTCTGAGAATATTTCATTATGTTTTTAATCCATTCATCAACAAATGATTGAACCTATTGAGTTGATTGAATAGGCGAAATTTGCCAATATATCTTTGAAGTTAAACAAAAATTGTAAGAGGTAGTTTGAGATGCCAACTTCTCAAAACTTTGAAAATGAAAAAAAAAGTTGGCGCATATCGTAAGTCTTCTAAGATTTTTTTGAACATGCAAACATGCAAACTTTACAAACTTTCTCTCAATATTATCCCGAAAAAAACTCCATCTTAAAGCTTTAAAGTATACCCTTTGGTATTATGACTAAGCGTGGGAGTATTTGCCTTGAGGCCGCTGTTTGATTACCCCCATTTTTTTTAGGGGTACTGCCGCTATCAAGGAAGTAATAATCTTCCAAAAGTACGTCTTATTATAAAAATGCTTAACACCATCCATTTCTGCAACACTAAGAAGGAATTGTTGAGACTAGTTATTCATTAGGCTCTGGTTCTCTTTATTCTGTTGTGCATATTATTGCATTTTAACTGTCCTTTACGATCTGTGAAAGTTTTTTTTTAAACGGCTTAAACGATATTTTAAAAATCCCTTCCAGTTAATTGAATTTATTTAAGATACATGGTCTCCTTTTAGCTCGATACACTTGATCCAGCGATGCTCCAACTTCTTTAACACATCCGAAAAATATGTTTTCTTAAGGTCTGTAAAGTAGGCTTCCGTGGCGGCGACGATCTCCTCATTCGACTCAAATTTCTGCCCGGTGAGTGATTTTTACAAGTTTGCAAACAAAAAAAAAAGTCACACGGAGTCAAATCTGGAGAACAAGGTAATTTGGCCGTGGCGACGCACAGTGGGGCAAAATGGCTAAAAGATGGCATTAAATCAACCAACAGGTCTAGAAACTTGAAATTTGGCACAAATACTACTGATACCAATGTTAATACATGGCCAAAGTTTCTAATGGCCACGCCCATTTCTAGGGTTACCACCCATACAAATTTCATTAGTTTACGAAACTACTCTAAAACGGCTCAAGCGATTTAAATCCTTCGTGATTGTAATATAACTACATTTATAAAAATTATTAAAAAAAATTATAGGGTTACCATTTCGGGATATTTTGTGTTACTAATTTTTGTTTGCTAAACTTAGTATCCTTTCTTCAATAGAAATAAATTCTTTGCTTTTCAGCTACATGTACACTTTTAAAAATTCAGTTTTAATAGGTCTACAACATCTATTTGAGCTTGGACGTGAATTTTTGTATATTATTTTAACACCAGAAACTAAGCGAAGTGGAACAATTCAAGTAAGAAAAACTGTCGATTCTATCTGGTTCAATTCATAAAAGGCATGCTTATTTGAATAGTGACCAAAACTCCTATCAAAGTCCCATTTAGAGTACAAGCATACATTTATCAATTATTAGTGAAGTGAATTAATCTCGTCTTTTTGGAGAATAATTAAGCCTTTAACTGTTAAGTTTAACAAACTTTATAAACTTGTACTCACAGATGTTTTCGAAACAATGATATATGTTCAGGATCGGGATAGCAATTTTCTTAACACTACTGAACTATTTTATACGAAGGAAATACTTAAGAAGCTTTTGATCTGATAATTTCATATTGAAATTTAGATAAGCCTGCTTCGAAAATTAACGCAAAAGCTTCTTCACCATTCATCGAAGTAGGTTAAATGGACTCTCTTGAAGCTTTCCTACACTGTTTGACTTTTCTAGGACTTTGGGGTACTTCGTGAATTAGTTTTGCAGATACCGACTGCCCACATGTTCTCAAACTAATTTCAGATGCATATGTCAATTCAGAAAGAATGTATGTCATTTTAAAAGTTACCCAAGTATTGATATTGAGTTTGCCTTACAATTTCTTCCTTTAAAAAATCCATCTGGCTATTAAATCCTTGGCAACTTGACTTCTTTTTTATATTAAAAAGATCTTGCCTGGTTATTGGTATTATTTTTGATTTTGTTGGGCGTAAGAAATGTCAAAAATACAATAATATTGACGTCACCAACAAACATGTACACAACACACAGGGGAGCAGATTGGAGCAAAAAAATTTTGCACATTCTGAAAGGAGAATGTACACTTAACAAAATGACATATAAAACTTATTGGCACCTTACGGCGAACACAACTAAACGTCTAAGGATTTCAGAGAAATGTAAAAAAACAAGCAATTTTTTAACTTTATTTTATATTCAACTACGAATTAAAATTAAAATAATTTAGTTTTTATAAAAAAAAACATACAAAAATTCTCCTGAACTTACTGATTCTATTGCAATTTAATTTTTTTTTTTTTTTTTTTTTTTTTTTTTTATAATCTACCCGCGCTCAAGGGATTATGATTACCCTTTAAATGTTTCAACACAGCGCGGGCGTGAAGTTAAGGAAGAGAAAGGAGGATAGGAATTTAATTTGATACACGCAATAAATAATAAACACAATTTACTTAACCAACTCGAAACGACAAAAAGAGGTCTGCGATCGACTCAAAACGTGAACTTACTCTTCATTTGAGACAATCTGCAGAAGATTACGTGATTCAAATAAACTTTTTTTTTCTCATTTCCAATTCTCTATCATATTTGGAAGAGAAATAGAACGGTTATTTAAGACAAAGCTCAACTTCATAATTTGATTAAATGCCAGCTTTTTTACGTTTTGCCCCATTGTGCGACGGTGGAGGTCTCACGGTTGCGCTTGTTGTGCGGAGTGAACAAACGCGGCACTCAGCGCGCTGACAGCTTTCTCATGCCCAACATTTTATGGGATACAAGATCGTGGATTTTTGACACGTTATCCTCCGTGGTAGCCATTTTCGGGGCACCTGCGAGGGGCTCATCAAAAACTGATGTGTGACCAGGTTGAAACTCGTTGTACTGATTTTTGACGGTCGCTATCGAAGGAGAAGAGTCACCGTACACAGCATCCAAGCGCTCTTTGATTTCTCTGCGCGATTTCCCTTCCATAAACAACAATAGAATCACCGACCGATATTGCTCTTTTTCCATTTTTCTAAAATTTCCGGATAAGCTGGCTTCCACACGTGGTCAAAACAAAACTACGAGTCCGGTTCGGCTGAAATTAAGTTTTGACGCTAGCCGTCTAGACGATGGTAAATCTCTCTTGCAATACTGGCACTATCGGACGGTGAGGCTAAGTACTTATCAGACCACCCTCGTATATAATGACGAATTGTTTTTGAACTTTAAAGGCAGAATTTTGAGCCGTTAACCAATTAAAATCAAACTTTATCTAGAAAAAAGTTGAAAAGATACTGCATATGTTGAATTCCACTTCCCAGTTTCTTAAAATCAATTAAGATAAAATTCAGTCTTAAAAATTTTAAATAGAACTGCATATAAAAATTTACAACCAAGAAGTTTCTCCAGACGATTCGGTTCCCTAGGTGGTTGAATTCAACTTTCCGATGTCACCAAACATATGAGTCGCAGTTTTCCTGGTACTTTACTCATTCATTAGGCATTGAAATCATAGATTTTCCGGGCCAGAGTATGTGTGTCGAAATGTTAATACGCATTACCTTACCTACATGTCTGAGTGATGCGACCTTTAAACTTTTCAAAAATCAATTCCCAATAATTCAGATTCAATTCATTATCCTTAATTTAGAAAGTGTGTAAAAGGAATTCATTTCACCACATCCTAAAGTCTCTCAATAAATAAAATCTGCACAAAACTTAAAAGGGGTCATGTTAAGAAAGTTCCTATGTCAAACGTGGGCTGGTTCTAAGTTCACACATTCCCCTCTCAAAGCTCAAAAAACAAACCAAATTCTCAAATATAAATATAAACTGAAGCAGCACAAGATACAAAATCAATGCAAGACTCCACAGCACGTAGGAAGAATATCAAACAGAAGCGCATTCCACGTCATAGTAAATGCATAACGAGCGACCACGACGACGACGTGGATCATGCAGCAGAATCATTCTTGAATGACACTTGACGTAAAGTCACCAATCGGCCTTGAAAGAAGGCTTCCATATAAGTTTGTGATAGAAAAATGCGAAGACTACGATGAGGATGACGAAGTGAGGTAGAAATCAGGTCATGGATATTGTTCGAGCTATGAAGACGAAATGACTTGAATGGCATATGGTATTCCATTATGCCACAAACAAGCACATAAGCAAACTAAGCAGTTTTTTAGATCTCCCTTGTTTTGGTGCGTTCATATGCGGAAGCGGATAGCTGTTCACTATTTCAGTCATCTATGATGTCGGATTGTACGAAGGATACAGTATTCGGATAACCAGATGATTGATGGGCCATGAGCTCCACTGTCGCTATTGTTCCAGGTCCACTTTGTGTGGATACCCCAGAGTTTTTTATAAAATTTATTTTTTATTTGCATTCGCATGGGTTTTGGTTGGTGAGGTTTCTTGCTGTCGGTTGAGGTTAAGAAGGAACTCAAAAGAGACGACACCATGACGCATAGCGCCTCATAAAGCCACCATAACGCACAGAAAAACGAATTCTTCCGGTGAGATTGGCATGAAGTTTTTTCGCTTTTGGTCTTCTGGTTTTTGTATGAATTATACCAGGCTAGATAAGTAATGTTCTTGTTGCGACGACACAAGGGCAAACATTCTTGTGCGGACAAATCGGCGTCCCATAATATTTAACATAAGGACCAGAGGGAAAAATGAAAGAGAGTCTTAAAGGGTGTTTGAGTGGTTCGCATGCTCGAGTAATAGCATTGTTTCAAAGTGTGAAGTTTTTTTTCTACGCATTTTACATACGAGTATCTTTTAGTAATTCTCTGCTTTACATTCTGGTTTGTTCGTATGAAATTCTGGTTTGTCCTTTTCTTCTCAAGGATTCAAGGAGTAAGTTCGGCTTTCGTTTAACAAGAAGCTCGTATAGTTTTTATTGTGTAACTCTGGCAGTAGGCCATACCTGTCGTTGCCATCGCTGTTCTTGAAAGTGAGCAAATGCCAGAGGGCGAAATGGTGTACCTTGCATGATTATAATAATGAAACACCTTCCTGTTGTATTCAGCCTAAAACTGTGATTGTGATATAATAGCTGAAGTAGTTGCTTTTGATTATGTGGTTTTCGAAACAAAGTTTTGGAAAAAAGGAAAATGTTCTTTAAAATTCCAGAAAAATATGTTTGAAAATTTGAACACACAATACTATTTAAAATTCTTAAAAGCTTTAGCATAAACAAATTATCAAAATCAGTTTTACCCTTTTTGAGAAAATCGAAAAGAAAAAAAAGTTCTGTGAAGAAATACAATTATTAACCATTTTTTTTTTTCTAAAAGACTTTTTTGATTTTTTTTCAATCTGTGGAAACATTTGTGAAAAATAAATATTTTTTTAAGGGAAAAAAACATATGATGAGAAAAATTTTTAAAAATGCTTCCTACCGAGCTTAAGAAAAATCGACAAGCCTTTAAGCTGTAGTCGAACAGGCAGAATTACCAGACCCTCTTTTGTCCACTTCCCTTTCTTTGTAATGTCTTGTCTGATCAAAATCTCGAGTTGTCATATAAAGTAAAACCGATCTTATAACAATAACAATAAATCACTTTTTTTTATAGAACAGTCTAAGACCGTAATACTTCAAGTTGGGTTTAAAGGAATTTTTTAAAATTTAATTTCGTATTATTTTTCAAGAAAAACACTCTCTGTTAAACAAAGGTACACTGTGGCGTATGAGTATTTTAATTTTTAATTTAATTTTTTTAATTTAATTTTTGTTTCCAATAGGGTTTTCTGAACATTTCCAGGTGATTGCGGCCATATTTTTGAAGCTACACTTTATTTATACTGTCGTTTATTTATTACGTCTTGTCAAATCATGATGAAAAGTAAAAGCATTACACAATATGTCAAAATGTCAAAATAATTAAATTGTTTATGAAAGTGGGTCTTGTGTCCGAGCAACATTTTGCGCGATTCGCCCCGTTTGCGGTCAAAAAATCATATTTAGCGAGAAGGTCCATGGATGGTCCTGGGATAAATATGTTCTTCAACAAGCAAAAGTTGATCAAAATCTACGCGAGATCCATCAAATAACAATAAATCCAGAGAAAGTCACTGTTTGATTTAAAAAAAAAGTGTATTTTCTGAGTGCTTTTTTAAATCTTAAAAGTAGTTTTTGTGAAAAAATTTTATATGGATATCGTCAATCGAGGTATGTATAGTAATTTAAGCAAAAACATTTATTTGTATATTAACTTGTTAATAATAATTTGTATATTAACTTAAATTATTAATATCGGTAAGTTTAAATATCCACTTAATAAATTTGCACTTTTCTCGTTGTTTTTACAAAATATTAGTGTTTTTAAATATATGCAACACCTCGCACACTAGTCTATCATATATTTTATTTAACTCCTGGATATGAAGAACAATCTTAGCTTTCAAAACCATTCAGAAGTTTTCACTTATAAAAAAACTTGATAAAAAACTTATGGATATAGAAAAGAGGCGTTCAAGGCATTCAACCGAATTATAAACGGAAATGGCAACTCTGCAATTGCACAGAAATAAAAATGAAGAGTAGCTTAGCAAAGAAATAACACTATCTGTTGATATACTTCCGGGAAGGTCTAAAGTTCACCCAAGCAAAGAATTCGGGGAATCAAGTGTACGAACAAAACGTCGAAAAACAGTGGAACTTCGAAAAAGTGTGTCCGTTGATGAACTGACATACGTGGCACAGTTGAGTCAAAGAGCGACGGGAAATATTGGTGTAGCAAAAGTGATGCAGGTTGTGATCAAAACTCCAACCAGGGCTATGAAGTTCCGGGAAGCAGCTGAAATTGGCAGTAAAGCCCTAAAAATCAAGAAACACACACCTAAAAACGCTTTGAGGATATTCGTCGAAGCTAATTTAACTGCTAGTCAATACGAAGTTATTCATCAGGCCAATAAAGATATATATCCATGCTATACCTGCGTGTATAAAGCTAAACAAGATTGTTACCCACTAAAAATCGTCACTGAGACAGTTTGCAGAAGTGAAACTCTAAGATTTAATGGACCACACAACATCGCGATTATGTAAATATTTGCAACCAGAACACCAACTGTGCCTCGGAACAGGGAAACAACTTGGCTTCTACAAAATCGGAGAATCCAACGACTTTCCGATTTGGGCTATCAATATTACATGCCAGGATTATGTTTTTTCAATTTCTGCTGCATCTGTCGTACAAACTAAAAGCGGAAGTGCATAAGGGTCGCGTTACAGAAAAAAAGACCAGGAAAAATTTCGAATTTTTTTTCTTAGACTTGGTTACCTGCATACTGAGACAGAATATTTCGCATTGAAATTTTAATACCCGGATTAAGAAAATTTCGGGTTGTAAAACCACTCATAAGAAAAACGAGAAAAGGGGTTTTATGGAAAAAAGTATCTTTCAGTATTTTCCTCATTTCTTAAGAACTATGATATTTATTGGAATAAGATTTTTAGTATTTGACTAAAAATTTATAAGGCCATTAAATATTGACAGAAAATTGTCCTTAATAATGCAAAATTTTATAAAAAATGAATTGAAAAAAAAAAATTGTTTTATTTTTTTTCCCGCTAATCGGGAGGGGCACTTAAGAGGGTTTTACTGTACCAACAAAATGAAAATTTATCCTTCCAAATAACTTTTTAGGCATTTGGTACCTATTTGATGTGAAAAATGTGTCCAAATATTTTTGGCCAGGTTTTAGACAAAATTACAGCACTGTACGTCGTCGCTGCGTGCCTCACAGCCTTTGCCACAATGGACATTTTAAACGAGCGATTTCCAAACATGGTTATCTCTCGCAGGAATTGATCGTACGATTTGACCCCCTTAAGCTTCGGCCACGCATTAAGCGACGAGCGACTGAGCGATTGAGCAATTGAGCGACGTCGCTCTGTCGCTTAAAACAACCACAAGTCGCTCAGGGCTTATGTGACCACCTCTATACAATTTAATGTGTTTTAATTTTTTTGCGTCGCTCAGCGACGAGCAATAGAGCGACGAGTCTGAGCGATGGGTGGCCATTTACTGAGCGTCATTGCGATTAGTTGCGAAAATGCAATTGGCAAGTGTAGTTCGTCGTAGTCTTTTAGTTGAAAGTCGCGTTCATATTTAAAGAGCTATTATAAGATCGAGAAAACGAAGGTTTGATGTACACCCAATAAATCGTGAAAGGGCAAATTATGTTAAATCTTCGCAGATATCCAAACCTATGTTGGCAAAACTGCCTTATGTCAAAAGAATCTTTCGATTTGTTATTGGAAAAAGTTCGGCCAAAATTAACAAAACAAAGGAAGCAAATAAGTGCAGAAAAGCGACTAATCTTATTACTAAAGTTAGATTTCACTTGCGATATAGGTACTATAGAGCTAGTTTTGCTAGTTTTTGACATTACTATAGTAGCGAAGACAAAAAAAGTGGGTCCGGAAATTCCGTCTGTCCGTCTTCCTCGATCTGCAGCTTAAACTTCTGGAGTTATTTTCTTGAAACTCGGTACATAAGGGTCTTCGATGATTTCATAGAGGGAAAATTGAAATTTTTTTTAAGGTCCAAAAGTAACGGCATGGGGGGTATACACCCGTAATGCAAAATCGTATTTAGGCATGGACTGTACATTGAATGAATGAACCGTTTTTTTTTTTGATTTTCGAATTCCTCATCAACGGCTCTAAAGGTTTTAGCTAAAATTTTTATGCAGGAGCTCCTTTGAAAAAATATAGTCTATAATGGTCTATAAAATTTTTCGAACAAATAGTTTTTGGATTTGAATATCTTCAAAACATTTATTTTCAAATCACGTCCTTGAATCTATACTACTAAATACTTAAAATTGCCATCCCGAATTTTGTCCTTGAAAAATTTTAATGAAATTTCTTGTATACAAAATTACTTTAATAATAAAACGATTTTTGAGCTTTGTTTGCATAAATTCATACTTTTCTGAAAATCAGACGACAATTTCATGCGTTTGAACATTTTTATCTCATTAAATCCATGCTTTATATTTATTTATACAAACATTTTAAATTCCAAAGTACTTTCACATAGGAGCAAGTTCGTACGATCCAGTCGTGCATTTTATTTATTCTTTATTTTTATTTTTTAGTTTTGCCAAAATAACATTCTGAATGTCGCTTTTTATCTAAACTTTTTAAACTCGTAAATTTTGCCCTAAATGGCAAAAGACTTTTGAAAAATTTCAAATTTTAAACTTTCTGTGCTCATTTTCTCCATGAACTAACTTCGTCGCTCAGCGATCGACTGAAAAATTAAAACAGATTTAATTGCAGAGCGACGTCGCTCTGTCGCTTAAAATAATCACAAGTCGCTCAGGGTTTACGTGGCCACCTCCATACAATTTCATGTGTTTTAATTTTTTTGCGTCGCTCAATCGCTCAGTCGCTCGTCGCTCAATGCGTGGCCGTAGCCTAGCCTTAGACTTCTTATTTTGGAAACTTGCCAATAAACTACAAAACCAGTCTCTATCCTGAAGGCCAACATAATTATTGACATCGGTCAAATTCAGCTTGATTTATGCGCCGGAGTTATGGAAAAGTGGATTATTTATTTATTATTTATTCATTATCTACGATTTTACATCCACAGATATTTGCCTTAACTAATTTTATACAATTACATATATATTTACAAAAGACTTAAAGCAACCTTTAATTTAGATTTAAAGACTTCTCGAGACATAATTAAATCAAAATTTTCATCATACATCAAGTTAAACATTTTACTACAACTAGAGATTGGATCACGTGAACCGTAGGAGGTACTATGAGTAGGCTCCCATAATAGGGGTCTTAACCTTAAACACCTCTGAGGGGCATAAATATTAAAAAGAAACAATAAATTCCCACAATCTATGGTAGAACATAAAACGTCTCGAACAAAAATAACACTATACATTTTACGCCTAACTTCCAAAGATTGCAAATCAAGCAACAAACACTTGGAGACATATGAGTGTCTTTCATTATGCTCATTCGTAAAGAACCGACGCAGAGCAAACCTTAAGAAATTTTTTTGAACTTTTTCGATCCTATTTATGTTTTTAGCAGTTGAAGGGTTCCAAACAATGCAACAGTATTCCAGCATAGGTCGAACTAAGGAACAAAATAAAGCCCTTAACGTGTAAGGATCCCTATACTCTAAGGAATTTCTTTTCAGAAAACCAAGAGTTGAGTTTGCCTTCGACACTAGCCGATTTATATGACCATCAAAAGTCAACTTACAATCAAAAACCACTCCTAAGTCATTGAACTCATTAACAATTACTATTGATTCGTTGAAAAAATTATATGACGGTATAATATGAAAAAGAGATCTATTGAAGACCATACATGCACACTTATCTATGTTTAGGTGCAAATCATTTAAAACACACCATCTAAGAAAACTATCAAGATCATTTTGAAAAAGAAAACAGTCATGAATATTTGAAACCACCGTAAAGAACTTTATATCATCTGCAAACATTAAACAACGACAATAATTAAGAATATTAGGCAAATCATTTACGAGAAGTAAGAAGAGAATGGATGTTACGGATAGGCATTGCCTACCATTTAAATGATGTTATATTTCATACATAAAGGCATTTCAGGGTTTCCACAAATTTAAATGATATCTTACTCATAGTTTGTTTTATTTAAAATCAAATATTAAAAACGCTTAATGAAAACCTTTAATCCTCGTTTCAGATACTTCGAGCTGGTATCATATCCGTCTTGTATCGGTATCTGAAACTGATGATGCCAAGACTTTTCTGGAGTCTTCATGGTGAATGTTTAAGGTACAATGTCAAAAAATGAAACCAAAGGGTTAAAATATGGGAACTTTTCAAGAACTACAATTATGTTCCTCAGGGTTCAGCAATTGGTAGTTTTTTGTTCATTATTTCCATTTATTTTATTTATAGTCTAGTTCAACACAGCCTCGAAGCCGCTATTTATTATAATTTGGAAATCGTATAATGGTACATAATAATGATGCTCCTGATTTTGCATCAGGACGAATGGTGATGACAAGAGTTGGTAAGCACATATCCATTCCCACACAAACAAATTTAAATGGTCTTCAACATCAAAATCTTCAGTTACTTACTCAAAAGTCCATTGAACCATAATATCTTCATCAAAAAATAATAAGACAACCCCTGCAATTCCCACAATACATGTCAAAACGAATTGTAAAAGTTGCACCCATTAATCTTCCAAATGCAAGACAGGTCAATCCGCATTGCAAAACTTTAAATCTTCATCACTTTTAGGCAGGTATACATGGTAAACCTACCCACATTCACATACACCATCCAAGAGAAACAAATATCATAATCAATTTCTCTATGACAAACAAACAAACAAAAAAATATAAAACTTTATTATGCCTGCCAACGTTAACGCTAACGCAGGCTGAATCCTTCCAAAACCACGGTGATAAAATAAACTTGTCAGACAGTTTCCACATTGATTGGAATCAAATGACTGTATATAGCTTTGGCATGGAATCCTCCAGCAATACAAATAGAAACGTTATGCCACAAACTTGCAAACAAACAGACGGACAAACTCACTCACAAAACGCTGCAGCATCCTTCCATCATCATTGTCCTAATAGTCATCGTCGATTGTCGGTTGTTGTCCTTAAAACACATAACAAAACTCCACATCACAAAACGGTCCAAGAACTTTTCACAATTCAAAACTCAAAACAAATAAATATACCAATACCAAGGGCAGCAGTAGAACGGGGCCAAAGTCCGAATATCGAGAAACGGTCCTCAGATCGAAAATGTCCGCATACGTGTGCGGTGAGTGTACTGTCCAATTCCTTCCAAAGAAATAAATAGCCTTTCAGTCCTTTATCCAACTGTCTATGGACTTATCATTAATAAAACTTTAATTTCACCACCAGCTAATGATTTATACACGAAAATAGTTGAAGCGGCTATGTACCCACCCATTCCCAGACTCGAGCCTCCCGATGAATCCCGAATCAATATACTTTGACCATTGAACGGTTCCAAATTGTTTATATCTCCTACGAAGTGCCGAATGGGTAGCGCGGTGAGCGGTGGTGAATTTTAGGGTTTCCGGGTATCCGAGTGGCAGCCCCCAGCCTGTTTCGGGTTTTGTGTTTGTGATGTTTAAAATAATAATTTTTCATTTTGGCACATGACTGCATTTCGTCGTCGGCATCGTTTCGAGTTCGAGCTTGCTGCTTCTGTGATCATAATAATAATTGGTCTGGCGCACATACATAGGTGCTAGGAGGCCTGCTACTGTCTTCTGTTCTTGCTCATATTTAACCACCCCCATTACCCATTCATCGTTCTGGGGCATCAAGAGCTGCCGATGGTGACGGTATAAGTGCATATTATCATTATTATTATTATTATTATTATTATTATTATTATTATGGGCAGGGTCTTTGGGTCTCGGGCGGTTTATAATAATTTTGGTATCTCACCTTTTCATCCAGTGGATTGTGTTGTTTTTACTCTTTCTCTTGCTCTGATTCATCAACTCACTGTCGTTGTTCAACTTCATTCGATTCCAAACATTTTCGAATGCTGGTATTCTCGACCGACTTTCTCTAGTCCTTGGTATACCGACATCCATTATTATAATAAACACAATACATATATGTACATGTGTGAGAATACGCTGTGGACATTTTGGGGGGCAGGACTTGTCTGTTTTCTACAGCAATTCATTTTTGTTCACAAAAAAATTCACAGAAAATGTGATTTTGCTGGAAAATGTGCTTTTCGAGAATTGGGAAAATTTTAAAGTGTTTCGATTTATTTATAATTGAAAAATTCAATTAAATCTCACTTAAATCTCGAAAATTATATCTCAAACAATATACCAATTAGAAGAACATAAATTTATTCAAAAAACATCTTCTACGAACCAGTTGGTATGCTCCAAGACGCGACAACAGATTATGACTTGCGACTTGCTACCGGCTCGAGAAAAAAAAACTCGCTTTCTCAGGCAAAAGTGCTCCAACAGTTCTCTAGACGAGCAAAATACCAACCAAATTGACCATCTATTATCCGACTAAAGGCTCGTACATAACATCTCAGAAGTGCGTTTTTCCTGAAGGACAAACGTTGACTCCGACCATTTCCATTCAGGACTCGAAAAGAACGTGAGTAGTCACCTGGCCGAAGAAGATCAAAGAGTCTCACAATTGAAACAAACCCTGAAGGTTGTGTAAAGCTGTTTGGTTTTAAGTCCGAAACACAAGTCAGGCTTTATAAAATCTTCCCACAAGCACTAAAAACTATATACATATGTGTATAAGCAGCATTTCCACACCTCGTTAAATGGTCATCATTAAGAGCAAGTGGCTGCCAATCAGGCAGATCTACCAAATCTTTACACTTAAGTAAGTTCTGGAACTGACCAACGAATTTCAAGTCGAAATAGGTGAAACTGGGTGGTCTTGAAGTAAATGCAGATAAAACCAAGGTCCACGCTATCAACAAACAAACATTAACTCAAAGAGAGATTCGATAAAGCATTAGTCTATTTTTGCATTGCGGATCAAGTGATTCAAAACTTTTCAAGCTTAAACTACTAAGCTTCAAGACCTGCTTCATCGTGCGTCGATAGTTTGACAATAATCAAACAGCGAGAGTTATTACTGTTCTCTCTCCAAAAAGCAAATATTTCTCGAGGAATACTACATGCTGTGAGCGAATAATTGTATTATCAATGTGGATGAAGTTAAAAACAGTCATTACACTATATTGACTGTAACTCGGATGCCCTCAGCTACTATTGGACGAAAAAGACTGCACCTCCATTTTTAAGATCATACGTACAATTATGACTGCTAGGGAGCTTGTTCTATGTTCTGAAGTTCGGTTAATCTAGAATTAAAAATATTCTAGATTTTTATATACTTGGCTGTATTTTCGTACACTTTGTATTTTACAACAAAATTTATGAATTTTGAAATACAAAATTTAGGAATTTGAGTTTACAGAACTTTAAATCACTGATTTTTGAAAATTCAAGTAACCTCAATTCCAAAGTATCTATGTTTAGGCCAGTAATTTTCTAATTTTTTAATTTTCTTCATCTTCGTCTGAAAAGGGATAATAAAATTCTAGGTCTCTAAATTAAATCAAATTTCACTAGAAAAATATAATTCACAGTATATCAGTACTGTGAATTCATTTCTGTTCACTATCAGTGAACATCGGGGAATGTTGGCGTTTTTTCACCGATAGTCCACATTTATGCAATCTAGAGAAGGTTGTACAAATTATCGGCAATTCCAAGTCAAAAAAGTCTGCTGGACTTCTGCTGTATGATGTTTTCTACTACATCCTGAAAAGGCTGCAACCCACATGCAGTAATGATTTTCCTCACAATCATTTTAAACAACTGTTAAATATGTGTGAAAAGTGCTTCCAACTTTGTATCCAACTACAGGCTGATATCTCTTCTCAACAACATCAGGAAAATTTCATCATCCCTCACTCGCAATTCGGCTTTCGGGAAAAACACTCAACCTTGCATCCACTTCTAAAATTCCAACGCGATATCACCACTGCCCTCAACAGTCATCGTGTTACCGGCGGATGCTTTCTGGTTGTTGAGAAAGCATTCAATAGCGTGAGGATAGACGGCCTAATACACAAACTTCATCTTATATCTCTCAGGAAATTTTTCGTCCAACTAGACAACTTCAAGTCGCACATGATACAAGACAATGTGAGCTGAGCTGGAGTCACCCAAGGCTCAAAACTAGGGCCTTTCTTTACAACTTGATGACTTCCGACCATCCTTCTTCAATTGTAAGCGAGAACCTTCTGTATGCTGATGATTCGCTTACCTACGCCACATTAATGGCACCACTAATCGCTGTCCAAAAAGTAGAAACCGACATCAACAGACACTTTCAATTCTACCAGAAATAGGGCATCCGGATCAACACTTCAAAATCGAAACTTGTCTGCCTCAAGAGACCTTCACTGGTAGAAGCACTGCACCGCAACCATTTGTAGAAACCCGGTCCTGAGATTCCCTGATGGATCCACACAAAAGCTGGCAAACAAAACGTCAAGTACCTGGGAGTTGTTAAGGTTTAACCTGCACTCAAGAAATGAGCTTGAACAGGCCAGCTGGGCATTCGGCCATTTGCACCAACTGACAAAGATCTAATCTACAATCAGCTCCTGCGACCAGTCATCAGCTATTCCTTCTCAATCTTGTTTTCAATCTCGAAGACAGCTATGAAGGAACTTTAATTATTCAAAAGGAAGATATTCAGGATCTGCACTGATGGACTTTACTTCCACTGATAACGACAGAAACATTACAGGAACGAGCATCTCTACACAGCAGCGAATTTAACCCCACTGAATAAACACCTAGTACTTTCAACAACGAAACTAGTGCAGAAAATCTTCAGCCCCCCCGAATCAGCTTATGAGAAGGATGATCAATGAACCACGACATTCTGGGCCGCGGTACTTCAGTGTGATGGAAACTCTGGATGACAATATAATCATGGATAACGAAGAAGCAGTCTCATTCTTTGCTGACATTGGGTCACCCTACCACCGCACCGCCGCAAAACGCCATCCCTGCCCACAACCGACAAAAAAATTACCAATTGACAACCGGGAATGAACACCCTGAAGACTATCAAATCATACGACTTTTTTTCTTTTTTTTTTTTTTGACATGTAAGTCTAGGAACGCACTTTCGATTTTTTGTGAAAGCAACTAAAAAATCGCGGTCGCCACAAATTATTATCATGTACTCACTTGTGATTTTTTTTGCCGCACGATTATTTAATCGCAAACAAATAAAACACACTACTTTGATATAAATAAATAGCAACGATTAAGAATTGTTTTTATTTACCTCAGGTGATATTGAATTTCTCCATTTTGAATGTATGCACATTTCTGGGTCCAAGTCCAACTAGTTGCAGTAGTTTCTTGAAGCATTCAATACTCATTCTATAGTATTGCACACAATTATGTGGCTGTTCTTTCTACCATAAAACCGACCCTTAAGTTACCTGCACTTATAACCGGATGCACCCAATAATTTTTTTTTACGTTTTAGAGTAGATTTTAAATACAACAAAAGAGCCACTACACAAAACTTTCGAATCAAACTCATTTTAATACTGACGAGCAGGATTATCCTTATCCATTTGGTCTATTAAATTTTGTGACAAAAAAAAACGTTTGAAAAAATAGAACTTGTTTCATTTTTATAATCGCTACGATTTTATTTCGCATGTGCCTTCATTCATATTTAACGCCATGTGTCTTATTTCTTGCGACTAAAAAATCTTGCGATTGAAAATCACAAGTGTGTGCATATCAATTTCATATTGCGATAATAATTAATTTTTAAGTCATACTTATTAAAATCGCGTGTGTGAACATATCCATTTCAGTGCATTTGTTTCATTTTAACTTACGACTGTCGCATTGCCAAAAAAATGAAACAAAGTTTGACATTTAAATCATCACGATTTTTTGGTATCAAGTGCATTCATTCTCATTTGAACTCATGTGTTCTATTTTTCCGACTAAAAAACCTAACTTGTATATATAAATTGTTATACGTATAAGTCACTTTATTTAGTTAGGCCCAGTGGCGTAGCGTGCCATCTCGGTGCCCGGGGCGGGAGACCCAGTTTGCTGCCCCCATTACTTAGTTAAAATTAATACTCAGTTAAAATTAAATTTCTAGACACCATTTCACATATCTTTTATTGAAGGTAAAATAGGTTCAGCGGTTTCACAAACGGATTCTACGGGCCTTACGAGCAGCGAAGTCAGAAATAACTTTGTCAAAATCAATATTTGCAGCCAATACTTGTTCAACCGACAACATAGCCAAGTTTGATAGTCTAGTGGAGCCCATAGTGGATCTGAGATAATTTTTGATTAGCTTCAACTTCGAAAAACTTCTCTCACAACTAGCGACACTCATTGCCAAAGTAAAATATATACGAATCAATATGACTATATTTGGAACCGAAATTCCCAGATTCACTTTTTGAATGAACTGGAGGAGCTCCAGTAGTCCTTTGCCCCTTATATATTCCTCTGATTCAGAACTAGCGACAAACTGCTGGAGACGTTTCCGCTTCATCGGAATCTTGTCCTTGTCGATGTCTTCTAATACATGGGAAAGATCACACTCGTACTTGCTGTCCAAAAGTTTCGCTGGCGTCAAAAATCCATACTTGTCCGCTATTTCTTGAACTTGCTGGAATCGAGTCGTCATTTCTTGAATGATCTTATCAAATGATGCGAACACCTCTCGACGGAGTTCCTGCTCGTGAGACAAAGCTGCATCTACGGATTCATCGCCATGCATGCGTTTTTTCCTGCGAATTCTTCTCATTTTGAGTTCGATTCAGAGTTTTTTGCAGAGAGTCCTAGCAAAGTCGACTGTGGCTTGGACGAAACGGTCTCTGCTCTCCACCAGGAGAGCTTTTAAAGCGCAGAGTTTTTGAGCATACTTATCCACACTCAGTCCTCGTTGCTGCAGGTAAATCTGTGCGTCATCAGGTAGCACTGCAGCCCAAAAGCCAAGAAAAGTGAGGAAGTCGAATGACTGCATGGCTGTCAGAAGAAGACTGGCTCCCGATCTTGTTTCGGAAGTTTAAGATGAGTCCGTCAATTCTTCCAGTACCTCAAGAACTTCCTCAAACTTATTTTTAAGCATTTTGACAGCTTCATGTCTAGCGCTCCAGCGCGTTTCAGCGACTTGTTTCACTGCTTGACCTGTGACGGCAACCAAAGCGTTCCACCGAGCAGTTGATGCAGAAAAGAAGGCAAATAGCTTCTCCAGAGTTCCAAAAAATGTCACGGAATTCACTGATTCAGAAACAGCGTGTACCCCAGCCAAGTTGGTTGTTTTGTGCATGCAACGAATGTAGCTTTCGGATTCAGTGCTTCAATCCAGTCCGTCTGATGTTATCTTCGCGATTCGGTTCGAAGAAGTCGATGAAAGATTCTACCGCGGCGACCTTTTCACCTTCGATATGTACATACGTATCGCAGAACCTGGCTCATTTGGTCTTTGTGGGAGATGTCTGGTGTACTGTCGAAGGAAGGGAGCGTTCCGAAGCGAGACCGCTGGTGGCGCTGGCGGTTACCTACTTTACGTACTGTACATACTTTATACCTAAATATATACATATACGTGGTCAAAAGTCTGCCCGTTTGCAGCGCCACCGCCAGTGGTCTCGCACTCTTATGTTTCGGAACGCTCACTTTCATTTTCGCGAGAGTTTTGGAACGTTCCGTTTCAGTTTCGCGAGTCGCGCGACAATAAAGGAATGTACCCTTACGGCCATACTCACCGTTTACTGAAATCAGTCGAAAGCGTCAACGACCGACGAATCACAGGTAAGGTGGCAAATTTGTTGTTTGTTGACTTGTCAAACGTTCTGTCATGAAACATATGATCTCTACTCTACCCGCTTCACCGGCGAAATTTTACTGCTCCCTGCCTCCCCAGGGGCGGGCCGCTGCCTCCGTCCCACCCATACTACGCCACTGCTGAGGCCCCCTGTGAGCCAACAAATGTAAGTCATCATAGTATCTTATTAATTGTAAGTCAAATTGTAAATAATTACTTATGAGCTCATTGTCGTACCTGGGAGTTGAGGTCACTTGAACTTTCAATTGAATTTAATTAAATCACTTCACTCAAACAAGTAAGTAAGTAAGTAAGTAAATTTTATTCACTGAGCAAAAAGTAAAAATCTTACACATCTAACAACAACAATCGTAATATAAGCATGCCTTTGCCGTCTGCCTGATTGACAATTATATTATATAAAAAAAATAAAAAACTTGATTAATTAAATATCATTAAAGTACAGTTTGATTTAAAAATTTTCATTTAAAACTCTGCTTCTATAAGCTAATGCAATTTTGCAAAACTTGAACAATTTGGAAACATCTATTTCATTAAGGTATTTTATTGTAAGTTCTTCAGATAGTAAGTCTTCGCCAAACACATGTCTTCTCGTTTCTTTAAGGATCGGGCATCTACCAACAAAATGAAAAATGTCTTCACGTTCTGTCATATTACACATTTCACAAAGCACAGGTAAATTTTCGCGATGTGGTATGAAGTTAAGGTTTAACAGTTCCCCCCTTAATCTAAAGATGCACGATATTTCCTCTATAGTGTAATCGTCTCTAAAATAATTTAAACTATTTAAGTTGTGGTTTAGCTTGCTATATACCAGCCTGTAAATCGATTCTCTTGCCTCTTCTGCGTATCTTGCTCTGGCGCTGTTATCTATGCTTGTAATCATCTGATAGAGCGAGGGCTTCCAGTTACTATAATCATTCATGTTTAATTCTATGCCCGCTTCTTGTCCTAACACCATCCAGTCCTTGAACCATCCTGATCTGTTATGGATCGCTTGGAGAGCTGCCTTTTTTGGAAGGCGATTATCCGGCATCTTTAGCACATTGATTATATAATCTGCTTGTAGTTTCAAGGTTTTAGTAAACAATGGAGAGATACCAGTTTCGAGCATTACCATGTAGTTAGGAGCGTTTGAAGGCAGTCGAAATATGCGTTTGATGTAAAAACGGAGGAGTTTCTCAACGGTCTCATATTTTTTTCCTCCCCATACTTGCGCTGCATACAGCAAAGTTGCTTCTGACACCGATTCAAAAACCCTATACTTGACGCTATGTGTAATATGTCTGTTGGTGAAGATTTCCTTCCAGGCTACGTTTATTGCTGCTTTTGCTTTTAATAATTTTTCGGTGAGATGTTTATCCATCTTGAGATTCTTGGTGAAGTACACTCCCAAGTATTTATACTGCTTCACAACTTCAATTCTTTCATTGTTATAGGTCCATTGTTCTCTTTGACTTAATCTTCCTCTTCCTCTTTTGAATATCATAACTTTTGACTTTTCTAGGTTGACCACTAATTTCCATAAAGTACAATATTCATTAAGTTTATTTATCATTAACTGGAGTGCTTCAGGTGAGTATGCGAGTAGAACGATATCGTCTGCAAACAATAGGGCTTTGATAAGGGTTCCTGCGTATTCCACTCCACCCGGTAATATACTAGTTATGTCTTCAACGAAAAGCGCGAATAAACTTGGGCTTAGTGTGCATCCTTGTCTTACACCTCCTTTCGTCTGAAACCATTCCGATAAATGTTCACCATCCCATACTGCTGCTTTAGTGTCTAAGTATAGGTTCTGTAGAACGCGTCCAAACTTGTGTGACATTCCCAGTCTAAACATCTTGTACATCAATGCATTTCTGTCTATCGTATCGAATGCCGCCTTAAAGTCTACAAAAAGGACATACAATTTTCTGTCTTGGGACAAGAACCTTTCCGCTATACTTCTTAGGACAAAAATGTGGTCTATAGTAGAATACCCTGGTCTAAATCCTGCTTGGAACTCATTCATAAGATTGTTGTCATCTATCCACCTTCTCAGTCGGCTTTGTAGTATCGATGTGAATATTTTATACGACGCATTTAAAAAGGAAATACCTCTATAATTTTCAGGATCCATCGTGTTACCCTTTTTATGAATCGGAAAGATAAGAGATTCCTTGAATTGTTGCGGTATACTTCCGGTATTCAATATATTGTTATATACTCCTGTTAAATTATCAACGAGTTTCTCCGTGCCATATCGATAAAATTCCGATGGTATCCTATCCGATCCAGCAGCTTTTCCATCCTTGAGTCCATTTAGCGCCGCGTACACCTCGTGCTGTACAATTGGTTGGTCCAATATTTCATTATAAAAACTTGGTTGTGCATACTGAATCATATGATGGCCCATAGTATCTTGGTTCAGAAGTTGCCTGAAGTGTATCTGCAAAATATTACAATTTAAGTTACGATTAATAACATAAGCTTTGCCATTTAGTTTTTGTAACAGCTTCCAGAAGTCATTTGATTTGCTACATGTAGTTAAACTTTGGGCTTTCTTTTCATAAAAGGCTTTCTTCTTTTCTCTACAAAGTTCTTTAAACCTCCGATTGTGTTCGATATACAAGCATTTCGCAGAGTCTTCATTGTTTCGCCTAAATCGGTTTAGCCATGTGTATGATACATTCCTAGCTTCCATGCACTCAAACAATTATAAGCAATTTACTAATTTTCTTTATCTTCGTTGGTTAAATGATAATAAATTTGGTAAGAGAACTTTATTTTTGTTTTTCTTATGAGATGGCAGCTTTCGAGATTTTTTCAATTTAATTCAATTTAGCTAGGTCCGCACCCCTCCGATCCAGTTTCGTACCTAAATCGCCATCTTGGTTTAAGATTATTTAAAAAAATCATTTGGTCTTAAGAAAATACTCCTTTGGGCCTATGTATGTATCTATTTAAATATGCTCCAACTCCCTAGCCTTAGTCTACACCACAAATGCATTTTTCCCCAATCCGTGCATTCGAACGTATGTTTGGTTTTTCGTGACAGTTTTTTTCAATTTTTGCATTTATATGTCAGAAATAAATTTGAGTCGAAAAGTTTTCTGTGTTTTTGAATGTTTTATATTGTACATTTATGGTCGGCAAAGAAGACATATAAGCGGCAAACGGGCAAAAGCAGGAGCATCCTTTCGACCAACAACGACACCAACAAAAGAGAAACCGGAAAAAATTGCTCATACTCGTGCATCTTTGTGAATTGGCTGCAGTCTTTCCGTAATTATTACGGACTTTTTTTTTAGTCCCCTTGTCCACAAAACTGTATCTGTTTGTAGGGTTTTTTGCTTTATTTTGAAAAATCATGGACTAATCGTGTGTCGGGTAGCCTTTGTCCTTTTAAATTAACCCACTCATAGTTTTGTTTTTTGTTCAAGGAGTACCTATATTGAAATGCAGTCGGTCCTCTCATCAGTGTGTCCTTTTTTCGTTTTAAGGACATCCCCTAGGAAAATTTTATATTATTTCACTTTTAAAAGTCGATTTTTCAATCGAAAAAGAAGAGAAGCATACTTTGCGTAAAGTGAATACTCGAACGTATTAATATGAATTTTAAGGATGGTGTGATATAGGGGAAGGGGAGGAGGTAAGGCTTCTTTTGAATATAGGGAACGAGAAGAATCAGTACGGTTGGGTATGTCATACGATGTGTGAGACAGGATATGTGAGGAGACTTAATGACTACAACGAGATAAGCCTTGGGAAAACTGAAACAATCTCTCTTGAGTTAATTGGATTTTTTTTCCGGACGGGCGGAGGGCCAGGGGTGCCCTGATAGTGGTTTGTGTATGTTGATGTAGGTATTGACTCGGAAAGTGTTTATTATGGCTTGTGTAATGGTCCTGATTAAATTTTGCTCATAAACTTTAGTAAATATTGGAGAAGTAAATTATGTAGATGAGCAACACAGACACAGCGTACCCCACCTACATAAATATATGTTGAATCAGAACACGCGGCACAAAGGATATTTATAGTACAAAAGGCATGTGATTGTGGATCACATCGTTTATCCTTGCCAGAGCATTTTATAGATTCTGTGGTTTATATGGGCACATTTTTATAGTCAGGTGTTGTGTCAGCAGCGGTGAGTTTAATTCTGGCAGCCAGAAATGAGATTCCTATGCGATTAATTTGCAATTTCGATTACATCCTGATTGGGTTGATGAGGGCATATCCTTAATGAAGGCATTATAAGCAAACACTTAAGGGATATCTTCATCGTGGGATAAAATTTTCCAATTCGCAATATAATTGTCGGGTGTGTGTGTACCTATATTTTTTTCTGTTCACTTTTGAATTATTTCCTATTAAAGAGGTATAATTAAGGCTTTTTGATCTGACATGATTATCTGGAATTTCCCTTTTTAAGTATCTCAATTGGAGATATAAGTGAGTTTTATTGTGGCCATGATGCATAGACAATAATGTGGAAATGTATGTGTATCTTATCTCAAATTTTGCAGCGGTAAAAGTTTTTAAAATTCATTTACACTTTGAGAAGAAGAATCGCAAGCCATTACTAACCAAACAAAATGATGGTCGACCCAAGTTTCTGTTTATTGTGTAAAAAAAGGACTTTTGAAACTTTTCCTTAATCAAATAGAAAATAATAAATTAGAGCTAAAAAAAACCCTGTGTGCGTGTTGTAGGGGATCTCCAATTTTCTGCCTAATTAGAACGCTCAAGATGCACTTCTCATTTGAAGAGATACTCCCAGAGAATTTGCCTCTTCTTCGGAAGAGGCAGTACTCCTGAAAAAGAGTTTCTGTTTTCTATATTTAAATTTCAATAAAGCAAACTGTGACTAAAATCTCATTGAAACTTTTAATTTATTTAGAAGGACCATACATACATTACATATATTCCACTATGTATGGAAATTTGGCACGCAAACAAAACTGCCAATGTTCCTTAACTGGATTTGACCAATTTCATTCATTATGTGGGCTTTCAGGGCAGTGGTGGTTTGGTTTGTGGTTTATTTACCTAGACCTGTGACTTAAGAAAACCCCACAAGGTCAATTCACATCGCCAGAGATAACCATGTTTTCCTGCGAAATTTTAATTATGACACAGGCTGTGTGGCACGTAGTGCCGTCTTATTGAAACCGATGATTTTTCGACTGAAATTTGGGTGAGCTTCCAACTGCTCGAGAGCTCAGATAGAAAACTCACGTCGTTCTCCATAGTAGTAGGAAAATTCTTTCAAATGTTTTGACTACAAACAGAAAGGACATTTTGCTAAATTATGTCCCAACAAATGAATGGAAGGTCAAGAAATCGCTCACCACAAGTGTGAGTTCAACAAATAGCAATTAATGGATCATCGAATCGGGATCGTCAGAGCATATGACCAACAGAAATGATTGGATACAAAATTTGACCTTTGTCAAACAGGAAGAGGTCAGAAATGCCGATAAATTAATCTGAATGTAGAAGTGAGAGGAAAATTTCATTTGAATATTGGGGTAAATCGCAAGCTAAAGATCATTACCGTTAATGACGTCTTGACAAATCATGATCTCTACATTGAATTCCAATTTGATAAATGCAAAAATTGAGTTAAGTAAACTTAAGTAGCAACATGGAATCAAGTTAATGGTTAGCTCTTTAAATTGGACATTTATAGGCAAATGCCTAGTGTAATCTAGCTAATAAGAGGATATCATACGAGGAGTGGCATCAGATGTTGGAACAAGCTAGTCATATAGGGCTTTGGATGGTAAAAGTTCTGACCAGAGTGGAGTTTTAGGATTTGAAAAAGGGAAAGGGAAGCACTCAAGAAAAAATTTTCCAAAGCCAGAGTCGAAATCGAGCTAGCTATTAGAATTAATACACTCAGATCTGTCATATAAGGTGTTTAAAAAAATTTTTTCAAATAAAATAAAAAAATTTTTTCAAATAATTATACAGACCACAAACTTGGCTTTAAAATTAAATTTCGCGATTAAATTGCTTAATTAAATAAAAACTATGTTCACCAAACAAGACATTAGCCTATACTCGCGCCTCCTAATAAAGAAAAAGAGAACACAAGCAAATATTTTATTCTTAAAACAGTGCAAGAAAAATAAATTATTTCCTAACTTTATAAACATTAAATGTAATTTACACAATTCAAGAACAAGTCGAGTGATCAAAGAAGCAAAGTGCCTTTGGTTAAAACATGAAATTGATTTTCACTATCATTGTTTGGACCAAGTACAACTTAAAATTTATGAGTTACATCTTAAGATGACTAAAGACCTGGACTTTATACAGTTTGATCATTTTAATCATGTTTGTTTTGCATTGTTCAAAAGAAGTGATACTGTTTTTGAGGAAAAAAGAAATAAGCAAATAATTAAATACGAGAAACTTGTTGCTTTAAATGAGCCCATTATAGTTGAAAAATCGTCCGTAAAACCAGTCAAAGATTTAGTTATGAATCTCTCCGACGAAACTTTTGATCAAGATGAAATGGAATTATTGAACAGAGGACTTAATTTCGCAGTCAAACCATGTAAAGTCCCCATCATAGACATAGTAGCTGACATTGAATCATCCATACAGTTCAAACCGTTTGATATAAAAAAATCTGTGAGAGACACCGCTCTGCCTGTAATCAAAAATGCACTAAAAAAACAACAACAACATCCCAACTATACACACACAGACGCAGACAATAAGATGAGTATAGCCCTGGACAAATTAAAAAACCACAATACATATTACATGAAATCCGACAAAGGAAATAAAGTCGTCATCATGAACAAAGAAGATTATGATACAAAAATGATTAAATCAATAAAAGAAGACAATTTCAAAGTAATTAAAAAATCACCTTTGAATGCAATGATTTCTGATGCCAAAGCTGCCATCAATTTAATTCACACTGCTTTCGACGTCAACAAATACAAACTGCGTGTATCAAATCCTAATGTCCCTTTGATGTATGGACTACCATCTACCAAAAGTGCATAAGACTGGAGATAAAATGAGGAAAATCGTTTCTAACGTAAATTCACCACTCACAAATGTTATTAAATGGCTTGTTAATGATTTAAAAAAGTTCGGAGATTTCGATGGTTTTGCAATCAAAAATACTTTTGATTTTGTGGAAAAAGTAGAAAAGATTGAAATTGAAGATGACGAAATAATGATTTCATTTGATGTTACCGCCCTTTTTCCATCTATTCCTATAAACGAAGCGATTACAGCAATCAAAGAACATCTGCTTAAATTTGATTTACCATCAAGTCAAGAAAATGCCTACATTGATTGCATCAACATTTGCATGAAATATAATTGTTTTCAATTTCGTAATCTGTTTTACACCAACAACTTCGGATGTAGCATGGGCAACGGATTGTCACCATATGTAGCCGAGGCATTTATGTGCAAATTCGAAACAGATTTAAATAAAATAGGTAAATTACCACGAATTTGGTATAGATACGTCGATGACACATTTGCAGTGGTGAAAAAATCAGAAGTTGATTCAATATTGGAAACGATTAACAATCAATTTCCCAGCATAAAATTTACTTTTGAGAAAGAAGATGATAACCTTCACACCCTGCCTTTCCTCGACCTAGAAATCCAACGAAAAAACAAGAAAATCGAATTCAGTGTTTACCGAAAACCAACATCAACAGATCGCTATATAACGAACGATTCGTATTGCGCATATAGCCAAAAAATTGCCGCTTTTCACTCAATGGTGTACAGATTATGTCGTCTACCTTTATCTATTGAAAACTATATGAAAGAATACAAAATAATAATACAAATAGCTAATGTCAATGGATATGACAAATCCATCATCGACCATCTGATTAAAAAACACTCAAAGAAACTAAAACTTAACAACATGAGTACATTATTCGATCAAAATATTAACACAGACAAACTCCATCGTATCACATTGCCCTTTGCCCCGAATGTCACCAACAAGTTACTACACGTATTTGCCAAAGCTGAAATGAACATCGTCCACACCAACAACAACAAACTAAAATCTAGACTGGGATCCACAAAAGACCACATACCGACAAATCGACGCAGTGGCATATATCAAATCTCTTGTTCAAATTGCGACAAAAAATACATTGGACAAACAAGAAGAGCTGCTGAGACCAGATTTAATGAACACCTTCGATCGGTAAAAAAGAAAGAGATAGATAAAGCAATAGCTGCTCACATTTATGATCCAAATAATAAAGAACCGCACTCAATTTCATCATTTGACAACAATTTTAAACTTATAAAAAATGTAAACAAACCACATAAACTAGACGCATACGAATCAATTCACATATACTTAAACAACAACCTGATGAATTTGGAACCTGGACCAATTGATTCTCATTTATTCAACGTTATGAAGAAGAAGAAGAAATAATAACAACTGTTTTTCATTACTCTTATAACACTCTTTCTTTTGTTTTACTTACTTTCTCTAAGTCTAATTTCTTTTTCCTTGTAATCTCTTTGTACTTTTGTTTAATTGTCGCCCGCTGATGATGGTTCCGCAGCCGAGAACCGAAATGCATACGTACTAACAATAAAAGTTTAAATTTCAAAAATAAAAGTCGTTGTTTTCAATTTTGTTTTATTTTGATTTTGCTTTTATTTGACGATATTTGCGGTCTATAAGGTGTTTAAAAAAATTTTTTCAAATAACTGTCATAGAACAGTCGTGCGACCCAGTCGTGTGACCCAGTCTAACGGCCCAGTCGTACGACCCAGTTGTAGTTGCGACCTAGTGGTACTACCCAGTCGTACGACCTAGTCGTACGACATACACACACACACATAAACAAAAAAATTAATTAATAAATGTCCCCCTTAACAATCACCGATGATTAGCGATCAAGCACTTAATCACTTTAAGATGTCGATGAAAATTTGATTTGAAAGTTTGGAAATCTTTTTTTGGACCTTTCCAATTTTTTTCTGCTGTTAAGTGGAAAAGTGACTGCCGCCAATGTTGATATAAGTACATTTGTGGAAGTTTTTCGCATTTGATTCCGCAAGATTTCTGGTATTAACTGTTTGTGTTCCATCATACCTGTCATAGAACAGTCGCACGACCTAGTCGTGCGACCCAGTCGTGCGAACCAGTCGTACCCAGTTGTACAACCTAGACACACGACCCAGTCGTGCGACCTAGTCGTACGACCCAGTTGTACGACCCAGTCGCACGACTCAGTCGTTTCTGAAATTTTTTTGAGAAATTTATAGTAAGAAATAAATTAGATAGTAACTAGGTCGCATGACTGAGTCGTAGAACTTGGTAGCATGACTGTTGTACAACCTAGACACACGACCTAGTCGTACGACTCAGTTGTACGACCCAGTCGTACAACCCATTGGTGGCAGCCACTTGACGGATATCATCTTTTCCACTTGACAGTTGTCAGTAAATGTTAGAGGAGGTCGGTCGATGTCCTAGTGCCGTGCTCTGTGTCCGTTCGTAGTTCTGCCTCCGTCCCCGTTGCCGTCGCAGACGCATTTAAATTTAAATATAAAAAAAATACACAATACACACAAAATACACAAAACCAAACAATACAAAAAAATAAAAAAAAAAACAACACACATTAAAATAGACAATTTTAATTAATACAAAAAATTATAACAACACTCAATATACAAAACGAAATCAATAGAAAAACCAACAACAACAAACAAAAAAACACTCATACCTAGGGGATAACAACAAAAAATACCTATGTTTGTCAGAGCACAGTAAGTGACATTTTCCTTTCTCCTCTTCTGGGTAGCACGACTTGGTCGTATGACTTGGTCGTACAACTGGGTATTACAATACAAAAAAATAAAAAAAAAAACAACACACATTAAAATAGACAATTTTAATTAATAAAAAAAATTATAACAACACTCAATATACAAAACGAAACCAATAGAAAAACCAACAACAACAAACAAAAAAACACTCATACCTAGGGGATAACAACAAAAAATACCTATGTTTGTCAGAGCACAGTAAGTGACATTTTCCTTTCTCCTCTTCTTTTTTTCCTACAGTTGTGTGGCTTAGCGGGTGCATGCATTGTGCTGAGCTCTCTCAGTGTTTGCATCTGCTGGGTCGTACAGATGTATAGAGAATTACTGTTTTGATTGGTAGGGTTCGGATCGATTCAACGTCACTACTAAAGGCATAAAACTTTTTAGTGATGTTGTGTTGAAACGACTTTTTATTAGTCTTACACAGTTATTTTTTTAGATTTCGTCTGTTTTGGTTTTTGTTATTTTTTTTTTTTATATTGCAATGTCTGGTTATTTTAGAGTAGACTATTGTAATATTCGTGGGCTGAGAGAGAATTTTCTGGCTGCGTATATCCACACTATTTCTAACAGGCCAGCTTTTAATATTTTTTTTGAATTTTAACTCCAAAAAGTGATATAAAATTAGCTTGATAAAGGACAGTCATCTACCAATCTTAAAGTGATTAAGCCCTTGATCGCTAATCATCGGTGATTGTTAAGGGGGACATTTATGTTCCTTCATTTGTGTGTGTGTCGCACGATTGAGTCGCACGACTAGGTCTTACTACTTGGTCCTACGACTTGGTCGTACGACTGGGTCTTATGACTAGGTCCTACGACCAGGTCCTATGACTAGGACTTACGACTTGGTTGTACAACTGGGTCTTACGACTTGGTCATACGACTGGGTATTACGACTTGGTAGCACGACTTGGTCGTACAACTTGGTCTTATGGCTAGGTCTTACGACTGGGTATTACGACTGGGTAGTACGACTTGGTCGTATGACTTGGTCGTACAACTGGGTATTACAATACAAAAAATAAAAAAAAAACAACACACATTAAAATAGACAATTTTAATTAATAAAAAAAATTATAACAACACCCAATATACAAAACGAAACCAATAGAAAAACCAACAACAACAAACAAAAAAACACTCATACCTAGGGGATAACAACAAAAAATACCTATGTTTGTCAGAGCACAGTAAGTGACATTTTCCTTTCTCCTCTCCTTTTTTCCTACAGTTGTGTGGCTTAGCGGGTGCATGCATTGTGCTGAGTGTTTGCATCTGCTGGGTCGTACGATAACAGATGTATAGAGAATTACTGTTTTGATTGGTAGGGTTCGGATCGATTCAACGTCACTACTAAAGGCATAAAACTTTTTAGTGATGTTGTGTTGAAACGACTTTTTATTAGTCTTACACAGTTATTTTTTTAGATTTCGTCTGTTTTGGTTTTTGTTATTTTTTTTTATATTGCAATGTCTGGTTATTTTAGAGTAGACTATTGTAATATTCGTGGGCTGAGAGCGAATTTTCTGGCTGCGTATATCCACACTGTTTCTAACAGGCCAGTTTTGAATTTTTTTTTTGAATTTTAACTCCAAAAAGTGATATAAAATTAGCTTGATAAAGTGATTAAGCCCTTGATAGCTAATCATCGGTGATTGTTAAGGGGGACATTCCTCCATTTGTGTGTGTGTGTGTGTCGTATGACTAGGTCGCACGATTGAGTCGTACGACTGGGTTTTACTACTTGGTCCTACGACTAGGTCTTACTACTTGGTCATACGACTTGGTCTTATGACTAGGTCTTACGACTTGGTCGTACAACTGGGTCTTAGAACTAGGTCTTACGACTAGGTCTTATGACTAGGTCTTACGACTTAGTTGTACAACTGGGTCGTACGACTTGGTCGTACAACTTGGTATTATGGCTAGGTCTTCCGACTTGTTCGTACGACTTGGTCGCACGACATGGTCGTACGACTTGGTAGCACGACTTGGTCGTATGACTTGGTCGGACAACTGGGTATTACAATACAAAAAATAAAAAAAAAACAACACACATTAAAATAGACAATTTTAATTAATAAAAAAAATTATAACAACACTCAATATACAAAACGAAACCAATAGAAAAACCAACAACAACAAACAAAAAAACACTCATACCTAGGGGATAACAACAAAAAATACCTATGTTTGTCAGAGCACAGTAAGTGACATTTTCCTTTCTCCTCTCCTTTTTTCCTACAGTTGTGTGGCTTAGCGGGTGCATGCATTGTGCTGAGTGTTTGCATCTGCTGGGTCGTACGATAACAGATGTATAGAGAATTACTGTTTTGATTGGTAGGGTTCGGATCGATTCAACGTCACTACTAAAGGCATAAAACTTTTTAGTGATGTTATGTTGAAACGACTTTTTATTAGTCTTACACAGTTATTTTTTTAGATTTCGTCTGTTTTGGTTTTTGTTATTTTTTTTATATTGCAATGTCTGGTTATTTTAGAGTAGACTAATGTAATATTCGTGGGCTGAGAGCGAATTTTCTGGCTGCGTATATCCACACTGTTTCTAACAGGCCAGCTTTTAAAATTTTTTTTTTGAATTTTAACTCCAAAAAGTGATATAAAATTAGCTTGATAAAGGAAAGTCATCTACCAATCTTAAAGTGATTAAGCCCTTGATCGCTAATCATCGGTGATTGTTAAGGGGCTACTAAAGGCATAAAACTTTTTAGTGATGTTATGTTGAAACGACTTTTTATTAGTCTTATGGCCGATTTCATAAACAAACACTAAAAGCACTTTTATCAAAAATCCTCTTAAATTTTATCAGGCTCTTAAAAATTTTTAGTTTCACCAATCTATAAAAGGGAAATTTTAGGGAAATTTTTGTTAAAATTGAGTTCTCTTCACATCCCTGAAGAAAAGAATTTGGTTCTTTCTTTCTAACAAGCGCAATGTATGAGAACAAATGAGAAAGCGTTATGTGTTGAAACAAATGTCAAGAAATGCAAACAAAAATATTTGGAAAGATCCTGTGGGATAAAATCGTAATAAGCACTTAATTTATTTATTTTTGCACTGATGCATTTGTTTCGGTTCCAAATGACGACTAAACAAATTCAACAAACAGTTTCACGACTCACAAATGCTTTGGAAAGTCGTAACCTATTTCGAAGTCAGTCGGAGAATGGATTCCTTTTCCTATTCTTGTGAACCCGGAATACTCTTGCTCGGCGTATAACTTATGTGTGGCACTTTAGCATTGAATGAAGAATTTTCAATATTTTATTCGAAATAAAAAACATATTTTAATATTTTAAAAACCTATCCACTTTGTATTTTCAAAAATTAAAAACTAAAATGTTGCAAAACAATAATTTCAGCTGCTACCTATATCCAATTGTTGTGATCTACATCTGATGACATTTCAATGACACTTTTAAAATTTATAGAACCAAAAATGGGCATTTAGTTTATAAGGGAGTTTAAAAGCTTGTTTAATTTAAAAGCGCTTGGTGAAACCAAAACATCTCATTTTAAGGTTTAGAAGCCTGTTAAATATTTAAAAGTCCTTCGTGAAATTGGCCATTACACAGTTATTTTTTTAGATTTCGTCTGTTTTTGTTATTTTTTTTTATATTGCAATGTCTGGTTATTTTAGAGTAGACTATTGTAATATTCGTGGGCTGAGAGCGAATTTTCTGGCTGCGTATATCCACACTGTTTCTAACAGGCCAGTTTTTATATTTTTTTTTGAATTTTAACTCCAAAAAGTGATATAAAATTAGCTTGATAAAGGAAAGTCATCTACCAATCTTAAAGTGATTAAGCCCTTGATAGCTAATCATCGGTGATTGTTAAGGGGGACATTCCTCCATTTGTGTGTGTGTGTGTGGGTCGCACGATTGAGTCGTACGACTGGGTTTTACTACTTGTTCCTACGACTGGGTCTTACGACTAGGTCTTATGACTAGGTCTTACGACTTGGTCGTACGACTGGGTATTTCGACTTGGCAGTACGACTTGGTCATACGACTGGGTCGTACGACTTGGTCATACGATTTGGTAGCACAACTTGGTCGTACGACTGGGTAGCACGACTGTTCTATGACGGATATGATGGAACACAAACAGTTATCACCAGTAATCTTGCGGAGTCATGGAATATGCGAAAAACTGTGTATATCAACATTGGCGGCAGCCACTTGACGGATATCATCTTTTCCAATTTACAGCAGAAAAATATTGGAAAGGTCCAAAAAAAGATTTCCAAACTTTCAAATCAAATTTTCATCGACACCCCCTTTTTCTCCCTCCTTAAGAACGTAAGTATATTGTGGCAAAAAATTGTACCTCTTAGTGAAGTAGCTTAGAAATTACCACTTGCCGTATCAACATTTTTTTTTTCAAAATAATCGCTCGAGCGATCCAGTTGTACGACCTAGACACACGACCCAGTCGTACTACCCATTCGTACAAGCTAGTCGTACGACCCAGTCGCATGACTCAGTCGTGCGACTCAGTCGTGCGACCTAGTTACAATCTAATTTATTTCTTACTATATTTCTCAAAAAAATTTCAGAAACGTTGACCTTTGAACCTTTGAATTTGTAGACCATTTTTAATTAGGAAAAACAACTTTGTGTTCGAACGTCGTCGTCGTGAATGTTGAGCTGGAATTCTAACTGACTTTTTTGTATTTCTTCGATCAACGAAGTCTCTTAGCTTTTCCCAGAAAGTTGTATGCGAATAATGCCTTGCCTATCCCTCAAAATAAGTGTTACACTTTCTGGGGCATTTTGAACAGTATTTGGGTTGTACACTTTGCGCTTTGACTCTTTTCCAACGGATTGACACATATGACTTCTTACCCGATTGAAATAAAGCCTTTCGAATATTATTTTTCCACGGTTTGGGATCAAGCTTTCGCTTTCTTTCTGGTGTAGCATCGTTCTCTTCACCAACGCTGTTAACTGTATCGACTTCAATATCAACAAAAGCTTAATCAAATCTTAATTGATGACATGACAATTAGTTGTTGAATTTGAAGTACACGTGCAGGTCAAACGGTTAATTCGGTTAGAATTTCGGTCATAGAAACGTAACGCCGCATACGTTTGTTTGCTTCGAATTATTTTGAAAAAAAATGTTGATACGGCAGGTGGTACCTTCTAAGCTACTTCACTAAAAGGTACCATTTTTTGCCACAATATAATATAATATAATGCTATATTTTAGGAAATGTAGCATACCCAGTCCAAAATCGTAAAAAATGTAGTTACGTTTTTAAGGAGGTAGAAAAAGGGGGTGTCAATGAAAATTTGATTTGAGTGGAAAAGATGATATCCGTCAAGTGGCTGCCGCCAATGTTGATATGACTCCACAAGATTTCTGGTGATAACTGTTTGTGTTCCATCATACCAGTCGTACGACCAAGTCGTACAACCCAGTCGTAAGACCCAGTTGTAAGACCTAGTCGTGCATCACGCACACACATACACGCGCACACACACATAAACAAAAAAATGAAGGAACATAAATGTCCCCCTTAACAATCACTTTAAGATTGGTAGATGATTTTCCTTTATCAAGCTAATTTTATATCACAATTTATTATTTGGAGTTAAAATTCAAAGTTATACACCGGACAAAAAAAAGATCAACTTGAATTGAGTTGTATGTTGATAAATATAAGCTGCTAACTTTTTATTTTAATGGTTTAATTCCATTTATATTCCATTTGTTTGCGTTTAAGGGCTTATGAGACCCTTATAATGTTAACCATAACTCGAGCGATTATTTTGAAAAAAATGTTGATACGGCAAGTGGTAACTTCTAAACTACTTCACTAAGAGGTACCATTTTTTGCCACAGTATAATATAATATAATGCTATATTTTTAGAAATGTAGCATACCCAGTCCAAAATCGTAAAAAATGTAGTTACGTTCTTGTGATATCTTTATTGAATTGAAGTGACATTTTTTATAATACCAGTTATGACAATATAACAATATTTAATTATAACGATATTAGTTGTGCCAAATAATAATAACATACGTAATAACATACATATAATATAATGTTCTTCATTACATCTTTCTTCTTTTCTTTTTTTTTTTTTAATTTATATTTAGATATATTTTTCAAAATTCAATTGCATTTAATTCAATTATATAATTATTATTTTTTATTTTTTTATTTTTTTTTTTTGATTTCTTATTAAAAATTCATTTATTTTTTTTGTTTTAAGTGTTCATAAACCTCTGAACTGGTTTTACCAGTCTTCCGCTTCGAGTTTGTAACATCCCTGTTGATGTTGTTGCTGTTTGATCTGTACATTGATGATTTGACATGTTATTATTTTCTTCCTTCTCTCGAGATCCATGTTCTTCGGCATTTTCAGATGGCTTTTTAATTTTTGGATATGCGGTGATGTTGTGTGGAATTTCTGCTTTCGTTTTCTGGATTTGTGTCGTATTTCGACGGAATGTTTTTCCTTCTTTATTTGATACTATCATTGACCTTGGGTGTTCGGTCTCACGTACTACTTGCGCTCCTATCCACTTGCGATGTTTTTCTTGTAATCTAACTTTTTGCCCCTTTAATATTTGGTTTTGTTTCTTTGCAGTTCGGTCGTAGTAAAGCTTTTGCTTATCCCTGGATTTTTGTATTTCTCGAGATATGTGCGGCTGAACTTTTGGTGAGAATAGTTGTTTGGCAATTGGAATTGTTGTCCTCGTTCGTCGACTGATTAAGCATTGGTTTGGAGACCCTAGTGTCTTACTTCTTGGTGGTTGCGATAATTTAATAATGCCATGTAGTAATCTGTGCCATCGATTTTGTACTTACGGAGCATGTTTTTTGCTGTTTGGACATATCTTTCGCTCAATCCATTCGGTTGTGCATATTTTGGTGTGGATGTGATGTGGTTGAAGTTCCAGTTATTTGCGAATTCTCGAAATTCATAAGATGAATATATTGTGGTCCATTATCGCTTTCGAGAATGTGAGGGATGCCATGCACTGAAAAATTTCTTTTTAAGTGAGAAATAACTTCTTTTGAAGTTCCTTGATTCAATACTGTGACATCGAAGAACCCACTGAAACTATCAACAATTAATAAATAACTTTTATTTTGAAACGTAAATATATCAGTTCCAACTATCTCATACGGAAACTTAGGAATAGGTTTTTGAATAAGTGGTTGTTTTTGCGGCTTTCGTTGAGTGCTCTGGCATACGTGGCAGCGTTCGACAAAATTGATTATGTCATTCGTCATGCCTATCCAAAACACATTCTCTCGAGCTCTGGCTAGTGTGCGCTGAATTTCTAAATGACCTTTGTGCACTTGGTCAAGGATTCTTTGTTTTTGTTTTGATGGAACTATGATTTTGCTGGCTTTATACATAATGCCGTCTTCGTGTGTGATTTCTTCACGAAACTTAAAGTAGGGCTTTGCTTTCTTCATGCGGCCAACCTTTTTGCGAAATATTAAGCAGTCTTGTCAGATGTTTGTCGTTTTTTGTATCATTTTGCAGTTCTAGAAGTGCATTATTTAAAATTGAATGCATTTGAAGAACTTCAAACTCCTCGCTGCAGTCTTCTATCGGTTCATCGTTGGCGCAATCGCGACTCAAAGTGTCGGCCAATTTTATGCTAGTTCCTTTTTTGTAAATGACTGTGGGACTGTATTGGAGTGTTTCCATTAAAATTCGTTTTATTCTTGCCGGTGCTGAATAAATTGTCTTTTTGTAAATGGATTCTAGAGGCTTGTGGTCGCTCTCTATAACTAGTTTTTTTCCGTATATATATGGGTGAAACTTTCTGCATGCAAATCGAATGGCTAAGGCTTCCTTTTCTATTTGAGGGTAATTTATCTCAGTTTTTGTCAACGATCTGCTACTATACCCCACCGGTTGGTCCTCTTGCATTAATATTGCTCCTTTTGCATATGAACTGGCGTCTGTTTGGATCTTTACATCGCAATTTACATTGTAGGACTTTAGCACTGGGGCCGAGGTTAACAACTTTTTGATTTGCTCGAGTGCAGTATGTTGTTCTAAGTCCCAATAAAATTGAGCATTTTTTTGTAGTAATTTGCGTAGTGGCTGTGTTATCTCTGAGGCGTTTCGAATAAACTTTGACAAATATGTTACCATTCCAAGGAATCTTTGGAGCTGTTTTTTATTTTCTGGAGTTTTTAGTTTTTGTATGGCTTGGACTTTTTCTGGATCGATATCTATTCCTTTAGAACTAACATAATGACCCAAAAACTTGAGTTTTTCTTTTTCAAAAACACACTTTTCCATATTTAGTTTAAGTCCTTTGGCATGTAGAGCTTTGATGACTTTTTTCTGTGTTTCTTGTAATTTGTTCAATGATTCTGCATGAATCAGTATGTCATCCATTGAGACTTCTACATTTTCAAATTCTTTCAAAACGTCTGTCATTATTTGCTGAAAAATTTCTGGTGCTGGTGATAGACCAAATGGTAAAACAAGAAAACTGTATCTACCCCATGGTGTAGCGAATGTAAGATATTTTGTTGTTCGCTCTGTTACCTTAATTTGCCAGAAACCTCGTTTACAGTCAAGCAAAGTAAAGTATTTTGAGTTCTTTATTTTTGTTGAGATCTCTTCAAGGGTATTTAATGGGAAGTGTCTACGCAGTATGTTTTTATTCAAGTCCGTTGGATCGATGCATATTCGCAACTTTCCTTTTTGCTTAACAACGACCATTGGAGACACGCATG
The DNA here is from genome assembly GCA_911387755.1 of Chrysotoxum bicinctum. Taxonomy (NCBI): domain Eukaryota; kingdom Metazoa; phylum Arthropoda; class Insecta; order Diptera; family Syrphidae; genus Chrysotoxum; species Chrysotoxum bicinctum. The sequence goes on from OU426990.1 coordinate 79,745,273, forward strand.
GCGTTGCTTCTGTAGTTGATTTTATGACACCTTTCTTCACCATGTCATCTAGCTCAGCTTTAACTGCGTCTCTCATAGTATATGGTATTATACGGGCTGCATGTATTTTTAAATTAGTTGTGTCTTTCAAATCAATTTCGTATTGAAAATCTTTTAGACAACCAACGCAATTGTCTTCTTCTTCCTCAAATGCCTTTTTTCCAAGAATTGGAGACACTTTGGAATCAACTACAAAAAATTTCATAAAAAATATTTTTTGTCTGATTATAACGTGTGTTGCTATTTCCCCAATCACTGGCATTTCATGTTTACTGAAAGTTATTAATATCTTTGGCGAAATACTTTGGTAGAACATTGCATTGAGCACCGGAATCAAGTTTCATTTTTATCTCTTTGTTGTTAATGTTCACAATTTCGAACCAATTTTGTTTGTCATCTTTGTTGCTTTCAGATATTTCATTTATTTTATAGTCTTCATCGCTGTCTTCTTCATTTTCTATTGCATGTACATACATTCTTGTTGTTTCTACACATAGATTGGAAATGGTTTTTACTCTGACATTTTGTGCACCTTTTGCCAAATGCTGGGCATGATTTCTTTCCATGACGAGTTCCGCATCTCTTGCAGTCGAAGGTATTTTCAACTGATGCTTTTTTTGGATATCTGGGGTATGAATTACTATTAACTTTTGATTTATATACAGCATCTACAGCATCTTACTTGTGCATGTCTTTTAACTGCTTAGAAGTGATCTCACTTGCTTTGCAGATGTTGATTGTTTTTTCTAAACTCAATTCTTCTTCTGAAAGTAATTTTTCTCTTAGGAATTCATTGCAGATTCCTATTATTATTTTGTCCCTAAGTAGGCTGCCTTGCAGAGATTCGAACGCACATTTTTTAACTTGGGATTTTATTTTCGTAAGAAACTCGTCGAAGGGTTCGCCTTCGTTTTGATGCATTTTGTTGAAAAGATATCTTTCGTAGGTGACGTTGGCTTTTGGTATAAAATAGCTACTAAATTTCTGTTTTATCAATTTTACCTGTTTACTTTCAACTCCATTGAGTTGAAAAGTGTTGTATATTGCGACTGCCTCTGAACCAATTGTTGACATCAATGTTGCCACCTGTACTTCTTCGGGCCTGGTCTGCAGTTGAGTTGCAATTTCGAACCACTCGTATTGTTGAATCCAGTTCTGCCAATTGGTTGATGCGTCACCTGAAATGATTAATTCCTTGGGAGGTCGAATGAAACTTGTTCCAGCGTTTCCAACATTGTAGATAGTTGCGTCTATCTGTCCAGCTTTTTTGCCGTCATTTGCCATTTTTTTTTTTTTTTTTTTTTGATATTATGGTGTTGAGAATTGAAGTACATACTTTAATTTTCCTTAAGATTTTCTTAATCTTTTTAGTTCTTTAATTTTTAACCTCTTTTTTTTTCGCGCCACTTCTGACACCATGTGATATCTTTATTGAATTGAAGTGACATTTTTTATAATACCAGTTATGACAATACATATAGCAATATTTAATTATAACGATATTAGTTATGCCAAATAATAATAACATACGTAATAACATACATATAATATAATGTTCCTCATTACAGTTCTTGTGTCACTAGGACGACGATTTGTAAACCAAAGAAACAGAAAACGTTTATGCTTTGAGAAACAAGTCAGATGTAATTGAAAAGTTCATTGAATTTATGTCCTTAGTAGAGAATCAATCAAACAATAAAATAAAGCAACTAAGATCAGACAACTGTAGTGAGTATTGCAATCATGCTTTCCTTAGATATGACGAAATGTCGAATAGAACATTACACTTAAGTTCCCTATACGACTCAACAGAATGAGAATGGGAAGGCTAATAGGATGAATCGTACACTTATCGAAAACTTATGAAACTGGTGTTGAGAAACATTTTTGGGCAGAAGCTATTTTGCTTTTTATGCTGCATATTTGCTTAATCGAATACCGAGTAGAGTTCTGGTAAATTCTAAAACACCTGATGCGGCAAGAAACCGGATGTCTCTCATCTACGAGTGCTGGTTCAACAGCAATGGTATATTTTCCTAAGAAAAAAAGGAAGAAGCTTGGTGTTAAGTCAGTCTAATATGTAACACTTGGCTTCTGTGAAAATTCCAAATCAGGGGAGATAGAAAGTAGATGTTGATGAATGGTCTTGAATGTTTGCAAATTAAAATGGCAAGGGAAACCCGTGCCGTCTAAACTATTTGATAATCGTGTTGTGCGATTCAAAAACGAAGCTCTGTAATTGACGGCATGACCAAAATTACGCTCGAGGCTGAACTGATGAGCATTTCTAGCGAAACAGTTATCACGAGTTTCAAACAAGAAGCCCTAAGGAACACCAGCATTTATTTTGTAAAGATCAGACTTGAAACCGTTTAATACTCGTACAACATGTATTGAACGATCTAGAAGGTAATTTCTAATCCAAAGAATCAGGGTATCATTGATATCAAACGCACGCATTTTCGATAAGACAGCCAGGTGCCAAACTCTATAAAATGTCTTAGAAATATGAAGCGTAATAATCTTACTTTCGTCAAAATAATATAAAGATCTTTTCCACTCTTCGGTGAGATATGCCATAAGATCATCAGTGGAACGATTGTTGCGAAAGATGGATAGCCGATTATTTAGAAGCTTTCGATCTTCGAAATAATTCTTGAGCTGATGATTGATCAGGCATTCTATGACTGGAAAGAAGGATGAGGGTGCAATTAATTGGTACGAGGAGGGGTAGGATGGGTCGCTTTTTATAGAAATTGGTTGAAAAAATGCTGTGTTCCATCTTCTAGGGAAGATTCCAGGACAGTAGAGGAGCGATGGAAAAGCTTACGCAATGGTTTTCCCAGCAATGAAGAACAACTTTTCAGAAGAATGGGTTGTATACCATCAGGCCCAGCGAATTTATGTATATCAAGATCTCGAAGAAATACAACTGTTCAATTGAATGATTTATGTTCTCAAGTACAGGAGGGACAATGATACTACCGGGCGAGTTCATGTGCCTGAAGAGCTAGTTATCATTTTGTCGTTATATGAGCGTGTCATTTGTGTTTCCTGTTAGGTACGAATCTATTCGATTTTTATTGGTTTCCACAGCTCAAAAAAGTTTTGTAGTAGAAGGATGCGCTTTCTGCATTTTTACAAGGGGATCAGAGCAATGAATTCTATATCATACATTGAGAGGAATTTGACGGCACGAGTACGATAACTTGGCCGCCAAGATTTGATGACGGATTTTTGTAGAGGGGTCAAAAGTAAGCACTTTTTACTATGGGAGGGGGGGGTCTATCTTCCCCCGTTTAGGAGGTAGGGGCACTTTTAGAAAAAATGGTTTAAATTGAAAAAAAAAATATTAAAAAACAACGGCAACACCTACAATAAAGTGCTATACTGCGTTTGAAAGCCAGAAGATTGTTCTATAATCCTGCATTTAAATTTTATTACTCATATTAATAGTTTTTGATAAATTCGCATTTAAAGTCCAAATTTTGATAAAAAAAAACGTGAACAAAAATGTTTAGACCAGTTGTTTTCAAAATTGTGAAATGAAATTGTAAATTAGCTGATATGTGTTTCATGTATCTATCAGTTCTTAATCGAACACAAAAAACCGCATGGTTCTATGTCTTCTGGTTTTTGAGAAAATCGAAAATAACTAAAACTACTTTTCTACAAAATGTTTGATATTTTTTGCTTCCTTACATAAATAAATCAGTGCTAGCTTCCAACATTACAATATATAAACAGTAAAGTATGTATGGGGGGGCATTCTGCCCCCCTGCAACCCCCCTGATTGGGCACACTATAGGATTTGGGGTGGGTGCGAGGTTGGGTGCATGCAAAGTTTCTTTTGCATTCACAGAATCTGTATTTAAAAAAATTCAAATTTATTCTATTTATCCAATGTCCACTAAATACATATAAAATACAATAAACGATCTTGAAAACCAAAACAAACTTCTGACCATGTTCACCAATACATGGCACTATTTTTCTTTGGAAAATACTGCCTAGAAAGGAAATATAAGGACGACTGGGGTTCGCAAATAATAGAGTTTTTATCAGATGTAAAAAAAGTTTACCCTTGTTATGCCGATGGTGATATATATGTGAGGGTTTACAGTTAAAAGACATCGATCCTCCCACCCTTCAGAGCGAAAATTTAGAAAGTGTTTACCGCCAAAACATCCTCGGCTTCCCACCATAAAAGAGTAACTCAACGAACTCGACAGTTATAGTACGGACGATGGCTTTATTGACGAGACTTACACACCTTTTTAATACATTTTGACCTTTTTTAACTAACTATGACTGACTAACTCCTGACTAACTGACAAAATAACTGACCCAGATGCAATTCTATCTCCTCATGGTGCATTCTGGGTAACGCTAAATGAATTGCGGTACTGAAATAACAAAGATTCATTATGTTTATTAACATTAATCCTTAAAATGGAATCACCGTCACCACCAAAAATCAAAAAAAGTAGTTTTGGTAATTTTCGATTTTCTCAAAAACTAGAAGACATAGAACCATGCGGTTTTTTGTGTTCGATTAAGAACTGATAGATTCATGGATCACATATAAGTTAATTTACAATTTCATTTCAAAATTTTGAAAACAATCGGTCTAAACTTTTTTGTTCACGTTATTTTATCAAAATTTGGACTTTAAATGCGAATTTTTCAAAAACAATTGACATGAGTAATTTAATTTAAATGCAGGATTATAGAACAATCTTCTGGCTTTCAAACGCAGTATAGCACATTATTGTAAGTGTTGCCGTTGTTTTTTTAAATTTTTTTTTTCTATTTAAACCATTTTTTTTCTAAAAGTGCCCCTACCTCTTCAACGGAGGTTTTCTCAAAAACCAGAAGACATAGAGCCATGCGGTTTTTTGTGTTCGATTAAGAACTGATAGATACATGAAACACATATCAGCTAATTTACAATTTCATTTCACAATTTTGAAAACAACCGGTCTAAACATTTTTTTCACGTTTTTTTATCAAAATTTGGACTTTAAATACGAATTTCTCAAAAACTATTGATATGAGTAATAAAATTTAAATGCAGGATTATAGAACAATCTTCTGGCTTTCAAACGCAGTATAGCACTTTATTGTAGGTGTTGCCGTTGTTTTTTAATATTTTCTTTTTCAATTTAAACCATTTTTTCTAAAAGTGTCCCTACCTCCTAAACGGGGGGAGATAGACCCCCCCCCCCCCTCCCATAGTAAAAAGTGCTTGTTTTTGACCGCCCTACAAAAACCCGTTATCAAATCTTGGCGGCCAAGTTATCGTACTCTCCCCAATTTGACAGTTGTAAGAAGATATGTATTTAGATAATTAACTGATACTCCACAAAAACTTATCGGCTTATGCGGATTTTGAGCCGGTGACTTCCACACCTTTCTGCAAAAGGACGTTGGTGAGGCCATAACCTGGAACGTCGAGCACTTCCAAGCAATGATTACCTATATCTGGCATAAATTGAACGACAAGCGGTTTCAGCAGGGTTATCTCTCAAGGATTTACTGTGATCTTTTTCTTGTGGGTATTTCTGATGTCGGTCTATGGTAAACAACAAAAATCCCCAATTGATAGATGCACTCAAAGTCGACTTAACCATGCCGTCTTTTAAATTCAGCTGGATCTATGCGGTAGAGTTACTGAACACTTTACGGTTTCGTGCCGTGATAAGATTAAAGTGATACAAGGTAAATAACACCCAAAAACAAGAAGCACACTAACTATTTAATGTAAAGGCTATTTTTTTTAGAGGCGGAGGATTTTAAATTGGCAACATTGGTTTCTGTGATAGTGCATTTGAAAGCTCTCGGTTATTTTGAGGTCACATTAGTTTTGGTAATACATCATGAATAAACTCACTCTACCAATGTCGGAGCAACGTTTGCAAATTGTTCAAATTTTTTTTGAAAAACATGGTTCAATTCAAGGAACACGCTCTATGTGTTGATGCTTATAATTAGGCTTCGGATTCTCATGCACTTAAAATCTGAAAATATGCGCTTAAAGTATGCGCTTAAAAATGCAAAATATGCATTTAAAATATGCACTTAAAACCAATTCAACTTAATTTCTATTCAATATAAAAACACATTTTTTTCATCTTTTTAAAATAAGACTCAAAAACTAAGCATGAGTGCATCAGTTAACATTTTTTAGTTTATATGTAGTGGCTTATGTGTAGTCGGAACCGAAAACAGTTGGCTGTTGTACATGAAACGTGTTATAAGCTTTATGCGCGAAACAGATTAAACCAGCAACAGCACCAGCGCCGTCAACAGCAAACAGCACGCTGGCCAGCAAATACTCTTCAAACACATTAAACCAACATCGTGTTGTAATTTTTTGACATTTATACGTCATATTGTTGTTGCATTTTGTGGTATTGTAACCAGCAACAGCAAATTTTGGATTTTGACCAAACGACACTGTTGACGTTGCTAGTTCTGGTCTATTTTGTGTTGAACGATTAAAATACATTGGTTCTAAAACAATCGGTTCCGCTGTTGCTGGTGATGTTTGCTGTTGCTGGTTCACTCTGTTTCGCGCTTTAAGCTTTACCTCATTATACCCACACACTTTCATTTTTGATAGATGATCGTTTAAATTTCGATCTCACTTATATAGTTTCAAACACACAGACTTAATTTTATTTTTATTTCAATGTTTTGCCGGCACAATCTAGTCAAGTTCATTTAATGCACCTTTGTTTATATAATGCCTTATATTGTGGTGTTTGAATATGGTTCAAGATTGTGAAATGAATAAAAGAATTAGATAATAGTCTTAAGGTTCGTTTGCACTGACATAAAATTTATATTTTTTATACTGTTTAGTTTTTGAACAATATAGGTAGGTCCTCTAAAAATATAAATTTATTATAAAAAATATGCAAAATTATGAAAAATATGCATTTATAGTAAAATATGCACAAAAAATGCAAAATATGCATTTATAGTAAAATATGCAAAAATATGCACTAACGGTTAAATGCCATTTTAAAGGAAATTTCTTGATTCGTATACATAACTAGTTGCCTTGCTTCCAAGGTGTTCCTAAAAAAATATGCATTTGCATGGAAATCCGAACTAACTAAGCGAGCACATAATAAGTTGATCGAAATGTGTCAATTCGCCATCGTGCTCAATAATTAAACTTGTGCCCGTCCACTTTATGGAAAATTTGAAAAAGATAAATTGGACCTACAGATTACGCCATGTACGCGGCAGCCGTGGTGGCCAAATGCACGAAATCATATTCAAAAGTTTTTAACAAAGTAATATCTTTCAAATCAAGGCAATTTTATGGATATTGAAAACATTTTTCCGTGTTTTATTTCAAATTAAAAAAACACCTTTTAAAACATCAAGAAAAAAGCTGCCTACACATCTTAATAGTTGTGCAAATTGAAGCCTGCTTTTGCTTCCCATTTAAAAAATTAAAGTGTCCTCAAGCATCGCACCCTTGTTCAAACTAATTGACAACCTTTTTCATTTCAGAGGGTAGTTAATTCAATGTTTTGCATCCGAGATGATAGCACTAGCGACCTCAACTGCGTTCGTCGAATATTATCCTCCTTATAGAATTTGTGTCATAATGCACTACACGCACCCACAGGGCAACCACTCACCGTACTCATCTTTCCAAGTTATTATAACCGCTCAAATTCGCCTTATTAACGGATACACCGCCCTTATTGCTTGTTCTCTGATAGCCTTCAGCATTCGTCGTTTTACGTAATAGTCGGGGTGGAAGAGCTCCAGCTCGAGAGCCACATACATATATACAAACATATAAATGACAACGGAATTAAATTACAGAGGGTAACTAAAAATCGTAAAACGATTTATTTAAGCATGAACTACTTTACCATTCATACTTCCTTCTAGGTCCCAGTTTAAAGTCTTACGTGGGATTCGATGTCCCTTTGCCTTTCCTACTCTCTGTGTCTTCAAGTCAGTTATTCGTTTTTCAATCCGAGAATGGAGAAGGGAAGGATACCAGAGTGTTGGATAGCAAAACTAAGACCTTAGAATAAAAAATAATGTTTTTTTCTCAGCGAGGTTCCTTCTTTGATTTATTGCCCTGAGGAATTTCAAGAGTTTAGATTTCAGGAAAGGATCCGAACACATAAACACACAAATCCACCGCCACCACATCATTTACCCCCTGCTGATCCCATCCAACAGAACTTGCATTAATATTGGGAGGGTTCTAGCTCCTGCCACCCGGCAGTTGAAGCGGAGGAAATGGTGGCAAATGTTCACTTTGTGAATTTGGCGCCTCACATGCATCCAAAGTATATCACGGAACGAAATGCTATTTTTTAATTTTTCATTTTTGTTTTATGTTTAAAGAATATACCTTCTTATTCTTCCTCTTAAAATATATACAAACAACTTTTTTTTACTTCATTACATAGCGGGTTGGAATACAAGACTTTTTTTTTCTATTTCGTCCTAACGTAGTGGGTTTGTGCCAAGTGATTTTACTTTTTGCTAATTTTGATTTCCTGACTGCATGGCTCTATACTACGGGTGCTCTTTGGCTTCATTGAGTTGTTCGTTTCTCGAACAAGGAGTAGGTACTTAGATTGGAATACGCCCTTCCTGGAGCAATTTTTTTTTTTCTTAGATTAATTCTCTAAAGTGGATAAAGAGAAACATTCTTTCGTGATTGTACGGAGTCACATTTTGAAGTGGACATGGACATGTGACACGCGTTAAGGTGTTTTTCTGCTATTGAAAGGATTAGGATTTGAAGGGAATTAGCCAAACGATTGCTAGAAATTCTTAAGTGAGTCTAAACATCAAACATTTTAAAGTAAAGCAATATACAATGCGTGATTAAGGTATCAGAATCTGAGAGCCAAATCATGTCGTGATTTAAAAGTGAGTTCATTATAAATTCTTAAGTTATCGTGAGAATAGGTAAAGAAGTGTTTTTTTTTTTGTCTTGGAAGGCTCCTTTAGCAATTCAATTCAAAAAAAATGATTTTGTCTAAAATAGTAGGTAACCTAGTTGACATTTAAGTCGTTTTTATTTGGCAATCCGGAAACCTTCTGAACATTGACGTATTATATATGGACTGCTAGTCCTATGAAATTTCTATACAAACATTTCAATGAAATGGTTCAACCTCTCCCTACCGACATTAGAGCTCTTGGTGCAAAAGTGGTAAAAATAAATATTAATTCCAGAAGCCATCTCTTGGTTCCTGGCCTGAACTACTATTTTTGCCATAGAAACTATAGCCATCTATCTCAATTTGAACTTTACATTTTAACGTTATCCAAGACAATTTATAATAACAATAAATTAAAGGGTGTTCAGGGAAATTTTTGAACACGCGAGAGCAAAGCATTTAGTTTAATGAAAACTGCTTTACGGCGGATATTGTCTTCTAGGGCCTGAATTGCTTGGCGATTGTTGCCGTAAGGTTTTGACAGGTAACCTTATAAAAAGGTAGAATCAGTTCTTCGTAAATTTATATTTATATTTTAAAATGGAAATGGCATTTTGTCGTTATACTTATCTAACTATAAGTGAATTTGCTATTATTTCAAAAAAATCTCCTATCTACATAAATGTAAGTAGAACTATATGAACTTTTTAATTTATCTTTTCATGTTAAATCGTATCCATTTTTTACTAGATAGTTTTCATCATGATTTGAACACAATGTTCACAATAAATTGAAATGAAAAGTTGAAAGTTTTATTTGTGTTAAACAATAAGGTGTTTACAAATTGATATAAGTCTATGATAAATGCTATTATGACTCTTAAATCGGCAAATAAAGCATGAAAATAGCCCTCAAGTTTTTATTTAATAATAAACTTAAACAATTCTCGCTCAACACCCTTTACAAACTCAATTATGTCAAAAATTGATATATCAAATACCAAAACCAAAAGTTAGACTATGTTTTCCGAGTTTGCACCAAGAGCGCTAGTTCCGTATAGTTTTAGGTTGAACCATCGTGAAGTTGGGCTCTGGCAGTCCATGTATAATAAGTCAATGCTTCTGAAAGTGTTCACTTTGGAAAAAATGACAGTTCTGGGGCCTGTTTCAGCGCTATTACATCAACTACATCAACTACATCTTACAACTACATCCTACAACTACATCAGTTACATTTTTCTGTTTCACGCATAAAACTGAAAGTGTTGTATGATGTAGCTGGAAAATGTAGTTGATGTAGTATATTTGACATTTCTTCTGCATATTTTTATTTGGGCTTAGTTTTCATGTATTATTGTTTGATTCAAATCTCGTGAAAAAAAACTTAATTTAGAAAAAAAAAATGGATTTTGATATAAATATTTTCGATGATGACTTTGAATTTGATACAAGAGTTGAAAGAAGAAGTTATGTATTTTTACAAAGAATCAATTTTAATTCGGAAGATCCATATTTTGTGGAGCGATTTCGAATGCCAAGAAATTGTATCGAATTTTTGGTTGAACGCTTGGGAGCATTTATTGCTCACCCAATTGATTGCAACCAATTTACGATGTCAACCCCTGGAAATGGAAGCTGATATCATGGTGTTGGGACCATGCATGGTGTCTCAAAGACATCCGTATGTCGTTGCGTAAATAACGTTTTAAAATATTTTGTTTTCTAATAACTTATCTAATATCCTAGAAACTCTTTCAAAATGCTTCTACATCAAACATTTATGTTGTATCAATGTAGCAAGATTTTACTCTTAGTTGTATTACAACAATGTAGCTCAAAAAGCTGTGAAACAGAATCATACATTATTCCAATAATTCCAGTGTATCATCCATATCTACACTGATGTACTACAACTGAAAATCGAAAGTACCTATGAAACAGAATTGATGTATTACAACAGTCAAAATGATACATTGTACTTGATGTAGTATCGCTGAAACAGGCCCCTGATTCCGAAAAGAAGGGAGATTTGGTTCTGGTTCATGTACCTAAACGTCAAACTCGACAGCTGTGATTTTTTGTATCCTAATTGAGCGAAGTGATTTTCTTTCAACAAACATTATTTTTGATTTTGAATTGGATAACATTACTGTCCGCATTTGACGTTTCACATATACAATCACAATAGTTTTTCAACATGTCAGAATCAAAAAAAGTGTTCAATTGGGATCTCGGATTGGAGAGAGATTCCGGACTGCCTAATAAAAACGACATAATGTACAAAAATTAGCGTTTGATATGTCAAATAAATACCCGCACTCAGAAAAAAGCTTCTACTAAAAGTCTTTAACGTGTCTAAAAATTGAACGTAAAATTATAAAATTGTTACAAAAACCAAGATCAGTTGTAGTCACACCGAAGCAATCCCACTTAACAGACAAAAAAAAAAACCGAATCAATGTTCACCTATAAGATATAACCTCATTTAATGAATGAAAGAGATCTTGCTTGATACCTCGCCCGCCCAATTCAGAGAAGAAAAGCGCAGAACTTTTCTTGCATCAGCAACTCTGCATTTCCCTAAAGCATTTTTATGGCATGGTGAATTAGTTTCTGACGAGTTCATAACACAAATGGGAGTAAAACAAGGATGTGTCTGAAGCACTTTACTTTTCATCTTGCTTATAAATGATATCTTGGAAGCAACCGCTGGAGGAATCCAGTTTGGTAACATACAAATATCTGGCTCTAATCTGATTCTGTCGAAGAAATGTACCAAACGATGAACCGTCTTGAAAGCTACTTTAAACTGGCCGAGGCAAAAAGAACTGTTTCTGCAGAGCAGAACCGCTGTATTGATAATAGCTTTGTTCAACCAGCTGCACTGGACTACTCTGGGCAGAAAAGTGTAGCTTTTTACACCCATATTAATAAAGATAGTTTAGTTGAGGTTTATCGTTAAGTCCTGGACTAAGTGCGATATTTATCTATTTATAAAACAAATTTTCTGGTAAGTGACGTTTACTAAATATGATTAAGCTAAACCACCGAAGTAGGTAGTTTAGCGAAGGAATAAGAAATAAAATTGTCAAACTTGTTTTATCAAAAAAATAGTTAGAAGATCCCAAATTAATTTTGAAAAGAAATAATAATAATGGCTCATAGATTTAATGATATCATAAATCGTCTGAATTTGCTGAATAGTCCAAATTTTTCGATAAGACCACCAAAAATGAAGAGTGAATTCAAAAAGAAGTATAGGTTTTTTAAGAAAAACCATGGAAAAACTTTTAGCTATTGTTGAAGCAGACCTAAATGCATATAAAAGAGGTGGTTGCTGTTATGGCGTCTATTGATGTATATAAACACAATTCTGAATATTCTGCTCTACCTTTTGAACTAGTGCAGGTTGGTGAAAACTGTCAAAATTAGTTGATGTCAATTTTTGATTATATTTTGTTAACGAATAAAGCTGAATTTTTTCCACACTTTGTACTTTTTGATTTAAATTTTAAAATAATGTATAGATTAGAGCTAACTTCTAGTGAAGGACAATCTCTGGTGATTCAGTGTTCTGCAATTAATCTATGTATGGGAATGGATTTCGTCCCTTTGCCATCGACTTCAGCGCAGGCATTAGGCATTTTACTTGCGCCGAATTTAATCTGTTTTCTTTTTTTTAACATCTGACGTATGACGTTTTTCTTTGAATTTGCTCTGACAGTTTTCATGAATCTGCACTGCACTACACTACTCTATATTGGCATTTTTCTGGTTGAACAAAGCTAATGAGTACATTGATCATACTTTGAAATTGAAAATTTTTTTGTGCAACTGCTACCTCAATATTGCTCTATGGGGCACAAGTTTGGGGTTATGGTAAAGTCGAAAGTTTCTGAGGTATTTTTTAAAATGGATTTTTCAGTTACCAGAATGCACGCCGAACTATATGCTGCATTTAGAAACAACCGTTCCATCATTATTTTTCGACACACTTTAGATACACTTTGAAAATATCATTAAAGTTCTAGAGATGGATGAGGAAGACTACCAAACAGCGTTGTGCTAAAGTGCCCAATTGGGCCATTTGGCCCCAAGATTCTTATTTTGGCCCGGTTCCCCGGGCCATCACGAAATGGCCCCAAAATTGTAAAATTTGCAAAATAAAGCAACCCATTTTGCACAGCATTAAAAAACAAAATTTTATTTTAGAAATCGATAATATCCAAGTAGTCGATATTTACTCTCATCTATATGCTAATTTGGCTGAACGCATTCATTGAAAAATTCAACACATCACATCGACTGACAGTAGCACATACCGGCTGTCTTTCTCTTTTTCTCTGTCTCATATTTAAGTTCTTCACTTTTTCAGAATCTAATTCGTTACAGTGCCTGTGCAGAACGTGTTTTTTCAGCTCTTAATAATAGGTGTGTTTTATTTATTGCTGCATAGCCAGCGCAGCATTCAAGTGCGAATAAAAGATCAAACTCACTCCATATGTCAATTTCAATTTATATTTCAATGTTGCCCATTATTATAGAAAATATCAAAATCTGATGTCAAAACATGTATGTACATAATATGTTTAATTCTAAAATGTAATGCATAGCGCCATTTTCATTTCAATAATTTTAAGTTCTATCACCAGCACAACTGTCACTTTTTTTACTGGCTTCTTTTTCTCCAGCAATCAAATTGTTGTTGTTTGTCGAGGGAAATTTTGCTGCGCTAGCTATGCAGCAGTGAATAAAACACACCTAATATTAAAACCGAAAATCGCAATAGACTTAGCTAAGAAGTTATAAATTCGCTTATGAGCTTTAAGGGGTTTCTGAAAAATAATACTTGTGGTAATTTTATTCCGCCTCCAGAATTGATAAAAAAAATGTCTTACATAGATTTTAAGTTATTTAAAAAAATGGAATAAAATGCAAAAATACAAATAAAATATATCTTCTGTTTTATTTTTTAATTATTTTATCGAATATGGAAAAACGAAGTGGCCCCATAAAAGTTGAAATGGCCCCAAAAATGGCCCCAACATTTTGCTTCCCAGGAACAACGTTGCTACCAAAACAAGTACTGAAGCACACCTTACATACTATAGCGGAAATCTTGACATGAAGTGGTAGGAGCTGGTAACTGAATTTGGCTAAAGCTCACGAATTTCATCCGAAATAAGCATCATGAACTTAAAAAATATGTTCAATAAGATCCTTGAGAAAATAAGCCATGACGCACAAGCTTCACAAAACAGCATGATCTAAAGCCAACTGAACTTCGACCTTAAAGAACAAACGAATTTTCAGAACTGTTTTTCACTCAACATGATGAGCGTTATAATTATGTATGTATTTAAAGCAAGAGTTGAAATTAGCAATTTGAACTTCATACCACGTCGACGGGATCTTCTAATTTTGACCATGGTGAGTAACACGATTAATCAGCACCTCCAAATGCTAAAACTGGAGGCCTTTCACAGTCGACTATTCAACGTTTGGTGACCAAATTTAAGACGACAGGTTCTGTAATCAATCAGCCAACATTCCTACGTCAAGGTTAGGTAAGGTTGTGTTGAAGTGGCTGCCATTCAGCTGACACACTTAAGCCAGAGTCAGTCCATTAAGTATGTCAAAGGAACGCAAAATCAGCCAAGAAATCGCCGCGGTTCTCGAAAGTGTACAACAGAACCCAAAGGCAGTCGATTCCTCGCCAAGCACATAAACTCGGCCTTTTTTTGGGCAGGCCGCGGCTTCTTTGGTGGGCTTTTTCTCGAAAACGACGCACGGCGGTCACCATCAATGGTGAGGGCTACAGAACGATGATAGCCAATTTTTTATGGCGTGAACCAAGAACGATTTAGGCGTAAGACTATCTCCTGTAGAGGTGAAGTGAATTGGCAAAATAATTGTGGATGAAGTTAAATAACCTATCATGATGAGATTTAATGTCATCCTGGACAGAGAATATAAAAACTGTGTGGTGTACGATTTCAAAGCTGTGCTCGGTGAATTCAATGCTAAATTTGGAAAGGGGGACATCGTATAACAGCTTCCGACTAACAGATTTTACAGAAGCTGGTAAAACGGTGAAATGTAGCAATAGATTTCCAAGGCAATATTGATAAACAAGTCGTTCGCTATACGGTCGAACATCCTCTGAACCAAGTGTGCTCTGAGCACTCTGAGATATTTTTGAAAAACACTTGAACACCGATTGACCGGCCAAAAACTAAAATAAACTGTTCACCGAACTCGCCTCTCAATTGGTCCATTGGTACGCGTGCTGGTGGCATGTGGCACCGTCTTTTTGAAACCACATGTCATCCAAGTCAAGCTCTTCCATTTTGCGCAAAAAAAGTTTGTTATCATCGCACGGTAGCGCTCAATATTCACAGTAACGTTGCGATTCGCATCATCTTTGAAGAAATGCGGCCCAATGATTCCGCCAGCCAGATGCATTGGTAGCTCTTGCAATGCTTCTGGCTGCTCTTCACTCCAAATACGGCAGTTTTGTTTCTTCACGTATCCATTCAACCAGAAATGAGCTTCGTCGCTGAACACAATTTTTTGATAAAAAAGTGGATCTTCGGCCAACTTTTGAAGAGCCTATTCCCCAAAAATTCGGCGTTGTGGTAGGTCGTTCGACTTCAATTCTTGCACTAGCTGTATTTTGAATGGCTTCAGATCTTAATCCTTCCGCAAATTTTTCCACGTAGTGAAATAACAAAGGCCCAATTGCTGCGAACGGCGCCGAATCGATAATTCACGGTCATCACTAACACTGGCCGATACAGCTGCGATATTTTCCTCAGTTCGCACTTTACGTAAGCGTGTTGGTGGTTTAATGTCCAACAATAGGTGCGTTTTATTATCCACAAATCTATCTGGATCCGGATCTGGATCTTGCCTTGAAAATAAAACGATACGGATCTTACTGACAGCAGTGTTATAAGCCCGTCTCTTTTTATCCTTAGGTTTGTAAATTTTAAATTATTTCTTGTCTTTTTTCTTTACACTATAACTTACACTACCTTATCATAAAAGCCATCTACTCGCCAGTGTAATAACTAATTTTTGGATCTTTGAAATAGATCCCGATAGAAAACAGGATCCCAAATTGTTTTTGTAATACATGTTAAAACTTAATCCAGATCCGGATCCAGATAGATTTGTGAATAATAAAACGCACCTAATGTAATTTTGGTGCGAAATTTAGTCACAATAGCCCGAATAGCCGCCTCAGTAGGTCGATTAAACTGACTATAAAATGGACGAAGCGTGCGATGAACTTTCTTAACAGAGCAGGCAGTTTGATAATAAAATTCAATAATTTGCAAGCGTTGTTGATTTGTTACACGATTCATGGTTAAATTATGGACCAAACTGAAGATTTTTGACAGTGACATAAAACACGAAACATGCGTGAGCTGTCAAAACCAGTGTTGCCAAAAAGAAAATAGGAACAAAAATCACCCATTATAAATACAATGGTGCAAAATTTTAAAGAGCTTA
This sequence comes from Chrysotoxum bicinctum, assembly GCA_911387755.1. Lineage (NCBI taxonomy): Eukaryota > Metazoa > Arthropoda > Insecta > Diptera > Syrphidae > Chrysotoxum > Chrysotoxum bicinctum. The sequence continues at coordinate 79,761,765 of OU426990.1, forward strand.
GTATTAAGGTATTAGTATGATACTACTTAACAATTTGCTAACTTTTTAGTAGATTACTAACTCTTTTTTTAATTTAAAATTTTTTCGAACTAGTATCGTGCTAAAGTAGGCTACACACTATCATTTCTTAAATGACATTCCAAAACTGTCATTTCTGAACATTTCATTTGATGCTACACACTGTCATTTCAATGAAGTCATTTTTTCAATCATTTTTGAAATTTTATTCATTCAAAAATGACGCACGCTGATATGTTTCCCACACACTGTCATTTCATTTCATCATTCCAGTCATACCCACGAAAAATTTTGATCTTCATCATTTCCATCATCATTTATTCATCATTTATCATTTACATCTACACACTATCATTTTTTCCATCATTTCAGCAGAAATGATGTAAAAAAATGACAGTGTGTAGCCTACTTAAGGCTATTTTTTTAATAAATTACTTCTGAACATCTGAACACACCTAAAGTAATGGCAGTTCATTCAAAAAACTAAGCAAACACACCTGTTTTGATATTTGTAAGTTGTGTTCAACCACGAAAAGGCCAGTGTAGAGTAGTGTAGTGCAGTGCAAGTTCATGAAAACTGTCAGTGCAAACTCAAGCAAAAACGTCATACGTCAGATGTTTAAAAAAAAAAAACAAATTAAATTCGGTGCAAGTAAAATGCCTTATGCCTGCGCTAAAGTCGATGGTAAAGGGAAGAAATTCATTCCCACTGCCTGCGACGACGTTGTTGGCTTTTTAGGCACAAAATCTCTTCCTCCTTTTCACCTTTTTTCATCAAACTTTCAAACACTTGCGTTCGGAATCCTTCGAGCAAATATACATACATACATAGATGTAATTAAGATATTATTGGATTAATTGGAGAACACTGAATCACCAGAGATTGCCCTTCACTCGAAGTTAGCTCTAATCTATGCATTATTTAAAAACTTTAATCAAAAATACAAAGCGCAGAAAAAAATCAACTTTATTCGTTAACAAAATATAATCGAATAATGACATCAGCTGACTTTGACAGTTTTCACCAACCTGCACTAGCTCAAAAGGTAGTGCAAGATATTCTGCACTAGTGTACACTAGTTCAGCTCAATGAACGCTAATCAGTGTAAGTCAGTGCAGAAATTTTCTCAATGAACACAAAAAAGCTACACTTTTCTGCCCAGAGTAGTTCAGTGCAGCTGGTTGAACAGTCTTATGAAGTAAGCACGATACTAAAAAAAATAAAATAAGTATTCGATGATTTTAACTTTAATAAAATGGTAGAAAAAGTATGATGATACGATTAAAATTTGCAATATCGTCCTTTTAATCTAGTTTCAGCTTTAACATCGTACTAATTCAGCTAAAATTCTGCGCAAATATGAATTATTTTCAAAGAATTTTAAAATATTTTACAATTAACGTCAAATTAATTGCACAATTCAAAAGAGCCACCTGGCGACAAATAGAACAAACAAAGCCACCAATTTCCAAACACCTCCAACCCAATCACACCATTTTGACATTTCAGATTGTTCACCACACCAAAATGACATTTCTATTGACATCCGCAAATTATGGACATTTCTTTGCACATTTTTATTTTTGTTTACAAATTAACACTCAAAAATGTCCTCGAATTGCATAGTTTGTCAAGAAATTACCAAAAAATACAGATGCCCAAAGTGTCTGGAGCCATAGTATGCAGCAGAAAAAATATTCTTTATTACATTGTTAATTAAATAACAAAATTCTTCTTCAGCTGTTCTCTGAATTGCTTCAAAGAACATAAAAAATCTGAATGTAAACCACTGGCGAAGATTGATGATAACACAAACACCGACGACAATGATCCAACTATATTTCCGCCTTTCAAAACAGAAGACACAGTCGATCCAGCAAAATTAGAACAACTAAGTGAGTTTCTTTCAATTATTGAAATAATTTTAATTAAATGTCACTCCCTAGGAACCTGCGAATCACTCAAACAAATTCTCTTCAATCCTCATCTGCGGAGTTTGCTGCAAGAAATCGACGTTGCGCCAAATGCTTGGAATGCAATGCGCGTTGCAATGCAAGAGCCACTTTTTGTCGAATTCGCTGATGAATGTTTGAAAGTCATTGAACCTCCAACGGAGGATGATTGATAGAATAATTAAGAAAAACACACCTCGTTTATACAAAACCTCTTTTTTTTTATATCATCGCAATATACAATAGTAAAGTCTTGGCGAATTAACTTATAAACTAAAGAAAAAATAAAATTATGTACATTAATCCTAGTTTCTCGTTTGGTGTGTAGTTGTTTCCGTCTTCTCCATGAAACCTTTTAGTTTTGTTGTCTTAAATGTTGGTTGCTCATTACAATTCGGTGGAATCGTGTGCTTTGCTACTCGCTGTACTGTCGGTAATGTAGATAAAGAGATCCTCGGGGAAGGTACATTGGTCTACCTCCTGTCCGAGGGCAAAGTACCTCTTCCTCAGGAGATGAGCGGCAGACTTGGGCTGACGATTGCGTGTGAAGACGCCTTTTTTGTTGCCACCCACTCGCGTTACAGCTATAAATAAATTTATTAAAATCAAATGAAATGGATATACTCATTTGAGTCCATACTTTGTGCAGTTTTGAAATCAGCAAAATTCCACACGAACTCTCCAATGAACCAGGACTTCTTACGCAAAATATCGAAGGCTCTAAAATGCCGAGAAAATAGCTCAGCTTGGTATTCTTCTGACCACACATAAGATGGCAACTAAAGAAAGAAAAGTGTTGTTAATGAAATCATCACTTAACTCTTGGTGGGTTTTTCTTACGAAATGCAAGCCTTCGACTGTATCGGCTCCGTATTCCGACATGAGAACTGGTTTATTATGTTTCTTGTTCCATGCGACAGCCTCATTGACCACTCGACTGGTGATCATATCCAAACGACCGGCATTGGAATACCAACCGTTATAACGATTAAAACTTATTATATCTAAATGTTTGGCCTGCAAAGAAAAGAAAATAAAAGAAATTGTAATATTGGACTTGAAAATGTGTGTTCCTCTAACTTACAGCTTTGTCATCTGTATTAGGAACTGCAATGGCAGCAGTTACTGGGCGGGTGCGATCTAATGATCTTGTGAAATTGGCAACAAATCTATGAATAAGAAGAGAATTGTGTGAAATTGTGAAGATATTTTGTTTGTTTTGATCTTACTCGAAATACGAATCTGCATGGAATTGACTAGTTCTGGGTTCATTGGCAATTGACCACATTACAACGCTGGCATGATTACGATCACGATGGATCAATTGATCCATGGAAGATTTGTGCTTGTCCAAAAGAGCTTGGCTGTAGTTTCTGGAATGAAAGAAAAGAATTTAAAACTTTGAAAAATTGAACAGTGTCATTAAGGGCCCGACTATTTTTAGTAACAAAAATATATTAATTAGATTTGTGGACAGAATAAGTGATTCAAAAGAATAAATTTCAAAAGTTGTATGGCTAAAGCCAAAACTCACAAGGTATGTTTTTTTATTTAATCATTAATATTGGCGATTTAAAAGAAACCGCGAAAACCTTAAAAGTTATAAAGAAAAATTGGTGTTCGAAAAGGGCTAATAAAGGTAAAGGTGCAATAAGGTCGAAGCTGATGTTCGTCCATTTTGATTGATAATTAAAAAAAAAGGACGTTTCGAATAGAAAAACAATGGATTAGATAGATCTTTTTTGCCGAAAGCTGATTTCGCAATAAATTTAAACTTGAACAAATTTACTCCAAACAAAATTCCTATACAAAATTTAAAGAATTTATGTGAGACAGTAGTGTAATAGCCTTAACACACCCAATCAAAACCTAGATTTTGTGCAAGATGCAAATTCAATTAAGTTTCCGATGCATTTTCAGATGTCGGAAGGGTTTTCCAATCAAGACTAAGAAGTTGTTGTAAGATATGTAGGATGACTACAATTCCCAACTTAATTAACATCCTAAATTAAAACCAAACATTTAGCATTTACACTATTTTAACTAATATCAGATTTCCAAATCATTCCATTTTGAATATAAATATGTAATTTAAGAACTTAACGTAATGAACATTCTGAAAAGTAAAGTCAAGCGAAGTAAAAGTAAAGTAAAATCAAGTTAAGAAAGTAAAGTCAAAGTCAAATCAAAGTCAAATTAAAGTCAAGTTAAAGTTATATTTTTTTTATATTTTCTCATATCGAAATTATTGCCTTTAAATTATAAACTTTTTAAAACTTTTAAATGAATTAAAACTACATATTTGAAAATAGACTAACTCTATAGTTTTCTAATTTATTACCTTTCCCTCCCCCTACAGATATAAAATTCTATTTAGAATTTCTATCTAATAACATTATGTGTGGAATATAACATTATACAAATCACCAGAGGCTTCGATATTATTTGATGCATTAACCAGTGTATTTCTCCAAAACTGATAACATCGTTTTGGGTTTGATTTGCAAAGGTTATAACTTGACCAATTTTTTTGGAATATTTCCAGCATTTTTAAAGCGCAATTGTTTAATTTGTCTCTAAAAATTACACTTTATTATAATTAAATACCCAATCCCAATGCCAGTATAATTATAAAATTTAGTATCCTCGTTTGCATTTTTCAAATTTATTTACTTTTTTACTTAATAGGCACCTACTACGTTTTCACCAAGAGTAAATCCGGGATTTAAGTGGATTTACCATAATACTACGTTTTCACCAAAGGTAATCCGGGATTTAAGTGGATTTACCATAAATCTCCTTTAAATCTCGTAGATTTACCATACAAATATAAATCACCTCAAATGAAGATTTATGGCCAAATCACAATCTCGCGTTCGTCGGTCCGGCGTTAAATGGGCGTTTGATCGTATGTACGATTTTGTGTGTCAAAAAGCGCGACGTAGCATTTGTAAAACGAAATTTAGCTTCAAACCTCGAGCGTTGACTGACATTTCCATGACATCTTTGATAAGTACCTACTTAATTGTTATATTGCAATGAATTTTGTTACTGTTTATTAATTTACAAGGTATATAATATTGCGTATTTTAAATTTTGGGCATTTAAAATAGTTAATTTGTGAAGCTATTTTCTTAAACAAGAGATGGATATGGCCGATATGGATGATCTTGATGACCTCCTTGACTTTTCCTTGTTCGGTGTTGTGAGCTATGCTGGGTATAAGGCATTTAAAAACGACGAAAAAAGAGTAGAAAGGCAGCGATGGGTTCGGGAGCTCAATTTAAGCAGAGACACTGATGGATTCTTTGCTCTTAATTATGATGCAATGCAAAAGCATGCTCCAGAACATTTTTTTAAAATAACCCGAATGAAACCGGCGACATTCGATTTAATTATTTATTATTTAAAAAAGAACTTCAATTACTTACTTCTTATTTCACTTCAATTTTCAACTTTCAAAACAAATACAAAATACGGCCGACAATGAACTGTCAAACGCCCGACCGAATAGAAAATAGATCTACTTTTGCTTTGGCCTGGCGTTGGTCTGACGTTTACGATATTACGATATAAAGCGGTCGCAACGCCGGAGGTAACATTTCAGATTGCCTCATAAGAGTCTATTGTTTTCATTCAAAATGTCAAAGCCCGACCGACCAAACGCGAGATTGTGGTTTGGCTATTAAAATAAATCTCCTTTAAATCTTCTCGCAATCAGAAGATTTTCAAAACAAACAAACCTTATTTTGTAGAACGCACCTATGAACACCCACTTTCTTCATTGACAATCAACACAAAATATACCCCTAACACACACCACGAACTACTTCATCGAAGCATATTGTCGGTAAGGTTTTTGGGTCGTGTGAAATGAATATGTGTCGACATAGCAGTGCGAACTCTAAAAATCGAAGTAGTATGCCGACATGGCGTGTAAAAAGGACAGAACTAGTTCGTCGAAACAATTTTTTATGATGTTATTCGGTTTTAGTTGTTAAAATTTACAAATCGCCTGAAAAAGCAAGAATAAAATTCAATCTCCTTAAGCAACAATTCAATAAAGCTCTGATCAACACAAAAAAGTTGTTCTGGAGCATTAAAATTCAAATATTTTTCGATCATTTTCACTTTTCATTTAAAATTTTACAACTCTACCATTTAACAGCTGATTTTGGCATGTACTTCTACGTCGGCGTATTGTTGTGTAAATGCCCATACAAAAGCGAAGTACTTTGATGTCGATTAGGTTGATCGATGTGGCATGTGTTAGGGGTAATAGAAATATCTGTTTTTTTTTCCTGTTTACTGCCCAATGCAATTTTTTTTCGCTTGTCCAAATTGACAATTGAATGACAAGACAAAGTGAAAACGTCAAATAAATCACAGTTTCTTTGGTGAAAACACTTCAAGATTTATTTTAAATCTCTAGCGGATTTACTCTTGGTGAAAACGTAGTATAAATCTTCTTTAAATCTCGAAGATTAATAGATTTTAGACCACTTACACGTTGAAGTCGCAAATGGTACAAAAGGTTTGTTCGTTGAGCCCTGGGGTCGTCCTAAATCGCTTTTTGAAAAATCTGAACTGGACCTGGTGAGTAAATTCTGTGTTTTTTTGAGACCTGGAACTCGCCCTAAAGTAGATCTAGTTATTTGGTTGTGGCAAATTTATTTAAAGACCAAACTGTCAAAAGTCACATGAGATTTCATATTTCTTTTGTTGTCGTTTGTCGTTTCGCATGTTGCATGTTATTGTTTATGTTTTCCATTAAATGTTTGTTGTACTCCCCAACTAACAATTTTTCTTCTATATTCATCTAGAGAAGCTTTTTATTATTATTTGTTGTACACATTTAAAGGTTTTGTAAAACTCCTCATCAGATGAAATATTCTGTAACAACGCAAAATTGTTTTTGTTAATTTTTAAAACTACTCGTAATTTATAACAAATTTAAGATTTTGTTAGAACGCAGAATTATTTTGTTCGTGATTTTTTTTGTCACCAAAATAAGCGACAGTCCTTGGGTGTTTTTCAAAACCGAAAACCCCAACTCTGAGGGTTGTCAAGAAAACCCGTGTCAATTATTTGTAAACTTTAACGAATGAACCCAACCACTCCACTTAAAAGATGCAATATCACCATGCGATTTTGAATCCCGTCGGGGAGATACGTATGGGGTGTAGATGGAATCGTTGAGATTTATTAAATTACGAGTTATGCGCGAAACAGATTAAACCAGCAACAGCACCAGCATCGTCAACAGCAAACAGCACGCTGACCAGCAAAAATTTCTCAAATACATTGTCACCAGCAACGTCATTTCATCTGCTTGACATTTCATATAGAAAAAAAGTTTTTCATTGTCGTGCCACTGAATATTGCAGTGGGAAAGTTGACAACACCGCACCAGCAACAGCAAATTTAGGACTTTGGCCTAACGACGCTGTTGGCGTTGCTGTTGCTGTTCTTATGTGTGTTGAACAATTGAAATACATTGGCTCTAAATTAATGGCGGCCGCTGTTGCTGTTGACGGTGCTGTTGCTGGTTCAATCTGTTCCGCGCTTTATGCTTCTTTGTGGTTTTCTATAATACTCGGGTATGTTTTAGTTCCAATTGGCATTCGCTCAGTGGACTTTCTAAGTTTAGTTAATAGTGATCAAAGTTGCCTTTTATTAAAAATCGATGAGTTTAAAACCATCCATACAATCGAAAGGAAGTGAAAAGAGAAACAACAACTAAAAATCGCTTTCGTGTAAAACCAGTCAAACAAAACGAAAGACAACTTCTTATTTGTATGTATCCATCTTGAGATTTTTAATTTCACACTTAGTTTGCAATTAACCAAGATACTTTAAAAGAAAACTTCAAAAAACCTTCCTCCTGTGAAAGGTACAGAAGATACAAAATAAAAGCATCAACAAATCTTTTACCTTTGGTTTTCTAGCGTGAAAGAGCTTTTCCAAAAATCTAATATGAAATTCAAATTAAGATTGTTTGTAATGCTTTATAAGCATTTTATTTTTAATAATATATTATCACTGCATAAATTTCAATGGCAGAAAATCTTAAATAGTCATGTGTTATATATATTTATATTACATTTTAAAATTTGCTAACTTATACTTTTACTGGCCGCCATTAATTAAGAACCAATATAATTTCAATTGTTCAACATAAGTATATAATACATAAATTTTATTGTACAATGGCTACGATAAACCCATTTTACAATTGAAGCCCAGGATCGTGCTATTCTGATAATTTTTTTATATTAATTTCCAACTTTAAATGCAAATATGTATCTCAAAACACAAAAAATGGACTTAGGGAGTTTTCATAGACCGACGACGATATTGACAAATAGTTTTCTTTGTTTTTTCTATAAATAGATTTTGGTGCGAGAATTTTTCAAATGTTGCATCAATGAATCCCGAAATTATTGACAATTTTATTCTAAAAATTAAAAATCCAAACAGAAGAATTATAGATCCAAACTTCAATCAATCTTTTCTAAACATATTACCACGTTATGCTTTAGTTATAACTTTTGTTGATCCGCTCCTGGAACAACAATTAATTATACATTACCTACATATAATTATTGAAGCAGATTCATTACTTACTCTTTGCGATAAGCTCTACCACAGACAAGAGAAATATACAGATGTAGAATCGTAGAACAAAACCATGTTCAAAAAAAGTTTCAAACTTAGCATACCAAAATCGAAACCTAGCATACCTCATACTAAAACATGCCTGAGAAATTGACATCCTGCAAAAAAACTAAACATACCATTACGATTACACAAAAAACCAGTTCCTTCGAACTTCGAACCACAGCACAGTGACGGTCCACCGTCGGCGTCCACGGCACGTTCACGAAGACGAAGACGAACCATGATCAACGCAACACAAGAACACCATTGCTTGTGCGTTTGGGGGTTGATTGGAATTTTAAGAAGTAGAAGTAGAAGTAGTAGCAGCGTTACCACTTCCGGAAAAAAGAAGTAGATTTGGAGAAAAAAGTGAAGTAAATTGAGAAAAATCGAAGTAGATTTTAAAATGACTCTATACTTGATTTTTGAAAAATTAGAACTCAAGATTTTTATCAATTTATATTACAACACGAAAAAGTAGAGATTCCGTCTGTCTGCAGGTGTGTACCTCAACCTGCAGCTTAAATGAGAAATTAAAATGTTTTTTTTTTTTGCTCATTTCTTGCCATTTTGAAATATCATATCTATTTTGAAGACGGCGAATGGTTTTTATAAAAAAAAATCATGTTCAGATGCAGTCCACATTTTTGTAAAAAAACGATACCTGTCATAGATCCTTCTTTTGATTTTCTACTTTCTCATTTCTGAGTCTACCGATTTCGATCAAAATTTTCATATATGAGCTTCTGTGATTTTGAAATAATATTGTATACTAAAACATTTTATCCGTAAATATATATTATTAAATATTTAAATTTGTCAGTACATTTCTTTTAATTTTAAAGAAATTTGTATAGCTATAAAGAATTTATATGAACGTTTTTATAATACAAATTCTGAAATAAATCAGCCAAGTAGAAGACTTAGCACTATTAATGGACTTGTTGAATTACATATTTATTCAAATTAGCTTTTTTGGCCTTTAGTCCACAAAAATTGGAGTTTCGTCGCGGCGATCTCACATGGACTCATCAGTTGACGAAACGTCAATTTTTGTGGACTAAAGGCCAAAAAAGCTAATTTGTATAAAGAATTTATTTATTAACAAAACACACGCAAGCGAAATTTTCATAAAATTCGTGTTTCTATGCTTTTAAAATTACTCATTTATGTATTTTTATTGTGTTGACATACATTTTTTTTTTTGTAATTTTCTTGCTACATACTACATATTAGAGTGAAATAGAGAAAAAGAAGTAGAATTGGGCTTTTTCTGGTAAAATTGAAGTAGATTGAAACAGAGATTTTTAAAACGAAGTAAATTTCAGTATTTTGCTGATGGTGCGAAGTAGGAAGTAGATTTTAAAATATTTTGAAAAAAGGAAGCAGATCTACTTCAATTGAAGTAAAGTGGTACCACTGAGTAGTAGTAGTAAAATTGCCAAAGGGAATGGTTGTGTATGTCTATGGAAATTTTTATAGCTTATGGTTCAGGAATGGTTGTCTACGGATAGTTTTTTTTTTCAGCATATATTATTATGTATGTATCTTTTATCCTGCCTTACTTTTTTTACTGATTTTGATTACAAGGTATAGTTTGGTTTTTAAGAACAAGGTATTGTTCTGCATCTCTATCTCTTATGCATTTCATTTTTGTAAATAGGTATAAAGTAGGTATTATCTGTTTAGATTTTTAAGGACAAAATAAAGTTTTTCTGCAGCTTTATTTTTAATATTAAAAATGTTTTCAACTGATACTAGTAAGCACAGGTACGGATACCGTGTAAAATGTTGTATTTCCTCTTGTGGAGCTAAGAGGCAGGAGAATCGATCCACAAAATTTTTCAAATTTCCAGCTCGGGAGAAGAACGAAGTTCTTTTCAGAAAGTGGCATGATGCCTGCAATTTAAAAGATGTCCTCCATAAAAATCTTTATTTATGTGAAAGACACTTTGAAAAAAATTTAATATTAAAAAAAAATCTTAAAAAAGAGTCTGTCCCCAGCTTATATCTTAAAAATATTTTAAATTCGTTCGGTTCAAATATCGCAACCTATTTGAAACCAACTTTTAATACAGAAGGTTCTGATGTAGACTTAACCTTACCGGAGTTTCAATCAATATCAGACGAATATTTTCAGAAAAATGTTAGTACTGAATATTCTTCACAAAAAAATGACCAAGACTGCCAAGACTACAAAAATGAAATTTTAAAATTAAAACTTAAAATATACAATTTAGAAAAGAAGATAAAAGACATACGAAAACAAAGCAATTTAAAATATATTGCCTTGCGGCGCAAAATAAATGTATTGAAAGTAGGAAGCTTGTCAAAAAAGAAAAATAGAGAAACAACCACGAAAACGGTATCAATGTTTATTGATTCATTGCCTGTGGTAAACAAAAATGCAAAAACTTTTGCAAAAATGCTAATGACCAAGCAAAAAACCTATTCTGAAGACGAAAAATGGCTTTCTCAAAATATATTTTTTAGAAATGCTGCTCTTTATAACTTTATGAGGGAAACTCTTGAATTCCACCTTCCTCATCCCACTTCTTTATACAAGTGGATGGATATAAAACATCTTTCGCCAGGCTTCCACGAAGAAGTTTTATCAAAAATAAAGGAAAAAGTTGATGAATTACCTGAAATGAGTAAAAATGTAGTACTTATTTTTGATGAAATATCGATCGAGGAAAATGTAACGTATAATAAGTTTAAGGATAGAATTGACGGGCTTGTTGACTATGGTGATGGGAAAAGAGAACCAATCAGAGGAAAAACTATTTGCGTTTTCATGATAAGGGGACTCTGCTCCAATTTCAAATATATTCTTTAACTATGTTGTTACAGCGACATCTTGTCCCGTGTTAGAATTAAAACAACAAATTTTTAAATGCTTGCATATTTGTGCGAACCTGGGAATATTTGTACGGGCGCTTACATGCGACCAAGGATCAACAAACCGAAGTCTATTTTTACAACTTGGAAACAAAGAAGGAATACATAAAAACAACGATAACAATTGGTTTGTTTATGAAGGAAAAAAGATATACCTTTGTTTTGATGTACCTCATCTAGTAAAGTCCATCAAAACAAATCTTATAACTTCAGACTTTTGCTTTCCTAATGGAGATGTTATAAGCTGGGACGTTTTAAGAGAATTATATGCTATTGACTCTCAAAATCTTGTAAGAGCTTGTCCGAAAATCACACAAGCACACGTGGATCCTACAAATTTTCAAAAGATGTCAGTTAGCTTGGCTACTCAAGTATTTTCACACAGCGTATCATCGGCAATCTTAGCAATGCTGGAATTTTCGGGTTTTTCTAAGACCGTTGAGGGTAAGGCCAAAGCCACGTCAATTTTTTTCAAAAAATTGATAAAATGTTTGATATTTTAAATGGACACCCACCGTTAGTTAAAAACAGCATTAATATAGAATTCTTAAATGAAGTGAAAGATTTATTAGCGTCATTACAACTTACTAAAAACACAACCGTTCATTGCTTTAAGGGAATGGTTTTAACTATTACATCTTTTCTTTTATTGGCCGATGACTTATTTACCGATTATCCCGATTTTTCTTATTTTTATTTGAACAAAATGAACCAGGATCCACTGGAAAATTTCTTTTCACATGTTCGTGCCCGAAACGCAAACAAAAGAAATTCAAACGTTTTTGAATTTCAATCAATTATAGCCAAGATTATTTCTTTGAATCTACTATTTGCATCTAAATTCTCTAACTGCGAAAAAGATTCAGATGAAATTCTTGATGTTGACTGGTCTGCAGTTGTAAATACAACATTTGAAAAGCCAATTTTGGATATCAATACAGCCAAAACAGAAGCAAAATTAAGTCCTGACTTTGACATGATCATTTGTTTTGATTCAGATGAACGGCCATCTGTCTCAAACACTATCAAAAGCATATTCATTCGATACTTTGCAGGATACTGTATTTATAAGCTGTTTAAATCGATGAAAGAGCCATGTCGGAATTGTTCTCAAACATTACTTAAAACGGATAAAACACTAACCGAAAATTCTGAATTTCTTATGCACCACAAAGCATACTCAAATTCAGAATCAGACTTTGGTAAACTTTTTCCCCCGTCCAATATATTTTTTGAAATTTGTAAGCTACAAATAAATGTTTTTGAAAATATAGGTATACATCAAAAGTCCAGAAATCATCAATATAAAATCCAAAATAATATCTTTATGTATTACAAAAACAGATAGCTTTAATCCTGACTGGTTTAAAGATGCCATTTGTAGTAAGCACCGTTTAGATGCCCTTTCATTTATGATACTAGTTTTGCTGAGAAAAAATTGTATTTCGACGAGCAAAAACACAAAAAAATCGGGGCAAAAGGGAAAAACACAAAACAAACGTCTTGAAAATTTAATGAATATTTAAAATTGGTATAAAACTGCTTTTAATAATTTTCTTTTCATTTTAAAAAGAAAGTTACAATTATACCTAAGAATATCCCCTCATAAAACTGCTTTGAATATTGTTATTATACTACTACTACTTCTACTTCTACTTCTACTTCTACTTCTTAAAATTCCAATCAACCCCCAAACGCACAGGCAATTGTGTTCTTGTGTTTCGTTGATCATGGTTCGCGGACAGTGGTGGTAGTGGGGTGTGTGGAGTCACAGTGGTTCGAAGTTCGAAGGAACTGGTTTTTTTCTATGGAGGTATCTTAATCGTAATGGTATGTTTAATGTTTTCGAAGGATGTCAATTTCTCAGACTTGTTTGAGTATGAGTCATGGTAAATTTAGATTTTGTATGCTAGCTTTCAAAGAAAAAGGAAGTTTGATCATCTTATTAAACTTCTATTATCATACCGCAAGCGAAAAATAGTGTAACTGGTGCCATCTACATTAAGGAACTGAACTAAACTCGATGTAGCCCATATTCTACATCTGTATATTTCTCTTGTCTGTGGCTCTACACAGTTCATGCAATAGTTAAAATAAACTTTGAGGTTTAAGTGATGAAAGGTGAAGGAAAGAATCGAATCAATTCCGAATGTGTTATTTTTTTTATAAAGTTTGTGATGGCATCATATGGCACATAACATAATACTCTCGTGTCAATATCGCAGCGTGAAATATGATAATAGACTTGCTTTTATGACTAATTTCAATTTTAAGATTATATATATTAGACATGAGATGGACTTTGCTTTTTTTAAATAAATTTAATATAGAAACATAGATTTTCATTTTAGCGAGATCACTACACTTAATACATAATAAGGGTATTCATATTACCGCGGAAAACCCTCATAAACCTCGAAAATCAGATAATTTTATCTCCGCATAAACGAGCTGTCAAAATTAGTATGGGAAAAACTTTCTGCAAATCTGATAAAATTATCTCACGAAATTGTTGCGGAAAGTGTAGAAATAAACCTGATAAACTAAGAAATGTCAATTTTGACTTATAAATTCATTATTTTCCACATTTACGCAAGTATTTTTTAGGGGGTGTTCATGCAAACATGTTGCGGAAAATTATATCTTTCTACAAAGCAGAAAATTATCTCGTTACATGAATACCCTTAATATAAATAAAACACAATCAATTCAGGCTGCTGTGCTTGCGGCGAATGAAAAATATGAAAATGGAGTTTATACATTTAGATTTAGTATAATGGTATAATATAACAAGTAATAATGATACCAAGTTACAATTACATTATTGTTATACGTTTATGGAAATGGTGCCATACACGTTGGGTATCGCCAGCTATTTTCAACAAGTGGTAAGTATTCTACTTGGTTGATTTATTTAAAAGTCACGATATCGTCTTTTAACTTGCACTAGCAAAAAGTGTTAGCTTCTTATGATGAAATGACGAAGAAAAATGTCTATAGTTTTATGTTAAAAATTTAATTCGACCAGGGTGATTTTATTCCCTCCTGAAAATAAAGTTTCTAAGTAAATAAAGACTCCTATTTCACGTTTGTCCTTGTTTCTAATTTGTTTTCCTTTCAGTTGTATGATTTCTTGGTTTAAGTGAAAAGGAGTCACTCTTTACTCTTACTCAGTTTAGCGTTAGTTCATTGAGCGAACGCCAAAAATGAAACATACTCGAACGATAAGAATAACTAAAGCGAATAACTCTGCGATTTTACCAACCTTGAAAATTTCTTCAAATCTCACTAATACTGCAGACTGATTTTAAGTGATGCAATATTACTTTGCGAGTTTTAGTTTTTAGCCCCGTTGGTATGAGACGTACATATATGTATGTGATGGCGAACGTGCCGATTTTGGTAAAATTGCCGATCTATCGTTCGTTTTTCTTGGTTTCTCTTTTTATTTCTCAGGTATCGTTATCTCGAGTTGGTGTTCACTCTCTAAACTTCAACTAACTAAGGAGAGTAAACAGTGATGCCTCCTTTTCGCTTGAAGAAAGTTAATAATTATTAAAATTTGCTGTGCTTAAAAGCATTCATATAATGGAAAGTAAGCCAAAAGAGAAACAAAGATTAAAAGTCGCTTACGTATAATAGCAGAAAAAATTTCATCGTTTAAAGGCATGCACTCTAATGCGCCTATTATGGATTACAACTCAATTTAGTTGAGTTGTCATCAACACAACTTAACTCTTATGTCGTTTTCCATTGGTTCCACTCAAGGATCCACTCATTCTGAAATCCAATGGAACGGTGCTAACTTCTTCTACTCAAATTTGAAATTTTGCCTTTGTATTAGTTAATAGTCTTGTTGGTGAAAATCTGCGATAGTTGCTTTTGACATTTGGGTATGAGTATTAGTGCTTCTTGAGTGGATTCTGACTTGAAATCGAGAAGCGAAGAGTATTTTTTTCCCAATGGAATGGTTTGAGAAGACTTCTGGACGCTTCCAAACGCTTCTGGACGACCAATGGAAAATGACATTAGACAACCAAACAAATTTTTCGTATTATGCAAGTCAACTAAAATCAGTTGTAATGAAAAAATACGTTGCCGTCTTTTAGGAGTCGATTTGCTGTCAACACCAGGTGCTCAACATGAAAAACAAAAGCAAAAATAAGAAATTGTATGATGGAAAGTTCTTTGGATTTGTTTTTCGGTGATTTGGAGGATGAGAATTCCTTAATGTAGCAAAATAAAAAAGAACGTATATTTAATAAACGTATGTACACTTCTATTACTAAAGAATGCATTTTTTTTTGGTTCGAAATAAAGTTTTCCTAAAACAACCAACGTTCCTCAGCGATTCCACCAATTGTTAAACTTGCTACTGCTCTTCGTTTCATGAGCGAAGCAAGTTGCCAAAAGTGTAGTGGCAATGATTTTAATTTAGGACTGACTCAATCGATAGAGTCAGTTGTACCAAAAAAGTGGTAGATGTGATTGAGGAACTCATTTGTGGAAAATGGATAAATGCTCAGCTAACATAGATCAACAAGTCGTTCAAATTGTGATGACCATGTAGTTTTCAAACTAAAAGACACTCATTACATTCTATTTTTATTAAAATAGTTGTTTAACTTATTGTTTTGTGTCCATATTTTTTATCCGAATGCAGATTCTTTCATTGAAATGTTCTACACAACTGCTTCGAACCAGTTGTTTGATTTTGACGCTTATTACAACCGAAACACAACTCAACTTACTTACGTAATACAAAGAGACAACTGAAAAATCGGCCATTTTGTTAGTTGTCTGCTAATCGACAACTGGTTGTTCTTTGACAGTCAACTGGTTGTGATCGATAATACCAATTCTAAGAATTACAACTAAACTATACTTGAGTTGTCTTCCATAATGGGGGGGGGGGGGGATAAATTTAATGCATAACATCTCTGTTTAAAGTTGCTAGGAGTAGGCAAAAAGTACTTCCCTTTCCCCATTTACATAAATTGGAACGCAATGGACGTTTATCTTAATTCTTTTACTTAAAATTAATATTCAAGAAAACGGTATTGAAAACAAGTTTTTTTCTTTTTAAATTCGCGGTGAAGTTGTATTCCAAATTTGGAATTAATCAATCTATGTATGTGAATTCGATGGTTTTATTTTCTATTTAAAGTGAAAAAAATATCTAAACAAAAAATTGGGTCAAATTTAAAATCCCGTCAGAATCGCATTCGCCTCACTTTTTCATGTGGTTTTTCGTATTTTTTCGGTTCTCGGAAACTATTCAATTTATTTTATTTGTAATTTATAGCAGAAATAAGTAAAAAAATAAAATTATAAGGTGAGTATTTAAAATTATGAACTATATTTAGGTACTGATTTTATTCACTCGTTGAACCCAACATTCTCAATTTACATAGACCATAATTTACGTTTTTTCTTTGTTTTTTTTTTTACTAATTCTGTTGCATGGTTCAAGTGAAAATGCATCACTCATTAATCATTATCACATATGCATTTTCTATTTCAGTGAAGAGTAAAGTTTGTCCTACTAAGGAGGAACTGATATTAAAAATCGCCGTGCTTAAAAGCATCAATTTAAACCAAAAGATGCCATTAAAAATCGATTTCGTATAAAAAAATGTTTCATCACTTAAAGGTAGCACTCTAAGAGCAATTTTCTTCACTAGAAGTTGACCTCAACTTTAGGATTTTTATTCTCAACTTGTGATTTTGTTTTTCTTCACTCAAAGTTGATAGTTTCAACTTTCGATTCTCAGCTCTCGAGTTGATCAACTTCTGGTTTTCTCAACTTCCGAAAATACTACAAGTTGAGAGAGCAAACTTGAGAGTTCACATGAAACATTGTTTTTTTTTTAATAAAATACATGCATTTTGCTTCAAAAGTTTGTTTGCTTGAGTTATAGAACCTGCTCCAGAAATTCCCAGATTTGCTGATTTAGCTGCCACAAATTTACCATGTATCTTTGGGGAAACGGCAACATCCATGACAAACATTCGTTCGCAATTGGTATAACAACTTATTTGTATCCCTATGTAGATCGAGGAGAAAATCATTCATCACAAATATCACACAAAAATTCAATTAGATTGACCGAATAAATTAAAATTTAATTTTGAAAGTGACAGCTTGTATATATTTTAACAAATATCCCAGAGATATTTTTCAAATCAGAAGTTGATCAACTTTAGATTTTCAACTCCGGAGTTGAGAAAAAAAATTGTGAAGAAAAAGAAATTTCAACTTGCGTTTCAACTCTCGAGTTGAAGCCAACTCTCAAGTTGATCAACTTGAGAGTTTGCCTCAAGTTAAGCTATAGTGAACAGCCCTAAATTGAATGTAACATCTCTGTTTAACATTGCACTAGGAGGAGTAGGCAAGGTAGTTCGATTTTCCAAAAATGTAACTGTTCTTCCTTTACCACCATTTCCTTTCCCACAATTTCGAAATCGCGAAAGGCACCGCCACGGGTCGGGTTCGGGTCTTCATTATTCTTTTATTTAAAATTAATAAAACGGCATTGAAAATAAGTTTTTTCCTTTTAAATTCCCGGTCAAGTTGTGTTCGAAGTTAGTTATTAATCAATTTATGTGAAATTCGGTGGTTTTATTTCCTATTTAGAGTGAAAAAAGATCTCCCAAAAAAGTTGTGTCAAAATCCCGTTAGAATCGCATTCGCCTCACCTTTTTATGTGGTTTTACGTATTTTTTCTGTTCTTGGAAATTATTCAATTATTTAATTTGTAATTTATGGCAGACATTTTTCAGAAAATGTTACAAAAATAAAATTTATAAAGTGAGTTGTTTAAAATTATGGACATCCTCAATTTACATAGACCATAATTTACGTTTTTCTTTGTTATTTTTAATAATTCTGTTCCCTTTCTGTTGCATGGTTCAAGTGAAAAGGCATCATACATAATGAATTTTCTATTTGGTGTTCGCTCAGTGAAGAGTAAAGTTTGCCTAATGTCTAACTAAGAAGGAACTGATATTAAAAATCGCTGTGCTTAAACGTAGTAAAAGGCAGCACTCTAAATTGAATGTAACATCTCTGTTAAACGTTGCACTAGGAAGAGTAGGCAAGGTAGTTCGATTTTCTAAAAATGTAACTGTTCTTCCTTTCCCACCATTTCCTAGCATCCATACCATAAACGGTAAATCGCGAAACGCGATCTTCATTCTTCTTTTATTTAAAATTAATAATCAAGAAAACGGTATTGAAAATAAGTTTTTTCCTTTTAAATTCGCGGTCAAGTTGTGTTCGAAGTTAGTTATTAATCAATTTATGTGAAATTCGGTGGTTTTATTTCCTATTTAGAGTGAAAAAAGATCTCCCAAAAAAGTTGTATCAAAATCCCGTTAGAATCGCAATCGCCTCAATTTTTCTCGTGGTTTTTCGTTTTTCGTATGGTTTCGGTTGTTCACGAGTGTTTTTCAGTTATATAATTAGTAATTAAAGGAGAAATAAGTGAATGTACGTACGATGAATGTCAATGAGAACAAAGAACAAAAAAAAAAATTATAAGGTGAGTTGTTGTTTTAAAATTATAAACTGTTTAGGTACCACCTTCAAAAAATGTCTCATTCCATTTAAGTATATATTCTAAACTTACTCTTCCCAATGGTTTGAGAAATCCCATTGAAAACATTTTCATCTTTTCAAAAATTAAATCCTTAAATCGATTCGAAACTCACTCTGTATCCACACTGGGACATTCATCAATTATCATAATCCCATGCTCATCAGCAAATTGCATTGACTCCTCCGAATAAGGATAATGAGACGTCCTATAAGCATTTGCTCCAATCCACTTCAAGAGATTGAAATCCCTTGTAAGCAGAGCAAAATCCAAACCCTTTCCTCGGATCTACAAAAAGAGACATTTTCAATAATGGAGAAAATGGAATTTTCAAAAGAAATTACATCAGAATCCTCATGCCTTCCGAATCCACGGAAATAAATTGGTTTTCCGTTGATCATAAAAGATGTATTATTCCATGTGAGCGTTCGAATGCCGATTTTGAGGCGGTACACATCCAAAACACTTGCATTGTCGTCATGCAAAAAGACTTCCATTTGATACAAATATCCCGGTTCGGGATGCATCAAATATGGCCACCATGGCATCGCCTTTGGAACTTTCAGAACTCCTTTCAAATCGGATTTCGATGTTTCATTTGCCACAATAACACCTTCCCGGTCACGAAGTTGAACTTGCACATAAAGACCCTTCAGATCATTTGTTCCATTACTGCTGACCTTATAATAAACAAAACCTGAAAAGAAAAGCTTTGAAATAAGCCAGACGGGAACATTTCAAGGATTATTGAGTATCACCTGTATTTTCCACATTAAGGTCAGTTGTAACTTCAACTTCTTCAATGTAAACCCTGGGGGTTGTAAATAAATGCACAGATCGGTGAATACCGGCGTAGTTAAAGAAATCAAAACTATAAGTTTGTACTATTGAAACCCCTCCATCTCTATAATTTGTAGAGAAGAAAAGTAAGAACCACATTCCATGTCAATCCAGCGGGATAACTTACTTAGCCACTTCAGTGATCTTCCCTTGAGGCACTGTTGTCTGAATCAAGGCATTATCACACAAAACTGTGATACGGTTTTCTCGCCCATAATTTATAAGATCTGAGATCTCAGCCTCAAATGGCAGATGACCCATTTCATGTTTCACAGCCATTTCACCATTGATCCACTTTAAACATAAACGAGAATTGATCACTTATGAATGTAATTTTGAAGAGTTCATGTTTCTAAACCTACCACAAAAGCTTCATAGTGAACACTGCCGAAGCGAATCCAGACCCTCTGTCCGGCTTCCCATGCCCGCGGTACGAAAAACTTCCGATCGTACCACACTGTTCCCACATGATCTCTTAAACTGACCTCCGTCGTTACATCATTGTAACTTGCAGGTACTGGCATCGGTATCGTTGGTTTCACCTAAAAACATACAATAGAATTCTCATGATATCTCAGAAAATTCACGAACATTTTATTTGCAAAAAATTGCCAACTTACTTTACTAAGATCATCCATGTACCATTTGTCTCGAACACCTTGTGTTGGATTGCTTTCATCCGATTTGAGGAAATTCCACATGCCATCCAAACTGCGGACATCTCTTGTCTCAGACTCCCGAGGGTATAATATGCCTTTGGTTTGACTGACCTCATTGTTAAGGATCATCATTCCTATCGCAAAATGAACAAGATAAACAACAGCACCCATAGCAAGAAGCGAAAAAGCTGTAAAATAGAACCAAAAACAAAATCCAAAATAAAAAATTTAAACAAAAAATAAATAAATATAAAAATACAAAAAAAAGGTAGACAAATTCGACAAAATCGTTCCATGCTTGCAGTTTATATATTCGCAACTGATTTGTACTTTATTTTGAATTTCAAAACCAAGGATCTTACAAAACTCATGCAGAAAAATAAACTTTTATCATGCAAAAAAAATCTTTTAAACTACATTTCCGAAATCCGCGAGTATCATCTACACATAGGTTGGGATTTTTAATTAATTTAATAAATTAATTGTGAATAGGAAATAGTGATTGTTATCATTTTTTTATACATGTTTACTTGCGACAAGTAAATACTATAAGAGATGTTTTTGAATCGTACAAAAATCGAGATTAATCTACGAACACGAAAAAGTGGGTCCGTAATTCTGTTCAGGGAATGTATGCCTGTAAGTACCTCAAAATTCAGTTTATGTCAGCAGAGCAAATAACTGCTATTAACGGTATTTGTCATAGAACTTTCGAAAGAAGACTTCCTCAATACTGCTATTTGGGAACTGAAATATATTCAGATGGGGTGGTGATGCGGCAAGCTGTAGGACCTCAATAGATTGTTTGTGGTCCCCAGGGTGTAGGTAATGTAGGGATGGAAAGGGTAAGGGGAATGAACTATCCTGGGGCCAAATTACCGCATCAGTGAACGAGTGAGTGAGTCCCATCAGTGATCGAATGAAAACGTCAAATTAGAGTAATCGTTTGCTAGTTGACGTAAGCGGTAATGCCAAAGTCATATAATTCAGTCACGTATTAATCGATA
The DNA here is from genome assembly GCA_911387755.1 of Chrysotoxum bicinctum. Classification (NCBI taxonomy): domain Eukaryota; kingdom Metazoa; phylum Arthropoda; class Insecta; order Diptera; family Syrphidae; genus Chrysotoxum; species Chrysotoxum bicinctum. Next base: position 79,783,401 of record OU426990.1, read on the forward strand.
ACTGATGCGGTAATTTGGCCCCTGATTTTTGAATGAAGTTAAGGATGCTTTTAAGTGGCAAAAATGAGACTTCACCCAGTTCGTCGAAAAAGTAGGTATTCGCCGAGGGCATGTTTTCTAGTTCTGGCTAGCCTAGGGCATTCACAAAGGAAGTGAGATGAGCCCTCTTCCATCTCTTCGTCTTGACACCGTTTGCAGAAGACAGATGTGCGGATGCCCATTTGGGCTCCCATTAAGTTGTGACCCGTAAGGATTACAACCAAGAGAGACAATTGAGGTGTGCTAAGCTTCAGTAGATATTCTTTTTTTTTTTCTTTAAAATATCTGGCCAAAGAGTCCTTGAAACCCGATACGTGTCAATTGTTGACCATCTGTCATTTCCGGCCTTAAGGATACTTTGGTGAATTCTATACTCTTGTTGTCCAGTGGCCTAAGTACCCAGGGAACAATTTGGCTCGGTTCAAGTGATGAACGGTTTTTGGCACATTTCATTTCCATAAATGTCACAGGACCCATCGAAGGGTGACTGAATTTGTTTCTCTGAGCAATACATACTCACTCCGGCAACGAGCATTAGTTTTGACTTACGATTGACGAAATGGCTCTGATTGCCGACTGGCTATCTATGGTGATATCAATGTTCTTGTCATTCAGTTCATATGAGGAAAGTCTTAAAAATGCCATCACTTCCGCTTTTAAAGCACTGCAAAAGTTTGGGAGCTTTATTGGGTTGTCTGAGAAGCTGCCTGACCCTACTCCAGCTTCCGATTTGCAACCGTCTGTCAAGACCGATGATTTGCGTTTATGACCCGGTTTCCCATCCATATCTCCATTATTGAAATATTCGTTAGTGCGACTATGTACTGTGAAATATAATCTGTTTGAATTTCTATGTCAGTAAAGTTTACAATAGTTCTGTGACCATAGTGGCCCCTTTTCCATATGTCAGAATATGCTCTATAATGACTGTACATAATATGAATTGTTTTGGGGCTGGTCAAAAATTCTACTGCCGGTGTGGAAGGATTTTGCAGCTTTTTCTCCCTTTCCTTGATGTTCTTTTCAAGTTTAGTTTACGATCAAAAACTAGCCGTGTCCCATTTACTCAGAAGTTAACAATATTCCAATACACGAGATGTACAGGAAAGTAATGGAACTGATAGAAAAGCTTAATATGGAAAAAATAAAAAGAGGCATTTCCGTATAATTCTGAAGAGTATTGATAAAATTTTATGAATTTATTTGGCCTACGCAATAGCTATTCGGGATGATTAAGTTTAATTAAAAAATATTTACGGTGACCACCATTTAAGTGGGATTTCCTATTTCGTTTTACATTGATGAACAGATTTCATCTTTTTGCAAAAAAAGATTTGAATTTTCAACAACGACAATCTACACATATATATATTCATATATGTATCAGATCTAAAGACGAAAGATTCGCTTTCTCAAATTTGAGAGATCTGATCTGCATTCACTCATCCATGCTAATATGCTTTCTTGTCAAATTTAAAATATCGTTGCTCAATGATCTGTTCAAGATCTTTTGATGTTCTGATTGCTCTTCAGTGTTTCTGTCTGCAACAATTTTGAGGAGATTTCTTGCATAGTGTATTTGTAATTTGTTTATTTTTTATTTTAACCACTTGCAATTTTACTAATTATTTTTAATTTTAAGGGACATAATAAAGTAAATTCCTCAATTTCGATAAAAATAACTCATTCAAGCTGTAGGGATCGTAGGGGGACGAGGTTGGTCTCATTTCCTTCCGTTTTGCGTTAGCCTAGATTTTGAAAGAAGCAATGTTGCTGTACCCTCTATTCGTGAGTTTGCAACTAAACAAAACTTTAAAAGATAGGACATGTAAAGTTTGTGTTCTAATTTATTATCTATACCTTTAATGGCTAAATAAGAGCAAATATTTAATAGGCATATAACTTACAACTTTATTTTCAAAAAAAAAGTTTTAACCTAAATTACCAAATAGATGTTAGATGTTGAAGTGAAAATAATTTTGCATACCTAGGTACTATAATATACAGGGTGATTGGCATAAGGTGTGACAAAAAGCTAGGGCGTGTAGGTTGGACTTAGACAAGAAAAAAATCGTATGGGAGGGGGGGGTCTATTTCCCCCCGTTTAGGCGGGAGGGGCAATTTAAGAAAAAAATCACTTAAAACAGAAAAAAAATTATTAAAAAATAACGGTGATACCTACGGAGTATTGCTATAGCATTTTGAAAAGCCAGAAATACACTCTTTAACCCTGTTTTTAAATAAAGTTGTTCGAGTGAATAGTTTTTGAAAAATTAATTTTCAAAATAAAAATTTTGAAAAAAAAAATGAAAATTTTTTTTTTTAAACAATTTTTTTTCAAAATTTTACGTAGTTAAGTATAATTTTTTTATTCAATATTCAATGCTCTTATTAATTTTTGATCAAACACAGAAAACCGGATGTCAAAATGTTTTGTAGTTTTTGAGAAAATCAAAAATAACAAAAACTACTTTTGTTCTAAGAAAAGCCTTTTATTTTAGTTTTAATACGTTTTTGGATTCTTAGGTGAATTAACGATTGAAAGGATTAACTTTCTTTTTACTATTTTTTTAATTATCGTCTTATAAACATACAATAATGTGACAAAGTACTGGGTTAACCATATTTCACACATTTTTTCATTGAGAACACCTGCGTGAGAGCATTGCCACTTTTTTATTATGGTGGGGTCGGCTTGGCGTAGGTGCATTTACGGAAAAAGGGATTAACTTTTTTTGTAAAATTTTTTTATTATCAGTCTTATAAGCATACAATAAAGTGACAAAGTACTGGATTAACACATTTTTTTATTGAGAACACCTGCGTGAGAGCATTGGATTAATATTAACCTGCGAATGTTTTTTAAATAATTTTTTGTAATAAGCTTTAGTTCTTAAAATAGTTAACAATTTAAATAAACAGTAATTATGTATTTTATCTAAATATGCATGTATTTCTTATTTTAATTGATTTCAAGATTCAGGAACATTCTTGTTTTAATTTCGCAATTGCACTTTTCTGTCACTAGTTAGGGCGTGTAACGTTGCATTATTTAAAAAACATTCGCAGGTCAATATTAATCCAATGCTCTCACGCAGGTGTTCTCAATGAAAAAATGTGTGAAATATGGTTAATCCAGTACTTTGTCACATTATTGTATGTTTATAAGACGATAATTAAAAAAATAGTAAAAAGAAAGTTAATCCTTTCAATCGTAAATTCACCTAAGAATCCAAAAACGTATTAAAACTAAAATAAAAGGCTTTTCTTAGAACAAAAGTAGTTTTTGTTATTTTTGAATTTCTCAAAAACTACAAAACATTTTGACATCCGGTTTTCTGTGTTTGATCAAAAATTAATAAGAGCATTGAATATTGAATAAAAAAATTATACTTAATTACGTAAAATTTTGAAAAAAAATTGTTTAAAAAAAAATTTTTCATTTTTTTTTTCAAAAATTTGATTTTGAAAATTAATTTTTCAAAAACTATTCACTCGAACAACTTTATTTAAAAACAGGATTAAAGAGTGTATTTCTGGCTTTTCAAAATGCTATAGCAATACTCCGTAGGTATCACCGTTATTTTTTAATATTTTTTTTTCTGTTTTAAGTGATTTTTTTCTTAAATTGCCCCTCCCGCCTAAACGGGGGGAAATAGACCCCCCCCTCCCATACGATTTTTTTCTTGTCTAAGTCCAACCTACACGCCCTAGCTTTTTGTCACACCTTATGCCAATCACCCTGTATAATGATGTCAATTGCATTTATTAATAAGTGCAATTGACATTAATTTTTTTGTTTTCTTTTTATAAGTCACAAATGCTCAAGGGTTTATTGTGAAACCCTTATAATGTTCAAAATAAATATACCATAACGTGCTATGACCTTATACTCACTGAAGAAGCTTATGAACTTAAACTAATCATACTACTGAAAAAGGGACCGATTTGTTTTGTTGAAAAGTGAAATATCGATTTTGAGAGTAGATCTTCAACATTGCATTTCGATGCATTTGCATGCGAATCCGTGTCATCGAACTAACGTCGTTCACTATGGTCATGGGCATTGAGTTTCTGGGTCCGTTTGATCTTGTACGGGTGTAGGCCCAAATCCCTAAGGTCTGAAAGGCCGAGTTCTTGTCAAAAGCAAGGAATGTTCCTTTGACGTACAAACGTTGGCTGATTGATTACGGAACCGGTCATCTCAAATAAAACATGAAATGGGAAGTACCACCGCGTCTACCAAAAAATGGGTGCAACATTTGCACTAATGAGCACTCATTTTGACAGTAAAGTTTTTATTCGTAGCGATAACAAGTAGGTATCGAGAAAAAGTAAATACTTGGATGAAGTGGAAGGAATTCAGTAGACTTAATGGCCGATTTCATAAACAAACACTAAAAGCACTTTTATCAAAAATCCTCTTAAATTTTATCAGGCTCTTAAAAATTTTTAGTTTCACCAATCTATAAAAGGGACATTTTGGGGAAATTTTTGTTAAAATTGAGTTCTCTTCACATCCCTGGGAAAAATAAATTGCTTTTTTCTTTCTAACAAGCGAAATGTATGAGAAGAAATGAGAAAGCGTTATGTGTTCAAACAAATGCCAAGAAATAAAAAAAAAAAAAAGAAATGCACACAAAATATTTGGAAACATTCTGATCCTGACATTCTGTGGCATAAAATCGTTAAGTAATAACCACTTAATTTATTTTTTATTGCATTGTTGGGTTTGTTTTGGTTCCAAATGAAGACCAAACATATTCAACAAACTAATCCACAGATGCGTTGGAAAGTCGGAACCACATTCTGAAGTCATATAATGTATTTCTGTGAACCGGGAATATTCTTGCTCAGCGAATAACTTTGTGTTGCACTTTATTATTGGATTAAGACGATCAATATTTTTTTTCGAAATAAAGAAACAAATCATTTAAATATTTAGTATTAATTAATAAATTTTGTATCTTCCTATAACTATCAATTGTTGTTATCTACATCTGATGACATTTCAATGACACTTTTAAAATTTAATGAGCCAAAAATGGGTATTTAGTTTATAAGGGTGTTTAAAAGCTTGTTTAATTTAAAATCGCTTGGTGAAACCAAAAAATCTCATTTTAAGGTTTAGAAGCCTGTTAAATGTTTAAAAGTCCTTCGTGAAATCGGGCATTATCGTCACAAATATGGTCATTTAATACTCGAAACATATAAAACAAATACATTTTCTTATCTCTCTGCCTTTTAACACTTGTGCTCTGATAATATGAATTTTTTTCATAAAAAAATTACGTCATATTGAGCATTCCCTTTTTCTAACATATGTAAGTCTTTAAGACTTTGATTACAATGAATGTGCATTTGGCGAACAATTGAAAAGTTATTTTTCAAAAGAACAAAATTACTTGTCGCTTTTATCTCAGAAAATCGAAAAAAAATTCCATAGGACTTATTCACTACAACAAGGGTATAACTGAAGCCATTTGTTAGATAAATTTCAATCAAAATTTCATTTTCGAAAAGAAAACTACAAAAAATGGTTTTATTGCAACAAATAAAGCGTTCGCATCTTAAATTAAGAAGAGATATGGATATATGACAGAAACTTCTTAGTTAAAAGAGTTATGTGGGCTTAATGAAAATGATCAATATGATTTCAATTAAAAACCTTTTTGTAGTCCAAGTTAGGAATCAAATTGAAAATTCAAATTTGAGTATCAGGATATAAGAACAACACTTACTTTAGTTTAAAAAGAAAGAAAGGAGGTGTCGATGAACATTGGTCTTGAAACATTCCGACGGTGTTCAAGAAATGCGAATGAATCCATGATAGCTCAGTTTTTTCTATCAGTTTAACGCTCTGTTCTGGATTCTATCCAATATGTGGAGAGACGATTGGGCTGCACCTGTCCAAAGATGTGAGTTATACTCGGGTTTTGGGTCGATATGGTATGGTCTTCAGCATGATCTATGGAATATGATGTCGGTCAAGTCGGTGTTTTTGGCTATGGCGCAAAGGCGAGCACTTTTAAACTCATTTGTTGATATTTCAGAAATTTCGTATCTAATATTGTCCCCTTAAACATTGAGATTTCAAGTACCCGAATAAGAAGAGATTGGTAGGTGTCAAACCAGGGGATCGGGAAAAATTTCTCGTAAAATTGATTTAGTGGCTCGATCTGTGTGTTATGCGGCACCGACTTGTTGGAAATACTTGTTCTGTAGGCCTAATTAATCAAATTCAGGCAAAAGACAGTTTTCCAGCGGTCACAAGTAACACAAGTAAGTGCTACAGCATTGCTAATGGCATCCTTAATGATGCCGCTTCAAATGACGCACCGTGCAGATACTCACGGGGGTGTATATGTCGAGGGTCTTCAGTGATCCAATTCTGTTTATTAACAAAGCCAGCCACATAAAACCTCAATAATTACATCAAATAAAAGTATAGCTTAAATTTATTTTTAAATATTTTAACATTTTCAAATATTCTCATATCTTGGCAAGTAATTCCATAGACGGTGCATGGCATTGACGAAAAACTGTCGCTTGGAGTTTAGAATGAAGTGTCTTTTTAATTTGTTTGAAGTAAAAAGTAAATGCCGACGCACATTGATCTTGAAAGCTTGTACATCCCAATAAGAGGGGCAAATCGAGAAAGGCATACATTTATGTATATTCGGGTAAGGTGGTTAAATAAAGAACCTCTATATTTGACAGTTGGTTCGAACTTCGAACTTTGCTTCAATAGTAAACTGATGGACATCATACGTTTCCAGATGTTTTTAGGTCCTGTCTGCTGAAACACTGATTTGTGGAGGAGATGAAAAATGAATAAATTATAAATTGGCTCATTGCAATGGTAACTTAAGTTTATGCAACCATGCTTCCAGATTTGAGTCTCCAAGAAATCTGAGTATTTGGAAACGAAATAAATCGCTTCTACCTGGTAGTGTCCTAAGCGCTTTTATCTTTGGTGCGTTAGTGCATCACATATCTGAGTGGAATGTAGTTTGTCGTATTATAATGTATACATCAGAATCTGATTGTGACTCAGTCAACTATGCAATGAATTACTTTCTTAGCTTGCAGTGGTCAGTAAGCAAGCCCTTTACTATTCGTTATTGGTTATAGTGTCCAAGCCTGGATTGTTATTTTCAATTGATTGATCTTTTTGTCTTTTGCTTTTTTGATTTTGTTTTTAATCACGTTTTATCCTAATCTGAAAAGCGTGGAGGTCTCGTCAAGGGAGCTAATTTGAAAATAATGTAAAAAGAGCTTTAATGCATTGAGTGTAGCTTAGCTTTCTGGAAATGGTAGTAGACTGTTTAATCGATACAGAAAGATGTTTGTTATCCCAAAAATTACTGCACCAGTTACTTTAGTCTTTCTTGATCCAGATGGGTAGTGTTAAAGAGCATTTAGTTTGAGAGTATAATTAATCATTTAGGTGTGGCAACTACCCAATCTTTCTTGTTACTTATTTCCTTTTAAAAGTGTTACGTTTATAAATATTTCAGTCCAAAATCTCTCCGTGACAAATCTCATTACACTCCTTGCAGCAGTTTCAATGACCCCGTTTAGAAGTGACCGGTGAGGGATTGACTCTTTAGCTTTAGGGCAGACTCCTTTTTCTTTAGTTATACATACACATACATACATGCGAGCTTTTGAACCTTTCTAGACCTTTCTAAATAGTTGTTAATAATGTTTCTTTTGTGCCATGTAACCGAACGATAGATAATAGTGAGCCTCACCATTATAGTCTGCTTGCAACGATGATTTACCTGTTTATTGCATAACGAAAGGTTCTTTACAGTCTTCAAAATTGAATTAGATGCACTAATTTCAAAAACCTAATATAAAATAAAATTCACTACCAAAAAGTGTTGTATATTATTTAGGTAGTTGCAAAATTCTCTGGGTCTACGCGTCGCGGTCGTATAATGCTAATTTCCATAACAAAAAAAAAACGCTTTGAATAAACCTTTAACATACCTACGAACAAGCAATTTACTAGTTTATGTAATATAACATTTTTAATATTAGTTACAGGATCACTCTCCACATTTAAGGCGTCTTTGTTCTCACTGCGCTAGGTACTTTTTATTTTGCTTAAGATTTAGAAATCGAAAATATAGATTTGTGAAAGGCCTTCTCATTGACGCGTACTACGATTCTTTGTATAGGTCATGTTAGTGGCAAATGAGGCGTAAGGTGCACATATTTCTCGGAGCTCTCTTGCATCGTACAGTTTTAATTATTTATTCACCATATCTTATGGATGGTCATTTTGTTTGTTTAAATATTGCTTAAAAGGAAAAATGTTGACATCAGGAAAAGTAATTGTCAGGCAATTGTCAAGCCTATCACTTGGAAATGTCGGACCTTACGACAAAATCTGCCAACCGTATGAACTAAAAAATTTGCATTGTGAGATAGATGGCTATTGTCATCTCATTGGGTGATATGCATAAAAGATAGTAAATGCTTTTACTTGAGAATTTATAAGTAATTACTTTTTTTGATATGCATAAAAATGCAGTAAATGCTGAAAATAAAGTATTTATTTGAGGCCACAGTACTTACTTTTTTCGGATGAACTTTTTCAGTAAATACTTTATTCCGTATGCATAAAAAGTAGCAAGTACTTTTTTTCTGTAGGAATTACTTCTTTTTTTCAAAGTCAAAGGATAGCAACATGAAAATTTAAAAGTACATACTTTTTTTGATTTAAACACATAACTATGTAGCTTCGAAACCATAAAAACTTACAGTCTTAACTCTATTCTCAAAGGATTTATTTTCATTTATGAATATTTTCATAGCCTCTGACTTCGCTTTTTTTACTGCCGGTTGCTGCGACTTATTCATAAGAACACTATGTACTTTTAAAATACGCACAAAAACTAGGTGCATTTGGCTTATTGACAAACCTTCGTTCTTCATTGTTGTTCAGTCGACTTTCAATAAATTAATGATTGATAAAATTTCATGAACAGATGTTTACAAAACAGCAAGAAGGGCAACAGTAATTTAATATAGGGATTAAACGGTTAATCTGGCAAAAAACTATTTGCTTACTAACCCGATAAGAAAAAAAAGTATTTACTATCAATTTCCGATGAATTCTAGTATTTACTTGGATGAATTTATTATATACTGAAAGTATTTGCCAAGTTAGTAAGTACTAAACTTTATGCATATGGAATGAAGTAAATACTTTAAATTCAACCATTTGCTTTAAGTTATAGTATTTACTATTATCTTTTACTTGTAGTAAATACTTCCGTTTTATGCATATCACCCATTGTCAGACATTGACAGATCTGAAAATATTGTCAGATCAGAATATCGTCCGAACTTAGCTTTAGAAATTGCTAAACAATAAACCTATAATTTCAATGAGTGATCCCGACATATTGAGCCCCATGCATGCTTCAAGTCGCCACCTGATTCCCTTCCGCCTTTATGTATTAAATATTCTGTAAACATAAGAACTGCGGGCCTGTTTCAAATATACATACATATATCGTATCCAATCAATACTTCATTAGATATTGATACCTACACTAAAACTTTGCTCCATGTGCCAATTTCTTCCTAAATAAATAAATAACATTATTTGTATGACGAGCACTTCTTTCCTTTCGCAAACGGAGCTATAATTCAACTTTTAATACAAAAAATAATTTATGATGTGTTATCTTATCTGACGAAAACAAATATAAAGAACCTTGTCACTGACAACTCTTAGTTAATATCACTCATGTTGCTCGGGGTTTAATTTGGTTTGCATTAAATAAATAAATGAAACGTACCACCTGATATGAGGTTTACTAATCAGAGCACAACAAAGCTAACCCTCCCTACCTCTCTAAGAAAAAAACAACGCAGGAATCTCCTACAACATCGCATACCCGTCTTCTACGTTTGACGTAATCATCACCGGCTGACAAAACGAAAAAATTCAATTTAAATTCTAATATCGCATGCACCACACCATGTGCCGCCAAGACTTCTAGATTCAGTTTTGGTCATCATACTTACATCATTCGGAGGCATCCATTGTGATGATGTCAAGCGAATCCAAGTGGAAAACGTGAAACACAAAACGGGAATCAAAAACAGAACAACGCGCATCGTAGAACAACAAAAAGAATACAAATAAAATATGAAACAAAATAAAAATGAAAAAATAAAAATTAATAAAATTAAGAATCTCGAAAACGTGATATCCACGCGTCGCTCAACAACTTGCGTTTTGTCAATGAATTCATCTCAAACAACAAAAGAAAAATATTGCTTAACATTTTGTTCTATGAGATTAAATTCATTAAAAGAAAATTGTACGATCATAGGATAATTAGAAAAAAAAAGTAAACAAGTTTAAATTATTTTAGAAGCAGCCGAACGATTTTTTCTGAACCTTTTAACATCCGACGAAGGCCCATAGTTCGTGCCCAACAAACGTGAACTAGAGAGCGACATCGCTTAAATGATAGACCCAGGTGGCACTCAATTCGCAGTCTTCGATGACGCACTAGATAAATGTTGGAGGAGAGTGGGTCTCTCATTTTTTTGTATTATTTTAATGGAGAAACGTGGAGAAGTCCTATTAGCAGAAGTACGAGGGTTGCCGTGTGTTTATAACAAATAATGATTACGGTGCGAGATTTCAAACACTAGTATTTAAGTTAGCTTTAGTATGACACTATCTGCCTTACAATTTGTTAAGTTCAAAACAGTTTGATAACTTTTTCTTAATTTTAAATAGTATCGTGCTAGGACTAGGACAGTTCGAGCAAGCAATTAACTAAACACACCTTTTACGACATTTTAAGTTTCAATGAAGTTAGTACAAAACTAAAATAATAGAGGAAGCATGATACTAAATTCGATTAAAATTTGGGAATTTGCGGTTGTATCATATTGAAACAGTTTTAACATCCTACTAATGTGGATAAAATATCGGGCCTGTCGCTTATTTAATAAAGTTTGAGATTTATTTCTAAAGTTTAGGTCTAAGAGAACCCGGCCAAATATCCGGCCAAAAAGTTAAGAATTAACGGCTGTTTATTTGAAAATTTGATGTCCATATCATCTAATTCGAATCAAAATAAATTGGTGATCATCGACCGATAGCGCTTGCCGTTGACAGTGATGGCCTAGCCAATGTCGTTTTCGTGAACCGATGATTTTTTTTAACGCAATTGGGGTCAACTTCCAACCACTAGAGACTCAGCGAACACACGTCGTTGTTTAAGGTCGTTGAGGATCATTTTAAGTTTGTACGAGCGTACGAGCGTTTTGGCGGTTTGTTAAGAGAATCGGTCGACTTGAATTTATCCACCACGTTGCGAATAGTCTTCTCGGGAGGACGTTTATGGCGACCGTAAAATGGGCGAATCGAGTAAAATGTTGCTCGAACAGAACACCACTGTTAAAATCAATTTAATCTTTGGCACATGTTGTTAAACGCTGAAACATTCTAACTTTTAATATTTAGGATTTCCACCCTACAAGAGGCAAGGGGTCTCAAATTAAACAGCTGCGATTGTACCAGCGACGGCTGCGGTATTACAGGACTCCTCAGCGATTTTACAAGCATTGGTTGGGATTTTATCAGTTTCGACCGCGATTTTACCGACTTCGGCTGAAATTTTACCAGATTCGTCGGCGATTTGACCAGGGGTGCCAGCACGTAACATCATACAATCGAGTCTAGTCGATGTAATCGAGTATAGTTAGTTTCTTATTTGATTCGAAAACAATCGGCTGATCATAAGAAAGAACTGCCCGTTATCGATTGTATCGACCTAACTCGATCGTATCAAGTTAGGTCTAGGGCCCCAGCTTTGACTGCGATCTTACCAGTTTCGGCTGCGATTGTATCAGCAACGCTGATTGCCAAGATCATCATGTGTCAATGTTATTTTTTTTTACTTGTAACAATACATAAGTATTACATGGTAAGTATTATCTATTAGTATCTATTAGTAAAAAACGAACACGATATTTGACATTACTATAAAAGGGACGACTGAAAAAGTGGGTCTCCCAATTCTGTCTGTCTGTCGAAAACAGCCTAAACGGCTTCTGATTTTCTTTAAAGTTGTTTTTTTTTTTAGTAAAATATAAATGTTAAGAATTTTCCAAAAAATAGTTATCAATGGTACTTGCCATAGAACCATTAAATTTTATTTGCATAAATTCATATTTCTTAATGTCATTTTGTTTTGAAAAAAAAAAAAATGTTTTAGCTTTAAAATTTTGTGCTTCTGAACTTTTTTTTCTCTGATAATATCCATTTTTCAAGATTACGAGATTCCTTACCATAAGATCAAGCTTGTGCGGCCCAGTCGTGTATTTTATTTTGGGATGTTTTTAGGTCAATTTGAATTTTTATTTGGCTCTAAGATTAAAGGTTCATTTTCAAAATTTATTTTAACATTAATTAAACTTATACTGTCACTAAAGTTACTAGGTAACGGCTGAACTGGTTTGGCAAATATTTTTCCTACAGAAGTTCTCTGAAACTTTAAATAATTTTGCAAATAAAAATTTTCAAAAATAGCTTTTTTAATTTATTCAAAATTTTGAGTTCGAAAATTAATTTATCAAAACCTATCAATAAAAAAGCCCGGCAAAAATCCTCATTCAAACCCTCCAAGTGGGTGCCAGGTGGGCAATGATCACCACAGTAGTCCTGTGCGTTTTTGGCAGGATGGTGATTAGCTAAGGTTGAGTTGGGTCGCCGAATTGTTGTAACTCCTCAATAGTGCAACGTCCGGAAACCCAATTCAATCATAGTTTAGAGGTTCCTAATTTCAGTGGTGGTGTGAGCGTACTTTGTACGAAAACCGTGCCGAAGAATGAAAGGCTGGGGGATAAACCAGCCATTAACGAGCTCTTTCGGATGCTGTGGCAAGGTCCGTCATATTTTTGCCTTGCCCCGGTAAGCGGCTCTGCCGGGGCTGACCGTCTTTCCGCATTACTCGTGGGAAAAAAATGAAAAAAAAAGAAACAAACAGAAAAATAATAAGAAAAATAAATCGAGCCAGGGCTGACAACGCGGTCACTTCTCCTGAAAAGGCTGTCGAGTCAACTCAGAGGTGCGAACGGGTTGTCAACCCTGTGGTTGCTACTAGTGGCGGGAATCCTTTTCCCTCTACTAGCCGCAACCTCTACAAAAAGGAACTATCCGTCAGTGGTACAGTTGTGACGCTCGGCTGTCCCAAGGGCGGTGATTCCACATCACACCCCATCCCCGCTCCTGCTAGGACGTCGCAAGCGACCCCAAGAAGGGACACTCCATCCGGAGAGGCAAAATCTACGACATGTGGAAATGACTCGAAGGATGAGGGCGCACCCCGATTGGCATCGATAGCGATTAACTCTGGAGGTGGATCCACAACTGTGTCACACGGACATAGTTCTGGGTCGACCAGAAAGAGGTCCATGAAGGCACAGGCCAGTCGAGATCAGCGTAATGCTGCGCGGATTCTGGCCGCAGTCGGTGTCATACCGGCGGAGGAGAGAACCCCGGAGCAAACGCGAAAACTCGAGTGGGCTAGTGGCTTCCTCAGCAGTAACAACAAATCGACCTGCAGCGACTCAACGTCAAAGCGCAATAGGTCTCTGGAGGGCGACAAGCCCGAAGCGAAAAGGCAGAAAGTGCATTCCAGCAGCACAACAGCCTTCAATAAAGATCTTTCTTTTAGAGACGCGCTCAAAGGCAAGATCATAGTCGCGGTCATTGACAGGAGTCATGTGGATGGTAACATCTCTCATGATCAATGGGCAGACGTCAAGGCTCACCTTGGTTTCAGATTTCTATCTGTCATCGAGGAGAATCCGGGGCCTCTCCCAGACACAGTCGATGCAGGATGGTACCAAAATCGTATCAAACTCATCGCCTGTGGTGATCAGAGATCTTTCGATCTGTACAGGGCTGCTGTCAATGGCTTGCCAGAAGTCTGGCCGGGTGCCAAGCTCGAAGTTGTTACAAGGGAGAATATTCCTTGCCGACCAAGAGCACGTATAATGGTCCCGGCTCTACACAACTGCCCAGATATGATTATGAAATTAATCAAAACAAGCAATCCAAACCTGCCTACTCACGACTGGAAAGTCCCAAAGGTTGAGAAGGAGACAGTGGGTCGCTATAGATCAGCTCTCTTGGTGATCAATAGGGAATCACTAGCTCCACTGGCCGCGGCCGAAGGCGTGATTAGGTATGGTTTTGATGAAATCATAGTGCGTATATACAAAAAAGATGAAGAAGATTCACTAAACGCGCCCCCCACAGAAGCTCCTTCAGCGGAAGGAAACGCTTCACAACCCCAAAAAATGGTGGTCGATGCAACACCACACGTGGAACCATCGACCTCCACAGCCCCAAACAAGCCATCCGACGTGGAGGCTAATTCTATAGTCGACTGCAATTCCGACATGGATACTGAAGACTCCACCTTAGGCATCACTCTGAGTGAGGAAACCCTACTTCATTCCTCCTCAGACGATGAAAACGCCGATAAAACAGTGGTGGAGGTTGATCTGGCTAAAAGTAGCAATGCTGCGATTAGTTCAGATTAATCTCCATCACGCCATCATGGCCACGAACAACCTGGTACTCCGACTGCATAAGAACAAAGAAGACGTTGTCTTGATACAGGAGCCGTGGGTCTCAAAATCCATCATCAGAGGCCTCAGGACTCCTGGTTATAATCTGTTGTATGCATCGGAGAAAGGTGAACCAAGGTCATGCATATTAGTAAAAAAAGACTTACATGTATTTTTACTCCCCAATTACAGCGACAAGGACACTACCACCGCTGTTATAACAACGGATAAAGCCACCTACTGGCTCATATCCTCCTACCTTGGCCACGACAGCCCAGTTCCAGGAGACACCTTAAGGAAGGCAATTGCGGACGCGCAATCGAAGAAAGTGGGTCTCCTAATTGGAATGGACGCTAACGCCCATCACACGGTATGGGGTAGCTCTGATATAAATGAGAGAGGTGAGTCCTTATTTGATTACATACTAAGTACTAATCTACTCATTAATAATATTGGTAATGAACCTACATTTGTAACCAAGAACAGGAAAGAGGTACTTGATATTACACTTACCTCTGACTCGATCCATAACCTGATTTCAAACTGGCATGTCTCAAATGAGAATTCCTACTCTGATCACAGATACATTCAGTTTGATCTCAGTGATGTGGCAATTATATCTACGGGATTTCGCAATCACCGAAACACTAACTGGGAACGATATAGGGAGGTACTTGCACAACTGCTAGACCACAACCTTCTTAAAAGCTCCTCTACCAAAGATGAACTAGACCTCTCGGTAAATCATCTCACCGAAGCCCTCAACGAATCAATGAGGACTTCATGCCCTATTACCATAGTAAAGGGTAAAAAGAAACCTCACTGGTGGAACAAAGATCTAGAACCGCTCAGGAAGAGCTGTCGCAAACTCTTCAATAGATCTAAATACACTAGATCCCCCTCTGATTGGGACTTATATAAACAAGCTCTAAAGCAATATAAGAAAGAATTAAGGAAGAGCAAGAGGTCTTCTTGGAGAAACTTCTGTGGTAAAATAGACAATACTTCAGAAGCCTCAAGACTCAGGAAAATTCTCTCAAAAAGTCCATCCATACCCAGTGCTTTAACGACAGAAGCGGGCACGTGGACTACCACAGATGAAGAATCTCTTAATCTGTTATTAGACACCCACTTTCCTGGTAGCTCTAACATACTTTACGACTTAACATCAGAGTCTCAAACCACTACAAGCGACACAGTTGATCTAATAACGCGGGAAAAACTGCAATGGGCTGTAGATAGCTTCGATCCATATAAATCTCCAGGACCAGACGGAATCATTCCGGCTGAATTACAAAAATGCTCTGACATGATCATTCCACCATTGGAAATCATTCTGACGAGCTGCGTAAGGTTGAGATATATTCCTAAAGCCTGGAGAATGGCAAAAGTAGTCTTCATTCCTAAAGCAGGGAAACCCTCTCACGTTAACCCTAAAGATCTACGACCAATCAGCCTATCATCCTTCCTTCTTAAAACCTTGGAAAGATTGATTGACATTCACATCAGACATAACTTAAAACCATGTCTCATTTCCTCAGCTCAACATGCGTACTCTAAGGGAAAATCAGTAGAAACAGCACTTCATTCGCTGGTACGTGGTATTGAATATTCCCTCAAATACAAAGAATATAACCTAGTAGCTTTCCTAGATATCGAAGGAGCTTTCAACAACGTCAGCTACCAGGCGATCACAACAGCAATGAACAAGCTGAAATTAGAGAAACCACTCATAGAACTTATAAGTCTCATGCTCAGAAGCAGGACTATAACTTCCAGCATGAGAAGTTTTACTACCACCAGATCGGTGAATCGAGGTACCCCCCAAGGTGGGGTCCTTTCGCCTCTCTTATGGAACATGGTAGTAAACGAACTACTAACATCAATGGAAGCAGAGGGTTTCAAGGTGATTGCTTATGCTGACGACGTTGCAATATCTGTATCTGGGAAGCATCCCCAAGTTCTCTCAGAACTCCTACAAAATGCCTTAAATAGGCTAACAAAGTGGGCTAAGCAATGTGGCTTGGACGTCAATCCACATAAAACAGAATTAGTACTCTTTACGAGAAGATACAAAATTCCTCAGTTTAACCCACCCAAGATTAAAGGAATACCATTAAGCTTTTCCGATCAAGCCAAATATTTAGGCCTCATTTTAGACAAAAAACTAAATTGGAAGGCAAATATTGATGAAAGAGTAAAAAAGGCTACCGTAGCGCTTTTTACTTGTAAAAAGGCAATAGGTTCAAAATGGGGCTTCTCCCCAAAAATAACCCACTGGCTATACACCTCGGTAATCAGACCGATACTCATTTATGGAGTTGTCGTATGGTGGACCGCACTGGACAAGATGGTAAATCTAAATAAACTCATCAAAGTCCAGCGGTCAGCAGGTATGTGCATCACAGGAGCACTTCGTTCAACACCAACCGCAGCCCTGGAAGTGCTTTTAAACCTAACACCTCTTGACATCTTCTCCAAAATGGTGGCAGCCAACTCATGCGTGAGACTTAGAGCCACCTCTCAATGGATCAGTAACAATACTGGTCATACAACTATTTTAGACAATTTCAGATCTATCCCAGATCGCTTAGACTATACCACCCCAAAAATGGTATTCGAAAACAGCTTCCTTGTTTCCATCCCCTCAAGATCGTCTTGGGAAGAGGAGAGACCCCTGGAAGACAATGCGGTACACTTCTATACAGACGGTTCAAAGACCGATTACGGCGTTGGAAGTGGCATCTATTCGGAACAACTGAATCTCAGTCTTTCATATAGACTTCCTAATCAATGTAGTGTATTCCAGGCAGAAGTAATGGCGATTAAAGAGGCATTATCCTGGCTAAAAGAAAACGTTATATCTTGCAAGGATATACGAATCTTCTCGGACAGCCAGGCCGCTCTCAAATCTCTCGCGTCTGTCTCCACAAACTCTCTAATAGTCCACGACTGTCGATCATCTCTGAATGAGATGGCAGAACAGTTTAATATTCACCTTATTTGGGTGCCGGGCCACAGAGACATTCCGGGAAATTGCAAAGCTGATGAGCTCGCCAAAAACGGAACACTTCTGCCTACTGTTAGACAAAAACATAACATAGGAACACCACTTGCTACATGCAAATATCTTCTCAAACAATATGCTCTAGAATCAACAAATGCTAGATGGTCACAGGGTACCACCTGCCTGGCAACTAAACAAATATGGCCAAGCATAGACCTAAAACGGTCAAATGGCTTGATCTCCCTGAGCAGACAAAATATAAGCTCTACAATAGGAGTTATAACAGGACACTGCCTCATAGGTAGACATGCTTTGAGGCTAGGAGTCTACACAAATGACTTCTGTAGAAGCTGCATGGATGAGGAGGAAGAGGAAACAGTCCAACACCTACTATGTACATGTCCAGCACTCTCCAATAGAAGGAATAACTATCTCGGTAATCCCTTCTTCGATAATACCAGTGAACTGGCAACGATCGACACAAAATGTCTCTCTAACTTCATTAAAAGCACGAAATGGTTTGTTTAAATTCATTACTCTCCCATGAGTAACTTCTTTAGTGGTATCACAACGGATCCTTGAGGTCTAAGTGAGTCAACAACAACTAGACAGCCACTCCAACCTAACCTAACCTATCAATAAAAAAACTTAAGCGAATATCTTTAAAATTCTAAGATACTTATCAGACATTATTATTGAATTAATTCTTTGCTGTTAATTGAAATTGAATTGGTAGTGGATAAAGGGCAGAGAAGTTAGGACAGTATGTTTGTGCAGATGTGATGTGTGTCCACAGAAAAATATGTGTTGGGGGGGGGGGAATTTTCGAATTAAATTTTCTGGCGTGGATGAAGATAACTTGGTTGAAGATTGTTGGATCTCGTCAATGAAGTATAACTTTTGACGTGCTTACATACATACATATGTATGTACGTATACGTACGTACATTTAAATAAGACTGCATGTGAATTAAAAAAAGTAATAATTTTGTATACAAAAAACTATCCACTGCATAGTTTCGAAAGTCTGCGACAATAGATACAAATTTAAGATCTCTTTTGTTTTTGTGTTACAAATTTTCATTTGTGTAATTTGCTTTCGCCTATTTGTAAAAAAATAGGTTTTGTAGGGTTATGTTGATTCTATGCCGAAGCGACGATATTCATTTTTGAAAATCAATTTTTTCATGCGGAAGAATATCTTTTATTTTTTCATTTATATTAGAGCCTACGTTTTTGTACGTGTATTTAAGAAACACGTGTACACGGAATCCGTGTAGGAAATATATACCAATTTCAAATCCGTGTTCTTAAAACACGTGTAATTATTCACTTTATTATCCGTGTAAACGAATCCTTAGTACACGGATGAGGCTGAAATTAGAATTGGTCTTTGATTTGCTATTTTATCTCACATTTGATACGTAATTATTAGCACTGTGCCAGATTCCACAATAGAGTACGAACTTCTAAGAACCCAGGAATAGCAGAACTAGCAAAAAAGTGTTTAGCAATACCAGCTACATCAGCTAGCTCAGATCGGTCCTTTTCTACAGCGAGAAACATTGTTACCTCAAAAAAGAATTGCCTTTTATCTGAAAACGTTAATACTTTAGTTTTTTTGTACCAAAATAGAGGACTTATTGAATAAAAAATTTTTCTTAATAATTTGTTAAGAACTATAATTATGTTCGTTTTAATTGCATTTTTATATTCTAGAATTAGTAACGGATATTTTAGTAACACGTATAATTAAATGCACGTATGCACGTGTATTTAATTATTACGTGTAATTAATAACACGTGTAATTATAATTACACGGATTCAAATCCCGGTCCAATAATTACACCTATATCCGTGTATTTCATTATCCGTGTAATAGAGAGCTCTAATTTATATTATATGTACAAAAAATTCGAATTCCAAAATTTACACATGTAATAAAGGATGAGCCATATATAAGTTTCTTTCTAAAAATGCAATAAAATGAACAAAATTTAATTATTTCCATATATTATGGTAAGAGCAAAGCGTAAAGGAACTCATTTCGTTTCGCGGAGATATGATACTGACTTTCTGTCGGGCTGGAAACAGCTGTCAGTGTCAAAATATCCCATGATTTACAAAGAAACCACTTTTTTTTTCTTTTTTTTTTTTTTAATTCATTTTTTATTTAATTCAATCTTAAAACTATCTTAAAGCTAGACAAAAAATTCATAAAAACTAGCCTAATTATCCAATAACTTAAAACTAACTTACTGGCCCTATGCGTGCGCTCTAAGCTAAACTCTATCTTAAATCTAATGCCTTTCGGCCTAAAAAAAACTATTTTTAATTCAAAAAAAAACTATATCTATTTTTTTTGTTTTCTTGAGAAAATTTAAAAAACTCGGATTCATTATCTTTTTATATTTTTTATATAAAACTTACAGACTAAAGTAAAACTAATTAAAAACTACCTAAACTAAAACTAAACTAAAACTACTTAAAAACTAGAACAGCCACAGCAGCAGATTTTTTTTTTTTTTTTTTTTATTTTTAAATACATTGGAAGAATGTACTTCAAATTTTTTTTTTTTTTTTTTTTTTTGTGCCACCCTGACTGTCCCTACCGAAGAATACCCTTAAAACTATGTAAGTCGGCCAAGACAACTTGTCAACTATCGCTATCAATAGACAACCACCAAAACTGGTTCTCCTGTCGTACCCTGTCTTTCAGGTCCCGATCGGACACAGTCCTACTGAACCGAAGTCGCTCAGCTCCGTCTTGTGCGAGGACGTCTCGACTAGATTAGACGTCTCGTGGTAGATTAGCGGAACCGCCTCTCTATCCTGGATCAACCCTATACTATCTAAATAGAGGAATGCATTAGGTGCAATATGGCCACTTAAACGCACACTCTCAAAGTATTCTGTGTTGGGGTAGTAAGCCCCAAAGATTAAGCTATTTGCTGAGGTCATCGCTCTCGCAATGTGACTCCGAATCAGCTTTATCAAAAAATTATCTATTCTGTTAATGTTGGCTCCGTTGTATAGAGTCCTGTTGGAATAGTAATGTTTGTACTCCGATTCTGGTGTTCTGTGTAGTCCAAGACAACGTCTAAGACACTGCCTCTCAAACACCCGAATCTTTTCCATTTGAGATGGGGCAATGTTGAACCACACCGGGCAACCATAGGCAATCATCGGCCGGATGAGGGCCATGTAGCAAATCACCTTCACTCTGGTGTCAAGCCGGCTGCTGTAAAACAACCGTTTCGTCAGGGCAAAAGCTCCCCTAGCCCTGTTCAGAGCAGCATTTATATGTCTGTCGAAATACAAATACTGATCCAACCAGATGCCAAGGTACTTTACCACACTTCTGCTCGCCAGTGGTTGCCGGTGCGGCCCTACGATCATCAGCTTACGCCAGTTCTTTCTAGTATCCCTAGGGGCTCTAGCCAACGGAGTCCTAAACAGAATCGTTTCACATTTCTGAAAGTTGATTTTCAACTTCCAGTCATCACAATATCACAAAGAAACCACTAGATGACCCATCCTGAACATGTAAGTGCATAATATTCATTAAAATCAATTAATTACAAAAACTCTAACTTAACTAGTGGCCGTGGCGCGATGGATGTGTGCTCGCCTGTCAACCTCACGATGACAGGTTCGATCCCTGCCGTCGTCTATGTCGCTTTAATTCCATTAAAAGCCTAAAAATTGTCATCAATGGGTTGCTAGTTTACTCATTACATGTTGTTCAGGCATATAACTAACAACATGTAATTGAGTTAAACTGTTAAACTAGTATGCCCAACAAGGATGAACACGAATAAAATAATGTGAATTATAAGCGACATAGAAATAAGACACGGCATTTCTCCGCTTTAGCTCAGCCGCCATCCCTGGAGATAAAAATATCTGAGGCAACCACCAACAGTCTCAGAACATCGTGCCACACATCTTTCCTATCCTTCTTTCTCCTTCATTAACTTCACGCCCGCGCTGTGTTGAAACATTTAAAGGGTAATCATAATCCCTTGAGCGCGGGTAGATTATAAAAAAAAAAAAAAAAAAAAAAGAAAAAAAAAAAACTGGCGACTCTCATTTCACCCAAAGAAACTGTTCGAATTTTTCATTTCATTTGTTATCCAGTTGGTTTCTTAGAACTTACACCTCTTTCAGTGATGTCTATTTTCCAAATGAATAAACCGTTGAAAAAAATTTCAAGCCATTAAAAAAGCAAGATTTTGTGTGTATGTTTATGCACTTTATTTATTAAGCTTTTTTTGTATCCGATTCCTCAATAAAGTTGCTTAGAATTTTGAAAAAAAAAAAACACGATATCAAGTAAAAAGTTAAAAAAAAAACGAACTCCAATCAACTGATGTGGAGTGTGTATATTTCGATAGTAACAATATAATAGACCAAGAAAACGAGCAATAAATTTTAGATATTCGTAAATTTGCAGTTGGCAAACAAAAAAAAAACAAAAAGCTTTGTCCAAAGTGTTGGCAATTATTATAACGATTATACCAAGCAGACTTGCGAACATCACCGTTTTTGACGAGTTGATGTGCTCCATCGTCTATAATGCTGTTGAACTTTAATGAAATAATGATTATCATACATTCAAATGTCACTGCACTCGTAAAAGACCCTAGCTATTCATAACTGACAAAAGAGTTTTTTTTTTATCTGAGTGCCCAAATCAATTTAAAAGACACGAATTTATTGCGTTACAAAACAAAGCATGAAAAGTAAATTTGTTAATTTTCCAAGTTCACATTTTTCTGTGGAGAACATGACAAGCTTGCATACAAAATTGCAACTGAGCAAGCTATCTAGTTTGATGTAGTTATATGTAGAGATCTAGAAGAATCAAAAAGAACACTTCATGCAATTTGAAGTTCTCATTGCTTTGCTTTAAACATAAATAATTCAATTAATGAATTAGCTAAGAATTTAAATAGGGCAAAGTTTAGTTGCATTTAATAACAAATTTTAATTAGGTTTTCAATTAAGTACACTCCATACTTGTACCGGTGAGGTTCTTGTTTTGCAAAAACTAGAGCGTGCGAAAAATTTAATATCACCATAACTTGACTCAAATTCTGAAAAGGTGTCAATTTTAGTTTTCAATTGAACAAATTTCGACACCAACCTAAAGAAAATGAGTGAGCACAAAAACGTAAACGAAATCGTCAAATTCTAAATTTTTTACTAAATTTTCAAAATCTCAAAATGTACCCACATACATAACAACTTTTGCGGTGTGGTGTAAGTAATACTTTTTCAATTCAATCGGATCCGGGTCAGAATATAATCACCCAAATGTAAATTTGGTGACTCAGTAGGGAGTCACATGAATGGAAGCGACTAAACAAAATATTGTATCTTTATCGCGTCTGGAAATAATAGGGTTTTTGTGTTTGAATCAAAGTGTTCGTAAATTGAAGAAAATTTATTGACAATCATTTATGTGTCAAATATCTTGACATATTGTTGTTGTTTGTGCATATTGCAGGTGATTTTTATGGCGTCTCATCTCGATCATTTAGTAGTTCTGAATCTATTCTGCAGTGTTATAACTTAATGCTTACACTCAAAAAATTTATTAGTAAAATGGCTACGAATGATATTCGTAAAGAAAATATTCGTGCATTGTACGAATATTCGTAAAATGTACGAAGTATTTGTACAGTGGTATATCTACGAATGCATTCGTAAAATTTTACTAATAACTGTCGTACTATCTACGAATCTATTCGTTTAATACACTAATTTCATTCGTAAACAAGAAGTAAACAATTTGTTTGAGTACATTGTACGAATTATTGTGTACATATAACTAATAACATTCGTTAATTTCTCGTACGAATGACTTCGTACTTTAACCTTTTGCATTCGTAGTATTTACTAATAAATTCGTACTATTTACTAAGTAAAACTAATATTAGTAGACAGAATTCATTCGTAGGTTGACCGTACGCATTATGCGTAGAATGTACTAATAACTTCGTATTTTCATGAAGTGCATTAGTATTATTTACTAATCACGAGTAAGAAAAATAATATGTGTTCAGTTCTAAAAATTAAATGTATTCCATTAGTCAACACGTTCAAACGTGATATTATTTATAAAGTGCTGCAGTGGTGGATCAGAATAACATCTGCTTTTTTCGAAAAGATGAGGTAAGTACCTAGACA
The DNA here is from genome assembly GCA_911387755.1 of Chrysotoxum bicinctum. Classification (NCBI taxonomy): domain Eukaryota; kingdom Metazoa; phylum Arthropoda; class Insecta; order Diptera; family Syrphidae; genus Chrysotoxum; species Chrysotoxum bicinctum. The sequence goes on from OU426990.1 coordinate 79,807,268, forward strand.
TATGTGCATACATTTGCTTTAAAGCTTATTTTATATTTAATATACAGCATCCAGAAGCAGCAGAGCATACATACATACATGTGGGAATTTTATTCCTAAAAGAATTTCAATGTAAGTACAATTTTTTTTTCGAAGTTTTCAATATTTTAAATGTTTAATTTATTTTCAGTGGCCCTTAGTACATAAAATGAGGAGTTTTTAAATATTTAATTGATTTTTAATTATATTTTTAATGAATTAATTAATTTTTAACTTTATTTATATATATGACAATAAAATTAATTAAAAAACTATTTTAAACTTACAACATAAATATCTTTTGTTATTATTTCTTACAATAGGCATTTAAGGAAATTTCAGAGAACATATTTAATGGTAGTAAGTTCTACAATAATATTCGTACAATATACAAATGGAGCTGTATAATTTACGAATGAATTACAAGGGTATTAGTAAATATTACAATGATATTCGTACAATATACGAATGGCATTGGTGAAAATTCGTACATTGTACCAATGGTATTCGTACAATATACGAATGGCATTGGTAAATACTAGAATAATATTCGTACATTGTACTAATAGTATTCGTACAATATACGTTTGATTTTCTACGAATACTAATAAAATATTAGTAATATGTACTAATAAACCTCCATTCTACGAATACTATTCGTGGCTGAAAACCACGAATAAAATTCGTAGAATGTACGCATGAATTAGTAATATTTACACACGAAATTTTTTGAGTGTACTAGCTTCAGCCTCCGTATGTCAGTAAGTACAACATCTAAGCTTGTTTCATTAATACGAGTTTTGATAGCAATTTGGTGAGCTACTTCATAAATAGTATTGTTACCCATTTTCTCTGCAATGAAATCTTTACTTCGGGCGATATCAATGTTCATAATTCTTCAGCATTTTTGCAAGACAACACCCGGAACCTCCTTTGGAGGAACCAACCGGAATACCAGTAGTTCAAGGTAATTTCGCCAACACGCTAGATTTGCGCCTTACATCCAATCCTGATCAATACACTATTAGTGTCTTATCACCTTAAGATACGTTGGACCACTGTATCATATAAGCAAATTTCTCAGGCTCCATTTATCTAGTTAAAGACTTCACCTGGTCACTATGCTTCTTGAAAGTGATATTTGTATATGTAGATTCCAATGCTGATATGATAACAGGCATCGTTTTCAAAGGAATGAAAAGGATTAAGTTCCAAAGAAAATTTTTGCTAATAAGTACTTAATCAAGACAGGGAAAATCGGAAAAAGCACATGAATAAAAGCAATGCTCATTTTCGAAGAACAAAGTTCTTACGTGAAAAACCTTTGGTGATTTGTAAAAACATATTAGAGACTCTTCTACGTCAGCGGTTCCAAGACTCGTTAACAATAACACTCCTGTCATCTCGCTAGAAATAGAACTTTGCTTGTAACGCAGCTTTTTGCAAATTCTAAATTGGTATGGGTCCTCCTGTACTTGAGAGCGTAAATGGTTCCAAGTAGAAAATATTGTTTTTCATTCGTACAGTCACAATATTTCCAAAAGATCATGAAATACTACACAAATCGGAGGATTCAGATTGTCCATTTCCTTTTTTACTTGCGACTTATAGGTACCTAATATAAGGCAAGTTATGCATTCGTAAAAAAATCGGACTCGAGATTTTGATCAAAGTTGACATTACGATAATAGCGAAGACCAAAAAAGTAGGTGTCATAAGTCTATGTGTCTGTCTTTTCGACTACAGCCTAAACGGCTGGGCCGATTTTTCTTAAACTTGGTAGATATCATTTTTAATTTTTTCCTCCCACACTTTTTTTTTTTGTTTTTTAAGGCCAAAAATAACGGTCATACGATTTTTTTTCGAGATTTTATTAATATTTTTTTCTTCTCAAAAACTGCTATAGAATTACCTAAAAAAAAATTCAAAAATTTCATTTGGTTAAAGCTAGGTAATGGTTGAAAAAAATTTACAGAAAATGTTTATTTTTGGTAGCCCCCCTGGAACCATTTTTTTTTGTTTTTTTGATTTTTTTTCTCGAAAACGGTGCTACCGATTTAAATCATTTTTTTTTATACTAAAGCTCCTTCAAAGTAATTTACATATTCAAATTTTGAATTTTTTATTTTTTGGATTTAAAAAAACGATCTATAATTTAATACAACAATTTGAAATCAAGATATTACTGACTGTACCATACAATAAAACCATTTTTTCGAATTTTGAATTTCTCATTGTCGGCATAACGGATTTTAATGAATTTTTGTATAGAGGAACTTCTAAAAAGTTTAAAAAACATTGCGTTTTAAACTTTAAAAAAAAAACATTTTTTGAATTTTTGAAAAATAAAATCCATTTTTTTTGTTTTAGAAAATTCGATATCTCAAAAACGGCTCAATATTTTTTTTTTGTAAATTTAATATTCACTCGAAGAATATTAAAAACTTTAAATTGTCGTACTAAAATTTTTTCTTAAAAATGTTTTAAAAATTTTGTATATACACATGCTTATTTTTTTAAGAAACCACTACAGTTGCTTGAATCACATGGCATCCTGTTTTTAGCACCATATACGAACGGCGTTGTTTTAGTTATTTAAAAAATGAATTTTATGCTTATGAACAGTTTTTCTCTAATAACATTCATTTTTGAAATTCTTAGTCTTTTACATAAGAGCAAGTTCGTGCGACCCAGTCGTGCATTTTTTTTTTGTAAAGAGGTATTATTCTACGCTGGGAAAACCAATGCCGGCAGAGATAGTTGCTCTTGATATTTCAAAATATATTCGGTTTAAGTCTGATATTCAAAAATATAAATGCTGGTGTTCCCCAAAGCTGGGTTTTGTCTGCAACACTCTTTATTATCTTTATAAATGATTGCTGGTCGCAAACTTCTTACCCAGTTCAATATTTCGCTGAAAAAAGCAACCTCAGCTTTTCAAATTCACAACGATGTGCCTCGGTTGTCTTACTGAGAATTAAAACTGCGTGGATTTTAATGCTCCAAAAAAACACAAAGCCTCTTTCTGTCAGTCATATGAAATATACCACCAACGCCATTATGCTTGAGACCTTGAGAGCCACAGACCATCTCTTATAGAATGATCCTATATTCGATGTGGTCTAAATCTTAGCGAAATGCAAATGATTTAAGAAATGTGTTAAAATTTTATATAATAATCATGTTAGGGCCGGTACCTTTATTATTCTTTTGAATCTGTTGGATTCTATCATAGATCATACATCGAGGTAATATCGCCTTTTACCGCTTTTTCTATCAATAGTTTTCAAATGAAATATCCAGTTGCATTCCCCCCTTGATCCTATCTTCAAACGTATCGTCAAATATAGATGTTCTTTATTAGTCATACTACTCGAATATGAAATACTTTGCCTACGAAAATATTGCAAAAAAATTGAGGTTTAAGGTGAACACAACGAAATTACATGCAATGTATTGGTTAATCATATAAATATTTCGGTATTACATTTGACAATAGAATTTCATTTTAAAGGGAAGCTAGCATCACATTAGTCAGCGTCTGGAAGATACGTACAAGTACATCCATGAAAGTCAAACTTCAAATATTCCAGACAATCTTTAAACAAATAATATTTTCGGATTGTCACGTATATAGTACTATAAGCATAACGATAAGATAGAAACACTACTTCATTTTTCTTTGAAGAGGAGTTTCAAGCTAGCGCACTGCACCTTAAATAACACCCTGTTTGTTGAATCCGGTTTCACGTTATTACGAGTATATTATGAAGACGTGAAGACTTTAAATCAACTACGTTTTACGACTTTTTTTAACGACGAAAGGTTGATTAAACATATATCGCAACAAAGGTTTAAGACACGAAAGTTTTGTTCTACTAAGAATAAAAGTCATTAGGCGAGTTCTGTGAATACAACTTGAGAAAAAGGAACAAAAACGTCGGATAATGGACAAAAGAGTTTTGTTATTTACTTTCGGGTGTCGATGGAAAATAAACGAAGTAAACAGAAATACCAGCAAGTCTGGATCACAATCTGCGAAAAAAAAATTCAGCGAAACTTTATGATATCAACTATTTTCAAAGCCTTAGGTTAAATTATGACTTCATACTCGTATCCCACATAAAGAAGATTTACCAATCATTTCAATCTACAAGATTATTGTAAACATTTATGATTTCTTGGAAAGGTGTTCTGTACCAAGAGAATTCAGACGTTAGTTTTATGGAACGCAAATTACGGATACATTCTAGAGGATATTCATTTTGAATTGAAACTGAATAACGACTGTCAAAAAGCTTTAAAATAAAGAAGGACGATAGTGGAGGAATTAAAAAATTATTTTAAAATTAACAAATAAATTAGAGGCCATGAAGGCTTATAGAGAGTCTAAATCTAGTGACAACTTTCAACCATTTCTGTGTGCGTGTTTGGAGAAATGAATGGGACAAACAATTTTCTGCTAATTTCGAACGGCTAATAAGCAGCACTTTTCCTGACTAGAGATACTCTTGGAGGATTTGTCAATCGAAAGAGAAAAAATCTTTTTTTTTTTGCACCGGCTGAGAATCGAACGCAAGACTCTGCATAACAGTCCAACGCAAGGGGTACCGCAACTGTTTTAAAAGGAAATGTTAAAATTGTACACAAATTTTGTTAAAACAATCTTTCAGATTCATTTAATTAATTAACCGAGTTGACTCGTGTAATTTTAACCATGTAAGAATGCAGTAGCTCTCTGTAAGTGTTACTACTGAACAGAATAATTTGGACGAAAAAAAAAATAACAAAGAGTAAAGAAAAGTACTCGTAACCAGTGGCGGCTGTACCTTAAGTGCGCTCGTGCGCTGAACCACCAATTCAAAAAATTTAAAAATTACAAAATATTACTGCATCTTTTTTTTTAGATTACCATACAAATATTTATTTTTTAAACATACAAGAACGTAACCAAGTAAAATGTCCAATTATGACGAAACTATTACTATTAAGACTTACTTTCCCTGCAAGTAAAAATTCTCGAGCGCACGAGGACTGCTAATATAACTTGTATGAGTTACAAGCTAATATCCCTGACGCGTGAGACAAAAGATATTTCATTGAAGTGTATCGAGAAATGCCTCCTCTCGTGCGGCGCACGAGAACCAAAGATTAACGAGAGCAACCCATGTTTGACTAGAATGTGCGGCGCCTGCGAATATGTAATGTTGTTTCGCTCTATCCGTGACTGGTTAAATAGTGTTGGTTTGTAGGAGTTAGGTTAGTAATTGTTTTTTATTTTATGTTTGGTTCGATTATGTACTGTGTACAGTGTGTGGTTTGGGATAAAATGAACAGTGATTAGGTATATTAAAAACAGTAATAAATCTTTTTAAAATAAAATTAATATAAAATTAGCCGGATCGCCAAGGCGCTTTTTAAATTTTACATGCAATATTTTTTGCGGAGAATCGATTTAGACAGAAACCTGAATCCACGATTTGACGCATTTAAGTGAAAAAATGAAAAACATGATTCCTTGCTAAATGTAATAGTGTGTCAGTTTTATACATGGTCGAAATTCTTCGAGCGATTATACAAAATAATAAAAAATCAACATATACATGTAAATTGTTGTTTTTTTGCGATTTCTAATCTTAATACCTACTTAGTGAGCAAGTAAAGTGCACCACCTGTTCAACAACCCACCAGCCGCCACTGCTCGTAACTTCTCTAAAAAAAACTTGATAACCGCTTTCCTTTATCTATCATTTGGATCATGTTAATGATTTTGGTGTTTAAGTTACACAAATAAATATTTCAAGACATGGGTTTGTTCGTAGATTATGGTCAAAGTAAATTGTCGCCTTTTGTTTCATGTAGCAGATGATGTCATCGGCACTAATTTTTGTGGGATTATTGAAACATGACTTGTGGGTTTTCCATTGCTATTTAGTCAGTCCCAATAATATTGTTTGTCAAATTAAAGTCGTAAAAATGTGAACTCTGCAAATTTTAATTGAGTTAAGCATCAGACTTTCTCATAAAAATCATAAAATAGCAATTTTATTTTTTAGTCTCCTGTTCATGCATTTTTGACATCTACTAACGTCAAAAAAGGTCTGTTAACTTAGATTTTGTATGAACCTTCATTGTTTTGAGTGCGTGCAGAAGCAATTTTTTTTAGTATCTACCGATACTAGTTAGAAAATGTTTAAAATTAAGAATGAGTTAGTAAACTACTTACTTTAAAGTTGGCAAGTAGTATCATGCAAGTACCTTAACACTGGGATGTTTGCGCAAATGTTATTAGAGAAAAATATTCATAATCATAAAATTAATTTCTTAAATGGCTATGAATGAATTTTTTTTTATGAATCAAAACAAAAAAAAAAAAACTGAAAATTTGAATGTTGCAATACTTTTCTGTATTGTACGGCGTATGATAAGCTCATTTAATTCAGATCTTGATAGCATTGTCAAATGGGAATGAAAAACCGCGTAGAATTTAATGCTTTAAAAACTCAATGCTGTCACCTGTCCGTAAAACAGAAACCACCCCCTATGCCCCTATCCATGAGTGGTACTTGCATTGAGGGAACCAAACTGCTCTCAGTACTCGGTATGTGTATCACAGACCACCTTGTGTGGAATGACCATATATTTGAGTCTCTTGGATAGAATCCAAAGAAGAGCTTTAAAAATGATAGGTGATAAAAATATAACAGAAACATTTGAAACTCTTGAGCACCGTCGCAATCACAATGTTTCTTGTCTTTCACTATTTTACCGTTATTTGTATAAACACTGTTCTAGTGAAATAGCCTCATTCATCCCTCCCCATCAGTTGACCCTTGAACCCAATTTCGGACGTAGAGTTAAATCAGAGATTCTTTCTTTAGTTGCACCACACGAATGTGGAATGCTTTACCCGACTCTATGTTTCCCTCAGACATTCAAAACCAATGTGCATCGGTATCTCCCCTTAAATCCTCTCCCACTTTCCTAAAACGATCGCAATGTGCGAAAACATTTTAAGGGTAGTCATAATCCCTTTAGTGCGTGTAAATTATAAAAAAAAAATCTAGAACAACAAAAATCTCTAAAGTCAAAATCTAAAACGACAAAAATCTCTAGAGGCAAAATCTCGAAACGACAAAAATCTCGAGATCTATCAACTTAAAATGATTTTTCTTTTTCGTATCATAGAATCAATGCACCTATTTCAATACTTTTACCCGTATTTGCAAACTTCAATAGTCTTCAAATGCTAATCTTGAAATCTTTGCATTTGTCCCGGAAGATGAGATCCAAGACTACTTGAATCTAAGAACGGAAAATGGTTCCCTAAAAATGATGAAAATCAAAGCCCATATACGAGTATTCGCCCTCATTTTGGTCCTCCGCTGAGTAAATTAAAGAAGATTTACCCAGGATGCAAAATAGTGCTGAATCTTGGCATAGGCGCATTAATGTTTTGGTGGGGAAATCGCATCGCATAGGTCATGATAATTGTCTAAAGAAATAATTCAAGTTTCTTGCGTTTTGAAGAAAATAGATATGGGACAACCTCTAAGAAAAAAAAGGACAAGAACACATGAAAGAAAAAAAAATATATTGAAAATAAACGAAGCTTGCTTCGTTGGCCATCTAAAAGGTTAAGCTTTGAATTCAAACTTGTAAAATCTTTATTGTTGCCTATTTTCCTTTTTTACTTAAATGAACAACTGTAATTATTTTTTCTTTATTTCAACAAATGGATAAAAACAGACATCAGAAATAAATGTCAACTACCTTTATTTTAAAATGTTTTCCCTCAGAGTAAATACATTCTTTTAAAAAGATTTCGGTTTTGGTTTGAAATTTATTTAAAAAAAAAAAGAAATTTATGTTAACGGTTTTAAAAATATCTCTCCATGGTTAAGTGTTTCCCGAAGAAATAAATGGAAAAGGCGAAATTTGACGAGAACCTTTTATTTTTCAAAAATAAATACATATGAACTTTTCGTTCTAATTTTAAGTATTAAGTTTTACTAATAACAAACTTCCAAGCTTATTTGATCCAAAACTTTATCTTTTTTTGCTCAAAATAAAATGTGAAAATGTCCTTTCGACTGTGACTTGGAATGGGAATGGTTGAAAGTCACTAGGTTGTGGTTCTCTTCGTTGCACCACCAAAGTTATTTATTTAGCATACAAAATCTGATCAAAATCAATTTTACCGTTTTTGAGAATATCGAAAGCAAAAAAAAAAAAAAAATGATCGACTGGGTCGCACGAACTTGCTCTTATGTAAAAGACTAAGAATTTAAAAAATTAATGCTATTAGAGAAAAATTGTTCATAAACATAAAATAGATAAAATAGATTTTTTAAATGTCCTAAACAACTTAAGCTCCAACTCAAAACAGAATGCCATGTGATTCAAGCTAATATTAGCTAATGCAAGAACAAAAGTTATATAAGTCGTTGTAGTGGTTTATTAAAAAAAATAAGCTTTAATATAACATTTTTAAGAAAAAAAAATTGGTACGCCAACTTAAAGTTCTTATTACTGTACGAATAAGAAATACATTTCAAAAAAAAAATATTGATCCGTTTTCGAGATATCAAATTTTCAAAAAAAAAAATAGATTTTTTTTTCAAAAATTCAAAAAATATTTGATTTTGTCTTGAAATGCAATGTTTTTTTAAACTTTTTAGAAAAAAAAATAATTCATTAAAATTCGTTCTGCCGACAATGAGAAATTCGAAAAAATGTTTCTATGGTAGGTACCAGAGAGCTGCATGAATGTATTCATTTGCCATTGTGAATCATTCGCAAAAAAGTGAGCCTCACACAGTCACATACACTATGAACGAAAACAAGTGTGAATCAGTATTCATTTCTCACAAAGATTCATTTTAGCAATGCATTAGAGTGTGAATGGTTATCTTGCTTGCACTTATGAATATCGAATGCGTGGTCGGCTCACACTCAAACCATTCATTCAATCACTTCATTCACAAAAGTTGTGAAATTTATGAGTGGCTCACAAGCATTTGAATGGATTCACATTTTTAACTAGAAGGATAGGTACCTAAGTAAAGTATAAAATTTCTGACATGAATATTTATAACAGCAAAAAATTGAAATGTATGTATATGTACATATGTATGTACATAAATTACATATTATTTTTTTTAAGTAGTTTATTTTCTGTTTCTTTGCATATTGAATTAATAAAAAGTTATATTATGAACCGTCATTGAAATTAATCGAACTCGAGATTTGGATCAAAGTTGACGTTACGATAATAGAGAACACGAAAAAAGTGGCAATTCCGTCTATATGTCTGTACCTCGACGTAAAGCCTAATACGCTAAAGAGATTTTCTTCAAATTCGGTATCTAAGGTTCTTCCCTAGAGAAGAGATTGAAATTTTATTTAGATCCAAAACCAACAGTACTTGCCGAACAGCCGTTACGCAAAATCTTATTTATGGGAAAACGGCTATTATAGTGGTATTATAGGCATGTACTGCATTTTGGTCAAAAAATTAAAAAAAAACAGAACCTGTCATAGAACCGTTTTTATTTTATTTTATTTTATTTTCGACTTTCTCATTGAACGCTCTAACGATTTCAACCAATATTTTTGTACAGGAGCTTCTGTGAATTTAGAATAATATTGTATATAAGAATATTCGATTTATTTTTTCAGTTTTTGATTTCAATTAATTCCATTTTTTTTAAATGAAGATCTTGAAAATGTGTGAACGATTGGTTTTGAAATTATTTCCAAAAATCTATGTTATTAAATACTTAAAATTGCCATAATATAACAAATTAATTTGATAATAACATAGAATAGAAAGGTATACCTTCTTTTATTTTCCCATAGACAACGCAATCTTTGTAGTGTAAGATCGCGTTCCACTGAAATATTCTTTTCTTAAGTATTCACCCACATTCATTTTCTATCCAGCACACCATTGCAGCATTCACTACAATCAATGCAGACATTGTATGAATTGTTAAAAATGAATCATTTACTCAAACGAATGTGAGCTCGTTTCAGATTCATTTATGAAAAGGCATGCAGTGTGAGTATTTCTTCAAAACCAAAATGAATGTGTGTGAATAGTGTGTAAGGCAACGAATGTTGTGAGTGGCTCACAAAACGAGCTACTTGTTGCAGATCTCTGGTAGGTACCTACAATCTGTAATATCTTTATTTCAATTTTTTTTTTTTAAATTATAGATCGTAAAAATTAACCGAAAACTCGAAAAGCATTTTTTAACATTGAATGGTGGGTACCTTTATTTTTAGGTAAAATATTTTTTTTTCTCACATCTTGTAGATTTTATTGAGAAACTTATATTTATCAAGTTTAAAGAAAATCTAGCATGGGGTTTTCGAAAAAAAATTGTTTGAAAATTTTTCTACACAATAATGTTCAAATTTTTGGGGAGCTTTATCATTAAAAAATCGGTTGTACCGTTTTTGAGAAAATCGAAAAGAAAAAAAAATGGTTCCAGGGGGCTACCAAAATTAACCATTTTTTGTAAAATTTTGCTAAACTTTTAATTAGCTTTAACTTAATAAAATTAATTGAATTTTTTAAATATCTGGGACAGTTTTTGAAAAAAAAAAAAAAATATTTATAAAATTTCGACAAAAATTCGTATGGCAGGTACCGTTATTTTTGGTCTTAAAAAAATAAAAAAACGTGTGAGAGGAAAAATTAAAAATGATATTATGTACATATGTCAAGTTTCACGGAAATCGGCCGAGCCGTTTAGGATGTGGTCGAACAGACAGACAGGTAGTAGAGAGACAGACAGCATTTCGAGACCCACTTTATTCGTCTTGGGCATCATCGTAATTTCAACTTTGATCAAAATCTCGAGTTCGATTTTTTTACGAATGCATAACTTGCCTGTTTCAAATAATTTTTTTTTAAATATGTGGAACAGTTATTGAAAAAGTATTACAAAATTTAAAAAAAAAAATACCTATTGTAAATTTTGGTCTTAAAAAAAAAATCTTGTTGCGGGAAATTTTAAATAGCTATCATCCAAGTATAGGCTGTAGTCGAACAGACACATAATTAAAGACCCACTTTTTTTCGCTTCCTTATCATTGTTAAGTCAATTCTAAAGCAAAGTGAGCACGGACCTGCGGACCAAAATCATGTTGTTTCGGATAAGATATAACACATACTGCAAACAAAATTAACTAGGTATAACAGTTCATTCACTCATTTTGGAATTTAGCCAGAAAACTTAAGGCTAGGACCGCACTTGCGATTTCAATCGCACGATTTTTTAGTCGCAAAAATAGAACACATGAATTTAAATGAGAATGAACGCACTTGCTACCAACAAATCATGACGATTTAAAAGTCGCAATTTTTTCATTTTTCTTGCGATGCGACTGTCGTAAACTTAAATGAAACACCTGTACTCAAATGGATATGCCCACACTTGCGATTTAAATTACTAGGACTTAAAAATCGTAGTCGCAAAAAGAAATTGGCATGCACGCACTTGCGATTTTTAATCCACGATTTTTTAGTCGCAAAAAGTAAGACACATGGCCTTAAATGTGAATGCACGCACATCATGCGACTCAAAAATCGTAGCGATTATAAAAATGAAGCAAGTTCTATTTTTTCAAGCGATTTTTTTGTCGCTACTTATTTGTAGCAAATGGGTGCACTCACATAAAAAGTAGTGTGTTTTATTTTTTGCGATTAAATAATCGCTCTCAAAAAAATCACAAGTGCGTGCATGGCACTAATTTGTAGCGACTACGCCTCGACAAAAAATCGGAAGTGCGTTCCTAGCCTTACGGAACAAAATATACCATCAGTAGCGGACTAGATTCTACTAGGCTGCAAACTCACTTCAGTTAATTGCTTAACCTAACCTTTTCAAGCCCACATAATATGTTAAAATATGCACAACCTGGTTTCTATGACAGCATTTTAGACTCGGCAATATTCCAAGAAGAAGACATTTAAATTAATAGATTTTTATGAATATACATAATTTTAGAATTGTATCTTGCTTCTTTTTGTATACTTGAAAAACAATCTTTATAGTTGCGAAAAACGGGTAAATGTTCCCACGTTTAGCAAAACCAATTGGTTAAATTTTTTTAATTTAAATTTATTATTCAAACCCGATCTAAACAATAAAATCATCATTAGAATGTTTTGCAAATGAAAGCAAAAGTATTTAATTCAAATTAATTTGTTAATTCAAGGCAACAAAAAATACACAATGCAAAATTATAATAAACAGGAGACGTATTTATTTTTGAATAAATCAAAAAAATCGAATTGATTTTCAAAACATTAATTTTAACTACCTGCAAAAAGTACTCGTATTGTATTAAGGAAAATTAATTCGTTTTTCAATCTGGGAAGTCAACAGAAAACCCCATTATACTCGTATCACAGTTTTCGGGTTATTTCACGTAGAAAGAAACTGCATCTTTGTTGTCCTTTCCGACAACATAGCATTCAGGTACTTAGGCTCGGAATGTCATTCCTTGGTGGTCATCCTTATCATTAGTAATTAAGGGTGGTTGACAGTTTTTAAGATGGCAACAAAAGCCGATTGTACAAGAAACTGGTCCAGTGGCTTGATTTTGGTTTCTTGTAGACCCTCATGTTGCAGTTGTGCTTACGCTGCTGTCAACCGAAGTTAAGTCGAGTGCATTTCCTCAGAATTTGCTTTTCAAAAAGTTGTAGTTTCGGTTTTCGAGATGGTGTACCAAGCAGGAAAATTATAGCTGATGATTCTGCTAAATAAGTGCTTATATATGAGCAGCTTCGTTGGCTGACTTAATCGGTTCCTTTTTCGAGTAAGGGGTGCAAACGATTGCAGCGCCCTTGAGGTACTTGAGTTTTTTTTTTTTTGCTGCTATGGTCAAGATTTCGGCAGGACAAGATTTCGGCAGGTACTTGTATAAAGTAGCGGGTGTTGATGCAGTTGTTTATGAAGAATCATGACTGCTTGTAAGAGTTTTTTTTTTTTAAGAGACCACCTTAGAATTTACAATGATTTGTGCTATCTCCTCTGGATTGTACTATTGATGGTTGTGTATTGGGCCACTTTAAAGATAAGTGTCATCAAATTGCACGGCCTCTAAATTAAGCTGCAAATTCTGTTGGATGTGTGTCTAGATTTCGTCCAAAAACAGTTTGTCTGCTGATTGGCTAGGCGTGAAGTTTTGTTCAAAGTATTTCGCAAAAATTTTTACTTTGTCGGAAGTTGATGTCGCCTGAATGTTGTTGCTGACGATGACATCGGCTATTAGCTAGATTTTCTCTGATAATCGGTTTATTCCCTCGAATTCCTCTGGTCCTGTTTTGATGTCTTGGAGGCTCTTCTGGAATTGGATATCATTGTGGTGCTGAATAGAGTTCCGAAACATTACGTTGATACATTGGAGTTCACTTCTGACTGCATGGTAGTCGTAAGTGAATATTGGCTTTGGTTGTGATACAACAAGTCCAGTCTATTAGAGCCTTTCTTTCGCTGCTGATAGAATCGTGTTTGTTTAAGGATCTATCTAAGTTTGTGTAAGTCATTTGGATATTTCCAGCGGTGGAGTCGTCGATAAGTAAATAATGATAAAAATGTTGTCAAAAAATGTAAAAACGATTCAAACATGTTTTCTTCATGAAATCAGGCAGACTTCAGCCAAATTTCGCCTTCACTTATCAAATTCATGGTAACAATAAGGCGTGAACGAAGAAGAAACCGATACCAAATGCATGCATTTTCGATAAAGAACTTCTGGCCAAACTCGTATCGAATATTTTAGAAATATCAAGTGGAATTACCTTTGTTTCTCCAAAATTATGTAAGGATTGATTCTACCTTTCGGGGAGATATGCCATCAGATCACCAGTGGAACTTTTACCACGAACGATATTTTATAAGCTGATTGCTGATCAGCGTGTCCAAGATATTGGAAGAAGGGACGTTAATGCAATTAATCGGTAACTTGGAGAGAAGTACGATTCGCCATTTTTAGGGACCGGCTGGACAAATGCGGTTTCCCATATACATACATATGTACAAGAAATAGACTTAATGAGTAGCACATATGAAAAGGCTTAAGAAATGGTTTTGCCAGCGTGGAAGAACACCTCCACAGAACTAAAGGGGATATTCAATCTGTACCAGCGGATTTGTTTATCTCTAGGACTCTTCCCACTGTCAGAGTGAGAAAAAAGATTTGTCCCATAGAACTCTCTACGCTCTCAAGTACAGGGGGAGTCAAAACAGTGTGGAAAAGTATATTGACTAAGGTTTGAAAATGTACATTTTGATATAATTTCTTAAAATATAATTTGTTCGTCACTATGGAATTGAAATTAGTACAAAAAATTGAGAAATTAAAAAAAAAACTGGATATGTACAGTTGCGGTCAAAAAAATAGCACTGAAGTGTAACTTGGTATATTTTCAACGATTAAATTGTTTGTGGGACATATTTTCTGATTACTATTTTACTATATTGTTGTTGTATGTTCTGTCAGATAGAATTTTTGTTTTAATTTTCAATTTTCAAAAAATAACGGTAATTTTATTTGAGCAGTTTTTTTTTCTCTGAATTGAAGCAGTCAAAATAATAGCACCGATTAGTAGTAGTAGTAGTAGTAAGTGTGATTTTTATTTACATTTATATAAGATCTAATTACATAGTTTGGTATAATTTTTCACAAAAGAGCATTGGCATGTGCCGTCAGCCGAAAAAGAGCATTTATATTTTGGTATTACAAAGTATGAATTAGTTCAAAGCCAAGTTTACATTAATTACAAATAAACAAAACTAATAAAAAAAAATAAAGAATAATATATAACATTAAAAAGCAGGGTCAAAAAGATTCGTTCATGATTTGATTTCGATATTTATAGGCAGTTTTTATATAGAAGTAAAGAAGTTTCCAATTATCGCCATTTAGTATACACTGAATTTCATCTCCAGAAAGGGTATTTTTTTTCCAAATTGATTTCCTGATTGAGTTGAAGATAGGACAGATGCCAATGAAATGACAAATGTCTTCTCTAGTTCTCATATTGCACAAGGTACATTCCGTGTTTTGCTCACTTATATAAGGTACGTAATTAAGCCTTAGGAGTTCACCCCTCGCTTTAAAGATAGTATTAATAACATCTAAACTGTTTTGGTCATTAAAGTAGTTTTTTTCTCCCAGAAAATGATTTAATAATTTGTAAGAGCTTCTTGTTTGACTTTGTTGGCTTTGTTCGTTGAAAGCATTTCTTGCAGAGTTTTCAATTTTCCCTAAAAGTGTTTGCAGGTTTATTTTTAAAGATTCTTCATTTCCTAGTTGGAGTGGTACATCGTGTTCAAGGCTCAGTCTTCTCCATTCCGAAAAAAAGTGTGCATTTCTGTTTTTAAGGTGTAAAGCGATTTTATTTGTGAGGCGATTGGAAGGATGTTTTAAAGTCTTTTGTATGTATGCGAAGTGTAAATCAAGAGTGTATACGTACATTGGCGGTAGACCAGTTTCAAGGTGCAACAAGTACGTTGGTGTGTTTTCTGGCAGTCTGAATATTCGTTTTAAGAAAAATCGTAAGAGTTTTTCTACTTCTTCAAACTCGAGAAAACCCCAGACCTGTGCCGCATAACACATAATTGATCTGACGACCGAATCAAAAATTCTGTATTTTGTACTTGGAGCTATATTTCTATCGCAGAAGACAGTTTTCCAATTACAATTTATCGCGCGTTTGGATTCTTTAAGCTTTTCTTGTAAATGCTTTTTAAATGATAGCGTTTGATTTAGCAAAACACCGAGGTATTTATATTCCTTTACAATTTCCAGATTTTCATTTTCCCAAGTCCAACTTTCATTCCTGGCAAGACGCCCGGCGCCGCCGTTTCGAAACACCATTATTTTAGATTATAGCACCGATTATATTTTTCTCGTTCATTGGGAAATATTTTTTGTAAAAAAGATTTTTTCTTACAAAGGTTTGTACAATGCTTATTCTTTATAAAATTTAATAAAACTTAAACAACTTTAGCACCAATGGGCCGTGGAGAACATTGTACGGCTGAAGATCGAAAGATCATTAAAATATGATTTTAAGGGTAAAATGTATTCAGAAATTCGAAAAATCCTCGGCTGTTAATAAGATCTGAAATGCTGTAACATTTACAGAAAAAAGCGAAGAACGTAGACGGAAGCGAGCAATACCCCCTCTTATGGTCAAACGTCTAATCCGACAGAGCAAAATGGAGTCGTTTATGCCAGCTACGTAGCTGAAAGCAGCGCTCAATGTGACAGCAAGCGTGGAAACTGTGCGGATGAGATTGAGGGATAACGGTTTGCATGCCCGCAGCCCAAGAAAGGGCCCACTTTTATTAACAAAAACTTGTGATGGAGCGTATACAGTTTGCTTGAGCCCACGTCAATTGGTCGACGACAAAGTCGAGAAATGTTTTGTAGACAGACGAAAGCAAAATTGTGTTGTTTGATGGAAGAGATTCGCGGGCATAGTACGTTAGAAGGCATCCAAATACCGAACTCAACCTCAAGTACACATCAAAGATTATTAAACATGGAGGATCTAGTATAATGATCTGGGGAGTTTTTCATATTACGGTATAGGACCCATTTCCTGGATCAAAAGTATTATGGATAAATATCTATATGTCAAAATACTGGAGGATGAGATATTCCCTATGCCTCTGAGGAGATGTCGTTGAAGTGGTCTTTCAATAGGACAATGAACCGTAGAATACCAGCAACCTAGCCAAGAAATGGTTTCTGGATAACAAAGTAGATGTCATGGAATGGCCTGCACAGTATCTAGACTTAAACCCGATTAAAAATCTTTGGGCGTTAAAACGGAAGTGTCTCAGTGCGGGGCAAGTAACGATAAAAAACCCTGGTCTACAGCAAAGAGCTGCTGGAAATCGATTCCTGTTGAAAGATGTCAACGGCTTGTAAACTCTATGCAAAGGCGCTGTACAGTTGTTACAGAAAATAAAGGACATGATACCAAATATTGATTTCAACCACAAATTCAACAAATTAAAAAATAAATACCCTACAGTGGTGAGCAAAAATGAGTACATGTTTTAAGAAAATGAAACAAAAGGATAGAATTTTATGTTTTTTTATAAACAAATGAAACAAATTATTTTTACTATGAAAGTTAAGTATATAATTTACAACTTTGGAAAAAAAAACAAACATTGCTTCAAAAATAACAGTTAATAAAATGTTTATTAATGGAAACCCCCATGTACTCAAATTTGCACGTTTCGCCGTTATCTCTTATTTAGTTAAACTACTTTGTTTATTTTGCGTTTCTTTAAAAATAACTTATTGTGGCAGGGAATTGTACTGTTTTCAAAGTTCTATGCCATTTAATTAGTGCTTAAAAAATAGATATTCACTGTTTTACAGAAAAGGTAAATAAAAATGAAAAAATTGTACTTGAAGCGGAAAAAGGCATAGTTTCTCAACTTGAAGAAGGACTATCTTCAAGAAAAAGTGCTGAGAGAATGAAAATCTGCCAACGCAGTGTCCTTTTGATACAAAAAATTTAAATGTGCTTTGCACCAGCAATCGCCCAGGCATACAGAAAATGCTTACTGGTGGTGACACATGGTTAATGGAGCGATCAATGCATATAAAAGACTGCAAGATGCCGAAATCAGCGGCGAAATTAATTAATACAAACGTGAGTGAATGGACAGCTAGGAGAACCCTACAAAATATAGGTTAAGTAGGTTATAGGTAAACACGTCTTAAATTCTGCAAAAAAAAAACAAAAAAAACTTGAGTGTTAAAGATCGGAAACGGGTGGTCTGGTCGGACTAGACTAAAATATATCGATTTCCATTAGATGGTAAAGAGTGTTTTTGGCATCAGCAGAATGGAACTCTTCAAAAGGAACAGGTAAAAGAAACCATGAAGCATGAAGGTAGCAACTTGATATGGTGGAGATGCTTTACGTCGTGGAATGTCGGTCCGCTGATTAAAATCGAAGGAATTATGAAGAAGGAACAATATTTGTCTATTCTGCAGAATAACTTACCAGAATTTGTAGACGAATGCGCTTATTCCACTGAGGAGATCATTTTCTAACAAGACTGTGAACCCAAGCACACTGCACGAATGGTCCAGAGCTGGCTTGGATTGCAGTTATTTCCAACCATGAAGTGGCCAGCACCTAGTCTAGATCTAAACCAGATCGAGACTTGTGGGCAATTCTCATAAGACGCATGGCATCTTACGATAATCCTTCAAGAAACTTGAATGACTTATGGCAAACATATTTCACATGCTCATATCGAAAATTTAGTCGAGGGTATGCGCAGGAGAGTAAGAAGTGTCATATACAATAAAGGGCTGTGGACTAAATACTAAAAAAGCGATTCAAAAAAAAAAATTCTGAAACGTGCAAATTTGAGTACATAGAGGTTTCAATTAATAAACATTTTACTAACTGTTATTTTTTGAACAGCGTTTGTTTGTTTTTTCCTAAGTTGTCAATTATATACTTAACTTTTATAATAAAAATAATTTGTTTCAATTGTTTATAAAAAAAACATACAATTGTATCCTTTTGTTTCATTTTCTTAAAACATGTACCCATTTTTGCCCCCCACTGTATATTAATTAAAAAAGGTGCAATTATCATTTTGTTAGATGTAGTTTGGATACGGTGCTATTTTTTTGACCCCAGCTGTATAAACATAATGTTTCTATTTGCATCAGAACTTTGACTAAAAACAAAATTGTATTTTTCAGGGGTTTTGTCTTTTGCGATGAAGTAAGGAATCCTCATAAAAAGTCTTATCTTATATTATCTTATCCGTTTTGACAAAGCAGAATTTTGTAGGTCATCTCCATTCATCCCGACAACATATAAAAAGGAATTGTCGAGAATTTTAAATCATTAGGTCTTGGTTGTCCGCGAGTTGGAGCCTCACCTAATTTGTTTAATTTAGAAGAATTTTAATTTTTTTTTCTTCAAAAGGGGAAATAATTGGTGTAGTGCTAGGATTGGGAATATGCCACTGAGGAACAATAAAGTTTAAGATATCGGTTTATGAAAATCTTTGCGTTAGTCCCATATTGTGTACAGATAGATTAACATTTATCTTCATTTGAGATCTTCTCGTTATCAACCTTGTTGGCATAATTTTTTCATCATAGAAATTATAAACAATTTAACTTTCGTCAATAACAAAGTTAACATACATGCTCATACTTATCTTAACTGTGATCCCGGATCTAATCTCAACTCGAAAGAACAAATCTGTTTTATTGAATCTAATTTAATCAAGTTTCTTAATATTTATTGAATAAAGATAACAATTGAGACATGAGTATTAAGCAATAAAACTGGTGAATGTTCAACATGGCCTTGGTGACAAATGCATACTCTTCTGGTGAATCTCATTGCATTTCATTGATGACACAATATCTTCCTTCAATGCTCGGGCGACCGAAGTTAACAAAACTTCACCGGTCTTAAGATCTCATGAGAGCCAATTCTGGCCACAAAAATAGGTATTGACACGAACATAAAAAGACAGTTTGTTCAAAATATTTCTAAGTGATTTTCGTTTCAGGTTTTCTAAAACCTTATTAAACGGAAATATTGTGTTGTTGTCTTTTGCAAAAATGTCAAAAATGTTGTATTTTCATATTTTTGATCTTATTCGTACAAAAAAATAGCTCAGTTGAATATATTCAATTGCTCCTGCTTAACACAAATAATTTTGTTCATCTTCGTAATTATCAAAAAAAAAACAGCTTGTTCATTACCTGCATTTGAGTTTGTGACAATTTTTTTTTTATAAACAAATTCCTAAATTATTAAACGCTACACAATTTTATAGCCCCAGATCATTAGGGCAGCACGGTTTTCGGGAAATAAATATGTATGTATAAATAAACAACCTTGGGTGCAAAATAAAAAAAAAACCGCATGCATTCAACAAAATATTTTAAAAAAGTATGCAAAACCATGCGAAAAATTCTTAATAAGACTTGAACAATCGCCAAACTTACCCGAAAATATTCCACCAATGATTGCAAATTTTATATAAAAAATTTAAAAAAAAACAAGTCTCCAGGCAATTCTGGGCTTATTTAACTTATGCTCTACACCACGACGACTCTTTCAAATATGAACTCTTAACCAAACTGAATTTGAATTCTTGTCATTGGTGTTCTTTATACAAAAGTGTTGTCTAACAAAAGAACGTTAGCAGTGATTTTGTTTTGCTTATAAAACTGAGCCTGCATAATATTTAAGTACAAAAAAGAGAAATTGGGTCGAAACTGAGATAAGATATCAAGAATTTATTTAAAAACACAACAAATCAGCTTAGATATAGTGGTTGGATTTTATAAAATATAGACCCTCTTGATAGATTGTGGTGTATACCATACCCTCTTTGTCACTTGATTGAAGTCGCACTGTTTTATAACCCTCTTTCTTTTTTGAACATAAATCTTGTGGAATATTTTCATAATGAGATTAATACAAAAAATTATTTAATACCTTTCAGAAAAATTAAAAAATTTACAGATATGATCCATTAACTAGAAATGGGAGCCCAAAAAAAGTTTCTTAGTTAAAATAAATTTCAAAACATATTTTCGCTTGAGTGTTTTTAGATCATAATCTACGAAGCTGTTTTATTTTAACTATAGGTATGTAAGGCATATTGTCCTTCATAACTTCTTATAAATACCTACTCTAAGCTTTATATACATACCTTACAATATAATATACTTTATACCTATAGCTCTAAGTATACTTTTAAAAGCTTGTTATTTTATTATTCTAAATTATTGTTGTTTGATGAAGAATACATAATATATACATATATTTAGATTGATTTGTAAACCTCTATTTGCATATAAGAAGACCCGTTATAGGTAGATACTTTTAAAATGTTGTCAAAATCGTAATAGTCGTATATGTATGAGAAAACATTTAATAAAAAATATAAAATCGTTATATGTACGAGTAGGTGGGTTCAAATGCATATAAATATTTGTTGGTTTCTTCATTTCGGCAAAAACTTCTTTTCAAAAATCACTTTGCAAATAAGTTTTCAATATTTGACAAGGTTGTTCAGGCCTAAAGCATTTAGTTTCGCGGAGGTATAATACTGCGGGAAAGAGATGTTTGTGTCCTATGATTTAAAAAGAAACACACACACTTTACATCTATTTTTGGGTTTTTAAATAGTGTTTGAACTTTTCTTGTCAAGTTTGAAAAACAAAACTAACAAAATTTTTAGTTTAAAAAAAAATCAGTGAAATTTTTTTAAATAAAAACTGTTAAGCGTAAGCAAATTGATCAAAATAAGTTGTCCCGTTTTTTCAGAAAATCCAAAACAAAAAATTCTTTTATGGGAGGTACCATTAATTATCAGTTTTCGGAATTTGTTTTTGCATCTGTTATAAATTCGTTACAAAAAATCCAACTCGATATTTTGATCAGACTTGACATATCGATGATAAGGAGGACGAGAAGAGTGGGTCTCGCGATTCTGTCTGTCTCTGTCTTAAATCAAATTTTTCGAAATTTTGAAAAAATATTTTTATTTCTCAAATAACAAGTTTCCACAGATTTAAAAAACAAAAAAATGTCATGTAGTAGGTAATGGCTTAACATTTTTGTTTTCGAAAAATGGTTATTAATGGTACATTTTTTCAATTTTCTTAGAAATGGTACGACTGATTTTGACCAATTTTTGTTTACTAAATCTGCTTAAAAGTTGGAATAATATTGTGTATTCAAATTTTCAAAAAATTTCTTGTTTGTAAATATGTATATTTAAAAAAAGTTTAAATTTTGTTTTCAAAACTCTTCATTTCAAAAACCTCATGCTTGATTTTTTTTTTGTTGTATCTTAACAATAAACAGCTCTTTAATACTATCTACAAGCAAGATGTATGAAAAGAAATTTTATTTTATCTGAACATAATAGCATCCGCCATACGAATTTTAAAAAAATGTATTTTTCTCGAAAACGGCACATAGAATTTTTATACCAAATTTTCTGTTTCTCTGAAATTCTCCCTATCGGCATAGCTGATTTCAATGAAATTTTTTATTCGGCCTATCACCGAATAATAGACCCTAACATTTTATAGTTCACCTGATCAAATTTCACGTCATAAACTTTAAGCCGCTAAATAATTGTGTGACGACGCGAATGAATCGCAAAACCTGTCTATTTGCTTTTAGTTAGCTTTGTTTGCCTCCGCTTTTAACTCCTGGCAATCATACTCGTAAGTAAACGAGAAATATCTGTCGAAATTATTCAAGGTCAGAAACATGTTTTTTCGTATGTAACTTTTAAAAAGTATATGCTGCCGAAAAGTAAATCATTCAAAAGATAAAAAGATTCACACAATTTGATCCTATGAATTCGCTTAGCACTTCCAAAAACGAAAAATGGCGAAAATATCGGTTTTTCACGAATAACAAAACAACATTTATGCGCAGCTCGTTTGATATAATTATTTATATTTAAAAAAATTATTATATAATTATTAAATCTTAGCTTAAACTATAAGTATTCATTGTATCACTTTTCGTTTTTATTTTTAATTCTTTTTTATTATTCTTTTTTTAATTTTTATATTTACTTACTCATGAAATGTCATATCCGGCAGACGGCAGATTGCCATGTCCGTATTCTTAAGTTTAAAACTGTATCAATATAGAATCGAAAAATAAAGAATTTTATCTATCTATCTATCTATCTATTTAAAAAAAAAGTCAAAAATACTTTAAGTAGCGCTGCTGTCGCGCCATTTGACGATCATAATAGGCGTGTTTTTTTTGCAAGTCCATATAGAATTGTAGAAAAAAAAAAACGACATCGGGACTAAGCGCTTTACATGCAAATGCAACAACTACTTAAATCTATACAGAGTTAGCTAAAACCAGATAAATAATTTTCGAGAGTTAATCTAAAACCGGATAAAAATGGTGATGCCAAAATAGTACTATCTACAGTACAAACTCGATTTACGCAACTAATAGAAATTAAGGCAGTTGCAATAACCGAGGTTGTTGCACTTACTGGGTTATATTTTTTTTAATACAAAATGATAGTTGTAATGGCTTATTTTTTTAGAGATAACAAAAATGTTATAAAACAACATTATATTGAAGCAAACCAAATCGTTTTTGTCGGTTTGATGTTTTAATTTTAATGAACAGATGCATAAACACAAGAAGTTGCATTAATTGATGTAACATTTTTCAAAAGTAGCACTTATAGAGTAAAGATGTGCTTAAATTTTCGTGTTGCGAAAATCAAGGAGTTGCGCGAATCGAGGGTTGCGTTAACCGAGTTCGTACTGTATATGTTATCGATAATTTGCTCAGAGATGTCAAAAGTGACGTTTTTGGAGCTGGTTGATGCTAGTCGTCAATACAGCTGAAAAATGTCATAGCGTACACAGTGCTTCCAGCTATTTGGAAAAAAAGCTCCTAAATCCCGATGTCGTTTTTTTTACAATTCTATATGGACTTGCGAAAAAACACCTAATATTCTCTACAAAAAAAATAAGAAAACTATTGTCGAAAGCCAAAAATATACAGTGACGAGCAAAAGTGGTCAAATGATTTCGCTTTTTTGAAAAATTGATTTAAGTTAGGATTTTTTAATATAATAGAATTAAATTTCTTTTTTATTTTTTTTATTTTTTTAATTTTTTAATTTTTTTTTTTATTTTTTTTATTTTTTTATTTTTTTTTTTTATTTTTTTTTTTATATTTTTTTTTAATATTTTTTTATTTTTTTTATTTTGTTTATTTAACTCACATTTATTGTGTATAGTAAAATTTTCAAAAAATAATATATTATCACGTCCTGGAGAACCACTTCAACAACATCAAGTTCAAAAGACCGTGAAACATGGAGGAGGTTCGTTGATGGCTTGGGGTTGTTTTTCGTGAAACTCTGTTGGTCCCTTGGTGAAAATCGATGGCATCATGAACAAAGAAAAATATTTGGACATTTTGAAGACAAATTTACCACCTTTTACTGCATCAACAGGCTTCAATGATTGTGAAATAACTTTTCAGCAGGACGGAGATCCAACACACTTCAAAAATTATCTCGGAATGGGTGAGAAATCAACAGTTTACCACAAAGACAGGGCCAGCACAAAGCCCTGACCTCAATCCAATAGAAAATTTATGGCCAATTCTGAAGCGACGGTTGGGGCAGCACAAAAATCATCCATCAAACACTCAGGCTTTGGCGACGAATGGAGCTGGAATGGGGCCGTATTCCAGAGCAATTTCTCCAGAATTTGGTGGAAAGTATGCCAAAGCGTTGTTCCCAAGTAATTAAAAATAAAGGTTTGGACTAAATACTAAATACTAAAGATTTTAATTCTATTAAAAACTCTTACTTTAAATTCATTTTTCAAGTAAGCGAAAGCATTTAACCACTTTTGCTCGTCACTGTAGGTTTTTAGCATGCCTCGCTAAAAATGGTAAATTGCATCTAATAGTTATGATAACAACATTTGCACTTTATGTCCTTTTTCTCTTAAGTCATATTATTTCAAAAAGTCAAAAATACAGATTTTTTATATTTTCACTAAAAAGTTCAAAGTCAATACATATCTACAATATATGAGTTTCAAGGTATTGCGTCTTCAAAAGGGTTCAAATTTTAAAACAATTCCGACATGTAAAGGAAAAAATAACCAATTTTTTGAAATATTTTTTTTTTAATGATGGCAGTATAAAATATTTCCCTAAAATTTCCCATTTTAGAGCTGAATGCAAAAAACCGGTATTTTTGATTTTGTGCCAAATTTTTAAAATTACATATTATATTTTTAAAATAATCCTTTAAACGTTTAAGCAAAGAAACGTTAGTGTTTTTTGTAGAGTGTAATATTATGTCCAAACTTTTCGCTAAGTAGTTTTCTATATTTGGGAGTTTGGAGCGAAATCTCTGTATTTTTATTTTTCGTCATTTTGTGTCAAGATAAAGAATTGAATATTGTAGACCCTTTTTGTAGATGATGATTTTTTCATCGTTGTGATTTACATGGTTTACACGAACCATTTTTCAATTGCATCTGTGGTTTTTGACATTTGACAGTTAGTAATAAAAGTACTGACAGTTTCAAAGTGGACTTAGAAATCCTGTCCGAAATTTTTGTAAGCTCATTTTTGTTGGCAATCAAGTGGAAAACCAAATTCAGCACTCGAAACTGATGCGAAATTAAAGATCGAGCTGGCTGGAGCCGCTTCGCTTGTTGGTTTTGGACCAGATCCACTGACTGTTAAAACTATCTTCAAACTTTCTGCCACTTTTCGGTTCTTTTGAGTTTATTTTAATTTCAATTCTTGACCGATATCAACAAAGTTAAAACAACCTTTTTAAATAATTTTTCAAATTCCACTAACTTAGTATAAAGCTAAAGACATAAAATAAGAAAATTAAAACCGACACAAATATTCTAGAGACAACTGTGTAATATTGCGACCCCAATCAAGAGACGTGGATTGTATAATGATAATAAGATAGATTTCCATATTTCGTCAAAACAAAACTCTTGAAATAAATTGATAGACAACACTTTTTTTTTCCAACTCGGGTAAAGGTGGAGTATTTGTTGCTGTTACGACTATATAGGATGAAATAGGGCATTTCCATCTTACCGAAAATCTCAATGCGAAGGCACTTGATTCGAATTTGGATTCTCATTCCTGGAGATTTTTAATATCTTCACAAAACTGTCTTTCTTTTCGATGCAAAAAAAAAAACTAAATACGCACTTTTCACCTTCTATACCTATGTATATGGAACTGCTCATCCGTCATGAGCAACTGTAAGGTACATTGTGTCCGTCAATTGCTGCGTGCAAATTTCCTCGAAAACACATTCAATTCACTTTCATTCAGACACCAACACTGCAGATTTAATCAACTAACATATTAGGGGATGATGTTGAGAATAAATAAATTAGAAAAACAAAAACCGCTTAGAACTATTCTAAACGGGATTTTACGGTACACTGTCGCAAGAATTTGCAGACAATAAAACTATATTCCACAAACTGAAGCCGGAGCCGCAGTTGCATGTTGTGCTCCAAGCTCCAACAACTGGACACAAAAATAAAAACACGACCCAACCAACGATAAGAACTTATTTTGCATAAATGTGAAAATGTGCACCCCCTCTCTTGCAGCTTGTCAACATCATCCCCCTTTTTTATCGTAATTTTTTCTGAAGGAAACCGTTGCACTGCCACAAGGTCAACACTTAATTCTGGTAGCGCCACAATGCGATTATGATATTGAATATTGCAAGCAGCCGAACGCATCCGTAAGAGACTTGCACGTTTTTGGCATCACTTCCGCCCCCACCCTGTCATGCTGCCCCTCATAAGCGCTGGTTTTGTTGCTATCTTGCTTGTCATTGTCGCATAGAAGTGAGGCTGAGGGTGGCAAAGGGTTGAAGTCACCCTTGTATCTATGCGATGATACAGTTGTGCCAGTTTCTGTGAGACACAGGATGAGGTAATTTGGATGAGTATGCTGAGTTGCACGACGGCGGACGAATTCTTAAGAGTAATTAGCCTAGTTCCTTTGCTTTAAAACAAAAAAGAAACTATCGGGCGGGCTTTCACTGAAATTCACATTTTGAATCATGAGAAGCGAATTAAGGGGCGGATTAGGGTCAGGCTATAGTAAAGCTACTTGTATACCTATGACTTGTTGTGGTGTGTAAGCACGTTCACGACCTAATTATTACTGTGTTGAAAATGGGCGCATCTGAGACTTATCAACATCACGAATTCTATAGTACACTGCATGACACTTGATTAAGGTTTGCTCGATAATTTGTGTTTGAGTAACAAACCATGTTAGATGTATTCCCCAAAGAATCTTTAACTTCCTTTAACTTTTACTAATTATAAATAATTATTTTTGAAAAAGAATACTAGACCGTCTTTTAGGCAAATCTAAACCAACCTCAATCGATTGACCTAGAGTGTGTTAGCGATTGTTTGGTATTTATTTTGTTTAGACTGAAAAGGTAGTATGTTTTTTTATGTAGGATTTTATTGGTAAACCTATAAGTTACCCCAGCATAATGCTTAATCTAAGTGAGCAATGAGTTCTGCCGGGTGTAGAATAGTCAAATATTGCAAAGTAAGGAAATATGAATGAGGAACGGTAGATCGAATTACGTTCCTTACTGCATACCGACAAATGAAATGTCATTCTAATAACGAAATATAAAAGTGAAATTAGGTCACTCAATAATCCCCTATTCAAACGAAATTGGAAATAAATATTTGATTTTAAATGCAATTAGGTACACCTTCAAAGCGGATTATTACTTAAAGATCAGGAAAGATAGATTTTATAGTTAGAAAAAATGTCTACCTAAAACATTTAGATTGTTATCAATGCAAGTCCTCAAAATGGCCTCATTAGTTTTTTTTTTTATATAATCGCATTCATAGAGGTGTGAGGAGAGGGTGAGATGGAAGTCTATCAATGCTTTTAATGTTGGACCTAAGAGAAACAATCCCAAAACAATGACTGCCCTAAAAAAATGTGTATTTTTTGCGCCATCAGAGCTATAAATAATTGTCTGTTAATGAAACTTGAAATTAATGTTTAAATTGTCTGTAGAGCTGAGAAAGACGAAAGTCCATAAAATTTCTATGTTATACGAGTACATATGTGCATAAGTGTTTAGAAAAAGACGGAAAATGTGTTCTGAATGGAGGGACAGGAATGAGGCTTCCACAATTTTGCTGTCGAATCCGAACGCCTAAGATGGGAGTAGAAGTAGTATGGTATGGGTTGGGTTAGATTCTCAGAATTTTCTTCAGGGGTACTGCCTCTTGCGAGGAAGTTACAAATCCTCTTGTCATCAGCTTAGGTGTTTGGAGTTGGCACAAAATTGTCAATGGTTTCATTCCTGGCACCAACATGCACACATAAATGGTTTAGAGTTATAAGTTATAAGACTGGTTCTCAGCAAGATCAACTTTATTTGGAATATATTTTTATTAACACGGGAGGCACTTTATAATGGCAAGAGATTGATTTTACCCCAGTTGGGTGGCTTCTTTAACACTAACCAATACACCAAGAGGTACTATTGTCTGCAGAAAGTTGAAAATGTGTAAAGCTTAAAGGTTTTGGGTCAGAAAAAAAAAAAACATTTCATTTCTGCCTTTTCTCTGCTTGATGAAACCAGCTTTTCCTCTTGTAGATACATTTTTTTTTACACTTTTCGTACACCTGTCAGTTTAAATTTTAAATTTCTTATTGAATTATAGATCGTGAAAATTGAGCGAAACCGAAAACTATTTACTAAAATTTTTTTTCACATTTTGCAGCTGGTATTTTAAAACTGTAAATTGTTAAGTTTCAAAAAAAAAAAAAGATTGTGTGGTTTTCGAATTTTTGGATGTAAAAAAATTTCCTTGGGAGTTGCCATTAATAACCGATTTTTGTATTTATTTTGTATTCCTCAAAATTTTTGTATTTTTTTTAAATTAAGGAACAGTGTAAAAGAAAAAAAATACCATTATTTTTGGTCTAAAAGAAAGGAAACCTTAGGGGAAAAATTAAAAAAATGCTACCTTCCACGCTTAAAGAAAAACGGCCGAGGCGTTTAGGATGTAGTTGAACAGAAGACAAACAGAAAAAATTGCGAGACCCACTTTTGAGACCTCCCTTTCACAGTTATGTACAAATAGCGAGTTAATTCTTGTAACGAATGTATAACTTGCCGTTAATAACACCTATATAAATCTACGTATCGACGGTTAAAGTAAAATACCTCGTAAGTCGAAATATTCAACAAAAATGTTATATATGAAAATAAAAATAAGTTCCCTTTTGGTGGACTCATTATTTTAACAAACATTCTTAGAAATACAATGAATCTATATATATAAATTAAAGTTTAGTTTTGTGTACGTTCGCTAACCAGCCAAACCGGTTGACCGATTTTCTTGATTTTTTTTTTTAAATTAAAGAGGTATGAGGGTAGAAGGTTTAGGGCAAAAAAAAATTTAAAAAAGCAAGGAAAATCGGTTAAAAAAGAAATGAAACTTCATTTCGATAACTTCTCTATATTTTTCCTTATAAAATATCATAGTAATTATTGTTTCTATATTCAGAAGAAAAAAAAAATACTTAGTAAACTAAATTTCATTTAATTAAGTCATATTATTTTCTGATTTCAAAACCATCAAACTCATATTTAAATAATGCATTCAAAAAAAATAAATGGATCTCTAAAAGATTCAAATTACGAATTGACTTCTCAGCTAAATACATCCTTTGAAAGGAGCACCAGATATTCCAGTAACAAGAGCACCACTTCCAAGGAATTACATTCAAGTATTCAAACCCGTGTAGTTGTATGTACATTAAATAGGGTGATTTGAAAAAAAAACTTGGAAATTTTTAACATTTAACATCAAGGTAATTTTGAATTTGTAAATTTGAAATAAATTGTTAGCGTGGCCTTTGGCAGTTCTTCTTAAGAACTATTCGGAGTAGTATGTGTTTTGGTATTTTTGATATCGCTTATTTAATTACTCAACATTGTCACTTAAGTGCTCTTTGAGGATTCGGACTGAATTACAAAAAATGATCCATGCAAAATGTACCCCTAACTGTCAAATGTGCTTTGAGCCTGGGACAAGTTTAATCAAATTAAATTTTTGCAAAACAATAAAAGTTTTCGAAAATATAATAAAATATAGAGTCAAATGTGCCAAAGTTTACCCCAATGAAAGTCTAGAGTGTTCAACATTATTTGTGCTTTGCTCATTTAAGTAATAGTAGTAGTAAATAAGTGAGGAGTTTATAACCACCCATTACGAGAAATATATTATAGAATTCGATGATTTATATTTCGCCAGATACTAAACGAATGCAACTTGTGTATTATTAACCAACATTCGAGTTAATGTCTAAAACACCATGTTCATAAATTTAGTAACTCAACTCCATAAACCAAGCAGAAGGTGTGTCAAAAAGGCGTTTGAACTTCCACTTAAAATTACAACCACCGGCATCATAATGAACGAGTGCTAATTCTGTAAAATGCACTTGATAAAAGAAAAACAGCAGTTTTTTTTTTTTAAAGTAAGTAAAATTTGTATTTGTGCATTGTGCAGTTTTTTACTGAAAAAGTGAATATTTTACAAGGTACCAAAAACCAAAACAAACGAAAAAAGTAAGTGCAGTGGTGCAGTTTTTTCAACTTTATTGTGCAGTTTTGAAAATACAATTAAAAGTGAATGCTTGAGTAGGCACCAAACAGCAAAACTTACCAAATTTTTGTGTTTGTGGGTGTGTCAAAATAGAAATAACATAACGAATTTAAATTTCTTTTTGATTTTTATAAAAGGTGTTGTTTAACGAAAATTAAATTACCTATGTCAAAAATAGGGTTTTTTGTTATTTGATTTTTTTGGAACTATTTCGTGGTCAATAACAAAATAAGTGCATTTTTTGTGTGTGAATATATAAAGAAAATTGTATAATATTGTTATTTGATTTTGTTTTGCTTATTGCTTTACCAAATCCGCTTTGAAACTAATTTATTTGTAGATGAATAATGAAAAGAGTCAATTGTATAAGAAAAATATTAATGCACTTAATTCGATTGGATCGGCTTGCGAATCAAAAATAAAGGATATTGTAAATAATTTAGTTGAGGAAAGAAATTCTCTTTGTAGGCAAGTTGAAGGCACAGTTATTTAAATGTAATTTTTTTCTTGATTCTTTTTTACGAGTGTTCATTAATTGTAGAGCTAGAGAAGCAAATGAACAATGAGAATAATGAAGAAATTGCATTAGAACAAGTATTTCATTCCGTTGGTTCGGCTTTCGATGGAAATAATCGCAATATTGGTACATCAAATGATTCATGTGCTAATGAAAATACATTAAATGCTGAGTTATTTAACTCAACTCCAAATTCATCTTCGTTTGGTAATTAAGTTATTTTTTATGAAAATTATTATTCCAGTTTTGGAATAATTGAATTTTTTTTACGTAGCGGATTTGTTTGAAAGCGAACCATTGGAATTAGATAGTGATTTGATAAATGCGTCTAAACTTATAATTCGTCGTTATATGTTTCGTCGTCAAAAGCTGCAAATGTTATACTCTGTCCAATAAAAATATGCAGTGTGGCAAGATAGGACGTTTGCCTCGCATTCTGGCTACAGTGAATTGCATAAATCTGTCCTTCATTTAAGCTCTCACAGGGTTATCGTTGTGTAGATTTTAAATGGACCCTTTTTTTAAAGCTCTAAAATCAAAAGCACTTCCACAGAAACCCAAGGAAAAAAAACTGAACAAGTTACGAAATGAACAAGGGTAACTCTGAACGCACATCAATATTTAATGGGGGTTGAAATTGAATAGCACCAACAGCCATAGGCCACAGCAATTCAGTGCATGCACACTCAGATGTGCAGTCAATAGGACGTCGGGCCTGCGTCAGATGCAATCGAAAATTTATGGGCGCACAAACACTTTTTTATGGAGGAGTTCTTTCAATTTAGTATGGTGCAAAAATATAGAACGCTACTGATTTTGAAAAAGCTCTCCCATAAGACGTGTACTGCATATTTTTGTTGGATGAAGTATAGGCAGTTACAAGTCAAAAATGTTCCGTCGTCACAATTGATGAATGTTTCGTCTCAATTGCCGATTGCTCAGCAAAATCGGTCAGCTGCTATTGACCGCTTAGGAAAAAGGAAGCGGATTATTGCATTAATTGGATCATTCAAAAATAAGGGGAAACTTGAAATCTTCAACGTTGTGGAAATATGTGAAAACACTTTCTCTCACCGTAAATGTAAGAGTGTTATTGCAAAATGATTCAACAGCGGCAGAATTTTCCAAGCAATTATTCAAAATTGGAAATGGAGAATTGCCTCTTGCTATTGATGGTCAAATAACATGCCAAATAATTTTTGTTCGTTATCAAAATTTACTGCTGCGTTAATATAAACGTGTTTTCTGATATTGTAAATAACTATCGAAATTATGATTGGTTAAGTCAAAGATGTATATTGGCATGTACAAATAAAGATGTTATTAGTATCAATGTGGAAATTATGAAATGAAATGAATTTTTAAATTCATTGTATTTACCAGGTATTCCGCCACATTATTTACAATTGAAAGTTGGTATTCCAATAATAATGTTAAGAAATCTAAATCATCCAAGATTATGTAATGACACCAGATTAGTAGTTAAACGATTAATGAATAATGTTATTGAAGCGACAATTTTAACTGGTAAATTTAAAGGCGAAGATGTTTTAATACCACGTATACCAATGATTCCACCTGATTTACCATTTGAATTTAAACGTTTGCAGTTGCCTATTCGTATTGCTTTTGGAATGACAGTTAATAAATCTCAAGGTCAAACGCTAGAAATCTTTGGTAGTGGTATACATTTGGAAAATCCAGTTTTTTCTCATGGCCAACTTTATGTTGGTTGTTCACGTGTTGGTAAACCATCCGCCTTATTCATTTATACGACCAACAATGGAAGAACCAAAAATATTGTTTATCAAAAAGCATTGGAATAAAAAATATTAAATAAAGCACGTATAAGACAAATAAAAAAAAACTAATATTTTTTTTTACGCCCTGCGAAGCGGGCGGGGGTTTTGCTAGTTATTTATAAATAGCTCCACTTATCCTTTTATTTCCTTTTTTGATTAACTTAAATTTTTTTTTTATATCTGAAAAAATATGCAAGAGCCACTCTACTTTAGCGTTCCTGTACTTTAACGATCGATATATCTTAAGTCAAAGAGTTTTCTTTAAGGAAAATATGTATGTACAGTGCCGGTAAAAAATAGCACCACTAATGGTTTTATTCTTAAAAAAAAACATCAACTGCAATAAATTTCTAAGCTTCATTGGTATTAAAAAGATAACGGTTGTTTTTTTTGAAAAGAAATTTTGAGAGAGAAATGCGATTTTGTGAGGTAAAAAATATCGCACTGTTCTTATTTTTCTGTCAGAAAGAAGTATGCTGCGTCGAACTCTTCAAAAGAAAACATAAAATTGTCATTGTTTGTTTTTTGTTTAAATGATTTTTACAAAAAAAAGCACGCCTGGGTCGCCCGAACTTGCTCTTATGTAAAAGACTAAGAATTTCAAAAATGAATGTTTTTAGAGAAAATTCGTTCATAGTATAAAATTCATTTTTTAAATGACTTAAACAACTCCTTTCCTTAAGTAGTTGGAGCTAAACACAGGATGCCAGATGCCATGTGTTTCAAGCAAATATTAGTTTATGCAAGAACAAAAATTATAATTTGTTGGTGGATGAGCTGTTCTCTTCAGGGGATGTTATAGTTAAATAAACCTTAACATTTTGTAACAAACAAAAACAAAAAAATGAATATAAATTATTATTTATAAATAAATAAATAATTAAAAGAAAGAAAAAAACACTTCTGTGCTAAAGTATTGTCGTTATTTTAACTTCAGCAACAGAAGTGCGTTTTTCTTTCTTTTAATTATTTATTTATTTATAAATAATAATTTATATTCATTTTTTTGTTTTTGTTTGTTACAAAATGTTAATGTTTATTTAATTATAACATCCACTGAAGAGGACAGCAATCCCTGTCGAAACGTTGAAAACAAATCAATGTAACTTTGTTTTATTGCCAATTCCAGTAACCAAAAAAGCCGAAGGAAGAGCAATATCTCATCCACCAACAATTTTGTCAAATCAATCAATCATAAAAATTATAATTCGTTGTAGTGGTTTCTAAAAAAAAATAAGCTTTTATGTACAAAATTTTGAAACATTTTTAAGAAAAAATGTTGGTACGCCAATTTAAAGTTTTTATTATTGTTAGAATAAAAATTAAATTTACAAAAAAAATATTGAGCCGTTTTTGAGATATCGAATTTTCCAAAAAAAAAATAAAAAATTTTTTTTCCAAAATTCAAAAATCATCATTTTTTTAAGTCTTAAAATGCAGTGTTTTTTTAAACTTTTAAGAAGATTCTCTATAAAAAATTTCATTAAATTCCGTTATGCCGGTAATGAGAAAATAAAAATTCGAAAAAATCGTTCTGTGGTAGGTACAGTCAGTAATATCTTGATGTCAAATTTTATTTTCTTTATTAAAATAATTAGCAACATTCCCGGAACCGTTTTAAAGAAAAATACAATTTTCGAAAACCATTTTTTAACATTTGTATGGATGCTACCGGTAATTTTAGGTAAAGTCATTTTTTTTTCACATCTTGTAGATTATGTATATTAACAAAGTTTTATTTTATTTATCAAGTTAAAAAAAAAACCGAGCATGGGGTTTTTGAAATATTGATTTAAAAAAAAAATAAAAATTTTTTTGAAAATTTGAATACACAATAATATTGAAACTGCTGGGCAGCCTTAGCATTTAAAAATGAAAATCGAAAGCAAATTTTTAAGAAAAAATATTTATAAAATTTTGAAAAAAAAATCGTTATTTTTGGTCTTAAAAAAAAAAGAAAAAAAAGTATTTCGCCAAAAATTTAAAAAGGATATCTACCAAGTTTAACGAAATTCGGCCGAGCCGTTTAGGCTGTAGTGTGTAGTCGAACAGACAGACAGAATTTCGATACCCACTTTTTTGATCAAAATCTCCAGTTCGGTTTTTTTACGAATGCATGACTTGCTTATAGTACCTTACCTATAAGTCGCAAGTAAACATATAATTTTTTAAATTGTTTACGGAGCTATGGGTCGCGGAAAGCAGCATTGTTGTGCCGAAAAACGGGAAACTATTCAAAGGATAGTTGCGGAGGTCAAAAGTTATGCA
The DNA here is from genome assembly GCA_911387755.1 of Chrysotoxum bicinctum. Taxonomy (NCBI): domain Eukaryota; kingdom Metazoa; phylum Arthropoda; class Insecta; order Diptera; family Syrphidae; genus Chrysotoxum; species Chrysotoxum bicinctum. The sequence goes on from OU426990.1 coordinate 79,842,161, forward strand.
AAAATGTATCCCTTCTGTTGGCTGTTCCAACAAAATTATTTGGAATGAAATAATATTTGTATCAAAAATTGAGACTCGTTTATGGAAAGCACGCAATGTCGCCATTACTCGTCAAACGTGCCAAAGTAAGAAGGCGTCGTTTTAGCCTGCAACAGAGCTAAAAAGGGAACTGAATATTGCGGCATGTGTTGAAACAGTTCGCAGCCGACATTAAGAGCACAATTTAAAGGTTAAGAGGTGCCAGGATTTGATATATTATATGACAAGACTTTGTGAAGCTGTAATTGCAAACAAAGGGTATGCGAAAAAATATTGGCGCAAAATTTAGTATTAAGGAGTTAGTATGGTACTAATTAACGATTTGCTAACTTTTTAGTAGATTGCTAATTCTTTCTTAGTTTTAAACATTTTCTAAATTGCTTCTGAACACACCTAACAAAATAAGTAAACAGACCTGTTTTGATGTTTGAAATGTCAAAAAATAAAGTAGGTATTCGATCATTTTATGTGGCGTCTTGGTGTTCAAAATGTATGTACACAATTCGTTTTATAAATTAAGTTACAACATAAAAAGAATTTTGTAAAACAAATATCGTTTGCGCAAAAAATTCAAAAATTAATATTTTAAAAATTTACATGTATAATACAAATTCCGGCAAAGTTTAAAATTTGATAGAAAATATAAAAAAATAAAATATAAATTAACAACGATTGCACACAAGTAATCTTAATATTTATTGTTATTTTAAACAGTTTAAAAAAATATTTCTCATAGTAATTCAAGTTTTGTAATTTTCCATCAAATTTTTCAAACTTCCCGGCTTTTGTTTAAGTGAAAATTTAGTGTGTTGATATGAACAAAAACAATTTAAATCCAGACGACACAGGTTGATATACAGAGAAGCTTCCATAAGAATACGGTCTCATTTATTAGATTGATCCACAGTGAAATTCGTAAAGATGAACGTTAATCCAAAATTGAATAAATGGTGAATTCTCTCTTCTAAATTTAATATTAGTACTTTAATGCTTTTTGACATCTAATACAAGCTATACATTTATTGTTCTTAATTAATTTTTTTTCTTTTCAGGTAAGTGTTTCTTGACACAATTAACTTCTAAAAACTAACAACCCAAAACTAAATGTAAGTTTTTAACCTTAATTACTTTTGGTACCATTTCAATTCTTTTTTTGTTTAGCAGTGCCACTGTATTGTTGTTAATTCTATTATTGGCAATGTAATTTTGTAGTCGAAATTAAAAAAGGAAAAGTTAGACATAAAATTTCTTTAGGGCTTGCTCGTTTTTTGTTTCTTTTACGAATAAGGAGCGTATAATGTTTAACGTTTATAGTTTTCACTTTTATTTTGTATTAGACAGGAACGTCAAGATTAAATTCCAGTTTATTTTTATTAAAAACAAAACAAAATAAATTATTCAACAAACAATTTTTCTTTGAAATTCGTAATAGTTTTTATGATATTAGATTTTCTCAAAAAACTAATTTACTTAAAACTGCTTTTAGCTGTCGACCTAAAAATTATAAGAGCAATAAATACCGTTGCCCTCCAAAAAAAGTCGAAAGGGGTCAAATTGCAGCTTCGAGGCGGCCAACTGACATCGCCAAGACGACTGATAAGACGATTTGAGAATGGCATAACGCGCCCTCCTGCATGAACCATAGGTCGTCCAAATCCATGTTCTCAATTTCAGTAAAAGGAAACTCAGTTAACATGGCTCTGTTCACCGAAACGTTGTTCCCAGTCTCGTTTTCGAGCGAAAATGGTCCAATGACGCTTTGGCTTTGGCTTTTGGACAATAACGTGCGGGTTTTCCAAATCCCAGATGCCGGACGCTGTTCAAGCGCAAAGCGAATCATTTCTTTCAGCGGACCTATGATACTGGCTATGTCAAAATTTCAGAAACAGCTCTTTGTGTGTCAAAATAACCTATGATTAAAAAAAAAAACTCTGGATGGCCCGAAAATAGTTTCGGAGTACATCCACACAGTGCATAATTTTCAATTTTGGTCTCATTCAAATACAAATATTCGTATTTGCATAAATATTTTTCAAAAACAAAGGCACTTATTTTTAAATGAAGCTTCTAAGACCAAACTATAATATACTTTTTAGAATAACATGTAATCTTTTGATTTTTGGTTTTTCATATCAGTTTTGTATTCACTTCTTTCTCGAAAACATACATTTTTTTTAGAAATATCGGGTGTCCAGATACTGATATTAGGGGCCTACTGAGTTAAAATTTTCCCACCTGTTAAAGCCATTAATTCTATTACATCATCCTCCGAATTGGTCCAGCAATGCTGAGATGAACTTGCTAGCCTCAATATTAACCGCAATGTAATTCTTATCTGAGCTCCGGGTCATTGTGGCATTGATGGAAAGAAAGGGGCCGACGAGCTGGACAGGAAAGTATCAGCGATTCCTAACTTACTTGAGTCAACATTCCGCTCGGAATTAATGAAGGGTAATACTCTCTCAATTATTCTTAGTAAATCAAACCGTAGGGGTAGCAGTTAAACTCACTACATAATATCTAGTAAGATGTTGTGCACCTACTCGTATAAAAAAATACCCGAACACTTAATCTGATATGCAGACCCAGGCAAGACAAAGCCGGGATCGTAGCTACCCGTATCGGACACTGGTCAATAGGAAAGCATGCCGCGAAGGTAGGCATTCCTCACAACACTCACTGTCATGGCCTGGGGGCCAGCCTGCATTTCCTCCGCAAATGCCCTGCTTTGGCCAAATTTAATACACAATCATTAAAAGGGCATTTTTGACGACATCGATGAACTTTCCGAAACATAGATTAAAGATTTGATCTCTTTTCTCAAAGCGACGAAATGGCTCTAGGACGAACTTTGTTTACCGTGTCCTCCGTTTGACTCCTTAAATCTCGAGCTAGAACGCTGTGGGCTTTGACGGAGATTTACATTGCGGGGGCCGCATTGTCTACTGTTTCAGCACCAGTGAACAATCTGTCTAGCTTGGCAGCGTGGATGGTGTCGGATGAGTGTGGTGGTCCGGCTGAGTGAGTGATCCAAGTTCCGGATAATTGTGCAAAACCAAACACATAATAAGAGACCTCAAAACCTTATAGATAGTTTCATATTTTTGAACTTAATCCAAACTGGATGACTCCGTGAGAATGTCCACAATTTCCCATATTAATTCCATCCGCAACTCATACGATTTATAGTATCAATATGGCGCACTTCAGTGCTAATTGGGCCTCAGGACTAGACTGCCAGTGGTCGCCTTTTCTACGTAGCTACCTACCTAAAATTTTTCCAACATTCTAAAATATTTTTGTCAAAAGCACGAGGTCCTAATCAGTTATTTTAATTCTTTAAAATTAAACATTCAGCATCAAGCCTTTTTTTATTTTAAGAATTCAATGGGGACTTGTGGAAGACGTGTAACTCTATTTCGAAAGGATTCTTGTTATTAATTATATTTAACTGTTACGAGTCCCACGGTTCCCCCATATTATTTCAACGAAAACTTTTTGGAGTTCAAATAAACACGGAAATACGAGTAGAACATATAATACTCGTAGAATAGAAAAGTCTGTCCGATCGCTGACTTCATTTCATACCTCATTTATTTAAAGCTCTGTGGGATGATGCGGTCCTATAACTCTGTTTTTTTTTATTAAAGAGTCGCATGTCTTCCTGCCAACACAATTGACAAATATTGGCGCAAATTTTTTAACGACCTGATGTTAAGGCATGATACTACTTAACACTTTGCTATTTTTGAAACAGTTTACATACACATGAAACAACCGAGTTAGGTAAGGAATTCCACATTCGTGTGGTACAGCAAAAAAATATTCAAAATATTCTCGATACGTCCGAAATCAGGCTCGAGGGTATACTGATGAGCATTCCTAGCAGAGCGGGTCTTAGATTGAAATTGCTTAAGGGGAGGAATGTACCTGGCTATTTCAACAGAGCAACTTTTGAAAAGGAAGCCATAAAACGGTGATAACCAAAAGACATTTCGACGTTGTTCCAACGAAACAAATGTTTCCGTATCCGATCTGTCGCCTATCAGCTATGAACCTCTATTCTAGACTCTATTCAGGAGGTGCAGTGATGTTTTGGATGTGCCTTTCGGAATATGCTTTATAAATAGTTGTATTGGAAATAAAAGTTCTTACATCTTCTCAAAAAACTTTTCGCAAAATTTTTAATAATATCTGTGGTCGTTCTTCAAAAGTTGTCCATTAACGCACATAGCAAGAACCGAAAGCTTTTCAGTTTCCTCGATGCAAGTTCCATACATGTATAATTTCAAAGGTGGTATATTTCGCTTTAACAACTGAACCCATCTTTGAGTTATGGAAGCATTAAATTCTACACGATTATTAATGTCTGTTTAAATCTGAGTTTAATGAGCTCAACATATTTTGACGTTGCAACTCAAAATTCGAAGAAGAAAAACGAAGCAGTGTTAGACAGGAAATTATTTATAAAAATAAGAAATAGTGTTGTAGACAATACGGAGCCTTGGGGCATACCAGTATTTATTTATGAATTTCAGACTTGAAGCCGTCTAAAACAACTTGTATTGAACGCACGAAAAGGTAACTGCTAATCCAGCTAAAAACAAATCCGTTGATACCAAAAGCATGCATTTTCGATAAGAGAGCTTGATGCCAAAGTCTACCAAATGCTTTAGAAATATCAAGCGCAACAATTTTGGTATCTCCAAAACAATGTAAGGATTCCTTTCACTTTTCGATGAGAAAAGCCATTAAATCACCAGCAGATATGTTGCAACCCCGTACTGACGGTTATGAGAAGCTTTCGCTGTTCGAGACATTTCATGATCTGACGATTGATGAGCGTTTCCATGAACTTGAAATGAATGTATGTCAAAGCAATTGGTCGGTAATTGAAGAGTAAAGAACAATCGCCTTTTTTTGCACAAATGCTTTTTTCATTCAGAGGGAAATGAATAGAGGAGAATAGGAAAGATAAAAAAACTTACGCAGTGGCTTAGCCAAAGTGGAAGAATACATTTTCAAGACGATTGGTATGCAGGCAGCAAAATTTGCGTCTAGAACTTTTATTATTCTTTCAACTGTCAGGGTTCGAAAATGTAGTGGCCCAAGTACAGGTGGAACTCTGTTACAAATTGTCTATGGAACTTACAACAGGGTTATCATTGTAGGCATTGCATATGAGAGTAGGAATTGATGACGATGCTGAGTTTTTCTGCAGTATTTTCTCATCATGTACGAATTTGGTTGTTAGAACTAAGGCGTTGCAGGAATTTCTGTCTCTGTGTCAAATTTGACACTGTCTTCCACTGAGAGAATAGTTTTATATAACCGAAAAAACTATTCTTTCACTTTGATAGCTCCCTTGCACCTGGAGTGAAACCAAGAGTTTTCCTTTTATTTTATACTCTTTGTTCTGTAAGGAACAACGGATTTCAAACCATTGAAAATTGTATTTGTTATCATGTCAGCATAAGCATCAAGGTCTTCATCTAAGAAGCAAATGGACCAGTTCAAAACCCAAAACAAGTTATTTAGTTCTTCCCAATTGGCTTTTTCACATTACCAAACAGTTCTTTTCGGAATTTTTTCTTTAATTGGGATGTTTGCACTGAAAAAAAAAAAACCGACACTACAATGATCAGAAGTGCCAAGAGGAGCTAATACACTTATTTTTTCGGGTTGATACCTGAAGAACCCCCAGGATGTTAGGGTTTGACCTACAATATCAGGTATTTTGATATGTTCATCTACCAGCTGAGTCAGATGATTGAATTCTGAAAAGATCTCGGTATACCTTCCTTCTGCTGTTGTTTCATGGCTAAGCCAATTAGAATTATGCAAATTTAAATCGCCCGTTAAGTCGATCCCTGTTGGAGGATTAAGGAAACTATTGTTTGTAGGCAGTACGACAGCGCACCAAACTGACTTAATGTTGAATTTCGTATAGAGGAAAAACAGCTGACCTGAGTTATTTCATCTACCAAAATGTTTTAAGAACTGTATACAAGCATTTATTTTTAATAAACGCCTCTTTGAAGATTTGAATTCCTATTTGCTCAATAAATCAGATTTAGCTAAATTTAAGTTGTTGAATTGCAAAAAACAATATTTTTTCTCTAAAAACATTCATTAATTTCAAGCCTCTTGAACACTCGTGCATTTTATTTTTTCTTCATTTTATTAGCCTTAGTTCGACCCTGTTCGCTTTGGAATATACATACCTGCCGATTATTTGGCACCGTCCTTGAAATTGAAAACAAACACCCTGCAGCCTGCACCCAATTCACAACAACTCAATGAAATCCGATATTTACTTCTTGGAACAAATGAGTAGATTTTTCAGTTATTCAGTCCAAGAAAGAACTAATAACGAAATAAATAAATCCGTGATTTGTATCTCCCTCATAAAGGTACGGCATGGAACGTGATTTGTAAATTTAATTAATCAGCAAAATATAAATTTCTCCGTTCCTTTTTTTTTTAGAATTGTTTTCAAAATTGCATTCTAGGTTTATAGAGTGAATGGCCAATCCTCAAAGGTTTGGCTGTCGGCATTGGGTCATGTGTATGCTAATTTATACTTATTTTATTTGGTTTTAATTTTTTTCAAATGACAACGATAAAGAAATTTGATTTGCTTACAAATAATATTATTGAGGCACTTACCTATGTTCCTTCCCCACATAGTTGGTTTTATGGCTTAACCACGTAATACCTCAAAGCAATGAAAGAAAATTTTTTAGGTGTGTGACTTTTTTCTTTTACATAGGTTAAGTGAGTTACAACTACATCTGCTTAAGCTCCTGGAGCCTAAATGTCTGCAAGTTATAAAGAAACATTGGCCCAGAAAAAAAGAAGAAAATCGATACCATTGATCTAATTCAATGTGCCTGAAAGGCGTAACGCTGTTCATGTTTTTTGGGGGAAATGGCGTGTTGAGTTTTTGCAAAGAAAAAAAAAAAATAATTGTGCGTGTTTCAAGTTTGTTCAGAGGTCAAACATCAGTACTTTGAATAGAAATGTTAAAATGTTATTAACCCTCTTTTCGAGATAATCAAAAATGTCTAGAGGGTTGTCGTCTAGTTTAAATATATTTTGCTCCAACTTCAACACAACAGTGTAACTCGTAGAATAAGTATGATGAATGTTGTCCAGTCGATGCAATTGGTCAAAGTGTCGATTTGCTCTCGTGAAAACCTTGGTTTAACGCTGACATTCTCGTACGTGTGTTTCGTTGGTAATTTATATCAAGCAATAAAAATTCCAATAAAACGCTATATTCACTTTTGTTAACATAAAGTGAAAGTGACATGTTAGGTGGAGTCTGTGAAGATGTTCACATATTTAGCCGTACTATACGAATGTGGAATACGGTACATGGCTCTATTTTTTTTAACCAATGTACATTATTGTTATTTTCTATTCAATCTTTCCGTATTTTCCGTATTTTTATTTTCATTTTAACGGAAGTCAAAACCCCTGAATTTATTCATTTAAAAATCTCGTAAATTCTTTATGAATTTGTTGCAGTTGTATTGTAAAATGTATTGTTTTGTCCCTCATTTTCGCTTGAATATTATTTTGACGTAAGAAGATATTTATTTGTCGTTTCTCATAGATCATCCAGAAGCCTTCTGAAACGTTTTTTCGTCGGAAAGAAGAGAAAAAATACTTCTAGAATCGAAAAGTGATAGGACGACTAATCGAAATATAAGTTTATGGTTTGACAAATATAATGAACGAGCTATATTTTAATGTTTTTCGTCAGAATGTCACCTAAAAGGCTTCTTTAAACTCCTCCCTTTTGCCGAGCTTTTGATCAAAGTTAACTTTACAAAGGCGAAAAAGTGGGTCTCGAAATTCTGTCTGTTTGTCTGTTCGACTACAGCCTAAACGGCTCGGCCGATTTTCATTAAACTTTTTAGATTTCGTTTTTAAATTTTCACACACGTTTTTTTCTTTCTTTTTTTAAGACCAAAAATAACGGTACTTGCCATACGAATTTTTTTCGAAATTTTAAAAATATTTCTTTTTCTCAAAAAACTCAACTCAAATTCAGAAAATTTCATTTAGTGAAAGCTAAGAAATGGTTGAAAGTATTTTCCAAAAAATGGCTATTTTTGGTACCACGCTTGGAACCATTTTTTTGGTTTTTGATTTTCTGTAAAACGACAACTGATTTTAATATTTTTTTTTTTTTTCAAAAATTTTCAATTTTTTTTTTTTCAAAACTCAATATTTCAAAAACCTCATGCTTGATTTTTTTTAAAACTTGATAAATAAAAGTTTCTAAATATAAGTTACGTGATGTTTCTTCTGTTGTTCTTTCTTTCTGTGTGTCTCTCTCTGTTGTATTGTCTAAAGCCGATGGCCTCAGTTGCCAGTGCTTTTCAGTGTCTCTACTTCGTAGATTTATCTACCTAAAAATAACAGTACCCTTCATACAAATGTTGAAAAATGGTTTTCGAAAATCGTAATATCAAGATATTACCGACTTTACCTACCATAGAACGATTTTTTCGAATTTTGAATTTCTCATTATCGGCATAACGAATTTTAATGAAATTTTGTATAGACTTGACTTAGGTCCTCAGACCTTTTATGTCCGTGGGGGACCCCTAGTGGGGCATAGGGCGTCCACAACGCCAGCTCGCCATTGTGTTCGGTTCCTGGAAATGAGTCGCAACTTCCTCCAACTCTTGCCTAGCTGGGCTGACTCTACCTCGACTGTCCTTCTCCATGAGCTTCTCGGTCGTCCAGCTCTTCTTCCTTCTTGAGTGAGCGCATTTCACTGCATTGCATGTGCCGCTATACAGTTGTCGCCTTTTCGTCGCTTATCACCAACAGAAACAATATTGATGACAGAATGCAGACCTGTCTGACTCCACTTGGACTTTAAACTTTATGGTTCTTCTTTCTTTCATGGTTATGAACAGTTTTTCTCTAATAACATAAATTTTTTAAATTCTTAGTCTTTTACATAAGAGAAAGTTCGTGCGTTTGTTTTCGAAGTGTTTTTTTTTTTGTATTGTTTGTATTCAAAAATTAACTCTCTAAATGCTTTTTAACGGAGCGATATACAAATTGCCTATTTTCTGGCTTTGTATGGAATTTTTATTTTCCATGCTCATTACTTGAGACTATGACATCGAAGATCTGCGATCGATTCCAAACGCTGCCTCTTGCGAGGAAGTGGAAATTCTCTAAAAGCATCTCCTGTCGTAAAGATTAGTTTCCAATTTTAGGTTCCTGTCGACAACGTTTTCTTTCAATTTAATCCATTGAGATCGTAGCCATCGTTCGGTAAAGTTTTGTTACTTGACAAATAAGGAATACCCTGTAGGTTTTTTTTTGCAAAATAGATTGCATGAACTGTCAGTGTAAAACATGAATGCCCAAAATAAAAAAACATGTGAGTAAGCGAGATGAAAGAAGATGCAAAAGGATCAGATTAATTCTAATATATCATCCTCCAAATTCTTCCAGGAGAGCCGGAATCAGCTTACGACCCTGCCCTGAACATTGGTGTCACTCTAATCCGGGGGTTGGGTTAAAGCGCATTGATTGGAATGAACGGGCAGACGGGCTGGACGTGCAGGTATCAGCTCTTCATGGCTCTTGCGGAAAGAGTCAACACTTGCTCGGAGTTATGAAGGGCAACATTCTCTCAATTTTTCTTAATGCATCAAACCGCAGGTGAAGCAGTGTAACTATCTGCATGATATATTGTATACAAAACATATCCAGCTACATATAAAAAACCGAACAATTCAACTCATATGCAATTCCAGAAAAGGCATATGCATATGATCGTTGCTACCTGCAGCGGACACTTGCCCAAAAAGGAGGCATGCTGAGAAACTAGAAATCCCTCATCGTCGTGGGAGCGACAGGAAAGGGAAACAGTCGTTCATTACTCCTGCTCCTTCTTTGGCCAAAATTAAAGCCAATCATTCGAAAAAGCATTTTGTTAAGAACATTCCGAAATGAAAATCAATGCGACGAAATGGTTCCATGACGACGACTTCAGTTACTTCTGCACGGTAACGAATCCTCCACAGGAGTCCTAGAACGTGAGCTAGCGGACTGGGGGTTGACTGGAATTATGATAAACAAAGACGGGATGATTACTCGATTAGATTAATTGCTGCTTCAGCACCAATCATCAAGCTGCCTACTTTGGCACATTGTAGACGGTTTCAGATGAGGTTTGTGGTCCGGTTGCGTGAGTGATCCGATTAAAACCTAATACATTCTTCCTTAAGTTCAATCAAAACTCGAAGACTCTACAATTCCCCATATTAATTCCACCCACAGGTTCAAAAGTTATTATATCAAAACATGAACACTAGTTATTGGGCCACAAGGATAGGCCGCCCGTGTTCATCATTTTCTTATTCTTTGAGAGAAAAATTCTTAATTTCTTTAATAGTATTAATGGAAATTTGTGAACAGAGCTACCGCAAAAAACCTTTTGCTAGAATTATCGTATTCACGCAATAAAAAAAAGCAAACATTTTTTTTTCTGCAAAAAAGAGATCGAAGTATTCGTTACAAAGTACCAATTACTCTTGAAAAAGTAACGAAAGTAACGATTACCCGAAAGTAACTGCTTTTTACACCACTAATCTTAATGTTTTTATATAAAAGAAAAAAAAACTTAAGAAGTTTTTTTTTTGTAAAATACGCCCACTTCCACACCCACTTTTCTTATATCTTTTTGCTAGAGTGGAGGTAGAAATTGTTAAAATAACTTACAAAGTATGAAATATGAAATAAATGATGACTCTATTTACTGTTCTATATCGGCAGTCATATTTTCTGTAGACCGTGCATTTTGATGTTGGATGGACCTTTACAACACATCTCTAAGAGAGTCAGTCCATTTTTGAATTATTTGTTTACATTTTTGCCTATAAATACCTTCGAATGGACGATTATGTTGACCATAATCTGTCTGTAATACACAACATACCTTTTTAAGAATCGGTATATTTGTATAAGGTTTTCACAATTTTAACAGGGATGTTTAAGCCAACTCATGAACTGAATGAACCCATAATTTGACTATCGGCTGACTAGTTTTTTTCTTAATTTTTCTGAGTACTTTTTGTTTCATCTCAATGCTTAAAGCAGATTTGTAGATTGTTTAATTTGTTCGTGCAGTTTTCTCAGAAAAAAGTTTGAGAAAAAACGGAGTTTACAAAGCATCGCTTAAGAATAATATGACACAGTTCTCCGAAAACTTAAGATGGAGCAGAAGTCTGTTATATGGTTTTAAGCTCTAGGTTTTTTATATGAAAACAAAAATGTTCTTAGTCATCAGACTACAACAGGCGCTTCACAATTATTACATACGAGTACATCAAGATATAGCATAAGCTTAGAGTTCAACCGTCTTTCAAATTTTAAATTCTGAATGGAGTTAATAACACTTGCCCTTGATATTTATGCAACCTCATTGACAGAAACTATATTTTCAGTTTTTAATTCTCCCGTGCCTGATACCAATTGCGTTTAATTATTTCCTTTGGAATTTAATGTACACATTGGAAAAAATTATATTTGATTTAAAACTTAGCACGAATTAACAGTTTATTAAGAAGTGAACTGGGTGGTTTACTATTAATGGATTTTTTTATAGCTTCGAAAGTGGTTATGTACCGTTTGTATGTATGTATGTTAACGCAATACCTACCTTTATATTTTTTTTGTTAGAACTTATGTATATATATGTACATATGTATGAACATTGAAGTGTTGTTAAATATTTTATTTCATTGTTTCTTTGTATCATTTTCATTCAGTTAGAAAGTTGTTCATACCTTAGGTTCGAAATGCAGTTAACAAATTAATTTTTCACCAGAGGCAAAAGATTATTAATTAAAATTAGAATTTTTATTCAATCTGATAAAATATGAAAAGCCCAACAAAACTTTCCCGTAAGTTCCAAATATTAAACTAGAGGAAAAATTGCCTTTCTATCTTCAAACTTTCATTTGCTGAGCTGGGACTCTTCTAACTAAGCGATGATAAATGTTGTTTGTAAAGTTCTTATCGAAGCAATTATGTATAGTTTCATTTTCACAATAATAACAAATATATTAAGTAGCATTTCCCTAAAATATTGGCCTCTTTTACTAAAAGCTTTAGATTTCATTTACATTAGATAACAAATTACAACATTTTTTAGAATAATGTAGATTTGGTTCTTAGAGGCATACATATTATGTATGTGTTGTATGTGCTTCAAGTTATGTATCATACAAAAATTCGAAATAGTTTTAATCAAACTATATCATAACGATGATAGAGAAGATGAATAAACAACCATTTTGCTGTCTGCTGAGCTACAGCCTAAGCTGGGTTCATTTTCTTTTCTCTTAATTTGGTGTTTTAATTGTTAATTCCTTTCTCTTAATTTGGTGTTTTAATTGTTAATTCCTCCCTTGCGATACTATAGGGTAAGTTTTGCATTAAACAAAAATCGAACTCGAGATTTAGATCATAGTTGACATTACGCAACAAAAAGTGGGTCCGGAAATTCCGTCTGACTGTCTATACTTCGATCTACAGCCTAAACTGTTAAAGAGATTGCTTCAAACTCGTCTTCGGTGATTCCAAAGAAGAGATTAAAATTTGTTGTATCTCCAAAATTAGCGGCACCCCCCATAAAGCTGTTATGCAAATTCTTGTTTATGCCGAAAACTACTTTAACGATTCTGATAAAAAAAGAATTAAGTGTGCTTCTATGGACACGAAATACAATTTTGTTAACAAAAATTTAAGGACAAATTTTTTATAGGTATCTGTCATACTCGTAGATAGAACCATTTTTTGATTTTCGACAATTTCTTGATTTAATTATTTCGAACCGATTAAGATCAAATATTGAACAAAGAAGCTTCTAATACTAATATTTTAAACATATGAAAATTTGATATTTTGAAAGACGCTTTTTTTTAAATTTTGTTCGAACTTATCACGAAACATCGAGCGATAAAATCTAAAATCTCTAAAACTAGATAGTTCTTTTGTAACCCGACTGAATCCTTTTTTTTTTTTTTTTTAAGTTTCGATAACTGTGTACCACATTGTATTTTTTTCGGCAACTTTAACTGGTTACTCTACTTTCTCGATAGTGACGTTGATTCCAGTGTAGATATGATACCAAATTTAATTCTTTACAGAATGAGAAAATCTTTCAGAAAAAAAAAAAATCGTAGTTTGATTGGAGCGGTACAGATGCTATCAGTGTTTGAGAAGTAAGTTTCAGAAGATTTAAAGCCTAACTCTCTGAATAAGAACCGTAACGGTCGACCGACCAAATTTTTGCATTACCAAAAATTAAAATTAAATATTACAATGTCGCAAGGGTAGTAAAAATGTTTGGTCATCTGTAAAAAATACTCGAAATACAACTTATTCGGTCCCAATGCTGGTTCTCAATGACACTCCGTATCTCAGCTTACTAGATAAATCCCATTTGCTTGCAGTACAGTTGCTGTTATTTTGACGTTGCCAGAGAGTGGTATAACTCCCCCTGTACATACGAACACAAACGTTTCCATGTAGCAAGAGTTCTCAAAACCTTGACATGAACGAGTTCGCTGGCCCGGATAGTATCGCGATTTATTGTTCTGAAGAGGTGTTCTTGAACGCTGGCAATGAAAAACAGCATTTGTCCAACCAGTCTCTAAAAAAGGTCTATCTTCTTCTCCCTCGTCCAATTGCACTTTCATTCTATATTTCTTAGGGCATATAAACTCTGATTAATTATGAAACTAAGAATTATCTTAAAGAACCTTCTCAATGACCGGCATTAGGGTTTTCGTAGCAATAGATCCAAATTCATAAAATAAATGCTGGTATACCCAGGGCTCCATTTTGTCTTCTAATCTCTTTCTCATATTTATCAAAGATCTCATGTCTGAAACTTCTAGACTATAAATTTGTTTTATGACGAAAGTAAAACTCGCGCTGTTAGGAATGCTCATCAGTTTACCCTTGAGACCAACTTCGGACGTACATACATACATACTGTGAAGTACAGAGATTCTTTTTTCAGCTGCACTACACAAATCTGGAATGCTCTACTCTAGCTCTACGTAGTCCTGCCATAAGTTCTGTCCCTATCAAAAACACGTTTTATTTAAAAAATAAAAAAGCAATCAAAATTCTTTTTACGTCATTTATTAAGTATTAAATTTACAATAAAAATATATAAGAAATTATTCAAAATGCCCCCCTTTAGCCTTCAAACATTTTCTTAAACCATCCGTCCACTCGTCTATCGCCGCACACACGACTTCCAGTGGAAACGAAGCTTAAGTCTTCAACAAATCAGCTTTGAGAGACTCAATATTTCGGTGTAGCTTACAGCAAGCCTTCTCCTCCAAAATGTTCTATAACCGGTAGTTCAGCGGATTAAGATCGGGGCTGCCCGAGAGCCAATCTTCTGCGGGAATAAACTCTGGTAAATTGTCCTTAAGCCATAGTTGTGTTGTTTTTGCTTTTTGGGCCGGCGCAGAATCTTGCTGAAATATTCAGTGCTTGCCAGCCGGACAGCCCCGATCTTAATCCGCTGAACTACCGGTTATGGAACATTTTGAAGGAGAAAACTTGCTGTAAGCTTCACTGAAATATTGAGTCTCTCAAAGCTGATTTGTTGAAGACAGTAGCTTCGTTTCCACTGGAAGTCGTGAAAAACTTGTTTTTGTTAGAGACAGAACTTATGGCAGGACTACGTATATTTCCTTCACATTTTATTTTAATATTCAGAAATTTAGAACTTATTCGCATCTCCTTTCAAAACCTTCTCTGAAAGAAGAAAAGTTTGAAAATATCGAATTCGAACTGTCTTTTCGAATGCAGCCTAAACGTCGTTCTTTAAACTTGGTAGAGAGTCCATATGTGCATATATTTTCCTGCTAAAAATTTCGTTTTCAAAATAAAAAAAAAAATATATATTTAGTGCTAGCTGTTACGTTTCAAGTTAAAAGAACTATTTTTTTACTAAAAATAAAGTTTATTATAAATGTATTCCGGATTATGAGAAATATAAAAAAAATTCAGGCAGGAATTCGAATGGTTGTTGACTCGATGACTGATGGATATAAAATAGGCTGAGTGATTGAAATCGCAGATGGATGATAGTTGATTTCGTGTTGAGTATTACAACATGGCTTCCGTGGTATCTTCGATGGTATGGTGTAAAAATGGATCTGTTCGTTTCGCATTTTCAAGTGCATCACTAGCCAATAGTTGAAAATTTGTTTTCCAAAAAGGTTTATTTATGAAACCTCCAAGTTTTTTGATTTGCTCAAAAACTGAAAAGTTTATTTTCATAAAGTTTTGTTTGTTAAAGCTCATAAAACATTTGAATAGCACTGTGTATTCAAATGTACACTTTTTTTCTCAATATGTCGAAAACCCCACAACTACTTTTTTGAAACGCGGTAGTTGATAGTCATAACATTAGCTACTATGTTTGCAAAAACGGTTATTTTAACAAATAATAACAGTACCTACAATAATAATGTTAAAAACTGGTTTTCGAAAATGCTCCTTGAAATTTGATAAAATTTATTCAGTTTCAATTAATTGTTTCGATCTATCATTCAATAAAAATAAATTTGAACAAGACATTGCCAACAGTAACTACAATATAAATAATTTTTTTAATTTCTCATTATCGACGTAACGGGCTTAAAATAATTTTGTATATTATGTAGAAGGTTCTTAAAAAATTAAAATAAAAGCATTACATACCAAAGCTTTTAAAACGAAAGCTCAACATTTTAAGTGAATTGGAGATGTTTAAACTATTTAAGTTTGGAAGAAACATGGTATCTCCAAAAAATAATCTGCATCCTTACACTTTATATCGAGCTCGAACCTAAACGGGTAAATCGATTTTCTTAAAATTTGGCACATAGTTTTTCAAAGAATATTTTCAAAAGTTTTCCAAATTTTAAGAAACGGATTGACCGTTTCAGCCCTAGCTCCATGTAAAGTGAACGTAAAAACGCAAATTATTTTATGTACCAAACACCACAGATATGAAAGTTAAAATCATTGAATACCTATTTTATGTTCTTAGTATCGCACCAATTTCATATAACTTTTCGGCACTTCCAGCTGTCAAAAAATAACTGTTTACCTAGTTTTCCGAACCAACAGCTATTCTTTTCGGTGTGTTCATAAAAATTTGGTGGTGCAATGGCTTCGAATTGAATGACTTACGACTCTCAACCATTCTTCTGTGCGTGTTACCAGGTGTCAATAAGAGGACCTACAATTTGTCTGCAGATTCGGAAAGGCTAAACAATCATCACTTTTAGAGGATTTGTCAATTCCTCACAAGAGGCAGTACATCCCTTAAATACTTTCTTGCAGCGGCTGTGAATCTAACCATAGATTTTCTGCATGACAGTCCAACGCACTAACCCAAGCACCATTTTTTGTTCTTGTATAAATTCATACTTGCTTAAGAAATCACATGGCAATGGTACTCTGTTTAATTATACCAACTTAACCGATTCCGATAAAATATTAAGTAAATAGGCTTCTAATACAACTTTTATGAATTTGATCAACTAAATTGATAAATAGGATATTATCAAATTTCTGGCAATTCCTAACGATCTTCATCAAACTCAATGATCAAAGTTTTGATCACTAGGGTTATTAAATGTCGAATTTCAATATTTATGAATTTATCAATTGATAATTGACAATCGTAAAAGTGGTGTGAGTGTTTCTCATACTCGTAAAATGCTGTGGATATAAAATTAAATGTACACTCGACTTTGATGTTATACAGTGTTATTTCCTTAATACTGCATATTCAGTATTTTTTACAAGCTGGTGTTTAACTTTGTGTATAAACTTCTGTGGTGCCATTAAGTAGAATGTCGAAAACGGTTCGTTTCTTACGAATCTAAAACTTTCCAACAACATAATGTTTTATGGTAGAACATTCATTTTATTGATTCTATCTTATGATTGAAAATATTTTTTCTTATAACCGAAATTATGCTTCAAATAATAAATCCGTTGGGACAACTATTCTGTCAAATCATTCAACATAAGTATGTATAATTATCTACTGTTAACCCATTCGTTTACTAATAGCAATTTACAAGAAAAAGTTGTCACTCTCACCTGCTAAATTGTATATTAATTTCCATCCACCTCTGTCTAGCCCTCCTACGGACTGTCACCCAACATGTTTCCCGATAAGTTGCAATTAAAAAAAAAAATAACAAAACCTTTAAATGCACTGTCAGTAAAGAAATCTTTCAATGTAAACAAAAAAGAAAAATCACTCCTACAACCCTGCAGTAAAGGAAAAACCAAAATATTTACTTAAAGAGTATTAGAAGGCTGACATATCTACACTCTATGTCACTTGAGTAAGGACATATCGGGTTTTTCAATAAGTGCGCTACAAAAGTTTTTTTAAATAAAACAAAAACGGTTTTGGATATCAATGAAATTCTTTATTCGGGCACGCTTGCAGAAGTCCAGACGCTGAACCCAATTTTCGACGGTTTTCAAAATTTTCGCAAAATTTGCTACAACGACGTCACAGAGATCCCAACGCTTGAGAACGACGCACGTGTGAGAGACACATTTGGGCTTTCTGCAACTGAAGCCTCGGCGGCAGCAATATTCTCGACACTACGGGCACTTCTTTGTCTCATTGGCACGGGAACATTTTGTACTGTGCCTGTGGATTCCAATTTTTCCACTAGACGCTCAACTGTTGACCTGCTAGGACGATTATGACGACCATAAATTGGACGTAGCGCTCTTAACGTTGAGGCCACTGACTCCGAATTTCGGTAGTAAATTTTAATAATTTCGACTCGTTGTTGGCTCGTATATCTTTTCAAGGCAAGAAATATGGCGTCGTTTGCTCTCCCTGTCGCTCTACTTTTGTAGCGTCCCTGTTGAAAACCCTATATTTAGTGAAACATTTTTCAGGTTAAGTCTCGATATGGTAGTTGACGGTTTTTCAAAAAAAAAAAAAAAAATCGATGAGTCGTAATCGAAAAACTTTTTTTTTTGGTAAACTGTAAATCGTATGCAGAATTAAGATCTGTTGTGAATAATTCTTTTGACAAACTAGTGTTTAGGTTTTAGGGTGATACTGCTTAACAGTTTGCTAATTTTAAGACAATTTTCTAGTTGGTATCTTCGTAAACCAAAAATTTACCTAATTATATCACTAGAAGCAACAATCCCGTTTAGGGTAAACTACTGAAGGAAGCATAGTCAATAAGAAACGATTTGGTAATTTTCAGTTAAGCTGCATTTAGACTTTCGGTGTTGTGCTCTGTGTACGTTGTTCGTTGTTGCTCGTACGCGGAACAACGAGAATGTAAATGATAAAAACGAACAACGAATGAAGAACGTACAAATTCAAAGGAGCTCGAAAATTTCGGTGTTCGTTGTTACCCGGACAACGTGTGTTTAAATACGAAAACTGATAAAATGAACATTATTTTGCAGTGCCGTGCAACTTGTAGAGACATTTTTGAAGTTTTTTTTTAATAGTGAATGGAGCATCCGAAGACTTCATTATAAATTGGGGTACCTATAGGTAAATAAATAAAATATTTTGTCTATGGGTTTTATCTTTCTAGTACGAATAATAATACTTTATATATAATAATCAGAGGAACATGCAAAAAAGCACGATATTATTGCGCTAGTTTAGAAAATAAAACAAGATTTGTATGCTATAAATGTTTCCTTTTCAGCAACCAACCATTCGTCCAACAGGATCTTCTTTTTTCTCAACTATTAATATTGCCGCCACTGCCAACAAAATTTAATAAAAACTTTCAAGTGTCCATCCCTTCCAGGTCTACCTGGGAAAATGATTCACTGTTGGTAGACGAAGCGATTCATTTCTACACAGATGGATCTAAAACCGATGACAGGGTCGGTGGAGGCGTATACTCCGAAAGATTAAATCTTTGTCTATGTTTTCGTCTTCCCAATCACTGTAGCGTGTTCCAGGCAGAGCTTCTAGCAATAAAAGAAGTCCTCTTGGCTCAAAAAAAACGTGATATCGACTACTGATATATGTACGTATCTTCTCAGACAGTCAAGCTGCCATAAAGTCATTGGACTCTGTCTCCATTAACTCACTAACAGTCCAAAATTGTCGATCAAACAGTTTAACATTCACCTTATATGGGTGCGGGGGCATAGAGACATTCCAGGTAATTGTAAAGCCGATGAACTTGCAAAAAATGGAACAATCTTACCTTTGTTGAATAGCAAATCTAACATCGGTATACCCCTAGCTACTTGTAAACTTATGCTAAAGCATGATAACATCAAGAAAGCTAACTATATATGGACCAGCACCCCAACTTGCCGGTCTACTAAACTAATTTGGCCATTGTTTGATGCTAAGCGCTCAAAACAACTGCATATTAGCTCCGTTATAGGTGTCCTAACTGGGCACTGCCTAATAGGAAGACATGCTTTCCGTCTTGGAGTTCCTGCAAATGATTTTTTCAGAAGCTGCATGGATGAAGAAGAAGAGGAGTCAGTTCCTCACCTTCTATGTTCTTGTCCTGCCCTAGCACAAGGACGTAGACTCCACTTGGGAGACTACTACTATAACGATCCTAGTGATCTAAATAATTCCGACATTCACTGTCTTAAACGCTTCATTGTTAGCTCAAAATGGTTTAACGAGTAAGGGTGATTTTTGGAATCCAACGGACCAAATATTGGTCCAAGTGTGTTTGGCTCCACCAAAACCTAACTTAACCTATGGGTGTTGGTTGGCGCTTCCACTTAGAATAGAGCTTACGACGGATTTTTATTGAATCAAGGACTTCAGAAGTAAACCAAGGGAAGTCCTTTTTTCTAATTTTGACAGTTTTCAACAGAAAATGCTTAAGGTAGAGTTGAAGCAATAAATGTTGAAAAAAAAATAATCTAATTTAATATCAATATTATAAAGTCTATATCAAATATCAAATGGACAACTAAAAGCGTCTTCTTGTCATTCAAAATTATAAATATAGATTTAAAATCTCGGAACTGAAAAGAAGGTGGAGACGAGATATTTGAAAAATCTATATCATAGGTGCCGAATAATAAATCATGGCCAGATATTCCTGCGAGAAAAAGCTGATCGAGTAAAAGAACGTTGGACAAATCAGACACAGTACAGAGATTCTTTTTTTCGCCGCACTACACGAATGTGGAATGCTTTACCCGGTTCAATATTTCCCACTCATTGCAATGTGCAGACATTCATTCAAAGCCAATGTGCATCGGTATCTCTTTTCTAATCCCATCCTACTTTCCTATCTGCTCGCATTGTGTTTAACATTATAAGGGTATTCATAACCCCTTGAGCACGCGTATAATATTTACAAAAAAAAAAAAAAAAAAAAAAATCAGAAGACTCAAAATGAGAAGCATTTGAATTCTCTACAGAGAGACTAGTACCTGGAATTTCGAGCTTTGAGCTCACATACAATTATACATATTTTCATAATTCGCTGAAAATTCACGAAAAATTGAAAATAGAGGTTCAGGTGAAAGGTTTCTATCTGGATTATGTCAAAAACTGAATTCCACTGCTATCAGATCAGAAATAACCATAGGCGTTGCTATAGATATAAACACCTCCTCCGATAGTATTGGTGGCTCTATCGTAACTTATTAGTTGGATTTCTTAAGATTATTGGAAAATTCATACCAATTTTCAGTCGAAATTTTCACATTTGATCTGCATTTTGTCTGTACTTCCTGTAGTATATTTTCGAGCGAAAAATTCCAACAAGTGGCTAGATAGTATCTGTAAAAAAAGTGACTTCAATCAAGCTACACCGAGTGTCTATCGATAGATACATTTATTATTCATTGTCACCCCTAGCTAGACCACACGACTATCCTCCTCATTGAACACACAACAAAAAAAAAATCAAACAAAACTCTGTTAAGACGCGGCCGGCATAGAAGGTGCAATCAATATACATATGTACATAAATGACCCCCAGCTGAGTGGGTGTATCTCAGCGCACTATTATTAAGAGAGGCACAAAATAGAAGAAGCGCAGCAAAAGACCAAAATAAAAACACAATTTAAAAAAAAAGACACAAAACTGACAGTTGCGGCGCGGCGGCTGCATTCATAAGTTTTGTTGTACACGCATCGTTCCAAGGAGGAAACGCATCTCGACGCAGGCGCACTTCCATCCTTCTGTCATGTCTTTTCCTTCACTTTTACTTTCAATCGAAACTATGTCTGTTTACAGGAAATTCCAATTGAAATGACATAAGATAGCTTCCCCTCGCAACCGGACACCGTCTTGGTATTTTTGTCACACGACATAAGGAAAAAAAAGAAACGTTTTCACGCAATTTTCTTTACCTAACTTAATTGCTGTTACAAAATTTCATCCGATATCAACGAAATATGGAAACTATCAGACAATCACATCAAAGGAGTTTGAAAAACAAAAATTACCTTGGATTCTAGGGGTAGCAGCTTTTTAGAGTTGGTAGTTTCAGAAAAATTTAAACTGCTGAAGCTCCATGCACTTTCTGAATTTTAAAAATTGAACAAATAATTAAGCAACTACAATTGGAAACACTTGCAGGAAACCTCCACCTACTAATAAAATCGAATGGACAAACACGAACAAAAAAAAAAAAACGAAAAAAAAAACACCAGACAATTCGACGACACTAAACACTGTGCTCAGTTTGAGCAGCAAACAACAACGAACGCGTTCTCAAACCGACTAAAAAGCAAACGCGCTCCCACCAAGAAACACTCGACGGTCTTCACAGTTTCGAATCAGTTTGGACTTTGGAGGTTAATTTTCTTCTTTAGCGTTTGCATGTTTCTATTCTTTGCAAAGTTCTTATGGGAGTATATTTTCTTGGAAGCATAATTTATTAATTCTTTCACTTCTTCTTCTTTGGGTTTGTTTTTGTTTTGCTTGCTTTTAAGAGTATTCGTTGGGTTGGGACTTTTTTGTGTTTGTTTTACTCGCTGCTAGAAATGCCTGACTAAAATCTCCATTCGAAGTGGTAAGTTGGAGAAGCCGATAAAATTTCGGTCCATTTAAATCTCTGTGGAGCTTCTGCCCGTAAAGCTTTATTGCGTGCTTTAGAAAAGCTTTTTGAATTTGCAAAAGCTTAGAGCTTGCCAGAACAGAATTCTAAAACTTCCGGATCCGGTTAAGAGATTTAAATCTTTGGATTCTTTTAAATATTCAAAAACATACAAGGGGCTTTGGTCTTATCATAACTAAAGAGGTTAAGAAAAAAGTCTGGATTAGTTTTTCTTAGAATTTTTATTATTTCCTGATATAAGAAGGTCTCGGGTGTAAGTTGAAATAGGTAAGTAGAATTCCTTATCAAGTAAATTTAAATTAACTAGCGCTATACATTTTATTTGCACTAGACAGCAAATAAACCGGCCCACCCGCTACGTTTGAACTTTGACTCGCTTTTCTTTAAAAGTATAAATCATACGAGTACAACTAAAAAAGTGGTACCTACAGAAAGTGCGTTTGATGTTGATTAAAATGAATTGAAACACATTGGGATTATTCAATTTATTTAGTGTTTATTCTAGATTATACAAAAAAGAGTCGTTTTTCTGTTGTGTTAATTTAAGTAATCACTAAATAAAAACAAATTAAAACCAATAACAAATTACATCCGATAAAAAAGTTTCGGGTCAGTATTTAGTGTTGCCGTTACTTGCCAGCATCTTCGTATTCATCGACCCCACGAGCCTTACGATTAAAACTTGAGGAATTACATTTTACTCCCCTTCAACTGCGATTCGCAGCTCTGGAAGCCTTGTTGGAGCAGGTACCAGGGCTCGAACCCAACGTTTCAGTTCATCCCATAAGTGTTCTATCGAATTCAAGTCTGGGCTTCAAGCTCACCAGTCCCATCGTACGAATGAATGCTGAGTCGCCACATAAGCAACATGAGGCCGTACATTAATCATGCATTAACTGCATATTCTGCCCGATATATCCTGCGTAAGGTTCCACATGGTCTGCGAGGATTTCAGCAATGTACCGATGAGAAGTGAATCCACGTGTACAACCCGTCGCGTCGGTTCGATGAAAACTAAATCTGTATGTGGTTTTAAAGGATACTTTTCTCTAAAAAGTTCCACGCGAGATGGTGCCTTTAAAAATATTTTTTCCGTTTGAAACCAATAAATCAGCATTTTTTTAAAGTACTTCGTATTTATTCTGTAACTCGATGCAGTGCATGAGCTAAACATGTTACATGTATAAAATTCTGATAAAAGAGTTTTAACCCTCTAGCTGCCTTTACCATGTATGGCGCCACATCGGTAAAAAAGAGAAAAATTTTTTTTTGTTTTTTTTTTTTGGAATTCCAAAATAATCAATAGAACCCATGGAACCCATTTTATTCAACTCACTCTGAAAGAATTGAAAGGGTGCAACGAAGATTCACGAGGTACACCTTTTTGAAACTAATTTATTGAAACAGTGATATTCCTTGTTATAATGCTAGGTGCTTATTATTAGGAATTCATACTCTCGCTGTTCGTAGAAGATATTTTTCAATTATGTTTGTTCGTGATATTTTAAATTCTCGAGTTAAATGCTCATTTCTTTTAAATGAATTTGGTTTTCGTGTTCCCCCAAGAAATACTAGAACTTCAGTTCTATTTTTCGTCCGCCATCATCGAACTAATTATGGTTGCAATGAACCAATTTCAAGATGCGTCAAAGAAGCTAATTCCGTCTGCAGTTCAATTGACTTTTTTGAAAATTGTACAAGAGAGACTTTTAAAAATAAGCTATTATATACGTTAGTAAATTTTGAACAAATTTCCAATTTATAAATTTAAATCAACACTGTTATTGCTTATTTATTTGTTATTATACTTGTTATTATTTATTATGAAATTTTGTTATCATTTATTTATTTCTTCAATTGTTATATACACTCCGCTTCAACTGAATACGCACAAAGTTTTTTTAAGGTATGTTGTTCATTTTTTTCAAACTTTGAAAATCAGAAAGAATAATTCAAAAAGTACCGTTATTTTTTCTCTCGCTCTCTTGCAAAGCGTTCCATATGGAAAAATGCAAAATTTTTTTTGCGTCAACTGAATAGGTACAACAATCAACAACAACAATTGGAAATAAAAGTTAACGGAATGAAATAAAACAAGTTTTTCCTTTAAATATTTGTTTGTTGGTTATTTCTAGTAGGGGTACTGACACCTTTAGTGGTAATTACTTCATGAATTCGGTCCGGCATGCTCTTTAAGCAGTTTAGCAAAATTTCCCTCCAGGCTAATTTAATGGCTGCAATTAGGGATTCTCTGCCTTTAAACTGATGGCCAGATTCATAAAATTTGCGTACCAACCATCCCCATACATTTTCTATAAGGTTCAGGTCGGGAGAGTACGGCGCCCATTGAAGCAATTCCACATTCTGGTCCTACATCCAATTTTAGACAATGCGCGCGGTGTGGATGGGGGCGTTGTCCTGCTGGAAAGTCCAGTTAATGGGTCCTTAAATATCGTCAAATTTTAGGAAAAATTCTTTTCAAGATTCCTTTGTGGGTAAATGCAGACATTTATGACTTTTGAACTTCAAGCTCAACAGTCTCATAGTAGTTTACTGAACCCCATTCCATAACTCGACCTTCTCGACTATGATGCCGCGCTAAAAATCGTTCTTCTTTCCTCTCATCGTGGAAATAATAATTACAACTATCAGATCCATGAAATTTGAACTTTTTCTCATCAGAAAAAACGACGTGGTGCCATTTATTTTTCCAACTCATATGGAGTCTAAAAAATTCTAAACGCATACCTTTTCTTTGCTCGGTTAGTGGTGGTTTGTTTTGAAGTTTCAATCGTTTCAAATGATTTGCACTGTTTATTACTCTACGTAATGTTAAAACGCTTGCAGTTACACCGGCTTTTTGTTTAAATTTTTACCGCAAAGTCACACGAATCAGAAACACATTTTAAAATTGCTCTTCGATCAATTGCAGTTGTTGCCGTTTTTTTACTTCCTTTCATGTTTTTCCCTTATAAACTTTTATTTCTTAGGTGGGAATAAACAACACTAAAACTTGTGTGTATTTTTGGTAGCTTTAGCACGAACAGTTAGTCCTTGTTCTTTTAACAAATCGGTTTTAGCTCTTTCGACACTATTTAAAGCTTTTGATCTACCCATTTTTTTTTTAATTTCAATTAAACGGCTAAATTTAATTTAAAACACTTCAAATTTTGATTAAATGTGCCAATCATCTCAAAACTCTCATTAACAATGAAGATAATGACCGATAATGATCGTGTACCTATTCAGTTGACGCAAAAAAATTCTGCATTTTTCCATATGGAACGCTTTGCAAGAGAGCGAGAGAAAAAATAACGGTACTTTTTGAATTATTCTTTCTGATTTGTTTTCTCCACTTTACAAGCAAACAGTAAGCATCATCAAATAACACATTAAGGCCCAAAGTTTGAAAAAAATAAACAACATACCTTAAAAAAACTTTGTGCGTATTCAGTTGAAGCGGAGTGTATATTCAAGTCTGTAAGAATAATTCTGATTGAAACTAAACTAAAAAGAATCGTCAAACGCCTTCGCTATTGTTGAATGGTTAGTTTTTTCTAGTTCGACTACGTTTATTAAAAACTTTTTTTTACTCTCATCCTCGTTTTGATGCAACACTCCCAAAATTATATTTGCAACAAAACGCCCTTGGATATCTGTGGTCTCGTTAACTGATACCCACAAATAGTGGTCTTTTAATTCAGTTTTTATATTTTCGATTAGTGAACTATACATTTTATCAACGTAATTTTTGCGCAAAGTCGAATAATCAGGCACAATTTCATTAACATTTTTTTTTTTAATTTCTAAGGTTTTGGTTACTAAACTTACTTCATGGAATGTCTGCTGCAATAAAAGCTTCACATAAATCCATATTAAAAGTCTGTTGGGTCCAATAGTATTTGAGATTATTTTGCTTTGGATCTGCATTCGAGTTCTATGTGTTTTTGGCTCTTCAAGTGTTGATCCACTTAGAACTTCTTTTCGAAGCAAATACCCTTGCTACCCTTGCAAAAAAGCACATTTCCATCTGTTTTAAGAATATTAGGATTGTCTGCAACATATTTTTTAAGATTTGAAGCAACAGATGTCTTAACTTTCGGCATAGCTTCTGAAAATGGTACATATTGTATACCAACCAGAAGATAATTCTAAGAAAAAAAAAAAGAATTTCTTACATTTTTACTCTAAAAAACGATTCTTAAACCATTCAAATGCAAATAAAACTTAAGTTGAAAACCCCAGAAGCTTTAAATAATTCAAAGACTTCATAAAATTAGAAGGAAAGTATTTTTCTTTTCGCTGCATACAAACTGAACTGAAACTGTGCTGTGCAAAAGCTCCACGATCATATACCCAATTCAGATGTATGCGTATGTATGTGTGGAGTGAGAAACTGGAATGACGCTGCTCGTGTAAATGGTTTTCCAAATGTGGTTAAGTGGGTGAAAAGAATAATTGTTACTGGTCGCGTTCAGATATCTTGCTTCTAAAGTTTGTCAAAAAAAATATGCACTAGCATGGAAATTCTAGCCCTACTTATGTGGTATGGAAGGATCTGCAGTAATTGTTTATTCTAACATAATGCTACACAGCATTTTTCGCAAATTGCTTGCGTTATTCCATTTCATTTAGGAAACTTGCAACGTATCCTTTTTTCTTCCCAGATTGGCCAGAGGCCTATTTGATCCTATCGTACTGCTATTGGCGGAACATGCTGCCCGGGGCCATTATTTTTTTTGGCTTGGATTTCATTTTCAATCGATCTTCGACTCTTGATCTGACGCTTCAGCCCAAGCTTGCATAAAGGGTCACCTACCTCAAGTTGAAAATCAGCTGTTTGTTTGTCGGTGAGATTTCTTGCCTTCCTGGCTCTTCGTTATGCTAGCCAAGAATTCGCCATCGTGAGATCTAATAGTGATGATAAAACATCCGAACTTGACATCTTTTGCTTCTTATTATAATTTTGTATCTCCCCATCTATCAAATCTACGCCGCCCATGTGCCGATTGTATTCTCCAACAATATAATGGCGATCAATGTTTGTATGCCATTTATTAGCCTTATCGTAACGTCTGACTTGGGTCTTAGGCAATTGACCAGAAAAAGATGATACGAGTGTTACAATTTTGTTGTCCTTCCATATGACATTTGACACATCGACACCATCCATGTCTGCCACATATTCAACCGAAAATTCTCGATCTGTTTTCATCACTTCCTTGTCAGTGGGCAGTTTGCAATCAAGAATTCGATCGCGGCCGACGCGACGTGAGATAACACGGCCATTGAATTTCTCGCGCAAGAGAGCCATTGTTTCGTTGGCTGTGTAGCAAGTGGCACTATTCTGTTGGAAGCACATATCGTTCAGGTCCATATCCTCAATTTCTGGCCACAAGAAGTCCGTTATCATCTCGCGATAGCGAACACCATTCACGGTAACTGCTTGACCGATTTCATTTTCGAAGAAGTACGGCCAGATGACAACGCCAGCCCATAAACCGCACAAACAGTCACTCTTTGTGGATGCATCGGCTTTTCAATAATCACTCGTGGATTCTCATTTGCCCAAATGCTTCAGTTCTGCTTGTTAACGAATCCACTGAGGCGAAAGTGTGCCTCGCAGCTGAAGATGATTTTCTTTGTAAAGTCACCATTCACTTCTGTTTGTTCAACCAACCATTCGGCGTATTGACGACGCTTAAAATGGTCAGTAGGCTTCAGCTCTCGAGTCAGTTGGACCTTGTAAGCGTGTAAATTCAAATCTTTATTCAAAATTCACATCAGTTATGTCCGTGAGGTGTTGAATTGTTGGGCACGACGACGAGTCGAGGTTGACGGCTCTTCTGCCACACTATCGCGAACAACAGCAATGTTTTTTGCAGAGCGAACTAGGCGAGCATGCAAAGGTGTTTTCACATTTCCTACAGACCCGGTTTGCTGAAATTTGCGCACAATTCTACCGATTGTGGACACATTTGGTCGATTATGCTGATCAAAAAATCACGAAGTGTAAGAAATGCATTTTGATTTGAACGCCCATTTTCGTAAAAGGCTTCAACAATCTTAACGCGCTGTACAATTGTGTACCTTTTCATGGGTGAATTTGGTCAGACATCGAAACAATGAAATGACAAATTAAGTTGTTCAAAAAACTTGACATTAAAGTGTGACTCACAATTAACATCGTGCACTGTGGTTGGACCACCCTTTATATTTCTAGCATGACATATTTCTCGCATGACATATTTCTCACATTATTTATTTCGCACATGATATATTTCTCACAGGATTATTTTTTCGCTTACATACTGCTCCCATGATAGTTTTCTCGAATGATAGTTTTCTAGAATGATACGTAGTTTCCTCGTATGACAGATTTCCTGAATTATAGTTTTCCGCATGCTTGATTTCTCGTTGATAGTTTCCCGCCGATATATTGCTCGCAATATTTTTTTGCATGAAAAGGTTTACATTTTATTTAATTTACTCCTGAATTCAGGGATCCGGTTTCTTGGAAAGTGATCCTTCTGATGTTTTTTTTTCAATTTTAAATTTTTTCAAACTCTGCTTGATAAATTTCTTGCAAGAAATATTACTCACACGGAGTTTTTCTCCCATGATAGTGGTTTTGTGTTTTACATTTGTCGTTTTGTTTCTACTTTTTTTTCGTAGAAGATTCAGCTAAAAACTTCCAATAACTTTTAATATTTTGAATAATTTTTTGGCACATTCTTGATGGACTATTTAGTATAAAAATACATTTTCGAATAGGAAAAGTGTGAAGGTAAGAATGTTTAGCAGCAGGTTGACATTATCATCACAAAATTTATTCACAATTACAACTTTTAGGTACATTCAAATATGACTCACTTGATTAATTTTTGTTTCTTTTTAAACCTTATTAACCCTATTTTCAGAGAGCTTAATTTTTATGAATACATTTATCCAGAACTTTTGTCTAAATTTTTAGTCATTATTTATTTTTCACTCCGAAAAACACCAATCTTAATACATAATTTGAATTTGCAATTTGAATAATAATGGTTTTTTTTCTGAGGAACCAAGGAAGAGTTTCCATTGAACGATGACGAAATAACTAAAACCCATTCTCAAAACTGACATATTATTTTAGACAACTTTTAATAATTCTATTTGCGATTAGGAAAAGTCTATAACATCCAGTTAGAACAAACTGATCCAAATCACGAATTCAAAACTCCCCGATTTCCAACCTTCAAATACAAACTTACTTGCAAATCCAATTAAGAACCGCCACCTTGTATGTAACTTCATGAACATATGTATCCTCTATGTCTTGTCTTCAAAAAGGAAAAACAAAAACAACTTCACCCCTACCGCACCGCCTCGACTATAAGAAAAGACAACGGAACCAACCAACTCAAAACTCACACACGATTCTATCTGTGAAAACAAAAAATCACATTCGATGTGCCGGCGATGGCGATTGACATTGTTAGTCGAAGATTTCGAAACTAAGTTATGGAAAAAACAACTTTTAGATACAAAAAAAGAAAAAAACAAAAGAAAATTCCACCAAACTGTCACAACTACTCGGGTCGAACTAGTTTCTTATTTCTGTCCAATCCCAGTGAAAAGGTTTCCTTTTTCGTTGTCGACTCTATCCCCGTCAAATTGGTTACTAACACGAACAACAAAATTATCAGAAGTCCTCAAACCAGAGCTTGTGGAAATAAAAATATTCATCGCTTCCGAACTCGAGGCTAAAGTAAAGAAGTAAATAAAACAAAACCAGGACACCAAAATAAAGGACGAAAGTTCCACAAGCACACACTTTCAACTACTCAATGGTTACGATACGACACATAACTGTAGCTGACCAACACCTCTCTCGAAAGTATTGCGTGGAAATGCTAGAGGCTGTTATTCCGAGGGGTAGAAAAAGCATTTACCAAAACAGTATTTTAATTGAAGCCACATTACCATACCTATCCCAAGTGAGTAGTTAAGGAGCAACCCACAATTACTTCAGCGATTGTATCTTATCAAAAGCTCTAGGCGCCTAGAAGCAAAGGCATGAGGAGCATCAACACTTTATATAGATAGACGTCGCGTTGTCGTATTAAAGTAAATTATTGGACAGATCTTATCCAACACGTAAAGGTGCTCCATAGACAAAAGGCCACAACCAGAAGTGGAATGAGAAGTATCCAATGACACTTTTGGCTATGAATCTATGGCACGTCCGTTATTACTTTACTTTCAATAGATTTTCCTATATAAATTCAAGAGCCACCCACAATCTTGGTTAAGTGTTCTTTGTTATTGAGTTGTGTGATGGCCCAAGTGGTGATTCAAGTGCTTGTGGTGGTAGGATACCTTGAACTTGTTACCTGTGCATATTCCGATACCAGCGAAACCAGAGAAATATTACATTTGGATGGGATTTGGAATTGCTATTGTGAATCGGACAACAAACCTTTGGAATATCGTGAGAAACATGGATTACGGAAGGTATTTTCGCAAAGAAAAAATTCTCAAAATCTTAAGGCTTATTTCTGCTGAACAATCTTAGCTCAATGGAGTGGTAAAAACGCCTGTGCCTGGAAGTCTGATTGATTTAGACCCGAAAAGTTGTCCGGGAAGTGTGTGGTATGAAAGGAGTTTTTTCGTACCCAAGTCGTGGAAGTACGAGCGAAAAATTTTACTTCGAATAGATGGCCTTGCGTCGGACATTGAATTGGTACGTACATATTTATTTTGACAAGTATAAAAATAACGTACTCATAGAGAGTACTACAAAACAAGTACCGATTTGCAAAATTTAAATAGAGTTATACTTGTGCGGGCTTGGGGCATTTAGGTGGACATTTTTAAGGTCCTCCTGGTAGTACAGTTTTGAATTTGCTGGATATTAAAATTTAAGACCCGACAAATTTGTTTGAACTTCATCCTCAGGGATTCTCAATTTTTTGCGATTTTTTGTCGAAAATTCTTTCCCTCAAACTTTGCTTAGGCAGAAATGTCTTTTGATGATGTAAACTATCAATTTGGGGGTTGTAAAAAAACTGAGCTTGGAAAATAAGGAATGCTTACCTACTCGTATATACTCTATGCTCCTGCATACAGAAAAAACTTACCAACATTATTTTCTCATAATCCGTTTGAGAATTATTTTTGTGAATCTTCTATAGCTTAAGAAAGCTTACACATTTTGAAATAGTCGTAGAGGTTTTTGGTTGGTAAGCAAATTTTAGAATTATATACACTTTGGGTGTCGTCCACAGTTTGAGAATCTATTCCCATTTTTGGAACTTAATGCTGTCTAAGAATTTCCAACAGTTCGAGAGCAGCCAACAGGTTTAGAATTCATCAGCATTTTAAGAATAAACTTTCAAACCACTAAAGTTTTGAGAATCTGCATACAGTTTGAAGACCTTCCATACTATGTACAGCTTCTCAAGCTGTTCTTTTACCAATCTTTAGAGGAACATACATATATATTTTTAGAAACTTCATAAAAATTAAGGAAAATAGAAAAGTTTAAGAAGACCAAAGTTTTGGCATTAACTTATTTAAAAAAGTGACAGGGTAATTTTTTTTCCTAATGTTCCTTGAGTCCCTCCTGTTCTAAACCAGACAAATAATGGTGGTGTTAGTAAAACCTGAACTGATTAAACGAATTAGTATAAGTCGATTGGGAATTTTAACGTGGCACTATCGTATTAGGAGAATTTAATTCTACTGAATTCAGTACAATAGTTGTAAATAGTATTGAATTCAGTACAATAGTTGGAATTAGTTTTCGGAACATTTTAGATTCTGCTATTAAATTTCGTTCCTATTGATTATTTAGAAAATTCGAAAAGACCAGTTTGGTGTAACAAGCCTATCGAGTTTGAAAAATGTTATGAATAAGCTTCATAAAAAACTAAGTTTTCGGATATTTTTCGTAGAAAATTTTATCAAATTCGAAAATAACCTGAATTTTTGAAAAAAAAAGTATACTTATAAATAATATATTTGGTCTCTTGAGTCGAAGATTAAAAATAATTCTAAATCTTTTTGGTAATTTCTAAATACAAAACGTAAATCGCTAGGGATTCCAGCTAACGTGTCGTTTAATAGCGTCTCTTCTCAAAATCTAAAAGTAATCTGTAACAACTTGATAACTCCTCTGCACAAGTCTGGATCGAAATCTTATGTTGAAATTTACAGACCAATTGCTAAACTTCAGCTGATACCTTAATTATTTGAAGCAATTATAGTAAAAACCTGAAAACCAACATGGGTTTATGAGTGGACGATCGACAATAACTAATTTGTATTTATTCACTAATTACTGTCTTCATAGTTTAGAAAACAGTTATCAAGTTGACAGTATTTACACTGACACAATGTTATAGTAAAAAAAAAAAAAACTTGAATTACTTGGATTTCACTCCGCACTTCTTAAATGCATCCATAGTTATTTAGTTGGAGGAAAACAATATGTCAAAATTGAATCGCATTTTTCCGGTCTACCTCTGGGCAACCATTTTGGACCGCTCCTTTTCATACATAGTTTGCCTAGTTACATTTCATATTTAAAATATTTCTTGTACGGCGATGACCTGAAGATTTTTAGTTTCATTAAATCTCCACTAGATGCATGTAAAATTCAAAATGATCTTAATAATATAGTTCACTGGTGTAATCTAAATGGATTATATTTAGTAATAATAAATGTAGTCTTGTAACTTATGCAAGAGTACTCAATCCTGTATATTTTGATTACAAAATTAATGATCAATACCAACAAAGATTATTGAGTTAAAAGGACCTTAGAGTTATCTTTGATTCTAAAATGAATTTTTCACTTCAAATTGACCAAGTTATCTCCAGAGCGAATTCGATGTTGGGTTTCATAATAAAGAAATTCAAAATCTTTTGAAGATCCTTACACCCTTATGATTTATCCAGTGTTAGACCTCTGCTAGAGTATTGTTGCGTTATATGGAATCCATATACTCAAACTTCCTATTGAAAAAATTCACAAAAGGTTTACCAAGTTTGCTTTGCGGAAAACATTAGAAATGAAAATCTTCCGTCTTATGAGATCAGATGTGAATTTATTGATTTTAAACCCCTTGTACTCAGAAGGAAGCAGAATAGGTACTCTTTTCGCTTTTGATATTTTCAATTCAAATATTAACTGTTCGATGTTATTTTCAATGTACTATATTTATGCACCTTCTCGTTTTTTGCGACCTAGAGAAAAGTGGGTCTTGCAATTCTGTCTGTCTGTCTGTCTGTTCGACTACAGGCTAAACGACTCGGCCGGTTTTCTTTAAACTTGGTAGATATCATTTTTAATTTTTCCCCCCACACGTTTTTTTTTATTTTTTTTTTAACGAATTTTTTTCGAAATTTTATAAACATTTTTTTTTCTCAAATACTGTTCGACAGATTTTAAAAATAAAGATACAGAAAAATTTCATTTAATTAAATCTAGGTATTGGTTGAAAAAATTTTTCCGAAAAATGGTTATTGAGGGTACCCCCCATGGAACCTTTGTTTTTGTTTTTGATTTTCACAAAAACGGTTCAACCGATTTTGATCTTTTTTTTTTGCTAAAGCTCCCCAAAAACATAAATAGAAATGTGTACTCAAATTTTCAAAAACAATTTTTTTGGACTTTTAAAAAAAAACTTCAATTTTTTTTTTTTCAAAACTCAATATTTCGAAAACCCCATGCTAGATTTTTTTTAAACTTGATAAGTAAAAGTTTCTCAATATAGTCTACAAAATGTGAGAAAAAATTTTTTATTCTACCTAAAAATAAAGGTACCTACCATACAAATGCTAAAAAATTAAAAAAAAAAATGGTTTTCAAAAATCGTATTTTTCTCGAAAACGGCACCTAAAATTTTGATAAAATTTTTTTTCTTTCAATTAATTTTTACGATCTTTAATTTAATAAAAAAAAATTTGAAATTAAGATATTACAGCTTGTACCTATCATAGAACCATTTTTTCGAATTTTGAATTTCTCAATATCCACATAACGGATCATAATGAAAATTTTTATAGAGAAGCTTCTAAAGCTGTCTAAAACACATTGCATTTCAAAACTTTCAAATAAATATTTTTTGAATTTTTGAAAAAAAAAAAAAAATCTATTTTTTCTTTTTTTTTTTTGAAAATTCGATATCTCCGAAACGGGTCAATATTTCTTTTCGTAAATTTAATTTTTATTCGAACAATAATAAAAAACTTTAAATTGGCGTACCTAATTTTTTTCTTAAAAAGCTTTTAAAAAGTTTGTATATAAAAGCTTTTTTTAAGAAACCACTACAACGACTTATAATTCTTGTTCTTGCATAAATTCATAGTTGGATAGCATCCTGTTTTTTTTCTTTTACTACTAAAAATACTTAAAAATTAATTTTATCCTTTTGAACAGTTTTCTCTAATAACATTCGTTTTTAAAATTTTATTTTTATTTTTTAAGGTATAACATTCCGGTCAAAACAGACCTTCTTCTTGGCAAATAATTCAAGAAAATGTTCGTAAAATTTCTTGAATCAATTTGACCAACCATGAGTGAAAATCGAAAAAAGAACAATAATTTTGTACTTTTGACCAATTTTTTAAAATAGATAAAAAAATCTCACATCAATTGTGGTACGCAAGCAATAATATTTCTACTTTCATCAAATTTGTTTGAACTTAAAAACTATCAGCCTTATTTATAATTTTTACTAATACTGGGTTCAACCTTCGAATAGTTAAACCGAACCGAAGCACTTACTTCGGGTTTACGCCACGTCAAACAAATCCTTATTTAAAATTATTTTCTTAGCCGCTTTAGCTACGCCTTCCTTATGCCAAGTATACTGGGGAAAAAAGTCACCAATCTAAAACTCTGGTTATTATACACGTAAAGCAAACCCCAGCTGGTTTCCATTATTATTCATTTTATTATTATTGTATGCATATTGGAAGTTGGATACATTTAAAATTGGATTGTATAAAGTTCAAATCCAATAAATGAATGTACCAACCACATTGCGTTTCCAATACCGTGCAACTGTTAGAGCGTTTGGAAAATATAAATAATTTATTATTGCAAAATATCTATCCTTTTTGTCTTAGTAAGAAACGAAAAAAAATTGCTTACACTCCTTTTTATAAATTTAACAAGATGTCATCTCAAAATGACATAAAACGGCCTTAAACCTCCTATGAACCAGTTTTTGCTTATTCCACCGCTATTCCTCGTGCATTTTCATTATAAATAAGGTTTTCAGGATTAGAGCCGTTGTAAAGTCGAAGTAACTTTTCTCCGTCGCTAAAACGAGTTAGTAAATAAGGCTGTATAATATGTGATGTTGAACAAAATTATCTAAGATGTCTTTTTCCTATTGCACGCGCCCGAATTTTAAATCTTCTTCTTCTTCAAATATTTGTGAATATCCTCTTTGATTTCTATTCTCTAGTCTTTCAGGTCCTTGGTCTATAGCAGTGTGCTTTTTATGGGGTGTGCCCATTAAGGTTATATAATAGATTTTATTTTATATTTTCTTCTGAAGAGACACATGTCCAAAAACATAACATGTACCGCTTAAGACCCATATGCGAAAATAGAAATGTTTATTGAAAGCTTGGGCACAATAGATCTTTAGGTGGCAGTGGAAACTGCTCCCAATATTCAAATGAAAGTTTGTATGAAACAATTTTTTTCGTAGATAGATAGATAAATTCTTTATTATATCAAAAAAATGTTTAACAATATTTCTTTACTTAAGAATAAGAACATGGCTTTTCTGCCGTCTGCCTGATATGACATTTCATTTTAGTAATAAATAAAAAACAATAATAAATTAAAAGTAACTAATAATATATCAATATTAATAATCAATGATTATAATTATTATAAGTTAAAAATATACAAGAATTTAAAGGGAAACAAAAAGATACATTTCTACTTAATGATAATAATTTTCTCTAAGCAATTTACAATTACACAATTTTAATGTGATTTGAAACACAAAAGGTTGTCAATTTTGAAATGATTTGAAACACAAAAAGATACCAATTTTGCAATGATTTGAAACATAAAAAATTTTACAATTTTGAAATGATTTGCAACTAAAATTTTACAATTTTTCAATTTTAAAGTGATTTGAAACACAAAATAGAGTGCCTTATAAACTGCAGTCACTGGTTGAACTAGAGGTTTTAAGCTTCGAAACTGTTGCGAAAAGTTAAGGCATGTTTGCAATACTTATATAGAGTAGACCATCCTAGTTCTCCGTTTAGTATTTCATAAAGTCGCCTTGGAGAAAGGTAACTTTCATCAAAATATAATCGCCGGATTTCCTGCAGTATAGGACAAATGGCAATAAAATGGTTTATATCTTCATTTTCTCGTCTGTTGCAAAGATTACAGATTTGGGGTAGGTCAGCTCGATGAGGCATAAAGTTTAAGTTAAAAACTTCAACTCGGGCTCTAAAAATGTAGCTTATAACTTCGACAGAGAATTCGTTGCTGAAATAGTTCGTTTCTGAGGACAACTGGTGGTTAAGGTTCCTGTATGTATTCCTGGACGATGTAGAAGTTGCTCTGGATAGATGCTGGGTGTAAATCTGCTCATCTATTTTTGCAGTCACATCTGCAAACATACCCTCCCATTCATCAACGTTAGACTCCATTAGTGACAGATGAGCTTCATGGGAATGGGCCATTTCATTCCATTCCTTGAACGGAGAGGCGTTAGTTTGCAGAAGTCTTACCATGATAGACTTGTAAAGACTTCTGCCACTTCTTTTCATCACCCTTATCAAATAATTATAGTTGGCTTTCAAATTTCGTATGTACAGAGGCGTTATGCCAGATTCCACATAGATGGCATAGTTTGGCGTTGAATTGGGCAGTCTGAATAAGCGTTTAAAGAAGTATCTCTGCAACGTTTCAAATACCTCGAAGAATACATAACCAAAAACCTGGGCACCATAGCACATACAAGTGTTGACCGTTGCTTGAAAAACACGGTATTTTGACGCGAGATCAATGTTCTGGTTTGCAAAGAATTTAGGCCACATTATGCTCAAAGCCAGTTTGGCCTCATTGCTTTTTTGTTTAACGTGTTTCGAAAAATTCAGATTATGCGTAATTAAAACACCCAGGTACTTAAATTCTTGCACAACTTCAATATCCACATTATTGAGGGACCAATATTCTTCCGGGTGCCTTCTCTTTTGACGCGCTTCAAAAATCATCACCTTAGTCTTGCTTGTATTAACGACTAACCCCCATTTCTCGCAAAAGGTATTCAGCCTGTTGATTTGTAACTGCAGGGTGAAAGGGTTGTCAGCCAGTAATACTAAGTCGTCAGCGTAGAGCAAGACTTTCACTTGTATATCGGCATAAGGTATTCCTCCAGGAAGTACATCACAAATATCATCAATAAATAAAGCAAAAAGTAATGGACTTAAAATGCAGCCTTGAGGAACACCTGTCGTTGTTTCAAACCATTCTGAGAAATCCGTCCCATCCCATACAGAGGCACTCGAAGAAACAAGAAAGTTGAAGTACATCCTCAAGAATTTCCGGGAGATTCCTAGCGTTGAGAGTTTGTACATCAAAGCCTGTCTATTTACATTGTCGAATGCTGCTTTAAAGTCTACGAAGCAAGCGTATAATTTTTTCTTTTTTTCGATTGACTTTCTAGCAATACTTGTCAATGCAAAGATATGGTCCAACGTTGAGAAACCCGACCTAAAACCGGCTTGAAACATGCTTAGAAGGTTTCTGTCATCGATCCATTTGGTAAGCCTCTCGTAGAGAATTGAAGTAAGAATCTTTCTCAAAGTGCTTAGAATAGAAATTCCTCTGTAGTTTTCTGGTAGATTTGTATTTCCGCTCTTATAAATTGCAAAAATAACTGCTTTGTTGAGGTTGCTTGGCACATACGATTCGAAATATAATCTGTTAAAGTATAGCAGGAGATAATTCTTTAGTTGATCAGTGCTATTTTTGTAGAATTCAACTGGAATTCCATCTATGCCAGGTGCTTTGTTATTTTTCATCTTATGAAGAGTTGATTCTAATTCACACAAAGATATTGGGGCATCCAGTTCATCCACAATAATGTTGGGTAGAGCGTAAGAGAAAGTATGGTGATTCACGTCAGCTGACAAAAGAGTTTTAAAATGTGCTGCTAGTGTCTCAGCTCCGAGAGTACTCACCACATTTCGATTACGTCCACCCAGCTCACGAACATTATTCCAAAATGTCTTCGAATTCTTACATTCAGCTAGTTTTTTTGCTAGATTTTTCAAGTACTCTTTTTTTTTTGCTGCACACAGTACTTTGTATTCCTTGTTCACAATGTAGGTAAATATTTTTGAAAAATAAGGCATCTGTAGATCGGAATAGTTTGAGATACACAAAAGATAGTTTGCGAAGGCTCTTACACTCATTATCGAACCATATGTTCCGTGGAGTAAAGGAATGAGTGTTGGTATTATAAGCAAATGGAGCTGAAATTTTAATCACGCTTGTTATTTCCTCATCCAATTGTTCGATGCTGGTTGTTGGATGGGAAGGTAGAGAAATGCAGTGGCGATTTAAAAGAGATTTATAAAGGTGACCATTACTCTCTTTCCACTTTAGTTTTAGAAAATTACTTGAAGTCCTTTGAATACCTTCATTCGAAAACATAACTTCAACTTGTAATGGTAAGTGCGCTGAAAAATTCGCTATACCCACTTTGAAATCTACAGACAATTTCAACCATTCTGCCGATACTGCACAAATGTCAATTACAGACTGTCCTTGGCCACTTATAAATGTAAACTCACCGGAGTTATCGCCTTTAGTTGCTCCATTCAGCACGAATAATCCAAAGTTTTCAAAGAATTCGGTGAGGAGTCTTCCACTTCTGTTAAAATTTTGATCTTTCGAGTTCCTCATAGCGAATGTAGGTTTTGAATAGAAGGATTTTGATATCCGCCAATTCGAGCATTAAGTCTCCAATAATCATAGCATTCTCCAGATTAGAGTTATTCATAAAGTCTATTAAACCATCAAAGTCATTCTGCCAGTTATTACAGTTTAAGTATACTGGAACTATTGAATATTTTGAATTAGCATTTGAAATTTGGAAAATAAGTCTGTTTTCTACATTCATAAGTTTTACAAAATCACAATTTAAAGTTTTTTTTGACCCCACATAACATTCCACCACTGGCTCTGCCGTGTACATTTGATCTACTTGCAGGTGAACACATTACTTTAAAATCTTTAAAATATTTTAAAAAATCATTTTCATTTTTTTCTTGTAAAAAGGTTTCTAATAAAATTATAACATCAAAATTCTGAACAAAGTTAAAAAAATCAGGTTGTAAGAGCTTACTTCTAAGACCTGTAATATTATATGATAAAATTTTTATATTTTGAAAATTATTGGTATTGTGGCAGACGACAGATTCTCCCTATTGTGTTCCCACCCTTGCTGCTTGTAGAGGTTGACTCACAGGTGGCGCTTGCATCGGTTGAGAGTAAGAAGCAGAAAAAGATGGCGGATTAGAGATTGATGCTAACTTCACTCTGTCACCGAACATCTGATTGATAAACGTCAAATCCGTAGAAGTTTTGACACTTAGTCCTCGTGAATATTTATAAACAAAAGTATGGTTATTAATTTGCGTTTTGTCGCCTTTTACAATGATTTTCGCGTTCGGATTAATTTCAAGAAGTTTGCTTCGGTATTGTATGAGTGTTTGTCTCTTTTTTCTATAAAGAATAGATTGTTCCCGAAAGATACTGATCCCTGTGTTTTTAAGCTGGTGCGCCGCGGCAATAATCTTGTCCACGATTTCTGCCGAAAGAAGCTCGATAATAACAGTTCCGCGTTGTGCGTTGTTGTTGCGAATTTCACGGGATCGTTTTATATGTAAATTATCACCTTCCTGTAGCTTAAGAAGCCCCTTGCAAGTTTGTAAAGCGAAATGAGTTGCATTGGTTTCTGCGTTTATAGGAAGGTGTACTACAATGGAGCAATCGTTGGCCTTTCGTGAAATGATTTCGAGCTGGTTTTCCAGAAGATCACATCTTTCTGACATCAGCTTGAGATTGTTGTTAAGTTGTGCGTTTTCTGCTTTCAGAGAATTTATTTCGCTATAAAGTCTCGTTAGATCATCCCTTGTAGCAAGATCCTTTAGTTTTTCGGCAAGGATGTCATTAAGGATGTTTTTTAACTCATTAGTAGATAGCTTTCCTACTTCCATCTTATGTTCGTTTAAAGGAAGTGAATATTTTTTACAATTGATGTTAGGCTCAGGAGAAGTTTCGGTTATATTTCGCTTTTTACGATTATTTTTTATAAGGAAAATACCGTACTGGCCAAATTGGATTTTTGCAATAATAAAATCTATGAAAAACTTCGTACCTTAAGTTGCAACAGGTGAATTTTTGCGTTATTGAGTTAAAATACGATAAAAAGAGATGATTTGTGTACTTTTTGTTCAAAAATAACTTATAATTTAAAAAGATAATTAATTATTCGGAAGAGACTATAAATTTAAAACTTTCACTTTTGACAGTTGAAATGTGTGTCAAATTTTTTTCGTATACGACCAGTTTTATATCTTTTTAGCACAGAAAGTGAACAAACATTTTTAAAAACTAAACAAAAAATTTAAAAAAAAGACAAAACCAAGTTATATATTAAGTTTCAAGAAATCAATTCGAGCGTACATAAATGACTTCAATGAATTTCAGAAATCTGTTAAGAAGTTGAACGAAAGTCCAATAGAATTAAAATTAAAAAAATTGAAATATTTTCTTTCTTTCTTCAGATGAAATTCTTCAAAGAACAGATGGTTATATTCGGTACCAAGTACTATGAAAATGTTACCGAACAAATATCACTTGGACGTTCAGACCAATCTATGGAAGATTTGTCTTTTTTTTAAATTTTCTTCTAAATTAACTAAGGTTTATCATTGTTTTCCACTAAAAAATTCCCAGTAAATAAAAACAGTGTTGGACCTAGGAGCCTTCCTTGTGGTATACTGGCTTCAAATGTCTTTATTCCGAATATTCTTGCTCTTCCCGTGTTATGAAATGTACATAAATAAATGGTTATGACCTGGATTCTTGTGAAGTTTGCACTGAAGTCTCAAATTCCGAACCTTGTCAAAAGCTTAATCAACATTTAAATTTTAAATATTGAGTTCAATAGAATTTTTTTTCTTCCAGTGCCTGTCCAGTCCACAACATCCGTATTTCAATTCACTTCACCCTATCGTGGAATATGTTTATCTTGTTCCAAACTTTTGAGGTAATTTTTCTTTTTCCTGTGATTTTCCAATAATTTTTCAGGAGAAATTTTTCGAAAACTTCTCATAATTGATATAAACGATATCGGTCAGTATGATGTCACTTCTATTAGCGGCTTACTTTGCTTGGGGAAATTTAAGAATGCATTTACTCTGAATCAGTCAGAATTAAATACATCGCTGTTATAAATAAAATAAGCAAATTCTTACATTGCCAGAAATTAAGACAAAAAATCCTTCAATGTCCCAAAGGCAGTAGAAATTTTCTAGTCATTTCTCAAGAACGTACAAAATTTAACTTCATCTTCGGTTCCAACGCAGTAGAAATTTCTAGTCATTTCTCAAGAACGTACAAAATTTAACCTCATCTTCGGTTCCAACGCTCATCTACAACGACAACCCGATAACTAGCTGTTCCGATATGGCAAATGTACTCGCAGATCATGCGTTGCCAGACAGAAACATTGTCCCTCAAGTACTTGAGAACGCAAATTATTCAATGGGACATTTATATTTCCGCACGCTTACAGTTGCAAGAGTCCTTCCGCTGGTCCTAATGGTATACCCCCCATTCTTCTGAAGAGGTGTTCTTCATCGCTGGCAAAACCATTGCGTAAGCTTTTTTCATCGTTTCTTTGTCCAGCCTGTGACTATTCTTCCTCCCTCTACAGAAAAATGGCACTTCTTTCCAAGTTCATAGAATCCCTGATCGGTCAAGAAATATCTCGATGACAAAAAAGCTTCTGAATGACGCGCAATATGGTTTTTGCAGCAATTGTGCCACTGGTGAACTAATGGTATGTGTCACCGAAGAGTGGAATAGATCTTTACATTGTAAGATTATTGCGTTTTACATTTCTAAGGCTTCTGAAAGAATTTGCAATCAAACCCTTCTATGGTAAATGCGTGCGTTTGGTATCAACGAAATTCTTATTCTTTCGAGTTTGATCTTCACAAAATAAATGCTGGTCTTCTCCAGGGCTCTGTTTTGTCTCCGAATCTCGTTGAAATGTCCACATTATCGAGAGCACCTAAACACTGCTACTCGTAAATGCAAATATTTCTTTATCGGTGTAAGAAATTGTTCACCCTCTCTAATGTGTGTATAATTAATAAGGCGTTTAAACCTTAAAAACTTCGAGTATAACTCACATCCTTGGGCAGGTCCAGTTCAAACTTGTCTTCATTTGAAACAAATTTTCTTTAAATTTTGGTCTTCACTCACATTCACGGATTCAGCAAGTAAATGGATGCCTTTCCAAAACTTGCTGAATCCTAATGACCAAGCTTTCGCCAAAAATTAAAAAGAATAAACTCGAGAAAAAATCTTTTGATAATCATTCTTCTATTTACCATAAAACATTCGCAAGTGATTCGAATCACAGAACAATCTTTCGAAATCAATAATTGTTCCTTTAGGAGAAGAGAAGGCATTTTTTAACAACCTCGAAATGTGCGAGTATTGTTGTTCTCCAGTGTGTTTCCACCATATTGATGAACCCTGAGGCTGTCACATATCCACGATTACAATTTTAATATATTTTGTGTTACCTATTAATTTTTAAAAACCCTCTTTAGTGGGTAAACGGGGAAACTCTTGGAACAAGCGAAAAAAACTTTGTCGAACTCGATGTTACCGAAAACCTTTTGTATGAATCGGAAAACCGTATTGCCTTAGAAGTGAAAAAAATTCTCAGCAGCCGTGATGTATTTCCGGGAATTCCACGATCGATAAGTCTGCTGTCAGTTCCTGAAATTCTATATATTGAAAGCATATCAGTGGGTTCGACTGTGACAAATGGAACAGGTTTGTTTTCTTATTCATATCCACTCCCCAATGGATTTTTTTTTTTGAAACTAGTAATATTTTTTTTTCAAACATCCTCAGCCTATATAAGCTACAAAGCTGCAGCAGGTGGGTTACTAAAACTTAATGCCAAATGCATATCGGTTCAAGTTCTCGATAAGGATGATGTTCAAGTTGCATTCAATGCGGCTAAGGAGTCACTCGAAGGACATTTTTCTATACCAAATTGTAATTTTTGGTGGCCATTGTGTATGGACTCTAGAGCTGGGTATCTTTATACGTTGGTCTTCAAGCTCTACTATAAATACTGTGAAAGTGACATTAAGGACGTATATAGAATGAAAATCGGAATAAGACCTCTAAGTTGGTCTAATAGTTCGTTGATGGTGAATGATAAGAGTTTTTATCTTCAAGGTGTTCAAGGAAGTGATGAATGGGCTGTGAGTTTGCATTAAAATATACCAACATGATCTAAACCAAATATTTTTTGTCTTAGAGAAAGCCTTTCA
The DNA here is from genome assembly GCA_911387755.1 of Chrysotoxum bicinctum. Lineage (NCBI taxonomy): Eukaryota > Metazoa > Arthropoda > Insecta > Diptera > Syrphidae > Chrysotoxum > Chrysotoxum bicinctum. The sequence goes on from OU426990.1 coordinate 79,885,955, forward strand.
GTCCAAGTGCGGATCTCAAGGATATTGCTCTTTTAAAGTGGTTAAATACAAATGCTTTCGTCACAAGTGTTGCGCCTTCACAAGAAACATTAGACTTGGCCGATGAGTTGGGGTTGTTTGTTATTTTAGGGTGAGTAATTTGGAGACGAAATATTGTTTTATTTTGATTATTCATTGAAATGAGCTCTTAAATTTCAGAAGCCCCAAAAGTGTACTTGAGGATGTAATTATTCGACACAGACACCATCCAAGTGTGATATTGTGGTCTATTTCGGAGGGGGGATATTGCGATACCAACGAATGTAAAAGGCTTAATGATGAGTAAGGTTTATTTTTGTTTATTGTTTTGTTTCAGTTTTAATCATGCTCCTGTTTAAACACCCATTGTGTTATTCAACTCTTTTTACACTTAAGAAAGGATTTGACTTTTTAGTATTGAAATTTGATTCGGGGTAACGACAGTTCATTTACAAAAAAAAAGAAAAAAAACGTTCCTTGGCGTCTTCTTTCATTCTACAATGAGACGATTTTAAATAAATATATCACAACATTTGACTAAAAATGGCATGAGTCCATACGAACATCATCACAAATGAACAACTCCGTCCGCAGTCATACAGCCCCAGATCATAACGCTTTCTCCACCGTGTTTAACAGTTGGTACTATGCATTCTGGATTGTACTCTTCACCAACTTTTCGTCTCACAAAGGTTACATCAGGATTACCAAACAACTGTAATTCAAAAAAAGGAACCACTTGTTTTAAAGGCTCAAAGAAGAATTGAATTGTTGAATTGACGTTCTCTTACGATTTTTTAAGCACGTTGTTTAAGCACCAATCTTCTCCATGCGTGGCTAATTTTTTTCTAAAGCACAACGCAAACACTTTAACTTTTTCGCTATCACATTTTGATATTTGCCTGAAAAATTAAGGGTGTCTAATACTTTTCGCCAAGGCTGTAAATCGAGGCACTATATATGTATGCATTCATAAAAAAATAAAGAACTTGATGTTTTCATCGAACTTGACATTAACATGATACATGGGGACGAAGAAAGTGGACACTCTAAACTCGGCCCCTTTTGCCCACACACATTTTTTTTAAGACCAAAAATAACGGAACTACTTTACAAATTGTATCGCAATTTTGAAAAACCGTTTCATTGATTGTTTGTATTTAATTGAAAATATTTCATTTGGTAAAAGCTTATGGTTGACAATTGTTTTCCGAAAAAATGTTGTTAATGGCATCTAGCATAGAACCATTTTTACTGGCGATATATGTAGGTACTAAAGGGCAAGTTACATTTGAAAAAAAAAAAAAATCAAACTCGAGATTTTGATCAAAGTTGACATTACGATGATAGCGAAGACGAAATAGGGGTCTCGAATTTCTGTCTGTGTGTCTTCTGTTCGACTGCAGCCTAAACGGCACGGCCGATTTTCGTTAAACTTGGTAGATAAAGTTTATAAATTTTCCCCCCACACTTTTTTTTTCAAGATCAAAAATAACGGTACATGCATTTTGATTTTTTGTCGAATTTTTATAAATATTTTTTTCTCAAAAACTGTTCCAAAGACAAAGAAAATTTATTTAGTTAAAGCTAGCTAATGATGGAAAAAAAAATATTTAAAATTAAAATAACGGTACCCTCTTTACAAATGTTAAAAAATTGTTTTCGAAATTCGTATTTTTCTCGAAAACGGCGCCGAGAATTTGGAATTTTTTTTTTTCGTTTAATTTGTACGAGCTACAGTGCTGTGCAAAACATTTGCAACCTAAACCAGCAGATCTTTCCATTTCACAAAAAGTGTTTGAAAAAGCAAACAGCAAACTTCTTTCACAAATTTGAAAACTTTATCTATAACAACATATGAATTTAGAAAAAAAAAAAAAACAACATTATTCACTTAAACAAATTATTAATCGAAGAAAATTCTAAAATACGGATTGATTGCTGTGCAAAACATTTGCAACTTTGAACCATGTCTTACAATTTTCTTACTTTTATGCAAGAAAATGCTAATATTTTATTGCATACCCTTTATTTTTTATAACAGCAGCACATCTTCTAGACATAGAAGCAATGAGGTCATTAATAATAGTTATTGGTATGTCACTCCACTGCCTTTGAATTTCAGCATAAAGATCGCCCTTCCGCTTAAAAATTTGGCATCCGATTCTTCTTTTTACTATTTTTCACAGTCTGGAGACTGCGCTGGCCATTGCAAAACTTTGATTTTTTTTTTCTCAGAAAGCCAGTTTGTAGCCAATCTCGACTTGTGCTTGGGTTCATTGTCGTGCTGGAACGTCCAGGCAAATGACATTTCTCAATCCGCATAAGGAAGCATGCTGTTTCTTAGAATTTCAACGTAGTCTTCTGACTTCATTATACCCCTTACTTGGCGAATTAGACCTATTCCTTGGCCAGAGAAGCAGCCCTAGACCAGCACAGATCTACCGTCGTGTTTAACTGTTTCTCAGGTATATGTTGCCTTCCATCAGATCCGTGCATATTAAATTTTGATTCATCAGAAACAAGATTGTTTTCCATTTCGACAAATTCCAATTGAGATGAGTTCGTGCGAAATCCAAACGGGCTTTTAAATTTTTTTTTTGAAATAAATGGCTTTTTCACCATTTGGAGACCACGCAATCCAGGCTGAAGTGCGCAGCGTCTTATTTAGATGAGTCAATGTTTAATTGTAATTGAAGTTTCACTTCTTTAGAAGATGTTGTTGGAGTTTTCCGAAAGAAACCAATAATTTTCCTATCTTCTTTTGCTGTGGTGCTACGTGGTCTTCCTCCTCTATGATGACACACCAACTTTCCAGACTTAACTATCCGACAAATGGTAGATTTATGTATTGAATATTTGATTGAAATTTCTTTCTTGCATAATCCATTTTTGAAGTCACTCAAAATTCTGGATTTAATTTCTGATAAATACTTGTTTCCGGCCATTTTAATTAAAATTTGTTTATTTTTTACTTTTTTTATTTTTGTTTATCTTAAAAAGCTTTTGTCTCGATCAAACACGCGGCTTATACTTACTCAACAAACCAAGCTACAGAAACCAGTTTACCAATTTCAAAATGAATCAAATTAACCGTTATCAAAATGAGTCATGGCCGCCAGTTACAAATGTTTTGCATAGCCAAATGCATTACTTTTTTTGTTAAACAGTTGCAATTGTTGTACTTGTCTGGAGATTAGTGGTTTCGAATTTTGTACAGTAAGGTTGATACATATGAAGTCTAGAGCAATGTAAATAACTTCATTTTAACAACTTGGAAATGACGAATAAGTTGTATTTTTGATAGGTGATAATAGTTGCAAATGTTTTGCACAGCACTGTTTAATTAAATAAAAAAAATTAAATTAGGATATTACTGACTATACCTACCATAGAACCATTTTTTTTTTAATTTCTCATTATCGGCATAACAGATTTTAATGAAATTTTTTTTATAGAGAAGCTTCTAAAAAGTTTGGTAAACATTGGATTTCAAAACTTTAAATAAAAATTTATTTAATATTTAGTAATTTTTGAATTAAAAAAAAATCCTTTTAATTTTGTTAGAAAATTAGATATCTCAGAAACGGCTCAATATTTGTTTTGGAAATGTATTTTGTATTCGTACAGTAATAAAAATTTTAATTTTTATTAAAAATGTTTTTAAAATTTTTATATAAAACCTTATTATTTTTTTTTAAACTACTACAAGGACTTGAAATTTTTCTTCTAGATAAGCTTATATTTGCTTCAATCACGTGGCATTGTATTTTTAGCTCCAACTACTAAAGGAATTGCTTTAGTCATTCAAAAAATGAAAATATTCATTTTTGAAATTCTTAGTCTTTTACATAAGAGCAATTTCGTGCGACCCAGTCGTGCATTTTTATGCGGAAGCTACTAAAAAGTTTGAGTAGATTGTGTGTTCAGATTTTCCAAAAAAATTGTTTGTCCCCATTGGACAATGCTGCCCAGGTCAGTATTAATATATTTTAATGGGCTTAATCGCTGCCTTTTGGTTCCACATCGGAAGGACAAGGATATGTATTTAAAAAAGGTTAAAGAACTGTCGGCACCAAAACAATAAGATGGATTATAAATTTCACAAAAAAGATCATTGATCAATATGAGAAAGAGAGTTGGTTATAAAACGGAGCCCTGTGGCATACCAGCTTTAATTATGTTTATTCAAAAGAAGAATATGATGAGAAGATGTTTCTTCTGCCGATGTCAATTTTTTTTTGTCGAACTTTACAGAATATTCACAGTATTTGAAGACTAATATTCACAAGAAGTTATTTCTTGCTTGTCTTTTTTCATAACAAAAAAGTCATTTAATGTATACTTGTGTAATAGTTTAAACAGAGATTCTTTTTTTTCCGATGAGAGGTTTCAACTGAAGTTTAAATTTTTGTTTCAAATACTTCTAGTTCTTTTATCGATGGTTTAAGAGTTTTAGACAGTACTCGACCGTTCACTGCTGAACTTCCATTGCTAACGACTGTCGACAATTCAGAAATGGTAATATCATGCTCTTTTTTCCCATAAAGTTTATTGAATATCACTTTACAATTTAGATCTCAAAACTAGATATTATTTCTCTTGGTCTGCAAAACGCATTCCTGGAAAATTCTTCAGTTTTACAGGACACAATTGACCGAATAAAAAAACCTGTCATTTTAATGTATGGAGATCAATTTTTGTCCACAAAAAATAGGGTGAGTAAATGAGAGAAAAAAACTAACAATTTAAATGTCATAATTTATTCAAAAATTGTCTTTCAGATCCGAACTCTTAATTTTAACTCAAATTCAGAAATCAACGATCGATTTGATAATCTCAAAAGGGATACCTCGTTGGTGGGTGAATTTTATGGAAATTTCATTGCTTATGAATGCCTTAAGGGTTGGTTTATTTAATTTAAAATATTTATAATCGCAAGTTAAATTGAAAATTTTGTTTCCTTTTCTCTAGGCGAAATTTTGACATTAGTTGATGGAATTTTCAATCGAAATCGTGAACCAACTACTGGGGCTGACTTTGTGCGTTCAAAATTTGGACCAAAAAGAAAACCATGTCCTCTTCGAACACCGAGATGTAAATTTAACAAAAATCCTAGAAAGCGAGTGGTGAAATAGGGATTTTATTAAATATTTAATAATTTATTCCAAATAAAGTTTTATTAACTAATTCAAAGAAATCAGAAAAAGATTATTTCTTTCTAAAGTTGGTATAGAAAAACGTAAATTGCAACATACCTTTAAAATTGTAGCCGGATCTGGGGGTGAAGAATTTCATCCACCGATAAAGAAATATAAGGAATTTAGCTGCGTTTTTGGCGGTCTCTAGAATGTGGTCCTTCCAACGAAGATCTACGTTGACACACATACCTTGTACTTAGAGCTTTTCGGCTTCTTTGGTGCAAGTACTATTCAAGAACAACGGCATAAGGGGTACATTTTGCTTCAACGACAATAGACAGCATTGAGTTGTCGAAGCATTAAATTCCAAACGATTTTTTATACTCCATTTAATATTGCTGTAAGATCGGAGTTTAATGAGTTGCAATTCACTTTCGAAGGAGATGGAAGATTTGAGAACGAATGTGAGTAGCCGAGAGTAGAGCCATCGGCAAAACAATGAATTGGGCTAGAAGCTTCAGACAAGAGATCATTTCGTCGTCGTTCTATGAAAACTCCCTAAGTCCATTTAAAAAAAAAATGTGATGCAATTCTTATTTAATTCATTTCGGATAAACCATTTGCAAAAAATTTTATTGCACAATGCCTACGCCAAACAAATTCTACAATTGAAGCCTGAGATCATGCTATTCTGATAATTTTTGGATTTTTTTATATTAATTTCCAAGTTCCAATACAAATATTTCAAAACACAAAAAATGGACTTAGGGCCAATTTATTGAACCTCAATTAAATTTAATTCTATCATTAAGAATGGGAAATTCATCGATTTAAAAAAATATAATTTATTCACCCACATTTAACGATTTAAATTGACGTTTCCTTCATTAACTAATTATACATTTAATCTAAATACGTGTTTTACTAAAACGACAAAATACACCTTTTAAGAGCGATTTTGAGCGCTAATAGGATTTAACTGAAGTGTTTCAATTTATTCATTCTCAATTAGCTCTGACAATCAGGTTTTGTTTATTTTGTGCAAAAATAAATTGTCATCAGTGTTTAATTAAAACTATTGCAAAATGGATAATAATCTAGAATATTTGTTGGATATAAGTGATGAGAACGACGAGAACGAACGATGGCAGTATAGAATAACTGATAGAATTAACACGGAAAATAGGATGATGAAGATTTCTTCCAAAGGTTTATTTTTACCAACCAAACAGTGGTTAAGGTCCTTGAAATTTTTCGACCATATGTGGAGTACTCTCTTCACTGGTGGACAATGTTAAAAATGTTAAATTAAGATAGCATTTCAGTAAAATTTGTTTTGTGTCACGGTATACTTCTGCAATCGCACAACTGCTGATTACATTACGTTTTTTTGCACTTGGATCAATGCAAATCTCTATTGCTAATTTTGCTGATGTAAGCATCTCCTCCGTTTGCATTTTATTGCCAAAAGTAACAGAACAATCGAGATTCATTCGGATGCCTGAAACTATGTTGGAAATGACTAAAGCTAGCGAGAAGTTCTAAATACAATTTCCTCCCAAACGCTGCTTTTCTTTCAGGGTGCATGCATCCGTTTTTTTATTTTCTATTACTTTAGACCGTCGTAAGATGGATTCAAGGAGAATATTTTTTTCCAATTCTGTAAAATTTGAAGTCCTTTCGGGTATTGTCGACATTTTAATAATATATCAATTTGAAATTATTATAAATATTCAAACTGTTGGCGGTTGTCTATTTACAAAAACGTAAAAATCCCTGGGATTTTTTATAACAAACATTTAAATTTAAATGTCTTATTAAAAACAAGTATTTAACTAAAGAGGAGTGAATAAATAGAAAATTTAAATGGAGAATACTTAATTGCGCTAATACCTTAAAGCTTATTTAGCTAACTTGACAAAATACTGTTTTTAATTGAGTGTGAATAAATTGGCCCTTAGGGAGTTTTCATAGAACGACGACGATTTATAAAAATGAGAGAGTCGGAAACAAAACGCAGTCCTGGGGAACACCACCAAATGCCTTAGAAATGTCAAGCGCAATCATCTTACTTTCTCAAAAACAATGTAAAGATCTGTTCCACTCTTTTGTGAGATATGCTATCAGATCACCAGTGGAACGATTGCTGCGAAAGCCGTATTGCCCGTCATTCAGAAGCTTTCGATCTTCAAGATATTTCTTGAGCTGATGATTTATCAGCGATTCTATGACTTTGGAAAGAATGGACGTAACTGCAATTGAACGATTAAAGGAGGGGGAGATAGGGATTAGGGAAACGGAGTGAGACAACGCATCAAACTCATTAAAAGATGAATTGCTGTCAAGATTTGGACTCCTATAAATGAAATAAAAATGGATGATGTGCTTTTAGACAGTAAATTTGAGCCAAATTAAGTTTAAGTTCGTATTAAAAATGTGTCCGTATTGAGGAAGGCTCTGACATGCAACATCATATCTAACATAAATTATAAGGCCTTGATGGCGTAAGAGTAATGGCATTTTGTCTTTCCTCGTTATGCGTTTGAATATTTATTCTGAGCCATTTTAGCACTATTTGTTTGGACTTTAAATTGCGACCGTTAATACCACTAATGCGAACGCGATAAACTTTTGTTTTAACTTAGAATATGCTTTAGCTTCTTTTTAACTTTTTTAACCTTTTTTTAATTTTAAAATTATTTTATTATTTAAACTAAAATTTAAAACTGAAATTATGAATAATAAAAAATTATAAAAGTATCACGAGTCTTCACGATTTTTACTTGCGACTTATCTATACTTCTATACTATTATTTAAAAGCGAAACCATTTAAAAGTTTGTATTGAGCGATCTCAGAAAGTAGTCAACCAATTTATTTGAAATAAATTTTATTATTTTCTATATTGTTATAAGAGTGTTCCTGGCTATAATTTTTTTTCATTAATTATTTGTCAAACTTAAATTTATTAATTTTACATTTTTTGTCCATTTTTTTTTCATTAGTTGACTTATACAACCACTTATATCTTAAAGCCTATATAATAATCGACAAAGATTAGCATTGCTTCAATATTGTTGCGCAAATTTTAAGCCCAAAATCACTTCTTAGTTACACATACAACCTGATGTTTGAGGGGAAATGTTATTAACGGTACCAGTCATAGAACGGTTTTTTTGATTTACGAATTTCTCATCAACAGCTCTAACGATTTTAACCAAAATTTTTATGCGTGAGCTTCTATACACTCGAAAAAATATAATCTAAAATTTTTTTCGAAAAAATAGTTTTTTGATTTTTAAAAAACTAATATAATTTTTTTTTGAAAATTCAATATCTAGAAAACGGATACACGAATAAATTTTTAAATTACATTTTAAAATGTATTTTATTGAATACTAATAACTTGCATATAATTTTTATTTATAAAAATTTTAAGGACAATTTAGTACACAAAAAACATGTTTCAGTGCGTCTGTATGTCTGCACCTCTCTCTACAGCCTTACCCACTAGACCTATGTTCTTTAATCTCGGTAGTTAAGGGTCTTCGGTGATTCCCTAGAGGAGAACTTGAAATTTTTTTTAGCTCCATAACTAACGGTACCCCCCATACACCTGTAATGCATAATCTTATTTATCTCGAAACGGTTCTAACGATTTTGATAAAAAAAAAAATTAGGTGTGATATTATGGACATTGGACATGGACTACATTTTGGTCAGAAAATTTTGGGGCAAAATGTTATTAACGGTACCTGTCATAGAACCGTTTTTGATTTTTTGACTTTCTCATCAACAGTTCTAACCAAACCATTTTAACCAAAAATTTTCAACAGGAGCTCCCTTAAGTTTAAAATAATATTGTATATAAAAATATTCGAAGAAAAAACCTATTTCTAAAATCTATACTACTAAATACTTAAAATTTTGCATCCCGAATTTTGTTCTCGAAAAATTTTAAGGGAATTTGTCATATAAAAAATTACTTAAATATTAAAAAGATTAATCAGACGACAATTCCATACATTTGAACATTTTTATCTCATTAAATCCATGTTTCATATTTATAAAATGTATTTTAAATTCCAAAGTACTTTTACATAAGAGCAAGTTTGTGCGATCCAGTCGTGCATTTTATTTTTTTAAGTTACTTGAATACACTCAATAGCATTTTGGGTGACAAAAATGGACATTCAATTGACTACAGTGCCGTGCACATGTACTATTCTATAAAAGCGAAACCATTTTAAAGTTTAGGTTGAATGATCTCAGAAAGTAGTCAACCCGTTTATTTGAAATAAATTTTATTATTTCCTATATTGTTATATTTATAATATGCACAAACATGAACAAGCTCTTTTTTTTTCAAGTGTGAAAGAGAATCTAATTCGATACGCTATGTTATACATATAAACTAAAATTAATATTACTGTAGCAAATATGCTCAGTCCCATTGAGAAATGTGTCATATGCTAAAATTAATACTAAGAAAATATTCGTAGTTACAATTTGCGAAGCAACGCGAGTACGGTTCGGCTAGTAGGTACTATAAGGTATGTTATGCATTCGAAAAAAAATGGAACTCTAGATTTTGTTCAAAGTTGACATTACGATGGTAGCGAAGACTAAGTGGGTCTCGCAATTCTGTCTGTCTTTTCGACTACAGCCTAAACGGTGCCGCCGATTTTCTTTAAACTTGGTATATATTATTTTCAATTCCATTGGAACCATTTTTTTTTTGTTTTTGATTTTCTCAAAAACGGTACAACCGATTTTGATAATTTTTCTTATGTTAAGGCTCCCCAGCAGTTTCAATATTATTGTGTTTTCAAATATTCCAAATTTTCCAAATTTTTTTTCGGATTTAAAAAAAAAATATTTTTTTTTTCAAAACTTAATATTTCAAAATATGTATAAATTCTTAATATAAATTATAAGATATAAGAAAAAAAAACTTATTTTACCTAAAAATAACGGTACCCTCAATACAAATGTTAAAAAATGGTTTTCGAAAATCGTATTTTTTTCGAAAACGTTTCCGAGAATTTTGCTAAATTGTTTTTTTTTTTTTTTTGATTAATTTTTACGATCTAGTATAATTTAATAAAAAAAAAATTGAAATCAAGGCATTAGTACTGACTGCACCTACCATGAACAATTTTTTTCAAATTTAGAATTTCTCATTATCGACCCAACGTATTTTAATGAAAATTTTTATAGAGAGGCTTCTAAAGAGTTTTAAAAACATTGCATTTCGAAACTTAAAAAAAAAAGATTTTTTGAATTTTTGAAGAAAAAATTTTTTTTTTGAAAAATTCGATATCTCAGAAACGGCTCAATATTTTTTTTTTGTAAATTTAATTTTTATTCAAATAATAATAAAAACTTTAAGTTGGCGCACCAAAATTTTTTCTTAAAAATATTTTGAAAAATTTGTATTTAGAAGCTTATTTTTTTAAGAAATCAGTACCTACAGACTTATAATTTTTGTTCTTGCATAAGCTAATATTTGCTTGAATCACATGGCATCCTGTTTTTAGCTCGAACTACCAAAGGAGTTGTTTTATAGTCTATTAAAAAATGAATTTTTTGCTTATGAACAGTTCTTCTTTAATACCATTAATTTTTGAAATTCTTAGTCTATTACATAGGAGCAAGTTCGTGCTACCCAGTCGTGCATTTTATTTTTTCCAATTTTTCTAATGTGAGATATTTTTTTGCTCAAGTTTTGGCCGTAACTGTATTAAGCATGAATAACTGGCTTAAAGTTGGAACCGTAATTTCAAGCCCATTCAAAGCTAAACTGCATATTCATATATAAAGTTAATTTTTGGTAACTCTGAAAGGTTTATTTGAACTACATATATATTTTCCTGTTTAAATAACCAAAAATTTGTCAAATCTAAAACTTTTAAATAAAAAAAAATTAAAAATAGAAGGCGTATGTATTGAGAATTCGTGTTTTAAGACTCTGATATTCGCGAATTAAGTGAATAATAACACACTTTCAAAGAATACGGAGTCAAATCCGAAGTATTTTAAATTCTACTTACAATGCTACCTCACATTAAAATTTGACATATCCCTTCCTATTCGTATTCATATTTTCATAACATGCATATTTTTCTGGCATCACCTCATGTTCAAACATTTCGCGTCTAAAATTAGTTCAATTCTGCTTACCAAACCAACGATATGATTTGATGACGACTTTGTATTACTTTCATCATCTAAACCATCATAACGTGCGTGCAGCCACTGAAAAGCTGAAATATTGCGTGTTAGTATTGTATTTATAAAAAAACTTGACCTTTTCATTTTTCCAAATGGCGCGGTTAATCAAAACTCACAGACATTTAAAATAATTAAACTGGCTACATTAATTAAGTCGAAAACTGAATTTTCGTATTTACTCTAATTCCATTGCTAAATTTAGTCGTGGGGTTTGAAGCAACTTGGTACGCATGAAATCATGTGTTTCCGTGGTGTAGTGGTTATCACATCCGCCTAACACGCGGAAGGCCCCCGGTTCGATCCCGGGCGGAAACAGATATTTTTTTTGTTTTCAGCAAACAATTGGTTGTGAGTAAAAATATTTACTTTTAATAGCGAATAGTTCATTTTACTTCGAACACGATTTCAGGCTTGCTGGTGGTTTTCACAGTGTGATAATCAATGCCATGCACGCTAAGATGTGTATCAATTTCGAAGGGCAAATGTCAACTATAACCATTTTCTACTTGCTGTTTAATTCAGACATTGACTCCCGAACAAATAGAAATTTTAATCCGTTCAGAAGAAGAAATTAGACCTATTGCAGAGTTGTGAACTTTGTTTGTCGGTGGAAATCTTCCAAAGACTTGGTAAAATTCGGTACCAAGTAGTGTGGGACTGCTACCGCAAGCAAACCACCGGGATTAGAACCAATCTATGAAAGATCGACATATGAGTTTTTCTATCTTAATTTAAAATCACATTATGGGAAGTTTTAACTTTTAATACTTTCCCCATAGCTTTCAGACCATCAGCTCATGAGGCTTGGTTCTTCTTTTACGTTTAAGACGGTTTCGATTTCGGATTTGGTATGAATTCGGTTGTTTGATACAGCGTGTTGTTTTTAACTACTTGTGTGATCATTTCTACTTGAAGGTCACGATGTAGATCTGTAGGATCGCAATAATCATAAATGATTATCAATTATCCAATAATTTTCTCGCCCAAAAAAAAAAACACTCAGCTAAAAAAATCACTGAGATAAATGAAAAGAAAAATAAAAAATGCAATCAAGTAGCTGGTTTGATTGATTTGATTTGACGAAGAGAAAATTCGAAAAAAAAGGATTATTCTGTGTGAATTTGTTCTGAAATGTGTTTGTTTTATAATTTTTTTGTGAGGAACTTTCTAGTTTTGAGTTTTTATTGTGTTTTTGTTTTTGGAAATAAATATGAGAATTTCGCTGATGTGGTAGAACAAAAATACGTATTACATATAGGTATTAATTTTATTGAATTGGTGATTTCAAGAAAAATCTAGAATATTAAATGTGTGTTGTGCATAGTATCCAAAACAAAATCCAAAATTGAAAAAAAATAAGATAAATGTATCTGAAAATATTCATCGTTTTTGAACAGGACACGAATATGTGTCTCACGATTTCCGAACTACCACGCAATCATAAGCATAATTGTATAAACCAAGAAGAAACAAAAATTGTGTAAATAATAAAAGCATAATGCGAAACTAAAGAACAAAAAAAAAAAACCAAAAAAATCTATATCCGTGTGTGATAAAATGCTTAAAGCATTAATGGCTAACAAAAAAAATAGTTTGTAACTTGCATATCCGCCAGTCGTACCTTTGAGATGTTCTGTGTTCCTGTTTCCCCTGATGTGTTCCTGTGCTGATACCATAGTTTTCTTTTATTTTTTTTACTTAAACAATTAGTGTAATTTCGATTTGTGTTTATAAATCAAGAATGTCTTCTTTTTTTTTCTATTTTCTTTTATTGTTCATTTGTTCCTTTCCTTTCTTTTAAATGTGTTACTTTTTTTTTTGAGTAGATATATCTAAAATCTACAAATATTTTCTTTTTAATAGTTATCCGTAATATGTATATGTAAGTCAGTACCTTAAAAACCCCTCAGTGCGTTCGCGTATTTTGTTTTTCCGTAAATAATATAGCCAAGTCAAGAGATATGCTGGATCCCGAAACAAGTGCGCACTAGTAGGAGGATACAGGTAATTGTTTGTTCTTATTCTTAAAATTTTCAAATATAATTTTTATTTTTAAATCTGAGGACGGGGCATTGAAATATTTTCTAGTTTTCTGAAGAGAGGCAATTGCATTTTTTTTTTCTTAAATATTACTTAGTTAAATTTGAAAATATCAATTTTAAATTTTAAATAAATAAAAACAAAATTATTATTTTTTTTTTATTTGCTAGCTTAATTTAGTTTAATATTTTGCTTCTTCTAATCAAATATCAAAAATAATAACTAGTAATTAAACTTGTTTTTATAATGAACTTAACAACTTATTCTTTTATTTGAAGATATCATTGGGATATGATAGGTTAAATTTTTCAGTTGAGTGATTGATGACGGAGAGGACATGAGGGACCTTGGCAGGTGAATTTCCGTAAGTGAGGCTAAGAGCCTATATTTTAGGGGCTGTCGCACATATCTGAGCACGCGACAGCCAAGGTGTCATCTCAGCAATGAGATTGGCAACGGGAAGGGATGCTCAAGGGTACCATTAACACCTAAGGTGCCCGAGCATTGAAAGGATTAGTAGGTGAATCATTTAGGGAATTCTTCGTTTGCTTCCAAGCATTTTTAAATTCATTTGTTTATAACGTAGTTTAATTTCACTTGTCCGTTTTGTCTGTTTGCTTATTTATAATAATTTCTATCCTAGTATACTTTAATTTTGTATTTTTCTTTTTATTCTTTTAAATTAATTTTTGTTTAACCAAGGCATGATTTATAGGTACGGTAGTCCAGTTAGACAGGCCAAAGAACCCACCCCACATCCGACGAGCTAAGCGACAATGCAAGCATGCCTTAACTGGTCCTCGTCTTCTGGACACCCTTTTTATCCGTTTGGCAGAACCTGTATCTGCAGGATAAAAGGGCAAACAACATTGTTTGTTGTTTATACCGTTACAGATCGTTACTTCTTATTTACCAAGGGGGCCTTTATTATTCCACGAAGAACTTCATTTTTAAATTTTTGGATGGGTTCAGCATTTGTTTTCTTTGTACAGCCACATAGCTGGTTACCATACGTCCTAAAAGGTTTCAGCACTTGCTTGATAACATCATTTTGTTCTAAATAGTTAGGAGTTCTGTCCATGTCCCAAAAGTTCTTGAGTACTTAATTTTATTTTTGTGTTCTTAATTAGCAATTATTAATTAATTAGTCATGTTATGCGAATTGTTTCTTAAATATGACGAATCGAATATACAAGGTGTTTCCGCCTTAAATATCCATATGTTCCTTTGTTCAACCTTTTACTATTTTTGACATAGTTTAGACTAATACTTTGGTGTCTAAATAAATAAGTGTTTCCGTGGTGTAGTGGTTATCACATCCGCCTAACACGCGGAAGGCCCCCGGTTCGATCCCGGGCGGAAACAATTAATTTTTGCAACTCAGAAGAATTTTCTTCTTAAAGTAGATTATTATCAGTAAACAATACGGATTTAAATTAACTTTTTAGGGAATCAACATTGTCTATTTTATAATGTAGGTTTGTGTCATTCAATGTTTAAATATTGTTATTGGCAGCATGAAGTGTCTATTCCGATGAATCATTTCAGAAAATATTTCATCTACAAAAAAAATTTAGTTGTTTCCGCCCGGGATCGAACCGGGGGCCTTCCGCGTGTTAGGCGGATGTGATAACCACTACACCACGGAAACATATACTTTTCATCTCAACATAATATCACAGATAATTATATACAGATGTCGCATGCCCATAGAAAAAACTGACATATGAAAATAAAAATCTTCATTTGAAAGAGCTTTTAAGAAAGCTGTTTTCAATTTATTATTTTAAGATTATGTGAGAAGTGCTTTTTCTCTTTAAAATGTGTGCTCTCTGAATTCACGAATAAAATCTATTTCGTCTGTTGCTCTTGCGTATTCAACTCTGTCTGTATTCTTCGTTTTTTTTTCAATACCACCAGACCGTTTTTTTTTAAATAGATTTGTTATGGACACAAAAACACAAGATACCTACATACATTATTCATAGAGGAATCTTTGCAAGAAAAAATGATATTTTGTGTTTATCTGG
The DNA here is from genome assembly GCA_911387755.1 of Chrysotoxum bicinctum. Lineage (NCBI taxonomy): Eukaryota > Metazoa > Arthropoda > Insecta > Diptera > Syrphidae > Chrysotoxum > Chrysotoxum bicinctum. Next base: position 79,901,417 of record OU426990.1, read on the forward strand.
AAATCTAAGGCAATTTTGTTCATAAAAGGGACACTTATTTAGATATTTTGTTGCATTTAGAAGCAAATTAGGAACTTATGTAGGTATGTCAAAGCCTTGGATGAATTTGTGAAATAATATTATTCTCTATCTTTTTTAGGTAGGTACCTATACCTATTTGTTCTTTGCAAAAACAGATACAATATTGTTTGTTACTCCTAGTCCTAGTTCCTACATACGTAGATACATATTATGTATGTGCGTATTTTGCATTCAGGTTCATGAGGTTATGATGGCACCTGCAGGCAGGAAGGTTGGTTTCATTTGATTTGGTGCGATCTTTTGATGATGGCGAGAATAGCGTGGTTGACTTTTTGGGTTTGATAAAAATAAAAACAATCTGAAAAAAAGTAATTAAATTAAAACTTCAATTTGAAATAGGGCGACAAAGAAGAAGAAAATAAAACCCTAAGAAATTGTGGATACAGATTTTTTTACGGGTTAGGTATTTATTTTATACAAATAAAATTATCATTTTCCATAATTTTCGAAGTGTTTATGGGTAGGTATGATAGGTTGTATGTTTTCATGAAAAAACGCAACCAGAAGAATAAGTGTAGGTACGAGAATACACATTGTACAGACGTACATATATAGGTAGTACATACAATTTTTTAAAGTCATAGGTATGTCCAGGAATTCATTTTTATTAAAAGGTGACAATTTTCCAGTTATCAATTAGATACAAACATACCTACCTTTGTAGCAGAAGTTAATTTATAAATGTTACGAATGGCACGAGTACGATAACTTGGCCGCCAAGATTTGATGACGGATTTTTGTAGAGGGGTCAAAAATAAGGGAGGGGGGGGTCTATCTCCCCCCGTTAAGGAGGTAGGGGCACTTTTAGAAAAAATGGTTTAAATTGAAAAAAAAAAAATATTAAAAAACAGCGGCAACACCTACAATAAAGTGCTATACTGCGTTTGAAAGCCAGAAGATTGTTATATAATCCTGCATTTAAATTAAATTACTCATATCAATAGTTTTTGAGAAATTCGCATTTAAAGTCCAAATTTTGATAAAAAAACGTGAAAAAAAAAGTTTAGACCGGTTGTTTTCAAAATTGTGAAATGAAATTGTAAATTAGCTGATATGTGTTTCATGTATCTATCAGTTCTTAATCGAACACAAAAAACCGCATGGTTCTGTGTCTTTTGGTTTTTGAGAAAACCTCCGGTTAAATTGAAAAAAAAAAATATTAAAAAACAACGGCAACACTTACAATAAAGTGCTATACTGAGTTTGGAAGCCAGAAGATAGTTCTATAATCCTGTATTTAAACTAAATTACTCATGTCAATGGTTTTTGAGAAATTCGCATTTGAAGTCAAAATTTTGATAAAATAACGTGAAAAAAAAAGTTTAGACCGATTGTTTTCAAAATTGTGAAATGAAATTGTAAATTAGCTTATATGTGTTCCATGTATCTATCAGTTCTTAATCGAACACAAAAAACCGCATGGTTATATGTCTTCTGGTTTTTGAGAAAATCGAAAATAACTAAAACTACTTTCCTACAAAATGTTTGATATTTTTTGCTTCCTTACATAAATAAATCAGTGCTAGCTTCCAACATTACAATATATAAACAGTAAAGTATCTATGGGGGGGCATGCTGCCCCCCTGCAACCCCCCTGCTTGGACACACTATAGGATTTGGGGTAGGTGCGAGGTTGGGTGCATCCAAAGTTTCTTTTGCATTCACAGAATCTGTATTTAAAAAAAATCAAATTTATTCTATTTATCCAATGTTCACTAAATACATATAAAATACAAAAAACGATCTTGAAAACCAAAACAAACTTCCGACCATGTTCACCAATATATGGCACTATTTTTCTATCGAAAATACTGCCTAGAAAGGAAATATAAGAACGACTGGGGTTCGCAAATAATAGAGTTTTTATCAGATGTAAAAAAAGTTTACCCTTGTTATACCGATGGTGATATACATATGTGAGGGTTTACAGTTAAAAGACATCGATCCTCCCACCCTTCAGAGCGAAAATTTAGAAAGTGTTTTACCGCCAAAACATCCTCGGCTTCCCACCATAAAAGAGTAACTCAACGAACTCGACAGTTATAGTACGGACGATGGCTTTATTGACGAGACTTACACACCTTTTTAATACATTTTGACCATTTTTAACTATCTATGACTGACTAACTCCTGACTAACTGACAAAATAACTGACCCAGATGCAATTCTACCTCCTCATGGTGCATTCTGGGTAACGCTAAATGAATTGCGGTACTGAACTAACAAAGATTCATTATGTTTATTAACATTAAACCTTAAAATGGAATCACCGTCACCACCAAAAATCAAAAAAAGTAGTTTTGGTAATTTTCGATTTTCTCAAAAACTAGAAGACATAGAACCATGCGGTTTTCTGAGTTCGATTAAGAACTGATAGATACATGGATCACATACAAGTTAATTTACAATTTCATTTCAAAATTTTGAAAACAATCGGTCTAAACTTTTTTTTCACGTTATTTTATCAAAATTTGGACTTTAAATGCGAATTTCTCAAAAACCATTGACATGAGTAATTTAATTTGAATGCAGGATTATAGAACAATCTTCTGGCTTTCAAACGCAGTATAGAACTTAATTGTAAGTATTGCCGTTGTTTTTTAATATTTTTTTTTTTTCAATTTAAACCATTTTTTTCTAAAAGTGCCCCTACCTCTTAAACGGAGGTTTTCTCAAAAACCAGAAGACATAGAACCATGCGGTTTTTTGTGTTCGATCAAGAACTGATAGATACATGAAACACATATAAGATAATTTACAATTTCATTTCACAATTTTGAAAACAACCGGTCTAAACATTTTTTTTCACGTTTTTTTATCAAAATTTGGACTTTAAATGCGAATTTCTCAAAAACTATTGATATGAGTAATTTAATTTAAATGCAGGATTATATAACAATCTTCTGGCTTTCAAACGCAGTATAGCACTTTATTGTAAGTGTTGCCGTTGTTTTTTAATATATTTTTTTTCAATTTAAACCATTTTTTCTAAAAGTGCCCCTACCTCCTAAACGGGGGGAGATAGATCCCCCCCCTCCCATAGTAAAAAGTGGTTGTTTTTGACCCCCCTACAAAAACCCGTTATCAAATCTTGGCGGCCAAGTTATCGTACTCTCCCCTTACGAATTGTCAAACGAAACAATTTATAGGTAAATATCTACCTACTACGATTTTCAAAATCATTTCATTTCAGAAAACGTAGTATATAGGTAGGTACATAAGAACGGTTTTTCTGTTTTCTATTTTTTTGTTTGTAAGTGAAAAAATAATGATAGTTTTATTGAAGAAAAAATGAGTATTTTTTGAATAGGTATTTTCTGCTCTTAGCCTGTTCCATATGAAATGTCTGAAGCATTTAAATTTATAAATTGCGTAGGTATTTGCTTAGTTCACCCACCCTTGATCCCATTTTACATTTATTATTTTTACAATCCATTTTTAGTTTTTCATACTGTTTAATTTTTCATGCATTCACTAGTTCTGTAGCTTCTTGTTTTTATTAAGGTTTTAAATTTTTCTAACGTTCTTGTCATAATTTCTGAGAGAAAAACAATTATCAAGAAGTTGACTGTATCAAGTCTGTGTGTATGGCATTCATTCTTATATTCTTATTGTCAAACCAATTTGAAAAATATTATTTTTTGTTTAAATATATTAATGCAAAATCTTAAGCATTTTAGACATTTTAGTAAGTTACTAAGTTAAAAAGAGGATTTCGCTAACTTTAAACGATTTTATCATCTTACTATCTCTAAACATTTTACTTAAGTTAATATAACAAACTGGTTACTTTAACTTTTAGTAATTCACTAAATTAATATGAAATCTGTCATTTTCCTCAAAAAAATCCCTTCGCAATTTTATTTGGAAGAGTTAAATTGTCTTTAATTGTGTTTTTTTTTTTATTTCAATTCGTGAGTTAATTGTTTTTAAAAGTTATTAAAATAATATAAAATGTTTTCGGAAGACGAATATTTTGATATATGTACATACATATGTATATGATTGAAGACCCAGCTTTATGGAGAATTTTACTACAGAAATATGTAGGTTTGACAAGATAGCAGATCGGTTTTTAGTCGAAAAACTTAAAGATCCAAGATCGACCTACAAGCTTCAGATTGCACCAAAATTTCAAGTACCTAATATGTATTTACATTACACTTTTTTGGAAAAAGACTGGAGTAGTCCAATCCAAAGTGGCGAAATAATAAAAAAAACATTTCGCAAAAAAGTTGTCAAAAATAAACAAATAACAAAATAAATTTGAGGACAACTTTTGACTTTTGAGTTTCCGATATTTGAAACTATTAGGTACGTTCCCCAGATTTAGTTTAGTTTGGTTTGTTAATTTTAACTACCTGTCATGATTTAAATGTGTTCAGATGCAGCGTTTTTAATAAAAGGGAATTAGTCTATTACTAGTTAGTAAAACGAAAAAAAAAGTTTAAAAATTTCGAAGAGCTAGTAAATTACTAAAAGTTTAACAAATTGCTAACTAATAAAATGCTAAACCCAATAATATGCTGTTTAAAATGTTGCTCCTATGTTTCTATCATCACGTGTGAACGTTTGTTTCCTATTAATGAATCATATAAACTATTTATTAATCTAATATAATTTTATGTGGGGCTTGCATAGGTATTCAACTAAATGTTGTGAAAATTTGTGTGAAAGCTGAAATAATTCTCTTTTAATAGCAACCTATCCATTTATTGCCCTTACCGCCATTCCGACATTCATTTCTTTGAAAATCTGTATACACATATGTGCCAGTTTGTAAGCTTTTGCCATAATTTTTTTTATTTTTTCATTGTTGAAGATAAATTCGATTACCTTTCAGCTAACAATTCCATCAGGTGGTTTTTAAAATAAAAAGAAACTTCAATCAACGAAGGTATATGAAATAAGAAATTGAATTGAAAAATAAATATATTTTTGAAAAACCTGTCTATCCTTAATGTTTGTTTAATAGGCATAGAATCAGGTTTTTATTCCAATATTCGCAGAAATATTGATCTCGTATACCACCTACTTAATTAAGAAAAAATACTTTTAATTACTATTATAGTCGTATTCGACTAATGTGTGAAATTCAACCGAATGAAAAAAATCAAAAAAAAAATATATATATATATTTTGTCTAGGGCTTATTTAAAGATATCTATAAAACTGGTCTTTAAAAATTGTAATTTCTGAAAAGTACAATCATTTACATTTTTTTAATTTTGTACATTCATTTCTTCTGGCCCAGAAATTATTTTAACCAACCTTCCACATAAAATCAATTATTATATTTTAATAGTTATTGGTATGTAATTCTTATTTTAAATTTAAAAGATATTTAGCGAGTGCAATATGCAATACTGTAACCACCCCGAACGTTTCTCTACAAATTTCAAATTTTATTTTAACTTTAGAAAACTCTTTACTTGCTTAGAAATTTGCATGAAGACAATAATTACTTTTATTTATTTTTTATTCGTTCTTCTAATAGAAGCTACGTTTTGTTAAATAATTCGCAGTAAAAATATACCCTGTTTAGAAATTATGGCGCAAAATTGTAAACAGTTCTCGTTTAAGCAATAAAACCGACTCTACTTGACGCAGTCGTTTAGCTTGGAGGCCTTGTCTAACTTTTTCATAATTTTAAACACTTTAGACAACTCTTCTAATTAATGTTGATTTAACAACAGAACCTAAGCGAATTGATGTTGAACAACCCTTAATTTGACAGATACATAACTCAAACACAACAACACAAATTAAAAAAAAAAAAAACAACTTTAAACCAAATAATTTTTTTGCCGAAAAAAGTACACTTTATAATTATACTACATACCTCGGTACAGTTATTTACATTATTTTAGATAGAAATGAAGTATGTATGTATATATAGCTAATTAATAGCTTACAAATACACAAATGTACAGATTTGCTGATCGTAGAGCACTTTTGTACGATTGTTTCGAATTTCTAATATGCAGTGATTTAGACTATTTACAAAGCACATCTTTAAAAAATCGAATAAAACATCAGTCAACATTTTTACTTCGATTTGCTTTGGTATGAAATGATCATTGTCAATATGGATAAAGTATACTTGTGTCTCCTAGAATCAAAAAATGCGTTAACAATGCAGTTTACTTCAATTTTTTAAAATCTATCCTTCACTGTAATTGAAACTTTCAAAAGTGTATTTATTCTAGAGATATTTTGATCTGAATATGAGGGTTAGAATCAAGAGCGACGTATTCCTCAGGATGTTTTGAATCAAACCAATTCTATTCCACTTTATAATCAAAGTAGCTCTATTCCAAAGTAAATTCAAATCTTTTTTGTTGTTTGAATCAAAACAAATGTATTCTAAATTTTGACGTGAAAATCGCTTACTGTCAGACTACTATGCATGCAAATAATATTATTTTTAGTTTGATCTATTGTGCTTTAAGTGTGGATGCAATTAAAATAAAAAGTAAACATGGAATCGATCGAATCACCTGTTATTATTATCTACATATCCACCCAAAAAAAAATGCTTGCTAAAGTAGAGCAGTAAGTATTTTTTTTTTATTTAAAATTTTTTGCCTTTAAGGCAAAATTAAGTATATTTTTATCTTTTTTGTTTACTATGTTGGTACAAAAGAAAACAATTGCCAATTATGCCTACATGCAAAAATAAAGGTAGTTCTTTTAAATAATGCAGAATATTGACAACAGCAGAGCCATTATACATTTTTTATAGATATGTAATCTTTTTTAAACCGTTATAATAATACAAAGTATATGAATTTCTTTATTTTTTTACGTTTTTGTTAATTTGTTATTTAATACCTACAACTAACTTATCTTTTTTAAATCCAAACTTAATGAAAAAATTAAACCAAATTGTATTTGTTTCATTTTCAAAAACAATTTATTCCAAAATGAAAATTTCAAAACGCCATTATTTCATTTACTGACTTTCAAAACAACAGTATTTCAAAATGCATTGTTAAATATTTCAAAGACGCTTTGATTGCCAAAGAAAATGATATTCAGTTAGGATTGAAGGTCTAAAGAAATATAAAAACAATTTTATTTAAGGCCTCATCTCTAAATACTCGTACGTTTTTTTTTAATTATCTCAAAACTAAAAGAAGTGGAATACGTTGTTTTTGAATCTAGGAGACACAATTTTAGAAGATAAAGTAGCTATTTGCTACTGTTAAATATACCTACAATATTTAGAGTCGACTCCCATTCTAAAATTGATTTAGAGCAGATTTTAAATGTTTACAATTTTCCGCCTATCTTTTATTTGTCTCACTCGTGACAAAAAAAAGACCCTGACTATTTTCAAAATACATAAAGGTGGTGTTTTTTCCATTTCAGCAAAAATTAATTAGTATAGTAATTTTATTGGTTCTAAGAAAATCCATGTAGATTTTATAAGAAAAATTAAACAATCTTAACTGCGGAATTACACTTTAGGAAATTTCATAAAAATGTTCTGTACAAAAATTGAAATTCATTCACCCGTGCGCGCTATGATGGGCTCTGTATTGTCAAACTTAAGAAAAACACATGCACATTTTTCATAGAATACCGACCTATCCATGCGGCTACTCCATTGATGAACACACAAACAAACAATATCAACATGACGAACAGGTGTAAAGTATTTAAAAAAAAAAACAGATTATAAATTAATATACCATATGTAATACAAATGATGGAGATACTCGTATTAATAGAATATGTTCTATCTTCCTAATGCCTTACCTTTTGCCTTTTTTCTAAAAAAATAGGATACCCCAGAAGGAATTTGCTTTTTTTGGTAGATACCTACATCTATTCCACATGAATAAAGGTAGCCGCATTGTCTGCCAGTATTATCTTTCTCGCGCATAATAAAAAAAAGTCCTTAAACAAAAGAGAGAATATTATATTGTTCTCTTTTTAATTCAGAAAAGTTTTCTTACGATGACTATAAAATTCTCTTCTTCTTATGAAACCTTCTTAAGAAAGCTTTTGTCTGCTCGAGATTGTCTGCTCGAGAAAATTTTCGATGACAGAATTTTGTATGGAGGTGAGACATCTGTATATAATTATCTGTGATAATATGGAAAACAAACTTATTTAAAAAGCTCTTTATATTTCATAGCAAAGCTTTTAGTTAAAATTAAAGCTTATCAAAGACACAAACCAAAAGTTTAGGTAAAAGCTTTTTTTTAAGGGTGAGTGATAAGTTCATTCCTCTTTTTTGAATTTTATGTCAAAAGTACCTAAAAATTTTCTTCCCTGAATTTTTTATATAAACAAATATTTTTGTTGTAAAATTTTGGAATGTTATGTATCTGTATCACTTTGAAATATCTTTTTGCAGAAACTTGGAACTTAGTTGATTGAGTAATTAACGAAATATACAAATACGAAAGCGGTCCGATAATTACTTAGCCTACAAAAGAAAAACAGAAAGTTTGGAAAAAGTGGCGATACTCGATACACTTAATCTAGTGATGCTCCAACTTTTTGTAACCCACCCGAAAAATTAATTTTTTCAAGATCCGCAAAGTAGGCCTCCGTGGCGCCGCGGTGAGGAGGTCTCATTCGACACAAATTTCTGCCCGGCGAGTGATTTTTTTCAAGTTTGCAAACAAAAAAAAAACCACATGGGGCCAAATTTGGAGAATACGGTGGATGGGCAGCAGCTCGTAGTGCAATTTGATCACTTTGGCCTTGGCGAAGGCGGAGGTGTGAGCCGGTGCGTTGTTGTTCGGATTGAGCCAACGCGACACCCATAGCGCCGACAGTTTTCTCATGTCCAAAATTTCATGGAGGACCCATGCGATATCTTGAGATGCCTACTGTTTCATCTATCTCGCGCGCCTTAAATCGGCGGCGGCGGTCTGCCAATACGATATCGTAGATTTTTGACGCGTTATCCTGCAAAAATGGGGCACCTGGGCGGGGCTCATCAAAAACCGATGTGCGACCACGTTAAAACTCGTTATACCATTTTTTGACGGTCGCAGGAGAAGAGTCACTTCTTCCAAAAACGAATCACCGACATTTTTCTAAAATTCGCGGACAAGCTGGCTTCCACACGTGGTCAAAACAAAACCACGAGTCCGATTCGGCTGAAATTTCGACAGTAGCCGTCTAAGAGAATGTACTGGACGATAGTAAATCTCTCTTGCGATACTGGCACCATCGAGCGGTGAGGCTAAGTACTTATCGGACTGCCCTCGAAAATATGCTTTTCGCAAAAAATGTTGAAAACAACACCGAAGTTATTTCCTTAATCTTAAGACGATCATTAATAAATAGACAAAAGAGCAATATGGAAGCCTGTGGAACACCACACATAATTCTAGAGGAGATACCAGACTCACTACCAGTATATACTTGAAATAGCTAGAAACTAGAAGAAGTGAGTTTTAACTGAAGTACAAATATTGTTTGAGCTTCTTAATGCGAATAAGGTGACGCGAAAAATCAAGCAAGCGTAAAAACATAGTTTTCAGATACTAATTCTGCAAGAATTTTCACAATCCATCTTTTAAAGCTTTAATTTTTACGGGAGCCACCTGACAAAACTTAGATTAATTATACTGGCTAATGTGTTCATTAATGGTTTTCACGTAAACGCGGAAAACCCGCATAAACCTCAGAAACGAGATAATTTTATCTCCGCGGAGCTGACAAAATTTATATGGCAAAAACTTTCTGCAAATCTGATAAAATTATCTCGCGAATTTGATGCGGAAAAAGAAGAAATAAACCTGATAAACTAAGAAATTCTCTAAATTCTAAGAAATGGTTTAAAATTATTTTTTTTTCTTGAAAATTAGTTGCCTTATTTTCTTTTAAGTAAGAAAACAGAATCACTTTTTTAATTAAAATATTGAATGATGTGCTGCATTTTTGATAAACATCAAATTTGTATGAGTTGACTCTCGTTTAACGAGTAGCTTATATTTCCCACATTTACGCAAGTAGTTCTTAGTGGGTGTTCATGCAAATATGTGGCTGAAAGTTAGATCAGACCAATAACATAAATGTTAAAAAAAGAGCCAAGTTCTTCTATACAAAAACCTTTGTGTAACAAGTCAGCCGTGAAAAGTACTGAGATCTAAAAGTACGCCAAGTTCTTACTTCATGAAGGTTTAATACCGAATATTTAAAGTAGAATAATATTGAAACGGCTACAATGTAAAAGAGAAATTTTATTATTTAATGATTACTGATTAAAACTTGATGGGCTTACTTGGCAAGTTTTTTTTAAGCCCAATTCGAAAGGTTTTAAAAACTTGACAAGTGAACCCATCAATTTTTAGTCAATAATCATTAAATAATAAAATTTCTCTATTACATTGTAGCTGTTTAAATATTATTCTACTTTAAATATTCGCTATTAAACCTTCATGAAGTAAGAACTTGGCGTACTTTTAGATCTCAGTACTTTTCACGGCTGACTTGTTACACTACACAAAGGTTTTTGTATAGAAGAAATTGGCTCTTTTTTTAACATTTATGTTTTTGGTCTGATCTCACTCCTTTTTGCAAAGATTTTAATATATTGCCCCGTCAAAATCTCGAAAGATACGGAAGGATAGAAGGGTGGACTCTACCTACTAAAATCAACTTAGTTTATAGCTTCCTATTTCTTTTGGTATATTTTCTTTTTGTTATTGGTTGTCTTGATTTGCGCTTCAATTATTTCTTCTTGTCCTGGCGAGATACCTAACACTAACATACCTACCTTAATTACAGCAATCGGAAGTGTTCCATATAAATTAAACATTTTCTAAGAAAGTAGGCTGATACCACGCCCCTTGAATGGAAAACCCCAATTCTTATTTTTGGTCCTGTATATGCAATTTGAGCCCTACCGTTCTACCAAATTTCATTGTTCTACTGCGATAGGAAGTGTGCCATATAATTTACATCAGTTCTGAGGAAGTGGGCGGATACCACGCCCCTGAATGGAAAACCTCAAATTTTATATTTTTTTCTTTGTATGAAATTTAAGTCCTACCACTTTTCCAAATGTCATTATTTTACAGCTGTCGGAAGTGTTCCATTCAACCAACACCAATTTGGAGAAAGTGGGCGGATAGCACAGCCCCTGAATGGAAAACCTCGATTTTTATTATTGGTTCTTTATATGCAATTTGAGCCCTACCGTTGTGCCAAATTTCATTGTTCTACTGCAATCGGAAGTGTGCCGTATGTAATTACATCAGTTCTGAGGAAGTGGGCGGATACCACGCCCCTGAATAGAAAACCGTTAATTTTATATTTTTTTTCTTTGTATTAAATTTAAGCCCTATCGTTTTACTAAATTTCATCGTCTTACAGCAGCCAGAAGTGCTCCATTCAACCAACAGCAATTCTGAGAAAGTGGGCGAAACCACGTCCCCTGAATGGAAAACTTCAAATTTTCAATTTTTTTCTCTGCTTGCATGACAAGACCTACCGTTGTGAAAATTACAAGATTCTACGATGTCGGGAAGTGCTCCATAATTTTGATGATCTGTCAGTCAGTGGTGAGGCGCCTGTGCCTGACTAGCTTAGCAAATATTCGGAATTTTAAGTTTCTGACTTTATTGGTACTGAAGATAGGGAGGGGTCAAAAATCGCCTGAGTTTGTTCCTGTAAAAAGGGTGTAGTGCCAGAACTTGGATGGGCACTACCGTGCCCTTTGATCTGGTCATGAAAAGTGCTGCTCATTAACCGTTCGAAATCTGCACAAAATTGTAGGTCCTTTCCATTCCTGGTAACGCGCACACATGAATGGTTGAGTCTTGTAAGTCACTAGGTCCTAGTGCTCTTCGAGCTGTTGCACCACCAAATTTATTTTATAATAATGGACCCAATACTGATCCTTGACATTCACTTAAAATTTTTTAAGTTTAAATTTAAGGTATACAATAGAATTGTCTATTTTGGAGATAAATTTTTATCATTTTTATAAGATACATTCTGTTAGGTCAATATTAATTCAAAATAAAGCAATTGAATTTCCTGTTATATTTTTATAAAATAATTTAAAATTTCTTGTCTGGTTGACTTTTTCAAATTTATGTTAACTGTGGTGTTCCTAACAACATTATAATGTTTTTATGTTGGTGTCCCGCAAGACTCTGTTCTTAGGCCACCCTTTTACAATCTGCATTCAAAGGATTTTCCAACTCCTTCGTATTGTTTTATAGGCAGAAAGACCAATTTAATTTTATATACCTATTCATCGACAGTATTTGTAGCTAGTTTCTTCTTGGTTATAGTTTCTTTGTATTTTGTGTGTTTTTTTATAGACTTCATTCAAAATGCACAACCCCTGCAATACAAAGAATCACACTTCTGGTTGTCACCTTAGAGGTCGAACCTTTTTAACCAATGTTATATCTTTCAAAATTTCTTTATCACTCTTGTGATAGCGGAAGAAAAAAAATGTGTATTTAGGTTTGTTTACAGCCATTCCAGCTGCGTCAAAGCAAACATTACCCTTGAGGCCTATTTCTACAAAAAGTAGATATCAATATTTGCTTCCAGAAACCCAAAACACACATCATCATCAAGAAGTTTGCGCATTTAAAGTTGCCATGGCCATCAAGACTAAGAGTCACCACGCCAACACAAACACCTTTTGCAATATGCCTTGTGGTGCAATATACAAAAAGACCAATAAAGAACATTACATTCAAAAACACACGCGTTTTATTGTCTCAAGCCAATTATGGAATTATGGCGGCTGCGCAATAGAATAAGTATCTTTATCTAAGTGCAGCTGTCTCGTGTCGCCAAAGAAGAACAATGAACGTGTTTTAAGAGCTAAATTCGTAAAGACTGCGAGAAAAAAACAAAAGCGAAAGTCGGCTAAATGTCACGCCGCAAATACCCACCTATCTATAAAGACAAGTGATTCACAGTTATTGTTGTAATTTTTCACCAATTATTGTGATTTTGCAATGACATTTATCATTGAAGTTGCATTAAAATGTCGATCAGATTATCCAAGATTAGTAGCAGTTAGCACTGTTGCCATTTGGATACGACAGATATGCACATTGTATAAGTCTTATCACCCCCGCACATGCTGCAAGTGCATTGCATATGCGAGTATACATATACAGGATGTTTGATGAATTATTACCGAACTCAGAACTTCTCGAGTACGTGATCAGTTGGTACAACATGTAAAAATATTTTTTTTGTATCGTTTTGGTGGTCATTTGGGAATCTAGACGCGAACAAATGCTTCCATAGATGGATTGAATGGTAAGAAAGAATCAACTTCCACATAACAACGCAGGGATGGAGTATTGTAACGTCAATTACCCTTCAATGCGAACCCAACTGAACAAAAAGGAGTGAAAAGCGCAGGCACGTTGAACGCACGCACGTAGGGACGACTTCGACAGGCTTTTCTGGCCAGGGTTGCCGATTGTCATGACTTACCTTGTTTTATCATGTTTTTGTATGCAATGTTGAACGTTGTGAATAAAAAGATGATGGATGCTTGGGTGAAATTCGAAATTATGAAGCCCTGTATAGCTCTGTGTAAACAATAATGGCTATGAATGCGCAGTATTGTATAAAATAATGTTTATGTATTGAAAAAAAAAATTTAACTTTGGGGAATAACAACTAAAAATAAGAGGTTTAGGTGTATTAAGGGTTAGAAGATCTATGTCGAAATTGAAGTTGTATTCATTTTTAATCGTTCTATGAATGGATTCAATATTTTTTCAAAACTTTCAGTTCAGGATAAAATTGAAAAAATAAAATTAAAAGAAAAATTCTTCTAGACCGATCAAATATATTAGATCTTCCTTTAACACACTTACGTTTCTTGGAAATACTACAAAAAATAGCTATAAAAATGATGGATGATGGACCTATAGTGCAAAGCCTTTCATTTCCTGAGTACCGACGCACAGTGGTTTTATGGTTGATGGAAAGGGCGGTCAAAACTAAAAATGAAATTTTAAATGATAAAAAGTAAAAGAAATGTTACAAAAAGTCTTATTTTTAAAGAAATTAATTTAAATCAATACATTCAAAACACCTTTGAATATATAATTTCTTTCGTTAGAAAGCATCGGATCTCTGAGGCTAGAAGTAGTCTATTTTTTTCGAGTTTTTTCGATCTGAAAAACTTGACGTCCTTGTTTTTTGCTTCTGCAACCTCTTCGTTCTACAACACTTCTTTAAGTTGTAGATGATATACGGCTGCAAATTGATAGGAAGCGGGCAACAACGTTGGTACAGCTTGATTTTTCTAAAGCTTTTGATTATGTTCCCCATAGAATTCTGCTAGAAAAATTTGAAACCAGTTTTTATTTTGAAAGATCGGCTGTAAAGCTTATTCAAGAGTAAAAATCAACTTAATGAACAAATTCGATTGAACATTTTTGAATTTCCTTATTAATTACTATATATTAATTTAATCCATTTTGCTCAATTTTGTAAAATTAGCTTATAACCAACTTTCAGTTTTTTATAAATTCAGGAATTATATGTAAATAAATAAATCTGGTGTTCCGCAAGGATCAATTATAGGCGTTTTTTTGATTTCCATATTTTTAAACGATCTACCACTTACCCTTAAGTTCTGTGAGATAATAATGTATGCTGAAGTTGTTGTAATATATCTCAGCTACCCTATTCATAAGGTCGAAGATGCTACAATTCGTGTGAACATGGATTTGATGATAGATTAAAACTTGATCCAAAAAAGTGTTAAGCTATCTCGGCTTAACGTTAAACCAAACTGTTACTTGGGGCAATGATTTCGCCGGCGCAATCGGGAAATCTTATGGCTCACTTCGGGCTCTCTATAGGCAATATTGCTTTAAGTACCTGAACATATGTACCTAGGAAATATATCAACTTCGGTCTTTTCGTTTACCAAGTTCTTGATGACTTTGTACTGATGATTTGTCAGCTTCCCCTCAACCGAAAGCTTTAAGTCATCAACCAAAAGCATTAAAGCATCATCTAGTATCTGACAATTCTTCACAACACAAACAATATCGTTTTCTATTGCAGCTATGTTAGCAATTGGTTTTCCCGTATTTCGACACGAGTTTTCTAAGAATGGCTTCTTTGGCCTAACTTGATTATTTGTTGACTTATCTTTTTCAAAGTCTTCAAGCACTATACGTCGATAAAAACACGTCTTCTTTTCGCGAATCCAATTTTCTAAGAAAGTTCTTGCATAGCAAAGTTATCTTTTTCTGGGTGTCTTAACTTTCAATATTTCAAATTTTCCGTAAACATTTCCCATGTCTCATTAATCTTGTCAGCACTACGAAATTTCTTGGGTTTATGCCACAAATTAAAAATATCAATACCGGCTTATCATATAACTTGAATCTCAAAAAAAGAGGAAAATAGTGTTTCACTGCAGGTCAAAATTTTATGACTTTTGCTAATTTGCACAAAAATAAAAGTGAATAAAGTGAAAACTATTATCGTTGGAAAAAAATATGAGAATTGTAAGTTTTGGCTTTTCAAAAATAATTAAATAAAAATAAAAAAATAATTTTAATTTTGAAAATTACCATAAAACAAATTGTTCTATTATTTGCATCAACTTTTTTTTTCTCCTAGAACACTTTAAAAAACCTACAAAAAATGGTTTAGTTCGCAATACCAAATTTTCAGATTTACGTATTTTTTAAAATTAGGTAATTTCGAACTCTTAAAAAAATAAGTTTTATGAATAAAATTTTTCAAATATTTTTCAGAAAAAATGTTGACACGCCAAGCTTAAGTTTTTATTATCTTACGATTAAAAATTAAATTTTAAAAAGAAATATTGATTCGTTTTTGAGAAATCAAATTTTCAAAAAAAAAAAAAAAATTTCAAATTGATTTTTTTTTTAATTCAAAAAAATATTGGTTTAGGTTTTTGAAATGCAACATTTTTCGAACTTTTTGGAAGCCTCTTTATATAAAAAACTTTTGGATTGTTCCAAAGGGGGTACCATTAATTACAATTTTTCTTAAAATTTTGTTCAACCATGGAACAGTTTTTGAGGGAAACAATAAATGTACGTGTAGTATTGGATAATGACAGAATGTCATTTGGTTTTTGTTCGATTTGGATCGTTAACAACCTAATATGAGGAAGAGGTTTTTATGTTTTCTTTTTAGATTTCTTTTTATTCTTATTACTCCTTTAAAACTAACATCATTATCCAAAAAGAAACTATCTTACTGAAATTGTTTGTGTGCTCTTAAATTATTCTTATTGCTATTTGATGAAAATAATTTAACTAAAATCGTATTTGATTTTAATTCGGCGGCAACTCTGGTCATTGAAAAGTGTATGTATATGTCCTAATAGTACGGGAATTAGCTTTGTATTTTGATTTTAACACGTGAAACATAGTAAAGTAAGCGAAATTTTACTGTAAATTGGTCATTCCAGCTAGAGATACATATATGTATGTAGGTATCACTCAAAACCTTTATCGAGGTCTTATCTATCAAGCGTCAAATGGTTATTTTTTTTTTGTTCTTTTAAATTTAATATCTCCTTTTAGCCAAAAGTCCATACAAGATGTCTTCCCTGTTGAATTTAGCTGACATATTTTTAGTCAAAACAGGGTTGCCAAGTGTGGAAACTGTAAAATGGACCAATATCAGACTTTTTTTTAGCCCAAAAGAGAATAAATTGGGCTTTCGTGATGACTAAGACATAAATACAATGGAATAACTGTTAGCCAGGTTAGGAATTCTTGTTTAAATTCAGACATTTTTTTTGTTTTTTGGTAAATATGATAGTCAGTTTAAATAAACGGCACAGTGGTCGAATTCACCAATCTAGCGGAACAAAATTAATTTGAAATGGAAAATCATGTCTAAATATAATATTGTTTTTCTGAAAACCAATCAAATAAAATGCACGTCTGGGTCGCACGAACTTGCTCCTACGTAATCGACTAGGAATTTTAAAAACGAATGTTATTAAAGAAAACTGTTCAAAAGGATAAAATTAATTTTTAAATTCTTTTAGTAGTAAAAGAAAAAAAAAACAGAATGCTATCTAACTATGAATTTATGCAAGAACAAAAATTATAAGTCGTTGTAGTGGTTTCTTAAAAAAAGCTTTTATATACAAACTTTTTAAAAGCTTCTTAAGAAAAAAATTAGGTACGCCAATTTAAAGTTTTTATTATTGTTCAAATAAAAATTAAATTTACGAAAAGAAATATTGACCCGTTTCGGAGATATCGAATTTTCAAAAAAAGAAAAAAATAGATTTTTTTTTTTCAAAAATTCAAAAAATATTTATTTGAAAGTTTTGAAATGCAATGTGTTTTAGATTTTTTAGAAGCTTCTCTATAAAAATTTTCATTATGATCCGTTATGTGGATAATGAGAAATTCAAAATTCGAAAAAATGGTTCTATGGTAGGGTACAAGCTGTAATATCTTAATTTCAATTTTTTTTTTATTAAATTAAAGATCGTAAAAATTAATTGAAAGAAAAAAAATTTTATCAAAATTCTAGGTGCCGTTTTCTAGAAAAATAAGATTTTTGAAAACCATTTTTTTTAATTTTTTAGCATTTGTATGGTAGGTATTTATTTTTAGGTAAAATAAAAATTTTTTTCTCACATTTTGTAGATTATATTGAGAAACTTTTATTTATCAAGTTTAAAAAAATCTAGCATGGGGTTTTCGAAATATTGAGTTTTGAAAAAAAAAATTGAAGTTTTTTTTTAAAATCCAAAAAATTTTTTTTGAAAATTTAAGTACACAGTTCTATTTATGTTTTCAGGGGACCTTTAGCAAAAAAAAAATCAAAATCGATTGAACCGTTTTTGAGAAAATCAAAAACAAAAAAAATGGTTCCATTACCCTCAATAACCATTTTTTGGAAAATTTTTTTCAACCAATACCTAGATTTAATTAAATGAAATTTTTCTGTATCTTTATTTTTAAAATCTGTCGAACAGTTTTTGAGAAAAAATAATTTCCTCTTCGCGTTTAGTACCTTTTCATAAGAAGGGAAGAGATCTTTACATTGCGAATCAGAACTTCACTAGCTTTTAGTATTTCTTGAGGGCTAGATGATTTTTTTTATTATGTTTTGAACTTAGCTTTTTCCCATTTGTCACAACATTACTCAAAACTCTTTCTTGTTCTTCCGAGTTTTTTTTGATTGTACGTTTCATTTAACTACTGAGTTTGTAGCCAAACATCTGTTAACATGCCTACCGCTTTTCACTCACTTTTCACTAATCTTGAGACAACTCTCTGAAAGTTCAAATTGGCCTACAACAAATGCTCTTATCACATCAATTCTTTTTGTTTTCTCAGTTTGCGCCAAATTTCAAAAATTTGCATACGGTTGCAATGCCTTGTTGAAACCACATGTTCACCAAGCCCTGCTCATCCAATTCCGGTAGTAAGTAGTCGGTATCATGGATCGGTAGCGTTCGCCAGTAATAGTGACCGTATTGCCGGCGTGAACACTGCAACGGCCACAGTGGCTTTGAGTGGATGTAATGACTCTTCGTGCATTACACGCTTATTTTTAGTCCCTCAGAAACGAAGATTTTGCTTTTTGACGTATCCGTCTAGGTGGAAATGTGCCTCGACGATCATGATGATTTTCGACATAAATTCATAGGAGGGGTTAGCAGGCATTAACTGATATAATTCTTGAATTTTATACAAGTGCAAGTCTTAGACTAAAATTCGCTGTATGGTCCGTTTGGTGATGTCCACTTGCGTGGCCCGTCGTCTGGTGCATGTTTCTTCGTTCTCAGCGACATCGGCAGCCACAGTCGCGATATTCTCGGCCGAACGACCAATTTGGTGGCTCTGCAATGTCTCCGTGGTTCCAGTCTGTTCAAGTTGAGTAGCTAAGCGCCGGAATGTTTGCCCAGTTGGCACGACACGATTAGGAAATCGACGTAGAAATTCATGCTGTGCTAACACCACCGACCGATTATTGGTCAAAAAAATTGACACAATTATTCCACGCTCTTGCGTGCTGCAGCTGTCTAGCTTACAAATGTCAAATATGATTAACGCACAAAACCATTTGCAAAAATTATTACATCTTCCGATAGGGTGATTAATTTTTCGCCACCTTGTGCATATAATCATGTCCATTGTCCATCCGAAGTTTTTCATTCACTTAAATTATATTCTGGTCATAAAGAATTTTTCAAGTACGTCATAACCCTCTAATATTTTGAATCCAATCTCCAATGGAAGCTTATCTCCCGCCCCCTGTAATAACGGGTTTGCAACTATACCGTCCATACCATTTTTCATCAGAACGTACACAGCGAGTTTACTGATACAAAGTTATGATGTTGCAGGCAACAGGCTAATTGCAGTAACAGACTTCTTGGGATGCCATCTTTGCCCTTATGCGCAGGTAGATTGATTGACTATTTTATCGACGTTGTTGTGGTTGTTCGCTGTTGCGTTGGGTGCATTTCAATGTGTTTCCTAGAGATTCTAATGCCAGATACGGAAAAAAACAGGATAAGAATTCAATGTTAGGACTTGGTTTTGTTGTTGTATTGTTTCAACTAAACATATATGGAATTTGTTAAGATCAAGGGAAAACTCACTGTCACTACCACACTCATTACTTTTTTTTAAGTAGTTTTGCTGAATTGGGACTTGATATGTATGTCTCTTAGTGAAATTCCTATGCGGATATGATGTGGAAATTTTTGAGAGAAAGTGTTTGAGATGCTGCCTATGAACACTAGATTTCGAGAATGATATGATATTATAACATAAAAGATTCACGTGTCTTCGGTGCATACCTATAAAATGGCTTAGGGATGAAAATGTCGAATAATCTGATGATTTTCTTACTATCAGAGCTTTTCAAACACGCTTTAACGGTTTACAAGGACGCATGCATCAAATCATCAACCAAGTATGATTATAAAAAAGTTTGGACCATCACTGCCCTGCCAGCTTCATATAGCCCTTCAAAAAAAAGCGATACTCTTTCAAAAAATTTCGAGGCATATTTCTACTAAACGTTGAATATAATATTCTATCCTATGTATTGTGTGAGAGTCTAAAAGATGTTAATCTGCATCAGGTCCCACAAATCGATCGATAAAAGATAATAATCTGCAAGTACCAGTCTGGCTTCAGGTCCAACAAATCGATCATAGACCAAATGTTCACATTAAAACAAATCGAATTTCGAGTGGAGAGATACTATAGACTTCAAAGCTGATAGCATTCATCGTCAGAGGCATATGGCGGTGGTCGATGGTTCTTCAGAACTATTCCAAACATTTTCAGGCTTTGGACAGTAATATACTTGCATTTTATCACATAATTTCTTCAATCTGGAATAGATAGTACGAATTTTCAAAAAATCTGTCCCAATTCGTTTGCTGTTCCCAACATTCCCTTATAGAGTCAAAATGTGTTTAAAATTTCTCTCGTGAAAATCACAGCGCAAACTATTCACTGCCAGTTCTGCCTTACACCGAGTCTTAGACTATGAGCAGAAAGTCGAAGCTTATGCGGGGCTATTTCGAAGGAAAAATTCTTCGACGGATATTAGGTCCCATTTCCGAGGAGGGCGAATGGAGGTGTAAATTCAACCCTATCAGTACCAAGATGTGGATTTAGTCTGAAAAGCCAAAATTTGTTGACTTTGCTGGCTAGGTCACATCGAGCAAATGCGAAACAATGCTCAGACAAGAGAGTCTTCGAATCCCAACTCCTAGGGTCGAGGAGATAAGGAAGGGAAAACTTAGTGTTTAAAGAACAATCTTGATCCAGATGACATGAATTAGTTCGGGCCCTTCGAGATGGGAGGCTGCTTTTCTTTTTATTTCAAGATCAAAAATAACGGTGCCTGTCATACGATTTTTTTTCGAAATTTTATAAAATTATTTTTTCTCAAAAACTGTCTCACAGAATTAAATGGTTGAAAAAAATTTCCAAAATATTGTTATTTTTAGTATTTTTTGATTTTCTCGAAAACTGTACAACCGATTTTAATAATTTTTTTACTCTGAAACTCCTCCAAAGTTTAAATATTATTGCGTGTTCAAATTTTTTTTTTGATTTTTAATAAAAAATTCGAAAACCACATGCTCGATTTTTTTTAAAGTTAATAAATAAAAGTTTCTTAACATAATTTACAAGATTTGGAAAAAAATTTATTTTACCCACTATACAAATGTTAAGAAATGGTTTTTGAAAATCGTATTTTTCTCGAAAACGGCTCTGAGAATTTCGGTGAAATTTTTTTTATTTCGTTTAATTTTTACGATCTATAATTTAATAAGAAAAAAATTGAAATTAAGATATTACTGACTGTACCTACGAACCATTTTTTCGAATTTTTCAGTACTTCTAAAAAGTTTAAAAAACATTGCATTTTTTTTGAATTAAAAAAAAAAATTTGTTGGAAAATTCGATATCTTAAAAACGGCTAAATATTTTCTTTTTTTTTTATAAGAAAGCACTACAAGGACTTATAATTTTTGTTGTTGCCTAGATTTATATTTGCAGAGCATTCTGTTTTTATCTCTTACTACTTAAAGAGTTTATATACTGAATTTTATCCTTTTGCACAGTTTTATCTAATAACATTCGTTTTCGAAATTCCTAGTCTATTGCACAGGAGCAAGTTCGTGGGACCCAGTGCATTTTATTTTAAAGGATTTTTGATAAACGTCACGTAACTATTCCGCGAACATATCGTTTTTTTTTTATGTGAAAATTTAACTTAACTCCTATTCCATGGTTTAGTAAAACCGTGGAATTATGGACCGTTCACTATATGGAACCTTAAAAATAAAAGAGTACCTATGTATGAATAGAGTCAAGTAATGGCTCATTTCATTCAAATATTTAAGTCGTCCCTAATTTTGGTTATTCCCTCAATATAATGGCGCAAAATTTTAAACAATTCTAGTGTAAGCAATACAACCGGCTCTAGGGGTAACCGGGGATAGTTGGCTCCAGGGGCAAGTAGACTAACCGCCAATAACTTCAAAACAAAACAATTTCTTTCAAGTTTATTCTTTTTATTACATCAAGCACAGCTGCTTGCTTAGTTTCGTGTTGTCTCTCGCCAGAGTCCGGCGTCGTTCGGAGGTTATCGCGAAAAAACAACTTTTTGCTTTCGTGAGTAATTTTTTTGTTTTGTTTTCTTTTTCTTCTTTCGTAAGGGTGCTTTTGCCTAACGTCAAATTTTTTTTAGGAAAAAGAGCAAGTAAGTGTTTGTATTCATAACACCAGGTAGTTTTATGTTCATTTGATTTCTGAGAACCGAAAAAAAATCATTGAATGCTGAAAGACCGATCGGGGTAAGTTGACATTTTTTCTTGGGGGTAAATTGACTCATTTTTTGTTTGGTAATTTCTAGAAAAATGAGGACATATGTAAGAAAAACATCATGAGGGGCAACTAAAATAACAGTTTTGGAACGTGCGTGCCAGCTTATTTGTGGAAAAGGAAAAAGCATACGATCTGTTGCTCATGACTATGGTATTCCATATAAAACCATGCAAAGATAATATGTGCAAAAATTTAATTTGTTTATTTAATTTTTTTGTATATGCATCGCTTTATATTTTGTGTATAAAAATAATTGTTTGTTTCAAACAAAATTAATTTTTAATTCTATTTGCTTATAGTTTTAGTATTAAAAAGCTGGAAATAAGAATATAGTCAACTGACCCCATAGCCTTAGCCAACTTACCCCGGTTCAGGGGTTATTTGACCCACTTGAGGTCGTTTTGTAAAATTAGGAAAAAAAGGTCTTAATATTAACTAATTTTAGAAAACATATTTTTTTTATAAAGCAAAAAAGATGTTTTATAAAAGGGCATTTATTTTGTGTTGATATCTTTCTTAGTTTTTAAAAAAAAAATATAAAACAAAATTTTGAGTCTACTATCCCCGGTCTCCCCTACTTAACGCAGTTGTTTAGCGTGGAGACTTTGTCTAATTTTTTTAAAATTTTTAACACGTTAGACAACTCTTCTAACTAATGTAGGTTTTAAAACTGAACCTAAGCGAATTTACGTTGAACAACCCTTAATTTGACAGATACACATAACACAACTACACAAACAAAAAAAAAAAAAAAAAAAAAAAAAAAGAACAGAATTTCAAAGCAAGTAATTTTTCACCGAAAAAAGTATATTATACTACCTCGGTACAAATTTTGATTGTTTATAAGTTATTTACATTATTTTAGATGGAAATGAAGTATATATCGCCAATTCATAGCATAAAAACTCAATTTTGTTTTTGCAAGGTGCAAATTCATTTGGCTATACTCTTCCCGGCATGCATACATAAAATATGTACATTTGTATGTACAGATTTGTTGATCGTAGAGCACTTTTGTGCGATTGTTTCGAATTTCTAGTATTCAGTGAATCAGTCTTACAACGCACATCTTTTAAAAAATCGAATAAAATATCAGTAAACATTTTTACTTCGATTTGCTTTGGTATGAAATGACCATTGTCAACATGGATAAAGTATACTTTTAAAAGATAAACTAGCTATTTGCTGCTGTTTAAGTTAGACGAGCTCTTTAACGTTAAAGTATAATTTATGTCCTTTAAAATTAACAAAAAGTCGGTTCTCGTTTCATACACAATATTTAGAGTCGACTCCCATTCTAAAATTGATTAAGAGCAGGTTTTAAATGTTTAAAATTTTGCGCCAATATATCTTACCCTCAAGCCATTTGGGTTAATTAAAGAAGCTTCTCAAAGTAACTTTAATAATTATTACTTTAAAGGAAACTTCATAACCAACTAACCACTTAACTACCAATAAAAATCAATCTTCATTTAAATCGATTAACAAAATACAGTCATTATACTTAATTTTAATCGGAAATGATACAACCATATGTATACATACATATGTATGTATGTTTGTTTGTTTTCGCTTCCTTATTTCTTAGTAAGCTTTCTCTTTTTTGAGAACAAACAACTTTTGACAAAAAGTTCCAGGGAAACAAATTAAAAGTCATTTTTGGGGATTTTACATGTTGTTCGATAAGTTTGTTGTAATATATATTTCCCCAATGATTCAGCACGCATCAGAATTATTCGAAATCGCATAAACCAAAACACTTTGTATGTCACTTTTCAATCGAATCTGAAACAATCAAGTTGACTCACGACTTTACCACCAATGACCACCGACTTGCCACCAGATCACGGTAAATCACCTTCCTCCCACTTAAATTAAACAAATAAAACTCTGTCACCTTTAAATTAAATATTTACAAATTCTCAGCTATTCATTGCCACAAATCGTATAATAATCCGTTTTTAAATTAAGCCAAAATAAAAAATTCATAGACGTCATAGTCGAACAGTTTACACTGCGGTCATTAACGCCAGCATTAACATAACTGCCATTGACCGAGCTTATTTGTTTTACAATTATTTATTACTTTCATGCATAAGTTTTTGCATTTTAAATAAAAAAAAATATGTTTTTTTTGTTTTTATTAAATTAATTGAGATTCGAAGATGATTTGCAAATTTTATCAGGAAATCAATTCACGTACTATTTTTTACGCAAGCCATTGGGAGAGACATCCTAGGTCTTTGTTTGTTTCTTCATTTTTTTTTTTTTAGTTTTAATCCTCCTTGTCCATGCTGCAGCTTCTTTAAGATTCATCACCGTTTAAGTTTCTTCATTAACATTTTCAAACTCGTATCTGACAAAAGCAAGAAAAATTTCAATCGGATGTGGCTTGGCTACTTACTTATCTACCTGGTGGATGGTAGAAGACTTCCGAGACCGCAAAACAGAATGGGAAATTCCCAAGGCATTAGAGATTTGCTTTGTGTGCTCAATCGTTATGGATGGAAGTATATGTATACATTTTTGCTTTTTGTTTTGAATTGTTGCCTTTGACGAAGAAAAGATGTAAGTTGGTGATTAAGACCAGCACTGGCGCTAATTTGTCTAATTATCTAGAAAAATATTACATTTCTGCCGACTTGATTATTATTGTCATCGATCGTGTAACGATTTATGACAACGACTTGGCTAGGTATATTTTATTTCATGTCGTCAGCAGTATTTATTAGAATTTCTTTTTATTTTAAATTTGAAGAATGGTTAAGGCAATGTGTATAATTTATTTTAATATAATTTCAATTTATTTCGATTGAGCTTTACCAATGATAATGTCATGGTGCCATTTTAACATTTAACACACATTTCTAGCAATAAAACTCGTATTAATCGCAAACGACTTTAGCACGCGTGGTGTAGACACAGGAAAACATATTAAAAACTTGATAATTTAAATACCTATAAAGTCTATACACCTTTCATGGATAGACAATTAGACAATGGTAAAAAAAAAACAAAAATGAATATATAAAATTATTTATGCTTTTAAATTGCGATATCTGTGAAGGGTGGGCCAAATACAAGTTTCGATTTAAAAATGCAATAAAATGAACAAAATTAAATTTTTTCCTGTACCTAGTGATTTTTTAAGAGCTATCGGAAATTAAAAAAAAAAAACATTAAATTTAGAAAAATGAATGAAATCTTTATTTGAATTCATAGTACGGTCAATATAATTTAATGTTTGAGGAATATTTCATGCAAACGTTGGCCGCGGCTGCGGCTCAAATGGTCCATCCGCTTAGTCCAATTTTAGCATACTCTTTCTGTAACATTTCGGCCGGTATCTCACGAATAAATGCTTCAATGTTGGCTTCCAGTCCGTCAATCGAAGCGGGCTTGCCGCTATAGACTTGAGCCTTAACATGGCCCCACGAAAAATAGTCTAGAGGGGTTAAATCGCACGATCTAGGCGGCCAATTGATCGGCCCCAAACGTGAAATAAACTGTTCACCGAACTCGCCTCTCAATTGGTTCATGGTTACGCGTGCTGTGTGGCATGTGGCACCGTCTTGTTCAAACCACATATCGTCCAAGTCAAGCTCTTCCATTTTGCGCAAAACAAAAGTTTGTTATCACCGCACGATAGCGCTCACCATTCACAGTAACGTTGCGATTCGCTTCAGCTTTGAAGAAACACGGCCTAATGATTCCGCCAGCCCATAATCCGCACGAAACAGTGACTTTCCCTAGATGTATTGGTAGCTCTTACAATGCTTCTGGCTGCTCTTTACTCCAAATACGACAGTTTTGCTTGTTCACATATCCATTCAACCAGAAATGAGCTTCGTCGCCGAACACAATTTTTCGATAAAAAAGTGGATCGCGTTGTGGTAGGTCGTTCGGCTTCAATTCTTGCACAAGCTGTATTTAGAAATGCTTCACAACTAAATCTTTCCGCAAAATTTTCCACGCAGTGAAGTAAAAGAGGCCCAATTGCTTGCGAACATTACTAACACTGGTCGATACAGCTGCGATATTTTCTTCATTTGGTGCGAAATTTAGTCACACTAGCCCGAATAGCCGCCTCAGTAGGTCAATTAAACTGGCCATAAAATGGAAGAAGCGCGCGATGAACTTTCTTCAGAGAGCACGAATTTTCATAATTAAATTTTAAAATTTGCAAGCGTTGTTCGTTTGTAAGACCATTCATGGTTAAATAATAGACCAAACTGAAGATTTTTGACAGTGACACAAAACACGAAACGTGCGTGAGCTGTCAAAACCAGTGTTGCCAAAAAGAAAATAGCAAAAAATTACCAATTTTTAGGCTTTATTAGTAAGAGCAAACATGCCCATTAATTATAGAACACAACTTCGTTCAAGTAGCTGCCTCGGTTGGCTTCGCAGTAGCGCATTCTGTCACTCCAATTTTCCAAGACTTTGTTGATGATTTCGGGCTGAAGCTCACAGATTGCTTGGATAAAATTGGTCTTAAATGCTTGACTTCGGTCCCTCACGGTTCCCCACAAAAAATAAATAAAGTCCAAAGTTGTCAAATCGCAGGTCCGAGGCGGCGAATTGACATCGCCAAGACGGCTGATACCACGATTTGTTAATTTGGTGCGCAAAAGATCGATTATAGCATGGGTTGTGTGGCATGGCATCCTGCAAGAACCAAAGGTGTTCTCGATCCCTTTCTTCAATTTCAGTAACAGAAAAAGTCGGTTAACATGGCTCTGTTAAAAGCCCACCGTTGACCGAAACGTTGTTTTCATTTTCAAAGAAAAATGGTTCAATGATGCCACCACTTCACAATCCGCACCAAACTATCACTCTCTGTGCATGCATTGGCTTCTAGAGAGTAACGTGCGGGTTTTCCGAGCCGTAGCAGCTGCCGATATGAAAATGCGCCTCGTCAAAAAGATAATTTTTCGCCCAAAATCGTTGTCCAATTCAAGCTGCTCTACTGACCAAACTGCAAAGCGATGATGAAGCGGATGTTCGTGCGCCTTCAACTGCTGAGTCTATTGGACCTTGTAAGCGAATAATCCGAGATTTTTTGTGCAGAATTCTTCTCAGGCTATTGCGTGAAATGTTGAGCTTGTTGAGCTTGATAGTGAGTTGATGTTCTTGAATTGAGTCTCACACTCTAGGCTACCGCAGCCACATTCTCGTCTGTGCGCGCACCGTACGTCACGACGGGGACCATGAGTGTTGTCCTCTGGGGCTGTGTCAATCAGGAGCAATTCGATTTTTTTGAGATCCGATCATCGAAAAGTATTGATGATTGAAATCACAAATTTGAATTTCAATCCATCTCAATCATTTCGATGATTCTAGATTTTCTATTTCAATCTTAATCATTTCAATTAATCTCGGTTTTCGATATCAGTTAAATCGATTAACCATTATTTACTCGATTCCATTTGTCCCGATTCAATCAATGTGAATCATGAACGCCAAACGGGCATTAGATTGGAATTTCTGGGTTGAACTCGACATTGAAGAACATGTTTGATTGAGTTGCTTTGCTTGTTGGTTGTTGATGTTGGCAGCGAAAGCAATTGTTGGGTTGAACCGGTGTCATCTGCGGTATGAGGATCCGATATGTTTACTTTGGGAGTACCGCCAAGTACCTACTCGTACATAGCTCGTTAAATATTCACTCCAACGTGTTGAGACCTCAAGTGTCTTTGAAGGTGCACTTTGCACTTTGCTCTTCCATTAGAAATTTGATCAAAGTGCATCCATTCTGCACTTAACTTTTTAGAAAAATCAGCCGTCTTACAATAAAAAAATATTATTAAATTTAGTTCCAATTATATTAAAGATGATACAAATAATGTGGAACAACTTGTAGAAGTTTTTTTTAACGTAGAACCAGAATCGGCCCACAGAGAGATCCCTGTGCGACTCCAGCTAAAATATTCAGAATGAATGCCTCATACTAAGGTACGAAGGAAATTATTTTTTGGACTCTGAGGAGATTAACCGTCAATTGCGATTGTTCTTTTATCCGTAAGAAAAAGTCCGGAGAATTTACAGCTGTGTTTTGGTCGAAAACCAGAAGGGCAGAAATTTAATAAGTTGCGGGTCGATAGGCAATATTGTAACTTGTTCAGAATTTTTTTTTAAACAAAGCTTTTGAAATAAATAGAAGAGGGGACATTTCTGCAAACTCTGTAGCATCAATTAAGGGCTTCATCTATTCTTGAGGAAACTAGGATGTGGTTAATATACTTACTTACTTACATAGGTCCTCAGACCTTCTATGTCCGTGGGGGACCACAAGTGGGGCATTGGGCGTCCACAACGTCAGCTCGCCATCGTGTTCGGTTCCTGGATATGAGTCGCAACTCCCTCCAACTCTTGCCTAGTTGCGCTGACTCCTCCTCGACTGTCCTCCATGAGCTTCTCCACTGAGGATTCCACTGCATTGCATGCTCCGCAATTCAGTTGTCGCCTTTTCGAAGTGTGTGTCCGATCCACTGTCACTTTCGACGTCGTATAATAGAGTCAATAGGTTCCTGACCCGTTTTCCTGAGGAGCTCTTCGTTTGATATACATTTGGGCCAGAAAATCCTAAGGATGTAGTCATCCATTAATGAACGTTAGCAGCTTCTTAGTGACACCTACTGTTACTTTTCAAGTGTTGCAACCGTAAAGTAACACGGATTCGACGTTGGATCGAAACAGCCGTAGCTTGGTTCTTAAGCTTAGAGAGTTATTCCTGGATATATTTCCAGGCATACCGAAAGCAGCCTTTGCCTTCCCGATTCGACTGCTGACTTCCTGTTCGGTGCCACCCTCAGTAAAGATGATACTTCCAAGGTATTGGAAGCTCTGTACTCTCTCTACCGGTTATTGAAAAATATTTATGAGAGAAGATGACTGGGTTTCTAGGTTTGAAATGCTTTCTGTTTTTTGTGCCTTAAGAAATATTGCCAGTAAGAAAATCAAAGAAGCAAAGTATAGTGTTTATTCAAAACGTCTCCATAAAAATTTACCGCCAAAGACGTTGTGGAAGAATATTAAAGAACTTGGTGTTGGAAGACAAAAGGAATCATGCCCTAATAACATATGTCCTAACTCTTTAAATAATGATTTTGCAAAAATCCAAAATTCACAGGTTGTTGACCCTGGAGATGGTATGCCCCACGGTTCCAAAACAAATCGTGGCTTTCGGGTTGTTGACCCCGATAGTGCCAATCGTTTTGATTTTCAGAGGGCAGATGATGCTGATGTCTTGAGTGCCATTCTCAAAATAAAGTCAAACGCAATGGGCTTTGACGAAATACACCCACTATTCATAAAAATAATTTTACCTCATATTCTCTCTGCCCTTACCCACATTTTCAACACAATAATAATGACATCGCATTTTCCATCCTGTTGGAAAACTGCAAAAGTGATTCCGGTCTTAAAAATACCTGCAACCCGCTTATCTCAACAAGAATTTCGACCAATATCGATTTTGTCTTTTTTATCCAAAGTACTTGAAAAGCTGCTTCACAATCAAATTTCAGCTTTCATAAGCGCAAATAAACTTTTAAGCCCTCAACAATCCGGTTTTAGACAAAATCACAGTTGCATTTCCGCCATCTTAAAAGTTTCGGACGATATAAGAACTGCAATTGATAGTGATCTATTATCGTTTCTAGTTCTTTTGGATTTTTCCAAAGCCTTTGATATGGTCAACCACAAAATTCTTATATCAAAATTAAAGGAACAATTTTTGTTTTCAAATACTGCGGCAAAAATGATTCATTCATATCTAAGTGGGAGAAATCAATCAGTCATTATCGATGACAAAATATCCTGTCCCTTAAATCTTCTTTCAGGAGTACCACAGGGATCAATACTTGGTCCATTGCTTTTTGTAATTTTTATCAATGATCTCCCATCTCAGGTTAAATACTCTTCAATAGATTTATATGCTGACGATGCTCAGCTTAGACTAAGTTGCAAGCTTGGTATGATTGAGGATGGTGCCAATAAAGTCAATACAGATCTAAAAAGCATATTAAATTGGTCAAACGCAAATAACCTGCATCTCAACCCAGGCAAATCCAAATGTTTAGTCATTTACAAAAATATCCTTGATTACAGCTATTTCCCTAACTTTTATCTCGGCGATCAACAGTTGGAATATGTCGAAAAGGCAAAAAACCTAGGTGTGCTTTTTAATCGTACACTTACATGGGAAGATCATATCCAAGCGGTTATCGGAAAGGTATATGGATCTTTACAAAGTCTCTCTTTATCAAAGCAATTTACTCCTCAACATATTCGTCTAAGCTTAGCGAAAACATTAATTCTTCCAATTATAACTTATGGATGCCAAGTTGTAAGTACTCATAATTCAGAATCGAAAAGAAATTTAACAGTAGCGTTCAATAACGTCGTTCGTTACGTATACAATCTAAAGCGGTATGACCATGTTTCAAGATACACAAGCTACATTACAGGCTGTAGTCTTTACGCATATTTCAAGTACTTTACCCTAAAAACACTGAATAAAATTCTAATTAGTAAAGAACCATCATACCTCTATGAAAAAATACAATTTACAAACTCATCTCGGTCCTTTTTGTTTATACAACCGAGATTTACTTGTAGAAACTCGGAACGTCAATTTTTTGTTAATGTTGTCAGGCAGTGGAACAGTTTGCCATATGACATGAGAAGACTTCGTGGCACTTCGCAGTTTGATGCGGCCTTATTCAGATACTTGGTGGAAAATTAAGGAAAGATTAAAAAAAGTTAAAATTAAAATTATATGTAAATTGAATTAAACTTCATCAAATTAAAATTCATTCAGTTTCTAAGTTTGTCATTAAATTTTTATTTTGAATTAATCTGTAAAACTGCAATTTAATCTTAAGTAATTAGCCCCTAAATTAACTTTTACTAAAATTTATAGGCGCAAGCCCAATGTAAAAGATTCAATCGAATAAATAAATGAAATGAAATGAAATGAAAAAAACATCTGTGTTTTGCCGGAGTTGATTTTCAGCCTCACGATTTCTGCTTCTCTCTCCACCCTTATTGTCATTTGGTAGATATCCATGATCCTATGAGAGAACAAGCATACGTCATCCGCTCCGTCCTCCGTTTCCAGTCAAGGCCGCTCGCAGGACATCGCTTATCACCAACAGAAACAATATTGTTGACAGAATGCAGCCCTGTCTGACTCCACTCTGACAGCCTCCCTTCGTGCAAAATGTGACATTTGGATCCATCATAAGTTGCCTTAATAATAGCTATTAATTTATCCGGGATACCCCTCCTGTGAAAAGCATGCCAAATAAATTCTCTATTGACGCTATCGAAAGCCTTCTCAAATTCAATGAATAGCAGGTGGAGTGGTGATCGATATTCGACGCACTGTTCAATTATGATCCTTAAAGTATTGATATGATCAATGCATGAGGATCCAGTGCGGAAACCTGCTTGTTTGGCATCGAGTGTGGCTTCTAGATGTTCCCTGATGCGTTCCAGTACTATTTTCGCTAATATTTTGGCAACGGCAGCCAGGACGCAAATCCCCCTCTAGTTTTCGCACTTTGTTAAGTCTCCTTTTTTAGAAAGCTTTACTAGCATTCCCTTTTTCCACTCATTCGGAAATCCTTCGAAGACCCAAGCTTTCTTTATGAGTAGATGCAGGAGTTCGCTCGATGTCGTTGGCGCCGCTTGTAGAAGCTCTGCAGGAATGCTATCTAGTCCTATTGTGGTTAATATGCTTTTAAATATGTAGATTAGAATGTTTTCATCTTGTTTTCTTAAAAATTTGAGATATGACGGATTTTAAATATTTATGTAGTCATTACAAATTATATCATAGCTTATTCAAAGGGCGCACTAGCATGATACAGAACTTACACATTGCTTGTACTCAGTAAATCACTCGTCGCTGTGATGAATGGATTTTTCCATACCAATTCAGTTTATCATAAACTAATTTCAGTGCGTATGTACGAGTATGTATACTTTACAAAACCTCTGTGCTGAGTACATATTATCATGTTTCCCTTAGTGGAGCAAAACTCAAAGAAATAAAACCCATCCTCATAAAAATCATACGAGTTTTTTTTTTTTTTTTATTACTTTGTCGTGGCTATTAAATTATTGATATTTTTCGTCGGAGCAAAATGGGCGGTTTCTTGTTAGTATTTTTGTCTGTTAAATAATTTTAATTTCGCTCTGATCTTAAACTTTTAAATTTGGATCAGATTCGCTACATTTATTGAACTGAAATTGGTTAAAATTCGGAAATTGAATTTCATCGAAATCGAAATAAAAATCGAATCGGAATAGTATTGAATCATTTGCGTGAATTGAAACTGATCGAATGATCCAATCATTTTGGTAATCGATTGCTGAACGCTTCGATCATTTGAAATGAACGATTTACACACTTCTATTGTCCACTAGCATACCAGTCTAATGAACCTCTTGCACAAACTTGCTTACAGCAGGCGTGGTGGTGGCTTCATTTTGGCTAAATTTTCTTTTAAAAAAACGCACTGGAAAAAAGTTTTCAATAATTCCCAACGTTCTTCAAGCGTGAACCAACTAATTTCTTTCGGCGGAAGTATTATACTGAATTTCTGTCAAGATTTCGAGCGGGAAACAGCTGTCAGTGTCAAAATAACCTATGATTTAAAAAGAAACCACTAGATGGCCCACCCATCAAAATCAATTTGTCAACCACTATAAATGTGAAGCAGGTGCAACAGAAGCATAATTTCACCAATAGTAACTTGCATTGAATCTAGCATTTTAATCCTCCTGAACATGATAAGTAACTACAAGTACGTGCGACTCACTCGTGCTTAAACGTTGTCTTACCTAAATTATAACTATGCTCTTTCTAAAGAGTACACACCTAAGGTCATTGCTAATCTTTATCAACTCACAATTAATATGCCTACTTTACGGAATACCATTGTAGGAGATCTACACATTCCACCACCACCATATAGCCATACTCGTAATCCGCCACAAGAAATGAAATTGAAATTCTGGGAATACTCTTTTTTTTTTTTTTTCTTTTTTGTCCAACTTCGCCTTCGATTATCTCGACAGCACAATGATTTCAATTTCAATGGAACAAAAACATCGCACCGAGCAATGGAAGTGGAAGTGATGTTGACTGTTGACGTCTGTTCTGTTCTGTTTTGTTGGATTGGAGTTGGTTTATGGTATTTTCCTCAATCTCCACTATCAAGTCGTCGCACAACCTACTCATTTGCTTTTGCTTCTTATACCATTACGAACGATTACGATTCGAATTCAAAGAGACACAAACAAGAAAGAGGCCTGATGAATGTTCTCCGAGCTCAAAATAGCTCAGTAACAATTCGAACTCGCCCCGAGTGAGTTCGTTCGGAATCGTCTGTGTCTGTTAAAGCTGATTTCACTCGCTTTGTTGTTATTTTCTTTTGAAAACAAAAAAAAATTCACACAAAATACGTATTTTCGTTTAGTCCTTGCTGGCGCTACCGTGAGTGAGACTCACCGAATTAGAAGGAGTTTGTTATTTGTTTTTCGAAATTAATCCTGCGCATACTCCAAGGAACGTGTTGCATTTTTGTGTGTGTGTCTCTCTTTCAAAAGGATTAGTTTCTCATACTACAATCTGTGTTTTTATTTTTTTTAAACATAAATAAATACAAAAAAGAAATTCCTTTGTTCTTTCATAAATTAAAAGAATTAAAAAAAATATTAATAAAAATAGGAAATCCTTATCGTTTTGCACTCGAGTGGGTTCGTCTTGTGTTGTTGTCGAAAGAGTTCGCATGTTATCCTCGCGTTTGTTGTGTTTTTTTGTGTCATGCTCATGTGTGTGGGTTTTGTGTGCGGTAAATTATGTTGATTGCTGTTAAAAATCCAAGAGATGAGTGAAAATCAATGAAATTTTAATCAAATAAAATCTTAAAAAAAAATAATATTAGTTATCCACTTGGTGGGCAGTTTTGTTAAAGAAGAGAACTATTCGTCGTCGTGAATGCTTTTTGTCCTGTCTTTATCCTCGAAAATATTTTTGAAATTTGAATTTCAATATTAGTCAGTTAGTCGGTGTGAATTAAGTGAGTGTGAATTATGAGGACTACGTACAGTCTTTGGGTGGTTGTGATTCCGTGCACAATATTATGGATTACCGGAAGCAGTTTTGCCAAACTTGGAAAAAAAGTGGATCTGGCTATGATTTCTGATGATACTGTGGTAAGTCGCTATCATGATTAATTCAAAAGTAACACAAAAAAAAAATTATGTTGAAAATACAACAGCACGTGGTGACTCATTCGAAAAAGGACGTACATACGAGTATGTAGGTACAATGTCAAAATACTTGTTTTGTTCTTAGTGTCCTTTTTGGCAGACACTCAAAAGACACAGAGTGAGTTTTGTGTTGACTTGATGCATTTGAGTGAGACCTTGAATGAGAATGCCTATAGGATTGACTTTACAATAAGTTTGCGTGTAGGTACTTTGTGTATTGCACATCACTCACACTGTTATCATAGTTTGTAATAGTTTGGCAGATAACATTGCGTTTTGGATGTGATTACGACGACTTCTTTGTTTTTTTATCATTTTGTTTTTTATTCATGTAATAATTAATCAGTCCGAATTATTTCTGATTAAAATACATGAGTAGGCTTTATAATTGGGCATAACAACACTGGATATAAAAATCGTGCTTAGATTTTTTTTGTCAAAAAGGCGATCAAATTGATAAATACTTTATTCGTTAATTTTCTTAAAAATGTACTTTAAGATAAAAACCGTTCGAAATAAATAATTTAGACGAATCCTGGTTGAGCATTAAATTTAAATTTTGATAAAAACAACATACATAGTTAACAAATGCAGCTTATAAAATAAAAAAATAACACAATATTTCCTGTAGTAAAAACATTTTATTTGAAAAATCGAGCTCTATCAGAAATTGTTGTTTACTGACAGAGGGGGCCAAAACACCCTTTTTCTTTGATATTTAGTGCAGCTCTGTAGTTTTTTTTTTTGTGTTTCCATGATTTAACTGTTGGATCAACTGGATTTAATTAGGGCGCAGGTGCAAATTTTACGATTTGATCCACCCGATATACCCACCTGTGTTGAATGTTGTGCGATCGTGCCGATGTTTCAGAACAACTGGAGGACTTAATAAAATTAATTATAGTTATGCTATGGCAGCACTTATTAAACAATGCCACTTAAACATGAATTCATAATTTATTTTTTAATTTGTACTTTTTAGTTCTTACCACACATCCTGTCATTTTGATACTTTAACTTTTTTCTAACACTTGAAGTAAATAACTTAGTTGTTAATATTCAAAGTTATATTGCTTTTCTGAATTTCTCAATCAGCTGCCATTGTACTTTATTAGAATATAAATTCTACAGACTTTCTCAAACAATGTGCTTTTTTCGGTCGATAGATCATAACCAGGTCTGCCCGAACGTCTGACATCTAGAGCGTTCCCATATCGCTCAAATTTTGTCCTTTTAGCACAAATTGTGTGAGCTTATGGAAAATTTAAAACTCCATAGAATTTCACGTTGAACCGATCATTTTTCAAAAAATAGCAATTGGACACTTTTGTACGATCGTGTCGAATTCCATTATCAGATCCCTCAAGTCTTATGTTTGAACAAAAAAATAAATATCTATTAACGAAAAGTTTATATATTTTTAAAAATATAAATTCATTGTCCATCACTGACATTTGTAACAACCATTAAAATTGTCAATTGATAAATGATAAATGTTTAAATTTGGTATTTTAAAACTCAATTAATTCAACTAGCTGTCAAGTCAACTATTCCTTGAGGATATTTATATTTTACTCGATAGTGCAGTGATCTGTATCATTTTCAAATATTCAAACTTTTATCAATTGAGTTGTTAAGTATCAAGTTTTAATATTTATTAATTATCAATTGATGATTGTAATTTTGTGAATAAAGCAGTTAACTGAGCTTAAAGCCTTTTATCAACTCTTGACACCTGCCATGAAACGATGTTATGAAGGCCCAATTGAATTTTCAGATAAGAGAAGAGACACTGATCTCGAGAGTATTTTTTAAAATTTGATTTTAGTTGAAGTCAGTCAGTCGGTGTAAATTAGTTGAGTGTGAATTATGAGGACATTGACAATTTTTGAAAGCAACAATTAACATACGTTTGTCCCTCGAAAACTGGAAATCAGATGAATACTAAAAATATTTTTTTTTTTTGAAGAGGAATGTAAAAAGAATATAGTTCAAACACTTAAGATAAGAAACGATAAAACAGTGATAAGCAAGAGACGTTAGGACGATCTTCCTTCTAATGAAACAATTGTTTCCGAAATTGCTTTTTCATTATCAGATTTACTGCTCCATTCAGAATTGTATTT
Organism: Chrysotoxum bicinctum; assembly: GCA_911387755.1. Lineage (NCBI taxonomy): Eukaryota > Metazoa > Arthropoda > Insecta > Diptera > Syrphidae > Chrysotoxum > Chrysotoxum bicinctum. The sequence continues at coordinate 79,938,261 of OU426990.1, forward strand.
AACAGTTACAAGTATGTTATTGATGCCCTAGACCAGATAGAAGCGTTGGGTGTATATATGCCTTATAAATTGCATCCGGATTAGGAGAGGTAAAAAAGTTGTCTTAGAAAAACTGATCTTTTTGATGCATTCTTAGTAATAACCATTATTTGTGACATTTCACAAGACGTTGCCCGAGACAGCAAAAAAAAAACATGTTTACAGTTTCCACTATGTGAGCACCATTTATCATTTATGTTAATGGGGTTTTGGAAACATTGAATTCCACACGATAAATAATAATAGATCGGAATCCAATGAAATCATCATATCCTGCCGTTGCATTCAACGTCCGAAGAAGAGGAAACTGAATCTGAAAATGAATATGAAAAGCAGAGGATATTGTCTCCAACAAAAAGTTCAGTGGATTAGGTTTTTCAGACAAGAAATCATTTCTAAAAATGATAAAAAAAAGTATCGGAGATAAAACAGAGCCTTGAGGGACACCGGCATTTGACGAGATTCAGACCTGAAACCATACAACACAACTTAGATTGAACGGTCAGAATAGTTATTATTAACGCAATGCACAAGATGTAGATGGAGTCTTCGAGTCTATTCTCACCAATCTACACCTGATTTCGTTTTAGATGCTCATTATTTTAGGGAACTGCCATCGATTTAAATTATCTGCATAGTTTCGTGTTAGCTGACCCTCCATCAATAACATGAGAAAGATCATTGATAAACAAATACAAGTGGTCACAAAACAGAACCCTGTGGTGCTCTGGAGTTTATAGTTTCAACTTGAACTAATTGTACTTAATTTTTCCAATAATTTCATGAAATACAAGAACATGGGTTTAAAATCGTGAAATTTGTTTAACCTTTGAACTTGTACAAAAGACTGATTAATATAATTGAAAGCTTTGAGAAGTTCAACACCACCAAAATACAATTGTTCCAATGGAAAAAGAAGATCGGAAATAACTTTTTATAACTTCTGATTCACACTGTGTTTGTTTTTAAAGCTGACTGCTGTTCTTATAACAACTTTTCAGTTCTAAGTATTTATTATTAAAACTTTAAGGTCTTCTGCACACGAATATTTCTAACTAGACGCATGTGCCAACTACGTGTCTTCGAAGAGCTTACTCTAATATATGTGTAGCTCAATTTTTACTTGCGACTTATAGATAGTTATTTTTCAAAACTCAATATTATAAAAACCCCATGCTCTATTTTTTTTTAAACTTGAAAAATAAAAGTTTCTTAATATAAATTACAAGATGTAAAAATTTGTATTTTATGTTAAAAAATGGTTTTCGATAAGCGTATTTTTCTCTAAAACGGAGAATTTTGTTTAAATTTTTTTTCTTTTGATTAATTTTTACGATCTATAATTTAATAAAAAATCAAGATATTACTGACCATACCATAAAATACCATAAATACCATAAAATTTCTCATTATCGACATGACGGGTTTTCATGAAATTTTTTAAAGAGAAGCTTCTAAAAAGCTTGAAAAACATTGCATTTCAAAACTTAAAAAAAAAAAACATTTTTTTTAATTTTTGAAAATTCGATATCTCAGAAACGGCTCTAAATATTTTTTTTTGTAAATTTAATTTTTATTGGAACAATAATAAAAACTTTAAATTGGCGTACTAAAATTTTTTTTTTTAAATATTTAAATTTTTTTTTATAAAAGCTTATTTTTTTAAGAAATTAGTACAGACATAATTTTTGTTCTTGCATAAGCTAATATTTGCTTGAATCACATGGCATTCTGTTTTTAGCTCAAATTACTGTTTTAGTCTATTAAACAATTAATTTTATGCTTATGAACAGTTTTTTTCTAATAACATTCATTTTTGAAATTCTTAGTCGTTTACATAAGAGCAAGTTCGTGCGACCCAGCCGCGCATTTTATTTCTTTAGATTAACAAACACGGAAACTGCACGTTTCGTCGCAACACATGAGCGAAAATATCCAGTGTAGTGTCAGTCGAAAAACATATGGAATGTGGGATACATTTCAATAAATTTATATGACAGGATAGGCAAAGAGGCATCTCTGTTCTTATCTATGACAAAACTGCTTGGTTTGCACTCGTGAAAGTGAACCAACTTCACTTTTTCAAGAAATTTTGGAAAAAAAAATCTTTTTGCAAACTCATTAGAAAATTGAATCCGAACAAAAACTTACATTCCTTATTCACAACACTACCTCGCAAACTATTTCTTGTTTCATGTTTTATTAGAATAATGTTAGGGTTTATTGAACTATGTCGTGTTATAAGGGGTGTGTTTAGTTTGTTAAAACGTTAAAAGGTGTGCTCTTCACATTATTATTCTATAACAGTTGGCACTTTGATAGTGTATGTAATAGATATATCCCATTAATAGATACATAACGGCATTTTAATAGAGATACTTCAGATAAATCAATAGGGTGCAAATTATTAACAGTAACTCTACTGTTATAGCAATCTTGGATTTCTTTGAACAATCTTATTTTTTTTTTGTAATGTTTTTTTGGGTCCAAAGTGTTTTTGCAAAAAATAGATCTGTCCTCAGTCATCAAAGCATTATTCAAAGCTTCTAATCTCTGGCATTGCATCATATATTGTTTTTTGGAAAATTTGCTATTCTTCAGTAAGATTTTGAAATAAAAAACAACTTTAGCTGACTTGTTTTTATTTTTAAGCATGAATCAGATTTTTTTTTAATTAAAAACAAAATGATGAACAAAAGTAATAAAATTTTAGAGATACTTTTTGCTTCTTGTTAAGCTGCATCTGAATCATTACTATTGTTTCGATTACTTTTCCATGTTAAGTTATTTCGGAGAAGACCATTGAGTTTACCATAAATTAGGTGCGAGTATCTACGAAAAAAATGTGCTCTTATTTAATGCTTGGTCTGAAAAAAATATGAATGGGTGATAAACTTATTTGCATAACCTTAGTTGGTGAAGATTTGCTAATATATTAGCGAGAAGAAATTATTCGCAATTATCCCACAAAAGTGAACCGTACCAATATCGAATTATCTTTAGCTCATTCCAGAGGTTCTCAATATAATAAGGGTCCGGTGATTGAGAATATAATTCCGTAACGTGCATTTTATTTCATTGAAACTATAACTTGTTGACTTCTCGTTGTTGTCTTGTTGGAAACGCCATTTAAGGGGCATATTTTCATCGCGCCACGACAGCATTACAGCCTGCAGTATGGACACATACGACTCTTGCCATTATACCTACTATAAGAAATATTGGGCCAACTCCCCACCAACAAAACCAACCCCATAGCATTATGCTGCCAACTCCATGCTTTACGATTGGTTTTGTGTAGCTCTTTGGGCTACGGACAAACTGAATAAAATTATTTTCTCTTTGACGTTCCAAAGTATATTTCTCCACAGTTTATTGGCCTTAAGAGGACCGTCTTTTATATGGTAAATTTTGGAAAAACGAATCCGTTTTTGCGTATGTATTTTTTTTTCAGCAATATCACCTTCCTATGAAGATTTAGCGTGAGGATCAGTATCCTTAAGGATCCGGCGAACAGTTCTGGCACTAAATTGCGTTTCTATTTCTCACTGCAGATCTTTTGGGGACATTAAAGAGTGCACTTAAGCTTTTCCCACCAAATTTTCTGTTTCTAGTAGTTTCTTTTATTTTACAGGATTAACTACCATTTTTGCGCATCCAATGACTGTTGCTATTTTTCTAATTGATTTTCCGCCGTTTGCATGTATGTATAAAATGGCTTCTTCTTGGTCTTCAGTACAGTGTTTCGCTCTACCGAATTCAAAGGGCCATTTAAAACAAAAATACTAAAAATATCAAAAACTATTCTTTGAGTTAAATCTCACCAAAATTTTGACTTTTTCGATCAAAATTCTTGAGCATTTGATCGAGTTTGGCATCAAGTTAAGTTCTCTCATTAAAAATGGATGCTTTTGGTATCAACAGGTTGTTTCTTCGCTGGTTTTGCAATAACCTTTCTTACCGTTCAATACACAGTTGTTTATAGGCGGTTTCAAGTCAGGGGCCGAATTACCGCTTCAGTGACGGGTGAGTGAGTCCCATCAGTGATCGAATGAAAATGTCAAATTGGAGTAATTTATTGCTCGATAACGTAAGCGGTAATGCCAAACTCACATAATTCAGTCACGTATTACTCGATAACTGATGCGGTAATTTGGCCCCAGAATTTCATAAAATATATGTATACTGGTGTGCCGCAAGGCTCCGTATTGTCTTTAACGCTTTTTATCATTATTATAAATAAAATCGTGTCTGAAGCTAATTAACTGCTTCGCTGAGGACAGTGCCCTTAGTTATTTGTACTGCTTTTTCGATTCACCTCCCTTTTCTTCGAATCCGAATCGAATCGAATACCATCGGCAGAATATGTTAAGCTTATTAAACTCAAATTTGAACAGTATTCTTATATGGGGCATTAATAATCGAGTATAATTTAATAATTTTCCAATACTTAAAACTGTCTTCAGTCGTTTAAGCGGAATAAACCACCTTTGCCATTATACATAAATTCAACCGAACAACTTTTGTGGAACAACCACAGATATTAGATATTTCTAAAAATGCTGCCAAATGTCTAGGTTTTCTCAGACAATTAAAGGAATTTTTTTTCTTTTTCTGATCTGGCAACTATTTATAAAGCATACATACGGCCAAAACTAGAGTATAACTGTCATATTTGGTCATGGGGCATCCAAAGCATCACTGCACCTAAATAAAATAGAGCTTTAAAACTAAAAGGCGACAGATCGATTACGGAAACATTTGTTCGGTTGGAACACTGTCGAAATGTCTCTTGCTTATCATTGTTTTATAGCAACTTTTTCAAACGTTGCGTTGCTCTGTTGAAATAGCCAGTTGCATTCCTTTCCTTAAACAATTTCAGCGTAATACCCGTTCTGCTAGGAATGTTCATCAGTGTACCCTCGAGTCTAGTTTCTGACGTACTATCAAGTATAGAAATTTTTTTTAGCCGTACCACACGAATAAAGAATTTTTTACCCAACTCTGCTTTTCCTTCCTATTTCAATATCCCGAAATTTAAGACAAACGTACATCCATATCTCCCACTCAATTCTCTTTTTTTTTTGCTAAATGCTTGCAGTGTGTTAAAACATTTTAAGGGTAGTCGGAACCCCTTTCTTGCGATTTTTCAATAAAATCTAAAATCTAATCTGTAACGACTACATGATTATGTAGCGAGTACATATCATATTCTATACTTTCAATAAATAAATACGTACATTGTACATTGTTACCAAATTAGATCAGCGTATTCAAGAATGAATCTTTCTAACGATATCTACAATGTTAAAAGTGGGAAATCCGTAGAGAATTCTTTTTACCTAGAATAGAAACCTACAAAACACTTACTTTGACACAATGTGGTCAATATTTAAATTAAAAGATAGCTTAGAATCAATAATAACGCCAAGAACTTTAATTTTATCTACTCTTTTCAGAGGGAATCATTGCATAAAATAATATTATATCCTTTAAAACATGTATTGACATTTGGCTATGTTAAAATTCAGACAGCTTCTTAAAGAACAATTTGACATTTGATTTATTTCGTGTTGAATAAGCAGGCAATCGTCCATGTATTTAATTTTCAAACAGAGCTTGAGATCATCTGCATATTTTAGACAAGAACAAAACTTCAAGACCGATACTATGTCATTGATAAAGATAATAAATAGCAATGGGCCAAGATTACTGCCTTGAGGTACTCCTAAAAATCAGCAAATTATTCTTGACATTTATCATTGATTACTACTTTGGGTTCTACAATATTTATGGAGTACAATAATTCATACATATGTTTAAGTCTCTGTACTCACTGCATATTGCTGAAATGATTCCACATGACTATCGTTTCAGTAAATAGCTAGAGAAAGACAGAACTCCCATCCACAGAAAAACACAAAGGACATAGCCATATTCGTAAATATTGTCGAATTTCAATTGGAATGGTGTGTTTCCGTAGTCAAGTTGTAAGTTACTATCCCGAAATTACAGGTATGAAACGTACTGTAAAACTTGAAAATTAGTACTGTCCAAGCGACTTCGATTTTGGAGAGTTTTTACTCTGACAAATGATGTGTTTGATACGTCTTTTGAAATCTGATCAGTTAAGAGAGGTTTTTGTTTATAAGTGGTGTCCGTTAAAAATGAGTTAATTGTTCATTTATTTTCAAATCGATATATGTACAGTTCACCAAAGAAATTTCACTTCGAACACGTAGCGTACCCAGTTAGGTACGCGTCAATATTATTCATTTTGAACTTATTTTTGATTTTGAATTTATTCTTTTATATGCAAATTTCGGTTAGGTAAACATTCGTCTCAACAATCCGAAATGCGCTTAGGTGAAAATGCTGGTATTGTCATCTATCATTAACACAATATCATTCTATGTTTGAAGCTCTCAGTATGTATACACATCTTCGAAACCATTAAGTCAAAACCTCAACGGAGACATTCATTTAACTTTCCAATTACAAGTGTCGACTATCCCTTAACAAACAAACCCAGTTCTCCAGAAACCCGACCTTTCAACTGGTTGTAAAGTCAGAGCATCTCTCTGTAATGTGCTCAATCAGTATTTATGAGTGTGCTATTAAAATGGATTGTATCCTTTTGTGGGTAAAATCAAGGCATCACAACTTTTTTTGAAGAGGATTTTAATGTAGCAGGTAATTACTGGGACATTTTTTATTCACTTTAAATCATAATTTACAAATTTAATTGGAGTCCCTTTAATATTTGTAAATTGATACAATTAATTGATTTTATTTTAACGATTTTAATCACAGTTTATATATATATGTATATATATTTTTTTTTTCAATTTATTGATATCAAATTGACAATTTCATGAACCAAATTAATTAAATTGGTTAATTAAATGCTATTTAACAATTTAATTCACCGCCCTTTTGTTCTGCATCGTTCTGCTGTTCAAGGCCTTATCTTGCACATGGCCGGTCAGCTGTCAATATGATTTACGCATAATTATGAGGGCCACCCAAGTGTCAAATGTCGATAACACTCCTTATTCCCTAGAATGCGAAACTTAAATAAAAAAGTTCATTTTCAATACCATTTTATTGTAAATAATTATGAGGTATCAATAAAAAGGCAACAACAGATTAAAAAAAACTATATAGCACACTTGCACAAGGCTGCATAGATATAATGTAGATGGTAGTCCAATCCCCTGATGAGCAAAATATTGGTGATACAAAAATAATAATAATACATAGGGTTTGAACCATTAATCGACATAATAGCGCATCGCAATGTTATTTACACTCTGTGTCACTTGATTGGGAACTTTATGTTTTTTTTTTTTTTTTTGATTTGTTGAACTTGTTGAAATCTTTTGACTGGATTTTTTTTATTTTTGTTTTATATTTATATCATTTTCATAAAAGCACTTTGAACTGATCTTTTTGGCCAAAATTGATTCTTGGGCTGGTTTAGGTCAGTGGGCTGACAGGTGATCTTGTTACCGTCACACTAAGATCAATGTAGATCCGTTGTGATACCCTAGGGATTGTAAGTCACATGTATTGAAACCTATGATAATACCATTTCATTCGAGCGCCTTAAGGTGGTTGATAAGTTTCAGCAAGATATAGGCTGAAATGTGCGAGGGTACTAAATTCATTGAAGAAATGTCTGTCGTCATTTTTCTTCTTGATCACCTTTCTGGCGTGATCCTTTCCGGTACCCGCACTTGAGAAATCATGCCTTACCAAGACCCGTAGATGAAGTTGAAGGGGCTGTCTTTTTCCTCAAGAGGATTTTACCAATCTTAGGGGCAGATCGCCCTCTCCCGTGTATAGGTGAGGTGCCCATTCTTCGGTTGTTGTTGAAACACGTTCACCCGTTCAGTCTTTTTCGTTTCTTCTATCATTGTCTTTCGTGACCTTTTGCTTGTCTTTTGACTGGTTGGAGGCGATTTCCAATCTCGTGGCCAAACTGGTTGATAGAGCTTAGGAATTTTCATTTGGTAGCGTTATTAAATTTCAACAGATTTTTGATTGTAATGTCAGAGAGTTCCTCCTCCAAGTCGTTGAAAAAGTGTCTGTTTTTCAGGTGATATAGCGCAGGGCACTGAAACAGGTAGTGAGAATTATGCTCACGCATCCCATGGATAAGTCATCCATTCTGAGTTTTATGTTTTTCTCATGGTAACCCAGTTGGTTTTGTCCGGTAGTGATGCTCACGAGAAAAGCTTGAGAATTTTTGGCGAGTTGGATAATAATGTCGGTGTTTTGTTTGTTAAATATAGGCCATAGTTTTCTGGTTATAAGACAGGTATCGAGCGAGCTTAATCTCTTGTTTGTTATAGGTAGAACTTTGCTTTCGATTCCCCATATAAGTTCACATGGTGGGACCTGAACTGTTGTGTCTGCCTGATTAGGATCAAGTATTGATCCTATTCCTTCCAGCTCATCAGCGCTTTCATTACCAGGGACACCACTGTGATCAGAAACCCAACAGAGCTCTATGTTGTGCGGTGTATCAAGAGCCCTTAACTTTATGAGATAGCAAGTTACAAGCCTTGATTTGATTTGGTAGAAATCGCCTTTATTGACACTTGGCTGTGAACAAAAAAGTGATACCAGCTTGTGGTATTGCCATCATTGAGACTTGTCTGGCATCTTCCGTCACTGCCAGGAATTCAGCTTGAAAGACATTGCTGTAATCAGGAAGTCGGAATGAGCTGGCTAGTCCAAGGGTTTCTATACATTTATTGCTATCATCGATTCCCAGGTTGATGGCTCGTTCAAATGCCAGTCCTCTCTGCTAAGAAAGGCGGTCGTTAACGGCTTGTAAAAGTATAAACAGGGTACTATGTCTGCAGTGCATACCTTATTTCCCGCGTATTTCTGTAGAATCTGCGCATGACCTATGGCACTGTGTCTCTAGCTACCAGTTTAGCTAAGCCGAAGTTCGCTTTTGGCTGCCGATTCTTGAATATAAAGATCTAGGGGTTTAAAGTTGAGTATAGCTTCCAGAACTCTTGAGTTTAATAAAAAAAAACCCTTTTAAAACCAACTTGAATCGTTTTCTAAAATAATAGAATGCAGTTTTGTAATATTGCAGTTTTAGTTTAGTGAAAACAATTGTGAATTGTAAACCATTTTTTTTTCAGGGTTGCAAAGTGAAGGAACTCTTCTCTAAAATAAATGTTTTCTCTGTGTTTATGGTTGAGTTGCCTAATGTCAAACCTTTTGAAGTCGTTTCATTAGCTCGCAGAAGACACTGTTCATACATTGTAGATTAACATTCGTTCAAAGTATTTTTCAATTCTTCGCCATTGTCCTCTGCCACTGACATTCCAAAGTTATGAGCTAGATTATACTGGGCTATAAACTGATATTAAACAAACCATTAGGATCCGTTTTTGATTTGATAGATTCGCAAATGTTATCTGCTTTGAGTTTTTCAGGAATATTTGACGTAAGCCTGACGCAAGGTACATACATATATAACATAGCGATGCGTGTTGAAAGGTTTCCGAAAAATACCTTTTTTCACCCAATTGTTCGTAATCGAAATTTTTAATTTAATTTTGGATCCACAAATTTAGTGACGAAAAACATGGGACTTATTGCTTTAGGACTTTAGCCGCACTCGTTTTAGTTTTAATATTACAGTTACCAAGATAGTTAAATTCTTTTAGAACTTCAACGATTTCACCACCTAGAGTCTAGTAACGTCCATACCATAGCCACTTGTGGTATTTATCTTAAAGTCCCACAAATCGCAGTAATCCTTAAGCTTGTGGATCGGAAGCTGAAGAGTTAGAGGATTATCAGTTAAGATTACCAAATCGTGCGTATAAGCAAAATTTTAACATTTAAATCTATAAACATATCACTTCCAGGGATGTGGTTTTCGATATCGTTGATAAAGAGCCTAAATGTAAGCGGACCTAAAACGTGGATTTACTTTAGATATTTTATTTTTGACATTATGAAATATTAATAAATGGATGATACGAGTATGCAGTATGTTAATAAGACCTTAACAGAATTTCCTAATTAGCAACTCTATTATTTATATCATTATCGATCTACAAGAACTATGAGAAAATTGACACTTGTAACACCATTTTCATTAGAAATCCAAACAAAAAAGTAAAGGCTAGAAGTTTGTGTATACAGATGGCCCAAACACTGGTTTTGCAGTTGTACTCATAGCTAAAATAATTCTGTTATGATGCAAGGGATTTATGGCTATCGTGATTTTCTTCCATTTTTGAGGGATTTTAATGTTATTGGAAGCCTTAAAACTACACATACCTAATTCAAAGGTGTTTTTCGACAACAGATGTATGGTACTTCTTATCGGAGGGAAAAGTTTCGAGGGAGATTCACGATTAACGAAAAAAATTCCGTGGGAACAAAAAATTTCCAGGGAGATTCCCGATAGGCCCCATTATAAAATTATTTTGAGATATTGTAGGGGCACATTCAAGGGATTCTGAGTGTATCTATGCTAGTGATGAAATATTGCAAAGATATAATTATCACGCGCCAATACCTGCTTCGTACATACAAATGATGTGGGGTAGTGTTGTCATGTTTTTTGTAGGCCAATTGGATTAATTATTTTATAAATGACAGTATAATGCCAAGAGATGAGGCCAATTCAAACATAAACAGGGGCCCTACTATGTATCTCGATTCTACAATAAAAATGTTCGAATTCGCAAAACTGCAACTCTGTAATTCTTTAAGAATGTTTTAATGTGCGATAATCGAACAGCTCGAGTAGTGCCAACTGTGTTTTAGTGTACTTTACTACTTTCGCATAATAGGGGAACCACCTATCTCGAAAGTTAATGTCAAAACAAACCGAAATCGCAAATAATCATTCTACAACAAATGTGTTTGCGAGCGGTTCGAGTGAAGAATTTTTTTTTTCAGAATGTAAGTAAATAGAACTTATAAATTAATTTTATTCAATATTTCAAAGAATTAAGTAATATGTTTATGTTTTCTTAGTAGGGAATCATCTAAAATTGCAAACACGAAGGCGTCACAGTTTGAGATTCTGGTGCAGTACATGGAAAAGCATCCAGATTTGTCCAAGGGCTACTTGAAAACACCAATTTGTTCTATTCGTTACGGATTTTCATCTGAATTAAACCAAATTGCGACACTGTCCATGTTTATTTGTTATTATTATTGTTTTCAATTTAATTGCTTCGCTATAAATTCTATTTTTTCACACCAGCTGTTTTTTTTTTTTTTTGCTTTTACTTTGGTTGTCAAACATAATGCGAGACTCGTTCGAAAATCGGAAATTTTGTGGGAAATAATTGGCATTACCGGCATCCGATTCTACTTTATTATATAGTTCTATTTGAAAGTAGAATCGGAAATGACTTTCGAATAGAACCGAAAGTAGAATCGAGTTACATAGTAGGGCCCCAGTACATGGAAAATCATCCAGATTTGTCCAAGGGATATTTAAGAACACTCTGAGCTCCATTATATTAGATTTATCTCTAATCCGCCTTCGTTCAATTTGTTGAATTCGTTCCGGATTTTCATCTAAACCTAACCAAATCGCGACACTGTCCATATTTATTTATTTTATTTATTGTTTCACTATAAATTCAGTTTCCACAGCAAATATTGTCTATTTTTTTTTTGTCAAAAATATTCGAGTCTCGTTCGAAAATTGCAAATTTGTTGGCAAATAGCTTGGCACTACCGGCATTCTATTCTATTTTCATGCGTAGTACCATTTGAAAGTAGAATGGCAAATTAGTTTCGAATAGAATCAAAAGTAGAATCGAGATACATAGTAGGGCCCCAGCTTTCGGGTAGTATTCAATAAAATACAAATAAATATTTCGCCTGATCTCTGAAAACCAAATTTAATTTTGTTGACGCTTTTCACTTAGTTGTAGTAGTGAGCTTCTAGAGGAGGCTGGATTAGAGAGGCATATTATTCGAAGTTCAAGTAAAGATTTCCTGCGCGGTAATCTGTGAAAAGGCTATAACAAATCAAGATAATCACATTGACCATTACTAAGTTCGTGAGAAATATAAGTGTCATTATAATATGAAGTTTGTACCTTCAGAAGATGGATGGATGGATGGATGCATAATACGTTGGAAGGAGCAAAAGTGATTGTTGTTTGATACGACTTGAATGTGACTTGACTATGAATTTATAGAAGGGATTCCATTTTTGAGAAAAGGTTTTTCAATAATTTCGTTCATAACAATTTTGTAATTTAATACCAACATATCATTAAATTAAATAAATTGACAAAACGTCAGACAAGTTTTACTTTTTTACCATGAGTTCACAAACAACAAACATTTAGAAATTATTTCTGAAAGTACTATTGCAAAATTCAGCAACCTTAAGAGCCCAACCAACCAAACAGGCTTTGCTTTCTGCTATAGTAGATTAAAGTCAATATATTCACTATTGAATGTTCCTGAGCCAAAGAAACAATTCACTCAAAATTACTAAATCAGTCGATTTCAAGTCCCCGTGGAATAGAGAATCTCTTAGTCCAAACTTTGATAAATTTTGGTCTAAAACTACACCCTTAGAATATCAAGTTAACACAAGAACTAAAACACCGTTGAACATTTAAAGCGCTGCATCTTCTTCCCTTGGACTATGGAAAAGATTGAAGAAAATCCTGCATTTAATCGAAAAATCATATTCTTAGATGAAGATCAATTTTGGCAATAGCTTGTGATTCAAGAGACTCCATTTTATCAAAAAATAAGGATCGTATGGTTGAGATCAATGGAGTTCCCTATCGATTCTATTTTTGGACCGAATTTGATATACATGACATGATGCTAACACATGGAACACAGCTAGTAAAACAATTGATTTATTGGAGGGGAAGTTCGGTAAGATTGATCTCGAGCAATTGTCCGGCGGAATGGCATATTCTTAAAATCTTTAAAAGAATTTTGAAAGAAAAATTATGTTTACCCTGGTAAGTCGCTCATATGCCTTAAAAGCATGGCGGTATCAATTAAAGATCTAAAACCACTTATCTTGTTGAATTTGTATTTATTTATACTCTTACCCTTTAAGAAGGAAAGAAAATTGATTTTGGTTCAACTGATTTTAGTAAAGCATTTGACCAAATTTAAGAATGACTTAATACTTTTCAGACATTCTTCGCTCGCCTTTGAGCTTACTCGTATATTATTGAAATGGGTTTCTTTTTACTAAGAATTATTCGAATTTTCTGTTACGAATCTGCCTTCTCCGGCCCTTTCTTAATAACCTCTGGGGTTCTCCAAGGCAGCCACCTAGGGCCTCTTCTTTGTATTCTTACCATTTTTGATCAAACTCACTCAATAAATGACTTATTTTTACATTTTTTTTAATATCATATATTGGAGACTTAATTCTAATCTGTCTCATAGTACAAAGGTAGGCTTCTGTGATTTTTTTGTGTCCGAACCTATTCGAATCCCCTTCTTGTACACCTACAACCATTCATCATGGTTTGGGAGTCTCCTGCTCCAACGATCCGAACTTTCTGGTAAATACTTAAGTTATAAGCAATAAGTAGTCCTATGCTTTGGATTAGAAATTACCTTCTGAGTATATATGTAGTTCAATACATGTTGTATTGGATGATTTTAAGTCTGATCTTCACAAAATAAATGCTGGTGTTCCCCAAGGCTCCGTTTTGTCTCCGACTCTCTTCCTCATTTTTATAAATGATCTCTTGTCTGAAACTTCTAATCCACTTCTCTCAGCTCTCAGCTTTTCATACTCGTTCCCAAACTCACGTCCATCTCCTTCGGAAGTGAATTTGCAACGGTACCGTATGATAAGTTCAATAAACTCCGATCTTTACAGCATTGTTAAATGGGGTACAAAAAACCGTGTGGAGTTTAATGCTTCGAAAACTCAATGCTGTCTATTGTCGTTTAAGCAAAATATACCCCCTATGCCATTGTCCTTGAATAGCGCTTGCATCGAAGAAGCATAACAGATCTCAGTACTCGGTATGTGTGTTAACGGTGATCAGCGTTGGAATTACCACATTCCGGAGCAGTGGCGGCTGTACCTTAAGTGCGCTCGTGCGCTGAACCACCAATTCAAAAGATTTAAAAATTACAAAATATTACTGCATCTTTATTTTTAGATTATCATATTAATATTTATTTTTTAAACATACAAGAACATAAACAAGTAAAATTTCCAATTATGACGAAACAATAAGCGCTTTGCTTTACTATTAAGACTTACTTTCCCTGCAAGTAAAAATTCTCGTGCGCTTCGGCGAGCGCACGGGGACTGCTAATATAACTTGTATGAGTTAAAAGCTAATATCCCTGACGCGTGAGACAAAAGATATTTCATTGAAATAATCGAGAAATAAGCTTGCTCTCGTGCGGCGCACGAGAACCAAAGATTAACGAGAGCAACCGATGTTTGACTATAGAATGCGCTGCGCCTGCGAATATGTAATAATTTTTCGCTCTATCCGTGACTGGTTAAATAGTGTTGGTTTGTAGGAGTTAGGTTAGTAATTGTTTTTTATTTTGGTTTTGGTTCGATTCTGTACTGTGTACAGTGTGTGGTGTGGGATAAAATTAACAGTGATTAGGTATATTAAAAACAGTAATAAATCTTTTTAAGATAAAGTTACCTGAATTCACGATTTGACGCATTTAAGTGAAAAAATAAAAAACATGATTCCTTGCTAAATGTAATAAGTGTGTCATTTTTATATGATCGAAATTCTTCGAGCAATTATACAAAATAATAAAAAATCAACATATACATGTAAATTGTTGTTTTTTTGCGATTTCTAATGTTAATACCTACTTAGTGAGCAAGTAAAGTGCACCACCTGTTCAACAACCCACCAGCCGCCACTGTTCCAGAGACCGCTAAAAATGCTGATAAATGCTTAGGATTTCTATATAGGTGTAAGAAATTTTTCATCTCTTCATAAGGATTTAACTTCCAAAACTCGAGTATAACTGACATCTTTTGTCAGCTGTAACCCAATCTTTTCTTTATTTTTTGGATAAAATCTATGGCCCGTATCGCGTAAGAGTAAAGTGATTACTTAATTAAATGATTGTCGTTTCGAATCGCTCACTCTATATTTCTTTATTGATATATTGATTGATATTGATACAACTATAGTCAAAATGACAATCAAAAAATTAATAATCAACTATCACCTTAGACGATTCCACCCCAGAACAGTGCTGTAAAACTGACAGAAACTAGAAATATCATGGAATCATTTCCATCTCTTTAACACCGTAAGAATTTTCCATATCTTTCCTCGTTTTTCTCTCACAAGCAATGTTCACTCGAAGTAGCTAGTTGCATTCCTAACGTCACCCGTGATACCTCTTCGCTACGAATGCTCATCAGTTTTCAATTTTGGACGAAACGTCAAATATAGATATTCGTTTTTTAGTCGCACAACACGATTATGGAATAATTTACCATGCACGGTTTGCCATTTCAATTTGCAAACATTCAAGACCAATCTTCATCGTCACCTCCTTTCTCTACCTCCATAATTTCCCCATCACTAGTGCTGTGTAAAAAGTTATAAGTGTTTGTCAATGAACCTTGGGCTCGTGTGAATTATAAAAAATAATACTTCATTTGGTCTAGTCCATTGGTTCCCCGCCGAACACCACTTCTACCTTACCTAACATACGAGGGCGGGTCAATAAGTCCGTGACTTTTGGAATAAAACACAGATTTGGCCTTCTTTGGCGCCGATTCATCCTTAGAAACCCACTGTTTTGACTGTTGTTTGGTCTCTGGTGTGTTGTGATGGATCCATGTTTCGTCCACGGTTACAAAACGGCGCAAAAACTCCTCCATATTGCGATTAAACAACGCCAAACCTTCCAGTAAAGTTGTTACACGATTGCGTTTGTGATCGACTGTGAGCAAACGCGGCACCCATCTTGCGGAAAGCTTTCTCATGCCCAAGTGATCATTCAAAATTGAAACCACTGAGCCATGCGAGATCCCTACGGCTTCCACAATCTCTCGCACTTTCAATCTTCGGTCGACCAACACCATATCGTGAATTTTTTCGATTGTTTCGGGTGTAGAGACCTCAACTGGGCGTCCAGGACGTTCGGCATCTTCAGTGTTTGTACGGCCACAACGAAATTCAGTAAACCACTTTTTTACCATTGAAATCGATGGTGCAGAGTCCCCATAGTATTTATCAAGCTTAGCCTTGGTCTCGGTAATGGTTTTTTTTCGCAAGAAATAATGCTTAATAAGCACACGAAATTCAGTTTTTTCCATTTTCTCCTCAAATTAGTGAGTAGTCTGATAAAAATAGCTGTCAAACACAAACTGACGCAGGAGTCAACTGACAGATGCCTGTTGACAGGAGCAGTGTTGCTGTTTCAGTAAAGAGGTCAGAAATTCAAAAAGTCACGGACTTATTGACCCGCCCTCGTACCTAAGCAAACATATTCGAATCCCTCTGTATCTGTCTACAAAAAGTTAGCTTAACATACAAACAAAAACCCACAGATATCTTCACAAGCCCCTTCGGTCTCCTAACATCTGGATTACATAAACTCATCTATCATCAATATCCACTTTTTTATTTCCCTAGGTTCTGTCATTGACTAACAACATGAATTATCTATCTTAGGAATGTATGGTCAATCAGTGCCCTGGTGAAATAAGGGAGTAGTAAGACAATAAAATCAGCTGAGTCTAATAAATTCAAGAGCTATTCACTAACTAAAGAACTACCGAGAATAATCTACGAGTAAAAACAAAAATAGGTCTATAAATAGAACATTGAGGTACTCCAAATCTAAACAATGAACCACATATTCAACTGATAACTGAATCATCATTTCAATTCTTTTCATCAACAATATGGTACATTTTTACCAAATCAAAAACAACAAATAAACCTCTTCGATATGATCTTTCTAAATGTCAAATAGAAGATTGAGGCTATACTCTGATTAGTAGGGGTCATATTCATTGATATACTCTCAAGTCCCTTCTGTCATTCATAAATTTCATAAATTGATCCAAAATTTAAAAAAAAAGAGAAAAAGTGATCCCTTGAACTTTAACTAATAATCTAAACTAAACCATCTGGCGGGACGCATTCAATTTGATACGCGGCTCGTCCACTGTATACATTCACAAATACCAAAAAAAAAAAAAAACATGGAGGCGAAGGAAAATGGTAGTCGAACGGAAGTAATCGCTAGATGGTTTTTTTTTTTGTTCGGAGTCTCTTTTTTTTCTGTCCGTTTTGCAGCTCTAATTCGTTCCGAGTTTTTTTCCCTTCTTTTTGATTTTTTTGTGTTATTTTTTATTCACTGGATTTGGATGCAGTTTTATAGTAGTTGAAGTCGTAGCCGTTGTAGGGACAAGATAAAGTGAAAAAAATTGAAATTAAACGTTGAAAGAAGAGACGACGACAAAACATGCAGAGTACGTTTGACCCTTAAAATCGAAGAGGAAAAAAAATGAAACAAATGGGATGGTGTCGGTCATATCTTTCAGAGAAATGGAATAACCAGGACGTCTTATCAGTCTTAGATTGCTACGCCACTGTGTTGACTGATACTGAACTCTGGATGTCTTTTGTCGGTAGTAGTACTTGGAATAATACTGCACGAGTGTTATGGATGGAAATAGGTTTGGAAAAAGTAGATTTTTCTTTTTTCGTTTTTTTTTTTTGATTGATTCTATGTTGTCGTTCAACACTTTGGGGGCTTTGCTTATGGGAAAGAAAATTGAAATCGATAGGAGGGCTTCTAATTGACGATATAGTACTACATGTATGGATATAGATGATTGATCATAGACTGGCAGTGGAAGTTTTAATTGATATGCTGTTTTTTGTTGTTGTTGTTGAAAGTTATGCTTATTTTTATCTTGTGTTCTTTATCACTTTACACTTTGTGGACATTAAATAAAATATTAAAAATAAAATTAAGTAACAGAAGGGTAATAAAATTGAAAAGCATCAATGTTTCGTATCATTGTTTCCAAAGCTGAAATTTACTTGGCTTATTTCGTAGCCTAAGCCACATAGCAGTTCATTGGCCTAGAAGTTGTTTTTGTTAGCCTAAGTTGGAAACACTGTATATTTCTAATTTAATTGTAGATCGATTTTGGAGACGTTTAAATATTAACTTAATTCTATAATCAGATAACGTTGTTTTGGTTTATTGTGATCATTTGGTAATAAAACCAAACTGTATTAATAAACAGTTGACTCATAAGGAGATATGACACTTATTTTTCAGTAATAAAAAATATAAAACGTTTTATTATTACAAAATTGAAATTTTACTCAAAGAAATAATTTGGGGTAGTAAGAAGATTAGTGTGGTTTACCGTTAGGTAGAATTTCATTCAATTTGAGAACAAATTTTAAGCTCAAAATTTATGTCATACAGGGAAATATTTCCACTGAAATCTCTCCAACATGGAAATTTCATCCAATTTTTTGACAACTTATTTTTTCCCATTTAAAAATAAAATGAAATAAATTTCAAAGAGAAATACTTGGCTTTCTTGGAGGTGATATTTCATTTTTTCTTGAGAAATTACAACACTTACGGTTAAAAATTATGTACGCTTATTAATTTGTACATATGTGATTTTTCAGTCTTGTAAAGGCGGAACCACAACTTGTCTCGTGTGGTGTGTTGTGGAGTGGTGTGTCCATATCGCAATCTTGTATTTAATATGCGTAGAACCATATTTGTGAGATGTGGCGTACTGTGTTGTGTCTTAATCCTTCGTTTTCCTATTTCGCCATACCAAGCTGTGTCGCTGACGTTAACTGCGTGTTGTTAAAAATTGATACGACGTTGTTCAATAAGGAGCATTTTCAACACACCAATCTTGATTTGTCAATGACACAATACAACACACCACAGCTCTCGAGATAAGTGTGTATGCCACTTAATGTAGTGTTCTGCCTTATTAACACGAGTGACAAATTAAAGGGTGGTTAAATTTAAGGGTCGATGCTGATTTTGAATAAAACAAAAATTATTTAGGAAATTAGTGTCAATTCTTTTTATTATAATATTGGTATGGTTCAATTATGTATGGAACAAAATACCGGCCAAATGGCTGCCGAGACCTCGGCGGCACACCTTCATCTATTGGTCCAAATTTTCGATGACGCTGAGGCATAATTGAGGTTCTATGCCGTTAATGTGCCGAATTTTCTCATCCTTTAGCTCTTGAATTGTTGCTGGCTTATCGACGTACACCTTTTCTTTCAAATAACCCCAAAGAAAGAAGTCAAATCACATGATCTTGGCGGCCAATTGACATCGTCACCACGTGAGTCGTTAGCTGTGTGGCAAGTGGCACCGTCCTGTTAAAACCACATATCGTCCACATCCATATCATCCAATTCGGGCCATGCAAAGTTCGTTATCATCTCACGATAGCGAACACCATTCCCAGTAACTGCCTGACCGGCCTCATTTTGGAAAAAATACAGCCCGTTGATGCCGCCAGCCCATAAACCACACCAAACAGTCACTCTTTGTGGGTACATTTGTTTTTCGACAATCACTCTTGGATTATCATTCGTCTAAATGCGACAATTCTGCTTATTGACGAATCCACTCTGGTGAAAATGCGCCTCATCACTGAAGATGATTTTCTTCGAAAATTGATCATCCACTGTTGCCATTTCTGGCCACCATTCTGACTATTGACGACGACGCTTGAAATGGTCAAGAGGCTTTAGTTCTTGAGTCAATTGCACCTTGTAAGCGTGTAAATGCAAGTTTTTGTGCATAATGTTCATCAACGACGAGCGTGAGAGGTGCAATTGTTGG
The DNA here is from genome assembly GCA_911387755.1 of Chrysotoxum bicinctum. NCBI lineage: Eukaryota > Metazoa > Arthropoda > Insecta > Diptera > Syrphidae > Chrysotoxum > Chrysotoxum bicinctum. The sequence goes on from OU426990.1 coordinate 79,958,163, forward strand.
GCACGACGACGAGTTGAGGTGGACGGCTCTTCAGCCACACTATCGCGAACAGCAGCAATATTTTCTGGAGTACGAGTTGTACGAGGATGCACTGGTATTTTCACATCTCCTACAGACCCGTTTTGCTCAAATTTTTGCACGATTTTTCCGATTGTACGCACATTTGGACGATTAAATTGACCGAAAAAATCACGAAGTGGACGATATGCCTTTTGATTTGAACGCCCATTTTCATAATAAGCCTGAATAACTTTAACGCGTTGCTCGATTGTGTATCTTTCCATGGTTCAAATTGAGTTAGTCTGAAATTGAGAAATGTCAAATGAAATGCAGACAAAAACTTGACGTTTAGGTGTGGTTCACATTCAACATCGGTCCTTAAAGTCTAACCACCATTACAATAGTTTCTTGCAGAAAATTGGGAAAATAATAGACAATAATCTATGCATTAATGACATACATAGTATATGTATTTGCACGTAGTTAAAAATTTGCACACTGAAGGTCTGAAATTATACTAGAAGCAGTTTAATTTTTTACTATTTGGGTTTATTTTGAAGGAAATATATGCCACTGTTTTATTTAAGCCAGCGAGTATAGAAAACGAAAATGACTTCTGGTAATTTCAGATCGGTTGTTGTTTTATATGTAAATAAAAAAAAATTAAATCTTTGGGTCTAAGTTTTGTCAAAATATGAAATATGAAATATGATATCCTATCTCGGTCTTGAGAAAACCACATTTTTTTTTTTAAATCTTACATGTCTCAGGTTTTCCCAAGTGTCATAAGATCTATGGATTTTTAATAAAACAGTATGTTTATTAGGCATATTCTGGAGAAAATTGAGCCCAAAGTCAAAAAATTAGTACTAGTATCAGTATAATATAATAAACTGATTTTATGTTATATGAGATTACAGTTCAAAGTTCTTTAAGTGGCTTACCAGAAATAGATAAAGAGGTTGTGTTGATTTGAAGCATGTGTTGAATAGTAAAAGTTGGTCTCTCCTCACAATGTGGTGCAGGTTAGGTTATTTGGTAAAAAGGTGGTTATGAGTGATGAGGGTACAGTCAAAATCGGTTATAACGAACTCGACAGGACTGAAGAATTTGTTCGTTATATCCGGTGTTTCGTTATAACCGATTTTCCATTTTTGTTCTTTATTAAAGTTTCTTTGGTCTTTGAACCACTTGAGCAAAACATCATCTATGTATGTCGGGTCAGGACGGTGACTGCATCTAACTTTTTTTTATTTTTAAACTTTTATTAGAATCACCAGCTCCCAGCCTTGAAATTATTGCAGATTTTTCTTTAATCGTAAAAACTACGTTTTGAACTCATTTTGAAAAAAAAAATTAACACACTCAACCTTTCTTTATATAAAATATTTCTATCCAAGTTCCTCTCAGACTGCAAAATTCGCGTATAAAGAAAAACAAAAAAAGGGAAATCTCCATAATTTATTATTTGAAATGCACGAACTTTTCTATGTCTACTTATTTTTTTTTAATATTCGTTATAAACGATAGATTTTTTAATTTTCAATTTAAAACTGTTCGTTATAAGCGATAGTTCGTTATAGGCGATATCGTTAAAACCGATATTTGGTTAGTACAATTAGCATGAACATTGGTCGGAACTTAGATTAGTTCGCAATAACCGTAACCGTGACTGTAATCTCTTTCTGCACCTTCTATACTTTTTACTTGCGACTTATAAGAATTATAAGGCAAGTTATGCATTCGTAAAAAAAAAAATCAAACTCAAAATTTTGACCAAAGTTGACATTACAATTCTGTCTGTTTGTCTGTCTGTTCGACTAAAGCCTAGACGACTGGGCAAATTTCCTTAAAACTTGGTAGATATCATTTTTAATTTTTTCCCCCACACGTTTTTTCTTTTTTTTTTAAGACCAAAAATAACGGTACCTGCCATACGATTTTTTTCGAAAATTTATAAATCAATTTTTTTTTCACAAACTTCGACAGATTCAAAAAAAAAAAAAAATCACTTAGTTTGTACTAGGGGTAATGGTTGAAAAAAATTACGAAAAATGGTTATTAATTTTACCCGCCTTGGAACTATTTTTTTTTTGTTTTTGATTTTCTCAAAAACTGTTCAACCGATTTTGATGATTTTTGTATGCTTTAGCTCCCAAGAAGTTTTAATATCATCCAAGTTAAAAAAATATAAAGAAAAAAGACACAAGTTGTTGCTCAGCAACAATTTACTCTGGTTACCCCTAATCTATTCGCTTGGTGAATTCATATTTTACTAAACTAAAGTTTGAGATCAATTGGTTCAATAATTTTCGATTTTAGTTGTAACTAAACAGCTAATAGTTTCTTTAAATATAAGTTTATTAAGTAAATAAATGAATTATGGGCCAATATGCAAGCTTTCTATAAATCCTAAACTCGTCGAAATGCTTGTAAGTTAGTTAATTTTATTATAAAAAATATAAATTTTGGTTCGCAGCACAGATTTATTAAGTGTAAAAGTACACTGCAACAAATCTTACATTGTGGTCTGATGATGTTATTACTGATTTTAGTAATTCATTACAGATTGACATTATTTTCAACGATTTTTCCAAGGCCATTGATAGGGTAAATCATGAAATTTATACTTAGGTTTTCACCCAATTTTTGTTCAATAGTTTTTTTTTTCTTATTTGAAGGATCTAATTCAATTCATAAAAACGGAATCTAAATTGTCTAGGAAGATTAATGTAATTTCTGGTGTTCCCCAAGGAAGCCACTTAGGTCCACTGATGTGCATTTGTTTTATTAATGAAATTCCTTATTGCCTAAGATTTTCTAGGCATCTTGTGTACACTGATGACTTGAAAATCTTTCGATCCATTGAAACGCCAAATGATTGTCTTCTTCTTCTTCAAAATGACCAGCATGCATTTGCCTATGGTGTAACGAAAATAATATTTAAAAGTGTCAAATTCTTACATGCCACAGAAAATCTAACCCAATAATTATTGAGTATACTCGTACAATTAAAAACATCATTTTAGAAAAGGATTTATGTTAAAAAAGATCTAGGTGTAATTTTAGACACTTAGTTTTAGTTTTCAAGTCATATTGACTACATTACAAAGAAAGCAAACAGATTACTAAGATTTATACAAAACATTTCAAAGATCCTTTTATCATCAAATTTTTATACATTTCGCTAGAAATATCGTTTGTTGCATAATTTGGAATCCCTTTAATGCAAGACATGATTTAAGAATTAAGAGAGTTCAAAAACGAATTACCAAGTTGCTATTTTTCAAATTAGAATCGAATATTGAAGTCTAGATGTCTGCTTTTCAATTTTCAAACGCCCAATTCAAGACGCAAATATTTTAGTATATGTATGTATGTAGCGTTTATTAAAGACCTTGGCAGTAACCATGTGAATTGTCCTCAACTTTTTTGAGCGTATACACATTTTATTTGCTCCTTTGAGAAGTCTCCGTGCTAATTATAATATACGCGAAAATGTGTGTAGGAGAAATTATTTGCTTAATGAACTATGTATCTGCAAGATGTATAAGCGAAACAAATTCTGTAATTGGTGATGTAGATATCTTTGATAATATGTCTAGACTTAACTTTAGAAAAATATTGTTGATTGTTTTGCCAAATAAACCACTCATCGCAAGCGAAACAAAAGTTATTCATAAGTCAAATGTCAAAAATATGTTTGTTCTTTGCACATAAGTTGTAGACCGTGATTGTTATCCAAAACTTTTAGATAATGCAATTCTCTACAAAAAAGATTAATATACGTTTTTTCTTACGAGCTATAATTTAGAAGATATAGCCATTTCTAAAAAAATTTAAATGACGTCGGTTTTTTTTCCGTAAACTGTGATGGGTGCAAATAGTTCATGCTTACATGCTTGACAGCTTTTTGACGTTTGGCTGAAATACTTTACTGTATGCGTCTGGTGAGTGTCAAAATAAGTTTCTGATAACCCCTAAAACCTTAAACATATACACATTCCCCTATATTCAAGGTTCGCAGTGACCATTCATTCTTACCTACCACACTTTATTCACAAAAGAAATTGTTGCTTTTAAAATTGGCGTATGTCTTTCGGCCCTGTGTCTAACTTTTTGCCCTAAAATTATAAATAGCTAAACTCGAAAATCTATCAACTTAACATTTTATTCATTAACTTTTTCCAATCCTTTAGCTACTCACTTGTGTACGAGTATGTAAATCTTTCTCACTTTTCATTTATTTGCAAAACAATTTCTAGAGTTTCTCATTCATTTAAACAACCACAATTGAATAAAAGTGCACTATAACCTCCATCCAGAACATTAAAAGAAAATTCCTTTCAAATAAAATTTTCCAATCAATGAATTCCAAAACCAATGCAAGAGCACCTAGCCTATAGCATTGCGAATTAAAGGTGTAGGTAGTACATACCATGTACCTACACATATAAGAAGCAGTCTTTTTCTTTTGCAAATTAAATTTCTTCAACACTTTCTTCGAAATTCCTTGAAGTTATTCCCCTTCACCTAAAAAAAAAATAGAAATAAAAACTTAGAACACGTCTACTACTAGCAGTGACTTTTCTATCCTCAGTTCTTGTGTGATTACTGTTTAATTAAAAACCTTTAACGTTCGAAAAGTCATCTGTGCCGTCAGCCATATCCAGCCGAAGAAGTAGCAGCACAAGTTGCAGTGTAAGAAGCAATGTAAGGAGCGGTAGCAGCAATAGCATGCTCAAATAATAAGGAAAAAAAAAAAACACCCTCAGAAAGAACATGCATTTCAAATTAATTCAAATTGAATGCATTGCATAGTCAGTGCTGGATTGGAGAAATCGAGGGCCCTAGTCGAATATATGCTATGCGAAGGCTTTTATGATATAAATTGTTTTTTTTTTTTTTATTTTTTTTTAGGGTATAAGTAGTGCTAATTGTTGCTACTCTTGGAACGCGTCTTTGTTGTTAATGATGTTGTCAAAAACAAAGGTCGTAAGTGATGGCTCGGGGGTATAGATACTTTGGTCTAGTTTTTGCTGGAGAAGTTGTTCCTGGTTAGTATGGTTGTTCTTATTTGACCAGATAGCTGAACCAATATTGGTTCAGTGGTAGTAATTTTGCATCCTCATACAGCTTCGTAGTTGGTACATTTTTCTTCGTAAGTTGAAGTCCAGTGCAAATGCGGAGCATCCTTCTTTCAAAACACTTCATCTTCTTCCTTGTAGGTGATATACTAAACCAGATGAGAAAGGCTATAGGTCATCAAGTAAACCAGATGTGAAAGACGTATAGGTCGGACTGAGTCGGATAAGTTATTTATAGACATGCAGCTTGGTCTTTTTACTTAGTCCGTTTCTCCTTCTGAGTAAAGGGTAAACCGATTGGAGAGAAAAGTTGACTCTTTTCAACATCAAGTTTGCATCCGCATGCTTCTTGAATTTCAGCTTGTTGGGAGTGTTGATACCCTAGTACTTATTTAATAATTTGATTGCTAGTTGCCTGGGAAATTGACTTTCATAGCATCACAGCGTGTTTCAGAAACTCGTTTTCGATCGACAGTCACTGGTGTTTGGAAGTAGAGGAGTTTGGGTTTTTCTCTGTTTCCACATTTAAGATACTATTTCTTTAGGTTTTAAATGTGCTCCTGCACTCTCTTATGTCAGCAATTTCTCGCCAAATAGTGGTGGCCTATGTCATGGAGTCGTGGAGTCGTTGGCTTGTTGATCGGCAATAAAAATGTTTAAAAGCAGCGGTCCAAGTTTTGATCCTTGAGGGACTCCAGCGTTGACTAGTAGATGGTAGATAATTTGTGTTTTGCTATCTCTACACAAAAAAGTTTACGGGTTAGGAAATTCTTGATTACGAAGCCCAAGCTCAGAGAGTTTGAATAGTAGTCCTTTAATCCGCTGTCGAAAGCAATACGTAGGTTAGATCGTTTAACTGAAAATATAAAAAAATGCACTTTTAAATTTAAAATATTTAAGTAGAGAGTTCCAAATATTCTTAATATAAGAAAAAACTTAAAGTTTTGATCGAACTTAAGAAAATTTGCAGTTGTTCTTAAATTAAATTTGGTGGTGCAACAGTTCATTGAAAACCAGGACCTAGTTACTTACAACTCTTCAACTATTCCTGAGTGCGTGTTATCAGAAATGAAGGGGACCTTCAATTAACTGTCGATTCCGAACGTCAAAGATGAGCAGCATAAAAAACATGACAAGACTCACTCTAGAGAGATTTGTGACTTCCTGAAAAAAAAAAAAAAAAAATCGGAGGGGACTACCAATCTCTTTCTTAACATTCAAAAACAGCAAAACGACTTTGGTTTTAAAAACAATGGACAAACTTTTTGACTCAACAGTTCTAGAGCACAATTGCCTAGTGACCACTTTTCTAAAACGCTCGCACTGTGCTAAAACATTTTAAGGGTAGTCATAATCCCTTTAGTGCGTGTAAATTATAAAAAAAAAATATTTCCTGAATACATTTTAAAAGTCATGACAGCTAAGAGATGAAATATATATTTAAACAACATTCAAAACCAATGTGCATGGGTATCTCCTTAAAAAATCCTCTCAATTTTTACTAAAGACTCGCTCAAACATTTTAAGGGGTAGTCGTGATTCCACTTAGTACGCGCCAAATTATAAAAAAGAAAGAATTTTGTAAAAATCCTTAAAACAACTTAGACTATTGCCCCCAAAATCAAGGGCCCTAGTTGAATCCATTGTTTGCAAACATGGCCGTACTGGCCGTGATTATAATCCTACGTATGAATAGATAGATGTATTCGAATCTTACAACCACCACCAGTGCACATGAATCAACAATGCGTTTTATCGTTTCCTCTTCTCTTATCCGCTGTACACGCAGTCAGCGCACGAAAGTAGTTGAAATAAAAAAATATAAATTCAAGACGACCGACGACATCGAAGAGAACAACAACAGCAAGAACTACGACAGCGCGACTCTGCGAATAATTCAACCCAACAAAGAATAAAGTTGAGTAATTAAAATTTAACGATCCTCCTGGCGATATCCACCCTCGGAGCTGATGCAATTCATGAATTCCGAGACTATATGTAGAAACTATATCCAGCTCCTGGGTATAGGTACGGTATATGGAATTTTCGTTTTATTCCCATTTCAGCGATGCCTCGCCTATACTATTCGTCAGATCGTCTCAGCGAACTCAACCATCTTTCTAGTAATTCCCCAAGTAAAAAAATAAATAATACTAGTGGTGACGCCTTGAGTCCGTTCCAACTCAGTAACACTCGTGGATGTCTGTATACAGCGTCAACAACAAAAACAATGAACACCAAGCTACAAAAAAGCGAAACATGAAACGCATCGCATTTAATGCAATATAAATATAATTCGCTTTAATATTCACACCGATTAAATAGAACGCTGTTTCGATGCTGAGCAATCCTTAATTGTGTCACGTATTCCATGGAGTTCCTCCCGTCGCCGTCGACGACGTTAGTCCCATTCCAATGGTTACGCTTCCTCCAGAGTGTGGATGTATCCCCTATCATCCGCTTGGTGCTGCAGTAAGCAAAACTTTCCCTTTCCCTGCTCTGGCGGCGGCGGCAACGACGACCATGACGATGTAGACTCCTCCGCTGAGCAATTGGATATCCTGTGCATGTACAAGATTGGCGATGGCGATGGAAGTGGTGGTCTTTGCTGGGATGAAAATTTGCATGTCCCACTGAAAGGAACTGCTGATGTGCTTGCTGCGTTATCCTTTTGAATTCCAACGAAACAAACGACGACCGAGACCGACAAGTCGACGACGACCCCCATGCCCAATAGCCCAGTGCCCATATCTACTCGTACACACATAACATTGGGTCGATTCGGTTCGGTTCGTTTCGGATTGGTGTCGTGCTTAACTGCACTTGACTGATGAAACTGGACTAATTTGTGATTCCGAACTTGTGGATTCTGTAATAATCGAGAACAAGGATTGCAAAGCGAAAATGTCACCCTTGGGGCAATAGGGTTTCGCAACTGGATTCCAATTCGACAGAATGGAATATAAAGATGTTTTGTTCTAGCATCAGCAAGAATAAGGGAGCAACAGGCGCGTTGGCAGAAACACTTAGCCCAAGGGTAGGTTGTGTAGTGTATATATGTATTTAGGTCAAACAGAGTTCTACCATTGAACTCTGTTTAAGGAATACATTTTGCAAGTTCGATCCGGAAGATACTTAAAATCAATTAAATTTGAGTTCCACAAATTTCGATTGCGTTCCGAATCTAACGGGCTTATATAAGTTACCTGAATTGCAATTTTGTGACCAGTGGCGTTTCTCTGTTCGATTTGTTTAAAGTTTTTAACTTTTTTTAAACTATTCGAATAGTGGTTATACTCGTAAATAGGCAATTTCTTATTTAACGGGCTTCGAATCGACAAAGAGTCATTCTCTGAGACACAGCTGTTTTCCATCCTTAAATAAAGCCCAAGCACGCTGCTCCTCTGCGTCTGGGATTCGACGAATTTCTTGGCCGAACCAAGGTAATAAACGTGTTTTGACTTTCTGGACTACATCTACCTTGGTATAACTTGTAGAGTTCATAGTTGTATATGGAGTAGATGCTTTTTTAATAAAAGTATTAATCATAGAGTCTTTGAAGCGGTATTGGAATCTATTTCGTTGTATGCAGCACAGATCTGGGGAGTAATTCAATATGAAAGTGTAGAGAAGCTATTGGTTACTATGTAAAGCGAATTTTTCGACTGCCACCTAATACGCCAAATTAGATGGTTATGTTGGAAACTGGATTATCACCTCTCTTCATTCGAACACTCAAAATGCAAATAGATTATATTTTAAGAATCATGAGGATAGAAAATCATCGGCTTCCTAAGGTAGTGGATCTCCAAGTCAAACGAGAAAAATCAAGTTGGTATTCTGAATGGTTGAAGAATGGACATTAGGGTGGAGTGAATTATTTTTTTCCATATTCGTTTTGGAATACCTGTAAAAAGTTGCTGTTAATGTTCACAAATATACATACAAAATTTATTTGGCACATGATAAATTTAGAGGTGCCCCCAACATCATGAACCATGAAAACACCAACGTCTAATAGACTAAAGTTTGGTAATGTGCACCACTCGGCTAATATGGACCACCAGATTTTCACGGCAGAAAATGTCTAATTTTGAAAAAAAAAAAAAAAAAAAAAAATAAACACAATTTAATACCAAATAATCTACTTATTTCTGATTTTTTTTATTTTTCTTGATTAAAAACATTAATACTAATAACCGGGCTTTTATTTAACGTATCACAATGTAGTTTGATTTAAAAGTGACAGGAAATCTATAAAAACACTTCAAAATTAGATCAATGTTTTTAAAAATTTAGTATCTTTCTAATTTTCAATTGGGTTGGGGCACCTCATAACATCAAGACAAGTAAACAATCTTTTGTATGCTGAATTTACTCATTAAAAGGCAACTTTGTATTATTATTCCATTAAAAAAAATTAATTTTTTTTTTTCATACATTATCACTCCACCCCAATGGACATAGCTATGGAGTGTGAGATAGATCTAAGTCTAGGTAATTTTGAATTTGCTCGTTGTAAAACTGTGCTTTATCAACTTATAGGCATCAGTTGATTTAAAATGTAGAGAAAGATTTTTGATAAACGCAACGGAATCACTACACAGAGAAATTTATTGTCAACTCAATCACCATTTCGAAGAGGTGAATTACAGAGCTCCACAAAAAAAAAATTAATATGGGATCAGACCACCTTTACTATAGGTTTTCGGGGTCGCTGAATCCGAATCCGATTACCATTTTACCCTATCACGTCAGGATTTTTTGCTTGCGTTTGAGGAAGTTTGTCTGTTTTTGTATCCCTGCTCTGCGAATGATTCCCTGGAAGAGCTAAAACTCTGGTGTCCTAGGTTTATTGGGCTTAACCTGGTTGGGTTTTAGGGAGTTTGAACTTTTTTGCACCTGTCATCCTTGAGCTATACCCTCCGAGAGCTTCAACTCGGGCACCCTGGGTCACTAGGGGTTGACACTGAGGTCACTGAGGTTATGAAAAATCCTGACGTGATAGGGTAAAATGGTGGTCGGATTCGGATTCAGCGACCCCGAAAACCTATAGTAAAGGTGGTCTGATCACATATTAAAAAACATTTTTTTTTGTGGAGCTGTGTTATTTTTGGGACGAAAACAGAGTGGGCGAAATTTCGATGATGCTTAAGCTACGAGAACTTTAAATTTTATACCTCATAGAGAAGATTTACCCATTGTATGCTCCTTGTGTAACTTGAACGAAAGAGAAAATACTTTTCACTTTTTGGGCAGATGCCCTATCCTAAAGGAGATCCGAAGGAATATTTTTGGAAGCTATTTTTTGACGGAAGATCATATCGTAACATTACTCAACGAAATCGAAATTAAAAACTATACCAATACTGCAAACTGGCCTTAACCTATAGGGATCGTATTATAAGAAAGAGTTTTTGATGTGTATATTATTTGTTTATTTTAATGATTTTTTCTTTTTTTTTATGTAACAATATAGTTATATTTTTAATCTGTTTTAATTTACAACTTAATATTCAAAGCATACTAACAATAATTATGTTTTGTCAACTAGGCAGGCGGCAGAAGGGCCAGGCTTTTTGAGGTTTTGTAAAATTTTGTAATTATTTTTGAACAATACCAAATAGAATCTAAATCTATCTATTTAACTCCAATATTTATCAATTTGTCAATCGATAATTGCCAATCGCAATGGGAGTTAAAGTTACTCCCAAAGTTGTTGCGCCCTCATGATTATACATACATACTGAGCACAAATCATCTATCAAGATATCTGTCATTAGAAACTGATAAATAAAAAACACCCTATACACAAAAATCTTAACGAGGTGTCTTGGCTCTTTTTTGCGTCTTAATACATTTGTCAAAAATATATCTTCATACACAAAACTGTTCAGTTTTAATTTGGCGCAATGATATTTTCGAAGGTTTCGTATGGCTATCTAAAAACTAAGCTATGCTCGCACCTTAATAAATCGCCAGACATAAAATCGCCAACACAGAATGACAGTGAGTATACCTGCCCGTCATCTTTCATAACCAAAACTATACTGAAACGTAATAAAGAACGAAGCTATAAGTAGGTTTCTTTGCTAATTGCAATAGGAAACATCAGTAATAATGTCCATAAATAAAGACCTCAGCATTCTTAAATCAAAGAACCAAATCCCACGGTATCAAATATACCCTTATCCATTTCGGCCTTTCAAAATCGCATCAATTGCCAATGTTTTTGCAACAACAACATCAAGGTAACACAAAACCCATTAAAACGTGTTTCCGTTGGTGGCAGCTCACGTTTTCGTATTTATCAATCCTTCTGCCATAAATAAATTTAATTCATAGAACGATGATGGTGAATGGTTGGGCGAGTCGAGCTCAATGGATCAGGAGGCTTTTTAGGTTGAAAGAGACAGAGAGAATTCTATCAGCCGCGACCCGGATTCTCAGTGTTGAAAATTTTGACTTAAATCATCGAAATCCACTTGGAAAACTCGACCCCGTTCGTCGTTTGGCTCCCCTTTATCATCGTCAATCTGTGTCTCGTGCAAATGGCTTTCATTCCGACAGCGATGAGCTTAACGACGAAGGTATTACTCGAATTTCCATTCATTTCCATATGGCCTGACCGAAGCAGTCCAGGTCCGCAGTTGCATGTCCATAAATCATGAATTACACACCGAGAAGCGTATGTTGGTCGCCTGGTCGGTCATCGGGTTTCTCGCTCTCACCCTGTCTGTCTTCCATTATGCAACATAATGTCCACTTTAAGGCCAATAATTTACAGATCCATTGCACTCAAAGCGCCCCATAGGTACTGTGTGGTGCTTGGCGGCATGGTGGTTCTGTATTATCTGGTCAGACGAGTATTTCGCTGGAGTAGGTTACAATTAAATGGCAATTCACCTCTCTTGCGCGCCCAAACAGCATCGAAGTTGTATAAGTGGCTTTTAATTACAGGTTTCCGTTGATGTCGAAGTCGTACGCGTGGGTATAATATATCTAACTATGCTGCTTCATATAAAGAGTTAATGGTATTGCAATGTAAAAAGCCAAGTCATCCAATCCGCGAACAATGCACTATAAAACATCGCAGATACGAATTGTGTCATTTGATTGATTAAGAATCGATTTGATTTCGCGCTTGTCTCTGTCCGTCTGTCTGGCACTGAACTGGCGACTTCCGGCAGCCAATTTTGGTGGAAAACATAAAAATAACCACATCAACCAATCAAGTTGGTCCGTTACGCATATACTTGTCTGTATATTTATAAACAAAGCCTAACATGTTTGTCCCTTGATATGCTGGTTCCCTTGCGAAGTCAATGGCACACCATTACCGACACTGAACTTACATAAATCATAATTGCCAACTTAGTTGGAAATAATGTTGATTCGTGCAGTTTAATTTATCACTTTTTGATTTAAAAAAAAAATTCAAATTTTTTGAAAGCTTAATTTATCTGAAACCAGATGTGCGATTTTTGTGAAAGTACGGTGTTCAAATGATGGGAAAAAGTCCATGATATTTCTGAGCTCCCTGTTCTGGATTCTATCCAATAAATGAAGAGAATTTTGGACTGCCCATGCCCAAAGATGTGAGTTGTACTCTAGTTTTGGATGTTTCAACACCTTATAAATTGTAGCCACATTAGAGAAGGTAAAAAATTAGTTACACCGATATAGAAACATCAAGCAGCGTTTTTGGCGGTCTCGCGAAGATTCTCGTTGACACACATACCGAGTATTGGAAGCCCTTCGGTTTCTTCGATACCAGTGCCATTCAAGGACTATGGCACACGGGGTACATTTTGCTTCAACGACAATAGAGTTTTTGAGGCATTAAACTCCCTACGATTTATATACCCCATTTAACAATGCTGTCAAGATTGGAGTTTATTAAGCTAACCATACGATAGAGGGTATAGTGAAGTGGATCAGAAGTTTCAGACAAGAAACATTAGGAAGATAGTCGGAGTCAAAACGGAGCCCTGGGGAACACCAGCATTTATTTTATAAAGTTCAGACTTAAAACTGTCCAAAACAAACATGTATTGAAGATAGAAAGTAATTTCTAATTCAAAGAATAAGGGTTACATTGATAGCAAACGCACGCATTTTCGATTAGAGAGCCGGTCATTCAAAAGCCTTCGATCTTCTAGATGTTTCTTGAGCTAACGAATGATTGATTAGCGATTCCATAACCTAAGTGAGAAGGGACGTAAAGGCAATTGGTCGGTAGGGGGAACGGAGAATGTGTAGCTTTTTTTAGCAACAGTCTGGACAAATGGTGTTTTCCATCTTCAAGGGAAGATTCCAGAGTAGTGCGAGCGTTCAGAAAACGGAGTAAACAGCACAATAATAAAAATAAAAATTGGCGTTGTGTCTTTTCAAGTTCAAACTACTAAGAGGTTAGTTATAGCCATTAAAAAATTATTTTAATGCTCCAGAACATGTTTTCTTAGAACATACATACTCGTATCTTTAATTTTAAGTCTCTTAAACATAAGAGCAAGTTTATGCGACCCAGTCAAATAAATAAATAAATTTGATAGTGCAACAGTTCTTAGGGAATCAGAACCTATGTAGTGTCTTACAACTTCGACTGGCTACGTTGAGCAACAGATACTTTTGGTGGATTTTTCACTTCCTCGCAATAGGAAAACACCCTTGAAAAACGTTTTGCAGCGGCTGAGAATCGAACCCAAGATCCTCTGCATGACAGTCCAATATGCACTAGTCTTTATGCCAAACGGTACTTCCCAGTTATGGCTTTTCAATTTTTATTTGTGCATATTTCTAATTAAAAATAAATAATTAAATTTTAAATAATAATTTAAATAATTAAAATTAAAAATAAATAATTTTTAAAAATTATTATTCGTATGTTTCATTTCAACTATTCAAATTGGGTTTTCTTCAAATTCATTGGTGTCTACTGTTTCAAATCAGTAACATTGTTAAGACATATTATTCAGTTTTAACAATTAAACAAATTAGCCCCCTACTAATTACTTTTACTGATAGGTTTTGTAAAAACTCGGCTCAGCAGAATCTATGTATCAAAGCATCCAAGTTCATATTGGTATTGAAGATGTTGTTGTTATCATTGCTAATTTGCTGTAGTTTAAATTTTTAAATAGTCTTAAATGTCACTATGAAAATTATGGGTCCTAAAAAGCATTGAGCCCAGGACATAAAGACGAAATGTTAGCTTTTAGAGAGTCGAAGCTATCTAGTCGCAAAATTCAAAGAAGCCACTGTGTTATTAACAGACTTTGTGAAGAAATGTTTGGGTTGTTAGGAATGATTGAATGTCGCATGAAACCTATAAATCAGGAAAACAGTAAAAAAGACTTTTTAATTCCATCAAAAAAAGTATGAAGTAACGAATAAATAGATTTTCAGTATATTTTTTGAGTCATTAATGGCCTGGAGTTGGTTTTTGACGTTAGAAATTTTTAGCGAACTTTTTTTTTCTTTATATTTTTTGGTTCTTATAATAGACTTGTCGATCTTGATTGAAGCATATAGATTTCTGTGGTCAAAGCGAAATCCTTCCGTTATGACACTATCCATGAGTGACACTTGCATTAAGGAAACCGAACAGTTTTCAGTGCATCACAATGCAAGACATTTTTGACCCCTTCGTTTCTAGCTTTAATCTATAAAACCTGAATTCGTCCATAGCTTGAGTACAATTTCCATATTTGGGCAGGAGTTCCAATAACCCACTTGAGTCTGTTTTTAAAATGTTAGGTGATAGAAATATAACGGATAAATTTACATCTCTCGACCACTGTCACAATGTTTCCTGTCTTTCTTTATATTACCGCTATTTCTATAAACGGTGTTCTAGAGAAATATCCCTCTTGATTCGCCCCCTAAAATAATTTCCACAACAAAACTCGCGCTTTAAGGAATGCTCATCAGTTTACCCTTAAGTCCAACTTCGGACGTACTGTGAAATACATATTCTTTTTTCAGCTGGACTACACGAATGTAGAATGCTCTAGCCATCTCTATTTTTCCTTCCCACTGTAATATTTAAAAATTTTAAAACTAATAAGCATCGGTAGCTCCTGTTAAAACCTTCCTTGTTTTCGTATGCTCGTACTGTGATAATCTTTTTTAAAGGGTAGTAAAAACCCCTTGAGTGCGCGTTAAATATATATATATAAAAAAGTTTTTTTTTAGCTTGACATTATGGTTTTAAGACAGCAACTTCGAGCGGCTTCGAATAGAAAACCTTTAAAAGCTTTAAATTTGTACTTACATTTGTAGCGTACACCTCTCACCTTCTCTGAGTCACAATAAAATTTCATGGAACGCTTAATGTAAACGCATCAAAGTCGATCGATCTATCTGAAATTCCATATGCTGTTTAGGAAAAATAAAAACAAAACAAGTATCGATAGTCAGCTGAATTGTCTTTTACACATTTTCGACGGAAGCAAAATTTTCTTCGACATGGTGTCGATTTGAGCACGCTTTTTTTTTTCTTCAAGCCGAAATATAAGTATATATATATTTTAATATTTCCAAGGTAAGAACTAATTTCGTCCTTTCTGTTTTACGAACTGAAACCATCAGTATTTTGAATTAATAGTGACACAAAAATTTATAACACATTTTTTACTTGCGGTACTATAGGGCAAGTTCTGCATTTGAAAAAAAAAAATCGAACTCGAGATTTTGATCAAAGGTGACGCATTTCGATGATTGCGAAGACGAATAAAGTGGACCCAATTCCGTCTGTCTGTATGTTTGTATGGCTGTACCTCGATCTACATTCTAAGCCACTGGAGCTGTTTTCTTCAACCTCGGTACTTAAGGACCTTCGGCGATTCCCTAGAGTGGAAATTAAATTTTTTTTTTCAGCTCTAAAACTAATGGTACCACCATACCAACCTCCGCCCCCCCGCAATGAATAATCTTAGTTATCTCGAAAACGGCTCTAACGATTTTTTTTCCGACTTTCTCACTAACGATTTTAAACAAAATTTTTTAGCAGGAGCCCCCTTAAGTTTAAAATAATTTTGTATATAAAAATATTCGAAAAAATATTTTTTGGGTTTAAAAAAAAAAAAAAAAAAAAAAAATCCAAGTTTTTTTTTAAATCAATATCTTTAAAACGTGTGAACGATTATTGTTTGAAATTATTTGCTACAATCTATACTACGAAATACTTAAAATTGGCATCCCAAATTTTGTTTTTGAAAAATCTTAGACATTTGTTGTATAAAAAACTACTTTAATAATAATAACTTTGCTTGCATAAATTCATACTTTTCCAGAAATCAGGAGGCAATTCCATGCATTCGAACATTTTTATCTTATTAATCCATGTTTTATATAATAAAATTTATTTTAAATTCTAAATTACTTTTACATAAGAGCAAGTTCGTGCGATCCAGTCGTGCATTTTATTTATTTCATACCTGCACTGTATTTACATCCAACGCAAAGATTCAGAAAATCGCAATTCAAACAGACACTTAAAGAACGGGAACGAATCATCAATCAAAATCTGTACTTTGCCTTTTTTTTAAGTTCGTTTCCTGGGAGAAGTGTGCCTTAATTACAACTTTAAAAAATCATTTTCGGAACGCAAAACTTTATAAAGGCCCCTAGTGCCTTCAGTTGACTGAACAGACAACAACTAGTCTACATTAAAACATCGAATTAACTATTTAGCAATACTAAGTTTGACAGTTCTACGAAGTAGTCATCAACTTGACAGTTTCTAGAATGATAACTTTATGTCAAGTGAATTTTCGGCCAAGTCTACAAGGTCTCACTTCTTAATCAGCCGACAATGTCTCCAGTCTTCTTCAACATGAACCTAACTTAAATTACATATCTTTAATAATAGACTTACCTTATTAATATTGTTTAACTGAATTAATAAACTTTATATGAATTTATACTTATAAAATAACATAAAGCAAAAAATTAGCTTTGGCGAATTGGCTAACCACAATATTTTACGGCCTCCTGGACTAAAATTTAGGCTACAGTTACAGTGTTTCTTATGTTTTACGCCTTCACTGTGAATATCATCGCCGTTGGCAATACTGGAATTGCATAAAAGCACACTCGTATGATATGTGAATGTGACTTCTTTGCGACTCCATTCTTTCCTTTCCTCCCTAATCCGTTTTCTCTCTTTCCAAAAAAGTATAGTGGCGGCTGGCAGGCGAGTGGATAATTCAAAATTTACATAATTCCCGAAACCAAAACAGAAAAGCAGTAGCAATGTTACAGCACCATGCTCATGCAGCCGCAGCGTGCATACAGCAAGCCATGCCACTGCACAATGCACACTGTGCTGGTGCAACACAGACCCACATTATGCTGTACTTGTGTAACATTGACGATACATCCCTCCACACGAGGGCGATATAAATCAAATCGAATCATCTAGAGCAGATGGCGCTGGGTTCTGGGTGTAAGTTGGAGCTGCGGGGGTGCAGAAAGACTTTGCTTCTGATGGTTAGACTTACCAACGCAGTTAGATGGAGTTTTTCGTATTTGGTGATGATGACGATGACAAGGAATGAAAACAAGAACGCGGCAGGCATAACAATCGACAAAGTGCATCCGTATTCATTCACATATTGCTTTGGATTATTATCTGATGGTTCGCATGATTTATTCGGATAAGCTAAATGCGTCAGTGGCAGTAGGGGATGAGTGCGACGAGTTGTAGTGGGGCGGCAATAGCATATGCATGGCAGATGCCATGACGGCTCTTGACACCAAACGCATATGCACTTGAAGAATGCGTTGCTAATAAATGTGGCACCCTCTGGAAATGGATGTGTGCAGGGTTGAAGTTTCTTCACTCCATCACGCCCTGCAAGTTACAGCGAAAATGTGAACTCAATTAAGATTAAGACAGATGCACTTCTTTTATTCGCAAAGATGGCGCCAAAAATACTGCGGATTGCAACAGGCCATGCATTGAACTCCCGAAACAAAACCCAGAGAAATGTCAAATTACCACATGTGGAGTAGCCACTTGATTGGTTAATGCAAACAAAATAAACAGTTTTGAGGTTATTTAACGATACTCGTAATGCGTCATCGACTTGTGTTTCAGTTGCCTCTGCTCTGAATTAATAAAATAAATTGGTGATCGTGCCAGTTTCACTGGCGTTCCATCTCGTTGGTTTCTATTCGTGTATGGCTTTTCACCTTGGTACGGATGCGATTTGTCGCTTTGATTCTTTGCTTCTATGATCATCATCATCAACATCAAATAGTCTGGGAAGTAAAATGTCCAGTCGATGGGGAGGAAGAAATTCAAAGGAATTTTATGAAGTCTAATGCGATCGATGGCGAGACGTATACTAGTCGTATTTTGCTTGTAATAAGTCGCAGTTTTCGTGTAGAAATTGAACGTTTTTATCTTAATCTATAGCTGGTATCAAAAAAGTTCTGCTTAAGTAAAATTTTGCTGGCTTAAATTTTTGACTTAACTTTTCATGAAGCGGAATTAAATTACGCAGTGATGATGTGAAAAGATTCGCTGCACTATGTCTATATTTAAATTAATTGCAGCCACAAAAACAAATCAAAAAGTATTGAATATTTGGTAAACGACAATACTGAAATTGACAGTATGTATACTTACTTTAAAAAAAAAATTAAAATGAAATTTAAAAGTTGTTATTTTTGTAAAATACTATAAACCATAACTGGCTTAACACTATTGAGTGCTGCAACAAAAACTGGAGCTGCAGCGAAAATAGCTGTCAAAAAGTGTCACACGTGATATTTTGTTCTTGAGTGCAATGCTGCTGATCTAATTTAATTTTAACAAAGTGGATCAGTGAGGATTTGAGGAGATCTTCAACCTTTTTGTAAACCTAAACCTGCATCGACTAATTTGACAAGTTAGATTATAAATCGGCAAAAGTGAAGCACCTAAAAAAATTAAAGTTTAAAAATCTTGCACTTGCAGCTACGACTGCTGCTCTGTCTACACCTGCTTTGTATTGTGTTTGCAATATTGAAACTGTGTAAATATTTCGAAGTCTATTCCAGTTGCGCATGCGTCTCTATTATGTTCAACCAGTAAATCTCATATGTATTCTCGGAGCAACGCTGTATGCATCGTGTGATGTGCTTTTTGCTTTGCAGCCGAGGTTTTGCCCGCCGGATTTCCGGTCTTTAAAACCTTATACAAAATCTTTATGGAAAAAAAATCTTAAATTCATATAACAACTAAAATATTCTTGACTTCCATTAATTACACCCTGCCTGGTGTATCTGGTAATCATCGGTTATTCTCCTTGTATTGTGGTCCTGCTGGTTTCCTTTAGAACGCTCTATTCTGGCATCTGGTTTCTTCATTAACTGGCATTGGGTATCGGGTTACTCTTTTATAAATACGGACTACGCTCTTGGCGTTTCCAAGATCAGCAGGTTAAAGGACCCTGGTAGGCACTAGATCGGCAGGTTTAAGGCCTCTGGTAGGCACTGAGATCAATAGGTTTTAGGCCCCTGGTAGGCACTAGATCAGCAGGTCTTAGGCCCCTGGTTGGCACTAGATCGACAGGTTTTGGACCCCTGGTAGGCACCAGATCGACAGGTCTTAGGCCTCTGGTAGGCACAGCCAATGTATAAACACCGACAGATCAACAGGTACCCCCTGGTGGCAATTAGGACGTTTATTCTTCGAACCAAACTGATGGAACGAAATAGCTGGACAATTTCAGTTGACTTGTAAACTAAAATTAAGCTCGTCATTTTCGACCGTATCCAACAAGTGACTTTCTTCCCTAAAAGGAGGTCCTCTTGTTATATTTTTTGTATAAACTGTGTGTGAACTATATACTGTTTGAATGCAAATCACCCAATGTGTTCAACCGTCTGTGACGTCATGATCTTATAATGACTGTATACTATATTAAAGCAAGGTATAAAATCCCCTATCTTGCCGAAGCGACTGGTGTCGTTGGTAGCTGCAGAGTCCTATGGTGTCGTCGGTCGGTCGGTAGCTGCTGCGTGGTATGGTTTCGTCGGCCGTTGCCGCGGCGGCTGTTGTTGAAGACCGAAAATGTCCGTCGTAATGTAGTCTATTATAGGAGTTCAAAAATTAATTCCTAAAAAACGAAACTATAATTCTCGAACTATTGCTGAATAGAAGTTAAATTTTAACAAAAAAACAAGTCGCTTGGCATAAGAAAACGTGTTTTTTTCCCATCAAGTTGGCAAACTTGTTACATGTGTGATTATTTTTATTCAACACGAATAATTAATTTGGAAGTTAGGTATGTTGTAGGCAATTTTAAATGGACTTCGGCTACTTAAATAAAGTAAACTAAACTGAAAATGGCAGAGAATTTTGAAAAGTAGATAAGTAATGATTATTGGCAGCCAGTTATTGGTTTGAACAGATTTTTATAACCTTTAAAAAACCGAATTTATTGACTCAAGAATTACCCATTTTCAGGTTTATTTTTTCAAACTAATAAACTTTATTATTGTTTTTAGAAACTTTTAACTGCACCACACAGATGGTAGGTACATTTTCATGATACAATCTTGTTGTTACAATCTTCACTTTTAGAGATTGTGGCCATCAAAAAAATATTATACTATACTGAGAACCGGCAACTTTCCATCCCCGCTGCTTCCAGTCATCTGAGTCAAGAGGTCTAGACATCCGCGATGTCTTGGTCTTTAAGCCGGTGATTTGGTCTTCCTTGTCGTCTCAAAACTAGGGTCTGTGATTAAAGGATCCAATTGGTTAAAGAATTTTGTCCATTCGCTCAATGTTGCATAGCCAATATAGTTGACGTGTTTGGGCTTTCTGAACTACAAACTACCAAATATCCGTCCAAGAATATTTGTTTTGAAAGAGCACAAGTATCATCTCGGTGGCACGGGACAACTCCAAGTCGGCTGATCAGTTTCCTTGGAGACTTTTCACGTAAAAAACTATCTTTTATTTGAATGAATGAATGAATGAATAAATTGTATTGGGGGTTATTGCACTGCGACCTTTAAAATAATGAGCTGGCTCATCCTACAGTTCCTCCTCCAAACCTATTGCTTTTTGGAATTTGAGTATTTGGAACACTTTTAGAGAGGATAGGTTGCTCTTTTCTACCCGGTATTGTCCTAGATGGGTTTCCCTTTGGTGAATGATTGGACAACACTTTCCCAGTATGTGTTCCGGTGTTTCTTCATGCATCATGCAGAATCTGCAAGTGGCACTGCTTACCATACCAAGTAGATTAAGGTGTCTTCTAAGTTCGCAGTGCCCTGTTAGAATATATGTTATTATTCTTAGGTTATTCCTGCTTAAGTTGATATATGTAGTTTTCGAAACGTTTCCGGTTGTAATTGCCCAGTAGTACTTTCGCCTGTCTCAGCTTAGGAAGTTCATTCCAGTTTTTGAATCTGTTTGCCACCTCTTCTTGTTTAATTTTGGTTTTGATGACATTTTCTCCTATTCTGCAATAGGGTTCAGGCCCTGTTAGGGGAGTTGAAGCGCCTATTTTTGCTAGGGAATCTGCCTTTTCGTTTACATAAACACCAACGTGACCAGGTACCCATTAAAGTGTGACCCTGTTCTGTTTACCAAGTTCATTTAGTCTGCTTATGCACTCCCACACCAGCTAAGAGCTGATGGTGTATGAGTTTAGTGTCCTCAAGTGCTGCTTGACTATCTTACATAATGGCAATGTTCTTGTTACGATAATTCTTTTCGAGATTGCGATCCACGCATTTCCCTATAGGGTTTACCTCCGCTTGGAAGATGCTGCTGGACTGCCCCATCGGTATGGAAAGTTTGGTTTATGGCCCAAAGATTCCTGCACCAGTACCTTCGCTTTTTCTCGAACCATCAGTGTACCAGTTGATGGTATTTGTTTCTAGTGTGTAGTTTGTAACCTCTCCTACCCAGTCTTCCTTGTTACTGAGCTGTGTAAGAAATTTTTTCTCGAAATTATGTTTTTTGGTCATTCCATCTCTTGAGATGTCAATAAGGTTTGTTATTGTGGACCTGTCAATTAGGTCCCTTTCTCTGAGACCAATAATTTTGCCTGTCCCAGTTCCTTCCTTTGAGAACCTCATGATACCTCCCACTCCAGCACTTCTAATGACCTCGTCAAGAGAGGATAAATGGAGGATAACCTCCATAGCTCCGGTAGGGCAGGTTCTCCCGTTGCTCCCGTAATACAGATACATGCGTGCCTTCGGACTATTTCTAGGGTTTTCCTAGTTGTTGTTGATTCGGTTTTCTTGTGCCATGCAACCGCACCATAGGTAACGATGGGTCTTACCATCATAGTGTACATCCACCTGAGGATGTTCGGTTTGCATCCCCATGACTTGCCTCTTTTATTTACTGAGGGTAAAACATCCCTCTTCCTTGCATGTTAGCCGTCTGCCTTAGAAGAATGTGTCAAGATTATTCCATCCTTCTTCTCTATTGCAGCTTATCCAATAGGCGCTACGCGGAGGCTAACAAGGCATGTAATTAAAATATTAAAAAATCATTCAAAACGACAGGCCTAGGGCTCTCACGCAGGTGTTCTCAATGAAAAAATGTGTGAAATATGGTTAATCGAGTACTTTGTCACATTATTGTATGTTTATAAGACGATAATTTAAAAAATAGTGAAAAGAAAGTTAATCCTTTCAATCGTAAATTCACCTAAGAATCCAAAAACGTATAAAAACTAAAATAAAAGGCTTTTCTTAGAACAAAAGTAGTTTTTGTTATTTTTGATTTTCTCAAAAACTACAAAACAATTTGACATCCGTTTTCTTGTGTTTGATCAAAAATTAATAAGAGCATTGATTATTGAATAAAAAAATAATACTTAATTACGTAAAATTTTGAAAAAAAAATTGTTTAAAAAATCATTTTTTTTTTTCAAAATTTTGATTTTGAAAATTAATTTTTCAAAAACTATTTACACGAACAACTTTATTTAAAAACAAAATTAAAGAATGTATTTCTGGCTTTTCAAAATGCTATACCATTACTCTGTAGGTATCGCCGTTATTTTTTAATAATTTTTTTTCTGTTTTGTGATTTTTTTCTTAAATTGCCCCTCCCGCCTAAACGGGGGGAAATAGACCCCCCCTCCCATACGATTTTTTTCTTGTCTAAGTCCAACCTACACGCCCTAGCTTTTTGTCACACCTTATGCAAATCACCCTGTATAAAGCGAAAAAAAAACCCTTTGATGGTCTATCAAATGGAACTTCTATTAAAGAAAACTGAGCAAATCCGTACACACCCAAACCCACTCGTAAGACCTTTACTTGATTTTCATTGTAGGTACTGATTTGCAAAGATTAAAATCGAAAGAATTCCGGAATTTATTTTGGTATCACATTTAGTGGGAGTTCAGAGAAGTTGTCACACATCTCCCCTATATGCATCTAACGATCCAAGTGGTCTATAAGAAATCATGAACATGTTAGGGAAACTTTTATTACACTGAACACTGTCCATATGGTTCCAGTTGGAAGCTTAAAACATTAGTTCTTAAAAGTTCGTTTTTATATACTTAAATTCGTTTTCCTAATTTGCTTAGTCATTTTTTTTATGTAAAAATTAAAATTATTTCCTACACTTTATATACATAAAGGTAAAAAAAAACAATAAAAGAGAAAATCGGTGTGACGAGACTACGAGTTATTTCAGGTTTTGGAGTTGAATGAACCTTTAATAAATTAAAAAAAAAAAACCAAAACGATATCACATCTTTCACTAAGCAATCTTGTGTGAATCACTGTCTACTTTCTGAGGCATACGAAAAAACCAAAAACCCTTTATCTTTCTCAAATCGAAACATCACTTCTTCTAGCAATCCGATGACTATCCAGTATTCACACAAAGTAATGGTTTTACCAATAAAGATAAAAAATACCACGAAATTTAAAACCATAACTTCTCCACACACACGCACACAATTGCTAAAGGTGACTCAGGTAGGAACGGGAAGTGCTTTCTTCCATGGATTCCATGACACATTTGTCATTTTTTCAATCATTTTATAAATACGAAGAAAGCACGCGAATTTGTAAAGTATTGCCCTCAAAAGAGGGCGCTTCCCGTGTGATCATCATTCACTTTTATAGGCAGCAATGTCTTCGAGTGTTTCTAATTTTTTCTTCTTGTTCTCGTCACACTTCAAAAAAAAAAAAAAAAAAAAAAATCACAAATGAAAGCCACTTGTATTGAATGGAGAGCATCTTTGAGAGGCAGCAGAGAGATATGTAAGGACGATGTTGCATGCCGCATCATATACGAGTACAAGCCAGACAAGCGACTTACCCACTTGAAACGGACTCGACCCGTTGTCGTCATCGTCATTCAGGACTTTGTGGCGCATTATGTTTCCATGGTTTCTATTCAAATTGTTCTACAACGACGATGATGGAGGCATCAAACCAAGGCGCTACTCGCTGGGACGTGAGATAGACGAAAGGAAACAACTCATGAGAATAAATGCAAAGGATTTATGCCACGTAGGCAGTGTTTTGTTGTGTCGTGTTGTGTGTTGGAGGGTGGGTAGCTATCCAAAGCTTCTTTTGCCTTCGTCTTCGTTTTGCTCATCTAAGATGATGTCGTCCTTTTAAAATCCGTGTCGTGTCTCTAAAGAAAATCAGCTGATGATGCATCATGATATGGCACCCTTGTCGACTTCAACGGTATTTTCTGAATATCATACAAATTGCCAATTGTTCATTGACAAAGTTGATGGTGTAGACTTTCCTATACGACCGAGGACATTTGACGGACAGACTCTAGATGGAGTGGTGCCGTGTGGGTGGTGTTACAGCAATTCCCCAGCAGCATCGGCTGAAGTGGCGACTTCCTGGTTGCGAATCGAAAATCAGTTGGCTAAGGATCCATTGGCTGGCATTAATGCTGCTGAATGCACTGATTCTCAAGTGTTGCAGCAGTAGCATCATCATTTTATAATATTGGACAGCACAGCACGCTGCTGTTTGACGAGTTGTCGGATTGAAAGTTGAAGTGTTGTATTGGAGTTTTGCGGTAAATCGCACAGACATTATTATGTACCAGGAACTTAAAATATTTTACGAGACTGTCCAGTTGTAGTTCATAAGCCCCTGCTGCACAATCACTTAATAATAATACCAACACACCAAATACAGACATCGTAGATTATCAAGCATGTGAAGTCACGCTGACAGCAATTGCATTCCAACTGTGGGGCATAGTTGGAAAAATCGCAGGCAATTTTAATTAATTTTTTCATGAATATTTGTTCTTATTTTTATGTTGAAAACATATGATTGAATATAATCTTTGTATATAAAACTTATACGAGTAGTAGGTACTATCAAGAAGACAAAAGATTGTGGCGACATCTTAGGTTAGTCGCGCACTGGCAACTGTGATCGAAATCAAAAAGTTTAATCACCAGTTGAAAGAGAACCGCGCACTGGCAACTCTTTACTCACGCTCACACTCTTTTCTCTCTTGCGCTTATAGAAAACAGCTCAACTGTTGCGAAGGCAATCGTTTAGTTTGTTTAGTTTAGTTTTTTAGTTGCTCTAAGTGCGCGGTGTCCCATATGTTTCATTTTAGCAACCAAACAATTCGAAACTAAAAGTTGAATGTGCGCGCCTGGCCTTAAGGCTAGGGACTGCAATTGATAGATTTGTCTTTGCTAAATTTAATAATAAAATATTCTCTTTTTTACTACTTGTTTTGTATGTTATCCTACTCTCCACTGTAAAAGCGTGCGCTAGTTTCTGCGCCACCACCAGGCTAGGACTTGCAATACAAAATCACGCTCCATGATAATACTATAGGTTATATATTATATTATTATATATACATTAGACTGGGCCAAAAAAATTGACTATTTTTTTTTTTGAAAGATATCGAGAATATCATTCAGAATGACAAAAAAAAAATGTTCGTAAAAGTTTGAGCCCTTAATATCAATTTTAAGAGGGCTATCATCGCTAATTTTGATTTTTAGTCATAATTTCATGTTTTGCGTCAGAACTGACAAAACATTGAAGTAAAAAAAATTCATTTTGACTTACTTTTATATAAAATTAAATTCCCTACAAAAAAGGTCTGATAGAAAATTTTCGTCAGTCAAGCCGTTTTTGAGTAATTAAGCTTATAAATTGTTATTTTTCTTCGATTTTACTTTTTTAATTTGGAATTTTGTAACTAACGAAAAATAACAATTTATTAAGCTTAATTACTCAAAAACGGCTTGTCTGACGAAAATTTTCAATCAGACCTTTTTTGTAGGGAATTTAATTTTATATAAAAGTAAGTCAAAATGAATTTTTTTTACTTCAATGTTTTGTCAGTTCTGACGCAAAACATGAAATTATGACTAAAAATCAAAATTAGCGATGATAGACCTCTTAAAATTGATATTAAGGGCTCAAACTTTAACGAAAATTTTTTTTTGTCATTCTGAATGATATTCTCGATATATCTTTCAAAAAAAAAAAATAGTCAATTTTTTTGGCCCAGTCTAATATACATATATATACAAAGCAATAATGTTCTAGCCAGCACTAGTTTTATAAGTATGAACAAATTCCAGTAGTCCATAACATAAAGTAGGTTTTTGAAGATGTAATGGCGGGGTGCGGCGTAGAGCAATGAACCATGTTTGCAAAAGAAATAAACCAATCAGCCGATTTTGACGTACATTTTCAGCCATGCTAATTGATGGGGTAAGATTAAATCATTACAATCAATTTTTCCCCACTGCCGCGCCTACTTTTAAAAAAGTTCAAAAACCTTCGCCCAGGTTATTCAACCTAAGTTGAAGTATTAATTTTATTAATTTGGACATGCAAAGTTTCTTCCCTCACTCACTTTAAAAAAAAAAAAAAGTATTTAGTCACAAAGTCTATCGGTCAAGGCTTCTACTGCGTGTCTGTTTGATTATGCGTCTGTAAACCCACTGAACATATGGTTAGAACTTAAATTGATGAATCGATATGCTCCAAATTTTGTACAGTGCATTTTTATGTGATCCCCCAGAGCAGGAATTTGAGTTTTTTAAGCTCATCTAGAACTGTAAGAACTCAAAAATTGATATTAATAACACATCCCATAGAAAATAGAATCATTCTTGTAAAAAAGGTGCTATAGTGCAATATTTTTCATTTGAAACAAAAAATCGAACTCGAAGTCTTGATTAAAGTTGACATAACGATGATAGAGGACACGATAAAACTAGGTCCCGCAATTCCTTCAGCCTAAACCGCTGACACGATTTTCTTCAAACTCGGTAATTAAGGTTCTTTGGTGTTTCCCTATTGGAGAAATTCAAATCTGACGGTACTAAACAAAAATATAGTAAAAATGTTATGAACGGTAGGATTCTGACTAAAATGCTTATACAGGAGCTATTTTGAATTTAAAATAACATCTGATATAAAATTCTTGAAAGATTGTTTTTTTTTTTCTAATTAACAAAAAAAATCAATATCTTGAAAACGAGTGAACTGTAAATTATTTTTAAAAATTTATATTATTATTAACTAATTAAAGTTGATATTTTAATTTTTTTTAGAAAAATTTTAAAAGAATTTCCTATATAAAAGAATAATTTCATAATAAAACAAATTTTTAAACTTTGTTTCCAAAAATTCATACTTTTTCAGAAATCAGACCACAATTTTATACATTTAAACATTTTTCTTTAATTTAATACGAGTACATGTTTTTATTTTAAAAAATAATTTTTAAATTCAAAAGTTATTTAAGAAAAAAGAAGTGCTTGCGATCCCGTCAAGCATTTTATTTGTTTCAATTTTCCTTAAAACGGCATGCCTGATTTTGATTTGTTTACATGCTTAAGCTCTTTAAGACTTAATAGAGTTGTATATTCAAATTTTTACAAATAAATAACTTGGATTTTCAAAACGTAATTTAATTTTTTTTCAACTTTCTATATTTTTGAAAATTGACAATTATTAATAGTTTTTTAATACTATTTACAAATGGTATTGAAAAAAAAAACCGTATTCTATCTAAAAATAATAACACCGCCTAACACAAATATGTTAGAAAATGGGTCTCAGAAACTCTGCTAGAATTTAGATAACACTTTATATCGGATACGCTAAAAAATGATACATTACTGACAGTGCTGTACCATGGAACCATATTTCGAACTTTGATTTTTCATCGATATAACTGATTTTATAAAATTTGTATACGGATTCTTCTAAAAAGTTTGAATAATTTTGGAATTAAAGTGCACAGCGACCTTTAGATCTATTGTGTCCATCTACACTGAAAATAAATTCCTAGGTAATATTGATAAAAACGTTTTGTTGACTTTCAACAAAACAATTTTATCATTTTGATTAAATTTTTGTCAATACGAAAGAATGATTTTGTTGACAAAAATTGCGTATTGTCTATACGCGCTCACAGAAGGTTACATGTGAGATCGTAGGGACGAAACGCCAATTTTTGTGGACTTTAATCCCAAAAAAAAACTATTTTGACAAAATTAATTTTGTGGATTCAACAAAAGAAATTTGTAAAATTAACAAAATATTTTGCTGAATTGACAAAATATTTTGTTAATTTAACAAAATATAACAAAAAAGTTTTGTTAATTTAACAAAACAATTTTGTTAATTTAACAAAACAATTTTGTTAATTTAACAAAAAAATTTTCTTAATCTGATAATAATAAAAAAAAACTAATTTTTAACATTAACAAACAAATTTGTTAATACAACAAAAGAATTGTTAATATGACAAATTAATTTTGTAAATTGTACGAAATTTTGTCATATTGACAAAATATTTTTGTTATTTCAACAAATTAATCTGTTAGCATAACAAAATAGTTTTGTGGATACAACAAAATATTTTTTGTTACCTCAACAAAATTCTGTAATTTTTATCAATTTGACAAAATTTTTTGTTGGACGTATATTGACAAAATTTTCATCATATCTACCATATTTTATTTTCAGTGTAAAAAGATTTAAAAACACTTGATATCAAAGTTTGAAAAAATATTTTTTGGATTTTTGTAAACATGATTTTTTGAATGTTCGAACCAAAAAAAGGGTTAATATTTTTTTTTTAATTTAATTTTTATTTCTACAATAATAAAAACTTAAAATTTGAGATTATTCTTAAAAATGGCTTAAAAATTGTTGCTTCCTTGGACTAAGAACCCTATTGAGTAGCAAAAGTCTTTTCTCAAGCAACCAAAATTTCCCTTTATAAGAGACTTATTATCTCAGTACTTATCTATGATGCAAAGGCATAGACGTTTTCAGCATTCTCCAGGTCCCCGTCTGTACGGGTATAAATGTGGATTGGATGAGAACAATACATAACCACGAACGGTAAGGGCTGTACCGAGACACCGAATTAGTCCGAGTCAGGAAAGTCTTCGAATCCAATCTCGAGGGACGGTGTAATAGAGGACGCGACATAGGAGCGCATACTGGAAGGAAGAGATCTTGGCGTGTTAAACTGGACACATTTCTGATAGAGACCGCACTGACTGCAAAAGTCTACGGCCCTGGTTCAACCTGGTTCAGGATCAGGTATCCGATAGTGCCGGATTTACATATTAAAAGCCATACTATTTTTCTTACGAGTAGAATTATCGTTATCGTCTTGATTTTGATTCTATTATATTTAGCATTAAAAATTACCCTTAAATCATGTGCGGTATGCTTAGATTGTACCAAAATATTTTTTTCAATTTTCTGATCCTACAATTTCACCTATCCCTGCAACAAAAAAAAAACACCCTTCCAATCTAGATATTTTTTGGGCTGTGTTTTTGAAATTCGTTTTACTAAGTCTCATATTATTTTTATGTCTGGCTTACTTTAATTGTACAGATAGTTCATCAAACTGGATCCAGATCTGAAGCTGGAGTTCGAATCTCAATTGTTTCATTCATTCATATGTATTCGGATTTCCGAATAGTTAGCTGATTCGCATATTGTTCGAAGCACTTGAGTATATCACAACCTTAAATAGAAAAGTTAAGAAACCCATTATCTAATCTTCCCCTTCAGAAGTGATCTTTAACCTTTGGACTCAGCTCTGAAAATCGCTTCGAGATCTTGTAATTAGTTGTAAGTGATCTATTGGATCTATGTACATTGTATGGTACATACACAATTTTCAAATATTCTTTTTAGTGCTTTCATTTCTCCTAGATGAATCGAAATATTTTAAAAACTATGGATGGTATTTTATTTTTAGTTTAGTTTCAGAAACCCTTAAAACATTTTTGTAAAATAATTATTAAAATTAATTTGTATTCTTAGGAAGTAAAAGAATTAAAAGTATTAAAGGGAATGATCAGTACTTTAAGACAGCGCTGTTACGCCAGTGTTTTTGTAAACTATTAAAGCCCCAAAAGAAGCCTAGAAACAACTTTTTTTTATAAAATATTATAATCTAGCGTCATCAGACTGATAAAGCATTATTAATAATCCAAATCGAAGTTGTCTTAGGACTTTTTTCAGCCTCTGTATGCGACGATAACGGTTATGAATATGAGTAGTTTGTTTCATCATTTCATTCGAATATGATTAACTTACAAAAATATTTAAAGTTTCAATCTAAAAAAAATTGTCAAAAAATATGTTTCTTGAATTAAAATAACCAAATTGTTCCACTGTGCGGTGCGCCGCCGGCCGGCATTGATTTCCGAAGTGATCTGTGAATGAGTGTAATGAACAATGAAAATCGGAATCAAATCACGACCACCCGAGAGTTTGGGGTTGTGTGTTTTTGTTTGTAGCCCCGAACATTGTAATATTGGAATGCTCATTGTGTTGGAGCTGTTCAAGCTTCTGTAACCCAGAAGCCAGGGTCGGTCGTCTGAAATGTTTATTCGAGTTGTCCCTCTGTTAACAAACCGACTCACTCGTATGTATATGTTTATACGCGTGCTGCGAGTAAAAACACATCAGACTTTGATTTTTGCCTTAACAGAGAGTGGGCGATAGGAAGTTGGTCTACCTATATAGCTGACACTGGAGTTGAGGTGTTTTTCTTATTTATTTTACCTTGAAACTTTGAGAGGTGAATGAATATATTATAATTTTGATTTTGTTTATGCGAAATTTTGCATTAATCAGGACAAGAGAAAGTGAAAACTGAGGAAGGGATTTGTTTTTAATTAAAACAGAAAAAAGAAAGCTTATACTTTGTTGAAACTTTGTTTTAATGACTTTAATGAAGCTCTGTTTTAATGACTCAAAATGGAAATGTTATAAATGTGTAAGTGGTGTAAACCTTCTATTCATTAGATTCCCTGACTGTCAGCAGTGCATTTCCGTGTAAACATTTTATTCAACCGCAAATACAGGTTCAAAATTTGTAAATTGATTCACACTTAAGTTCAAACTAGCTACGAACAATCTTAAATATGTTAAGACTTCCAAAAGCGGTTTTAAATCTTTGCTTTGCTGTTGGTTCCCTTTCGATTGCATGGATGTTTTTAAACAATAAAAGTTACCTTTGTTCAACTGAAAATTAGTAACATCTCCGCACTCTTTACTCTCCTTAGCTTACTTAAGGAACAATAAAAACCGCAAAGAAGAGAGAACGATATATCTGCAATTTTATCAACTCAAACCCGCAGCTAATACGTCTGTCGCCAGCGGTCCTAAAAATCGAAAGGTGATTTGTTTGCTTTAGTAAAATTTTCTATGCACCGAGTGGCTCAGATCACTCTTAATTAATTGACTAAGTTACCGAAACTTGGACAAATGGACAGAATCCAAACTGGGTTTCGTTATTGTATAGAGGTTGTGACTCCCTCGGTTTCCTATGCAAGCATAAGCTATAAATGTATGTCTTTTATAGTTGGGCCTTAGGATGTTATCCGAATTTCACATGCCAGTCAGCCTTCAGTGAGAGATCTTTACAGGTGCAAACCCTAAAAATTGAGAAAAAAAAATTATTTTAAAGTCCATTGTTCTTTAGTAGTTTTAAAATTGTTTTGGACCTATGGCTAATAACAATTTGCATGCGTTTTTCTTAGAAAAGCTCATTCTTGGCAATATATACCGATTACATTCCATCTATCAGCTGTCAAATAAACCTTCACTAGAAAAAGTGTTGCCAATTTAAAAATTAAACCTGTATTTTAACACTTTCCATACGTTATGTTTTTTATTTTTCAGAATGTTCAAATGATTAATGGTGTCATTTTTAAAATATTCGGACATTATTTTTGTGACAATTTGTTTCATTAAAAAAAAAAAAAAAAAAAAAAAAAAAAACTACTAGGTCTTGACGATTTTTGTAAAAAAAAATTAAATTTGAATTTAATCTTTGAAATTGTTTTAAAAATTGATTTTCTTTTTCTTTTCAGGTGAGTGTTTTGAAGAAACTGCTTAACATTATCCGTAAGTTACTGCAAATTTTGATTTATATTGTCCATACACTCAAAACCGTATATATTCAACTTTGAATTTCAAAACTTCAGTTCAAATCAACCGATCAAAGTATTCACATGTAAATGTATTTTCTGACAAAAAGTATGCTCGTTGTTTTCCATATTGGTCATGTTAAAGACTTCATTACACATTCCTTATGTTAAATAAGAAGAAAATATACTTTTAGATTAGTTTGAAAATCAAAAACAGGTTGTACAGATCAAAATAAACATCCATTGTTCGAAAACCGTAAAGTATTAAAATTTGCATATTCCAAATGTCAAAAAGGAAACTTTGAATTTGTTTCAATTTTTGGGAAGTGTTTTTCTAAAACAACGTGCGAATAGCATCAGAGAGAAAAAAAAACAGATCAGAATTAAAATAGGTCTTTATTCAATGCAGGTTAAAATTTAAGAGAACAAAATGACGAAGGAGGCAGAAAAAAATAAAATCTGAAATTGCTTACAATTGAGCTTTGAACTTAGTTAAAAGCTTCAATTTACAATGGTTCTATTAAAATTGATCTTTCCAAATAGTTAAAGGATGTGTTGGTTTAATATTGTCATTTCAACAGTTTTAATTAATTAAATTCGTAGCTTTGCTTCTATAGGATTTGGTAGTTATTGTATGGTATTTACTTCTTGAGAATTTTGACACGTAAGGAGTATTTTCTTCCATATGTCATTTTATGGTACTAGAATCGACTTATTCAAAATCAATGAATTTTATTTATAAAAAAATTAAATTCTTAACTCTATCGAAATCATAGTCTTTTTTCGATCAAATTTAACAGTTTGTGGATAGATGGTCTAAAAATATCATGTTTCAAAACAGAGTATGCGAAATTCTTTTTTGGAAGGCGTAAAATGAATTATCAAATTTTTCTGATTCATCTCATTTGGAGTCGATTATCCTTCGTTGGAAATAAAGTTTAGGTAACTTCTCCTCAGATAAACCACAAATAACATTTTGGTGCTAAAATTGGAGATCAAACTTTTACGGAAAACTCTTAAATCTGGTAGAAGGTGCAGAAATTATAATTCTTGTTATTTTTTCCTTCTTAAAAGAAATGAGTAAAATTGCAAATATTTAATGAAAAAAGGCTAAAGTTTGTGTTTTGTTTTTAAACCTTTCGACGAAATTAAATTTTCTTCAGAAAAAGAATTCCACTGAAGGATTAGATTAATTTTAAAAAAGTTACTCTCATTGCGTTGTTATAAAACATAACGCGACAAAGTAAATACAAAGCACGAATGGGCGACACGAATTTGCTCTTATGTTTAAGAGACTAGAAATTTAAAAAATGGATGATAGATGTTAGAAATAAATGTTTATAAGCAGAAAATTCATGTTTAAAATGGCTAAATCAACTGCTTTTTGGACATAAAAACAGAACAGCATCTGATTTCCCAAGCTATTATATTTTTTTGTATGAACAAAAGTTATTAGCCGTTGTAGCGGTTCTTGAAAATGTATAATATTTATTTAAAAGATTTTCAAAACATTTTTAAGATACAAATTTGGAACGCCAATTTTATGGTTATAATTTATTTGGTAAATAAAATTGAATTTATGAGATATCGAATTTCAAAAAAAAAAAAAAAACGACTTTTTCGATAAAACTAAGATTTCCGTTGAACATTTTTTTTAACTTAACGTTCATTTTAAATAAAAGAAATTTTTTTTGTCAACATCTCGTCTGTCGATAGTATTAAAAAACTGTTTGAAATTGTTTTCAATCATTTGCTAGCTGTTGCTCAATGAAACTTTGATTGAATGTGTTTTTATAAAAATCGTTGGAAAACAAAAAATATATTTTCTGAAATTTAAAAAAAAAAAAAAATAACGAAAGGTACCATTATTGTCGTGTTATAGAAAAAAGTGTCTGTGGCTAAATTTTTAAATAATATCTATCTTCTTCTTCCTTTGCTTCGGCGCTGTTATGATCTCGATGTTGAGGGGATCATAACTCTCCCACGTATCTGCTTCACACTAGTGATCCACCTGTGGGGTTCGCCTGGTTGACCTCAGAAATCGGCGGCAAGCCTCCCGGTTTTGTATTGTTCCATTTCTGAGGCCAACTGAATGCTGGTGTTTTTGCATTTGTTTGTACCAGGAGTGTTTAGGCCTACCTTTCTTTTTACTCCGAATTGGAACGTTGTATGATATTGCCTTTTTGACGGGGTTCTCAGGATCTCTCCTTTGAACATGGCAATACCAACTGAGTCGGTCGTGTTCAATTTTTTGGGAAATGGTATTCTTAACATGAAGGCTTCCTCGGATCTTCGTACTTCTAATTCGATCAAGCTTTGTAACTCCTGCTGTCATACGAAGCATCTTCATCTCAGCTGCCGTTAGCTTACTCTCATACTTTTTGTACATTGTCCAACATTGTGAACCGTATGTGAGTGCTGGACGCACAACTGAAGTGTAGAGCTTTCCTTTCAGCTTAGGGGGCATTTTTCGGTCACAGAAGATAGCAGAATTTTCCCGCCACTTCATCCACCCTACGCTTACGCGATGATTGATATCGTCATCACAAGTAGCTTCGTTATTTATCATAGACCCCAGATATTTAAACTTTTCACACTTGGGAAGCACTACTCCATTCAAATAAATGTCTGGAATAGGCCTGTGTGGATCAGAAAATGGGCAGCATAGGTATTCTGTCTTTTTCGCGCTTATGCGGTACCCACTTCCTTCTAGAACATCCACCCATACGTCAAGTGCTCGTTGTAGGGATATCGGGTCTTCACTTATGATGGCTCCATCGTCAGCAAAGAATAACTGATGTACTTTTGGATCCGTCACTTTGCCTTCAAGCAGGTAATCAAGAACTGTAATAAAGAGCAGGGGACTCAAGACACTTCCCTGGTGTACACCTACTGTGATTTCGAATTCTTCGGTGACTCCAGCTGCGCATCTTACTTTAGTAACTGCTCCATCATACATGTCCATAATTATCCGCACATAGGTTTCTGGAACTCCTCGTTGCCTGAGGGCCACCCATATTAGATCTCGTGGTTGCCGATCGAATGCTTTTTCAAAATCAACCAATACGACATGCAAATCCTTCAAAGAATCCCGATGTTTTTCTATAATTATCAACGGTGTCAAATCACATGATCGTGGCGGCCAATTAATATCGCCACGACCGACGTGAGATAACACGGCCATTGAATTTCTCGCACAAAAGAGCCATTGTTTCGTTAGCTGTGTGGCAAGTGGCACCATCCTGTTGGAAGCACATATCGCCCAGGTCCTTATCGTGAATTTCTGGCGACAAGAAGTCCGTTATCATCTCGCAATAGAGAACACCGTTCACGGTAACTGCTTGACCGACCTCATTTTCGAAAAAGTACGGCACGATGACGTCGCCAGCCCATAAACCGCACCAAATAGTCACTCTTTGTGGATACATCGGCTTTTCAACAATCACTCGTGGATTCTCATTTGCCCAAATGCGGCAATTCTGCTTGTTAACGAATCCACTGAGGCGAATAGTGTGCCTCGTCGCTGAAAATGATTTTCTTTGTAAAGTCACCGTTCACTTCTGTCTGTTCAACCAACCATTCGGCGTATTGACGACGAATGGTCAGTAAGCTTCAGCTCTTGAGTCAATTGAACTTTGTAAGCTTGTAAATTAAAATCTTTATTCAAAATTCGGATCAGTGATGTCCGTGAGGTGTTGAATTGTTCGGCACGACGCGCGACAAGTCGAGGTTGACGGCTCTTCTGCCACACTATCGCAGGTTTTCCGCAAAACGAACTGGGTGAGCATGCACAATTAACATCGTGCATTATGGTTGGACCACCCTTTAAATAAAGCCTTTATTCTTCCGAAAGACGAGCACAATTCCACTATCTAGGCAGGTGCTTCAAAAACCCACTTGAGTCTCTTGGACAGAATTCAAAAGAAAGCTCTAGAAATGATAGGCGATCGTTGTCTAACTGAAACATTTGCATCTCGAGCACCGCCGCAATGTTTCATGTCTATCATTATTTTACCGCTATTTTCATAAACAGTGTTCTAGTGAAATAGTCAGTTAAATTCCTCCCCTCAAAGAAGCCCAATTTCGGACGTTATGTCAAGTACAGAGATTCTTGTTTTAGCCGTACTACACAACATTCAAAACCAATGTGCATCGGTGTCTCCTTTCAAATCCTATCCCACTTTCCTAATTTTTCGCGCTGGGTTTGACACTATGAGGGTGTTCATATTTTTATTCAAACAATAAAGAATCACTCTGGCCAAACACTATCTGAAATTTTGTTCAGAGTTTTCGGGTTGGACAAACGGCCCTCGAAAACCCATTAAATTGCAGTTAAATCATGGTCTTGAAAGGTCAAAATACGTCGTCGTTGAAAATTAAAGAACTTACATACTTATTAATTAGAAGAGAGTGGCGGAAATTGAAAACATTTTCCAGCAACTTAAAAGGCTATTTTTTGTTGTATACAAAATCCAGGGGAATCACATCCCACACATCAAAATCAATCTTTCGGATCATAAACTGCAAATCGAGTGAAACTCATGCAACCACCTTCATAAAATTTGGCTGTCACAATATTCATTTCTTTGAAAGGCCCCAACATTAGGGTTTCTCATTTATGATGACTAATAGCCTACGGGTCAATTTAGGGGTTAACGTCTTGTGCAAGCCAATTGATTTTGTAATTTTTCTTAACGAGAATTCATACGTCAGTCAGTCAGTCAGAGTCGATTGAAGCACGAAAACTAATGCTATATTGCTAAAATGAGTCCACATTTAGATCAAAGTGTCATTTAAATGATAATAAGTCGACATGATATCGTCGCTTGGTCGCCTGGTCTGTCGGTCGATTGTCTGTTTCTGACTCGTCCCAGGTTTCATAATCCCAACAAAGTTTGTAAACGAGCAGCGAGTCAGTCAAGTCAGCCGCCTTTGTTGTCTTCCCCAACTTATAGACGAGAAGTGATTTTGTGGCAAAGCCGATTAAAAATTGTGCTCTTTTGTACATAATTCTCGACTCTCGACTTCTGGAGTGCGATTGTTGCTTTATTTTTTTTTTTGTTTATTTTACTATGTGACTGGTGCTTTATTTGTTATTTAGTTTCCTTTTGTTGTTTATGGTTGGGCTCAAGGTCTTTTATAGAATCAAAACTGTCTGGGGCTTTGTTGTTCGGAGTGTGTCTCATGCTGCAGAGAGATACGAGCAACATATGTACACGTAAAGGAACGAGTTGATTTTTCAGCTTTAGCTCTCTGATTCATCATCCTCATCATCATCTGGGATTAAATGCGAGCTCGAGGGCCTATGTCATGGCTCATTAATCCAGGAAGTTGCATTAACTGCATCCTTATGGCCCTTAATCTGTGCACTGATCCCAAAATGTGCAGAAATCAGAAAAGATAGAGATGAAAACCTCAACACAATTATCCGTTGATTACTAATTGATGAGGATTGACTGATAGTGACAATGATGTTCAGCGTGATGACGATTATAATGATGATGACATTGGTGGCGCCTAATTGGGCTTTCAAATCGATAGATGACTTGGATGAGCCGTGCGATGTTCGCACTCGAGTCTTCCAGCAAGTTATGCATGTATATAAGTTTTCATATGAATATTTAACAGTTGTACACCCTCTGACGGCGCGGCGGAAAGGGGCGACAAGCAATCTGGCAATTGATGGTGTACAAAAGCGTCGACATGAAATGTTGCAATTATACGCGGAAAGGTGTGATATAAAAATATCACAAAACCCTCACCTCCCGGGCTCTTAATAGATGCTAATTCGAGAGTCAAGTAGGTTGTTTCATGTTAACCCAGCGATTGGCATGTTAATGTTCAAGTGGCCTGATTGCGTGTGAATAAAATGTGAATAATGAGAGAGAACAGGTGTTAGTTTAACGTTGAGATTAAAAGCGACTTCTGTGATAAGAGGTTGCGGTTCTATGTTTAGTTAGAGTGAGATATTTATGTGAATTATTCTTCGAAAGCTTATACAGTCTGGGAAAATATGTATTTTTGGTAATAGTTATTTTTTTGAAAAGAATCATCCTCTTCAAAATGAATATTTTTTTGGCGAAGTAATTAACTTTCCGAAAAAAGGTGTTGAAGAATTATTAAGCGATTGTCAATATTGATGAAATTTCAAAGTTTTTTCAAAAGCCTTGAATGTCTGAAAAAACTTACCTTCAGCAGTAAAACATTCTAGAAAAAAATGTAAATGGTACTCCGTTTGATTGGAAGACGCTACCAGCCCAGCTAAAAAGGGTTTAATTTCTGATAAGAAAGTGTCAAATCCTCCAAGAGCATATATCTTTTTATGAAAAATAACTAAGTCGTTCGAATTCAGCAGGAAATTGTAGGTCCCTTCTAATTCATGATTTTTTAATATTAGCAGTGTCAAAAATTTTGTTGTCGTTATGGATGATTTCTTCAAATTGATCGTCAGTGATGGCTCTAGCATATAGTTACCTGTTGCTAGTTCCTGCTGGGGGATTTGTTGCACATCTGAGTTGGGATGATC
This sequence comes from Chrysotoxum bicinctum, assembly GCA_911387755.1. NCBI lineage: Eukaryota > Metazoa > Arthropoda > Insecta > Diptera > Syrphidae > Chrysotoxum > Chrysotoxum bicinctum. The sequence goes on from OU426990.1 coordinate 79,997,201, forward strand.
TTCCAGATTACTGATGATTTTTGCGGAGAGCTGCAGTAAATACTCGTCCAGTGGCAATAATTATTTGTTTCTTCGTACAGGTTGGTATATATTTCTTAGTCAGCGGGTAAACGTATAGCCCAGTGCAAATGCGAAGCATCTTTCTTTTAAAACACTTCATCTTCTACATTGCTGTAGGTGATATAGTAAACCAGATGGGAAAGGCGTAAAACAGAATAATTCGGAGAAGTTGCTTGTAGACAAGCAGCTTCGTCTTCCTACTAAGTCCATTTCGCCTCCCGAGTAGTGTGTAGACTAAGTGGCTCTCTTCAACATCATGTCTGCTGATTCTTGAATTTCAGTTTGTTGGAAAAGTTGCTTCCCAAGTACTTCGTTGGTAATTTGGCTGTTACTTCAGTGTTGTCTAGAAACTGGTTTAATCGCATCACAGCGTGTTGCAAATGATTGTCTTCGAACGTCATTCACTGGTTTTCGGGGTGTTTTAGCTGTGTGTCTTCACTCCCCATATGTTTTTAATGCACTCCTACACTCCACTGGCAGTAATCGATGACTTGGGTGTGGGAGTGGTCTTCATAAACCTTCGTCTTTGTATCTGGTATTTGAATACCAGATCAGCAGTATAAATGTTGAACAATAGCGGTCCAAGTTTTGATCCTTGAGGAACTCGAGCGTTAATTCTCTTGATTGATTATTGATGATACGTGGTTTGGAAGTCCAAGTTTCGGGAGTTTTATTTATAAGTTCGGGTATTCTTCACTCTCCTTGTTGAAGGCCTTGTGGAAGATTCTTTAGAGAATTTTTCGGAGTCTGCTTGAAGAGCAAGATCGTCTTTTGGTTTAGCGTGAGCACCTGTCTATTATGGCTCAATCCCACGGGAGGCCTACCTCCATTGGAGTCAGATTGGGTCCTGACCATTAACCCCGAAATAGCAAGCTATATCGGTCGCAAAGTTGTGATATGTTGCAGCTTTGGGGGTGAGGTCTATCTAACACCTCTTGAATTCAAGAAAAGAATCTTGAAAATCGTGTCTCCGCATTCGGAATAAACCAAGCCACCATGATGCTCCCACTAGGGGGCCTACCTCATAGATAGGGTTTGAGCAGAGGGTAAAACTCAACCCTCAACTCAAATGGGCACTATCTCCCATGGTACCAGAATAAAGCTTCCGGTGGAGCTTTGCAACCGAGGTTACTTCCAGATGTGTTTCTGCAAAACTCTCGGCCTGTCAACCCTTAGGATACACACACCAAGAAGTCGGCGGGGGTAGTAACCAAGAAATTAGTATGCTTCCTTTTGGTCTTCATTCGCAATGCGACGAATGTCTTTTGCTCGCTTTACGGCAAATTAGGAAAGACGCTCCTAGTCTTTTGCTCACCTCGCGGCAAACTAGGAAAGACGCTCCTAGTCTTTTGCTCACCTTACGGCAAACTAGGAAAGACGCTCCTAGTCTTTTGCTCACCTTACGGCAAACTAGGAAAGACACTCCTAGTCTTTGTTCTTAAGAACTGAGACGACGATCCCACTATTATTTGCTACTACAAATAAGATCTCCAGTTACGCAAGTAACCGGAGACTTACCCTTTATAAAACCTTTTTAAACCTTAAAAATCTCCAGCCACGCAAGTAGCCGGAGACCTTACCAGTTTACCCTTTAACACCATTCAAAACCTGGAGAATACCTTAAAATCTTCAGCCACGTAAGTAGCCGGAGATTTAACCTTCACACACCGTTTTCAACCTACTACTCTACCTTGGGTTTTCTTAGTTGTCTAAGTCTCTTAGCTGATCAAGCAGCTAGAGAATAGACGTAAGCCCCCCCCCCCCACCACGACAAGGTGAAACCCGTCGGGGAGGTGCTTGAAGAGCAATGAAATTGACCACTATCCTTCCACACTTGCGCGGTTGTTCGTCTTCGGGACGACGTTTTCCAGGCTGCATTGATATAGCTGTTGTTCAGACAGTTATTGAAGATTGTAGTCTGCAAGAGAACTGGAACATTTGGTAACTTTTTTAGTTACTGGAGTTTCCAGTGATGATAATGTCAGCCACTTCTTCAACAGAAGTGAAAACATTTGTCAGCGTCGGTTCCAATGATGTCTTTTCTCCGTTGAACAAAGTCACGGCTTCGGTGATTGCTGACATCTCTTGAAAGCCAGCTTCTACTTCTTTAATAAAGTCAGCAATATGTATGGGAGAGCAGTCTTTGAAACTATCTCAAAGTAACGGGCAAATGCTTCAGCTTTTCCAGCAGAAGTTGTTTAAACTTCTTGTCCGTGATGAATGGCGTTTGGAATTGAGTTTGCTCTTCCAACAATTAGATCGATCTTTTTAAATGTGTCAGGACCAGGTTTGATGTCCCTTATTGAGAATGTCTTACTGCCTGGTTGAAGATTGTGTACACTGAAGTTCTGAATGCAGTTGCTGGTATTTTTAACTTTCCCTATTGAAGGTCCTCTGGTAGATTCTTTGAAGGCTTTGCCGCATTCGGAACCGGAGTCCTTGCCTGTGAGCATATGTTCATTATATTGCTTTTACCTATATGTTTGGGCAATTTTTCGTACCTTTCTCTGTTGGTGCGGGGAATTTTCTGCCTGCCCAAAGCATTGTTGTTCGTTTTTCAAATTGGTCCATCTCATTATTGTTCACGCTGGAACTTTCTGGGAGGCGTTCTTCCACTTCTTAATGGAATATTCTCCGGTTCAATCTATCGTATCGAATTTGAAATTCTGGAATACTGTAATTCAATGCGCCTCTCATATCAAACACCAGATGGTCCGAGCCACTATCGTGTGAAACACAATAAAAGTTTTGAAACTCGGGAACGATGTTCCTAAAGTTTGACGTCACTAAGTCCAAAAGTGCCGTGTATTTAGCCCACAGAGATAGTTGTCGCAAGAAAGTTAACCGAAAACAAAGATGATTTTGATGAAATTCATTTCATTGAGTTAGTAGCCTTTAACCATTTACCAGCGGAAAGATGAGAGTTTCATAATAATAAAACAAAAATAAAAAATACATAATCTCACAATTACTTACTTTTTATTTGAAAAGTCCATGTATGCTATTTATATGAAATATGACATCGTTCAATGCCTCCCTCTCCTTCTTATGGTGGCATGGATGTGAGTGGTCCAATTTTCTTCTGCATAGATCCTGCTGAATTTTAGCGATAGCCCATGTTATGTTCACCTTAAGGGCACCGGTCGATTTGGGTTTATTCGCATAGACCTGCGACTTCAAGAAATCCCAAAAAAAAGTCTAGGGGGGTCAAATCGCATGACCAATTCACGCCACCTCTGCCAGAGATAACCTCTCCCTCAAATCGTTTATGCAGAATGTCCATCGTGGCGTCCGCATTGTGGAAAAATCTATCTGCGACAATTGAAAAACCCATTTTAAAAAATAATTATAATAAGTAAAACCTAAGTATTGATAGGAACAATTTTTGCGAACAACATTTCAGGGAATTTTTAAACTCTCAAGGTTTAAGATATTGTTATTGGCATATTCCAATAATTTCAGTAATTTGTGAACCATTAGCTTATTTTTACGATTTCTTAAAAATATTTAAAAGTCACCTTTAGAGAGTGCTTGCACCTCATTTCTGGGATATTCGAAAACAAGCATGACCTGTGTAAATTAAGTAGTTTGTTAGTTGTTTTCACTTGTTTTTCAGCTATTAGCTTATTTGTACGAATTTGTAAAAACTTTTCTAGGTCACCATTAGATGATGTTAGCACCTTGTTTGTGGGATTTTCGAAAAAAAAACTAAGACATGTGATAACTCAAATTTTGTCAGTTGTTGGTCAACCATAGTCTTATGAATTTTCAAAGATTGTTTTCAAGGTCACCATAAGAGGCTGTTTCACCTCATTTGTGGGATATTCAAAAAAAAAAAACGACGTCAAAAAATATGTTGGTCAACAATAGGTCGTTTGCTTATGGATTTTCAACGATTTTTTTAAGTTAAGTTGGTTCCAGTAATTGGTCCACCATTAACATATTTTTACGAATTTTTGAAGATTTCTTCAAGCTCACAAATAGAGGATATTAGCACCTCATTCGTGGGATATTCGAAAAAAGTATGATCTATGAAAAATCTGAATTTTCTCAATTGGTTTCAGAAAATATTCCAACGTAAGCATATTTTTACGAATAAAAAATGATTTTTTCTAAGTCATCATTAGGGGATGTTAACATCTTATTTGTGGGATATTCGAAAAGTCCAAATTAAACCACAAAGCGCCAGATCGTGTCAGTAATTGGTCAGCCATAATAGACAAAATTGGTATTTTTTTTTCGAATATCCCACATTGGGTTATACGGCTCCCCAGGCGTGCTATGCATGCTTCATTATTTAATTTTGTGTTTTAGAGTTTTACATTTCTGTACAATCAAGTGATACTACTAGAGATACATTTAAGAGAACGCTGATGAAATAAAAAAAATGGTCTAAGCTAAATAAATTTATTAAGATCGAGTATAAAAAGTCAGAAACTCTGACGTACATACATTAATCAATCAAGATTTAGTGAAAAAAAAAAGAACCAAAAACTATCAACAAAATGCTTTACATGTAGAAACATAAAAATAGAAACCGCACCCTAACAAACAGTAGTAGGTACCCCCCAGTTCTTCAACTCAATTTTCTTAAAAACATTTTCAATTCAAGATGATTCGAATAAATCACTCCAGAAATTAACACATCGAATGGGAATATACGTCTGATTATATTCCAGCATAGATACGAATAGCAATATGTCAAATGAAATTTAAATGTCAAATTTGAAACCACACCATGGCTAAGCTGAGTCGTCTGCTTCCCTAATTTCTTGTCTATACGACGCCGCCATCACGCATTCATCATTTCTGATGGCGGAATAAATTCGTAGCAATCGATATGAAAAATTAAAATAAATAAAGAAGATATAGCAACCGAAATGACTTTACGTCGCCATCGCCATTTGAATGTACAGAACCTAATTAATGTTTTACTCAGACACAACAACTACGAGGGGCGACGGTGATGGTGGTGTTGGAGCCCGGAGAATTATCCATTCAGCTACAATGCTGGCGAAGTTGAAATGGAACGCTCTTGGTGGCAGTGACATTTTTCAGACACCTCACGGTGGGCGTAGCGCCATCTATATGGAATGCCTCGATAGCACCGCATTGAACTGAACCGTCCGTCAATCGTTGGTCTAATGGACTTTGGGTTTGTGTCAAAACAATTCCAATAAGTTTTGTCCATCAACACCGCTCTAATCGAGTTTTCAGGTGCTCCAAGTTCCAACGAACAACGAGCTAGCACGACACAGTCAAGGCGACTGCATCAAATCGTCCAGTTGACTTGAGAGCATACGATGCACGAAGCACGATGCACAAGTCACTTAAACTTTCATCAACATGCTCACGTTTACTTATATGATGCCTTTTACAATATTTACGGCATGTTGCTGTCACAATGACAGTTATTATGCCCGTCCCGCCATGAATATGATGGTCATTTCCGTTGTGTGCAACAAGACGCGTATGACTGTAATTGAACACATCAGGAATATTGCGTCTGCACATCGCGACTAATAGGGCTCAGTTAACATGTTTATTATTTTTTAATGCGTGTCCCAGGAACTGTCCCTTGTGCCGGAATTGTCCGAATTCATCGTGGTTGGAATTCCAATGACGAATGCCACCACTATTGAGTCAGCGAAAGTCCCAACACACGCTTATGTTACTCGTAAGTTCGTCGACCTCAATTTCTTAAACCCCCCAAACGCCTACATCAACTTTTACATAAAAATCCCGTCAAAAATATTATGCACGGCGACATGAATCAGCAAGACGAACATAAATTATTTCTAAATATTGCAATCGCAGGGAATTTTTGATGAGAAGCAGGCCAGGCCACCTTGGAACTGGGGACTGCTAAAGTAAGTTCGAATAAATTCGAATTCGCTAAATGACTATGTAGACGAAAATTGAAAAGGCAAACATGTTGTGTTGATATTTATTGTTGTTGCTATTTATTCTATACCGATATGTGAACGGCGGAAAGATACTAAGAAGACTCGATTGGGTAAACTGGTGGAGCAGAGGTGGGGAACGATTGCGTACTTCATTGACATTTTGTTACCAAAATAGATAAACAACTTTGATAGCATAATAGCTTTTGAAATGCGATAACTTTGTTGAAATGAATAAAAGGCGCGAGTTTTGTCAAACCATATGGAGAACAGGTGTGACGATGTCTGTTGTTCTGCTGAAGTCAGTGGGATAGTTTGGTGTTAGTATTTGGAGAAAATTAGCAAAAACAGGCATTAGGTTCCGACGAACTTAGACTAATTTAGATAATTTGATTAGCTATGTACAATGTGCATGCGTTTGATATTTTTACTCGTTAAGCCAACAAATTAGGTAATTTAGAGTACCTGTTTGGTTTCAGGTCAGTAAGCTAGCTCATTCTTAAATAAGCAAGATTTAACAATTTTTTTGTAAGCCTTTAAGCTACAAATAAATAAGTCATAAGTCATGAATTGTTCATTAGATTAGATACAAATTAAGCTTGAGTTCTTAAGGCTGGACTTAGACTTATCTCGAGTGGTAGCATACCGATTATTTTCTAATAATTATTTTCAAATATCCGCCGCGGTTTCGCTGGGTGGCGCGGATCCGCAACCTCCAATTTTTTGTTACTCTGGTGCATAAATCAGGCTGAACTTGCTCAATGGCATTGATTATGATGGTATTCAGGGTGGTGGTAGCTGAAGGTTTATTGGCATAGACCTGTGACTAAAGAAAATCACAAAAATAAAGTCGAACGGGAGTCAAATCGCACGATCTCATACACATGCTGTCATTTATGTATCATCCATTTCGGGCCAAATGGACAGATGGTGCCGCTAGCCCAAAATACACCAAAAAGTAGCTTTTTCTGGGGCCTATTGCACCAACTACAAATTACTAGTAAAAATTTGTGACGCATTACAATTTGTGAATTGTGATCATCCCAAATTCGACAAGTTAGCTTGTTGAAAAATCCATTATCAAGAAGTGAGCTTCGTCGCTGAATATGATTTTCCGACCGAAGCTCGCGAAATGTTACTCGAACAGAAGGCTTACTTGCTTTAACCAAACGCTTAAACTCTCAATCCAGATTTGGAAAGAATTACTAAATATATCAGAGCCGATATAGGCCGCAATTACTTGCCAAAGTTCGAAAATCCCTATTGGAATACCCGTTACATTTAATAGATGAGTATATAACCGTATTTGGCTAATATGGTTGTGTGTGCTGTCGAAATCCCGATATTTATTTCTTTTTTTTATTTCTTTATTAATCATTATTCTCTTTTACAAAATTTTACAAAAATTGAATAATTTTACTAACAAAAATACAATAATTACAATGGATAGAGAACAGTTAGACATTTTATATTCTGATTATAAAAAGCGATAATAGTGTTAAATGCCACTTCAAACAAAAATAATAATAATAAATGGAACACAAAGTCAATGTGGGGTGACTGTTTAATTTTTTTTATCTTCAAAATTAAATGATAGAATAGCGAAGCAGATATACCTAGACAATTTTAAACTAGATTTTTTTTAAAATTTTTTTTTTTTAATTTTTTTTAAATTTTTTTTTAATTTTTTTTTTAATTTTTTTAAAAATTTTTTTAAAAATTTTTTTAAAAATTTTTAAAAAATTTTTTTTTTTATTTTTTTTTTTAATTTAAAAAAAAAATTTTTTTTTAATTTTTTTTTTAAATTTTTTTAAATTTTTTTTTAAATTTTTTTTAATTTTTTTTTAAATTTTTTTTATTTTTTTTTTTCATTTTTTATGCAATTTTGTTGAGCAAAACTTCAATCTCTTCGTGGTCAAAATCAAGAAGCCATAATTTTACTTTTTTTTCAAACATGTTTTGGGATCTTAATATCCTTATCTCAGAAGGCAGACGATTAAAAAGCTTACAAGATACAACTGGGTATGAGTTTCTGTAGTGAGTAGTACGAAAAACTGGAAGGTCAACAACATGACGAGTGGAGCTGCGTAGATTATGACTATCAAATATTGGGCTTTGAAAATATCCACCTCTTATAAAAAAATTTTTTGACACTAAAATAAAATAAATATTTAATTGGTAGTATTTTCATAGATCTTAATAATACCATCGAGTGAGCAAGGCGATGCGTGTTACTGATTCTTCTAATAGCACACTTTTGCAGGATGGAAAGTGGTTTCAAGTTGGTTGAGTATGCACTCCCCCAACAACTTATTCCGTACTGCAATTTAGAGTCGACAATTCCATGATACACTGTTGTAAGTGTTTGGTTAGAACAAATTTTTCTTAATCGATAAAAACAACGAGTTGAATTTCTTAGGTAAGTTTTCGATTCCGAAACATGTTGTAGTCCAACTCATATTTTGGTCAAGAGTTATACCAAGGTATTTAAAGCTTTTAATAACTTCAATTCTAAAACATTTCGAATCGCATATTATTTTTTCATTATATGTTGCACCAGACTCTGAGGTGCAGTTACCGTTAATTATGTTAAATTGTTGGCAATCACAAGAATGAAAATAAATATCAGCATATGGTATCTGAGCCGATCCCAGACAGAAAGACATTAATTTGGTTTTGTTGCTTACAGTTAACTTGTGAGTAGCAAACCATAAACTTAGTAGATAAACGTCATGGTTTAGTTCGGTTATAAGATTCAGAGGACTCGTTGACCCATAAGCGATGCCAACATGATCTGCAAAGGCCTGCGAGAGGAAAAGAAAACAACGAATTAATGAAGACAAGAAAAAGAATGGGACCTAACACAGACCCTTGGGGTACACAAGACCTTAGAAACTTGAGGTTACTTAAACAATTTCTTACTTTAACTCTTTGTTTTCGGTCCTTTAGATATGATGCAAACCAGTTGTGAATGAAGCCACGAAACCCTGCATCATAAAGCTTACTCAAGAGAATGTCATTATAAATGAAATACTCGTATGTCATCGTTCCAATGCCCACCTCAGCTTCTTAACCCATTAACTCCCAAGCGTATTGAAAATTGGAATAATCATATTTTTATGGTATTTTCTCTTTATTGAGGTTAAAATAAGAACATTTATACGAAAAAAGTTTTTGAAAAAAAATTATGTTGTTGGTAATGAAGGTGTACTTTATATAGTACAGTGGGGTCATACATATCATTTTAATTTGAGTTTACATGGATGTTTTTAAAACAGTTTTTATTTATACACAATGTTACATTGCACATTTCACAGCACCATTTTGATCGTAGATGGTACTGTCGACATCTGAATTGATTTGGTAATTTTTTGGGAAAGTGGTATCCTGGACTCTCCGCAATGCTTCGCTTGACAGTTAGTTTAGGTTGTCCTTGTCCTGCATTCAGAGTGTGGAACCTAAGGTAGTGAAGAGTTATTGCTCTGGTGAGTTCGAGTAGATCACCTTTATAATTATTCGTCAGCTTGTGGAGACTCCAGGCATTGGAAACAGTGGACGAAAACATGGAGTTGAAAATGTTCCACCACCAATTCTTGCCTCGAATTTCATTGGAATAACAGTAAGATTCCAATTAAAATTTTCAAATCCTCGTCATTGAATGAAAAGTTGTGTTGGTGTTTTTGCCCTCCATACAACATAGTTTGATTTACAATAAGTTGTCATACCTCGGGATCAAACAAATTTTCAAAAATGTCTATTTCGTTCAGGCCGAATAAATCTGAAGTGCAGTTTTAAATTCTACGCAAGAAATGTTCGGTTAGTTGGACCTCAGCTGAGAAAATTGATTTTCTCCATACCGGTGGAGCAATCGACTTCTTCAACTCTGATAATGGGATGTCATCATCGCTGTCGAATACGTCGTCGTCAGCCGTTAAATAAGCTTCCACAAAACCCTCCACTTCACCTGGAACATCTAGTGGTATTTCCGTTGTTATCATATTGTCTTCATATATATCCTCTTCGTCCGTCACGTAGTCCACCGGTGGAGGAATCATGACGATATCAGCGTTGACGATATGTGCATTATTATGCAGATCTTCCTGAGCAGAGTGAAGATTTTGAAAACGTTTAGCATAATAGTGTTAGTTTGAAAATCTTCTAATCCCTAGAAAAATAATGCATGCATGATCCCATTGTACTTTTAAAAGTACATCAAACTTTGGCATTGCTTATCTCCGTGTATATATAAAAAAATATGAAAGGACTTGTATTCTCGTAAGCTTTATGTTTGTTTCAAACAAAAATCAAAGAATAATTTTTAATATTTTGTCAATTGAAGTTTATATGACCACAAATGTTTTTGAAGGACACAAAACGAGAAATATTTCAAAATGCTTTCTACGAAAAGACAATTGGACAATAACCTATTGTGATCAGAAAATAAAAAAGTATCTGAAAAATTCAAATAATATTGGCTTTTGAGAAAACAAAATCAAAAAAATGATTTTTATTTCATGGCATATTGTTAAATGGCCATTTGTAAAATTCATTTTACTGTACTTTAAAAAGTACAATGGGAGAGAATGGGTTAAGGTGGTACTGATCCGTGTAGTCCACTTTTCAATGACTATCCCAGATAGATTCGGCGGAATTTGAGCCGAATTTCTTATATTCACCATAAGGGCACCGGTCGATTGCAGTTTCCAACGGGGTCTAATCGCATGACTTAGGTGGCAATTTCACGTCACCTGTGCGAAAGATAACTTTACCCTCAAATCGTTAATGACAATGGTGACGTCCGCAGTGACAAGTAGCGCTGTCTAGGTCACTTTGGGCTTCGAGAAATTCGTTATCATCGTTCTTTAGAGCTCGCCATTGATGTTGAACGCCTCAGTAACGTCGTTTTCATGTCAATTTTTTGTTTTGCAAACATTTTGGAATATTTTCTGACAATAAAGACAACGATTTGTCAAAAAGGACTCTGAGCTCCTTAGGTTGGGTTAGGTTAGCGGGCTGACAGTTGATCTTGTTACCGTTGCACTTAGACCAATGTAGATCCGTTGTGATGGTCTAGGGTTTGTGACCCCTTGTATTCAAATCTTTTATAATGCTATGTCGATCAAGCCCGTTAAGAGTGTAGATGGGTTACAGCAAGCCTGGCCTGAAATTTCAGAGGGCATTTCTAAAGTATTTGCGATGAAATTTCTATCGTCACATAATAACCTGGCTAGGGAGAGGTATGCGCCTTCTCAGGGAGTATTCCTTTCCATTACCTCCACTTGAGCAATCATCCCCCACCAGGCCAGTAGTAGCAGTGTTTGGTGTATATTATCGTTTGTTTGGTCGTTAGTTAAGTTGAAGAGGCTGTTTCCATACCAAAGAGGATTTTACCAATCTTAGGTAGAGGTGGCCCCATCAACCCAGTGATGCTCGTGTTCAACGTAGGAGTGGCAATCGCAGGTGTGTAGGCTAGGTGCCCATTCATCGTTGGTGCTGCTCCTACAAGGAACACGTGAGTCGTTTTCGTTCGTTCTACACTATCGTACGGTAGTTGAAGGCGGTTTTCAGAGATTAGGAATTCTCAAGCCATTTGGTATCGTTAACGAATTTTAACATGATTTTGCTTGGAATATCAGACAACTCCTCTAAGGCTTCGGCCACGCACTGAGCGACGAGCGATTGAGCGACGTCGACTTTCGCTTAAAACAATCACAAGTCGCTTAGGGCTTATGTGGAAATCTTCATACAATTTAATGTGTTTTAATTTTGTTCTGTCGCTCAGCGACTCGTCGCTCAATCGCTCAGTCGCTCAGTGCGTGGCCGAAGCCTAAGTCGTCTCCCTAGATGTCTGTTTGTTAGAGGATATAGCGCAGGGTAGTGACACAGCTAGTGAGAAGTGTCCTCATGTATATCTTCGTCACCGCATCCTCTGCATAAGTCGTCCATACTGAGTTTCATCTTTTTCTTGTGGAAACCGAGTTGGTTGTGATCTGTGATGATGCTCACTTTATTGAGCTTCTTGGTCAGGGATGAGGCCCAAGTCCCAACGCAAACTTCACCAAGTTGAAGTCTGCGAAAGGCCGAGTTCTTTTGCATGGCAAGGAATCAACTGCCTTGGGTTTAGCTGAATACTTACACCGACCGGGGCGATGTTCTTAGCGAATCTTGCGTTCCTTTGACGTACGAATGTTGGCTGACAGTATTCCGAACCGGTCCAAATTGATTACCAAATATTGAAGATTTAACTTTGAAGGACCACTTTGTCTGCAGTAAAATAGCCGCAATTTGTCTATTTGTACAAAAGAACGGGCATTTTGATAATAAAGTTTTATTACTGGACGTTCTGTTCAATTGTGTAACTTGCCATGGTGATTTCAGCTCAGTAACTATATAATTAAAATGCGAAGAATTGACAAATTCTCTAAGAGTAGATATTTCTTGTCATGAAAAGTTCTGCGAAACGGCGGAAAATCGTAGGTGCCTTCCCTTCCTGGTGACGCACACATGAGTGGTTGAGAGATGTAAGTGACTAGGTTTACGCTCTCTACGAGCAGTAATAGCTTCCTGTTTTTTTTTTTTACTAAATGATAAACAACAGATGTAACCAAAACAACATTGGCGCCACAAGCCGCCTAAATGAACTTGGCTCAATTAAAAAATCGGACATAAAAAAAAAATGGTTCGATGAGAGATATTGTTACTAACCATTTTTCTAAAAAAAAATTCGGCTTAGGAACAAAGTTTAAAGAAAATCGACCAATCCATTAAGGATGTAGCCAAACAGTTTGCAAGACAGACATAAGTTTGGAATTTCGAGGACCAATTTGTTCGCCTTCTATTTTATCGTAATATCAAGTTTTATCAAAATCTCGAGTTAGATATTTTTTTACGAATGTATAGGAGGGCGATCCGATAAGTACTAAGCCTTCAAAAGAAAAACTACAATTTTGGAAAAGTGGCGATTTATTTCTCAACATAGTCTCCTTTTAGCTCGATACACTTGATCCAGCGATGCTCCAAATTCTTTAACCCATCCGAAAAATAGGTTTTCTCATGAACTGCAAAGTAGGCCTCCGTGGCGGCGATGACCTCCTCATTCGACTAAAATTTCTGCCCGACGAACGATTTTTTCAAGTTTGCAAACAAAAAAAGTCGCACGGGGCCAAATCGGGAGAATACAGTGGATGGGGCAGCAGTAGTGCAATTCGACCAATTTGACCAGTGCTCTGAAGTAGTCTCACGGTTGCGCTTATTGCCCGGTGTAAACAAAGGCGGCACCCATCGCTCCGACAGCTTTGTCATCCCCAAAATTTCATGAAAGATATGACCCACGCGGTCTTTTGAGATGCCTTCTGTTTCAGCTATCTCGCGCACCTTCAATCGGCGGCGGCGGTCTGCCAATACGGGATCGTGGATTTTTGACACGTTATCCTCCGTGGTAGCCATTTTCGGGGCCCTGTGCGGGGCTCATCAAAAACTGATGTGCGACCACGTTGAAACTCGTTATACCATTTTTTGACGTTCGCCATCGATGGAGAATAGTCACCGTACACAGCTTCCAAGCGCTCTTTGATTTCGCTGCGCGATTTCAATTCAAAGAACTGAATCACCGACCGATATTGCTCTTTTTCCATTTTTCTAAAATTCGCGGAAAAGCTGGCTTCCACACGTTGTCAAGACAAAACTACGAGTTTGATTCGGCTGAAATTTCGACAGTGGCCGTCTAAGAATGTACTAGATGACAGTAAATCTTTCTTGCGGTACTGACACCATCGGGTGGTGAGGCTAAGTACTTATCGGAAGACCCTCTTGCTATATAGTATTACCTATCTTTTTGATCTTTTGATGGGCTTCGCCAACGGTAGGTCTTTTGCACTGTCATACCAGAGGTTTGGTTTCGCTACCAAGCCACTGCCACCTAAAAATAAAAAAAGCAAGGGTACTGCCCTTAACCAAGGAAGTGAAAAATCATCTAAGGGTTTCTCTTGTAATAAAAAGCGGATCTCATCTTAGCCGTTCTGGCCTTTCAATCCGATCGATAACACGCACAAACGATTGGTTTAGAGTAGCGACACAAAATTTCGGTTCTGTACGAACTCTTGACCTCTAATTTATTCGTTTGTTTTATTGGATGTTTTTGCGAACATTTTTGTATATTTTCTTAAAAAAATATTTTGTCCAATTTATCAAACTTTGTATTTCGTAGAAACTTTTCAGTATGCGGCATTATATGTATATGCTTAGTCATGTGTCGACTTTCATGAAACAAAGCACAAAGTTGGATTCAAATTCGTCCGGGGCTTCCGATCTCACAATTTTAGAAGTTTTAAAGCAGTGTTCTGTCTTTTGATAACCCCTGGAGGTACCCAAATCTCTTAGGGGTCCCTATTACATATCAATTAAAATGGAAATTTCGCAACTTATTGAAATGTTTGGTATAAATAAACCTTCCAAGAACTTTTCCTATGCAATTAGGTCTAGTTGATCAAACGATTTAACGATCTTGTGCCCACACATGCCTCAATAAACACCATCCCCCTCGCGTCCTCAACAATTTTTTTTTCCAGTTCGTTAAGGACGAAATATCTCCGTACTTATACTTAAAAAGCAACTCAAATGCAGCGCTGTGGCGAAAGATACAATCAATTAAACCCATAAGAAGCAACCATATTGCGCGAGGGCCGCGAACAAAGACCGTGATGCGAGGCGAGGCGATGCGATGGTTTTGTTTGCAACCATGATTCAGCAGCAACAGCTTACATGCGTGGTTTGTATATATGGTGGTTCCAGGGATCGCCTTAGCAACATCAACGCAGACTTTTCTCCTCGTTTCGAGAAGTGAACGATTCGACGACGACTTCCATTATGGGAGATTAATAAAATTATTCACTGCAACTGCAGTGTTGACTGTGTACGGCCGGCATAATAGACGGTAGAGCGATAGGGGAGAGTTGGCGATGTGATGCGGTTGGTCCAGGGGTGCCATATTGCTGATGCTGCTTCTACTGCTGGTCGACGAGTTGCAGGAAATTAACTCGAGAAAATAAATTTAGATTGAGCGTGAGCAAGAGAAAACCAACGAACGCGCGGGTACTTATAATTGAATGTTGTGGGTGGTGCAAGGGGAAATGGGGGGTAGATATTGTTGTTCGTATGCGGAGGGTTGATGCACTTTGCAAATGTGCGGCTCTGCATGCTGTGTGAAGTGAGTACGAACGAGTATATCTTGCAATGAGATTAGTAGTGCAATTGTACGATGATAGTGGGTGCTGCACTCACTCGAACTGCCAGGGAAGCGATGTGGCACACACACACAATGTGCGAATTCGTTGCTCTGAAGTGCTTCTCTTTCAGTGCTTGACTCAGAGATGCGTTGCGAATATAAAGTACTTGTAATGGAATTACAATTGATTATTGATGCACTGATATCACACAGCCGACCAAATGAGCAAGATGAGTGTAGAGTTTTCTTTTTTAAGCGAATTTACAAGTCTACTGCCAAAGAATGACATGCTAATGGCGTGATTTTGTTGAATACTGTTGATTAGATAAGTAAGAAAGTATGAGAATAATGAGCAGATAAATACGCAAATAGATGGATTTATGCATAGAAATGGACTCTAAGGGAGATAAGACAAAAACAGCTAAAGTGGTTGAGCTCATTAAATATTATTGTTAAATAATCGCATTCGAACAAGGTTAACTATATGCATGTGTATGTTTATTAAAACATCCCGGAAGCTGGAAGTCGTATGACTGATCAAAAATTGCTTTATTTATTAAAGTGTTTTAAAGTTCTTGAAATCTTCCTTCAAACCATGGGAAATCATTCAAAAAAAATTAAATAACTAAATTTTGGGCAAAAGTGCTTGAAGAAGACCTTAATTTTGTGACTTACAAATCTCAATCATTTCTGTTTGCAAGTTGACAAGTAAATTTGTACATCTTCAGCGTACATATGAATTTCGCAATTTCTTAGGACCGAGGGTAAGTCATTGTTGAACAGCGTGAAAAGGAGAGGGCCTAAAATTGATTCCTAGGGTACACCAGCGTAAGTTAAAATGAAATCGTATTAACTTGGAATTTGTAGAAACCGCTTGAGTTTTTTCGGTCAGAAAAAGTTATGTGAGATACAGTCGGCCCTAGCTATGTATCCGTTCGGAGTGGGAAATTGTCCGAAACGCATATTTTGTCGGTGGTTCAAATTGCTTTCGAGGTGTCCAATCGAAAAGAAAAACAAATGCGTTGGCGCAACTTGTTCCGCGAAGAATTTGTGTCGCACGAAATCGGAAAAACAATTGCATTAAGCTGTCAGAAATTTCAGAAATAAAGCACTTTATCGCACTTCAACGCAGATCGCCGGGTGCGTTAAAATAATGTCGGAAAAAAATTTCGAACAGCTGTTCGGAAGAATACCTCGAAGCAAAAATCCTCCAAATCGTACAAAATCGGAGAATTTTCCCCTCCGAACGGATACCTCGCTAGGGCCGAGTATCAAAAGCTTAAGAAAAGTCTAATAAAATCAACGTTGTTGCTAAGTTTTTATCCATTTGCAACTTTAGGTCATCCACAATTTTCAAAAGCGCTCTGATACAACTGTGATTTGGTCTAAAACCTGATTGGGTAGGAGCAAGCAACTGATAAGTATCTAGAAAGGTATATCCGTCGACGTACTACCTTCTCAAACGCCTTTGAAAGGAACGGCAGAATTGAAATTGGTTGATATTCTTTAGTATTTAGATATTTTAGGAATTGTAATGATTTTAGAAGCTTTCCAAAGCTTAGGGAAAATGGTGTTAAAAATATGCGTTATGAATGGCGAAATAAACGGAAGAATTATTTTAACAAATTTGGGATGCATGTTATCAAGGCCAATAGCTTCCGATTTGATAACAAATATCGATTTGAACACTTGCATTTCATCAACTCTTCTGAAACTAAAACCTGTCGAGTTATCAGTATTACTAATTAAAACTAATCGTATATCCACTTTCGCAGGAAGCCGCAAATATTTTGTACAGCTCATTAACGTTGCATTCTTCGTCAGTACTCTTTTGCTGAGTTGACATACCAAGTGACTTGATATTTTGCTAGTTTCTTGGAAATTATATTATTAAATTTTGAAGTATAGAATCTTCGTTTAGAATTTTTTATTTCAGCAACTACAGTATTTCGCAATCTTTTATAATAATCTAAGAATTCCTGGATCCGAAATAGTTTCCAACGCTTATATGCTGCATTTCGTTTGACTATAAGTTGTTTAATGGTGTTGTTATAACATCTCAGCTCACTATTTCTTGCTCGAGTTGTTTTGATTGGTACAAAAATATTGAACAGGTTGTTGACTGTGTCGGAGAAAAAATTACCCTGATCATTAACATCTGAAAGAAGATATATGATTTGAAGGTTAGAATTCAAAACATTTGATACTAAGGCCTAATCTCTAATTCTGCCGTCCCTCAGGGTAGCCACTTAAGACCAACTTTATTTATTTAAAAAATTCGTCCGTCCTTATTTATGCTGATGACATCAGGCTTTTCAAAAGTATTGAATCTTCTTCTGACTGTTTGCTTTTGCCAGAAGGCATAATTATTTAGGGAATGGTGCACTAAAAATCATTTTGTTTCAAATGTTGACAAGTGTAAAACCACGAGATTTATATTCAAAAAAGTTCCATTTGTTTTAAATTATATGTTAAATGCATATCCTTTGAGTAAAGTCTCCGACTTACCCTTGATCCTATGTTAGCTTTTAATAATTATTTAAATTACATAGTTCAAAAAGCTAATATGGTCCTAGAATCCATAAAAAGATTCGATCGCGATTTCCTTAACCTTTATGTTCTTAAGCTTCTAAAGCCTTCCTTCACTCACCAATCATAAAAGGTATTTGCAAGGGTGTGCCAAATATAAGTTTCTTTTTAGAAATGCAATAAAATGAACAAAATTAATTTTTTTCTATGTACTATGGCTTTATTAGTAAGAGCAAACATTCCCATTAATTATAGAACACAGTGTTGTTCAAGTGGCTGCCTCAACTAGCTTCGCAGTAGCACTCCAATTTTCTAAGACCTTGTTTGATGGTTTCGGGCTGTAGATTACGGATTGCTTGGATAATATTGGTCTTAAGTGATTGAATCGTTTCCAGATTGTTGGCATAACATCGGTCCTTCACGGTTCCCCACAAAAAAAAAGTCCAAAGGGGTCAAATCGCAGCTCCGAGGCAGCCAATTAATATCGCCAAGACGGCTAATAAAATGATTTGGGAATTTGGTAGGCAAAATATTCGATTATGGCATGGTGCGCCATCCTGCATGAACCAGAGGTTGTCCAAATTCATGTCTAAAATTTCAGTAAAATAAAGTCTGTTAACATGACTCTGCAATTCCCACCGTGGACCGAAACGTTGCTCCCAGCATCATTTTCAAAGAAAAATGGTCCAATAATGTTACCACTCAACAATCCGCAACAAACTGTCACTCTCTGTGGATGCATTCTTCTTCTGGCTTCTGGATGATAATCTGCGGGTTTTCCGAGCCGCAGATGCGACAATTTTGTCTGCGTCTCGTCAGAAAAGATGATTTTTCGCTCAAAATCGTTGTTCAATTCAAGCTGCTCTAAGGCCCAAACTGCGAAGCGATAACGAAGCGGATGTTCGCGCGCCTTCAATTGCGCAAAATTCTCCTCATGAATTGAGTCTCACACTCTCGGCTACAGCAGCTACATTCTCATCTGTGCGCTACGTACAACGGCGAGGACCATGAGTGTTGTCCACTCTATAGAATAACAGTCTCACGAAATTTTTGCACAAATTTGCATATAGCAGGCGTGGTGGGTGCTTCATTTCATCCAAAACTTATTTTTTTTTTCTTTAAAAACGCACTGTTTGGGCTACACAGCACTCACTTTGGAAATAAGTTTTGAATATTTCCCAACGTTTCTTAAGCGTAAAGCTACCCATTTCGTTCTGCGGAGGTATGATACTGACTTTCTGTCAAGATTACGAGATGGAAGCAGCTATCAGTGCTAAAAAACCTATGATTTAGAAAGAAACCACTAGATTTCCCACTCTGTACAGGGTTGGCCCTAGAATACTTTCTTGGGGTACACCGGTTTCAATTTTCTTTAGTCGCGAGTAATTTTGCCCGTACCGTATTGTCAAAAGTAGGTTTTTGTAACGTAGGGTCTCGGTATTTCATAGTACTGCCTGGAAAGATCCCTTTGCAACAACATCCATAGTTCGATGCACTTGGTCTATCGTGGAATGTTTATTTCTAATTCTAAACTGATGGTTCGGGTCTAGTCGTTTTTTTTCTATTATTTTGCTGAGCCTTTTCAGGAACAGCTTCTCGAAAACTTCTGCCATGATTGCTATGACCGATAACGATCTGTAAAAGTTCCTTCTGTTGGTGGCTTACCTTGCTTTCGGCGCATTTTTTTTTTTTTAATAAAAGTATCGTCATCACAAAAAGGAGTCGTTTTGCAGCCAATTTTCTCCTGAAGCCTATTCCAATAATACATCTCTGAGTTCGAGAATATTTTTATTCAAATGGCAAACCAACAAGACCTAGTTTCGATTCATTTTGAAATGAATACTCTACGATAACAAAAAATAAAACTCGCGGCTTGTTAAACCCCGACGAATCAGCTTTTCTCGTTGCAAAAAAAATGTGTGTAAATAGAATAGAATCCATTTGACACTTCCAAAAGTATCTGTTCAACACTTTTCCCGCTGAAGTATCCTTTCATCAGAAATACCGCACTTCCACCGCACATACAATTCACAGATGATTTTGCATCCTAAATTGACCCATTTCTCCTACGCAGTATCATTGCAGCACATTATATACACACAATAGATCCACTCATGACTTTTCCGACTCAGTGTATATTTTCAGCCCGCAACGTCATCACATAACTCATCATATACAATCCCAAATCCCTGTATGAATAGGCGCCTTTATGAAGCCGGAAGAGTAACAAAATATCTCAAGGCACGCATTACTCGTATACAAAAAAAGGCTTACTAATCAGCAAATTTAAATATCTTGACTCTTTACCCTCCGCCAACATTGAACATGCCTAAACACATAAAGCAAAAGGCACAATTCAGTTTTCACAGTTTATCAAACAGAAACACCCGAATGCACACCCAAAAAAAAAAAACAGAAACAAAACAAAACAAAAAAAAAGTCAAAATCCCCATATCACATCTGTGCGATAAATTTAGCTCTGGAAATATCCCCAAATAGTCAAAATGCTGGCTCGGGTGTATGATGTGAAACTAGGTCACCCACCATTACCAAAGCCAAAGAAAGTTCCTTCTTTTATTTTTGGATTTGAATGGGTGAATCGTAGGTGGATGGATTTGGGAGTTTTAATAGTTCGGCACGTCTCGTTGCAAATACGGGATTTTAGAGGATTTTCCGTTAAGCAGTTTCTATCTTTAAATTTAAATAAATCAAACTAAAAGTGACACTTCATTTAAATTTTATTTATTTATGAAAAGACACATGTATGTCATTATATTTGTAATATACATTATCCAAATGTTCGATGGTGTAGCATATCCAAAATGTCCAATTGTCCATAATTCTGGAGCATAAATCAGGCAGAATTTAACAAGTGACATTGATTGCATATGTAGGTTTTCAGGACAAAAGTTATCGAAAAAACCTGTGACTTAAGAAAACCCCAAAAGAAGAAGTGTAACGGGGTCAAGTCGCACGATCTCAGTGGCGATTTCACGTGGACTCTGCTTGAGATACCCATTTTCGGAAATCGCTCGTGCAAAATGTCCATTTTGGCACGGGCTGTGTGGCACGTCATGTTCAAAACACATAACGTCAGTGTCCATATAATCCAATTCGATCCAAAAGAAATTGGTTGTAATCGATCGCTGGCGCTCAGAGATGATGGTGATGGCCTGGCCAACGTCGTTCTCAAGGAACTATTAACCGATGATTCTGCCAGCTCAAAACTCACACAAAACGGTGACTTTTTCTGGATGCATTGCAATTTGGTGGATTGTGATCTTTCCAAATTTGAAAATTTTTCTAATTGACGAATTTATTCATCCCCGAAATGGACTTCGTCGCCGAATATGATTTTTTGACCGAAACTGGGTCAACTTCCTTCTGTTCGAGAGCCCAGTTGGCGGACACACGTCTTTGCCTATTGTTTATAAATTTGAGCTTCTGGGTCAGCTGAAGTTTGTACGGGTGTAGTCCCAAGTTACGAGTATGACTCAAAACTCGGCAAGTTGTGGCCTGCGAAGGCCCGAGTTCTTGTTCTCGGAGGTGAATCGACTGCCTTAGATTCAAGGACAGCGGCGATATATTTCAGGCCCATATCCTGTACGGTTATAGCATCAACCTGATAATAAAGCTCATTATATATATTTGGTAAAATATCGGATGTTCTACTTTACAACGAGGAAATTTAAATTTCAGTATTTTCATCTTGCATTTCATTGTTCACTGAACCGGTGGACCCGAGTTCATCCTCTACGTTGCCAATAGTTCTCTCCGAAGAGCGATTATGGCGTAATGTTACTCGAATTGAAGACCCACTTTCATAAAGCAATACAATAAATGACAGCCAATTTGACTAATATACATTATGGTCGCAAACGCCTGTCAAAGTTCGGAAATCCCTATTGGAAAACCTTTGGGATTATCTTGATATCCTAAAGATGGATATTAGAAAGGTATCTTCGGGAATAATAGTTCATGTTAATTCTGGTATATCTCAGGGAAACCCGCTTGGTGCTTTGTTTTTATATTTATAAATGATATTCACACTATATTACAACTTTCATTGACATAAAGTAATTCTGACGTACACGTGGCGGCCATGTTGTTTTAGTGAATTCTGGCAAATCTGTTGTTTATTATTCAGTTACTGATGCCAAATCACCATGGACAGTTACACGATTAAGCAGAACGTATAATGGTTAAACTTTTTTTTTTATTGAATTGAGTGTTTGTTAATGCAAGCGCCTCTTAACGGTTGACATGCTGGCCCATAACAATTGACTGTTATTACGTTACGTTCGAACGTCAAGTGTACGCAAGATCAGCCTAGAACATGCCTAAGGTCCATGAAAGTGTATAACAACACCCGAGGAAGTCGATTCCTAGCCGTGCACAAGAACTCGGCCTTTCACAGACTTCAACTTTGCGAATTTTGCTTCTGGACTTGGATCTCTACAACCGTACAAGATCCAATTGACCCAGTAGCTCAAATTTCATGACCATAGACAATGCCGTTTGTTCGCTGACTGGACTGGTAGATGACCCCAAATTTCAACGAAAAATCATAATTAGCCACCAGGCGCATTTTTGGATAAATGACTAACAAAATTGACGTATATGGGCGACCGACACGACGTTCACCAGATAACATTGCGCCCTCAAAAAGTTACCTTGGATGTTGGCGGCTGCGTCATTGGTCCGTACTTTTTCGAAAACGACATTAGTGTGGTGGTCACCGTTAATTGCGAGCGCTACTTTGATAACCAATTTGTTATAACCCTAATTGGACCTATATGACATGTGGTTCCAGCAGGTCGGCGCTAGGTGCTAAATTGCGGACACCACGATGGACGTTCTGCATGAACAATTTGAGGGTAAGGTTATCCCTGGCAGACTTGACGTGATTTGACCGCCAAAGTCATGCGATTTCACCCCGCAAGACTTTTTCTTGTGAGGTTTCCTGAAGTCGGAGATCTTTGCGCATAAAAATCAATCGACTCATGCCCTTTAGATGAACATAACACAGGCCATTGCTCAAAAGCCGGATCTATGGGGAATAGTCCTTGAAAATTGGGCCACCCGAATCCATGCAGCTTTTATAAGCCGTGGCGGGTATTTAAACGATGCCGTATTACACACATAAGGCGTTTTTCTTTTTTAGTTCAGTATAGAGCTCTGAACAGAGTCCGAGCATGTAGTATAGCATGTTCCGAACATTCTCTGAACTAAGCGTGCTCTGAGCGCTCTGAGTATATTTTGGAAAAACACCTGAACACTTATGTAGCTGTCGCCATTTTTTTTTAATTTCCATCTGTCAAATGCTTGTGTTAAGCATTTTTCTCTGTCTGCTCAGTTATTTTATTCTGAGCTCATAGAGCGCACTCTGAACACGCTCAGAACATGCTCAGAACGAAAAAAGAAACACATTTTCGAAACTCTAAACACTCTGAACTAAAAAAGAAACACAATTTATTTTTTGCCAACTCAGGTTCTGTTCTGAGCTAAAAAAGAAAAACGCCTATAATGGCATAGATGGGCATTTCCAGAGCCATCTGGGTGGACTTGACATTCATGGATGGGTCAAAAACTGTTGATGGGGTTGGTGCAGTTGTGTACTGAAACAGACTAATCTTAAGTCTCCTTTCGTCTGCCTAATCATTTATAGCGTTTTCCAGACGGAAAAAGCCCTGCCTTAGCTCAAAGAAAAGGTGATATCAAGTAGTGATATCCACTTCGCATCTTTTTAGATAGCCAAGGCGCTATTGAATCTGTAGACTCTGTCTCTACAAACTCTATAACAGCTTTTAACTCTTCATCTTTCATGGAAGTAGCACAGTAGTTCAACATTTACCTTTTTTGGGTGCCGGCTGCCGGACCATAGGTACAATCCAGGAAATTGTAAAGCAGATGACCACGCCTATTTTGGCGTATATACTATAAAAACATGTATACCCATCACTACATGCAAATTTATGATGAAAAACATAACCACTTCTTCCACAAAATAAATCTAGTAGGCAGATTACACATCAGCTCCGTAATAGGTGCTTTAACCGGACTCTGTCTAATAGGTAAACATTTTTTTTTTTTTTTTTTTTATCCGATGGAAATCTTCAAAAGACACTCGGTAAGAATCGGTACCGAGTAGTGTGGGACTCTTACCGCACTAAAACCACCGGTGAATCAGGACCAATCTATGAAAGATCGACAAATGATTTTTATTTCTTAATTTTTAAATCGCATTGGGGGAAGTTTAATGTAATAATAACACTTTCCCATAATTAATAGGTAAACATGCAACGAGTTTCAGAGTATTCTCAAACGATTTCTGCAGAGATTCCTCATCTTCTCTGTACATTGTGCTGCTCCATCTCAAAGACGTACGTTCCAACTAGGAGAGATAATCCTTGCGACCTGTAAATATAGGCATTTGTATTCTCGAAGGGCTTTGTAAAGAGCTTTAAATGGTTCATCAAATACAGAAGAAGTCTACTTGATGCATGTGGTATCACAATGAACCAACTTATAGTTCAAGTGTGTCAAGTATCCATTTGGACAGCCACGCTATTCTAACCCAACTTAGCTATAGCTTTAGGAGATGTAAGCCTTCGTGTGATATAATCTAAAAAGATCATCAAATACAATACGTTTATACCATCTAATTGAAAGACTCATAAGACAAATGTGTATAAATAGGCAATGAGATCATATCCTACAAGAGCTACGGATGTTATCTTTCATCCGCATCAGTGCTCAAAAAGCAGCCGTTATTAGATTTGCCTCTGAGGCAACTAACACTATAAAATTGAAACTTCATTCCAAAATCTTCAGATAAAAACCTTATCCATGATTAAAAAACATAAGTACGATTTAAAAAAACAGTGAACCAACACTCAAATCAAATGCTATCAAGAGGACACTCAAAGATGAAGAAAAACCGTAGGAACTTGTTCAGGAATTCTTTAGCCCATAACCATAACCAAACATTCCATTCCAATGGGTCAGTCTACTTGGATTTTCCAAACTGAAATACTTGCCATTTGAAAATGTGTAGCTTGAAATTTCGAAAGGAATTACCATCGTTTCAGACAGCCAAGCCGTTCCCAAACCACTGAGTTTCTTCGCCAAATTGGTGTGGGAATGTTTAGACAGGCTGAATGAATTTGACAAGAACCCCTTTATTGGGTACCTGACGAAAACATGTGTCCAAGATAATTAAGAGGAACTTTTCAGAAAAATGTTTGCAATGACTCCTTCCTTCCTTTTGCGAAGCAGGTGATTATTGAACGTGATTAAAAACAAAGGAGGATACCAAAAGATCTAAAAAGTAGAAAGAACCCCCAAGCTGGGGTCGTCTAAGATATATCTTGGGAACTACAGTATGCGGCAACATAACTTTCTTTCTGAATGGAATATGGAATGGTTTCTTTACGTCAGGCGGGGTTCTACAGTTTTGTTTCCTTCCTTGCCAGTCACCAACATGCGTTGGAACAGGGATGAATACGTATCAGCCGTCAAGGCCTTTTTTTGATGAGGGATTACGTTTTAACAAAAAGTTTCACTGAATGTATCACTTTATGTATGAACAACCTAAGAATAATAACGGGCTTGCCACTGTTAACTTAGAAAGCGACTTAGCATAGAAGAATATATATTCATGCTGAAATGCAGGACGAGAGCAATTTGTGTCCCTTTGAATGTTCCTCAAGTACTGGTATTTTTCAGAGAAATATACTTCGAGGAAGTGTTGTAAAAAGAGCAATCTCATTGGGCTCTAGATGGATACTCAATAAATACAATTTCGCATTCCAATAACCCATAATATAAAATTCATTCATCCTTTACTTTGTTCTACGGTTGAAAAAGATTTGTGAAAGAGTTTGTGTTTCTCTAACTTAAATATCTGCGATTCTGTTAAACATACTGTTAACAACAGATATAACTACTCGTATATTTTATTTCACCGTAAAATAGAGCTTGAATACATCAACATTTATGTGCACAGGGACGAAAATGATATCAAAATTGTCAAAAAACAAGCATGTTCGAAGGTTTATAATGCAGATTAAGAATTTAATTTTTCAATTTGTTTTATATACAATTTGACTTAAAACTAGGTAGGTAGGTAGGTAGAGATGGTAGTCGCCAGCCAGCTGGGCCCGCGACTCAATTAGCGCTGGGGTGCGCCGTTTTGATACCATTAAACTCGTGTCAACCTAATAAGGATTAAGTACGGAAGAAAATGGCTTTTATATACTTTAGCGGAGCATTACTAAAGCCATTTTGTCGCATTCAGAAAGATAATCAGATCTTTGATTTTCTTCTCCGAAAGTTCGCTGGGGTCATCGAGGAAGGCTTTCCCAAAGGAAGCCATCCTGTAATTTGCTAAGGCGGGGCAATCGCAAAGAAAATGAACCACAGTTTCTTTTTCTTGTGGATCTCCACAACTACGGCAGTGTGGGTTGAAGGGGATGCCTAGCTTTCTTGCATGTTCACCTATGGGCCAGTGCCCGGTGCATATTGCTGTGATCCTGGCTATGTCGCGCCTGGGTCTGCATATTAGATCTTTGGAGCGTGAGTTGTTGTAAGTAGGCCATATCTTTCTTGATATGACACAGTTTGTGAGACTGCTCCACCTACGGTTGGATTCATTGAGAAAAATCGAGAAGATTTTTCTCTTCATAGCACCAAGAGGAATATTAACTTTTTCCGCTAGTGAGCTATGTAAGGTCGAGCCTTGCCGAGCTAAAGCGTCAGCCCGTTCATTACCCTCTATGTCACTGTGACCTGGAACCCAGATGAGAGTGACCTGGAGGTCAATGTTCAGACTCGCCAGTTCGTCCCGACATTGCTGGACAAGTACTGAGGTTGATGTAGATGATTTAATGGCCTTAATGGCCGCCTGGCTATCTGAGCAGATAGCTATATTTCTGAATTGGTTTTGGTTAGATTGGAGCAACTTGCATGCCTCCTTGATTGCTAGTATTTCGGCTTGAAATACACTCGCAAAGTCTGGTAGTCTGAGTGACTTGGAGATGTTAAAGGACTCGGAAAAAATTCCTGAACCAACACCGCACTCCATCTTAGATCCATCAGTGTAGATTATCGAATCGAAATCCTTTGTGACAACGTCATTCTCCCAATCCTCTCTGGTGGGAAAAATGGCTTTGAAATCCCCGCTTGGACCAAGAGGAGGTACGCAGTAGTCGGTGTTCGATAAGAAAATATCCGGAGGAATCATTTTTGTTATGTTTCCATGACCATAGGGTTTGGAGAACCAACAGTTAGATTCTTTAAGTCTTACAGCACTGCATGCCGCTAGGTATTTTATATGAAGGTCGAGTGGTAAAAGGTTCAGGATAACGCTCAGGGCATCTGTTGGGCATGATCTGAGAGCCCCCGTAGTGCCGACGCTAGCCGTTCTTTGAACCCTTTTAAGTTTTCCGACGTTATATTGCTTGCTAAGTGCAGGCCACCAAACAATCGATCCGTAAGACAAAATTGGCCGTACCACTGCAGTGTACGTCCACAAAATCATCTTCGACTGAAGGCCCCACTTCTTACCAAAGGTCTTTCTGCAGGCATAGAAAGCTATACAGGCTTTCTTAACCCGTTCTTCAATATTTACCTTCCAATTCAATTTGGGGTCGAGAATAACTCCAAGGTATTTAGCTTTGGAAGATAAAGAAAGAGTTTGACCGTTAAGTCGAGGTAGGGTGAATGTAGGTATTTTAGTCCTGGTAGTAAAGAGCATCAGTTCCGTCTTACTCTGATTAACTCCTAGTCCACTACTAGTGGCCCAGTTGCTAACTCTTTTCAGAGCCAATTCAGTGATTTCACTAATCACAGTGGTAAACTTACCTGATGCCAATAAAACCAGATCGTCAGCATACGCTACAGTTTTTACACCACTACCTCTGAGCTTGACGAGAATTTTGTCCATGACTAAGAGCCATAGAAGAGGGGAGAGAACACCACCCTGGGGAGTTCCCCTACTAACATGCTTAGTAGAAATTGTGTTTCCTAACGTTGCTTGGATCCTTCTGTCACTGAGCATAGATACAATCCATTTGGATATGAAACTTTCTACACCAAAGTGAACAAGTGACTCGCGAATGGATTCAGTTAGGACGTGATTAAAAGCACCCTCCACGTCTAGGAAGGTTGCTAGGGTATATTCTTTGTAGTGAATCGTCTTCTCTATTGTACGCACTACTTCATGCAGGGCAGTCTCCGTAGACTTGCCTTTTAGGTATGCATGTTGCGATTCATCAAGAGGACGACCCTCTAGTAGAACTCTGATGTGAGTATCAAGGATGCGCTCTAGTGTCTTTAGAACAAAAGATGTCAGACTAATAGGCCTAAAGTCCTTCGCGGATTCATGACCTCGTTTGCCGACCTTCGGAATAAAGACCACTCTTACATGTCTCCATGACTCGGGTACATGATTGAGAAAGAGACAACCTTTGAAGATCATTTCTAGCCATGGTACTGCCAAGTCTTGCAGTTTCTGCAGCATAACTGGGATTATGCCATCAGGGCCAGGTGATTTGTAGGGGGAGAAAGTATTAATCGCACATGAAATACTATCTCCTGATATAACAGAATTGATTTGCTCCCTATGAGCTATAATGGTATTTGTAGTGCTAAGCGTTTCGGGGTAGCTATTCTCACAACCCGGAAAATGTGTTGTCATAAGCAGTTCCAAGGACTCAGCTGGAGAGGCTGTCCAGATACCGTCACTTTTTCTCAGAAATGAAGGGCTGCAATGTTCCTTTGACAGAACTTTACTTAGTCTAGCAGAATCCTTAATATCTTCTATTGAGTGACAGTATTCTTTCCAGCCAAGCTTCTTAGATGCTGCTATGGCTCGCTTGTACACTTTTAGGCAGTCTTTATATGGTTGATAGAATTTCTCCTTCTGACATATGTTGAAGATCTTTCTGGTCATTTTTCTAAGTGCAGAAAGATCTTCATTCCACCAAGGAGGGAACTTTTTGCGGCTGTATTTAACTGGACAGGAGACTTTAAAGGCAGTATTAATCGCTGCCTCGAAAGTCTTTACCTTAGATTCAAGAACTTCCACAGATTCTACACTAATTAATGGTAAATTGCCTAGTTTGGATTTTGCGATCTGACTGAATTTCTTCCAGTCAGTTCTTTTGGGATTTCTATATGGAGGGGGGGTTTCTACCTTGAAACCTATGTTGAAGAGGATCCATCTATGATCCGAGAAGGAATTTAAAGAGGAAACTCTCCAGTTTTCCACCACCACATTACAGTTGTTTGCAACAGTGATGTCAAGTACCTCTTCCCACCCGTCGTAGTTTTCCGAGCTTGGAAAAACGAAGGTGGGTGAGTCACCTCTGTTACAAACAATTAGGTTATTTTCAATAATAAAATCAAAGAGAGACTCACCTCGTTCGTTGATTTCAGAGCTGCCCCAGAGAGAGTGCCGTGCATTCGCATCGCATCCAATCAGGAGGTTCGTATTTTGCTGATTAGCTGCTTCAACCAATTTCCTCACCTCCTCAGGCGGTGATTGCCGGTTGTGGTCGTAGTAGCCAGATGCCACCAGTAGTCCCTTTGCATCTTTATCTTCCAGCCTGACGACTGTCAAATCCGGAGTGCTAAAATTAGGACACAAAAAAGCTTTTAAGTGTTTTTTAGCTAAGATACAAGTTCTGGGATTACCTTGTTCTTGGGTTACTGTTTTGTATAACAGGTCGTATTGGTTGTCTTGGAGGCCTTTTACATTGAGGCCATTTACCCATGGTTCTTGAATAACGCCAATGTCAATGTTTTCCTCACTGAGGAAAACTCTTAGATTATCTGAGGCACATTTAGAGTGCTTCAGATTAATCTGAATGACCTTCAGCGCGTTTTAATTGGTTGAGGGTCCTGCGGCGCCAAGGACAACCGAACCGTCGACAACAGCGCTGATCTTAGCGCTCTCATCCACTTTATCGGTGTCTGGTCCCTGATCCTGCAGGATTTTTATTTTAGCATGCCTGATGCCAAAACGGAGTTTATAATTAGCCTTCTCGAGTGCCCCTCTGCTTTCTTCCGTGATCCTCAGAAGATATGAAGTGCTGGTTTTTTGCGGTTCTTCCGCCTTGATGACGACCCAGTCGTGCATGGGGACCAGCGGGTTCAACCTCTGAAGACCCCGGATCAGCTCCAGTCCGCTCGGTTTGATGCCCATGAGGGGCAACCAGATGCGGGCCTTTGGTTGTCTAGGGATCTCCTTAGCTGGGATAAGCTTGAGCTTCAAGCCCTCCCAGTCATTGCTGACCTTAGCAATGCTGTCTCTAAGGAAGTCCCTTGAAAACGCGTCCTCGCATTTGATCACCCTGTATCCCCTGAGCATTTCCCCAGAGTCGAAGCTGGGGTAGGGTCCTTCACTTGTAGATAGGGTGTACGTGAAAACCATCTCAGAGAGCTTGGCTTCGATTGAGCTCCACACCGACAGCAGACCTTTGCTGTTGGTGGAGAGTTCTTCTACAACCGCTACCTGGAGGTCATCCCTGACGACCTCGCTTAGAGTAGGCGGTTGCGCCGCTCTGAGAGATGTGGCTTTTTTCTTCTTTATATTGCCATCAAGTTTCGTCTTCTTTTGGGAAGGTAAAGTCTCTTCCTGAGACCTGTCTCGCTTGACGGCTTTTTCTTTTTTTGTCAGGAGGTTATTGTATTCGTCAATAACCTTCTGGTACCTGATTTTATCCTCGGCATCCCTCTCGTGACAAGTTCCCTCCGCCTCATTCTTGGCAATCTTGCTAAGGATAAACGAGGCATGCAGGAACTGGTTCTTTCGAAGAACGCCAGGAGATTTCTTCTTACCACGATTAGCATTGCTATGGCTGGCATTGCTACCCGATGGCTTGGCAGTATTGATCGGTTTAGGGGGCAAAGGAGTACTATGGCTGGTACTCGCTATGCTCCCTGAAGGTTTGGAAGTTATCTCAACGGCTTCTATGCCGTGAGAGCTTCCTGTCAATGTCTCTTGGCTAGAGGCCAAGAGTTCGTCTTCGTTGTCAGTTGTGTCGCTATTATTTGTCGTTTGTTTGTTCATTTTATAGTTTTTTTAAAAATTTTGGTCCCACGAGTAGGTCGGAAAAGAAAGGTCAGCCCCGGCAGAGCCGATATACCGGGGTAAGGCAAGTATTAAGACGGACCCGGCCAGGGCATCCGAATGAGCTCGTTAGTGACTGGTTTTCCCCCCAGCCTTCCATTTCTTCAGCACGGATTATGAATAATCGCTCACACCACCACTGAAAATTAGGGACCTGTATCTATGGTAAAATCGCATTGTTGAGGGTTGAACTATTGAGGAGTAAAGGAACCTTACAACATTGCGACCTGACCTTAGCTGATCCCCATCTTGACAACGCACAAGATTTCTGTGGTGATCATTACCGCCCGGCACCCACTAGGAGGGTTTGATACGAGGATTTATGCCGAGCGACTTAAAACTAACTTATTACTAAATTAAATCATGTTGGCACAACAATAGAGGCCCAACGTTCTTCATTTGGCTTTACATAATGCTATTTGCTTAAAATATCATATTAATGTTTTCTTAATCTAATTCATGATTTTTTAATATTAACTAAATAATAATTTTTGATGAGTGGGCGTTTTATCCCCTATAGTATTGATTGTTGTTCTTCTCGTAAAAGGGTGCATTGTCGTTATGGATGATGTCTTCAAATTGATCGTCAGTGATGGCTCGGGTGTATAGATACTTGTCACGAGGCTCTAGTTCATGCTGGAGAAGTTGTTGCACTTCTGTGTTGGGATGATCTTCCAGGTTCCTGATGATTTTTCCGGAGAGCTGCAGTAAATACTCGTCCAGTGGTATTAACTTTGCTTCTTTATACAGATTCCTTGTTGGTATATATTTCTTCGTCAGTGGGTTACGGTACAGTCCAGTGCAAATGCGGAGCATCTTTCTTTCAAAAAGCTTCATCTTTTTCATTGCTGTAGGTGAAATAGTAAACCAGATGGGAAAGGCGTAGGTCAGAACGGGTCGAATAAGTTGTTTGTATACAAGCAGCTTGGTTTTTTTACTTAGTCCATTTCGCTTCCTGAGAAGCGGATGGACCAAGTGCAGAGAATAGTTGGCTCTCTTCAACATCAAGTCTGCATGCCTTTTGAATTTGAATTTGTTGGAAAAATTGATTCCCAAGTACTTTGTTGATGATTTGACAGTCACTTCAGAGTTGTCTGGAAGCTTTATTTTGATTGCATCACAGCGTGTTGCAAACGCTCGTCTTCTAATGACAGTCACTGGTGTTCTGAAGCAGATGAGTTCAGTTTTTTCGCTGTTTATCCTCAGTCCCCATTTGACATAGTATTCCCATAGGTTTTTAATGTGCTCTTGCACTCTCCTGGCAGCAATTTCTGGTGAAAAAGCGGTGGCGTATGTGATTGAGTCGTCTGCATAAAGCTTCGTCTTTGTACCTGGTATGTTGGCTGGTTGATCAGCAGTGTAAATGTTGAACAGCAGCGGTCCAAGTTTTGATTCTTGAGGAACTCCAGCGTTAATTCCTTTGGTTGATGACACATGTTTTTTTACCTGTACATAAAAAAGTCTATGGGTTAGGAAATTTTTGATTATTCTTACTAAGTAATTAGGAAGTCCAAGTTCCAAGAGTTTGAATAGCAATCCTTTTATCCAAACGCTGTCGAAAGCTTTTTCGATGTCCAGCAAACACGCTACAGTTGTTTCCTTTTTGTTGAGTCCAATTGTAACATCAGTATGGAGTCCCAGTAATGGATGTAGGGTAGAGTGTTTATTTCGAAAGCCATACTGAAACTCCGGTATGACATCTCTTTCTCTGCAAAAAACGTTGAGTTTCTTCAAAGGTTTATAATGCATCGCATTTGAATTAAACCTAAAATTAAAAACTTAATGAAAGTTATAATTGTCAATGCAACTCTACCCTCTGTACTATATGCTCCTACCCTGCTGTACCAGACCCTGTTGTTAGCTGCAAATGCATGTTTGGTTGCTGTTAAAAGATTTAAGATATCCCGAGTTGATATTTTCCAGGTGGATGGCTGCTGTTTTTGTTGTTGTTTTCGCTTTATTTGGGTATATTTGGCTCATTGACTGTGTGTACTTACAAAACAATCACACAAAGCTACGCGCATACACACACGGTCGGTTGGACGATGGCATTGTAGTCCACACACAACCCAACCCTCTACTCTAGACCGCCTTGATGTTCTAGTCATGTTATGGCGAGAGTTCCGGTGTCGAACACCAACGTTCTTTCCGTCTGCGATAGAAGTTATGTATTGGAGCCACTGAGGACTTGAAAAAGAGGATACAGATGCCAATCAGTGTGTTTTTCAATTTCCTTTTGTTTAGTTGAATTAAGCTATGATTCTTCTGTAGGGAACATAATTGAAAATCAAAAGACATGAAGTGGCTGGAAGCAATTATGGACTCATCAGATTCCCATAAACATACGAGTACAACAAATACCAGCTAATCCTGAATTTATGCAGGATTTTCGAATAGGGGGAATATAACTTTGTTTAATTTAAATAAATTACTGTTTCGTATTTATAGAACAATTAGGTGGATTGTTGAAGAAACAAATTATACAAATTTATTGGTCTAACACCACTGAGTCAATTATAGGCGTAGTGCGATGGCTCATTCATATGGATTCTTTGGAGAAAATTGTTTTTTTTTTTTTTTTTTTACATTTCGGAAAGGTGTCATTTAGTTTTAGTCGTGCAGAACAAGAGCCTTGAGACTTAGCCTTCTTAACCACACTTGAATATGTGTAGCCAGCAGGAATGAAGGGATATTTTTCACGGCTAGAGTTATTCTTGGAAAATTTGTCACTTCCTTAAAAAGTATTTTACATACCTAACATACCTACCTTAATTACAGCACATCTCACACATACTTACACATATTTGATGCTTCTTGTTGCTGGCGACACCAAAATTACAAGCTACAAGGTTAAAATACTAAATTGTAAGCTTTTCTAAGTTTTTCAATCATGAATATCTTGGCTTCCGTTTGTCGTAATGGACTAATTTTTTTTTTAATTTGAAGAAAATTAGCAGGACTATAAAAAAAATCCAAAACTGAAAAGTATTTACCGTGAAATGCAGTTTTTTCCCAATAACTATGAAAAAAGGTATTAAAAACAAGAAAAAAAAACGTTGAAACCAACGGTAACTTTTTATGTTTTTGCTCAAACATATTAAATTAAATGCAAGTTGATAGAAAATATTGTTATTAGCAATACAGTTTTTTATTTTCACTTTGTGACATACTGGAGCTTGAGATATTAATTAAAACATAAAATCATAAAATGCGTGGGTGCGCTGACTTACCTATGTTCAATAATTCATTACTCGGCTTTTGTTCATTGTAGAGTGTTGATTTTTTTTAAATTGTAGGGAATTACAAGAACTTTAATAATAAAAAATAAAAATTTCATCGTTAAATGAGCTTTTTTCTTAATAATCACGAAAAAGTGGTTTTTAAACAACAAAAAATTTGTTTAACTTACTATAACTTTTTTTTCATTTGTTTAAACAAATGTTTTTTTTTTTATAACATGATAGATAATGTTATTAGGAATAAATACATGTTTAATTTTTGTTTGTACGAGATAGTGAAGTCGAGATATTCGCAAATGACCAAAAAATGACACAAAATACATTTTTACCAATAACTTTGGTAAAAAAAGTTGTCATGTAGTGCAAATTTGGTTTTAAGCTTTTCTCATAAGCACCTATCGATCCATGAAAAAAAAATAGACCATGCCTCTGCGCGCAAGGTCAAATGACGCTTTGACTGGACTATTACCCTATACCCGCACTTGAGAGATTATCCCTGCACCGGACCCGTAGGAGCACATACTCGTAGCTACTTGTCAAGTCTATTATATGAGTTTGATAGGTTAGTGGTTGGTGTATATGTCCGTTTGTTTGGTCAGAATTGTTGAATAAGTCGATGGGACTGTCCCTTTCTTCAAGATGATTTTACCAATTTTAAAGAGAAGTGGCCCCATCAACTCCCTGACACTCGTGTTCACCTCAATTGCTGGTGTATACGCGAGGTGCCCATTCTCCGTTTGTTGCTCCTCCTGCAAGAAATACGTGCATCGTTCAGTCGTTTTCGTTTGTTATATCATTGTCGTCCGTGACTCTTTTATGTCTTTTGACTGTGGTTGGAGTCGATTTCCAATCTCGTGGTCGGCTAGTTGATAGAGCTAATGAATTTTCAAGCCATTTAGTAGCGTTAGAGAGCTCCTCCAAGAAGTTAAAGAAGTATCCCTAGGTGACTATTTTTCAGTTATAGAACAGGGCAGTGAAATAGGTAGCGAGGAGTATCCTCATGTCACCGCATCCTCTGCATAATTCGTCCAGACTGAGGTTCATATTTTTCTTGTGGTAACCCAGTTGGTTTTGGTTGTGTCCGGTGGTGATGCTCACGAAAAGAAATATAGGCTTTGTCCTCGGTTGGATAATCATGTCGGTCTTTCATTTTTTGATTTCCTGTTTAAGATTACAGGGTGAAACCTGAACTGTTGTGTCTGTCTGATTAAGATCTTGCCAGCACTTCCCGGACACTACTGTCACAAAGCCTTATGTTGTGCGGTGTATCAAGAACCCTTAAGTCTGAAGTTTCAAGCTTCGATTTAATTTCAATGGCAGAAATCGCTTTTATTGCCGCTTGGCTTTCAATGAAAAAAGTATAATAACAGCTTGTGGTGTTGCCTTCATTGAGACTTGTCTAGCAGCTTTCGTCGCTGCCAGGAGCTCATCTTGAAAGACACTAATGGAATCAGGAAGTCTGAATGAAAGGTTTCTGAAAAGCACCCTGCACCAACACCAGTATCCATCTTGGAACCATCGGTATATACATACATATGTTGCTCTCATCCATTCTTAGTTTGATGGCTCGTTTGCTTTTTAATTAAAATAGGATCACTGCTGCTGATTTTATATGTTCTGCGAATCCTATAGATTTCCTTAAATAAAAGTAAATTTGATAAATTGATTCATAAAAATGCTTATCGTGAACGTGTCAAATCAATTCAATAAAAATAACATCTAAAAAAAAGGCCCAACCTTGGTCTCGATTTACTTCCACATTTATATACATTTTGGGAAAAGTTGAAACAAACAACACAAAAACTTGCATAGCTTAAAAAAGTACATATTCCTTTAAGTAGTACAACAATCACATACAAAACCTAATCCAATAACCTACTCCTCTAGTCCTAAGTGAATTTGAAATAAGAAGGGATCCAATAAATTCCTACTTACAAATACTCCACTGTAGAAACACGATTACACACTCGTATATGAAGTTACCCACTTTTTAACAATTGAATATCTTTTTGTTCTTCAACCGAAAATCCACATTCAATCCAATCATGATGTTGGCAGAACTTTGTGTGTATATTATGCTCCTTTAATGCTGACTTTATTGAGCATTACATAGTCATCCAAATTGATGTATCCTCTGCTGCATGCAGTACGGGGCGAGAGCTGATGCAGATGCGATATAGAAGTAAGATCACACAGAACACGGGTGTCCTTGGTGCCAAGTGCATTTGACATATGAACTTTTGTACAGCTTACTAGGTATATGTAATATATAAATATATGTATAATTTTTTTTTTGTTCGCTTCTGATGGAGTCACAAAGTTGAAAGGAATGGGGTTTTAGGGGCTAGAAATTGTAAGAGGAGAAGAAAAGTCCCCAAAGTTGATATCACATTCTCTGAGTGATTTTTCTCATACCATTCTTTGGCATTCGTTCGTCCTCCCACCTCTAACGATTTGTTTCTAGAATGACATTATCTCTGTCATAGACATGGCCGTAGCCAGTTTTAAGAAAAAGTTTTAATCGGGGTCCTTCTCCAGATCATATAGAATAACATCTGGTTATGGTTTATCAGACCAAAAACATAAATGTTAAAAAAAAGAACCAAGTTCTTCTATATAAAAATCTTTGTGTAACAAGTCAGCCGTGAAAAATACTGAAATCTAA
This sequence comes from Chrysotoxum bicinctum, assembly GCA_911387755.1. Taxonomy (NCBI): domain Eukaryota; kingdom Metazoa; phylum Arthropoda; class Insecta; order Diptera; family Syrphidae; genus Chrysotoxum; species Chrysotoxum bicinctum. The sequence goes on from OU426990.1 coordinate 80,033,955, forward strand.
AAGTACACCAACTTCTTACTTCATGAAGGTTTAATACCGAATATTTAAAGTAGAATAATATTGAAACAGCTACAATGTAATAGAGAAATTTTATTATTTAATGATTACACTAGTTTTCACAAAAACAGTACCTCCAAAAAAAAAGTTATTTCTAGACTAATTTTGAACACGAAAATGGCACTCATTTATTTTTCCAAAGAAGCCTTTTCGAGATATGAGCAAAAAACCGTTTTTTTTACTCCTTTTCCATGTATAAGCCTAATTCTCAAAAACGGTCAAACTAATTAACATATACTTTATATTTTTTGAACAGATATTTGTTTGTCTTTCCAACAGTATACGACTTGTGTAAATCGGCCCAACAGTCATCAAGAAAAAGCCGTTCAAAGTTTCAAAAAACACAATTTTTCGCCGTTTTTAGAAAATCGCTTGTTTTAAGTCATTCCGTAAGGATAGACAAAAAATATTTAAAATACTTTCAAGATCTCAGTTGGAAGATCGAATAATAAATGTGGAAGTTATGAAAAAGTACGTGAAGGCAGACCATTTCAGTTTTTTTTTTTCATAATTTTTATTGAAAATATGACGTATTGCTTACACTTCTTCTCGCTGAGCTGCATCCAGCAGTAGTCACGCACTGGCCCTGGGTGGCTACACAAAATACTGCCGTTTTCTGTGTTTTGGGGATAGCACAGCAGATGAAAAGCATTTCATGTACTCGTAGTAGGAAAGAGCAACGTTGCTGAAAAAGCACTCGTTGAAAAACAAAATCTAATACTTCCACCATTGCCCATAAATCTCGGCATTATGAAGGTTTTTGTAAAAGCCTTACCCCCATTTTCACAGTGGAAGTTTAAACACCACTTTTGGTTTTAACTTCAGTTCAACAATAAATTTGGTTTCATAGTCCTGGAACAGAGTTCATTTTGTAGTTTGAGTTAAATGACACTATTCTGCCGTTTAAAACTCAGGTTGACAACAACTTCGAACATTTGAAAATAAAATTTATTTTCATTTTTAAATTTGTTTTCCTGTCACAGGTCACAACTGAAACAAAGCTAACTTTCCTTGAATGTTTTTTCTTTGATTAAGAGAAAACAATTTACTTAAACCAAGTTCAATGAACTGAAAGTCAGATAAGACTGTGAAACCGGACGAGTTGAACTTCAAATTTAAACTCCAGTTTAGGTTCAGCAGAACTTAAGTTTAAACTCTCACTGTGAAACTGAGGGTTTGCAAAAGATCAAGAAAGCAAATGATTGACATATGTATATCAAAACAAAGTTTCCCAAGCTGTCAACCGAAAAAATTATGGCGGGTATATTCGTTGGTCCACAGATACAAAAATTGTTTAGTGACACCGGATTTTTGAATTGTCTAAAATAAAATTCGAGAAATGAGCATGGATGATTTTCAAGACGTAGTTCATGGTTTTTGGGAAACCGCAGAAGTCCAAACTATCGTCAATTGATCGAAAAAATTATGCTATTCATTCCATGCAGAATAGCAGATAGGTGTTTCAAAAACAAAGATTCCACCAGGACCTTGCAAATATTTAAAAGAGGTATGAGGGCTTTTGGGACCAAGGGATGATGAGTGACTACTGCTGGATGCAGTTCCGCGAAGATTCACTGCCACGTAAAAGAAGAAGTGTAAGCAATACGATGAAGCTGAAGATCGCTGCATCCAAATTTATGTTTTCATTTAGGATAGCATATCTCGATAAGTATAAAAGATATTGGAATGTTTTAAACGCCAAAATGTTGGGTGCAAATTTTCCTAGGGGCGATGTCCGTTACTTTTTTTTAAATTGGATCCCGTTATATTTTATTTTAGTGCAAAATTACAAGATCCTACGATGTCAGGAAGTGCTCCATAATTTTGATGATCTGTCAGTCAGTCAGTTACGGTTTTTGTGATTTTTGAGGCCTTATATCTTAGGAACCGCTTATGTTAGAGGTGAGGCGCCTGTGCCTGACTAGTTTAGCAAATATTTGGAATTTTAAGTTTCTGACTTTATTGGTACAGAAGATATGGGGGGGTCAAAAATCGCCTGAGTTTGTTCCTGTAAAAAGGGTGTTGTGCCAGAACTTGGCTGGGCACTACCGTGCCCTTTGATCCAAGAATAAATCAACAATTGATAATCGAGAGGCATCACAAAAATGTTTATATTTGAACTTACCCTCACAACCTCGTATACATATTTATCAACTTTAACAAGCCTATGATAGCATAGCCAAGGGATATAAAACCTATGCAAGAATTCGACATCCAAAATAAACTGAAACGACGGTGTAGGTTGACCGAACATGACAAACTTAAGAAACTAAGCTAAAATCTCTCGGCAGACCAATCAACATGATGACTTGGTTTCTCTTCAATCTGGCGTTGGAAAAAGGCTATCATTGACTCTTGCACATCAAAAAGTGGGACTAACTTGCCAATTACAGATATTGTCTTACTCAGACGTCATCACTATCTTCCGAAGAACCGATAAAGTTCATGAATCCAATCGACATAAAGCCTTCAGGGGGATATCAATCAACATAAGACGATCACTCCTATTACGCTTGTCAATGATTGTCAATTGATAATCGTAAAAGGAGTCAAAGGTCTAATGGCTTTTGCGAGAAAATTAACTGGTAAAAAAACTTATCAGAGTTTAAGAGCATGGAGCAATTCATCAGCTGTACGATCATTATTTCGTGGGTTGTGTTGTGTTTCGGCGTTTTGTGTCGTTGACATACTGTTGTATAAATTGAAAAAATTAATTTTTCGTATCTTTTCTTCCCAAGAAAGTAGTCCAAAATCTCTACCACAAATTTCGACATATCGCAACTGGAAGGGAATTTTGATACAATAAAGCATATATGAGATAAATGTAGTTCTACACATACCAACTACGTTTGAACCAGTGCCTTCGACTTAAACTGAGTTCCAGAAAATAGAAGGACGAATCCGAAAATTATAAAACCCTAATCGCAACGCAAGCTGGTAGTCATAAGAATAAATAAAGCTTGTTGGTCATTTACTAGATCGTATTTTAATGTTAGACGACAATATAGTGCACCTTTTTCACACTGGAACATGTACTATGTATGCTAAGAATAGGCGAAAAAAATTTTTTGAAGTAGATTCTCCGAAGAATTTGACTCAAGTTTCAAAATTAATTTTGTTACAAAAGACAAAACTTGTGTTTTATCAATCAAATCACGACAATTTATTAGGTTCGTGTCAAACGTGCTTGGCCCCATTCGGTACGGCCCGTACTTTGTTAAATGTGTTTGAGAACCTCATACACTCCGTGTCGCACCGAACAGCTGCTCGAAATGAATTTGGTTTTGGACACATACAGACAGTCACCCATTCGCGGGATATAAACAGTTGAAGCAAAGTTCACTTTTTGAAAGGCAGTTTCATGAGTGCGAGTTGCTCTTGTCTTGTAATCTGTTTCGTTTGGGAGTTCTTCCGTAATTGTTCGGAAGTTTTCATCTAAGTGACTGCGTCTACATCCTGGTCTTATGAAGCAAATGAGTTCCGATTTGGGTGACTTAACTTTAATATTTCTTTTGTTTTGAAAACCTAATGCGTTTGTGTTTAAAATCGGTATCTATCGGAGCTAAGTCATCCAAATCGGACCTCGTCTGCTTCATAAGACCTTTCCGACAGCTATTAGTTGTGATAAGACGTGAAGGTTGTAAGGGACTCGTCTTCAAACAGAAGGTTCTTGTAATCGATTGTAATAGGTATTTACCCAACAGAAGTGGTCAAAGTTTCGAGCCTTATGTTACTCCAAAAGTTCCACAAATGCCAGAAAATTATCGTCAAAAAATCAATGGAAATACAAAATAATAATGATTAATTCTAGGCAGATGCTATCTCCAAAGATCGTCGAATACATTTTCGTTATCCAGAAAAAATCACAGAGAAATTTCACGGCTGTTTAGAGCTATGGTAACTTCTGGAATTGGTGTTGGCTGGAGTTCCGAAAAGTATTGTTGACACATTGAAGTTCACTCAATACTCTGGTAGTTTCTGTTGGTTATATCGAGTTCTCCCTAGTTAATCCTGGATGTTCTCTTTGTCTATGAGCATATAGATTTTCCATATACTCAAGAAAATGTCGGTAATTATTGTCCTTAGATGTTTTGAACTGTTCTTGGTTATACTCTGTGTCTATGTTCCTGTTTCATCGTGGTGTCTTAAAAGTGTCCTTTTAGCCTGTCGAGATTCAATCTTCTTTATTTGAGGAAGATTGCAGAATTCGACGCTAATTGAACAGCTGTTCAATCGTACAAGCGCAGTTATGGATGTCTTGAAGAAGATGAATAAATTTAGATGAAAGAAAAAATAATTCTAATGTTGTTGAAGTTCTGGAAAAAGCTAATATGGGTCTCAAAATACTCGTAGCTAAGCCATTCAGCAATCCTTGTCTTTGTGAGTGACAGAAAATCGAAGCTGAAACATGATAAAATCTTTATTTTGTTTATTTTGGGAATGCTGTATAGATTACATGTGTCCTAGACTTGAATTCTTGACTTATTGACTCGATCGATACTGTGTGTAAATTGACAGAAATGCTCAAAAATTCAATTTTTAAAAGCTTAAAACATTTTCCTGGCTACGTCCCTGGTTGTAGATGCTCCTTTTTAGAGCAAGATATCGATTGCGCGGTGGTGTGTGTATTGACTGGCAGTCTTCATCTCAAACGTCAAAGTGAATGCCCGACCAATCGATAAAAAAAAAAATTATTGCGTGCACTGACATTGTGCGAATGACGATGATGACGATGCCGATGATGACATATAAAAACTATGCAATGATATAGTCAATGGAATCTTCTTAAGTTGTTGTTTTCGTTTTCGTCGTTGTCTTCGTCTTCATCCTCATCTTTATCGTCGTCAACTCCATTCGAATTGACATGTGCAAGACTTAATAAAAGTGTCGTCGTATAAAATAAAAAAAAATATAAAAAACAAACGCAAAGTACGAAATGAGCACACACAAAAAAACGCAAACGCTGGAGCAGCAACCAAATGTAGTCGGATAAACAACTTTTTGTGGAGAAATATTTTCTGCATCTCCATCTCTGGCCCGGAATCAAGACTCTTGGTACCGAGATGACATCTTCCTCCTCCTTCACAGCTCGATCTCCCCCGGCCACTATGCAATTGAAATTGATTTTCGTTTTCAAATCATCGAACTTTTGCGAACAAAAAAAATATAATAAAATAAAGTTTCCGTCAACATCACCCCTTTCTCTCTCTCTCTGCTTCCATTTCCATAATCATATTTCAGTATGAATTGCACTATTAGTATCTTTTTCTTTGTAATTCTGAACAAACAATTTTATTTGGAGAGAAAAACACTAAGCGAAATAAAGATCATTTTGTCAGCGAAAAAAAAAAAAAGAAACAGATTAGCCCAGATCTTGATTTGTTTCTTTGAAGAAAGAGTTAGAGCACCGAGAAGTCATTTTTTTGTTGAGCGTGTTGACTGACAGATAATGACAGCCAATCAATCTTGGGGGCCATCTTTTAAAATTTCACATCACATGACACAAGACACAACACAATACAACTCAACTGACAGATATCGGAAGTGAAGATTGACAAAGAGTTATGATGACGATACGACCGACCAACGCACGTCTCGTCTATAGTGTTGTGTACTGGCGACAAGCTGTGTTTCTTTTCTGATTCCAATTATTCCAATCGTATACCTATACCTACCACCAACTCAGAGTACAGGAATTTGAGAAAAAGGCAATTATATGCTATTTACAGAAAAGTGCTTCTCTTACGATGACAGATGATGACAATGAAATAGCTTTAGCCTATTTTGTGGGAATGTTTTTCACTGGATTTATATTGTATTTATTCTTCTGTAATTGTCTGACAAAATTAACTATACTGTGACAAATATGGTGTTAAACCAATAGTTGATTGGCATCTGGTAATGCGATATATGACTAAGAGACGGATTGAAAGGCTCACACATGGGGGTAATTAACTTCCAATATATACACAATTAGCGGTATTCACCACATCAATTACCAGGGCGGGGATTGACGCAAGAATAAGCAACCCTACTCAAACGTGAGCCGAAATTACCTTTAAGCACTATGTAGGCAAAAAGTTTGTTGTTTTTTTTGAATTTGTGTTTGTAGTTCTTGGCCTTTAACGATGACATAATTTGCTTACGAGATCGATACACATAGTATTTAGAATTTAAGAAACAACAAAAGGATGCTGAAAGAAACCTACTACAGTTGTCAATTGAACCGCTGAGAAGGAAAAGGAAAACATTCCACAAAAATGCGAAATTGAAGTAATGATGCAAAATCGTAGCTATTTATATAACGCACATTATAAGCCTAAAAATAGTTGATTATCAATTTGTTGATTGTCGTTTTGACCATCGTTCTCTCTATAATTCTTAATTGATATGATAGAGACAGCTATAGTCAAAAACGACAATCAACGAATTGATAGTCAACTATTACCTTACGCGATTCCACCCCTGACTCATAGTAAATAATAATCCCATAGTTATCATGCTCGAAATCCTATAGTCAATCTGAGGACCGCGAAAATTTTGTATCGTTACGGTCAGGGTTATTGGCATGTGAAAAAGACTTTCTTTGAATATTTTGTTTGTGTTGTTAAGCAAACAAAATTGATTAATAATATATTGTACAATATTTATTATTATAAATTAAACACAAAAAAAAAAAAACTGAAATTTAAAAAAATTTATAATATTTAAAATTTATCAATTGAGAACAATATTACCAAAATTCATAACCTCTTTTGTTAATCAATCAATTGATATTTGACAAACGTAATAAGGATGAGAATGAAAGAATAGTTTTCTGGAAGTTTGAGGATAAATTCTAAGCTTCTTAAAATATACAAATTCTTGGAAGTTTACATTAGGCCTTCGTCTTTATTGAATCTGAATGCATTAACATAACTAAAGCAGATGTTGACGGTCTCAGCGTATGGTTTTAAATTTTTCAATTAATTAAACGAAGTCTTCTAACGTAGGGTAATTAGAAAAAAAAACTTTGACTCTTGAGCATTATAAACAAGTTGGGAATTTCTTAGGTATACATATGTTTAGGGCAGTCCCCCTAATCATTATTGAAAGTTCCCAAAAACAGAGGTGAACATAGCCCCCTTTTTAGAATCAAACGTGATTTTGAATTTTCCAGTTTTTAAAGAACTATTAGAGAGGTCATACAAGTGTCGAATTAACCGGTTTCGACTGCCCAAAATGAGAAAAAAAAACGAATTTAACATGTAATATGTGTCTTCTTAGAAGTGCTGTTTTGAATTAAGTAAATTTTTTTTTTGAATTAGAAAAAAAAGGATCCTTGGTTCAGCCAGACTAAAGGAAATTTGTTAAATTTTGCTTGGAAGCCAAAAAAAATTTCAAGTGGGGTAACAGCATCTTTGATTTTTTTTTTTGCTATTGCAATGTGACCCCGAATCAGCTTTATCGAAGGATTATCAATTCTGTTGGATCCCTTATATAGAACCTGTTTGGAATAATAATGTTTGTACTGCGACTTTTGTATTCTGTATAATCCAAGGCAATGTCTAAGACACTGCCCCTCAAACACCCAATTCTTTTCCATTTGAGATGGGGCTACGTTGAACCATCAACCACAGCGGGCACCCATAGGCAATCATGTACCAAATCACCGTAACCCTGCTGTCAAGCCGGCTGCTGTAAAACAGCCTTTTCACCAGGGCAAATGCTCACTTAGCCCTGCCAAGATCAGCATTTATATGCCAAGGTACTTAACTACACATTTACTCGCCAATGGCTCTCAATGTGGCCCCACGACCAATAGCTTGCGCCAGCGTTTTCTCGTATCCCTTGATGCTCCATGCAACAGAGTCCTGAATGTTGGGATTTTCAACTTCCAGTCGTCGCAATATCCAAGTGAATCTAGCCGAAGTCACGCTGCAAAAAAATTCCGATGACTTCGACTTTCGGAGCTGTTCTGTTATGTCTGTCTATCAGATCGCTGTTGTAAATGTCCAATAGTAACGGCGAGTTACCCGCTCCCTGCTGAAGACCATTTTTGATATGCAATTTTGCGGCAGAAAATACTTTGCCACTTTTAACAAACTTTCTACCATTGAGCATGTCTTAAAGCATATTTAATAGTGATTTACTAATTGCGAGTTTGGTCAGCTTTAGATAGAGACCATCTAATTATACGGTGTCTAAAGCCTTCCCCAAATCAATTAGACAAGCACCAGTACACTTTCTTTAAGTTTTGTTCCATTGGATATCAGAGTCTAGCTTAGACGCGGTATGAATTATACCATGTCCTGCCTTAAAACCGAACTGATTATCCGGTATGATATTGTTGTCCTCCCCCAATTTGGACAGAACTCTATTAATAACTTTTTCGAATACCTTACTTATACTCGCAGGAAGACTTAGTAAATAATATTGGCACCATTATGGACTATTCTTGATTTTATTTTTTCACCTACGTCACACTTGATAATATTGTTAATGAAAGCAAAAAAATAAATTCAAAACAAAAGCTGCAATACGTAACTCATTTTACTTGTTCGGTAGTGGAAACCGGTCAATTCAAAAGTTGAATTTATGTATATACCTTTAACCCAAGTAATGGTGTCTCAGGATGGTTGTTCACACCTGGTATTTTTACTTGCGATATACATTTATGTAGGTACTATAAGGCAAGTTCTGCATTTGGAAAAAAAATTAGCGAAGACGGATAAAGTGGGTCCGACAGTTTCGTCTGCCTGTCTTTTTTTTGTGGGGCAAAATGTTATTAACACTACCTTTCATGGAACCGTTTACTTGATTTTCGACTTTCTCATCAACGGCTCTAACGATTTTTTTCAGCAGGAGCTTGTATATAAAAAATATTCGAAAAAATATTTTTTTTTTTAAATCAATATCTTTAAAACGTGTGAACGATTATTTTTTGAAATTATTTCCTAAAACCTATACTACTTAAAATTTCAAAATTGCATCCCAAATTTTGTTCTCTAAAAATTTTAAAGAAATTTGTTAGATCGTGTGATCCAGTCGTGCATTTTTTTTAAATTAGACATTAACTTAAATGGACTGACTTTAAAAATTTGTACCAAATTTCTGCGTGGTTTCGAAACTTAATTGAACTGGATTTTTTTTTAATTTGTTGATAAAAGAAATGGCGTACCACTGTTATGCTTTAACTAATATTTCATACCTTCACAGATTAGGCCTGTTAGAAAAATAATATGATTTCTGCTCTTGAGCAAAAAAATTTGAAATCGAAATTTTAAAAGTTTACATGCAGGTGTTTTAGATAAAATGCACGACTATGTCTCACTTCCATTGCTGTTTAGGCTTAAGGGACTTCAAATTTTAAAAATAAATATTATTATTAGCGAAAATTTTTCATAAAAATACATTTTTTTAAGTATAAAACAATTCCATTAGTTTTTGGAACTTAACACAGAATAACGTGTGTTTCTAAAAGCTTTATTTCATTTCATTTTTATAAATTTAAATCTTTTACATTAGATTGTTAAATCTTTATGGTTGTAAAAGTATGTTGTAGCGCAGTTTTTTTTATTAAGTTTTTATAAAAATTTTTTTTTTTAAATTTTCAAAAATATCTAACCAGTTTTTGAGATATCAAATTTTCAAAAAAAAAAAAAAAACTTTCAAATCCAAAGTTTATTAAGTTTTGATATACAATGCTTGTAAAACACAACACGCACACAGGAATGGTTGAGAGTTGTAAGTCACTAGGTCCTGATATTCTACGAGGTGTTGCACCACAATATTTTTTTATATAATGCTTTTTAAAGTTTTGAGAAGCTTCTGTGTAAAAAAAAAATTACATTGAAATTCGTCATGCCGAAAATGAGAAATGGTTTTATGGTAGGAACGGTACTCTTAGCAATGTCTTTATTTCAAAATTTCGCTTAGTGGATTATGTCGCTGAAAATAAGGACAACAAAAATTTTTATTTCAAAATCCATATTCGAAAAAATACAATTTTCAAAAACCAAATTTTAATATTTTAATGGAAGATTGCGTTATTTTTAGATAAAATACAAATTCTATTTCTACATCTTGTACATACCTGTATTTGTTTTTACAAATTTTTTTCAACCATTACCTAGTGTTTACTGAATGATTTTTTAAAATTTTGTATGGAAATCTTTGAGACAGATTATGAGAAAAAAATTTTTTCTAAAAATGAGAAAATTTTGTATTTTTTTGGACCTAAAAAACATAAGAAAAATTTAAAAATACTCTCAACAAAGTTTAAAGAAAATCAGCGGAGCATTATAAGCTGTAGTCGAGCAGGCAGACAGACAGACCGACAGTCAAAATTGCGAGACCCACTTTTTGGTCTTCCCTATCATCGTAATGTCAAGTCTGTTCGAAATTTCGATTTCTTTTTACGAATACAAGACTTGGAATTTAGAACCTATTGTAATTTGAAACAAAATAACCAACTATAAAAGCTTTTGTTGGCGGATGTAATAGTTTTAAGGCCGAGTTAAATAAAGTTAACTACTATTAACAATAGTCACGTTTTATCCTTGCTAGTGGGCAGACGTTTGTTTGTTAAGTTGATGCATATTTTTGGTCTATACTCGTTTATTTGAAGACCAATGAAATAGCTTTTTTCTAGCTTCTAATAGCTTTCTCCGTAATATTCTCGCGCCTCAGGGAATGCCTATCAGTTTGTTCTTGAGCTCAACTTTGGGCGTTATGTTAAGTTCAGAGATCCTTTCCTTAGCCGCACTACATGAATGTAAAATCCTTTACCCGGCTCAATATTTCCCTCCCATTGCGATATTCAGACACTTAACACCAATTTGCGAAGGTTTCTCGTTTTTAATTCTCCCTTATTCTCACTTATGGTTCATTGACTCAAAGTGGCTCATCTTCCTGTTCTATCGATCGCTCTACATGATGCCCCTTTAACAGCTGCTGTAGACGTTGTTTAAATACTTCTTTTCAGTGAGTTAGTAACCAATGCTTGGCTTGGATATAAAATCTTGCGATAAAACGCTAGTCTCTTTGATCTGTGTGTTAGCTAAATCATAATGTTCCTTAGAACTTAATGAAAAGTCTCCGTTCTACACTTCTGTTCGCCTTAAGCTTTCTGATCAAACTTGTCCAATGACAAAAAGTGTAACCTAAATAAAGTGTCTTTTGATCAAATGAATCAGAAATCAGTCATTAAAATTGTTTCTTAATTATTCAATAAAATATTTTGTTTCTAACTTAAATTTTCATTTCTTTTATTTCTATCACAACAAAAGCTGATTAAATAATATTAAATTAATTCAATTTAAGCTAAATCGAAAACGTGTCCACAGTCAATTAAAAAAAAAAATAAATACAATAAAACTGTTGAATAGTTTCCCTCTCTCATCAGCACGTTTTCTCTCAAAAATAAACTTAAAAATTGCTGATACACACTAGTGGACTAATACCTTAACAAAAAACCTCCGTATGGCACCTATTTTTTTGCTTTAAAAAAAGGATATACTCAACATCACGTTCGACTGTTCTATTGAATTGGGAAAGTTAAACGTTTTCTAGAACAAATTTTCACGCAATTTTTTTTAACTATTAAGTCTCCAATTCATCATAACGACCACGACAACGACAACAATGGACCACTATTAGTCACATTCAATGCCAAAAGCACCAACGTTTTCCGCCTCGACGAACCTAACAATCCCAAAAATAAACTGGGAAACCCGCGAGCGAAGTCACCGCTGCCGCCGCTACCGCGCTCTGACGGGTAGACACAGTCGCCCTTATTTATGTTTTTTTTTTGTGTCTTTTTAAAATAATTCAAAAGTGACACCTCGGGCGCGGCGGCCGGCGGCAGCACTCTGGCGGAAATGTTTTTCCAACTAGTAATGGAGGAGCCTTCTCGTCGTTGAGGGAATGGTTTAGTGTTGGAGGCACCTAATTTTATTCTGGGCAAGTTCATTAATCTGTCTATGGTAGTGCAGTGCTGGCGAAAAATGACTTTGATCTCCAGCCCAGGGCTATCATCCATGTGTGACATCTTTACATCTTCTTTTGTTTTTTTTTTTGTTTTATTAAAAAAAAATAAAATGAAACCAAATTACAAACAATCAAAATATTTTGTGCCACGGAAATAGATTTCATCGTTCAACTCTGAATTGTGAGAGACTTGCACCGCAATGCTAAAATTAAATATCACGCACCGCAGCACGTTGATGATGCCACACGACGAATTGGCCCAAAAGCGACCGAACGATTCAACATCTACATACAGTGGGGCCGAACAACGTTTTAATTTAAGTCATATTTAATGATTTATGTTTTTTTTTTTTACTTGCCAAATACAAGTTTCTTCTTAAAAATTCAATAAAATGAACAAAATTAAATTTTTTTCCGTGCATTACGACTTTATTAGTAAGAGCAAACATTCCCATTAATTATGGAACACAACGTAGTTCAAGTGACTGCCTCGGCTGGCTTCGATGTAGCGCATTCTCAGATGGGACATCTTTGTACAGAATTCTCCTCAAGCTAGTGCGTGAAATGTTGAGCTGTTAATTGAGTCTCAAACTCTCGGCTACGTTTACCGTACGACGATGGGGACCATGAGTGTTGTCCACTATAGCATACCAATCTCACGAACTTTTACACAAACCTGCGTACAGCAGGCGTAGTGGGTGCTTCATTTTAGCTAAAAATTCTTTTCCAAAAACGCACTATCTTGGCTACACAGCACTCACTTTGAAAATAAGTTTTCAACATTTCATAAAGTTGTTCAAGCGTAAAGCGACTCATTTCGTTCCTGACTTTCTGTCAAGATTTCGAGCGGGAAACAGCTGTCAGTGTCAAAATGACCTATGATTTAAAAAGAAACCACTAGATGGGCCATCCTCTATAATAGAATATGCATTTTTTGTATTTCTGGAAAATATTACGGCTCTGGGATCATGGTACCCCTTATATGAGATATTCGTAAAAAAAATAGGCCATCTAATTGGTCAAAAAAGTCAACTAGTTTTGGAAATTGGTCTCTGCTATGGCAAATTTGAAATCAAGGCTTAAACTTTTGCAAGATCACACGCGATTTTTGGCAACTCATTTGTGGGATATTCCCAAAAAACATACCACCTAAAAAGTCTCTAGATCCATATCTATATACATATAAAGGTAAGCCAGCTTCAGTAATTGGACAGCCATAAAGCCGAATATGACAAGTTCTGTTTTGTAATGGATGACACCCAATCCAGACCAATCTACTTGTTGTTCTTGTTTTGAGCTTGTTTAAAGCGTTTTGCAGGATTTCTCCTAAGATGTTGACATGCTTTCGTGATACCGTAATATAAATGTCAGCCGCATAGACAATTCCTCTGTAATCCCTTTCATTCATGCCAACAGCTCAATTGCTACCAAAATCTAAAGAAGGGGAGATAGTTAACAAGTTTCAAATAACTAATAAACATTTTCTCTATAATTGGCTAAATCATAACTGAAGTTCATCTGAAATTTTGCTGTTCGGTACTGCAAACTTGTAGGGTTGTCTATAAGTTCACCTTTTCCAATCAGTGAAACGAACAGTTAGGAAGCTTTAGTACTATGTAGATTGAGCGAGTCTTCGTTAGGCTTGGTTCTGAAGCCAGAAAAGTTTTGCATGAAACTGGATTAGTAAACATAAGCAATATTCCGAGGCAAATTCTGAAACTACCATTTTTAATTTTAAAAAGTAAGTTGGATATACCAATAAATTCAGAATCCCTTTTTCATTAATTTTACCAAATTTCATTATTGTTCATCAAAAAATTGAACCCGTGTTGATTTTCAATCAAAAACCATCAAGAGTGAATATCTCTACGAAAAAATAGGACTGCAAAAATCGGGAAATGTAAATTCAGAATAGCCATAACTTTTCTTTAACTGACACTTGATATATGTAACTGTCATAGTCTTAAAAATAAACGTACTTATGCATATACCATCACCAGACCACACCAGACCTAATTATGTATATCAAATAGAACTTTGAACCTGAAAATACATTTTCAATACTCGTATAGATCTGTTTGGCTTCTTGTTGACAAACGTCAAAATCTTCACTTTGATGAAACTTTCCTTTTTTTACTTGCGATATAGGTACTATATATAAAAAAAAAAAAATCGAACTCGAGATTTTGATCAAAGTTGATATTACGATGATGGCGAAGACGAAAAAAGTGGGTCCCGCAATTCCGTCTGTCTGTCTGTCTGTATGTCTATACCTCGAACTACAGCCTAAACTACTGGAGGTACTCGTATTTTTTTCAAACTCGGTAGTTAAGGGTCTTCGGTTATTCCCTAGAGGGGAAATTGAAATTTTTTCTTAGCTCCAAAACTAACGGTACCCCCCATACACCCGTAACTCAAAATCTTATTTATCTTGAAAACGGCTCTAACGATTTTGATAAAAAAAAAAATTTGGTGTGATATTATAGACGTGGACTACATTTTAGTGAAAACAAATTTTTGGGGCAAAATGTTATTAACGGTACCTGTCATAGAACAGTTTTTTTTTTCGACTTTCTCATTAACGGATCTAACGATTTTAACCAAAAATTTTCACCAGGAGGCCCCTTAAGTTTAAAATAATATTGTATATAAAAATATTCGAAAAATTATTTGTTGGGTTTTTATGAATTTTTTTTTTTTTTTTTTTTTTTTTTTTTTTTTTTTTTTTTTTTTTTTTTTTTTTTTGAAAAATCAATGTTTTCAAAACCTATGAACGATTTTTTTTTAAATTATTTCCTAAAATCAATATTATTAAATACTTAAAATTCGAATCCCACATTTTTTTTCTTGAAAAATCTTAAAGAAATTTCTTATAATTATTATTTCTTGTTTATTTAATAATAAAACGATTTTTTAAAGTTTGTTTGCATAAATTCATACTTTTCTAGAAATCAGACGGCAATTTTATGCATTTGAACATTATTATCTCATTAAATCCATGTTTTATATTTATAAAATGTATCTTAAATTTCAAAGTACTTTTACATAAGAGCAAGTTCGTGCGATCCAGTCGTGCATTTTTTTTTTATTTATTTTTTGAAAGTAAATACTGGATTGACATAACACACCCCACTGTACGAGTAGGAGTACAAAGCTATGTCGTATTTCGGGTTGGACTTTGTGTTCAAAATTTGTTTATGGGGCCAAAAGACTTCCGATTCAATAAAGTGATTATGCAAAAAGTTATTTAATAAAATTAAACAGTAAAAAAAAAACCATCGCCTTATCGCTGTGGGAGGGGAACTTAAATCACCGCATAACTCTTGCGGCTCGGGTTTTATGTTTTGTAGCGGTTGTTTCGTATACCTGATGGGGATTTAAATTTTTTAATGGGGTGCGATGACTTAGGTACCTACTTGACAGTTTTCTTGGAAGAAGGTTTGTTGTATGTGAATAAGCGGTCGAGGCGGTTCATTTACATACATAGATGTGTTTTCTTGTTGCAATTTATGGTGGGTAGTATGCGGAAGAATGCAAAGAATCAACGCGAACCTCATTTGAATCGCTTTATTTTTATTGAGAATTTTTTGTTTATTTGAAATCAGCGGGAGATTGAACTGACCTTCATTAAACAAAGGTTCTTTTTATTTTCTTTCTATCCTTAAAATAATTTCAATTGCATTTCCGTGCCTCCATGCATATACCAGAGATCCTGTTGGCAATTTAATGAAAAATAAATATTAAACTATTTTGATAACCATTACAAAATTATTCAACTTAAATTTTTTTTTTAACTTCAAAAGTATCCCTAAAACATCATTGATTGTATTTATAGAATCGCATTAAAGTCATCATGAGCTATTTGCACAAAATCTAAGCTTTCGCTATCAAATTCCACAAAGAATAACAAAATATCCAATAGATTTGAATTTGCATCTGACATCGTTAGAAAGTCATTCGTATTCGTGGGAATCGTCTGCAGCTCTTCCAGGACACTTAACATTCCCACGACAATTTTCGCCTCACAATTCCATTGTCTATTAAATCTGATCGAAATTCGTACAGCAATAATATTCCCATACCACCCAATGCCAAGGAAAACATTAGGTGAATGACTGGGTCGCACGTTCGTACTTGGTATCATGATGACTAACTTTGGGAGATTGCAAAAAGTAAATGGAGTACTGTTAGTCATAATGGCAAAATATTAATCTCGTACTCATAATTATCGACTCTATATTCGCTGCGGAATTCAGTGTGTTCATTATATTCACAGGTAGAAATGGCGACCACCGACCATTTTGATACCATAACTCGTATGAACTTGTGGATGGAATTGATATGGGAAACTGTGGACATTCTCACGGAGTCATCCCGTTTAGATTAAGTTCAAAAATATGAAATGATCTAGTAGATTTTGATGTCTCTTATTGTGTGTTGCTTTTGCGCAATCATCCGGAAATTGGATCACACACTCAGTCTGAGCCACCACACTCATCCGACACCATCTAGACTGTGCCAAGCTAGGCCAGCCAGGCCGCCCGAACTGTAGACCTCTGTCAAAGCCCTCATTCCGCTAGCTCGTGATCTAAGGAGTCAAACGGAGCCATTTCGTCGCCTTGAGAAAAGAGTTCAATTCTTTGATCTTCATTACCGAAAGTTCATCAAAAAATGCCCTTATTAATGATTGCGCTCTAAATTTGGCAAAAGCAGAGCATTTGCAGAGAAATTAAGGGACTGTTTCATTTTGCCGCTGTGCCCCACAGCTATTACAGTGAGTGTTGTTAGGAATGCTTAGCTTCGCTGCATGCTCTATTAATGTACAGTGTCCGCTACAGGTAGCAACGATCCTGGCTATGTCTTGCCTGAGTCTGCATATCAGATCAAGTGTTCAGGATTTATTATAGTTGGGCCAGATCTTTCTAGTGATAATACAGCTATTTAAACTACTGCACCTACTATTTGATATGCCAAGAGAAATTGAGAGAAATTTGGGCTTCATAACTCCGAGCGGAATGTTGACTCTTTCCGGAAGTGAGTTATGAAAGGCTGCTCCTTGCCTAGCTAGCTCGTCCACCCGTTCAATCCCACCGATGACACAATGACCCGGAATCCAAATAAGAGTGACATTGTTGTTAATATTGGTTAGCAAGTTCATCCCAGCATTGCTGAACCAAATTTGGAGTATGATGTACTAGAATTAATGGCTTTAACAGTCGCCTGACTGTCTGTGATAATAGCCGTATTCAGGTTCTGGTTTGGATCTTGTTTGAGTACCTTGCAAGCTTCCCTGATAGCTAGTGATTCAACTCGAAAAAAAAACTAGCAGATTCGGGTAGCCTAAGCCCTAAACGACCTAGAGAACATAATAATCATCCCAGCTTGTAATATACACATACAATCAAATAAACACACGATTTCTCTTATTTTATGCTCCAGGAGTAGACGTACATACTTTTTAGCTTTGCGAGGGATATTCCACACAAATAGAGGTTTAAATTGCCACTTTTTACCAAATTAAACAAAACTTGTACAACAACTAAAAATTGATCAGAACTAAAAATAAATTACAACAAAGATCTTTAGTATAGGTTTCATTGGTAAGATTCTTTCAACTCAGTAAGATCAACCGATTTTCTAAGGAAAAAATGCTCAATTAGTACACACATAAAAACCACTGGCCGAGGCACAATGGTAACCAATATTTTATAAGCATTGAATAAGAGTTACCATTGAGATTTTTTATTTTTTAGCCCAGAGCAGGGCGCTGAGCTTTAAACTTTTACTCTTTTAACTATGAGCACTCTGAGCGCTCAGTTTGATTTGATTTTTTTTTTAGCTCAAATTTGGATTGGGGCTCCCTCGATAAGCTCGGACCACTCTGGTCACGCTTAGTTGGAGTTGGAGATATCTATTCGCCTAAGTCCCTTTCGCGACTAAAATAGAAAAACGCGTATTGCTAAGCTTACCGACATCAACTCATCTTTTTTCCACATTTCGTTTGAGTCCTCTTTAGAAGTTATTACCCCATCTTTGCAAACTCTGGTTTTCCATAGAGAAGCCATCTCGGTCTCTCCTACGTCATCAAGGGTACATCGATTCCTATTTATGCTGACGATACAAAAGGATCAACAAGATTTGAATAGATTTTCTACCTGGTGCCAGAGGAACTTTCTGGATCTTAACGTTCGCAAGTGTCAAACTATAACATACCCACGTAATCGTTCTCCATTCCTCCATGTTTATACTTAATAAACAATGAAGCAGTTAAGTACTGCTGATTCCTTTTGTGATATAGGAGTTTTGTGTAATAAGAACCTTATTACCACTTCTGTAAATAGAACACTCTAGCCTTGGTTTCGTTAAGCGGTTGTCAAAAAGATTCTCATTACACAATCCCTGTACTTAAGATTTATGAAGCCTCTTTTGGAATATGCGAGACTGGTATGATCGCCCTTTTATGTTACTCGCGCCCTTCGTTTCGAAGAAGTTTAAGGTAGATTCCTTCGGTTTGCACTTTGCGGGCTACCTTTGCTTGATAGGTCTCACCTCCCACCCTATGAAGATCGTCTTAAGCTTTTTAATTTGCAACCCTAAACGTTATCAGCTGTAAGATGGTAAAAATGATTTCTCTGCGCTTCTCAAAACTTTTCATGGCATATCAACCCTAAAAATTTTAGATTTCAAATTTCGCCGCATTAACTATGACCCGCATGCTATATATATACATACATATCATTTTTAAAATTTCCCCCCACACGTTTTTTTTTTGTACCATATGTATGAATTTTTTTTCGAAATTTTATAAGTCTCAAAAATCTTAAAAATTCAAAAAATACCCCGTTGGAATTTTTTGTTTTGTTTTTGAACAGTATAACCGATTTTGATCATTATTTTATGGTAAGGTTCCCCAAACTGAAATAGTATTGTGTATTCAAATTTTTCAAAGCATTTTTTTTATTTTAATTTTTTTTTTTATTTATTTTTTTTTTTTTTTATTTATTTTTTTATTTTATTTTTTTTTTTATTTTAATTTTTTTTTTTTATTTTTATTTTTTTTTTTTTTTTTTTTGTTTTTTTTTTTTTTTTTTTTTTTTTTTTTAAAACTCAAGATTTCGAAAACCCCATGCTCGATTATCTTAAAACTTGACAGGCAAAAGTTTTTAATATAATCTACGAGATATAATATAATAATATCTTAAAACAACGGTACATACTTAACAAACAAATGTTAAAAAAATGGTTTTCGAAAATCTAATTTTCTCGAAAACGGCACCTAGAATTTTTATAAAATGTTTGTCTCTTCAATTAATTCTTACTATTATAATTCTTACTATCTATAATTCAATAAAAAAAATTGAAATTAAGATATTACTGACGGTACACCCTACCACAGAACCATTTTTTTAATTTTATCGTAATAACGGATTTTAATGAAATTTGAAAAACATTGCTTTTCAAAACTTAAAAAAAATTTTTTTTGGATTATTGACAAAAAATGATATTTTTTTTTAATTCGATATCTCAAAAACTAGTCAGTATTTTTTTTGGAAATTTATTCGTACAAAAATAAGAACTTTAAGTTAGCGCACCAAAATTTTTTCTTTAAAATGTTTTTATCTTCGTTATCTATCGTTTTTATCTAAAAACATTAATATGTGAAATATTTAATATTTAATTAAAAAAATGTATTTTATATATAAAAACTTATTTAAAAAACAACTTCGTGTGATTCAGTCGTGCAATTTAATTTTTCTTAATATAATGCATTTTTTAATAGAATAAACGTGCACTAAAGGGGTTTTGACTACCCTTAAAATATTTAATTAAACCATTAGAAAACTAGGGAAAGCATCGATGCATATTAAGTTTTCAAACTCTGAATATCATAATACGAGGGAAACATAGGGCAATGTGAAGTGTACCACATTCGTGTAGTGCGGCTTAAGAAAGAATCTCTTAAAAAATGGGAGTCAAACTGGGGCCTAGTTTAAATAAAACCAAGTGGTCTGGAATATGACTAATAAAAATCCACCTATTGCTGGTGCTTAACTGAAACTTAGTGAGCTTTTACGAACATAATTTGTATATACCCATGAATAAGAGATAATATCGTCCTCTTTGTCCTTAAATTAATTTTTAAATTTATAAAAAAAACTTTCGGATGACTGTAACTGACCCTTGTAGTCTTTTTTTCGAATACCCCACATAAGTGGTGTCTTTGAGCCTTGATGCTGTGATAAAATCTGCAGATAGACAAAAGATTGCTGAAAGCTTATGCCGTTCGGGTTTGTTTTTTGACAAATCAATTACTTGTCCTTATAATAGGTATCAGCTCTTGTATCACAACTAAAAACGGACACCCTAACCCGCATTCAGTAAAATATCCTCTTTATTGCTTCTAAGACAAGCCATAACTTATGATCCTTATTCGTTGTTTCAATATGTGTTTTTTTTTTGTTTTTCGCTTGCTCCTTTATGTCAGAAGTCGTCCCCTCTGTGTGTTTTTATGTAAATTCGAAAATTTGATTCTCGTCGTTTTTTTTACAGCTCTATTATGTGCGGGCCAACGCACATTGACAGAGCCAATGACCTACAAACCACTTTCCGATAGCTAACTGTGCACCACCCTGTCTTTACTTATCTGATGGAAACTGTTTTAAATTAGCCCGCCATTGCACCAGCTGTATCGATACGGTCTCTTCTGTAAGAAGTCCTTATAAATTTTACTGATGGTGTGACCTTTTTATATGTTTCCAAAGGCAAATGCTGACACGTAGGAGTGCCCGCCACCCTGATAGAGTACTCCCCCAAGGATACTCGTACATCGAAGAGTTGAACTTTTCTACAGGATAATGCACTCATTTTGTTCATTCGTTCAAATTGAAAGTGTGCGGAGTTGATTTTTGTTCTTTTGTGCTCTCTTAGTTAGACTCGGGTAAATAAATTTCAAAGAAAATACCTTTTAAATTTGCAATGTCAAGTCAATGAATTTATTCATCTACACGAGCGACGCATGATGCACGATGAAGACGAGAATAGGAACGACGATGATGACGAAGTCGAATGGAGGAGTGAAACTCCTTCCTTCTTGTAAAAGATAATTGTATACTGTGTCTGACGCTCCCGACTACTGACTAGCTGGCTGACTGACTATCTTAGTCCTTCGGTTCTACTTTCAATTCATTATCGGGAAAATGGGTGCGCCCTTTATTGTGATTGTTAAGTTGTCATTTCATTTTATATTAAATGATTGCACCCCGTTGGTTGTGGGTGCTGTGTGATAACACCTACCATACGAGTATTGACAGTCGGGAGGAAAAGAAAGCTACTGTATAGATATTTCGATTGCAAATCTTAAACTGTTCAACTAAAATCCTGATTTTTATATCTTCACGAACGAAAGCTTCCCAATGACCGCCAGTATGGTTTCACTGGTGATATCATGGTTTGTCTCACCGAAGAACAGTGGAACAAATCTTTACACCGTTTTGGAGAAATTAATATTATTGCACTTGATATTTGAAATGCATTTGGTAGAGTTTGGGGTTGCGTTTGGTATCAATGAATCTATTTTTCGTTGTATTAGAAATTTCCTTTCAGACCGTTCACTAAAAGTAGCATTGGAAGGTTTAAAATCTGGTATCCGCAAAATAAACGCTGGTATGCCCCAGGGCTCCGTTTTGTCTCCGATACTCTTCCTTGTGTTCATAAATGATCTTTTGTCTGACCCTTTATCCACTAAATTGTTTCGCTGACGACAATATCCTCATATTCGTTTTTAGATTCACATCCCTGTCCTTTGAATGGGGACTTCCAACAGCAGCGTATGAGAGCTCATTAAATTCTGATCTTAAAAGCATTGAACAATGGGGAATCAAAACCGCTGTAGAATGTAAATGTAATGCTTTGAAAACACAAAGCTGTCTACTGTCGCTAAAGCGTAACCCTTCTCTAATGCCACAATTCATGGGTGACTCTTGCATTGAGGAGACTAAACAGCTTTCAGTTCTAGGCCAGTGCATCATAGATTCATAGACCATATAAATGGTTTTTTCAACAGGGACGTTACAAAAGTAGAGCGACAGGGACAGCAAACGACGCCATATTTCTGGCCGCTCTTTTGACATTTCTCTTCAGTAATGTTTGCCATTTCATTATAGAAAGATATACGAGCCAACAACGAGTCGAAGTTATTAAAATTTACTACAGAAATTCGGAGTCAGTGGCCTCAACGTTAAGAGCACTACGTCCAATTTATGGTCGTCATAATCGTCCTAGCAGATCAACAATTGAGCGTCTAGTGGAAAAATTTGAATCCACAGGCACAGTACAAAATGTTCCCGTGATGTTCCCGTGCCAGTGAGACAAAGAAGTGCCCGTAGTGTCGAGAACATTACTGCCGCTGAGGCTTCAGTTGCAGAAAGCCCAAATGTTATTCTCACACGTCGTTCTCAAGCGTTGGGCATCTCTGTGACGTCGTTATGGCTAATTTTGCGAAAAGATCTTGGCCTACATCCTGACAAGATTAAATTGACGCAAGAACTGAAGCCGCTTGACCACCAGAAGCGTCGTATGTTCGTGAATTGGGCTGAGCAACAACTTGAAAATGATTCGGATTTTCATCGAACAATCATCTTCAGCGATTAGGCTCATTTCTGGCTGAATGGCTTCGTCAATAAACAAAATATGCGGTATTGGTCAGGCAGCAATCCACACGTACTCCATGAGTGCATCCCGAAAAAATTACGGTTTGGTGTGGTTTATGGGCCGTACTTCTTCCGTGATGATCAAGACCGGCACGTTACTGTGAATGGGGATCGCTACCGTTCAATGATAACCGAATATTTTTGGCCCCAATTGGATGATATGGACTTGGAAGACATGTGGTTCCAACAGGACGGCGCCACAAGCCACACAGCGAATGTCACAATCAATTTATTGGAAACCAAGTTTGGAGAACGTGTTATCTCACGAAATGGTCCAGTCGCTTGGCCACCTCAGTCGTGCGATTTGACGAAGTTAGACTATTTCCTGTAGGGCTACGTCAAGTCTATGGTCTATGCCAACAAGCCAGCGACGATTGATGAACTTCGTACGAATATCGAACGTGAAATTGCAGCAGTATCGGCCGATTTATGCTTGAAAACCGTCGAAAATGGGGTTCAGCGTCTGGACTTCTGCAAGCGTGCCCGTGGTGGCCATGCAAAAGAAATCGAGTTCCATACATAATGACATCGAACGTACTTTTACAGGAATAAAGAATTTCATTGATATCCAAAACCGTTTTTGTTTTATTTAAAAAAACTTTTTGTAGCGCTCTTATTGAAAAACCCGATATTTTGGAGTGATCTATATTTTATATCGCCAAAAACGCGGCTAAGTGTTTGGTTTTTCTCCGCCGATGCAAGAAGATTTTTACTATACCATATAAAGCCTTTGTTCTTCCGAAAGACGAGCACAATTCCCATATCTGAGCAGGTGCTCCAAAAACCCACTTGAATCTCTTGGACAGAATTCAAAAGAGAGCTCTAAAACTGATAGGCCACCGCAATATATATTTTTTTTTTGTTTTTGTTTTTTTCGTGGGTAGATAAAGACGGTTCTGCCCGGTTCTCATTGTAGTGTGAGATTTGTACTCACTAAAAAACACCCTTTTGTTCGTGCGGCTACAACAAAGTTACCTTATCAAGTAATTACATAATATAATCACGTTTGGCAGAAACCTCCCCACTGAGAGGACTTGCGGATACCGCATTTGAAAGCGGGTACTCCTTATGGCGCTAGGTCGAACGGTCTCGTTTTTTGAAGTCGGCGCACAAGGTTTGTCTCGCCAATTGGTAGTCGAATAATTCTATTTCAATGGTCATTTAAGTGAGTTCGTAGCTTCCCAGCGAAAACCGCTATTTCATCTTCAACAGTTGGTAATCGTAAGTCTGTGTAAATCACTGTTTTTAATGTACCACGGAGCATTAACGATTTCTGTGAGAACTTTGTTCTGATAAGATTGTAATATTTGTCTATTGCTTGATTTAGTACAACCCCAAAGTTGTATACCGTTCAAGTTGGTCTCGTTTCTTTTTAACGTGAGTTTTCCATTTAAGCTTAGCGTCTAGTATCATTCCTAGGTACTTCGCTTCATTAGCATATGGTATTTGCACCGAATTAATGTTAGTAGGCAGATTGGTAATTTTTTTGTAAGTGTTGATTTGGACTCATTAAGAACAATTCGCCATTTCCTAGCCCAAACCGAAATTGTATCTAGAGCTCGTTGGAGCTTCTCCAATGCAGATTCAACTGATTTGGATATTGCAAGTATAGCCGTATCGTCTGCAAAAGTACCTATTATGGTATCTTCTTCTTGAGGAATATCGCTACTATAGTACGAACAGAATCGGACCGAGAACACTTCCCTGGGGAACACCACCATTGATTTCCTTAAAATCCGAATATTCCCTCCCTTCCTTAATTCGAAATAGCCTATCTTCGAGGTACGACTCAAGGATGTAATATATTTGATCCGGAAAGACCTGTCGCAGTTTAAACTTAAGGCCATTGTGCCAGACCTTGTCGAAGGCTTGAGAGACATCTAGAAATGCGCTTGAACATAAATTTTTCCCTCTAGTGGTTTTTCAATTTCATTGGTTATTCTGTACACCTGTTCAATTGTTGAGTGGCTTTTCCGGAAACCTGATTCCGGATTCCTGATGGTCAGGAATAAGCCGCTTTTCTTCGATAATAGGTAGCAGTCGCTTAAACAAGATTTTCTCAAATACCTTGGAGATCAATGGCAAGAAAGATATCGGTCTATAAGAGTTCGGAGACTTTCCCGGTTTTAAAACCATTAAAACTTCTGGGACTCTCCATTGGCGTGGAACGTATAAAAGCCTTAACGCCGCATTCATAAGGTGTTGAAGTTTAATTGCTGCTTTTTTTGGGTAGCTCTTTAAGCACGCGAGAATTTATTAGGTGGTACCCAGGAGCTTTTATTATTTTCAAGATTTTTAATAGCTTGATAAAGTTCTGATAATGTGATATTCCGAATAAGAAAGTTTTCAGATGGCCATTGGATATCACCATGTTCATTTATCAACGCCTGACCGTCAAAAGGTTTAAAAGTTTCCTCTAGATGTTCAGCAAATAAATCGGCTTTTTCTTTATCGGATTTAGCCCATCCACCATTATTTTGTGCGATTGGTGCTGTATGTATTTGCGGCTTTTTAACATCTTTTATAGCTCTCCACAATGAATAGTTCGTATTTGTATCTGCAGTCAGACCTTCAAGATAGGTAGAAATCTTCCGGATAGCATATTTGAGTTCATTCGATAGGCGGTTTAAGATGGTTTTGTCCTGAGGTGCTCGGGATTGATGCCATCTATTCCGAACAGTTATTTTTTCGCGAAGCAGATCTTTTATTTCCGGTGGAATTGTATCTGTATTTCTAATTGGATCTCTAAAGTTGTGTGGAGTGTCTTTCCATGCTGCGTCTTGTATGACTTTAATTAATATATCGACTTCATCTTCTAGCTCTAAAGGCGTTTTCAAAGATATGTATATTAAGCGCAATATTGTCTTCGCAATGTTCTCTGAATTTATCATCTTAAATATAGTTTTTTACATAATTGTCACGATAAAACATAAAATTCAGAGTTCAATATCACGGCTGCTTCTAGTAAGACTTGAAAAATAAAAATTATTCAAAATCACTTGGAGCCTAACTTGTCACTCCGACTGTATAGAGCACACCTTTTTGCGATATCAACAGGTTTATAAACAGAAAAGCAATCTTTGGGTGTGGCAAAGCTTCCTGACCTTTTTCTTTGTCGTCATGTTAAATTGGTCCTTATATTACAGGATAACGTGGAACGTGCACCTTATTTTGTCCTCTATCGGCCAGGACAACTCATACCTACCTACGTGCATATAGCGCGCAATACAATTAATTACACTCCAATATTTGTCTTATCCCCAAACAATAAATTGCAAAACACACACAAACAAGGAGGTACATATCGATAGCGAATTTTCTGTCAATGTGTATAGGTTCGCGTGTGTGTTTGTTGGCAAATAGTTTATTCAATACGATATCGTGAGAAGGATAAATGACGGTTGGCCATCAAACGGTCTGCTCTATCATGGCTGGTCTGTCAATGCGCGGCACAATCTCCCCCCAAGTGATACTTTTAGACCTCACTCCCATGCGAACGCCCGCAAACACACAAATGCAATAGATGTCGACCAATATCTCATTTAGTTTCAATAGAATTTTTTTCCAAACCCGCTCCATTTCTCTAAGCTCACCCTTTGGCGGCTGTCGTAGGGCGCGATAGTATTGGGCTAGGGTGGTTAGTGCAGGGCTTTTGGGGTTTTGGTATCGAAATTTATTGCAACAATTTGTGCTGGAAACACAATGGAAGTATGGGTTAGGTTGGTTGGTAGATGCTGATGGCGATGCGATGGTGGACAACGTACATTAGTCCTTGTTGCTTCTAACATGGTGTTACTTTAAAGTTCCATGCCCTTTTAAGCTTTTTTCATACTCTGTTATGATATGGCGATGCTCAAGGCCGCTTGGAAACTATAACTACCACAGCTCAGCAGTCCTGAATTGGAACAAATGGAATTATAATTTGAATGTAGAGGCTCTTTGGCGGTTGCTTTTGTTTTATTTGATTCGCGGTGTAATTTCCATTTGGGAGACAAATTTTTGTTTACATTGTAATTGGACAATGAATAGAGATAGAGAACCGACGACAACGGATGATAGAATTAATTATATTTGCGGTTTCGAATTTCCAACTGTTTTCACATACATACATATTTGGTCTAGCAATAGCAGGCGACTAATTTATATATCTCTTGTTTTTTCATTTCAGGTATGTACACAACGCTTTTGGTGAGAGTTCTATACAGCTATACATTCGATGAAATTCGGTCAGCTAAGGTAACGCTAAATTTAAGAGAAACCTAATTTAAGAGATGAAAGTGCTGACGCGAAAACTTTCGGTCCTGGAAGTGATTCTCAAGCTATAAAACTTGATGATTTAATTATGAGGCTTTAAAGTAAAAAAAATCTAAAAATAAAACAGTAAACGGGTTAGACGTGGGTTTTAGGTCTGCAAGACCTTTCTTAAACTTTCTTAAAAGTAAATAAAAGGACATATCGATTTCTGTGGCGCCCAACGTTGGACAGTGGAATTATGACTAAATAAAGTGATCGAGCTGGAGCCTAGTGTATAATAATTATACTGTTCCACATTGGGCGCCACATAATAATACATGGAGCTTTGTTTACGTGTAAAAATCTTAAGAATGAAGCGAATGAACGCAACTACATAACAATTTCACTTAACTAAAAGCTCAAGTGACATCAACTCCAAGGCGCGTTTCGCCCAGGTACGACAGTGGGCTCATCAAGTAGATGCTGCCGTACCCTACTAAGAAGCAAATATTGGTCGATGTTTACCGACTCTTCTAAAATTTACAGCATTAATAGACTGTGAATTTTATTTTTCTAGGGAAATTTGACTAAATAGTATACCTAGAATATTGTACGGCAGCATCTAACTGATGAGCCCACTGTCGTACCTGGGCGAAACGCACCTTGGAGTTGAGGTCACTTGAGCTTTTAATTGAATTTAATTCAATCACTCCACTTAAACTGAAATAATTTTCAAACCTTCATTTATTTCACTTAACTTCAGTGGGGATAAAGAATAAGTTGGTATAGGACGTGGATAAAGCAATCAAGCATCTGTTAGCTTGAATTCTTTAACAAGCTCTTTGGGATCTTGGCACCCCGTACACATATACATATATGAGATATTCGCAAAAACAGGCATCGCATTGGTCTAATTGTTTCAGAACCCTTAGAAGATTTGTAATTTAGGCTTAAAGTTTTTCAAGGTTCCGCGTGATTTTTGGTACCCCATTTGTGGGATATTCGCAACAAATGTTAACCACTCGGAAAAATCAACTATTTTCAGAAATTATTTGGTCCTATCTTTTTTGTAGTAAGATCACATCTTAGATCTTTATTCAATATTCATAATTTACATAAATTGTTCACAATTAGAGCATGGCGTAAGCCGTCAGCCGAAAAAAAACAGCATATAATATTTTATTGATAATTGAATATAAATAATGAAAAAGTTGTTTTATAAAACATTTTAGTATCGATAACGATATTTCCAGGAAGTTTTAACCTAGCTAACCAGAGTAAGCCAGCAGTCACCGTTTAAAATAATTTTGAGTTCATCCATGGTTAGACTGTTTTTACCCCAGTGGGCGCGTCTGATGAAGTTAAAAATGGGGCAAGTTCCAACAAAGTGTATAACGTCCTCTGATGTATGTCGGTTACACAGTGTACATTCAGTATTTTGGTCATTTCGATGTGGGATATAGTTTAAGCGCAAAAGTTCTCCTCTTACTTTGAAAATTGTGGAAATAGTGTCAACACTGTTGTTGTCGTGAAAATCGTTGTTTGTTAAGTTCTGATCCAGTACTCGATATAGATTCCTTGTCATTTAGCCTCGCTCGTTCACGGAAAAACTCAAATCTGGATTCCTTGATAGAATTTTGGAGGGAAAGCAATGGGTCTTCCCATGTTGCTGGGTTGTCGAGGTCCATTTGCACGTTATGCTCCCAGCACAGTCTTGACCACTCACCAAAAAATTGAGATTTTCGTTGAATCATATAAGATGCCACAATTTTGGGAAGCCTTTGCGGGTGATATTCCATGACCTTTCTTGAAATGTACTTTGAGAGTGTACAGGTAGAGAGGTGGAAGTCCAGTCTCCAAATGGAGCATGTACGTCGGAGTATTTTCTGGTAGACGAAAGATTTTCTTTAACAAGTATCTTAAGAGTGTATCTATACTTCCTCATGCTGAAACAAACCCCAGACTTGAGCAGCATAACACATTATGGTTCTTACTACTGCTTCAAACAATCTGTACTTCACACTTGTTGCGACGTTCTTTTTGCCAAGAATTCCTTTCCAGTTACAATAAATTGATACCCATTTTAGAATCGTGAAGCTTCGATTTGAAATGCTTTTCAAGAGAGAGTTTGGGAGTCAGTATTACTCCTAGATACTTATACTCTGACATTTTCTAGCTCCTTTCCTTCCCAGGCCCATTTCTCGTCTCTAGCGTATCTACCACTGCCATTTCGGAAAACCATCATTTTCCATTTATTTGTGTTTACCTTTAAGTTCCATGTTCGGCAATATTGCTGTAATTTGTTGACCATAAGCTTTTTTTTTTTTTTTTTTTTTTTATCTCCAGGAATGGCGGCTGAACTGAAGCGGAGAAATGCTGTGTCTTATTTCTATGTCACTTATAATTCACATTTTTTTTTTTTTTCGTATTCATCCTTGTTGGACATACTAGTTTAACTCAATTACATGTTGTTAGTGTTATGCCTGAACAACATGTAATGAGTAAACCAGAAACCTATTGATGACAATTTTTAGAAGGTTTTTAATGGAATAAAAATGACATAGACGACGGCAGGGATCGAACCTGTGATCATGAGGTGTGACAGGCGAGCACAAAACCATCGCGCCACGGCCATCCATAATTGGCGTATCCGCGAGCAGGACGATGTCGTCTGCATATATTAGACATTTAATGTTTATTCCATTAAAAGCAATTCCTCCTGGTAGGAAGGAAGTAAAATCATCAAGGAATAGTGAAAAAAGTAAAGGGCTTACTAAACATCCTTTCTTAACCCATTTTTGTTTCAAACCAGCGAGACAATTGGTTCCCATCGCACACGGCCGCTTGGTTTTCCTCATACATACTTTGTATTACTTTCAGAATTTTTGTCGACACGCCGGTCTCACTGAGCTTAAGAATGAGAGCATTTCTATCTATAGAGTCAAAAGCTGACTTAAAATCCACGAAAAAAGCGTATGGTATAGTTTCCTTCCATTATCAAGGTATATCTTCGCTATACTTTTTAAAGTGCAATATTCTTTACGGAAACCTGCTTGAAATTCACTCAGTAGTCCATTTTCCATAATGCAATTTGTTAAACGGTTGAGAAGTATTGCAGAGAAGATTTTCATTACTGAATTTAAGAATGATATTCCTCGGTAGTTACCAGCATCTTCTGCATATCCTTTTTTAAAGATTGGGAATATGATGCTTCTCCTGAAACTTTCACCTATTGATCCTTCGTCAAAGATCCGATTAAAACATTCTGCCAAGTATTTTAGAAATTTTTCCGTGGAAAGCTTATAGAATTCATACGGTATACGATCTACTCCAGGTGATTTATTGAGCTTGCAAGCGTAGGCTACAATTTTTATCTCTAGAGTTGTTATTCTCGCATCAAGTTCCACATTCTCTATATAAGGGAGGGCAAACAAGTTATGATTTGGGCTAGTTTGGGGGTTTAACAAATTTTGAAAGTATTCTGCTAAAACCTCTGCTTTAACTTGTATTCTTGAACGACTTCTCTACTATTCAGTCTTCTCGCTAATTTCCAAAAGTCGCAACTGTTCCTTACTTCATTTATTTCCTGTGCGAGATTTTGCCAATACTGCGTTTGTTTTTCTCTACAGATACTTTTGTATTCTCTGTTTGCTTTTTGGTAAGCTTGTTTTGAAACAAGGTATCTTTTTTGTATGAATTTTTAAAGTTTTTTTTTCAAGGTTTCAGAAAATATTTTTAGATCGTTTTAGAGAAAATAAGATGACATCGGTTTATATTTGATAAGTGTTTGATAAAGTTTGGCATCCAGCTCTACAACCTCTCATCTTCATTGGGATATAAATTACCTTTCGAAACTGCTCAATACAATATTTATTGCGTGTTTTCAAGCCTGCAATTCATGCAATAAGTGATGGTGTGCCACCGGTCTCCGTTTTCTCTTCGACTATTCTTCTAATATTAATTAATGATCTCCTGTCTTTAACTTGTAATTTATTAAGTTGTTTGGCTGACGGTGTCACTCTCAAGCTATCATATTCGTTTCTTAATTCACACCCTTGTCGGTGTAGAACTTTAACGGCAGCATTTATGATAAGTCTATTTAATTTTGATCTCGACTGCATTGTTCATTGGGAATCAAGAACTGCGTCAAAAACTCAATTCTATGTCGTGTCTTAAAAGCCAAACTCACCCTTCATGCCACTATCCTTAGCGGTACTTGAATCGAAAAATTTTCCGGTCTCTGCAATTAGATCATAGACCATTTTCTATAGAATGATCACTTATTCGCCGTAGCTGAAAATGTTGCCAAGTGTCTAGGTGTTCTTCGACGATGCAAGAAATTTGTTATCCTTTTCGAACTGGCTGTTATAGTTCTTCTTGGAATACACATCAGTTTGCTCTTGAGCCCATTTTCGCCCAGTATAGAGATACTTTATTTAGTCACACTACACGAATGTTGAATGCTTTACACAGTTTTATTTTTGTATCCCATTTTTATATTCAGAGTTTCAATAATTCCACATTTTCTTAACACTCGCAGTGTTTAATAGTTTCATCATCATCATCATCATCATCATCATCGGCTCGACAACCGGGTTCCGGTCCTGGCCTCTTTCAACAAGTCTCTCCACCTATCCCGGTCTCGAGCCGACGCCATTCAGTTGCGCACCCCAAGGCTTCGGGCGTGCTGGTCTACGCCATCTCTCCAGCGCAAGCATGGTCTACCACGCTGTCGTCTACCATAGAATGTACCACAAAGAACTTTCCGAGCAGGTTCCCCTTCGCTCATGCGAGCTAGGTGCCCTGCCCACCGGAGTCTACCGAGCTTAATTTTTGTCACGATATCTGCTTCTAGGCAGATTGCGTACAGTTCATGATTGTACCGTTTCCGGAATCGTCCTTCCTCACATATGGGGCCAACAATTCTCCTTAAGACTTTTCTCTCGAACACAGCTAAGAGGTCGGAGTGCCGTTTGCTAAGCGCCCAGGTCTCGGATTTATATATTTTAGTACTGGCAGGCCCATGGTCCTGTACAGCAGCAGTTTTGAAGTTATGGTGAGATTTCTGTATTTCTGGACTATAGAAGGCTCTGTTGGGTTTGAGAAGCCGCTCGCGTATTTCTTCTTCTATATTGTTATCGGCTGCTACTATTGACCCAAGGTATTTAAAGGATTGCACCACTTCAAATTCGTGCTCCGCAACCTTGATCGTTTGACCAACTGTTCCTTTCGCATTCGACGCCACCATGTACTATGTTTTACCTTCACTAAAGTGCAGCCCCAGATTTTGTGCCGCCTGCTCGATCTGGATGAAGGAAATGTGTACAGCTTGTTCGGTTCTTCCGATGATGTCGTCTGCGTAAGCCAGTAACTGACTGGAACTGTTGACGATGGTCCCTTTTGTTGCCGTGCCAGAGTCACGGATACCTTTCTCCAACGCCAGGTTGAAGAGGAGGCAGGCCAAACCGTCCCCTTGTCCGAGTCCATTAAAGATGTTTATTGGTCTGGATAGCAATGCGGCTATTTTTACTTGGCTTGTTATGTTGGTCATGGTCAACCTGTATAGTCGTGTCAATTTATTTGGGATGCCGAATTCTCTCATGGCTTTGTTAAGATAGTGATCCGAGTCGATATTGGCACCTCGGTACGTTCGTACCGTCATCAAGTTCGAGTAGTGGCGACGGTCTATCAACACGTGGTCTATTTGGTTACGAGTGACTCCATCAGGTGATACCCAGGTGGTTTTGTAGATATCTTTACGCGGGAACCTGGTACTCGCAACGACCATGTTTTTCGATGCTGCCAATTCTAAGACTCGAAGTCCATTGTCATTAGTGTTCTCATGCAAACTATGGGTGCCTGCGTAATGCCTGAATACCGGCTCCCGACCTATTTTTGCGTTCAAATCCCCAAGGATGATTTTAACATCATACCTTGGACAGGCATTGAGGGCCCTCTCGACTTGTTCGTAGTAAGTCTCTTTTTCTTCGTCTGAGGACTCCTCCGTAGGTCCGTGAACGTTAATGAGGCTGATGTTTGTAAATTTGCCTCGCACGTGAAGGATGCGTAGCCTTTCGCTTATAGCGTTAAAGTCGTTGATAGTAGACTTCATTTTTTCGCTGACTAGGAAGACTACTCCGAGCACATGGTGTTTTGTATGACAGCTTTAGTATACGTCATATTCTTTCTTCTGTAAAACACCATTCCCTGTCCATCTGATTTCTTGAAGAGCTGTTATGTCAGCTTTATATTTTGACAGGGCATCGGCTAGCTGCTGAGCAGCTCGATCTCTATAGGGCGATCGTACGTTCCATTAGGAAATTCGTAAATCGTTTTTCCGTTTTCGTTGCGTGGGTTGTCGTCGTTAGATCAGTCCGTTTCCGAGGCTTGTTGTCGGTCTCTTCCACTTCCACCAGTCCCGAATAGTTACGGCACGTGCATGTTTTCGTATGCTACATGTTATTCCCCCTATTCGTCTGATGGCTTGCCGCCGTTTAATAATTTCAAAGGCAGCTAAAATATCTTAAGTGCAAACTTACTCGTATTCTAACAAAAAAAATCTCGACTTAAGAAAACATAACTTAATATCGCAAGCCCAAAATCTTTATTTATTATTTGAGACAGGACGATCATGAAAAAGAAAGTAAATTATCGTAAAATTTTTGTTTGTTTCATCTGAATTTTGTTGGCTATTTTTCATTTCGCAACTTTCGCATTTTAGGTTTCGGGTTGTATTTTTACTCGAGATCTATTGCAGAACTTTTGTGTGGACTCGTTGAAGGTTCGGTATTTCCATTCCTTCAAAGACATATCCTTTTACTCCAGCCAAATCGGTCCTTCTACCTTCGCAAGCTGATATTGTTTAGGAGCCCTCTTGAATCCCCATGCACCACTTGTATATTCTCCGCTTAAGTCTTATGACAGAACACCCCAAACTTATTTTTTCATATCCGTTCTGACGAACTTCTGGCCTATTGGCATTTAATACAAAAATAGCAACTGCAAATTTAAATCAATTTCAAAAACAAGACACGAGCTCCTGGTGAGCCATAACCTTGTGAAATTATGACTCATGTATGCATGCCTATCTTAATATATGAATAAATGTTCGTTCTGTCCCGTCCCATGTCGCCTTAGGCGAAAGTCCAACTCAAAAGTGTTACATCCACTTCCGTTTGGCGATCCATTCATCGTTGCACAGAAATCTTCTTCGGTTTGTTTGTGCCAACTCCACGATGCGTTACCGATATTCGTGAATTTCACGTTCCGCATACAAATCGCGCTTTGCAGACTTCAAAATATAAACACTAAGCCAATCCCAGACGTGAGTGAAATTATTTAAACCTCCATATAAATGCCGCTTCCATTCTCAGATTCTATGGGTACTGTCATTAGGGCCAAACACAACTTAACCCTATTCATATGGAACGCGCCACGTCATTCATGCCACACCACACACTGCTTCTCTGTTCGGCTCTGCTGTATCTGTCATCGATGATTTGTAAATGGGGAACCAAACACTTTCTGAAAGCCTCTCAAATCGTTGCACAAAAGACTCAAGATTACCCTCTTTTGAATAAGACTTATCCTAAGGATATGCAGATGCTTTTTGCACAAAGGGCATAGCATTTCCTTTCGACTCGATTCTCTCTGCAGGAAGAAATCAACACCTTAGTCAGGTTACACAAGGAGCGGGCAGACAAAAAAATAAAAAAATAGCAGCAACAGCAAGAGCAGGAGCATCACCAAGGATGTGACTTTATCGCATTTCATGAAAAGGGAATTTCCTCCTTTTGTCAGAATGTATAGGTGTACTATGTGACTTGTAAGTAGTTATGGATTCAATTCGGTCTCAAAGGAGCTGCGACACGAAGACCGAAGCCGACTACGACGCGGCGACGACGATGCAGCCAAAGAAACATTATGATGCAATATGGGACCGCATCAAAGGCGGATATGGCCCCCTGCCTCATATGCATTTATATTGTTATCCTTTGAGCGAGCGCTGCCTCCGTTGCACGGCACAAGACTGCAGGAAATCTTTTCTCCCACAAAGTAAATTGATCAAATTCGAACGAACCAACGAAATAAACTTACACTTGGCGTTATCAAGGATGATGATGCATTTTTGTCTGTTTTTTTTTTCATGCCAGGAATTTATAAATGCCACACAAGTCGGTAAAGTGTATTTCGGGAAGCCATCAGATGCAGAGACGAGGTGCTGCCAGGAGATGCAACTACAACGTTCGAGTTGGCTCTTTATCCCACAATTCAATCTCACGAATATAATTTATTTTTGTTTTTATTTTATTTAAAAAAAATGAAATCAAATACACTGACAGGAATAAAATTAATCAAATGCGGGAAACATGAAGTTTCGTTAGGGCATGGCGCCTTCAATCATGTTGCTGTTGCTGCTGATGGCTTATCATCACAAATTTGAGTTCAAATCATAGAAGAACGATAAGGCGATACAGTTGGGCAGCGCAATGCGAGCAATGATGAAACCTTTGCCTTCGGGCTGAGAGATTATTAAATGCGTACACAAATACAATGTATGTTCATGAACATAGTATAGTGAATTGCAATAATTGTGAAAATATGTTTAAATTAATTTGTGTGCCATTTTTTATTCATGTCGATATCGTATTTTGCTGCAGGAATATTATTTTTCTCGTATTTTGACAGGAGATGGGTTTTGAATATTGGGAAAGGTGGGTAAAGAGGCGCATTTCGCTGAACTTCCCCAAGGAAGGTTTTAACTCTGGAAATAAGGCAACATTTACGACTTGTATTGAGCTCGTTAGGCAGACACCTATGTTAATAGTTTTCGTTGACAAAAGTACCCATATGTTAAGAATTTAGTGTGCGATACTGTTGTTCAAGAAAACTGTTGTCATAGGCGCATTTGTAACCATTGAACATAGTCAAACCTAAATGGAGGTTGGACCGACTACGCAGAGAGAAACACATGACCACGTTCCACATTCTTATCGTCTGCCTTATCTCTGTTTACTCAAGTCATTCGAGCTCATGCCTTGGAGTCTCCAAAAATCTTTCTTGACGTATTCACATCGTTGGGATTCCCAAATTCTTGTTTTGGCTTCTCCATGTTCGCGAAATTGTTTTTGAATTCTTGTTTTTTGTCTCCTTGATTCCAATAGAAGCATCCGTATTAGTGATGGGCACTATCGATCGATTTAAGCTATCGAACTGTCAGTCAAAATAGAATTAGGGTCAAGAAGCTTATTTATGAATATTTGTGATGGATTTAAAAATCTCAAAAACATCTTAGGGGTGTCGGGTGAGATTTGGAACGAAATAATCTATTTTTCGAGCCATAAACTAAACTGTCATTTTTTTTTTTTTTTTTTTTTTTTTTTTTTTTTTTTTTTTTTTTTTTTTTTTTTTTTTTTTTTTTGATATACGACTGTTTACTGTTGCCCAGGCCATCACCGTCAATGGCGAACGCTAGCGGTCGATGATGACAATATCCTGTGTAGAATTGGATGATAAGGACATCGATGACAAGTGGTTTCAACAGGACGGCGCTACATGCAACACAGTCCATGCCACTCCGATTGTTCCTGATTATACCTAGACTCCTTAACTATAAATATAAGTCAGCCAAGACTTAAAACCAAATCCTAAGTCAAGTAACCTTTATCAGTTACCTCAACTCCAAGGTGCGTTTCGCCCAGGTACGACAGTGGGCTCATCAGTTAGATGCTGTCGTACCCTTCTAAGACGCAAATATTGGTCGATGTTTACCGACTCTAATACATATTTGCGTCTTAGAAGGGTACGACAGCATCTAACTGATGAGCCCACTGTCGTACCTGGGCGAAACGCACCTTGGAGTTGAGGTCACTTGAACTTTTTAATTGAATTTAATTCAATCACTCCACTTAAACAGAAATAATTTTCATTTCTCTATTCTTTATCAGTTACATTCAGAAGCCATCAAAATTGTTTCTCTAGCTTTACCCTATCTCTTCGGTCCTGTTCTGACACAGTCCTACTGAACCGAAGTCTCTCAAATGCTCCTTGTTCGATGATGTTTTGATCATACAGAAGCCGCTGATCAACGGTTCTACCCTGGAAGTGATAAATTAGTGGAACTGCCAACCTGTCCTGTACGCCCCCACTTTCAAAATAGAGAAGTTTCTCAGACGGGAAAAAGCAGCTAAGGGCACGTTCTCAAAGTATTCATTGTTAGGGTAATAAGCGTCGAGGAAATCGCTCTTGCAATTTGAACCTAATTCAGCTTTAACAAAAAGTATCTGTTTTGTTTTTTTAGAACCTGTTGGTTCGGCTCTGGTGTTCTGTGTTATCCAAGGCTACTTCTAAGATACTGCCTCTCAAACAACTGAATTATTTCCACTTGAGATGGGGCAACGTTAAACTTAACAGGACAGGATATTCATAGGCAATTATCGAGGCGGGTCAAAGCAGCATTTATATGTCTGTCGGAAATGCAAACAATGATCCACCACGATGCCAAGGTACTTTACTTTACTTTTACTCCTCACATTCAAGCATGTTGTCAATGTGGCTCTACGATAACTAGCATTCGCCAGTTCTCTGTCGTATCTCTTCGTCTTTAGTTCAGAATAGAACTCGAGATTTTGATCAAAGTTGACATTATGATGATAGCGAAGACTAAAAAAGTGGGTCTCGCAATTCTGTCTGTCTGTCAGTCTGTCGGTTCGACTACAGCCTAAACGGCTCGGCCGATTTTGTTCAAACTTGGAAGATATGGGTTTTGATTTTTTCCCCCCCACACGTTCTTTTCTTTTTTTTTTTTAAGGCCAAAAATAACGGTACTTGCCATACGAATTTTTTTTCGAAATTTTATAAATATTTTTTTTTCTCAAAACTGTTCGACAAATTTAAGAAATAAAAACACAAAAAAATTTTATTTAGTTAAAGCTAGGTAATGGTTGAACAAAATTTTCCGAAAAATGGTTATTGAGAGTATCCCCCATGGAACCATTTTTTTTTTTTTTTTTTTTTTTTTTATTTTCTCAAAAACAGTACATCCGATTTTGATAATTTTTTTTTGCTAAGGGCCCCAAAAACTTAAATAGAATTGTGTATTCAAATTTTCAAAAAATTTTTTTTAGATTTAAAAAAAAAAACTTAAATTTTTTTTTTTCAAAACTCAATATTTCGAAAACCCCATGCTAGATTTTTTTTTTAAACTTGATAAATAAAAGTTTCTTAATATAATCTACAAGATACGAGAAAAAAAAAATTATTTTACTTAAAAATAAAGGTACCCACCATACAAATGTTAGAAAATTAAAAAACAATGGTTTTTAAAAATCGTATTTTTCTCGAAAACGGCGCCTTTTGATAAATTTTTTTTCTTTCAATTAATTTGTATGATCTTTAATTTAATAAAAAAAATATTGAAATTAAGATATTACATACAGCTTGAAATCGAACAAAAAATGACCGACCGATTTCCGATTTGGCTGAAATTTTTTTTACGTGTTCTTTATCGAAAAAGAAAAGACACCTGTCCGAGGAATTTATTTTTTTTTGTTTTTTTTTTTTCGAAAATAGAGTGGGTTGAAAATTTCAGATTTCGGTGATTTTTGGCTTGAAGACTGATTTTCAAAAATTTATAACTCCGGTTCATTTTAAGCTAGAGACGCAATTTTTTTTTCATTTTGAAGGTAAAAGAGTGAATTTTATGAAAAAAAAATAGATTAAAAAAATGTTTGAACAATTTCATATTGTTATAAACAATTGAAATGTTTGAATTAATTTTTAACAACGAAACTGACCACTTAGCGTGTTTAAAGTATGACCATCGTATTCTAGTACGTCCAATACGTCCGAATATTTAAAGTAGAATAATATTGAAACAGCTACAATGTAATAGAGAAATTTTATTATTTAATGATTACTGACTATAATTTGATGGGCTTACTTGGCAAGCTTTTTTTTATGTCCAATTCGAAAGGTTTTAAAAACTTGACCAGTGAACCCATCAAATTTTATTCTGTAATCATTAAATAATAAAATATCTCTATTACATTGTAGCTGTTTCAATATTATTCTACTTTAAATATATTCGGACGTAATTGGACGTAGAATACGATGGTCATACTTTAAACACGCTAAGTTGTGAGTTTCGTTGTTAAAAATTAATTCAAACATTTCAATTGTTTATAACAATATGAAATTGTTCAAACATTTTTTTAATCTATTTTTTTTTTTCTTAAAATTCACTCTTTTACCTTCAATATTGTGTCTAGCTTAAAATGAACCGGAGTTATGAATTTTTGAAAATCAGTCTTCAAGCCAAAAATCACCCAAATCTGGAATTTTCAACCCCCTCTATTTTCGAAGAAAAAACGAAAAAAAATAAATTCCTCGGATAGGTGTCTTTTTTTTCGATAAAGAACACGTAAACAAAATTTCAGCCAAATCGGAAATGGGTCGGTCAGAAAGGTGTTCGATTTGAAAAAGAATTACCCACCTACCATAGAACCATTTTTTCGAATTTTGAATTTCTCATTATCGACATAACGGATCTTAATGAAATTTTTTATAGAGAAGCTTTTAAAAAGTCTAAAATTGGCGCAAAATTTTAAAGAGTTTTCGTTTAAGCAATAAAACCGGCTCTACTTAACGCAGTCGTTTAGCTTGGAGACTTTGTCTAACTTTTTCATAATTTTAAGCATATGAAAATTCTTAAAAAAATACTTAGACGCTTGTTATACATTTAACTTTGATGATGAATTCAATTTGATTAAGTGTTGAAAAGAATAATAGAAATTTACGACTCAATAAACCTACCTTCAAGAATGTATGTATAAGGGGGAAAGAAGACTTTGTCCTGTTTAAACACATAAGCGATACAAATACAGATTAACTTAAAAATTATATGCATTGATGCATGCTATTGCATGCGTACCATGATTCCCACGTTTGGAATCTAGGCAACGCATGACGATATGTCCAATCAAAATACTAGAAAGGCCAAAGGAATACTTGAATATTTCTTTTGGATATTAGTTATAGAAAAATGTGTTATCTAAAAATGTGTGTTCTAAAAAAATAACCTTCAGGTGTATTCATCCCCTTAAACAAATCAACCCTTATACTTGCGGCGTACTGTTCAGTTTAGATATTCTTTCTTTAACATCGGCATTGGTGATTTGATTCAAAATTGCAAAAGAAGTATTTTGGGACATCAGTCACTAACACTAAATGCTGGAACTTGTATTCCAGTATCCTAAAACTGGTACTTGAAAAAATGCAAGAACCATAATTCTTCAAGTTAAAAACCAAGTATTAAGTACAAAACTAAGTATCAATTACTTTAGTACTACTCGTACATTACTTGGGTTGTACTTTCTAGTACTTTACTAGCAGTCCAATTACTTGGCTAATAGAAGCAAGTACTTTCTAGCCAATTGAATAATGTTTGTTTCTTAAATCAACGAAATGATCAAGTACTTTGAAATAATGATCAAGTACATTGAAATTATGTTCAAGTACTTGGAAGAACTTTGGTACTTAAGTACGCAATACCTGGTTATTGTTATTTAGCACTTGAAAATATTGGTATTTAGCTGTTTTCATGTACCTGTTTCCGAATTTTTAAGTTTAAGTAAAAGTCACGGCACATGTACTGGAACTGGTGCGTGTTCTTCAAATTTTACAGCTCTGATTCGAATTATCAGCGAAACGCAGCAAGAGCAATGAAAAATAATATTTTAAATACATTTTTATAACAAATAAAAATAATAACGATTTAAAGAGTACAGATTTTTTTTTAAAACAAATGTTCCTTTCTTTCAGCTTTGAGAAAAGAATATTGATATTCATTCGGAATTAGTCATACCAAAGAAATTCGTAGAAAATTTTACACTACCAATTTACTTCTAGTGGAATTAGTGATAGGTTTTTCGAGATTTGTAGCGTATTTTCAATTACGGAATGCGTGTATTCGTGTATTATCTAATAAATAGGAATTTCTGTCGGCTGCTGCATTATATGGAACGATTTTGATCAAATTTCTAGTTTAAATAGGTTTTTTTTTTTGGTGAAAATCTTCAAGACACTGGGAATATTTGGTACCAAGGAGTGTGGTAGTTTTACCGCACAAATCTGTGGACTGATGAAGTATAGACTTTTTATACTTTCCCATATCTTTTTGACCATCAGCTCATGAGGGCTGGTTTTCTAATTCTCCCAACGTTGTCTCTTACTTTTAAGATGGCTTCCATTTTGGAGTTGGTATGACTTCGCGGTCGCTGTTTTTTTAACCACCTTTAGGACTATTTTTAGATGAAGGTCGGTCTCGTCACGGTTAAGATCGCTTTTTCTCATGTACTAAAGGGCATTTATTATTCCACGAAGGGCTGTGTTTTGGAATTTTTAGATCGGTTGAGCATTTGATTTGAGTGCTTCATTTTTTCTTTTCAAAAAACGCACTGTTTGGGGTATACATACGCTGACCATCCGTCCCGTATTTCCCGGGACAGTCCCGTATTTTACTCGTTTATCCTGGCTAAATTTTAAGGAAACCCGGGACGTACAACTGTCCCGTATTTGATTTTTTGTCACGGGTTTGTCCCGTATTTTCATATATTTTTATTATTCAAATAACGTTCAAAATTTTAAACAGTCTTGTTTATTTTAGCTGAGCAGTTAGATGCTTTTCAAAATGTGTATTCACAAAAAAAAAAACAATGCACAAGTTTGAAATATATAAATCATCATTTTTTTAAAATATAAGCTTATGTACTTTTACCGAATTAAAGAAAAAATTTGAGCATAAACTGGTTCAAAAAATAGAATTTGATTCTCTTAATTATGTACAATAAATTTACAAATTTGTAAAATAACTCCAAAGAAAAAATGTGAATTCAACGATGATCTTCAAAAGAAATTTTTCTTCATACAAAGAAAAAAATGGAAAAACCCAATATAGGTAGTAACCTGCTCAAAAATCGCTTATACGTTTTCAATACGCAGTGGTGATATTGAACAGCACTTAAAAGCAAAACAAAAAAACACAAAGAATCCGACATTGCTGCCGCTTCAAGCGAAAGTTTACAATGATTTTTTAGTTTATTAAATTTTCAAGGACCTGGAAAGAAGAATGCAATTAATGAAAGCACCTGGGCTTACCACACAATATAACATAACCAATCATTCAGGTTTAATTATTGCGCATCGAAACTTATAAAAAGTTGTTTTGATCAAATGTATTTCCTTACACTCACAAAATGTGATCTTTTGTGCAATGTTGTTGCACCTAATTCCATCGAAGAAATTAAAACTTCTCTATGCAAAGTAAGTTTTGTAACCGTTTTTTTGTCTGATTGTTCCAATCATGGCTGTACAAAACTGTGTCCGCTCTTATTGTTATTTTATACCACAACAAGGTATCGTTGTATTTTGAAAATCTTCCAGGGGAACCATCTGGCATCATTTTAAAAAATATGGCAACATAAACTGTAGTTTTGGCGGGCCAGCAAGAAAAAACTTCAAGCCGTAACCGGTATCGATCTGATTGGAGTTAATTGTGCTGCTCACGTTTTAAATAACTGTAAACAAACTGGAGTTGAATGTTCTCCAATAGATACTCGTATAAAAGTTGTCATCATCAAAATCCACACTGTTCGCGTAGAAAAATTTAAAAAAAATTTGCGAAAAAAGACTGAATACCTTACTCTCAATAGCTAAGCTAGTAAAATAATAATAAAACTTTATAATCCCTTAAAAGAATTTGCATTTTACAATTTGCAAGAAATTTGCATTTCTAAAGTTGAAGAAGAAAAATATTAAATTGATGAAGGAAAAAGTCGAACAAAAATTAATTACTCAAAACGAATGTAAAGCAAATATTCAACAATTTTACATAACGTGTTAAGAATACTTAAACCAGTGGGATGTATCTTTCAAAGAACTTGAAGTTTTTAGTTGGGTATATTTTCAAAACATTACTAGCTGGCCAGAAATAGAATCTTGGTTATCTTTTGTCAACCAAAAGCTGATAGGGATACAACTATCAATGATTAAAACTTGTTTGACGAATTTGTTTGTCTAAAATCATTCTAAACCTAATGAAATATAACAAAATGAACAGAAAACAAAACTACTATTGCCCCAAAAATGGAGAGAAATTTTAGAGCAATTTCGTAAACAAAATATAAACTTCAAAAATCTTTTATTTATTGAAGAGTTCGACTTGTGTCTTCCAGGTTCAAATGGTCTAACCGAAAGAGTCTTTTCTATAATGAACAATATTTGAACAAATGAAAAAACGCAACTGAGTGTTGGAACTTCCATAGCCATGTTAATTGTAAAATTAAATTATAATTTAATCTACCAGGAATTTAAAAAATATTTTAAAGAAAATGGAAATATCATCTAAAAAATTTGTTAGGCAAAAAAACAAACAATAATCTCTTGGACAATGTGTAAAGAAAGACTGAATATTTAAAAAAAAAAATGAAGGTTTTGTTTAGTTCTAAGCATTTTGTGCTGGGATTTAGTATTCTTTTGTTTTTGAGATTTTTGTTGATTTCTTACAAAATAAAATTAAAAAAAAGTATGTCCCGGGTTTTGCTTTGAGAAATATGGTCACCGTAGGTATATAGCACTCACTTTGCAAATAAGTTTTCAAAATGTCCCAACGTTTTGTTCAAGCGTAAAGTGACACATTTCGTTCCGGAGCGGGAAACAGCAGTTAGTGTCAAAATAACCTATGATTTTAAAAGAAACCACTAGATGGCCCACCCTTTATATGACAGAATGCCCACCTGCCAAGGTAAGTTCCCATTAGTTTTCCACTACGTATACCTTGAACTGTAAGACTTGCGCTCCCGTAATGCAACACGGGCACACTCAAAGGGATTTCAATAAGTAAAAAAATATGTTTTCGACAGTCCCTTTAGTTGGTACTAGACTGAAAATCTTACTCCATCTAAAGTATGTACTTATGAAAATTGAATAAGATAATTTTAAGTGATATTTAACTACTCACAAGGGAGCCGAACTATGCCGATTTATCTATAATCCGATGCTCCTATTTCTTCGGTACCATTTTAACATTGAAAATATTACTAACCCACAACAATTCCTATATCTAAAAAAACATTGACTTTAAAAGAATTTTCATAGTTTCCCGTAAAATGTCAAACAAAAAAAAAAAACTTGATAAAAAAAAAAAAGAATTTACAAAATTTAAATTTACTTTCGCAAAGTTATGACCCCATTAGCAGCCCCAATATGTTTCACATGGCAGAACAAACAAAGGGCGCATTCCAGCAGCAGAGCGTCGTTTTGACTAATACTCTCAAGAATTTTCATGTTCACACACTCGAGTTTTTTTGGTATCTTCTGCTCCTCGTCGTCGTCGCATTTTTTCAACCTACATTTCTCACTCGGCGCTGCTCTCTAAAACATTTGGTGATTTATTTTTATTTTAACATTGTTTTTTCCGAGTGACTGATAAGGGGGGGTGAGTGTGTGTTTCTGTGTGTATGACGGGCCGGGCTAACCCTTCTTTTTCTGTTCTCCAGAAACAGAAATGGAGCCAGCA
Source organism: Chrysotoxum bicinctum (assembly GCA_911387755.1). Lineage (NCBI taxonomy): Eukaryota > Metazoa > Arthropoda > Insecta > Diptera > Syrphidae > Chrysotoxum > Chrysotoxum bicinctum. The sequence goes on from OU426990.1 coordinate 80,078,499, forward strand.
ACACAAAAAATAAGAACAAAAATATTTAAGAAACGAAAGTTTATTTTTTTTTTGTTGAAAGTGAGCGAGTTAAGTTGCTTCTTCCGTCAACAAGTTGGCTCCGCGTCAGACAGACATACATACTCGTACATACCTTCTTGTTTCTTATTCGTATTTCGTACCATAGCAGAACTTTGGAACAAGCGACGACGACAACGACGACGACGAGAACGTTAGGACGATAAGGTATTTGTAGGTGTTTTGCACAGGTGAACAAGGGTATGTCCCCTTGAGAGAGGGTTGGGTTTTTATGAGGTGGATAATAATGAGTGATGATTATGAGGCTGCTGAAAGGTGGATGAGATAGGTCAGGTGTGATAAACTGGAATTATGTTGAGGATGATAAACTATTATTAGGCATTAGATATTAAGTATCAAATTTTAATGCCAAAAAAATTCTTCGCCAAAGTCTTAGAAATAGAACAATGGATTCTTGCTGAAGGATGAATGGAATGAAATCGATTGCTGTGTTATCGATTTCGATGACAATACTTGAATTAAGTGGGTTTATTGAAAACGATGTTAGGATTGGTAGATATGAAAAATTAGACAATTTTGTTCCTGTAATAGAACCAGTTTTTTTCTGTTCTTGGAATTTTCTACCTACCTATTTTCTACACTATCAGAATTGGTCGAAGAAAGCTTATAGCAAGCTCCGTCTTTCGACCAATGGTTTGCCAACACAGAGAACTGTGTTATACCACCGGCTCATCATTTAGTGCAGTTAGTGAGAGCTATTTTGTGTAATATTTGCAACCTAAAAGAAAGAGATATTTTCCGCCTACTGCCACCCCTTTTCGTTTATGAACTAGAAAAATTGAAAATAAGCTATCTAAAAAGGCACTTTCTTTAAATATGTACGCTTTAACTTTTTGTTTATAATCTGCACAATTTCAAGGGATTATAACTACCCTTATAATATAACGGTATAACACAGTGCGAGCGCTTAGGCAAAGTTCAAAGGATTTAATAATTAGTACTCGTAGATGTCGTTTCACATTGGTCATAAAAGCCTTTACCTCACAATGAGGGCAAAGGATTCAACATTCTAATAGTTCGGCTGAAGAAATAATCTCTATATTTGACAGTACGTCCGCAGTTCTCAAGGGTTAACTGATAGCATTCACTGCTAGACAATTATAACGGGGGAATTGTTTCAGAGATAGAATGGAACTGGCTATTTCATTTGATCCCGGGTAGAATTTTCGACTCGATAATGCCAAGGCCCCAGCTAGTTTTTCGTAGTTTCAATCATGGCCCTACCGAGCAGTATCTAGTTTGTCCCTCGCTAATTTGTTAATGCTCTGTATATAATGGGCCTTGCTAGATGTTCCTATATGGGCCCTAGATGGGTCTTCACAAGTAGCACAAGAGGTACGGCAATTCTTAAAAAATTATTAGAAACAAAAAAAAATTTTTTTTTTTTATTATTGTTGATTATTTTCATTTTTTCTTTGCCTCCCTATATTCGACTCTTTAAGTGATTTTTTGCTGGAATGAAAGAATTTTTTTTTTTTTTAATTTACCTCCACTGAGATTCGAACCCGAGTCCTCTCGCTTGCCGTGCTTGTGCGCTACCTATTGCGCCACTGTGATATATAAAATATCGTGTCTCAAAGTGGTACTCAAATAACTCTCTTTTAATTATACTGTTTAAAAGACAATGGACTGTTTAAAAGACAATGGACTTCGAGTCTTAGAATTGGCAGCATCGAAAAACATGGTCGTTGCGAGTACCAGGTTCCCGCGTAAAGATATCTACAAAGCCACCTGGGCATCACCTGATGGAGTCACTCGTAACCAAATAGACCACGTGTTGATAGACCGTCGCCACTACTCGAACTTGATGACGGTACGAACGTACCGAGGTGCCAATATCGACTCGGATCACTATCTTGTTGGTATGGTTTTCCGAGGGCGGATTGCCTTGCGAAGACGCATTGCATCCGCCGATCAGGTTCGAATCAACACGGCTGCCCTGCGCAATGAAAACACCAGTAACACCTTTGGTAATGCGTTAGGACTCGCCCTAGAATCACTTGATTTAGGGAGAGTAAGTCCTGGAGCCAGTATGCTGGGCGTAAATGAGAAGTGGACACGCCTTAAGAATATTGTCATTAGTACTGCCAACTCCATCTTAGGCAGCAGTCGTAAAAATCGGAACGACTGGTTTGATGATGAATGCAAGCTAGCGACTGAACGTAAGAATGTTGCGTACCGAGCAATGCAACAATCTCATAGAACGCGGGCACGCGAAGAAGAATATAAAGAGCTCAGAAGAATAGAAAAACGGCTACACAGACAAAAAAAATCAGCCTGGGAGAAGAACCTAATCTGTGAAATAGAAAACAGCCGAGAGCGAGGTCCGCACCAGGCGCGGAAGTTCTACCAATCCGTCCGAAACATGACGCAGTACACACCACGCTGCACATACTGCAAGGACGGAGAGGGAAATCTGATCACCGATCCTGAAAGCATACTGGAGCGATGGGAAGTGTACTTTAATGAATTGCTAAATGGTCAGCTCACTGCAGAAGTGGAGGCTCCACTACTTCAAGAAGAATACTCTATGTTGCCGCCACCAAGCATAGAAGAGGTTGAGAAGGCTATAGGCCGGCTTAAACAGAACAAAGCCCCGGGAGCCGATGGCATACCAGCCGAATTATTCCATCACGGCGGGCCAGCCTTACGTCAAGCAATTCATGATATTATAGTACACGTATGGGAGCAGGAAGAAATGCCAGAAGACTGGCGAAAAGGTTTAATATGCCCCATACATAAGAAGGGAGATGTCACAACGTGCAGCAATTATAGAGGTATCACGTTGTTGAGTACCGCCTATAAGATACTCTCCTCTATCCTACAAGACCGGATAACCCCATACGCTAAAACCGTTATCGGACAATATCAGTGTGGTTTCATTCCAGGCAAATCAACAACTGATCAGATATTTACCCTTAGGCAGGCGATGGAAAAATGTCTAGAATTTAACATCCCAACATACCATCTGTTTATAGACTTTAAGGCCGCCTATGATAGCATAGCCAGGGTAGAACTTTACAAAGCCATGAGAGAATTCGGCATCCCAAATAAATTGACACGACTATGTAGGTTGACCATGACCAACGTAACAAGCCAAGTAAAAATAACCAGATTGCTACCCAGACCAATCAACATCTTTAATGGACTCCGACAAGGGGACGGTTTGGCCTGCCTCCTCTTCAACCTGGCGTTGGAGAAAGCAATCCGTGACTCTGGCACGGCAACAAGAGGGACCATCGTCAACAGGTCCAGCCAGTTACTGGCTTACGCAGACGACATCGACATCATCGAAAGAACCGAACAAGCTGTACACGATTCCTTCATCCAGATCGAGCAGGCGGCACAAAATCTGGGGCTGCACATTAGTGAAGGTATAACAAAGTACATGGTGGCGTCGAATGCGAGAGGAACAGTTGGTCAAACAATCAAGGTTGCGGAGCACGAATTTGAAGTGGTGCAATCCTTTAAATACCTTGGGTCAATAGTAGCAGCCGATAACAATATAGAAGAAGAAATACGCGGGCGGCTTCTCAAATCCAACAGAGCCTACTATAGTCTGTCAAAGCTCTTCAAATCCAGAAATCTCACCATAACTTCAAAACTACTGCTGTACAGGACCATGGTCCTGCCAGTACTCACATATGGATCCGAGACTTGGGTGCTTAGCAAAAGGCACTCCGACCTCTTAGCTGCGTTCGAGAGAAAAGTCTTAAGGAGAATTGTTGGCCCCGTATGTGAGGAAGGACGATTCCGGAGACGGTACAATCATGAACTGTACGCAATCTACCTTGAAGCAGATATCGTGACAAAAATTAAGCTCGGTAGACTCCGGTGGGCAGGGCACCTAGCTCGCATGAGCGAAGAGGAACCTGCTCGGAAAGTTCTTTGTGGTACATTCTATGGTAGACGACAGCGTGGGAGACCATGCTTGCGCTGGAGAGATGGCGTAGACCAGGACGCCCGAAGCCTTGGGGTGCGCAACTGGATGGAGTCGGCTAGAGACCGGGATAGGTGGAGAGACTTGTTGAAAGAGGCCAGGACCGGAACCCGGTTGTCGAGCCGATGATGATGTTTAAAAGACTTAAATACGTATTAAAGAATCTGAAAAATACCGTTTTAGGACCAAAACAAAAAAGTTATGTTTTTAGAAGGATAATGGATAGCCTTTTATAGAGACATATGTATAGGCACATCTAGGATACATCAAGTAAAAACTATATAGCCCCAGTATAAGTAACATCTGAGAATGCCTATAAAGAGGCGAGACTAGCTAAGGCCAATATAACGCCCAGATACAATTCCTTATCCAGGCTACACCAAGTAAAAACTATCCAGGTCCCTTGCAGTTTATATGTTACAATGCCAATAAAGAGGCGATACTATCTATAGCCAAGATATCGCCAAGAAAAAGTTTCATATCTAGGCTACATCGATTTAAAAATATCTAGGCCCAGTCTAAGATACTCCTGGAAAAGCCAATAAATAGGCAGTTCTAGCCAGGTTCAATATAAAGCCAGGATAAGCATAAATTAGTCAAGATCCGCCAGGCTTGCATCTGTCTAGGCCCAGCATAGGATTTACTATATAATGGCCAATCTAGCTAGGGCCACGCTATTCGATAGTGTTTCCTAGATAATTTTCTACCCGGGATCATTGGTGGCATAATAAGCGATAAAACAATGAAAGACTTACGCCGTTGTTCAAAAGGAACATAAGTTTCTAAAATTCAGCCATGAAAGGCTCCTAAAATCAAGTCTTTTACACAGTTAAAAATTTTCTTTCTAAGCTGCGTTTACAACTGAAGTCTGCGATGTCGAAGTTTATTTTTCCGTGTAGGTACTACAGACACAGATGGAGTAAAAATATCTTCTGGATAAGCGAGTCTCTTGACACGTCCTTCTAATTTTTTGGCCTTGCTATCATACCAAACAAAAATGCTGTTCACATGTTCCTTGGCGTTTCATACCATTTTCTATTAAGTCTGCTGTTCGGAACTCATAGCCGGCTGATTGCAGCCAGGCTAATAAACCGATTTCATACATATTTTGCTCAATGTGTTTTAAAAAAAAGTTCCTTTCTTTTCGGTATAATTTTCTCTGTGCTCCCACTCACTTCACTTGCTTCTCCTCTCGTTTGACCTGTGGATTGGTTGGGATATTATGAGGGAGTTATGAGCTTCCCTCTATTTGAAGATCGCTAGCTCGCGATCTTAAAGTCCAGGATAACAAAAGTCGTCAAGGTTCTTTTCAGAGCCACTGTGTCGCGTTCAAAAAAGAGATAAAATCAAGTCTTTGATCTAGAACAAGCCATGACTGAGACCAGACTTAAACCAGGGGAGACCAAAATAAGAAGACACATTTAAATTTTCCTCAGAAAAATGTGAAAAATGTTCTTAAATTTCAGAGGAAGTCACACTTTTCTCATGTGGTGCGTTGTGTCATGTTGTGTTGTAGAGTGGTATGCTGTGCAATGGTTTGTTGTGGAGTGGTATGTTGTAAAGTACGAGTAGGTTGTGTTGTTGACTGTGGATATAAATCAAGCTTACTTTGTTGTAACTTGCCATTTTATGGTAACGCTGCTTATTGAGCAAAGTTGTTTCTTCTCCCGCGAGCACTATATTCTCTTTGTCACATACAGAAAATATCTCTGTGACACAGTGTGATATGGAATTATCAGAACAAGAGTCATTTCAACACACCACATGATGATTGACATAGGCACCTGCCTGATAACTAAAATAATACCCCAAGCAGAGTAGATGAGTAGGGTGAGCGTATGAATGAATGAATGAATAAATTGGGGTATAAAAACTGCGACCTAGAGATCTATTGTGCCCCCCATCTAGAACTGGAACAGGTTAGCTCATTGTTACAGTTCTAACTCCAAGTTTGTTCCTTAAAGGAATCGAAGCATTTGGAGTATTTTAAGGGAGGATAATTCACTCTCTTTTATGTGGTGCTTGCCCAGATATCTATGCCTTTGATGCACGAGTGCATCACATTTCCCCAGTATGTGGTCAGGTGTCTCTTCGTGAATGTTGCAGAATCTGAAAGACGCGTTGTTCACCAGGCCAAGGATGTTGAGGTGTCTTCTCAACTTACAGTGGCCTGTGAGAAGCCCTGTGATTTTCCTAAGGTTGTTCCTGCTTAAGCTAATGCAGGTTATAGTCCTCGAGTAGAAGATTTGCCTGTCTCAGCTTAGGGAGTTCTTGATCTTGATCTTCTTGCCTCCTCTTCTGTTTCGATTTTATTTCCCCCTTCTAATTTTCTTCTCGTCCGTGCTGTGTTTAAAACATTATAAGGGTCTCGTAACATACCCTTGAGCGCGAGTAAATTAAAAAAAAAAAAAATTAATCACGTTTTCTTCTATTCCGTAGTAAGGCTCTGGCCCAGTAAGGGGTGTCGATGCAGCTATTTTTGCTAAGGAGTCTGCCACTTCTTTGCCCTGGACACCAACGTGGCCTGGTACCCAATGAAGCGTGACAGTGTTATTCTTGCCCAGTTTATTAAGCTTAGTCACGCTTTCCCAAACAAGTTTGGAGCTGATGGCGTAGGAGCTTAGTGCTTTTAGTGCAGCCTTGACTGTCTGACATGATGGCAATGTTTTGGTTTTTATATTTCCTATCGAGGTTTCTTTCAGCACATATGCCTATGGCATTTACTTCTGCCTGGAATATGCTAGTGGACTGTCCCATCGGTAAGGAGAGTTTAGTTCTAGGCCACAAAACTCCAGAACCAGTCCCTTCAGCTGTTCTTGATCCATCAGTGTACCATTTGATGGCATTTTCTTTAAGACTGTAGATTACTGTTTCGCCTAGCCACTCTTTTTTGCAAATTAACTCCGTTTTGAAGTGTTTTTCGAAGTTGGATGTCAAGAAGGTTTGTTATTTCGAACCTGAGTATCGAGTCTTTTTCCCTGTTACCTATAAATTTACCCGTCCCAGTACCCTCCTTGTCAAACCTCATTATGGCTGCCTTAGCAGTATTTTCAATGGCCACGTGCAGTGGCGTTAAATGAAGGATGGTTTCTATCCCTGCTATAGTGCAAGTTCTCATTGCTCCTGTTATGCATATACATGCAAGCCTTTGCAATTTGTCTAGTGATTTCCTAGTTGTGTTTAGTTCGGTTCTTTTATGCCATGCAATCGCTTCATAGGTAATGATGGGTCTTACCATCATATGGTACATCCATCTTATGATGTTTGGTTTGCAGCCCCATGATTTACCTGCAAGTCTCTTGCATATCATAAGGGACTTTGTGGCTTTCCCGACAGTTATTTCGACATGCTTGTTCCAGAGGAGTTTTCTATCTAGTGTAACTCCTAAATATTTGACCTCCCTCGGGGTGTCGATTACTTCTCCCGCCAATCGAATGGGTTTCATGCGAGGTTGAAGTCTTTTACTGGTAAATGGTAGGTACTATCGTTGTTTCGGTAGGGTTGATGTTAAGTCCCACAGATATAGACCATTTCCTAGTTATAGACAGCCCTCTCTGGACTATATCACAAAGAGTTTCTTCGTACTTCCCCAGTGCCGTTATAACGATGTCATCAGCAAAGCCAATACCATACATCGAATCCCTTGGGTAGTTAGACTTTCTAATAATTTATCCATTACAAGACTCCACAGCAAGGGTGATAATACCCCTCCCTGTGGACAGCCTCTTGTTGTGATGACTTTCTGGACGTTAAGTCCTGCGTATGCTTCCGCCGTTCTTGTACTAAGCATTTTACTTATCCATCTGACTATAGTGATGGGAACGTTCTTCCTTTCTAGAGCCGAATGAACTGCTTCGTGAGATGTGTTGTCGAAGGCCCCCTCAATATCAAGGAAGGCGCATAATGACGTTTCTTTAGTATCTAAAGCTCTGTACTGTATTAGTTAGATCGTACAGAGCGGTTTCTGTGGATCTACCCGCTCTGTAAGCATGCTGACGGTGATTAAGGGGCATGTTTACTAATACTTCCGATCTAATGAAGTTCTAATTATCTTTTCCAAAGTTTTCAGTAATAATGATGCTAAGCTTATTGGCCTGAATGACTTAGGATGTGTGGTATCTCTTTTCCCCACTTTGGGGATAAAAATTACCTTTGCTCTTCCTTTACCTTTGCTACTTCGAAGTAGTCTAATAAGATAGGGGACTAGTTCCTCTTTACCTTTCTGCAAAAGTGCCATCTACGCCCGGTGATTTGAAAGGTTGAAAGGTACTTAACGCCCATTCAATCTTGTTGCCTGAACAGATAGTCGAGGCTATCTTCCAGTCTTTCCGGTTAGGCTTTAGAGGTATTCTCTCTATCATATATCCTACCATTGGTAAGCTGCTTGGAAAATGAGTATTTAGCAATAGGGTTGACCTTTGCTCCGCTTTTTTCTCAGATCAAACTTTTCCTGAATTTAGGACTGTGTTTATTTGGTGGATTCAGATATTTTTAAATCCTTAACAGCTAAAGGATTTTTAAGGGCAAGTAGATACCTCTTTATACATATGTTGCTGTTGAAGGTGCATAAGAGTATTAGCTGCTTATTTCTTACGATTCTCTATAAAAGTAAACACATTTAAGCTTATACGAAAGCGGTCCGATAAGTACTTGGCCTCACCTACTGGTGGTGCCAGTATCGCAAGAGAGATTTACTATCGTCTAGTACATTCTCTTAGACGGCTACTGTCAAAATCTCAGCCGAATCGGACTCGTAGTTTTGTTTTGACCACGTGTGGAAGCCAGCTTGTCCGGGAATGAGGAGGTCATCGCCGACACTCCTACTACTACTCGAGAAAAGCTATTTTTCGGCTGGGTTAAAGAATTAGGAGCATCGCTGGATCAAGTGTATCGAGCTTTTCCAAAATGTTTGTTTTTCTAAGTAGGCTACATACTTATCGGACCGTCCTCGTAGATATGCAAATTTTTTTTGCATTTAAACCCACCGGAACCATCTTCCACACTTATCAACGAGAGTTTAAAGGTCAATGCTAGGAGTGACAACGAGAACTATAAACAAGAATAAATGTGTCAAGGAAAGTACGCTTCCATAAAAGTGACAGAAAATATATTATAGCCTTTGCCATATATCCATCGGATTAAATGTCCGTCGTCGTCATAAAAATTAAAATTAATTCACCAACTCGCATCCTAAACAAGCTCGATATATGCCAGACCAGCCCATCCCAGCCCCAGCACCCATCAGCCACCACCCTGTGTTTTCTGAATTTTATGGCCACTCGCCGGCAAAATAGTGTAAGCTGTAAGGATGGTCGCTTCGCGCGTCGCGTCGCGTCGTCCTTGTCGTGTAATGGTGGTTGCTGATGGCCGAGAGCGCGAGAGGCTGGCTAACCCGCTCGGTATACTACTTTCGCAATTAATGCAACATATTTATTACGCTGATGAATAGCCTGAAGGAGTATGTGCGATGTGTATGTTGTTTGGTGTGGGCCATGGTAATTTGGTGCGGAACAATGCGTTAAACAACGAACTCCAAACACTACGGGTCTATTCATCCATCCATCTGTCGTCCAGCAAGCGAAGTAGGCGCGGTGTGTAAACGTCTATCTCTATCGTTCGGCCAACTATGACACCATAATCCACCTCACTTGGCATTAGTAGCATAAGGATGATGGTGGCATGGCTGGTGGTGGTGTTTGAAAGTTGGCATAGGTTAGGGGTTGGTTAGTGGTGGTGATGTCAAAAAACTGCCACCACCTTCTGGGAAAATTTACAGTTTCAATTTGTAATAACTGTCAAAGTCGTTGAGTTTTATGTGGTCATTCATTGTAACAGAACACAGTTTCACACAAACACCCGTATACACACACACACCAACACACTTATGTAGATATCGCCGAGCTATATCTATAGTTTGGGTAAAAAAAAGTGGCAACTTCTGGTGCGGGGGATGAGGATGAAGATGATATACATATTTTTGTGGAAGAGATACTATTTTGTAACCAAAACGATTTATAGCCTCAATTTGTAACTGCACTCGTCGATGTAAAGTTTGTGTACCCAGAGGAGTCAGTTGCAGAGGCGGGTTAGAGCCGGGATAGGTTCCACACGCAGTAGAAAAAGTTTGTTGTTCAGTTGTGTGCTTGTGCACCACAGCTCTTCATTGGCTTGATAAAGTGAGGCGCATCGCTTAATCGGAGTAATTTCCGGATACCCAGTTTTATACGTTCTTTCATTTTCTAAGTGAAACAAAAAGAAAATCAATTTCATTTTTAACAACGAGGTCGATGACGATGAGGATGACGCTGAGCATGGCTATGCCAATTCGACGGTTTACTAAATGCGCTGCATGACGCTAACCTGCTGCTAAAATCGAGATGAGATTTATCCACTGGAATATTTTTCGCGAGGTAGTTGTCGTCTCATAGTAAGTGAGTCAAGTGAAGTACCTACGATAAATAGGATAGGGTTTAGTGACGCCCAGCACTAGGAAGACGGAAAATAGAAGTCCATAGAAATAACCAGTGGGGACTGATAATGACAGTCTTTTGTGGTGGTTTGAATGGCAACATATTTGATTGGAACTATTCTTTCCGCCGTCCTTAGAGCATCGTTCTGATAATTTAAGTTGTTATACTTCTATTGATAGTTGAAAATCCTGCGGTACGTTGGTTAGGTTGCTTTAAATTGACACAAATTTAAATGTACCTACTCACTTATTTAAGATGAAGCTAGAGTTCGTTGTTGACTAGGTTAGGTTAGGTTAAGGTGGCTGCTGACCGAAAAAGGCCAACACACTTAGACCAATATTTGGTCCGTTGTGATAACACAGGATTTCAATATCAGCCTCACTCGTTAAACCATTTTTAGCTAACAAAGAAGCGTTTGAGACAGTGAATGTCGGAATTACTTAGATCACTAGGATCTTTATAGTAGAAGTCTCCCAAGTGGAGTCTACGTCTTTGTGCTAGGGCAGGACAAGAACATAGAAGGTGAGAAACTGACTACTCTTCTTCTTCATCCATGCAGCTTCTGCAAAAATCATTTGCAGGAACTCCAAGACGGAAAGCATGTCTTCCTATTAGGCAGTTTCCAGTAAGGACACCTATAACGGATCTAATATGCAATCTACCAATAGAGATTAGTTGTTTTGAGCGTTTAGCATAAAAAAGTGACCAAATCAGTTTCATAGACCGGCAAGTTGGGGTGCTGGTCCATCTGTGGTTAGCTTTCTTCATGGTATCATGCTTTAGCATAAGTTTACAAGTAGCTAGGGGTATACCGATGTTAGATTTGCTATCCAACAAAAGCAAGATTGTTCCGTTTTTTGCAAGTTCGTCGGCTTTACAATTTCCCTCTATGCCCCGGCACCCATATAAGGTGAATGTGAAACTGTTTTGACATCTACCAGAGATGATCGACAATTTTGGGCTGTTAGTGAGTTAATGGAGACAGAGTCTAATGACTTTATGGCAGCTTGACTGTCTGAGAAGATACGTATATCAGTAGGCGATATCACGTTTTTTTGAGCTAAGAGAGGACTTTTTTTTATTGCTAGAAGCCTCGAACACGCTACAGTGATTGGGAAGACGAAAAGATAGACAAAGATTTAATCTTTCGGAGTATAAGCCTCCACCGACCCCGTCATCGGTTTTAGCTGTGGACTAGTGCTTCAACAAACAAGGTTCTTCCAACCAGCTTGGTACACAAATATTTTACAGACTGGAGTATCTGCTGTCCCAGACATCCCAGTGGTATGGACTTCTATTTTTTTGGACATAATTCAGCGGCCCTATTATAGATTGTACCTTTTGTACCCTAAATGCGGACGCTAGAGTTTTTTTTCTATTCTTTCCCGAAACATATAAAGGTTGAATGGCATCGCATCTTCTTGTATAAAGACTTCTTTGACATCAATGATGTCGGTGAGGTCTTTGCCGACGTTGTTGGAGCAGTTCATTCTCCGTTGTCACCCTGCGTCAAAAAGAGCTTGGCAGAGATTTATCTACATAGAAAGTGCCAGATGTTGTCATACTACGAGTACGTGGCCTTAAAGTCGATGAAAGGGTGACGGTTGTCGATTCGAAGTTGTATGACATCCCTCTATTTCCTCGATTGCTAAGTTCTTATGACTTCTTTTGTGCTTCTGAAAAGCCGGTGTTCCTATCTCCACTTATGTTCGTAGTGTTTGCGATCTGGCCCTTCTAAAGAGCTTCGTTAGAGGCGAGTACTCGTCTTGTTATAAGCTGCATCTTTTTAACAGGAGCTTCATTGTGATGATTTTTCGGAAATCTAGTAAGTCTGCCACTGCTTCTGAATACTTCATACTGATAACAAAACTTTTCACGACATTATTCGATTCCCATCGGAAAGCTGTACTATAAGTCGATAAGTCGAACTTCCTCACAACGTTTCCTTTTTTTTTTACCTATGGTCGGAATATCTTTATTTGATGTCATAGTTTTCATCAGAACTGATGATCATTTGGACCCGATTCATGGCATCACTTTTGCTAGAACCTCCGGCGATAGTTCCTCGCATTCTTGACCGAAATTCTCTTTTGGGGCTTATTGACATAAAGTCGTTACTCGTTCCGTTTAAACCGGATGATCTTGCCGGCCAGTGTTAATCGGAAATGCAGCCTTCAGAATTTAAGATGTGGTTTGCGCAGCATTCGCCATTACTCCATTCTTTTGGAACCACATTTTCTTCAGTTCCAATTTATTCAATTGAGGAGGGAAAAAGTCGTTGAGCACAGCTCTGTACCGCTCGCCGTCCACAGTATTTCCTTAGCATCCGACCTGATAAGGCCTTCAGAGTAAACAGCCACCATACATTAAATTTTCTCAAATGTAATGGCTATCCGTAGGTTAAACGCATATTTTGGGTACCCCAGAAGCGATAATTTTGCAAATTTGTTCATCCACAGAGATCATCGCTCATGATGAATTTTGATGAAAAGTTGTCACTCTCGTGGTCAAAATGACTTCAGCGTGTGTTGCACGTACTTGGCAATCAGCAGCTAATGGCTGATGCACTGTCTGGAATCTTAAAGGTATCATCTCCAAGTCTTTCACCAAAACTTTCTTTTGACCGCCGCCGATTGATGTCCATTTGCGTGGAGCATCTTGGCAGCATCTGGTGTTGTCCAATACTCTTCTATGCGAGCGGCTAAACGCCTCTGTGGAGTAGGATAACCGGGAAATCTTCGTTTACCTTATATTGATCTTCATTAAATCCGTCCGTATCCCCAGGAAACCACACGGTGAGCTGAAGGATCCGAAGCCGAAGCTACGAAGCCCTTCTAAGGTGCTAATTAAACAGTCTAATTAAGTCTGACCGTAGACTCCTTCTAGCTACAAAGAGGATTGCCTCAGCTCTCTGCCCTTAACTTTCCTTTTCCAAAAGGATTAAGTATTGAAACCCAATCTTAAATTGAGATATTAGCAGCCTGATATTTACGCGCAGAGATGTGAGATTCGCAGTTAAAAGACAGAGAAGGGTTTAAAAAAAAAAAAACGTACGCCATTGTCCTTTTGAATCAAGGTTAATATTCAACTCTTTGCAAACGTTTCCAGTTTTTATTCTTTCGGCATGTAGAAGTCTTTAAAAAAGCTTGGTGACATTGGGTCCCAAATAGTTTGAGATTCTTCCCCCACAAAAAACATTAAAACCAGAAAACAAATTGTAGTAAATAAAGTTGCAACTTACATAGCAAACTAATTTGAGTCCGCCGAGAACTGCCAACGTTGAAGCTTTAAGGGTGTTTTGTATTCGAAATATTGAGATTTACTATCTTAAAATTTTATCTAGCAGGATGACCCCGAATAAGACTTATCTGATTTCCTGTTCAAATAATTCTTCTCAACTTTACCTTTTAGGGAAAATTTTCTATCGCAACAGAGATTCAATATTTCCAATTGTGTTTTTATCATTGATTCGTTTTCGAAGGTCGAATAACAAGTTTTGATTTAGCCTTTCAACCTAGATTTACTTACTTATTTACTTAAGGTGGCGCTACAGTCCGGGGTGGACCAGGGCCTCAACCAACAAGCTTCTCCAGCTAGCTCGATTCGAAGACTTTCCGGGCCGGAGCATTCGGGTCCATTCGCTCTACATGACCGAGCCATCTCAGTCGCTGGACTTTTATACGTTTGACTAGGTCAGTTTCACTGTACAGTCCGTACAGTTCGTGGTTAAATCTTCTCCTCCACTCCCCATCATCTCCCCATCAGACGGGGCCAAAGATCACACGAAGAATTTTCCTCTCGAAACAGCCTAAAGCGCTCTCATCCACCTTCGACAAAGTCCATGTCTCTGCACCATAGACAAGGACCGGGATGATGAGGGTCTTATAGAGGGACAATTAGTTGCTTGAGAGAGGACTTTGCAACCCAATTGCCTTCTTAGTTTAAAGAAGCAGTAATTGGCAAGAGTTAGTCTCCGTTTGATTTCAGCGCTGGTGTTGTTTTCAGAGTTTATAGCGGCGCCTAGGTATATGAAGTCCTTCACTACCTAAAAGTTATAGCTGTCTATAATGACGTTTTGTCCAAGACGTCGGTGTTTTGTGTCCTTTCTTGACGACAGAATATAACGGGTGATTTTTTAAGAGCTTGAGAACTTTTTTAAAAAAAAAAACGCATAAAATTTGCAAAATCTCATCGATTCTTTATTTGAAACGTTAGATTGGTCCATGACATTTAGTTTTTGAAGATAATTTCATTTAAATGTTGACCGCGGCTGCGTCTTAGGTGGTCCATTCGGAAAGTCCAATTTTGAATAACTTTTTCGAGCATTTCGGCCGGAATAGCCCGAATTTCTTCGGAAATGTTGTCTTCCAAAGCTGGAATAGTTGCTGGCTTATTTGTGTAGACTGTAGCCCCACAAAAAATAGTCTAAAGGCGTCAAATCGCATGATCTTGGTGGCCAACTTACCGGTCCATTCCTTGAGATGAATTGTTCTCCGAAGTTTTCCCTCAAAATGGCCATAGAATCGCGAGCTGTGTGGCATGTAGCGCCATCTTGTTGAAACCACATGTCAACCAAGTTCAGTTCTTCCATTTTTGGCAACAAAAAGTTTGTTAGCATTGAACGATAGCGATCGCCATTCACCGTAACGTTGCGTCCAACAGCATCTTTGAAAAAATACGGTCCAATGATTCCACCAGCGTACAAACCACACCAAACAGTGCATTTTTCGGGATGCATGGGCAGTTCTTGAACGGCTTCTGGTTGCTCTTCACTCCAAATGCGGCAATTTTGCTTATTTACGTAGCCATTCAACCAGAAATGAGCCTCATCGCTGAACAAAATTTGTCGATAAAAAAGCGGATTTTCTGCCAACTTTTCTAGGGCCCATTCACTGAAAATTCGACGTTGTGGCAGATCGTTCGGCTTCAGTTCTTGCACGAGCTGTATTTTATACGGTTTTACACCAAGATCTTTGCGTAAAATCTTCCATGTGGTCGAATAACACAAACCCAATTGCTGCGAACGGCGACGAATCGACATTTCACGGTCTTCAGCAACACTCTCAGAAACAGACGCAATATTCTCTTCTGTACGCACTGTACGCATTCGTGTGGTTGGTTTAATGTCCAATAAAGTAAACTGAGTGCGAAACTTGGTCACAATCGCATTAATTGTTTGCTCACTTGGTCGATTATGTAGACCATAAATCGGACGTAAAGCGCGAAACACATTTCGAACCGAACACTGATTTTGGTAATAAAATTCAATGATTTGCAAGCGTTGCTCGTTAGTAAGTCTATTCATGATGAAATGTCAAAGCATACTGAGCATCTTTCTCTTTGACACCATGTCTGAAATCCCGCGTGATCTGTCAAATACTAATGCATGAAAATCCTAACCTCAAAAAAATCACCCGTTACTTGGTCTTGCCCTCATTAACCGCTAAACCCATCTTCTTCGCTTCCGTCTCAATGTTCACAAAAGCGCCATTGACACCACGCTTTGTTCTTCCAATAATGTCAATGTCGTCGGCGTATCCGAGTAATTGGACGGACTTTTGAAAGATTGTGCCTCTTGTGTTGAAGCGTGAGTTTTGCACTATTCTTTCAGGAACTACATATGTTGAAGAAGTCGCACGATAGAGCATCGCCTTGCCTAAAACCTTTTTTGACATCAAATGCATCGGTGAGATCTTTTCCGACCTTGATGGAGCGGCGTGCATTCTCCATCGTCATCCTGCACAAGCGGACAAGTTTGTCAGGGATGCCAAAACTAGACATTGCTCTATATAGTTCGTTCCTATAGATGCTATCGTACGCGGCTTTGAAATCGATGAAAAGGTGGTATGTGTCGATTTGTAGCTCCTGGGTTTCTTCCAAGATCTGCCGTAATGTGAATAATTGATCGATGGTGGACTTTCCTGGTCTAAAGCCGCACTGATATGGACCTATCAGGTTGTTGACGAAAGGCTTCAGACGTTCACATAATACGGCAGAAAAGATCTTGTACGCAATGTTCAGGAGACTTATGCCTCTTTAGTTGGCGCAGTTCAGAGGGTCTCCTTTCTTGAGGATCGGACAGACAATACTGAGGTTCCATTCATCGGGCATGCTTTCTTCCGATCATATTTTGCAGATGAGCTGGTGCATAATCCCAACCAAGTCATCGCCTGCCGCTTTGAACAGTTCGGCAACGAGGCCGTCAGCTCCAGCGGCTTTGTTGGACTTGAGATTCGATATAGCTATCTTCACTTCGTCCAGGTCGGGTGGGCGGTATTGTTGGTCTGCGTCGTCGCCTAGGTTGAATGGTGCTATCTCTATAGCATCGGCATTTTCTTCTTCATCGCCGTTATAAAGATTGGAGAAATGTGCTTTCCATAATCTCAGCATGGACTGCGGTTCCACTACGATGTTCCCGTGATTATTAGGCTTCGGCTCGAGGATTGTATCCTTGTGATGTTTTTTTTTACCTTTTAGTAAAACTTCCGAACCTCATTCCTGCCATGGCATCCTTCTATTTTCTCGATCAAGCGCTTCTCATGCTCCTTCTTTTTCTTTCTTAAAAGCCGGTGTTCTTCTCTCCTCTTCTGCTCGTAGAGCTCGCGAGCAGCTCTAGTCCTTCTTTGCAGCGCCGCTTTATATGCGTTGTGTTTTGCTGCATGTGCTTGCCGGCACTCATCGTCCAACCAGGGGTTTCGTTGTGGTGGTCGTGAAAAACCCAGCACATCAAAGGCGGCATCTCTGATGGCTGCTTGGCAATTGCCACTGGTTCTCAATACTTGATGCTGGCGGCAAAGTACTTCTTAAGAGGTTGTTAGAAAATCGATCGGAAAAGGACCTTGCGATCTCCTGCGATTGTAAGCGTCCAACGTCGAATTTCCTCGCAGTACTTTCTTGTTTTGGCTTGGGTCGGGATATCCGCAGCCGAACATTGGCTACAACGAGGTAGTGGTACGAGTCGACATTAATCTCTCGGAACGTGCGGACATCCTCTATACTGGAGAAGTGCCTTGAATCTATCGCAATGTGATCAATCTGGTTTACGGTTGATTGATCAGGAGATCACCATGTCCCTTTGTGAATATCCAGATGTTTGAACTGCGTAGTGGCTACAAGAACGTCTCGCCCCACAGCGAAGTCGATCAGCCTGAATCCGTTATCGGAGGTGGTGTCGTGCAGGCTATATCTTTCAATTGTGTCACCAAAGATGTCTTCTCTTCCTAGCTTGGCATTAAAATCTCCAAGGACAATTTTAATGCCATAACTAGGGCACTGCTTGTATGTTTTGTCCAGGAACTCGTAGATTATGACTTTCGTGTCTTCATCTTTCTCCTCTGTTGGGGCATGCGCGCAAATGAGGCTAATGTTGGCGAATTTGGCCTTGATGCGGATTGTCGTAAGGCGTTCGTTCACACAGTTGAAACTTAAGACTTTTTGCCTGCGCCTAGTTCCAACAACAAATCCGCATCCAAATAAACGCTGCTTTTGTTCTCTGTAGCATACGCCGTAGTAAATATCACAGTCTTTTAATTTTCGTCTCCCCGGTCCGTCCCATCGCATCTCTTGGATAGCGGTAATATCCGAATACGTCGGAGTAGCCCTGTAAGGTGTTCACTAAGTAGTTCAGCCTCACTGGAACCGTTGATTCCATCTGGGGAATTCCTCCGCTGTCGCCTGGATGAAAGGAGAGATGCCTTAATGGAAACACTTCTCCCCCCTCTCTCGTTTGCTACCCCCAACAACCTTCCACTGGGGTTGTGACCCAATCTCCAGTTGAGGTACTAGGCACCCGATATTCACCGCGAGGAGGTGAGAGTAGGAGTCGATAGACAGAGGTGGGTTTTAAGAAAAACCTGTGGACGCTTGTGTCCTCTTGGGTGCACGTGTCTACCATTCGAACATCTTCAACCTAGATTTATTTGATCTAAAAAAAAAAAAAACAAAAATCTTAAAACTCTTCTAAGCTTCCTCGACAATCCCAAATTCTAGTAATGCATGCATCCCTTAAAGGTACACACCCAGCACAAGCCTGATGATGCTGCTCAAAAAGCATATACAAATAAACAAATAAATCCTTTAAGTCACCACAATACCAATATATCTCTACAAACCCGCAGTCCCATCAAACAAAAGTACACCAAAACCTTGAAGAATAGTAAATTTTCTCCTTGTTCAAACAAAAAATCCACTCATTTTTTTTCCTGCCATCCAGAGAAAGGTAAACATTATCAAAGGACATGTCACAAGAATTGCAAAAAAAAAAACAGTTGGCAACATTTCCAAACAAAACACCAAAACTCTTTAAGTGTGTGATCACTGGCGCTCAATGTCACATTCAGTTTTTTTTTGCCATTGTCGAATCGCATCACATCTCGATAAAGGATTGCCCCCATTACTCCACATTATCATCAAAAACATATCCTTATTTATGTTCACAGTGCTTATGTGTGTAGGTATTTGCAGAAAATAGGAAAAATGAAAGTCGTGAAACAAAATCAGGACACACGATTTACTCATGTCTTCAATTTGTAACTCATCACTGGAGCTGCAGCCGTGAGAGAATGCCTTCGCAGAATCAGCCTGTGTCGCCTGCCTTTTTGGAGATGGCACCCTTCAGATGGATATCGGGTAACACAAAAAAGCATCTGAAATTGACTCAAGCCCACAAGTATCATACACACATGAGATAGGGTTAGCCTCTTGTGCGTCCCCTCTAATTCACCCAATCTATTCGACTTGTCTCTTCAGAAACTATATATTGAAAGCTAGAAAGCATAGAAATGGTGTTTGCAGAAGGGCTGTTAGAAAGGACGTATCCTTTCAGTTGGAAAGTGCGGGGGCGACTTTGCTCCTAGGATAGGAATTCGGAAACACAATCCCGCAAAAACGGAAATCGATTCTCGGATAAAATTTGCTGATAGAGGGCAAATCCCCGACCCCTCCATGTGACTTGAATAATCCACGACTCATTAGATTGAGGGTTGGTGGATCCACCCCTAGACCCATTTGACATTTAGTTGCTGCATGGACTAATGGTTTTTCATCCAGCACACACACTGGATGACATCAGCCGTGGCAAAAAGGGGGATCCCGTTCGCCTTGCAAAACAAAAGGTTGAATGAAAAATTTAAATGGCAGCCCGAACTCCCCCAAGCACATCCGTCTAAATCGAAATTTGAATTCCTGAAACAAAAAGAAACTAAACAAAGAAGAAGTGAACCTGTGTATGGCTTCGTCTTCCTTTGCGCGCATATTATTAAATCGAAAGTCGAAAGTTTGGTGTGCGTTGTTTTTGTTGTTGTCGTCCTTATAGAAGACTCTGACTCATGTTTGTAGCTTTGTGTTAGCTTATTTGCATATCCGGCTCGAACAAAAGCTTCGATTCAAAATCAATGGAAGCCTTATAGTGTAATCAGTTTTGACAGTTTCAGTAGTCGCCGTTGAAGTTTTGTGGGTCGAAGGATTACTTCCTTTTTGGTTGGCCCAGCGTTTCCTGTGAGGGTTTTTTTTTGGTTTTGTTTTATATATAAACAGGCAGAGAGCTGAACAGAGTGTCTAGCTTCTGGGAAGGCTTAGTGGATTATTCATGTTGATCCGATGTATTGGAAGAGATTTTATTTGCACATTCGAATTTCGATTGGCGCAGCAAAAACCTATGAACCCATGAACCTTTAACCTATAGCTACAGTAGATATATGAATAGGTGCAATGAGAGAAAGAGATTCTTGAATTTTTCACTGAATCATAAAAATGCTAAATTTTCATTTTGACATGTGGCATATGGCAGGTGAGATAGGTCCAACAATATTCCAACAGTTATTTCGGGTCTTTTTATTATTTCTGTGCACATCCTGGCAAAGATATCCTTTTTCTAATATGTACATCTGCATTATTTATTCTTTTTCCTTTTTGGTCAAATGAGAGTCACTTAATTTGATTGCAAAAGTCTGAGGATTTTAATTTCATTGAGACACACAGACACACACTTGCAACCATAAAATCATTGAAGTTAAGTGGATTTGATGGGGTGCCAATGGATTGATGTATTGGATCGAACCTTTTTTTTCTGTCCAAGAATTCGGGTATGGAATTGGGTTCATAATGAGTGATTGAGGTTTAAACTCCTAGTTTTTCGTTTGAAGACGAGAGATGTGGGTTAAGGGATTAGAAGACTTCTGTTGGAGCAATCTATTTGAGCATTAAATTAGTCAGAAGTTCATTTGGTTTTGAATGAGTAGGTTAGTTGATTAGGGAAGTCATTTACAGAATTTTGAAAATTGCCGATAATTGATTTGTCAAAAATTTTTCGACAACAATAACAATAACAATTTACTATTGATCATAAGGTATTTTGATGAAGTTGCAGACTTTAAGGCAACCTCAATGAGAATACTACATTAAAAGCAGTACACCTTGACGAAAGGGCTAATGGGTTTGGCTATTATGCCGGAGATCTGGGTTCGATTCCCAGCCACTGACACCAAGATAACAAATAAGTGTCCTAGTGAAAAAGCCAGTTTCATTTCCTTCGCTTGATTTGAAGTGAATTTTTTATTCATAATTTTATTTTATTTTATAAATAGTAAACCTTACTTGGATTTGAACTGGATCTTTCCATTCACTGATCGAACACGCCTCCTCTTAGCCAATTTACAATATAAAAGATAATGTATATGTACTCTTAAATACCACAGTTGACCTAGGGCTTGTTCTCTTCTAGTAAGTTCTGACGTCAAATAAAATTCGTACAATATTTTCCTTTATGCGTTTAAGGCAACTCTAAAGCTTTTTTTGTAAGTTTAATTCAACATTAATCTCAAGAACATGGTTGATTGAAAACACCCCCAAGGACATTCTTAAATTTAAATATTTCTTAATAGAACTTCATTAAATATTTTTATTAGAAAAAAGTTTTGCAAATATAAAATTAAGGGATTCAATTGTTGTTCTTATAACACCATCTCTCCTGATAGAACCGCATACAGCAGCAGATGCCTCTGTTACAATTTTGCCAAACCTTTCCGTAGCTTGAGTGTGACATAGAAATTCCTTTAGAATGGGCAATATCATTGAATTAATTTTTTCTGGCTTTTGAATACATTCTTTGATGACATCACTATAAATTTTCTTCAGCAGTGGTAGTTCAGTAACGTTCACTTCCTTCCAATTAATAATATCAATGTAGTCCTCTGCATTGAAATTAAATTCGGGATTTTTATATATTCTTGTACCACAATCCGACGAATCTCTACATTTCAGAATCCAGGTGTAAAAGATTTTCATTTGGAGAATTTGTCGAAACATACAGTCTCAGAATTATATTTGCCGTGATAAGCCATCTAGAATGAACAATTTTTCCGAGGTTGTTTCTCGAAAGATTTTCGTGGCAATGACCAGAGTTAATAGCGGTACAAATCTGAAAGAGATATGACTGATCGGTGCTTAGATCGTTTGCATTCGACATATCCGGTAGAGCACAGCTTATTGATTTAAAATCTACTAAAGGCAGAATCTCAGAATCTTTTAAATTGTTTCCGATTGCTCCTATAAAGCTTCAGGGTCCAGTCGTAGCACCATCAAGATGCTCGAATAAGTGTCTCAATGTAAGTTCATTAGCGTGTAGTTGGCAGATGAACCACTGTAATGGTCTTTGTAATTGTTGTTCTAGGCATCTTATTACACCTCCTTGAATCCTGTATTGAGAGCGGTTCCATCACATCCAACTACAACAAATTTATTCAAGTCCACACTCTTTTCATTTAAGAAGTATATTATTTCGTTGCTCACGTTGGAAGCTTTTCCACTCGATACTGAAATGTGTCGTTCTAGAAGAATCTATCATTGAAATAGTTTTATCCTTTCGTCCATCAAAATATAGTCCAAACGATTCTGGGATTATTAAGGACTTCTTGACTATCTATCTATCTACCACATGACTAGTTTTTTCCTTTGTGACAAGATCAACGACTTCAAGTGTTGCGGTTACAATTGCTGCTGCAGCCCTATCTGAAATACCATATCTATAAGCTGCATGAGCGACAGTAGGCATCGAATATTTTAAAATTTTCTTTTCAGGTTTATCTCAAGAGAATCTTGCTGATGAAGTTGACGTCTCCATTTCTTCTTCAATTGGAAGCTCGGGCTCTTCTTCAGATGAAAACTCTATCGGCATATCATTAGACGAATGAGGCTACGGCCACGCACTGAGCGACGAGCGATTGAGCGACTAGTCGCTGAGCGATGCAAAAAAATTAAAACACATGAAATTGTATGGAGGTGGCCACGTAAACCCTGAGCGACTTGTGGTTGTTTTAAGCGACAGAGCGACGTCGCTCATTGCGTGGCCGAAACCTGAGATTTATTTTCATTGAATTGTTTTTGCTGTCTTCTTTCATAGTTCCTTTTTCGGGTAAATTTCTTGGTAATTTTAATGGAGGCTTTTACGTCTATGCTTCCAATGCCCATTTTTCGATTGGTTCCTTGATCAATCAAAAAAGTTCTCTTCAAAATTAGCACCTTAAGACCTCGGCCACGCACTGAGCGATTGAGCGACGTCGCTCTGTCAAAGTTCTCACATTTACAAGCAGCTATGTACATATGTATATTGAAACAACTGGATCCGTTTTTGTATGAATCCAAATCTGTTCTTGATTTATAAGGCTTAAGTAATTTTTTATAACTTTCATAGTACTGCTTTATCTTCCGTATAACTGAACAACGATCTATGGTAGGAATCGACGCTATCTGCCAGAGCTTCATTAATTTTTCAGAAATCTCATCGCAAGTGTCGATAACCAAATTTTTAAACTGAATTTGCTTATTGCGATTTACCCACAAGAAACATTCTTATTCGGCAACACAGATGTTCTAAAATCTTGTCCATTTCCGGAAACGGGACACGATAAATCACTACGGAGAGTAGACAAAGACATTTTCTTAGCTTTAAACAAAAGCACAACAAAATACCACAATACAACACAACACATTTGCCAGGATGAATCCAATGTATTATTGAATACTTTAAGCAAGAAAATCTACGCTACTACGATTTATTTGAATTTTTCAAAACGTAAAATTCTTATAGTTAGTATAAATTTGTAACGGAAAAATATTGACAGGTTGCTTATAAATTGATTTCAAAAATATATTGCTAAGCTGACTAGGGTAAGTTTTCTCTAAAGAAGATACTTTTAAAAAAGGCCTTTATTGCAATGTACCCCACATAATTTATGTTCAAATTTCAAATGACTTGGGGCAGTATTAAAAATGCTTGAATTCAAAAAATATTTTGGATTCAGTTAATGTATCCATGTATACAACTTTTGGACCGCGGCCCATTCCATTTTTAGAAAAAAAATTTTTTTTTCATACCAAAACGAACCACCCTAATGTATATTTAGTGTGATACCTTAAGCTATCCCCTCTCACGTCTGGAAATTTAATGCAACTCGGTTGACCACTGCAGATTTTAAATATTAAGACCGCATTTGTATACCACTTAGACCCAATATGTATATGTTTCGTCAGTAAAGCTTTACTGCCACTTTCAAATCATTTTAGAAATACTTACGTAAATCGCCATGTTTTAAACAGGGTTGTAGTAAAATAACCAAGTTGCATTCCCACCCTTAAAGAATTCAACTCTAATACTCCCGCTTAAGGGAATGCCCATCAGTTTACCAATGAGCCCAACTCCAAAAGTACTGTAAAGCTTACAGATTCTCTCCTTAACCGTACTACACGAATGTTAGTGCTTAACAGCGTTACCACTTCCGAAAAAAAAAAAAAGTCGAAGTAGATTTGAAGAAAAAAGTGAAGTAAATTGAGAAAAATCGAAGTAGATTTCAAAATTAAATTTTTATTCGCATTTAGAAAAAAATTGAACTTGAAATTTTCATTAGTTAACATTACAGCACAACGAAGTGGTGATTCAGTCTGTCTGAGAAAACTGAAAATGTTTTCCTATTTTTTCCTATACGTATAATATCTTATATTTATTTCGGCTCTAATGCTTTTGATACAAAAAAACGGTACCTGTCATAGAACCTTATTTTTATTTTTCAAGTTTCTCATTTTCGACTCTATCGATTTCGATCAAAGTTTTTTTAATCACTTTTGTATGGAAGTTCTGGGCTAACATACTACTTAGAGTCAAAATAAATTAATTGAAGTACATTTGGGCTATTCTTGAGAAATTGAAGAAGGTTGCCATAGAGATTTTTAAAAGGAAGTAGATTTCAGTATTTTGCTGATGGTGCTAAGGAGAAGGTAGATTTTAAAATGATTTGAAAAATAAATAGATCTACTTCAATTGAAGTAAAGTGGTACCACTGGTGCTTAACCTGATCTAATATTTCCCTCCCATTCTAATACTCCGACTTTGAAAATCAGTAACCATTTTAAAAAACGTCAAATCAAAGTCACTTTTATCGATAAATGAAAGTCATTTTTTGATTTAGATTTTGCTCACGCCAAATATGCAATCGACCTTCTTGCACAAAATCTGTTGGAACGTCAGTGAACTTTCTTGCATTTGACGTTTACACACACACTCCTTGGTTTGTAAACATTTTTTTAGTCAATTTCATTTTCTAACTGCTTCAAATGATTTTTTCGAATATATATAACTTTAGAAAACTGCGTTATCGAAAATAACGATCTGTCATAGAAACTTTCTTTTGAGTTTTGGAACGTTTGACTTTTGCAGTTTTAATTAAAAAAAAACATCTTGCAATTATGACATTTATTTTTAAATTTTCGGATTAGCCGCGTTATACATACATACGAGTATATACAAGAATATTTAGCGAGTACAATTCACCCCGAAAGTTTCGCTACAAATTTCATTCAGCGTGGTCACCGGGAAACTGTTGAATGTTACATGCGATTTTGAGAAATATCCGTACGTCAATTAAAGGCAAGATCTTTTGATAATATCGCCACTGGCCATGAGAGTGTACAGAAGAATCCGACGAACTTGGCTTTTCGCACATCACAGCTTGGTTTGCGTCATAACTCGGGCCTGCAAATGTACAAACTCAACTGATCCAGGTGCTCAAAGTTAATCACCGTAGACAACGCCATGTGTTCGCTTACTGGGCTCTCGATCAGTTGGCAGTTTAAAAAATCATATTCAGCGAGGATACCCATTTCTGAATGATTGCGTTCGTCACAATCCACACGAGATTCACCAAACTGCAGTGCATTTTGGATTGGAGGCCTCATCGGTCCATACCTCTCTGAGATCGACGTTGGGTACGCCATCCCCGTCAATGCGAGCGTTTTCAGTCGATGATGACCGAATTGGATGATACTGTCGCCGATGACGTGTGCCAGATAGCCCGTGCCTCAAACGACATTCTAAACGAAACATTTTAAAACGAGGTCGTGCTGTTTGACCCCGTTAGACTTCTTCTTGTGAGGCCTTTTAAGTCCCAGGTTTAAGCTAATAAACTACAAACTGGTTATTGGAAAAAATGGGAAATCTTTTAGTTTTAAAAAGTTGAGAAAATATTAATGTTAAGATTCAAATGCAGAATTCTCAAAATCATACAACTTATGATCAAGTATTGAATTTTTTGCAATCTTTGTAATCAGCTTAAATCGAAGGTAAATGCCATTGAAATCTGTGTGTCGTTGCTGGAAGATTATTTCGATTGCTACTGATATTTTATCTACTGACAACTTAAGTTCACCTTAATTGTGTGTACTCATACGCACAAAAGTCCCTTTTGCCTAACCTGGGACAACTTTATCCTTTACGAACTTTGTTGTACACAAAGTTCAAATGAGTTTTCTCATTTTCTGAACAATCCCTCGCTGGATCATATGAAGTACTATCAATAAAAGTTAAAAGGGAACCAAGTACAATACTCATTCCCCCTCATCAAGGGCGTAGCATCAACTATTTCCTATCCCTTTGAATGTTATTACATCAAAACCCATTAGTGTCTGCTAATTTCTGTCATTATTATCATCACAACAACCATTTTTTTTTTTTCAAAACCAAAACAACCTTATGGAAACCTCTGCCTAGTTAGTCCATCAGTAGCTTAAAACCCTCATTACCTGTTAAGTATGCCCTCAAAAAGGTGTCAGCTAACTTTAAAACCCAATGTTGCAATTTTGTCCCAGCAGCCATGTTCCCTATGTCCCGTTGAGTGTATCAATCCCCTCTCCACCTTCTAACCGACAACGATGACTATATTGAACCATTTGCCTATAAATATATTGCCAAACTTTTTGAACATTAAGTAGTTTCGGTCGGTTGGATGGAATATTCCTCTAGGACTCTAGGTATACTAACATCCCTCCTCTGGCTTTGGGATAGGTACTTGATGCTTATTTTGGACTGGGTTCGTGTTGAGTTTGGGAATTTGTCTGGTTGGTTCTTCCAAATAATGCAAACTGCACCGCAACCAACATTGATTCTCTCCTCTTGATATTTTCGGGTACGGCAGGAAGAATCTGGAGTTGAAATTGCAGAGAACTTTGGAGTCTCATAACAATTACGCAACATAAAATTGCGACAGTGTGGCCGGGGTAAGTGGGACAAACAACACACAGCGAGACAGAAGCATGGATTTTAGCAAACTGAGTCGTTTCTTGAAATGCATGCTGAAAACTCTGACTGTATATGGTTGGTATAACTACTCGCACAGTGTGCTGCAAAATCTTTCCAAAAAACCTCTGCTTGCCATTTATTCGCAAAAGGATATTCATAAGGACATTAGAATGCGGGAACTGTGAAAACTTTCCCAGAGACAGTTTCTCGATGTCATAGAGGAGCAGTTTGGTACCAGAAAGAACGCACAGAGACAGGGAGCAGGGGTAGAATTTAATTTTGATCCCTGATTTATTTTTGTTCTTGTTTTCATGGAATCAACGCAGTAGTGGTAGAACATTTACCACCTGTTGGATATAATTCGAAGTTCTGTCGCAGAAATATGTATAAACCAGAGACTAGGTCGTCGACGAGGGAAGAATTAAATTTCCTGCAGATATAGTTTAATTAAAAAAAAAAAAAACGGCGCCAGGATCGACAGTGCTGTTGCATTTTACAATGTGGCTTGAACAATTTAAGAGGAAGTTTGGGTCTTATTGAAACTGGTGCGAGATAATCATTTTCAAGAGTAACATGCATTTTGTACATTTAATAAGTTCTTCAACATTTTTTAGGGATCAGGAGTTGAATAACAAACAGTAAGTAATGCCTCTTGACAATTCCGAATAAATAGCTTTACTTTGAGTTGATTCCCATTTTGTCATAACTATCAGCTCATCGGATTTTTGGAGTTTATTTTCTTTATTCTGACAAGGGTCTATGTCGAGCTAATAGGGGAGGAGATTTATACAAACGGTGGTATATATACGGAGTCGACGGATTTGAATAAATGAAACTCACCGGCGATTTGATTTTGATTGACGAAATTCAAATACTCGACTTCCTTGTTTTTCGCAGCCAAAATCGCTCGTGAATTCAGCCAATCTAGGTTAACATAGTTCTGAGTGATATTCGGGAAAACATTCTTGATGAGCTCTGCCAGCGTCATGCATAGTGGTAACAATTCAGTGGAAATCCAATCAGGACGGAGATAGGTCAACTGGCATCGAGCCTTGACCAACCCATGGCGAACAATTGTCTGGAGAACTCTAGCGTACTGGTCAATTCGGTGACGTCTTCAGGCAAGCGTTCTAATTCATCTGCCGGAATTGATCTTGGAATGAAATGTCTTTAATCATTTCGTTAATTTTTCAACGTTCGATTCAGGGCTTTTTGTAAACCATTGTGCACTTGATGTGCAGGTGATAATCTTACATTGCTGCAATACACTTTCGCCATCGTAGAGTTTTTTAAAATGTTGGATCCACTTGCCGATTCAATGGCAATTTTAATACAGAATGAGTACTTCGACTTCGACCACTTTTTAAAAACGAAGCCACTATTCCTCCCAGAAGAGGCGAATGCCAAAACAATCCCGAAAGAATCGTAGCCAAATTCAGTGAAATCAGGAATGTTTTTTCAATTCCACATGGCGCATCAAGGAAGAAAATGTCGCCATTTCCATTATAACTGCTTGCTTCAATTCATTGTCCACTCGCTTTTAATCTTGATTCAACATTGACACATTTGTCCGAACTGCTTAACTCAGTGCAACTCGATCAAATTCTCGATTACATGCGTCGTGCATTGAAGGATTTGGCGATGGCAATCTCAATCAAAACTCTCATCTGAGATCTGCAGTTCATTATCCGATGTCACAGTGCGAACTAGATGCAAAACATCGGCCATATCAACCATTTCACAAATCTTAACGATTCGATGGAAACCATGTCGAAAGAGTTTTCGGTGTTGATTCGCAGGCGCGGTGAAAGTGCCATCGGCCAGTGACCGTTATTTTTAGGCAATTGGCTGCGTTGAAACGCTGCTCGATATGTAGCACAAAACACTAGATCTTAAACTGCATTCTCAAATAAAGGCATTGTTCGTTTTTCAGGTGAACTGTGTATATATTCTACCAAATGGATCACTTGCATAAACACCAGGCGCACTCGTGCAATTGCAAGGGCCCTTCGCGATCTTGATATACAAAATTCTTCCGGTCCTGGTAGAATACCTTCCACTCATTTGAAGATGTAAGTCTTCCTCTCTGGAAAAACCATTGCGTAAGCTTTTCCATCGCTCCCTTGAAAGATGAAAACCAGCGTTTGTCCAGCCTGTTCTCAAAAAACGCTACTATTCCTCCTTATCCTTTATCGACCCTTCTTTCCAAGTTCATGAAATCGCTGATCAATCCTCAGCTCAAGAAATAGTGAGCTTCTTGTCGACTGGCAATAGAGCTTTCACAGCAATCGTTCCGCTGGAGATCGGATGGCATGCCGGCCGCACCAAATAGTGGAATAGATCTTTACATTTTTTTTGAAGAAAGTAAGATATTTGATAGAGTTTGGTACCAGGCGCATTGGACTGTTTCAAGTCTGATCTTCACAAAATAAAGCTGGTTTTCCGGTTTGACTCTGAATCTCTTCCTAATTTTTATAAATGATCTCTTGTCTGAAACTTCTATTCCACTTCATTGTCTCGCAAACAACTCTACCCTCAGCTTCACGTACTCGATCTCTAATTCACGTCCATATCCTTCGGAAGTGGAATTGCAACGGTATCGTATGATTCGTTCATTAAACTCCTATCTTTAGATCATTGTCAACTGGGGTGTACACATCGTATGGAGTTGCTTCGATTACTAAACGCCGTCTATTGTCGTTGAACCAAAATGAACCCCCTATGCCCTGAATGGCAGTTTCATCGAAGACACCCAAAAGCCAGTACAGAAAACCGGATGTTAAATGTATCTTAGTTTTTAAGAAATAAAAAAAAAAGAAAATTACTTTTTCCAAGAAAAAAAGTCCGCAAAATTCTGGTATTTGACTCCAGCGACTTCAATTCGTTTACGTTGCTCCAAAAAAGAAATTTCAACTTCATACACATACTCGTAGTTCTTCATGAATCCCCAAGCGTAAAAATCAAAAGAAGTTAAATCTGGTGATCTTGGTGGCCATTTAGTGGGACCTCCCCTTCTTATACATCGGTCGTTCAAATTATTATTCAACCAGTTTCTCACAGCCAGGCTAAAGTGTGCTAGAGCTCCATCTTGTTGGTATATCAAATTGTCTGTTAAAGCCAAAGGGACATTTTCTAATAAATCCGGCAAAAGGGTTCTTAAGAATTGCATATTCCATTTAAAACCGTGGTTAAATTAACGTTCGTCCAACAATGCCAAGCCACACATTGACGCTAAAGCGGTGCTGCGATTTGTTTTGTTTCTTAACATGTGTATTGTTGTGACTCCAGTAATACAAGTTGTGGAAATTGGTAACTCAATCTCTAGTAAACTGCGCTTCATCTGTCCAGACTATCCTTTTAAAATAGTTGTGTTCTGTTTCTTTTCTCAGCAATAGCGTTCTACAGAATTCAGTCCTCAATATCTTATCATTTGATGTCAATTCTTGCACTAGGGTAAAGTGATACATAATTATGGGTGAAGGCTATCGGTATGAATCACTGCCCAGACTTTACTCTAGGGCAATTCAATCCTAGTTGCTATCCTTCTGTCGCTAACAGTGGGATTACTTGATACTAAATCGAAAATCCGTTCCTCTATGTGTGTTGATTCACCAGATGACCTTTCTCTTCTTCGAGTCTCCAGCACTCCATGTTCGCGAAGACGGTTGTGAAGTCTTGCAAAAAGTGAATAGTGGGGACATCTATTGGGGAAACTTTCATCGTACAATTTCTGTGCTTCCTGACTGGAACCATCCGCTAAACCGTTGCAATAGTGCATATCTATCAATTCTTCCCGAGAGTAACTTGCCATCGTTTTGTGTTAAAGATTTGATATGCAATTTAGAAATGAGTTTTTAACAGAATGTCCTTCCATATTTATTTGTGGTATAGGTAAGCATAGGTAATCATTTTTATTTGGGTAACCGGTCAGTTTTGATAAATTGAACACATGCCTAAAAAAAAAAGATGAGATTTAGAATCTAGCCTAATTTTAGATGTACACTCAAATACAAAAATTCGTTTTTTAGTTGGACAACACGATTCTGAAATAATTTACACGGCATGCTTCCCTTGTCATTTCAATTTGCTAACTAACATTCAAGACCAACGTTCATCGAAACCACCTTTCTCTTCCTCTCTAATTTCCCCATCAATCGTGCTATATATAAAAAAAGGTCATGGCTACGCTGATAAATTATCAGCTGAAGAAATATCTTGAAGAACGAAAGTTGCTCAATGACCGGCAATATGTCTACTGGTGATCTGCTGATGGTATATCTCACTTGCACTTGATATTTCAAAAGCAGTTGACAGAGTTTGGCATCAAGGCCTCTTATTGAAAACGCGTGCATTTCTTATTGTTGAATCTCTTCTCCGTTATATCAGAATCTACCTTTCGATTTGCTAAATACAATTGTTTGACGGTTTTAAGTCTGAAATTCTTGAAATAAATGCTGGTGTGCCACAGGGTTCCGTTTCGCCTCCGACTCTCTTTCTGATATTGATCTCTGATCTTTTGACTGAAACTTCAATTCCATTAAATTGTTTTGCAGAAGACAGGACCACAGCTTGTCATATTCGATTCCAGACGCATGTCCTTGTTCTTTGGATGTGAATTTAGAACGGCAGCGTATGACAAGCTCATTTAATTTTGATATCGATAGCACTGTCAAGTGGAATTGAATGCTTCAAAAACTCAATGCTGTCTTCTGTCGTTAAAGCGGAAACCAGTCCCAATTCCACTATCCATGAGCGGTCCTTGCGGTACGAAACCGAAACAGCTCCCAGTTCTCAGTGTGTGCATCACAGACCACTTGCTTTGATGTTCCATCACTACAAACGGTTTCATTTTGATATTAGTAAATGAAAATTAGTTGTCAATAAATGAACTATTCGAAGCTTAATTTGCATAAAAATATTTAAAAAATTCCCACATAAAATTTAATAATTTCCCGCGCAACTTTTTCCCTGCACCTATTTGAACCTGCCATTTGAGAAAATAAAACCTTAAAGAGTGTCAAATTAACTCGATTACAACTTTTCATTACTTCCATTAAATTTTACAGATGACCATGAATGTCGGTGTAAAATTATACCTTCAGGACACTTTAAATAGTTTTGCCAAATATTCCACCTCACAATTTAACTGGCATTTGGTCATAATTGTTTGAAAGTTTTCCATTGGCTTAAGGGCTACAAAACGTACCTTTAGTTAAATTATCCTGCAGTCGCACTTGTTATACTAAGTCACAACCAAACATCAGTGGGTAACCTACCTTCCTACTTTTGTGTTCCTGAATTTCTTCGAATCGAATACTCCAGATCCATTTACTGTCTTCTGGGCTATATGCATCTTGTGTAGTTTTTTTTGTTGGTTATCCTTTTATTCGTTTGTTTGTTGGAATTTTCGGTTCTTGTGTTGTTTTTTGTTCCCTCTTCCCTCGAATATTTCTCTTTTTCTCACTCATCTGCCAAGGTAGCCCATCATCAACTGGGTTATCAGCCCAGGATTTCTTCCAGATAGTTAGTGCACAAGCTTCGTCTATAGATAAATAAATATCTATGTATCTTTTGTGGCTTTTGTTCTTTATCCTTTAGATTTCTCTTATTCAAGTTTTTGTATATAGTTTTTTTTTTTTGTCATCCAGGACATGAAGGATCCCATCTAAGATACCGCAAGCAGAATGAAGATTCCTCTACCGTTTTATCGCCATTTGTTCTATTCTGTTTTGTCTATTTTTTTTTTATTCTTTCTCTCTCTTTCTAACTTTCATAATTTTAAATCAATCTTTTGGTTAAGTTTTTCCTCCATTGTTTCGGGTTTCTTGTGTTGGTGGAAATTATTATTATGATTCGAAATGCCTTATTGTTGTGAAGTCCGGGCTTTTCCTTCGTCGGTCGTCGAAAAGTTGTGCATTTCTTTCTTCTTCGTCTTCTTTTTCCTGAAAAAAAAAAAAAAACAAAACGAATCCTTCTTGAGTTATGTAAATGTGAAATGCAATTTCCACCTTTTGCTAACTTACCTACCCGAATCTAAAGGATGTTGTTGAAGTTCCACCCCCAAGCCTTATTCTTCCTCAAATGATGCAACTCACGAAATGTGCGTAGTTTGCCGAAGCTAAAAACCACTTTGTACTGCAGCTTCTCTGTTGTTTCGGTATCAACATGTCGCTTGCATTCCACTGTAGTTATACATTCCTTGTTTTCATACCTGGGAGTCTTTTGGTCATTGAATGTCACGTTTTAGCATCTCCTTAGGCAAGGCATTAGTGTTATATAGGCTTAGCAATGGGACGAGGAGTGCAGTGAAATTACGATTAGTGTTCCATTTGGGGTGTATTATTGTGTAGAGCAACGAGAACGGTACAGGAAACACAATAAACAATGCCAGAAGTTTGTTGTCCAAGTTTGATGGAGCACGTAATTTGCTTGCGCAGGACGTTTTGTCCTGGAATTTGAAATGGAACCAGCGGGCCACGGTAAATAAGAAACAAAGTTACACATTTTACCTCTTGTTGTATAGTTGTCCTAGAAAAAGATGAAGGGGGGGGGGGGGTGCCTTTTGTTGTGTTGTATATTGTTATAGGACTTCATAGAATTTATATCCTACCTATCGTAACCCTTTGCCCTTAGTCGCAAGTCCAAGAATTAAGTTGGTTCTGTTTTGTGGTCCGTTAATGGTTGTGGTATGGCATGTGATGGTGCAAATGGAAGTCGTAGTAGTTTAGTTGGCATGTAATAGGTAAGTTTTGAATATCTTAGACAATTCACTGGAGAAATGAAAGTAAATTCAATTTCATACAAAATCTTTGAATTTCATCAACTAACTTGTACAATAAGGAATTCGTCGGAAGCAATAGAGTTGACACATGAATGGTCAATCAGCAGAGACTATATAAGGTTCCAGGCAAGATCTTGTTGCATTCGAATTATTTTCTAAGAAATACATTTTCAATGGTTTGGAAGCTAAGCAAATAACTTGCGGAGTTTTTTTTAGATCTTTCTACTGGGAATGTGCTTACACAAGTTTAGCTTTGTTGAAAACTTTAATAATTGAAAAGCTGAAAGGTTTTTTTCTTTGAGTGAAAAAGTGTTGAAAGCTAATAAAAGTTACCGGGTGATTATTGTGATTTTACTTTGATTTCTGTTTCTTAAAACAACTGACTTGTCCGACTTCGGATACATGAAGGGTGTCTCAGCCTATGACGCGGAAGCTTTCCGTTCTCTGCGCGAGCATACTGCTTCTAGTCATATAGGCCAATCGCTATGACTTCCGTGCCGGATGTTTGGTCTTCCTTGCCCTGATTTCTGGAAAAACTAACATAAATTCTACAAATGTTTTCAATTTGACACTGCCAGATCCTTTTACTAGTGAAGGTTTTTTAAAAATTCTGACGAAACAGTTCAGCAATTTCCTTCTTCTCAATCTAAACCTCCGTCACAATCGTGGTAAGTGTTCTTAAGTTGGGAGATAAACCTTTTTATTGCCACCAGGCCCTTCTGAACCTGCTGATATACCATAGCGGAAGTCTGCTATACACTGAACCAAATCCCTTCGTAGATTACAGGTGGAATTCAGACGATGATGAACTTCGTTTACCCAGTGTATATACTTTTACGTTTTAATGAATATGTTCGTTAAAAAGAAAAAAAAATTTTATTGAGGTACCACCTTTGGCGAGGAATTGACAAATCCTCCAAGAGTATCTCTTGTCATGAAAAGTGTTGCTCATTAGCCGTTCGGTATTGGCAGTAAATTGTAGGTCAATTTCTTCAAACACGCACACAGAAATGGTTGCGAGTGGCAAGTCACTAGGTTTAGGCTCTCTACGAACCGTCAGGGCCTTTACTTTTTTGTATTTCATTAAGCAACGAACTTAAGGGCTATTGGTGAAGATTCTGTAATTTAAAAAGCAAAGTAATGCCTCTGAATTCGTTTTCAATACCTTAGCGTTAGAAACAGCTCTGATTGATTCGAGATTTGCGCAGAGAGTTGTTAGAAGCCGTTACATTTGGACTTTTATTTGGACTAAACTAAACTGATTCTTATTCTCAGTCAGTTTAGATCCCAAATCCAAAGAAACTCAAACAGTCTTTGTAATACTTCGAAGTGGGGAGATTTTTGAAATTAAAAAGCTTAGTCTCGAGATGGGTAAAATTCGCGGATATAAATATCTTCTCCCCGATTCGCCTTCCGCACAAATGACCAAATATCTTTCGAAGAAATTATCTTTCAGAAGTATTAGGCCTCTCTTTCTCTTTCTTTCTCTTTTTAACACTTTGCGTTGTAAAGCCACACTCGCAGGCAGCATAAGGGTTTTGTTGCCACGGGTAAAGAGTTTTAAACCCATTTGTTTCGCCAAACTAAAGTAGCAGCAGTGTTGGGCAATTCTTTAAAGGACCTTCACTAAAGTGACGTTTGTGGAGTTAAGATATAATCCAAAGTAGAGGAACTCGTTAACAACTTCGAAGTTGTTCCTTTTAATTGTGGCGTTTTGTCCCAGTCCATGGATAGGTGATAGTTTGTTTTTTTGATAGCATGTACTTTCGCCTGACGTTCAATCCTTGTGAAGGACTCTAATACGGAACTTTGGGAACGAAAGATCATGTCAATATCATCCGTATACCTGAACAGTTGGGCATTTTAGTTCAATATATGACCTTCAGTGTTTATGACTGCTCTGTTCCAGAACGAGATTGAAGACGTCTCATTAAAGCGTGTCTCCTTGTCGAAGCCTATTGCATGTTTGGAATGGGTTGAAGGAGCTTGTTGTCCATTACACAGCTTATTTTTCAATATTTTGGAGTGTTCGAATTCGCATTAAAGAAGTCCTCACAATGAATGCTATTAAATGCAATTTATTGTAAATAATTTTTTAATTGGTGCTGGTGGATTTTGGCGGTCTGTGGGGGCTATTTTGTTTTGGAGACATCTGTCAAATTTATTTGTTAACTATTCAGCCACTGATGTTAAATTAGCGAAGAAAGTTCGGCGATTGAACAGTACGGCCAAATGATAAAAAAAACTTTATTATCAAAATGATTGTTAATTACTGCAAAAGTTGCGCCGTTTTTATATTAGACGTGTTGACCCTTCACAATCGACTATTTAAAGTTTGGTGGCCAAATTTGAGACGACCGGTTCGGTAATCAATCAGCAAACATTCATACGTCAAAGGAACGCTAAGTCTTCCTGGGACATTGCCCCGGTCCGTAAAAGTGTATAACAGAGCCCGAGGCAGTCGAATTCTCGCCGCGTAAAAGAACTAGGTCTTTCGAAAATTTCAACTTGGGGGAATTTAGCATCGGCACTTGGGCCTACACTCGTACAAGATCCAAGACCCAGGAAATCAATGTTCATGACTATAAACAACGTTGTTTTGTTGGTTGACTGGGCTTTAGAGCATTTGGAAGAGGACTCCAATTTTGGGCGAAATATCATCTTTATTCCTGTTAGAACGTTAGAATATTTTTTGACAAGTCGGTTATAGCAATCATTAAAAAATTGGTTTCAGTAAAAGATCCTGTCAATGACTGATAACAACCAATTCTATGTATTTGAGCTTAGAGTTGATAATTGAAAAAAAAAAAACTGACACATGAGAATAGAGAGCGACAAGAACACAAATCATTGGAACGATTGTGTTCCACTTTGTTGGAATGAAAATAAGCTGTTCATTGAAAACGATTTTCATCATTGAAAAATTAAAAGTAGTTTTGTGAGAAATATTTAAAGCTGCATTTAGACTTTCGGTTTTGTGCTCTGTGTACGTTGTTCGTTGTTGCTCGTACGCGGAACAACGAGAATGTAAATGATAAAAACGAATAACGAACTAACAACGAATGAGGAACGTACACATTCAAAGGAGCTCGGAAATTTCGGTGTTCGTTGTTACCCGGACAACGTGTGTTTAAATGCGAAAACTGATTAAATGAACATTACTTTGCAGTGCCGTGTAACTTCTAGGAACATTTTTGAAGTTATTTTTTATTAGTGAATGGAGCATCAGAAGGCTTCATTATAAATTGGGGTACTATAGGTACATAAATAAATAAAATATTTTGTCTATGGGTTTTGTCTTTCTACTACCAATAATAATTCTTTAGATATAATAATCAGAGGAACATGCAAAAAAGCACGATATTATTGCCCTAGTTTAGAAAATAAAACAAGATTCGTATGCTATAAATGTTTCCTTTTCAGCAACCAACCATTCGTCCAACAGGATATTCATTTTTCTCAACTATTAATAGTGCCGCCACTGCCAACAATGTGTTTGTTGTTAAGAACGAACTGAAAAACAAAATACAAAACCGAATTAATGTAAATGCTTCTTCGCTGTACGTTGTTGAGAGAAGAACGAATAACGTACAGCGAATGAAGAAGGAAAGTCTAAATAGGGCTTAACATATTTGTTAATTTTTATTTGCAAAAGTAAAATTATATAATTGATTAGCTTAATTTGTATACCAAACATTCTCAATATTCATAGTTTTATAACTAGGGCTTTAGTGACGAGGCGCATTTGTAGATGAATGTTTGTTTTAACAAGTAAAATTTATGTATGTATATGGGATAACACCAACCAGGTTTACCAGAGGTCCCTCAAAAAGATAACGTTTCCGATCACCGTCAATGGCGAGCGCTACAGAACCCATTTCTTATGGTTCAAATTCAAGACGTGTGGTTGCAGCACGACCGACGGCACTACTTGCCACACAGCTGATGCCTCCTAAAACTACCTTATCATTTATGAACTTTCCTATCGACACTGTCAGTTACAGACATTTAGTCAACGGCCTAGGCTTTAAAGAAATCATCGCTTCTCATCGATCAGCGAAATATAGCGTCATTGTGCGTAGTTAGTACTTGGATGAGGGACCGTTCAATACCAACTGTGTGCTTTTGACATGTGTTTTTTCTGTTGTTCTTTGTTTCTGTGTGCCTCTCTTTCTTGGAAGCCGTTGATGGTCTCAGTCGCCTGTGCTTTCAGTGTCTGTACTTCGTAGATTTATCTACGTAGTGTAATGCGAGAAACAGATTTTTACAGCAACTTTAACAGAAACGAAAACTTACAACATATAAATCATACATACAGATCTTTGAATGGTGAAACCATGCCATTAAGCGCATTTTGAAGTCGCCTCAAAAACCCATGTTGCTGCTCAGGAGCCTTTAGATTTCTGACAATGAATGATGAACATTTCCACCATTTCCACCATTTCTCTAAATTGTTTTCTATTGTCCGTTTTCTATAAAAATTTGTTAAATAAACACTTAAACATTCGTTATGATAAACTTTTGACTTACATTTTTGTGCTTTGCACATATTTCTGTTTTTTTTTTGATTAATTAAAAATTTACTTCAGATTCGTCTCGAAATTGGCGCGAATGTAAAATGATAGAAATTGTATGGAGGGCGAATGGGTTGCGAATTTGGTAATACCAGATAAGTGAAAC
This sequence comes from Chrysotoxum bicinctum, assembly GCA_911387755.1. NCBI lineage: Eukaryota > Metazoa > Arthropoda > Insecta > Diptera > Syrphidae > Chrysotoxum > Chrysotoxum bicinctum. Next base: position 80,117,012 of record OU426990.1, read on the forward strand.
AAAATGTCTGTGGTGCAAGGCATGTTACCGATATTCGTTCAACTTTCTTTCGTCGGATTCATTAATAGCAAAAGTTTGGAAATTAATTGAAACTGTCACTTAGGCTCATTCGCCGAATTCTGTAAAAGGGGTGAATATCTCTTTTACTTTTCAATGAGACCAAAATCTTGGTCGCATGGTAGAAATGAGTGGCCAGATTCTAAAAATGTGTGGTCTATCTGTTCCACTTGGAAGGTAGAATTATTAACCATGTATGTGCAAATGGTGCTTATTCTTATATTCCGGTTTTGTCCACTACATTGGTCGCTATACATTATTAAATTCTTGCACTTGACATTGGCTTTCACATAATAATTCATAATGCAATACCCTATTTCCTGTAGGCCACGGGAAGCTATTCCATCATTTCAGGTATACATGAATGACTTGTTTGTAATAAGGTCATGAATACCAGGACTATGCTGCCTTTTATAGTAAGCTACCCCTATGGAAATTACTGGTGTCGACAGAGTTTTCATTAGTTCGAACGCTATAACTGCATATTCATCCTTGTTAAGCTTCGAATCCAACTGCATCTCACTTCTAGCTGATTCAGCTTTTCGGTGATGTAAATAAATTCTTTTACGAGTTCTGTAGCTTCAAGGCTCGTCTTATTATGAGAAGAGTGTCTTCCTCTTTGGTCCAATTTTGGTGTAGTTGTGCCACATCCAGGTGTTCTGTTCTAAAGTGCACGAGTATACGACCATCAGTTATTTGTTAGACCTTCTTAAAAAACATTTTGCAGACATGCATTTCGACATCATTTACTCCAGGAAGTTTGTAAATTCCTGTACTAAATCTTCGACATTCGCCAACAGATTTCTTATAACATCTCTTTCTTTCAATTACTGCAATTTGTCCACATAAATAAGCATTTTGCAAATCATGATCATCAATTTTATAAAAAAATTCAAAAATACTTCGCAAAATTACTCTCACTGAAATGCTGATGACATTTTAATGGACATGGACTGGACATATAAATGTATCAAGTGTTTTAGCTGGTTTCACAACTCCTTTCACAGTTTTATAATATTTTCCAGAATTTCTCTGAACTTTGCTTACGTGTTTTTTCCAGTTCGATTTATTAGATAGGTTTTTTTTGTAGATATTTTCAATTCATTGCTGCTTTCCACTTCAATTTCTGGTTCAGCTGACCTTCTATCATTTCTGTTATATTCATATGGGATTCAGTTACTGCAAGTCCCAATGGACCAGGCACTGTATCTTCGGAAAAGCGCGATGAAATTGATGAACCACTTGGTGCTGGGACGTACGCCGATCCAGAATTTTCAAAGTCTTGTAAGCTTATCGAGCCAGCCTCAGACATTATTTTCACGTACTATTTTTTCTTGCTAATACATTTTCATTAAAAAAAACTAATAATATAATTTAATTGAAAATCTTATTAACTTACCTTTGACAAACTAGTGGATTTATTTATTACAAAAAATAACGTATCTAAAGTTTCGCCAACAAAATAAGTATGTCATGAACTAAATCCAAAGACGCATAGAATTATACCATACAAAGATTTAAAAATCAACAAACATTTCTCGGCCTACTCGATCGTTTCGCTTCGGGATGTACCTACAGCCTTCTACGAAGGTTTGAATATCTTCTGGTTAACTTGATTTATTTTTTGATTTTTTTTAATTGAAGGGTTGAATGCGTTGTTGGCCTAACCCACACATATTTTTTATTTCTAGAATTCCATTTGGCCTAAGCGGCTTAGGCCATTTTGGCGCTGACAGTTTTTTTAAATTTCGCATGGAGCAGAAGGAGTTTTCCGCAGATAGTATAACATGGTATTTTTTTTATTATACATTTCATAATATTCTGGTTCGATCTGCATAGTCAGTTTTATTTTTTTTTAAATGAGGGTTAGGCCGTTTTGGCGCTGAGCGCCTTATTCAGCATCTACTGCTGATTGACAACATCTACTATTCTTTATGGTTCCGTTACTTTCGCTGTTTTGAGGAGCCTTCATTCCGGTATTCAAACGAACATCAAGTTAGTTGACTTTGTTTTATTTTAATCCTCCAGGTGTTGTTTCGATTGTGAGAGTCTTCGATCTTCTTGATCTGGAAGTCTCCCTAAGCCCCCTTCTATACAGTATCTTTTTTTCTCTCCTCCTTACGCTTTTTTCGCCACTCTTGTTTTGCGTTAAAGCATATTTGCATTCGCATCTTCTATCACTTTTTTTTTTTTAGGTTGAAAGCAGTCATTGTGATACCAAGGGCTCTTTCTTTAGGGTGTTGGGTTGTAGGTTGTATTTCATAAGTATCCTACTCAAGCTCAATTTAATTTAAGTCTTTACTTCTTTTAAGTACTTCTTCTGAGTTTTGCAGAACAACCCATGTCTTATAACTGACGTATTGGAGTATAGTGATCTTACCTGCCCTTCTCCGAACTCGATACTCAAAGCCCTGAATATATTTGAAGAAATGTTTATATTCTTTAAAGAATACATGGATTCCTCGAATTTTTCAGAAATCGAAATATTTTTACAATGGCCGTGTATTTTGTTGGGACAAGATGCGACGTCATTAATTCCGCTTGCATGCCCCATAGTAAAGGCATTTAATCCGAATTAATTTCTACATAATTGGCCTTTTCTGTTGAAATGGATCCATACCCAATTCGTAGAGGTAAAAAGAGGGCAAATTAAATTATTAACACAAATTTTATTCATAATTTTAATATATGCATCTCTTCAATTTCCAATTTTTCAACCTCCCCCACCCCACACAAACACACGCATAACATACAATCGCAAACTGAGACTGTGTTTTTAAAATACGTGTGTATACCATTGACCTGGAACAATACGGTTATAAAATGTTCACAATTAATCCATTTCAATGTAATGCAATCAATTTGTTGCTTTATATTGTGCACTCCCCATATCGTCCGTGCGAAGTATCCGGCAAGTGAGTCTTTGGTCGGTTGAGGAGGGGCATGGAGATGGGTATCATTAAAACCTAAGGTCTGAATGGATTGTTAATTACAATCGGCCACCCCTATGGCGCCAATAAATTGGATATGTACACACATATGTGTATTTTAATGCTAAGGGAGTGCGAGTTAACCGAATTACCAATTAAATGCAACCCAAAATGGAGTCAACAACCGATTTTGAGTGGGGAGGCACCATCGCCATCCCCATCTCCAAACAAATAAAATGCGTATGTTGGCAACATAGTCATCGCCATCATCCAAATCGCCAGTAGGATAGCTCTCTGTGAGTTGTCCCGCATCTCTCTATTCTTTACATTTTTTGGTCGAACAATTGATTCCTAATTAATCAAACTTTTATGTGGCATGTAATTAAAAAAAGTCGTAAAATAAGAAAATTACTCCTCGATCGGCATCACACACGAGTTGGAACGTATGTATATTCACATTCTGTTCAATTCAATTCCAATATCCTCCTCTCTCTAATAATGCGCACCCAATGGAAAAATAAACAATGTCCTGTTTGGGATACGAAAACAAATTCCAATCACATTAGAATTTAAGGACTTCAAATGCTAATAAACGCAGCAGCAACAAAAAAAAAAGATGTCGGGAAATAAAAAACGTTTTACGATAACCAAAAAAGAATTCCGATATTATTTACGAAAAAAAAAGTAAACAGGAAAGCTATACTATATATGTATGGCCATATAAAGCTTAACTGGGGAGAAGTATTTGTCCTTGCAGAAGTTTTTATCACGAAGACGTTGACAGTGGGGAGTGTCCTTCGAACTTTGGGATATTTTTCACGGCCGCATTTGTTGTAGAATTTCAAATCTCCAACGGAAATCTTGGTAACACTTCTTTTAATGGTAAAAGTGAATAGCTATAACCGAGGACCTATAACCGAGGACTTGGGATCTTCACCAAAATTTAAGAACATATTTTAATACTTTAAGGGTTTGGTTCTGTTTAGCAAAAATCTTCGTTCTTCTTGGACAAACATGGATTGTGCTTACTATCCATGTTCATTGATCTCAGCATAATTTAATTTTGTTTTATTGAGACATAATCTGACAAATTATTTATAACCGAGAGTAAAATAAAATGCACGACTGGATCGCACGAACTTGCTCTAATGAAAAAGTACTTTGGAATTTAAAATATAAAACATGGATTTAATGAGATAAAAATGTTCAACTGCATGGAATGCCAGCTGATTTCCGGAAAATGTATGAATTTAGTAATTTTTTCTTTAAAATTTCAAGAACAAAATTCGGGATGCCATATGTATTATGCCATATGTATTATTATGTATTTAGTAGTATAGATTTTAGGAAATAATTTTTGCGTCTATTCTTAGATACAATATTATTTTTAACTTAAAGGGGCTCCTGCTTAAAAAGTTTGGTTAAAATTGTTAGAGCCGTTACTGAGATAGTCGAAAATCAACAAAAAAATGGTTTTATGACAGGTGCCGTTAATAACATTTTTCCTAAAATTTTTTGACCAAAATGTAGTACATATCCATAATAACTCGCATAATAGAGCCATTTTCGAGATGAATAAGATTTTGCATTACGGACGTATGAGGGTTACCGTTAGTTTTGGAGCTAAAACAAATTTCATTTTCTCCTCTAGGGAATCACCGAAAACCTTAAGTACCGAGTTTGAAGAAAATACCTTAGTAGTTTAGGCTGTAGATCGAGGTATAGACATACAGACATACATATATGCAGACAGACAAATTGCCGGACCCTATTTTTCGTCTTCGCTGTCATTGTAATGTCAAATTTGATCAGAATTTCGAGTTCGATTTTTTTTTCAAATGCAGAATTTAGTACCTATATCGCAAGTAAAAATAAATGTGTTAAAAACAACTTTGTCTCGGTTAAAATATGCGTAGTGTATGTCGAATAAATTAACGAAGTTAAATCGATTAAATGAAATTGCTTAGAACGATAGTTTTATCGAAAAACTTAGTTAAATTAATCGAGAAGATATGGTAGATATTATTCACAATTTCCAAGATTGTTGACTTTAAACGCGTATCGTTTTTAAATCAAATAACTACACTTCTTCTACTACACAATCTTCTAGGTTAAATTCAACTAAGTTATGTTGTTTAAATTAAACGAGTATCTAGGTAAAAACAACAAACCAGATTTCTTTAATCTTACCAAGAAAATGGGTGAACATTTTTAAAATTATATAATTTCTCGATTGATTTAACCGAATGACATCCAATTCCTTATTTTAACTCATTAAAGATTGATAAAATTTCACACCAATTTTTATCAATCAAAATTAACGGTTTTGATGCGGGTAATTTTAATCGGGTAAGTTTGCAGTCCTGGATCAGATGTGCACACTTCGACAGATTTTGGAAAAAACCCAGGAGTTCCAAATCGATACACAAAACTTTTTTATCGATTTAAAAATCGCGTATGATAGCGTGGACAGAGAACAACTACATATATAGAGCCATGTCTCATCTCGGAATTCCTGCCAAGCTCGTCCGCTTGTGCAGGATGACGATGGAGAAGAGAAATCTCGCTGCTCCGTCAAGGTCGGTAAGAACACCACCGAACCCTTTGATGTCGATAAAGGTCTGAGGCAAGGCGACGCGCTATCATGTAACCTATTTAACATCGCTCTTGAAGCAATTGTACGAAACTCAAACGTCAACAATAGAGGTACAATTTTTCAAAAGTCAGTTCAACTGCTTGCTTATGCGGATGATATTGATATCATTTTGAGGACGAAGCGAGCTGTTACCGGTGCGTTTGCAAGTATTGAACTGGAGGCGGCGAAAATGGGCTTGGCTGTTAATGAGGACAAGACGAAGTATATGCTATCATCGAGAAACGACGCGGGCAAAACGTCACGATGGATAGGTATAACTTCGAAGTCGTCAAAGACTTTGTCTACCTGGGCTCCACTATAACATCGCAAAACGACATCAGTGCAGAGATCAAGCGAAGAATTACTCTTGCCAACCGCTGTTTCTTCGGGCAAAGAAGGCATTTGAGTGATAAAGCCCTATCTCACAGAAATAAGGAGACCTTGTTTAAGACCCTCATCATCCCGGTCCTGCTGTATGGAGAAGAAGCATGGACACTGTCTAAAACTGATGAAAATCTGCTTGGGTGCTTTGAAAAAAAATGTTCTTCGTTTGATCTTCGGTCCAGTCTGTATCGATGTAGTATGGAGGAGAAGGTTCAACAACGAGCTTTACAGCGACGTTGAACTAGTCAAGAAGCTGAAAATACAACGGCTGAGATGGCTGGGACACGTGGAGCGTATGGACACCGACGCACCAGCCCGTCGAATCTTCGAATCCACCCCTGATGGTCTGCGCAGCAGAGGAAGACCCCACCTCAGGTGGCGCGCACAAGTGGAGAGCGACCTCAAACAACTTGGAGTGCGTAACTGGAGGCAGCTAGCTAGGGACCGAGCTAGCTGGAGGGGCTTGTGTTGGTTGAGGCCGTAGTCCACCCTGGACTGTGAGCGCCATCTAAAGTAAAAATAAGTAAGTAAGTTTGCAGTCTCACTTCTTCAATCTTACACGAGTTTTTCGTTACTTTTTATTACAGAATTTACTAAAGGCGATAAGTAATACAGGGCAAGTTTTTCATTCGAAAAATATCGTGATATAGAACGGGAAACAAGTCTTTTTATTATTTGAGTGTGTTTGCTATCAAGTGTATCTGTTTACATATCTATATGTCTGTTTGTGTTTCTTTCTGCACTTCTTTTTAAAAAGGCAATAAAATGAACGAAATTAAATTTTTCCCATGTATTTTGGCCTTATTAACAAGAATAGGTTAGGTTAGGTGAGGTAAGTGGGCTGACAGTTGATCTTGCTACCGTCACACTTAGATCAATGTAGATCCATTGTGATACCCTAGGGTTTGTGACCCCTTTTATTGAAACCTATGATAATCTTATGTCGATCAAGCCCGTTAAGGGTATGAATGGGTTACAGCAAGCTTAAGATTGAAATGTCAGAGGGTATTTCTAAAGTGCCACCGCAGGTGCCCATTCTCCGTTGGTGCTGCTCTCACAAGAAACACGTTGTCATTTACGTTCATACTACACTGTCGTACTGTAGTTGAAGGTGGTTTTCATAGAGCAGGAATCCTCAAGCCATTTGGTATCATTAACGAATTTTAATATGATTTTGCTTGGAATGTCAGAGAGCTCCTCTAAGTCGTTGAAGAAGTGCCTCCCTAGATGTCTGTTTCTTAGATGATATAGCGCAGGGCAGTGACACAGGTAGTGAGGAGTATCCTCATGTATCTCTTCGTCACCGCATCCTCTGCAGAAGTCGTCCATACTGAGTTTCATCTTTTTCTTGTGATAACCGAGTAGGTTGTGACCTGTGATAATGCTCACGAGAAGAGAAAGAGACTTTTTATTCAGTTTTATGATAATTTCGGTCTTTTGTTTACTGAAACTAGGCCATAATTTTCTGGTTGTAAGACAGGAATCGAGAGACATCCATCTCTTTTTTACTAAGGCTAGAATTTTACTCTTGATTACCTGTTTAAGATTGCAGGGTGGGATTTGAACTGTTTTGTCTGCTTGATTAGGATCAAGTGCTGATCCTATTCTTGCCAGCTCTTCAGCGCTTTCATTTCCTGGGACACCACTGTGACCAGGAACCCAGCAGAGCCTAATGTTGTGCTGTATACCAAGAACCCTAAGCTCTTCGCGACAGCAAGTTACAAGCTTCGATTTGATTTCAATGGCAGAAATCGCTTTTATTGTCGCTTGGCTATCAATGAAAAAGGTGATATCAGCTTGTGGTATTGCCATCATTGAGACTTGTTTCGCAGCTTTCATCACTGCCAGGACTGACTGAATGAGCTGGATAGTCCAAGGGTTTCTGAAAAGAATACTGCACCAACACCAGTTTCCATCTTCGAACCGTCGGTATATATAGATATCATGGATTCGCAGGTAGATGGCTCGTTGATTTTCCAGTCCTCTCTGCTAGGAAAGGCGGTCTTGAACGGTTTGTAAAAGTCTAAGCGGAGTGTTATGTATTCAGTACATACCCTATTAATAAGAATAGACATTACCATTAATTATGCCTCCGCAGTAGCGCATTCTGTCACTCCAAGACCTTGTTGATGGTTTCGCGCTGTAAACTCACGGATTGCTTCGACGATATTGGCTTTAAGTGCTTGAATCGTTTCCGGATTGTTGGCATAACATCGGTCCTTCAAGGTTCCCTACAAAAAAAAATCCAAAGGGGTCAAATCGGACCTCCGAGGCGGCCAAGACGACTGATAACACAATTTAGGAATTTAGTGTGTAAAAGATCGATTGTGGCATGGCCCGCCATCCTGCATTAGCCATAGGTCGTCCAAATCCATGTCTTCAATTTCAGTAAAAAAAAGGTTGGTAAACCTGGGTCTGTAACGCCACCCACCGCTGACCGGAATGTTATTCCCAGCTTCATTTTCGAAGAAAAATTGTCCAATGAAGCCACCACTCCACAATCTGTACCAAACTGTCACTCTCTGTGAATGCATTCTCTTCTGGACAATAACGTGCGGGTTTTCCGAGCCCCAGATGCGGTAGTTTTATTTCTTAACGTAGCCGCCCAGATGAAAATGCGCCTCGTACGAAAAGATGACTTTTCGCCCAAAATCGTTATCCAATTCAAGCTGCTCTCAGGCCCAAACTGTGAAGAGATAACGAAGTGGAGTCAATAATTGGACCTTGTAAACGAATAATCCGAGATTTTTGTGCAGAACTCTCTTCAGGCTATAGTGCGTGAAATGTTGAGCTGTTGAGATCGATGGCGAGTTGATGTTCATGAATTGAGTCTCACACTCGGCTACAGCAGCCACGTTCTAGTCTGTGCGCACCGTACGACAGGCACCATTATGTTGTCCACTAGCATGCCAGTCCCAAGAATTTTTTTTCAAAAACCTGCGTACAGCAGGAGCGGTGAGTGCTTCATTTCGGCCAAAACTTCTTTAAAAAAAAAAAAAACGCACTGTTTGGGCTACACAGCACTTATGTACTTTGGAAATAAGTTTTTAATATTTCCCAATGTTGTTCAAGCGTAAAGCGACTCTTTTCGTTCCGCAGAGATATGATACCAACTTTCTGTCAAGATTGCCGGAGGGAAAGAGCTGTCAGTGTCAAAATAACCTATGAATTAAAAAGGAACCACTAGATGGCCTACTCTTTATAGCTTAAATGGCCTTAAGGCTTTTCTCTAAACTTAATACTTAATCATTTTATGTTATTAGAGATGAAACCGAAATTGTATGCTTAGCTCAAAAACGAATCAAACGATTTTGGTAATTTTTTGTTCTTTGTAGCTACGATCAAATGTTTCGGAAGAAAAAAATATTATCTTAAACTGTTGGTAACGCTACCTGCTAAGAAGGGATTTTTAATTTCTCGTTAACGTTTGAACCGATTTGGGTTAAAAAATTTATATAGGTTGAAATAATATTGCAGAGCAAAACTTACAATGAGTAACTGCACCACGTGTGGATGCTCACTGCCATGATTGGCGTACTATCCTTCGAACTAATAACTCACATCATAGACATCCCAGGTCTTAGCAATGCGCCATAAGCCATCGAACGTGGGACCATCACAGTGGACATCTAGGATGGACCATCGTGTAGAGGTGCCATTATATTTTAGTGCTTCAAGCGGTCGGTCCAATGTTTGATTACTCGCGGCGTTATTCCGGCAAAACTTCTTAAAAGCATTCAGCTCCTTAAGGACTTCACCTAGCCTAAGAGAAAATAATTGATAAATACTCATCCTGTTATTGATTTTGTCGAGGTTTGGCCTTAGAAGTCGGTTAACATCCCTCTATAACCGAGACGATTGTGGGTAACTTCTTCCTAATTTGTCAAATGATGCCATAAACCGCATCAAACAGTCAATCTTAGTAGATGCATTGTTGCCAAGTCGAACATTGGTGGATGGAGTTTGTTTTCTCCAGTATCAGAAAGGTTGTCGACATAGACGTTGAACCAAAAGAGGACATCATTCGAGAATTCGACCTGAAGTTGATTTTTATGGCCAAAGTCCGAATTACCAGTAAGAATTTTCAGCGCCCAATTAGCGAACTCACGGCGTTATAAAGGGTTTTCTATAAAGGCGAGTAGAAGTTGAAATGGAATAAAATAAAATGTGTGTGAGATATTAACAAAATTCTCTTTTAACCATGTGTGTCATTGTGTGTGTACAAGTACCCTTCTCGGCTTCTTAAGATGTCACGCGTCCAAGTAGTCCAATTTTTGAATGACTCTTTCCTCTAGATCCGGCTTAAATTGAACGATGGCCTGTGAAATGTTCACCTTAAAGTCATCGGGCGGTTGTGGCATAGACCTCCTACTTCACAAAACCCGATAAGGAGAAGTCTAATGGGGTCACATCGTATGACCTTGGTGGCTAATTCACATCACCTCTGCGAGATATAAGCTTACCCTCAAATTGTTCATGCAGAATGTCAATCGTGTCGTCGGCTGTATGACACGTAGCGTTGTCCTCCAGCAGGACATTATGGTTCAATTTGGACCATAAGAAATTGGTTATGGTCGCTCTGTAGCGGTTGCCATTGACGGTGACCGCCTCTCCAATATGGTTTCCAAAAAAAGTGCTGACCAATAACGCCACGCGCCGGCCCAAAATCCACAGCAAAAGGTTACTGTATAATACAACAGATTTGACAAATGTCGCCAAAACAACATGGCCGACACAGTCTGCCAAAGTCTACCCGACCCAATTGGAAAACCCTTATAGCTTTTAAAAATTTTGTCTATTTCGGAAGACCTGTTATGATAACTAAAACCACTGTTCTGTGGTCCAAAATTAATTTCAAAATGTTCTTGTTTAAGGGGATCAAATGTAATAAAGGTGAGTTAATATAGTTAAAATATAAGACACAGGGTGTGGTAGTGGGCAGATTTAAAAATATTTTTTAATTTAAACTAAACAAGGCGCTTCTAATAAGAAGCCACAAAAAGCTAGCTAGCGTGTATGTATGTATAGTCTGGTCAAGACAAGTTGGGAGAGATCGGTCGTTTTCACCGCGTGTAAAAGTTTTCTAAAGAGGTGACCTAAGAATCTGGTATGATGTATTTGTTTACTAAAATGTGTTTTGACTGACTGGACTGCTCTTAAAATGTTTGAAAATGCCTGCAAATAAGAAAGTTTGAGGGGATCTAAAAAGAGATTCTGTTTGATAGTTCACCTGGAACAAACAAAATCGATATCGACTTGTATCAGGCTCTATCGAACATAAATACGGTCCTTTAAACACGCACCGGGGGGAGCTTATAGGGTTGCCCTCCACCAACTACCACATGCAGCTCCACCTAATCTAGTGTAAGTACAGAATCATGTCAGATTGGTGGACTTTTTTTCTTCTATGTTTCTTTCCTTCCGACTTCCATTCCATTAAAAATATTATTTATGTACACTTCCGGGGGCTGGTGGAGAATGAAGATGGAGAGTTGTGCGCCATTTTCATCACCGCCAATTGACTTTGGCTGTTGGAAAAGCGATATATGTGGCGGAGTTTGGAATGTGGAAACTATATGTTTGTCTTGTGCTAAGATAGGGAAAGGGGAGTGGGTAAGAGGGTGTCTCAGCAAAGCCAAGCCTTTCTCCAGCCGTATTCATTTGGGAAAAACTTTGTTTTTCATTTCGGTAATATTATATATTTTTTTTTCTTCATATTATACGACTATAAACATATATACGTACATGTGTAGATATAATATAGATTTCTTCCTCTGGCTTTGCCCAAGAGTTTTGTTCTTCAGAGCTTTTATTTGGCATTTTATTTTTCTTCGGAAAATCCTTGGAGACAAACATAGAAAACATTCAATGAGATAATTTATAAACTAGGGAGCGCGGTGGGTAGTAGAGGAAAGGAGTGGTGGAGATTCGGGTGAATGTGGTGGTTTGTCCTGATGGTGAATTGAGTTTATTCGAGTTAATTTAATAATTAGGACAGTAGAAACATGGAATCCGAATCCGAATACGAATCTAATTTGTAGAAACTTGAGATGTATTTTAAAGGAGCAAGATTCTCTGGAATTCATGGTTCGTAGATTTAACGATTTATGTGTTGTGAATTCCTTGTCATTGCGTCTGACAGTTGGCATTTGTCAGCATTTTATTGCGGAAGGAAGGTGAATGTTGTGAACTTCAGGAATTCGATAAATTATTTCGGGGGTCAAAGACCAGCAAGACATAATTATCATCGGGAATTTATAGAGAGGGAAATTGAAATAACTACTTTAGATGGAAAGTGTTGAGAGAAATTAAATTGAAAATTTGGTATAAATTTGCTTAGATTTTATATTCTTCAACGACTTAACTTATCTGTGTGAGTGGTATAAATCTAGAAGAATTTTGCATTTAGCAGAATTGAGACAACAACTTAATTGAGTCATTTATTGTTTTTGATTAATTTTATAAAAAGAACTAATATCTAAAGAGCTTAAAGTCTTTGAGGGTAAGGTACCGACATTCTCTTTTTATAGCAAAATTTGACTCTCGCCAACAAATCTATTCATCCAGAAATGGGCCTCGTCGCTGAATCTGTTTCTTTCGGCTGAGGCGCGCGAAATGTTGCTCGAACAGAAGACCCATAAAACAAACGCTATAACTTTCAATTTGGATTAAGTAGACAGGCAGACAGGCTAAATAGTTGACAGCCAATTTTAAAAACGTAGAAAGTTTAGAAATTCCTATTGAAAAACTCTCAAACATAAATATATTGGACGATTTTGTTTGAACTTAGGGTAAAGTCGGGGGATATGGTACCCATTTTTCTTTTTATATGAAGGTTTTTATAATACAAACTCTATATACTACTGAAATAAATCAGCCAAGTAGAAGACTTAGCACTATTATTGGACTTGTTGAATTATTGATTCAAATTAGCTTTTTTGGCCTTTAGTCCACAAAAATTGGCGTTTCGTCCGGGTGATCTCACATGGACTCATCAGTTAACAAAAATTGCGTATTGACAAGGTCCTCCGAAGATATTTTGGTATGTTTTTAACTTTTGGTTTCTTTAAAGATTTTTGTTTTATAGATTTCAGGTTTTCCCCTGATTTCAAAACTCGAGACTTTTGAGACCTTGTATGTGGCTTGATACTCCTTGAGGTAAAGGGTATCAAAAAGATCAGGTTCAGCATTTTTCCCGAAGTTATTTCAATTACGACTCGGGAACATCTTTCTGCGTAGTTGAATTGTTGAAAGTTAACGAAGAGAAGTTAAATTTCAATAAAACATTACTTCAATGATAATTTGCAATGGGAGCGTAGTCTTCATGGTAGGTTTTTAAATGTCTAGCCCTTTAAGCAGTATTCTGAAGGCAGTGAAGTGAATTAAAAATAAAACGAAATAATGATTGATTAATGTGCAATAAAAGAAGGTACAAAAGTAGGAGCGAGTGAAATGGCACCGGTGCCATATATCCCGACGTTCCATATCTCCCTTTTGAGATTACTTCTGCTTTACCAAATAACACCAATAAACATGTTTGCTTATTAATTTACAATAAACAAATACAAAAGTCACTTTGTTTAAAAAAAAAATTATTAAGTGGAAGATATTAGAAAGGTGCCATATCACCCGACTTTACCCTATTAGATAGAATATTTAAATTATTCCCCCGTCACGTTTTTTTAAATTTTTTTTTAAATAACATTACCAATCTTATATTATAATTGTTTTGCGAAGTTTAGCAAAATATTTATTTTTCTCAAAAACTGTTCCAAAAATCAACACGTTTCTTTAACTATAAACGCTAGCTCAAAGTTGAGAAAAATTCCCAAAAAGATTCTTAAAGGTATCTCGCATAAAAAACTTTTTCTTTGTTTTTTTTTTTTTTTAAATAGTAGGTTCAACCGAGGTACCTCGGTTAGGGATGCCGTTGTTCTGTGGTCATCCTTCTCATAAGCTGATTCGGGTGGTCGATGATGTTTCCCATTAGTTTCTTCGTTGAATGAACTAGATATTTGTCCAGTGGGATTCAATTCGCTTCTGTATAGTGATGCTCGTTCCTGTAGTGTTTTTGTCGTTGACGCTCGAAGTAGAGTCCAGTGCAAATCCTCAGTATCTCCCTTTCGAATAGTTGAAGTTGAAGTAAGTAATAGCTAATCACTGGTGCCAGGAGCTGCTTGTAGATCAATATCTTTGTCGTTTGGCTAAGACCTGATCTTCTTTTCAGCAATGGGTGCAAACGGCTGAAGGCCCAGCTGGATTTTTTCAGAACATTTCTTGAGTGCAGATACTTGACACTTGGCTTTGTCACTATGGTGGATCCGTGAGGCAGTCTCAGGACCATAAAAGCAAGGCCACATGCGTTTAATTTGTAGGATCTATCATTCAATTAAATACAATATTTTAAACTTAGAAATTTAAAAAAAAGAACCTGATTTTTGATTTTCTTATTATTAGCTTAAAAGATTTTAAATTAAAGTTTTCATAAAGAAACTTCTAAAAACATTCCTTAATTTTTTTGATTTTGGATTTTTAAAAAATATACCTATCGAATTTTTTTTTTTTTTTTTTTTTTTTTTTTTTTTTTTTTTTTTTTTTTTTTTTTTTTTGTGAAAATTCGATATTTCAGTTTTTAAATGTAAATGCCATGTTTCGACAAAGTTGGCTTAAAAGATGCTAAAGCATTCGAAAAAAGTGGTTTTGCTTCAATTAACCCTGACTATGGGGTAAGTTGTAACATGCCGGGGAATTCTTCCAAGATAATTGTTAATTTAAATTATTATTATAAAATGCGAAAAACAACAAAAACTGACATCAGTGTGCTGACCGACTGGTGTACAGCAAATTACATCTATCGATATCTCCAAACTGCACAAGATCACATGATTATTTTAATTTAATTTTATCTAAAATAAAATATACAAAAACAATAAAAATCTTCTTTTTTTTTTTTTCATTTCAACGATCAGTTGGAAAAGGATAGATTAACATGTTACAACTTACTCTGAAAAAATGTTACTAGTCCTGGTATGAATTTTAACAAGGAAAAAACAATTTAAAACAAATCCAAGGTCATACATGTATGACAAACACATAAACTAAACAAAATCCCAAATGTATGCCGTATAAAGAGGAAGACCAAAAATAAAAAGTTATAAACCGTAAAATTTTTGGAACCCCTCTTAATTTTCTGTAATGACCTCCCAGTTAACAACTGAAGTAGATCAGTGGGAAGCTATGGAGAAGATGAACATTTTTCTCTTTCATCCTATTCTCAAATTTTCATGGGAACCCTTATTTTTGAGCTGTTACTTCTTATCCCAGTAACTTCTAAATCCCGTGTTCCCCTACCTACCTGGAACAATTTTTATGATTTTTGATTCTCTCACTATCGACTAACGCAATTAAATGAAATTTTAAAACCATACATCACTTTGAAAAACAAATTTTTTTCTCAAAAATTCGATTCGATAAATGCCGGTCAGTGAATTTTTATTTCATTTGCAAAATATAGACTTAAAATTAGCTTAACAAATATTTTACTTGCGACTTAAAGGTACTATACGGTAAGTTATGCATTGATACACAAAATTAAATTCGAGATTTTGATCAAAGTTCACATTACGATGAAAGCGAAGTCGAAAAAAGTGTGTCTCGCAATTCAATCTGTCTGTTCGACTACAGCCTAAACGGCTCGACCGATTTACTTTAAACTTCATGTATGTATATTATTTTAAAATTCCCCCCTCCACACGTTTTTTTTTTCTTTTTTTAAGACCAAAAAACAGTTTCTGCCATAGGCACTATTTTTTTTTTTTTTTTTTAATTTTAATAAATAATTTTTTTTTTTTGAAATCTGTTCCCCAGATTTTTTTTTTAAATTAAAAAAAAATCATTTAGTTAATGGTCAAAAAAAAATTACAAAAAATGGTTATCAATCGTTCCCCGATCATTTTTTTTACCATTTTTGTATGCTAAAGCTTCCCAAAACTTTGAATATTTTTGTGTTTTAAAATTTTCAAACAATTTTTTTTTTCAAACTCAATATTTGAAAACCCCGATTTTTTTTAATTGGTAAAAAAAATTTTTAATATAATCTATACAAGATGTGAGAAAAAAATTATTTTACCTAAAAATAACGGTACCCACCATACAAATGTTAAAAAATGGTTTTCGAAAATCGTATCTTTTTCGAAAACGGTTCCGAGAATTTCGGTAAAAATTGTTTTACTTCGTTTAATTTTTACAATCTATAACACAGGCCTAAAAAAATAAAAAGAAAATTGGTGCCACAATAACTGATCAAGTTTTGTTGTGCACTGTTACTGAATGCAACCAACTGTATTTTCGAGTCAAAGCTATGTACAGTTTTTACTTGCTACTTATAGTAAGTCGTACATTCGTAAAAAATCGAACTCGAGATTTTGATCTAAGATGAAAGTGGTTCGCACAATTCTGTCTGCCTGTCTGTCTGTTCGACTACAGCCTACGCGGCGAAGCCGATTTTCATTAAACTTGGTAGATATCGTTTTTAATGTTTTCCTCTCACACGTTTTTTTTTTTTTTTTTTTTTTTTAAGGCCAAAAATAACGGTATCTGCCATACGAATTTTTTTCGAAATCTTATAAATATTTTTTTTTTTTTTTAAATTCATTTAGTCAAAGCTATGGTTGAAAAAAAAATTTCCGAAAAAATGGTTCTTAATGGTATCCCCCTTGGAACCGTTATTTTTGTTTTTGACTTTCTAAAAAACGGTACCACCGATTTCGATCATTTTTTTTTATGTTAAGGCTCCCCAGCAGCTCCAATATTAATATTAGAGATGCCGCGAATATTCGGCCACTATTCGGTATTCGGCCTATTTTTTTGATATTCGGTATTCGGCCGAATACCGAATATTAAATGGAGACTAAAAAAAGATTTATTATCTTACAAAAAATGTTGTATTTTAATTAAAAATTTTTATTTTAGTATTTAAAATCTACGAATGGTAAGTTGTAGTGAATAAAAACAGCTTTTTCAGCATTCGTTGGTAGCATACGTTTTATGTAACGTCTATATTCGAAATCAATTACAGCTTCTGCAAATAACCTGTCACTAATACACTAGTACCAGGAGACGTGAGGTAGATTTCAGCAAATGTTTTCAAACAGTTTTGTATTTGCTGACCACCACTTGTAAGGGTCTGCCATCCGATCTTGTTGAAAAGTTCTTAAGAAAAATCTATTTTGTTTTCAATGGCAGTTTTTTCAACATCTTTATCATTTTGTCTATAGCAACTTCCTCAAAACATTCCCAGAAACTCATCCATATTCTGAAACTCGTATTTATGACTCGTATTCGACTACAGTCGTATGTTGTTATTACAGGAGTCGAACATCCGACTTCACTACTTGTACTAATATTGGGAAACGAAAAACATCGCATACGACTGTTTCTACGACTGTAGTCGAATACGAGTCATAAATACGAGTTTCAGAATATGTGTGAATGTTATGCGTCGTCAAAAGTCACGTAGGAAATAGATACACAAAACACAACACATCGTTTTGTTGGCCGAATGTTCGGCTGCCGAATATTCGGTATTCGGCCGAGTCACTATTTGCAGCATCTCTAATTAATATGTATTCAAATTTTCAAACAAATTTTTCAAAACTCTATATTCCAAAACCCCAAGCTCGATATTTTTTTTAATTGATATAAAAATAATGGTAGGTACCCTCCATACAAATGTTAAAAAATGGTTTTCAAAATCTTATTTTTCTCGAAAACGGTTCCGAGAATTTTTTCTTAAATTTTTTTCTTTACATTAATTCTTACGATCTATAACTTAAAAAAATTTTTGATATCAAGATACTCGTATTACTTACTGTATACCTACCATAGAACGATTTTTTCGAATTTTGAATTTCTCATTATCAGTAAAACGGATTTTAATGAAATTTTTTATAGAGAAGCTTCTAAAAAGTCTAAAAAAACATTGCATTTCAAAACTTTGAAAAAATATTTTTTGAATTAAAAAAAATCAAAAATCAGATATCTCAAAAACGGCTCAATATTTTTTTGCAAATTTAATTTTTATCCGAACAGTAAAATAAAAACTTTAAATTGGGGTACCAAAATTTTTCTTTAAAAATGTTTTCAAAATTTTGTATATAAAAGCTTATTTTTTTAAGAAACCACTGCAATGAATTATAATTTTGTTCATGTATAAACTAATATTTACTTAAAACACATGTAGTCCAGTCAAAGCGTCATGAAAAAGGGCCTGACCTTGCGCGCAGAGGCATGGTCAATTTTTTTTTCACGGATCGATAGGTGCTTATGAGAAAAGCTTAAAACCAAATTTGCACCACACTACAACTTTTTTTACCAAAGTTATTGGTAAAAATATGTTTTGTGTCATTTTTTGGTCATTTGCGAATATCTCGGCTCCACTATCTCGTACAAACTAAAATTAAACATGTATTTATTCCTAATAACATTATCTATTATGTTCTAAAAAAAACATTTGTTTAAACAAATGAAAAAAAAGTTATAGTGAGTTAAACAAATTTTTTGTTGGTTAAAAATCACTTTTTCGTGATTATTAAGAAAAAAGCTCATTTAAGGATGAAATTTTTATTTTTTATTATTAAAGTTCTTGTAATTCCCTACAATTTAAAAAAAAATCAACACTCTACGATGAACGAAAGCCGAGTAATAAATTATTGAACATAGGTAACTCAGCGCACCCACGCATTTTATGATTTTATGTTTTAATTAATATCTCAGCCCCAGTATGTCGCAAAGTGAAAATAAAAAACCGTATTGCTAATAACAATATTATCTATCAACTTGCATTTAATTTAATATGTTTGAGCAAAAACATAAAAAGTTACCGTTGGTTTCAAGGTTTTTTTCTTGTTTTTAATACCTTTTTTTGAAAGTTATTGAGAAAAAAACTGTATTTCACGGTAAATACTTTTCAGTTAAGGATTTTTGTTTTATAGTCCTGCTAATTTTCTTCAAATTAAAAAAAAAAATTAGTCCATTACGACAAACGGGAGCCAAGATATTCATGATTTAAAAATTTAGGAAAGCTTACAATTTAGTATTTTAACCTTGTAGCTTGTAATTCTGGTGTCGCCAGCAACAAGATATATTGGTATCCGTCAAGCACCCCACACATACTTACACATATATTTGTTGCTTCTTGTTGCTGGCGACACCAAAATTACAAGCTACAAGGTTAAAATACTAAATTGTAAGCTTTCCTAAATTTTTAAATCATGAATATCTTGGCTCCCGTTTGTCGTAATGGACTAATTTTTTTTTAATTTGAAGAAAATTAGCAGGACTATAAGACCAAAATCCAAAACTGAAAAATAGTTACCGTGAAATACAGTTTTTTTCTCAATAACTATGAAAAAAAGGTATTAAAAACAAGACAAAAAACCTTGAAACCAACGGTAACTTTTTATGTTTTTGCTCAAACATATTAAATTAAATGCAAGTTGATAGATAATATTGTTATTAGCAATACAGTTTTCTATTTTCACTTTGCGACATACTGGGGTTGAGATATTAATTAAAACATAAAATCATAAAATGCGAGGGTGCGCTGACTTACCTATGTTCAATAATTTATTAATCGGCTTTCGTTCATCGTAGAGTGTTGATTTTTTTTTTAAATTGTAGGGAATTACAAGAACTTTAATAATAAAAAATAAAAATTTCATCCTTAAATGAGCTTTTTTCTTAATAATCACGAAAAAGTGATTTTTAAACAACAAAAAATTTGTTTAACTTACTATAACTTTTTTTTCATTTGTTTAAACAAATGTTTTTTTTTTAGAACAATTTAGATAATGTTATAAGGAATTAAATCATGTTTAATTTGTGTTTGTGCGAGATAGTGGAGCCGAGATATTCGCAAATGACCAAAAAAATGACACAAAACACATTTTTACCAATAACTTTGGTAAAAAAAGTTGTCATGTGGTGCAAATTTGGTTTTAAGCTTTTCTCATAAGCACCTATCGATCCATGAAAAAAAAATAGACCATGCCTCTGCGCGCAAGGTCAAATGACGCTTTGACTGGACTAATGTGTTAGTCATTTAAAAAATGAATTTTATGTTTATGAACAGTTTTTCTCTAATAATATTCATTTTTGAAATTCTTAGTCTTCTACATAAGAGCAATTTCGTGCGCCCCAGTCGTGCATTTTATTTTAAATAGCATAAGGGATATTCTAGGAGTGTTCGTCACTTCCTTGCGAGCTGCAAAACCCCTGAAATTATTAACTTAGTTGACATATCAGCCTTCAAATGCTTAAGTACATTATTTCAGTTTTGTACAACATATCCTTCATTCGATCATATTAGACCGAGAGCTTACAGCAATTTTTGGTGGTGATTGATAACAAAAAATAATTAGTATAATTAGATAGTCCTTAAGTAGTTATTTACAAATGTGAGCGTCTTGTGTGCTCTATTGGGAGTAATAGTGAGTGTCACTGCATCAAAAATTCAGTTTTTTTGTTTAGTCTAAATAATTCTGATTACAAAATTGCTGTGGGCTCTTAGTCTATATTGACTATGCAGGCTATGCCAGTCAATAAAAAAAAAACTTTATACTATTAAGAATTTAGTTGGGGATAGAAATAAGCTCCCTGGTGGAATGTGTCAGTAGCATCAATCTACCCCAAGCATTTGCTGGACCCCACAAGCAGTTTCATTGCAATTCCAAATCATCTTTAATAATCCGATTAAAAGGATCTGTTTCATTAATCCGTTTTCTCGTATACTTTTCCCGGGAATATCTGCGGTCAGGGGTTAATTTTATCCTCTCCCTGCAAGCTATTACTAACATTCTTAATCTAATAACTTACAAGCTCATAACCCTCCTACAACAGTTGATTGCTATACACCAACTCGTACATTTTCATAAAAAAAAACCTGATTGAATTCTTGAGTGCCTTACATTGTTCTTAGAGTAATGGAAAAAAAAAATTACAAGTAATGCGCCCTACCCTGCCCTGACATGAATTGAATTCTCTAATAGGTCACCAGCGTCAATCTATGAACTTTTCTCAAACCCTCTGCAAACCAATCTATCTGTCCTAGGAAGGTGCACTCGTATCTATGTTATCCTATTTTTAGTTTTCAACTTTTGTTTGGCTCTAATCGAAGTTGGATCTTGGCCAAAAATTAACTTCTCACTGATAGATAACTGTAGCCATATAAGGGACAAAAATACATATAAACAAGCAGTAACACCCATGGATACCTTCCCTCTACTTTAGCCGAGGCTCTGTTAAATGACTGATATTTTGAAAGCCTCTGGAAGGAAAGAGGTGCAATTTGGTTTTTATTATTTTTAAATAGGGTAGCCCGAATAGAAAGATGAAAAATATTTTCTATATTATTTGCTTGCTGACTGCATTTCTGTTGTCATAGTGGAGGATATCTATGAAACCACCACCAGCCCCGCTCGCTTCATGAATTATTCTAATTTCTTGCTTTTCTCATAATATTTTCAGTACAATTACCTAATGGAGTTTGGATATCTTCCAAAATCAAACATTGAAACGGGAAACTTGAGAACTGTAGACCAACTGAAGGATGCCATTAGAGACTTGCAGGTAAGTCTGTTTGTTTTTTTTTTTGTTTGCATTATTTTCTGTCCTCTCCTCTGCAGAGAGCTATAATACTTTAAATTAACAATAAAAGTGTAGGAAGACAGGTCCTGCAAAGTTTCACAAACAAAAAAATTAATCCAAATCCTTGCATGATATGATGGGAATCCTTTAAGATACTATTTTACATACATTATCTCGGCCTTTGCAGAAATTTGGAAACATCCCAGAAACAGGTGAAATCGATAACTCCATACGGAAGCTGATTCTGAGACCACGTTGCGGTGTGCCTGATAAGAGGGATACACAAGATTTCTCGTCGGATAATCTCGGTAGCAGCAGATGGTACAAGGACAGTGGAGGAGGTAGGCGGAGGCGTCCGAAACGTTTCGCCCTCCAAGGAGCCAAATGGAGCCACACCGACTTAACATGGAGGTAAGTGGCTTATTTTTTGTTTCACTGCAGATTCTTGTTTGTTTTATTTTTTGGGAGTTCCGTCTACAGGTTGTGGCAGAGGACACCACAATCCAAGGTTGTTTTTTGGGCTCGTCCTTTATGAAACTGGCACACGCGTGTGATTATTTTTTATGTGCACTTGTGAAATTTTATTCTCTTGTCGTCGGCCTTAAGCCCCTTGAATTTGGTTTGGTGCCTTCCTTAGCTTTTCTACCTACACAGATATATGTACAGCGACTTACACGACCGAATAGCGTGTGAACTTCATCTGGATGGGTTTTCGTTTAATGAACGCCAAATTAAATTTCAATGGAGCTGCAGAAATGTAGTAGTGCAGACGACGATAAGAGCATCTACCAACGCTCTCAGAACCCAGACCGCTTTTCGGAGGGTTCGAGGTTGGGTAAAAATCTATTCTTATGCTTAACTTTATGCAAAATTGCTGATTGCATAATTTAGCATGAAACATTAGGTAGGTATAGTTGGTGTACGAAAGTGGTGGTGCGGAATGGGGGGGCTTTATGCTATTCACCCGATTACACAAACACCTAGTCCACCCATCGCCCATCATCTCACTCTGATGTGCCCCCCGGTTTAGTTTAGATGAACGCTAGTGCTGTTTGTTTTAATTAATTCAAAATGCATGGGGGTTGGTTTTAGTGTTCATTGTATTCCATTCCATTCCGTGTGCCCGTGTCCTACCCTGCCCTGTGTGTGACTGCTGCTGAGCTGATGCTCTTGCCAGCTAGGCTATAGTCGACTCAGCTTACAATGTAATTGCACCATTGAGGGACGACGTGGGAGAAGGTGGTAGTATTGATTATTTTTTGTAGTTCAGCAATCGCACCCCTATAGCCTTAACTCCAGAACCGGTTCTCTGCCGCTGCCATCCCCATCGCCATGGTATGCAGCTTTAACATGTTTTGTATAAGAGCTGCTCTGGCATATGTTGTTAAGTGTCACAATGGCTTTTGACGTGTCCTTAAGTTGACAAATGATTAGAATTGATAGACAAGAGTTTTAATGCTCTCTGAGAGAGTGTGGAAGTGTGTCGGTCCGACCGTGTCGGGTGTGTTTATGAGAGGTTGGTAAATTATTTAGATTTATTAAAGGCATAAATCAGATCGAAGCAGAATGAGATTTTGTCTTGTTGTTTTATCTTGATATTTTATTTATTTGAATTGACATGTGTAGGTATAGATATAAGGGGCACACAAAAATATTGGTTCTAAATACTTACACACATTTCGGGAAACTCTGAGGCTTAAAAGTTAACCTGTAATCCGGAGTGTTTAAGTTCATTCAATTATATGACCTGCCAATGGTTCTTTAATTTTATTTTATTTATGTATCCACTGTAGTGATTGGTTCTTAGGGCCAAAATTGAAGCTTATTTATATGACGAGGGCTTAAGCTAAATTTTGTATAGTACAGACCCGCTGTTTTGGGATTAGCTAAAACTCACCCTGCTGCGAATACTGATCTTTCAGAATTTTGCCTGCCTGGCTATAATTTATTGCCATTACTTGTTTTATTTTATGTGAGATATGATGTTGCTTGCCAGGGCCTTCTTCTAATACGAACTTTAATTTCATGTGGTTCAAATTTACTGTTCCATTAAAAGAGGCCAAATCTTTACAGCAATTCAACTTTTAATGAGTTTGATGTGTTGTCATTGTCTGATTCCATTTCCGGAATTGTTTTCTTTTACCCTTACACTGTAGTCGTTATTGTGGGCGACTTCAATGTACACAGTTCAAGCTGGCTCCGCTATTCAGGGCCGACAAGACCCGAAGGCAGGTATGTTTCTTACTTCTAAAAATGATTTTGGTGGTGCAATAGCTCGGAGTGAACCAGGACCTAGTGACTTACAACTCTCAACCATTCCTGTGTGAGTGTTACCAGGAATGGAGGGGACCTACAATTTTCTGTCGATTTCGGACGGCTAATGAGCAGCACTTTCCATGACAAGAGATACTCTTGGAGAATTTGTCAATTCCTCGCAAGAGGCAGTACACTCTTGAAAAAAACTTTCTTGCAGGTGGCACCCTGACTGTTCCTACCTAACAAACTACACTAAAATCTGTGTTAGTCGGCCAAGACATTATATGTCTAAATCCTATAAGTCCTCTTCAACTTTCTCTATCATCCGACAACCACCAGAACTGGTTCCCCTGGTCTCTGATCGGACACAGTCCTACTGAACCGGAGGCGCTCTGCTCCATCTTGTGCGAGAACGTCGCGACCATAAAGGAGCCCCCTGTCAACAGTCTTACGGCTGACGTGGTAGATTAGCGGAATCGCCATTCTATCTTGGACCAGCCCTCGACAGTCTAAGTAGAGAAATACATCAGGCGGGATGAAGCCGCTAAGACTTACACTCTCATAGTAATCATCGTTTGATTAGTAAGCCCCAAAAATTAGGTTGTTGGTCGAAGACATCGCTCTTGCAATCAGCTTTATCAAAAAATTATCAATTCTGTTAATGTTGGCCCCGTTGGCGTTGTATAGAATCTCGTTGGAATAATAATGTTTGTACTCCGACTTTGGTGTTCTGTGTAGTCCAAGGCAACGTCTAAGACACTGCCTCTCAAACACCCGAATATTTTCCATTTGAGATCGGGCAACGTTGAACGACACCAGGCACCCATAGGCAATCATCGGTCGGATAAGGGCCATGTAGCAAATCACCTTCACCCTGCTGTCGAGCCGGCTGCTGTAAAACAACAATTTCATCAGAGCAAAGGCTCCCCTAGCCCTGTTCAGCATCTACATGTCTGTCGAAATATAAATACTGATCCAACCAGATGCCAAAATACTTTACTTGCTTGCGCCAGTTCTTTCTCGTATCCCTTGGGGCTCCAGCCAACGGAGTCCTAAACAGAATAGTTTCAGATTTCTGAAAGTTGATTTTTAACTTCCAGTCATCACAATATCGCTGAATCTTGTCGAATTCACGCTGCAAAAGAATTCTGATGACTTCAACTTTTAGGGCTGTTCTGTACGCTATTAGATCATTGGCATACGCAATTACCTGAGTTAGACTACTTGGCAGATCGCTGGTGTAAATGTTGAATACAATCAGCGAATTCACCGCTCCATGAATGGTGTCATGTCCCGCCTTAAACCCGAACTGCTTATCCGGTATGATATTATTGTCCTCCGCCCACTTGGACAGGGCTCTATTAATGACTCTCGAATAGCTTACTGATACTCGGTAAAAGACTTATCAACCGGAAATTCGCCGGATTGGAGTTGTCCTTTGCCTTTTTCGGGAGAGGATGAACCACAGCTGTCTTCCACCACCCTGGATAATATACATTATTCAGTGCGTTGTTAAACAGTGTGGCATAAATGTCAACTGCTTCCTGATGCAGATGCCGTAGTACAATACTGGATATACCATAGACTTCTGCTGAATTTTTCTTCTTTAATGAATCGAAGATGAGCTGGAGCTCCATCTTCGTATTTATCAGGGAACTGCTCCCATTTTGCTCGTCAATGATGACATTCGCCTAGTGTTCTTCATTGAACCCGGTAAAACCTAGGTTCTCTGATCGCCATTGCGTCATTTCGTTACGACAGTCCAACGCACTAACCATTATGTCAAGGGGTAATTACTTCTAACCCTGATAAATATACCACAACGGTAAACTCCATTCGACACTTCGGATTATTGTGAAATACCAGCCAACTTCTCGCGTCCCATTCATCCAGTTTAAAAGCATCCCACTTCGATCGTTTGTCAATACCGAGAAAGTCAACTGGGAAGACCTGAATAACTTTTGGAATTTTCAACTGGTTACTATGTTTCCTCAATAGTGACGTTGATGCCAGTACTGATATGATTACAGAAGTGATTTTTCGTTCGATACCAAGAAGCTATCAGGTTAAGAGAAGTAAGTTTCCGATCTTACGAAGCCAAAATCGGAAAAAGTATACAAAAAGTCGGAAACCAACGCTGTCACAAAAAGAACCAAATTCTTACATGACCAGAAATTAAGGCAAACAATTCTGCAATGTCCCAAAGGCAGTAGAAATTTCTGGTCATTTGTCAAGAACCTAAATAATTTAACTTAATCTCCGGTTCCAACGCTTTCTGTTCAGATAAGTCAAATGTACTCACTCATTTTGCTGCTAGCTCTACCTTGCCCGGTAGCAACAGTGACCCTTCTGTACTTGAGAACGTAAATCATTCAATGGGACCGGTATATATCCGCACTCAAACACTTGCAAGAGCCCTTCGAGATCTTGATACGAGTATAAACAAATCCGCTGGTCCCAATGATATACCACTACTTCCCTGAAGAAGAGTTCTTTATCGCTGGAAAAAACATTGTGTAAGCTTTTTTATAGCTCCAACTTTTCTGGAATCTTCCCTAGATGATGGAAAACAGCATTTGTCCAGCCTGTTCCTAATAAAGGTGACTCTTCCTTCGGTGAGCTTAAGTTTATATTGGAGTCACTGAGAAAACTATCACAAGTTTCGGCAATAATTCTTTCGAATATCTTACCTATGTTAGAGAGTAGGGATATTGGTCGAAAATCTCTAATTTTGTTGGCATTTTTTGTTTTTGCTAAAGGCATGATTTTGGAATGTTTCCATACAGTTGGAAAGTATCTATTATTTTACTCCCTGTCTATCGATATTAATAACACCCTTGAATATATCTGCCCCTAATATTATTCTTCATTAAAAGTTTTCGGAGAAGGTTTGGTTCAATTGAGACGGGTTCTAAGCTCAGGATCAAGGTCTTGTTTTGCCATCTTCTTCATTATTTAATCAAGGCACTGAACTTGAGAATATAGCTGTTGGTACTCAGTACTCAGAGTGAGTCTATTAAAATACCTCTATTTGGTTTTTGACGAAATATTTCGAATTTTTAAGAGATTTTTTGTAAAGTCGGAAATATTTTTGTACTAGTTGCCCCGGCAGACGTTGTTCTGCCTTATTTTCTCTAAATAAAACAACACAACATTGATTTTTTATGTTAATAGTTCCTCCCTGACAGACTTTGTTCTGTCAAAAGTTATTGGCCCTAAAACATATTTCAGAGTGATCACTTTATTTATAGATTTATAAATATTATCCATAATAAACAACGATTACTTACAAATATAAGTTTTCTAACATTGCAAGACTTTAGTAGTAATAGTAATAATGTGGTATTTTCATTGTTATGCCTTTTCGTACACGATATTTTTTGTTTGATTACCTGGCGCGTAAATATATAAAGCTGTCGGTTTTCCGACGCGAGAGCAGGCAACATACAACGATACGAGTACAACTGTCTATAAGAAAAGTAGCATGGGTTTTCCAGATTGGCGCCACAAACACTCAACGACTGACACTGTGATTTATTTATGGTCATAGTAATTTTTTTACTGCTAGCCGTGTGCAGTTACAAAGTCGCAGTTGGTTGACATTTCGTAACATTATGACCACCGATCCTACTTTTAATTGAAGATTAGCTCGTTCACTCAATCAACAATGATCTCTGTAATTTTAAGCGACGGTTGGGAACGAACACTTTTTCTATAAGCTCAGTTTTTGATTCTGTAAACTGACAAAAGTTGACAGGAAATGTAATGCAGCCTGTCATAAAATCTACAGGAATTTTACCATTACCAATGTCAATGAGTTGTTTTGAAAATATTTTCCAGATCGATTATTTTGCAATTCGACACGTATATTCTTGCTCAAATTTAGTATCTTAATTTTTTCTACAAAATGGAGGACTTCAAACATGCATTCAGTTCAACCGCTGGTGTAGACCGTGGAATAACTGGTAATGTTTGACGAAAATTTCCTGCTATAAAAATCATCGCTCCACCGAATCGGTTTTGATTGTTTCTCAGATCTTTCAGAGTTCTGTCTAATGTCTCTAAAGACTTTTTATGTGCCATCGTGCATTCATCCCATACTATCAACTAGCATTGCTGCAAAACCTTTGCAATTGTAAAGTTCTTTGAAATGTTGCAAGTCGGAGTTTCGTTGCTTCGAATATTCAATGGTAATTTTAGCGCTGAATGGGCTGTTCGACCGCCTTCCAACAATGCAGCTGCAATACCAGAGGAAGCAAGTGCGAGTGAAATTCCATTCTGTATAAGCGAATTGTTGCTAAAATCAATGAAATTAAAAATGTCTTTCCTGTACCACCAGGAGCATCCAAAAAGTAAAACCCTCCAGTTCCATCATCTATAACTTTCATAAGTGTATCAAAGACATATTTTTGTTGTTGGTTTAACAGCGGAACACATATTCGAACCGATTCCCTTAAAGCATCGAGATCGAACAGTTTTTCACGTTGCAACTCTTGATTAAAAGCGATTAGGCTTTTGAAGAAATTACAGCATCATTTAAAGTTTGATCCCAATGAGCATCTAACAGTTTCAAACGCTGATATGCTTCTTTGTAAGAGCCACATAACTCACCATTAACACTTCCGTAAATGTTGGAATGATGTTGATGTTGAGCCTCGAACATTGACTAAGAGTAATCTATATAAATAAAAATGAATCGCCAAATGTGTTGCCAAGCCTAAAGTGTTGTTTTTATTATTCTCCTTGTAATTTTTACGTTTTTTTCTCTCTATAAAAACAAAAAAAATTACCGAATTTGTCGAGCCTTTCTCAAGTCTTACGCTTAGCAACACATTTGGCGATTCATTTTTATTTATATAGATTTAATTTCTTTTGAATTCCGAATAGTTGAGTTGTCATTTCTTTATATTAGTTTCACCGATTTCCGTGTTTATTATATTTTTATCCATAGCCTCAAGAGCCTATTGTAAAATTGTATTCTAAGCACATCCCAATCTGTTCTTTCGAAGATTGAGGTGGTGCATATATCGGATAAACATTAAAAGTCTCAATCTTAATTTCAATACCATAATCTTTTGAAAATGTTGGAAATGTCTTGCACAATCTTTGATATTATTTGGGATTTGCGACAGTAAACTAAAATTCTACAGAATTTGAATAATTTTTTAAAACCCATATTGTTAAGCAAGTGTTTAATTTGGCTTTGTTCCAAAAGCATTTCTTCTTATTTCTTAAAAAATCGGGCATCTTCCGATAAAGTGGAGAATATCTTCCTTTTGGCCTAAATTGAACAACGAGCATATTCTGGACAAATCATCTCTATGTGATATGAAATCCAGCTGCATAAGTTCTTGCCGCAGCTTTACCATCATTGATATTTCGACAATGCTGTTATCATCCCTGAAATAATTGCTGTCTTTTATGTTGTGTATCTGTAGAGTTGCCAGTATTCAGACCCTGTTGCATCATTCGAGTATTTCTTTCGCTGCAGAAATGAGCTGGTAAAGCGATGCTTTCAACGCTGCATTACCGAAATTATTTAGGATCAAATCTATTCCACATTCTCTCGCTAAATTCGTCCAATCAGCACACCAGCTTGTGTTGGTCCTTATGATTTGCAGAGCTACTATCTTTAGAAGTCGGTTATTATCCATCTTTAAAACTGTCAGTACGTAATCCATTTGCATGTAAATGTTCTTATTTGATGACATATTTGGGAGTTGAAAAATTCGATTGCAGAAATATCGCAGAAGTTTCTCAAATGTGTCATTCTGCTTCGTTTCCCAAGTTCAAACGCTTCAAATATCCTGAACTTACTGCTATGAACGATTCTTTTGTTATAGAAACATCTATTCCACTAATTGAGCTTTTGGCCTTTATCAATTTCTCCTGTAGATGCCTTTCCACACTCAAATTGAAGCACCCAGATCAAGAACCGGATAACTCCACTTTTTTCAAAAACCGTTTTTTGGTGTAGATTTTTAGAGAAAAAAATCCTGCGTAATTTGGTATAGTAAAAAGGCGAATATTTTGATTGTTTGGTACAAAAGAAAAGTTTTGGAGTTATCTTCGACTTCAAAACGGAAGAAAAATAAGACAACTCCTGGAGTTGCCTTGTTTTTATTCCACACTAAATGAGCTTTTTGAAATAAATTAAATGTTTTTTTTAGACGATAGGAGGCCATGCATATTTTCCTTGCTGTTTTGTTTTTAGATTGTGGAGTTTAACTTTTGTCGGTGTCGTTGTCTTACATTTAATATAATTTAACACCTATTATTAGTGAAAGAAAGTGAAATGAGTGAATTAGATTTTTCAGTGTCGGGTTCAGAGTATGTGAATGATTCTCAAGATGAATCCACATCAAGCGAAGTATTACAAAAAACCACACGTTCATGTACGATGAAACAATCGGCAAAAAAGGTCCAAACGAAGTCATCAGCTTTGTACACCATTTTATTGACAACTTTTTGAGTGAAAGTGTTACCAAATTATATTTATTTTCCGAAAATTGTGGTGCTCAAAATAAGAACAATACTCTCGTCCAATACTTATATGCACTTGTTAAGTTTAGAAATATTGGTGTTATTGAACACCATTTACCAGAACCTGGACATAGTTTTTTGCCATGCGACCGCTCTTTTGGTGTAATCGAAAAACAAAAGAGAAGAGTTGAACCCCTATATTTACCAAAAGATTGGCAAAACTTAGTTGCAAAGTGCTCCAAAAGATTCAACATAATACCCGTGACCAAAAGTAACATATTTGATTTTAAAACAAGATTATGTCCATTTTTCAAAAAAACAATCACTAACAAAAATAAAATAAAATGGACTATATCCAAATATCGACGATTTGTTTATGCTAAAGAAGGTAATACCATATTAATACTTTGTCCGCTTGACTGATTGTCATCATGGGCCCCTAACAAGCTTTGAAGCCGAAACAAAAACAAGCGTTCAAGGCAATCCATTATTTACACTCCAAACAATGTACACGCGCAGTCTTCCCCTCAACCCAAAAAAGTACGAGGATGTCATTTCATTGGCCAAGAAATATGTTCCTCCTGCTGATAGGTATACATTTTTATGAAAGTTTGGAGGCACAGCAGCATCCTGTTGGTGAAATCTCCGACTATGAAGATGATAATATGCAAGCTTCTTATTGAATTTCATAAATAACGGTGGAAGAAACAGACAACTCCAAATTTTATTTTTAGTTTTTTTTTATGAAATATTGTTTTGTTTTTTGGTTTTTATCTATGTATAAATTTCATTTTAGGTTCTTTTTGTAAAAATAAAAACTATTTATGAAAATTATTTTTTTTCAATTTCTAAAACAGTTTTTTTATCCGGTTCTTGATCTGGATGCTTCAATTTCTAGTAAAGTTAGCTGAATTCCGTGACAGCTTCGATGGTCTCACCATATACTGCCATTTTTCGGTTGCACACGTTTGCGGCCTCCTTCATGGTTAACTATCAAACTCCAAAGTTGGCAGTACTGAAAAATGAAATTTATCGTTAGCTGCAATGATTTGGATTAGGCTGCCGAAAGTATGTACAATGTCGTACGTGAGCATCATTACTTTTATTATTTTTCCGGCGTATTCAATGCCGCACGGTAAGAGATCAACGATGATATCATCAATGAACAAAGCAAACATGCCTGGGCTCAATGTGCAACCCTGTCTGGCTTTCGATAGCGTTTTAAATCCTTCCGATAGCTCTTTATTATTCCATATCTTAGCCCATAAAGATTCTGCATAACTCTCCCAAACTTCCATGACCTGCCGTAGAGCTTCTAAATTAGCGCTTTTCTATCTAGCATATCAAATGTAGATCTAAAATATTTTTTCTGTGTGGAAGAATGTTTCCACACTACTTTCAAGAGTAAAAATGTGGTCCACCGTCGAATATCCTGCTCTAAAACCTTCCTGAAACTTCTCCAAAAGCTTGTTGTCATCGATCCATATATTGAAGCGTTTTTGCAAAATCAGCGTAAATATTTTATAGGATGCGTTTAAAATCGATATACCTCTGTACTTGGACAGCTCATTCCAATTTCCTTTCTTGTCAATCGGGAATATAATCGCTTTCTTGAATTCTTGTGGTATAAGTCCGGTTTCAATAACATTGTTATGAACATATACATAAGTGTCAGCTTGTTGATCAGTTCCGCTGTGCCATACTTATAAAGTTCAGCTGGGATACCATTCCATCCGGATATTTTTCCATCTTTAATCTTCGTTATGGCTGAAATTAAACCTTGTCTAAATCAAATAACCTATTCAAATATAATAAAGTGTCATAAAATCTAACCCTAAAAGCCAATTGACTGTCAAAAAAGTAAGATTAGAAAACAATTTGATTTAAAACCAAGACAGCATCAGAGACCGCGAGATCTGACCCGTTGTCGGCCGACGACACGCGTCGTGCGTTTCCGATAATTTCAACAAACTCACCATCATCATCACTCCCACCCCACATGTGCGCATCCATAAATGCATATTACAGTACAGACAGACACACATTTTCAACGTATAATTTAAACCAAACTGTTATAAGCGGTTCATCAATGGTCTACCACAAAGTATGCAACTCTTTTCTATCTCATTATTGAAATGCAAACAATGCGCGTCCCGTATTAACACAACAAAAATTGGTTCCATTTTTGTTTTGCTCAAATCGCTTGCTTCGTTTGCCACCAATACAATCCTAAAAGTATACCTTCATTGCACTTTTAGAACGATTCCAGATTCAAACTGCTGCCGCTGGGTGCGTCTGCCAGAGTACAATTAATTGTGGTCGATTACAGAATTTTGAAATTTTTCATCCCACAACTCCATTACAACGGTTATAATGTCGATTTTGATTGTGACACATGAAACGCATACCTCCCTTCATTTATATCACACAAATAAACAGTTATAGTTGTGCGGCAGGCAGCCATCATGTCATCATGAGTCTGTAGGTGGTGTAGCGGTATGCGGGATTTAATTACACTCATCACACTAAGTGACATTTCCAACCATTGCAACCACTGCAGCAACCAACGCACGACTTAACTCATCTCTTTTTTTTTAGCCTGTTGGTTCGGGAAAAAAAAATAATTAAAAAATGATACACCAAGCATGATTGCCAGTGTATTTTTCTGGAACTCTAATCCTGGGCTTGGGCCGATACTTTGTTATTCATTTGTTTGCTTTGGAGCTCACCGCATTAATTAATGTGTTTTGTGGTGGCAAAATGTTGATTGCAATATTGCTGAATTAGTTTTATTCAAATCCACTCAAGTAGACTCCGTGTCATTTGATTGAGCTCGTCTGGAATTTGGCTAAAAAAAATTATTCACAACTTAAATGGAAAAATTTGAGAATCTAATGATCAGTAAGTTGAAGTAACAAGCCGAATTATGGGTTCGAATTGATCCTATCCCAAGTAAAATATCCTTTTTCCTTGGGCTCCACGACGAGTCGACGATTGAGGTGGACTGCTCTTCAGCCACACTATCGCGAACAGCAGCAATATTTTCTGCAGTACGAGCTGTACGAGCATGCACTGGTGTTTTCACATCTCCTACAGACCCGGTTTGCTCAAATTGGACGATTAAATTGACCGAAAAAATCACGAAGTGCACGGTAGGCATTGTGATTTGAACGTCCATTTTCATAATAAGCCTGAATAACTTTAACGCGTAGCTCAATTGTGTATCTTTCCATAGTTCAAATTGAGTTAGTCCGAAATTAAGAAATGTCAAATGAAATGCAGAAAAAACTTGACGTTTAGGTGTGGTTCACATTCAACATCGGCCCTTAAAATTTAACCACCCTTTACTTTGAAAATTCTCACAATTTTCCCTGCGATGCGATGGTACTGATGGTACTAATAAGTTAATACTTTTTGTGTTCAATATTTGGCTACTTTATACCTGCAAGCTCAATTTCGTGCAATGTTCGTCAAAAAATTAGTTTTCGTTGTATTTTTTTCAATAAATGCAATTTCCTGCCGATTCCGATCGCCCAATGAGCAGCAGTTCAGCGGCTGAGAATCGAACCCAAGACCCATTTTTACGATGCAGTTAGAATATTTGACATTTCTTCTTTTTTTGAGAAACCATTTTGGCTCTTTTCAACCAAAAGAAATACTTAATCATTTCCGTCAATTGAACTTGACAACCCTAAGACGGATCGTCCTAGATGAAGTGATTCAGAGTGTAAATCAACTCTTCAAATAGAAACCCTTTTAACTAAATTTTGTCTGCCCTTCGCTTTCCCTTAGAAGAAGTTATTTCGAAAGCAGTGTTATCACTGCAAAAAAAAAAAGAAGAACAACCGAAGAATCACGAACTTAAATGCAGTTAAGTGCACTGAAGTTGAAAGAAGCCATAGCGAGCAAAAAATAGTATAAAACTTAAGAAAAAAGACAAAAAAATTACATAACAACTTGTGTATCCTTGCAACTGTTGAAGCAATTAACAGTTGTTTTTTTTTTTGGCACCCTGTTTCAAACCAAACTTCCTCCCATCATCATGGCGATGATGGCGGGCGTCATCATCGAGAGGACATCCTAGAGTTTAATTATTACTTGCAATTCCTTTGTTGTTTTGCTTGTGTTTCAGTTCATTTGTCGCACGCTTTTTGTTTCTTATTTTTGTTGTTGTTTTTTATTTTTTTATATTTTCCGCTGAAACAAGTGCAACTTGAATTGTCTCAAGAAAAAGTACGGAAAGGGTTGTCTTCTTGAGATGAAACGAACGAAAGTTTTATCCACATCACCCCTTTTAGAAAGTTTAGCATTTTTATTTATTTATTTATTTTTTTTTATGACGGGTTTGCGATTCTAGTCAGAGCGGAGACGACAGCTGTTGTGATGGGAAATAAAAACTTCCATTTCTCAAGATGATGGTGGCGCTTGTTGCCCGCTCGCTCATTGGGACGGACATGACAGGGTCACCAATTTATGCAATGAAATTTTAAGACAAACGCTCGTTGGCAATTGTAACGGGGAGTAAATGATTTAATTTGATTCACAGATGAATATTTCATAATGGCGCGGCGGGATAGTGCTTTTCTGTTATTACCAGTCATTTAGAAAATAGCTTTGTTTTGTTCAAAAAGGTCTTAAAGGGTTATTTCTTATTTTGAATACAAAAATACGGCCAATTAAAATGGTTTCATTTTGATGAAAGAAGTATGCAACCGAGAAATACTCATACCTATCAAAATTTTGTGGTTTTTTTTTTCTAACCGCGAAAATTGGTAGTCAAAGAAACTAAAGTCACGACATAAATCGATTATGTATTCAGGAAGATGTACATAAAACGAAAAATGATACTACAGTCCTGTAAATGTTGTCAGATGAAATTCACTTTTTGGAACATCTAACTCCACGCCAGTACGAGGTTTCTGAAAGCCGCTTCATCTTGTCCAAAAACTACCATTTTCCATATCTAAATTATTTCTTTCTCCTGAAGTCTTTCCATCAAATTAGAGCTGTCCCCAAAAATAAATATATTCCCTCGTTTAAGCACAAAAACGTCCAAATCTTCACTTTGTTGATTATCACATTTTGTTGACAAGATTTCTATAAGATAAGTTGTAGTATTTACAATTGTTAAAGGATAAAAAGTAACATAAGTAATCGTTATTAAATCATCACTTTGCTATTGATAAATGATGAATCTCTTTTTCGTTTAATTAGAAACTATACCTTTTGAACCGCTGTAGTATTGGTTTTAAGTCTGAAATTCATAAAATAAATGCTGGTGTGCCACAGGGCTGCGTTTTGTCTCCGACTCTCTTCCTCACATTTATCAGCGATCTACTGTCTGAAACTTCTAGTCCATTGAATTGTTTTGTTGTCAACAGTACTCGAAGCCTTCTATATTCGTTTCCAGATTCACGTCCTTGTTCTTCGGATGTGGATCTAGATCTCTCTCTCTCTCTCTGGTCTCGATAGCATTCTCAAATGGGGAACTCAATGCTACCTTATGCAAACTCCACGTTAGTATCCATGACCGACATTTGGGGACATTGAGAAAGCCGAAAAGCTCTCTTTCTGGATATGTGCATCACAGACCGACCACTTTGGGAGGACTGACTACATATTTGAAATCACAAAACGCGGTTAAGCATTTAGGTTTCCTTTGACGATGTAAGATATTCCTAGCTGTTCTCTTAAGGGCTTTAAAATTAGGGTGGGTAAATGTTGAAATGGAATAAGAGGTATGTGGGGAATGTGAGCTATTAACAAAATTCTTTGTATGCTTGAAAGGCCCATGCTTGCCATTATTATGCCCACTTGGACTTCTCACGGTGGCACGAATTCTAGTGGTCCAATTTTCCATGAATCTTCCGCGTAGATCCGGCTGAATTTGGGCGATTGTCGGTGTTACTTTAACTTTCAGCGCCTCTGTCGATTGTGGTTTATTTGCATAACACTGCGACTTCAGGAAAACCCACAAGAATAAGTCAAGCGGGACCTTTGTAGCCAATTAACGTCATCTCCGCGAGAGATAAACTTACCCTCAAATCAAATCGTTCTTGCAGAATGTCAAACGTGGCGTCTGCTGCGTGTCACATACTGTCGTCCTACTGGCACCGCACATCGTCTAGGTCGTTATTGTTCAAGTTGGGCCATAAGAAGTTGGTTATCATCCTCCTGTAACGCTTGCCCTTGACTGCCTCACTAACGTTGTTTTCGAAAAATTACGAACCAATGACTCCGCCACCTGGCTCAAAATTGACATCGAACCAAAAATATGTATATACGACAATTTCGCTTGTTAACACAGCCATTTATCCAAAACGATGATTTTTCATCCAAACGCCCCGAAGCCCAGTCAGCGAACAAACAGCGATGTCTTTGGCTATGAACTTTAAGCTCCTGGGTCAGGTCAGTCGTATCTTTTACAAACTTTGCCCAATACCCGAAGCAAAATTCGCCAAGTTAAAGTTAAAGTTGAAAGGCCGGATTCTTGTGCAGGGCGAAGAATCAACTGGCTCGGGTTCTGCCATGGAGATTTGGCATCAGTAAATAAATAATAAACAACAGATTTTACAGATTGAAAAAATTGAAAAATCCTTTATAAATTATTTATTCGTCCAAAGCTTGAGTACAATTCCCATATTTGGCCAGTTGCTCCAATTACCCCCTTGACTCTCTTGGACAGAATTAAAAAAAAAACATTAAAAATAAAAGCTTATAGAACTGTAACAGAAAAATTCGAATCTCTGTTTCTTGTTTTTCATATACATATACCGTTATTTTTATAAACAGTGTTTCAGAGAAATAGCCAGTTGCATTTCTCCCCTTAAACAATTCAACAATAATACCCGCGCTTCAGGAAATGTCTTATCAGGTTACCTTTAAGCCCAATTTCGGACAACTGGTAAATTCCGAGGTTCTTTCTTTAGCCGCACTACACGAATGTGCAATGTTGTTCTTTTTGCTGCGGTGGATCTGATTTAACCCTGAAAATCACATTATGTTTCAGACGCCAATGAAACAGGCGAGCACATACCTTGTGATTTTAATATTTAAATAATATCGAAATATAATTTAATGAGAGGGCCTTAGAAATTTCGACCCAACTCCAGTGAGAAGCCAGTAGCGATCGGGTCAAGCTCATTGCAACTCGACTGGGTTTTTTAAGGGAGTCGAAATGGTTTTCAATTTCGCTTCAAATCTGCTTATAAACGTCTGTGAGAGTTTTTCTAGAAACTTTTTTCTTTTTGGCATCATTCAAAAGAAAAATAAGGCAGAAGGCAGTGGTCGCTGAGCCTTTTCTTCGTTACTTGAAATAGAGCTTTTGTTGTTATCTAGTTTAAATATTGTAATGCACCAGTCGTTGCCACCTAAAACTCTTTTATCTAAGAATTTCATTGAACCCAAACCATTGCTTCAGAGCTGTCAAAAAAAAATTTATAAATAAATTTATAAATGTGGAATTAAATTGTTTCAGTAGTTCGTAAAAATGTATTTATTGGTGAAAATAAGTGCAGCGGTAAAGAGAAACAATATTACAATGTGTTAGAAATGCATCGGTTGCTTGGATTAAGTTCTTCGCTGAACCTTACATTTATTGTCTCATTTCGTATCTGTTGTCTTGAACTTGAAGTTGCTTTAACCATAAAGTACATTGGAATCTATTTTCAATACTATGCAAGATTCCTGAAGAAACTTAACGTGAATTCCATCGCTATCGAAAATGCGCTACAGATCCCAAAAAATCTACTACAGAATTACAGAATTCAATCGTAGCTTCACCAGGATTGAAGAGGACCTACAATTTACTGCCGATTTCAAACGGCAGCACTTTTGACGAGAAGGGATACTCTTAGAGAATTTATCAATTCCTTGCAAGAGGCAGTACACCTCTAAAAAAAACTTTTTTGCAGTCAAGTCCATGCTCATCCATCCATGAGTTTGCTCGTCGCATGACCTGGTTCAGTTTTCTTTGCGCGTTTTCGGTGTCTCTTGACGTGATCACCGCGGCGATGTCGTCTGCGTATCCGACCAGAAAGGTGTCTTCAGGCAGCTCCATGCGGAGAATGTCATCATAGGTGATGTTCCAGAGGCCTGGTCCTAAGATCGATCCCTGCGCTGCTCCATACATTATTTTATTTCTTCGTGGGCCTTCTAAGGTTTCGTAGGAGATATACTGGAATGTGTAATCTCCTTTCGAGTGCACCTAGGATGTCGGTCCGAGCCGAGTTGAAGGCATTCCATTCCGTACGTCCATCTTCTTAGAGTAGTGGTTTCCCTGTTGAGCGATTTCTACGGCATTCACTAATTCTTTAATGGCTCCAATTGTAGAGCTGCCTCTCCTGAAACCGTACACCAATCACTTCACATTTGTACCGCCGCTATCAGACGTGGTTTAAGTAGCTTTTCCAAGAGCTTACCCGCGGTGTTAGTATGCACAGATGCCGGGTTCCCGGATCCACTTTGCCTTTGCTGATCAGCACCAAGTGTTGTTTTTTCCAGCTCTTGGGGAAAATGCCTTCCTCGAGGCAGCTGTTGAACATGTTGAGTAGTAAGTGGGAACATGTTGGACTGTCACTTTTAGTACTTCAGTAGGGATTCCGTCAGACCCGGGAGCTTTTTTGTTTTGCAGCGACTGTATAGCTATACCCAATTCTTCTTCACTAAAAGCTGGAAATTCCTTACGTTGTGCCAGTGTGGTGTCGATAGTTTGGAATTGGCGAAAACTAAGGTAATATTCCACAAGGGAAAAGACTGAGTTTTAAAAAAAAAGACAAAATTCTTCAACTTGCTTAGATGTATTCCGTAGAAAACAGTATCGAAAGCTTTTGAGGAGTCCAGTAAAACCAATGTTATTACATGACCATTATCAATTTCATGCCGTTTGTTGTCGATTATTTTTCAGAACGTTTTCGAAATATGTAGACAACGGAAATATCTACATACGAGTAGATTCAAAGAGAACCACAGCAATCTCTTAGTTTTAATAAAATAATAAAAACTATGAAGTTAAAATAAAAATAGGCTAAACTTTTTTTTAACTCGAAAGATATTTATTGAGATATGCCTCATGGTAGGCAGCGGTTAAAGCCATTAATTCTAGTACATCACACTCCAAATTGGTACAGCAATGCTGGGATAAACTTTCTAGCCTCAATATTAATCACAATATAACTCTTTTCTGGGTTCCGGGTAATTGCGGTGGCATTAATGAGCTGACCAGGCAAGGATTAGCCCTTCATAACTCAATTGCGGAAAGAGTCAACATTCCGCTCGGAGTTATCAAGGGAAAAGTCGCCTCAATTTTGCTTAGCGAATCAAACCGTAGTAGGTGGAGCAGTTCTACTAAATCCCGAACACTTGATCTGATATGCAGACCCAGGCAGGACATAGCCAGGATCGTAGCCACCTGTAGCGAACACTGTCCAATAGGAGAGCATGCAACTTAGCTATGAATCCCTCACAACACTCGCTGTCATAGCTGTGGGGACCAGCAGGAAAAGGAAACAGTCCTCGATTTCCTCTGCAAATACCCTGCTCTGGCCAAATCTAGAGCAATACTTTCGGAAATGAAGATCAAAGACTTGATCTCTTGTCTCAACGCGACGAAATGGCTCTAAGACGAACTTTGGTCACTTTTGTGCCGTGCCCTTCGTTTGACTACTTAGATCCCGATCTAACGGACCGAGAGATTTGATGGAGGCTTGCGGATTTATTACCAGATAATTGTATAAAAGCACACAATAAAAGACATTAAAACCTACTCGACTTATATTTTTGAACTTCATCGAAACTGGGCCACAGGTCTCCATTTCTACCTTCCTCCCTAACCTGTGCCTCAAGGTTCAGTATTGGGACCTTCATTTTATATACATATTTTAATTACCTAAGTAATTGACTAATGACAGATGATCTAGGGATCGGATTGCATATCTTGCTGATAGCGGCATAACTCTAAGTTCTTAAATCATGATGATTATCTAATTATTATCGTTGGTTTAGGTCCTAGTCTGGGTCTGCTTAAGGTTGATTGGTGGTCCACCGTAAAGTTATCGACCAACACCGTAACGATTATTAAATATTAAATCGGCCACGTGCTTCAGACACATGAAAACCCTCGGTGGTATCTACTACTTGGCCTCAATAATTACGCTCTTAATGACGCACGCCAGAACATTCTCACATGTGACCTTAAAAAAGCGTGAATTAAAACTTAGAAATCTTGGAAAGACAATTTCAAAAAACTCATGTTTCAATTAACAAGTTTTTTTTTTTTTTTTTTGTAAAACGGTACCTAATACTCGCGCGTACTACTAAATTCCGAGATTCTTCATTTGGCCGTACTTCAAGAATGTGCATTGATGTACCTGGCACTACTGCAAAATTGGGCCGCTTGATACAAATCATTA
The DNA here is from genome assembly GCA_911387755.1 of Chrysotoxum bicinctum. NCBI lineage: Eukaryota > Metazoa > Arthropoda > Insecta > Diptera > Syrphidae > Chrysotoxum > Chrysotoxum bicinctum. The sequence continues at coordinate 80,157,811 of OU426990.1, forward strand.
AATAAAGTCGTCACTGAAAGAGTTTATTCTATTGAAGCCGGGAAACAGCAAGGAATTTACTGCTTCAGTTGCTTCCGGACGACTCTTTAGTTACAAGTCATAAAACGCTTGCATGCAAACATTCTTCTTTAAATAAATATTTCATTAAAGTTTAATTTGTCATAATTGGAATATAGGAAGTATATTTCCCAAAAAAAATAAAAACAAATAAGAATGTTCTTCAAATCACAAAATCCAAATTGACAACTCAATTTAAATCACAAAAACAACCCCAAAAAAATGTGTTCACGAGTCACTCCCGAAAATGCCAAACAACTCTATTGCATACTTTAGCATGCATTTTTTTATACCATTTGTGTAACATCTTGTACCAACTACCCAAACCCAATTCTCGAGTATATTGTCTTCTTTTAGGCGCTTTGGGGAGTTATTTCTTTCTTTCACAACAAAGATAAATTATATGAAGAATTTCTGTGACTTCTCTCCTTCTTCGAATCCGTTTCGAGGTTCTCAAAATTCGCTGAACCATTTATCATTATATACATATATATATTTTTTTTGTGTGTTGCAATTGTCTGTGATTTACAAATGATAACATGACATAAATCAAAAAAGGAAAATCCACAACCACAAGACTGAAGCGAACAAACAAAACAAGTAAAAAGTAAAATAACAGTCATATTAGCCAGCCGCACAAGAATTGACAGTCTTCCCTGGGATCATAAAGGAGTGAACAAAAGAAATGGGACCCCTAAAGCGTAGACATGTGTATGTGTTTGGTTGCGTTTAAGCAAATGACTTGGAAAGTGTGAGCAAAATGAATTTAATGAGACGGAAACGGAAACAACATGGCCGGCGACGCAAAATTGATTTACTTCTTTCCGTCGACTCTACTAATCTAACCTACATCTGCCCTCTTCTCTGAAATTACGATGACTTAAAGGTTATTATTATTAACTTAATTTTTATGTTTCAACCTAAACCCAATCTATGCCCACTATACGGCAAATGGAAGGTGATTGCGGTGATTGTGTCACTGGGGTGAGACGGTGAAATGGGGAAGGCTAATAACATTAACCTCCCTCGGGCTATTTTATGAGTCGGCAATAACCTTCTGGTAAACGCACGGCACCTACTGACAATGAAATTGAATTGGAGTCCCGAGAGTGCGTCGAAGTATATGGGATGGTTTGAGTTTGATGAAACAAATAGATTGAAGGATGACAGAGAGAAGATTCAGAAATAAGGGCAACAAAAAATGAGAAGAAATATAAAAATAGATGGAAAAATAGAAAAATAAAATGAAGGACACACCATGAGATGTCCCAATTTAATTACTCTGGATCGTATCCTACTAATTGCCTATTACCTTCCAACGTAAACTGCTTTTAGGTATATTTACTCTCCACGGGGCATTCTATCTCATAGAAGACCACCCGACTCCCAACATTGTAGTCGATTGTCAACCACTAGATACCACCCCATCGCGTTTGATGGAAACGTCAGTTTTTTTTTATTTTTTCTTATTTCACTTTGTTTTCCATCAAAGTGATGAAAGTAGGATTCAACGTTGTTTTTGTTGTTGCCTCGATTCGCTCCATCTCGCTGAGAAGAAGTGGGGGACTCCCAATGGAGGTTTAAAAGCTTGCATCACAGGACAGCACCGCACCGAACACATACAATCAATCGATCTTAACAACATATGAAGTGTTTGTTGCTTTGTAGGCTGACTTAGAATGTATAAGGACAGTGTTGTGTGCAAGAAATTTGCTTAACAATTTTAGGGAAGGCATCGCAGTTACCATTTTATATGCTGCCCCACCCTTTAGGGGGTTTAATAAATCTAAAAAAAATTGCCAAACTCTCAAATTTTGTTCCATGAACATTGAGAAAAATAAGACAAAGTTGAGTCTCTTAATGTCTTTTAATCCTTTTTTAAAAATAGTACCTTTTATTAAGAAGAGGGCTTTAAATTGATACCGATGCACATAGATTTTGAATGTCTGAATATCGAAATGGGAGGAATATTTTGAGTCCGGTAAATCATTTCACATTTGTGTAGTGCGGCTAAAGATTGAATCTCTGAATTTAACAGTACGTCCGAAATTGAGCTTAAACTGATGGGCACTCCCTGGAGCGCGAGTATTACGGTTAAATTGTTTAGGGGAGGACTGCAACTGGCTGCAACTCACTGCAACACCGATTATATAAAATAATCGGCCTCGTAGTTTTATTTTGACCACTTGTGGAAGCCAGCTTGTCCGCAAATTTTAGAAAAATGGAAAAAGAGTAATATTGTTTGGTGATTCGATTCTTGTTTTCGGAAAGATTTCCCTTCGCAGCGAAATCAAAGATCGCTTGGATGCTGTGTACGGTTACTCCTTTCTTTCGATGGCGAGGGGCAAAAATTGGTATAACGAGTTTCAACGTGGTCGCACATCGGTGTTTGATGAGCCCCGCGCAGGTGCCCCGAAAATGGCTACCACGGAGGATAACGTGTCGAAAATCGACAATCTCGTATTGGCAGAACGCCGATTAAAGGTGCGCGAGATAGCTGAAACAGTAGGCATCCTCCATCAAATTTTGAGCATGAGAAAGCTGTCGGCGCGATGGCTGCCGCCGTTGCTCATTCCGGAGAACAAGCGCCACCGTGAGACCACTTCAGAGCAGTGGCCAAATTGTTCGAATTGCACTACGAACTGCTCCACCGTATTTTCCAGATTTGGCCACGTGCCGTTTTTTGATTGCAAACTTAAAAAAAAATCAGTCGCCGGGCAAAAATTTGAGTCGAATGAGGAGGTCATCTCCGCCACGAAGGCCTACTTTGCAGACCTCGGAGAAAACCTATTTTTCGGATGGGAGCATCCCTGGATCAAGTGTATCGAGCTAAAAGGAAACTATGTTGAGAAATAAATAGCCACTTTTCCAAAATATTTATTTGTTTTTCTTTTATAGGCAAAGTACTTATTGGACCGCCCCCGCAGTTCACTTTTCATGTTTAAAGTTCTTTTTTTTTTTATTCTAGAGACTTAAGTGGGTTATTGGAGCACCGATTAATGAGAACTGTTCGGATTCCACAATGCAAGATAGCAGCAAGGGGGGTGGGTTCCTTTTCAACGACAGAAAACAGCGTTGAGTTTTTAAAGCACTTTATTCTGCTCACTTTACGGTTCCCCATTTGAGAAGGAGATCTGAATTCAATGAGTTTATCATACGAGGCCGTTTTTATTCCACATCCGAAGGACATGGCATGAATCTGGAAACTACTATGAGAGAACTCTCAACAGCAAACTAATTTAATAGATCATAAGTTTCAGAAAAAATATCATTGATGAATATGAGAAATAGAGTCGAAGGCAAAATGGAGCCCTGGGGTACACCAACATTTGTTTTATGAATAATAGACTTGATACCATCAAATACAACTTTTTTAGGGTGGTTCAATTGGAAGATTTTAATGCAACAAATAAGAGATTCACCAATAGCAAATTTGCACTATTTCTGCACTATCGGCAAGTTTGTCCACAATTGCGCCCTTGTCAAGTCTTACACATCTTTGCACTGCGTATCACTTTTATAATTGAATCTTGGTTTCAATGTCCTTCTGTACCCCGAATTCAAGTGATTATATAAAGGAGTCTTCATCTCTTCCTGTTTCATTAGTTGCCGTGTAGCATTGAATAATGGTGGTCTTTCGAATTTTGGCGCTTAACCTCGTAGTGATTAGCCTTGATGTAATCGATTTCTATCATATCAGATTTGCTTCCGTACTAAGCATGACATTCACACCATCTTGGAACTCCGCCTGCCTCCTCATCAGCAGAGAACTACATTCTCGGCATTCCCGATTCTGCATTGTTTTCAGACTATCCTCTCCATTTGGTTTCACTTAGTCCCAAAACTTTGATGTTAAGTCAAAGCATTTTACGTATAACTTATTCATTACAAACAAACGTTCCAAGCTGCAGTCATCGTTCGAATCTTATAGCCAAAAGTACCTTTAATCGAATATGAATGATTTCTTGATTTTATTACTGATTCATTATTTAAGATGTCTCGATTTCTATTACAACACGAAATTTCCTATGTGCCATTTACTGTGATCTATGAGACCATAGGAGAATTCATCATACATATTTTGGACATCTCTTGGGGACTCAATACCTTTTTTTTGTTATTTGTCATGTATAATATTTCTCGCTCCCCCAAAAGAGATAATACGTTTTTTCACTAATAGTTCGGGTATTCATTTTTGTTCATTTCATTTATTTACATTGTTAAGCCTTGAGATTCAATCTCATTTATGGCTTACAAAAAAATCTTAAACAATGGGAAATTGACCTTAACTTAAAGTGGAAATTGCCAAGGGTCTTACTTGTCAAGGTAATAAGTCCAAGTGAGTTATCTTTCGGGGCAAGAAATTCCACAAACAAACTGGAATGACAAAAGGTTAGAGCAATAGGAAAGTTAAAAACGAAAATGGAGGATGAACTAATGGACTAGAACCGTGCGCTATTCAAATTTCCAGACATTTGGACTTCTTTGGGTTTAAATAAAACAAGAGCACTTAGATTGAACCAATGGGCTGCTTTCTCTACCTTTTCGTTAACACTTTAAGTTTTATGATCAATGAGTTCAAGTCGACGGCTGAAGCAAAATTGTACATCATTAGCACACATAAGCGATGAACAATTCTTTATTTTCGATGGAAACTCATTTACGTACATCAAAAACAATAGAGGTCCAAGAGTGAAACCTTGAGGGACGCCGCTAACATTAGGTAGAAAATCAGAATACTTGTTATGAAGTAACATTGCAGCTCCTGACGAGAAGTTGTATTTCTACAAAAGCTTTTCATATTATTTGACATGATATACTGTGTGGAAGACCTTTGGAAATTCAAGGTTCACTATGTCCTATTAATCGTTCACTGCACCATAACGCAAAATCTCTAATCGAAGTCATTTAATAGAAGTTTGTTTCAATAACATTTAAACGCAAAATCCTTTTAGAACAACAGGAAACAATCTGACAGAAATATGGTGCACACGTCTGTTCATATTGAAAGCTATTGGCGTCAGGCTGCCGTTTTTAATGTATGTATCTAATATTTGTTGTTATCCTTTTATATTGCCCATTCGTCATAAATAGTGTCCTGTAGAGAATAAAACATGGGCGTATAATAGAAAAGAGAGTGACTTAAATTTTGATGGATGTAATTCAGGTCAAAGCAAACTCAATATCCAATAGAACTCGTTCGGCTCGGATATAAAAAATAAGTAGACACTTTCGTAATTACATTAATTGTTGGTGGTGTTTTCGAATTAGACTTAAAATTACCTTTGCAATTGCTTACTTCGAATTATATTTGTTATGCGGTTGATAATGTTGCATCATACTTTTTTTTTAACAAATACAGGGTTGGTCCTAGGACACTACTTTGTGTTAGATCGCCTTCAAATCTTTTAAAGTTCCGAGTAAGATTGGTCGTAACGTGGGAAAAAATGGAACCGGCAATGCACCCTGTTAAAAATAAAATGCACTAGGAATTTCAAAAACGAATGTTATTAGAGAAAACTGTTCATAAGGATAAAATAAATTTTTCTATGCAAATATGAATTTATGCAGGAACAAAAATTATAAGTCGTTGTAGTGGTTCCTTAAAAAAATAAGCTTTTATGTAAAAAATTTTTAAAACTTTTAAGAAAAAATTTTGGTACGCCAACTTTAAGTTTTTATTATTGTACGAATAAAAGTCTAACTTCCAAACAAAATACTAAGCCTGACTTTTTTTTCTAAAAATTGAAAAAATATTTTTTCTTAAGTTTTGAAATGCAATGTTTTTTAAACTTTTTAGGAGCTTCTTTATAAAAAATTTCATTAAAATCCGTTATGCCGATAATGAGAAATTCAAAATTCGAAAAAATCGTTCTATGGTAGGTACAGTCAGTAATATCCAGATTCAACATTTTCTTTTTTTAAATTATAGATCATAAAGATTAATCAAAAGAAAAAAAATTTTAGCAAAATTCTCGGAACCGTTTCCGAGAAAAATACGATTTTCGAAAACAATTTTTTAAAATTTGTATGGAAGGTACCGTTAGTTTTAGATAAAACAAAATCTTTTTTCTCAAATCTTGTAGATTATGTTAAGAAACTTTTATTTGTCAAGTTTGAAAAAAATCGAGCATGGAGTTTTCGAAATATTGAGTTTCAAAAAAAAAATTTTGATTTTTTTTTTTTTTAAATCCAAAAAATTAAAAATTGAAAATTTGAATATGTAATAATATTCAAACTTTGGAGGAGCTTTGGCATAAAAAAAAATTATTTAAATCGGCTGTACCGTTTTCGAGAAAATCAAAAACAAAAAAAATGGACCCAGGGGGGCTACCAAAAATAACATTTTTTTGTAAATTTTTTTTCAACCATCAGCTAGTTTTAACCAAATGAAATTTTTCAAATTTTTTTTAAAAAATTCTGTGGGACAGTTTTTGAAAAAAAAAAATATTTATAAAATTTCGAAAAAAAATATATCTACCAAGTTTGAAGAAAATCGGCCAAGCCGTTTAGGCTGTAGTCGATCCGACAGACAGACAGAATTGCGAGACCCACTTTTTTGGTCTTCGCTATCATCGTAATGTCAACTTTGATCAAAATCTCGAGTTCGATTTTTTTTACGAATGCATAACTTGCCTTATAGTACCTATAAGTCGCAAGTAAAAATATCGGGTAGATGAGTTGGAATATTTGGATATCGAAAAAGTTTTCGGCATGGTGTAAATCAACGGCATGATTTATTGAATTCACTTGAAATCTTATAAGATGATAAGATCATATTGAAATTACAAAGACCACTGGTAGTATAGCCCTGTGGCCCAATAAGCGTTGAAGTGCGCCATTTTGCTAACATAACTTATATGAACCTGTTGATGGAATTGATATTAGAAACTGTGGACATTCTCAGGAGTCATCCTGTTCAAAAAGATGAAAGGATCTTGTAGGTTTTGATGTTTCTTATTGTGTGTTTTTGCTTTCGCACAATCATCCGGAAATTGGATCACTCACTCAACCGGACTACCACTACCCTTCCGACACCAACTACATTCCGCCAATCTAGGCAACTTGTTGACTGCTGGTGAAACAGTAGCCAATCCTATTGAGTGATCATCTGATCTTTCGCACCGTAGACTTCCGTCAAACCCCTCAGTCCGCTACCTTAAAATCTTAGGAATCAAACAAAGGGCACGGCACAGAAGAAACCGAAGTTCTTCCGAGAGCTATTTCTACGGAGATCAAGTCTTTGATCTTCCTTTCCGGAAGTTCGTCAATGTCATCAAAAAACTCCCTTCCTAATGTGTGTGTCCCAAATTTGGCCAGAGCAGAACATTTGCAGAGGAAATAAGGGACTGTTTCTTTTTACCGCTGGTCCCGAAAACCACTCAGAGAACTCGATGACAAGGTAACATTTGTTGGCTATTTTCCACTGTACGGAAGTAACTCAACAATTGGTGAAATGAAAACTTACCTCCAAAGTCAATTCGATGTATTCCAGATTTTTGTCGAACACCTGGAATTTTGTTAATGGAAATATCATAAGCAGGACACCAAACACTACTGCTTACCAATCACCACTGCTTGTTACAAAAACAAAGTATTCACTTGGATTTATGAATCCATAGAAGTTTTAATTTAAATATCTCAGCGGAGATTAAGATATAAAGACTTCATAAGTAATGTCATTAAAAAATAGAATAAATAGTAGTAGTACTATTACCTGGTATATATCGTACAGTTTTTTGAATACGCTTTAAGCAATGGATCTATCTAGGAACTGGCGAACCCATATAGTTCCTATTTATTAGAAAAATAGAGATGGTTCACTGTAGCAAAGACTATTGAAATCACCGGTTGATAATAAATCTTTAAGATTTTTTGAAATCCTTGAGGTGCTTGAATCTACTATTCTCTAACTTACATATCAAAGAAACCGTACTACTTATTAAATAAAATTTCGTTTTTTTATTCTCTTCGAGACACAAAATATCGTTCCTCTCATTTATAATAATTTATAAAGCAAAAGATGTTTTTTATTCATTCCATTAGTCTCTGTCTGTTGTTTGTATGTCTGTCTGTCTATCTGTTCGTGTACAGCCTTAACGGCTCGGCCGATTTTCGTCAAACTTGGTAGATATTGGCGCAAAATTTTAAACAGCTTAGAATTAAGGTAGTATTAGTATGATACTACTTAGCAATTTGCTAACTTTTAAGTAGATTACTAACTCTTTCTTAATTTCAAACAATTTTAAACTAGTATCGTACTAAAGCAATTTTCTTAATAAACTGCTTCTGAACACATCCAAAACAAAAAGAGTCGTATGAAGTTAGCACGATACTAAAAAAATAAAATATGTATGCGAATTTTAACTAAAACTTCTTTAACATCGTACTTATTCAATTAAAATTTTGGGCGCGCCATTGTTTTTAAATTTTTCCCACCATACGTTTTTTTTTTTCTTTTTTATTTAAAGACCAGAAAAACGGTACCTGCCATACGAAATTTTACAAATATTCTTTTTTCTCAAAAACTGTTCCACAAATTTAAAAAAAATTCAAAAAAATTTATTTAGTCAAAGCTAGGAATGGGTGAAAAAAAGTTTACAAAAAATTGTTATTTTTGGTACCAGCCCTGGAAACATTTTGTTTTTGATTTTCTCAAAAACGGTACAACCGATTTTGACCCTTTTATGCTAAAGCTCCCCAAAAGTTTGAATATTATAGTGTATTTAAGTTTGCAAAAAAAAAAAAAAAATTTTTAAACTCAGTATTTCGAAAACGCTATGTTCGATTTTTTTTAAAAATTGATAAATAAAAGTTTTTTAATATAATCTACAAAATGTAAGAACAAAAAATTTTATATTTAAATTATATTTTGCTCGAAAACGGTTCCGAGAATTTCGATTACATTTTTTTCTTTCGTTTAATCTTTACGATCTATAGTTTAATAAAAAAATTAAATTAATATATTACTACTGTATCTACTATAGAACCATTTTTTTCAAATTTGGCATATTTGATTTTAATGAAATTTTTTATAGAGAAGCTTCTATAAAGTTTAAAAAACATTGCATCGCAAGACTTAAAAAAAAATATTTTTTAAAATTTTGATAAAAAAAATTTGGAAAATTCAATATATCAAAAATGGCTCAATATTTTAATTGAAAATTTATTTTTTATTCGTACAATAATGACAAAATTATGTTGGCGTAGCAAATTTTTTTTTTTAAATGTTTTAAAATTGTTTTTATATAAAAGCTTATTTTTTTAAGAAACCACTACAACGTCTTATAATTTTTGTTCTTGCATAAGCTAATATTGCCTTGAATCACATGGCATCCTGTTTTTAGCTCCAACTACTAAAGGAGTTGTTTTAGTCATTTAAAAAATGAATTTTATGCTTATAACAGTTTTTCTCGAATAACATTCATTTTTGATTTGAAATTCTTAGTCTTTTACATAAGAGCAAGTTCGTGCGATCCAGTCGTGCATTTTATTTGTTTAGAACTTATAAACTTATTTCTTCAGATCAAATCTAAAACTGTTGTGAAGTATTAAGGTGTTAACTTGGATAAGTTCTTGTACTGTAATCAACAGATAAATGTACAGTGTACACCTCGGCATTTATACCATATATCTCAAAAGTCTTCTACTACAACTATCTAAGATCCGATGTTGAGATCATTTCTACCACTTATTTATTCGCCCAGTTCTGAATTTCTTGCGAGTCCAGTATGGAACATATTAATCCGTCTTACTTGGAGATGTTTGAAAGAAAATGTCTATAGATGTCTGCAGATGTACAATTTTCATTCTGAGGAAATAAATCACAAGAGATTTTTTAGGTTTCCTTTAAAAATCTTTTGAGACAAATATCAAAAAAGACTTTTTTTTACTGATTACCTGGTATATTTTCTAAATTCCTCTTGCTTTGTTCATTTCTCTTTGGGCCGTACCAACAATCAAATAAAGAGACGACTTTAATACGAGTATTTGAGCGAAATGGACAATAATTTACAAGAGCTCTATAAAGTTAACCATACATGTTATAAACTTAATATTTATGTGAACTCTAAATTATGAACCATTTATTTTACGGAACCTAAAAAATAAAATGCAGCATATATGTTCAGTTATATAGAGTCCATTAAATAATGCTTCATTTCGCTCAAATATTAAAGTCGTTTCTTAATTTGATTGTTGGTAAGGCCCTTTGTATCTAACAAAAATACAATTCATTAACATGTAATGCCCTTGGCGGCTTAATGCTTTGTCCATTGGGAAATTAATCTAGATACGAATCAGACTTGTTCCATCTCTGAAATGTTTTTTTGTTGCAAGGAAGTGAAACATCAACCTAGAGAATTTCTTGTCACTTTTAACTGCTTCTCATCTAAGCTGTTTGAATTCGGCAGAAAATTGTAGGTCCCCACCATTCCTATATCTACAAACAACAAGCACAAAGGAATGGATCGGAGTGTGAGTCAGAACACACTAGTTTTCCAAGAGATGTGGTGCTATCAATTTATATTTCTTAAGTACCTATTGAATTTTAGCTGATCTCAATATAATCTTAAATAAGTATCATGCTTGTGTTAAGTGTTTCAGGACTTCCAAAACCTTTTTCCTTTTTTTTATAAGCAAATTCATATTTCTCATTTTTTTCGACTAAATGCAAGCTTCAACTAAAAAAAATTGAGACTTTTCAGCTAGCAAAAAGATACAAGTTTTAATGACTTATAGAACTCTCAACTATTCAAGTATGTACCTTGTGCGTGTTGTCTACAGAAATGGAGGGGATCTTATTTAAAGCAAAAATGCTTTCATTGAATTTGTTAACCATTTGTTAAGACCAAAATTTTACAAAAATCTGCTTTTAACCATTTATTTTTTTCATAACTCTCTTAGATTATTTCTCACAAATCTAAGTCATTCTTTGGTACAAAAATAGATCATAAATTATAAGAACACTGACACAAAAAAAAAAAAAAAATAAAGATACTTAAATTCCTAATCTCCACAATTAAGTTTTCCTCTAATAATTTGTGGATTTATTTGGGGTAAAACTTACCCAAAAGTTCATTAATCCCAAATAATTTACAGGACAATTTAGAGCAACATTTTCACTAAGCTAAAGCTACAAAACATAATTTTTGTCGATCACTCTTCTCACACCACCACCCACTGGCCCCCACTGCGATGAACTCAAAAACATTTTTAATGCGAACAAATGAACTCATTTTGCCTTCAAATCTATGAAAACAATAATTCATTACTTTGCTGAACGTTGGACGCTCTAAGAACAAAAACAAAATCAAAAAAAAAAAAAATACATTTATAAATCTCTCTATCTCGCTTTCGACCCCCCGCACCACCAAAAAAGTGTTAAATCGTCTGACATTTAATTTGGCCTTTTCAGATTGTTTCTTTTTTTTTTTTTTTTGAAATATTACAACAAAAATAAAAGGAAATTTCCCCTCAAGAAAGCCAAAAATATTACCGAAAAAAAAATGAAGTGAAAGAGTTTCTAAAAGTCCTGCAGCGTTTGAAGCCGGTTGCTGGAGCTGCCTCCATCTCCATGCACCCTGCATCGCACACGCCATACATAACGTGCTAATGTGTATAAATGTCTTCCATTGTGTGAATGATGGAAACCTCCACTGAAACGGGCAATGATTAATGAATCCTTGTTGAGATAATTTCGGCGAGTTATACTGGTTGTTTTGATAAATATCTAGCGATATTTGGTCCGCAGGAGTCTATCCTCTTCTCTCTCCGGCTCTCTCCTAGAACTGGGAAAAAGCTGATGGCTATAGGGAGGATGCATTTGAACCCGAGGACAACCGAAGGACATGCGATACACCATTTTATTTTGTCCTGTCGCGTCGTTTTCGAAAATGGACTCCACTAACCCTTTGACTCTCGTACACTAAATTATGGCCATCTCGCAAAATGAACGCAGGAATATGAAAAACTATCCGCAGAGTAGAAATGGCCCTATCAGAACATAAACTACATCCTGGCTACGCTATGAATCCTTAAGTCAAGTTTTTATTTCTCTTCGTAGAGTTTTTTTTTGAAGGATCATCTCGTCATCGTCTCCTGTATCACGATTAGAGCAAATGTACTCGGGCTAAAGCTTCTCGCCCGCGGATTTTTATTTATTGATGTAAAACTTTCCGGAACTTGAACACACCATTCCCCGAACAAGAGCTGGGGAATGAGGTCATTATTTCACTCCTGCCATTGTGTATATACTCGTGGTTTTCTGGAAAATGAGCGGAAAAAGAGAGCAAACAAGGAAAAGTTGATGTGCTGGAACTTATAATATTGTTAATTGTTTTCTTTCCTTTGCGGGGATTTCTTCGTTTTTCGTCCCTTTCTTCATTCTTTTCTTGGTCCTGGTTCCTTTTGGATGAAGTTGATTTTAAATTTTTTGTCCTACTTCTTCCACTCGTGGTTTTTCCCCCACTTCGGCATTGGCCACGGGCGGCAGGATTTTAGGTCCTTTTCTTTTAGTCTAATGCAGGAGTAGAAACAGAAGCACAAACAACAAAAAAATTAAAGGGACTTCTAGCTAAGATCTTATATATATGTATGTACCTTCTCCTTATACAGCAGACCGGGACAGAGATGGTCGGAAGGGAATGTAAGAAAAATCTGTGGTTTTACCGGATAATGATTTGACCTCATTATTAAGTGCGTTCTCATAAACAGGGGAATTTAAGAGATTAAATTATTCTTCGGTTTACTTTCATTATTTTTATTTTCTCATTTGGGTTGCTGGTCTTCATCTGTGCACTGTTCACCCTCCTTGTTTTTAATGGGGTCTGCTGAGTTTTGGAAGGGTGGTGGGTCCTTGAGTGAGTGAAGTTGAATTTAATTTTTAGTTAAGTTTGGAAGTTTAGGTGATTTGGATGAGGTTTAGCGAATATCATGTTTCGGATTTTGACTTTCCCTGTCATTATTGAGATTATGGGTTAATTTATTATCTTAATGAGTGTAGAGATAAGATACTATTGGCAAAATTAGAAAGATATACTTTACAGCCTGGAAATAGAAGATCTCCATATTCTAAGCGGAGGATAATTGAAAAGGGTTAACTTAAAGACAAAACTAAAACTAATTGCTGTTGTGGCTTAAAGCCAGTGCAGTCTTAGATTTACTGTCCGAAAATTCGATGTTTTATAGGTCGGTGGGTTCATGGCACTTCGGGCTTAAACAAGGCAGTTACTGACATATGGAAGGCATTTTTCTCAGTGCATTCTTACAGACTTAACATGTAGGCTGCATAAAGATACGTTCTACTCCAGTTTTTTAGAAACGATGAAAACTGCACTCCTGCTGTGCATCACTTATTTTTGCATCTAGAAAAGACTGGGAGTAAAACAATCTTTACTAATGGCTCAAAGATGGAGTGTGTTGTCGGAGCGGGATTTTTACCTGAGTCTTTAAATGTTTCTAGGTCTTTTCGGCTACCCGATTTAGTGTCTTTCAAGCTGAACCAAAACCGGAATAAGACCATTTTTACAGACTGCCAGGCGGCTGTTAGAGCCATTGATTCGGCTTTTTCATCTTCTATATTGATGCAGCAATGCCGGTATGAGCTTGCGAGTCTGAACATTAACCTGTCACTGTTATCTGGGTTCCGGGTCATAGTGGAATTCGGTCGATTGTGGTTTATTCGCAAAGAACTGCGATTTGATGAAACTCCATAAGATAAGTTTAGCGGGGTCGAATCGCATGACCCTTGTAGCCAATTCACGTAACCTCTGCGAGGGATAACCTTACCATAAAATCGTTCATGCAGAATGTCCTGCTGGAAACACGTATCGTTTATAGAGTTTTATTTAAGCCATAAGAAATTGGATATCGTCATTCTCTAGCGCTTGCCGTCAAATCACTAACTACGACGTATTCGAAGAAGTATGAACTAATGACCTAGGTACCTCTTTGAGGATGAAATTTCACCAGGTTGGTGTCGTCCCATATGTGGCAATTTTGTTTATTAACACAGCAATTCGAGCTCCTGGGTCAGTTGGATCTTGTCTGAGTGTAGGCTCAAGTCCCGAAGCAAAATTTGCCAAGTGGATGTCCAGACGTAAAATGATCGCAGCATTTGCACTAAAGAACACTCAGATTTGACAGATGTCACCAAAAACACAATGGCAGCCACTCGCCACCAAAATCTATCCGTGTCAACTGAAAAACCCTTTACATAAATTCTCGGAGATAAATTCCTGGTACGAGGGTTCATTACTTATCTCACATTCTAAATTGTCTAACTTTATCAAATAAATTACTAATAAGCCACTCGCGTTACATCGGTGCGAGTTGGCTAAAAAAAAACCTTCTGCTTCGATTTTCTGATGACATTAAAAAATGTGTACATTAATAAAGGAATTTCGAGTAATTCATTTCAATTGGAATTTACTCCATACTCGTATATTACCCTTAAACACTTTTCAATCAGATATCCGATGTGCATCGTTATGAGCTGTGCGCCCTTTTAAGCTGTTGCGAAGCCGATTAAAAATCCCATCTGCTAGCAACGCAATTTTATAGGAACGGGCATTGTCCATGTACTCTGTTATCTATACATTAAGCTGTCTCCCCTCAGGGAAAATATTCGCTCAGAAATGGAAGAGGAAGAAAATGATGCGCGCTTCGTCATCAAAAATTGAATGGAGTGTAATCCGCCCACTGAAATGGTTATTATTAATTGCATCCGATTTCGATCAGACACAAGAGCTCCAAGTAATTGTTATAGAGTTTTCTGAAAAAAAAAAAAAAAAAAAAATAATAATAATAATAATAAGAAAACGCCGCCACCGCACCGCCCCTAATTGATAATATGTTTCAGTTGTGACTGAGGCAAATTTTACATTAAAAACAAATAAATGACCATATTTTATAAGAGTGATTTTATTTAATGAAACAACAATCGGAGCGAATACTTTAATAGCTTTCAAACATTATGATTAACAAATACAAATAGAATTGATTCAAATAATTATTATTATCGCCAATAAAAAATATAACAAAACCCGAAGATATGACGTAGTATTTGAATCTAAGACAGATAAAAGATTTTTAAAAATGAAAGGAATTTATTCATAGATTGAGATACATAAATAAAGACTTTTATCATAGTTTTCTTTCGTCAATTAAGAAAAAATTCTATTTATTTACTTGCAGTTTCGTTAGCTTTCAAAAAGTTTTCTGATTACTCTAGAGCTCTATTTATCAGATCGCAAAGTAATCAATACCTTGAATAGTAAAATAGTTCGTTCTTGTTGATTCTCATTCAATTATATGATTATTTTTCATTGCGTCATGCAAAAGTGAAAGATCAAAATCAGTTTGGTGAATTGCAAAAAAAAAAAATAGAATTGAACGCCACAGTGTTCAAATTAGATACACGAGAAGTTTGATTACTATAATACGAGTACCCCTATTTCTAAAATATTATTTTTAAACGGGGAATGTAATGGTTTTCCAATGGAAAACTATTTAAGAATTATTTGAGGCGAGGCAGGAACATACATTTCAACAGTGGTCAAAAGATAAAAATATTAAAGTTGTGGCATCCATGACAAAAGATTTTACTTGGGACATATACATACTCGTACATAGGTAAGACATATGGCGGCAAGTTATGCATTCATAAAAAAATCGAACTCGAGATTTGGCTCAAAATCATCATAGGGATGACGAAAAAGTGGGTCCGGTAATTCCGTCTGTATGTCTGTACCTCGAACTACAGCATAAACTACTAGAGGTATTTTCTTCAAACTCGGTACTAAAGGGTTTTCGGTGATTCCCTAGAGGAGAAATTGAATTTTTTTTAGCTCTAAAATGTACGGTACCCCCCATACACCCATAATGCAAAATCTTATTTATCTCGAAAACGGCTCTAACGATTTTTATAAAAAAAATAGGTGTGATATTATGGACATGTACTACATTTTGGTCAAAAAAAAAATTTGGGGCAAAATGTTATTAACGGTACCTGTCATAGAACCGTTTTTTTTTTTTTTTTTTTATTTTCGACTATCTCATTAACGGCTCTAACGATTTTAACCAAAAACTTTCAGCAGGATTCCCCTTAAGTTTAAAATAATATTGTATATAAAAATATTCGAAAAAATATTTGTTGAGTTTTTTGCAAAAAAAAAATTTTTTTCGAAAAATCAATATCTTCAAAACCTATAACGATTATTTCTTGAAATTATTTCCTAAAATCAATGTTATTAAATACTTAAAATTCGCATCCCACATATTTTTTCTTAAAACAAAATTTTAAAGAAATTTTTTATATAAAAAATGTATTTAACAGTAAAACGAAAAGTTTGTTTGCATAGAAATCAGACGGTAATTTTATGCATTTGAACATTATTGTATTTATTTTTATAAAATTTATATGTATTTATAAAATGTATCTTAAATGCCAAAGTACTTTTACATAAGAGCAAGTTCGTGCGATCCAGTCGTGCATTTTATTTACTTGCGATAAAGGTTCTATATGACAAGTTTTGCATTTGGATTTGGTCCGGAAATTCCGTCTGTCTGTCTGCATGTCTGTACCTCGGCCTACAGCCTAAAGCCTAAGGTCCTTCAGTGATTCCCTAGAGAAAAAATTCAAAATTTTTTTAGCTGCAAAATCTTGTTTAGCTCAAAAACGGCTCTAATGATTTTGATAAAAAAATAGCTGTGCTACTATAGCCATGGGCTACATTTTGGTTAAAACAAGAATTATAAAAAATTTTATTCACGTTACCTGTCATAGAACCTTTTTTTTTTTTTTTTTTTTTCTCGGCTTTCTCAGCTTTAACCAAAATTTTTTCATAAGCTTCTTTGAATTTGAAAAAAAAAATTTATAAAAATATTTTTTGGGTTTTTTAAAAAACAAAATTCCAATTTTTTTTTAAACAAATATGTATCTTGAAAACGTGTGAACGATAAGTTCTTGAAATTATTCCCTAAAATCTATATTATTATGTTCTTTTAATTGGCTTCCAAAATTTTTTTCTAGAAATTTTTTTTTAAAGAAATTTGTTATATTTGAAATTTATTCAATAATAAATCAAATGTTTAAACTTTGTTTGGATAACTTCATACTTTTGTAGAAATCAGAAGACAGAACAATTTTTAAATGAAAAAAGGGCAAGTATGTGCAATAGAGTCGTGCGTTTTATTTCTTTTTTTTAATACCAAAAATGCGATTTTTTTTTTTCGAAATTTTAGAAAATATTTTTTTTGTCTCAAAAACTGTTCCACAGTTTTACAAAAAAAAAATCTCAAATTTTCATTTGGTTAAAGAAAGGTAATGGTTTAAAAAAAAATTTCCGAAAGTTATTACATTAGAAAATTTTTTTTTTTGATTTTCTCAGAAAAACTGTATTAAAGATTTTGATAATTTTATCAAGCTGAAACTCCCAAAAGTTTGGATATTATTGCGAAGTTAAATTTTCAAACAATTTTTTTTTCACAACTGAATATTTCGAAACCCGCATGCTCGATTTTCTTAAAACTAATATTTAAAAATTTTTTAATACAATAAAATTATTCCTCCTAAAAGTAACTATAACCACCATACAAAAGTTAAGAAATGGTTTTCAAAAATCGTATTTTTCTAGAAAACGGAATTTAGAATTTTGATAAAAATTTTTTTCTTACGATTAATTTTTACGATTTTTATTTCAATAAAAACAATTTTATTTTGAATTTCTCATTATTGGCATAACGGATTTTAATTTGACTCATCAGTATCTATAAAAATAAAATACATGCGTTTTAATAACATAATTACATAACAAATTTAAGTATAAATATACAAATTACCAAAATTATTTATAATAAATTATTTGATAACAATGTGTTTCGACATTTGTTTTGAAATTAAAAATTAAAAAAATTAATTCATTGAACAAATTTTCTTATTAAGTAACTATGTAAGTATTTAAAGTGTAAAATTTTGTTTGATTTTGAATTTGGTTGCTCTGTAAATTAGCATTAATTATGATATTGTAGTATGTATTAGTGTAGTCCTTTTTACCTGTTTTGTATAGTTGCACGCAATGCCCCCATTCTTTATAATTTGGTTTGCCTTATGAATTTGTAATTTAAATTTATTTCTTTCTAATTCTAAAATTTTAGCGCCATCAAAATCTTAAATATATTTTTTTAAAATACATATTTTTTTAAAATATATATTTTTTTAAAATATATATTTTTTTAAAATACTTTCTTAAATACATATTTTTTTTAAAATACATATTTTTTTTCAATTAGATATCTCAAAAATGGGACAATATTTTTTTTTTCTGAAATTAAATTTTTATTCGTACAGTAAGAAATATTTTAAGTTGGCCTTCAAAAATTTGTTCTTAAAATTTTGTAAGCTTATTTCAAAGACTAAAAAAAAAATCATAATTTTTGCTCTTGCATAGACTAATATTCGCTTGAGAAATCACATGGTCTCCTGTTTAGTTTAATCTCCAACTACTAAGAGAGTTGGATTTAGTCATTTCAAAAATTGATTTTATGGTAAACATTTTTATCTAGTAACATTCTTTTCTAAAAAAAATTAGTGTATTACATAAAAGCAAGTTCCTGCCATCCTGCCATGCAGTCGCCCATTTTATTTTATTGGAAGCTTCTTCGTAAGTATCTTGGAAAAAATACTTACCGCGTTTGCTATTTGGTTTAGCTATTTAGTATTAATTCACTAAAAAAAAAATAGCATCAAGCAAACTTATCGATTTTGATAAATTTTCGGATATGGAATGAAAATCCATTATCATTATCATTATAGATTACCACAAATCTATAGTTTATTTGAACGTGTTGTATGATACCTTGATCTAAAGACTGACAAATAGCGGTTTAATTGGATGGAAGAAAAAGAAGATCAATGTTTGTTTTAGCTTCACCCCAAGTTTTTTATATTGATTTGGTCTAGACTAGCAGCTTTACCAATCACTTATTAATTTAAAACCTTTTTAACCTGCCTTGATATCACAATGTAAAATTTTAAGCCGTTCCTTGGTCATTTTACCAAACGAGCACTTTTCCTCTTTTAATTCAAATATTTCATCAGGACGAGCACAAAAAAAAAGTCCTGTCTCATCTGCATTGAAAATGTCTTCAGGATCTATCGTAGCTATCAATTAAATCAGGGACTTTTCTGATGAAGTTTGGAACAACCGTTTGGTCAATATTTGTTAATAGTCCAGACATTTTTCGAAATGTCAAATTGTGCGGTTCTTAAATTTTTCTTGCCAGCTAGCTGAAGCATTAAAGTTTGTGAGGCTTAAACTATTGGCAATTTCTTTAGATTTAGATCTTTAGAGGGGGTTTTTTTACTTTCCGTTAATACGATCCAAAAGAACTAAGTCTGTCAATATTGAAAGTTTCTGCTTTGAAGAACACAACAGTACGCTCCACATGGCCCACCGCTTATTCTGTGCGCACTCTACTAAGTCTTTCGTGATGCGTATTGTTCTCGCTTAGACTAAACGTATTACGAAAACGATTCATAGTTCCTCGAATTAATATCTCCATAAAACGGCTGTTGTGTTTCTCGAATTGAACCATGTTTTTCAAAATAAATTTAAACGATTTACAAAAGTTGCTGCGGTGTGAGTTATTCATGATGAATTGCCTTTCCAAACTAACCTCAAAACAATCGATAACTTCCAAATCCGCTGTTACAGAAAACTATCTGCTTCTAAAACACTCCCTACTAATCTTTTTCTTACTTACTTTCCGGCTCCCATGAAGGGTCTCTGCCTGAGACACGTCAGTTTAATGCATTTGATAGAGTTTGGCACAAGGCTCTCTTATCGAAATGCGTGCGTTTGGTAACGAAACCCTTTGGATTAGAAATTACCTTCTAGATCGTTCAATACATGTTGTATTGGACGGTTTCAAGTCTGATCTTCACAAAATAAATGCTGGTGTTCTCTAGGGCTCCTTTTTGTATCGACTCTTCCTCATTCTTATAAATTATTTCTGGTCTTAAACTTCTAATCCGGCCGTGCTGTGTTTAACATAAAGGTCTCTAAATAAAACCTTGAGTACATTTTTGTAGAAGCTTCTAGAAATATAACATTATTGTTTTTTTTTTTTTTTTTTTTTTTTTTTTTTTTTTTTTTTTTTTTTTTTTTTTTTTTTAAACAAAATTTGAATTTAAGCGCTATGGCTTAGCCGTCAGCCTGATGGACCAAATAGTTTAAATTTTAAAATTGAAATAAAATAAATTTTTAATAAATTAGAGTTATATAGTGATGTTTAGACATATTCTGAAATTAACAACTGTTGAGTAAACTCGGTTGTAAGTCGAATGAATACTAATGATCCGGCTCGAAGGGCCATGTAATGTGAGTAACAATCCGGGTGTAATTCCAAATCATTACTGAATTTATTTTACAACGTAATCTTCCTTAAATACGATGATCCGTGTTATCTTCATTTATTTTCATGCACATGGGGTTATCTATATTTAGGTACTATTACTATGTTCATGTTTGAACAACAACATTCTGTATTTGTTTACTGCTTTTATATAATTGGATAGGGTTTTCCAATCACACTCGTTTAAAAGTTTAATTGTATCTTGCACTGATAGGGCAGGTTTTCCGAAGTAATTAAGCCTTTGTGACCTAAAGATGGGGCATATACTAATAATATGGAAGCAATCATCTTTTGAGTTTAGGTTACAGAGCGAGCAAAATTGGTTAAAGCTACCGTTATATGGGTTACCGTTTAGGGCTAGGACTTCACATCTTGTTTTAAATATAACAGAAATTTCATCATAGTTCAGCAAATCGTTGAAGTAATTTTCATGGCCCAGGTTGTAATTCAACTGGCTATATAAAATTCTGCTTTCGGACTCTCGTGCTCTTCGGATAAATGCATCGCGGATTGAATCATCATTCTTTTGTATAATGGTATACAGCTTTGCTTTCAAGTTGTGTAAGGTGTTCAGGTCAATGATAAAGTTTTCACCACAAGCATTGCCGATAGATTGCCATCTTCTATACCACCAGTCCCCATTCCTTAACTCATACATGAACAGTTTTTTCGAAAGTCTGGAATCATCATAACGACAACTTAACTTAATAATGAAGTCAGCTTGCGACTTGAGGGTATTAGTTATGAGTTGAGGAAGACCAGTTTCCAAATATAAACAATAATTTGGAATATTTTGAGGTAGGTTGAATAGCTTTTTAAGAAAATTCCTATGAAATTTTTCTATTTCATCATATTCATCAGCACCCCAGACTTGAGAAGCGTAGCAAAGGGTCGATTTGACGACCGTGTTGAATATTTTGTATTTAGCGGACAAAACAATTCTTTTGTTTGAAAAAATGTTTTTCCAAGCTACGTTGATCAAGCTTTGTGAGCTTTTGGCTTTCTCTCGTAAGTGAATCTTGAAATTAAGAGTAGAGTCGAGTTTTATACCTAAATATTTAATTTTTTTTACGGTCTCAAGAAGTTGTCCGTCATAGATCCATAGTCGCTCATTATGAGCTCTGGAGTTGCAACTGAAGACCATCATTTTAGATTTTTGTGTATTAATTGTCAGATCCCATTTTTTGCAATAACTTGCTAAACGATTAATCATTAATTGCATCTGCTCAGGTGATTCGGAGAGAATGACAAGATCATCTGCGTAAAGAAGTACATTAACCGTTAAATTCGCAATTCTTACTCCACCAGGAAGAACTATGTCATTTATAAATAGAGAGAACAGCAATGCAATGAGAAGGCATCCTTGTTTCACGCCAGAATTAGTACCGAACCACTCAAAGAACGTTGCACCATCCCAAACAGCAGCATCGGTATTCGTATACATTTCTTTAATTACTTTGATGAACTTCGAAGATATGCCAAGTTGTGACAGTTTGTACAAAAGCGCAGATCTGTTGATTAAATCAAAAGCAGCTTTAAAGTCAATGAAGAAAGCATAAATCTTTTTATTCCTGGCTTGAAACGCTTTTACAATGGAAGTGACATTAAATATTTGATCAACTGTGGAGTAATTTTTTCTAAAGCCCGCCTGGTAATCAGATAGAATGTTACTCCTTTCAACCCATTTCTCAAGTCTTTCAATCATAACACTGCAAAATATTTTTGCTATAACATTCATGAAGGATATTCCTCTATAATTTTCAACAGCGTCTAAGGGTCCTTTTTTATGGATCGGGAAGATTACAGACTTCTTGGACGAAGAGGGAATGCTAGCAGTCGAAAAAATTTTGTTGAACAGGATTAGAATGGCGTTGCAAAATGTAGGTGTGGAATTTTTAAAAAAACTCGTAAGGAATACCATCTTCACCTGGTGCCTTTCCATTCTTAGAATTTAACAGGACAGTTTGAATTTCTTCGGTTGAGATTTTGCAGTCTAGAGATTCATCGACACATAAAGGATTTGCATATGAGAAAGACAGATTAGAAGTTTTTGAAAGAAGAAGCTTGAAGTGATTTGCTAGCGAAACTGCCGAAACGCCAACACCGATTTTGAGGTTTAATCCGTTGATTTGTCTCGCTATTTTCCAGAAATATTTTGAGTTTCGGGATTGCCCAAGTAGCAGCGCTTGTTGATTTTCGTATTCTGTTTTCTTTTTGTAACATAGGTTCTTGTATTTTGAGTTGGCTTCAATGTACCAAATCCGTAGATGTTGGTTGTTTGTGGCACGAATTGCTCTTAAAATAGAGAACGATATTTTACGGGCCTTAAAGCACTCATTATCGAACCATTTTTGTTTAAATGATGACTTTTTGTTTATAATTTTGTTTATAGTAGAATTACGGATACTATTTGTAAGCTGATTCAAAAGAACTTCTGTGGAATCCATTGACAATTCGTTGTTCGTTAGAGAATTGTTCAGATTATGTTGAAAGGAATTTTTATATTCGTCTTTCCAACAGAGTCGAGGTAGCAGATTCAGATTTTTTCCGAAGGATGGCGCTTCGTTCAAAAATTCCACAATAATAGGCATGTGATCTGAATAAGTCTTGCACTCAATTTTAAAATTCCTGACTCGCTTAAACCATTCTTCACTCACTTCACAAAAGTCAATTACAGATTTGCCCTGACCGCCGATGAAAGTTAGGTGTCCTTACGTATCTCCTTCTGAACAACCATTGAGAATTGTTAAACCATGTAACTCGAGCAATTCAATTCCATTTTTGTTGCAAACTGTATCTGCTGAGTTTCTGTCGGTATGAGAGGATATCGAAGAATTAGAAACAGTTGAGGCTACAGTTGTTTGATATTTTCCAATTCTTGCATTAAAGTCACCAAAAAATAGAATGTTGCTATTACCAAGACTTTATAATAAAAATAAAAATAAAGTTTATATATACTTATATAATTTTTTTTATAAAAAAATCAAAAACATGATTTTTGAAATTTTCGTCGGTTGAGTTGATATTTATAATCAAAAACTCATGCCGTTTTCTGTTTTTGACTTGGAGTTAACAACTAGTTTTGTTTTTTTAAGAATTCAAATAATCATACACTAATAATAATCATACACTAAATACATTTAAAACTCGAAAATTTCAAAATTTCTCAACAGCTTGTTGAAAATCCAGCTTTCTTTAAATCCATTCCTCGACATCTCAATAGAAACATGAAGCTATGTAATATTTTCAACTCCTTAACGAGATATGATGTCCGGCCCTAACTTTTTGTCTCTATATCATTATTTCCCTCCTTCTTGAGTTCCCTTTAATTCCACACTTCAAAGACCATTCGTTTGTCCATATCCACCCCCTCTTGGAACAGAAGAAAAAATTCAAATAAAGTGTCCGCGTAGCTATCACATAATCTTTTACAACTATGCCCTCTGGAGATTACACTACTTCAATTTCTTCTGGTTCCTTCAGATACTTCTATAGATACTTCTAACGAAGCATCAATATAATTTCCATCTTCACTACTTGATGACATCAGTTTTGAATATACATACACACTAGTCCCCGTCATCATATTATAATATTTGCAGTGCTCTGTGTCTATATCCTTTTTAGTCCCGCTTCATCCCCCGACACAAAAATGGCAGCTAGGATGAGGAAAACAAATAGAAGGACACACGATTTAGAGCAAGACAACAAAAAAAAAAAAAACTCAAGATTACCCATAAAAACGAGGAAGAAATTCAACAAATGAATAAACAAGTGCTGGTCGATGTGGCGCCAGGAAACTTGTTACGCACAAAATGTGAATTTCAAATTGCTCGAGGCGAGTCGGTCGTCCTGGCCGGCGTCCGCGTCTGTCGGAGTTTGTAATCGTCCTGCAAATTGACTGAAAAGCGTTCACGTCGTCGCCGAGTTTTGTTGGTTCGGTCGTGAGGGAGTCGAATTTAGATGGATGGATGGGTAAATTGAAATGAGGCTCGAAAACCTCATGCTACTTTCGTCAGGAGGAGGATTTCTAGGAGTGAATTCGAGTGACCACAGTCTGTTGCTCCTGTGGCCTTTGTTTCAAGCCCACTCTCCTTTTATTCCCACAAAGAGTACACATTCGACTGAAACGGGACGCTGAGTCTACATATGGAGAGTAGGCCGTGGTGAATGCGTTCCAGCACGTTTTTGTCCAATCCTCTAGCTTTTGAAAATTAAAAAGAAATATACTCGAGCCAGGCGAAGCCAGTGGAGTCTGGGCCATATCGTTTTACATCGAGGCCGGGACTGACATTTGCATTTTCCAAATCGCTTTGAGATTCTAGTTTATTTTTTTTTTTTTTTTGCAGTATGGACGTCCCTATGTAGATGTATATGTATGTGAAAGGATATTTTTTGTTCTGTTTGCTTGTTAGTCCCAACATTGACTGCGACGCCAGAGATGAGCTGGAAAACGATGATGATGACGTGGATGTCAGGGATACCCATCGTCGTGATTTACCATATGGATAGTCTTTCGACATCTGGATCTAGTGCGGTTCTTTTAAGAGGGATTAAAGAGCAGGATGCACTTCCTGCGATGAGGGTTTTAAAAATCCTATGCACGAGAAAATCACTTTGGCAATTAAATTTAGCGAAAAACAATGCACGGTCACCATCACACTTCAACGACGCACGAAGACTGGGATTTCACCATCGTGCTTTTTGTTTCTGCCACACACGTGAGAGAGTGCTTTTCCGGTGTTAATTTCATTATGTCCACAATTGACAGGATTGTGTCATAAAATCCCTGACATGACATATGCACATAAAGTGCACTGTCCGTGATTCATTTGCTCCCTTTGCGCTATGTGCTGTGTGACACGGATGGTGGAGGCGACGCACGGGCGCGGGGGCGTGTGAAAGAGCTAGGTATGACAACATGACAAAAAATTTAGCGAAAAAGTCAGGATCCCATGCTGTAGAATGGAATGTTAGGACAAGTGGTGCGGGCGGGTGAAAAATCTTAAAAGGATTTTTATTATTCGCAACATACATCAAGGCGCTAGCACAATTGCACGAAGATGTGGCCTGATGTTCGTCTTACTTGTCGCTGCAGCGCACACCGACCGACATAATCATCATCATTATCATCAACGTTGTATAAAATTACTTTTTGTCAGGGTTACGACTTCGTCAGTTTCGACGAAGCTCGAATCTTGAATCCTAGAAGAATAAGAGACTCCGTTTTAGCGAGGAGTTTTTTTTTCTGTTCTTTGTGTCCAATTCAACTTGCCCTGATAAAATGTATTTTCTCAGTTGCGCGCATTGTTACAACCCATTAAAAGGATCATTACATATCCTTGGCATTTGGCAATGTGTTATATTCGTGTTTTTTATTTTGTCGTTTTTATATACACAATCGGATATCCGGTGGTTGAGAGAGTGGAGTAGGGTTCTCTGTGCTGGAGCAGTGGCGTAGTTAGGGTTGAGGGTAAATCGGGGTAGTGCTCGGACGTCTCATTTGTGGTATGTTTAATTTTTAATTGCCTTCCGTTTGGAGTAATGGTTTAGTTTGTTAGACTGTCACGCACGCTGTAGGTCTGGGAGTCTATGTCACTTAAAAATAAGCACATATTTTAGAGGTACTGCCTCTAGAGACGAAGTACTATATCCTCTAAGAGTGCCGCGAAAAGTAGGACTCTCTAGGGCTATAGTACATCCATTCCTGCGAATTATCAAGACGCGCAAAACAATAGTTGTAAGCTCTATCCCACTAGGCTATAGATCTTCAAACTTCCGTGCCACCAAATTGTCCAATAAGCGGAAAATTCCCTTAAACGGACACATCTTCGGCAAGAAACTTCTTTTTTGAATTTCTCATACAAATTACTTTCCTAAAACGGACGCTGACACTTATTCCTGTTCATTTTAGATAGAAAACCTTCCATACGAGGACACACAATTTTATGTAGGGATTGTTTTGTATCAACAAATGAAACAGAAAATTCATTCTCAGGATAGTTTCTGTTTTATTTTTAACACGTGCATATAAACGTGCAAATGCATATAAAATCTCAACCGGACGTGGAGCTGTAATAATAATCGGACAGAGCGATGTTATGTTGAAAGCTTATAAGGGATTTCCCGAGTAACTAAGTTGGTGTAATTTTAAAAGTGTATGGTTCCCTTTTTTCTATTTCTTTCCCCTAACCGGCCAAAAATTGGGGAACCATTAGTGTCCACTTATTAGAACTTTCACTTTAGAGCATTTTAAAATTTTTGCCCCGACAAGTTTTTTTCTTTTTTTCTTAAGATCCAAAATATCAGTACATATCAAAAAATGCGTTACCATGACACACTTAGACCATGATTTGGTCTATTGAAACATCGAGACTTTCTCCCTCATTGATACATTAATTGCAGCGAAAGAGAGCGAAATTGCCTATATCTATAATTGCCAGATCACTAACATCATTGTAGTAGAAATTTCCTAGATGAAATCTATGTCTTTGGGATAGTGCAGGACATGTAAAGAGGTGAGAGATCGATTCCTCCTCTTCTTCGTCCACGTAGTTCCTGCATAAATCGTTGGAATAAATTCTAAGCTGCGTTGCGTGCTTGCCTATCAAACTTACTTACCTTACTCGCTACAGCGCGGGGTGCGCCTGTGTCTCAAATAGTAGTACCCACCAGCAGTCTCGATCTCTAGCTTGCTGCCTCCAGTTTCTAGTCCCAAGTTACCTTAAATCTCCCTCAACTTGATCACGCCACCGGAGGTGAGGTCTGCCTCTGTTTCTCGTACCCTCTGGCATAGCGTTGAATATCGATGTTCATCCGCTCTACATGCCCTAGCCATCCTAACCACTGAATACGTATTTTCTAGACTAGCGGCACGTCGCTGTACATCTCGTACAATTCATGATTGTATCGTCTTCGCAAGATGTTATTTTGCCTATCAACACAAACCCGACCATAAATCATGCGTAGAACCTTTCTCTCGAAAACACCAAGGGAGCTTTCATCCGCCTGGGAAAGGGTCGATGCTTCTGCACCATATAGCAAGACCGGTATGATCAGGGTTTTGTATAGCGTCTCCTTGGTATTCCTCGACAGGGCTTTATTCCCCAATTGCTTATTTAGTGCAAAGAAACACCGATTAGCAAGAGTTAATCTAAGTTTGATTTCAGCCCTGATGTCATTTGCAGAGTTCACAGCGGTACCCAGGTAGACAAATTCTCTGAGCACCTCGAAGTTATATCTATCAATCAATCGGCTTTATTTGATGACAGCAATACTTCGTCTTCTCCTCATCGATCACAAGACCCATTTTGTACGCTTCTGACTCCATACTAGAAAAGGTACCCGTAACTGCTCGCTTGGATCTTCCCATTATGTCGAAGTCATCCGCGTATCCAAGATATTGAGTGGACTTTTGAAAGATAGTGCCATTGGTGTTGGCCCGAGTATTGCGCACTACTCTCTCAAGGACAATATTAAAAGAGCTACATGAAAGTGCGTCACCTTGTCGAAGTCCTTTGGTGGTTTCGAAGGTTTCGGTTGAATCTCCCAGTTTTGACGGAGCAACGGGCATTTTCCAACGTCGCCTAATAGCCTCCATAGATATTTGCACTCGCAGTTTTGCACCAACCAGGTAGTGATCCGAGTCAATGTTGGCTGATCTGTACGTGCGTACGCCCAGTATGCTAGAGGAGTGCCTTCCGTCGATAGCAACTTGATCAATTTTGTTGCACGTTAGATCATCGGGCGACCGCCAAGTACCCTTGTGAATATCAAGGCGGGGAAATCTAGTACTACTCAACACCATGTTTTTTCCCACTACGAAGTCGATAAGAATGAGTCCATTTCCGGAAGTGATGTCGTGTAGGCTTTGTTTTCCGACTGTCCTACCAAAGATGTTTTCTTTACCAATTTTGGCATTAAAATCTCCCAGGAGTATTTTAATGTCATTTTTGAGACATTGCTCATAAGTTTTGGCGAGGAGCTCGTAGAATTCTTCCTTAGTAGTGTCATCCTTCTCTTCCGTAGGGGCATGTGCGTTGATAATGCTCAGGAGGTGAAATTTCGCTTTGATGCGGATTGTAGTCACTCTCTCGCTGACGTCGCGAAAGCATTAATCAACATTATCAGTCGGTTCATCCGAGGCTAGTATTTGTATTTTCATCACAAATGGGTTTTCCTTTCATGGCCGGCTTGTGAGGCCTGCGCATGACTGATGAGATCTTTAGTTCTTTTGCTCTTACTTACAGCCCTGGACCCGATGGATCCAACGTTCGTCGTTAGTTCACCTCATGGCTATCCAGCAGGCACCACGTGGGGGAGACGATACGATTTTGCGCCGCCCTCTCAAACAGTGTCCTATTATAACACCTATTACGGAGCGTATGTGCGACCTGCTTAAAGATATTAGGCCTTTGGAGCAGTTTGGCCAAATCTATTTTGTCGCCAAGCACTTAGTGATATTGTTCCACCTAAGGACTTTGCTCTGTATGAGGCATCTTGCTTTAGCCTAAGCTTACAAGGTTTCATTGCTCTGCTTTTGACGAGTTTTCCAGATTTACAATTTCCTGAAATACTACCCCTGTGGCCCGTCACCCAGCAGAGGTGAATGTTAAACTGCTGCACCATAAGAGACGATTGGCAGTTAAGGGCTGTTATTAAGCTGGAATAGATAGAATCAAGAGATTTAATGGTTGCTTGGCTGTCCAAAAAGATGCGGATACCTTTATTTGATATCACGTTTTCTTTAGCTAAGACAGGACTCCTTTAATCTCCATGCCTTGAACACGCTACAGTGATTGAGAAGACGAAAAGAGACAAATAAGTTATACGTTCTGAGTGTACACCTACACCAACCCCGTCATTATTTTTTAATCCATCGGTGTAAAGATGGATTGAATCATCTTTCAGAAATGCCATTTCCTCCCAGATTTCTCTAGAAGTGAGGCTTACCTGAGATCAATGCTACTTGGAAGTGAAACCAAATGAGTTCAGAATGATGGAGTGGCCAACTTAATTATTGATCCACTGCGAGGAGGCTTTTAGACGAATACATTTTCTTGCAGCCGTTTGTTTGCCGAATAAATCGAGGGGTGTTAGATGGAACAGATTGTCCAGCTGCGCGAGTCTGCGAAGTGCCCTGCCCGTGAACAGACAAGCTGACCATTGGACCTTGCTAAGTATTAACTACTACAAAATGTATTTTATATATCGTAGAGAAGAGGACAAAATCTGTTTTGTGAGGGTTAACACCGAGTCCACACCGATCGGCCCAGTTTATAAGCTTGTTTATAGCATATTGTTATAGATCTTTAGAGTATGTACATGGAGGCTTTCCTGATACACCAATAGCAATGTCAACCGAATAGGCAATCAGTCTGTAACTCTCCGCTACCAGATATCTTAACAGCTCATTCGCTAACAAATTCCAAAGAACGGGAGATAGGACACCGCCTTGCGGCATCCCTCTACTACTGTACAGATCTTCTTGCAAAAGAAAAAAAACAGCTTAGCTTTGGATAAATAATTCTAGTTAGCTAGTTAGCATTTAATTGATCCAAGCGAACCTTCTTCATTCAGAGATGACAGCAGTGCAGACGCGATTGATGATGTATCGACATTGTTACAAGCGCCCTGTATACTAAGGAAGGCAACCATAGTATATATACTACTTCATCATTAAGATGGAGGGAGTATTCGATGGTTTCTACGAGTGTATAAGGAGCTGTTTCTACCGATTTGCGGTACACGTGCTGAGACATAGGCAAAAGTCTATTTCCAATGCTTGTTCTTAAATGTATTTCAATCAGATCATTAATACCGAGCCCTTAAACTTCCGTAATGGCTTGAAATTTAGACCTCTTGTTGTATATTTCTTGTTTCTTTGAACTTGGGAGTCTGGATTCAGAGATCCTTTTAACCCATTGTTATCCATTCGGACGGTCTAGATCTAGAGTCTAGACAAGTCAATCTAGCCGACGAGGTGTTTTTACTTCTGGAACTTATTCCACATTTTTGTACAACTCATATTGAGTTCCCGAGTTTTCCTTATAAAGAGCCAAATATCAGATCGTCCTTTCTGCTTATTGTCTAACACTCGGCGCCGTTAGGTAGAATTGGCTGATAAAGGCTTAGAAACGCGAGGACTTCGTCTAACACGTGCGTTTTGAATCCATTTGTTTCTTCGTTATTATTTACTTGAAGATATATGAACTCCTTAACTACCTCGAAGGTGCTGCTATCAATGGTGATGATTTGTCCAAGGCTTCAGATCATTGCGCAGCTCCTCGCCGAAACCCTGTACTCCAGGTACCATAGGTTAGTGTGAGTTCTGATAGTTTATCTGAGCTTGTGGTCAGAAATACAAGCTTGTTTTAACTGAAACCTAACAGTATAAAGCTGGCCCCTTGTGGGGTGCCACAGTGACCGGTGTTTTGTGCAGTTGTCTTACTAAACTCCTACTTATTAGTCACTGTTTTTGATACTATGATCCCAAAATTAAGGTATGGTATTGTGCTGCCAATATATCTTCTACTTGAAAACAAAGGAGTCCACAAGTACAGGTGGTCATTTACCCCCAAATGTCATTAAAATACGATTCTGTAGAAATTGTTGAATTTTACATTTGATTGCCTCTGGAATATTTGAGGATGCAAAAGCCATCCGCACGCGTTCGAAGTAAGGACTTTCAATTAATCAGATTAACCTTTCCACATACATACTATAGTTTTACAATTATTGTGGTGGATTGGAAGCCTAGTTTGCCGACCTTCCGAAGTCCTCTGGCATTTAGCTACGCCACTGAACCAGATGCACCTTCTTCGGGTATAAGGATTTCGTACGTTATCCCTTATACACCCTGTGCAACCACCATAAAGTTGATATTTTGTTTTTGAAACATTTTAGGAAAGAGGCAATGATATACATACATATACATAAATATACTAGTATATGTTTTTTTATATAGAAAACAAAAATAAAGCTGATACCAAGCTGTTGGCTGTTAAGTGGCATTTACCATCAGTGAACATCCTATTTTTTTGTTGTTGTTGAATAGCTTGTTGTTTGTGGCAGAACAAAAGACCAAGAACGAAGAAGACGTTACTGCATTGAGCTATAAGCTGTCCTTTTGTGTTTGTTTTTTTTTCTTCTTCTTCTCTCCGTTACGCTAAGCGCGCAGTGATATCCTTTCTGCAATATGTCCTTTTCATTCTAAGATTTCATGGGAATTGTTGTGATTGTGTCTTTTGTTTTACAATTTGAACTTAAATACATTTATATGTATGTATGGATATTTGTATAATGTGAAGCAACTACGACGAAATAGGGGCGTTGTTATACTATGGTTTGTTGTGTTAAAGCTTTAAATTCTGATTTCGTCACTATTTTTTGGATGAGTAAAGGATTTTTATGACAAAACTATTTCGATGATTGCTTAAATTCATCTACATATAAATCGGCGGACTTATGGTGTTGACGAACAGGAAATACAGAGCAATATCAATTTATTGTCGGTAAAATCAGAAAATTGTATACCTTTTTGACGATAATCGAATAGATCTTTTTAAAACATATGAACATGGTGGGAAAAATAAGACTAACCAATGTGAAACAAGTATTACTCTTGTAATAATCGTTTGTTTAAATAGTTATTGCTCATACATGTCATTATAGTGACACGGGCTCTCTTTAACGCGTTTTTCATTATACCACGTAATGTTTCTGGTTGCTGCTTCAGACAGCTTCAACTGTCTAGTAGTCTCTGGTTTATTATTTATTAAAATCACCCATACAAATAAGTCGGGCTCAGTTAAATCTGGTGAAAAAGATGGCCAAGGGAAAACGGACATTTTTCAAATTAAATCTTCTCCAAAAATTGTACGCAGCAAATCTAAAGTTTTCTAGCAGACTAATCGCCCCATATTTTCGGAACCACAGATAAAAATACTGTTCCTAATTTTGCCACAAAAAGTTGTCGATCATTCTGTTAGAAGCCCCGGAAATCGTTTATTGCGTTCCATCCTCATTCTCGAAGAAATATGGGCCTATAACTTTTTCTACCATAACACCTTACACAAAAAATGCGTCTACATCCAAATTAATAAGCTATCAAGGTCTTTCTGTAATCTTCAATAGGTATAACATTCTTACAAATTTTCACATCATCAGCATATAATAAAATGTGTGATAATATAATAATAAGTCTCATTTATAAATGAAATAAATAGGAAAGGACCGATATGGCTGCCTTGTGGGACTCCCGAAGTAACATAAATAGCTTTTTTTTTAAACACCGCCAATTTTAACAAATTAAATTCTATTTTTCAAGTACGACCTAATTTACAACAAAAATGAGAATGAAATACAAGTACCAATGATTTGAAAATATGAAGGTTAAGATTAACTCTGCCAAACGCCTTCACGAAGTCAGTATAAACAATATCAGCCTAAAATACACTTTCAAAACCCTTAGATATTAAATCACTCAAAATATAAGGTTTGTTGTTATTAAGCTGGTGCTGCAGTAACTTACTTAAGTCTCTTAGACAGTATTCAAAGAAGAGCTTTTAAAATGATTGGTGACAATAACATCATTGAATTCGCACACCTAGGAATGCCCATCAGTTTACCTTTGAGCCCAACTTCGGCCGTACTGTGAAGAACAGAGATTCGTTCTTCAGCCGTACTTGGCGAATGTGGAATTCCTTACCATGCTCTGTCTTTCCCATTCATTGCAGTGTTCAAGAATTCAAAAGCAATGTACATCGACACCTCCTTTCTAACCCCTCCCTTTTTTCTTAATGCTCACACTGTGTCTCTGGCATATTAAGGATATAAAAAAAACCATTGAGTGTGCGCTACTTATAAAAAAAAAATTACCTGACATGTTGGAATTCAGATACAGTGTGCTTTGCTGAAAAATACAGTTTATCTAAAACAATTTTTTTTTCAAAAACTCTAGGAATGATTGATAATTTGTAAATAGATCTAAAGTTAATAACTTTCGTTCCAGAACCAGCTTTACAAATTGGCGAGATAAACGTAACTTTCCATTCATGAACAAACAATCAAGTAGCAAGAGACTTGTTAAATATTAAACAGAGTGCCAGCGAAAGTGATAATGCACAATTTAAATACTTTACGTGATATACCGTCAAGTCCAGCACTTTTGTTTTCATCAAGCTCCTTAAGTGCTTCATAAGCATTATTAGAGCCAAGAAATAATTCTCCAAAATGAACTATACACCTCGATAGATTCGACAAAATACACATACTGAAAATAATCGGCAAAGAAATTGCATTAATATGTCGCTAGACAAAACACCAGAAATGTCTATGCAGTTTGCAAATTCTGACGATTTTTCCTTTGTATTAATAAAGTTCGAGAATTTTTTAACATTGGATTTAATTTCAGATTCCGAATCAATTAAAAAAAAAAACTGATTATATAAAATTCCTACAGCCTTAACGGGAGCTATTTTCTTCAAACTCAGTACTTAAGGGTCTTCGGTGATTGCCTATAGGAGAAATTAAAATAAGTGTACTACATTTTGGGAAAAAAAATTCCGGCAAAAATGTTATGAACGGTACCTGAACCGTTTTTTTGATTTTCGACTTTCCCATTAATGGCTCTAACGATTTTAACCAACATTTTTAAACTGGAGCCCCCTTAAATTTAAAATAATACTGTATATAAAAATATTTGAAAAAATATTTTTTGAGTTTTTTTTTGAAAAATAATACATATTCTATTTTTGAAAAATCAATGACGCAAAATTTTAAACAGCCTATTAATATTAAGGTATTAGTATGATACTACTTAACAATTTGCTAACTCTATAGTAGTTTACTAACTCATTTTTAATTTTAAACATTTTCTAACTTGTATCGTACTAAAAGAATTTTCTTAATAAATTGCTTTTGAACACACCTAAATCAATGACATTTCGTGTAAAAAAGTAAGTACATGAACTTTTTTTTATGTTTGCAAAGGTCAAAGATACGAAAAAAATAAAGTAGGTATTCGATGATTTTAACTTTAATAAAAGGGTAGAGAAAGTACGAGTATGATGCTATATTCGATTAAAATTTGCAAATTCGTTGTTTTAACCTAGTATCATACCAAAACAGCTTGAGCATCGTACTAATTCAATTAAAATTTTGCGCCAATGTCTTCAAAACGTGAGAACCATAATTTTCTGAAATTATCTCCTAAGATTTATATTGCTTAATACTTAAAATTGGCATCCCAAACTTTTTCCTTGAAAAATTTTAAAGAAATTTCTTATATGTATATAAAATTAATTTAATAATAAAACGTTTTATAAACTTTTTGCGGATAGGTTCATACTTTTCTAGAAATCAGACGGCAATTTTATACATTTGAAAATTTTTATCTCATTAAATCCATATATTATAATTTATTTATACATAGTTTTTAAATTCCAAAGTACTTTTACATAAGAGCAATTTCGTGCGATCCAGTCGTGTATTTTATTATGTCTTGCAATAGACACCTAAAGTAATGACTGTGCATGCAAAAACTAGCCGAACTTTTTTGACGTTTGTAAATGTTAAAGAGTCATATGAAGTTAGCACAATAATAAGAGAATAAAATAGGTATTTGATGACTTTAAGGCACTAGTACGGTCTAGAACGCCAAAAAATGCACGATTTTTGGGAATTTTTTTCTCGGAAACTTTATAAGGTAATAACATAATTTTTTTAAATAATGATTACATGCGTAATCTTGTACCTACCATAGAATCATTTTTTCGAATTTTGAATTTCTCATTATCCACATAACGGATCTTAATGAAAATTTTTATAGAGAAGCTTCTAAAAAGTCTAAAACACTGCATTTCAAAACTTTAAAATAAATATTTTTTGAATTTTTGAAAAAAAAATCTATTTTTTCTTTTTTTGAAAATTCGATATCTCCGAAACGGGTTAATATTTCTTTTCGTAAATTTAATTTTTATTCGAACAATAATAAAAACTTTAAATTGGCGTACCAACATTTTTTCTTAAAAATCTTTTAAAAAGTTTGTATATAAAAGCTTCTTTTAAAGAAACCACTAAAGGACTTATAATTTTTGTTCTTGCATAAATTCATATTTGCATAGCATTCTGTTACTACTAGAAGAATTTAAAAATTAATTTTATTCTTATGAACAGTTTTCTCTAATAACATTTGTTTTAAAAATTCCTAGTCGATTGCATAGGAGCAAGTTCGTGCGACCCAGTCGTGCATTTTATTAGTCTTCGCTATCATCGTAATGTCAACTTTGATCAAATTCTCGAGTTCAATTTTTTTTACGAATCCATAACTTGCCTTATAGTACCTATAAGTCGCAAGTAAAAAGTTCAAAATGAGGTCTACCATTAGCACTGACAGAGAAATTGACCTTAACATGGGTCATGTCATGGTACACCAAAGTTAGCCTTTTTTTTAAATCGTCAAAAAGTGATGTCAAAGTTGAAAATCAGACTTTATTGTACAACAATTTTTTTCTTAGAATATGACTAAGAATCACAGCCCAAAGTATGGCACACGAATTACCGGACACCCTGTATATATATTTTTTGATAAAATATTGTTCTTATGATTAATTTTTACAATCTATTATTGAATAGAAAAAGTTTTGAAATTAAGATATTACTAAATACATTTCTATTGAACCAGGTTTTCAAATTTTTTACTATTGGTATAACAGATTTTGATAAAAAAATATTTTAGAGAAGCTTTTAGCAAGTTTAAAAGAAATTCATTTCAAAACCAAAAAAAAATATTTATTCAGTTAAAAAAAATTTTAATTCGGTATTTCAAAAACGGGTCAATTTTTTTTTTAATTTTGTTCTATTCGCGAATTAGATTTTGAATAGTTCTAATGCATTTTTTGGTAAAAGCGATTTTTTTTTTAAATTAATTATGTCAAACTTTGTATAAGCGGGTCGGATTCTTATAAAAGTCAAATAGGTTCTTATTAGTCACGACACCAGACATGCAGCCGGTAAATTTTGATGTCCTTTTTTCATGACTGCAGCTTTTACTCAATTTGCATGTAGAAAAATATGCAACAAGACCTTGTGAACGGATGCGGGTAAATAGTGCCATGGATAGATTTTAATTATCTGCTCAGCTGTATCCACGGCAAAAACTCTGAACTTATTTGCATAGATTTCATAACCCGAGTTTAAGGCCTGCAAAATGGTGGCACATCTATCGATCAATGTTTTGCCGATTCTAATTATTTCAGCTGAAATTTCTATATTGTCAATTGGTTGTATTTTTTGGTCTGTCCACAATTTATCCTAATTTTTCACTGAACTGACTATTTCCTTTTCACATATTTTCAAATTCTATTTTGTCTTCATTCAAACCTGCCTTAAATTAATACTAAGCCTGTAAGAAATATAAACAAATAAATCGAAGAGTCTTATCCACGCATTAAGCGGGGACATTTGACTGTCATGCAGAGGGTCTGGGGTTCGATTCTCAGCCGCTGCGAAAAAGTTGTTGCCAAGAATTGACAAATCCTCTGAGAGTATCTATTGTCATGAAAAGTTCAAACCTTCCCAGTTGTGGCTTAATGGTCGTTATTTAAAGGGTCAGCATTGAGATCGCCACAGTTTATAATATGTTCATTAAGTGCCCTGAACTCGTGCAAATAATGGTTCGGGAGAGTATCAGCGTTTCAGATTGTAGGAAATACCAACGAGGCACTTCGAAATCCCATCAGTAAGTTCTAGCACAATATAATACTCTACTACACTCCCTTTGGAGTTGCTTTTATATTTTGTGTGTAAGTAATGAACACTCCCATCCCTCCACCAATCGTTTATTGAAATAACTGTGATATATTTATTTTTTACGATAAAATTAGCAAACAACTTAACATTTATTTATTTCTAAATTACAATCCTAACGTTTTTCTTTTGTTTTTTTTTTTTTTTCAGGTAAGTTATAAACACGAAGCTGTACTTTCAAAACCGTGAGTAATACACTTAACATTTTATCTACAAATAAAAATTCCATTGGTCTAAATATGTAAATCTTCGAAGCCAAATACTTGTACATACTTCTATAATTCCGAAGTAATCCAATTCAATTTTTCACTTCAGTTCTTTTTCTATATAAAAAAAAAGAGTCGAATCAGTTTATCTCTTAAAGTATCTGCATAGAAAGAATTCAAAGCGCAAAATGCATTCTGATTGTTTTTTTCTTCCCTGTAGTATTCGTCAATCAATCGCGACTTCATATCCACTTATTCCATCTAGATTCTTACAGGATTTTCCTCCTTCCATACTTCTGAGGAGCTGTAGCCTCAAAAAGCCAGTTTTATCAAACTTTTCCATATCCTTTCACTTCAAAGGGAAAATGAATAGGTATAAATATATAAACTTTTATGAGAAAGAATAAAAAAATAATTCAAAAGAGAAAAAAAATGAAACCGTCATCCCTCATAAGGTGGAGAAAATAAAATTTGTCCTCTTCGAGAAGTGTGGTGTGGGAGACGAGACGACGGCGATGTAGGAAGAAAACTTTTTGTCGAACCTTTTGTTCAAGTGTATAAAAATGAAAAGACGCTTTCAATCACTTACTTTTTCCTCTACATTAATCCGTGATGGGTCCTCACTTCGGAAAACTCATTTAAGAATTTTAATTTTTTTTTCTCTCCAACTGCCCTAGGTAGAGTTTTTTTGTGCCAGTGCTCTCTCTCTATCAGCAACTTAGAGTCCTTGGGAGTTCTGTCGTCAGTCATCCTAATCCAATCTTTTCGATAAAATTTTAAATTATATCCATCGCTCGTCACCCCTTTTTTCCAAGCTGGACAGTAGAAGTAGCAGTAGCTGATGTATGTATGCATATATTCAGAGCAGTCCCAACGTTGGGCACCACTTTTTTTTTTTGAACAATATTCTCTAGAGTAATTTCCAATTCCTTATTAAACAGCAGCATATTTAAGATTTAAATACTTGAAACAAAAGGGTGGCAAGTTTCATTTCCTTTCTCAGTTCGGTGGCGGCAAAGACTGGCTGTGGCAGTGTTTGGTGACGGTACAAAATGGAAAACTATTTCCGGACTACGGGCTAAAAGTTGGAATTGAAATAGAGAACAGGATGTCATTATGTTAAACGTTGTGTTGTGCGACAGTCTCTCTCTACTCACAGAATCCATCTCTATGTGGGTTGCTGCAGCAGAACCTTTGCAAGCAGCAGCATATTATCGGGGGAACGATGATGAAGATGGTACCACCGTTCGTGCTGTTAATTAAAACTTTTAATTCCAGTTGAAAATTTTATCTGGGAAATTAAGTTTGAGAGTGAGTGCGCGCTCCTCCAGCCAACGAAACGAAACAACTGTCCTAGTCGTAGTGGATACGTCGAGTTCTCTTCTCTGCGACTGGACAGGATAAAATTCTATTTTTCAATTCTTCACTCCAGGTTTGTTATTTTTTCTTCTTCTCTTTTTTATTTTGAGTGGACGGCACGCGAAATTGTAATTATTCCAAGTGAATGAGGCTGGGGTAAAGGAGTAGAGAACACAACTGAAACTTTTTTGTTGTCCCACAGAGGAATGAATGGTTATTATATGTAAGTGTTCCCTCCTGCCTTCTTGAGAAGTCCATCATTATTGTAGAAAGGACAATGATTTCCCTTTGTGTACTGCTTTAATCTGTGTGATTTCCGTTTTTGGGTTAGTTAGTTTATTCTGGTTTTATTTCATCTTTTTCCTTCCATCAAACGACCTGAATTTTAGGTCCACCACGTTTTTGCGGTGGAAAATGTTTTAGGACTAATTATACTTTATCAAAAAACAAAACAAGAAACACTAAAAAATATGTCCTTTTTGCCTTGGCTTGTTGTGTCTTGTTGTTATTGTAATTGGCGCAGGACAATGGTTGGTTTTTAATTAAGTCTGCTAGCAGCGGCTGCCACCACCATCGTACCGGTGAAATTTGAACAAAACCCACAGCAAGAGTCAAGGGTAGACATCTTTTTTTTTTTTTTAATCGTTCTTGCTGGTTATCGGAGAAGAGGTTTTATTTTCTTGAAGAAGAAGGCAGATTCCAGAATAGAGAACAAACGAAGCGCTTTATCATTCTCTATTTTGTATTATACATGCTTCGTTTAATGAACGTTCGTTAAATACAAAAATCTTTAAATTAAAAAATGGAGATTTTCCAAGAAGAGCACAAATTTAAAGATTGACCAGGAATAATTTTTGTTCATGCCGGAGAAATAAGTCGGCTTCCCGCTGCTCCCTAAACGGGTACCACCTGGAAGACAGTAATCTTCCAAGAGCATCTCTTGTTATGCAAGTCGTTTGGATTTAGCAAAAAATTGTTGATCCCCTCCATTTCTACTGGAAACAAGCTCATAGGAATGGTTAGGTCACTAGGTTCAGTGCATTGTTGGTTCTTTAGTACATCTAGCCTAATAGTTAGTGCGTTGGACTGCCGTTCAGAGGGCCTTGGTTTGAATACTTATGCGTTGCAAAAATGTTTTTATATGGTGTTCTGCCTGTTGCGAGGAAGTGACAAATCCTCCAAGAGTATCTTATGGCGAGGAATGTAAGTAAGTCCATTTCTGCTGAAAACAAGCGCAAGTTTAGGTTCTTCGCTAACTGTTGGTTGACAAAGACTTCTAGTTCTATCGATGATCATTTCTAATACAGATGAATTAATACGCAGTGATTCTTTGGAAGATGGACACCGTTTCCTTACTTGACGAATAACTTCGTCCCGAAATAATTCAATTAGGTTCAGATAAGGCTGTCAGTCGGACTGTCATGCAGAGAGTCTTGGGTTCGATTTTCAGCCGCTGCAAAAATGTTATAAGCTATTCAGACTCGGCAAACATTTGTAGGCCCACTCTAATCCTGCTTGCACGCACACAGGAACAGTGAATTGCAAATCACTAGGTTTTGGCTCTCTACGAGTGGTAATGACCTCCAACTTATTTATTTTATTTTTTTATAGTTTAAATGTTTGCACGGATAATCACAACTTTTGCTACAGAAAACCAAAACCCGAAGGCTTTTGATGACCTGAACTCGAATTAGACTTCCATCACGTTAAGTTTTTGAGATGTTTGTTGTACCTACAAAATTAAAGTTTTTTTTTCATGATTGATATGTACTTATTTGTATCTAAGAAAAAACTGGTTATAACATCTGAAAGTACTGATCTTTCCTTCCGTAGCGTTTATTTATGTTCAAAAGGTTTTATGTAAAACATTTGATATTTCTATTAAAAAAATTACACAAATTACTGCTTTGTTGGCGGATTCCTCGCTTGAACCCTAGTTGCCAATATTTCTCTATGCGCTGCTATGGGTGGACAGCTACATATATATAAAGTGCTATGGGTAGGCACTTTCCATCTATCCCAGAAATCCAAAAAAATCCAAGTAGGTAGATATATGCTGTGAAAAAAGTTTCTTGGCAGTACCAATAATATCAAGAGAAAAACCAGTTTTATTTTTACCTATTTATTTATTTTTGCGATGCTTCCTATTTGAACAATATTCGTAAACTAACTTATAAGACTTAAACAATAATCAATAACACCGACCGACTTGCTCGGTGGTGAAAGCTCAGCTTACAAATACATTGAGATTAAGTCAGTTAGTGATTGAGTAATTAACCTTAATCTTAATAACTAAGTTTAATGTTAATTACTCAATCATTTCTAAAAAAATATAATGCACCTAAAAGTAGGCAATTTAATTGTGGGTTTTTATTTCTTGATGATCCGAAGTTTCTATTTCGGCGTCAACAGATATCCTGCATTATTTTACCTTTAAGTGACATTGTAAGTTATCCCTCTGATAAACTTTAGATAGTTGCAACTAACGATTGTTTTTTTAAACCTTTTATTTATAAAATGTTGTTCTCTTGTTTTTGAAGGTTCGTTATACTCTGTTCAACAAAAATTGTCAGTGCAGGGAAGATAACCCGTTTGCCTCTCACTTTGGTTTCATTGGCTTGGATAAGTGTGTCGCCTTTTAGAGCTCTCACAGGGTTTCCCTAGTTCACATTATAAATCGCCAACACTCAACATACTCAACTTCATAAAACTTGTTCTCAAAAGCTTCAAACCCCAAAAGCTCCTTAATAAAATCCACTGAATAAGCTCCTTGCTTGTAATTTAGAATGATAATGGTAACTCTGTTTTGATGTATATAACAAGCGCACGATCGTATTGACTTGACAGTTCACAGTATCCCTTCAGCAATGGGATTCAACGCTTTGCGAAAAATTACAAGAACAATTCTTTAAGGAAAGTCAGTGGCTTGCTCTTTTTAAAGTGGCATTTTTTCCCAACGTAGCGTAGTGAAAGGGCATCAAGCGCCACTGTTTTGGAAAAAGCTCTCCCATAAGGCCTGTACTGACAATTTTTGTTGAACAAAGTATAATGACATACCATTTACAGCACATCTCTAACCTGACGATTTTCTATTATAGTAAGCTCTATCACTTTACAATAAAGTTGAACTTGTAAGCGATTAAAATGAGGTCATTGGTGATATTCACTATTGATCTATGACATATAGACTGCTATTAAATCGCAACAAATCAAAAGATATTCCAATATCTCCAAGTAAATAAGCAATCAATAGACTGTAAATTGCATCAAGCTAGGACTTTGTAAATTTTAACCTATCAGGATGTGACCAAAATAATTTTTGTATAAGACAAGGCTAGGTTAGGAGGTGCGTGCACAGCACAGAGATGCTCCTAAACTAATGTCTTATGTAGACTGGTTCATTTGCGAACCAACCTGTGCTCACTATGAATTTTCTCAGATTTGCCATTGAGACCTGCGTTAGATCGTCCAGTTTTTTAACAAACCTGTTTCCAAAGTAACGGAGGCGATTTGTTTGGAGGTTCGAACAGTCACAGAACAGATGATTAATGGTTTCAATCTCCTCGACACCCTGACAGCTCCTACAGAAATCGGGTGCAAATGCACCCATTCTAGTGGCCATTGTGCCAATGGCGCAGTGACCCGTTAGTACACGAGTTTTCTTTTCATTAATTTTAGGTCATAAACTTGTAGAGATAACGCAGTCGTCCCTGGAGGACCAGGAATTATTCACCCTTATTCCGATAGCCGATAGTCTTTTTACTGAAACGCCAGTAAAACGACAAGGCTCTAGAAACGAAAATTTGAATTTTATTGAAACGACTATCGTTGTAATGCTTGGAAAACTGAAGAACATAGAGAACGCTGCTTATTTAAACACCAAAATGTGGTTTCTGGAGCCTTCTCGTTTTAAAGGCGTTTTATTAAAACGACCACCGGAATAAGGGTGATTGATTTGCTCTTTCGTTATTAGGTCTATTTTCCTTTTAATCACGCCAATCGGGATTTTTGGTCCCATATTTAAATGGCTATTGCTGTTTTTATTTGATACTGACCCTTTTCTTGCCAGTTCATCTGCTATTTCATTCCCTTCTATATTACTATTTCCAGGAACCCAACAGAGCTTGACTTGGTTAGTGTTACAAATATTGTTCAGCATGTCTCGGCATTTTGTTACTGTCTTGGATCTTATAGTCTCACAGGCTTAAACTTTGATGGCAGCTTGGCTGTCTTAGAAAAATGCGATTTCCGGCGAGTTCAATTTTTTCGTGCGTACCAATTCTGCAGCCTTTTCAATAGCGTAGATCTCAGCCTGAAAGACACTACACTCATCTGGGAGTTTGAATGATTCTTTAATATTGAGAGCTTCACAGAACACCGCAGCTCCTGTTCCTTCTTCCATTTTTGACCCATCGGTGTAGAAGGAGATACCTTGTTCATTAATTAGTGAGTTGGGTTCCCATCCATGCCTTTCGAGTATTGTAATAGAGAAGTGTTTGTTGAAATCTATTCTGGGTGGTAA
Organism: Chrysotoxum bicinctum; assembly: GCA_911387755.1. Taxonomy (NCBI): domain Eukaryota; kingdom Metazoa; phylum Arthropoda; class Insecta; order Diptera; family Syrphidae; genus Chrysotoxum; species Chrysotoxum bicinctum. The sequence continues at coordinate 80,201,179 of OU426990.1, forward strand.
AGAGTCAGCCGTCATATTAAGCCCGGCCAATCTGTCATACCTTTGCAGGATAGACCCATGACCATAACTGCTGTGCTTCCAAGTGCTCATTTCTTAAAGCCGAAGTGCGCTTTTGGATGCTGCGCATCTTATGTGATCGTCCAGGACTGGAAGATCTAAAATAATTTGCAGCCCTGCCTGTGGCGTAGAGCCCTGTGCTCCCGTTATTCCTAAACAGGCTAGTCTCTGTACCTTATTCAGGTTTTAGAGATAACTACTTTTTTCCACAGCCTTCCACCACACGATCGACCCATAGGTAAGTATGGGACGAACTATCGCCGTGTACATCCACTGGATGACCTGCGGTCACATGCCCCACCGTGTATCGAAGGTTTTTTGCATGTGTAGAGAGCGCATAGTGCTCTTTTTCATTCTTTCCTCTGTTTTACATTTCCATGTTAGCTTGGAATCAAGGATTACTCCAAGATATTTTTCAGAGGAATGTCGTTAAGCTTTGGGAGAGGGGGGGGGGGGGGGGGGGGAGTCTTCAATTTCCTTTTCTTCGTAAACAGGACTATTTGAATTTTTGAAGGGTTAACCCCGAGACCGTTTTGTGCTGCCCAAGAAGATAGTTCTTTAAGTTAAGATTCCATAATATCCTCGATGGTGGTAAGATATTTACCCGATATCAAAATTACTATGTCGTCCGCATAGGCTACTATTTTAATACCCTGATTCCTTAATCTTCTGAGAATTTTATCAACAACAAGGACCCAGAGGCGAGGTGAAATTACTCCTAATTGTGGAGTGCATCTTGTAACTGATTTCTCTACATTACTATCCCCAAGTTGCGAGCTAATGATTCTGCCATTGAGCATGGTATAAATCCAATCCACAATAGCAGATTCAACGCCAACTTCTTCTAGAGCAGATTTAATGGACTCCGTTTTTACGTTGTTAAAAGCTCCTTCGATGTCCAAAAATGCTGCCAGGGTATGTTCTTTGTGCTCGAGACTTTTCTCAATGTGTGAGACGACCTCTTGCAACGCAGTCTCTACTGACTTACCTTTAAGGTAAGCGTGTTGGTAGTTGCACAGATTGCTTGGATTGAGAAAGTCCCTTGAGTGTCTTGAGGAGAAACGAAGAGAGACTTATCGGTTTGTAATCTTTTGCATTCGAGTGTGTCGGTTTTCCAGGTTTTGGAATAAAGACTACTTTAACCTTTCTCCAGCTATAATAGGGACGTATCTCCATTTGATACAACTTTTTAAAATTACCCTAAGCCATGGTGATTATCTGTAGAGCATGTTAAAGAAATAATTTCATCTGATCCAGCTGATCTATAGGGTTTTGTATAAGACAAATATACGGATGTGTTCTGAAGCTATAGATGGCTACCAGCCTACCTCCACCCGATACCAGACGAAGACTCGTTAAAAGTCTCATTCTACGCCTGTAGTAAAACCTTTGGTAAAAAGTGGAGTCTTCAATCTAAGATGATTTTGTGGACATACACAGCCGTGGTATGAACAAACCTCACTTATAATTACATTGTATGACTGCCCGAGCTTCCCAAATCATATTAACATAAATAAACTTAAGAAACTACAAAGAACTGCCAGCATTGGCACAACAGGTGCTCTAAGATCTTGCCCAACTGATGCCTTAACCTTTTACCACTTTATCTACATATTAAGTATCTAGTATCTTGCAGGGCCTTAAGACGAACTCTCGGATTGCCACACCTTATGGCCACAGCAATATTCAAAAGTTGATTCTAATATAGACTTTTTCGGCTTCCATTGTCTACTGCAACCTTAAATTGGGCATCAGTAAAGATCTTAAGGTTATGTTCCCAATTCAATTCAATTCAATTTTGTTTTATTGAACATATACTAGTATTTACAATTTGGCTTACAACTAATAAGATATTACATATGTATGAAAGTTTACATTTGTTGGCTCATAGGGGGCCTAACTATATACAGTGACTTAAGTTCAGTGGCCGCGGTGGTAGGCTGACCCAATGTCAGCGTAGAACGAGACTACTTCCTCGTTGTTCATGATTACGTTGTCATCCAGAGTTTCCATCACACTGAGGTACCTCGGCTCGGGATGTCGTTGTTCTGTGGTCATCCTTCTCATAAGCTGATTCGGGTGGTCGATGATGTTCCCCATTAGTTTCTTCGTTGAAAGAACTAGATATTTGTCCAGGGGGATTAAATTGGCTTCTGTGTAGAGATGCTCGTTCCTGTAGTGTTTCTGTCGTTGACGGTCGAAGTAGAGTCCAGTGCAGATCCTCAGTATCTTCCTTTCGAATAGTTGAAGTTCCTTCATAGCTGTCTTCGAGATGGAAAACCAGACTGGGAAGGAATAGCTGATCACAGGTCGCAGGAGCTGCTTGTAGATTAATATCTTTGTCGGTTGGCTAAGACCTGATCTTCTTTTCAGCAATGGGTGCAAACGGCTGAAGGCCCAGCTGGCCTTTTTCAGAACATTTCTTGAGTGCAGGTTAAACCTTAGCAACTCATTGAAGTGCACTCCCAGGTACTTGACATTTGGCTTTGCCACTATGGAGGATCCGTCAGGGAGTCTTAGGACCAGATTTCTGCAAATTGTTGCGGTGCGAAGGCCTCTACCAGTTGAAGGTCTCCTGAAGCAGACAAGTTCGGATTTGGAAGTATTGATTCGGATGCCCCATTTCTGGTAAAATTGGAAGAGTCTGTTAATGTGGGTTTCTACTTTTTGGACAGCCATTACAGGTGACATTGATGGGGCGTAGGTGAGCGAGTCATCAGCATACAGAAGGTTCTCGCATCCAATTGGTGAAGGTTGGTCTGAAGTCATCAAGTTGTAGAGGAAGGGGCCTAGTTTTGAGCCTTGGGCGACTCCAGCTCTGATGGTCTTCATGTTTGACTTGCAGTTATCTACTTGAACGAAAAATTTCCTGAAAGATAGGAAAGAAAAGAGAATTTTTATTAATGGCGGAGGTACTTGCATAAGATGAAGTTTGTGGATTAGGCCGTCTATCCACACGCTATCGAATGCTTTCTCGACATCCAGAAAGCATCCGACCGTGACACGATTACTGTTGAGGGCTGTGGTGATATCGTGTTGGAATTTTAGCAGTGGATGCAAGGTTGAGTGTTTTTCTCGAAACCAGAATTGCATGTCAGGGATGATTAAATTTTCACAGCAGAATTTCTTCAGTCTTCGTAAGATTAATTCTTCCAGTAATTTGCTGATGTTGTTGAGAAGTGATATTGGCCTGTAGTTGGAAACTAAGTTGGAGGCACCTTTCTTCGGAATTGGCACAATCTTCGCTGTTTTCCACTTCTTGGGGAAGTAACAGTTGTTGATGCAGTTGTTTAAAATGATTGTGAGGAAAATCATTACCGCCTGTGGCAGCCTTTTCAGGATGTAGTAGGAGACACCATCTGGTCCAGCAGATTTTTTTGGCTTAGAATTGCCGATAATTTCTACAACCTCCTCTAGATTGCATAAATGTGGACTGTCGGTGGGATCATTTGCTGGATTGATAATATTGAAATTTATTTTATCCGGATTTGGTTGCAGTGTTTGTTGAACTGTTGCCTCAACTTCTCGTAAGAAAGTTGGGTCAGTAGGTGGGCTCGGTGTGAAGTTTCCTTCGAAGTAGTCGGCGAACGCTTCCACCTTGTCTTGGGCCGAGGTAGCTTCAGTATCATTGCTGATGATGGTTTCCGGTATTTGTGGCTGTTTTCCAATGATCCTATTGATGTTTTTGAAAGCATCTGGTCCTGGCTTGATTGCTTGTAATCTTTTCTGGTATTGGATATTATTGTGGTATTGAATGGAGTTCCGGAACATGATGTTGACTTGCTGTAGCTCATTCCAAACTATCTGGTAGTTTCTGTTTGTTGTATTCAGTTCACTTTGATGGATCCGCTGGAAAGGTTATGTTCCCATCAAGAAAGGACTGGTATGATGACTTCTTGCCGAAAGACTTCGACAGAACTAACTTTACTGATGACTCAAAAACGGAGTGTAGTGTTGGTTCAGGAATCATCTCTGTGACTTTGGATATATCTAGGTGGTTAAGGCTACCCTATTTTTCTAGGGTTTTTCAATCTGAATTTCTGACTATCAGGGAAGCATGCAAGGTACTCAAACAAGACCCAAACCGAAACCGGAATACGGCTATTATCACAGACAGTGGGTCGGCTGTTAAAACCATTATTTCAAGTACATCATCTTCCAAATTAGTGTAACAGTGCTCGAGGCACTGAGGTTCATTTTTGGATGAATGGCTGTGTTAATGCAAATGTATCTTTCCGCCCATTGACGTCTAGAGTACAAGAAAGTCAAGGGTCTTCGTGGTTCTCGTCTAAAGAACATCCAAACACGTCACACCCGTTTCATGAGGGATCTTGTTCGGGAAGTGGTTGGCCATGCTCCTTACGAGAAGAGAACCATGGAATTGTTGAAAGTGTCAAAAGATAAGCGTGCTTTGAAATTCTTGAAGCGACGATTGGGAACACACATCCGTGCCAAGAGGAAGCGTGAAGAACTTTCCAATATTCTCACACAAATGAGGAAGACCCAAACTCAGGCTAAGTAATTTTTTTTTTAATGTGGAATAGAAATAAAAAGTGTGTCGTATATGGGATGATACCAATCCACAAGAGGTTCAAAAGGTGACACTGAATTCTCAAAAAAGTTATCGTTTGGAGTTAATTTTGGGCCGGCAGCGTTATTGGTCCGTTCTTTTTCGAAAACGACGTTGGTGAGGCATTCACTCACCGTCAATGGCGAGCTCTACAGAAAGTTTTTATGACCCAAATTGAACCATATGGACATATGTAGATGACGCGAGATTCCAGCAGGACGGCACTACGTGCCAAATTCGCAGAGTTGTTGTGAATTGGCCAGCAAGATTTTTTTCTTGGCGTTTCCTGAAGTCCCAAGTCTTTCTAACAAACCAAAATCAGCCGATGCCCCTAAAATGAACATAACGCAGGCCATCGTGTCAACGAAGTGCAAGATATGCCGAGAATATCATCACTGTCTGTTATAGGGAGCAGAAGAATGCCCGGAATTCAATTCCGCGTCACTAGCACGCCACAACTTGGCGAATCTTTCGTCATAACTTAGACCTTACTGTAACCGTACAAACTTCAACTGACCCAGAAGTTAAGAGTAAGCGACCATAGGCAACGACGACGTGTGTGTTCGTGTTGACTCCGATTTCGGTCGGAAAATCAGTGATGATTCCCATTTCTGGATGAATAAATTCGTCAACAAGTAAAATAGTTGAATTTGGTACGATCAAAATCTACACGAGATCCACTAAATTGCGATGCAGAAAAAGTCACTGCTTAGTGTGGATGTTGGGTTTGCGGCATCATCGGTCCATACTTGTTCAACGCCATCACCGTCAACAGCGAGCGCTATCGTTCGATTATATCTATTGAAATTCTTTTGGGCCGAATTGGACGATAATGGCACCGACTTATCACACAGCCCGTGGCACAATGAACATATAGAACCCGCGATTTCCGACCATGGTTAGCTCACGCGGAGCCGATGTGAATTGGCCACCGATAACGCACAGTTTGACCCCGTTAGACTTCTTCTGGTGGGGTCTTTTTAAGACCTGATGTCATTGCTATTAACAACACAAGAAACTTGGTAAGTGTCCACAGTCGAGGACACAACACAACGCTCCACACGAGACAAGTTTGGTTTCCGCTTTACAAAAATATTTTGTATAATCAGAACTAAAATCTTTGTAAATCTTAAAAACCTCTTAAGATGCTTACAAAAACTTATGTTTAAAGCAAAAATATCCTTTGTCTTTTTTGCTAAACTGAATTGTGTAATACTTGACTGAACTCAATAGCTGCCGTAAAGATCGTGGCAGCCCATTAAATAACTATTTTGAATAGAAATAAGGTCTACAATGCTTTAACTTTGAAAAGTCTTTCACTAAAATTAAAACCTTACTTCTCGACCTTGGCTGTCAAAATATCCCTTTCATATATTATTTTGTTTTGTTTTTCAATTTTTAAACAGAATCGCTTCGAATATTATTAAAACCGGATTTATCAGTTCACTGGATTGAGTATTTCACTCTTAAAATATTCATATTAATTTTTAAATATGTTAATTTACGTCCAGCCACAATAAGTCCCATTCAGTCAGTCATCCAGCCTCAACCTCATCAAACTTGAATAAAAATGTCTGTCAATCAGTGGTTGTGCGGATCTATGTACATATGTATGCAGTAAAAAAAAATCATTTAACTTCGTTGCATTATTAAATTACCGAGGAAAATAACGTAAAATAAACCCCCCCCCCCGCAACTATACCTACATATAAATAAATCCCACCACTCACCTGGGAAAAGGATTATTGCCTAGATATCGGTAGCTTTTTGATGGTCAAAGTCAGGAGCCAGTTTAAAATTAACAAACATAACAACGTTGTTTCAATGGTAAAATAAAAAAATGAAACACGAAAAACAATGTGTGGTGCGCCATCCAGTGGTAACAGGATGTTCGATTCAATGAAGTCATCGATCCTTAAATTCCACACATAACAATCCACAGAGTACTTGGAGGGGATTGAAGCGAATTTTAACCCTCTAAGATGAAACAAACAAAAAATACCATGATTTTGTTATTTACCCCCGAGTCGTGGTTACCAGGAAGAGGTCTCTTTGGTGGTGCGGCATTTGCGTTTTTACAATTTTTTTTTTTTTTTTTTTGCATCGTCGCTCGTCGTTGTAGGTTGTTCCATTTAGATTCGCAATTCAGATTCCTTTTCTTTTGTTTTTTATTTTTTTTTTATAATCTTTTTGTTTTGCGAGGAAAAAAAGCTCCTCTTTGATTTCATTTTCCAATCACCGTCATCGATTTTTGTTTTGCTTTTTTTTTTTAACTACCTTCATAAGAGCTACCTACCTTCGCACACTCCCTGGCCCACTTGAATTGATGGCTTTTTCATTGTTGTGTTATTTCTTTTTTTTTTTCTTTAGGAAAAGTATTGGTTTTGTGAAAATGCGGCTTTTTGTATGCTCCAGAGGGCATTGGGTGTTTTCAACAAAAATTTGGGCAATTCTTAATGAAACGTAACATTCAGCCGGGCAACATCCCAGCCGAATAAATTGACATTTCTCTTCTACCCTATTGTGAGTTTTACGAGTACTTCGCTCTATTTGACCTAGCCATTTCTGTCGTTGGACTTTAACAGGTTTGACTAGGTCGATTTCGCTTTACAGCCCGTACACTCCCCGTCTATGCAGACGAGATCAGAGAGATCACACTGAGAATTTTCCTCTCGAAACATCCTAAAGTGTTTTCATCCACTTTAGACAAAGTCCATGTCTCTGCACCACACACAAGGACCGGTACTTTAGTTGCTCGAGAGAGCACTTCGCCTTATAAGTCCAAAGAAGCAGCGATTGGCAAGTGTTATTCCCTGAATTAATAGCGGCGCTTAGGTAGACAAAGTCCTTAACTACCTCAAAATCATGGCTGTCTATAGTGAAGATCCAAATCGATGGCGTCAAAGACCTTAAGTCAAGTATATTCTAGTTCCAGGAACACAAACAAATGTTAAATTTTGCTAATCAGTAATGAATTCGGTTCAATACTTTATCGAAAAGGGATTTCATTTTTCCAAATCTAAAACGAAATGATTTTAAAATTTAAGAACTTTTGAAGTATTGCTATTTGAATGCTATTCGAAATCTGTAGGCGAGATTCCGACTATAGAGCCGATAGCAGGAATTTCGGTGCGTTCAAATATTTATACACATGAAGCAATGAGTACGTTTACACTTTCGATACCGGATCCGCTCTCGATCCTGTCATTGTTTCTTGTGTAAAAATATAATCGTAACGAGAGCGTATCTAGATCGATAATGTGAATTTGGCCTTAAAGATTTTTTTTTTTTTTAAATAATTTGTAATTAGGTGTGTTTTTCTTTAAGCTTAGAGTGGGGATCTGAGCTGTCAAAAAATAACATTTTTAACTCAAACACATCAGAACCGTCAGGTGGCGTTTCTTTTTTCAATCAGAGCCACCTCGGAGCGCACTCTATGAGCTCAGAATATAACTAACTTTGTTTTTCTCCCGTGTGATATGACAAATCCAGAGGACTAAAAAAAACAAATCAACAAAAATGGCGATCGATGCCTTTGACAGTTCAGTGCTCACGATGTGTTTCATAAATAAATCGAGAGCTCTGATCAAACTCGAGCGTACTCGACATTCTCAAGCTCTGCTCATATTCAAAAATTAAAAACACATATTGACTTCGAATTTGTTTTGTCTACAGGCCATGAGCTTCAAGACGGTGCTTACATTGAAATTGCTTAATAGACATACTTACTACTTACTTATCCAGCTCCCTATCCATGGAGGGTCTCTGCCTGAGATATTGCGGTCTTCCATCTGTTACGATTCCTCGCGAGCGTCCTCCAGTCGTTGGGACCAAGCGCTCTTGGGTCTGTAACCGCCTGGTCCCTGTACCGGATGTTCGGTGTTCCTCGCCGTCTCGAACCTGGGGCTAGAATTCGAAGATTTTCTTGGCTGGAGAGTTGTTGTCCATTCGCTCGATGTGACCGAGCCAGTGTAGTCGACGTGTTTTGGCTCTTTGGACTGCATCCACATCTTAGTATAGCTCGTATATTTCACGATTGAATTTTCTCCTCCATTCGCCCTTTTCGCATATAGGACCAAATATCCGCCGAAGAATTTTTCTGTCGAAAGTGCCCAGTATCAATTCCCCTTTTTTACTTATCGTCCAGCACTCGGCGCCGTAGAGTAGGACTGGTAAAATTAGCGATTTGTATTTCGTGCACTTGTCTTTCGAGAAAGGAGTTTTGAAGCCAAGTTTTTGGCCCAACCGAAGTACCAGCGGTTCGCTAGGGTAAATCTTCGTCGGATTTCCACTAAGGTGTCGTTCGTAGGATTGATGTTTGTTCCGAGGTAAGTGAACTCCTTAACTACCTCGAAATTACTGCTTCCAACAGTGAAGTTTTGTCCTAGGCGATGGACAGCTGAGGCTTTCCTTGTTGAAAGCATATACTTTGTTTTGTCCTCATTCACTTCAAGACCAACGCGTTTCGCCTGTTCTTCATTAGCTGTGAACGCTTCTAGCACAGCTCGCTTGGAGCGGCCGATGATATCGATGTCGTCCGCATACTCAATCAGTTGGGAAGACCTGTTGAAGATAGTGCCTTCCAGGTTAGCACCACTCTTGCGCACTATCTGCTCTAGGACTAGGTTGAAGAAATCACATGATAGCACATCTCCTTGTCTGAACTCCGTGCACGTCTGGAATAGCTCGAATGAGCTGTTACCCATTGGGTCGTTGCACCGCGTATTTTGTAACGTCATGCGCCATAACTGGATCAGTTTTTTCTGGATCCTAAGTTCCGACGTCGCCAATAGAAGCTCTTGGCGACTTATGCTATCATATGCGGCCTTAAAGTCGATGAAAAGATGGTGGGTCTCGACTTGAAATTCGTTGGTCTTTTCCAGGATTTGTCTCAATGTGAAGATTTGGTCTATCGTTGATATGCCTGGGCGATTATAGTGTTGCAGAAGGGTCTTAGACGCTCACATAGTACTGTGGATAGGATCTTGTAGGCAACATTAAGCAGGGATATGCCCCTGTAGTTTTTGCAGGACATCGGATCGCCTTTTTTGTAGATTGGGCATATGGAGCTATTTGGCCAATCGTCGAACATACTTTCCTCCTCCTAAACTTGGTTGAAGAGCTGATGCATGCACCTTTTTTTTCTCTTTTCTTCTCTTTTAACGGTACTCCTCTTTTGCTGCTCTTGTTTTCTGTTGCAGCATTTGCATTCTTGCATTTTCCGTCTCCTGCGCATTCAATATCCCGACAAAAGTTCTTTTTTCTAGGTGGTTGATAGCCTATTGTAGTCCCGGCTACCTCCTTGATGATGTAGCGATATTGGTTCCACTGGTTGTTGACGCTTGTGGCTGGAGGTACGGCAGATAGCTTCCCGGTCAATTGCTTACTGGCTTTCTCAGGTGTGCTAAGGCATGCAATATTTAATTTCTTCCTTTTGGGCGGTCTTCGCTTCCTTTTCGTTGGACAGTCGGGCTCTGAACTTTGTCACGACAAGAAAGTGGTCAGAGTCCACGTTTGCACATCGGAAAGTTCGCACGTCCAAGATGTTCGACGCGTGTCTTGCGAAAATTAGCACGTGGTCGATTTGGAGATCGCCAGGTTGCTGTGTGTATCCTTCACCAGGGGAACCTAGTGCTACTTATCACCGTTTTTCGAGCTGCAGCAAAGTCGATTAGTCGGAAGCCGTTATCTGCTGTCGTTTCGTGAAGGCTGTCCTTCCCGACTTTAGCATTGAATCTCTGAGCACGACTTTGACATCGTACTCTGGACAGGCTCCGTAGGCTCCGTCCAGAAGGTCGTAAAACTCTTCCTTGTTAGACTCCTTAGCTTCATCGGTAGGGGCGTATGCACATATTAGGCTGATGTTTTGAAAAGTTGCTTTGATGCGGATCACAGCTAGGCGATCGCTAATCGGCTTAAAATGGATGACTTTCGATCTGAGTCGATTTCCCACGACGAATCCGCATCCTAACATGTACATTCTTTGATGACAGCTGTAATAAATGTCGCAATCTTTTCTTTTCGCTATTCCTGATTCTATCCATCGTATCTCCTGAATCGCGGTAATGCCTGCCTTGTACCGCGAGAGGACAGATTCAAGTTTTTGAGTAGCACCTGGTGTGTAGAGTGTCCTTACATTCCAGGTGCATACTTGTAGATCGTAGTCCATTTTCGTTCCGGGTCTGGTTGTCATTTGAGGGGGGTCGCTATCCGAAGCTTCTCGCGTCTCTCTCATAGCAATTGGTATTTTTTACTGTGGCCGGGTCGTTAGCCCGACGCACTAACCTCCAATCTGTAGGGCCATGGATTTGGTGTTGCAATTATTTCCTTGGTCAACACTCGCACTTACAAGTTAAGCAAGTCATGACATAAAGCCAAGACCAGTATCCGGTGGTTACCAACGAGGAGGTAATGTAAGCACTTGATGTCTAAGAAAAGATACATCTCGAAGCCCCTAGTTCCTACAACCTTGGAGCCTTAGCTCATGTAATTAAGTTCCATGACCCTTTATGGGGGTGCTTCATTTTCATTCAGCTTAATTAAAATAAAATAAATAAATTATAGGACACATTGAATATAGAAAATCTGTCACAATAGCCCCTTTTAACCTTACATTAAGTAAAAAACAAAAACAAAAGTGGAGCGTCTATAGAAGAGTTGTTTTACAAATAGACTAATTTTTTCCACAATTTTTTTATAAATTCGCAGTGCTGGACATGAGGCATAACAAAATGAACAAAAAAAATAAAAAGTTATTTTATAAGTAGCAGTTAAGTTTATTATTAATATTTTTTTCTAAAACTACAATTTTATACAATATTTTGTTGAAAAAGCTTATGTTTATCATAAGTTTCCCCATCCTCTACAGATCAGCCTCCTGGCAACCGAATCTCTCGACCCAACTATAAGATGTGACGATTTTCCTGGCACAGATGATCTTAATACTTCACCTTCATGAACGGGATCGACTATCGAATTTTGTAGGTTCTGATTTCCCCATCCTGTACAGATCAGCCTCTTGGCAACTGAATCTGTCGATCCAACTATGAGAGGCGACGATTTTCCAGTTAAAGATGGCCTCAGAACTTCACCTTCATGGATGTTATCCATTCTGGAATTTTGTTGGCTTTGGTGCATATCGGTGTGATGGAATGTGTTGCTTCTATTCATTTTCCGCTTGGATATCCTTCGTCGTTTGATATGTGCACATCTGGCCACGTGCTCTTGGATTTCGTGGACACTAAAGTGGTGAATTGCTTCAGTGCCTTGTAGACCGAAGATAACCCAATCCTCATCGTCGGTTCCGTCATAGAATTCAAATGGCAAGGGTGTATTGGTCTGAGCTACTTGCTTATAATCCATAGAAGGGCTACTGGAACTTATATCCGGATAGCTGACCGTCCATTTTGCGCTTGAATGTTGGTTATTACATCTTGGTAAATGTTGTATTCTACAATCCAGTGTTTGATCATCCAAAATGGTCCAACCGTTTGTCCGATATTTATCCAGATGAGAAACTTCATTGTGGTTTCTCCAGTTGGGGAAGGACTTCGTAGCTTGCCATGGTTTAAGGAAAATTGGTGCCTTGTTTCGATTTAAATTGGATTTGGTAATTTTAGGCATTTTCGAAATGTTTGTTTAATTTAAAAAAATATACTTGATTCGTCTGTAGGTATGTAGTTAACTGACTTGCTCAATATTTCTCAAGTCTTTTATATCCAAAATTTTCAGTGTACAGGTACAAAAAATAATGCTTAAGTTCTTAATTCCCTAATTAGTATTAAACAAAGTAATTAAGTATTTCTATGAATCAAATAATTATACCTACTTACTTAAGCCACATATTAGTTAATTATTACCTAAACCCCACATACAGGATATTGAAAAGTAATTAACAGGTTAAAAGGGATTAAGTCGAAAAATTATTAAAAGCGGGAATTCCGTGGATTAGATTGAAAACTCATAAAATCTTCTTGGCTCTTGATTCCAAGTTGTGTGTACCGATAAAACATATTTTTTGGGCTTTTGAAAAACAAAAAATCCATTTTTTTTTTTGAAAATCAGTATCTTGAAAACGTGTGAACGATTAGTTTTTGAAATTAGTTCTTAAAATCTATGTTATTAATTTTAAACTAGCATCAGAATTTTTGAAAAGTTTTAAACAAATTTCTTATATAAAAAATTATTTTAATAATAAAAGGATTTTTAAACTTTGTTTGCATCAATTCATATTTTTCTAGAAATCAGACTTCTGTTTTATGCATTTGAACATTTTGCTCTAAATAAATCCATGCTTTTATATTTTTATTAAAATTTTTTAAATTCTTCAGTACGCTTACATAAGAGCAAGTAGGTACGTGCATTTTATTTTTCTTAAACTAAAAAGTTATAGCATATTGTAATATTGTTACTGAATTATATTTTTAATTTTTACAAAGAAAATTGTTGTTCCAAGGTTAAGAAGGAGATCCGAAAAAGGTTTTTTTAAAATCATTTATTGTAGGTCCGATTCTTGGCCACTGGAAAAGTGATATTTCAGTGCAGGGTTGAAATGCCTCTTGTAAGGACAGATTCTCATATTATCCGTTCGGATTTTCTGTCTTTTTACTTGCGACTTGTACTATAAGGCAAGTTATGCATTGGTAAAAAGAATCGAACTCGAGATTTTGATCAAAGTTGACATTACCAAAAAAGAGGGTCTCTCAATTCAGTCTGTCTGTTCAACTACAGCTAAAAGGCTCGGCCGATTTTCTTCAAACTCGGTAGATATGGGTTTTAATTTTTCTCCCCACATGCTTTTTTTTTAAGACCAAAAATATCGGTACCTGCCATACTAATTTTTTTTCGAAATTTTATAAATATTTTTTTCTCAAAAAACTGTCCCACAGATGTTTAAAAAAAAAATCAAAAAATTTCATTTAGCTAAAGCGAGTAAAAAAAAAAATCCAAAAAATTATTATTTTTGGTATCTGGGATTCGAACGATCTTGCTGGCCATGCGAAATCGCAGAAACGGGAGATTACGCGACCAGAAAACGCTTCCGTCTTGCTGTGTGTGCGGTTGCACCGTCTTGTTGAAACCACACGGTCATCAGGCATTATTTGATGCATTGTTTGCACTTTGTTACGGGAACATGTGTAAATCTCTCACTTAAATTCGATGAAGAGTCCCGTCTGGTGATGTCCATTTGCGCGACCTGTCGTCTGGTTAATGTTTCTTCATTCTCATCGGGCACAGTTCGATCGCGCGCTTCTTCCATTTTATGGTCAGCTTAATCGACCTACTGAGGCGGCTATTCGGGCTATTGTGACTAAATTTCGCACAAAATTTACATTGTTGGACATTAAACCACCAACACGCTTGCGTAGAGTGCGAACTGAGGAAACTATCGCAGCTGTATCAGCCAGTGTTAGTGATGACCGTGATATCGATTCGGCGCCGTTCGCAGCAATTATGCCTCTGTTACTCCACTACGTGGAAAATTTTGCCGAAGGATTTAGGTGTGAAGCCTTTCAAAGTACAGCTGGTGCAGGAATTGAAGCCGAACGACCTACCGCAACGCCGAATTTTTGCTGAATGGGCACTTGAAAAGTTGGCCGAAGATCCACTTTTTTATCGAAAAATTGTGTTCAGCGACTAAGCTCATTTCTGGTTGAATGGTTACGGAATCATTGGGCCGTATTTCTTCAAAGATGATGCGATGATAACAAACTTTATTTTGGGCAAAATGGAAGAGCTTGACTTGCATGACATGTGGTTTCAACAAGACGTTGCCATACGCGTAACAAAGGACCAATTGAGAGGCGAGTTCGGTGAACAGTTTATTTCACGTTTGGGGCCGGTCCCATTGGCCGCGGTAGCTTAATGCAATTTTACAAAATCTCCCGATTGCTTCCAAATCGGGTCCATTTAGGGCATTTTTCACTTCTTGGCTGTTATAAAGGGCTTCCGAAAGCAACTCCTTCTGATGTCATTAAACACCGAAATGTACAGAATCATACCGTTGTACTATGTTGCATTTTGAGCCTCACGTGTTAGGCTTCGGACACACACTGAGCGACGTAAAAAAATTAAAACACATTAAATTGTTTCTAGGTAGCCACATAAGCCCTGAGCGACTTGTGATTGTTTTAAGCGAAATCGCTCAATCACTCAGTCGCTCTTCGCTCAGTGCGTGACCGAAGCCTTATGGGGCACGAAGTTTACTTGAAGTACTTTTCCTCTTGCTCTTGTATATGTTCAGTAAGGGCGTTTGAGATTTCTTTCCATTGAAGAGGGTAATAGTAGCAATCCGCTAGATCCAGAATGTTTCAATACCATAAAGTGTTATTGGTGACCGCCAAATTCCGCTGCAGTCTATCTATTAGATTCTTTGTTAAGAAAAGTTTTTTTTTTCAAATTAATTTTTGAGCCTTGTCAGCAAAATACGATTGGAGATCCTTATGTGCAAGTTTTATCACTGTCACATTTAAAAGGTGCGAATTGCCTTGCAATGTGAAGCCTGGCCATGCTGTACCAAGAACTATATGCTTTAGTTAAAGTTTAGTAAGCTTCAACTGAGGCTACAGCTACACAATCCATTGTGCCCATCCATTTTAGAGCAAGTACGTCCAACTTCGTCTATACGACTCATATTATTAATTTCCAGCCCTTTACCCTTCTCTCCATCCTTAAATTTTATATATTGTGTGCAAAATCTGGACGATTATATTGTGGTAATCGAAATGGGCACACATCTGAATATTTGCGGTATACGCGAGTTTCCTGGGGGTTTTAGGGAAACGTTGATGCTGATGTTGCTGCAAGCTCGGAAATTGAGTGATTTGACATTTGAGTTGAATAAGTGGGCTCTGCACAGAAACGCAGAGAGCAATGGCAAAGCGTCGACGAATTGATTTCTGTGACAGCAGAGTGCCAAGAGAGAGTAAGCAGTTTAATTGTTGTTCTTCCTCGCTGATGAAATTTCCCTCCACACACGGACTTCGAATTCCTACGTGTTATATGTGTTGTCCTTTGCTCCTTGTTTGGTTGGAACAAATGCCAGGATGGAGTGCTTTTTTTCGTTCATCCGTTGCTTTGTTGTTGTGCATTAATTTGAAAATGGAGAGGGGGAGGATGAGGGTTATCCGTTTTTTTTTTTTTTTCAATAAGAGGTCTTCCTCAGGAAAGGTTTCTTTTTTTTACATAAATCGACCTTTATCAATATTTAGATGGCTATGATTGTTAAGGAGATGAAGATGAGTTTTTTTTTTTAAATTTAATAAATCGAATTACAATCCGGAAATTGCTTCTAGTTCAATGTTATTTACGGCAACTAAGAGGCTCTTGAAAACAAATAATTGGTCGGAGTAGAAACGCTTGGAGGTTTATTTTCTTTTTTGTTTTTGTGCTGAGCCCTATTTTGTTTCCTTAATCTTCCAATATCAAATCAATTAACTTCAAAGGAATCTTTTAGTCCGCTGATATATCTTTTAATGGCAGATTATTTAAAAACAAAACAAAATCCGTGGGATATTGAATAATCCCAGATATTTTACTTGTGGGCATTTTTTAAAACATTTTATTTAATTATTTTAATACATTTTCCTTTGGCGTGGTTTTATCCCCAATTTTTGTGCATATTTATGTTTAATAGTAAAGCTTGTTATCTGAGCTCTAAATTTACTTTCGACTTTTCGAAGGTTTTGAAGAAAGCTACGGGACTATTTTATTAGAGCACCGTGGATTGGCAAACGATCAAGCAGAAAAGAATGCTGTTTGACCTAGCTTAAAAGGTTTGAATTTACATTTAACCAGAGTTTTTAAATAAAAATAAAAACATACTCAATTTCCGAAGACATCCATAGACACATCCAACAGAACAGAAAGGTTAATATGGTCGACGACTGAAAGTGAACGATTTATTTTAAAGCCTAGACTTAAGACAGTACTCGAAAAAAATCAATTTGAAATTGTGCTAGAAAAACAGGTGGTAGATGGCTCGTATAAAATTTTCGTCTAGAGATGGCTATGAATGAATGAATGATTTGTATTGGGGGTTATTGCACTGCGACCTGTAGATCTATTGTGCCCCCTCTTAAAAATGATGAGCTGGCTCATCCTACAGTTCTTCTTCCAAACCTATTGCTTTTAGAAATTTTAGTATTTGGGTCACTTTTAGAGGGGATAGGTTGCTCCCTTCCACCTGGTACCGTCCCAGATGGGTTTTCCTTTGGTGCATGATTGCACAACAGTTTCCCAGTGTGTGTTCCGGTGTTTCTTTATGCATGTTGCAGAATCTGCAAGTGGCACTGCTTACCACACCAAGTAGATTAAAGTGTCTTCTAAGTTTGCAGTGTCCTGTTAGAATACATGTTATTATTCTTAGGTTATTCCTACTTAGGTTGATACAGTTTTCGAAACGTTGCCGGTTGTATTTTCCCAGTAGTAATTTCGCCTGTCTCAGCCTAGGGAGTTCATTCCAGTTTTTGAATCTGTTTGCCTCCTCTTCCTGTTTAATTTTGGTTTTGATGACTGTTAGGGGAGTTGAGGCGCCTATTTTTGCTAGGGAATCTGCCTTTTTCGTTACCAGGAACACCAATGTGACCAGGTACCCAGTAAAGTGTGACCCTGTTCTGTTTACCTAGTTCATTTAGTCTGCTTTTGCACTCCCACACTAGCTTAGAGCTGATGGTGTATGAGTTTAGTACCTTGAGTGCTGCTTGACTATCTTACATAATGGCAATGTTCTTGTTACGATAATTCTTTTCGAGATTGCGATCCACGCATTTCCCTATGGCGTTTACCTCCGCTTGGAAGATGCTGGTGGACTGCCCCATCGGTATGGAAAGTTTGGTTTTTGGCCCAAAGATTCCTGCACCAGTCCCTTCGCTTGTTCTCGATCCATCAGTGTACCATTTGATGGTATTTATTTCGAGTGTGTAGTTTGTATCCTCTCCTACCCAGTCTTCCTTGTTACTGAGCTGTGTTTATTCTGCAAATTAGATCTTCCAATAAGTTAATAGGTCCCGAAACATAAATTTGAGCATCATCTGTGTAGAGATTTAAATAACATTTTCGCAAACAATATGTTGTAAGTCATTTATAAACATGCAGAACAAAATGGGATCTAAGATGGAACCCTGTGGGACGCCAGCAAGCAAGCTGATTGAATCATAAGAATTAATGCCAACTTTAACCTTTTGAGTTCGATGACTTAAATAGTCTTGTATAATACGAACCGACCTGTGAGGCCAAAGTGAAGTTTTACTTTTTTGCACACAAAACTGTAATCAAAGACTTTTGGAAAATCCAGCAAGAAGAGAAGCCTTAACATACCTCGGCCATACTGAATTCGAATATCTTTAAAGACCTTAACCATAGCCGTAGAGCAGCTGTGGCCTGCTCGAAATCCTGACTGGACCGGAGAAAATAAGTTACGAGCCCGCATGTGGTTTGAAATCTGGTTTGACAAAATTTTTTCTAAGATTTTAGACAGGCAAGGCAGTATTCTTATAGGCCGAAAATTCGATGCAATTGAAGAATTGTTTTTCTTAGGCACAGGAATTACTTATGCACGCTTTCAACATTTAAGAAAAGAAGAGGTTGTGATACAAAAATTTACTAAATGAGTTACAGTACCTTGCCGGATTTTATTAGACCCAAGCGAAAAAATGCAACATTTTTTTTACTTTGTTTTATTTTTAATGTTTTTTTTTAAATAGCTTAAATTTTTTGCTCATATTTGTTTATTCATTATTAGCAAATATAATTATTCCTGAGATAAATAAAATAAAAATAAAAATCAGTACAATTTTTGATACAAAAAACATAGATTAAGAAAAACCATCTTTATTATAATATTTTGTGTGTCGACCTTTTGCTGAAACAAGCGCCTTTATTCTTCGGGGCATATTGTTAATACACGCTTGAATTGTAATTTTGAGCTTGCTTTTATTGTGCCACTTAAAATTAAGCTTTCCACGAACTCAGTGTTGGTTGTTATAGGGGTTCTTGCAACTTTGAGCTTAAGAAGCTCCCAAGCGTTTTCTATGGGATTCATATCCGGGAAATATCCAGGCCAGTACAATATTTAATTTTTTTTTAATTGAGAAAAACCGTAACACTCTCGGCTTTATGGCATAAAGCACTGTCGTGCATGAATATTGGACCTTTATGGCTCAAAAACCACTTCCGAATTTGTGGCAACAAAACGGTTTCAAGCACTTTCTTGTACTGGTCCTGCCTCATGGTATTTTCCCAACTTAAAGGAGAAACCGATATACATTCGTCTTAAATTTCTGGACATTGAAATGGGGAGGAAAACCAGAGTCGGTTAAGGAATTCCACATTCGAGTCGTACGGCAAAAGAAAGAATCTCTGTACTTAACTGTACGTCCAAAGTTTGGCTCAAGGGTATATTGATAAGCATTCCCTGCGGCACGAGTATTACAGTGAAATTTTTTAGGGGGGGAATGCAACTCGCTATTTCAATAGAACATTGTTTATAGAAATAATGATAAAACAGTGATAGGCAAGAGACATTTCGACGATGTTCTAACGAAACAATTGTTTCGGAAATTACTTTGTCACCTATCAGCCTTAAAGCTCTATTCTGGATTCTGTCTAGTAATTGTAAAGATGTTTTTGATGCACCAGCCCAGATATGAGAATTGTATTCTCGTTTAGGACATATATAAGTCTTATAAATTGTGGCCAGATCAGAGGGGGAAACCTAAGCATTTGGACGCATTTTTAGCAATATCCAATATGTGGTCATTCCACAAAAGGTGGTCAGTAATACACATACCAAAAATTGATGATGGAAGCTCCATCCATGAATAGGGGCATAGGGGGAATATTCCGCTTTAATGACAAAAAACAGCTCTGAGTTTTAGAAGCATTAAATTCAAAGACCAAACAATTATGGATAGAGTGTGCTAAATTGTTGGAATAATGTGGTTTCTTCTGCTCGCTAGGTCTTCTACCCACAAATGTTGTCTTTTCAGTCAAAACTTGGAAAAACGATTTTGATTAATTTTTTTGGTTGTATTATTTGAAGCAAAACAAAAGGTTAATAACAATAGCTTATTCCAATGTTCTACAGTTGAATGTTTGTACTTGTGAGCCCATTCCAGCAGGTTCTAACTCATTGCAGGCGTTGGTCTTGGCTTTTGAAGCAGGTTTTATTACGATAAACTTCATTTCTGCTGAGCGCCTTTGAACTTTGCGTTGCGATATTTTGACTCCTCCATCTTTGATTATTTTCGTCAACAAACGCACTGTAAATTTTCTGTTTTTATAGCAAACAACCCTGATTTTGCGATCTGTTCTTTGAAATGTGTGTCGTGTTCGACCACAAAAACATTTTCTTCGGGGACTCAAGGTCATCCCTAGGTCAATCTTTTTTTACTTGCGACTTATACATAGGTACTATAAGGCAAGTTATGCATTCGTAAAAAAAATCGAACTCGAAATTTTGATCAAAGTTGACATTACGATGATAGCGAAGACCAAAAAGGTGGGTCTAAATAAATCTTATAAATATTTTTTTTTTCTCAAAAACTTTCCCACAGAATTAAAAAAAAAAAAAATTGAAAAATTTCATTTGGTTAAAACTAGCTAATGGTTTATTTTGGTAGCCCGCCTGGATCCATTTTTTTGTTTTTGATTTTCTCGAAAACGGTACAGCCGATTTAAATAATTGTTTTTTATGCCAAAGCTCCTCCAAAGTTTGAATATTATTACATATTCAAATTTTCAAATTTTTAATTTTTTGGATTTAAAAAAAAAAATCAAAAATTTTTTTTTGGAAACTCAATATTTCAAAAACCCCATGCTCGATTGTTTTCAAACTTGACAAATAAAAGTTTCTTAACATAATCTACAAGATTTGAGAAAAAAAATTTTGTTTTATCTAAAACTAACGGTACCTTCCATACAAATTTTAAAAAATGGTTTTCGAAAATCGTATTTTTCTCGAAAACGGTTCCGAGAATTTTGCTGAAATTTTTTTTCTTTTGATTAATCTTTACGATCTATAATTTAAGAAAAAAAAATTTAAATCTAGATATTACTGACTGTACCTACCATAGAACGATTTTTTCGAATTTTGAATTTCTCATTATAGACATAACGGATTTTAATGAAATTTTTTATAAAGAAGCTCCTAAAAAGTTTAAAAAACATTGCATTTAAAAACTTAAGAAAAAATATTTTTATTAAAAATGTTTTAAAAATTTTGTACATCAAAGCTTATTTTTTTAAGGAACCACTACAACAACTTATAATTTTTGTTCCTGCATAATTTCATATTTTCTCTAATAACATTCGTTTTTAAAATTCCTAGTCTATTACATAGGAGCAAGTTCGTGCGACCCAGTCGTGCATTTTATTTTTTTCGCTTGGGTCTAATAATATGACAAGCTACTGTAAGGTAGGTTACCGTTAGGTCCACAACTTCTGGCCCAAGTACTAAGCTTATAACGGCTTTCTTTGAAAAGGGTAATAAAATAAATAGTTTTGAGCTTTAAAATGTGCAACAGCTTGTTTTAAGTAATTTGTTTGTTGTTTTAAGTGTTTTTGTTCTTTCTAAATTTGCCACTCCCGCATTAATGGAAGGAAACATACACCTTTCATTACGTTATGACCTTACCAACCAGCTCTTGTTTTTTTTTTTGTAAACATCTTACGAAAACATCCGACTATTTTTTCCCCTTCAGCTATAGACCAATTGAACTTGACTTCTTTCCAACGGCATGAAAACGCTGATCAGCTCAAGAAATATCTAGACATCGTTTTGGAGACAGTGAGATATGTAGTGCGCTTTATATTTTAAAAGCTGGTGATGGAATTTGGAGTCAAGCTGCTCTCTTATTGAAAATGCGTGTATTTGTTATTGGTGAATCTTTCCCTTTTTGGCTTAGAAATTACCTTTTGATTCGCTCTATAGAAGTAAATGCTGGTGTGCCACAGGGCTCTGTTTTGTCTCCGACTCTCTTTCTCATATACATCAATGATGGTCTGTTTAAACTTACTAATCCATTAAATTGTTCGTTGGCAGATTCACGTCCTTGTTCTTCGGATGTGGATTAAAAACGGCAATATTTTGCGTAGAATTTAATACATAAAAACCCAATGCTGTGTTCGGTCATAAAAGTGCAACCCACCCCTCCATGCCGATATTACCGAACTGCACTTAAGGAAATCGAAAAGCTCTCCGTTTTCGGTGTAATATGAAAAATGATAACATATTCCATGGCGCCAAAAACGCTACCACGTGCTTAAATTTCCTTCGAATGTTTCACACCTTCTGATATGGCTGATATGGTTTTATCTTTACTTTCCCAAAGCTCGGATATTCCCATATTTGAACAGGTGATATGATAACCTAATTAAGTCTCTCGGAAATATATCTAGAAAAAAAGCTTTAAAGAAAAGCTTTGCTTCTCCTGAGAACTCCCGTAATATTTTAGGTTTTCATTATTTTGCCGTTATTTTTATAAACAGTGTTCCAGTGAAGAATCTTAATAGATTCAACCTTAATACTCGCGCTTGAGCGAATGCACATTAGCTTACTCTTGAGCCCAACTTGGTACGTACTATTAACTTCAGTGAATCTTTCTTGAGCCGCACTACACGAATGAGCAATGCTTTACCCGGCACTATATTTCCTTTCCATTGCGATAATCGGACATTCAAATCCATTGTGGATCGTAATCACCTTTTAAATGCTCTCCAACTTTCCTAAATGCTCGCACTATCCTCAAATATTTTAAGGGTAATCACAATCCCTTCGGCCAAATCACCAAAATCGAGATCATATATTGAATTAATCATGGACGATAAAAGTATGTTGTCTGTGTCTCAAATAAAAATGAACCAAATCCGCGCTCTTGCGGATACCAACTTGGGTACTTATATTTACTTTAAACATTCTCTTAGAATAACCAGAAATGTATCCTTCTCGAAACCGGGATCACGTTCAGCGCATTCTTTTTTTTTTTTGTCTTCCTTGAACTTGATATGATTGCAAAAGAACTTTACCGATTAGAGTTGAAAATGGGAAAACTTCAAAAACTTCAGAGAGATTACACAAATATTGAAAAAAAAATTAATAATTTCTCCTCACTGCTCTTCGTTGCCTGCAAGCATCAAAAAGGTATTTTTCTTCCTTTCACTCGCATCTGTTGCTTTTAGAGCTTGAGGTATTATCTTGTTAAAAGTTTAAGTTTGAGATGAAAAATATCACCTTTAAACACCAGACCACTTTCTGTATACATATTCCTGCTCCTCTTCATTACAAAATCATCCAAGGTAGGTGGGTATACAATACCTACATAGTGGTCTAATCCCCAAGGATTGTGTTTGAACAGTTTAAAAAAAAAACTTCTTTGTTCTCGGAACTCAAACGACAATTTAATTTTTCCTTTCCTCTGGTTCCTGCCAATGTATGTAGCTACAGAGCTAGCTGTTCAATTGCTCGGTTCTCGCTGTTACTTAGTGAAATTACATTCCACAGGACAAACCCCGACCGGACCGACCAGAACAAGCAACACGAAGCCTTCACTTAAAAACACAGCTAAATGCATTTTCTCGATTTTCTAATTAGGACGAAAAAATTCCTTCGATTCAATCACCACACTCTGGATACACACGTGGTGATAGCGGTGGCATTGTGGGATAGTAGTATGGTATTTGGAGAGCAGGACTCCCCCCTGCAAACCCAGGAGATAATGTGTTAAGGACTAGGACTGTATCGTATCCTGCTCTTCTTACATTGATGTTCTCTTCCTTTTCCAATTAAATATCCCACAACTTGTACTCGGAACTCGGACGTTGCAGGAATGTGCCTGTCCAATCAAGGATGCGAAGTGGGGCGAAGCGAAGCGAAGTTCGAGTATTGTGTTGATAGTAGTGGTCTTCATCATTGTCGTCCGGTCCGTCCCGGCCAGCAGGAGCGCACTAATGATATCGTCACGTTCTTTGAATTGTTTGATGTCACATGCGATTCCTCGATATATCCGTATATCGACCACCAAGGTGTCCTGTTTATCCTGTCCCAGCTCGCTCCTCTTGAACCAGCCAGCATAATGTTTGGATAGAAAGGACGACACATTGTGTAAGAACACAACAAAAAAAGACATCCTTATCCAGTGTGTGCATCTAGATAAAACAATAACAAATATGGTTGTTGTTGTTGTTGTTCCAGCAACAACCATCATCAGCGCTCGGCGGAAGGCCATCAGGACACACTGATAACGAGCACAATAACTCCGACCCGATGCGATGTGTAAATGCAGGACGGATGAACCTGATGGAACTGCTGTTCCTGCTGGTTGCTGAAACTCGATGTGGATGGGGATGGCGATGTAGAATGTGGAAATTGTATAGATGTGGATGGGCTGGGAAGAAATTTGAGCTTCAGTGTTTTTTGATTGATGACCACTTTAATTGCGGATATTAAATGACAGTTTGGTTTCGTCCTTGTTGCGTTGTTGCCCCCGCCTTTCATTGTTCTGTCCTCCTTGTCATTGTCATTTGGTGTTTGCACACATTATTGTGCAGAAATCCATCCCCATGCCCGTACACACCGACACACTTCATTGGTTTTTGCTTGGGCTCTCTCGCACTATGGCTTATGCGCTTTATGTGTTTGTGCAAGGACATAGTTTCGCCACCGCGCGTTCACTAAAAGTATATTATGTAAATAACTGCGGGACACAATGGGGAAAAAGTCTCAAATTTCACGCATTTCAGCTCGAGAGTATAACCCAAGACCGACCGACCATACACCATAGCTTGGCTTGGCCCTGGCACAGCAGTGCAGATCTATGAAAGCCAAGAATTAGGAGCGACAACAACGTCAGGCCTGGTCGTCCTCCAGGACAGCAGCAGGAACGAAACGAAGTGAAAATACGACCACCGACGAAGCGACGATTGCCTGCTGCCTTGAAAACAAAGAAGGACATTTCTTAAAATCTTTGTGTGTGTTCCGTTTTTCCCTGCTTTTTTGGACTTGTGGGGATTCGAGTGCACGATGCATGCATGCCCATAAAGTCCACGGGGGGCTCCAGTCACCACCCCCATAATTGTGTCTGAAAGCATTGCCAGTCATAACCAGTCGAGGAGCTGGCGTTGGGGCCTGCTGAATGCCTCCTTCACTCTCGTGCTATATCCTTGTGTGGTTGCTGATGGTTATTCGAGAATCCAGAGTGGAGGCGTCTTGGGTTTTCAACGTTCGTTGTTTTGCGGTTAAATTGATTATTAAAGAGGTGTGCGCACTGGATGGGAAAATATGTTTTAGATAAAAAATCTCTAACAAATTCCGTCAGCACCCTTACTTCGTCGGAATATATCATCATAACTGGATGGCAACAAGAACGGATTGGGAGGGACGGTGGCAGAGTGGAGTAATCAGATACTTTTTGTGGCAAAAGGGGCAGAGATGAATAATTAGAGCAGTGGAGCTTAAAAAGGATTTGCAGTAATAGAAGGGCGTCTTGTATTTTCTTATCGTTTTCTGAGTTAACTTTTGGTTGCTTTCTTCTACCTATATAGTATTTAAGAGACGAAACAGGAGCAAGAATTCATAACTTCTTGGGTGGAGAAGCAATCAATATTCAAGATTTTATTATAATGACGGAATCCTTTCTTTAATTACACAATTGCTTTCGAGGGTATTTTTTTTTTTGTATTTTTATTTGTCTGCTTTTCTGCTTTTTATTGCGTAATGCTCGAAAGGGTTTTTCTTTTCTCTTTTTTTTTTGGCTTTAAAGTGGATTTGATGATGGGGTTTGAACGGCAGTTGTCTTGTCAATTAAGCTACAAGGATTTTTATTATTTTTTGTCGTAAATTAAAAGTTATCCTTTTTTTCAGTTGATGGCATTTTGAAAATAAATATTTCTGGATTCATGGAAACCAATTTCTGATGAAAAGCGATTTTCTGAGAAAATGAAACTTTAAATAAACTCAGATTTTGTGATTTTTTTTTTGTTTGGGTAAGTCGTCGAAAAATGAGATACCTTGCCCCTTTCTAAACGTCGCGTAAATCCTGGGAAGAAGAGTGTATATCGGGATTTCCGACGAACTTTGACAAGTGATTGCGGCCATACTGTGAAAGTGCGACCATCTGTCAAATTGGCTTTTATTTAAGAATATAGTCTCTCTTGCCAAATCAACATAGAGAGTAATACCGTTCAACAACATGTGAAAATGCTTAATTGTTTTATGAACGTGGGTTCTCATTTTGAGACAAGTTGACCCTAATTTCGATGGAAAAACCATACTACACTTTTTTTCTTAATGTTACCTTGCTTGCCACTTCTTTATATCCAACTTGTAAGATACAATGGAGACATTTTTTCATTTGGCTTTTTGATGACAGTTAAGTCGCTATGCATGTCCTTGGGAGTTGCTCCACAAATGTAAAATTTTTGGGAGATTCATATTGCGGTAAAGCGCTACACACTTTTCCGTCTCCCATCTTAAAAAGTAGGTCATGTTTGTATTGGACCTGGTTGTCATTAAAAAGTAAGTTTGTTGCAACTATGCTGTTTCATTTTGATAAGTTCCTTAATCCTTACTTTATTTTTTAAAAACGAATCCCATAAGCCTGCAGTACCTTGTTGAATTTGGCCTTGAGCTTTGCCAAAATATCTTTTTTGAATTATCATCAACTAGTCGAAGGGAAACGATTGTGATTGAAAATGTATTCTCTTCACTGAAGTTTGCATGATCCGTTGTCTGCTTGTATCGGCTTCGGGTTGAGCTGCCGTCACAGCCCTATTTGGATATTAGATGGAGAGATAAATCATATGTTCCGAAAGATGATAAATCAACTAGATCATTTTGTGCTTTGATGATGAATTTGACTGTTATATCTTGCAAAGCTTGTAGGTTCATTTCCGACATCAGTCACGTTAAAAGCTTCTTCCTCAAAGTAGCATTCCTTTTTTACCTCTTGGCCTAAATAATGAGCTGGGTATATGTACGTTGGAATTCATTTACATTATACTTAAATGTGTGTTTACCATCACTAATAGTGCTTGCTCTGGGCTTATAAAAGGGTTTTCCAATAAGGACTTAACAACTTTTTTTTTTTTTTTTAATATAAAACGCAAACCATTTGAGATAATTCAAAAATTTTATTATCGGCTTGAAGTACAATCAAGACAATTATGAATGGAACTCGACTTAGTTTATGTGGCCACCGCGGGCATGTTTGCAGCGGTAGATTCGTTGGACCAAATTTGGGATGATCTTATTTCTTTGCGCTTTTCCATACTTCAAAAATTTCACTAATTTTCATTTTACTGTATGCCTAACAAGAAAAAGAAAAAAGAAAAGTTGTATGGGGCCGGCACTCAAAAGCAACAACTTTAAATGGATTCTAACAAAGAAAACAAAATTTTTTTGGAATATTTTTATACACAATATTATTTTAAATCTACAGGAGTTCGTGTTAAAAAAATTTCGTCAAAATCGTTAGAGTCGTTAATGAGAAAGTCGAAAACCAAAGAAGCAGTTTTATGACAGGTACCCTTAATAACATTTTTTCCTAAAATTTTGTTTGGCCAGAATGTAGTCTTTGTTCAAAATGGCACACCTAATTATTTTTTTTATCAAAATCGTTTGAATCATTTTTGAGATAAATCAGATTTTGCATTACGGGTGTATGGGGGTATCTTTAGTTTTGGAGTTAAAAAAAATTCAATTACACATCTAGGGAATCACCGAAGACCCTTAAGTACCTACTGAGTTTGAAGAAAATAGGTCCAGTGGCTTAGTCTTTAGATAGAGGTACCGACATACAGACAGATAGACGGATAGAATTGCTGGACCCACTTTTTTCGTCTTCGCTATCATCGTATTGCAAATTTTGATTAAAATCACGAGTTCAATTTTTTTTCAAATGCAGAACATTAGTACATAAGTAGATAATATCGCAATTGAATACATATCTAAATTATTCACATTTTCATTTTAAACTTGCGATTTATAGGTACTATAAGGCAAGTTATGCATTCGGAAAAAATATCGAACTCGAGATTTTGATCAACGTTGATATTACGATGATAGCGAAGACTAAAAAAGTGGGTCTCGCAATTCTGTTTGTCTGTCTGTCTGTCTGTTCGACTACAGCTAAACGACTCGGCCGATTTTCTTTAAACTTGGTAGATATGGGTTTTATTTTTTCCCCCCGGATGTTTTTTGATTTGATTTTTTAAGACTAAAAATAACGGTACCTGCCATACGATTTTTTTCAAAATCTTATAAATTTTTTTTTTTCTCAAAAACTGTCCCACAGATTAAAAAAAAAATCATAAAATTTCATTTAGTTAAACCTTGGTAATGGGTGAAAAAAAATTTCCAAAAATTTATTATTTTTGGTACCCTTCTTGGAACCATTTTTTTTGTTTTTGATTTTCTCAAAAACGGTACAACCGATTTCGATCCTTTTTTTTATGTTAAGGCTCCCAGCAGTTTCAATATTATTGTGTATTCAAATTTTCAAACAAATTTTTTTTGTATTTTTAAAAAAAATTTTTAATTTTTTTTTTTTTTGAAAACTCAATATTTCGAAAACCCCATGCTCGATTTTTTTAAAACTTGATAAATACAAGTTTCTTAAAATAATCTACAAGATATGAGAAAAAAAAACTTTATTTTACCTAAAAATAACGGTACCCTTCATACAAATGTTTAAAAATGATTTCCGAAAATCGTATTTTTTTTTGCTTAAATTTTTAGTCTTTCGAATTTTTAAGATCTATAATTTAACACAAAAAATTTTGAAAACAAGACATTACTGACTCTACCTACCATAGAACATTTTTTTTTAAATTTTAAATTTCTCAATATCGACATAACGGATTTTAATAAAATTTTTTATAGAGATGCTTCTAAAAACTTTAAGAAACATTGCATTTCATATCTTTAAAAAAAAATATTTTTTGAATTTTTGAAAGAAAAAAAAAATCATTTTGTTTTGGAAAATTCGATATCTCGAAAATGGGTCAATATTTTTTTCGGAAATTTAATTTTCATTCGTACAATAATAAAAACCTAAAGTTGACGTACCAAGTTTTTTTTTAATATTTTAAAAATTTTATATATAAAACCTTAATTTATTAAGAAACCACTACAACGACTTATAATTTTTGTTCTTGCATAAATTCATATTTGCATAGCATTCTGTTTTTGTCACTTATTACTAAAAGTATTTAAAAAAATAATTTTATCCTTATGGGTTGCCAGATATTCAATTTTAAATGGTGTTCAATTTTTCTTGCCCGAGCAAAATTTTGACTTTGAGGTCAATTTTTTTCAAAAAATGCGTAATAAACATACAATTTTTTATTTTTACCTGATGAACAAAACAATTAGATATAAAAAAAACTCATTTATCAGTGCACCAAAAAACCCATACATATTATTATACTTGGGAAAATCTAAAACAGGCAATTTTGGGTTGAAAGTGTACTTTTGCCTTCTTAACTTCCTGTCAAAACCCTAATTACCACACCTCTTCTCAGGGAGAGTTAAGTTTGGGGTATAAAAGTTTAATGGGTAAATTAACTAAATAAGTGGTATAAAAGAATAGAAAAACAATTTCATTCATAAGATTATCAAGTTAAGTCACGATCACAGTTGGATAAGAGCGCTTTTTAAAATGCCTCCATTTACGAGAGAAGAATACGCAGACGTTTATGGGTTGTGCATTAGAAATTCAAGAAAAGCACAACGAATATACCAGGAACTTTATCCTAAGAGACGACTTCCTTCTCGTTAGTATTTCTTCTAAAAAAGTCTAAAATGAGGTCCCTACCATTAATACTGACTGAGAAATTGACCTTAACATGATGGGTCAGGGTACACCAAAGCTAGCCTTTTTTTAAATCGTCAAAAAGTGATGTGAAAGTTGAAAATCAGACTTTACTGTAGAACTTTTTTTTTTCTTAGAATATCACCTAGAATCACATCCCAAAGTATGGCAGACGAATTACCGGACACCCTGTATAGGAGCAAGTTCGTGCGACCCAGTCGTGCATTTTATTTTTTTAAGTGTATCAATCAAATCCACCAAAAAATAAAACTTTTTTTTCAATAAGTGTTCGTTTTGTATTTTTAAAGGTCGAAAACGACCCACCAACGTAAGATAAGTTGTTTTTTTTTTTTTTAACGTAGGTCTACGCCAAATGATGCCCCCTCGTCTAAACGCGAGGAAATAGACATGTACCTCCCACACGGTTTATATTTTTCTTGACTAAACTTCACGTCTTAGACTTTTATCGCTTCTTACGCCAATTACACCTAAAATAAAATTAATTGGTGTTTTCCAAAATGGCGAATTCGGCTAAAGTCATGCCGGCCGGCCGAGAATCTGTGGTGGTATAGGTGAAAGGTGATTGTCACATTCATTGTGGTCGTGTGTGATTGTGATTTTATCAGATTGTTGTGTGAACATTTTGCCGAAATTCCCAACTTTATTGGGCAATGGAATTCCCATTGCATTCTTTTCAGAAACATTTGACTGCTAGTGTTCTTGCATTTAATAAATAGACATATTAGAGGCTTAAGGCTTTTCGGGAACCTGATCCTAGTGAATTACAACTCTCAATCATTCCTATATGCATGATATCGACAAGAATGAAGTGGATCTATAAATCTATACCGAATCCGAACGGCTAAGATGAGAAACAGTTTTCAAAACAAGAGATGCTCTTGGAAGATTTGTCGCTTCCTTGCAAGAGACCATAGCCCCGAAAAACATTTTATTTAAATTTTAAGCTTGCAGCGGCTGAAGACCGAACGTAGATCTAGAGCATGACAACGCACTAACCATTATGCCAAGGAGTGCTACTAGCATTAAGATTGCTTAGTTCGTAACAAAACTAGGCATTTAGCAATTTATTAAAAAATGTGTTTAAAAATATAAGCTTCTCTGCTTCTTCTCATATATCGATGACAGCTTTGGTCGGTTTTGATAAAGATACATTAATTCCAAGCAACAAAAGACTGTCAAATAAAAATATGTATTTAAAAAAAAAAGAAACAGACCAACCATTTTTCTTATTTCATCAGAACTTCAATTGACCATCGTCATGTTTTTCCCATATAAAGGACATGACTATGCGACAGGATCTTATAACAGAGCTGTCCTTCTGTTAAGACCACTCGTTGAAAATCGATGAAAAAGGAAACATTTAAGGATTATTTATCTCCCTAGTCGTTTTTTTTTTAAACTTCTGTCAAAACATAAAACTCTTTCCTTTGACATAATTTTAAATGTTTTT
This sequence comes from Chrysotoxum bicinctum, assembly GCA_911387755.1. Taxonomy (NCBI): domain Eukaryota; kingdom Metazoa; phylum Arthropoda; class Insecta; order Diptera; family Syrphidae; genus Chrysotoxum; species Chrysotoxum bicinctum. The sequence continues at coordinate 80,232,083 of OU426990.1, forward strand.
TTTTCGTCCTTTTTTTTGTAGCCATCTTCTCTCTGTTGCTTTGACGAAAAAGGCAAAAACAGACATTCACAACCTGCTTTGCAATTCATCCACATTTTGCGGGTTCATTGGCCAATTGGTGGCAGTGGGAAAGGAATATAAGGGCGGCAGTCGAGAGATGATGATGTTTTCAAGTTTCCTACCCCCGAACCGTTGGCATATTTTAACTTAATGACTTTTCTGATAAAGGACGAGTGAAGTAGATTTTCATGATTTTTTTTTTCTTTTCAAGAAAATGTTTTATTTACTTCTAAATATTTGATGTGGCTTGGAAATGAGGGGACACAACTTTCCATTTATCTAACCATCCCTATCTACCGACTTCCACCACTTGTTTTTTCTTTTTTATTTAATTTATTTTTTCTCGAGGTCATTACAACAAATTGGATTTGTATGAATTTTTCATTTGATTTCATGTAAATTTTTAAACTTGGTTTTGCCAACAACAACGAAGAAAAAAATCAAAATAATAATCAGACCTAATTACAGAGAAAATTGAGTCACTTCCTTCTCTTCGCCCTGAAACTTCTGGCAGGACATTATCGGGGCGATTTTACTTCGAGGCCTTACCTATACTTACTAACTACATTTTATAATGAGATACTATTTTATAGACAGGAACTCATTAAATTAAGACATCCTTTAAGACTCACAAATTAAAAATGTAACACTGGAATGACGTTTCCTAACCTTGGTCCTTCGACGTGGAATGATGGATGTGGGGGGCAGGGGTTCGGTGTGCTTTATAAGACGAGACTTTTGATAAAGTGTCACTTTGTGGAAGGGAAGAGCGAACGAAAGACCCAGAAGCTGAGAGCAATGGTGTGTGTAAATAAAATGGAGAAAAGACAATTTGTAGATTAAATAGATATTTTATCTAATAAAAGGGTTGGCTGTTTATTTATTTATAAGTTAGAATGTTCATCATCAGAGCTGGCGGAGGGATTTATAAATTACGTTTGGTTGGACGTTGACTGAGCTGTCTGTTTGCTTGCAACTCCATTTGGGGATTTGGAGCGAATTTCGTTAAAAGAAAGTGTCTTAGAACAAGGTAATTATGTAGGATTCTTGATAAATTAATTTCTGCTTAACAGATGTTATTTGAATTTGAACAAAAAAATCGCTGACGGAATTTTATATTAGATTTCGATTAGTCGGTATACGTATATATGTATAGCTTTGGTGGAGACTGGTAAAGGGCCTTTTAATGTGGATGCTCGAGTTTTAAATGAGTGTGAGATATCGGCTCATTTTTGTTTCTATTCGAGAGAACATTTTGCGACATTAAGTATGGAATATAAGGTCGTTAAAACGGTCTTCGCCGTTTAACTTAGTCTCACGTGTTCGGTTGCTCAGGGTTTTCGCATAAATCTGACTGAATTTGCACCCAAAAAGCAGACGTTTTATGTGCATTTGGTCGCCAGTTCACCACTCCACGCGCCACGCTAAATAAACAAGTAAGTCATCAAATCGCTTGTGATAAATGTATTCCATATCATGGTGCGTTCGCCCTGTTGGAATCATTTATGTTGTTGGTATCCATATCATTCAGTTTAGGCTCCAAAACTTTACTTATCGTCAAGCAGTCTCGATAATTCCACCACCAGACTAAATTTGCAGTAAATTTATTTGGATTTATTTGAGGCTGGTCCATGTTGTAGTGATTAGTATCGTCCCAGTTCCTTAATTTTGGTTATTCACACATCCATTCATCCAAAGATGGTTCTCGTAGCTAAAGGTGCAGTTTTGGCGTATAATTCGCTAAACATTTCCTGAACGGGACACTGATTTTGAAAATAAAATTAGATTATTTGCTGACATTTGGAATTTTTTAGACATGCTCAAATCTATAAATGATCGAAAATCTGCCTTTCAAAATTACTGAAATTTTGTATTGCAAAAATGTCCTATTTCCATAAACAAAAATTTGTAATCTTTTATAATCGTTAAACGAAAAAAACTTGTATCAAAGACGAAAAGTAATAGGGCAACCTTGGGTAAATGGCGTATCTAAGGAAAATGCTAAAAATCGTAAACCACAAAAAATGCATTTTTTACCTTTAATTGTGGGATAATTTACAAGACTCATAGTTTTTGGTTCATCTACAAAATGACTTCCAAATTATTGGGGTAAAAAGGGACAAACCATTAACTTTAATATAAATGTGACAAAATTTAAAAAAAAAACCTATTGTGAAGGGCATAGCTTAGTAATTTCGCTTTACTAACTAGTAAAATAATAATTCCCTTTTATTAAAAACAGTTCATCTGAACACGTTTATATCTTGACAGTTCGTAAAAATTAACAAAGCAAAAAAAAACTAAATCTAGGGAACTGACTTAATAATTTGAAGTGTCAGTAACTAAGATGTCAAAGTGACAACCTAAAATCTATTTAATTTATTTATTTGTGCCTGGACAGGACAATTCCATGTAATGCTCCTATAAGATTAATTTTTGTACATAGGTATATCCTTGTAATTCTGGTGAAATCGGAAGCCCACGGTTTATAATTCGGTCCTGGATGTATAAGTTTTCAACGAAGAACCGAACGATTGTCTTTCCAAACCTTTACCTGGAGTAAAATTCTCCAACGTCCAGCTCGTCAAAAGAATTTGCTCGGAACTTAAAACAAAACTCAAAGAAATAATTTTTAATTGCCTCTTGAGGGCTTTACACCGATAAGGCTCTCCATATCGAATCCTCTCTGTGCTGGCACATCTGGTATTAATTTGAATTTTTGAATTTTCAACTGTCAAATAAGGTGTTCTTTCATTTGTTAGTACGAACTTTCATTGTTTGATGCACTCTGCACTATCTTTATTGTTGAGAAGTTTATATTATTGCACATGCCTGTTTTTTTTACTCTCTATTCAGAACATTTCTCTTACAAAACTGTGTAAACTTAAACTGTAATAATTATCTCGTAATTGAATCATTTAAATAAAACAGTCATTGTTGAGCACTTAAACGAAGCGGTTAGTTTTATTTAACAGGTTATGGGCCCAGTTATGTTTTTGTAAAACAGTTGGGTAGAATTAGTTTTTTTTTTAATCGCTGAATATTTTTTTTGCATAGACAAAATAACGTGGATAGTTTAAATCGTTGTTTTTTGCAAAAAGTTGTTCGAAAAAAAAAAAAGATCGGGCAGGTAGTTAAAGTGCTAGCATATATATACTCAATTTAGTTCACGGCGTTTAATTTTTTCTTTTGTTCGCTTCATCGAAATGGATGCTGCATCTGAGTATAAGATTGAAAAATTAGGTGGTCAAAAGCAGTGGAGTCTGTGGAAATTCCAGATTAAAATCATTCTTACTGCTGCTGACCTGTTTCAATATGTAAATGGTGAAGCCACTTATCCTGTTATTGGTGGTACAATAAAGCAAGAAAATTTGGCTGCGGCTGAGGTTGCTTGGAAACGGGGTGACAGTAAGGCACAAAAGATTCTTGTGACTTCCATGGAAACGCAGGCTCTTTTGCATATAGTAAATTGCAAAACTTCTAGGGCCATGTGGGAAAAACTCGAGACGGTCTATGAGGCGAAATCTAAAGAGAGCATTCATATGCTACAACAAAGATTTTACATGTTCTCGATGGATCCAGCAGATGACGTGGCGACACATGTTTCTAAATTGCAAGGGCTTGTACAACAATTAGCCGATGTCGGAGAACAAATTTCCGACTCTATGATCATTACTAAGATTTTGATGACTTTGCCAGAGCATTATAGCCATTTTTATACAGCATGGGAGTCTACCGCAAAGGCTGAGCAGACTTAAGATAACCTCACTTCGAGATTAGTAATGGAAGAAGCACGTTTTAAGACGAGTCATTTAGATAACGGGATAGATGGGAGCAATGCGTTACTGGTGAGAAAATATAATACAAATTCTAAGGGATCTCTGGAAAAGGGATCGAGGCAAAAAAAACCTGGTAAATGTTTTGTGTGCAAAAAGATTGGGCACTGGAAACGTGACTGTCCAGAAAAATTAAAAAGGGAAACTCATGGTACGAAAAGAGGTGAAGCTTTTATTTGCGAAGCAGCAGTAGCGGAACAGATTTGCAAAGACGATGAGTGGTTCTTAGATTCTGGTGCGAGCGACCACATGACAAATAGGAGGGAATCTTGTCAATTTTCAATTGTTTAAGGTACCAGTAGTCGTACGAATTGGCAATGGTACTACTATTAGTGCCATTGGTAAGGGTGACGTTGATGTGCTCTCTTTCGTGGAGTCAAGTTGGAAGCAAAACCACATGCTTGACGTTCTTTATGTTCCAGACATACATGTAAATTTATTTTCTTTGAACACTGCTTTAGACAAAGGTCTTCGTTTTTTTTCCGATAACAACAAATGTAGATTGACCAAGAACGATACTACTGTTGCAGTGGGAGTGCGTGAGTCAAAGCTCTTTAAGCTTTTATTTAAGGTTATGGTGAATGAGCCTTGTCCGGTTTCTGCAAACGTTGCTGTTAAGAAAATGGACACATTACAACACTGGCATGAAAAATTAGCGCACCAAAACCTATGCCAAGTGCGACACATTTTAAAAGATCTACAAATTCCATTTGTCGATAAAAATGAATTTGTATGTGATGGTTGTATGTATGGAAAGCTTCATCGCACTGTGTTCAATGAATCTAAAAGCAAGAGCACATCCATTCTACAAGTGGTTCACACAGATGTTTGCGGACCCATGCAAACGCAGTCAATTGGCGGGTCGAGATATTTTCTTTTGTTCAAGGATGATTTTTCTCACTATCGAAAGGTGTATTTTATGAAAGAAAAATCGGAGGTGTTTGGTTTTCTTCAAAAGTTTTTAAAAGAGGTAGAAGCTGAAACTGAAAAGCGTGTGAAAGTTCTTAGGAGTGATAACGGCCTCGAATTTATTAACAAAAGTGTTGAGCAATTCCTGAATAGGCAATGTGTCTTGCATCAGAAAACTGTGCCTTATACACCCGAGCAAAATGGGTCTGCCGAGCGTGAAATGAGAACCATAATGGAAGCCGCTAGGTCGATGCTACATGCCAAAAACATGAGCTACAAGTTCTGGGCAGAAGCAGTTAGCACTGCTGTTCATGTTTTGAATAAAGCAGGCACAAGCACAGTAAAGGGGTCAACACCACACGAACTCTGGTTTGGTTCAAAGCCGAAAATTGGGTATTTGCGCGTTTTTGGTACACAGGTGTTTGCGCATATACCAGATCAGAAGAGGAGAAAACTGGATGCTAAGTCCAAAAAGGGTGTTTTTGTTGGATATGAAAGCGGAGTAAAGGGCTATCGAGTCTTTATACCAGAACAGAATAAAGTAGAAATAACTCGAGATCTGGTCTTCAATGATCTTGGTACTTCATCGAAGGACGAGAACTTGAAGAAGAATACATTTTCAATGAATAACGTAAGAGAACACGATGATGCGGTTGCTGATGAGGTTGGTGGTGAGACAGCTGGTGAGGCAGGCGTTGAGGTTGCTAATGAAGAAGTTGGAGAGGCTGCTGAAAAGATTTGTGATGGTCCAGGTGAAGTTGAGTACAGGGAGCGTGTTGACGAAGATAATAATGTTTGTGAGTCTTCAGATGACCAATGTTACGCGACTCCCGAAAAAAAAGCCGACACTATTGGGATAAGGCTCAAAAATAGAAAAGCAAATCAAAATACAGGTAGTTTGAATTTTTCTTTAATGGAAAGCTTTGCTTTTGTTGCAGAAACAGATTCTCCGACATGTTATGAGGATGCCATTTGCTGTCAGGATTCTGAACATTGGAAAGTAGCAATGGATGAAGAAATTTCTTCGTTGACGAGAAATGACACCTGGTATTTGATGCCTCTTCCCAAAAGTCGAAAGTTGGTGGACTCAAAATGGGTTTATCAGAAGAAGAACGCAACAGAAAATGAAGCGATGAGGTTTAAAGCTAGGCTTGTTGCTCGTGGTTTTAGCCAGCAATATGGAATCGATTATTTGGAGACGTTTAGTCCTGTCGCGAAGTTCTCTTCAGTAAGAGCCATTCTAAGTACTGCTGCAGCTGAAAATATGAACATCAGGCAGTTTGATGTGAAAACAGCATTTTTAAACGGAAAAATTGAAGAAGAAGTTTACGTGGCGCAACCGAAAGTCTATGATGACAACAGTGGGAGAGTTTGTAGGCTGAAAAAGAGTTTGTACGGACTCAAGCAATCATCTCGTTGTTGGAACCAGATGTTCACGAAGCTGTTAAAGGATTTTAATCTGAAGCCTACGGATGCTGATTCATGTGTTTTTGTCAGTCACCTCAATAAAAAGAAATTGTTTTTAGCAAATTTATATTGACGATGGACTTATGGCAGCCACGGACGAGAAGGATATCGAAACTCTGTGCAACTATTTGACAAGAAACTTCGAGATAAAACTTTTTCCAGCTAAACATTTCCTAGGGCTGGAGATAAGGCGTTTTCAAGATGGGTCTATTCATTTAAATCAGTCGCAGTATGCAGCAAGGGTGCTGCAAAGATTTAATATGTCTGACGCGGCTGTGGTATCAACTCCGGCAGATCCAACGATCCATGCAGCAGAGTATGCAGAAACTTCGAAAGAGAAGATCGTTTTCCCGTTCCGTCAGGCTGTTGGAAGCCTAATGTATTTAATGGTGGCAACGCGTCCAGATCTATCGTTCGCGGTTGGATGCGTTAGTCGTCACCTAGAGAATCCATTGAAGATTCATGTCAACATGATTAAGAGGATTCTGCGCTACTTGAAGGGGACTCCGGATCATGGTATATTTTTTGAAAATAAATTAAATTTAACATTAAATTGTTTCAGTGATGCTGACTATGCCGGGGATATAAGCACTAGGCGATCCACTAGTGGCTTGGTTATTCTTATGGGCTCGAGTTGCATCACGTGGGCATCGCAGCGCCAAAAATGCGTTGCCCTTTCTACAACAGAATCCGAATATGTCGCAGCGGCAGAGGGAGTTAGAGAACTGGTCTGGGTTAAGCAACTACTCGGTGACTTACTTCCAAATCAGAACATCAAACCAATTGTATACGTGGACAACCAAGGTGCCATCCGATTGATAAGGAATCCAGAGTTTTATAAGAGGACAAAGCACATAGACGTCCGGTTCCACTTTATACGTGACAAATATTCTGATGGTCTATTTGATTTGAAATATGTGCATTCGGAAAATCAACTCAGCGATATATTTACAAAACCATTAAGCAAAGATAGATTTTTTCGTCTAAGATATCTTCTAAATATCATTGAATTAAAACAAAAAAATTGTGAATTAAATTTTGTTTCTGTTTAATTAAGGAAAGAAAATCTCAAATTACATTATAAAGTAATATGTTTGAATTTTTAAGTTAATATTTTATTTTAAATTATGAATAATGTGCTCTTATATAAAAGTGGGAGTGTTGAGAAGTTTATATTATTGCACATGCCTGTTTTTTTTACTCTCTATTCAGAACATTTCTCTTACAAAACTGTGTAAACTTAAACTGTAATAATTATCTCGTAATTGAATCATTTAAATAAAACAGTCATTGTTGAGCACTTAAACGAAGCGGTTAGTTTTATTTAACATTTATTCTGCTTCATTAAGATTTTTTTGCGAATTTGTCATCTTTCCCGAATTTTTATCATAAAGCTAAATACAGGGTAGTTCCCTTTTATTTTATTTTATTTTATTTAGTTGCATTTTTAAAAAGAAACGTGTATTTGGCTCACCAATGTTTATACAAAAACCATAAATTGATTGTTTAATACAATACGAAAAGTTTTTGCTATTCTCTAAAATCATTTTTATGAATTTCATTGTCATTTTCTTTTTATTTTTAATATTTAACATTTCATAGTAGTAAAATAAAAATATTTTAAATTATATAGAAAGTGTCACTTTAAAAATTTATTTTTTTTTGAGGGATTCTGTAAACCGGTAATGATTTTTAAAAATTATAAAACCGAATTTTCTTCTATCGCATTTCAATATCATATTGTAATACATCTCTTAATTTTGTTTTTTTACTTGCGACTTATATGTAGGTACTATAAGGCAAGTTATGCATTCGACTTTGATCAAAGTTGACATTACGATGATAGCGAAGACTAAAAAAGTGGGTCTCGCAAGTCTGTCTGTCTGTCTGTCTATTTGTCCGTCTGTTCGACCACAGCCTAAACGGCTCGGCCGATTCTCTTTAAACTTGGTAGATATCATTTTTAATTTTTTCCTACCACACGTTTTTTTTTCTTTTTTTTTTTAAGACCAAAAATAACGGTACCTGCCATACGAATTTTTTTCGAAATTTTATATTTTTTTCTCAAAAACTGTTCGACAGACTTTAAAAATAAAAACACAAAAAATTTCATTTAGTGAAAGCTAAGTAATGATTGAAAAAAATTTTCCGAAAAACGGTTATTGAGGGTACCCCCCATTTAACCATTATTTTTGTTTTTGATTTTCTCAAAAACGGTACAACCGATTTCGATCATTTTTTTTTTTTGCTAAAGCTCCCCAAAAACATAAACAGAATTGTGTACTCAAATTTTCAAAAAAAAAAAAATTGGATTTTTAAAAAAACCTTCAATTTTTTTTTTAAACTTGATAAATAAAGTTTTCTCAATATAATATATAAGATGTGAGAAAAAAAACTTTATTTTACCTAAAAATAAAGGTACCTACCATACAAATGCTAAAAATTAAAAAAAAATGGTTTTCAAAAACCGTATTTGATACATTTTTTTTCTTTTAATTAATTTTTACGATCTTTAATTTTAGTAAAAAAAATTTTGAAATTAAGATATTACAGCTTGTATCTACCATAGAACCATTTTTTCGAATTTTGAATTTCTCATTATCCACATAACGGATCTTAATGAAATTTTTTATAGAGAAGCTTCTAAAAAGTCTAAAACATATTGCATTTCAAAACTTTAAAATAAATATTTTTTGAATTTTTGAAGAAAAAATATATTTTTTCTTTTTGTTTTTAAATTCGATATCTCAAAAACGGCTCAATATTTTTTTTGTAAATTTAATTTGTATTCGAACAATAATAAAAACTTTAAATTGGCGCCCACAATGTGCGGCGCCTAGAATTTTGATAAAAAATTTTTTCTTTCAATTAATTTTTACGATCTTTAATTTAAAAAAAAAAAAAATTTGAAATTAAGATATTAAAGCTTGTACTTACCAAAGAACCATTTTTTTCAAATTTTGAATTACTCATTATCGACATAACGGATTTTAATGAAATTTTTTTTATAAAGATGCTTCTAAAAACTTAAAAAAACATTGCATTGCAAAACTTTAAAAAAAAATATTTTTTGAATTTTTGAAAAAAAAAATTATTTTGTTTTTTTTTGGAAAATTCTATATTTCAGAAACGGCTCAATATATTTATTCGAACCATAATAAAAACTTAAGGTTGGCGTGCCAAATTTTTTTCTTAAAAATCTTTTAAAAAGTTTGTATATAAAGGCTTTTTTTTTTAAGAAACCACTACAACGACTTCTAATTTTTGTTCTTGCATAAATTCAAATTTGCATAGCATTCTGTTTTTGTCTCTTACTACTAAAAGAATTTAAAAAAATAATTTTATCCTTATGAACAGTTTTCTCTAATAACATTCGTTTTTAAAATCCCTAGTTTTATTACATAGGAGCAAGTTCGTGCGACCCAGTCGTGCATTTTATTTTTTTGTTTGAACATTTAACATTCTCTGTAAATTATTGGACCAAATATGGAACCCTGTGGAACCTCTTCATTTTATAACTGAAAATACTATTTAATAATTCATTTATCTTGATATCTATTTTTAACATATGCTTAGTCAAGACCAGAAGACGGAAAATGTCTTGGCATCAGTTGGGCTTAGCTTGATTGTACGAGTATGCTCTAATTTATATAAAGTTTGTTAAACTTGTGGTTATGACTGGTATTAAAGATTGTTCTTGTCATTACCCTGTGATTAGACAGATCTTGAGTTCGGCGTGGAGGGAGAATTTTTGAATTACATTTAATTCTACAAGATACCTTAAGCTTTGTCCAGAAAGACGAATAAATAGTAGGATCGTAGAACCTTCGGATCCATAATTCGTTCAAGCCATAATTATTTGCAATGTCGAGCGCACAACGAAAAATTTTATTCAACTGGATGTGGCTTTAAAAGCATATCTTACGAGTATATATGCTTTAAAGCTTTTCACTTTTATTTTTTTTTTCTAGAATGAGTACTTCCTGGACTTAAATTCGGTATAGAGAGTTGTAAAAGAATGCAATCTTCAATGAAAAGATTATATTCATTGACTTCACTTGTCTTGAATTGAGAATTCATGAATTCTTTTGAAGTGTTGACGTTCTATTTAAGATATTTTAAATTCTTTCCCTCTACCTAATTCTTGAACTTCCTTTAAATAACAAGATGAATTTTATGTATCTAAATATTAATAATAAATATTAACAAAAAACTTCATGAATTGTCACAAAGATCTTTTTAATTTAAAGTCTCAAATTGAAGTCAATGAATGCGATACTTTAATTGAATATAATGAATATTTTTTGAAGATTGTATTCACAAAAAATAGCATTCTTTTACAACCCAAATATCCCTGTTTATGGTATTTATTCAACATTTAAGTTGAAAGTTGTAAGTCACTAGATGTAGGGTCTCTACGAGCCATAATAGCACCCCATGACCCACTCGTAACGTTGGTTGTACGAAATCACAAGGCTCGGTGTCGGGGAAGTGCTCTATAATTTTAATTATCTGCCAGCTTTACGGTCTTAAGGATTTTTGAAGTCCTATATCTCAGGAACCACTAATGCTGAAAAGTAAATAGTAATTTGGTAAGGCGCCTGTGTTTGATCAGCTCAGCATATACTGTGAATTTGGTACTCCATTTTCTTTATAAAGGGACTATGACTACCCTTAAAATGTTTGAGAACAGTGCGAGCGTTTTGGTAAAGTTAGTGAAGATTTTCATTGAGATACCTATACACTGGTTTAGAATGTCTGAATATTATTAAGGGGAGGCAATATAGAATCGGGTTAGGCATTCCACATTCGTGTAGTGCGGTTAAATAAAGAATTTCTGAATTTAACAATAAGTCCGAAGTTGGGCTCAACTATAAACTGATGGGCACTCTCTGAATCGCGAGTATTACGGTTACTCCATTGGTTACTGAAGCTAGAAGGAGGTCCAAAATTACCTGACATTTTTGCTGAAAAAGGGTATGTTGCCGCAAACTTGGCTGGACACTACAGTGTCTTTTGATTTGGTTCTGAGTATAAGCTATAGCTTATCTAGAACGAAGCTGTATGATTTTTTTTTATTTTCTCGAACACGATTTTAACGATTTCTTTCATCTTTCCTATCCTTCTTTCTCTTTATTAACTTCATGCCCGCGCTGTGTTGAAACATTTAAAGGGTAATCATAATCCCTTGAGCGCGGGTAGATTATAAAAAAAAAAAAAAAGTTCATACATTTGATGTGTAAAATGATTAAAATAGAAACAATTTTTTGACAAAGTAAACACGTTTTAGATAATGAATCGACGGTTTGTGTTCGGTTTGTAGAAAAAAGATTTTGAAGTGATACAAATTCCAGAACCTAGTGACTTACAACTCTCAACAATTCCTGTGTGCTTGTTGTTGGCAAGAATGGAGAGGTTTTACTATTTTCTGGCGAGTCCGAGCGGTTTACATAAGAAGAACTTTTCACAACAAGAGATCTTGAAGGATTTGTCAATTTCTTGCAAGAGTCAGTACCCCTGACAAATCATTTTTTTTCAAGGTTGCAGAAGCTAAGAAACGAAGAAAGTCGAACGCAATAACCAGTAGTACAACGACCACTTAAGTGGCCATGTGACGAATATATACAGCTTTGAACATTTCGGTTTTTTGTTTCAGAAGACTCACGTTAATATTTAGTGCCCCTTTCACATTTTCGGTCTATAAATATTTGATAAACTTCGATATACTTCTTTTTGTAGAACTCAATTGTTCATTAACCTATCAAACTCAGATAGATACGTAGATACATGCGTTCCTTAATGATTTTTCATGGGATTTGTATATACGACATCCCCCCCTCCCACAGCACTCTTCGTTCTTGCAATCTCATTTAAATAATTTAGCCAAAGAGTAATGTTCGTTGCCAATACCATATACCAATCCCTAAGCTCATTTCCGATGAGTTCTATTGCCGTTTTTACCACCGTACTTGCAACAAATATTGTCCTTCTTATTTGATAAAATGCCACCCCTTCTCTCGTCACCTCTCACTCACTCCCCCTCCCTCAACTTCGTAATAAATCCTCGGGAAAAGTTAATTGTTTTCGTGGCGACGTTGTGGTTGTAAATTCTTTTGCGTTTCTGCACACCAACACCCCCTATTTCATGCCAGAGAAAGAAAAAGAAAAAAAGCACAACACCGCACCTATTTCACCATTCCCTTCATCACCACCTGCTGAATTGTACAAAGTATAGATATATTGCTGAAGGACTTCACCACCATCGTGGTCGGGGACAGTGTCAGGACCGAGGGGTTCGCTGCATCTGCCATTTCATCATGGTGTCACCTGAGATTGAACGACATGGTTGTCTGTGCAACACACATAACCAAGAAAGGACGACGCAAAATGGCATCGGCATTAAATTATGTCAAATAAATGACAGTGGAATTCTATCCTGACGGGCTATGGCTGCCCCGCTCCGTTCGCACCACCAATCAGTGTAGTATCCACTTTTACGATGGCATTGTTTGTCATATGGCATCGCTTTCACAACTCCCAACTACAACCCTCCCTAGTTGTTTGTTGTCCTTCAATCGGTCGATATAATTTTTGTACGTGTGATGTGTCCAATTCAATTCAATTGAATTTATCCACTTTTACGGTCAATCTATAGCAAAAATAAAAAATAAAAATAAAAATAAAAAAGAGAAAGAGAAAAGCTGCTTGCCGCCACTTTAACTATTGCATTTTGTAATTAAGCGCGTAGACCAGAAATTAAATGTTTAATGAGATTTAAAATGCCAGAAGGATGTTGCCACGGAGTTTTTTATACTTCGTCCGTACTTTTTTTTAATGTTTTCCCCGTGCCCTGCTTTTTTGTCTGCTTACTTACAGCAATTAATTTAATCCCCCTCGCACTCTATGGGATTACTCCGCGGGAGGATCGATGGAATGCAGGGTGGAATTTCATGAATAAGGACTACTGGGTTCGTTGTGGTTTCTTCTCTTTTTTTCTGCGTATAGAGCACACTTTTGTTGCTGTATGGTACTAGTATTGACTTGACTATTCGACTACCACGACAAAATGTGCAATTTCGCTATCTCCAAAGGATTTTAGATAAATTTGCTGACTGGTATCGCCGGCAATTGCGCAACAATTTGTTTTTTAAACCAAGCATTTGGAATTATTGTTAAAAAAATTGAAAGAATTGAATTTCAGTATTGAATGGGTGTTGGAGTTTACAAATTAAATAAGTTAACAGAGTATGGCAGTCATTTTGCTTGCAGTCTCAAAATATCAATTTATAGAAAAAACTTAAATTTAACACCCGTTATTGTCTGCCGGTCTGTGCGTTTGTTCGTCAATAAACCGCCTAAGTGGGGGTAACGACTTGCCACTACTCGTACAAAGAATTTTTGACTTTGTAAAAGTCATTGCTATTTGCTTGCAACTGTAAATCCGTTGAAACGAATTGCGATGACTCGAAAAGACATTTCGACGGGAACGGACGGTTTTTCTCGTTCAATATTAACTCCGAGTTTCTCTGACGATAGCATGTTTGTAAAGACCAATGATTTAACTTGGACCCCATTAAAAAACTCTAGAGGTGTTAAATTACACGATATAGGCGGCGCGGTTCACAGTTGGGCCATTTGTATTGGAGAGCGGAAAAAGTCCGTAAAAGCCGAACCATTTCACCGATTTGGATGAAATTTTCAGAAATGAAAGTAATTTTAGAAAGAAAGTTCCACGAAATATTTCCACGCACTGCCACGCCCACTAACAAAAAAAATCGTCAAAATTGACAAAAATCCAAGTAAAAGTTAAAGATGGTGCTTTTTACTTGCGACCTATAAGTACTATAAGGCAAGTTATGCATTCCAAAAAAAATCGAATTCGAGAGTTTGATCAAAGTTGAAATTACGATGATAGCGAAGACCAAAAAAGTGGGTCTCTCAATTCAGTCTGTCTGTCTGTCTGTCTGTCTGTCTGTTCGACTACAGCTAAACGGCTCGGCCGATTTTCTTCAAACTTAGTAGATATGGGTTTTAATTTTTCCCCCCGCATGTATTTTTCTTTATTTTTAAGACCAAAAATAACGGTACGAATGCGAATTTTTTGTTCGAAATTTTATAAATATTTTTTTTCTCAAAAACTGTCCCACTGATTTTTTTTTAAATTCAAAAAATTTCATTTAGTTAAACCTAGGTAATGGTTTAAAAAAAAATTACAAAAAAATATTATTCTTGGTACCCCCTTGGAACCACGACCGATTTCGATTATTTTTCTTAGGATCCTCAGCAGATTCCATATTATTGTGTATTCAAATTTTCAAAAATATTATTTTTGGATTTTTAAAAAAACTTTCAATTTTATTTTTTTAAAACTCAGTATTTCGAAAACCCCATGCTCGATTTTTTAAGACTTGATATTTAAAAGTTTCTTAATACAATCTACCAGATATGAGAAAAAAAGGAATTATTTTACCTAAAAAAAACGGTACCCTTCAAACAAATGTTAAAAAATGGTTTTCGAAAATCGAATTTTTCTCGAAAACAGTTCCGAGAATTTTGCTTAATTTTTTTCTTTCAATTAATTCTTACGATCTATTTAATACAAAAATTAAAAAGCAAAAAAGATATTACTGACTGTACTTACCATAGAACGATTTTTTCGAATTTTGAATTTCTCATTATCGGCATAACCGATTTTACTCAAATTTTGTATAAAGAAGATTCTAAAAATTTAAAAAAACATTGCATTTGAACACTCAAAGAAAAATGTTTTTTTCAATTTTTGAAAAAGAAAGTAATTTTTTTTTTGGAAAATTCGATATGTCAAAAACGGCTTAATATTTTTCTTGGAAATTTAATTCTCATTCGTACAGTAATAAAAACTTAAAGTTGGCGTACCAAAATTTTTTCTTTAGAATGTTGTAGATAAAAGCTTATTTTTTTAAGGAACCACTAAAAAGACTTATAATTTTTGTTCTTGCATAAATTCATATTCTTTTTTTATCTCTTGCTACTAAAAGAATTTAAAAAATTCATTTTATCCTTATGAACAGTTTTCGTCAATAACATTCGTTTTTAAAATTCCTAGTCTATATCTATTACATAGTAGCAAGTTCATGCGACCCAGTCGTGCATTTTATTTTTACTCTTTTTTGTACTTTTTTGTAGTAGGTACCTGTTTTGTATGAAGGCGATCTAATTTAAATTTTTTTTTAATTTTATAAAGGTTAGTTTAAGAAATGACAACAAAATGTCTCCACCCAATGACACGCCCACACAGCATTTTATCTAAATTTCAAAGTTAGAAAGTAAAATTTTGAATAATTAGAAAAATATATTTTCGCGAAAAAAATCAAATAAAATTACTTGATGAATCATTATGTATGTGTCGGTTCAGACGTTATTTTTTTTTTTTTGAGAAAAATAGTGGAAAGAAGCGATGTTATTCTCTTTTTTCGGATAAAATTTATGAAAAAGTAACTTTTCATGTGGTGGTATGGTAACTCATAAAATTAATAAATAAATAAATTTGGTGGTGCAACAGCTCGGAGTGAACCAGGACCTAGTGACTTACAACTCTCAACCATTCCCGTGTGCGTGTTACCAGGAACGGAGGGGACCTACAATTTTCTGCCTATTCCCAACGGCTAATGAGCAGCACTTTCCATGACAAGAGATACTCTTGGAGAATTTGTCAATTTCTCGCAAGAGGCAGTACACCCCTGAAAAAAACTTCGCAGCGGCTGAGAATCGAACTCGAGACCTTCCGCATGACAGTCCGACGCACTAACCATTATGCCAAGGGGTATTACATAAAATTAATACAATCATTTAAAGCTGACAAGTGTCAATTAACGAGTACAAACGCATTTTATGTTAAATGTTGACTACTGAAATTCGCATCAAATAATGCGCCAACTTCAAATAAAGCTGGAAAAAACGCCCAAAATGTACAAACCACCCTAAGCTATACCCTTTAATAGATACAGCAATCAATAGTTATGCAAAGTGGATTTTTAATACTAGTTTCTTGTGCATTTATAATTCACACCCAGTTTATACTGAAGTACTATTTTGACTTCGATTTTACTAAATTTTGCTGCTTCGTTTGTATACGCTAAACCGGAAAGTCATGCCTCAACCTATACATACGATATATACATACCTTTTGACTGGATACATTTTGGTGCAAAGCGCTTTCTCATCTGACCGAATTGCTTTACAGAATTCATTAAAGGCGTAAGAAAAATTGATTAATTTTAACTACCATAGAAAATCAAAATTCGCCTTTCACTCCAACGACCGACGTTTTCTAAATATTAAATTAATTAAAAACTTTTCGAAATATTAAAATCTCATTATATTCGTTCGTATGGTTCTTTAGAAATTTTTTTTAATAATTAATTTTTATAAAATAATAATCTTCTTTTCTCGATGGTAGTTACTAATCTGACATACTGATCTATATAAGGTCATTGCATGCGACTCTGCAGCTTTTAAGCCTCGAAGATTCCAAGCTCGCTGCTTTCAGTCATCCAGATCAAAAGCTGTGGTATCCGCTTATCCGGGCCCTTATCCATGATGGGTGTCTGCATGGGATACGGTGATTTATCTTCTACGATCCAGAGCATACTGCATTCAGTCGTCTACTCCCCTTGGGCTTAACACCTGACCTACGTATCACCTGCTCCAGAACGAGATTTAAGAAGTCTCAAGATCGTCTTTTGGTTTAACGTGAGCACCTGCCTATTATGGCTCAATCCCACGGGAGGCCTACCTCCATTGGAGTCATATTGGGTCCTGACCATTAACCCCGACATAGCAAGCTATCTCGGTCGCAAAGTTGTGATATGTTGCAGTATATGCACTGCACACCTCTTGCTTTGGAGGCGAGGTCTATCTAACACCTCTTGAATTCAAGAAAAGAATCTTGAAAATCGTGTGTCTCCGCGTTCGGAATAAACCAAGCCACCATGATGCTCCCACTAGGGGGCCTACCTCATAGATAGGGTTTGAGCAGAGGGTAAAACTCAACTCTTAACTCAAATGGGCACTATCTCCCATGGTACCAGAATATAGCTTCCGGTGGAGCTTCGGAACCGAGGTCACTTCCAGATGAGTTCTTGCAAAACTCTGGGCCTGTCATTAAGAAGTCACATAGCATATCTGTTGAGAAGGGCCTTAAATATTTCGGTAGATCTATTCCCCCTAGTTCCACGTTACACTGCGTATTTTCTAATGTTGCGCAACACAGCTGGATCTGTTTTTCCGAGTTCCGGGCTTATTGTTCATCACCATATAGACCTCTGGACGATGAAAACGCGCCTTTGAAGTCAGTTTAAATCGTTGATATTTTCAAGGGATTTGGATCAATGTTAAGATTCAGGCAATTTTCGAACTGCTGGGCCAGAACCCACACTGGTACTTACCGACTAAAGTGTTGCAGAAGGGCTTAATACTCTGACCGAGAAAGTTGCATAGCGTAGGCATTAAGGTCTGTCCACACCAAAGAAACATTTCAGGAAACATTGTTTAAAAAACGTTTCTGAAATGTTTCTCATTTGTTTAAAAAATATTTCAGAAATGTTTCTGATTTGTTTTTTTGCTGTGGACGCTTTGAGAAATATTTCTGAAATGTTTCTTTTTTTCGCATTGTTTCCAGATGAGAGTTGTCTGTAATTTTTTGTCTCGCCTGTGTTGTACTTTAAGCGCATTATTTTTTTTTCTACTTTATCTTTATCACAATTTATATTTTCGCAAATTTCAGATATATCATTAGCTTTTTAGATTTTATTTTTAAAATTTTCGTCAAGAGTGGATCCGAGTGTCCAGACCAAAGAAAACATTTCCGAAACATTTAAGAAACATTTCAGAAATGTTTCTATGTTTCTTAAATGTTTTTTAAATGTTTCTGAAATGTTTCTTAAATGTTTAAAAAATGTTTCTTTGGTCTGGACACACCTTTAGGCCTTCGCTGGTCATATCGCCTGTTTGGGGATAGGGCATATGGAGCTGATACTCAAGTCATCGGACATGTTTCCATCCACTCATATTTGGTTGATGATGTACACCCTACAAAAACATCAACTCCATATACGAACAGCACTGCATGAAAATCATCAAAAACCTGCGGTCTTGTTGTTCTTAAGCTATACTTATATCGAAGCCTACCTCCTATACTGGATCAGATACGAGATGGATCGACGTGTTTTGACTTTCTTAACTATGCACTTCCACATCTTTGTAGATGTCACAGAGCGACTTCGCACACAGCCTAGTGAGTCCAATATCAGCTCCCCATTTCAGGTTATCGCCTAAGACTAGCTACCGTAAAACACAAAAGGTGAATAAAAGCTTTGTAGAGGGCGATCTTCGGCTTACCTGTGAAGTATTTTGCACACGATGACTATTCTTCCTAGAATCTCCTGTCAGGTTTCGTTCGTTGTGTTAATTTTTGCCCCGATGTATATAAACTCTTTAACTAGATTGATAGAACAGGTACATGTGGTCTGTGCTGTTTGACGAACGGATAAAGACGTTCACATAATTCATTGGATACTATAATTTATGCGACATTTAGTAAAGTAGTTTCGGCTGCCGCTTTGATGATAACGATATACTGGAAACACTAATTTTCGGCGTTTGTGCTTTGTGACCCTACAGTTGAGGGTTTTTCGCTCAGATTCACTTTGTAGATACTGGCAACTCCAGATAGACTAAAGCGTACATCAAATTCGCATTTTCTTTTTGTTCGAAAATTCAGCTCTAAACTATCAATCATATGGTCAGAGTCGACATTTTCCCCTCGAACTGAAGTCACGTCTATGGGAAAGTGTCTTACATCGATTAACATAACGTCGATTTGGTTGGTCCTTTGAAGGTCTTAAATACGCCGAGTGGATCCTTACTTTAAACAAGTTTATTCCATTTATTAATTACAGTATCCCTGTAATACGAGAACTGTAAAGTCGGAAGCAGTTATCAAGGTGTCTTCCTATTCGTTTACGACATGAGGAATCATTGAGTTTTAACAATATTAAGGTCTGATTAAACGGACTATACCGTTTCACTTTAAGTTGTGGAACTCACTAGAAGTAGTAAATGGAATTGATTTTAAGCTTACCCAAATAATATCAAGTTTAAGTATTACATCTTTGTATTTGTATGTTTTATGACCTTTATGAATTAGTGTAATTTGTTGTTGGCTTTTGGGCTGTAGGTCTTTGCTCAACTCAAAATGTCTTCATTTTCCGAAGCTTCGAATTTGCTCTTTCTTCAGACAATACTCTTGGAGTAATTTTAAATACCAATTAGGAATTATTATAATATTAGGTAGATGTGAAAATTCAAATTAAATGGTCTAGGTCATTAAGCAATAAAAAATTCTACCAAAGAACCCAAACATATTTCAAGACTCATTTGACATCTATATAAAGACTTATGTTGGTCTAGTTGAGTCAAGTAAGAAACAAATTCTGTGGCATAAAGGTATGTCCAGACCAAAGAAACATTTTTGAAACATTTCAGAAACATTTAAAAAACATTTCAGAAACAGTTAAAAAACATTTCAGAAACAGAGAAACATTTCTGAAATGTGTCTTAAATGTTTCTGAAATGTTTTAAAAATGTTTCTTTGGTCTGGACGCTCGCGAAACATTTCTGAAATGTTTATGAAATGTTTTTCTGTTTCCCATTCCGAATGGGAAACTTTATTTGTTTCCCAAGCATTTACATAGGAAGAAAGTGCGTGAGTGGTAATTAATATAAATATAAAATATCGCGAAAAGTGTGGAGCAACAAGAATGTTATCCAAGTGATAAAAATTTATGAAATAAAAAAAGTTTTGTGGGATCGACTCTTGACAAAAAATATTAAAAATAAAATCAAAAAAGCCGATTATATATCTGAAATTTGCGAAAATGTAAATTGTGATAAAGATGAAGTAGAAAAACACTTCATGCGCTTAAAGTCAACACAGACAAGAAAAAAAATTACAGACAACTCAATTTGGAAATAATGGGAAACAAAGAAACATTTCAGAAATGTTTCTCAAAGCGTCCACACCAAAAAAACAAATCAGAAACATTTCTGAAATGTTTCTGCAATGATTCTGAAATGTTTTTTAAACAAATGGGAAACATTTCAGAAACGTTTTTTAAACAATGTTTCCTGAAATGTTTCTCTGGTGTGGACACACCTTAAGAGATAAAGTTAAGCTTTGATTTTGCATAAACATTTCATTTGGATTTCTATATACGTATGCTTAAAAGTATTGTTGTTTCATCCACACAAAGCCCGAACCGAACCACAATTATTGCTTTTCAATTCAAAATTTGCAAAAGCAAAAGGGTTTCCTTTGAAAATCTACATAAGGTACACATATATAATATTTCCAATGGATAAGATGTTTGAAGTTCCTTGAACGTTTTACCTTTTTTCCCTTTTATTCTTTTTTTATACACTCAGCATCTCGTGAATAAGACCGTAAATATTAATTAAAATTTTATAATTTTATATTTCTGTGAATGATATTCGTTATTTTAGTATTTAACTTCAAGCCCGCGCTGTGTTGAAACATTTAAAGGGTAATCATAATCCCTTGAGCGCGGGTAGATTATAAAAAAAAAAAAAAAAAAAAAAAAAACAATTTAAGGCGCAACATCTCCTAGAGAATGAGGGTGTTTTAACTATCAATTTTCAACTATTTTTTATGTGAGTGTTATCGGTAAAAATGGAGTCAACACACATTTTCCACATTTTCGAGAGGCTAAGATGAGAAGTCATACACGAAATACTCATGGTGGACTTCTCACTTGCTCCAAGGAGATAGTACCCCTAAAACTTTGGTAAAGTCGTCATCGGCTTGCAATCGAGCCGGAATTTTGCGTGACGGAATAACACATTTGGCCACAGGGCAGTCCCAAGTAATTCAATAGTATTACAGGTTTTCAGTAAGGGAGGGTAGATGTTGAAATAGAAATAAGTAAGGTGGGGGTGAAGTATTAACAAAATTCTTTCTTTATTTGAGAGGTCCATGTATGCCAAATATCCGCATCGGCTTCTTCTAACGGTTGCAGATCCGAGTGGGCCAAGTTCCCGTATAGATAGATCCGTATAGATCCGACTGAATTTGAGCGATGTGCGCTATTATGTATGGAATATGAAATTGTTCAAATGTCCGCCTCGGCTTCTCACGGTGGCACGGTTTCAAGTGGCCCAATTTTCAATGGCCTACCGCATGGATTTGTCTGAATTCGAACGATTACCTTCGTTATGTTCACCTTAAGGGCATCGGTGAATTTCGGTTCACTCGCATAGACCTGTGACTTCAGGAAATCGCACAAGAAAAAGGCTAGCGAGGCCAATTCACGTCACCTCTGCGAGAAATGAACTTCCTTGCCCTGAAATCATTCATGCAGGATATCAATCGTGGCTTTTGTTAATGGCACGTAGCGCGCGCCGCACAGTGGTTTAGTGTGTATGGGAGAGCGGAAAAAAGTCTGTTAAATCTGAACGATTCTACGGATTTAAATGAAGTTTGGCACACATGTTTAGATCAGTCTTATACATATATATTTGATCAAAATTCGGTTTAGACAAATTTGGCACAAATGTAATTCGATTTAATGGAAATTTGGCACAAATGTTAAAATTAGTCTTAAAAATATTTTGTCAAAATTTTGTAAAGAAAAAATTATTAAAAAAAAGTTATTGGCATTTTTCTAAAATTGGATTTAATTGAAATTTGGTACAAATTTAGTTGGATTTATTTGAAATTTGGCGCAAATGTTAAGATTAGTCTTAAAAATATTTGATCAAAATTTTGAAAAGAAAAAATCATTAGTAAAAAAGTTATTGACTCTTTTCTAAAATTTGAGGGTTTTGATGTTTGTATGGGAGAGCGGAAAAACGGCAAAATCGGAATTGTTAAAAGGATTTTAATGAAATTTAGCACATAATGTTAAGATTAATCTTATACATGTTTGGTCAAAATTCTGTTACACAAAAATTATTAGAAAAAAACTTATTGGCATTTTTCTAAAATTTGAGGGTTTTGATGTTGTATTTGAATAAAAGTATTTTTTAGTAAAATCGGAACTTTTTATTTTGAATAAAATATTATTATGAACTTTGTATGTTATAAAATTTATAAAAAAAATACTATTCAAATATCCTAAAATAATAATATTTTTTCATGTATTTTTTTGAAAGAAATTGAGTTGAAAGTTGACAAATTTTGCTGGCAGAAATAAGTAGTTTCGCAAAAATTGAATTTCTCAGACCTGGGTCAGTATTAATTTTATTTTATTTTTTAAATAAAGGTAAACAGTTTTTTCTAAAAATAATTGGCTTAACCAGTTCGGTCTGACAATTAACACCGTAGAAATCAAAATTTTTGATAAACACCACTGTCAAGACGGAGTTTTTTCAAACCCGATTCAGTGAGACAATTTTGAACTTAACTCCACATCTGGGAGCTGATTTTTTCTCTGTAAAGTGTCACATAAGAGGTTATGTAGAACTTAAGCATTTATGTTCTGTTTTAGCAAATGGGCCTAAGAGTAATTAAACATAAAGCTTAAAAGGCTAAATATGATTTTTCCCAAAAAGTTTTTTCCGCTCAGACCACTGTGCGCCCGTCCTGCTGGAACCACATCGTCGCTTTTCCGGCAGAGTGGCATAAGTCGAAATTTGCAAATTTTCAGGAGAGCATTTTAAAGTTTTTTACTTGCGACTTATAGGTACTATAAGGCAAGTTATGCATTCGTAAAAAAAATCGAACTCGAGATTTTGATCAAAGTTGACATTACGATGATAGCGAAGACCAAAAAAGTGGGTCTCGCAATTCTGTCTGTCTGTCTGTCTGTCTGTCTGTCTGTGGGTTCGACTACAGCCTAAACGGCTCGGCCGATTTTCTTCAAACTTGGTAGATATGGGTTTTAATTTTTTACCCCCGGACGTTTTTTTCTATTTTTTTTTAAGACCAAAAATAACGGTACCTGCCATACGATTTTTTTTCGAAATTTTATAAATATTTTTTTTTCTCAAAAACTGTCCCACAGAATTTTTTAAAAAAAATTCCAAAAATTTAATTTGGTTAAAACTAGCTAATGGTTGAAAAAATTTTACAAAAAATTGTTATTTTCGGTAGCCCCCCTGGGTCCATTTTTTTTGTTTTTGATTTTCTCGAAAACGGTACAGCCGATTTTAATAAGTTTTTTTATGCCAAAGCTCCTCCAAAGTTTAAATATTATTACATATTCAAATTTTGAATTTTTAATTTTTTGGATTTTTAAAAAAATATTCAAAATTTTTTTTTGGAATCTCAATATTTCGAAAACCCCATGCTCGATTTTTTTTAAACTTGGCAAATAAAAGTTTCTTAATATAATCTACAAGATTTGAGAAAAAAAATTTTGTTTTATCTAAAACTAACGGTACCTTCCATACAAATTTTAAAAAATGGTTTTCGAAAATCGCATTTTTCTCGAAAACGGTTCCGAGAATTTTGCTAAAATTTTTTTTCTTTTGATTAATCTTTACGATTTATAATTTAATAAAAAAAATTTGAAATCTAGATATTACTGACTGTACCTACCATAGAACGATTTTTTCGAATTTTGAATTTCTCATTATCGATTTAACGGATTTTAATGAAATTTTTTATAAAAAAGCTCCTAAAAAGTTTAAAAAACATTGCATTTAAAAACTTAAGAAAAAATATTTTTTCAATTTTTAGAAAAAAAAGTAATTTTTTTTTTGAAAAATTCGATATCTCAAGAACGGCTTAGTATTTTTTTTGGAAATTAGACTTTTATTCGTACAATAATAAAAACTTAAGGTTGGCGTACCAAAATGTTTTCTTAAAAATGTTTTAAAAATTTTTTACATAAAAGCTTATTTTTTTAAGGAACCACTACAAACACTTACAATTTTTGTTCCTGCATAAATTCATATTTGCATATCATTCTGTTTTTATCTCTTACTACTTAAAGAATTAAAAAAAAATCATTTTATCCTTATGAACAGTTTTCTCTAATAACATTCGTTTTTAAAATTCCTAGTCTATTACATAGGAGCAAGTTCGTGCGACCCAGTCGTGCATTTTATTTCATACTGAACAAAAAAAATTTCGTTGTTCATAAAAAACAAAACTCGAATGTTGATTACGTGAAAAAATTGCATGTTTTGTTTGTTAAGTTTTATAAAAAACGAAATATTAAAAAAAAAAAAAAAAAAAATTGATTTATGCAGTATTTATACGTAGAAAATGACAGGGATGTTTTTGAACATTGAGAGCGGCGCTTTTTCATAACTCGGAAACTAGAAAGTAGGTTAACGCCGATTACACAGAAAAATTGTGTTATTTTTTCTCAGCTCAGTTCTGTGTTCTGAACTAAAAAACGACAAATTTCGACTTATGCCACTCTGCCGGAAAAGCGACGACATGTCGTTTAGAACCATATGGTTCAATTCGGGCCAGAATAAATTGGTTATGACCGTTGTGTAGCGCTTGCCATTGACAGTGACCGCTTCACCAACGTCATTTTCGAAAAATTATGAACCGAAATCCACACTAAACGGTAACTTTTGAAGGATACATTGTCACCTGGTTATAACCTCTTATGGGTTTGTCTCTAAGGTCACGAAAAACTGAAACATTTGAGTTCCTGGGTCAATTGGATCTTGTGATGTGGATGTAGGTCAAAGTGCCGACGCAAAATTCGCCAAGCTGAAGTCTGCTTTAAGCCGAGTTCCTTGCCCACGACGAGGAATCGACTGCTTCGGGTTCTGATATACACTTGCACGGACCGTGGCAAGGCTCTCTGCCGATATTGAGTTTCTTTGTGGTTCGAAAGTTTACTGCCGTTTACAGTAACGAACACCCATTTTGATAATAAATTTTTATCACTAGGACCTGCTGTTTTATCGTGTTACTTGCCGTGGTGATTTGGCATAAGTCACCAAATAATATGCAACCGATTTGACATCTGACACCAACACAAAATGGCTGCCAAATGAAACCCTTTATGAACCCTAAATGAAAATTGGTAAAAAAAACTTCGAATTTTATTGCTAGTTGCCCACTAGCTACGTAGAAAATGAGGACCCCTCAGCTTGTTACATATATTCTACCTTGTCTTCGAAGTTCATGTATAGACTTTCTGACAAAATTTCGTTCAAATTTCTATTTTTTCTCTGCACATTCAATGAAATTTCTCATTTAAGCTTTTTGCATCAATCAAGTGATTCAGGGTGTTGTAGAGCAAGCTATGTATTACATACGCAACAAAACAAGTCTTATAGAATTTGTTATTTTGAACGCACCTGTTGCCATTAAACTACCAATATCATTCGGTGTTCTCAAAATATTTCTTGTGATTATGTATTTTTGATATGAAACTACTTCCGTCCGTGTCTGCACTTCTGGAACCCAACACTCACGCACATTTCTATTAAAAACTACCACTTGCCATGCTATACCTACTTAATTTCAAGCTTATTCAGATTGATGCGTCGAACTGTATAAACCGGCCATCAATTTCGAAGATGATTTCTGCTTAGATTGGGATATATCATAATTGGTATGCTTAGGGCATTCTCTATCAATGTTTATAAGCAAATTTTACCTCCCCCTGTGTAGTGTGTAGGCACCCTGGAAAACAGGACACAACAGATTGGTTATGAAATAGGGTATTGTGTTGGTCGTTGTGTGTTTGTATAGTATGCTGTATGCATGTATATAGATAATACATGAAATATTATGTATACCGTTATTGTGCCTTGCATAGATATGAATTATGTGAAAATAGGTAAAATAGACCCACATGCCACACAAAATACGAGATTAATAATGTGGTTTAAGCTTTAAAGTAGATATTCCTATTCTAGGCCAGTCGACAGAGATGAAAAGTATTTTCCATAATCCAAAAAAAAAAGAAGTCTGATCGGGTTTAGTGATTAGAATTCATCGATGGGATGTTTGCATCTCTAAGTATTCAGACAAAATTTTCTACTTCAATCCCCATATCATAAAAACCCTTTCCAATATATCGATAACGAAAGTTGTCAAGGTGAAATTCAATAATATTTATTTTTTATTGGAAAAGTGATTTTCAATGTTAACTTAACAACTTTGTAGTTTCACTGCGAACATACCCCTAAAACAATGAGCAAACTGTCATTGTCAAAAAATTCAGCAAACATCACTTTTTTTATCATGGTGAAGATGACGAACGAAGAACATTTACAAGGAATTAAAATTTGTTACCGAAATTCCGAGTGGGTGACGGTAACTTTAAGAGTGTTAACGCCAAATTTTGGTCGTAATTTTTTGGCCACTATACAGGGTGGGCCAAATACAAGTTTCTTTTTAAAAATGCAATAAAATGAACAAAATTAAAATTTGTCCATGTATTATGGCTTTATTGGTAAGAGCAAACATTCCCATTAATTATAGAACACAACATCGTTCAAGTGGCTGCCTCGGCTGGCTTCGCAGTAACACATCCTGTCATTTCGATCTTCCAAGACCTTGTTGATGGTTTCGGGCTGTAACTCACGGATTGCTTGGGTAATAATGGCCTTAAGTGCTTAAATCGTTTCCGGATTGTTGGGATAACATCGGTCCGTCACGGTTGCCCACAAAAAAAAAGGTCCAAAAGCGTCCAATCGCAGCTGCGGACGACCAATTTACATCGCCAAGACAACTGATAACACGATTTTGGAATTGGGTCCGCAAAATATCGATTGTGTCATAGGCGAATCCATGACTTCAATATCAGTAAAAAAAAAAAACCGGTTAACATGGTTCTGTAACGCCCACCGTTGACCAAAACGTTGTTCCCAGTCTCGTTTTCGAAGAAAAATCGTCCAATGATGCCACCACCCAACAATTCGCATGGTCGCGCGCCTTCAATTGCTGAGTTAATTGGACCTTGTAAGCGAATAATCCGAAATCTGCAGAATTCTCCTCAGACTAGTGCGTGAAATGTTGAGCTGTTGAGATCTATGGCGAGTTGATGTTCGTGAATTGAGTCTCACACTCTCGGTTACAACAGCCACATTATCGTCTGTGCGCACCGTACGACGATGGGGACCATGAGTGTTGTCCACTGGCATTATAGTCTCAATAACTTTTTGCACAAACTTGCATGCAGCAGGCGCGATGTGTGCTCCATTTCCCCAAAATTTCTTGAAAAAAAAAAACCCACTGTTTGATCTACACAGCACTCACTTTGGAAATAAGTTTTCAATATTTCCCAGGCGTTAAGAGATTCATTTCATTCCGCGGAGGTATGAACTGACTTTCTGTCAAGATTTCGAGCGGGAAACCGCTGTCAGTGTCAAAATAAGCTATGATTTAAAAAAAACACTAAATGGTCCACCCTTTGCAAATAGTTCATAGTCTAGTGAACAAATTTAAGTAGGTCTTTATTTTCGCTGATGAAAGTTAACGTGCCAGTGACACAACGAGTTGGTCGAAATACCGAAAATATTCTTGCCGTTCAAGCGTCCTTCCGCCGCAAACGAACCAATCATTCGAATCACTGGCTTTCTTCTCAAGAACTGATGTCTTAAGCGTTTTTCTGCACCTTTTACAACTTGACTTACTCATTAAGTACAATGTATCTTGCAGCGCATTAAGACTTAAGGAATCGAACTCTTGGATTATCAAACCTTATGGCCACATCAATAGTACGGAGTTGATTCCAATAGAGATCTGTTCGACTGCCAACCTCAAGTAGGTATCAGTAAGGTTGACGTGGTTGTCAGCAGGAAAACCGACTCACTTGGACCATGAGTTGGTCCACTGTGGCACCACATTGAGTCTTGGAGACTTTCTCCCTAATCTTTAAACCAATTAGAGCACGTTATGAAGCGAGCGAGATTGCCTATACCTGTGTTTGTCAGATCTCTAAAATCATTGTAGAGAAAAACTCTCAGATGGAGTCTACGTCATTGGAATAAATTCCTCTTCTTCTTCGTCCATGCAGCTTAGGCAGAAATCGTTACAATAAAATCAATCCGCGATGCGTGCTTGACTATCAAAGAGTGTCCTTTTATAACACCTTTTACGGAGCCGATCTCCTTAAACATATTGAACCTTTGTAGCTGCTTTGTCCAAATCTGTTTTGTCGCCAAGAAGGTGGTGATATTGTTCGACCTAAGGTTTGTTCTCTGCATAACATCTTGTTTTAGCCTAAGTTTACACGTAGCGATGGGAATGCCTATATTTGCCATATCTGACAATTTAAGCATCATTTTTGGACTTTTGGCGAGTTTGTCAGACCTAAAATTTTCTGAAAGGTCCCTGTGGCCCGAGATCCAGCAGAGATGAATGTTAAACTGCTGCGCCTTCTCCGTCAGAGACGATCGTCAGGTAAAGGCTGTTATTACCCTGATAGAGACAGAATCAAAAGATTTAGGGGCTGCTATACAATCGTGAAGGACTTAGTATCCAAAGTGGTACCGTAGAGGTACAAAGGTGGGTTAAATCCTCCGAAGTGCCAACTAAACCTTCGACTCTCCCTCCCTATAGGGAGGGATCAAACCTCACATTTTCGACGAATAATGGTTTAATTTTTTTTCTCTAGAAATTTCTCTGACATGAAGTCGTAACTTTGCTCCAGCACTTCAGTGGCAAGAATCCCCCCTCCGACGAGTTAGGAAGAGCTAAAAGCAAGCATGCCACGCTGCCGTAGCCTGGGAACCATCTCATTCCTGCTCCAGGATCAGCTCCATGCGCTCTTGTAAGCATGGAATTCTAATGGTGGCAAGGAGAGGTATTGGATTCTCAGATTGGCCTATGGGCTGGGTTTTTCATTGCCTTTGAGAGGTAAGCCATAGTACCAATATGCGATTCCTACCGATAACACTTCGGTTTCGTTATAGTCGGCTGCTTGTCTGTCCGAGATGATGCAGACACTTTATTTCATATCAAAAAGGGTGGTTTCTTTTTAAATCATAGGTTGCTTTGACACTCAAAATCTTGACAGAAAGTCAGTATCATACCTTCGCGGAACGAAATAAGTCGCTTTACGGTTGAACAACCACCATCGACCTCAACATCTCAGACACTAGCCTTAGACTGTTGGCTTAGGTAGAGTCTGGGACGTAACTCAAGTAAACAATTTTATCTTCCCTAATTCTGATTAGTTTAGGAATGGAAATATTGATGGTTTTTTCTAAATCTAAATCGTCAAGTTTAAAAAATAAGGCTTTAAATTAGATGCAATATGTCTCATTTTCTTTAAGCTATATGTACATATGAAAATCAGCGCAAATAACTCCAAGTCCGAGGAATGATGCAATACGAAACATAATTCAAGTGATCAGTATATCGTTTGAATTTCGGTCTAATTCCGTCATTGAGTGAAACCTTAACCAAATCAGCGTGTCAAACTTCAGACAGCTGTTTGGCGATCGAAAAGGCTAGAAACAGCTTGATAGTCAACTCCAAAAGTGGAGCCACCTTAAGTAAGTTAGTAAGTTACTAATGAAAACAAAAGACTAAAACAGTGTTATATATTTCTGCACTACACGGGTGTGGAATGGTAGTCTCAAATTAATGATCTTCTTAGAATCATTTTCACATTCAGAAACCTTTCACAGCTTAAAGATCGATAAATAAATCTAGGGTCCTTATTGTCACTGAGTTCTCCCAATACTTTTATCTCTAAACATCGGAACCTATATGTGTTTTACGTGGACACCTGTCAATTAAGACTTTATTCCACGGTGGGCTTACCCACATAGGAGTCAGATTGAGCCCTGACCATTAACCCCGAATCAGCCGAAGCCAAGTCAGTAGCAAAGCTGTGACATGTTGCAGCATGTGCACACCTCTTGCTTAAAGGTCTATCTATAACACCTCTTGAATTCAAGCAAGCTTGAAAACCATATGTCTCCGCATTTTGAATAAACCACAACCACCACGATACTCCCACTAGGGGGGCCTACCTCATACATAGATAGCTTAAGTAAAAATTGGTTCTTATGACGTTTGTCTGTACTTTTTATAGGACACTATCTCCCGTGGTGCCAGAATATAGCTTCCGGTGGAGCTTCGCAACCGCGAGGTCACTTACAGATGAGTTACTGCAAAACTCAGGGCCTATCAACCCTAGGATACACACACCCAGCAATCGATCGAAGTAGTAACCAACCAATAGTCTTTATTCGCCTTAAAGCAAATTAGGAACGATAGTCCTAAGCAATCTTCTTGATCTCAACGATCGTTTATTTTAAACATCATATTTCCAAGATTGCTAAAACCAAAACTTCGAGCAAAAGAGAACACTATCTCAATCGCTTTACTTCATGTTTTGCCGTGACTCCTCTAGTCACTTTTGAGTTTTCTTAGTTGTCTAAATCCCCAGCAAGCCGGACAAATAGACTTAAGCCCCCCACCACGACAAGGTAAAACTCATCGGGGGGGTCTAGAAGACATCGGATATCATAGACTAACTAATGCGTATTGGATTTGATATGATGACATGTTAGTTATGAGTCGAATTTACTATTTATTAAATTTAAAATCGCCATTAAATGAAAGCTAAGCTATCAAAGCTTAGATGTTTTATATAGCTATTCAAAATCTATTGAACAGAAAACAAGATTAATTTGTTGTAAATTAAATAAAATACCCTTTTAAAATTACAAAAAAAAATCCAACACACGAGAATGAAAAAAAAAGAAATAACTTTAAAGCCTCACCCTCCCCCACAGCAAACATCAACCCTCTACCTGAGGCATGAATGACACTAGTGTACGAGTAGACATTGTAAACTAAATGAAAAATTAACACTTCATCCTGGGAGTCAACTCCACTCGGCATAGACACTGTGATAGTTGCATTTGTATACAGTCATCGTAAAATGTCACCAATTTGCTAGAAAGGTCGTTCGGCATTAGTTCCAGTTGCACCCCCAACTTTCTCGCTCTCTCTCTCTCTGTCTCTGTCTCTTATATTGCCAAGGGGTTGCTTTTGCTAGTTTCTGTATTTCTGCAACAGACGACACACATATTTGACTTTGTGGTGCGGTTGAACTCGTTTTACACGAAGCATATGCATGTACTCAACTCATCGGGGACACTACCAGGCACTAAAAAGCTCCATCACAATAATTGGACCTGCGCATCTCAATTCCATCTCTTATACCACAAAAGTGAGCTTTTTCTTTCAAAGAAAACGCAACTCTTATATTGGCGCCAGGGAGACGACCGACGACCAACGACAACTACCACACAGTCTGCTGATCGAAATTGAGAAATAAAAAAAAAATTCAAACGTTTAGCAGCTCCTGGTGGTGTAGTGTTTTCAGTTATCCAGTCAGTTGCTGTGCAGCCTGCATCCTGCGAAAACCAGGACAGGACGACAGGTTGAGACAAAAAGCTACACATTCCGAGGGTTTCTATTTTTCAAGGAGAAAAATAATAACCAACCGAAGGAAAGAGAAAAAGGAACCGACTAAAAGTGCGCCCGCGCCCTTACCACAAACAGCACACATTTCAGCCCTCATTTCACCGGCAACGTTCCACGGCACACACAATGTGTTCTCGGTCGTTGTAGCTGCTGCTGCTGCTGCTGCTGTTGTTCCTGCTGCTTCTACTGGTACTTGTGCTGGAATTTTGTGGCCTTTTATCGCCCCCAGGCTGGAGTTCATTCAAATAGAACCGCACAGCTGAGTTTTCATTTAGTCGGTCGCAAGTTCTCGGAGTGAGTTGAACGTCGCTCGCATAGCACCACGAGTATAATTTCCATATCCTCCTCCTAGTACACTTTCTTAATACAAAAAAAAAGGAAAATAGGACTTGTGAATTTTTGAACAGTGTTTGTTCTTCTTCCCAGCGAGTGCATTGGGGGGATACAAAAAAAAATTATAAAAAGAACTCTCAGAACAAAAGGATTGGCGAACAAAAAAAGGAAAGATTCTGGAGAACCACTAGAGTCGTCAGCATAATCCTTCAGTTGATCTGACTCCGCAAGAGACTTTCATCACCGCATACCAAGGTACAGCGCACCGGGGAGCACTAGTGATATGTTTTGAGAATGACATGTTACAAGGACCTTCTTTTTTTGTGTGTGTCCCTGTCATCGTGGGTTAAGTAGTCGAAGCTGCTTCTGGTGTGGTTGGCTTTGGAACTGTATAGTGGGAACCATCGCCTCCCCCATTGCAAAGGTGGGCATGACTGCGTGTAAAATTACAAGGATCACAGATAGATTTTTTTCCATCTGTCTTCCTAGCCCAGGTCTCGTCGAGGACGAACGGAAACTGTGACATAACTATTAAAGTAGTCCCCGTTGTGTGCCATAAACTTCATGACGACGACGAACAAAGGCCCACTCTACAACCAACC
Source organism: Chrysotoxum bicinctum (assembly GCA_911387755.1). Lineage (NCBI taxonomy): Eukaryota > Metazoa > Arthropoda > Insecta > Diptera > Syrphidae > Chrysotoxum > Chrysotoxum bicinctum. The sequence continues at coordinate 80,264,716 of OU426990.1, forward strand.
ACCCAGACTTTACCGAACGAACACTGAATTAATGTTAATTACTTTCAATTAAAAAAGTTCCTCACGAGACGTTGTTCGTTTTATTGCACAAACTCACATACATACGATCTATGACCATATTTTTTTTATTTTCTGTGTGTTTAACTGTAAAGTGTTAAAGTTTAAGTGTTCGTGCTGAGTTCAAACTTTATCCTACTTCTTTTTGTTTTTTAACTCCGAACTATGGAACTTGCACAAAAAAAAATAAGAAAGACTCATCGGCATTTTCTCTTGCGAAAAATATTAATGAGTCGATTTTTTTCTTTGGATTTTGGATTTTGTGAAATTTATGGACCGAAAGTGCAGTAATTTTTTTTTGATTTATTTTTTGTCCAAAGAAAATGTACTTTTTCTTCAATTGATTAACGTGAGATGTTTTAAGATGTTAAAAAAAAAAAACATTTTTAAGAAGTTTGAATCTTTGTGTAACAAGAGAGACAGAGAGAGATTTTTGCTGGCGAAGTTTGGCACTAAGAAAAATGTTATATCCGTAAATCCCTGCATTCTATTTGTTGGAAAATGACACTAAGTGAAAAAGTTTTTTTGACTGCGCCAAGTGCAATTGAGAGACAGAAGACCATGTTTGGTCGATTGATCCGGGCAAAGATGAAAATCGAGGTAAGAGAAATAAAAAAACTAACTTTATTATCCAACTGTTTTAGTTGGGTTTATTAATTTAAATAATATAAAATAAAATATGTTTAAATGGAATAAAATAAAATAGAGAAAATAAAGTAAAAAAATATATAGGTCCATATAAATAAAATTAATTGAAAAACAAATAAAATTAAGAAGGAATAAACTAGAAACTAAGATAAACGGTTGAATTAGAATTTATTATAAAATTAAATTATTATAAAATTAAATTATTATAATTTTATAATTTAACTCATAAAAGATGCTGTGTTTGTGTACATAAATATATGGTCAAATAAATTAGAAATTAAAATAATATCTCTTGTGTTTTTGGAATATACCATTAGAATTTAGGTTTTATTTTGATTATTTCCGCAGACAGTCGTACCGTTTAGTTTGGAATTATGAGGTCAGAAATGGTTTAAACATAAAATAACTGTTGTATTGTGTATTCAGTATACTGGTGCATAGATAAAATATGCAGTCATTTTTTTAGAAAGGTAGTTGGTATTGCTCCATAAGCATTCAAGTTTAAGCATTGCCTTTTGACTCTTTGGTCAACCTTTTATAGAGTTGTTAAATTTCAAAACACAACTACCTGTCTGCTATTCTGTTGAATTCTAAAAGTAAATTATTTGCACTCATAAAAATGATTATTAAAATTAAACAAGTGAGTCCTGCTAGCATACAACCTCCAAACTTACACTGTTAAAATTACCAGAGATGTGAAAGAATGCAGTCTTTTTAGTATTGCCGTCAATTGAATGGAAAGACTTTTTTTTAAGTCTTTCGATTTAATCTCAGTACTGTGACTTTTAAACTAAAGTCCCAGTCAATTTCGCAGTCTTCTAATTAAAAATCATCTGAAGCAGTCAAATTAATTCAAATCAAAAGAATGCATTCTTTTTGGACTGCTTGCAGTCTTAGAAGTCTTTCAAGAGTATTTTACATTCTTTACATTTTTAAAGTCTTTTCAATGCATTCAATGTATTGAAGTCTTTTTACGGCTTTGAAGTCTTTTTATTGATTGAATCCTTTTTACTGCTGAAAGCTTTTTAACTGCTTTCGAGTCGGTTAAAAGTGGCACACTTCAGCAATTATTTTAAATCTTCACTTAAAATCAAAATTTTGTCAAAACAGAAGTCATTATACGAGTTAAACGGATTTCGTACAGTTTTTCTTTATGACTATATATCTTTATACATATATAATATTATTAGTTTACAAATGTTCCCTAAAACTTTATAGTTGTTATAATCTTTAAATGGAGATTTAAAATAATTGTTGAAATCTATAACTTTCAACCGCGGCTTCACAGTAGTCTAAAGGCTTTCATAAGCAGTGAAAAGTCTTCAATTAGTAATAAGACTTCAAAGCAGTAAAAAGACTTCAATAAATTGAATGCATTTAAAAGACTTTAAGACTGCAAAGACTGTAAAAGACTTTTCAAAGACTTCAAAGACTGCAAGCAGTAAAAAAAGAATGCATTCTTTTTATTTAAAGTCTTTTGACTGCTTTTGATGATTGCATTATTTAAGACTTCAAAATAGAATGGGAATGGATTTCTGAAGTTAAAAGAATGAGATGATAAATTCTATTGTATTCCCGAAGAATCAGTTGAATGAGTGGGACTTTTCGGAATGCAATATCGTAATATTGCATTCTTTTACAACTCTGAAAATTACCCTATTCAATTCGGTTGGTTAAATAAATAAATCTGATCGATTGTTGTAATCAAATTGGTGTGCAACTCCAACATCTTCGATCAACTAAAATAAAAGAACTGAATGTGTTACTTTGACCAGAGCCATTCGGTTAAATCAAACAAGCAGATGTTTGAGTTTTAGATATTCAAACCCATTTACTTAGAAAGAGTAAATTAATTTGGTTAGTTGTTTTAACCTTGATTGTTTAATTTAAACAATAATAGCCGTGTTTTTTGAAAGAGTGAATAGCCAAGTTAGTAAAATTTTACATGCGAAACAATAAAAACATCAAGAGTGAATATAATTTGGTCAACAATCAGAGTGAATATAGAATGAATAAAAATTGTTGATATGTTGGGATGTGTTCTGAATGCATCTTTTTTCTCAGAGATTTTTATTATGTCAAGACATTTGTAAATAAAGCTTCATGTTTTTTTTTTTGTAAAAGACGTACAATAAATCTCAAATGTCAATTGATTGAAAAACTTCTGAAAAATCTAAATTTTTTCACCGAAAAATCGAAATTTTAGGGCTTTTGGAAAGCATCTAGAAGGAAATACTCTAAGTAAGTCAAAATATGTATAGTATACATATTACCCATCAACCAACCCATGTCAAATTCCATAGGGGGGGTGGCTGTGATCTCGATGGATTAAAAAACATCTAAAAAATCTGATTTTTTTTTAACGAAAAATAGATGTTTTTGCTCATTAAAATAATTGTAATTTAGGGGCTGGCAAGAATATGGAAAGAAATATTCTAAATACGTCGAAATAAATTTGAAATTACTCTAAAATTCGTGTCAAACTGAGATTAAAAGAGAGTGAATATAAAAGTGACTATAATCGTTTTTTTTTTTCAATTTTCTTTACTGAGTGGCTATCAATTTTCTATAAAACACGGCTAATACTAATGGCGGAAAATTTTAAACAGCTTAGTATTAAGGTATTAGTATGATACTACTTGACAATTTGATAACTTTTAAGTAGGTTACTAACTGTTTCTTAATTTTAAACATTTTCTAACTAGTATCGTACTAAGGAAATTGCTTCTGAACACACCTAAAGTAAGGACAGTTCATGCAAAAAATTTAGTAAACAGACGTGTTTTGGTGTTTGTAGATGTCAAAGAGCTATATGAAATTAGCATGATACTAAAAAGAACTAAAATAGGTATTTCATGGTTTTTAACTTTAATAAAAGTGTAGAGAAAGTATGGTGCTATATTCGTTGTTTTATGTTAGTTTCATACTAAATCGGCTTTAATATCTTACTAATTCAACTAAAATAGTTAAATTAGACCAAGAAGATTGTTTATTATTTTATAAGAAATGTGTTCAATAAATTAAGTGTAGAATCAGTGATATCTCCCTTAAGCGGATAGCTATGCTGCAAAAATGTTTTTTCTGTCTAAGGGGTGAATTATGCAAAACGAAAAATCCTTCTTCTGGATCGAGTTAATTTTTTTCCTGATAATCTTTGTTCGGAACCAGAATTCTCTAAATAATTATTAAGTGATTTTTCTGTTATACCATAAGCTTCCTATAGGATAATTTAATTAATTACGTCTAGAACATTTACGCTATTGATTAATTTAATTCACTGGTAAGTTGGGATTGCTTGCAACAAGAAGGCGAAAGTGAATTTTAAAATTTCTCATCACACGAAGATCCAAAGGTTGACAAATCGATGTGGTGTTTGCTTTTATATTTTCTTGATGAAAGTCTTTAGGATGAGAAGAAGATCTTCTGAAGCATCATTTTCTTTTCGAATGAGCAAAGTCACTTTGACATAATTTCTGTGCAAATTTTCATAAATCGTTTGCTCTTCCCTGTTCGTTGAATGTTGCAACTAAAAAAAAAAAAAAGTTGTAAAAATTGACACAATTTTTCGTCCAATAGAAAATGTTTTATCAATTAAATGTAAAATTGTTGCCCGTTCAAGGGAATGTCCGATCAAGAGAAATTGAAAACCATTCAACTTATAATCAGCAATTTTTGTACAAAAAAAATATATATATATCCGCCTAAGGGAGGTGTCCGCATAGAGATTTCACTGTAGTTGATTTAAACACTTTACTCGTTTAAATTATATAATCTTAGAAATTCCGATTAATAGCAATACAATCAGAATAATACCTCACTTTAATTTGAAGCATCCCCATTTTAAGGTATTATCAAAGTACTACTTAACACATTGCTAAAAACTTCTTTAAGTTGAAATTTTGTAGTTAAAAAAAAATAAATAAATTCGCCTTTAACCTGCAAAATAAAATCAAGCAAACAGAACACGTATTTCTAAAATATATAAAAGTAAAAGTGTCATAAGGTCGATGCTTAAAATAAAAATAAATAAGGCTTTCCTTGATTTTAACTTAAATAAAATGTTAAGCGTATCATATTTAAATACAATAGATTAGATTAAATTAGATTTCTTTATTAAGTAAATTCAATTGTGTTTTTTTATAAAACTTACATTCTTTTCTGGGTTTTAAATTTTACTTAACAAAGATAAATACATATAAGGTCCTTGGCGTATTGCCGTTTAGCCAAAGCAGATAGATATATTTATTTTAATACAATTAACTATAATCAACATTACTAGGAACATGATATTTTTATTTTATAACTAAGCATACTCGTTTGTTATAGCAAAACTATAGTTTGTTGCAGATTTTAAATATTTGAAAAGACTTTCCCAATTAGCTCCATTTAAATTAACTTTTGATTGCTCCATGCTGAGTGTTCTATAACCAAAAAACATGAATCTAAGTTCTTTAAGAACCGGGAAAATACAATATAAAAATAAAGTTTGCAACCTAGTATCAACTTAATACAGTTTTATTAACGTAGTAATAATTCCATTAAAAATTAGCTCCAACTTTGTAAGCACATTTCGTTGAATGACTTCCCACAAACCCACTTTTTCGAACATTATTTAAAAACTACCAAACTCCTAATCATGGAAAATATTATGACCCTGTCGTGTCGTTTCGCAAGACTTAAGTACCTCATGTTAATAATTTCTAGCAACGAAAATAAATACAATGTGAAACATGGCATAACTTAGTCCGGTTAACAAAAGATGAATCCTTAATGTCTTAATTAAGTAAAATAAGATTTAAATATGCACCGAAAAAAAAAAAATTGATAATACAACTGTAAAATTGATATTTTTCGGTGATAAAAGTCGTCCAACATTAAAAATATCAAAATTGATATGTCTGTCATATCAAAATAACATTTTTTTAAATGTAAATTTAATAATTTAAATATTAAAATGACATTCAAATATCAATATTATTTTGATAATTTTCTTTACAGTTTAACGTTATAATTATCAAAATGATATTATTCCTTGATACTTTTAAATATACATATATTTAAAAATATCCATTTGACATTAATATACTTATACTTACCCTTTTCATTAATCTCAATCCATTTCGACCTTTTTAAATTAAAAAAAAAAAAAAAACGTTAAAATTTTCCAAGTAGTTTTATTTGTTTTCAAAAAGTTTTATTTCTAATTACATAATTTCCATTTGGTAAAACATATTATGTACGTGAATTGGTGGACCAGTAAATACTTTTAAATTCATTGTCGATGGTTACTCCACAAGCTATTAGAAACAAGCATAGATTTAAGAACGGCATTTACGAATTTCAAGAAAGTGGTTTAAGAAAATTTGGCATTGGCTAAATACTTACATTTTAAGTCATTGAATGCTTCTTCCAAGTTCCACTCTTTTAATAACTTTTCAAGTTCAGAGCACTCGGAATTATTAAAAGTGTTTTCACCGTCACCGACACTTCCAGTCAAATTGTTATTAATATAAGAATTCAGTTCATTTTCCGACCACACAACACAGTTATTATAATTAATATTTTCACTTTACGAAAACAAAATTTATAAGCGAAATCACAAATATCTTTCGTACTTCACCGGTTTAAAATCAATGACTGAGTAAAAAGTAAAAGGCTACTTAGATCAATTGGGAAGTTTGATATTTTAAGTCATCAAAAAAATGTAATTTTTACATTTTTCCCATCAAATTGATATTAAAACAATGTTGTTTTGATATTTAAAAATATCAAAAATGTACTATTTATATTTTTAATATCATTTTGATACTGAAAAACGTTGATCTTACATTTTTATTGTGAAAATGATATTAGTAATGGAAATAGTAGTTTTGATATTAAAAATTGATATTACAATGTAAAAAAATGGATTGATAAATTGATATTTTATTGTTTTCCTGATATGAAAAATATAATCGTGATATTTTTTATATCAGAATAACAACTTTTTACTGCAATTTTAGTGAAATTGATATGATATGTGTATTGATATTGAAAAAATATCAAAATGATATGTCTTTTTTTTTTCAGTGTGTATACTTTACGTTTGTACTCATTAAAACAATCCGAATTGAAAACCCCATATTAGAATAACACTCTCATTTTTTCACTAATTTTTTTTGAATAGAACAACGCATGTTTCATGTTTCAAAAATTCATATTAAATGGTTTTAAATATTATTTTTTTGTTTATTTTCTCTTTTTGCTTTTTTATATATTTTCCACAGTTTAAATTAGAAGAGAAATTCAAATTTTCAAGAAGTGTTTTCAAATTTGTAAGGAAATTTTAACGTTTGGATTCAATCGAATTGACATATGCCAAATAATAAATAATAACAAGTATAGGACCAAGATGAGTGCCCTGAGGAACATCTGACATTGAAATATTTTCTTCAATTTTCACTTTTTGTACCCTATCAATTAGAAAGAACAATAACATTGAAGAAAGTTTGAATGGAGGCCGATTCGAATCAAGAAAGAAGATTTCCATTCGTCTAAAAATATTCCAAGTGATAAGGCATCTTGCTTAGATCAGGGAATGAATATAATCAACACTACGCTTTGTATGGAAATTGGCCTACAAAAATCCAATTTTCAAAGTGTGTCCATGATTTAAGACCAATTCCAATACCGGCTTTTAATAGGAGGCCATAACGGCTCGTAGAGAGCCTAAGCCTAGTGACCCACAAACCTCAACCATGCCTGTGTGTGTTTTACCAGGAATGGTAATGAGCATCACTTATACCCTTAGAGGATTCGGCGCAAGAGGCCGTACACTAACCTTCTTCAATCCCAGATCAACTGTCATCTTGGGAGCAATAATTTGTCATCGCTGAAAAAAAATCTGGGAAAACACAGCACTTATAAATTTTAGTGAAGATGTACAAGAACAGTGACTCCACTGTTAGACTTTTCAAGAGCATTCGACACCGTTGAACATGTGAATATGTTGAAAAAGTTGTCTTCGTTGTACGGATTTTCAAATTCTTCCAATTCATTTAACTAATAAGTTCATAATTAACGTTAACAAATCATGCTGTAATGTTCAACGCGATACTTCCTTTTTTAAATCTTACCTTTATAGGTGTTCCCCAGGGATCAAATCTTGGTCCCCTATTATTTTCTATCTATATAATTTGTTTGTATCTATTTACATGAAGTTCTCAGAACTTTGTGGAACGGTAATCCTTGCTTAAACATTGTTTTTTTATCAATCATGATTTTTGAAACTTTGACCTTAACATTTTCATTTCAACCTTCTTCGATACAGAATCTTAATATCACTGTACAGAATAATGCAGTCCTAATTTTTTTTTATTGTATTTGTTTTGATCAATTCGATCGCAAGAACTTATTCAATTATGGTTCACCTGCAACACGCTTGTGGAACAGTTTCAAAGTATTGGAAGTATCGGAGACTTTCGGAATTTCTAGAAAGAGCTGTTTAACAGAACATGAAATTTCAAAAACGAAAAATCACTAAATTCCTCAGCTATCAAACTCATAAACTAGATTTTAATCATTTTCTTTTACGCTAAAGCTTCTTTGAAGTTTGAATATGTAGATATTATTGCGTATTAAAATTTTCAATTTTTTTTTAATTTTTGAAAAAAAAAATCAATTTTTTTTTGAAACTCAATATTTCGAAAACTCCATGCTCGATTTTTCTTAAACTTGATAAATAAAAGTTTCTCAATATGATCTCCAAGATTTGAGAAAAAAAAATTTGTTTTACCTTTGTTTAATTTTTAAAATAAAATTGAAATTAAGACATTACTGACCGTAGAACCATTTTTTTCGAATTTTGAATTTCTCATAATCGGCAGAAAGGAGTTTAATGAAATTTTTCATAAAGAATCTTCTAAAATGTTTAAAAACATTGCATTTCAAGACTTAAAAAAAATTATTTTTTGCATTTTTGAAAAAAAAGGTTTTTTTTTTTTAAAAAAAATTCGATATCTGAAAAACGTCTCAATATTTTTGTTTGGAAATTTATTTTTATTCGTACAATACTAAAAACTTTAAGTTGGCGTACCAAAATTTTTTCTTGAAAATCCTTTAAGAATTTTGTATATAAATCCAATTTTTTTAAGAAGCCACTACAACGACTTATAATTTTTGTTCTTGCATAAAATAATATTTGCTTGAATCACATCCTGTTTTTAGCTCCAACTACTAAAGGATTTTTTTTTGTTATTTAAAAAATGAATTTTATGCTTTTGAACAGTTTTTCTCTAATAATATTAATTTTTGAAATTCTTAGTCTTTCACATAAGAGCAAGTTCGTGCGAACCAGTCGTGCATTTTATTTCATTTTATTTCATTTTATTTCACTAAAACTTCTCCGTTTCAATTATCTGCTACTCAATCAATTTCAACATTCTATCGAATATTTTAATTCGATAATATCCTCTTAAAAAATTATAAAAATGAATTTCCTTTCTAAACTTATCATTATAATTTAATAATACAAAAAATCGAAAATCGTTTCATCTCAATTAATTCAATCAGAAAGCACATACCTTGCTAAACGTTGTAATTTTCCAAATTACAAAATATCTCCCTCGGTTTGAAATCAGACGGCAGGCAACAACAAATGCTTTTAAAATGAAGGACACTTGTGTATGTGTATACTCGTAGCATGGGTAGAATATGAAATTCAGTGCTCACTTACTTTCGATAATAGGATCTCAATTTCTTGCGATATTTTCTTATTAAATTGAATATTTTGGAAATTAATTTCCTTGATAATGTTAAAATAATAACTTAACGAAGAGAAGTTGAAAAATAAAAAAAAAATATATTTAAAATATTCATTACGTCTATGAGATATCCCCTAAAATATTTGAAGCTCGTTAGATAGTGAGAGGGATAGGAAAATATTTAGTTTCTCATTTTCTTAGGATTTAAAAGTATCTTGTTTCTGTTTGGGTTTTTATTTTTGTGCACAAATAAATCTTTTTTTTTTCGTTGGAAAATGTCGCCGTCTATCACTGGATGGATAGATAGATATCTCTGAAATACCCTCAGGGAGCTATTGTCCATCCGAAATGCTTCAGTTTCAACCAACTCACTTATACGTGCTCTCGTCCTTCAAATCCATGCTCAAAGTAACAACTTCAATATACACTCATCAAGATGATATACACTGCGATGTATGATCTTATGCTGCTTTGCGCTGTAAGTGTTTTCTATTTTTAAAAAAATGCCAAAATTGAAATTATACATGTCGTGGTTGGTTTCACTACTACTCGTGTATAAATCAACGGCAAACGACATGTTCAGGATATCCAAACGTCACTTTATCGGTCGTCAAACTCTCAATTCAATTTCGGTCTCGCTCCGAGTTGAGTACGAGAATATCGGTTTCCTTTGCGCTATGCTCGGGTGTTCATTTCCATTCACATTGCAACTAGAGAAAATGAAACGAAATTTTCAAATTCTTTGGCAGGACAAAAAAAAAGAAAAAAATATAGAAATCTAGAAATCTAGGATCAAACAGGACTCTGATTGTGGAGTGGAATGCACAACCCTTGGCTGCCGCCTGCAGCAGGGGCCTTACCTTGAAGTGCAAAAACTGATTTAACTCACCACAGAACAATGCATGTAGGAATTTCAAAAAAATGTCCACCTTGCCACATATACACACACATACACAAGGACCACCTTTTCCTGTTCAATACCTCTTTCGAGGATACAGAATCCCTGAATTGCAATAGTTGTGTTACTTTCGACAACGGCCATAAACACAAACCATTTTTAAATGGAATTCCATTTCGATTGGATTTCAGTGTTTTTGAGGTCGAGTGGTGCATCCATGATTATCGAGAGGGGATACATGTTGATGATTTACACATCAACACATGAAATTGCGGCAAACAAATAGAATGGTGCAACACACAGTATGGATATGGCATAAACAAGAATGCTTTTTACGTGATTGTGGTTGAGAGTTTTAAGGCTCTTCCACAACGGGGGGCTGGTTGATAGTTAAATGGATTCAAATTCAAAATTTGTGCAGGTATATTATTCGCATAGTGGTTCGAGTTTAGTTAGAGAAAATTCATTAAATGATTTTATTTTATAAAAAAAAAAACAATACCTACGTTTGGTGTAATGGCTGGTTGTGATTTTGGAAACCTTTTGTGTATGGCAATTCGCAAAACCGAATACATATTATCGGGCTAAAAACTCACTTCTAAAAGGAATTCTTCGTACAGAACTGTTGATCGAGGGTTCAGCTGATTTATATCAGAACGGCGGTGAAAAGTCAGTAAAAGGCGAACAATTGTGTGGAGATGTTGTAATTTTGAAGTTCATTCGAAATCAACAAACAAATAATGTGAGAACTTTGAAAAACTCCTTCAACACAGCCGAATCTTTCATAAAGTCATCTTCAATCAAAGTTCAGTAAAAGAAAGCGGTTGAAGTTGAAGAGTTGAAAATATCTGTTTTTTCCATATTCTGTATTAAGTGTCGATTGTTATTGGAAACTAAAATTTGTTTGTAATTTAAAAAAAAAAGAAGTTATTTCCACTTTTCCTTACCAGGCTTATTTATTTATTTATTGAAGAAATTCCATAAATATCACACGCAGAAGGAAAAGGTCAACACTTCCAGAAGCACATTTGTGTCACAAATACAGCATCAGCCATTAGTTCTTTTACTACTACCTCATAAAAAAAAAAATAGGACCTAAAAGCATACAAAAAAGAAGTGATGGAAAAAGTGATACTTTTTGGTGCAACATCTACATTTGTTAATTTATGAACTAATATCTATTTATCGCTTGAAAGTTTTAAGCAGAAAAGGTTTTCGAAATTTGATACAGGCTTAACTTGTGTACGTTAGGGAAAGTGGTTCTACGAGAAAACACTACATTAAAACTGATCAATGCAAGGAAGTACTGCGAGGATGTTCGACGTTGGACGTTTACAATCGCAAGAGATCGCAAGGTCCTTTTCCGATCGAGTTTCTAACAACCTCTTAAGTAGTGGCAACACTGCTAAGCAGTCATCAGAGATGCCGCCTCTGATGTGCTGGGTTTTACACGACCATCACAACGATACCCCTGGCTTGACGATGAGTGCCGGCTAGCACATGCAGCAAAACAAAAGGCATATAAAGCGGCGCTGCAAAGAAGGGCTAGAGCTGCTCGGAAGTTCTACGAGCAGAAGAGGAAAGAAGAACACCGGCTTCTCAGAAAGAAAAAGAATAAGCATGAGAAGCGCTTGACCAAAAGGTCAAAAAAAAACATCACAAGGATACAATCGGCGAGCCGAAGCCTGCATGAATAATAAAGGGAACCGCAGTCCATGCTGAGAACATTTCTGCAATCTTTATAACGGCTGCTTTAGAGATAGTACAAGATAGTAGAGATAGTACGTACCATTCGACCTGGACGAAGTGAAGATAGCTATATCGAATCTCAAGTCCAACAAAGCCGCTTTAGCTGACTTTGTTGGGAGTATGCAACAGCTCATCTGCAAAATATGGTCGGAAGAAATCATGTCCGATGAATGGAACCTCAGAATTGTCTGTCCGATCCTCAAGAAAGGAGACCCTCTGAACTGCGCCAACTAAAGAGGCATAAGTCTCCTGAACATTGCGTACAAGATCCTTTCTGCCGTATTATGTGAACGTCTGAAGCCTTTCGTCAACAACCTGATAGGTCCATATTAGTGTGGCTTTAGACCAGGAGAGTCCACCATCGATCAAATATTCACATTACGGCAGATCTTGGAAAAAAACCAGGAGCTACAGATCGACAATTACCACCTTTTCATCGATTTCAAAGCCGCGTTTGATAACATCTATAAGAAGGAACTACATATATAGAGCAATGTCTAGTTTTGGCATCCTTGATAAACTTGTCCGTTTGTGCAGGATGACGATGGAGAATGCACGCTGCTCCATCAAGGTCGGAAAAGATCTCACCGATGCATTTGATGTCAAAAAATGTTTTAGGCAAGGCGATGCTCTATCGTGCGACTTCTTCAACATAGTTCTTGAAAGAATAGTGCAAAACTCACGCGTCAACACAAGAGGCACAATCTTTCAAAAGTCCGTCCAATTACTCGGATACGCCGACGGCATTGACATTATTGGAAGAACAAAGCGTGATGTCAGTGGCGCTTTTGTGAACATTGAGACGGAAGCGAAGAAGATGGGTTTAGCGGTAAATGAGGGCAAGACCAAGTATATGCTGTCGTCAAGAAAGGACACAAAACACCGACGTCTTGGACAAAACGTCATTATAGACAGCTATAACTTTGAGGTAGTGAAGGACTTCATATACCTAGGCGCCGCTATAAACTTAGAAAACAACACCAGCGCTGAAATCGAACGGAGACACTAAATCTTGCCAATTACTGCTTCTTTAAACTAAGAAGGCAATTGAGTAGCAAAGTCCTCTCTCAAGCAACTAATTGTCCCTCTATAAGACCCTCATCATCCCGGTCCTCGTCTATGGTGCAGACATGCACTTTGTCGAAAGTGGATTAGAGCGCTTTAGGATGTTTCGAGAGGAAAATTCTTCGTGTGATCTTTGGTCCCGTCTGCATAGACGGGGAGTAGAGAAGAAGATATAAGCACGAACTGTAAGGGCTGTACAGCTAATGACCTAGTCAAACGAATCAAAGTCCAGCTACTAAGATGGCTAGGTCATGTAGAACTAATGGACCCGAATGCTCCGGCCCGGAAAGCCTTCGAATTCAAACCCGAGGAAGACTGCGACTCATGTGGCACACACAAGTGGGAGAGGACCTCAACCAACTTGACGTGCGAAACTGGAGACAGCTAGCTAGAGTCCGAGCTAGTTGGAGAAGCTTGTTAGTTGAGGCCCTGGTTCACCCCGGACTGTAGCGCTACCTTAAGTAAGTAAATGCAATAATAACATCAACTCATTACACCCAACCTTATTTGTTCGGTACTCACTATTCCCCAAGAAAATCACATCATAGATACCCACTCTTGGTACTTTTGCCCGCATTTCACAAAATTTTTGTCACTTGATGATTCACCAACTCATGTTTTGTATAACTAGTTTTTTTTTTAATTTTTGGGGTACGTACATATATTTTAGCGACGTCTCAGGAATTTTTCTCCATTCTTTCAACAACTATTAATATCAATATTAAACTTCGAAAGAAAATTATGTAATGCACGATCTATAAACATATCGCTTATCGCGTATCACATCGGAATTTGGTTCAAGATCTTTTGATCAAGGCTTGTCCGCTAATATAATGCCTCAATAACTGCTAACTGTTGGTGACATCAACAGCTTGCGAATACATTTTATTCTTTTTCCTTGCTGGCAAGGAAGTTTTTCGTCTGCAGGACAACATAAATGGCTTCAATCTTTGTTATGAAAGCACGAATTTTTTGTCATTATTATTCTGGTGAAGAAAATATTGAGTATATCAAAACTTGGAAAATTTAATAAGACACCAAATATCTTTCAAAAACTTTTTCGTCCTAAAACGGCTATTCTTATGATTTCTGAAAAAAACCATTTTGTCTTAGATCTGCTTCATTCGTTGAATTAAGTTTACCTCTGGTGAGGACACAGCCTTCTCTTCTAAGCCGGAGGCATTCATTTATTGGGGCATAACAAAACTGATTTTGTTAAACTCTGCAACCATAAATTCAGTTCCGATTCTAACAAAAGCGATAATATTCAAATTCCTTTTTTCTTGTCGAACATCAATATGTTTTAAACTTGATAAGTAACATATAATTCTAGCTAATGCCAGATAAATTGCCCTTTTGCTGTCGCAATAGATACTCATGGCTGAATTATTAAAGTCTTGCCTCTTGAGGTGATGCCGAAAGTGCCTTATATTGAGCTTCTATTGTAGAAAGAGCACCAGTTGGTTGGTTAGTGTTTCGTTGCGAACGAAAATGCATCTTCGATGTTTTCATGGTTTTCACACACGTTGGTCTTCTCAGGACTGTGAACAACTTCAAGTAATTTCGAAATTCTTTCACTTCGACGAATTGGGTTTTGAATTGTTGTATCTCCTTGAGTAATAGTAGTAGCCTCACCTTTTTCGCTACGCCTCACTTCATGGTTATCGCCTTGATATGATTGATGAACATGACTCAAAATCGCTCTCGATAGCTGGGTTCTCTGGTACTATATTGCGGCTGATGAAAACGTCCTTCTTTTGTAAGCTATAGAGTCGAAAAAGAAATCCTCTTGATGTTCTTGAACACTCTACACAAATACATTTTCAAGATTTCGAACCAAAATTACGACCTTTTTGCTTTAAAATATGTGGCTTAGCAGTGGACTAAAAAGTACAGAAGTGAGTAACATCTGGTGAGGTCTCACCATAATTCTTCTGGCATCATCTCGAGTTTTCTATGAATTGAACGATTAACTATGTACCATTCACAACTAACCGCTTCAGCTTAAAAGGTTTTGGCATGTTAGCATCACACAACATAGATCAAGCTATTTCTGTCAAAGTTCGGTTCATCCATTTCGCCGTTCTTCCCGGGAGTATAGGAAAATGTTGTCTGATGAACGATTCCATGTTTCTTTAACTCAAATTCCATTGCTTTGATCGTAAACTCCTTTCCATTGTCCGGTCGTAGAATTTTTATTCGTGATTCTTGCTTCGGCTTTGAATTCATAAAAACAACTAAGAACAAAATCTTAAGTCTTCATAAAATACACAAATAGCTTTCGTGTGAAATCATCTATGAAAGCTACAAAATATATACTTTCCTTTATAGATTTCACTTCCACGGTACCACACACGTGTGACGGTATTTGCTCAAGCGCTTTTGATAATCTTGGGCCTTGGGATGGAAATTTGTTCGGATGCTATTTCCCTTCTGCACAGCATATGTAATTCGACCCTTTACCTTACCTTACCTTTTACGAAACCTTGTGCAAGTAATTTTGTGTGATCTTGACCGAAGTGGCCAATTTTTCAATGCCGAAACTTGCCAAGATTATATTGCCCAAAATATGCATTCTGATTTGTGGCAATATCCAATTCATATAGCCCATTCGAAGATCTT
Source organism: Chrysotoxum bicinctum (assembly GCA_911387755.1). Taxonomy (NCBI): domain Eukaryota; kingdom Metazoa; phylum Arthropoda; class Insecta; order Diptera; family Syrphidae; genus Chrysotoxum; species Chrysotoxum bicinctum. The sequence continues at coordinate 80,280,496 of OU426990.1, forward strand.
TCTGTAGCTATGACTGCTTTTGAAGAATTCATGACACGATAACCCAAGATGACAACATTCTCTGATCCACAATCTTCTTTATGGATAGTAACTTCACTTCTATTGCGGGAACATAGAGAACATCATGAACTGCAACAGTTTGCTTACCTTTGGGATTCAATACATCCAACGATATGTCACCCTTACAAACAGCGTCTATAATCATGCTTTGGCTATCTTGGTCTGTCCCTTGTATGGTTTGAGTGATTTGAAATACCCCAAACTTTCAAAACACCATTCATAATTTTTGCATCTCTCTTGGAATGTTCCTGACTTTAAATGTTTGCCTTTAACTTGGATGGGCACTCTGAAGCGAAATGTCCAACTTCGTCGTAGTTAAAGGAACGAGATATCTGCCTCTTTTGCAAAAACTGGGATCCATTTTTGCGCATTCGAAAAACTAAGAACTTTGTTCGATGATGCTGCATAAAATGAAACATTTTACAGTTATTTCATTTTGATAGAATCTGCTGTTATTTTCTGTTCACTACTACCGATGCTCATGATCATCGGCTTATACTCGTCGGGCAGATCTTAAGATAATAAGCTTCCAACCCATTCATCATAGATCAGAACCCAACATCGTTTAACTCTTCAAGTGTCGAAATTATTTGGTTTACATAATCTTCTACGGATGAGTACCTATTCAACCAATACAACAGAGCACAATTTTTGTACCATGCGTCTGTCTAACCCTGAGTCTTAGAAAGACTCCTTATATGGACCTACAGATTCTTGTCGCTAGCCAAGATCATCTAACATCGAGCAGTTTTGTCTTAGCTAACTTCCAAGGCTTAATTTACGACAGGCTCACTATATTTTTAAGCATCTTCGAGTTGTAATTGCGTCTTTAGCGCAAAGCTCCAGGTAGACCAATTTTCTGAACCAGTCAGCTTCATCATTATGATGGACCCCTTATCGACTTATTTTTCTACTTAAAGATTGAGTTTGACTCCTTAGAACCCGAGCTAGCAGACTGATGGCTTTGACGGAGGTTTAAGATGCGGGGGCCGGTACTGTTTCATTACCAGTCAACAAGATGACTAGCTTGGCACAGTGTAGATGGTGTTGGATGAGTGTGGTGGTCCGGTTGAGTGAGGCATCCAATTTCTAGATGATTGTGCAATATCAAACACACAATGAGAGAGATTCATGTTTGTTAACCTTATCCAAACTGGATGACTTCGTAAGAGTCAACTCAATTCCATTTACAGGTTCTAACGAGTTATGGTATCAAAATGACCCACTTTAAAGCTAATTGGGCCACAGGGCTAGATTGCTGGTGGTCACCATTTCCACCTACCTAAAATAGCTAAAAAAAATAAATAAATTTGGTGGTGCGACAGCTCGGAGTGAACCAGGACCTGGTGACTTACAACTCTCAACCATTCCTGTGTGCGGGTTACCAGGAACGGAGGGGACCTACAATTTTCTGCCGATTCCGAACGGCTATTAAGTAGCACTTTCCATGACAAGAGATACTCTTGGAGAATTTGTCAATTCCTCGCAAGAGGCAGTACACCCCTGAAAAAACTTTCTTGCAGCGGCTGAGAATCGAACTCGAGACCTTTCGCATGATAGTCCAACGCACTAACTATTATGCCAAGGGGTACTACTCCTAAAATAGCTAGATTTCAGATAAGTTTTTCGTAGATTGTTCCTCCAAAAAGACAGGGGGTAATTGATCCTCATGCGATTTTCTCTTTCTTGTCTTCAACCAACCTGCACGGAACACGGACTACCTTTCTATCGCACCTCCTGCAAATCACTCTTTTTTCCGTACTTAGTGAAATCTTTAAAAGCTTAATCTTATCTTCGAAACGGTTAGTTTTATCCCATTCGGAACCCATTTCGGAACGTTAAATTTTCTTTTTAATATGGATAAAGCAAAATGGCGATGAGGTTCCTCTCAGCATTAATATCCTGAATGCCTTTTCCCAAGCTATAAACCTTATATGTGTTCAAAAATTTGGAAGCAAGTTCCATTTATTTGACTCACTCTAATTTACCGAGATACGAGTAGATATATAAATGAAGAATACTCGTGTCTATAAAATTTAATGTTAATAAATGAAGTCCGCTCCTATTTAACCGACTTAACGTCAATAGATTTTCATAATCTTTTCTTTGTTTGAAAGGTACAGATAGTCCCTCTGATATAATTAAGTTTGTTTGTTTTTATGTTGCCGTTAAGGTAGGTGAAAATAGGTCACAAGAATCGCGTGTTTTTCCCCTTAATTTTGTTCACTGCGCGAATGCTTTGTCTTCTTCTTGATGCTTCTCCAGAGTGTAGGTATATGTATCAGTGTTTGCCGGTCGAATAAACCCCACTGGGCTATAATAGTTGATATAATTAAACCATTTCATATTCGAATTGTGTAATGGATTTCATTTCTGTTCTCTAGTCGTCTTTAATTGCAAACTAAATATGTTTCAATGAAATAAACCGTCACAGCATTTTGTCAATTAAAACTGCCTAAATGGATTTCCTTAGGAATACGACCATCAGCTTTAAGATTGTCGCCACTCCCGGTTTCGGAAAGGAGTGCCTCGTAATTACTTTGCCATTGGGAAAAAAAAACAAGTCGATTTCAACCAAAAAATAAAGCAATACCTACATTAGAAAAGTGTTGCGTGTGTATAGGGTACAATTATACACATTAAACCAGAACCTCTGACTCTCACGTACAATAGAGTTTCCTTTTTTGTCTAATTACAACCTCAACTAATATAAACACCAACAAAAAAAAAATCAAATAACACTAAGAATCACACACATTCCAAGTTAACTTCCTTTGGCACATCTTAATGTTCCTTATAGTTGTTAGTGACTACATGGCAAAAGCCTTAGCGACTTAATGGAATTCTGTAAACACCACTGGGCGTCCCCATTAAGTCGTGCTCCACTCCGAATATGAACCTGTTCTTCCCCTCTCCATATAACAATAACAACTAAGTCAATGTTAAATTGTTCTCCTCTGTTAATGTTTTTCCTCAAAAAAGAAAAAAAAAATAGAAACTAATTTTCACTAGAGTACACCCTATGGAGAAAAAAACAGAACTACCACTAATCTACCCAGCTCTATATTCATACACGAGCATACAAACAAACCTTGCTACTCATAAGAATAAATTATCACCTTTTTCGAGGTGGCAGTGGGAATTGAAGGGAATAAGCACGTTAAGCTTTAATTTAAACCATCACAAGGCTTCGGGAGTAGGTAGTGTATGAACAAATATTTAAAGGGGCAAAGGGAAAGAGCGAGTAAATTCCCATGTAATCTATTCATTACACCTCCAGAGGGAATCACAGTTTAAACGTTTTCCTTAACACCATCGAAATTTCAAATCGCTAAGGACATAACTCTGCTCATAGATACATAGCACGCTGCAAACCAAGGACATTTTGTCGGCTCTGGACTCTCACACCTTAACAAATAGCACATAAATCTTCCAAGACAAATGGTATTAAGAGTAAACACAAACTTCCCATTATATATATATTGGTGCAAGGACGAGGACCTTATTCTCTCTCCCTACTGGCGCAAATCTGCCACTAAGGTGTCTGTTGTGTCTTTCCCATATAATTTAGTATGGGATGTCTTCTCGGGATAAGTGTGTGATTTGTACGATGCCAAATGTTATTGATTGCTAATAAAATTTTCTCCCCACTCTCTACCGAAAGGTAAAAATCGTAATGGTAATTTCGTCCAATAAACTCCAACAAACAATCCTCCTCAATCTATCGTTACACATTTGGAAGGACCTTAAGATTGGTGCTTTGCCTAAATAGAACTTGATTTATATTTAGTCGAAAAAGGGAGAACTACTTCCTGCATATCCAATTGCCAAAAAGTTAACGAATGTCACAAGAGAAATTGTCGCAATGGTATTTATTTGATGTCCATCTTGCTGAGGAGTTTGACGATGGGAAAGTAAGGGCGTGTTGGTATTAGGTATACATTCCTCGACTGTCCTTATAGGCCTAATGGGTGATTTTGTGGATGTTTTACTCGTCCATTTATATAAAATGATGTAATCCTGATATCTGTCAGAGCAATCAATTAAGCGAACATTTTTTCCAATTTACCACGGCTCTGATTGAAGAGGGGGTAGTGAGGTTTGGCCGGGGGCAGATATCATAGAAAATACACGACATATCACAGAGACACGCTCAACTAATCAATAAGTAATACACACATATAAGAACAACAACATACTCGTAAATGCAGAAACAGATATTAATTGGTGACTGAAAAACATTCACATCCAGGGACGGTTTAATAATGCAGCCAAACGACATCTGCCCTTGACTGGGAATTGTATCAAATGTAAGATGTCATTGAATTTTTTCTCACAAAGATTTGCCTTGTTGTAAGAGTCAAGCTATCCGGGAACTTACTAGTTCTTGAAGTTAAAAAAGGCATTTTGTGGTTCGCTCATAAAGTTTATACTTTGTGGCCTAAGAACAATAAATTAAATAAATATGGGCCCTAATTTGATTTTACCCTAGGCCCAAAAAACTTCGACTTAGGTCATGCTGTCACCATATATGGTCGTTTTATTCACTAAATGAAGTAATTCTTATGACGAGAACCAGTGAATTTTCTCTCTCTCTGATATCGTAAATGGATATTTAATGCTGCGAATGAATTGTCACTTTTGAAATGGTTTTTTTTTTGTATGTTTGTTGTTGTTGGTTGTAAAGAGGGATGTATGGATTTGGACATAACACGAAGAAGCGCTTCGAAATCATGTGTAAACTTTAATGTACAATATATGGACATTATGTATCTACACATTCCGGGCATGGTGCAAACAGAAATTCAAAATGTTAAATTGAATTACGCAATGCTTGATTACATTGAACATTATTTAATGGAAACAGTATGTACCGCAAAACAGATTCATTTAAATTGATAATAAATTTAAAAAAAATTGTTAACAAAATTTTGTTAAGGGATTTGTAGAAATAGGTCTAAAATGTGCAGATTAGCGAGAAAAATTTTAATTCGCTGAATTTTCTTTGGCATGTTCTAGATTAAGTAATCCTATAGATCAGGAAGGGGGTTCTAGTCCCCAAATTTACTATAGCCCAGGCCCAGTCGCTTTTTTTCAAAAAATAAATCTGAAAGGGAAAACATTTTACTGTACACTTTTTCCACTATTCGTCAGCAGTAGTTTATGCCTCCATATTGGATTTGACAAAAAATTGGTTTTTGGGGAATAACTTTACCCTTTTTCACTTTTAACAAATAAAAATTAAAAGTAAAATTTATTTTCTCAACTTAATGATAAGCGTCGGCAAGTTGGGGACGAAAGGTCCCTTGGTTCATTTTGGACTATACCACACTTTTAGTACTTTTTAATTTTAAAAGAATTTTCATATGTTTTTCTATGGAAGTCTGGTTCTGGTACAGTAAAGGTTCCTTCGAGATTCTATATTCGGTACGTATATTAATCCCACGCCAGAAAATATCCTGAACGAACCTATGAACGTTAGTCTTTTTTTCCTTATGAACAATATCTGTTGTCTATAATTTGAAGAAGGGCCAAATTGAATTAAATGTGGCTTGAAAGCGATTCAAATGCAACAGAGCGGGGCTAGAAACAAACTCTTCGTCATTATTCAAACTATTTCTTATAAATGCAAAGCAAATCGAAGGAATATGTGTGGATTGCCGCAAGGCAGGGTGCCAGGGTTTGTTTTATGTATAAATTGCAGTGGAAAATCAAGAGGTACTAGATTGTGCGGTCGCAGTGAAATATAACTATCTTGCGGAATCACTATTACACACCGACCGAGAAACACTAGAAAATGAAGTCGTTGATGACAAGTTAGAGTTACCATAGGTAGGTTCGGGTAGAAATGGCATCACCGGCAGGTTTTGATGTCTCTTATTGTGTTGTTGATTGTGCACAATCATCCGGAGGATCCCTCACTCACGGACCACCGCAGTCATCTGACACCATCTATCTGTGCCACGCTAGGCAACTTTTTGACTTGTCCTGAAAAGTCAAAGCCTTCAGTCCACTTGCTTGGGATGTAAGGAGTCACATGAAGGGCACGGCACAGAAGTTACCAAAATTGTCTTAGGGCCATTTCGTCTCATTAACAAAGGAGGAAAGTCTTTGACCTTAATTTCCTAAAGTTCGTCAATGTCGTCAAAAAAATACTCTTCCTAATGATTATGCTCTAAATTTGGCTATGACAGTGAGTGTTGCGGAATGCGTAGCTTCGCTGCATACTCTTTTTATTGGCTTGTGTCCGGTACATACGATCCTGGCTATGTCTTGCCTGGGTCTGCATATATAATGCAGTTAATAAAAGTGCTCTACCTACGGTTTGATTCGCTAAGAAAAATTTAGATAATTTTGCCCTTTATAACTCCGAGCGGAATGTTGACTCTTTCCGCAAGTGAGTTATGAAGGGCTGATCCATGTCTGGCCAACTCCTCCGCCCGTTCAATTCCACCAATGTCACAATGACCTGGAATCCAGACAAGGGGGATATTGTGGTTAATATTGAGGCTAGCAGGTTCATGCTGACATTGCTGGACAAATTTGGAGTATCACGTACTCGAATTAATGACTTTAACAGCCGTCTGACTGTTTGTGATAATAGCCGTATTTCGGTTCTGGTCTGGATCTTGGTTGAGTACATGGCATACTTACCTGTTGCAAGTTATTCAGCTTAGAAAACACTAGCAAAGTCAGATAGCCTAATTGACCTAGATATACTCAAACAGATTCCTGAGTAACGATAGTTGTGTGGAAGTAGTTCTTCATGACGTCATCAGCCCAGTCCTTTCTTGATAAGAACATAACCTGCCGATCTTAGGGGTGCAGTAGTCAGTGGGAATAGCTTATATTGTAATTCTAGAAAATTCCATAATTTTAAAATTTTTGTTTTCAAATAACTAAGTAGAAAAATCACAGAAATCGTAGAATTGCTTTTAGAAGGTATGGGGTGCCCTTATTGCCACCAACTTGCGGATGCCTATTTAAAAGTTTAACAAAATCAATTTTTGTTCGTCAGATCCAGAATGAAGACTCCAGAATGATTTTCCCAGCAAATCATCGCATTTATTCCTAAAAACCCTTTCCAACGAATTCTTAAAGAAAAGTGTACAATTCAATTTTTTCACTTTCAAATGTTTTTTTCTCAACTGGGCTAATATGAGAGGCCTTATTTTTTAAAAGACTGTCTTAAAATGGATACATAACTATTTGCATGCAATAGAAGTATTTTCTTTTAAACACCAATTCTTCTTATAAAAACTCATAAAATAATAGGGCTAACCGTTGAGGGAACGAAAGATCCAAAGTTCCTATAATGACAAAAAATGGAACTTTTAAATTAGCTCAAGAACGAAGCCAAGGAAACAATTATTCTCAAAATTTTATATTTTCAAAAAAAAAAATGAACAACATAAAAACCTTGGCGCAAAAAATTTTCTTTAAACTTGGTAGATATTATTTTAATTTAACAACGCCCCCCCCCCCCCCCCCCCCCCTCTCCCACACGTTTTTTTCAGACCAAAAATAACTTTTTTTTTTCAAAAACTGTCCCACAGAATTTAAAAAAAAATTGAAAAATTTCATTTTGTTAAAACTGGGTAAGGTTGGGTCCATTTTGTTTTGTTTTTGATTTTCTCGAAAACGGTACAACCGATTTAAATCATTTTTTTATGTTAAAGATCCTCGAAAGTTTGAATATTATCACATATTCAAATTTTAATTTTTTTTTGGATTAAAAAAAATCAAATTTTTTTTTTTTGGAAACTCAATATTTCGAAAACCCCGTGCTCGATTTTTTTAAAAATTGACAAATAAAAGTTTCTTCATAATCTACAAAATTTGAGAAAAAAAAATGTTTTACCTAAAAATAACAGTACCTTCCATACAAATGTTAAAAAATGGTTTTCGAAAATCGTATTTTTCTCGAAAACGATTCCGAGAATTTTGCTAATTTTTTTTTTCTTACGATCTTTAATTTAATAAAAAAAAATTAAATCAAGATATTACTGACTGACTGAACGATTTTTTCGAACTTTGAATTTCTCAGTATCGACATAACGGATTTTAATGAAATTTTTTAAAGAGAAGATTCTAAAAAGATTGAAAAACATTGCATTTTAGAATTTAAATTTTTTTTAAATTAAAAAAAAAATCTATTTTTTTGTTTGTAAAATTCGATATGTACGAGTATTTCAAAAACGGATCAATATTTTTTTTTGAAAATTTTTTGTTAGATTTCTTGTCTTGACAAATGCTTCTTACTTCTTTGTGCGTGGCGAAGACAATTCCACATTCGTCACTTCTAACACTGAACAAACTCTAAGTCATCTGTAGCTACATTTGCTAAGAATGGCTTAGAGACATTTGCAAGGTTGTCAGTGAAATCTATAAAAGATTTAATAACTCTTGTGCGACTTAATGTAAGACTGTCATCGAAACTAAAATCCAATTCTTTTACATATCGAAAAAGTTGTGCCTTGCTAAAGACAGGAAGAGCCTACGACTTTAAACATAAAACAAAGTAAAATGACAACCCAACAAATTCCCTCTTCCAGGAAACTTCAATTATTCAGTTGAATAAACCGACCTTCGGAATTCATGTGTTAGAGTGAATAACAATACTCGTCCCATCACCTTCTTGGACGTAAATTTTTAAATATTTAAATATCCGCAATGCCAATCCCCAAAACCTACCTAAGAATTCTGAATTCCTTCCGACCCAGGAGGTATGAGACACACAAAGGTTGGCACATCAATTATAATCCTCAGTAACGAAAATTAAAGCAAAAGTCAATTTCTCGAAGAAAACTAAACGAATTTAATGGATCTTTCAATTAATCCAAGACCCATTCCTATAACCAGCAAAAAATCTCATATATTTAATGGCAAAGTCTCCCAATGGAATGTGCAATCTCCTCACAATCGAATTGATGAACAATCCAACGGACTGACTATACAGAAAGGTCTTCAAATCGATTTATTTGTGGTCGGAGGAAGCAAACCATCAAAACACAACTTGAATACAAAACTCTCTTTGCAGGTACATATTTGTCTATGTGTCTTTTTGCAAAAGTCCAAATGAACATTCACATCACCCTAATGGATTAAAAGGGGTGAAAAGTTACTGCTAATCTGTCAGATATGTCCATTTTCACAAAAATGAATGAACACTCAGTACCGATATACCTAGGTATGTATGAGGATTCAATCAAATTAGGTAAAGGAGGTACCAATATCGAGGAAGAGAGAAGTAAGTAAAGTAAGTCCCAGTCCGGCCATATAAGACTATTGTATTCCCACATTAAAGCCAAGGTATACACATATGTCAAAATCACTTGTCCTGCAAATATGACTTAATTGAATATGAATGCCAGAGAATGGGAGAAACATGGCCCTGAGAAGTTTCTGGCATTGACTAATGGACTGTTTCAAGTATGTCTGCTGTTTTGTTGTTATGATGAATCACTTCTCCGGTAGGTATTCTATTTTTTTTTTCTGTTCTTCTAAAACTTCTGGATTCTTCTATACTTCTGCTTGGCACACCGAAATGGATTAAGTTTTTGTCACATTTAAGACAGTTCCTATTCACAGGTGAATTCCAAACATACAGGTTAGGATGAGGGAATGAGAACTACCTGTATGCAGTCTCGTTACAATCTGTGAGACGTCATAAACTTATATTCGTTGGGAATTTTATGTGATTGCTTGCACACTCATTTTGGTAGACACAGCATTGCATTGCATATCTGCATCTGGTCTACCCCTTGAAACAGAACTCCCCATATAATTGTGTGCAGCAGAAGCGATATGCTACTGATGTCAGGTTTCACATATTCAAAGCCCAGAGCGACATACTGACTTCATTCAGTCACCCAAAACCCAATGAGAGCTGTGTCTATGCTCTGCGATGATGTTTTCAACGAGTTGGTACAGATCCTTGCCAATGACAATTTATTGGGACGAAATTAAATCAAAATCCTATGACGCACATGAAGTGTATTGGATGGAATCAGTGGATGCATTTGAATGGCTTAGAGATTCTTTTCAATCACAGACACCAAACCAGGAGCACTCTTTACTTGCTCGCCCAGTTCCAATTGAGTGTCTGAATGGAAATCCTACACCAAGTGCAATGGATGGAAACAATAGAAAGGCAACTGCTGCGTTTGTATGATGGTGCCATCGATATTTTCAAGGATATGATGCCACCAGCACCTTGGTCCTAAAACAAAGAGCCATGCATATAGTGTGTCTCATAAAAATGAAAATAATAAAAACGGTTTCAGGTAACACAGGCTCTGGCTCATAAAAACCGGGCCATCTGTGGTATCTAGACATGCACTTGTTTGTAATTTGATATTATACTCATGCATAATCATGGGAGTGAAACGTTAAGAGGATGATGGGAAAAGCTTCCTTCCTTAGCCTGGAGGTCGAGATTTTATGATTTTTTTTTAAATCTCGAAATACCTTTAAACCAGGTGCGGTAAGAGGAATAGGTACATACTCGTATATCGTATATTCATCTTGCCAAAATCGATTATAGGCAGCCGAGTGGAAGAAGGATATGATGGTAAACATTCTCATCATCCAAATACTTAAACAGGGATCTGGAGATGTGATGGAAAAGATGAGAGCGAGGTACTTTCAATACCTACGTAACATAACCCAACCACCACGGGCTATCTTATTACATCGATTTCGGTAAATGGTTGTAGGCAGGATGAGGAAATTAAGTCAAACGGTTGGCTAACACCGCATGTGAGAGCGAAACGTGGGTTGGAAGACCCGCACAGGATGGTGACGAGACCGACGATGGCGACGGTCGTCATCATCATGACGCTTCGCCGCCACCGATATTATTTCCAAAGGGTTGTTTGGCTTTGGGATTTGTGCAGCATTACTTACTTCATCGGACATTTTGATTTTCAATTTTCAGAACTATCAAAATGAAAGATTTCTGAGAGCTTATATTTTTTTGAGTGGTATATCACGTGTCGTATATAAGAAAATCGCATTTCTTGTAATATAAAATATTTTTTTTAAAATTTGCTATTTTGCACTGAACTTGTGCTGCCCATATTCGCAACGTATAATGCGCAAAATATGACTTCTGATTTTCTAAATACCTATATTAAGTTTTACTGATTGAGTCCAACTTGCAGTACCTTGTTTGTACCATAAAATATTAAAATAAAAAAGTAGCGAATTTTCAAATTTTGCGAATGTGCGATTTTCTATTCATTTCGATATTCCAAAAAAAAAACAAAAGATATGTTCAACTTATGCTGTTTTCGAAAAGATAAAAGAAATTTCACAAATTTGCAACGTATGCAACCAAAAATATGCGAAGTCTTTAGTTAACACCAGTGCTGCCGAACTTACTCCGATAGGAGTATTTTACTCCTTTCGTGGAGTCGATGCTCCTATACTCCCCATGTTACAAAAATACTCCCCAAAAAATAAATAAAAATTAAAAAAAAAAACAAAATTGCAACAAACCAACTTATAGCAAACATATTGTTTTTTTCGACAAATTGCACATCTCGGTTCTTTTTTCCATACAAGATCGCATATCGTTGAACTTGCAAACATCCCTGGATAACAAGATAAAAAGACAGAGATAATAAATACTGTTTCCTCTTTTTAATTTAAAAACTGCGAGCGAGATAGTTAAATCGGACTTCGTTCAATCCAATCGCTTCTAAAAAAAATACAAATTGATCGTTACAAAGCAAAAAAGTACAGATGAAAGTTAATTCGCAGTTTTTCAGACGAACATTTTGGAAAAGTAAGACCATCCTGTCATATACTTTGAAACTGTAATATAGGTACATTATACACATTATGTTCAACACAGGTTCTTAATAAAAAAAAAAACAAAACCAACACCAGAAGCAGCACCACCTGAACCAGCACCATCCATCTCAGTTTAAATTTCAACTGAGACAGGTCCATCAACGTCCAAGACCATTATATGTGTCTCTTCTCCAAAAAAAAAAAACTAAATGTAGATGACACAGGGCATCTTATTCAGAATCCGAAATCTGAAAACCCAAAACGTAAAGAACAAAAATCTTGAAAATTTCAACAATATGGAAGAAAGAATAGGCCCAAACGAGACTCCAAGACCATACTGCAAAATTTGCATGATTCTTCTAACTAACAACAAAGGACATTTATTGAGGCACCAGGAGTCTCAACAGCACATCAAGCAAATGTCTAGTTTAAAAAAACAACCCATGATCGACAACACCCAAATGATAACAGCCTTTCAATCAAAAACCAATAAAATTAAAATTGCCGAGTTACGTATCATTATGTTCTTAATAAAACATAACTTGCCATTCAACTTAATCACAGCCATCATTGCATTAATTAAAGTTGTGGCTCCGGACTCCGATATTGCAAAAGGACTAAAATGTGACAGAACAAAAGCAACGGAAACAACGACCCAGCCATTTTCACTAATCATCCATCGATGAAACAACAGATGTGAGCACCACAAAATGCCTTGTGATTGTCGTTAGGTATTTCAATTATATTGTAATATTTTTGCTAGGTTCGTTAAATAAAACTTATTACTCCTTTTAGAATGTCTTCTTTATTTACACTTTTTAAATCAAAACAATAAATCTCAATTTGTAATCAACTCCAATACTTTTAATTAAACTTAAATCACACTTCTTTAATTCCACAATCCAATAGTTCAGCTTTGCACACTTTCATAATCGAAAATCAACTGTGTTGTGCTCACCGCGAACACTCCCTTTTATACTCAAACCAGTTGTTCTCGAAGGTTCTTGTCTAGAATATTCTATTTGCTTGGAATGGAGATAGAATGTTCTAGTAGTTTGGAATAAGGAGAAATTTAGATGCGAACTGATGGAAAAGAGCTTTTTTTGTTCCTTCATAAGAAGATATGTAATTCTCAACAGATGGCGCTGTAGGAGTATAAGGCTCTGTTCGCAACAATATTTTATATAAGGTCCAAAATAGGTTCCTTGTACTGATAAAGTTGGAGAATTGCGATAGTTTGGCAATTTACAACACAATTGTAGGTACACTTTTATAAAAAAAATCGATGTCCCTTTTAACAATTTCGTTGGCTTCGCATCCGACAACGCATCAGTAATGATGGGAAAAAAGTCTGGAGTGAAAGCTCTTTTTCAGAAGGAAAAACCACACTTGTACGTGATGGGATGCATTTGCCACTCACTGCATTTGTGTTCGTCAGCGGCATCCAAAAAGCTACCACAAAATCTTGAGGCTCTAACGAGAAATATTTATTAATTTTTTGCGCACAGAATTTGAAGAATTTCAAAAATATTTTTCTGTAGAAGTCCACAAGATTTTAAGAATATCTTCCACTATGTGGCTTTCATTGGAAAACGTTATTTCCAGAATTCTTGAGGCCTACTATGTTGAGTTACATATGTAAACAAATAATGTCTCGAATAAAGTTTGATGACAAAGTCTTAGTTACTGTTCAAGGCATCAACCCTAACACCTTAACACCAAGATTAGTTCCTTTGGTTGATCTTTTCTCAAATTTAGTGGATGAGGCCGAAGTTGAGGAGCTTGATAATGAATGGCGTATTTTAAGAAACCAGTCATTAGTTTCAAAGGATTTAGACTTTGCCGAATTTTATAGGAATGTATTTACCATTAAAAACGGATTAAATGAATCCATGTTTCCTCATCTACGTAAACTTATTGGAACAATTTTTGCTCTTCCGCATATCAGTGCAACAGCAGAGAGGAAATTTTCTGATGTTAGCCTTATAAAGGACAAAAACCGGAATTGCCTGCATGTGGAAATAGTAAATGCCATACTTACTGCCAAAGAGCTTTTAAATGGCAATTTTGCAGGAAAGTCAAAAGACTTGATCGAAAAATAAAAAAAACAAATTTAAGTTTTATTTTGACTTCTGTTTTTCTTTTGTCAATTTCTTATTTATTAAAAACGCAAATATTGAAGTTCCTTGTTTCAGAAGTAAAAAAATTTATTTGAATACATTTTTTGTTTACTTTTGTCACAGTCTTATCTAAATAAACAAAATACGAAAGTTAATATTACAAACAAGCAGTAAGGAATAAGTTGCTTGAAAATCAATGTACAGTATATATCTACATATAGTTTAAGTTAGAGTTAATTTATTATTAACTCTCTGTTTATTAAAAAACACAAATATTGAAGTTCCTATTTTTATTATATTAACAAATGAATTAAAAAAAATTAATTTATATAAAACGTTTCTGTGTTTTTTTCGTTGAACTAATAATTTTCTTGATATTTTGGCGATACTCCTCAACTATCATAAATACTCCCCAAAAAATACAAAAAATACTCCTCTGGAAATTTTTAAAACGGCAGCACTGGTTAACACCACCCTTTTCAATTGCGTCAAACTTTTGATATACCTTGAGTCATGAAATATTTTAAAAAAGAATAGCAAATTTGGAAATTTTGCGAATATTAAGCAAATTTCTCATATTTGCAAAATGTGCGGCAAAAAATAAATTTCGCGAAGTCTTAAGCTAGTCGCGCACATTCAATTTTTAGTTGCACAACTGTTTGGTTGCTTATAGAAAACAGATGAACTATTTGGTTGCATGTCCGCGGAGGTGCATATAATTATATGTTACACAAAATAGCGAACTCATTTTAGGCAATCGTTTAGTTTGTGTCAAAATACAAACTTTTTAATTGCTCGAACCAAGCAGTTAAGAAACTAAAAATTGAATGTGCGCGCCCTGCCCAGTTAACACCGCCATTTTCAATTTTCTAAATATATTGAGTTGAACCGTATTGCCCCAAACTTGTGTTACCTTGAGCCATACAATATTTTAAAAAGATTGCAAATTTGCAAATTTTGCAAATGCACATTTTTTCTCGTTTTGATTTTCATAACAACTAAAATTATACTGTATTGTACCAAATTTCTGTTGAAGAGATGCAAAAATGCAATGTTTGCGTACAAAATTAAATTTTGCGAAGCGTATGCACTTTTTTGGATTTTATAAACAAATCGAATTCCACTGCCTAACTTTTGCTATTCTGTACCAAAAAACATTTTAGAAAAAAGCATTTTCGCAATTTTTGCGTTCTTAAAAAAAATCTTCTAAGGTTTTAGTTTTTAGATGGCATCGTCGTTTCCGAGTGGTGTTGTTTATCCAACACGTGCTGTATTGTGCAATACAAAAATTAAATAAATTGAAAATTCGCAAATTTTGCGAATGCACCTTTTTTATTCGTTTTAATTTTCCTAAAAAAAAACAGTGTAACATACACTGCAACTTACCATATAGTAAAATTTGCGAAGTGTGTTGCCGAAAATAATTTTAATGAAGTGTGATTTAAGCACCGTGTGCACCTATAAACAATTCAGGCTGTGCTATTAGTAACATTTGCAGCCTTATGTCTCAGGGATAAACAATAATTTCGCAATTTTGCAAATTCCGCGAATGAAACATTTTTTGCTTTCGATTTTCCTAAAAGCATAAGATGTGCAGCTTTGTCAATACTTTGGTCAACTTATATGCTGCCATGATCTTTGAAGATGAACAAATATGGCATATTTGCAACTTTTACTGGCGAAAACAAATTTTGCGTAGCGTGAAGCCATTTTTGAATTTCTTAAAAGGCAAGTTGTGTCGTTTTGTTTTCTATAAAATCTTGATGCATTCGAAAAAATAGAGAATTTTTATTTGTACATTTTCACAAGGTGGATCCGTACCCTATTACTCCTTGGCTTCCTTAGTGAGTTGACTTGTAAGGCAGAAGGTCTTGAGTTCGATTCTCAGCCGCCGCAAAAAAATGTTTTCACTTGTGTACTGCCTTTTGCGAGGAATTGACGAATCCTCTAACAGTATCTCCTGTCGTGAAAAGTGCTGCTCATTAGCCGTTTGGAATCGGCAGAAACTTATAAGTCTCCTCCATTCCTGGTAACACGCACACAGGGATAGTTAAGAGTTGTTAGTCACAAGATTCTTCGAGCTGTTGCACTACCAAATATATTAACAAAGTGGATCCAATTGCAGCTCAATCTTCTGCTTTAGATTAATTGAAAATGACCAATTTTATTTCATGCACTTGAAAAGAGACCAAGTTATCTTTTTTAGCAAATTATCTGTTCCAAATTATTGAAGGTTTAACACTCTTGAAAGAGACTCGTAGGCTTAAGATAAAAGAATTTCTATGTAATTTTATATGTCGCCACCGTCTTTCAATGGAAACTCCAAGCCCATGTTTTTTCTATTGAGTCTACAACGACTCAACCCACGTTGAACAATTTTTTTTTACTGTAGAAAACTTCACAATATTTGAATCTTTCATATTTCGATCTTTAATAAAATATTAATTTTAGTCAAAACTTAAATATTAGTACCCAGTACGCACCTACCTGCTTTTTATTCTTGAATTTATTTTTAGCGCTAGCAAAGTGTCTTCGAAAATGTTCGGATTAGCGAGACTCTACTGTACTTAAAATAAATATTCTTAAAACTGAACATTTGTGCATATATCCAGGACAGATTCCTTTGTGATTTTATTTATTTTTTTATTTTCCTAAGCAAAATTGAAATGTGAATTTGAAAAGAAAAATCTCTAGAAAAAATGAAGGTATTGTAACAAGTGGGACTTATCGGTGTTAGGGCAGGTTTAATAAGAAAGACGAGTGTGTCATAAGCCATTTCATTGAATAAAGGTAGAATAGGTATATTGTCTTTGTTTGGGATAAAAAGAGGGAGGCAAAGTATTGTATACTCGTACTTCTTAGAGACTTGATTTTTTGTGAGAAGGTCTTTGAAGTCGATACTATGAGTTTTTTTTTTGAATGAAAACAAAAGAAGAGATAAATGCTGGTGTTCTTGTCTTTCATCTTAAATTTAACTTTAGATGCAAAACAGGTTACAGGCTACAAAGACAAGTCTTGCATTTTGGTAAATAAATTTTGAGCTTGAAATTCTCTAATACAATTGAATATACGCGCTTGAATGAAGTCGTTGAACTTATTTGTGACAAATTTGATACCTAGGGGCTTATAGGGAAATTTTCTGATATAATATGGTTTAAGGTTTGAAATAAAATGCAAAATAATAAAATGTGGGAAGCGGGAAATAAATTTAGGGAGAGGGACATTACCCGCTTTCATCACCAATAAGACGTTTTAAGACGTTCGGTAGATTAAGGGGTTGATAGAGCAAGGTTTTATGGGAACCTTTGAAGAAATGAGGAGATTTCGGGGTTAAGACTTGATACAGAGAAATATTTTGAGAAAGTGTTAGCAGGAGTGGAAGTCGAAAGAATCTTGTATACAGTGTAGCATGTTGGTCATGCGTTCATTACTTTCATAGTTAGTACAATGAAAGTTTCCATCAAAAACCCAAATCAATCTAGGTTTCATATGCAATTTTTTGGGTAAGCTCTGAGTAATCAATTCAATATTACCAGCCATAAGCTGATGAATGGAAATAATGTCAGCCACTTTGCGACGTTTATGAAGGCGTTGCAAATTAATAACCTTAAGACAATCTTCATAGGGTGGGAGGTGAAACCTATGGAGTCAGGGAAAAACAAGGGAATCTACGTTGAACGGCTTCGTTACAAAACGATGACAATACATGGGTAGCATAGTCAAGATGAGGCCACAGAAATCTTAGTTGAAGAGATCTTGTAACGTATGGATCTTGCTTCTTACAATTATTGGAAAAAGGGTTTGCAATGAAAAATTAAAGCTTTGTGTTGATAAAACTTATTTTGTTGGGGTTTAATTCAAATTTTATTTCCAGGTTACTTAAATTGACAAAAAAAAGTCTTCTATTAAGATAGATTACAAAATGATAAGAGATACTCTTAAAGGATCTGTCACTTGCTTGTCACTTGCAGTACATTAAATTTTTTTATTTGTTTTTGGTGGCAGCGGTTCGGATTTCATCAACATACCTTTAGCATGAAAGCCAGAAGCTGGATCCAATAAGCATGTCAATTTGGGTCTTTAAATTTTAGTGAACATCGAGCATTTACAAAATTTTTGTTTGTTCAGTCGAGGAACAGATTAGCTCGATGGCCCAAACGCTGGACTACTCATTTCTGTTACTATTACACATTTAATCCATTATTGAAATCTATGTGTCTCTGGCATATTAAGGGTATAGAAAAAACCTTTGAGTGTGCGCTAATTATAAAAAAAAAAAAATGGATCGATTCGCGGACGAAAGTTGTCAACACTATGCCAAGCTAATCCATTTGTTTGGTAGTGCAAAGTTGCAAAGAAGTGTATCCCCAGTGGAGTGCAAGTTTCACTCCCTAACTACCCAAAAAAATCCAGGCAGCTTTCTTGGATCAATTCATAGAGTAAATGGCAAGGGCCATATACATATGTTTTGACCTGGAAATGAAGAATTTAACATAACCTTCAGACGGTTCTATAAGCTCACACTCTATGTCATCTAACAAATCCCAACTAGCCAGTTTGTGTAAACGTTCGGCAAGTGCGTATCATGACCCCATTACTGTAGTCAGCTTGCTCGCAGTTTTATGAAATAGTCAGAACACAAAGTTTAAGTCAAAGTTTTTTTTCTTAAGAGGCATTTCGCCAAGTTCAGAAAAGATCTCAAGTTATTGATCTTGTATTATAAAAGTTGGAAACGGTCGTCAAAAGGTTATGTTCTTTATATTTTATATGCGACAGTGTTAGTACATTTGGAATTGAAGACCTGATAGAAGTTGTATGTTTCTTTAAAAAAAGAAGAGACTAACCCCCCTATTATGGAAGACAACTCAACTATATGTAGTTTAGTTGTAATTCTTAAAATTGGTATTATCGATCACAACCAGTTAACTGTCGAAGCACAACCAGTTGTCGATTAGCAGACAACTAACAAAATGGCCGACTTTTCGGTTGTCTTTTCGTAATTATGTAAGTAAGTTGAGTTGTGCTCCGGTTGTAATAAGCGTCCAAATCAAACAACTGGTTCGAAGCAGTTGTGTAGAACATGTTTATGAAAGAATCTGCATTCGGATAAAAAATATGGACACAAAACAGTAAGTTAAACAACAATTTTAATAAAAATAGAATGTAATGAGTGTATTTTAGTTTGAAAACCATACATGGCCATCACAATTTGAACGACTTGTTGCTCTATGTTAGCTGAGCATTTTCCACAAATGAGTTCCTCAATCACATCTACCACTTTTTTAATACAACTGACACTATCGATTGAGTCAGTCCTAAATTAAAATCATTGCCACTACACTTTTGGCAACTTCCTTCGTTCATGAAACGAAGAGCAAAAGCAAGTTTAACAATTTGTGGAATCGAGGAACGTTGGTTGTTTTAGGAAAACTATTTCGAATCAAAAAAATGCATACTTTAGGAATAGAAGTGTACATGAGTTTATTAAATATACGGATATTCTTTTTTATTTTGGCTACATTAAGGAAATTTTCATCTTCCAAGCCACCCAAAAACAAATCGAGAGAACTTTCCATCACACAATTTCTTATTCTTGGTTTTGTATGTATTTCATGTTGAGCAGCTGGTTTTGACAGCAAATCGACTCCTAAAAGACGGCAACGTATTTTTTCATTACAACTGATTTTAGTTGACTTGCATAATAAGAAAAATTTGTTTGGTTGCCTAAGAGTTGTGTTGATGACAACTCAACTAAGTTGAGTTGTACCTAATCCATAATAGGGGCATAACACTTCTCATTAATAACGCTTAACATAAATGGCAATAGTCAGCGAATTATTATTGATTATAGTGCTAACACTCAGGGTATATAGATACCTAGTCTGAATGGTCATCTTTAGCACAATAGTAAGTGCGTTGGACTATCAAGCCAGAGAGAGGTCTGGTTTCGTTAACCACCCGCTACTACTAAATAAATAAACTTAATCGATCGCCTTTTCCGAGGAAATGACAAAGCCTTCTAGAGTTTCTAATGCCCATACAAAAGCTTCACATCTTAGCCGTTTGGGCTGGCCAGGTCCCCTTCATTCCTGTCGGCAACATGAACACATGAATAGTAGACGATTGTAAGTCACTAAGTTAATGTTCTCTGAAACATCAACATATTATGTGGCTACTTTTGTTCTGGAGATATTTAAATGAAAAAAACAAACGATTCGTTGTACAAACAGAAGAGATCTCAGAATATTTTGAAGTCCTGGACTTTCTAAAGCAATTTCTTGAGTGCACCCGAATATTAGGACTGACAACTATTTTTCTATTTTGCAATTTCTTTCTAATTCATTTTTTAAAAACTGCTCTTTGATCAAATGCAAATATACGTAAATCCGAAAATTTTGTTTCAAAACCAATAGGACTTTGAGGCGGAAAAAGTTTGCAAAGCAACTCTTTGTTGTTTCGGAAATAAGAAATTTTCTCGATAAAAATCGCCCTAATGTTCTAACGCTACTAGATTTTTCGTAAGCCTTCGACACAGTCGATCATTCGACCTTGTGAAGACAGCTTAAAACTGAGGTATTAGATTCACAAAATGTGTGATAAAATTTACTTATACGTATCTTAATGAAAAGCAGCAATATGTTACAGTGGAGTCCCACAAGAGTCAATACTTGGTCCTACGCTCTTACCTCTGTACAAAAATGAATTATATCTGGTAGTAAATTATTCTTCGATCTATAGGTCGATGAAGACTTCCAACTCTTCCAAGGCTGCTAACTTAACACTTTAAATCGAAATAAGATCTTGAAAGCGTTTAGCTTTATAAAATAATTTAAGTTTAAACCCGGGGAAGTTCAAAGCTCTGATTGTTTATCGATAGATGTTTCAACATTATATCCTGTGCTGCTCGTACATATCTCTTATTTTATGAATCAAGGATCGGAGTGAAGGAAGAGTGAAGAAGGATGATTTAGAAGACGGAGTTTTTGACAGTTTGAATTGAGGTTAAGAACTTTATCCTCCGAAGCACGCGAGTAATAAGTTCGTTAGAGCCAAAAATGGAACAGTGGATGGGCAGATGGAAGACACGACGATTTATAAGACTGGAAACTAGTGTTTAAAGTGATGGAACTGTAGAGAGTTGTGCAGTCAACTGATCCTGAAACTAGTCAATGAATGAAGAGAATTCCGCTTATTGCTCTTCGTTCCTCTAGCGTATTCAAGTTAATTTAAAGAAGTCGGTCTCGCTTCGGTGGTATATTCAAAGGGTTATTCCAAGACGTACCACTATGGGCGAGTTAATGAGTCGGAGAATTCTTTGGACCATCGTTTCACAAAGCCCAGTGCAGAGTTTAACCTTAGAATAATCTTGGCGATATGTTTGAGAAAGTTAG
This sequence comes from Chrysotoxum bicinctum, assembly GCA_911387755.1. Taxonomy (NCBI): domain Eukaryota; kingdom Metazoa; phylum Arthropoda; class Insecta; order Diptera; family Syrphidae; genus Chrysotoxum; species Chrysotoxum bicinctum. The sequence continues at coordinate 80,301,866 of OU426990.1, forward strand.
GCTCCCTATCACATAAAACACGAAGGTCGTCAATTGACTTAGCAGCTGATATGGGTTGATAATGGATAAGGTAGAGACAGGAAGGAAATCGGATGCGCTTTAGTGAACAAGTAAGTGATTGATTGGCATTTGGTAATACTTAGTTCTAAACAATTTTTCAATCAACAATAAATCAAGTTGAAGAAGAGTAGAATCATATGGCAAAGAAATGGTCTTGAGAAACTTGGTATCTTGAGAGTAGAGTGAGAATATTTGATAACCATTTCAATATCGTTTATAGTAAGAATAAAGAAAGAGGTCCTAAGTGGCTTCCTTGTGGGATCCGGCAGGCAGGTAAGAAATCATCAGAGAAGGTATATCTGAATCGAACTTTTTAGTAACGGTTTTTCAAATGCAAATAGAGTAGGTTTGGATCCGGCAAAAAAACTAGTGATAGCCTTAATTAGTACTTTGATGGGACACTCATACAACTACATACTAATATTAGAAAGGTTTATGGTGTACTACGTAGTCTTCGAGCAACTCAGCACCTTACTCTAATTGAAACACGAAGCTTCTTATGGCTAAGAGGCTTCTTCTGCCAATTCTACAAGGCAGCGCATAACTGTCACCCTAATGGAATTACAAGTCAGCAAGACATAAATAGCTTAACTCCTTAAGCTATTCGGAATAAATATTTTAATACATTTGTCTCCATTTGCAAAAATTAAAACTTTATGAGTGTGAAATTTTGACGAGATTCGACTTTAAAAGTCGGAAGAAATTAAATGTAGTTTTTCTTTAAATGTTGCTCGTAATGTCTTCAATTTTGTCATATCTAGACTAAACAATTTGCCGGATTTTCAAGGGATTTATGAGTGCCATAATCTATACTTACTCATCAACCAACCTTGCTATCTTGAATATTTCAAAAACCTTATTTAACATCTGAGCGCCAGATCTTCGTACAAGTTGTCAAACTTTGAAACTCTTGCTTATTGGCCTAAGAAATATTCGAACATAAATTGCTTTAAAAAACCCTTTATTCCCACTTATTCTAAATTGTTGTGTTTTTTGTTTATTTTATTTTTCTTTTTGTTTTTAAATCTTGTAATTCAGTTTACCTAGTTTTTTTTTTAAATGTCAAAATTCTGTAACTCTTTGAATTATGTAAACCTTTACGAACCCAAGAGTGTTACTGTTGTTAGTTGTTTGAGAAATAAAAATTGAATTGAAATTGACAAAAAAAGCAGCTAGTTTCAGATTGTAGGTGCTGTAAATTCATTCAGCATCCCAAATGTACATTCCTACCCCAAACAACCCTATATTAATTTCAGTAAAGTGAAGTGCTTGAGTTTTATTCCACGGAAACTTAATTTTAATTTTTGCAATTTTCAATTAAAATCCTTTTCGTTGTTGCTTTAAAACTGGAAATATCCTCCCTTTATTACAAAATTTTCACAGCCTTTCGCATTTTGTCTCTGCCGTTGTGTTGCTTATTTCCAAATCCAAAACAGTCATCCCTATTTTCAGAGGGCAAATTTATGATAAAATTTATATCATTTTACGAAGACAGGCAATATAGTCTGAAGTGGATATTTATGCAAAGTAAATTATTCGTCGTTAAATGTGTTTTTGGTACTTCCTTCTCCCAGGTCAAAATTTCACAGTCAAGCCCCCCGTCCTAGACTATCCTAAAACCTTTCTTCTAATATACAATTCCAAGGGGTATGTATAAGGTATAACACGTTCGCTATGTCATATGTAGATATACAAATCTTTATAAAATGAAGTGACAGTGGGACTGCCGTTGGGCGCCACCACGCATAGTTCAAACTTTCAAGGCACATCACCATTTTTCGTTTGCCGTATTTGCAAGCAAGCAAAATATAAATCATAAATTAATTTTCTTCCAAAAGTCGTTCGTTGTTGTTGTGTGTGTTGTGCTGCCTTGCCTCCCTTGGTTAACTTAACCAAGGTAGATAAATAGAAGTTCATATTTTTTCATTTATTTTTATTTTCAATTTAGAACCCTTACAACTCAGAGTTTAAGCCTGCCCCTTTCACTGCTTGCAAAAGAGCCTTTTAAAGATCAGCAAAGATATTATATTTTGCGTTTAGTCCTGGTTAGCTTATACCGCACTCGAGATGTTGCCTCAGCGTGTCGTTCCTTTCCTTCTATTTCTTCAAAAAAAAAAAAAAAAATAAGAACGACGATAACGATGATAGTGATGAAGATACTGATGTTGATGATGAAAAATCGCTCGAGCGTTGAATATATAAATATAAGTAATTTTTATAAACCCTCCTATGGCTGCACTTTTCGAGGTTAGGGGTTGTTCAAATGATGATGATAACGTAACGCGTGAGCTCTAGAAGTGAAGTGTCAAAACGTTTTTACCAAAAAGCTGTCACATCAAAAGAGTGGATATGAATTTAGGTTTGAAAACGTTTTAGGGGATCCCTATACAGATGAGTAGAGATATATATTGGTAGACATGTATTTTGGTAGACACATTTAGTTGCCAATTTACGAGCTTATAAATGTTAGAAGTGAAAGGAAGTGTAATTCGGTTCATAGATATATATGGGCTCCGTTGCTGGAGGTTTCAGTGGCGCCGCCAACGATGTGATGGTGTGTCAAGTAGGGGAGGCTTAAAGTTGTTTCATGGCACAAATAGGCTTCGTTCTGTAATTTCAAAATATGTCTTCCATTATGGAATTGTTTTCAGTTTATGAATTTGGTCTGTCTTGTTTTGCATAAGTGACAACTTAGCTAATATGAAATGAATTTGGTAAATGATCTGACTTTTTAAATTAACTTAGTGTTTATGAGAAGTCTTGAAGGAAATAAAGACATATTTGGTTGGGAGGAGGTGAAGAGCAAGTGTAGTTTTATTCAAGACATTTAAAAAATGACAACAGGGTATTAAGATTTAAACTTGCACTGTGCTCTAACATTTCAAAGGTAGTCAAAATCAATTTATTGCGCGCAAAATATTAAAATGTAAAATGCACCCAGTAATAGACTAGGAATTTTAAAAACGAATGTTATTAGAGAAAACTCTTCATAAGCATAAAATTAATTTAAATTCTTTTAGTAGTAAGAGACAAAAACAGAATGTTATGCAAATATGAATTTATGCAAGAACAAAAATTTATTATAAGTCGTTGTAGTGGTTTCTTAAAAAAAGCTTTTATGTACAAACTTTTTAAAAGGTTTTTAAGAAACAATTTTGGATAGCCAATTTAAAGTTTTTATTATTGTTCGAATAAAAATTAAATTTACATAAAAAAAATATTGAGCCGTTTCGGAGGTATCGAATTTTCAAAAAAAGAAAAGGGATTTTTTTTTTTCAAAAAGTCAAAAAAATATTTATTTTAAAGTGTTTTAGACTTTTTAAAAGCTTCTTTATAAAAAATTTCATTAAGATCCGTTATGTGGATAATGAGAAATTCAAAATTCGAAAAAGTAGTTCTATGGTAGGTACAAGCTGTAATATCTTAATTTCAAAATTTGTTTTATTAAATTAAAGATCATAAAAATTAATCGAAAGAAAAAAAATTTTATCAAAATTCTCGGAACCGTTTTCGAGAAAAATACAATTTTTGAAAACCATTTTTTTTAATTTTTTAACATTTGTATCGTGGGTAGATAACTTCATTTTTAGGTAAAATAAAATTTTTTCTCACATCTTGTAGATTATATTAAAAAAAAAAAGTTTAAGAAAAATCTAGCATATGGGGTTTTCGAAATATTGAGTTTTGAAAAAAAAATTTAAGTTTTTTTTTTTAAATCCAAAAAAACTTTTTTTTTGAAATTTTTTTTTTATATTTAAGTTTTTGGGGAGCCTTAGCTAAAAAAAAAATGATCAAAATCGGTTGTACCGTTTTTGAGAAAATCAAAAACAAACAAAAAGGTTCCATGGGGGTACCCTCAAAAACCATTTTTCGGACAAAATTTCTTAACCATTACCCAGCTTTAACTAAATAAAATGTTTTTGTATTTTTATTTTTAAATCTGTTTTTGAGAAAAAAAAATATTTATAAAATTTCGAAAAAAATTCGTATGAAAAAATTAGAAGTGATATCTACCAAATTTAAAGAAAATCGGCCGACCCGTTGCGAGACCCACTTTTTAGTCTTCGCTATCATCGTTATGTCAACTTTGTTCAAAATCTCGAGTTCGATTTTTTTTACGAATGCATAACTTGCTTATAGTGCCTATAAGTCGCAAGTATAAATTAAGTGGAGGTGAACCAAACCGGAAGGCAGATTCTAATAGACAGGCTCTATGAATTCGCCTATACGTTGAATTTAATTACTGTCATTAATTACCATCTACATATATGGCTTCTTCTTTCAGTAATCGAAGTCGAGTAAAACTTTTAATTAGTTTTAAATTTAATTGGTATCCATAAAATGAAATATCCAGTTGTATTTCTGCCCTCAAAGAATTCAAGCGTAATACCCGTACTTAAAGGATTGCTCATTTTCATTAGTTTACCCTTGAGCCCAATTTCAGACGTACTGTCAAGTACAGAGTTTCTTTTATTAGCCGCACTGCACGAACGTGGAACGCTTTAGCCGGTTCAATGTTTCCCACTGCATTGCAATGTGCAGACTTTCAAAACCAATGTGCATCGGTATCTCCTTTCTAATCCTATCCTACTTTCCACATTGCTCGCACTGTATTTAGCATTAAAAGGATATTCATACACCCTTGAGTGCGCGTATAATATAAACAAAAATAAACAAAGCCTTACGTGAATCCAATGAAACATTTCATTCAGGTAATTAATTTTTAATTAAAATTCACTGGAGAGATGATGTATTTCGTTGGGTCAACGAATAGTCGTCTATAAAACTTCAATAAAGCTATTTGTTAGACATAAAATTATTCGTTTAGTCAATGAAATTATTTCATTAACGAAATTTTTCACTGAATCAATGCATTTTTGTATATGCAGTCATATCAACGTAAAATTTGTTGATTAATGAATTTTTGTTGAGTCAATAAATTTATTTGTTAATTTTATTAATATATGTTTATTTATTTTACGTCTCCTACAGCCATAAATAAATTGCGATATTTTTTTCTTGTTTTCGATTAGCAATAAACATATTCCTTTTTTTCTTCGTTGGAAATATTCGCCTTTCTAAAGATTCGTTATGTAAACATAAGATAAGAGGGCTTGGCAATAAGTCGATAGAATCACAAATCTCATAGATGGGGTTAACCCATTAAGAGCCGAATGTCTTTAAAAGCAAAAATATTTATGTTAATTATTTTTATTATACTGAAAAATACAAGATATAACTAAAAATATAAGAAACTGGTAAACAAAATATGCGAAGTAGGGTTTTTGAGCCTGTACCCAAGCGGGTACAATGGCACAATGCATGGTCATTTTGTAATATACGAGTATGAAAGATTTTGAAGCACTCCTTTTCTACGCAAAGTGCTACGTCGCATTGCTCACAGATCAATCTCACTCGGTTATGGCATTGTCGACAGCGTAGTTTTTTAGTTATTCGCTTTGGAAAATGGTTTCCACCAGTAGTTATTGCAGAAGAAACTACTGATCGCTTGGATGTTGACGTTGATGGCTGCGTATAATTTCGCAAGTACCTAATGACGAACAATAGAACGATGAAACTGTATTAGGTCTATGTTGCTGTTGTGGTAGACTATTTTATACAACTTCCATGCCTTGACAATCGTAGAATTTATCATTAAAAAGTTTCCACCACCACTTTTTGCAGCGGAATTTTATTCGGTAATTATTAATGGCTTGATCATGAAGGTCAACGCCTCCCATCCCTGAATTGTAGTCTGCGATCATTTTCGGCTGTTTTACACTTATTTTAGCCTTTTCCTTCGAGCACCATCGGTTGAGGGAATGCATCGGCTCGATACCTTCAAAGTTTGAACCAACACCCACAGCGCTGTTGTCATTCCATTTCACGAAAAGTATTTTATTGGTAGTATCGTATCTGTGACCATAGAAGCCTCTTTTTTCTTTCTTGAACTCCGCATTCGATTTCAGATGACATTTTTTTGTTCGAAACTCACTTACGGTCCCGATAGCTCGAAAACCTTTTTGTTTCAGCAAAACAAGCAGATCATGTGACGTAAAAAAATTATCAAAAAATATAATGTGATCGGAAGGATTGAGAACTTTCTCCAAAAATTCAACAACACATCTGAATCCAAGAAGCATTTGCTGTTTTGCCATAGTGACGTTTTTGGTTCCACAATATGTATCGAATTGGTACAAATAACCACAACTGCTCGTCAGCATCCAAATCTTACAGGCTTGCCTCTAATGAATTGCTTCGAATTGTGGCTTCCGTAGTATTTCATCAACCGAAAGTTTCTCAAGTATGTATCCAAACTGGCAGAATTTTTCGTTTAGAAGGGTTGCTAGAGGTCTTACTTTTGCCATTTTGTCGGTAAGAACCAAATTATTGTTGTCAGCAAGGTGGAGATAGTTTTTGATTTCCTTGAATCTGGTTCAGGACATATTGTTAGCAACAATTGGTACACGGGTGTCTTCATCTTTTTGCCAGTACATGTTTTCTCTTGCCATAGAGCGAGCCGCTGTAAAGCAAAATACCCAAAAAGACTTTCAAATCGTCTTCGGTAAATGAAAAATTATGCGCATTAGCCTGTGCGGCATAAACGCGAGACTGCTCAACGATTAAATTTACTACTTCTACATCAAATAAATTATCGAAAATTTCAAGTTCCGACTTCCCATCCAATTTAGTTACCAAAAAACACTGCTTTTTGGCATTTCAATTGCACATGGTTTTTTGGACCATTTCGGAAAATGTTCACAAGGTTTCGCAGGATGCATTCTGCGCCGCACCTCTTAAAGCGGTAAATCATCTTCAGTGCCACTGCTACAAAACACCTCTACTTCACCTAGAACATCTTGCGGCATGGTGCACGCAACAAGGTCTTCAGCATCACCCTGCTCTACATCCGTATTATAATCTGGATCTGGTGGAAGCAACACAATGTCGAAAGTGTTACGGCTTGAAGACGTTTCAACGAAGTCTAAAGCGGGTCCTAAGTTTTGTAAGTTTCTGCCGTAAAAACTTGATGGTTTGATGCTTTGAAATGCCATATATCAATGTGAATATTTATCTAGAAAAAATGTGTACCTTATAAGCCATTGTACCCAAGCGAATACAGTACTTTTATTACTTACCGAATGCTATCAAAAGTATTTTTTTTTTTCATAAAACTTATTTGCAATATAAAAACACAAGCCGTTAAGGTTCTAAATTCAGTAATAATGCTTTCAATTACAATCTTAATTTTCTTTGACGCTGACAAATCATGCCTAGCCTACTAAAAACGCTAAAACTGACTAACATGAAGCAAAACACAGAAAACTAAAAAAAAAAACCGGTTTTCGCTGCAGCCACTTTTTTAACGCTAAGCAATTTGAGTGAGCGAAACAAAAAAGAAACTTTGCAAAAACTCTTCTCTAATCGACATAACGGCTATTTGAAAATGACTATTTTCTTGTACCCGCTTGGGTACAACGGCTATTATTGGGTTAAGAGAACATAATTACAAAATAGCTTCTTTATAAAAACGTTGATTAGGAGACACCTTTATCAAATATAAAAAGTGTTCTTGATGGCTTAACCATAATCAGCTTCCCTTATTTCTCACTTCTTATAAGAAGAAACTCTGAAAATTTCAGCGAAATTAATTAAGCAGTTTTGAGTGCAGAAATGAATATCAAATCAAATTAACATTCATTTATTTATACTACTCCGAAGTCCGACAAACGTTGTATCGCTCTTTACAAAAAGCATTTAAAAATGAAAACTTTATTAGCTTCCCAGAGTTTTTCCTTACTTCAAAAAGCTTATTTTTCAAAAATATTTAGCCACTAACTCATCCTCTAAGTTCATCTTCATATAACTTTTAAAACGCAAAAAGATTAAATAAAATAGGAAACCATTCGAATTGCTAAATTGCTGTTCACCCCAATGCACCTTACACTTTTATTTTAACCCCGTGAGTCTACCATTATTTGTTTAACCACATTTTAATCTTTTAACAGGTAATGTTTGATAAATAAACCATTCTCTTAATCCATCCAGTTATAACCTTTCAAGTGCAAAGACAATTAATTAAATGGAATACCATTTTAGTGTTATACCCCAGTGCACCCTATAAATAGTTAAGCTTAGGAATACATATTTAACCATATTACCTTCTCTAATGCAACACCTTATGTCTTAAAATCAGATTCCATTTTTTCTGTTTACCCCATTTCACCCTATAAACAACTTATTCAGCTAATGGCCTCCTCTAAACATCAATTTTTAAGCATTGATTTCTGAGATTATTCCGAAAATACAAACAATCCAAAAAACGAAACTTATTTTTGGGTACCTGGCGTGCGTTGGTTGACCTTACTGAACCGATTTTGATGAAACTCCACAGAAATGTCTTACGCCGAAGATTGCCTGAACTTCTGAGATCAATAGGTTTGGAAATTTTGGTGTTCTACTTGCAAACTTAGTTATGTACAAATGTTGGTACGTTGGAACATAGGTACGAAGCTACTCAGTTACTCAGGTACATAGGTATATAGGGACAAAGGTACATTAGATCTTCTTCTTCCTTTTCTTTTTCTTCGGCGCTGTTATGATCTCGATGTCGAGGGGATCATAACTCTCCCACGTATCTGCTTCACACTAGTGATCCGCCTGTGGGGTTCGCCGGTACATTAGATCTATTAATAGAAAAAAGATGTATCTTGAAGATATGTAGATATTAAATTTAAATATATAAATTGTATCTTCTCAAACATTAATCTACTTCCTTTTCTTTATTTACAGGTAAGTTGCTGATTTCTAAATCAAATTCCCTCAAATTTATTAATTCCACTAGAGGTAAGTAACAATGACGAAACCCAACGGCAATAAGCTTTTTAGTTAAATGCTAGAACATAACTTTTAATTATAAAACTGAACTCCTCCTAAATCACCCTACACATAACAAATCTCCACTCCCATCACCTTATCATCAAATCTAAGAAAATCACATTAATTTGAAGAGCTTATTAGAACCGCACTGACAAAACTGAACTCCACACAGAACGTTCGCTTGTCCATCCTTTGTCAATTCAACACAAACCAATGCCTTATTCACGTCCTCTCACTCACCACATTAGTCAAGTTCTGATGGGGCTACCAAAACGTGGCAAAATGATTAACATCCGACAGCGAGACCCAACCCCATCGTGCCGTTCTTTGGAGAGCTTACACAATCCATCATTTGCCCCGACCAAAAAGAGAGGAAATTTCACAAATGGTGATCCAACTAATATGTTAGTCGGACCACCGACTCTATGCACTCCATCTTTCTTCCCCGTTCCGTTGTTGGTTTATGTGGCCGTATCCAGGATGAAAATCCCATTCTAGGGCTTTTGTTATGAAAATACTTTGCAGTCCATTCGGAGAAAGTTTTTCCTTTCCCTTTACCCGTCACCATGTATACCGGTTCGGAGGTAAATTAAATACCAAGCCTTCCGTCGGCTGTGGATCCCTGAGTTGGCCATAAATCACTTGAATTATAGGCTTCGTCGAGGACTTAAACAACTTTGGCCTTAGCCAAGAGGTTAAAGGTGTGTGCGATGCGTTGATTGTGTATCGGGTAAAACCTGACGTTAGGTAAATGTCCGTTCGTCCATCACCAAATGGCCACTGTCGAAATAGCACCCTACACAATACAGTAAGTCGGCTTCTTTTTGCTGATTTCTAGAGAAAATTTGCATGAACCAAAGGATGAAAGCAAGGAGAATGGGATCCAGGTGCTAGAATCATCCCCTCCTGCTGACCGCATGCATAAATAGGTAGAAGAGCATCCTTAGTCTGGGCTGAGTTGAAGGACAGCACTTCACCTTACCATTGCACGACTTTGCCTACCTACTCTATCGCTGTACAAACACCACTGAGGTGTGCCTGTGCCGAGACTATAGACTGGACAAACGTGTACAAATTTTAAATTGCAAATAGATGAAACGGAAATAAAACCAAAGGGGCAAGCTGCACGGAAGGGATACCCACTTTTACTCTTTAAAAAAAAAAAGAAACAACGACCACGACGGATGTTATTCCTTTTTTGTGGTTGTTGGTTGATATACACACATACACGACTATTGAAGGCCAGGTGAACCCCAACAGCTGTACGAACGTTATAACTTTTGGAATTTGGCCTATTTCGATTAGGCCTTAATATTTCCACTTCTTTAGATTTGGTTATCATAAATAATATCAACTTAGCCAGCTAACCCCCACCACTAAAGTCCCTTAAACCGGACAACACACAGCTATTTTGTAAACATATTTCCTTCCTTTGCAAGGATCAATGGAATATGTTTTTGCCGTGCCGGGCTATGTCACATTGATAGGGATTATAGAAGGATGGAAAAGGGTCTATCCCGTGTCAGCAGGGTGGGATATATGATAAGAAATATGCTAACTCAGGGCGAGTATTTGGCATGATAAATATTTATTGCCGGGTCAATATGTGTTCGAGTGAATTGATCAGGAAGAGAAGGAAATTTTTGAACAACCGGAAATCCCCCGGGAATTTTGAGTGTGTTCCGTTTTTTTTTTTTCTTTGTTCACAATTTGTTTCTAATAAGGAAAAGGGTGTCATCCGAAATTGGGCCGAGTGGGATGTTTTTAAATGCAAATTTTGGTCTTCCGCCTCATTATGTATTTCGCAAGGATTATTTAAATTTTTATTACTATTATGAGTTTTGTGTTATAAAATTGTGGGGACCTTTGAAGCTTTTATTGTTTTCTTTTTCTTGAAAATCTGATAAAAATGAAGATTTCTTCGAACCTGAATAATTTTTGGGGCTTCAGTGCACTGCGACCTTTAGATCTATTGAGCGCCCGTCTAGAGCTGTTTCACCAGATTTGTTTCTTGAAGAAACTTAAGTATATGGAGTTTTTTTCGGAGACTGTAGTCTTTTATATCTGGTGACGTCTCGGATACCCGTGTCTCTGAAGGACGAGTGCATCACATCTAATATATGGTTCGGTATATCCTTGCCAAGAATACTCAGTCTCAGTTTTTCCGTGCCCACTGAGGTTCTACGGCTGTTCCTGCTTAATCCAATACAGTATGTAAAATATCCTTGTAAATAGCTCCTAAGAAGCATTTTGGCATCTTTGGGAGTTCTGTCCATATTTTAGATCTTATGGCCTCCTCAACGGTTTTGATTCTGTTTTTAATCACATTCTATCCTATTCCACAATAGGGATTATTCCCCGTGAGAAGCGTCGGTGTTTTCTTTTTAGCTAAAGAGCCTGCCTCTTCATTTCCAGAGACACCTACATGTGTTGATGCCCAATGAAGTATGACATTATTAAGCTTGCCGAAGTCGTGTACCCTGCCCACTCGCTTTTTAATCATGCCATCTCTTAGGATGTCGAGTAAAGTGATTACTGAAGACTTGGAAATTGAGTCTCTTTCTCAAGTGCCTTACATTTACATCTCCCTATACCTTACATGGCTTCCTAGGATCTTAGGATAGCTCCCTTACCTGCACTTCCTATAACCGGATGTAGTGGTATTAGGTGAAGGATAACCGCTATTGCTGCCGTGAGGCAAATTCTCAATGCTCCAATAATGCAAGCTTTTGAATTTTAGTGATTACATAGTTGTTGCGGTTATTTGTGCCACGCATTCTCCTTGAGAGCGTGGTTTGGAATCCCACTTCTGACACCATGTAATAATCGGTTATCAGTTAAGTAAAGTCACGGAACTGAGTATGATCTTTATTGTAATTCATAACATGACTATTGGTTTATAAATAATGTGTGTGTAGAAGTGCACAACCTACCATGTAACAGATCTTACCATCATGATGTTCATCCATCTTGTTTGAAACCGCATGATTTGCCTGCAAGTCTCTTGCATATCATAAGGAATTTAATTTCTTCTTCGATTTCTGTAATAAGTCTGGGAAAATACCATCTACCTCTGTGGATTTAAAGGTTAAAAAGTACTGATTGCCTATTCAATTCCTTGTCCTGAACGGATAGTTGGAGCTATCTTCCAGTCTTCTCGGTTTGGCCTAAGAGGTATTTTTTCTCTTGTATTTTCTTTTGTATTTCCAACCAATATAAGCCCTGCCCACAAAATGATTACTTAGTAGCGGGCTTCCATCACGTTTCCGGAGTGCGAACGAAGTCAATGCTTTCTTTTTTGATAATGCTTTGTGTAGCCTAGCTGCTACAGAGGTAGACGAAGTGTCCTTCCAAAAAACATCGACGCTATTCCATTTGGCTTTCTTTATTTCCCTGTTATATTTTAAAAGATTTGAGTTTTCGTTCATTAGGCTTTAGAATCGAAGAAGCTGAAAAGCTTCTAGTAACCGGTATGTGTGTCAACGACGTTCTTCGGTGGAATGACCCCAGTCACGAGACCGCCAAGATCGCTGCTAAATCTCTCTCATCTGAGTACAATTTATAAGGCGTTTCTTCCACCCAAAATAGAGTACAACTCACACCCTTGGGCAGGTGCAGCCCGAATTTTGTTGGATAGAATCCAGAGCTATAAAACTGAATATAAACAGAACTTTCATGGAATTATTCCCACGTCTTGAACACCTTTAAAATGTTTCATGTCTTTCTTGGTGTTATGGGCTTCTTTCACAGGCAATGCTCACTTGAAGGAGTCATTTGCAATCCTCCCCTATCAGTTCACCAGTGATACCCGATTCGCTAGGAATGCTCATCAGTTCACCTACGTCTCAATATACCCTTGAGGGCGTGTGAAATAATGTGTGTGAAAAAATGTAAAAATCATCAAGCAAGTGGATTATTATTATTATTATTTATTTCAATACGTTAATGCTAACGTTAAACTTACAATATTTCTTTAAATCTAAAATTTATCTAAAAACAAAGTTTGATCGATTTTGAGCATAGAAATTATTTTTAAAGAGTTTGGATTTGAGATTTACATTTGTAGATTCAATAAGAAAAGAGAATTTATTAAAAATATTTATTAACTGGTTAAGAGGACTATAAGCGCCATAGCTGCTAAAAATAGTACAAATTGGTAAATTTCTTCTTAAACTAGAACGACTTATATTGAAATTTAATCGACAAAGAACCGATGAAGATGAAATAGATCCATTCATTACTCCAGTTATGAAACAGAACTGCAAATATTCTCTGTGAACAGAAAGAGATGGAAGGCTTACCAACTGAAGTCTATGAGCGTATGGGGGTAATATAACTCTATCTAACCAATGGAAAAAACGCAGGGCAAATCTTAAAAATCTTCTTTGAATATTTTCTATTCTATTTATGTATACAGAGTAGTATGGTGCCCATACTACACACCCATACTCAAGAATTGGCCTAATAAAAGAAACATAAAGAATTTTTATAACATATGGATCACGGAACTCACGGGAAAATCTTTTAACAAAACCAAGTATTTTGTTTGCTTTCTTTACAATATAGTTATAATGATCGGTGAATGATAATTTTGAGTCTAATAAGATTCCGAGATCGGAGAAACTATACACTCTACATAAATGTGACGAATTCAACAGGTAGTCAAAAATAAATAAATTACGTTTGCGTGTAAAACACATAGTCTTACACTTGTCAATATTTAAAAACAAACAGTTATGACTGCACCATTCATAAAATCTCCGAAGATCGTCTTGTAGTTGTTCACAATCCGCAATGGAGGTAATTGTTCGAAAAATTTTCACGTCGTCAGCATAGATTAAAGCCATAGAATGTTTTAATATAGAGGGAAGATCGTTTATAAATAAAACAAATAGCAAAGGGCCAAGATGACTCCCTTGAGGTACACCAGAATTAACTTTAAATTCACACGAACGGTTATTTCTGAATATTACACTATAAAATCTATCTTTAAGGTATGAAGATATCCACAAAACAAAACAATGGTTAAATCCAATATTCCTTAATTTATCTAATAGTATTTTGCGACTTAATTTGTCAAAGGCTTTACTAAAGTCAGTAAAGATGCAATCTACTTGAGAGTGTTTTTCAAACGCATCTAGACAAAAGGTAGAGAATTGTAATAAATTTGTGACCGTGGATTTTTTCTTTACAAAACCATGTTGATTTTCACATATAACGGATGAACAATTAAAAGCAAGTATGTCAGAGACCAGAAATTCGAACAGTTTGGGGATAGCAGATAATTTCGCAATAGGACGATAGTTTGTTATTAAATTCTTTAGGCCTTTTTTATGTATTGGCGTTAAATATGAATTTTTCCAAAGAGCAGGAAATTTCGAACTTCTAATCGACTCGTTAAAAAGAACATATAACGGATAAGATAGGTAAGACACACATTTTTTTAATATAAATGATGGAATACCATCCGGGCCAGGACTAAAACATTCATCAAGTTTCAAAATATTGTCGTGTATAGAAGCTTCTGTAATCGAAAAATTTATAAAATTAAGATGAGTGTATTGTTGAGTATAAGAAAGAATGGAAGAAGAAGTATTCGAAGAAAAGTCTTCAAAGGTACTCTTAAAATAATCAGCAAACATATTAGATATCGTTTCTGGATCATGACTTGAAGAATTTTGATAGTTCATACTAACTGGGTAACCATCAGATTTCATTTTATTATTGACATACAGACTTCCAAAATTTCTGTGGATCATCTTTAAGCTCACGTTCAGTATTTGAAATAAAATCAGAGTAAAGTAGATTTGAATAGTTTATAAAGTCGATTTGCAGTTCTTGATATTCACGAAATGTCTCTTCAGTCTTCGATAGATTAAATTTCAACCAGGCTTTATTTCTTTTATTTTTCAATTTTTTTATATGCGAATCAAACCATGGCGGGTTATTACTTAAATATTTTGCTTTGCGAAATGGGATGGTATCTAAAAAATAATCAAACAAAATTTCATAAAATCGCAAAATCATTTCATCTAAGCTTAAGTTTGAAAATAAATCATCCCAATTTGTCTCCATTAATAAGATAAAGAGTTGATTAAAATCACATTTTTTAAAATTGAACTCAAGTTGATTTTTACAAGCATTCAGAAGTTTACACATAAATTCAATGAAATAGTTAAGGCTGGATGATGGCGATCTTCTTCTACAATCTTTGAATCGCATGAGATAACGGCAGCATCAGTATTCAATACATCAGAGAAGTAAACAAGATCTAATATTCTTCCATTTTGGTTTTTGACTCCATTCAGCTGATTTAAGCCAAAGGAAGCCATTCCATCCAATACACAAAATTCGTTTATATTCGATGCGTTTATTGGAAAATAGATATCATCGTTAGTAGATCTACACCATTTCAAGTTTGTAAGATTAAAATCCCCAATTACAATGACTTCGTCAGTTGGATCAATTTTCTCATAAATGGTTTCAATGGAATTGTTAAAATTTTCATAAATATCGGTGTTAGAGCTGGGTGGAATATAAGTAGCAACCACATAAACGTAACCAGATGACACTTTTATTTTTACACAAAGCAATTCAAGTGATGACTGAAGAAAATCATCAACAAGTGAGCAAATAAGAGAGGTTCTTACTCCTATTAATAAACCCCCTTCAACAGTAGCTGAGTCATTAAGAAGGTGTCGATCTCGTCGAAATACTTGATAAGTATTGTCAAAAAGCTCATTGTCAGCAAAAGATGAATTCAACCATGTTTCAGTTAGCACAATAATGTCATGTGGGATATTATTTATATTTTTATAAACCTTGCTGGTTTTTGTCCTTAATCCATTAACATTTTGGTAATATATTAGTACTTGTTGTAGCTGCTTCGCCGGGATTTTCGCATTGTCTGATGTCGTAGAAAATTTGTCTTTTCTTTGTTTGATGATCTGTTTTCGAATTCCTGCATAATAATAACTACCATTGGGCCAAAAGGACGTTGAACTTAAAAGGAAGAATAGTTGATTTTGAACGATGAATATTTGGAGTAATTACGCTGAATCATTTTTTCAACACATAAGTATCGAGTTGTCCCAATCTTATTTTGTATATAGTTTTTAATATCTAGAGCATTAGTCTTTGGGTCAAGTTTAGAAATGAAGATGGTCTTTTGCCCTTCGACTATTTTGAGCCCGGAATTAATAGGTTAATATTCTGTTCAGGTAGAATATCCTGTTCAGTATTTGCGGATGTTAATATAATAAATATAACTATAAAACTATTCTCAAAATATCGCTGTTTGATATGCATAGTATGGTCGGTTGATATGTCACTGTTTCATACTTCTCCAAAACATGAGTAAAGTGTGACCGTGACACAGCCAATTCTCATCATCGCTAAATCTTAATCGAAGTTTGTTAGGCTGAAATCGAATATGCGAGTATGAATGTGATCTCGCGTCTCAGTAAACACCACTTGTTTCGGCTTTATTGCTAGACAAAATTTCCTGGTTGATTTATTTCGCCTTTTGGTGATGTGAGCTGGGCTTAAGGTCGTTTGATTTGTAGCCATTAGACTTTCTTGTAGGTTTATGCACACACTTGGAAACGTATACTCGTCAAGTTACTGACCGATAAATGCCGAAAAGTCAATATCGAGTCTTGTGGGAACCTGAGGAGGACAGCATGAGACAGTTCAAAATGGGAGAACCCAAGCAATATATTGAAATCAAAGTTTGACCGTAAATTTACTTTTTTAAATTAATTTTCGGAACCAAGAAATGGATATATGCAGCCATTTTCACCTTTTCTGCTAAGTTTTCCCGGACTTTCAAAAACAACCCTCAACTGACTGATCCACACGTTTCTGACAGTTGTCTTCCTTCAAATCGATTCGATGATTCGAGACAGCCCTGCTTAATGCTTCTAAAACAAAACTTCTGGACTATATCGAACAACCCTAGTTGCCATGCTCAAAGAAAATCCACCCAACCGTGAGTTCCTTTTGTCCAATTTTTATATTTTTCTCTAAGTGCTGGTTTGTGTCCAATCTCATTAGCAGATTAATATCTATCCGGTCTCTTTGCCGTTTGTCTTTCTGCTATTCAATCAATCTCAAATTTATCTGTGGCTAAGATATCACTCATACGTACCAAAACACCCACCCTATACATACATATCAATTGTTTCTCGGAAAATATCTTCTAATACATAACATTATCACTGAAAGAACCACAAACTTAACCAATTTATCATCCATTTGACTAATTAATGCTGCCAACAACTGTGGTTACAAATTAAAACCCATCATCTTCTGCCACAATTTATTATATGTAGATATACAAGACATGTCTATGTGTACGGGGAATTGTACATATCTGATGTCTTCATTCTTCGATTAGAGCACAAATTGAGTTCAAATGAATATGTCAGCATTCATTTTGAATATCTTCAATAAACATTCGTAACTGTAGCTGTTTTCCATTTATGAAGCAAATTGTAGAAACAACAGCAGATAGTAAGTGTTAGAAGAACAAAATAGTTCTCCACTTTCGATTAATTAAACAAAAAGCTTTGGAGATATTGTTGTGTTTGTGTTTTGCACTTTCGGATACAAACACAAAAAAAAAATGACAACATCAGCATCAACATAACCCTTAACAGCTTTTTAACTTCCACTCAAAAGCATCCAAGTAATTAATCATATTCCTATTTATTCCTAAAGCATACCCAACACATACAGATACACTTAAGCATTATACTAGATTCTTCTCTGGCATCAATCAATTTCACAATTTTCACCGTCGACGTCGTCGTCGTCGTCATCGTTGTTTCAATATGAAGGGGAACAGGGTGTGGAGCTTGGCTTTGTGAAGCAAGATCCCTAGGGAATCTCTATGTGGCGCATTACAATGTTTTTTTTTAATATTTATTTTTTTCTATACAAACGTACATGCATCCAGATCGTCCCATCAAAGTTACTTGGGTTTTAAGTGCTTTTAAGGAGTTAGCTCCTTTTAATAGAGAAACTCCTTCATCCATGTAGTGCTAAGGTTTTGTGGGGAGCTCCAAGTAGTCAGCAGCTACTTTGTCAACAAAGTCCTTTTCTATGCATGCACAGCACATGCAGTGCATATTATACGCACAGGTTTGTTAAACAAAAGAAAGGAAACAGGATTTTGTTTTTTCTTCTAATTTTTGCTACTTCCGCGCTTTTACTGGCAATGCCTAGCCCACGTATAATAAATCCAATATCCTCTGCCTACAAATCTAGACCTAGGCAGGCACACACATTATCCTACATATATGCACTGTACTATGTCACACATGAGATACGCCATTGTGTTGAATGTCAAAGATGACAAACACACGGCCATATACCTACACAAAATGGATTGTTGGCATGCACTATGTCATATCCTTACACCCATCCACCTTTTGATGTGATAGAACAAAGTAGGCACTTCGTATTAATTATATGGCCCTGTGCACAAGGACACTTACTTCAAAAGAACCTCTACCTTCACCTCATCCCCCAACACACGCCTATACCTATGCTATGCTAAAACCTCATTTAACAACAACTACATGCAACGTGACTTTGGTACAATTCCGTTAGGTTTTTTTTCTTTTATTTTTGTTCTCCTTCAATCTTGCCTAGGAAAGCATTTTTCCACATACCTACATTAGTTGTACCATCTTCATAGCTGCCCACATATGTACCTATCTAAACATAGTTTGTTCTTCTTCATTTAGAGGAGAGAGAGAGGGTCCTGGGCCCATCACCTCACCTACAAACGGGTTGGCACTGTATAGTAAATTTGAAGGGTTTTCTGAGCGACATGTGTACTTACAAGTTTTGAAACACACATCCTTCCTCGACGGTTACAACGACGAAGTCGACGACGACGACAAAATTCCTGCACGCCAAACCACTCAGTGTCCTTTTTGGCCTCTCAAAAACTTTGTAACATTGTGAAGTGAATGCATTCCGACGTTTTACTACCAGAATGTAATAACAACAACAACGACCGACAACCTCGACGATGATGATGATGATGGTGATGTTGATAGTGATGGTGATGGTGACGGTAACGGCGACAGTGACGTTAGCTTGGCAGGAGTAGCGCCATCTCGCTAATTACGTGTGCATTTTTAATAACTTCACCTGTCAGAGGTGAGAGATGGTGGCACACACACACACACACACACACAAAATGTAGACAAAAGTCACTTGTAACCACATTTCTTATGGCCCGAGTTTAAAAAAAATAACGATCTTAGAAAAAAAAAACTTAACGAAAGTTTCATAGCAATGTGGTGGTTTAAATTATGGGTAGATGTAATATTTTCTGTGCCACTTCAATTTTTTATGTTGATTCTTCTTTTCAAGAAAGAAAAAAACTACTTTAAGAGGCAGAGAATTCCTTCAGTAATAACCGGGCTTTTAATTTTCCCAACACGCCACGCCCTTGATGCACAAATTTCGCATCGATATGATGCAAAGCTGTCAGTGAAGAAAAAACTAACTCTTATTCTTTGCAATATGCAAATCGCTGTAGTCGTGATGAGGGTGAAAAATTAAAAAAAAAAAAAAAAAAAAAACAGATAGGGTGCACAGTGGAGCAATTTATTTTAAATTTGGAATTAAATCAGAACTTTATAAAGGGGTTTTTGAATAAGGGCGGGTTGATGTTGAAATCAAACATTTTTTTTTATTTGAAAGGCCCATTTATGCCATTATGTATGGAATATGACATCATGTCTCGGCATCTTACATTCGCAAGGATCCTAGTTGTCCAATTTTTAATGACTTATGGCCTGTGTTATGTTCACGTTAAGAGCATCGGTCGATTGTGGTTTATTTGCATATACCTGCAACTTCAGGAAACCCGACAAGAAAAAGTGAAGGTTCAAATCACAGTTCACGTCATGTCTGCCTGATATAGCCTCATCCTAAAATCTTTCAGACGGAATGTCAATCGTAGCACGTAGCGCCGTCCTGCTGGACCCACATGTAGTCTAGTTCCATATGCTTCAATTCTGGCCAGAAGAAATTTCTTATCATTTTTCTGCAGCGCTCGCCATTATCCGCCTCACCAACGTGGTTTTCGAAAAAGTACGGATCAATAACGCCGCCGTCCCAAAATCCAACCTCGTGTCGATTGGTGTCGCCCCTTTTCCGGCAATTTAACTTTATCACACAGCCATTCATCCAATAATACGCTTCGTCGCTAAAGATTATTTTTCTGCCAAAATTGTGGATCAGTTTGATGTTGTACGGGTGTAGGTCCAAGTCCCGACGCAAAATTAGCCAAGTTAAAGTCTGCAAAAGGCCGATTTCTTGTGCAAGGAGAGGAATCGACTGACTCGGGTTCTGCTGTAAACTTTCATAGACCGCTGGATAATCGGTTGATTGATTACCGAACCGATCGTCTCAAATTTGGCCACCAAGAGTCGACTGCGAAGAGTCTACCGTAAAATGGGCAAAACGCTCGCAATGTTTAAACTCACTCATTTTGATAGTAAAGTTGTATCCTTTGGACATGATGATGTTCAATCGTGCTGTTGATTGTGATCGTGGTGATTTGCCATCACTGAGCAGTATACAACCGATTTAACAGATGTCACCTTAATAAGATGGCCGCCACATTCTGGGAAAACCTTCCCGCGCCAATTCAAAAACCCTTCAGAAACTGAAACGCGAATTCTTGTAAGGCTAACATACATACCTATTACACCTATTACGTTAGTCAATCATCCATGTCGATTACAGAATTCGCAGAATTTTACTCCCGGTGAGTTAACTCGATCCGTTGATCTTTCGCATCCGCTGTAAAACTGAATTATGAAATTCTCCGGATGAACTACATTGTCGATTCCTAAAATTAACTTTTCAAAATCATTTATGAACTTTCCTATCGACGCTGTCAGTTACAGGAATTTAGTCAACGGCCTAGGCTTTGATAATAGCATCACTATCGATCTGTGAAATCAAGCATCGATGTGCGTGGTTAGTACTTAGATGGGGGACGGTTCAATACCAACCGTGTACTTTTTTTTTTATTTTTTTTTTTTAGATTTCTGGCTATTTCCGGTTGCATCTTCATCATTTCCACCATTTCTCTAAATTGTTTCCGATTAATTGTCCGTTTTCTATTTAAATTTGTTTAATAAACACTTAAACATTCATTCTGATAAACTTTGGAATTACATTTTTGTGCTTTCCATTGTTAATTTTTTGTTTTTTTTTTTTTCGTTTAATTAAAAATTCACTTCAGATTCGTCTCGAAATTGGCACGAATGTAAAATGATAGAAATTGTATGGAGTGCGAATCGACTGCGGATTTAGTAATACCACATAAGTTGAACAGTATGTCGATGGTGTAGGGATTGTTACCGACATTCATTCAACTTTCTTTCGTCGGATTCAGTAATAGCAAAAGTTTGGAAATTAATTGAAACTGTCACATTAGCTCATTCGCCGAATTCTGTAATAGGGGTGATCCATTGCTAATTGATGAATGTTGAAATTTGTTTTGTTTTTAAATTCAATTTAAAGAATAAAATTTATCCATTATACGAGTATGTATATTGATTTAATTTCAATTCACAACGTTCAGCAATGATCTAAAGTTGTTGATATTGTTTAAATTTAATTGAAAAATGCCGTTCACTGGTCGATGACTCCCATTACTGTTGTCAATTATTATCAATACAATATTTGCTATTTATCAAAAAATTGATCGATCGGTATAATCATTATCAAACATCAATTTTTGGATTAACTGATAAGTGTCCATAGTTTAAACGATCTATTTGTGAACAGTTCTATTGATGGAATTGAAATGATCGTTCTTAAATTATTTTTTTAAGAATTGTTTGCCGATTTCACTCTTAATCTAGCATTTAAATGACTGCAATACAATACTCGTAATTGTTGGTGAAAATATTTCTATAAGTGTAGTTTATGCTATTGTGGATTGCATTCACTTCAAACATGTCTTTTTAAATCTTCTCGGATATCTTGAATTTTTTTTTAGGCGATTGTTGGCTGATAGGAAATGATGTCTCCATAGCTATCGTGGTCGAGATGATAAGCAGTCAGTGCTGGCAGCAGTGTTCTGAGATGGTGGTGACAATTTAGTGTCGGGTTATTGTGGCACGATGTTCTGAGACTGTTGGTGGTTGTCTCAGATATTTTTATCTCCAAGGATGGCGGCTGAGCTAAAGCAGAGAAATGCCGTGTCTTATTTTTATGTCGCTTATAATTCACATTATTTTATTCGTGTTCATCCTTGTTGGGCATACTAGTTTAACTCAATTACATGTTGTTAGTGTTATGCCTGAACAACATGTAATGAGTAAACCAGCAACCCATTGATGACAATTTTTAGAAGGTTTTTAATGGAATTAAAGCGACATAGACGACGGATACTAGGTTAAAACAACGAATTTGCAAATTTTAATCGAATATAGCATCAAACTTTCTATACCATTTAATTAAAGTTAAAATCATAGAATACCTAATTTATTTTTTTAGTATCATGCTAGCTTCATATGACTCTTTGACATTTGCAAACATCAAAAAAGGTTCGTGTACTTACTTTTTTACATGAAATGTCATTGTTTTAGGTGTGTTCAGAAGAAATTTATTAAGAAAATTCTTTTAGTACGATACTAGTTAGAAAATGTTTAAAATTAAGAATGAGTTAGTAAACTACTATAAAGTTAGCAAATTGTTAAGTAGTATCATACTAATACCTTAATAATAGGCTATTTAAAATTTTGCGTCAAAGTTTTTAAAAATAACTGATCCACCAGTTCCGGTTTTCAAGATACTCCAATCTTAGACGATACTCGTAAATGTACCATTTTTCGTTGTGTTTGTTTTTTGCATAACGTTTTAAATTGTCCTCTTGACAATTAAACTTTTCGGTTTAAATTCCTGTTTAATCTTTTCAATATAATCGTCCAAAATTCCTTAATCAGTTGTCAATCTTCAAAGCACATAGTTTTTAGCGAAAGTTCGTAACCTTTTGTTAGGAATTTCTCTAAAAATCTTACAAATATTCTAAAAACTTTAAATGGTATTGGAAGAAATAAAAAAGTGCTTAGGAATTGTGTATTGAATTTTGATATTAAAAACTTTATCAAAAACAACGTTTTAAGCTGCCAAAAAACGCTTTTTTTAATTTTAAAAATTAACTTATTCAGAATAAATTTTAAAGAAAAAAGCAAATCCTTTCAGATTCCAAACAGAGATTTTTAGACGAAAATATTTCAGTTTAGTTTAGTTTGTTTATAGCATTAAATTATACATACCCTGTATTTTTACACTTTTAGGTTAAAATATCTGGAGAAACCTCTATTAATTTTTTTCTCCGATTATCTGAATTTCTGAACCGAATTTCTAACTGGCTGGTGTATTTAAAGATTTCTTAAAAGAGGATCAAAAATTCAAAACCCTCCTTAAATATGTTGATTTCTCCTAAGATTCGAGCACTTCGATTTTCAACACCTTAGATGAATGTTTCAAATATCAGTCATTAAGAAACATTTGACCGAATTCTTTGTATAGGGTTTCATTTAAAAACATTCAGAAAACGCATTTTGTTCAAAAAAAATGGTGGTATTTTTATTTTAATCTGAGGTACCAATACCTCCTCGGCCCATCCTACGAAGAGCGTTTCTTTTGATGAATTGTCACAGCACGTCTTCGCCACATTGTGGCTGTATTCCGCGAGTAACAACTCCAATTTAGTCGTGTGTGCCGTGCCCTTGACACATATACTACTTCAGTACTTTTCAAACTGCAAGTTTGAAGAACTTAGAATAACACAGGTGGTTTGAAGTGATCTGATCACTAGGAATTCAGCCTGTATGGTTATAGCTTACTGCCTCAATTTTTCCCACACAGGGCTCGCCAAATAATACAAGGCCAAATACAAGTTTGTTTTTAAACAAATAATAGCAATAATAATAATAATAATAATAATATGAACAAAATTAAATTTTGCCTTTATAAGTAAGAACAAATGTTCCCATTAATTATGGAACGCAACGTCGCGTCGTTCAAGTGGCTATCTGGCGCCTTCAATTGCGGAGTCACCTTGTAAGTGAATAATCCGAGATCTTTGTGCAGAATTCTGCTCAGGGAAGTGTGTGAAATGTTGAGCTGCTGAAATCGATTGCGAGTTGATGTTTGTGAATTGAGTCTCACACTCTCGGCTACAGCAGCCACATTCTCGTCTGTGCGCACCGAACGATGACGGGGAGCATTCTGACGAACGTTTCGCACAAACTTCGGTACAGCAGGTGCGGGTGAGTGCTTCATTTCAGCCAAAACTTCTTTTCAATAAACGAAATGTTTGGGCTACACAGCACTTACTAGAAATAAGTTTTCAATATTTCCCAACGTTGCTCAAGCGTAAAGCGACTCATTTCGCTCCGTGGAGGTATGACACTGACTTTCTGTCAAGATTTCGATCTGTAAACAGCTGTCAGTGTCAAACTAACCTATCATTTAAAAAGAAACCACTAGATGGCCGACCCTGTATGTGCAAAATGATGTTGCTTATCTGCCCTACCCACAATACTGCTCTTGTATTAATAAAAGCTTTAATTTTATGTAGTTAAATACCCCGCAAAGAAAACGCATCATACATTCGTGCTTAATATATATCGAAGGTGCAAGACATTGTTCACCCCTTCTAATCTAGCTGTAATCGATAATGCTTATATTCGTCTAAAGCTTGGGTACAATTTCCTTATTTGTGCAGATGCTCCAAATAGCCACCTAAGTTTCCTAGATAGAACAAAAAAGGTCTTAAAAAATGAGAAGTGATAGAACTGCAACAGAAGCATATGTATTACTCGAGCACCGCCGTAGTTTTTCTTGCCTTTCGTTATCTAACCGTTCTTTTTATAAATGATGTTGTAGTAAAATAGTCAGTTACATTCCTCCGCTTAAATTAGTCAACAGTATTACTCGCGTTCAGGGAGTGCCCATTAGTTTATCCTTGGGGCCAATTTCGTCAAATTGAGAAATTATTTCTTCTGCCTCACTACACGGATGTGGAATTTTCTACCCGGTCCAATATCTCCTTCCCGTTACGATATTCTGATATTCAATCATCTGTAATCTGTAAATATGTATGTTCAGTCGCCAGGCAGGAACCAGTGTTGTCAGTTTTCTTTATCAACTGTGCCTTTCTGGCTCGCTTCGTGGGTTCTAAGGATTTAAGCTCCATATTTGGGTCCTCTGTACCACAATGAAAACTCCATTGCACCGGTAAGGGATAATTCAAACGCAATGGCAGGCTACAGCTGCCTAAAAAAACTTGGCATTTTGGCTTTGCCTGAAGAACCAACTGAAATTAAACTTTCTGAGCTCGAAGCTCAATTTAATTTTAATTTTTGGGACTTATTTCCCCACTCAAGTCCAACATTCGATTTGGGTCTTATGACCACTTAATTGCGACATGAGTCCGAATATCACCGCATTAATAATTAGGTGACGAATTAAAATCTCCGTTTCGGGAAATCACTCGCTCATAAAATTTGTCATGCAATAGAGTCATTGTTTCACAATCTAATCTGTGTGGCATTTGGCACCGTCTAGCCTAAAGTAAATGTCGCAAACTAGCATTGCATTAATATCAGATTGAAAAAAGTCTGTCAACATCGCTTGATAATGCAATTCTTTCTCTGAAATGGTCGCAGTTGCATAACTTTCGAAGAATTATGACAAAATAATACCGCCAGCTCTAAATCCGCACCAAACTGTCATTCGTTATGAACGAAGACATTACTCTACTGTTACTCTTGTATTTTCGGAGCCTCAGATACATATACCCATCACAAGGATTTTACAATTATCTTCAAAGAATTTTAATTTGTTTATTAAATTTTTGAATTCGTTCCAACACCTACAGGGCTTGTCCACTGTTCGTCAACGCTTAAAAAAAAAAAAAGAATCGGGCCTAGGCTTGCCTTCCTCTACTGAAAAAAAAAAAAATAAAATAAAACGCCAACCAGAAATTTCTCATTTAAAAAGCAATTATTTCCGTTTGCTCAACGTTCCTCCGATTTGGCAGAGGATGTTCGGGAAAAAGGATGTGCAGCGAGCCCCTATTTGCCCGTTTTATAACACGAAACGATAAAAAAAAATGATGACATCGTTTCTTGTTTTTTTTTTTTTTGTTTAACCAGAAAAAGACAATAACAATGACGTTGATAATATTTCCATCAACCACATCACACAGGAAAGACGTCGTCGTCGTCGTCATAGTGTTGGTGGAGGTATGTGCATGGAGCCGATACATAAAGTATAGATATGCATGCATAAGGAGTTAAACGAAGGACAATACCAGAAGACCATCATCATGTCCGCATTTTTATGCGTTTCTCTTACCAAAAGCCATAGTCGTATAGAAGACCGCATCCTTTACTGTGTCTATAATATAGTTTATATATGAACCACAGAGGGTTTTCATCTTGGTCCCAGCGTTGGGTATAGGCTGGCAGGTATGGCTGCTTCGGGGAGGAAACTACTACTTAAACGTGGCAAGACATGTCCGGCTGTTATTAAACTCTCAGTATTCTGTTCCGGAATTTCCTGTTGGCAGTAAACCCATATACATAGGTATACACCGCACGGATGTCGTCGTCCTTGTTGTGTGGAATATGGAATGTGATAGTGAAATTTCACTGGAGATTGTGTAACTTTTTTTTCTGTTAAAAAATGACCACAGGACATAAAATTTAAACGATCTCTCTGTTTCTCTATGTGCGTTTGGATGGATGTGTGTAGAAAAGCAGAGAGAGTGCGAATGATATGCCCCGGAATAGTGCTCATCTGGGAATGATTGCGGCCATTGTTGTGATGCTCTCATGAAGTTCTCAAATATCCGTTAAATGTGTAGCTGGTATCGGGGAGGGATATTTCAAGGATTTATAGTCGCAAGGATTGACTGATTGGTTACGGTTGTTTTTATTTTCACTCGTATAAATTTCCAAGAGATTTCAAATGGTGATTTAATAAGCAATAAATTAACATTGTGTACTAGAGCTTCTGCTGATTACACATACTCATTTAAAGGTGATTTTCATGTCGACATAATACTTAGATTCTAGCATGCAAACGGGGAAGAATATGGCTTAGATGGTTTCTCTTAGGTAGGATTCAATACGTCCGGATCAAAAATATTCTTACAGATCCCGTGAGAGTTACTTCTGGCGTTCCACAGGGAAACCATTTAGGACCACTCTTGTTTTTAATCATTATAAAGCGGCAAATACACACGACACTTGTGTGCACACCGGTGTCGGTGTACGGAAATGTGTCCCGTCTGTGGGCTGGTGTGCACACCGATTTTCGGTGTCCGACACCGTGTGGGTAAAATCAAAAGTTTTTGATTTTTGGTGTCGGTGTCTCGATCGGTGTCATGTGTATTGCGATGTGCGCGCACATTTACTATTCAGTATTCACTATTCACTATTCAGTTGCAGCCGAATCGTTGTGCGGTAAAGCACGTCGAAAAATTTTCTTGCGACTTATAGGTTCTATAAGATAAGTTATGCATTCGGAAAAAAATCGTAACTCGAAATTTTGACATTACGATGATAGCGAAGACTAAAAAAGGGGGTCTCGAAATTCTATCTATATGTTTGTTTGACTATAGCTTAAACGGCTGGGCCGATTTACTTTGAACTATGGTAGATTTCATTTTTAATTTTCCCCCCACAGGTTTTTTTCTTTTTTCTTAAGACCAAAAATAACTGTGACTTTTATACGAATTTTTTTCGAAATTTTATAAATATTTGTTCTTCTCAAAAAATGTTCAACAGATTTAAAACCATTTTCCCAAAAATGGTTATTGAGAGTACCGGCCATGGAACAATTTTTTTTTATTTTTGATTTTATCATAAACAGAACCACCGATTTTGATAATTAATTTTTTTTGCTAAGTCTTGAAAAGTATTGTGTATTCAAATTTTCAATATAATCTACAAGATGTGTGAAAAAAATGTATTTTACCTAAAAAAAATGTACCCAACATAGAAATGTTAAAAAATGTTTTGAAAAATCGTATTTTTCTCGAACACGGGCGCCTAGAATTTTGATAACATTTTTTTCTTTCAATAAATTTTTATGATCTTTAATTAAATAAAAAACATTTAAATTAAGATATAACAGGTTGTACCTACCATAGAACCATTTTTTCAAATTTTGAATTACTTATTATTATCGACATCATTAAAGCGCCAACCTCATCGTCGTATGGACGAAGTCCATATCACTTATGGTTAGATCTCTCCAGTACGAGATCTCTTGCACAACTAAGAACTAAAGTGTGCACGATTCGGTGTGCCGTGTGTGGTGAAATGCTACACCGGTGTAGGCACACCGGTGTGCACACAAGTGTCACTTGTGTGCACACCGGTGTCGGTGTACGGAAATGTGTCCCGTCTATGGGCTGGTGCGCACACCGATTTTCGGTGTCCGACACCGTGTGGGTAAAATCAAAAGTTTTTGATTTTTGGTGTCGGTGTCTCGATCGGTGTGATGTGTATTGCGATGTGCGCGCACATTTGCTATTCAGTATTCACTATTCACTATATTCAGTTGCAGCCGAATCGTTGTGCGGTAAAGCACGTCGAAAAATTTACTTGCGATTTATAGGCAGGGTTGCGAAAGCTTATATCAGTGGTGGGTGACTTATGAATTAAAAACAATGTAATTCAGCATCTAGTTACTGACTTAGAAATTAAAAACAAATAAGTCATGAGCAAGTGACTTAAGAATTTAAAAAAAAAATAAATTTATTTAAAAGCTTCCTAGTGACTTATGAATTAAAAAAAAAATAATTCATAAGCTAATGGATGATATCTGATTAAAAAATTATTAATTGGAAAATTTATGAGCTAGCATGATAATTTTATGACACACAAAAGCTTGAAATCTACTTTCGTTAATAATTAAATAATTATGTAGCCAAAACAAGCTTAAACATTTCCAATCTACCAACTACATAGCTTAAGAATTAATTTTTTTTTCATTCATAAGTCACTTAGTAGGTTGTGAATTAATGTTTTTTTTAATTCATAAGTCACTTAGTAGTTTATGAATTAAATTTTTTTAAAATCATAAGTCACTATCTAACTTATGAATTAATTTTTTTTAATTCACAAATCATCTACGGACTTATTACTTATGTTGTTTTTTAATTCAAAAATTCGCAACCTTGATTTCAATGAAATTTTTTATAGAGATGCATTCATTGCACATTGCATTCCACACTTTAAAAAAAAATATTTTTTGAATTTTTGAAGAACAAAAAATAATTTTCTTCAATGCATAAGAAGCGATTTCAATTAACGCGCCAACCTCATCGTCCAATGGACGACGTCCATATCACTCATGGTTAGATCTCTCCAGTATGAGATCTCTTGCACAACTAAGAACTAAAGTGTGCACGATTCGGTGTGCCGTGTGTAGTGGAATGCTACACCGGTGTAGGCACACCGGTGTGCACACAAGTGTCGTGTGTATTTGCCGCTTAAGTGACATGCCGGAGCTTTTAACTAATTGTCTATGCGTGATGTACATATGCCGACGTGCTCAAATTGTTTTTAAGTATAAGAAATTCTATTGACTGCATTCATCTTCAGAATGATTCGTCCAAGCTATCCGTCTAGTGTATTTATAATGATACAATTTAACTAGCACTAGGTGTCAAAGTATTGCATTTTTTCAAGGTGCCTTGCCGCTTATCTCCTCTTATAATGTTGACGGAACTTCTTTTAAATAGAGTTACTGAGAATTAGGATTTAGTGTAGTCTTTGACATTGCTTGGCCTTATATCTGGAAACTCGAAAGATTTATGTGATCCTGTTATTTTTGTTATGTTAGATCTACATAAGAATATTGTTCTTTTATATGATTTCCTTTTGATTTCCTAGTATTGACAATGAGGCCCCACAGACCGAAATATGACTGCAGTTTATTTATCAACATTTGCAACATTTGTGGAGACTTTGCTAATATGAGAATAACTTATGCACACATTAATTCTTTGATGTTCACACCAGCAGTCGTTAGCCCTGTGGTGAAAGCCGATGGGATTTCATTCAAGAAAAGTGAAAAATGATGCGGGCTTAGTTTCACACTGCTATCATACTATTCTTGTAGAGTCGTTTTTCCACAGTAAGCAGCTTGGATTGAGTCGAAAGCCGCTTTGAAATCTATGACAAATGCATACAACTTCTTTTCTTTAGCTAAATAAAACCTAGCAATGCAGGTTTGGGAGAAAATATAAACAAAAGTCGAATAATCTTTCCTTAAGCCTACTTGCTTCTCACTGAGGAATTCGTTATGCTGCGCCTAGTTTAAAGGTCTGTCTAGAAAAACGCCAGTAAAAATTTTCATGGTTGTCTTGATAAATGATATGCCTTGATAATTATTAAGGTCATTTACGTCACCCTTTTTGAACAGAGGAAATATAATAATTTTTCAGGAACTTCAGCCATGTTAAATACATATTATTGTTAGCAACCGTTAAATTTTCCGAAAAATCGTGCACTGGTATTAGTCGAGCACTGAGAACTCGCTCTTCAGTAACAATGGAGATCATTCTTCACCTGACTGCATTACAAGTGGTCACACAAAGCCCTTCGAAAAACATTAAGTGACTCGCAAAGAATGGGTCTGAATAAGGATAGATAATAAACTGAAGAGTAAGAAGCTCTAATCGGGGTTCAAAATGAAAAAAGTTGTTAACTGAAGCGATGCACTATACACTCAAAGTAAATACCATCTAGTTACTAGTAAAGTATCGAGCACTTCTGAAGTGACTTTTGGAGGAAAATTTCCTTGCTGACGGGCATTTTCACGGCGGAGTATATACCCCAGAAGTAAATATGCAGAGAACCATATCCTGGAAGAAATTACAGCATCCAAAACATTGCCATTGAGTCAGACGGAGAAGCCATGCTGAAAGGCCTTAACTCCTATATCATCGTTACTTCTAGTTCTAAACTTGTATGAGAGTGCGTTGGTTGCTAAGCCGAACTCGGAAAGAAAAATATTGTTGCACTTTATTGGACACCGTGCCATGTAGGTACTTTTCCAGGGAATTGAGACTCGTTATAAAGAAACTAGAAGTAATGACGCTTTTTATAGGATCTTGTTGAAGAAAAAGTGATTCAAAACGAAAGATCTAAAATACCATAATTTTGGAAAGGACTTCCGAAGCTGAAGGCGAACGAACCATACTCGTAACTTGCGAATCACAACTTTTTGCATCCTGTTGTTATCAACTTGAGTAGAAAATTTCTAGGAATAATAACGGGGCTCTTTTACTCGCCCCTAAAAAAAAACAGATCTCAGTATTCTTGACCTATTAACAGATTCTGTAACTTTCAGTATATGACTCCACCAGATGCACTTACCGACCAAAGAAAAAGATACCTGTATAGAAGATATCACATTTACCTACAATCCATCACTTTTTAAGTAGTACCCTTTGGCATAAGTTGTTAGTGCGTTGGACTGTCATGCTCTGGGTTCACCTCTCAACCGGTGCAAAAATGTTTTTCGGAGTGTAATGCTGAAGAGTAAGAGTGCCTCTTGTCACGAAAAGTGTTTCTCAACGGCAAAAGTAACTATTATAGGTCCCCTCCATTCCCGCTCATACACACAAAACAATAGTTGAGAGTTGTAAGTCACTAAGACTCTTTACGAGTCGTTGATGTTAAAGGTGATCTATTTATTTATCTCAGCTCAGTTTTGTCAAGGACAGTTTGGGGAACGAGATTTATGGGACAAGCAACCTCAAAAAAACGTCTCAAAGCTATCTCTCAATGGACCGATAACCCTATTGGCCACACCAGCATTCTGAATTTATCCGGAACATTCCTAAGTCACTCCGACTACATCACTCCCTTGTTGGTTTTCGATAGAAACTTTGAAGTCACCCTCAAGGTCATTTTTATAGATATTCCGGGGAATTGTAAAGTCGACGAACTCGCCAGAATTGGAACGGAAATGCCTATCTTGCCTGATAGGTTAAATATACGTATGCCTGCAGCTACTAGTAAACTTATGCTGAAGCGAATTGCTCTGGAACAATCAAATACCAGATGGCTTAACACTACCACTTGTTTGGCTACCAAACAAATCTGGCCCAAACTAGATTCGAAACGGTCAAAATGTCTATTGTCCCTTAATAGATCTCAGATCAGCTCCGTAATAGGTGTAATAATTAGACACTGTCTTATAGGTAGACACGCCGCGCCGCACGACTCGTACTATCAAACGATTTCTGCAGGAGTTGCTTGGACGAGGAGGAAGAGGAAACAATCTCACACTTTCTTTCTACATGCCCTGCTCTCTCTTACAGACACAAACTTCATCTAGGAGACTATTTCTATAATGAACCAAGCGATCTCATAAACACAGTCATTAAAAGTCTCCTTCGCTTCATCAGAAGCTCCAAATGCTTCTAACTAGTAGGGAACCTTTGTTCCTTATTAGATCGTAGTATCACAATGGACCTCTACTGGTTTAAGTGGGTCAGATGCTTTAATGACAGCCACTTTAGCCTAACCTAACCTCGATTCAGAAGAAGGGCACAATAGATCTTACTTAAATTCCAATATTATTCGTTCATTAATTTAATCTGTTATTTTAAGGCTTGATTGCGAAGGCCTTACTTACTTATTAGGTATAAGGTAACCTCCCTGGTTACATCTCGTTCTTCAGCAAACACCAACTTGGTCTTCAGCTAAATTGCTTGAAGTCTTATGTGAATTGCCGGTGGTGATTTCAAATGAATCGGCAAGGTCTTCATCGATCTTAATGAACCATCTTCATCTTCTTCAAATTTCATATTCATTTTCTGTTATTGGGTTTCAACTGCTTCTATTACGCCCTATAAACGGAAAAAATAAAATCCCCTAAGTATAGAAGTTGACTTATCTTTCTCATAGAATGTTTGGCCTTAAAGTTTAATAACTCATACAAAACACCAAAGTTTCCTTTTCGACTTATATTTTCTCTACCCAGCTACCTAAGTAAACAAAACAATAAGTTTCCAATACAAGACTAAATCCGTTATACTCCCAGAGCAGCACCCCAGAAATAAAAAAAAAAACTCTTCAACTCCTTTGAGCTTTTTAGGTTAAGTGTAACTACCACCCAAGAAGATTGAATCACCTTTGAGCCTTTCCTCGCAACTACAGGTTTTATGTTCCCTTAATTGATTCCAAGTGACTTCCCTTTAAAAAATAAAAAAAAAAAAAAACAAACTTTACCTAAGCACGTTTCCTAACTTCCTCGATGTCTTTTTACTATACATCTCGTCTGCGAATTGCACCAAAATTCACACGAGAAGAATTCAGCCCACATGCAACATAAAGTGCCACTGCCATCACGCAGCAAACAACTTAAGGGCTTCATCTTAATGATCCTTTCATAAAGCGACTACGTTGACGACAAACTCAATTCCAACCCGATTCTGGATTTACGAGGACCTTGTTTCAATTGTGTTCTTTTTTTTTCTCTTAATAAAAACCCAGTAAAATTCCAATCTCGATTTAAACCTTCCCTAATCCATTAGACGAGGACAACTGAAGCGACCGACGCGACGCTGCGGGAGAACAAAAAAGAGAAATTTTTAATCCACTGCGTGCATTTTATTTAGAAACACATTCGGAGAGTTAATTGAATTTGTGTTGCCCTCTTTTCCATTGTTTCCCATTTATTCTAGGACAATAGACTATAGAGACAGGGTGATCCTATCTAACCTTTCCACCCATTCCCCAACCTGCACTAAAAACCTACCCTATTCAAGAGACAATGGAAATGACTCAACCATTAGAACAACCGCAAGTTGTTTATAATAATAATAATTAACAATTAAATGATTAAATGTTGGATTTTAATTGCTTCCACCCTTTTACCGGCTGTTCTGGTGGTTGGTGCTAGTTTGTGGGTCGGGTGAGGTGAGGATTTTTATAAAATTGTGTTGTTCTTCCTGATGATGGTGGTAAACGTCTGGCACTCAAAAACACACAAAAATTTGTTTCAAGTTGTTTTTCTGTGAGTCTTTCTCATCGTCCTTAACGTTCCTAAAATAAGTGCGAGACTGAGAGAAGGAAATGTAAAGAGAACATTTTACTGCTTTGGAAGTTTTAATTGTTCTCCCGGGAATTTAGCAAACCAAACCTACCCAAAGCACCAAGCAAAGGATTTTAAAATGTTTTGTTGCTCTCTTAAAAACGGCACTCGATATTGCTTTGTGTGATTGTTTTAACTTTGTAGCCATTTTGTCTATTGGAGTGGAGTGTTTCTTAGCCCACTGCCAGCCGCCCGGTTACAGTGGAGTCGATTAGACAATCTAGAGGATCTGAAATTAAGTAGTTTTTCAGGATTTAAATTTATTCTATCTACTTAAGTAAGCAACCTTGGAAATAAGTAAGCTTCAGTAAGGGGTTTTCCAAGCTATTAGCTTATACATACTTAAGTTTTTAGACATTGTTATGGAGTTTTATAATTTGACTAACTTTTTATTTGGGGAATTATTGAAGCGAAGTTTGTGCTTCCATAAGAGGTT
Organism: Chrysotoxum bicinctum; assembly: GCA_911387755.1. Taxonomy (NCBI): domain Eukaryota; kingdom Metazoa; phylum Arthropoda; class Insecta; order Diptera; family Syrphidae; genus Chrysotoxum; species Chrysotoxum bicinctum. The sequence goes on from OU426990.1 coordinate 80,336,421, forward strand.
TTTATAAAATCTTGAAACCTCAATAGCGAAACTTTAGCGAAGCTTGAAAAAAAAAATAATATTTATTTTGTATTTCTCTCGTTGGCTTTATTAAAAAAAAAAAAAACGGTTTTCTTGTTAATTAATTGGTTTAATGACATTCATGTCTCTAACTACATAACTAACTACCCTTAAGTTAACAAAATCTAAAAAAAAAACGTAAACAATTCTCAATTTTTCTGTTGACACTTGTTTGGTTCAGAATGGTGCAAACAAGATAGAGATGAGCGCTAGACATATATCAGATGTTGAAAGAACCTATCTGTTACAAAAGATGCATGAAATAAAATATTTTGTATGCAGATGCTTCTATATAATTTTAAGGAAGAGTTTCCAGTGGGAATCTTACAAGTTTAATTTGTTTTTACAAAATGGAGTTTGATAATGCTGGTTTTATATTTTAAAATCAACAGTGTCTTAATTCCGTCCATTCAAGTCATCATTCTCTCCCAGGAATCAATTTTGTTCAATAGCAGCAACTTCATAGTAGGTGTTTCCTTTTTAGGCCTGGATTATTTGGGTATTGTTGCTGTAAGCACTTGACATGACATATCCCCATTAAAAAAAAGACGTACGCTTGTAAGGTCCAGGGATCGAGAAGCCCAAAGTATGTCTTCAAACGTGTTGGTTATAGTTGGAAAAATTACTCACTGCTTCTATATTAATGCACGAGCTGTAAAAGAAGTTCCCCCACCTAGCTGAAATTGTATTCTGTTGTTAAACCAAGGGAACAGCAATGAACCTAAATTGCGACTGTTTGTGTTTGTGTTTGTGCTTACCACAAATTCGGTTTTGGGCAATGCAAATATTTTTTATGACTTTCCCTAGGTTTGTTGCGGCACCTATCACATGTTCTGTTTTTAATATAACCGAAAAGGCCTTAGGCCAACCGTTTCCATTGGAGGGAAATTTTTTAGATGGGTTTATAAATACAAGGAGAAAATGTTTGATGCATCTGGTAAAGGATTTCGAGTTTTTAATTTTAAACGGAATTTCAAGAGCTGACAGTATCGGTAACTAAACATTTATATCTGCCCAGGGTTGTTCTGTTATCGTCGGTTGATAAAAAATCATACAATAGATGGAGCAACTAATTTAGTTTTTCACACTATTATACCACTCCATTAATAATGAGAAAGCATTAAAATCTACTCGTATTTGGTTTTGCTGTAAATGTATACAAAAGTAGAAAGAGATCGTTTCGTCAAAGAACAATATATTTCGAATAGTTCGTGCTGTTTATATACGTTCCAATATTGTTGGTTTTCAAGTTCAAGTTTCATTTAGTTAAAGCTAGGTAATGGTTGAAAAAAAAATCTGAAAAATGGTTATTTTTGGTACCCCCATGGAACCATTTTTTTGTTTTTGATTTTCTCGAAAACGGTACCACCGATTTTGATAATTTTTTTTTTTGCTAAGGCTTCTCAAAAACTTGAATTAAATTGTGTTATCAAATTTTCATCAATTTTTTTTTTTTTGAATTTAAAAAAAAAAATTTTGGATTTTTAAAAAAAAATTCAATTTTTTTTTTCAAAACTCAATATTTTGAAAACCACCCGCTAGATTTTTTGTAAACTTAATAAATAAAAGTTTCTCAATATAATCTACAAGATTTTAGAAAACAAAAATTATTTTACCTAAAAATAAAGGTACCCACCATACAAATGTTAAAAAATGGTTTTCAAGAATCGTATTTTTCCCGAAAACGGCGCCTGGAATTTTGATAAAAAAATTTCACTTTCAAAATTAATTTTTACGATCTTTAATTTAATAAAAAAAAATTAAATTAAGATATTACAGCTTGTACCATAGAACCGTTTTTTTTTCAAATTTTGAATTACTTCGACATAACAGAATTTAATAAAATATTTTGTAGAGATGCTTCTAAAAAAAATAAAAAAATATTGCATTTCAAAACTTGGAAAAAAATAGTTTTTAAATTTTAGAAAAAAAAATAATTTTTTTTGTAGAAAATTCGATATCTCAAAAACGGCTCAATATTTTTTTTTGGAAATTTAATTTTCATTCGTACAATAATAAAAACATATAAAAACATTTTTTTCTTAAAAATGTTTTAAAAATTCTATATATGTATAAAGCCTTATTTTATTAAAAAAAAAACCACTACAACGACTAATAAAATTTAAATTTGTATTTGCGATAAGTGAGTACTATATGTACTTGTACATGCCAAGTTATTCGTTCATTAAAAAAAAATTAATTCGAGATTTGATCAGACTTGAGATCATGTACGATGATAGTGAAGAAGAGAAATGTAGGTCTTTCGGTCCGTTCGACTGCAGCCTCAACGAACTGGCCGATTTTTTTTTTTTGAAACTAGGTACAGTCGACTCCCTCTAAGTCGAACTTTCACGGGATTTAAAAAAATTCGAGTTAGAGTGAGTTTTTTTTTATGATTTATTGAATTAAATAACAAATAAAATAAATAAATAAATAAAATAAATAAAAATAAATAAAATAAATTAAATAAATTAAATAAATAAATAAAATAAATAAAATTAATAAAATAAATAATATAAATAAAATAAATAAAATAAATAAAATAATTAAAATAAATAAATAATTAAAATAAATAAATAATAAAATAAATAAATCAATAAATTAATTCATAATTACATATGTATTAAAAAAAATATTTTTTCAACTTAATTATTACAAAAAATTTGTATTTGTAATTTGTGCTGTATTGCAATTGGAATCTCACAGCCACGTTCCTCTTTTCTTTTCCAAAACACAGACCCACAATGATTTAAGAGAACTTCAGTGATATAGTTTTACTGCCTTCAAATAAAGCCCAAAATGATTGGAAGTTGGAATGGAATAGAATCCAACCAACAAATACTTTTTTCTTATTGCCTTCCATTTTTTTTTATGAATATCATTTTAGGAAGAGATTTTTATGTTTGATAATATTGTAAATTGCAGGTATAGCACACTGACATGACGTTGACGGTGCAGACGATGCAACATAGAGAATGTGTGCTTGATGTTTTAATAAGAATTACAAACAATAACGAGTTGCGATTTGAGAGATTTTTTTTGATTTTTTTTTTTCGGCAAAAGAAAATAAATTCGCCTTAGAGGGAAAGAAAATAGGTCAATAATCAAGAATGTGTTCGAGTTAGACGGAACTTTGACTTAGAAGGAGTTCGACTTAGAGGATAGTTTTCGTTCGAGTTAGAGGGAACTTCGATTTAGAGAGAGTTCGACTGTATATAGCATTTTAAATTTTTCGCCGAAATGGAAATTTTAAGACCAAAACGAAAAATTGTTGCACAGATTTAAAAAAAAAAACTTCAAAAAATGTCATTTAGCATAAGCCAGTTATCTAAAAATTTGGAAAAATGGATATTAATGGTATCTCCCATAGGAACATCTCTTTGTTTTCGATTTTCTCAAAGACGGTAAAACTGATTTTGATCAAATGTATGCAATTTAGATAATATTATGAATTTAAAAAAATACATTTTTTTTTTGAAAACTCAAAACGTATCTATGTTTTTGAGAATCGCGCGCTTGATTGTTTTTTGAAACATGACAATTTACAATTTATCTAAAAATAACTGAACCCCCACCACCAAACAAATGTTAAAAATGGTTTTCGAAAATTTTATTTTTCTCGAAAAATTGATAAGTTTTTTTTATTTCGCCAAAGTTTTGAAATCTATAATTCAAGAGAAAAAAATGTAGACATTGCTGATAGTACCTTTTTTAATTTTCTCATTGTTGGCTTATAAATAAATAAATTTGATTGTGCAACATCTCGCAAAGAACCAGGACCAGGAATTACAACTTTCAACCATTCTGGTGTGCGTCTAACCATGAATGGAGGGTTCCTACCATTCTAGCGAGTCCGAACGGCTAAGATAAGCAACGGTTTTCATGACAGGAAGTTCTCTTGAACCATTTGTCGGCTTAACCGATTTAAATTAAATTTTGTATACCCCTTGGCATAATGGTTAGTGCGTTGGACTGTTTTGCAGAAGGTCTTGGGTTCGATTCTCAGTCCCTGCAAAAAAGTTTTTCAGTGGGTGTACTGCCTCTTACGAGGAATTGACAAATTCTGTAAGAGTGTCTTTGCCATGAGAAGTGCTGCTTCTCTGCAGAAAATTGTAGGTCCTCTCAATTCCTGGTAACACGTCACTAGATTAAGGCGAGTTGTTATGGCCTCCTATTTATTTTTTAATGCAAAAACATCGAAAAAAAGTTTAAAAAAAAAAACAAAACAAATTAAAAATTTTATGATTTAAACAAAAATGCGTTTTTTTTTTGTATTTAATATCTCAAAAACGGGTCAAGATTTGTTTTTAAACTTAATTTTCATTTGTACGATAATATCAACTTAAAGTTGGTGTGTCACATTTTAACTTAAAAATTGTACGTAAAGAAAGTTTTTTTTTAAAACCGCTTTAACGATTTAAAATTGTTGTTTTTGTATAATTATATATTAGCTTAATAAACAACAGCACTGTTTTTGTTCTTTAAAAAATTGACTTGCTCTCGAATATTTGTCTCTAATAACACCATTTTTCACATTTTCAGTCTGTAAGAACGTAAGAACTTTCGACCCACACCTAAAATTTAATGTTAAAAAAATTCAAATGAAAGTCGTATTGTTTGTCAATAAGTGAGTTGGGGTGTAGATTCGCTAGTATTTTTAATGGATCTTAAAGTTTAAAAAAGATTCTCAACTATCAATTAATTAAAATTGAAATTCATTTGATTAAGGTTATTAAAAATGATACAAACCATTGTGAATTGCCAGAAAATTGATAAATATCAATGAATTGACTTCTAACACACCAATTATCAATTGATGAGTTGACAATTGTTGGAGGCGTGTTAAACTAATCAGAAATTCTCATAAATCTAACTTGGAAAATGTGTTTATTCATCAATTTACTGTTAACAAGAATCAAACCATTCTATTAGCTTCAAACTGCTTTAAGTAGAAACAACTTACATCAGAAAATCGACTCGCAACTTTAACCCCCAAAAGCCCCACTGTATCCTTAAATTCCATACAAATTCCGTTGTATTCTCTCGTCTCGAAAAGTATTGTCTAAATTAAAACTCCCAAGTGGATCAGAGATAAGAATTTCCTAAAATATTATCCTGTGATTTTCTCACAAAAAACTTTTACCAAGGCTTCGGGTTGGCTTAGAAGTTGTTGGCGGTGTTGTAAATCCCATATAGTTTGTGGTTTGTCCTTCTTCCAATGAAGACTCTTGTTGTTCCTCGTATTTCTATATACATATGTATACAACAGTAAATCCTCTTCACCAAGTTCGAGTGTCTTTGCCACATGAACAATTGAAAAGTGAAAAGACTTGCTTCTGCTGGCTTGCGTCAGTGGTAGAGATGAGATGGCGTTGGCGTTCAATGTCTTAATTTTCTTCCTTATTCCAAAAATGGAAATCATTTAATTTGTCACACAAAACACAAAATGCTTCAGGAAATTCACATTAATTTCTTCTTAAGTAAAATAATTTAAATGACTTGCGTTTGTTGTCGCTGCCTGCTGGCTCCTGCCATGGCTTTTACGCTGACTTGCCTTGCCTTTGCTTTGCTTGCATATACCAACCTATACCAACTTTCGATGATAATGAATGAATAGAAAACCTTGAGGCTAAATTCAACACTTAATTGTTTGGGGTATTTTACATCAATAAGGACACTTTAGATTTTAAATTAATGAAACAGTATCAAATTGGGAATAAAATAGAGAACTCAAGCCAAAGGAATGTTCCTTCACTGAAGGGTTTCTATTTCTATACTTACTGAAGGACTTAAATAATATTCAAGTGGTAGAGTTAATTGAAATGTCAAAATTGGCAGAGAACGTTTTGTTGGAATGGCTTTGGGAAGTCTAAAAACTTATATCACGACGCAGACTTGTAACAGTAACGCTAACGGAAATTAAATGAAAGAAAAGTGATAGTTTTCAGAGAGCTTAAACTTGTAATTTCGAAAAAGGGTGTCTTTTTTGATATTTAATAACTATGAAAGGTTTTAGTTAGCAAGAAGCTAAATCAATAAAAATTTTTGGGAAACGAATATTGTTCTCGAAAATAACTTGTGATTTTAATAAAATGGTTTAATTTTTGTCAAAAGAAAAAGAATGCCAAATTCTCCTAAAATGTACTTGAAGTTGAGCAGAAGTGTTTGAACTGTTTTTGAACTTAAAATTACTTGTCGAATGAATTTTAATCTTTGGATATTGTGTTTAAAGTTTAGAAACAAAAATTTTTCTTCAATTACATTTTTAAGGCGAACTGATTTTGATTGCACTATAGCTTTTGCACTTTTTGTAGTACCCCTTGGCATAGGTAGGTAGGAGGAAACGGCGGCCACGGGGATATCTTGGTTAGTGTTCCAATTAGCGTGGGAGTGCGCCGTTTTTGATGCCATAAGCTCGCTTGATATGTGGATATAATCACATATATGATGATGGATTCATGGGCATCCCACTACCTGGTATTTGCTTGCTTGCAATCTCTAGACCAAGGATTATCCGTTGAGAAGACGTCGAGGTTCGTTACAAAGCCACTTCGTCGTGCTAAGAACACGATCAAATCTTTGACTTCGGTAAGATAGTCGGGGACTAACTTTCCGGCTTTCTTCTTGGCCAGAGCAGGACATTTTCAGAAGGAATGACTATTTCCTTTTTCTGTTGATCCCCACACTTTCGACAGTGAGTATTGCAAGGAATGTCCAGTTTGTCTGCATATTTCCCTATTGGCCAGTGTCTAGATTGTGTTGTGTTGTTTTAAGGTAGCGCTACAGTCCGGGGTGGACCAGGGCCTCAACTAACAAGCTTCTCCAGCTAGATCTGTGTCTAGATTAAGAATTTTATTTTTCAATTTGTTTTATATACAATTTGACTTAAAACTAACTTGTTACTAAATTAAATCATGTTAGCTCAACAATATGGGCTCAACTTTCTTCATTTGGCTTTGAGTAATGCTATTTGCTTACAATGACATATTAATGTTTTCTTAATCTGATTCATGAGCGTTTCATCCCCTGTAGTACTGATTGTTGTTCTTCTCGTGAAAGGGTGGTTTGTCGTTATGGATGATCTCTTCAAATTGACCGTCAGTGATGGCAGTTGGGATGATCTTCTAGGTTCCTGATGATTTTTCCGGAGAGCTGCAGAAAATACTTGTCCAGTTGTATAAACTTTGCTTCTTATTACTGCTTCCTTTTTGCTATATATTTCTTCGTCAGTGGGTTACGTTAGTCCAATGCAAATGCGAAGCATCTTTCTTTCAAAATGCTTCATCTTTTTCATTGCTGTATAGGTGAACTTGTAAACCGAATGGGGAAGGCGTAGGCCAAAACGGGTCGGATAAGCTGTTTGTACAAAAGCAGCTTGGTCATCTTACTTAGTCCATTTCGCCTCCTGAGAAGCGGATGAACGAAGTGCAGAGAATAGTTGGCTCTGTTCAACATCAAGACTGCATGCATTTTGAATTTGTTGGAAAAGTTGATTCCCAAGTACTTAGTCGATGATTTGACTGGCACTGCAGTGTTGTCTGAAAACTTAATTTTGATTGCATCACAGCGTGTTAAAAACGCTCGTCCTCCAATGACAAACACTTGTGTTCGGAAGCAGATGAGTTCAGTCTTTTCGCTGTTGATCTTCAATCCCCATTTGACATAGTATTCCCATAGGTTTTTAATGTGTTCTTACACTCTCCTGGCAGCAATTTCTGGTTGATCAACAGTGTAAATGTTGAACAGCAGCGCTCCAAGTTTTGATCCTTGAGGAACTCTAGCGTTGATTCCCTTGGTTGATAACACATGTTTTGCTGCCTGTACATAAAAAAGTCTACAGGTTAGGAAATTTTTGATTATTCTTACCAAGTGATTAGGAAGTCCAAGTTCCTAGAATTTGAATCGTAATCCTTTTATCCAAACGCTGTCGAAAGTCTGTGAGAAAAAATGATATAGCACCAAGAGGAATCTTAACTCTTTCAGCAAGTGAGCTACGAAGGGCTGATCCCTGCATCGCTAGCTCGTCAGTCTGTTCATTTCCCTCTTTTCCACTGTGACTTCTTGGCATAATTTTTAGAACATTTAACTCACATTGCGGAGTTCTGGGTTCGATCCCAAACTGCTGCCTCCTGTAAAAGAAATGTAGGTACTTCTCGTCTCAGCCTTCCAGACTCAACAGAAATTTGTATGTACTCTCCATTCCACACCACACACAAGAATTGTTGAGAGTTGTTATTCACTAGGTTAAGGACGAATACTCCTTTAATAAACAGAGGTTTTGCCCTTCCGTGCAAACGCAGTAATCTAAAAAAAATCTTTTTTTGTTATTAAGTGGCCGTGGCTGGGAATCGAACCTACAACATGAAAGTCCAACTTACCATGTCGAGATGTTTGTAAGGCATAACTATACACTTCAGCAACAAAAAAAAAATCTAACGGCATACCTGTCTCAGAAATGTTTATATGACTTTAGGCGTTCTCGTTAACGGCTGCAACTGATTTCGATTAAAATTTATACAACAGCTTTTTTTAACTTAAAGAATAAGAATTTTTGAAAAATAGTTTTTGAAAACGCCTAATGTCGGTATTGGTATGATATCTGATATATAGCTGATATAGCTCGTCACCATTGATGACGATCAACCAATCCAGTCTGAACTTGAAATTGTTGCAGATCGTTCAGGGGGGACTGTGTCGTATTTTATTATATTTTCATTGGCGGGTATACTTATTTTACGAAGGGTTTCTTTTCGTACTGACTTTTTTTTGTTGGACAGAGTATAGTGAGATTTTGAAAGTCGGCATTCCTAGGGATGGAATGATTACAAAATACAACTTTGTAAAAAATTTTAAAACGTAGTTAAGTTGCAAAAAAGTGTGGGTAGGCGAATCAGAAAACTACACACTCAAAGCCCAATGCCATTAAGTGGTACACGATGGTTCGAAAACGACTGTAGGGACTGGTGCTGGAATTTTTGGGCCTAGAACCAAATTTTCCATACCAATGGCACAATTCGATACCAGTTTCCAGGTGGAAGTCAATGTCATAGCGGAATGTATAGGTCGAAATTTCGAATGCAATTACCGAAACCAATACATTGCCATCATGACAGATAGCCAAGCCGCACTTAAATCACTAAGCTCATATGCCATCAAGTCTAAGTTGGCTTGGGAATATGAACTTGGCAAGAACAATAATGTCTCACTTCATTGGGTAGCTGGACATGTAGGTGTCCAGTGAAATGAGACAGACTCTCTAGCAAAAAAAGGGGCAAGCACTCCTCTAATAGGGCCAAAGCCCTACTGCGCCCAAAAATGAGGCAGGTCAAACTACTTCTTTGGAACTATAACCAAGATCGTTTCAAGAACTGTAACAGCTTAAGTAGGAACAATCTACGAATAGTAATGGGACTACTGTATTAGTTTACAGTAGCAGACAGTGAGTATTCTTGGACTGGTAGACGGCCGCACATGCAGATTCTGCAATACTCATGACAAAACGCCGGAACACATACTAGAAGGATGCGAAATAATAATGTATCAAAAAAAAACAAGTGCCTCGGACGCTATCAGGTAGAAGAGAGTGATTTATCCTCTCTTACCCCACGTAATCAAACTCTTCAAAGAGATAAACTTATAGGGCAAGGAAATCATCTGGCTCTGGGGACACAAAAGATCTTTAAGTTGCTGTGTAAATCCTCCTCTCAATATTCATAGTGAGATTTAAAAGAACCTTCTTATTTGAAAATATCTGACAACGTACAGAGTCTCTTATGTTACTTAACAAACGATCAAAAATGTTGTATTACATTGTTGATAATGCAGGCATTTGTTTCAGAATTATTTCAAGAACATTAGGCTGATTATCCTTGAGAAAAGGCTTAAGAAAATTAGCTCTCTCTAAATTATCACCTCCATAACAGCCAAAATCCTACCAACTGTCGACTTTGGGTCAAATACTTTTAGTTAGGTGAACCCTGCCCTCTCTGTCGCTATCGAGGAATCAGTCAGACCAGTTAAAGTTCGGAAATAAATTATAGACCTATTCAGTTGGCTTACTCACATTGCCAATCAGTTCTGTTTTGGTTTTGTTTTGGTTTTTAAGGATACAGAAGAATTGCTAAGGAATGAGAGATTTACTCACAGGCATGAAACAGTGGTCCTATCACCCTATAGGTGCTACATGGGAACTTAACAAATTGAACGAAACATCATCACAAGGACTTAAAACTCCTCTTAGTGAATCAAATGAAATCGTAAAAAAATCGTAAAAAAATCGTAAAAAAAAATCGTTGAAACTCTGTCACAGGTCCTGGTCTGCCACCATAACTCAATTAACATATCTTTTTCCTTCCAAAAATGCCTACAAACCAATACAAAAATAAGAACTGTTCTTTTTTTTTTTTGTAAACGACTCGACAACGAATTTTGTCTGGTGCGTTATAGCATCCGCTCTTCTAAAAAAATATTACAGCAAGTCCTTGTTTTCGTCTATATGAGTCTTTTTTAATGTCCGCCGGAAGTGTATTACCTGGAAACATGTTACGACACCACCTTGCCTTGTGCTATCTGCCCTAGTATTTCAACCCACAACACATTTCTGTGCAATCGCTCAAATGGAGCTACTTCTATTCCCTGTTTGTTGTTGGTTTTTACTTTATCTTTCGGCTCGCTTTTCTGGTGCTTTCGCCTACTTCCTCCTGTTTGTCTTGGTCTCCCCCATCAATGAACGTGTTTCCTGTTTAAAATTTTCATTCGTTCTATGGCGGTGGCGGTTATTTTTTTTATATTTTTTTAAGATACGTTTCTACCTACATTATTTTTTTACCGCATTATACTTTGAAGCACAAGTTCGGGAGATTGTGGAGACATTATTTTCTTGTTTCGTAGAATTTTTGTTTGCAGATGAGCAATGTAAAAAACAGGTGACCCAGGGATGACTCTTTGATGATAACGATGTCGTATAGGGTTGTTTTGCTAAAGTTGTGGTTTATGTTTGTTCTTTTTTTTTTTTAATTTTAAATTCATATTTTAAGCTTAGGAAAGTGAAATCATTATTCGAAAAAAATAAATTACTCACTCTACGTTGTATATGTATTTCTGGTGGAATTTAATTTAATACCATTTTTCTTAATGATAGGCAAATTGAAAGAGCGGTTTTGGAAATATGTTACGAATTAGAATATGTGTTTTCATTGAGGAGAGGCTAAACAAATTTGAGCTTGAAAGGTTTTATTTGTATGCTATCAATTGTTTTCTTTTTCCAATTTACTTTGTTTTCTTAAAAATAAGAGACATTTTCAAATAACCAAAATGAGGGAAAAATCCCATAAATGTTCAAATTTTAAGCTGACTCCTATAAAAAATATTATGCCTTAGGAATTATCATAATTTGCTATTACAGAAGTTTCGGAATATGACCTTTCGCCAACTTGTGCTAACTTACGCCATAAATTAGAAAAAAATTTGTCTTATTTGCAAATTTTAGGCGCGATTCATTTATATTCTTCTCAGTATTCATTTCGTTCTGACACAAAAATTTGCGCATTTGCAACTTTTGCAGCCAAAAATAATTGTTGCGAAACTATGTGTTTCCAAAGCTGTGTGTCCAAATTGTTATATCTTGTCCGAAAACTTTGCATAGGAAACAAAAAAAGGTCTGCGGAAAATTTGTCTGAAATGCATCGACAAAAGTTAAAAAATCGATAATTGCATGGGTTCAAGATGAAAATAAGTTTTGCGAAGTGTGAAAATTTGCACAGTCACAGTCAAATAAAAATTGTGCCTTGTGTGCCCAATTTGTGTATGTTCGTTCGCAAAATCTACGAATATACCGATTGAGTGTAGATGTTAATCCAAATGTAAAATTCTATATAATTTGAAATATACTACGCCGTAATAGGGTTGGGTCTTCTTCTACACTTTGCCAAAAGTCAGCCGTAATTTCTATAAATTTAGATGAAGGATGAACTTTAAGACACCTGTAAAAGAACTTGTCTCTTCAACTTTGGCTAAAGTAAGTTCGGATGGTCGATTATGTCGAACATATTCCGGCAATGTCCGAAACGTAGCTAGGAGAGAATGACTCTTTATTAAGTAAAGTAACAATTTCATTATGCGTTCAGCGATTGCTAAACGATCCTAAGCGAATAGAGCTTGCTGCTAACCGAACTGTCATTATACCATTTTTTACTTGCGATATACATACGAATACATAGGTACCAGGCTTGCAAAAGCTTAAGTCACTTTTTAGCTTAAGCTTGGCTTTAATTCACAAGCTAGTGGGTGACTTATGAATTAAGAAAAATTGAATCATAAGCTTCCTATAGTGACTTATGAATTAAAAAAAAAATAATTCACAACCTACCAAGTGACTTATGAATTAAAAAAATTTAGGTCATGAGCAAGTAAAGTAAGTGACTTAAGAATTAAAAAAATTTAATTCAGAAGTTACCTAGTGACTTATGAATTAAAAAATTTAATTCATAAGCTAATGGATTAAAAATTATTATTTGGAAATTTTATAAGCTTGCATGATAATTTTATGACACACAAAAGCTTGAAATCTACCTTCGTTAATTATTAAATAATTATGTAGTCAAAACAAGCTTAAACATTTACAATTTACCAACTAGCTTATGAATTAATTTTTTTTTAATTCATAAGTCACTTAGTAGCTTGTGAATTATTTTTTTGTTAATTCATAAGTCACTAACTAACTTATGAATTAAATTTTTTAAATTCACAAATCATCTACAGACTTATGACTTATGATTTTTTTAATTCAAAAATTCGAAACCCTGATAGGTACTATAGGGCAAGTTTTGCATTTGGAAAAAAAATCGAACTCGAGATTTTCATTAAAGTTGACATTACGATGAGGGAAGACGAAACAAGTGGGTCCGGCAATTCCGTCTGTATGTCTGTACCTCGATCTATAGCCTAAACTACTGGAGGTATTTTCTTCAAACTCGGTACTTAAGGATCTTTAAGGATCTTCGGTGATTCCCTAGAGGAGAAATTGAATTTTTTTTAGCTCCAAAATTAACGATTCCCCCCATACACCCTTAAGCACCCTTAATGCAAAATCTTATTTATCTCAAAAACGGCTCTAATGGTTGTGCTCTTATGGGCATGGACCACAATTTGGTAAAAAAAATGTTATTAACGGTACCTGTCCTAGAACAGTTTTTTGACTTTCGACATTCTCATTAATAACTCTAACGATATTAACCAAAATTTTATGCAGGAGCTTCTTTGAATTTGGAAAAATATAGTCTATAAAATTTTTCGAAAAAGTAGTTTTTGGATTTTTAAAAAAATAATACAATTTTTTTTTTTTTTTGAAAATTAAATAAATTGAAAACGAGTACAAGATTAAATTTTAAAATTACGTCTAAGAATGTACATCATTAAATACTAACAAGTTGTTTATCAATTTTTTTTTATAAAAAAAAAACGGAAAATTTAGAACAAAAAAAAAAATAATATTGTATATAAATATACACAAAAAAATATCCATTCAAAAAAATCCATTTTTTTTTTTTTGAAAAATCAATATCTTCAAAACTGGGAGATTATTTTTTGAAATTATTTCCTAAAATCTTGATTACGAAATATTACCAATTTTTTGTAATTGTAATAATTATATTGTAATCTTTAATCTATGCAGTCTCGGATGACAGATCAGTTTGATTAAAACAGGTCCGAGTTGTATGACAAGTTGAGCATATAGCAGCACAATTTATTTTATTTTATGGTTACCAAATCAAATTAAGAGTTGGCTAAGAACCAAAAACCAAACCCCTAGGAGAATTGATTTTAATACTGCAAAAATGTTAATTTTAACACCTCTATAAACATTAAAGAACTATAAACAAAATTTATTTATTTTTATTACAAATATTTTAAAATCAATAGCTAATTTTTTAAAATTTCTTTTCTCTTTCTAGGTAAGTTCCATAATAACCGATATACTTTACTTTAAAAACACGTGAGTTTTTACCAAAATTATATACATAAATGAAAAAATGAAAACATATTAAGCTTTGATAATCCATTGTTTTGTGAATATTGAAGAGTTTATGTATATTTATGAACACCAACTTAAAAAAAAATTAATATAATTTTATGTGGTTAAAAAAATTGAATATCCTAGATTCCTTTCGAACAAAGTAAAACTTAAGAAAATAAAATATGTAGTTTTAAAAGTGCGCCTATTGAAACAATTTCTAGATTTATTATTTTAGCCCCCCTGTGTAGATGTTTGTTCATAAATAGAATTAGGGACAATCTACCTCTTTTTTTTCCTTTACCGAAACTGCATCTGAATGTATAGTCATAATTTACTAGGCCCGCTCATGTCTGGTTTCAACACACTTTTCATGTCATGTTCTAAAAAAAAGTACGTATACGCCACAGAGTACGCTTTTAAAAATTTTAATAATAATAATAATATAGTCAAGGAGAGGAACGGAGCTCTATCTTAACAGATCCACCTTTTCTCACAATTGGTCTGTGCGCTGGAAAATAGACAACTGATATGGGGTCAAGGCATTGAAAAATGTGCCCTTTTTTTTGGGTTTTCGATTACGTGTGGAATGTGGGTAGTCATTAAATACAAAGGATCATCAAACAATAAGTTCCATGATTTATGAATCAATTCATACAAAAAAGCCTATGGTGATATGTATTTCTTATTTACAGCAAAAGTTCAAACTTTGTTTATAATGGATTACAATATCTGCCGAATGATCGCTCAAACCTTATGGCCACAGCAATATTAAGCAGTTGATTCCAACTGAGATTTTTCCCACTCCCACTGACTACTGTATCTCTAAAATGGGCATCAGTAGAGATTTTTAAGTTATGTTCCCATCAAGAAAGGACTGGGCTGATGACGTCATGACGAACTACTTCGGCACAATTATCTTTACTGATGCCTCAAAGATAGAGTATGGTGTTGGCTCAAGGATCTTTTTGACCATTTAGGCTACCCGACTCCAGTGTTTTTCACGCTGAATTACTGGCTATTAGCAGGGCGTGCAAGGTACCCAAACAAGATCCAA
Source organism: Chrysotoxum bicinctum (assembly GCA_911387755.1). NCBI lineage: Eukaryota > Metazoa > Arthropoda > Insecta > Diptera > Syrphidae > Chrysotoxum > Chrysotoxum bicinctum. The sequence goes on from OU426990.1 coordinate 80,351,549, forward strand.
CTCAGAACCGGAATACGGCTATTATGACAAACAGTCAGGTGGCTGTTAAAGCCATTAATTCTAGTACATCATCCTCCAAATTGGTCCAGTAATGCCAGTGAACTTGCTAGCCACAATATTAAAAACAATGTCACTCTTATTTGGGTCTCGGGTCATTGTGGTATTTCTGCGAATGAACGGACAAATTCTAGCCAGCCCGGCAAGGATCAGCTCTTCATAACTCACTTGCCGAAAGTGTCAACATTCTACTCAAAATTATAAAGGGCAATATTCTCTCAATTTTTCTTAGCATATCAAACCGTAGCTGGAGACGTTTAACTAATTGAATAATATATGGAAAGATTTGGCAGACCTCTAATAAATCGCGAATGCTTGTTCTGATATGCAGAACCAGGCAAGACATAGCCAGGATCGTAGCTACCTGTAGCTAATAGGAGAGCATGCAGCGAAGCTAGGCATTCCTTACAACACTAACTGTTGTTGTAAATACTTTTGTATTTTTCGAACGCCTGCTCAATCGTTCAAGTGCAGCTTGCCTTCCGTTCACATTTCAATATTGCTCCCCGCAATAAAGTTCCCATTTGAAAATAAATTCTTCTGTGAGTAAATGCTGGAAATGTGTGCACGATAAGAAGTGGGCCTCAAATAATGATCTCTACCCCAGAAAACATCGAGACGATACGAACTGCATTTGAAAACAATCTCCTAGGCATTGAATTCGAGAATTGGCGGGTGCTCTTGAAATTTCGAGACGTTAAATCCAACCAAACAAGATCGTTGTCGCCCAAGAATTGTAGGCACATGATTTTGAAGCCAGACAACTCGCTATCGAAAATATGCCTATCGCTTTGCCTGTAGACGCTATCGTTTCCTTTTCTGGCGATGCCCTTTTTCGGTTGCGTTAATAAGCAAAGTATGCACACTACTGCAGAGTGAAGTGTCAAGAATTAATTGGGATCATCGGTCCTTCCTTTTTTGAAGAAAATGATCGAGCGACTACTGTCTTTTCTTCGCGTTACCTGACCATGATTCAAATTTTTTTCTTGTCGGATTTGGAACAGATGGAGTTGGAAGATGTCTGGTTTCAGCAAGAGGAGCCACAACCCATAAAGCCAGAGCTGCTTACAGGGACTTTTTGCGAGACCCATTCTCCGGGCACCTCATTTCTCTATGATGCGATTTATTGTGACCAGTGCAATCTCTAATTTTGGCAACTCCGGTTTTTAAGTGGAAATTGTTGCAGAACTATGGCAGGCCTCAAACGAAACTTTTAAACTCGCAAATTCCTGTAGCAATGCTGGAAAGAGTGTATGAAGACTTTAGAAAAAGGCTAAGACGATATTTGACCGATAAAGGGCCGCCATTTAACCGATACTTAATTTTAAACTGCTTAAAGTAAAATTTTCCATTCATAATTATCAGAAAAAATATTAGGACAGTGGTTATTTTCAAACACCTTAGTTAATACAAACCAAAAGTGATTGCAATGACAGTTTAATGTTGACAAAATTAATAAATGGCAAGAAATTTAAAATGAAACCTCTTGTTGAAGACAAGATTGGTATATCTGCAATTAAAGCTAAAAACGCCACTTTTCCCACATTCATCCTGTTTTAATTCGCCTTGGAAAATATTAAATTCAAAACACAAATATTTCACTACCGCTCCCCCAAAACAATCGAAGTTAAATATTTCAGTATGAAAACAAAATAATAAAATTATTTTTCAGGCATAAATTTGTTATCCGATTCATATTTTTCAGAAAAAAACAAATAAATACGATATAAATTGAGGAAAATATTAAAATGCTCAAAAGTTCAAATAAAAAATTCCAAAAAAAAAAAACACCTCATATAAAAAACATGGTCAGTGAAAAATTAAAAATGATACTTGTAGAATTCGTTTTTGTTTCACATTTCAATTCACATCCAAACTTACTCACTTGCACATAAATCTCCACTTCCGGTGGTGCACACAGAAAACAAAAAATATATAAAATTTAATTTGTTTATTTATCTACCTATCAACCCTTTGATGATGGCGAAAAGGATTTTATTTTGCTTGTATCTCCTCATGCCATGCCCAGACGACACACATAATGTATATGAATTCCTCAAAAATTGGGAATATGATTGTCCGTTTTTATCCTTTTCTTTGCCATTAACAGCATCAGCATCATCGCAAACTGCTGGGAGCACAGGATGAATACTTTTAAGGATGAGAATCCAGCCAGATAGAAAGTTTGATAATATACGAGTAAAACAACCGCTAGCTGATTTAAAGGATAAACCGTTTATTTTTCTGGAACATGACATTTATTGCACTGCCATGACTTTTGGAAATAAAATAAGAAAATGGACCAAGAGCGTTATGATGCTGTGCTACTGCTGCGACTTGGATGGCAATGATAGCTCTGTGCGAGGGATATAAAAAGGAAAATCTCATCGAATCGACAATGCTCTTAACAGTTAATTGGAAACAATGGCCGCTTGAAATTTATATAAAGAATGAGAGGTCCTTCTACCACCACACAACCCCACACCACATTATAACCCAAAACCCCTTCTTATCCATTTTTATCTCGTCGTGGTCGTCGTCCTTTCAAAACAAAAAGAAAAGAAAAAAAACCCATCGTTTCGCATTGCAATCACATACAAAGTGCGGATTAGTAACAGTGATGGTCCATTCCCTCCTCAAATCACCCGCCATCGCCACACTGTGTTGGCGCCTTTTCGAGGACTTTTTTGTTGGTGCGGCAAGAGCAGACATCAGCAAACAATTTCATCGTACAAAACTATTAAACCGAAGGATAAAGAACGGTAAAATGGTTCACAAAATGAAATTTCCTCCAAAAAATTACCCAACTGCTTTTAGCATGGAGCAGGCAGGCATAAGGATAAGTTTTTCAACAATTTCATTTCATTTTTCGTCAAGGAGTCGTAGTCGTCCCCGCCTCTAGCAGTTCCTAGTTCGCCTTCGTCGCGTTGCGTTAGAAAAGAAGGTAAAGCTGCAAAATCTTACACTTTCGATAAGGACACTTTTGGAGTTTTACTATTATTACTTCTCTCTGTGGTTCCACTCACTATTTATATATATTATGTGTGTGTATGTATGTTGGATATCCTTGAGCTACTGCTGCAATTGCACAAGCATACAAGTACCATAGAGAGCATTGTACTTACTGGTTACAAGTGCACAGAGAAGGAAAACTTCTTTCGTCGAAAACGGTGATGGGAAGGTACAATTTTTTTTCTTTAATATTCATTCGTTGGAAGGACAATATCATCGCTGGCAATCTCTTCAAGTCCCACCAACCCCAATCTGCTAACCAACAAAACTTGAAGGGCACTTGGAAAGTTTTGCTGAAAAATGCAGTTTTCAAGCTACAACCAGCTACTTAACAACGACTACGACGGACGCAAGGAAGTCCTTATTAAGAAAAAGAGAGAGAGAAAGAGAGAGGGAGCACCAGTAGAAAAATCAATTGAACACGTTCTGGGTTGGCACTTGTGAGCGAGAACAAAACAGATCCTTAAGTCGCCAAACACTGTCGAATGGGTATACATGTATATTGTTGGTAACGGTATCGACTTATTATCTACAACACGTGTACTACTTATTGGGAGGCTTTTTCTCAAGAAGATTACTTGTTAATAATGTTTCTTCTTCTTCTTCTTCTTGATGAATGAGGGTGATTGATCAGCGTTCTTAATTTCATTTTCCATCATCATCATAAAAAATGGCTATTTCACAATGGCTGGGCTTTCGACAGAAGAGCAAATACGTGTCTACCGTTGTATAGATGCAGCATATTGTTTTTCTGTAGTGGCTTTCATAATAATTGTTAAGACTTTTCTCAACAGTCATTGTCTTATAGCGTTTAGGGGACTGAGATTTAGAGGATAAGAAGTTGTTGTTCAATTTATGGACTTAGTCTTTGATTGAGGAGCGTAGTGGAGATGTATTGAAATTAAACCGGATTATGTTTTTCAATTTTATGAGATCTTATCTTTTATTTCTGACTTCTTCCATCCGGTTCTTTTTAGTCCCCTTAAAATGAGATTGTACTTTGGTTTCCTTCTAATAATTATCAAGGGCTTTTTCCTTTTACGAGGAAATAATATTGACTGACATCGTACTAAAAATATTTTTAATTTGGAAAAACCTATAAACTGTTTGTTCCACCTAGTATATTTGAAACACCGCGTAACAATTCTCCCTCCGCTCTTCAATCCAAGTTTACAGTCTGTAACGCAGTTTAATTGTACAGAATTCGAGTTTTTTTTAGTTTGATATGTTAGAAATAAATAATTCCTAAAAGAAAATCTCCAAAAAAAACTAGCTTTTAGCGAAAGCAATTTCTCTGAAGTTTTTTTCACACTTTGGGTACTCCGGTTTTCCGAATTACATTTCGAAAAGAAGACAAGTTTCCCTCTTCCTTTCACTCTTGAAATCGAGATGGCGCCACCATGACAGTCGCGTATAGATTTCTCACATCTGACAGAAAAATTGTAAGCCCAGAGTTAGTTCATAAAATTTGTTGAGCCAACTCGGTGTTAAATCGGACTTTTAACTAAGAAAAAAAAATGTTTCCGGATTTAACTCGGATCTAACCGAAACTAGAGTGATCTCGCCCTGCATCTTTTTTTTTTTTTTTTTTTTTTTTTTTTATAATCTACCCGCGCTCAAGGGATTAGATTACCCTTTAAATGTTTGAACACAGCGCGGGCGTGAAGTTAAGGAAGAGAAAGAAGGATAGGAAAGATGTGTGGCACGATGTTCTGAGACTGAAGGTTGTTGTCTCAGATATTTTATCTCCAGGGATCTCGTACTTAGCACCCAAATGAAGATGTGAGTGCAAAAGTTATTTTACTCATTTTTTACTCATAATTTTACATAAGTACTTATACAGTCCCTGGCCATATTATTAGACCCACTATTGATTTTATGAAAAATCAAAAATATATACTGTTTTGAAAATTCGACTGCAGTAAATTTCTTCTTTTTCTATACAAATTGTTATCAATTATAAAACACCACATTTTGGTCAAAGATACAAATTTAAAAAAAATCGAATACATATTTAGTTGAGTCTTCTTCTGCCGCTTCAATTCTGCGCGGCTTCCTATTTATGCAAGACTGAACTATCTGCTGCGTTTGTGGATGATGATTTACGACATGAACGATTTTTTCCAAGATCATCATTTTGGTTGTGATCAACTCTTTAGAAACCTCCCTTTTTATCAGTTCCCGCTCATTTCCGGTAGGGTTGAAGTCAGTGCTGCTAAAAACAAACAAGGGAATATTAGCCCCTTGTAAATAAGTTTTTACTGACGGGACTGTATGAGAGGCAGGTCTATCTTGTATAAAAACAAACGGTTCACCATTCGGAAATCCGACCTGGGAAAACAACCAATTCATTATGACAGATTTAGGTTAAAAGTAAAAAATATATGCATATAATCTAGTGCAATCCATGAATTTCTGAAAAATACATAGTGCGTCTAATAATATGGCCAGGGACTGTATATATAATAACCTTCCGAAATATCAGAGATTTTGAAAATTATGACTTGACACTCTTTAAATCGAAAATTTAATGGGATGATCAGTAGTTCGAAAGGAAGAATATGCTTAAAAAAGATGGTTGCACTATTTTTTTTACTCACAACATAAAATATTTGTACTCATTGCCAACATTTCTACACGAATAACTTTTATTTACTGAGAACAAGTTGAAATATGTACAGGCTACATAAACTAATTAGCGTTTTGTATTGTATGTATCCAACAAAACATTCGATGGATTCTCCACATATGTAACTATTCGTATATAACTAATAAAAAGTTGTATGAATTTTTTTCATAAATATGTAGCCAGTACATAATTCTGTACTCATCACAATGTGTTGTTGATAAGAGTTTGTAATGAGTATACAGTTTTATGTACTTCTTTAAAGCTGATACAATTCAAATTTCAAAAATCAAGTTTTACTTGTTTGGTTACAAAAAATGAACAATTTTAAATTTAAAACTTGTACACTATGCTGTGACCAAAATAGTACTCGTATGTATGTTAAAGGTTGGACATGTACTCAGTAAAAGTGTTGATCGACTCAATAAACGTTCTATGTACTCATTACATATGTTAAGATCCCCCGATAGATTAATTTTTCTATTTAGATGGCAGCTTTTGAATATTTTCGTAGTGTTAACATTTTTCATTTCATCTGATCCATAGCTATAAACGTATTGAGTACGTAGTATGTATACATCTCTTTTCAGTACATGTTTGTACCCTTGAGTGGTGTACTGTTCAAATAATTTATGTAATGAGTTGAGGTTTTTTTTTTAAATCGTAATTTAACCGGTAGACGTCAACTGTACGCATAGAGTCCAAATTATCTAAACAGTACTTATAAGGGGCTGTCACTGCAATCAGGTTACAAATTCAGTACATAATTTGACTAGAAAGCCTCCGTTCTGAGTAATTTATTTCTTAAATTAGGACTTGAAACATGGGAAAACATTTGTGAAACTTTAAACCTTACCTTACTTTTTTCAATGTTCCATAGTTATGTATTGAGTACATAGTACATACGTCTGTTTTAAGTTCGCGTTTGTGCCCTTAAAGCGTGTACTGTTTAATTAATTTATCTAATAAGTAATTGTTACCGGCTTTCATTCGGTGCATAAATTGAAAGGTAACCAGTAGAAATCAGAACCATTTGAGTATATATACTCGAACAGTACCTATATAGAGCTCTTGTCGCAATCTCATACAGAATTCAATACAATACACTTTTTTCTAAGTATTACCTTGTTTTGTGTGAAAATATTTGTGAAACTGTTTACCCTTCTATCATTTTAAAGAATTTTCTTGAAATGGTGCATTAACATCATCTAAGTGTTTATCAATTATATTAATATTTCTCTCGACCTGTTTTATGAAGAAATTTACATACTATGTATTCCTCTTTAAATATAAATTAAAATTAAGTACCTATAGTTTTTGGAAATTGTCCAGTACAAGTGGTCATAAATAAGCTAGAAATATTTGAATGAAATATGTCTTTTATTATAACTGAAAATATATTATAGAAACATTTATATGATAATTACTGAAAGTAACAAATCTTCAAAACAAAATAGTACTTTAATTTCAAAAACATACTAACTGAAACCTGCTTTCTAAATGTCAACCACAAAACCACTTCACTCGAACATCATAACAATTATTAAAAGCCCAAGTACCTAATAATCTAAAAAAAAAACGTAAACAATTCTTTTCCAACCTTAACTCATTTAGTACATTTGTTTCAAAACACTACAATTCATTATATTGTTATGCCATCATAAACCTTTTTCATATTCCAATTTATTAATTTTTATCTTTCCTTTCAATAAAGTTAACTTTGAATTTTTTACACAAAACTAAAATCCAACCAATTAAATTGTTTTGGTTTTATTTGAATACCACTCACGTAGTCCTCTTAATAGGAAAAAAAATTGTTTTTGATATTCGCATTGTGTTTTTGTATATTCATTTATCATTTATGTACACAAATATCCATCTTGCCCTTTAAAACGAAGTGGTAGAATATCAGTGACAAAATATATCAACTTAAAAATATATCAAAAACACATTAAATTGCCATCAATTTTTCATCCAGTGACAAAAAATTTTAACAACCAATTCAAACTTTTTTTTTTCTATTATATAGAAATGTATATGTGTCGCAACTCATAGCTAAAATAAAAATAATAAAAACAAAAAAACTTAGTCCAAAATAAGTTGAAAAGAAAAACTACCCATCACGCACAACACGATTCGAACAAAACTGTCAATTGAAATGAAAATAAAAATCGTCATTTTCAATTCATTACCAAAACATTGAAATTTGAAATCCTGCCTCTATTTTAATTTTGTGGGTTGCCCGTCTGCACCCTCAGTCGTCCAACAACTCAAAATGGCTAGGATCTGATTAAAAAAAAAGCTTATTTTCAAAGGAAATGTGTATGGATGGCATCATCATTTCGATGATGATGGTCTTTCATCGTTTTTCAGGTTGCATGAAGGCGAAAGTATAGGTAGGATGTTGCTGTCTGGTTTTGAGTTTTGGTTTGGTCTCTTATATCTTATATTCTTTTGTCGTTTTGTATTTTACTGTCGTGTTTTTATCATATTCATTTTCATTAGTATCATCATAATCATCATCACCATAATAATCATCGCAGTTTTTCATGATTATCATCTTGAATATTATAATCATTATCACCTTCAAAAATGTATGATAATCACTACTATAATCATCATCTTCTTTACTATAATCATATTCATCTTCACTATAATAATCATCATTTTCTTCATTTTAATCGTCATCTCCATCACAATAATCATTATCATCAATCTAATCATCGTCGCAATTTTCATCATTATAATCAATATCACTTTGAAAACATTATCATCTTTCTCACTATAATCATCATCATCAGTATCACAATCATCTACCTATATATCAACATCCTTACTATAATCATCTTCTTCATATCATCATCACTATTATCATCATCTCCATCACCAATAATCATCATCAATATAATCATGATCGCAATTTTTCATCATTAAAATCATCACCTTCAAAAAATTATCATCACCATCACTATAATCGTCATAATCTTCTTCACCGTAACCATAATCATCACAAAATTCATCACCATAATCATCATCTCCCTCCTCCATGGATTTCCTCGATCAAAATTTTAAATTTGGGACAGCTCGTTTATACATATATTAAATTTAAATTCCAATTGTGTTTTGATTAATTCTGAGTTCAGGGGATAGAAATGGTAATGGGGTAGATTTGATGAGTAACTACTCGAACACGAAAGGGATCTCCACACACCGCACGTACGTGCATACATACGAGTATGTGTCCAAATTGGCTCAACCCAATGCCAGGAACAGGGATATCCTATCATATTGGAAAAATGGAAAATCGACAGAAAATTCATTTCAACTGAAGTGGTGATGCGACTAGGATAGAATAGGAATAGTCATGAAGGTGCATAGATACAACAACAAAAAATACACACAAATAAAAATGTGCCTATATAACTCTCAACGACAGAAGGAGTTTCATCCCGCGGATTTTGTTGGGGATTAAGCCAGCAGTGTGGTCACTCACCGGAATTGAGTCGAGCCTTCTTTCCATCACTCCCGCCATCTACCAACAAACAAACAAATAGACAACTGCACTACTATAGCCATTCTGAAATAGACTCTAGGAAATTTTTTGATTGCAATCTCAAAACTAAACAAAAGTTTGCTATTATCCCAAAAATTCCTGCTGATGCCGAACTGTTTGGGGAAAGTTTTGTTTTTGTTTTTTTTTTTTGTATGGATTTTTATTAAATCATAAAGTTGTTCCATTTAATTCATATTTTTGCCTCAAATATGCGCATTGCGGAGAAAATTGATATATTTGCTTTAAAGGTAGAGGGATAGGAAATAATTTGGTTTTCGTCATTTCACTGCGGCTATTCATCGTCCCAAGGAACTCAATTAAATCTGTATGTTTGTGTTGTTTTTGTATCCCAGGATATGCTCATTTAATGAAGGTATCAAATTTATCGAGAAGAATTAATTATACTCGTATTCCAACCAAAAGAAACAAATCTTAATTTTATTAATCAAGTTACAGCCGAAACAGTTAACTAGAAGAGTTTTCGGGGAAATATTACAATAATTATTTTTTTTATATACATACCTTTATTTCAGTTTTGGGGTTGTGTGCTTTTGATTAGATTTTTGTTTTTCTTTTGAAATCAAGACGGAAAATTATTCTGTAATCGAAACTTTTAAATTGTTGCTTGGAGAACCGAACTGTATAATTTACGAAAATATGGAATTTCAGACATTTTCTTATCAATTTCGGTTGGTTCATTAGAATCTTATTTGTTAGGGAATGAATGTTGTGTTGAAGTAGTAACAATACCCCCACGATTAATATCTCAAAATATCAGACGCAGTTAGGGAAAAGTTCCCCCAAAAACAAATATTTATTTTCATTTCGTTAAAAAAACTATTTGTTTACCCAAAAAGCGAACAAAGTTTGTTTGAATCTTCAAATAAAATAAAATTGATCCTCATTACTAGAAAAATGTCTTTTATAATTTGAATTTAAGAGAGTAAACATCCGCCATTCAATATGAAACCATGATGAGCTTAGAGAATAAATAGCACCGGACCGAGAACACTACCTTGCGGTACCCCAGTATTTACTTACACCTCGATTATTTTCTTTATTTTCCATTTGCCATACATTAGTTTACAATCAAGTTAGTAATGCGTTCGTAAATACTAGAATTCGATAATACGAGACGGAATAAGGATTTGATTTTTTTCGAAAACGACGATTTAAAAAAATAAAATGCACGACTGGGTTGCACGAACTTGCTCCTATGTAATAGACTAGGAATTTTACAAACGAATGTAATTAGAGAAAACTCTTCATGAGGATAAAATTAATTTTTTAAATTTTCTTAGTAGTAATAGATAAAAACAGAATGCTATATGTAAATTTGAATAAATACAAGAACAAATATGATAAGTCCTTGTAGTGATTTCTTAAAAAAAAAAAGATTTTATGTACAAACTTTTTAAAATTTTTAAGAAAAAATTTTGGTACACCAATTTAAAGTTTTTTATTATTGTTCGAATAAAAATTAAATTAACAAAAAAAATATTGAGCCGTTTTTGAGATATCGAATTTTCCAAAAATTCAAAAAATAGTTTTTTTGTAATGTTTTGAAATGAAATTTTTTTTAAACTTTTTAGAAGCATATCTAGAAAAAATTTCATTAAAATCCGTTATGTTGATAGTGAGAAATTCAAAATTGGACAAAATGGTTCTATGGTAGGTACAAGCTGTAATATCTTAATTTCAAAATGTTTTTTATTAAATTAAAGATCATACAAATTAATTGAGGGAAAAACATTTTTATCAAAACTCTAGGTGCTGTTTTCGACAAAAATACGATTTTTGAAAACCGTTTTTTAGGTAAAATAATTTTTTTTTCACATCTTGTAGATTATATTGAGAAACTTTTACTTATCAAGTTTAAAAAACTCTATCATGGAGTTTTCGAAATATTAAGTTTTGAAAAAAAAATTAAAACTTCTTAAAAATCAAAAAAATATTTTTTGAAAATTTTAATACACAAATCTATTCAAATTGCTGGGGAGCTTTAGCATCAAAAAAAATTATCAAAATCGCTGGTACCGTTTTTGAGAAAATTAAAAACAAAAAAAAAATGGTTCCATGGGGGGTACCCTCAATAACCATTTTTCCGAATTTTTGTTTTTCAACCATTATCTAGCTATAACGAAATGAATTTTTTTTGTATTTTTGCTTCTTAAATTTGTGGAACAGTTTTTGAGAAAAAAAAAATATTTATAAAATTTCGAAAAAAAATTTGATGGCAGGTACCGTTATTTTTGATCTTAAAAAAAAGAAAAAAACGTGTGGGGGGGGGGAAATTTAAAGTGATATCTACCAAGTTTAAAGAAAATCGGCCCAGCCGTTGTAGTCCAACCGACAGATAGTCAGACAGACAGAATTGCGAGAGAGAATGGGAGTACCTACAACTGTCAAAAGTCTTTAAGAAGACAAAATGGTTGCCAAGATTTTGAAAATTTGTTTCTGTCTCCTTAAATTTTAGTGGGGGCTTAACCCCCATTTATTGAGCTTAATTCAAGCTATAAGTATAACTTAAAAACTAATTTAAATCTAAACTTATAACTAAAAGTGGCTGTGAGACAAAAGGAGTTTGAGGTTGTAGGTGGTGATATTGAAGTCAAATGAGTTTGGATTCAAATTGACCAACCGGAGCATACGAGTCATAGGTTCATTAAGGCTATAGGAGTTGTGGTGTGATAGTAAATAGAAAAGCCGGAGGGAAAGCAAAATGAACACGCTAAGAAATTGGATACCTGACGACCTCAACAAGATATCAACGCAGTTATAAAGGCCCGTATATCTCCTAAGAATAAAAACCATTTGTATTAACAGAGTAATTTTTTTAACACGGGTTCGGGTTGATCAAATTAAGCATTTTCTTAAATCCCCGGAAAATGAAGTTCACATTGAAGATAAAACCATACTGTAGAATAAATCCAAGAATCATATTCTAAACTATCCTTCACGAATAAGGGGACACCCTGTGTTACAGCCGGATCAGAAGTTGAGAAAAATTTTCTGCACCGACAAAGGAAACCCATTTTTGGCAGTTTTAACGTACATATGTGCCCCCTTCATAGAAGTTGGTTAGTAATGCGCATACCGAGGATTGAAAGTTATGTCAGTTTCCACTCATTGACAGCGGCAGGGGATCGGCAAGAGACAGCATTTAGTTTTTGAAGCATTAAATTCTAAGTGATTGCTTATCCCTCATTGGACATGCTTTCAAGATCAGAATTTAATGAGTTTAACATTAGTTGCCGTTGGAGTTCCACATCCGAAGGACAGGGGTGTGAATCTTCAATCTCATATGAAAAGCTGAGATTACTATCATCAACAAAACAATTTAATGGATTAGAAGTTTCGGACAGAGATCATTGATGAGAAATGAGAAATAGGGTTGGAGACAAAACGGAACCCTGGGGCACACCAGCATTTGTTTCAGATCTAAATGCGCCCAGTACTATTTGTATTAAACGGGACGGAAAGGTAAATTCTAATACAACCAATAACCATTTCAAGATTCCAAATTATAGGCTAAGCTTATCCATCAGCAAAAAGTATTTTCGACTTCAAAATTATTATTATCTAAGATTTCCAAGTTGTACTGAAGATACAGATCAGAGACAACCTTGTTGAAAATTATGTAAACCTTCGGAGTTCTTGATAATAGCCCCTCTGAAGAGGTAAATAATGTTCATGATGGAATATGTTTTGCACATAATTTGGCCTTAATTACAGAGTGTGTACACAACTACACCATATCCTTGCATGACTTGTGATAAGCTTTATCACTATCTTCAATCCATAAAATTTTAGCCTTAACCTGTATGATTAATCGAAATCGATAATTTCAGTTTTAACAACTGAGGTCATCCCTCTCATGAAAAAGAATGTTCTCATCTATTAAGTTACCAGGGATTCTTCGAACTCGATACTGTACATACCCTCCTTTGCAAACAAAAAAAAAATCTTCAAATTTTCCTCAAAATTCCTTCCATGTCGAAAAACCCCTTTCTATTATAATTAATACTACGAACCAATACAGAATAACCTTGAGAATTTATTCCTTTCTACTCTCAAAAGAGAATATTTGGCAAATTTTGTAAAATCAGATTAAATTTAGATTTCCTTTGGTTCCTTAAGTTATGTGTTGAGGAAACTCTTTGCAATGTACGGTGGTTGTAGTGGTGATGGAGTAGGCAGAAAAGATGGCTCCGGGGCAAAATTGAATTTACTCTATACGATAATTCAAAAGCAAGCAAGTTCCTCGGACCAATATGCGAGGATCTGTGCTCCTGCTGCACATTACATTAAACATCCTCTCTTCTGCTGTTGGACATTAACATGTGCACCAGTTGCAGCCTCCGGAAATATCATCAACCAACCAGTTGCGTGCTCATTTTCCTGCTACTGCATGTCCTTTCTAAATGGTTACAAACAGAAGTGATGTAGCTTAAGGAGTCTTTTTCTTTTTTTCTTTTTTTGTCTTGCTTTCTGCCTCTCATACTAATCACCCATCAGAGCTGGGAGAGTGACTTCCATGTCTATATATGTTCCGTTTAAGGATGCTGAGGAGCAGCAAAACTTCAGTCAGTCGTGCGCAAAAAAAAATGGTCCAACGAAATTGCAAACAAACTGGTTGTAATTTAAGGTCCATTGTGTTGGACACAGGAACAGGACCTTTACCCTGGGTAATTTAATCCAGCTCCGAACACCGAATGTACGAACGAAACCCAACCGAAATAACGAGAAAGCAAAACACATAAAAAGAGTTAAGACACAGACGAAACAAAATTGAATCAGAATCACAAACTGCCCTCTGTCGGAACAGTCGACAAGGACGACGCTATCGCCAGCGCCAGCACACGTAAGGACGACCAACGACGACGGAAGGAAGGGGCTGTAAAAATATTTTCACTTCACTGTCAGCAAAGAAACAAAAAAAAAAAACCAAAGCGAAGGAATTGGACTAGGACTAGAACTTTAGGTGGTGCTAGAAGTTGTTGGTACTCAACCTGAAAATTGTGCTTGGAGTTTTATGATCCCAATTTTTTCCTGTATTCGTTTTTTTCTTCGTGTTTGTCAGAAGGAAACAAATTATGGAGGCAATAGAGCAGCAGTTTTTCGTTCTTTATTTATTTATTTTTATATTTGTGCTGAAAACGCGAAAATTAATGCAATTAGCTTCTTAGGTTTTTCCTTTTTGCATTTTGTAAGTTGGTATCCTTTGGGCCAAACGCTAGCAACAGCAAAAGGGACACTCTTGCTACAAGAGTTATATCTTTTTGGGTGTTGGTAATTTTGGTTGGTGTTCGGTGTTGTATTATCCATCCAGATGCTATGTGGTTGTTTCGTTTCGGGACATTGGGTATGACAAGTTGTGATTGAATCAGTGAAGAATTGTAATGAAAACGGTTTTCACATTTTGGGGTTTTCTTTGATCAAATTACTTGGAAAGCGTTTAGATTTGTTTTATGGCTTTTTCGTTTCAATTTTATATGTCTTGGAGGTTGTGATTAAATTGGGATATAATTTAGGTATCATGGGAAGTAGACGAAGTGTTTTACCTTGTTATTAACATTTTTGTTTGAAGAAGGTGGAGGTAGGCAACACAAATTGAATTAAATTGATGCAATTACTTAGGGATGTTTTTTTGTCTATGAATGTTTGAGTGATTTGGGTTTTTTTGGTAACTAGGTTCTGTGAAGAAAAATTGTGAAGTTTTCAACTAGATTGATATAGATATTGATTTAATCTTATCGACAATCTTTCTTGTTGTTAAATTAGATCATTTGAACACTTGCTTCCATGTGCTTTTGTAATGTATTGATCTGTTTGGGTTCTTAGATTTTTTAACAATTTTTCAGCTTTTTAGAGTATAAGAGTTAAGAAACAAACTTAAGTAAAGAAATGTGGGCATGGCAGTAGGTAGATTGAGTTAGCCACCCCAGAAAACCAAAATATTAAAATGTTAAAATGTCAGTAAAATCGGTTTAGTAATTTCTTAGTTCACTAAAGGGTGGTTAAATTTTAAGGGCCGATGTTGAATGTGAACCATACCTAAACGTCAAGTTTTTTTCTGCATTTCATTTGACACTTCTCAATTTCAGACTTACTCAATTTGAACCATGGAAAGATACACAATCGAGCAACGCGTTAAAGTTATTCAGGCTTATTATGAAAATGGGCGTTCAAATCAAAATGCATATCGGGCACTTCGTGATTTTTTCGGTCAATTTAATCGTCCAAATGTGCGTACAATCGGAAAAATCGTGCAAAAATTTGAGCAAACCGGGTCGGTAGGAGATGTGAAAACACCAGTGCATGTTCGTAAAGCTCGTACTGCAGAAAATATTGCTGCTGTTCGCGATAATGTGGCTGAAGAGCCGTCTACCTCAACTCCTCGTCGTGCCCAACAATTTTACCTCTCACGCTCGTCGTTGATGAACATTATGCATAAAGATTTGCATTTACACACTCACAAGGTGAAATTGACTCAAGAACTAAAGTCTCTTGACCATTTGAAGCGTCGTCAATGGTCAGAATGGTGGCAAGAAATGGCAACAGCAACGGTCAGGCAATTACTGGTGTTCGTTATCGTGAGATGACTAACGAAACAATGGCTCTTTTGTGCGACAAATTCAACATCGGCCCTTAAAATTTAACCACCTTTTATAACTCAAAAATATGACCATAAATGCCTTTCGTTTTTTGTTTGTTTTTAATTTAAATCAAATTTATTTTTTGTTGGTTTAATAGCTTTAAGTTGCCCTTATTCCACAAAAATTGTCATTGACTTGGATGCAACTGGTGACTAGCTTACTACCTTGCCAATACTGTGTTTTTATTAAGTTCAGTTCAGTTCTCCTTGTAACCTACATAAGATTTTTTTTACAAAAGCACAAGACTAAATCATTTAAGCTGGTGCCAATTGTTGTGAACATAGGCTATTAAAACCTATTTTTCTCATTGGTAAAATCTTCCCAATGAATTTAGGAAACAAAATTTAGAAAAAAAAATTGTTTACCTTCTAATTTGCTTCAAAATTTATGTTTTGCATTAAGTATTCAAGGTGCTCAAAATTTTGTATTCAAATGCGTTTATGTTTTTTAGAGAGAAATAATTTAAAAAAAAAGTAGTACCGCTTGGAAGGGCTATAAAAGTATGCAATACTTGGCAATCTTTAATTACTTCAATTAAAAGATTGCATTTATTGACTTCACTTTGAGACTTTGACTGCAAATTTACAATCAGCATTAAATAGATTGCAATCATTCATTACACAGCAATCAATTTATTGCAGTCTTCTGAGAATTCATGCATTCTTAAAGATTACATTCACCAAATATTGCATCTTTTACAATCCTGCCGCTTGGCCTAGCGGTTATTTGCGCTTAACTGTCATATAGAAGATCAGAATTGGATTAAATTTTATTTCTTGTAATGAAAAGTGTTTGGCATATGAGTCGCTCAAATTCGGCTGTAGTCCTCTTCTCTTTCTGCCGATAACACGGGCACGGGAATAGTTGAGAGTTGGAAGTTACTAGGTTAAGGTTTTCTACAAGTTGTTGGTTCAAACTTATTTATCTCGTGTTCAATAACACCTCCTTACGTCAGCTCACAAAAAAAGGCTTGCTTGTAATTCGACGCTGCCAGAAAGCGTCATAAATCCTCCTGTACTTGAGAGCGTATAGGATTTTATGGGACTAATCATCATTCCTACACGTACAGTTGCAAGAGTACTGAAGTATCTCGATGTACAAAAACTCAAAATCAACTGCACCTTATGGTAGCCCTCCCATTGCTCTGAAGAGGTATTTTTCAATGCTTTCAAAATCACTGCGTAAGTTTTTCAATCTTTACTATTTTACTGGTCTTTTTCCGAGCATTTCTCCAACCGATTCCCAAAAAGGTGAATCTTCTGCCCGTTCGAACCATCGGCCAACAGCACTTAAGTCTCTTCTTTCCAAGGTCAAGAATAATATCAATTCAAGAAATATCTTAAATATTTGAGTGATGTTTGAAGAACGAATGAGACCGGCAGTTTATCTCACCGAAAAGTGACACAAATCTTAAAATCTTTTTTGAAAATTGTACGAGTATGATTATTGCACATGATATTTCAAAAACATTTTGATAGAGTTTGGCGTTTAGCTCTCTTATTCAAAATACGTGCAATTGGTATTGATTCGTTGGATTATAAATTTCCTTTCGAGCTGCTCAATGCAAGTTGTATTGGATGGTTTCAAGTTTGATACTTATTTAAATGATGGTGTGCCCCAGGGCTCGGTTTTGTCCCCGACTCTCTATCCTATATTGATCAATGATCTGTTCTTTGAAACTCCTGATCCATTAAATTGTTTTGCTGACGAGGCTGTTCTCTCAGCTTCTCATGTGGATAAAGAACGGTAGCGTATATGATAAGGTCACTTTATTCTGATCTCGATATCGTTGCCAAATGGATAACCATAAACCGCTTAGAATTTACTGCTTCGAAAACTCAATTCTGTATTCTTTTGTTAAAGCTATCCAGGAGCGCCACATACTCTGAAGAGACTGGACAGCCCTCAGTTCTCGGTGCGTGCATCACAGACTACCTTGTGTTAAATGACTACATATTTGACCTCGCCAATAACTCTGCTAAGTGTTTAAGTTTCTCTCTATGATGCAAGAAAATTGTATACCCTTCTGATATGGATTTAATGTAAAAGGCTTATACTTGTCCCAAGCTCGACTATAATTCCCATATTTGGGCAGGTTCTACAAATAATGTACTTGAGGCTCTTGGATAGAATCCAAAAAATAGCTTAAAAGATTGTCGAAGTACAAAAGAAACAATTGCATCTCTTGAGCACCGCCGCTATGTTTCTTGTCTTTGATTATTTTAACGCCATTTTTATAAAGAATGAAAAACCCATTGCATTCCTCCCTTAAAACAATTCAATGGTTATACTCGTTTTTCAGGGAATGGATGTAGTGTTAAATTTTGACGATCTTTTGACGAATGCTTTACCCCGGTCAATACTTCTATCGCATTACGTTATTCAGACATTCAAAACCAATGTGCATTGGTATCTCTTTTCAAATCCTCTCCAACTTTTCTTAACGCTCGCATTACTCAAACATTTTGAGGGTAGTCATAGCTCTTTAGTATGGGCTTGGGCAACCTTATAAAAAAAACACTTTCTTCTTGGTACTTTTTTTCTCTTATTTTATCGCCTTGTTCATAAAAGGCACTAAGTACCTTCCTAGGTCACTCCAAACCATGACCGAAGTTTTGTCCATCAGGGTATTATTGAACCTATGGTCGGTCGGTCACTCTGCGTAATCAACCATTCCAAGATAATCTAAAAGATCTCCGAAATATTTATTTTTGAAAAACCCATCTGACGTTGCATGATTTTCTGCTTTTGTAAGATTTGCGGAATAAGTCGAGCTAACACTGCTCCACCGACATTTTTTGCTCTCATACTTCGTTCTCGAAGTCCTATATTTTAATCTTTCTTTTATTTAAGTCTATTTTTCTATACAAAAACGCACAACAATAAACTTTCACCATGTTGATTTTGACATAATTTAAACTCCCCTAAGTAGGCAACAAATTTTTAAAAAACTTAACTGAAACTTTTTGTCTCCTAAATACGAACAATTCATTTGGTTATCTTGAAACTTCAAATGACCTGAAATCAACCTAACTAAGTTGAGTTATCTTATCTTCCAGAAAAGTCTCATTAAAAATTATAAGTTGAATACGACTTTTGCATTCAAATTGTCTTAAAAATGTGTTTTATTTGAGTCCCGGTTATTTTTAATAACTACGATCGAAGTCGTTTTCAGTATTGATTCTTTAAAATTATAATTTAAAAATCACAAGCAGTCACCTGACTTTCCCTTTCTTTTTAGGTTTTTTTTTTTTTATTAAGAATTATTACCGTACAACTCCCATGCATATCGTAAACTATTTCTCAACAACTTGTAAACAATCATTTTATAGACACATTTTATCAAATATTTTTTTTTGTCAATTGATTCTACGTAACACCAAACTGGATAAAAAACATTTATTTTACAAACAAAAAAAACACACACACAATTCAATTTAACAAAATTTCATCACAGGACACGAGCTAGAGCACGACACAATAAATAAATTTCCTGCTGAAAACGACAAAGAGCTCCTCGCGATGACAGAGAATCTTCTTTTTTTTTTTATTCAAGCGGTGGAGCTGTAGCGCAAAGTTCTGCGTGCACCAAAAAATCATCCTGTTACCAACAAAAAATATGAAAGGGGTCTGTATAGTAGCTAGCTAGATAATGCAACCAAACCAACCCAACCCATAGCATCCCACTACCGTTATCTTTGATAGATGACGAACCATGTAACCCATCAGTCTGTGTAGGATAACGAGAGGAAAAAAACCGTGCCAGACCTATAAACACGATGCATGCAAAAAAGAAAGGATGTGCACTGTAATTTTGTGTAACATTGTTGCAGGACTACACGATGACTACGCGGATGAAATAATTCACATAATAATAAAATACACAGCCAAACGCCATGTCACGCGATTTCTATATCAAATGCGCCCTCTGCTCGCACTGAATGATGCAACTCCTGTTGATGTCCTCACATCAGGCGGAGGAGGAGGATGTGTGCCGAGTTACTAAGGGAGGATGTTTGTATTGTACACGCTATGACGAAAGAGGATTGAGCGTATAACAAAATGTTATCTGGCGTGTTTATGTTACGTACGCCTTTACCACAAGACGACTACTCTGGTTGATGGTTGTATTATCTATTTGGTGAGATCCGGCCTCGTCCTTTTTGACAGGAATTATTTCCGTTAAAAACTCGGATTTGATTTTTTTTTGTTTTGCTGTAGTAGGTACAAAGTCAAAAATTGAAATTTTGGCAGGATTTGGAGATTAGCTTAGTGGGAGAGTTTTTTCTATTTTTTTGTGTGGTGATACCGAGCTACGACGACATGTTGAATGAAACCCGTTTTTGTGGTCAAGAAACCACATAGCTAAGTCTTAGATGAAAATAAATGAACCTAAAGGTTTTGGTTGCATTTATTGCTAATCAGGCGAATCATGGACGTACGTTAAAATTAAACCAGTTAAAATTAAATGATACAAAATTAGCAGGAGTTAAGTGTTCTAAGCTTATGAAACAGACTTGTTAAAATTTCTTAACTTCTGTAACTTATTTGTTTTAAGTCATAACTTTTGTACTTGCACTTAGAATATTTGAGCACAGTCCCAGAGTTTAGAAAAGTTGTAGAGGATTTAAATGGAGATACCGATGCACATTAGTTTTGAATGTCTAAATATTATGATGGGAAGAAAATATTGAGTCGGTTAAAGCATTCCATATTCTTGAAGTGCGGCTAAAGAAAGAATCTCTAAAACAGTACGTCCAAAGTTAGGCCCAGGTGTACACGGATGTGTATTGCCTGAAGCGCGAAATCACGGTTAAATTGATTCCTATAGGAATCTAATATTTCATTAGGGATGACAATTTTTGTGTGGCTTTAATACCAGTATCAGGTCAGCAACTCCCAAAATAATTTCCGACATCTTGATTTTAAGAGTGAACTAAGTATTTATTATTTTATAAACGGAAAGAAGTAGAGAAATATTAGCTCCAGTGATTGATTGATAAATTAATTTTTTAAAAGTTGTTGATGTGACAGAAGTCTCGGAAATTAAAGGTTTATAGAATAATTTACCAAAAATCCTGGTTTGATGCGAGTAAGTTGTATGATTTTGAAAAAAAGAAAAAAAAAATATGTGACTCATTTTTGACGACTTTTTAACAACGTTTTTGTTTTTGCATCCAATTTTTTCAAAAATGAGAAAATTTTATTTATTCGTCTAATCTTTCAATGAATGGACTTAAAAAAAACTAAAGTTTTAGACTAGACGCGCACATTAAATTTTTAGTTGCGCAACTGCTTGGTTCGAGCAACTAAAAAGTTTATGTTTTGACACAAACTAAGCGATTGCCTAAAACGAGTTCGCTATTTTGTGTAACATATAATTATATGCACCTGCGCGGACATTCAATCAAAAAGTTCATCTGTTTTCTATAAGCAACCAAACAGTTGTGCAACTAAAAATTGAATTTGCGCGCCTAGCCTTAAGGAATGATGGAAGTTAATCAAACTTGAAAAAAAAATTAAATTCAAATTTTCTGAGTTACTTTCAGTTCAGTTTGTTTCAAAGAGCAACATTAGTTAAAGGTTTAAACAAATGGATTAATAAAAAACATTCTTTTTTTATTAAGGCATTAGTACAATACTACTTAAGAATTTGTAAGCATCAAAGCGATTTACTTCATTTTTCTTAATTTTAAACACTTTTTTAACTACTAACACACTAAAGCTAATTTTTTTTAAAGATATAGTTTCTGAACCCACCTTACAATGACAGTTCGTGCTTTAAAAAAAATAAACAGAGCTCTTTTGGCATTTGAAATGTCAAAGTGTCATATAAAATTAGTGCGATACTAAAAAAAGCTACATGAAATATGGCCCCAAAGTAAAAATGCCCCAAAAATGGGGAATTTTTCAAAATTATTATCCCAATTTGAAAATGGAAATATTACCCCAAATAAATGAAAAGCAGCCTCAAAAATAAAAATAAACTCCAACTAAATATGAAAAATAGGTGCAATACTTTTTCTTTGTATGAATGAATAAAGTATTGGCGCTCTAACTATTAACACCTACATACACAACAACATCATCTTTGGGTCATCTCTCCCGCTATCGCATCTCCGTACTCCGTTTAGGGTATGTTCAGTTCAGTCGCCAAGTAGGTGCCTTGTTTTTGTTCTGTTTGATGACTTTATCTGTCAAATTAAAGCGTGTTCAACTGAAGTTTGCTAACCTTGTGTTTATTAGTCAGAAGAGCTGTTGTGTGAAGTGTTTAACATCAAAAATAATTTCAATACGAACTTGTTCGTTTTATTCCCTACACAAGAACCTATTGTTTAAAATTTTGCTCTAATAAGCAGACTATGCAATATTTATTTTTTTGAACTTTCTATAAAATTTGTGCAACGGATGGAAGGTATATTGAGAACTCGGCTTTCTCTATCTTCTATCGACAACTATCATAGCCCTCTCCATCTAACTTTATATCGTGATTCTTCTATTGAGACTCCCTTCTCCCCTCCTCACAGATCTATCTTGTCATAATTGTTATAAAATACAGTTTTCTCAAATTGATGAATATATCACCGGAGCCTTTTTTTTTTTAATTTTGACAACCTAATTTAAAATGATTCAATATGTCTTGCATCATTATATGTGAAATATTTGATTCTATTTCTCTTCATGTACCGTTCTCTCGACGTAAAACTTTATCTTCTTCCCCATCTTAATATAATCATATAGTCTATGATCGATTCGAATACGTCTTTCGATTTCCAAATGACTACTCTAATTATCTTGGTATTTAACTTCACTTCACGGAACTCTATAACTTCCTCTATTAATGCTTTTTAAACCAAATCTAAAGAAGTCGTATTGCATACAAAGTCTTTGAAAGCATCTTGAGCGAAATTTTAAGTAAGTCAGTTCAATGTAAGTCTCTCATTTCCCCTAGACAAAATGGCCTTGTCAAAGGTAGGTCCACAACGACCAACCTCGTTGCATTCGGATTCTTAAGCCTATCAGCCTTAGAGAATGGAAAGGAAGGCTTAACGGATTTCAGTAAGGCCTTAGACAAAAGTACACATAAGCTATATCTATTCAAACTGTCCACCCTTGAACTTGAATTCATCTTCTTAAAATGGATTTCTTTCTTCCTGAAAAACAGTTACTTCACAGTTCGATTCAGATCTAGCTTCTATGATGATTTCTTAGAAACCTACGGGATCCCACAAGACAGCCACTTTGGACCCCTCTTTTTTATTCATATTATAAACGATGTTGAAATAGTCATTATATATTCCCATATCTCACGATACCCAAGTTTTTCAAGATCATTTCTTCGACATATATAGTGTAGAATCAGTTTAAATTGATTTCGACAGTTTCTCTGTTTCGTGTCTGAAAAATTCCTAAATTGCCAAATTCCGTTCAATGGCTTTTTCACGAAAACGCATTCAATGTCCTCGCCGTATCTACTTTCTCCATTGTAGACCTTGGTGTTGGTTGTAATAAAGAACTCAACTTTTTCACACATTGACGAGATTAGAAAAAGCACTAGACTTTGTGAAACGATGGTCCAAAGAATTGGCCTTGTGAATAAAAAAAAAAATAAAACTTAGATTTTTAATTAAAAGCTGGATTTTAAATGAATAAAAATAAGCTTAAGCTAGCTAGTTAAAGATGTTTTCTAGTAATAGCTATTTTAAAATAGCCAATGATAACTTCATTTAGTTTTAGCTTGTTTTCCAAGCCTAAGCTTCAATTTGTGTGAATAAAAATAGCTTTAACTTGAATATTATAGTTAAAGCTACAAACATTTCAAGATTTTTTCGACCTATCTAGATAGCTTTGACTAGGTCTTATTTTCAGTATTCCATGAAGCAGGTTCTTAAAACTTGTGCGAGCTTTTAATTAAATATAAGGGAATAGCTCAAAAATAAGACAGTTAACGGATAGACGCAGAGACTGACGGATGATATGATAAAGACATTTTTTACCCGAAACCAATACTTGCCCTATAGAACAGATAACAAATTGTTACAAAACAACATTTCTTAACAGCTTAAATTACGAAGCTTAAGCTAGAACTGTCTAGCCTTAGCTGCTAGTAAAAGCTCCAAAAAAAGCTTTAACTTTTTTTTTATTCACAAGACCCAATGATCTGACCCCTGAGTGACCCCTGGTTCTTTATGTTCTGTCTTAGAATTACCCTTTGATTTTACTTCCGTATCGAGACCGAATTCTATTAATTAACTTAAATATTCTGAAAAAATGAAGAGCAATAAGCAACATTCTCTTCATTCATCGTTTACTTCTAGGATCTTTTACTGCACAACTCCATTTCTTTCAACACTTATTGCCATTATCTAAGAAATCCTTGTTTCTTCCATCTGTCCACCCACCGTGCCTCTTATGGGTCCAACGAACCTATGTATTACCCGTATGCTTCGGAGGATAAATTGTAACATTAACTGTTTCGAATTTAACCTCAGTTCACCCTGTTTTTAACTCGGGCTCGTTAATCATCCTTTGTGCACGTTTTTCTCAAAATCTATTGATTCTACAAAAAAAAAAGTAAATAATCTATATTTTGTACCTTCAAAGTTTCTTAAAAAAAATTGATAGTTTTCAAGAAATTTGCAAAAAACTTGAACTTCTTCTTAAAAAATGTTTAAGGCATCGAAAGAAAACTCTCCACTTAAAATCAGCTACATACATATGTATGTCTAAATTTTTTCGAACTGAAAGTAATTTTCATGGGCCATAGTATAAAAACTGAGTACAAATAGAAAATTATAAAGATTTTGCAACTTATTCTTCAGGATCGTCAACACTTACTGACTTCTTGAGAGCTAAGTATATTAATACCCGTACTATATTCAACTGCTATTAAAATAATTTCTTGAGAATGACAAAGTACAATTTGTAATGCAATCTTCTCTTCTATGTCTCTTTAAACTGGGATATCCCGTGGTTCAACCAACTAAATTCCTTAGGGTGCATATTATGCTGCTGCTGCTGCTAAATAAAAATATATTTTAAGTGCAACGAAAGGAGGTTAGTTAACTATAACTACACTGGAATTATACTCAATTCGCTCTAAGGAAGGATTAACCGAGTTTACAGTATCTAAGGGGAAGGGGAGAGTTGGTTGTATGCGAAAAACATGCAGTATACTATAGGAATTAAAATAGCAAAGTAATGGTTTGGAGGGATTTTAGCTATAACGTCTTTTTTCTCTACTTCTACTCTCTTTAACCTCGTAGATAAAGATTGTGAAGTTTAGTCTTATCTTTGTTAATCAAAGAGATTTTTTCTTAATACCCTTAGAAAGACGTTTTTATTTTTAAGCTTAATGTAGATATGTTCACTTTTCGTAAATAAACTAAATTCTTTAATTAATAGGATTCTTCAAGCTAGGGTAAAAACAAGATAACACGTGCTTGCCTTTATCTTTCACGGCTATAGGTAAGGTTATTGAACAATTGAGGCATAATTTTGTTTAATCAACTGATGTAGTTAAGGTACATTTGTGAAACAAAGTGATATAAAAGGGTACGGTTGTGCCCAGCCAAGTTCGTGGCACTACTCTTCTTACAGGGACAAACTCAAGTGAAATACATAGTGTTTCCTTTGATCACGCGCGTCCTACCAACCAAGACCTCACCTCTTGAGCATTAGTGGTTCTTGAGATATAGGAATGTAGGACTTCAAAATTTTCTAAAACCGTAACTGACTTACTGTGAGTCACTAATGGATCGTCAAAATTTTGGAGCACTTCCCGAAACCGTAGAACCTTGTTATTTCGCACAACAGTAGGTCTAGTGGTGCATTCAATGGAAAAAATCGGAAAATTTAATTCAGGGGAGCGTGACATCAACCCACTTTCTGAAAAATTCTAATACTATCTAAAAAATTATTCCAGTCCTTATACGGAATTTTTGTTCGGTATGAAACATCTATTAGCAATCCACACTATACCACAAAACTTGTGTTGAAAACTCCACGTTCGAATTGCAAAAAAAAAAAAAAACCATCTTCCAGCAAGAAAAGCCAATTCTACTTGAAAATCTGACAAAGTTTCCACTATACAAATTTGCAAAGCCCTAAATCTACTTCAAATCCCCCTAATGACCCACTGCAAGCTTCTTCTGTAATGACTTCTTATCTTGTCTTGAAATCATCATTTAGGCTTTTGTTTTTAATTAAATTTTTCATCCTTAGCATTAATTGGCAAGAAAAAAAAAACAGAAGTTGGAACCTCGAGGTCATTTTGTTCCTTAATAATTTTGTTATGACAGGCAATGGGGATTTTTTCCCGCATTTTTTTTCCCACACGATATACTCGTACTGACTACCAAAAAGGACCCGTCTCTTAGAAAACTTTGTATGACAAGAGGCTGTTTATGTAATGTCTCATGTTCATTAATTGGAATAAATTTTCAATGAGGAATAAGGGGAACGACTTAAAATTTCATCTCGCAAATGCAATTACTTTGAGATTTCATGAGTCCCCCAAGTATCTACATACTTTCTCACCTTGTTTTAATTTTTTTTTCCTTTTTACAGGGTGTTATAGATTTCACTTTAACATATATTTTTTTGAATAAGAAGAGTTGTGCTTAATATCTTTGCACTATAATCTCTGGATGTAAAGAAAGCCCTACCTTTTGATACTTGCTAAAACGACCAACATAACGACCTATGTGAGGAAAAAGTTGAATATAAGCGTTTAAGTTGAGCTTAAATATTCGAGTTTCGGATCAGCAAACGGGTTCATATTAAAAAAAAACAAAACGTCCTCGCAGCTCTACAAATTCAACCTCCTCAGTCATAGGTCATGGCATCAAAAGTAAACTGTTGGTATTTCAATGGACTCGGCACATAGACGTAGAGCATTTCGTTCTTTCACAATTTATCAATAAATCACTCTCGAAGAAAAAATTTAAGGTAAAATACATAACAGTGTGTAAAATGAGACTCGGAATTTTTTCACTCCTACATAAATAATGTGATCAATTTTTTGTTTGAGAATATATACATATATATTATATCATTTCAAAGGCAACGAAAAAAATTAAAAAGGAAATGCTCGCTTGTTTGCCATCCAACACACAAGACGAACTTACTGGCGGGTACATTTACGAGAACCCTCACCGTCTATTATAGTTACCTAAAATACAGACTCCCCTGACATCAAAATCATCCTCTCAAAACTTTGTTCATATGAAATGCAAACAATTCTCTTTTAGATAATGGCTCTGCATATTTGTTGATCCTGAAGAGAATAACTTTGGTGGTCTTTACCCGGCTCGGGAGGGAGTGCCTAATGCAGGAAGTTATAGTAGAGCGAGAGACAGGGTCAAAATTCAAACTTCAATGGAAACATTCTATCTAAGGCAATGTTTGTGCCAGGAAATGGTGTGCTTGAGGTGACTTAGCCTTCTTCGTCAAAATGATGATAGAAGTTTCCGGTTTTTCTTTTGCCGAACGGTTACACATTTACTGAACGTGGAGTAGTTGGCCTTATGAGCAGCATCATTTATGGGAATTTTATTCCATCAAAAGCTTGGATACAAATTTTCTTCAATTTTTCTTAGATTTTCATTTTATTTTATTTGTTTTTTTTAAATTATGGAAAAATTGATATTTGTATGCGGGGTTGAAGTTCTTGTCGCAGAATGAGTATACCTACTTACTCGTATATGAAGGATAAAAATGAAAAAAGAAAGTCTGCATAAAGTGTTCAATATAATTCTTTTCGGAACATATGATACAGGGCTGTCGGAAGTGCTACTAAATTATCATTTTCTCTGACACCTGCTCTGGTGGTATTCAAATTTTTAAACCGCTAAATCATAGGGATATGTGATATGTTCTTATGTTAATTTCTTAACATCGAGCAGTATGTTTTTTAAAGAGAGTTTCATAATGGCCCAACATTTTGCTGGTTCAGGGAATAAAACCGACTCTAGACAAAGGAGTCGTTTAGTTGCGAGGCCTTATCTAACTTTTTTTTGTTATTTAATATTATAGTATATTATATTTATTATATTATTATCTATTATTTCGGTATACGGAAGTATACATCAAGGATCTGTAACATTTATTTCTGTTTTCTTTGGGGTTTTTTTCACCCTTAGGTACTAGAAAATACAAACCTGTCAAAGGCATAAACGTGGTCCTTTAACGTCTGGCAAAAAGTTATGGAAAAGGTTGCTATAAATCGGTATTGGCGACATTGATTGTGATGCACTCAACAAAAATTCACGTCCGTGCCATTGCCCTTAAACGTAGCTCCACCCATTAATTCTGAAGAGGAATCGACCGCTATCAATAGCTCTCTGAACTTTATAAGAATACAAGAGAACGACCTTTTAGAGGCAATAATATCGATAAAATCACATGCTACTGGCCTCGATCTAATGGGCCCTACGATTACTGCTACCATAAATACTGCCACATATATAATAGCGTATTAACTACTTCGATTTTCCTTTCGAATTAAAGAAGGCCAAAATTACTTTCATACCAAACAAAGCAAACAAGTATAGCTACAGAGTTCCGCCCGATTGCCATTCTTCCCGTTCTTTCACAGGTGATTAAAAAAAACTTTTCTGAAACAGGTTTAAAAATATATAGCGGCCCTAGATCTGTTAAGTTCCAGGGTGGTCTGGTTTTCGACCTAAACGCAGCTGCGATTCCGCCGCACTT
This sequence comes from Chrysotoxum bicinctum, assembly GCA_911387755.1. Classification (NCBI taxonomy): domain Eukaryota; kingdom Metazoa; phylum Arthropoda; class Insecta; order Diptera; family Syrphidae; genus Chrysotoxum; species Chrysotoxum bicinctum. The sequence goes on from OU426990.1 coordinate 80,380,170, forward strand.
TTTGTCACTGATCAAATAAGAATGGCAATCGTAAGTGATCATATTACAATGCTAACACTGTTAGGTTATTCAAAAGGTTTTGACACTGTTAACCAATTCTATATGTAGAAAGCTTGGAATTTAGTTTTGGTTTTCTTTAGAGTCCTGTAAATTAGTTTTTTCGGAGCTCATCAGAAGGCGTGGTGGCTAATGGACACACTCCTTTCTCAATGTGTTACGTGGAGTACCACAGGGATCTATCGTTGAACCGATTCTCTTCTAACTTTCCATAAATGAGTTACCACAAATTGCTAAACATTGTTTGATTCATTACGCTGAGTAAGTGCAGCCCTTGATAAGTAGACCTTTCGGGGCTTAAAATGAATGAGGATTTGCTCCTCGTTATACAGTGGTCTAGAAAGAAAAATCATTGAAACTCAACAGACTGGTTATCTACTCGCTAAGCTGAGTTTCCCTTAGTCAATAAGGTCATATATTACCCCGATACAACTTTCTTAACACTGAGTGCCTATGGAACTACTTTCAGGAAATGTCAAAGTTTCGATACCTGTGGCTTCTTAGAATAAAACGAATTTAGCCTTTGAATCAACCAGTAGTTGGTGTAAAAATATAACATCGGTATACCTTTTCGGCATTTTTCTAGAAAAGCCATGTCCAAAAGAAGAAGACGACTGGTGTAGGTGATTTGGATAATTTCAGGATAGGATCAATGTGTACAGAGAACTGTGGTGACCATATCGTACGTGCAAATAAGTGAGGACGAACAAAGAACTTGTACAATGAACATGTTACCAGATTACACGAAAACTCTACTTAAACCAAGCATTGCCATGGCCTTATTTACAATTTTATCGATGTAAAGGAGTGTAAAGTCAAGGGTTTTCGAGAAGTTTAGTACGCCCAGGTCAAATGTTTTTTTTTCTTATTAATACAGATTGATTTATGCTGTAGGTTAGGGGCATTGGATTATGTCCTAAAATAGGACCTCGATTGACATTTCGACATTTTTAAGTCATCAATGGTATCTAAGGATTTTAAATAATTTAATATCATCAGCGCAGGTAAGTTCCCTAGAGGAATTTAATATTAAAGCAGTGTCATTGATATAAACCGTAAATAGTAGTGGACTAAGGTGACTATCATGAGGTACACCATAGTATGCATTAAACGAATAATGAGTAATACCTTTAAAAAGAATTTCCTAAGTTTTTCCTTTCAAATACGATCTAATCGATTGAACGAAAACCGAAGAAAATCAAGCGATGAAAGTGTGAATAAAATAAGACTGAAACAGTTCGTCGTTGAAGGACGTACTGAAGTCTGTATAGATACAATCAACTTGATGGCCGTTCTCTATAGCTTTTTTATTTGTATACAACGTGCATGCAACCAGAATATTTGTAGTAGTTTTTTTCTCACAAAGATTTAGCGCCGTATTCGCAGGATAAGGTTTACACTGCTGATCAGGCAGCAGCTCAAGAAATATCACAAAGATCGAAAGCTTCTGAATGACTGTTAATACGGCTTTCGCAGCAATTAACTGGTGATCTGATTTCATTTCTCACCGAAGAGTGCAATAAATCTTTTCATTGTTTTGCAGAAAGTAAGATTATTGCACTTGATATTTCTGAGCCATTTGATAGAGTCTGGCATCAAGTCCTCTTATCGAAAATTCGTGCATTTAGTAAAACACTTTTCTTTAAAATAGAAATATCCTTCTGGATCGTACAAAACGTGTTTTACTGGACGGTTTCAAGTCTGATCTTCACAAAGTAAAAAGCTGGTGTTCCCCAGGGATCCGTTATGCCTACGACTCTCTTTTTTTTTTTTATAAATGATCTCTTGTCTGATACTTCTTATCTACTTCATTGTGTTCCATAAAAAATCTACTATCAGCTTCTCATGCTCGTTCGCAAATTCACGTCCATCTTCTTCGGAAGTGGAATTCCAATAATACCGAATGATAAGCAGCATTGTAAAAGGGTGTATACAATATTATTTGGAATTTAATGCTTTGAAAAAAACAACTGATTGGTGATGAGTAAAAATTTAAAAAAAATTCCTCTGATGAAATGCAGAATAAAATGAAGAAATAGATGGATAGGACATCTCAATATCTAATTCTTAAAAGACTCCATGTTGAATATAGCTTTGCTGAATTTTACAGTTTTGTTTGTCCATCGACGGCCACATGATTAAAATATTCTGCGTACCTCTTATATATACAAAGCTGAAAACCTTTAAAAAAAATTAAATAAAACATCCGAAAGCTTTCTGGTTTAAAATATCAAATGTTAATCTGGACAAAGTTTACTTCTAAAATATAAAGAAGAGGTTTGCTGTTAAAGCTAGACTTAATGGCGCAACATTTTAAACATTTAAAACCAGCTCTAATTTACGAGTAGCTTTAAAATGAGAATCAACTCTAAAATGTAATTTTAAAATAAGAGTCGACTCTTTGTTAATTTTAAACGATAAAAAGTATACTTTAACGTTAAAGAGATCGTCTTACTTTAAAACCAACAAAACGCTTCTTTATTTTTTTAGAGTATGTTGACATTTGTGATTTTATAATAAAAATAATAGGAGCAAGATTTTGCAAGTTTTGACGTAGAGTATTCAAAACTTGCAGTCCTTCATACATTATGCATTATTATTTATCTGTCACTAATAATTGAAATTGGCAACAGAAATCGTTTGTAATTTCCAGAAATATGGCTCTTTGTCCGGGATTTACTCTCCCTATATTTTTCGGAATCTTCTTTGAACCGATTTCAGATCGGCATACAATAATCCTTATAAGGTCCGTCTTTGGTTCCAATGCTTTATATTGAATAATAAAGTCGCTCAGCGCTTTAAGTAAATCTATCAGAGATTGAAAACTGATTCCTTAGTACCCGATTAACCTTCAACAACTTCTAAAATATATCTGCAGATGCATCAACAATGGAAGCTGCTTTACAAATGCCCTGAGTTTCATCACGATTACCGTGGACAAAGGTGACACAATCCGAGTCCACCTATACACATCACGCCCCAACATCTGATTTTAGGGATTTATTCCTTTCTTGTAGACGGGCCCATTGGGGCACAGATCGCTTTTGTCTTAGCTAATTTCTGTTCAGCATAAACAATTTTTGGGCCGCTATTTCGTCCACTCTAGGCAAAGATTTGAGAAGAAAGAAATATAATATAATTATTTACAAATTATAGCTGTTGGTACAAAAATGATAAGTCCATAAAATAATTTGCGTTTTTACGTTCACTTTACATGGAGCTAGGGCTGAAACGGTTTGACTGATTTTCTTCAAGTTTAGAAAGCTTTTGAAAATATTCTTTGAAAAGTTATGTTCCAAATTTTAAGAAAATCGATTTACCCGTTTAAATTGGAGCTCGATATAAAGTGAATGTGAGGATGCGAATTATCTTATATAGAGTAATCTTGTTTCTATCAAACACCACAGATAGATGTTTTATGAATTTTACCTTTTTCTATGACCATATTATCACTTTGCATTGGTTTCGTATTCGAGGAAAATCTGTCAAATTTTTGGTATGATCTTGGGATCAGGATGAAATTGAAAACTGATTCACCAACAGAGTCATCAACAACGGCAGCTGCTTCATCAATTCTCTGATTTTCATCATTGGCCTCGAGGCAAGGAGACAGACAATGCTTAAGTCCACTTTTCAAAATAAAAGAAATCCTTTTCTTTTTTTTAGTCTAAAATATAGAAAAATAAGATATATATAAACAATTACATTTTTATAAAGATACGAGTACTTTATAAATTTTACCTTTTTTTTGTGCCAAATTTATCACTACACTAGAATTGGTTTTGGGAATGAAGGCGTTTGACGTTTGTTTTTTTTTTTTTTTAACTTTTGTTCTGTTTGAATTAAAATAAGGCGGTTAGTTAGAAGAGTTCTTTAAAATTTTTAAATTTAAGAAATTTTAAAACAAGGGTTCTTAACTAAATGACTGATTTTACTTGAGTCCGTTTTAACATTGCTTAAACGAGAACTGTTAAAAATTTTGCGCCAATGTCATTTAAATTATTATCCACTTCTACAGGCAATTTATATTTATAACTTTATCTGAGCATTTATTTCAGAAGTTTTTATTTTTCCGTTGAGTGGGCAAATTATTGCATGAAATATTTTCGACACCAAATATATGCTCTTAATTATTGAATTTTGAATAGAAACGGATAAAATTGCCCTCTTTAACCCTTAGCTGCACTTGTGGGGTCCAGGTGACCCCAGCGCTATTTAAATTACAATAAAACATACAATTTTCAAAAAATTGGAATTGTGGCTCCATCTGTTATTAGTTGAAGCATACCTCTTTCCCCTGAAACCCATAGTACGATGATATGCGCGCTAGTATCGTTCTGGCAGTCGTTGGAAGTGGTGTGGTGCCGTTTAAGACCCCAGTGTGGCAGTTACTATTATTTAAGTAATTTTTTTTTTTTTTTTTTACTCTGTTTTGGCTCTATTTCTCTTAAATAATCGTAAGTATTATAATATTTTGACTGCTCAGAATTTTTTTTTACAACGTTTATAATATTTATATTAGTATATTTATTCGTTACCATTAGATGGCATACAATTTGCGCAATAGGACATTGCGACAAGAAATGATCGAGGATGATTGTAACAATGGCGTTGCTGAGAATATTTCGGATGCTGAAGTCGATGATGGTTCTGAGTCTGAATTCAACGTATCTGATAGTTCATCTTCATCGGAGTTAGATGTAGCGATGGAAGACGCAACTTTCGATCCACGTCTTTTACAGTCTCGAGCACGCGGTCGACCTACGTCGAAGCTCTTCATAGTACAAAATAAATATACTTTTTTTCTAAGACAAATATGAAGTATTTTTTTTCTTGAAGGTATACATCTTGAGAGTATCTCATTAAATTTTTTAGCTCAAAATATTAAAAAATGAAAAAATAGAATTTTTTTGGTGAAAATGATCATTTTCACCACTTTTTTCAATTAACAATTTTTTATTAATAATAAATATGAATATTTTTGTTTAAACCTACTTAATCTTATAAAATACATATTAATGTGTAACACACAATTTTTTCAAGCAAAAAAATTCAATAGCTGGCTCACAATACGATATTTTGTTGTTGGGGCTTTTCGTACCCCAGTGTGGCAGCTATGTTATTCTACAGAAGTGTGGCAGCTAAGGGTTAAATTCAAACTCAAGAACTCAAACTTCATGTAAAGGTGAAAACCAGGCAGATGTCGGCCGAACTGACATCAGATGTCAAATTATTTCTTCTTTTTTTGTTACAGAGATGGCAAGAAAGGAAAGGTGAAATTGATTTCATGAAATTTGTAGGGTGCATTTAAAATTTCCATTGTATGGCCGATTTTCTGAAATGAATTACAGCTTTTTTACTTGAGACTTATAGGTACTATAAGACAAGTTATACATTCGTAAAAAAAATCGAGCTCGAGATTTTGATCAAAGTTGACATTACGATGATAGTGAAGACCAAAAAAGTGAGTCTCGCAATTCTGTCTGTCTGTCTGTTCGACTACAGCCTAAACGGCTCGGCCGATTTTCTTAAGACTTGGTAGATATAATTTTTATTTTTTTCCCCCACACGTTTTTTTCTTTTTTTTTTAAAGACCAAAAATAACGGTACCTGCCATACGAATTTTTTTCGAAATTTTATAAATATTTTTTTGTTCTCAAATTGTTCGACAGATTTAAAAAATAAAAATACAGAAAAATTTCATTTAGCCAAAGCTAGGTAGTAATTGGAAAAAAAACTTGCGAAAAATGGTTATTGCGGGTACCCCCCATGGAACCATTTTTTTCGTTTTTGATTTTCTCAAAAACGGTACGACCGATTTTGATAATTTTTTTTTGCTACAGCTCCCCAAAAATTTAAATAGAATTGCCTATTCAAATTTTCAAAAAAAATTGTTTGAATTTTAAAAAAAAAACTTCAAATTTTTTTTTTCAAAACTCAATATTTCGAAAACCCCAAGCTAGATTTTTTTCAAACTTGATAAATAAAACTTTTTTAATATAATCTACAAGATGTGAGAAAAAAAATGTATTTTACCTAAAAATAAAGGTACCCACCATACAAATGTAAAAAAAAATTAAAAAAATGGTTTTCAAAAATCGTATTTTTCTCGAAAACGGCGCGCGCCTAGAATTTTGATAAAAATTTTTTTTCTTTGAATTAATTTTTATGATCTTTAATTTAATAAAAAAAAATTGAAATTAAGATATTGTTTAGGATATAATTCGGGAGATGACGGGGATTGTGTTGTGTGTGTACGTGTATTGTCTTTTATTTTTAATTAATAAACAATTCTTTTTCAATGTTTAAATTTATAAAAGTGTTTAATTTTAATTTAGGTTAAGTGTGTAATTGTTAGAAAAAAATGTGTGTAAAATTACTGTGTACTGTGACTATTAACAAACCAAATTTATGTGTGTTCACTTAGGAAAAAAATGATGCTTACAGCTCAACGTTCGAATGACAATTGAATTCAAAAAATTAAATGTTACATAATTAAGTGTAATATAATTGAGTGCATGCATAAGCAAATGAGTAAATGAGTTTAATGTATAACAGTTAGTAATGCAAGTTTTAAGATTTATAATTTTATAGGGTATTGTTGCTGCGTTTTTTGGTCTTTTGGGAATTGGTTTCTAAACATCCAGCCCCCCCTGAAAGATTAGGGTCTTTCAGAAAAAGGCAATGGCGACACCTTAACAACAGGTCGAACAAATTCTCCAAACTTAGTTTTGATGGTCACAACTCTGACCTTTCCATCTTCTCCAGGATGTGTCTTGGATACTCTTCCCATTATCCATTTAGATGGTGGTAAATTAGCCTCTTTAAGTAAGACAACGTCATCAACTCGAAGATTAGGCTTTGGTATCTGCCACTTTGGTCGCTGCTGCAGTGATGTTAAATATTCGCGATGCCAGCGACTCCAAAAACCTTGTAGCATTGCCTGTAAGAGAGACCAATTAGTGGTGGAAGAAACAATAGAGTTAGGAGCAGGTGGTTGTGGAACGCATGTATAGCGTTCTCCTATCAAAAGATGCGAAGGACTGAGAGCTACCGGTTCGGAATCTGTTGTTGCCCACATAGGGCGAGAATTAAGTAGAGACTCTATTTTTACCAGTAGGGTGTACATCTCTTCATAAGTGAGTTTTGATTCACCTATTACACGCTTTAAATGAAGTTTGACAGATTTTACCCCCGCCTCCCACAAACCACCAAAATGAGGAGCGGAGGGTGGTATAAACTTCCAATTGATACCATCATTAGCAAGATGATCCGCGACTATGGTGTTGTGATGTTGGTTCCAGAGCAAAGTATGCATTTCATCCAGCAGACGTTTAGCACCACGAAAATTCGTACCGTTATCGCTCCAGATTTCAGAAGGCTTACCACGACGTGCGACAAAACGATCCAATGCGAGTAAAAAGGCAATTGACGATAGGTCTCCCACAAGTTCGATGTGAATAGCCTTGGTCACAAAACACACGAAAAGTGCTATGTACGCTTTCACAAACTTAGGGTTTCTTCCTCGACTTAAACGCAATGTAATGGGACCTGCGTAGTCGCATCCCACTTTACTAAAAGGCCTCGAGTAACGAATACGCTCGATAGGAAGATCTCCCATTAGTTGCTTTGATGTAGCCAAACTTTCACGAAAACATTTAACGCAGTTATGCACAACCTTCCGCGAGAGGTTTCGACCTCCGATTATGAAGTAATTTTGCTTAGTAAGAGCAAACAAAAGAGATACACCAGGGTGCAAATATTTTTCATGAAGATAAGTCACTAAAAGCCTTGAGATCGAATGTGATTTACACAATATTATAGGGTGTTTTTCGGAATATGAAAGTTCTGAGTTTTTTAAACGACCACCAACGCGCAGCACACCAACAGCATCAATAAAAGGATTCAACGACAGAAGTCTATTTTTAGAAGGTAGATTTTTTCCCGCTTTTAAAAGTTCAATTTCTTTACGAAACAAAGACAACTGAGCACTTTTAATCAATTTTGTTTTTACAAAGTTAAGTTCTTCAGATGACAATGGCTTTATATTGCGATTAACTTGTTCTAATGGGAAATTTTCGATAAAACGAATTGCGTATGCAACCACGCGTACCAAACGAATCCAATTTGATGCATTTTGTATTAATGCTTCTACGAATGTACAAGAAGAGATATTAGAAACGAATACCTGTGCTGGAGATACTTTTCTTTCTTCTAGGTGTTCCACATTTATGTTTTCATGTACTCCTTCCGACACCGGCCACTGATCTGCTTCATCACTCAACCAATGGGGTCCTTTCCACCAGAGACTTGTGGATAATAGAGATGATGGAGATATACCTCTCGTCGCCAAGTCTGCAGGATTGCATGCAGATCGCACATGGTTCCATAATTTGAAATGAATGGCAGTCAAAATTTCTGATGTTCGATTGGCGATGAAGACCGACCACTTCTTGGGAGGTGCTGATAACCAGTGCAACACAATTGATGAGTCTGTCCAGGCGAAAATCTTAATGTCATGTTCCTGCAAAGATAGCTTGACTTTGTTTATTAGACGAGTAAGCAACACAGCCCCACATAACTCGAGCCGAGGTAGCGATAAAACCTTAATGGGGGCAACCTTTGATTTGGCTGCAACTAGTTCTACTGAAATTGTACCATCTTCTGAAATACTACGGCAATAAACAGCTGCAGCATAGGCATCCAGTGATGCATCGCAGAAACCATGTAGTTCCCAAGTTGATTTGTTTTTCACCATCAACCTTGGAATACAGAGTGATTCCAAAATAGGAAGTTCATCCCTTATAGAAGTCCACTTAAGAGCCAAGTCTTCTGGCACCTTTTCATCCCAGTTCAATTTCCTTCTCCAGAGTTCTTGAAAAAGAACCTTTACACCAATGATGACCGGGGCAAGAAAGCCTAAGGGATCAAACAGCCGCGACGCATCAGACAGTATGCGACGTTTCGTACAGGTAGTGCTATCGCTAATTTTAACTTTATAAGAGAAGCAATCCCTTGATGGACACCACTGCAATCCAAGAATTTTTATCGAGGTGGAATTCTCAAAGTCGACTGGAGATATTTCTCGTTGCTCGTCTGGCAGCTTCATCAAAAGAGAACGACAATTGGAGGTCCATTTCCGAAGGTTAAATCCTGCTGAACCTAATAAATCTACCAGTTCTGACTGAAGAGCGAATAGGTCGTCGATACTATCAGTGCCAGTTATAACGTCGTCAACATAAAAATCATTCAAAGGGATTTAGATGCGACCGGATGTGTTAAAGCAGAATCAATGGCAAGCTGCTTTAAAACTCGAACTGCCGAAAACGGCGCTGATGCTGTTCCATACGTAACAGTAAGAAGGCGATAGTGTTTTAATGGTTCGTCTGGATTTTCTCTCCAGACAATACGTTGAAAGTCAGTATGGTGTCTAGCAATCCAAATTTGCCTATACATCTTCTCTATGTCACCGGATATGACATATAAATGTCGTCGATAGCGAAGGCAAATCGAAAATATGTCACGCTGTATGGTGGGCCCAACTAGAAGAGAATCATTTAAAGACATGCCGTTATTTGATCTAGCCGATGCATCAAAGACGACTCTGATTTTGGTTGTTGTGCTATTCCCTTTAAAAATAGCATGATGAGGAAGATAAAAGATGTTTTTTGATGTTGCTACCTCATTTGGTGGAATCTCTTCCATGTGCCCCAGGGCCAAGTATTCATTAATGAAAGTAGAATACTGCGATTTTAAATCATTGTTGTTCTTGAAACTTCTTTCAATCGAGTGAAAACGACTTATCGCAGTGCCAAGAGAATTTCCAAACTCAAGTTTGTTTGAAGGTTTAAATGGTAAAACGACTTCGTACTTGCCATCCGCACGCCTAGTTTGATTTTTAATAAAGATCTCTTCAGCCAATTTTTCTTCTAGTGACCAAGGAATTTCACTTGATACCTCCTCAAGTTTCCAAAAACGTTCCAGGTTAAATTCCTGGCTAAAATCTAAACTGGTGCAAAACGAGTTAACCTTACTACCATCAAATAATTTCAAAGTTCCTCCTGCAATAACACAACCAAATATGGTTGGAATCGAAATCAGGTTTGTATCCGGAAATTGCTTCGATGCTCCCTTAATCAAACTAAAGAATCTATCGGCTCCTATCAAAACGTCAATAGGACCGGGCGAATAATAGGTTGGATCGGCAAGTTCCATTGAAACGAAATTTTGAGGGATATGATTCAAAGAAAAAGCAGGTAAATTCGAAGTCAATTTTGGCAATATGAAGCAGTCGACATTAATAGATTCCGCACTATACTGAGATAGAAGATTCAAAGATACTAATCCATTAGTAACTCCAGCAGACGTGGATGCTATTCCAATAATTGGGATGCAAGAACGTTTACGTCTGAGTCCTAAACGGCGAACTGTTCCTTCAGTTATAAACGATACTTGTGATCCCGAGTCAAGTAAAATACGAACGTCCTGATAACTTCCCGATCTATTCTTAATTCGAGCTATGGCAGTAGGTAAAATAGAACTAACATGATGCGATTGCTCAAACGAATGATTGACAAAGACAGGTTGTTCTGGATTTTGTTTCGATGAAGTAGAGTTTTGATGTGAAGACTCAACTTGGGATTGAGCTAAAGATGATGATGGTTGATTTTCAGACGAATGCACTAAAATATGGTGCCTAGAATTGCACAAACTGCAACGAGTATTCGAACGACATCTTCTAGACGAATGACCCTGCTTTAAACAATTAAAACACAACGATAAGCTCTTGGTGAATTCACGACGTGCCGCTACCGCAAGAGCTTTAAATTCTGAGCATTGTGAAAGCATATGATCCTTTTTGCATTTGGGACAGACGGAACGACTTTCAATCACATGTGAATGAATTGCCTTAGAAGATTTTACAGTACGACTTTGAGTTACGCGCGAGATTGGTTGGCAAGCTTCCAAACATCGACATCGGAACTGTAGAAACTCCAAGAAATCATCTAAGGAATGAGCTTCCCTTGAACCTGTTTTGGCAGCCCATGCCTTTTTGGATTCGTAGTCCAACTTTTCGTACAAAATGTGAATTAGCCAAGGATCCCTACTGTTACAGTCAAGTGCGTTTAGTCCTCTAACAACTTCTTCCGCTCCGTCAGCGATCTTGTTCAACAAAGCAGTGTTTCCATTAGAACAGGTTGGAAGCGAAAGAAATGAATCAATGAACGATTTAACAATCAATTGCTTTTGGTCATATCGTCTCTCTAATCTATCCCATGTCTCAACATAATTAGCTTCAGAGCATTTGACATGACTGATCAAGTCCGCGGCGCTTCCACGAAGGAACGATTTCAGAAAATGAAGCTTTTGAACGGATGAAATTGTGTTATTAGAATCAACTGTCCCCAAAAACATGTCGCGAAAGGTTGGCCAGTCCTTATAGTCACCAGAAAATGGTTCAATTGTAATTTTAGGTAACTGAATCGAATTGTATGATGGCCGAAAAGGAATGTCTGCCCGTTCCTCAGGTATATCCTGTGGTGCGGTTATGAAGGTAACAGAAGGTGCGGTTGACGGAGTCTCGCGATTAACGTTATGAGGTGAGCCCTGTGCAGGCGGAGGTGTTACTTTGTCTTCAGTAGGTTCTTTCTTCAGCTTGAAAATGGCGTCTGTAAAAGCCGCGTGAGTGCGAAAGTATTTCTCCTCATATTCTGCATACTCGGGTTCCCGATCTACGTACCCTTCCGTTTCAATATGTTCTAACAACTCATTTTGTAAGCTAACAAATTCATGCCACGATTCTTCGAGTTTGTTAAGACGAAATTCTAAGGTGTAAAGAGACGTTGTGCTATCGATATTTTCTACGAACGATGATGCAAGCGTAATGCAACCTTTCGCACGACCACGTTTCGCAATAATCTTGTTCATTTTTTTCTAAAATATAGTATTTCTTTTTATAAGTCACAGAACAAGGAATAAAATAGTAGGTTGGCTTCGTGAAAATAAACTGTTTAATTGTCCCGTACGACCGCTATATATGTACCGAAATTGTTTATAGCGTTAACTGTTCATATGCCGCAAGTACGCGGATTATATTGTATGTATGTATATACATATATACCTTTGTACTGACAAAATCACGTGATCAGAGATTTAACTGTTTTTAGATAAAAAACGCAATTTCATTTTTCAATTTTCATCACATAAATTCTATCACGTTATCAGCAAATATTTTGTTGTAAATAATTTAATTAAATACTGCCTTGTATAAGCACCTGAATTCCACTCAGGCTTATACTTACAAATTGGAATTGTTTCACCTTGTCTGTTTTTTATTGTTTGTCCAATTTAAGGTACACTCCTGATAGCAACCTCCTGAAACCATCCATAAGAAACTAAATGTGTGCTGATTTAAGCATCCGACGACGAAGGACCAATATGTTTAGGATATAATTCGGGAGATGACGGGGATTGTGTTGTGTGTGTACGTGTATTGTCTTTTATTTTTAATTAATAAACAATTCTTTTTCAATGTTTAAATTTATAAAAGTGTTTAATTTTAATTTAGGTTAAGTGTGTAATTGTTAGAAAAAAATGTGTGTAAAATTACTGTGTACTGTGACTATTAACAAACCAAATTTATGTGTGTTCACTTAGGAAAAAAATGATGCTTACAGCTCAACGTTCGAATGACAATTGAATTCAAAAAATTAAATGTTACATAATTAAGTGTAATATAATTGAGTGCATGCATAAGCAAATGAGTAAATGAGTTTAATGTATAACAGTTAGTAATGCAAGTTTTAAGATTTATAATTTTATAGGGTATTGTTGCTGCGTTTTTTGGTCTTTTGGGAATTGGTTTCTAAACAGATATTAAGGCTTGTACCTACCAAAAAACCATTTTTTCGAATTTTGAATTTCTCATTAATGACACGACGGATTTTAATGAAATTTTTTACAGAGATGCTTCCAAAAAGTTTAAAAAACACTGCATTTCAAAACTTTAAGAAAAATATTTTTTTGAATTTTGAAAAATAAAATCTATTTTTTTTTGTTGGAAAATTCAATATTTCAAAAACGGCTTAGTATTTTTTCGTAAATTTAATTTTTAATAAAACTTTAAATTGGCGTACCAACATTTTTTCTTAAAAATGTTTAAAAAAATTTTATATAAAATCTTATTTTTTTAAGAAACCACTACAACGACTTATAATGTTTGTTCGTGCATAAATTCATATAGCATTCATTTTTTACCTCTTACTACTAAAAGAATTTAAAAAAATCATTTTATCTTTATGAACAGTTTTCTGTAATAACATTCGTTTTTGAAATTCCTAGTCTATTACATAGGAGCAAGTTCGTACGACCCAGTCGTGCATTTTATTTGATTAACAAAAACCGTATCTCGTCTTAATGATATTTTCTTTAGAGTCACTTCCCATTGCAAAAATGATATACAGCTGCGGTCAAAATAATAGTAGTGAACCTTTTAACAAAACAAAAACTAAAATAAATTAATCTACTCATTTTAAAGAAGTAAATAGTCATTTGATTTTCAAATAAATGTTTTTTAGGCTTTTAATTTCAGAAAAAAATCATTTTCAAATTCAATAAACTAATTGGTAACTCCAAATCTATCCAAGTCATATAGAAAAACAGCGGTCAAAAAAATGTAGCGCATTCAAAATCTACCTTGTTTCTATTCTACTATAAGTGATAGTCGACTAATATTTAGTTGCATGTCCATTGTTAGAAATAACAGCAGCAAAACGACACGTTGCATCCAATTAATAAGATTTTCACATCTTTCTACAGGTGTGGACCTCCAAGGCTGCTGTATATCTTCGCAAGGCGCTGTATTAGTAGCTGGCTTACAACTAGCCACATACTTCTTGACATCGCACCAAAAATTTTCTATAGGGTTGAGTTCTGGGGACTGCGCTGCGCAAGCCACTCCATGACATTAACCCCTTTCCTTGGAACCACTGCTTCGCAAGTTTACTTGTATGCTTTGGATCGTTGTCTTGTTCAAAGACCCATTTCAGTGGCATTTCATCTTCAGCATATGGGAACATAACTTCATCCATGATCTTCACATAGAGCCGCTGATCCATAATGCCTTCAATCCGGTATATCGGACCAACACCATAGACATAGATGAAAAAACATGCCCAAACCATTATTATCCATGTTTTATTGTCTTAGCTGTGAAGCGTGTATTATATTCTGTGTTCGGTGGCCTTCTCACATTTTGACTTTCTACCACATAACACAATCTGGGACTCGTCTGACCACAGAATATTCCTCCACAAAAAGATGAAAATTCAGGGACTTAGCAATGATTTTATTTACACTACTAATATTTTGACCGCATCTGTATATAGCCGAATTAACTCTTTACAATTTTAGGCCAATATCTACGAGTATTTCAATCAATTTCCTAAATGAAATCTTAAAAATTTGCTCAACTTCAGCCTGCTTTTGCTTAAGTTTAGTTTTTAACAATTTTTGTTAAATTTATTGATATTTTGTAAGTGCAAAGTTGACAGCTCTGAATAAGTTTACCTTTTTAAAGAAATAAAAATGCAAAAACTCGCATTCGGCGCTTGGAAATCTCTTATATAAATTCTCATAAATCATATAAGTAACAAATTGACTTTTGTTGTCTGGTTGCGAGTTTTTCTATCGAAAATTTAAAGGAAATTCTTTTTTTTTTTGTGAAGGAACAGCAAGAAAAAAAAATGAAAACTTTTGAAAAGATTATTATTATTATTTTTCCAGTAGCAGAGAGATCCGTATGTCCTTGGATCACACAATCCCCTCTGGGTAGACCACATAATACCGAAAAGACTGTACGAAAGTCCTTTTTTACTTTTTGTTCTGCTAGTTATATGCGGTTGCATTAAAAAGGACACACGACACATATCACATTGGAAAAAACGACAAAAAAAAAAAACAAATCTCAGCCCAAAATAAAATAGAACAAAAAAAAAATAAAATCCAAGAATCATATGTCGCTGCATCCTTGTGTGTCCTGGATACAAATCTACATTTTCTACTAACTGTATATGTACATTGACTGTGGTGCCTCCATCCTTCCTCCTCTATTTTCTGAATGAAAAGATTGCCTGGGCTGGGAGCGCTGTCATATATTACGGCACCATAATACTACAATACTACCAGTACATGGGCGATGTAAGAAGAAGAAGTGTTACAAGGACATATGGACTTAAATTGAAATCAAATCTTACTATAAGTAGGCACACAGATTCACGTTATTTATTCGAAGGATTTTTGTCCTTTTATCGTAAAAATAAGATGTTCAACGATGGAGAGACTTAAAAGGAATATATGTATAGAACTCCAATAGGCGATATTGCAATTGGTATTATTTGAGGAAAATCTTAAAGACACCATTTCGAAAATCGTTCTGCTGCTCCTTCTGTTCGATATTAGATGGTGCGGTGGTGCTGGTGTGCTCCTTTCAATTGCGAGCTTATTTGGTAACATGAAGAGTTACACAGAGACGATAAGTTCACTTAATGAGAAAAATACTTGAAAGGAAGACATGTAGCTTTATAGATGTCTTAATTTGTGTTTGTGGGGAATGCAATGATGTGTATTGAAAGTGACGATGCAAATATTGGCAAACTGGCTTTTGTAGGTTTAAGACTGACACAATTTGTCTTCGTTTAAATACGAGGACGAGTTTGTGACATAAAAGTAGTGTTTAATTTGTCTTTTTGGTTGGAAAATAATTGCGGGGATAGCTCTTTTCAATAATTTAATAAACACTATCATGGAAACACCATTTCAATTTTTTTAATTAATAAATTAAATCAAGTTGTAGCCTTGAGCTTTTGGGAAAATAAAAAAAAACAATCGCCTATTTTCGAAGCTTTAATATTTTTTTGCTATTAAACACAAAAATATAATAATTAATCCAGTATATTAAATTTAAATTTTCGACCATCAAACTTTTGTAGGAATGCTCGTAATAACATTCCTATTTTTGATTTAATCGAAAATAAAGAAAAATAAGCTTCATCATTTTTGACAAGATGAAAAGATATTCACAAAATCTTACATTATGGTATTTTTATTTTTTTTTTATTTTTTGATAAATAAAACAACCACCAAAAATGTCAATCCATTTTCTTTTAATAATCGCTAAACAGAATTGTAATACCTATTTGTGTTTTTATAAATTGAAAGCAGGGTTGTTATTTTAGAAAAACCTATTCACTCTTAAAGTCTCGACAGTCCCAACTATGAAATGCGTTAATTGTCGAACGCATGGATTTAAGTTTTAGTATGTCGAAAATGTACATTCCCTTTTTTTACAAGCTGGCACATTAGTAACGTTATAATTTATTTGATTAAACGCAAAGTCGTTCAAGTGGCTGCCTCGGCAGGCTTAGCAGTAGTTCATTCTGTCACTCCAATTTTCCAAGACCTTGTTGATGGTTTCGGGCTGTAGTTCACTGATTGCTTGTTTGATATTGGCCCTAAGTGCTTGAATCGTTTCCGGATTGTTGGCATAACATCGGTCCTGCAAGGTTCCCGACAAAAAAAAATTCTAAGGGGTCAAATCGCAGCTCCGAGGCTGCCAATTGACATCGCCAAGACGGCTGATAACACGATTTGGGAATTTGGTATGCAAAACGTCGTTTTTGGCATGTGCTGTGTAGCATGACGCGCCATCCTGCATGAATCAGAGGTCGTCCAAATCTATGTCTTCAATTTCAGTAAAAAAAAGTTGGTTAACATGGCTCTGTATCGCCCACCGTTGACCGAAACTTTGTTCCCAATAATGCTTCCACTCCACAATCCACACCAAACTGTCACTCTCTCTGGATGCATTGGCTTCTGCACAATATGTGCCTCGTCAGAAAAGATGATTTTTCGCCCAAAATCGCTGTCCAATTTAAGCTGCTCTATGGCCCAAGCTGCGAAGCGATAGCAAAAGCGGATGGTGGTGCGACTTCAATTGCTGAGTCAATTGGACCTTGTTAGCGAATAATCTGAAATATGGGACCAAATGGTGCAAACCATCTCAAAAATCCATAACTTTTTCGTTTCTCAATATTTTTTTTTGAAATTTTGCACACTTATACTTGTATAACCAAGAATTTAAAATATTAAAACGTTTTAAATAGAAATAAATTATTTTATTTTTTTTTTAATAAAATAAAATAACAAATTTGTAGATTTTGTTTAATTTATATGGGTAAAATTTGTTGGAGCAAGAATTATTGCATGCATTATTGCATTATTTGATGCAATTTGTACAGTTTTTTCTTTTACCGGTGAAAAAATTTGAAAGTAGTTTTTGTAAAATCCGCCCACTAACACGCCCATATTTTTCTGATTTTTATTATTTTCTTATTTTTAGTGAACAGGAAGCCGAAAATTTGTATTTGAGGTTTTTTAAACTTAAGACATCGCATGTATATTTTTTCTGTCCACTTTCCCGCCTACTTTCACTCCCCTTTTTTACTTGCGATATACATAGGTACTATAGGGCAAGTTCTGCATTTGGAAAAAAAATCGAACTCGAGATTTTGATCAAAGTTGACATTACGATGATAGCGAAGACGAAAAAAGTGGGTTTGGTAATTCTGTCTGTCTGTCTGTCTGTCTGTTCGATTATAGCTAAACGGCTCGGCCGATTTTCTTCAAACTTGGTAGATATGGGTTTTAATTTTTTACCCCCGGATGTTTTTTGATTTGATTTTTCAAGACCAAAAATAACGGTATCTGTCATACGGTTTTTTTTTCGAAGTTTTATAAACATTTTTTTTTCTCAAAAACTGTTCAACAGATTTTAAAAATAAAAACACAAAAAAATTTCATTTAATTAAAGCTAGGTATTGAATGAAAAAAATTTTCCGAAAAATGGTTATTGAGGGAACCCCCCAAGGAACTCTTTTTTTTTGTTTTTGATTTTCTCAAAAACGGTACAACCGATTTTGATATTTTTTTTTTTGCTAAAGCTCCCCAAAAACATAAATAGAATTGTGTACTCAAATTTTCAAAAAAAAATTTTTTGGATTTTAAAAAAAAAACTTCAAAATTTTTTTTTCAAAACTCAATCTTTCCAAAACCCCCTGCTAGATTGTTTTTAACCTCGATAAATAAAAGTTTCTCAATAATATCTACAAGATGTGATAAAAAAAAATTTATTTTACCTAAAAATTAAGGTAACTACCATACAAATGCTAAAAATTAAAAAAAAATGGTTTTCAAAAATCGTATTTTTCTCGAAAACGGTTCCGAGAATTTTGCTAAAATTTTTTTTCTTTCAATTAATTTTTACGATCTTTAATTTAATAAAAAAAATTTTGAAATTAAGATATTCCAGCTTGTACCTACCATATAACCATTTTTTCGAATTTTGAATTTCTCATTACCCACATAACGGATCTTAATAAAAAAATTTATAGAGAAGCTTCTAAAAAGTCTAGAACACATTGCATTTCAAAACCTTAAATTAAATATTTTTTGAATTTTTGAAAAAAAAAAAATTTATATTTTATTTTTTTGAAAACTCAATATCTCAGAAATGGCTCAATATTTTTTTTGCAAATTTAATTTTTATTCGAACAATAATAAAAACTTTAAATTGGCGTACCAAAATTTTTTCTTAAGTTTGTATATAAAAGCTTTTTTTTTGTAAGAAACCACTACAACGACTTATAATTTCTATTCCTGCATAAATTCATATTTGCATAGCATTCTGATTGTCCAAACTTTATACAAAAAAACGGAAGAGAGGCTATGTTCACGTGTCTATCACTTATGGACCAATACATAAATGCAAACAATTTTATTGCATTCTAAGCTTTCATATATTTGGGATGACTTACCTACCAATTAATTTAAAGTACCGCTAAAATAGTTATATTTTTTAATTTTTACCATGGGTCGTTCCACTGTGCGACACGGCTCGTAGAGAACCTGTTTTCTAGTTATTTACACAACTCCCCACAATTCCCTTGAACGTGTTAGCAGGAATGGAGGGGACTTATAATTTTTTTCCCGAGTCCAAACGTCTTTTCATGTCAATAGATACTTATGAAGGTTTTGTGACTTCCTGGCAAGAGGCCGTACATCCCTAAGAAACATGTTTTAAAAGCGAACCCAGACCTTCTACATGACAGTCTAATACATTACCGATTATGCCAAAAGGTACTCTCGTAAATGGCTCAACCGTTTTCGCACAAAGGTATTTCTTTGTTATATCATTTGCCATTTGAGCCAACTTAACGATGCTTTTTTAAAAGAGAAAAGTTTTTCTTTGTTGGGCAATAATACACATTTAATCAATATCCCCAGAATGTCCAATTCCGAAATTCTTTAAGTGTCTCGAAAATTTTTATGATGAACTGAGTTCATAATATAACTGATTGCCTTCAATATAGTTATGTGTTCCTAATCAATGGAGCCGTACAAAATATGGAAACGTTTTAAAAGTTAAAATAGCTTTATTTACACCCATTAGAATATACATTTTTCTAAACTTTGAAATCCTATTGTCATGTTGACAACGTTTTTTATTCCCTCAAAATATTCTTAGGTTTACTACCTCAGCGAAATCATACTCCATCGATTTTAAGTGGTTTATTATCTGAAATATGTATTTCATTTCCCCGTCATAAAACTAAACGACACTGGTGAAAACTTTTTCTCCAAACTTTCTTCGATCACCCTATATTCTCGCCGAACGTCGCCGGTAGAAAAAAAAAACTTCCTCGAAGTCATTAAATAAAGTATACCGTAACTGTTATATGAGTCAATCTTTATTTAATACTTTATTGAATGTATATCAACTTTGTATCGAAGTCCGTAATGACACCCTTAATCACCCCACAGAAAACTACTTAAAATAATAACGAGCCTATAAATAGAATTTCCTAAAAAACTTTCACCCTTTTCCCCAAATATTCCTTCTAACTTCTTGTGAGTTGAACTTTTCTTATAGAGTCAAGTCGAGACCTTTATTACCCACAAAAACAACCCCTCAATGTCTATGAGCATTTAGAACCAAACATAGACCAACAAAATTACAAAAACAGAGAGTTAACATTCATTACCACCCTTAAGAATGCCGTACATACATTTATGAATCGTACCCTCCGATAACCTGCACAGCTACTTATGTGTCTTTCTAATATCTCTTACCGGTCTAATTTGAGTTATATTCTTGAAAAGCTTCATTTGCCCAAATTTTTGTCGCCATACAATATCGCCCATTTGTGTGTGGATTGTGGGTTATGGCAGCCCGACCCAGACTTGTGTGCCATTCCAAAGGGACGGGGGACTAGTAATGATGGCATAAGCTTCCGCAAAATACTCCGATCATCATCATATTAAATGCTACCTCCCTATTTGCTTCTAGCACCTCCGGAAAGTTGGTATATAAAATATCAAAGGAAAAAAAATTTAAAACATTTTAACGGCTGGATAAGGAAAAAATGACGAATGAGCTAAAACAACCCCCAATCCTCGCCCGAGACTCCCCATTTCCCAATCTACCCATTGCCATTATCTCCAGTTGACAGTAATGTGCTTATTTTTCTGACACAAGCTTAAATTTATGAGATTTTAAGGGTAAATATTACTCATTCCCTTCTCAACGAAAAAAATAAAAACAACAAATGGGGAAAAAAGTTAACGAAATATTTATAAAACATGTTTAAATTATCTCATTGGATTATATTTCGTTTCTCTCCTCAATCTTTCATCAGCATTATACCCCAAAACGAAGCACGGCTTTGTTTGCGTTAAAAATACTCATCTCCTATTATCTCGACCCTCCTTCCACATTTGTTCTTATACCCCCTCAGGGCGAGGGAGTTTAACAAATTCAAAAATTTGGTATGCCATGATTATTGAATTATGCAAATCGGAAAGTGATTATCATCATAATCGAAATTAATCCTTCTGAAAATAAACACAGCGTCGGCATACATCGGCATGGCTTGGCGTGTCGGCCGTCATTGCACCAGAATTTGGAAGTATTTTTTGATACACAAGAAAGGTGTTATGATAGGAAATACCCACAGAAATGTCTGAGTGTGACATGGTTTTGTTTTTTTATTTTTTTATTTGCAAACAACAAACAAAAATTAGCAAGTTATTTGGTTTTGAAAATTTATGGGATTGTTTTTTAATGTTCACACAAATTTAAAATTAATCCTGTTATTGTTTGTAAGACCCTATAATCTTCCTGAGGTAAGTGAATTTCTTTGTTTTGGAAATATTTTATATGCCTTATGGGGTTTCATGTTGTTGCTTTTAGAAAGTTTGTCTTTGTACAATAAAATCTTTAAAAAAAAAATGTTCCAATAAGCCAACTTAATTTAACTAGCCGACCCAGCTCTCGAAATTCGAGTGCCAATTTATTTATTATTTATTATTTATATTATTGGCAGTGTTTTCAAGCAAATTTATTAAATTAAATTTTATTTTATGTAATATGCAAAGTGTTCGACAGTGCAAAAACAAAAATGACCCACAGTGTGTAAATGCGTGTCTCAAGTATATTCTGCACATCTCCGTAACTGTGGCTTTCCAACCATATAAAATTTATCGAAATCGGTTAAATACTTTTGGAGAAAAGTGTACCACAAAAAACATGTTTGCCGTTTTATTATATGATGATATAAGCAGGCGAGAATCAGCAGATTAAGGCGTATTCACAATATGTCGATCAGTTTTCTATAATATTTAATATACAAAAAAAAACAAATAAAAGAAAAGTAACCAGTGGTTTTTTAAAAGATTGTTCACGTATCCATTCAACCGCAAATGAGCTTCGTCGCTGAACACAATTTTTCGATAAAAAGTGGATCTTCGGCCAACTTTTCAGGAGCCCATTCAGCAAAAATTCGGCGTTGCGGTAGGTCGTTTGTCTTCAATTCTTGCACCAGGTATATTTTAAAAGGCTTCACACCTAAATCCTTCCGCAAAATTTTCCACGTAGTGGAGTAACAGAGGCCCAATTGCTGCAAACGGCGCCGAATCGATATAATTCACGGTGGTCATCACTAACACTGGCCGATACAGCTGCGATATTTTCCTCAGTTCGCACTTTACGTAAGCGTGTTGGGTGTTTAATGTCCAACAATGTAAATTTGATGCGAAATTTATTCACAATAGCCAGAATAGCCGCCTCAGTAAGTCGATTAAACTGACCATAAAATGGAAGAAGCGCGCGATGAGCTTTCTTAACAGAGCACGCATTTTGATAGTAAAATTCAAGAATTTGCAAGCCTTGTTCGTTTGTAAGACGATTCATGGTTAAATTATATGCCAGACTGAAGATGTTTGACAGTGACACATGCAAAACACGAAACGTGCGTGAGCTGTCAAAACCAGTGTTGCCAAAAAGAAAATAGCAGAAAAATCACCCATTAGTTAGTACCGAACAAGATTTGAAAAATCTGGATATCAATCAATTTTTATCAAATGACATTTGGTATTCCTGTCAGACATTTCCAACATACAGATCTGTTGGTAAGGTCCACATCTTCACTTTGATGAAACTGACAATTGTTTATCTGTTTTTGAAAGCAAAACCAGGCATTGTGCGTAAATATATTAATGATACAATCAAACTTCTTTTATTTTCATTTTGCCATTTTACATCTTCACAGATTCACACATTCGAAAAATTCCCTGTTACCATTTCTAGAACACAGTCTAAAATGGTTTAAACTTCAGACAAACTGACTTATGGTGGATGTACCGAGTTAAATGATTTTGAACTAACCCCAATGAGCGAGAGCAATCGTGTTGAACCGGTGCTATTTCAATTCAATGCAGACGCAGGATCCTAGTTTAATCTGGCTTCAACTATGCATGTCATCTCATTTGTACCTATTTATTAATAAATAATCTAATACATTTATTTGCAAGTACCCCGTGGCATAATGGTAAGTGCGTTGGACTGTTATGCGCCATGTTATCTCAGTCTTTAGTTTGGTTTCTAGCCGCTGCAAAAATATTTTTTTAAGGGTGTGTGCTGCCTCTTGCAAGGAAGTGACAAAATCTTGAAAGAATATCTCTTTTCATACACAGTACAACTCATCGCTCCATTCGTACTAACACGCACACAGGATTCATTCGGTCCTCGTTTTTTACTCGAGATTTTGATCAAAGTTGACATTACGATGATAGCGAAGACGAATAAAGTATCTCGATCTAGAGCCAAAGCCACTGGAGCTATTTTCTTCAAACTCGGTACTTAAGGGTCTTCGGTGATTCCCTAGAGGGGAAGTTGGATTTTTTGTTTAGCTCTAAAACTAACGGTACCCCCCATACACCCGTAATGCAAAATCTAATTAACTCAATTATTCTATATAAAAATATTCGAAAAAATATTTTTGAGTTTTTTGAAAAACAAGCTTTTTTTTTGAAAAATCAATATCTTTAAAACGTGTGAACGATTATTTTTTGAAATTATTTCCTAAAATCTATACTACTAAATAATTAAAATTGGCATCCCAAATTTTGTCTCGAAAATTTTTAAAGAAATTTGTTATATACAAAATTACTTCAATAATAAAACGATTTTTGAGCTTTGTTTGCATAAATTCATACTTTTCTGGAAATCAGACGGCGATTTCATGCATTTAAAAATAATTTTTAGCTCATTAATTCCATATTTTATATTTATTTATACATATTTTTTAAATTCCAAAGTACTTTCACATAAGAGCAAGTTCGTGCGATCCAGTCGTACATTTTATTTTAAATTTAACACAGTGATCGGCAGAGTAAAATGATACCGCCTTCTTAACTTTAATAGCCTACAGAGTGATTCTGGGCAGCTCCGTGACATTGGCTTTCCAGCTTTATACGAGTAAATATATCAAATTTAACGAAATCGGTTCGATAATTTTTGATTAAATGTTACTGTTTTAGTATGAAACTAGATTAAAACGACGATTTTGCAAATTTTAATCGAATATAGCATCATACAAAGATTTAGTAATCTACTAAAAAGTTCGAAAATTGTTAAGTAGTAAATATCATACTAGGACCTTAATAATAGGCTGTAATATGTTAAAGCCATTTTAGTAAATTACTAAGGATTTTGCTAATTTTAAACGATTTTAAAATATTAATATCTCTTAGCATTTTACTATAGTTAAAATCACAAACTGGCTCCATAACTTTTAGTAATTTGCTAATTTTATATGACTGTCATTTTCCTCGTACAAAATTTCTTGGTAATTTTATATGAAAGAGTTAAATTGTGTTTTTTATGATTAAATAAAAAAATATGAAATTTTTTCGGAAGACGAAGATTTCGATATGTTTGAAGACGAAGTGCGATATTTTAAGTCCCCAGGAAATCCTTTTGAAGAGCTGGATGATGGAGAATTTTACTCCAATAATAAGTTTGACAAGACAACGGTTCAGTTCTTGGTTGAAAACCTGAAAATCCAAGACCGAATTACATGCCGTGGGACTCCAATTTCACCAGAGCTACAAGTCAAGTACTAGTTTCATTACACTTCTTTGGTAGAAATGAATTGTGGTTGTCAATTTGACTTCTGACAAATCAAATTATTAGGTCCCTTTCTCAGATTTATTTTATTTATTTATTAGTAAATTACTAAAAGTTTAACAAATTGCTAATTAGTAAATTGCTAAGCCCTTAATAATAGGTTGTTTAAAATTTTGCCTCAATGTCTTTAACATTTTTGCTGACCACTTTCTCACCTAAAAACAATATATTACCGAAATATTTGATTTCATTTAATTAAAGATGGCTGCTCCCTTGTGGAAATTGAGAAGAGATATGTACTGTACATATATTAATTGGAGTTTTCTGGTGATACCAGGTGATATAATTTCAATGAATATTTTTTTCGACTAAGTAGTTCAAAAATTTTCACAAAATTTAGTTAAATTAAAATCAACGACTAAAACTACAGCATGAACAAAGCTTAAGATATAAATCTTATAAAATAAAATACGCGGTTACATCGCAACAACTTGCCTATACTGATTAAGAGACTTATAATTCTTTATTATAGAAAAATTTTCATAATCATAAAATTCATTTTTAAAGGTTAAACAACTACCTTAGTAGATGGAGCTAAAATCAGAATTTTAAAAATATTTTTTTAAGAAAAAAGTTAAACACTTTGTTATTGTAGAAATAATAATTTTTTTCGTCTTGCCTATCATCGTACTAGGAATGTTAAGGCTGTTCAAATTCTAGAGTTCGTTTATTTTTTACGAATGCATAACTGGCCAAGTAAAAACTAGTGGGACACTAAATTTAAGATTAAATTAAAAAGATGCATTTCTAATGGAACTTAATTATAAAAATATATATGTATTCCATCACAAAGAGAAGAAAACTGAAAATTATGAAAAACGTCCACCATACCCAATTATAATACACATGAAAACACAAATCTAGAGATTTAATGAGATTGATTGAAAATATGATTTTGGTTTGCGCCGCTGCTTCTCTCACCACCAAATCGAACAGAGCTCAACTACAAATTTTCAGTTATAAAAAATAAAAGTTCACCAAGAAGAAAATTCAATAAATAGAAATTGCTGTGACAGTAGGCGTATTTTAATACAAATCCGTTAAGTGATTTCCGAGACTATAAACTACCAACGAAAAATATTAAATATAAACAAAATTCATCAATGCAGGTTACTATATTCATTGTCTAAATAACCTATAAAATTGCCCTGAAAATCTCAAGCCATTGTTTCGTTTTACGGGGGCTTAACTTACCTTTAGCCCCATCACCATATATTCACTGCCGCACTAAAAATGCCTCTGTCTTTCTTATGTACCAACAAATTCTCTTGTAGGGAATTAATTTTAATGACATTGTGTCAAAAAAGTCACACCCATTATCTTAGTTGCTTAATATGTATGTATGTCTAATTTTAATGCTACTAAAATGAAATTTTATTAAGGTACATTAATTAATGTGTTTTTTGTTTTGCTTTGTTTCTTTATAGGTGAGTCTTTAAAATACAAGTGTTATTGCTTAAAGGATTTCCGTGAGTATGGGGATGTTGTTTGTTTTTTTTTAAATTGATTTGTATTTATATATGTATTTAACTTCCTTTAAATGAAATAAATATCCAGTATTTCTTTTTCGCTGTAATGACTTAATAAAGTCGTTAGGTGTCCGACTAAAAAAAACTGAATTTTTTTTAATTTGAAATGAAACAGTTAATATTTCGCCCTAGTGTGCAACCAACAACCAACGAATAAATGAACAAAGTTAATTTAAAACATTGTTTCACAAAAACTAGACAAAACCTTAGAAATTGATTTTAGAAACTTTGCTAGATAAGAAAAATTTGGGAAAATAAACTGGTCGTCACGAATTACAATTTTCGTGACGAATGGTCATTCTTTATTCACGTTCCACATTCCATCCACAATGCAACGAATGAATTGTTCGAAAGCGAATAATCTGAACCTTCTTTGTGACACGTTTATCAAATGTTTTATGAACGGAATTTCAAAATCGAATCGACGAATCTTCATTCATCCGTCCGTCAGTCCATGGTCGCTTCCATGTGAATAGTCGGTAATAGGTGAGATGTCCAAACGATCACACTTAACATATGAGTGGTGAAATAAAACTCTCCAAATTAAGATCCAAGGTAAAACAAACTCCTCAGAGTTAACTAACTACTGCAAGGAGATAAGGAAAGCCAAGAGAAATAGTTTCAAATATTTCCGTTAGAGTATTTTCTCAATCCCTGGTGCGGCAAAACTACACGAAGTTCTTGCAAAGATATGCAGACACTTACATCATTGGCACATCGGCACGATGATCTTAGCTGTACAGATAGTGAAAAGCAGAGGTCCTCTCAGCTCTAGAGAGAACTCCTCTTAAACCAAATAGAGAAGACTGGAGGATAGCTGCAACCATCTGTTCAAGCAAAAGGATAAACTGGGTGATAAGGGCTTCAACCTTTAAAATCACCAGTTGTAGATGGAATCTTTCCAGCCCTCCTAAAAAATTGTAAATGAGATCTTATGCCCTATCTCATTTGCCACTCCATAGTAGTATTGCCCTTGAGTATATACCAAGTCTATAGAGAAGAGCTAAGGAAATCTTCATTCCCAAAATTGTTTAAAAATTACAACCCATTTAAAGTCTTTTAGGCCGATAAACTTAACATCCTTTGCACTGAAAACCTTGGGAAAAGTAGTTCATAAGATCAGAAGTTTTAGTTAATAGGCTTCTCAATATACGTCAACATGCTGTAGATCTACAGAAACTGCCCTGTTTGAACCCACTTGTGCCTTACAAAGAGCTAAACAAACCTCATGGTAATACCTCATATGTCGCGGTAGATAAAGCTCTAGTAAGAAAGTGTGTACCCAATATCATAACTAGGTAGTTGGGTTGGTGATATGCTAGGCACTAGCACAGCGGAGGCAATGGCAGGACCAAATACACAGAGAATCATCACAAGAAGAGGCTGTCTGCAGGGAGGCGTACTCTAACCCTTGCTGTAAAGTGTTGTAGTGGATGAACTGCTAGAATATCCCACCTCTCAAGGTATAGCCGTATAGCCTGCATCGGGTTCGCTGATTGCTATGCTTAAGACAATATCCTTAGGTGAAGGTACACCATGATGGTAAGACCAATCATTACCTATAGGGCGGTTGCATGGCACAAAAGAACAGTGTTACAAACAATTTCCAGGGAAATAAGGAGGCAGACCCTCTAGCAAAAATAGGTGCAAGGACTCGTTTAATGGGACCAAAGCCCAACTGCGGAATAGGAGAAAACAGGATTAAAAACGAATTCAAAATAGAGGAGGCAAAGGGTGGAAACATATCTAATCACCCAGCAGCTGAGCCCCACGAGCTTCCAGAAATCTAAAAGTTTGCTTATTCCTATTCTAGAATTCAATTAAGAACATGATATAGAAGTTACCAAAGTTTGTCCAGGTCTGAAAGTTCGTTATAGTTGTCACAAAATTCCCTTCCTTAAGGTCATTCCTTATTGTGACCAAAGCCAAACTGTGGCATCGGAATAGCAGTTAAACGACTAATCTCTTACTGCTGATCGCCAAAGCTAAAACAGTAGGTATTTTGAGGAATCCCCATATTTGCTATATGCCCTCCTATTGTCTAACGGGGTCAAATCGCATGATCTCAGTGGCCATTTCATTTCGCCTCCGCGTGAGATAACCATGTTCGGAAATCGCTCGTGCAAAATTACCATTGTTGCATGGGCTGTATTGCACGTAGAATCATCCTATTCAAACCATTTGTCCCCGGTGTCCATATCATCCAATTTGGTTGATGATCTTGCCAAGGTCGTTCTCAAAGAAGTATGGACCGAAGATGCCGCAACAGGGACTTTCTCTAGATTAATTGCAATTTGGTGAATCTCTTGTGGATTGTGATCGACCCAATTGCTTGTTGACGAACCTATTCACTCAGAAATGGGCCTCGTCGCTGAATATGATTTTTAAGTCGAAATTGGGATCAAATTCCAACTATTCGACAGCCCAGTAAGCGAACACACGTCCTTGTCTATATGGTCGTTAATTCTGAGCTCAGAACGCTATACAAAATTTATCTGATGTATCTTCATGCCGCTATGACCTGTCAAAGTTCGGAAATCCCTATTGGAGAACCCCTTATGTATAGGCCAAATCTTTCAAGATATGAGCTTTGCATATAAAACTTATAGTACTATTAAGAAACTAACGATTGTGGCGACATCTTAAGCATAGGAATAGTACAAGAACCTATGTAGATAAGAGTGACATTGAGATTAATATTCTTAGAACTATTAGTAAAAATAGTTGTGTCGAAGTCTCTCATCAAGTCAACACGTCATTCTCCCATACTTTTCTAGATGTAAACTTATTTTAAAATCTTTTTTACCTTTTTTTATATATTATATTTTTATATATTAAATGCGCACTCAAGGGGCTATGAATATCTTTATAATGTTAAACCCAGTACGAGCAATTAGGAAATTAGGATAGGATTTGATATAATGGTAGAAGCTCAGCTTTCCGTAGGTGTCGAAAACATGTCACAAGACATAAGTTTGTTATATTGATGTGACCAATCTTGTCAACAATTTCATTCTTTTAAAGTCTTAACGCCCTGCCAGAAACAAGAAATTTTATAAGTCAGTCAAATGGTTAAACGTTCAAAAATAGGCAAATTAAGGCATCCACGGGACAAGATCGAAGATACCTGCAGTATCAAAGCTAGCAGTTCTTTGAAATCACTTCACAACCCAGAAGAATGGTCTTGACATGGGCATTTTCATCTCCTGAAGAAATAGCGAGCTTCATCTAAACGAAACCTTACCTCTTCCATCTTAAAGTTATCGATAAGACTTTTGTTTTTGTTACTCAACTGTCAGACTATGAGCCTTAGCAGTTGTTCTGATACCAAAATAAATTAATACCTGAACCTATCGAATTCATTAAAACAAAAAACAACCTTCACTTTCTGAAGTATTTACAAACATATCCTTTTAATAAAAATAATATTGCCAGAAAAATTTATCGACTCTGATTGCATGTAAGGATGCAATAAGCACAAAGACTGCAGCATTGAAGGATGCACAAGAAAGTCACGATATAAAATACCTAACTGAATACATTTGAACAGACAGACATCGTGAATCGAGGTTGGAAGGAGAGTAAGAGTGACAGGTACGGTTAGTCACAATCCACCACCACAGCACACATCCCTTGCATCCAAGGAGCTTAGCTACGAGAATTCTATTTGTATACAACGGCAAAGTTAAATGAAATGGAAAAATTGAATAGACAGGAACATTTCTGGAGGAAAAATAAAGAATAAAAAAAAAACAGGACTTTGAAGCTTCTATCGCAATCCCAAAAGCAACAACAACAATAGCCAAGCAAAGCAAACTGGTAAAAATCACGGAAGGGAGGAAATGCGCCATGTAATAATTTTGTTTATAATCAGAACGATTGAAATAAATTACACAATGGAAATCAATACGCTGCTGCTTTTATAGTCAATTGAAGCGGGGAAAACCCTCTACCGTCAATAGGCTACAGCTACACCGCCATTCCACATCGCCAGTTATTGTAACACGCCTGGGAGCTGGCTCGCAGGAAGACGCAGAGATACTTTCATAAAGTATGCATTAATGGCGTGTCCCAATGAAGCCAATTCGATCGTTTTTTATTGATTCTTTTTTTTTTCCCGGACAAGCATTGATGTTTGTTCGACGATTCTTTCAGCTTTTGATTCTCATCGATTGAGATTGTGACGACATTGATGGTGATGGAATTTTGATTTGAACCAATTGAAAGCAATCGAATGGGCTCTGTGCCATCGTGTAGAAGTGGAAGACTGTCGCCACTGTCAGAGGAGCAATTGACATCAATTAGTTGCTGGTTTAAGTGAAGGCAGAACTTTTTTTTATGCGCAGTTTGCTTTTAACTGCATGTGACTATAGTTTTAGGCACAATCATAGGTACATCTACATATATGCAAATATGGACTTTTTCTATAGAAAAAAAAGTTTTGGATTCGTAAAAAAGGTTCATTGATTTGTTTTTTTTTTTTTTCAAAATTAATCATTTTGTTACTTACTTTTTAAGACAAGTATTTATTCCGCACCCATTAACAAGATACCCTTTGGAATATCTTTCTTCCGTTTTATTTCTACAAATCGTCGAGGTTAGTCTTAACATTACACAATATTGACACCTCAAATTTTCAGGCACATCTTCCTTCACTTAACTAAAAGTTTTGAGCCTTTTGAAACAGGCTAATATACAAGATGCGGTAGTATAACTTCAGGCTGTAAGTTAACCCCTACGAGGCTTCGGTGTGGTCACATTCCGACTGACGTGGTTCTAGAAGCTGGATTCCTTCCTGGTCATTCGCCATCGTGCATTGGAAAAGTCAGGAGTGTGCGTTCAAACCAGATGCCTACTTTGAAAAAGGAAGTTATGTTGGTGCACCCTGTGTTTGCACAAAATGTTCTTCAGTTAAATTTCAAATTGGACTCAAAAAACTAACATCGCCTACGTTAAGTTTTTTGTATTCTGTATGCTTTTGAGTATAAAATCAAATTTTCGAAAAAATGGCATAGCTGTAATTTTACGTGATTTAAATGTCCAACTTTCCTAAAACGCTCGCACTGTTCTCGAAAATTTTATGGGTAGTCATAATCCATTTAATGGGTGTAATATTATAAAAAAAAGTTGAAAAGTCCGAATCCCCGCAATGCAAAGTTTTAACTCACTCTAGTATTAAATATTGGCTGTAGTAGAAGCGACTGTTAAACTCTACTTTGTTGAGTCAGTTATTGAATTGAACAAAATCTTACTTGAGATTTTGATGAAATTTGGTATAGTGGGATGAAAGAGCAATCAGAAACTGAGGGTTCGTCTATATGTCTAAATATTCCACTGCTTTTGACTGCAGTTGCGTAAATTTTCTTTTTTTAAATGGTACGTGACTGTTGTTAATAAACATTCTCATTTTTTGTCTTTGAGGGTTTTTCTATGTCCAAAAGTAATGGCATACTACATCTTATGACCTTTAGAAAAAGTCTGGTACTATTTTTTTTGTCTTCGGAATACCTACCTTATAAACATTGAACACTTTTGTATTCAGTACTAAAGTGTACATAAACGTACTCATCGCATAGATGTCTGCACACAAAATTAATGTTATTATTAAAGGGTGTTTTTCTTAGAGGTTGATACTCTGGAGGTCCAATTTTCACAATCAGATTGTATAACGGCAAAGAACGTCAAATATTGGCTTCAAAATTATCAATTGTTTCTGTTTTATCGACGTAGATATGCTACTTTCTATCTCAATAGAGAAAATAATCTACGGAGAACAAGGCCCCAGCTAACAGGCCCATTTCGTGAAATTTATTGTTCGTCTTTCAGTAAAAAAAATTACATCTTGCGACTTTGTAACGTCCTGGTGAAATGACATGTCTGTTACATCAACGCCTGCCAGTTGAGACAGGTTAAAGTTTTTAATCATTTTTCCCTACCGCTTACCGTTGACTGTAACGTTCTGACCATAATATATTTTGAAGAAAATAATTCCACCGAGCTATAAATTGCTTCAAACGGTGAGTTTTTCTGGCTGTAATAGTCTTTCGACAAGGGCTTTTGTATTTATCATGGCTCCAAGTCAGCTAACCAAAAGCGTGCTTCATCACTGAACACAATTTTAAAATGAATTTGTCGATCAATACCAGTTTTCCAAAATAAATTTTAACTGAAGACAACGGAGAACTTTACAAAAAGTTTTTATAATACAAATCCTATGGAATAAATCAGCCAAGTAGAAGACTTAGCACTATTATTGGACTTTTATTGATTCAAAATAACTTTTTTTGGCCATTAGTCCACAAAAATTAAGAAAAATTGCGTATTGACAAGGCCCTCACAGTCAACTGATGAGTCCATGTGAGATAGCCGGGACGAAACGCCAGTTTTTGTGGAATTAAAGCAAAAAAAAACTGTTTTGAATCGACAACGGAGAACTTTCAAGTCGGCTGTCACAGAAAACAATGCTGCCAATTTGAATTTCTACGCCTCAAAAATAGTCAACCTATGTTGAAATCTGTAATGACTTCATAACTTGATTGTCTCTATTTTATAGAATATTGAATCTTATGACCTCTCATATAGGAAAATACTGATATGTACCCATTAAAATATTCTGTAAAGTCATAATAACAAAAAAAAAAACTCTGTGTTTATGAAATAAATTAAGTAGTGCACACATATTCACTTAAATCATCACAATGTGTTGTTAATAATTGTGTGTAGTAGATACAGATTCTTGTACTCAGTACATATTCGTCAAAGCCGTCGCTGTCTTATATTCGGTCATTAAAGCAGATCTGTTTTTTTATCTTTTAATCAGATATTGATAGACGAGGCAACCACTGGGCACTAAATGCTGTACTCAACTCAAAAAAAGGTGCCTAGTAAATACATGAATTAATCATAAACGTTGCTTTTATTCATTACATTAATTTCTGTAATGAATGCATTTTTCTATTATAACTCACCGTAATGTTCGATTTACTATTTAAAAATGTAGACAAAATTTTCAGCATAATTTTTGAAAATTAACTTTATAAATCAAAGAAAATAAAAAATTACATGCTAAAATTTCAAAAACTTTTTTTTTGGAAAAAGAAATTGGCGCAAAATTTTAGTTGAATTAGTGCGATGTTAAAGCTGTTTTAGTATGAAATTTAACCTAACAGCTTTTTGCAATGATTTTGCAAATTTTAATCGAATATAGCATCATACTTTCTCTACCCTTTTATTTAAGTTAAAATCATCGAATATCGTGCTATTTACAAACGCCACAAAAGGTCTGTTTACTTAATTTTCTGCACGAACTGTCATTGATTTAGGTATGTAGAAGCAATTTATAAAGAAAATTTCATTAGTATACTATACTAGTTAGAAAATGTTTAAAATTAAGAATTAGTTAGTAATCTACTTTAAAGTTAGCAAATTGTTAAGTAGTAATCATATTAATACCTTAATAAAATGGCTGTTAAAAATTTTGCGCCATTGATTTTGTTCACTATATTTGTTAATTAAGAAAAGCTTTGAAAATGGCCAGCACATTGCAAATCAATTTACTCCACTCGTAAACATTAACTACGTCCATACAATTAGCAATAATATTAGGCATGTTTTGATGAAACTTATATCTAGTTCAACAAGTAAAAGAGAATAAAACGCGCATACTCACTTTTATATTCAAATATTTACGTTCTTTTATAATTTCAAAATCAAAATGATAAATTCAATGACATTCGATGTCAAAGTGATTGCCTAATTTATGTGACATTTCACATTTGTCTATGATTTATTTAAGCGCCATCTATGCTCTCAAAATTTCAACAGTTTAAATTCACTTTCTTTTCACTCTAATGGCTTACCTTTATTTTTTTCACTATTCTAATTATATTGCTTTGATTTGGAAATTCTATAGTCAAGGTGGGAGGTACATTCAAGCTCAGCGTCAAAACTGATCCCTATTTTCCTGACGCTCGCACTTTGTTTAACATTTAAAAGAGAACACTTTAAATGTGATGAAGTAAAAAGAAACAAATAACAGTCACCCGGCTGGGGCTCTATTGCACACAACGCGCGGGGGACCGATGTTTCTGGTTTTCTTGTGCAACAGTACCTTGGGTGGCGAACTTTTCGGGACTCTAACCCGCTCACGCACGTCCATTGCTCCGCTTAGGGTATGTTCAGCCAGCAGGCAGGCGCCTGTAGCAACAATTTTCTTGGCCAACAGTACATAATTGTTAGTTGTTTTCTGGCTCTTTTTGTCAGAAATTTGATTTCTGCTGTTTTTCCAAACATTATTTTTTGGCCTTTTTTCTATTTCTAAAAATGGAAAAATCGCCAGAATTTTTTTTTGTAAAAAATGCCTGAAATTCTGGAAAGATTCCTATAAAAGTCTGAACTGTTTTCCTAGGAAAAAAGACCAAAATTTATACGAACAAAATTTTTGGCGTTTTTTCCATATGAAAAACTGGCGTAATTTCCTATGTCTTAATTTCCGGGAGCCATTGAATTCATCTGCGAATAAGAGTTTTTTGCTTTTGTTATAAGAGAAAGCAATTCAGTAAAAAAATCAAAAGCAGTGGACTAAGATGGCTACCCTGTGGTACTTCTTAATAATTTTGTTTTTATAAGTTTGGATGACACATCACCGATTAGTTACGAGACTCAGTCCGGTTTGTCAAATAACTTTCGATCGACTCTAAAAACTCGATTGAAACTCCATGCAAGTCAACTTCAAAATCATGTTGTACGTGTTCAAAAGCCTTACTAAAGACTACGTCAGTCTATTTACACA
Source organism: Chrysotoxum bicinctum (assembly GCA_911387755.1). NCBI lineage: Eukaryota > Metazoa > Arthropoda > Insecta > Diptera > Syrphidae > Chrysotoxum > Chrysotoxum bicinctum. Next base: position 80,415,130 of record OU426990.1, read on the forward strand.
AAATATGAAGAATTGGGCTCAAAGAATGTTAAGTTCTAGAATTCTATTCTAACATGTTTTGAATTCCGGTTTACACATTTTAACTTTTTTGTGTTTAAATAATTTTTTAAATAATTTTCCCGAATGTGTCAAATGTGGCCTTTCTATCTCCCAAACTTAGATCGTGGTAAATTCTTTCTAAAAAGTAGTATCCCTGAGCATGCTGTTTAATGCTTTGTACTGTCATATGCAGAGGGTCTTGGATTAGAGAGGAATTGGCAAATCCTCCAAGAGTATCTTTTGTCATGAAAACTGGATCATTATTCGTCCTCTCCATTACCCGGCAACACACACAGAAACGGTTAAGACTTGAGAGTTGTAAGTCGCACTATGAGCCATCATGGCCTCTAATTTATTTATAAATTTTTTAAATTCTTTCAAAACAATGTCATTTCCGTTGAAAAAAAATATATGACAAATTACGAAACGGAACCTTTGTACCCCTTGATTTTATTTATTATTATTGAAAAAGCCAATTTCTGAAATTTATCTTGTTTGGTTGACTAACTTTTTGTCAAAAATTTAATTTCAATTAAACCGAGTCATGAGCGTTGTTGAAAAGTTCAAATTTCCCAAAATATAAACTAATAATAAAACCCATATATCAGCCCATATTTCTCGAATGGATGGGTGTGTCCTGTACGGTGAGTTGTGTACTACAAACACGTCCTTTGCACTAAGCAAAAAAAATAGTACAATGTTCCGAATGATGGGAGTTGTAAGTCCTCAAAGAGTGGCCATTTTTTTATTTCGTATTTGTTTGTAATACAAGAGTAAAATGTGTAACAAAATGACGTTACAAATTGTAAAACTTTTGTCATAACGCAAAAAACCTCTACATAAATAGACACATATATCATGTGAAAACACACACAAACACGCTCATAAAATCAGGATGAATGGGCGAGAGGGCTTGGTCGTCGTCGTCGTGCTCGGCCATCATAGTTGTTTGAGGCTATATGGAGTTGAGGAGAATAATAAGAAAACTTAAACTTGTATCAAACTTTTAAATTAATTTTCCTCCAAGTTGTAAGAGTGAAATGATAGTTTCCCTATTTGAACACTAGCTTAAGCTGGAGGGAAGGGTTTCAAAGAACTTGAGCCTGCAAACAATCGCTTTTTTATCAACGACTCTACATATCCTTGTCCATTCTGTTGCATCACTTGTGGCTAAGAGTCAACACTTCTTCTATTAGGGATTTGAAGAACACAGGAATAGAAAAAAAAAAAACGTTCCCTATTTGTACACTACCCTGGACCTACCCCACGTCACCACCTGTGATGGGTATTGTCGTTTTTGCAAAGTTTTGCATCAATTAATGTTCAGCCCTTCTCTTTTCTCACTCAAATACAAAAGCTTGAAGCTACGGAGAGTGGATAAAGGGTGCTGCAGCAGAATGTCGTCCATCGCCGACGCCGCGCCGCCATCGTGGCACAAAAACAACAGAAGGAGAAGTTATTCTGAGTCGCATAAGGGTAAGGGGTCGGGTTCAAAAGGATACTGTGTAACCATCAGTTGTCCCAAACACATTGAGGAAGGGTGTTTGCCCTTGTTCGTCCTTGCAAAAATGTTATGTTGCCCGATGCTGCATCAGCATCACCGTTCAACATTCACCGTACCGTAATCATCGTAGTCCTTGTCGTCCGTTCGTCCACCCGTCTGTCCTTGTTGTGCTCTGCTAGTAGAATTAATCATTTAACATAGCAGCTCCAGAGTGCTTAGCCCATAGTTTTACAGGGATTTTGATATGGAAATCCTTTATTGTTATGAAGGACTCGCCTTCTCTGCTTTTTGGTTCAACACAATGTATAAATATTATTTTTCTGTTGTCGCGTAAAGCCCTCCTTGCCCGAATACACCCCCAAAAGTGGGTTGATCGTCCACTCAAGTGCATCTGCCTGTAGCATATTTGAAGGACTTCATAGCGAACTCAACCTTGCTCGAGGCAGAGAAACGTACGAGTACCGTCGCCGCTGTCGTTGCCGCCAACACAAACTCAATCTACACCGCCACCGACAACCCATCGGGGTTTTTGTGTGCAGAATGTTGTACGATATTCATGAGGGTATTCATTGAGCCCGAGCAGGAACAGAAGCAAGAATCGAAAGCAATGCAGCGCGGCGAAATGGTGTCATTAATATTTGTACTCTACTTGTGCGGGTGTGTATATGTAGACACTCACTTTTTTACAATGTGCTGTGCTTCTGACAAATGACAGTTAAATTAATATCCTTTCCTGCATATAATTTTATTCGGCATAATAAATTGGTTGTGACGACGATATGACGGGTGCACAATGGCAACATTCAGGCCGAAGACGAAGGACCTCTCTTTGGCGATAAAGTTAGTCGCAGTAGTGCGAGATTTAAAATATTTATGCCATTCTTTGTATATAATAAGTAGGTACCTACAACGAGGATATACCATATGCTCGTATATCTAAAGACAGGAAGAAGATAGTCGAATGGAGACGTCTTCTTTACACACAGACACACACATCATATCATCGCCTGCGACTATGCACTTTTATCGAGGATACTTCATATGCTCATCAATGCAAATTAAGGATATTTCAAGCAAGGATTGAAGGATGAAGGTGGATATCGTGGCGAGTATGTTCGTGACAAATACATACATCCAAATCACATCATGTGTCACTGTAGTTATGCAAACTAAACTCATTGCAGATAATAAAGTGTGCTATAATTTAATCCGATTAGGAATTCAGAGTTGATGATGCTTGCAGGACGATACAGATGTCATTAGTTAACTGGATTATGCAGTTTAGATTGCAAATGTCATGTGTCGCTTCGCACGTGGAAATAAAATGCATGAATTTGCTGGATATAGTACCTATCTGCTTACTTTATTTGAATTGTAAAATTTACGAGCTTGAGAAGGTCGTACTTTAAACAGGCTTCAATTTCACAGTATTTTAGTATGAGTTAATCTTCGAAAATAATTTTGGACATGAACATAATTCATATAAAGACTTTCGAACCAAGCTAAGCAGGTGGGTAGAGGTCCTAAGATAGGAAAAACTATTAGGACCACCTGGAGCAAGATTAGGACTTTTTTCTAACTATTGATTGCAAAAACATAGGTTTAATTCCTTTCGTAGTCACAAAATATATCGAAAAAAAACTCAAATATGCATGTTTCCATTGTTACGAGTGTGACACTTCATAATTTTTCCACACAATATTTTAAATTAATTAAACTAAACTTGAATAATGTATAGAACTCATGATTTCATTAATCCCTTTATTTACTTTTTGACACATTCCTTAAAGTCTTAATTCAGACGTAGTATATTTCGATTTTTCAACCCACAAACTCGTGGTATTGGAAGGCTCGTAAAAATTTCGTTTTTGGAGCAATCAAATGTGTCATACTTTTGTAACTCGTCTGGCACATCTGACACTAAGGTTCTGTTGAATTGGCTGCAGCAGTGAAACTGAATCACTGTGGCTACAAATTGGTTCATTGCTATACCTTATTTATCTAGGAAACTTACGGGTATACTTATCACTTTAGGTTTCCTATAACCGTGAGATAGGTTAAAAGGTCAATTGTAGAAGAATTCTTCCAGATGGAGTCTACATTCTTGGGATAGAGCACGACATGTGCAGATAATGTGAGAAATCGATTCTTCCTCGTCTATAAAGCTTCCACAAAAATCGTTTGAATAAACGAATAGCCTATTAAAAAAGGCGTAATAAAAGTTGTCTGTTTAAGTCTTTTTCATTCCTCAGGTTTTCTTCACAACTCTGGGGATTATAAAAAAAAAAACTGATTCAAGCCAGGATAAAGTTCAACGAACAAAGCTTATAAAGGGTTTTTCAACAGGGACGCTACAAAAGTAGATCGACAGGAACAGCAAACGACGCCATATTTCTTGCCGCTCTTTTGACATTTCGCTTCAGTAAGGTTTGCCATTTCATGATGAAAAGATATACGAGCCAACAACGAGTCGAAATAATTAAAATTTACTACCGAAATTCGGAATCAGTGGCCTCAACGTTAAGAGCTCTACGTCCAATTTATGGTCGTCATAATCGTCCTAGCAGGTGTGGTTTATGGGCCGGCGGTGTCATTGGGCCGTACTTCTTCCGTGATGATCAAGACCGGCACGTTACTGTGAATGGGGATCGTTACCGTTCAATGATAACCGAATATTTTTGGCCCCAATTGCATGATATGGACTTGGAGGACATGTGGTTCCAACAGGACGGCGCACAGTAACCCGAATTGACTTTTTTGGTTGCAAAAATCATCTCTTAAACGAATAAAGATATCACCACAATTTTTTTTTATCTTAAAGGAAGTTTCAAAGGCTATAAAAATTGAGAATTTAAAGAAAAAATATTTACAGGGTGTTTCAGAATCTGCTGCTGAAATAAGAAGTTTTAGTTAAGGTGGTTAACATACTTGGTATTTAATTTTAAAAAGGTTGAAAGTCAATTTATGAAGTAATTTGAGTGTAATTTAAGCAAAACAGTGGGACAAAAAAGAAAACAACCCAAATTGAGTGAAAATGTGGCGAAAAAATTTTTTTTTTATTAATGGATTTTTTTATTTTTTTTTTTATAAAAGAGTACTTATAAGTAGTAATAAAATATTTTATTAATAGATTACAATTCAAAACGTAGAAAAATAAAATAAAAGGAACAAAAATTTACATACAAACATTGAATTTCTTGGAAACTTTCATCTAAGTCCAGGGAAACGCGTAACAAACTTATCATTTCTGGTGAGTATTGGGCTTTCAGATCTTTTTGGGTTCTTACAAGAAGAAATAAGTTGATCGGATGAGATTGCTAGCATGTTAAATAAGTCTTTATTCTGCCGAATTCTTAAAACATTGCACGTATTTTGATATCTGTATTTCTTGTAGTCTTTATTTTTAGACTCTTGGGCTTCTTCTGGCAATTCTCCAAGTGGTAGAGATTGGTATTCGATTATATTTTGACTATGAACCAAAATTTTATGAAGAGTAGGTGTTAGTAGTTTTTCAGGGTACTTTTGTTTCAATAACTCTGCGGTTTTTTGGTGTACTCTCCAAATTTAACTGTATTCACTTCTTCCCTGCAATTCAAAACATTAAGTATTATTTTGATCCTAGTTATAACCTCTTCATTGACCCCAGTTATTCGAGTGGTTGCCTCCGATGGTTCAAAAAATTTCCTTGAAGTGTTTCCATCATTGCTATTTCCAAATCCTTGCTTTGGTTTATCCACATCAAGTCCAAGCTCATCGTGAAAACGCCTTTGAATCTCTCGTTTTCTTCTTATTTCTGCCTCCTTGATCCCAATAGATTCATCAAATTCCTCTCCCTCTTGTCGAAGTGTATAAGCAAGTTTCAAAATAAATTCCATGCACCTGATTCTAGCATGCAATGGAGAGATTCCGTAATCATATTCGTCGTTATTTAATTCATCCTGGTTATTCAAGTTTGTTTTGGGTTCTTTTACATATCGGACATGACCGCGTAGACTTTGTTTCTGTTAATTCGTTTAAAACTTTTCCGTCAATCATAGTTAAAAAGAACTCGTGTTTCACCAATATAGTTATATCTTCATTAACTTTATACATGTTGGTTGAATATCTGCTATTTGCCTTTTTATATCGTTGACTGTTGTATTTATGAGGTCACTAGTTTCTTTAGCATATTGGAATCTGCACTATTGAGCCTGAGTGAAACATGAACATGTTTGCGTCTGTTTCACCATCTGATGTATTAATTTTTTGCTTGTACGCACCTTGTCCAGATGATCCATCGCAGCCCTTGATCACATCACTCTTAGGGGGTTACACGAAATAAGTTATAAAACCGTTTTAAAAAGCTAAGCATGAAATATGTTTTCCTTCTAAATTACAAAACCATTTTATTTAAAACCAAGACTCATACCTGCAAAACAAAGAAATAATATTTTCCATGATTTTTTTCTTGCACTTGAAAAAAAAAACTCAGAAAAAACTACTGACTTTTTCAAATCAAATCTCTTCTAGCTCAGTGTTATGCAACTTTATGCAGCTGAGTTTTTGGTTGTTGATAAAGAGATATAGTATAAGGATTCATTATCCGTCCAGTTTGGCTTGACAACTTTTAAAAACTTTTTTTCTACTCAATTTAAAGTTGAAAAAGTGTTTAAAAAGTATTGTTTCAAAAAACATTAAATTTAGTACTTAAAAATTATAATTTTTTTTTTGTTTATTTCTGATCATAGCAATTAACACATAAATATCAAAAAAATAACAAAAAAAAGTTTAACTTATACTCTTTTCATAGTTCTTACACTCAAACTTAAAAAAAATGAAAAAAAAATATTTTTCTCACCTCAAATATTTGTCAACTTTGACTGGCTCTACAAGCCGAACCGTTCATACAAATAAAATAATTTTTTCGATTACTAGAGCTCCAAACATTTGTTAATTTAGAAAATGTAAAAGTTTTGCATTACAAACCCCCCCGATAAATGAATTTCGCAAGCACTTTTGCCTAAACGGGCCACTGTGCGGCGCCACAAGCCACACAGCGAATGTCAGAATCAATCAATCACAATCGAAAATTGGGTTCAGCGTCTGGACTTCTGCAAGCGTGGCCGTGGTGGCCATGCAAAAGAAATCGAGTTCCATACATAATGGCATCGAACGTACTTTCACAGGAATAAAGAATTTCATTGATATCCAAAACTATTTTTGTTTTATTTAAAAAAACTTTTGTAGCGCTCTTATTGAAAAACCCGATAATTTTATTTATAATTCACACGCGCTCAAGGGTTGTTTCTTGGCTCCTCATAATGTTGAATAATAACATACTAGGAGCGATGGTGAAATTATGGCGGAGCGAAAAGGAGGTGTCGATGAACATTGGTCTTGAATGTTTACAAATTGAAATGGCAAGGAAAACCATACTGGATAGACTATACCATAATGGTGTTGTGCGACTAAAAAAAGAAATGTTTGTCCAAAATAAGTTCTATGGCGAACTGATGAGCATTCCTGGCAAAACGGGTATCACGGGTGAATTGATGGAGGGGAGAGGCAATAAAACAAGGAAAGAAATAAAACATTCCAAAGGTGTTAAATAAATGGGAATGATTCCATGATAGTTCTGTTTCTTATCAGGAGAGATTTTGTTGTGCAGCGCCATCTATCAGAAAAATTTCAAATTTATTTGCAATTTCTTACATATGCAATACACTTTTTCTTAGGTTCATAGCCCCAGGATGTTTAGTTTTTGAGTTTTTAAAAAATTTTGTTTAAATAAAAACTTTCGATTCACGTTTTTTTTCGTAACCACATAATTGCTTCTTCCGAGAATAATAGAGATGGATAAACTTTGACAGAAGGACATCTAGTTCTTGCCAGCTTCAGTTGACAATTTATTACTTTATGAGTCAACAAACATATGGAAATCAATATATCCGTAAATCTAACAGTATTTCGACTGAACCTAAGCTGAAAGACTTCCCCGACTTCATCTAAAATCAACTAGCTAAATTGTTATATTAACTCTCAAATTCTCGTCAGAGAATTCTTGTTAAATCAAATGCAATTGTGTGTTGAAATTCTCTTAAGAGCCCCTTAACAAATCATAATAAAGACCTCAGATACCTTTATCAAAAAATTTCATCCACATTTCTGTCAATCAATAACAACATTTCATAAAATCTGTTTATTTTTGAAATATTTGCATTCCGATTGGAAAATTATAACGTCACAATTCAGATAATAAAACAAAACGTTGCCTACCCCCCTCCTTACTCCCAAACTTCTCTCTCTTTGTGCAGTTGATACAAGCAGCATCGCAGGTACGTATATAAAAAGGTTCCCCATCCCGAACCCCTATAGCAATTTATTTCAATAATATTTCTTCCAGAGAAAATCAATTCAAAATGATCACAAGCAATGTCGAACAATAGCCTCAAGGGAGGAACAAAAGGACCTGAAATGTCTCTTTTACAATTATTGTTTAGAAATATCTCGTCCCATAACCAATCAAAGTTATTGTCCTCTAGGGCATTTTCTATAAATGGAGTAAGAGAGTGATAAAGGTTTAATTTTTTTTTTTTTGATATCGTCGAATCTTTGCTGGCCCTCCCTTCAACCCTATAAAATTAATTTATAGAATTCGGCAACCCTGGTTATGGGAAAAAGTCAGTAATTCATGGCATAGCATCCATTGCCATATTACAAATTCCAGAGCTTAGTGCCAAGAAAGATAACCACTTCTGTACAGCCGTGCCATATCTTGTACTACTACCATGCCACGATACACATTTTAGAGACATAGAGATCCCAAAACCACCAGAGTTAAGTCCCACATGACTGCAAAATTTAATTATAATTATTATTATTGTTTTTCTAGGCTCTAAAGTCTCTTTCAATCTCTATCTCTCTCCGTCTTGCTCTCGCCCCCTACCGACAATTCATTCTTCACTCGGGGAATTCAAGAAATATGCAGCTTCCAGGATAGAGTTGGAAACTCCCTCGACATCGGGCAGAAATAACCCGGAACCAATGTATCATCCAATTGTCCCGGTAATTAAAATTACACCAAATTCTTGTACTTGCTTCTTGGCCTACGCAAGCTTTAAGTTGTGTCAGGAGGGGTGACTTTGGTCGCTTATCCCTTCGAATCGGGTCTTACCGAGTGCATTATTCTATCGAGCCACCGACCGACGACCACGTAATGAAAACAAACGTGAGACTCAACTTAACTATATAAAGGCGTGTGATGGCTGAAGTATACCTCTTTAGGCCTTTTGGACATTGTAACTGTGCATTGTATCCATTACCTCGAAACACTTGGCGTGTACATATCTGGAGTTTGTTGGCATCGATATTAATCCGATATGTGTGGAAAGGAGCCGTTCAACTATAAACCCGTCCATTCGCCCTTCCCTTTGGGACAGTCCCTACTATTCTAACCAAGCTAATGAATTAAGCATCTATGTAAACGCAATAACAATTCAGCTGAATAATTAATGCGCCTTTGTATCTGAAGTAGACCGGCATGTGACCAATTAGAATTGTCTCTTTCCCTACATATATGTGTGTGTCCCTCCGTTTGCCACCCCATTTGGTTGGCATTGTTATAACTTTTGGTTCAGGGTGATGGTGGTAAAGTATGTCGGGAAGCCCTTCTAATTAAGCCTGTTTTGCAACAAACTAATACCGATCCTTTCTCGAAGTAATTATACAATAGATTGAATTATATTTGTGCAAAGTGCAATATTGAACAAGACACACACTTCGCTATGGCTAAGCAATATTTACAAAAAAAACCACAAATTATCACATCAGAACCCGGTTATATGTACATCAGAAAATTTCCAATTGTATTATTTGTCGATTTCATTACGATCAAAAGTTTCATAATGAGTGTGATAAATAAAAAATTATTTTATTCCCTGTTGATTGATAAAGTGAAAGTGTCACATGCGTAACAAAAATGTCTTAGTAGGAAAACAAAATTTGTATCAAACTGATGACTTGGGGAAGCAAGAACTATACTCTAACTCATCGTTAGTCGCAATTTCATTGAATTTGAGATGAACGCTGTACAAATTTATAGTTTGACACCTGCGTCACAAACGTAACATGTTTGCATTTGTTAAACTGAGCTCTCAATTCCCCAACTCAGTTTGAATTTCATTTTTTTATTTTTTATGAATTTTGATTCCACAGAAATTTCCTCCATATTACAATTAAATTAAAAAAAAAAAAATTCCTATTTGGGTGAAAATTTGAGTGAGAAAAATGTCACTTTTCCTGGACCAGTAGTTCCTTCATTGTGTGAAAACAATATTACACTTACACTTATAATGACAGCAATTTGTAATTAGAATCTTGGGTTTAATATTCTGTTCATACTTCAAAATCGTTCTGTATCACAATCGTAACATTAATTTGTCACATTCGTAACAATTTCTTAATAATTGTAAACATATTGTTGCGAACAGAGCTTTATACTCCTACAGCGCCATCTGTTGGAACAAAAAAAAGCTCTTTTCCAATGTCATACAAATTTCCCTTTATTCCAAACAACTAGAACATTCTAAACAAGAACCTCCATATGAATTTCCCCTTATTCCAAGCAACTAGAACATTCCCAGACAAGAACCTTCGAGAACAACTTATTTGAGTATACATAAATAAGGGAGTATTCACGGTGAGCGGAACATAGTTGATTTTTGATTACGGAAGTGTGCAAAACTCTGCTTATTGGATTGTGGAAAGTGTAAAACAAGTGTGATTTTATTTGAATAAAGTATTTGAGTTGATTATAAATTGAGATTTATTGTTGTAATTTGGAAAGTAAAAATAAAGAAGAAATATTAGAAAAAGTAATAAGTTTTATTTAACGAACCTAGCAAAAATATTACAATATTTAAAAAAAAGTATGATGCATAGGTTGATATCATCGTAACCTACGATCGCGAATAAGTTACGACAGTGACTTATTCGGTCATGATGTAAGTTCTATTATGGAAGTATTGACTATTTTTCCGCATGCACTTCACAAAACAAATATGCTAGTCTTTCGAGTTACCGATGGAAACAATTTGTGGAAACAAGAATTGGCACATACAAAAAAACATCGAATTTCATTGTATGAATTCAGAAATCGTTACTCGTATTTTGACATTGTACTGCACATTCGAACATTTTGTCGGTGAAAAGATATTGGTTATCTAGAAGTGATATTTTGACAAATGCCTTTGAATGCTTATGGAAGAATAGACTTCGCAAATTTTCAAACAGCATCTTGACATTATACTGTCAGACTCGCGCCAGCCGTAGGGTAGGACTGGTAAAATTAGGGTTTTGTATAGCGTGTACTTAGTCTTTCGAGAAAGGAGGGTAATTCTTCGTTCGGATTTGATGTTTGTTCCGAGGTAGGTGAACTCCTTGAGTACCTCGAAATTACTGCTACCAACAGTGACGTTTTGTCCTAGGCGATGGACAGCTGAGGCTTTGCGTGTTGATAGCATATACTTTGTTTTGTCCTCATTAACTCCAAGACTAACGCGTTTCGCCTGTTCATCAATAGCTGTGAACGCTTCTAGAACAGCTCGCTTGGAGCGGCCGATTATGTCGATGTCGTCGGCATAGCCAAGCAGTTGGGAAGACCTGTTGAAGTTAGTGCCTTCCAGGTTAACACCACTCTTACGCACTTTCTGCTCTGGGACTAAATTGAAGAAATCACATGATAGCGCATCTCCTTGTCTGAACCCTGTGCATGTCTGGAATAGCTCGGATGAGCTGTTACCTATTTGCATGCTGCACCGCGTATTTTGTAACGTCATGCGGCATAGATGGATCAGTTTTTTTAGGGTCCCGAGTTCCGACATCGCCAATAGAAGCTCTTGGCGATTTGAAATCGATGAAAAGATGGTGGGTCTCGACTTGAAATTCGTTGTTCTTTTCCAGGATTTGGCTCACTGTGAAGATTTGTTCTATCGTTGATATGCCTGGCCTGAATCCACACTGGTACGTGCCGATTATAGTGTTGCAGAAAGGTTTTAGACGCTCACATAGTATGATGGATAGGATCTTGTAGGCAGCATTAAGCAGGGATATGCCCCTGTACTTTTTGTAGGACATAGGATCGCCTTTTTTGTAGATTGAACATATGGAGCTATTTGACCAGTCGGCGTGCATACTTTCCTCCTCCCAAACTTGGTTGATGAGCTGATGCATGCACCCTATCAGGACATCTCCTCCATACTTGAAGATTTCCGCAGGTAGACCATCCGATCCTGCGGATTTGTTGTTCTAAAGCTTGTGGATTGCTTTCTTAACCTCTTCAGTATTGGGTACTGGGACTAGATCTTCAATGACTGGTCGAAGAGCTTGCGTGCCGGTCCTATGACCTGATGCCAGTTGCTTAGTTGTTTTGTAAAACCGGCGGCGGCTGTTGGTGGCGGTGCTAGACTCCTCGAGATACCTGAGCTGAGAAGCTGCGGATGCTCTTTTCTTTCTGCGAAAGGGTTTTTTTTTTCCTCTTTCCTTCTCTTTTCACGGTAGTCCTCCTCTTTTGCTGCTCCTGTTTTCCGTTGCATCATTTGCTGCTCTTGTTTTCCGTTGCGTTCGTGCATTTTCCGTTTCCTTCTCAATACCGCGCATTCATTACAATACGACTGGTTCTTTTTCCTAGGTGTTTGATAGCCTATGGTGGTCTCGGCTACCTCTTTAATGATGTCGCGATACTGGTTCCACTGGTTGTTGAAGCTTGTGGCTGGGGGTACGGCAGAGAGCTTCCCGGTCAATTGCGCACTAAAGTCTCTGACCTTCTCAATTGTGCTAAGGCATGCAATATTTGACGGTTTGACAATCCGTCACTGAAGTCCTGAATATCCGACTGATGTATATTGTGCCACTCTACTGCAGCTGTCTTAAGTTCTCCTAGAGTGGTAGGGGCATACTTATATCGTACGAAATATGCTCGATAGAGTTGAGATCTGGACTGCGTGATTGCCATGGCAAAACTGGAATCCCGACCTCATTTAGGTAGTTAGTTACAGAATTTGCGGTATTGCAGCGTATGTTGTCATGCATTAACCGAAAGTTGTCACCAATAAATGGTGCGAAATGTATCACATTATCTTGCAAAACGTTTTCCACGTATATCTGAGCGTTTACACTGCCTATATCGAACACAACAAGGTCCGTGCGAGCTTCATAACTGATGCTTCCCCAAACCATTAAAGACCCTTCTTGGTAACCCACTGTTTCGGTTATCGTGATTGGAGCAAACCTGAGAAAAGGATGTCTCTTCATTCCTCTGCAGTCCAGTTAACATATTCTCGCGCAAAAAGAAGTCTTGCTGTACCGTGCTCTGGGAGAAATTCGGGACGAGTGCTGGTCGGAAAGCTATGATATTTAATTCTGCCAATCTTCTTCTGATAGTGGGTTCATTCACACTAACATTTTTCCTCACCTCAGTATGTTGCTGACGATAAAGCGATCATCCCGAGCTGAAGTGCATCGATGTCGACCTTGAAATGGGGCCAAATTACCGCTTTAGTGACCTAGTGAGTGAGTCCCATCAGTGATCGAATGAATATGTCAAATTAGGGTAATCGATTGCTCGATGACGTAAGCGGTAATGCCAAACTCACATAATTCAGTCACGTATTACTCGAAAACTGATGCGGTAGTTTGGCCCCTGGCCTCCTCATGTATGAGCCAGTTTCCCGAAATCGTCTGACAGCATCCCCAATAGTAGTTTTGGGTACACCAAGCGTACGAGCAAAGTGACGTTGGCTATACGCGGCATCAGTTAAAGCCACTGCTTTAGCTACACCAGGTACATCGAGTGAAATTTTTCTAGAGTCACAAATAATTAATTACTAGTATAAACCTAAATTTACCGATATTAACCTACACTATTACTTTGGTACAAAAGAACAAGAAATGTAGTCAAGTTTAAGTGAAACAATATTAAAAAAAAAAACCTTCGATGATAATTTTTTTCCGATTTGTTCGAAATCGGAGAATTTTCTACCGAGGTACCCTGTCCGATTGACATATCGGGAAATCTTCCGATAAAATGTGACGCTCATATCAACGCATTGCGATAAAGTTCATTCAGCAAAGAATTTTTGACAGTTGTGCGTTAAATTTCTTCGAAAATTCTCCGATAGAAAATAGTTGCTGATTATTTTAAGAAAAATGGAATAGAATGAATGCGATTGTATGCTTTATTTTTGTTAGTTCTGAAGTGGATACCTCGAAAGAAATCTAAGTTCCGATTGGAACGGACTATCGTTTCGGAACTTCTTCCAAACGGATATCTCAATAGGGCTGTATATGTTTTTTTCAGAAATCAAGTCACTTCAATTGCAACTATAACTATAACAATAAGCAACTATGGACAAACCTTCGTGAAATTGTTGTTGGAAAACGGCCAATCTTCACAACCATATCTCTCTGGCCTACCTGCTTCGAACTCGAATCTGACTTAGTTTACAATGATGGTGATCTGTTTAGCTCTAAGGTTTTTTCCGAAAGTGAAGTATTAAGCATTTTTAAAAGTCCTAAGGTCTAATGCAATTGGGGAAGACGGAATTTTCCTTCGTTTCGTAAACCTTTTTCTATCACATGTAATTAGCCCACTAATCAATATTTAATACCACTTGCGTCAGGATAACGCCTGTTTCTAAAAAAATCTTGCCAAAGGAACCTTCAGACTATCGTCCGATATAATGCGTAAATACTTTCGAAGCAGATAATTGAACATCTTACTTCAAAGAATCTTCTGTCTCCTCTGCAATCAGGGTTTAGAGCTAATCATTCTTGTTCTACTACGATGGTAAAAATCTTAGATGACATAAGACTGCAATATGATCAAGATAAACTCACTGCTCTGTGCTTATTAGATTTTTCTAAAGCGTTCGATAGAGTCAATCATTCTGTTCTCTGTGAAAAGCTTATACATTACTTTGGTTTCTCGACTTTTGGCAGCTCGTTTTATCCAAAGTTCTCTGACAAACAGGACACAACGTGTCGGTGTCCAGAATCAACTGTCACAACCTACACATTTGAAGATAGATGTACCACAGGGCTCTATTTTTAGCCCAATCCTTTTTTGTATTATGTTTGTAATTTTGTTCCATGATGTATTGTATTATTAAAACTAAGTAAAAGAATAAGGTTTTGTTTTTTTTTAAAACAACTTTTTTGTGTGTTTATAAACGATTTGCCCTCTGTTTGTAAAAGTGTTTGTTTTCATTTGTATGCGGATGATATTCAAATCTACCTTTCTCCAAAATCCGGTCTCATGAAAGATCTCAGTTTTTGGATCAATGAGAATCTCATTAGCATTGGTAAATGGGCTGATGTTAATGGCCTGACCCTTAATCCTGCCTAAACACAAATCTTTAATGTTTTCAAAGAAGGCACTTTGTAATGAAGACCTTCCCTTGATATGTGAATTCTGTGACAAGTCTTGGTTACAAAATAACTAATGACTAGTCCTATAGGGAACATATAAATTCTGTCTTTGGGCGAATATATGGAGTACTAAGGAACAATAATATCTTTATCTATTTTGTGTCTAGTATTGTCTTTATTTTCTATAGGAAAATCCTCAGTCACAACTGAAACAATTTTTGATTCTAAACTGCATGTAACTTTATTATCTGGGTTTAACTGTACTAACGTCACCGTGACGACTTCTGTAAATTTTTAGTCCTGCTAAAGGATTCAATTCAGTTTAAATACACGTCTTCAATCCCAAACGAAGGAGAACTCGAACGACAACAAACTGAAACAACACAGTGCTAAATGCTAATTGCTGTCAAATTGTTGAAAAGGAATTCGATATTCTCACGGACAATTTAGCTTAATTGTTGTTATTTTCCATCAAAGAGGACAAAACGATACCAAACAAAATCCTTTTGACATGGAATCGAACGTGAGATGGAGCTTTTAAAAGAAAAGGTTTCGAATTGCTTTTTTAACTTTTTGTGTTGTGTTGTGTTGTTTTTGGAGCAATTTAGGTATCATTTTAAGTCACGAAACATTATTGTTTTTCGTAATGTAATTTAGGGTTTAGTGCTTGAACTTTGGGGGTCTATTGCGTGTGGTCTATTTAAAGTCATTTGTTCCTTTCGGCAATATTGTAATGAAACCAAATTTCAACTGTTCATCAATAAGCATTATTGGAAAGGATAAGTAAGGATAGCGAATTGAATATCATGTTGTATAATGTCTCGTATTAGCTGACTTTTGGGGAGTGGTGGATATCTCCCAAATAAGAGTGAATTTCTCGACTGAATCGCACGTACCTACTTGTTTTTGTATCCAAAGTGGTTAAGAATTTTTAAGTGAGTTAGTTTAGGAATTTCAACTATCATCCATTCTCCTCCCTGGCCAGAAGCAAAAATGTGCAATAATTCGTTTTAAGTTAATCTTTAGGGTATCTAATGTCATTCCAGGGTTATTATTATGTGGACTTCGAAAACAACATAAAGCGTGGACGGAATTTTCTTTTTAAAAATTCAATAAAATGAACAAAATTAGATTTTTTACATGTAGGTATTGTGGCTTTATTAGTAAAAGAAAACATTCCCATTAATTACGGAACACAATATACCTCAGGTGGCTGGCCGTGCGCCTTCACTTGCTGATTTAATTGGACTTTCAAGCGAATAACCCGAGATTTTTGTTCCGTGGGGTTTTGATAGTGACTTTCTGTCAAGATTTCGAGCGGGAAACATCTGTCAGTGGCAAAGTAACCTATGAATTAAAAAGGAACTATTATATGGCCCACCCTTTAGTATTTTATAATATCAATTAGGTTATAGCTTATCCAGGAGGAATTATATTATATTGAAACAAGATAATACAAATTTAAAATTTTGCTTCTGGTAGGTATGAGGCGGACTAAACATGGCCTGAAAACGTTTAAGAATCTTCTCAAAGACTGACTGAGAATTCTTCAGTTAAAAAATAAAATTTGGAGCAATAGATCAGTCCCTTTTCAAAATGTTGAATTCAAAAAGTAAATGAACAAGATTTTTTGTAAACTTTGTCACTCAGTTCTTGTAAACCTATTTAAGAATTTCTGTAATAAAAGTTAAGCAAAATCGGTTGAGCCATTTGCCATTTTAGATGCATCATGTTCTAGTTTGCAAATCTCAACTAATTGCGTATTGTCAGAAGGAATGCAGAGGTTCTACAATTTTCTGCCTAATCTAAACAGCTAAGATGCGAAGCACTTTTAAAGACAAGAGAATTTAGAGGATTCGTTACTTCCTCGCAAAAGGCAGTATCTCAGAAAAAAAAAATCATTTTTGTGTGGCAGCGACTAGGAATCAATTTTCCTAGAAAATAAGTTTTCCTTTTTTATGTTATTTCTGTTGCATTTTGAGTTCTGTTTTTTGTTGTTTTTAAAACGTAAATATAAATTTTGAATTATGAGGGGGAATTAAGAGGGTTAGGTTCCAGTTGCAGATATGAACGGAATAGGCAAGTTGACCTACAAAAATATACGAGTTGTACGAAAGCAGAAGTTCGAACATTAATAAGTTTACGGAGAGAGGAGAATTTAGGACACGAAGGAAACAAACCTAACGAACTCAAATGAAGTCAAGAAATGAGGTACAATCAAAAATGTCAAACAATTACTGAATTGATTGTACATACCATCGACTACACATTAGGTCATATGACCAAACAAAAAGGCAATTCAAAACTGTCTGATACAAAGTGGTTCTTTGGTCCTTCGAGCCGGATTTTACGTTGCAGTTGGGATCAATGCTGACGGTGCTACCTATAGATTAAAATGGATTTAAATGCGTTCAAATTCAAATAGGTCAAATTGTTATACATATATTAATTAATATTAAAAAGTCTTATCCTTATTTTCCGGGATATTCAAAAATATTACTAAATATTGTTAACTATTTATTTAATGATAATTATTTTAATTTAATCGAGATCTCTTAACTTACTTGGTTCTTCACGACTGTCATTGGTTTAATTCATCGTCTTATCATTTCGTATAGATTTTATTTTGACAGTGAGTGAATGAACTAAAGGTTGTGTTTAAGAGGCGGAGAGCTCTAAATTGGCAACATTGTTTTCTGTGAAAGTGGATTTGGAAGTAATTGGTTGTTTTGAAGTCAATTTGGTTTAGCAATGTATCATGCAAATGCTCACACTGGAGCAAGGTTTGAATATTCTTCAAATTTATTTTGAAAATATGGTTCACTTCGAGAAACACAACGGGCGTTACAACGTTAGTCTTATGATGCTCATAATCGTCGATAAATTATGAATTGTTTTCGCATTTACTCAAAACGATAATACGCATCTCGTAAGATATCATAAAGTGCGCACAGAACAAGCGATTGCTGATGTGCAGCTTGGTGTTGATGATGATCGAAATGTGTCAATTCGTCATCGTGCTCAACAATTAAACTCGTGATTATCCACTTTATGGAATATTTTTGGACCTCCAGACTACGCCATGTCGCACCAGCATATGACAAAAAGTTATCCTTCAAGTAAAATAATTTCATAGTTACATATTAAAAACATTTTG
The DNA here is from genome assembly GCA_911387755.1 of Chrysotoxum bicinctum. Lineage (NCBI taxonomy): Eukaryota > Metazoa > Arthropoda > Insecta > Diptera > Syrphidae > Chrysotoxum > Chrysotoxum bicinctum. Next base: position 80,433,234 of record OU426990.1, read on the forward strand.
TGTAATTTAGTTCAAATAAAATTTTTCCCACAAAGCACCTTTGATAAGTCGTGGTTTTCCGCAGGTAAAAACAATACGTTAAAATTGTTTTTTATGTTTCCAATGGAATTTGTCAGTTTGGAACATGATTTGATTGGGGTTGGGTACGAAATCCCGCATCACAAAATCCCGATTCACAAAATCCCGAATCACGAAATGCTGCCGTTTTAATACTAAATTGACAGCACATGTATGGATTTTCATTTCAATCATGTGATACCATCACTACCTACATCACGAATATGCAATTTTTAACTCGCCGAGATGCCTAGTTTAGACAGAAATCACGTTTAAAAGTGCATTGGGTGGCCTGCTCCGCGGGACTTCAGGATATTAACTCCCTTTTTCGGGGACACACCCGCTCACGCGACTCCGTCGTTCCGCTTAGGGTATGTTAAGTCGCCTGGCAGGCGCAAATGTAAACATTTTTTTTGATTATGAGTACCTTGGGTGGCAAATTTTTATCAAGAAATATGTATTTTTGCAAAAAAAATGTCCAGAAAAAATGTATGAAAAATCAAAATTTCTACAAAAACAAATTGTTAAAAAAAAAAATTGTTGAAAAAAAGTTTGTTAAAAAAATATTTTTGACAAAATGTTCAAAAATATTTTTGGCAAAAGTCCAAAAATATTTTGGTCGAATGTCCAGAAATAATTGGCCAAAACATTGAAAATCATCTCTCTAAAGATGGAGGAGGTTTACCTCCTCGGAGTTCTAACAGGAACTGAATTTTTCTCGAACCAACAGTTCCATTTGTTTAAAAATAGATCAAAATAAAATATTTAGTTAATAGTACTAAAATAGTATTGAAAATCCCGCCAAATATTTCCAAAAATATCTGTCGGCGGGATGTTTATTTTTATTTTCGGTGGGATTTCGTGATTCGGGATTTTGTGCGGCGAGATTTCGAAACTTTCCCTTTGATTGTTGAGATATTTTTCAAGCCATTTGGGTTGAATTCCTGACAATGGATTCTGACAGGTATCGAACGAATTATATTTTGGTGTGTGTACCTGTACATAACTTTAAACTGTCGCAAAAAGTAATAAGGTTTTGGTATGTCGGGAGTAAAAAATAATTTTTTTTTTGATTTTTCAAAGCTTTTGTAATCATTATGCAAAATGCATACATTCAGATCTTAGATTTCAGATTTTGAAAGTGAATGTACGGAATATGAGACGAAGGTATTGTAAAGCGTTATGAATAATATATTGGGATAATTGCACTGTAACCTAAAAATGGTCTTACATAAGTGCATTACATCTGCCTTCTATGTGGTCTGCTTCTGAATATATCAGAATCTGCATCTGCACTCCTTACTAGACGAAGACTACTAAGGTGTCTGTTATTCGTACTTAGACTCATATGTAATAGCTGGGCCTGTCGCTGCATGGAGAGTTCTCTCCAATATTTGGGTCTCTTGGCCTGCTCTTCTTCTTTGTTTTTAATCAAGTTTTCGTCACCCTGAACACCAACGTCACCGCACATGCCAGCACCGTTTAAGAGTTGAGGGCTTTGACATAATATATGAATCAGTCCCTTTAGTCTTTCTCTATCCATCAATGTACGAGTACCACTTGATGCTATTTGTCTTAAGGGTTTTCACTATTCCAAGAGTTATTTACTTCAACGTGATGCACAAAAGGACCACGTTAAGTTCATGACCAGCGGCATTAATGTGAATATAGACAAACAAAATTGAGTTGTGTTTTTTTTAACCTTCAATCAATTTCAACTTTAATCGTACAAAAACTTTGTGGCCATGTTTGTATTTAAAAAAAAAATCAATTCCCTTTATTTTTTTTTGTTTGCATATAACATTTCCTGTATGATCTATATTTTATGAGGGGTGATATACATACGTTTCCCTTTGTCAGTTTTGCCCAGCCCTAAGTCAAATGACCAAATATAACAAAAGTAAAAAACACTACCCACAAACGAATATGATGAAATTTTTCTATTTTGTGCAAAGATCTATTCTCACGGTATTGGAAGCAATCGGGAACGTCGAGGATAATTTGCCTTTCCCCGAAAACTGTATCTGATTTCGGTTACCTACCTACGCCGCCGCCGCGCCGCCGCACAGTGGTCAATTTATGGTCATTAGCTGGACTTAATTCTGATTTTTTTTTGTTTTGATTGAAAACGTGTTTTATAAATCATTTGAGATCATTTCCATAACATCAGGTGGTGGTATCTTGTGTTCTTGGGTTGGTAGATGTCGAAATTCACTTATCTTTGGGTCAGAAGATATTAACATGCTATGGAGCACATCAGTATTTGTTGCAATTCGGGACATCTTTCTTGAAAACCCGCTTCGAAAAGTTCTGTAATCTTTTTGACGAGCTTCTAAGACATCTTCCGAAAGCTGTCCGATAGGTATTGGAAAACTTTCGATGACGTCAGCACCGTGCAACAATATTTTGTGGACACTTACAGGCATTTTGTACCAATTATATTTAGAAACAAATAACTTTGCTGTGTCCAAACAGTAAGAACGGAATTTAGACGTATCAATTTTTAGACCTGAAGTTAATGGCGCAAAATTTTAAACATTTAAAACCTACTCTAAATCAATTTTAGAATGGGAGTCGACTCTAAATATTGAGTATAAAACGAGAACCGACTTTTTGTTAATTTTAAAGGACATAAACTATACTTTAACGTTAAAGAGCTCGTCTTACTTTAACAGCACCAAATAGCTAGTTTATCTTTTAAAAGTATACTTTATCCATATTGACAGTGATCATTTCATACAAAAGCAAATCGAAGAAAAAATGTTTACTGATGTTTTATTCGATTTTTTAAAGATGTTTTTTTGTAAATAGACTGAATAACTGAATATTATAAATTCGAAACAATCGTACGAAAGTGCTCTACGATGAACAAATCTGTAAATACAAATGTATGTAGGTACATATACATATCTTATGTATGCATGCACGCCGCCACCAGCCAAGACGAGTATAGCTAAATGAATCTGCACCTTGCAACAACAAATTGAGTTTTTATGTTGTGAATTTGCCATTTATACTTTATTTCCATCTAAAATAATGTAAATAACTTATAAACAATCAAAATCTGTACCGAGGTAGTATATAAAATGTACTTTTTTCGGCGAAAAATTATTTGGTTTAAAGTTGGCTGTTCTTTTTATTTATTTTTTTGTGTTTTTGTAGTTGTGTGAGTTATGTATCTGTCAAATTAAGGGTTGTTCAACGCAAATTCGCTTAGGTTCTGTTGTAAAACCCACATCAGTTAGAAGAGTTGTCTAACTTGTTTAAAATTATGCAAAAGTTAGACGAAGTCTCCAAGCTAAACGACTGCGTTAAGTAGAGCCGGTTTTATTCCTTAAACGAGAACTGTTTAAAATTTTGCGCCAATGTCTTTAAGACAATTGAAAAACGTTCTACTAGTTTCGGGTCTTAGCCTATTATTTCATCGGTTTTTGCTGGATCTTTAAAAAATCTTCGAGCAGCGTTGCCGTCATTCGTATTTCCTCCACCTTGTTTTGGAAAATCTACTAAGATTCCCAATTGCGATCTTAGTTCATTTTGTAGGAATTTTTTTCTATTTTTAACTGCTAGTTTCTCTTCAGCTCTTCTAGCCTGCCAGCTTTCATTTTCAATTTTGTGCTTCCATAAACCTTATATGAGAATGCAGAGTTTGTAAGCCGTATGAGTAGGCAGTGGTATCAGGTGGGTTTTGTAGGCAAAGTTCAAGATTGTTCATGTCCTTAGGAGATGCCTTGCATATACAGCAAACTGAACTAGCCCTGTTCTCCATATAACAGCATTAAATGTTTTGCCATCTACCATTGTTTTGAACAAAGTATGATTTACTGAAACAGTTTTGTCGTTAAATGATATCTTTGTGGCTTCTAGACAATTTATTTCGGCTTCCATACGGTTGAACTCTCTTGTTATTGTCTCAATATTTTCCTTTGCGAATTCGAAACGTATGGACGGCAGTATCTTGGAGAAGATGTTCTCGAATTCATCCAGATATTTTGAGGACAAGAACAAATTTTTCTTATTTCTAAGGGTACTATGCATGTAAGTACAATATCAGTATCTCTAGCCTCAGGAGTTATTAAAAAGTTTTGCTTATAACGTGAGTGCCCTCCACTACCATCAGAACCCCATTTCCATGAACATTCTAGAGTATCTTGTAACTGCTTTTCGAAAGTTTCAAAGTGTGCGGCAGACAAACGTTGTAGTGTCAAGTCTAACAACGACTGTTGTTTGACTTCACATAAGGTTTCGGTTATGGTCAAAAAGTTACTTATTGGGTAACACTCCTTTTTTACTTGTAAGATATTATTGTAGGCTGGGTAAATGTTAGCATTTCTTTCTTTTGCGCTTCTTTGAAGTTGCTTATATTGATGTTTCGTCAGTTTCAAATCAGTTATAAGTGCTAAGGCTTCTTCAGATGTATATGGTTTGATCATTTTCGGACTTTCGGGGTTTTTAAGCTTTTTAAGAGTTCTTGGAGAACACTCTACAACCCTTTTTACGACTTCGGCTTGAGAACGCTTTCCTTCTAATCTTAACTTAGACTCAACAGCAAATGATAATTCTTCAGCCGATCTGTCCATTAGGTTTTGAATTTTGCGTTTTTTAGCTCTGTTTCCACACTCCTGGAATTCTTTTTCAGGTCGTCCTTGTCTAGAATTTGTTGGCACTTGAATTTCAGGCAATGGAATTTGAAACTCCTTTTGAAGCCAAATCTGTTCAGCTTCCATAAATCCTTCTGGTGACTTTTTTTTATCTCTGTATTTCTTAAAAAGATGTGATACAAAAGTTTTGCTGTATTCGATGCATTTCTTATGATCAGCTTCTTCAAGAACAGTTATTGACTTTGTTGACATCAGGTACTGCAAAACAGCTCTTGAACAAACCGTTAATGATGACTTAAAAAGATTTTCACTCTGAATGAATGAAAAAATTTCTCGACGCAAGGGAAATGTTCGCCCTGAAAAGGGCGGATTGATACCTGTAAGAGAAGAAAAAAAATGTTGCGCTGAGTGGCGGGCCTTAAATTCACCATTATTTTTAAGGTAATAATTCAATCTTCAAATGAAAAAAAATTCACGATGTCACTCTATCGCACTTTTTTTTTATGGACCAAGAAACTAAAAAAAGTTAGCTTGCCACTACTAAAAAATGTATCACTATATTTAGTTAATATCGACAGAGTCTTACTTATTTTTTCAATAATAATATACTGAATTTGAAAATACTTACCAGTAGCATACTCTGCCATATTTGGTTCAAATAATTATCTCACTTTTATTTCACTATAACACTTTATAAACACTTGTTAACGCGCGAGAGGCAAAATCGAGAGTGAGAAAAGTTTTATGCATTGTATTGATAGGCTTCCTATTGATAAACTAACGGCATTAAATTTTTTTTTGTTGTTTCTTGTTAATTGGTTGTTTGACTGTAATCCTACCGTTATTTTTTTTAATAGAAAAACCTTTTTTTTTTACTTATGTCCAGCTAGCGTTGTACTATATGGACCACTGTGCGCCGGGATAAATGTTTTAGGAACACAAAATATTATAAAATTTCACTCGAAATTTAAGTTTCTACAAAAACAAATTGCAAGGGCAACTTTCGAGCATCATTCACGTTCCCAGTATTCGAAAAAAAAATTACATTCCGATAGTCATATTTTATTCAAAACCTGGTCGGCATGATGGCGCCTGAAGCACAACACTTCCAGCCGTATCGTTTTTGTTGTTTTTTTTTTTTTAAACACAGGGCTAATCTTTTAGACAGAATTCAAAAGAGAGCTTTAAAAAAGATAACCGATAGAAATATGTATATCAAAAAAGCAATTGTATCTCTCATAGTTCCCCTTTGCATGATGGTTCGTGCGTTGAACTGTAACGCAGAAGGTCTTGGGTTCGATACTCAGAGCACGGGTTTAAGGATTGATAAATCCTCTAAGAATATCTCTTGTTATAGAAAGATAAAAAAAGATGCTCATTAGACGTTCGTAATCGGAAGAAAATTGTAGGTCCCCTCCATTCCTGGTAACACGCACACAGGAATGGTTGAGAGTTGTAAGTCACTAGCTCCCGGTCCTCGTCGAGCTGTTGCACCACCAAATTAAATTTAATTTAATTTCATCTCTCGAATAACGCCGCAATTTTATATATTACCGTTATTTTTATAAATAGTGTCCAAGTGAAATAGCCAGTTGGCATCCCTCCCCTTAAACAATTCAACTGCAATACAAGTGCTTTTAGGTATACTCATCAGTTAACCCTTGAGCCCGACTTCGGACGTACTATGAAGTACAGAGATTCATTTTTCAGCCGCACTACACGAATGTGGAATGATCTACCTAGCTTTATTTTTCCTTCCCATTGTAATATTCATTTAAATCCACATTTCCTTTCAAAACCTTCCCTGTTTACGCTTGCTCTGTGATAATCATTTTAAGGTAAAAATAACCCCTATCAATTTCAATCACAAAATTTTAGTAGAAAGTATTTTTATTTTGTCTCTGAGCCGATTGGCATATAACTCACTGAATCACCTTTAAAGAACCTACTTTCTCATCTTAGTTAAACTTAATTCTAGATTTATTCGAAACAACATATTTTATTTTCTTCTTGATGAAATCCTTTCGCTAACTTCTTTTACAGCTTATAGCGCAATAATTGCCTATTTTATCTAACTTTATTATTTCTATATTCATTTTTCCTTACTAATTTAGTAACTTGGGAGTAAAAAAAAAAAAATCAAAATGCCAACTAAATTTTTATTGTTATGCAATTAAAAGTTTGTTTCGTCTCCTTTGGATTTTCCATCCGCTCCAACTTTCCAATAAAGGGAAAGGACACGCTCTACAAGAGAAAGTGCAAGCATTAAAAAAGAAAAAAAAAACTAATGACATGCTCATTAATATCGAATATGGACGCACAAGCACACCATCCTCTCCAAACACACCAAACGGAAATTCCCATTAGCTAAAGTTCGTCGTCTTTATTCAGAAGCCGTTCGACTCACTCTCCATGTCGTCGTCTCCATGCCCATATTTATAGCGACCAAAAGGACCTTCTGAAGCCGCCTCCCTCTCACACACTCCCTTCACCTTGGGAAAAAGAAATTAGTTACAACTCTTCAAATTGGAAACTTAATTTAGTCTCCCATTTGACGTTGTCGCTGCTGCAGCCATCACCTCCACCCTTCACTCCAACAAACCACCTCAACCTTCGTGTTATATAAAAGGGACACAATATTCCCGCCTCAAGAATAACAAGAAATTGAGAGGGGGGTGAGGATAAAAGATGTTTCCAAGAATATAAAAAAGAACAAGCCAAAGTCTTTTAAACGCTCCAAAATGCAAATTCATCACAGCAAAACGAGCTTCTTCAGCTCACGCGAACACAACGAACCGAACCAACGAACGGCATAACTTTTTTCCAAAGTATCTCACTCTTAGAAGAGTTTTCATATTTTACATCAAGATAACCAGAGCAGACCCCCCGCTTTTTCGTTTTCACCCTGTCATTATGTGGCAGTTACACTTTTGTGAAGGGACCAAATAGTACCCACTTTATCCAAGTGCACCCTTCGTCGTCGCACTGATAGTGTTTTTAATGCAATTAAGACGGTTGAAATTGTTTTCAGACACCAAAAACCTCGTTGAGTAATAGAATTTTCCCAGCCCATTTGTCGAAAACAGGGTAACGTCGAACAGCGAACAGGTCCTTTTTCTTCATCTTCTTCTGTTATTATAATAAAGGGAAAATGATTCCCAAAATGGCACGTGAACACATGTTCACAGTTTAACCCCGGAGAATTCATTTATTCTAATTACAGTGCCATTAGATGGGGCGTTTTGCGCTGCTGATTGAAATTGAATGAAAATGGCAAAAATGTGACAGGGCAAAGGACAGAGTTTTATTTAAAAGTTCATTCGAGGAAGACATTTTAATATTTCCAGAGATGTGGATGTGTTCATCCCTTAAGCAGGTTTTTATTAAAACTCAAGTACTAGACTAGTAACCAACAATAATATATTAATCCAACAGATGATGAATTTGATTTGAGAGATTTTCTTATCTGAATTGGGAAGTCATCTAAGGGAGGTTGTATGTGAGTCATTTAAAACAGTGGAAATAGCCGAAATGCCGTCAAAATTTATAGAACACAATTGACTACTAAGTACCCCTTGGCATAATGGTTAGTGCGTTGGACTGTCATGCAGAAGGTCTTGGTTTCGATTCTCAGCCGGTGCAGGGGTGTACTGTCTCTTACGAGGAATAGACAAATCCTCTTAGAAAATTGCTGCTTACCCGTCCGGAATCGGCAGAAAATTTTAGGTCAATTCCTGGTTCTCTTCGAGCTGTTGCACTACCAAATTTAATTGAATACTAAGAACTTAAGTCAGGACCACACTTTTCGCCCTGTTGTTGTCTGAAGTTGCATTTTGTGGTGTCCATTTGTTTCATTAACAAGTTTAAAAAGTTCCAAAGCTTCAGTGTTTGTTTACAGAGTTGTTTTTCTATCCGCGAAAACACTATCCGTTAAAACTACTTAGGATTTCGACTCAACACATCATATCAGGCAAATATGGTTCTTTATAGGTATATGGAATATGATAGCATCACGTACCTTTATTTCTAACGGAATTAATAGTCTCTATTCGATATACAATCTGTGAAGATTCCACTATTGATTCCACTAAGCTGAGTTAAATCTGAAAAAGTATAAACAAATTAGAAACCATTGCAACACTGTTGCAAAAAACATCAAATTCTTACATGGCCATGAACTACATGAACTTAGGCAACATATTCTGCAACGTTCCAAATGCTGTAGAAATATTTGGTCATTTGTCAAGAACGTAAAAATTTCAACTTCATCTTCGGTTCCATCGCTCGTCTACAATGGCAACCCGTTGTAATCATACAATGGGACAGGTATATTTTCGCACTCGTACAAGCGCAAGAGCCTTTCAAGATCTTGGGATAAACACATCCGCTAGTCATGTTGATATATCCCTCATTCTTCTGACGAGGTGATAAATCGCTTCAAAAATATGGATAGTATTTGTATTTAAATTGTAAAAATTTAATTTTTTTTTGTCAAAACTCAATTATTCAAAATTTTTTTAAAAGTTGAAAATTACGATTTTTTTATACAATCTAATCTACAAGATGTGAAAACAAAATTATTTTAGCTAAAAATGTTAAAAAATTGTTTTCGAAAATTATATTTTTCTCGAAAACGGCACCTAGAATTTTGATGATTTTCTTTTCATTAGTTTTTACGATCTGCAGTAAAATAAATAAAATTTTGCAGTTATTTTTTGAAGTTAAGATCTTACTTAACCCTGCAGTCGTCGCGCGGATATTTTTGTCAAGCTGTTTTTGTACCGCATGAAAAAAATCGTTTGTCCTGACCATTCCAGATACATACATATGTTCATCATGCTTAGAAACCAATAATAAGCTTAGAGATTTTAAGTTTATTTAAGAATTGACTTGAATTTGAAACTAAAGTTACTTTTTTTATTCCAAGAAAGCTGAAATTTTTAATTTTTTAATTTATTTCTTGTATTAAGAAATAATAATTTATATTTCTTAACTTTAAATAATATATAATTGCATTTTCCAGCGAAATAAATTAAAAAAAACTAACGCATACTGGTTTTATTCTAATTTTAAAATGGATTACATATGTAATCCGCGCGACGACTGTTGTAACTTTTTAATGCGCGACGACTGCACTGTTAAGAACCATAGAACCATTTTTCGAATTTTAAATTTCTCTATATCGACATAACGGATCTTAATGATTTTTTTTTATGGAAGATTCTACAAAGTTTTAAAAATATTGAATTTCAAAACATATAAAAAAATGTATGTATTTTAAATTAATTAAAAAAAACACAATTTTTTTGTATATAAATTCGATATCTCAAAAACAGGTCAATATTTTTTTTTTGTAATTTAATTTTTTATTCGTTAAATTATAAATAAAAATGTTAACGTTCCAATTTTTTCTTGCGACTTATAGGTACTATAAGGCAAGTTATGCATTCGTAAAAAAAATCGAACTCGAGATTTTGATCAAAGTTGACATTACGATGATAGCGAAGACTAAAAAAGTGGGTCTCGCAATTCTGTCTGTCTGTCTGTCTGTCTGCCTGTCTGTCTGTCTGTTCGACTACAGGCTAAACGACTCGGCCGATTTTCTTTAAACTTGGTAGATATCATTTTTAATTTTTTCCCCCCACACGTTTTTTTCTTTTTTTTTTAAGACCAAAAATAACGGTACCCCCCATACGAATTTTTTTCGAAATTTTATAAACGTTTTTTTTCTCAAAAAATGTTCAACAGATTTTAAAAATAAAGATACAGAAAAATTTCATTTAATTAAATCTAGGTATTGGTTGAAAAAAATTTTCCGAAAAATGGTTATTGAGGGTACCCCCCATGGAACCATTTTTTTTGTTTTTGATTTTCTCAAAAACGGTTCAACCGATTTTGATCATTTTTTTTTTGCTAAAGCTACCCAAAAACATAAATAGAATTGTGTACTCAAATTTTCAAAAAACCTTTTTTTTGGATTTTTAAAAAAAACTTCAAACATTTTTTTTTCAAAACTCAATATTTCGAAAACCCCATGCTAGATTTTTTTTAAACTTGATAAATAAAAGTTTCTCAATATAATCTACAAAATGTGAAAAATTTTTTTTTATTTTACCTAAAAATAAAGGTACCTACCATACAAATGCTAAAAAATTAAAAAAAATGGTTTTCAAAAATCGTATTTTTCTCGAAAACCGCACCTAGAATTTTGATAAAATTTTTTTTCTTTCAATTAATTTTTACGATGTTTAATTTAATAAAAAAAAAATTGAAATTAAGATATTACAGCTTGTACCTACCATAGAACCTTAATGAAAATTTTTATAGAGAAGCTTCTAAAAAGTTTAAAAGACACTGCATTTCAAAACTTTAAATTTTATTTATTTTTTTTTTCTTTTTTTTGAAAATTCGATATCTCCGAAACGGGTCAATATTTCTTTTCGTAAATTTAATTTTTATTCGAACAATAATAAAAACTTTAAATTAGTGTACCAAAATTTTTACTTAAAAAGCTTTTAAAAAGTTTGTATATAAAAGCTTCTTTTAAATGAAACCACTACAAGGACTTATAATTTTTGTTCTTGCATGAATTCATATTTGCATAGCATTCAGTTACTACTAAAAGAATTTAAAAATTAATTTTATCCTTATGAACAGTTTTCTCTAATAACATTCGTTTTTAAAATTCCCAGTCGATTACATAGGAGCAAGTTCGTGCGACCCAGTCGTGCATTTTATTTTTAAATGTTTTAAAAATTTCGTATTATTTTTTTTTTCAAGACCGCCACAAGGATTTGTCCTTGCATAAACTTAAATTTGCTTGAGAAATCACATGGCATCCTGTTACTAGCTCCATCTCTTAAAGAAGTTGGTTCAGTCATTTAAAACATGAATTTTATGGTTTTAACATTTTTCTCTAGTAACATTCATTTTTAAAATCGTTTGTCTTTTACAAAAGAAAAAGTTGGTTTGATCCAGTCGTGCATTTTATTTTTCTTCATTCAATGATATTGTAAAAATTAAGCAAACCAGAACAAATTTTATCAAAATTTTAGGAATCATTTTCGAGAAAAGTTTTATTTTCGAAAACAATTTCTTGACATTTGTTTTTGACTATTTTTTCTTCATCTTTTAGATAGTGATACTAAAACTTTTTTAAATTACAAAAAATCTAAACATTGAGTTTTCAAAAAAATGTACTCAAAAGCTTTTCGGGCGCTTAGATTGATCAAAATTATACTCTGTCCAACAAAAATTGTCAGTACAGGGAAGATAGTACGTTTGTCTCTCATTCTGGTTGCATTGCCATGCATAAGTGTGTCGCCTTTTAAAGCTCTCACAGGGATTCCGTAGTTTACATTATAAATCGCCGCAAATGAGAGTAAAAAACGCGTAGGGCTACCGTCTGCTGATTCAAAACGACTGAAAACAATATTCAATTAACCTTTTCCCACAACACTAATCGGTAAGATAATAGGCGCGTTTTTTTTTTTTTATTGAAAAGCAATACGACAACACTCAACATACTCATCTTCTTAAAATGTGTTCTCAAAAGCTTCAAATCCCAAAAGCTCCTTGATAAAAACCACTGAAAAAGCTCCTTGCTTGGAATTGAGAATGATAATGGTAACTCTGTTTTGATGTAGATAAAGAGCGCACGATCGTATTGAGTGACACTTGACCAGGGTTCGGACTTTACTTCGATCGAAGTAGATCTACTTCCATTTTGAGAAAAAAATTTAATCTACTTCCCTAGTTCTTTTTTTATGATCTACTTCTCTTTGAAATTCTTAACCAACATATTTGAAGAAAGCGCTAATCACTCTGTATTAGACCAAAAAGAAGTTTAAAAATCGTTTTTAGGTAAGCACCGTGGAAAATTTAATGTTTTCGAGATCACTTACAGAAAAACGTAAAGATATTTATGAGCCACCTTTTGAATTGATAAAATTCATACAAAAATACAAGTTCGTTGATGGAAAATTTACTTTAAAGAAGTTATATTTAATTACAAGTTTTTTACAAGTCTGAAATTAGAATTTACTTATATATGTTATGTTCATATAATTTAATTTCCTAAGACTACTTCGAAAATTTTGGATCTACTTCAGTTTTTTTCCGTATTTACTTCGAAAATTTGCAACCTAAGTCCGAACCCTGCACTTGACACTCTTGACAGTATCTCATCAGCAGTGGGATACAATGGTCGTGTTGGGGTGTACAACTTTTTGCAAAGAATTACAACAACAATTCCTTAACAAAAGTCAGTGGCTCGCACTTTTTTAGTGGCATTTTTCCTAACGCATTGTAGTGAGGGTGCATCAGGCGCCACTGTTGGACAGAGTATAGTTCTTACGTTTTTGAGAAAACCAAAAATAAAAAAATAATTTTATGGGAGCCTTAACAGTTTTTCAAAAAAAAATATTGCTAAAACCACTTTTCTGTTTTCCCTTCTCGAATTCGATTTTTTTACCAATGCATAACTTGCCATATAGTACGTATACAAGTAGGTAAATGTTAAAACGGTATAGAAAATATTGAACAAAACAAAAAATGTATATTAACATAAAAAACTGTACTCATAAGCCACAGAGTTCCATTGTTGCACGAAGGCACCTTCGTTATTTGTTTTGGAGATAATATCTCTAAAATGCTATCGATTGTTTGCTTTGACCTGACGTGCTCTTTCCAGAACATTTTCCATAACTTTTCTAAGAATTTCCAGTCCCAGCACCGTCACTTTTTCTGGTATATTGGCCTTAAGCTGTTTCCCCTAGGAGAGACATGGGTGGATGACCTGTGTGAGATGTGGCTCCATCTTTTGGAACTACAACTCCGAATTGTTCTCTGTCTCTGGCCCTAAAATAATTTTAATCATTGGCCGGTATTGAAAGAAATCCACATTAACTGTAAGTTTTTTGTCGAAAAAATATTGTCCAATGATCCTTTCTCACCATACTGCGCCTATTCCGTATATTCTTGAAAACGGCAAGCACATTGAATGCATACTTGTGGATCATTTGCTTTCAACTTATCAACAAATTAAATCTTATATGGAAATAGGCCGTAAAATGTTTGCAAAGTTTGGAGGGTTTTCAACAACAGTTGCTTGTACCAGAGCAATTTTTACATCATTCCGAACTGCACGAGGCTTTCTGCACGCGGAAGATCACCGCTTGTTGCTGACAACGCTGGACCAACCGTTAAATTGTTGAAACACTGGGCGCATTTCGAACATAAAAGAAGTTTCTATATGACCTTTGTGTCTGAATAACTGAACGTTGACTTCTTAAATAAAATTGAACAACTTTTGTTCTTTGTTCCGTGCTGAGTCTTTCCATTAAAGGTGTTAGAGCACATTCCCCCTGCATAGTTTTTTTTTATAGTTTGCACACAATCAAGGAATTATGACTACCCTCAGAATGTCATTAGTGTTATGTAAAATTTAGGTAACAAGGAGAGGTTTTAATAGGACATTTCGATGCACATTGGTCCGTCCTGAAAGGTTGTACATCATAATGAGGGGGAACAAATCGAGAGGGGCAAAGTATTCCACATTATAGTAGTGCGGCTAAAGAAAGAACCTCAATATTTGACAATACGTCCGAAGTAAGGCTCAAGGGTAAAATGATGAGCATTTCCAGCGAGAAGAATTTAACGACGGAATTGTGTGAGGGGAGGGATGCAACTGGCTATTTCAATTGAACATTGTTGATAGAAAAAGCGATAATACCATAAAAGACAGGAGACCTTATCACGGTGTTTTAGAGAAACAAACGTTTTCGTCATGGATGTGTCTCCTATAAGTTTTGAGGAATTCGGAATTCTATGTCCAAAAGGTTTAAATGAGTAATGCGAGCACCAACCCAGATATGAGAGTTATACTCAAGTTTTCGATCCTAAAGATGATAGCCAGATGAGAAGGGGAAAAAATGTCTGGCATCTCTTAAGGAAACCTAAAAATGCAGCCTCCTTGCAACCTTAAATGCATAAGAAATGTTTACTTCAACTCTCTTCCACCCAGCGTAGAGTTCATTTAACCGTTTCTCAATAATTTTAACTTAAAATCGTCCTAGAAAGAGGGACGTGAATACTAAAGAGGTTAGGGTTCTCGGTGTTCTTGGCCCTTCGGAGGATTTAGCCCCCCATGATACCAACATGGCTACTGCAAAGTTTTACTTGAAAAAGATAGAAGTAAGCTTCTATTCATATTAACTCTAAATTCAGACTTACAGTATCGAATTTCTAGAGAAGGCGTATAAGTTGTCTAGTGCGTAAACTTTTGTTCCTTAAATTGAACCAGAAAAGGGATGTTAAGCTTTAAAACCTATTGTTTTATATATGTATTCTTTTTTTGGTAACAACAATTGCCCTGGAGAATGTCAGCATATTGAAGTCGTATAGGAGAGATTTTATATCCTCAAAAGCTTCATGGTCTACAAAGAATTACTGATTAATTTTAACGTCCTTCTTTCAACCTCCAACCCGATATTCAAAGCTAAACGATCTTTCAGAAAAGCCAACTGTTTCATAAATTTGTCTCCATCATTCGAAGGAATGGTTTCTACCCCAGAGCAGATTTTAATAAAATCTAAGCACACCAGCAGCGCAAATCAAATAAAACTACCCTAAGCAACAAATGGTCAATTTGATTTTCCAGGAAGTCTTCCGAAAAACATCATATTGGTAAGAAAAAAGTTTGTGTGTGAATCACAACAAAGAACACAAAAAAAAACTATGGTAGATATCCGAAATGATGCCAAAAGTATACTTGAATATCCGTAAACAGGACACGTTGCGGGATATTGGACTTTAAACGATAAAAATTGTCTTAAGTCCCCATCCGAACCCAATTCGTTTGTAATGGTGAACAGTGGCGTTCTTCTAACACCATTTATCAGACAACACTACAGAACGGAGGACCGGAAACACTAATAACAAAAGGAGAAAAACGACTCTTTTTCTCTGAGCGCACACACTCAGACACAGATAGAACTGGAAAGGATCCCGCGAAGGCACGTAAAAGTCTTAAATGTCGATTTGTATGCAAACACCGTTCGTAGTAGCAAATATATCACAACGGTATCACCTCTCTAGAGGGTGCGCGCGACATCTACGAGTATTCCAACATACATCCTGTGGGCGGAAAGTGTAAAAACGATGCGACACCGTTAACGGTACGATACTGGTGGGCAGAATATAAAGGTAAAAGATATGCAGTACCCACACTTTCTTCTTGCTCATTTTACTCAGAAAAATATATATTATTTGCTAGGACACTAATGATGGCAAAATGATGGTCTTCATATGTTTTCCTATTTTCCAGTCCTTGTTGTTCATCGTCCTTCTATTTTTCTTATATGTGCTTATTTATTTTTTTTTATTCCTTGAAACGAAAATGAATGTGTTGTTTCGTAGATTCAGTGTAAGGTTAGAAAGTCCCCTTTGTTTTTGAGATGCACTTGAAATGTGTGTGGGAAGATACATTGAAGTGGTGAAACTAATTGGAATAGCTGCTGCCACAATAAAACGAATTGCCTGATAGAGTGTAAGGGAAATTCTAGAGTAAATTAAAGAAATATATAGGGAGGGTTTTGGCGGGTGGAATACTCGTTCAGTATCTATTTTTAAGAGAACTTCATTATTAAGGACTAATTGGCTGTTTAACAAAGTGAGCGACATTGATTGCAATTTTGTTGGTTTTTTTTTTTTTTTTAATTTCGAAAATAATTTACGAATAGGTATTTACTAATTTGGGTTTTATTTCAGTTGATTACTTTTGTTTTTGATTTTTTTGTGTGTGGAAGGTTTAATCATTTAAACTTGGTTGGTTCATTTAAAATCAATAAATCCATTGCATACATACATAGATTGAACGTAATTTATGCTAGGTCAATGGACATGAAAATAAGTATTAACGAGTGATTTTCTAAGGGCTATCCGAAATTAAAAAACATGAAATTCAGAAAAATGCATGAAATCTTTATTTAAATCGATAGTACGGTTGATATAATTTAATGTTTGAAGATAATTTCACGCAAATGTTGGCCGTGGCTGCGCCTCAAACGGCCCATCCGCTTAGTCCAATTTTGGCATACTCTCTTACATTTCGGCAGGTATCTCGCTAATAAATGCTTCAATGTTGGCTTCCAGTGCGTCAATCGAAGCGAGTTTGTCGCTATAGACATGAGCCGTAATAAATGCCCACGAAAATTAGTCTAGAGGCGTTAAATCGCACGATCTAGGCGCCCAATTGGCCGGCCCCAAACGAGAAATAAACTGTTCACCGAACTCGCCTCACAATCGGTCCATTGTTACGCGTGCTGTGTGGCATGTGGTACCGTCTTATTGAAACCACATGTCATGCAAGTCAAGCTCTTCCAAAAAAAAGTCTATTAACACCGCACGGTAGCGCTCATCATTCACAGTAACGTTGCGATTCAACATCTTTGAAGAAATACGACCCAATGATTCCGCCAGCCCTTAAGACGCCACAAAACAGTGACTTTTTGTGGATGCTCTTGCAATGCTCCTGGGTGCTCTTTACTCCAAATATGGCAGTTTTGCTTGTTCACGTCTCCTTTCAACCAGAAATGAACTTCGTCGCTGAACACAATTTCTCGATACAAGAGCCCATTCACCAAAAATTTGGCGTTGTGGTATGTCGTTCGGCTTCAATTCTTGCACGAGCTGTATTTTGAAAGGCTTCACACATAAATCCTTCCGCAAAATTTTCCACTCTTAGTAAGCGTGTTGGTTGTTAAATGTCCAACAATGTAAATTTGGTGCGAAATTTAGTCACAATTGCCCGAATAGCCGCCTCAGTAGGTCGATTCAACTGACCATAAAATGGAAAGGCGCGGGATGAACTTTCTTAACGAAGCACGCATTTTGATAATAACATTCAGTAATTTGCAAGCATTGTTCGTTTGTAAGACAATTCATGGTTAAATTATAGACCAAACTGAAGATGTTTGACAGCGACACAAAACACGAAACGTGCCTGAGCTGTCAAAACCAGTGTTACCAAAAAGAAAATAGCAAAAAAATCATCCATTATATATATATAACGTATACATTGGCTAAAGTCAAGGCTCCTCGCCCGATTTTGTCTAAACTTGAAAGATATAGTTTTAAATTTTTTAAGAAAATATTTTTCTTCTCAAATACTTCAACTTCAAAAAAATTCGTTTCGTAAAAGCTATGTGAATGTGGCTTAATATTGACGATATAAATATTAAACAGCACAGTTTACTGTTAATTCGAAGCTTCTAAAAAATGTCATGACAACTCCTGTACTTGAGAGCGTTAACTATTTTATGGGAGAAATCTTCTTTCGCACTCGTACAGTTGCAAGCGAACTGAAAGATCTCAATGTACAGCAATCTATTGGCCCGATTTGTATTCCTTCCATTGTTCTGAAGAGGTGTTCTTCAAGACTGGCAAAACCATCCCTTAAGCTTTGCCATCTATCCTTCTCTACTGTTCTCTTTCCGAGTCGATGGAAACAAACACTTGTGCAGCCTGTACTTAGAAACGGCGAATCTTGTTTCCCTTCTAACTATCGCCCAAATACACTCAAGTCCGTTCTTTTCAGAAACGCTGATAAAATATCTTCAAGAATGAAAGCTTCTCAATGAAAGACACTATGATTTTCGTAGGTCCATTTTTCCACTGGTGTTCGGATAAAGTGCTTGTAGTAGAAGTGATTTGCAAAAGATTATATTCGTATTAAGAGAAACACAATCTTTTGGAAAAGAATCTGTTTGGATTTAGAAAAGGCAAAAGTTTTAACAGGTTGCTTAGGGATTTTACACATAAATTGTACACAAGTCTGTATAAAAACCAAATCTCAATAGTGCTCATCGACCTTAAGAAGGCTTTCGACACTCTTAGTCATATAATTATCCTAAAGCAATTGGAAAGGGTCGGAGTACGAGGCTCCATGTTGGAATGTTTTGAAAATTACCTAAAAGAAGGAAAATTCAAGTTAAAAATTATGGTAAAGTATTGTGAAGAAGAAGAAATTGAGTATGAAGTCCCACAAGGATTAAAGTTAGGACCGCTTCTTTTTTAATATACATATGTAAATGAATTACTCTCAGTTATCAAGCACATCGTACGCTGATGATACCGCAATTGTTGTAAGCCACAGAAACGTAGAGATGGCAGAGAAAATAATGCAACAAGAATTTGACGCAGTCATGGCATGGTGTCATGATCACGGCCTTTTAATTAATACCCAAAAAACTGAAATCATGCATGTTCGGCCACCACACATTCTAAAGCACGAAATTAATATAAAAATGCACGAAGTATGCGTAAATTGCTGGGCCATATTCATCTACCAAGAGATGACAGCTGCTCAGTTATGATTGAAAATTTTTCAACGTTTAAGTACCTTGTAGTTATACTCGACTATGACCTAAAATGTAGTAACCACATTAAAGCATCAACTATAAAATTCCGGAAGAGTGCATACGCTCTTTTCCATCTTAGTTATCACTGTCCAGCAGACGTGTTTAGGCAAAGCTACTTTGGGCTAGTAGAATCGCATCTCAGATATGGGATACTTGCTTAGGGGAGGGCACCTCAACTTACATGTCTCGAAAATATACACCTCAGATTACAAAGACTTATATATAAGGCTACTCTAGGATGACAATATCACAGGCAGCAAATTGAAAATGATGTAAAATTGCTAAGCATACTTCAGATCAACAAGCTACAAGTAATTTTAATTTTTTATGATGATACGAGTAATATATTTACACCTCCTACCCAACAAACTATCAATGCAAGAAGAAGGAATCAAAATCAGAATCAAATAGCAAGATACTGGAATGAATACGGGAAAAGGCGATAAAATGTTGTAGTCCCAACAGTACAGTTTTCAACGAGCTTCCCATAGAATTTAGGAATCTGCCAAAAAAAAGCATTAATGAAGAAAGTAAAACTATTTTATTTGAATGAAGAAACACGAATTAAATTTTATACGTAAATAGAGTAAAACTAACATCAGAACTCAAAATAAAACAGAGAACTTTATGTGCACAGTCTTCTGCAGAAAAGCCTATATGGCTTTTCAGATATCAAATCATAAAATTAAAAAAAAAAAAGATGGCATATCTAAATGAAAGAAATAAAGTAGGATTATTTCACTTGATATTTCGAGAGTATTTGATAGAGTTAGGCGTCAAGCTTTCTTATCGAAATTGCTTGCATTTGGTATTGATAAATCTCTTATTTCTTGAATTAGAAATAACCTATTGAACCGCTCTATACAAGTTGTATTTTGTAAATTGAAGTCTGTTATTCATAGAATAAAGGCTGGTGTGCCGCAAGGCTCCGTACTGTCTCCGATTCTCTTTCTCATATTCATTTGAGTGAAACTTGTGATCAATTAAATTGTTTTGCTGATGACAGTACTCTCAGCTTCTCATATTCGTTTCTTTTGCTCAAAATCTATTACATTTACTAAAAAATTTTCACAATCTTCCTTGTGTAGAATTGTATACAAGAATTTCATCTGCCGCCATTGCCCCTTCAGAAAATTTTAGCCAAATTTTGCGTACTCTTTCTTACAATTGACCTAAAATACAAATCAAATAAGGAATTTCTGGATTTGGAAAAAGCCAAAGTGTATTGTTCTAGGTGTTGCCTTTGACGTATAACTGGTGTAAAGTATACTTAAGCACTGATTATCTCTAAGGAGGAACTTTTATCCAATAAATTTTGTTGGAACATTCAATTCAATTCAACCTAAAGCGCCTTGTATATTTTTTCCACTTTTTTCCCATACAATTTGTTTATATAGGGATTTCCAAATTTTGACACGTAATTAAGGCCATAGAGTTGAAGCCACATCTTTCAAATTTGTTGTCATTTATTAGGTCCGTTTCGACAAATCAACATGGATAGCTTTGCAACATGGGCAAATGACTAAATTCTTTTTTGAAAGTGGGTCTTTTGTTCCAGCAACATTTCGCGCACCTAGGTTGAAAATCATTTCAGCGAAGATGTCCATTTACGGATGAATGAGTTCGTAAACAAGTCGAATTGTTGGATTTGGGACGATGACAATCCACACGAGATCCATCAAATCAAATATCATATCGTTTAAAAACAAAAAAGCAAACATTAACGGACTTAAAACACATCCCTGTGGGACACCAGTTTTTGAGTTAAATGAATTTGTCTCATTCTTTCCATCAGATACCACTGCAGACATATTCATTAACAACTGTTAGTAGAACCTAATAAACCTTGTAGGCACCCCGATTACTGTGAGCTTATGTAACTATGACCTTCTGTTTATGGTGTTAAGTTCCGCTTTAAATTTATCTATTAAAATTTAAAGATGGTAAACGTTTAATAGGAAACCCTTTATTTGGAATATCTGAGACCATACGCATGGCATCCAGAAAGTTCTCCAAATTTGATCCACCTTTCTGTGCACACATGTTGTATAACCTTTAAAACATTGCTTTAAAATTTGTGCTTATAAGGAGTAATGAAATGTACACCAACAAACGTGTCGTAAAGTTGGGTTCCTTAAGGTCGAGCTTGGGACTTGACTTATTTAAAATATTTGAAATTTTATGGCATCAAACCCTCGAGAATAGATTGAGCATTTTTAATTTGAAATTCAACTTTAACTTGGAATTCAAATATCCTCTATCATTCAAGTCGTTCAAATTCGTGCAATCGTCTTCTCTATTGATTTATTTCATTTTTTTGTTTCTCTTAAATAATGACAGTACGAGTAGCCTTCAGAAACTCTTGACGCAATATTTTGAAAATATTTTATGTATTTTTTTTATTCAGTTTTCTTATAATAGAAATTCATTACATAAGCCCACCTTTAGTCGATATTGTATCGTGAACTTGTCATTTCTCTATAACACCCCATTCCACCAGCATCGTGAGCGTTCTTAGCACGTGAGTTTGCCTTGTGTTATGTCAGTTTCCTTTCAAAGTATTACCGATAACAGACATCAAAGCTGAACTGTAGCAAAGCGATTTATTCGCTTATAGTTTACATGCACGCCATTGCTATAGCAACGCCTCCTTGTTCATATAAAACCCCAATTCAATCGAATTGTTAATAATTTATTATCAACGTTTTCATTTCAATTTTACCTGGAAGATCCCCTGCACCTACTCGTTGGGAAGCACCTGCCGCCATAATGCTCTTCAACACAGAAAGAAAAACCAGCGCACAACAGTGAACAATATGGAGAGTGCGGGCGGACGGGAGTTGGAGCGTTTACATCTATACAGAAGTATAACCATTTTATTGAATAATCTCAGTGGAATTGTCAAGGATATACTCGTAGCTTGCTAGGACGAATGCCATAACATGTCATGGCACATGGCACTGGCACAAGTCTGTCTGTCAGTCAGTTAGTCATTCGACATTTATGGCTTCTCCTTTATGCATATACCTATACTTGTAACTTAATGGATCGATTGTTGTGTTATATCACTCACCAGAGGGCGGTAGATGGGGATATTTGAATTGACAAGGATGAGGGATGAGATTGGGGTGGTGTCATCCAACCACGCACGCTACATTATAATAGCATCTTAAATGCCATTTATGTACACAATTTGAGAGTATTATTCACAAGGCTTATAAATTGATATCCTTATGATTTTTCGAGACAGCCCTTCCCCCGAAATGGGCTGAAGGTGATTATGGATTGGATCGAAGTACTTGTACCAAGACGTCCTAGGAGTCTTTTGCTCGATGGAAACATACGAGTATTGTGCGGAATTGGGAAGCAAGTGATTTGTAACGTGTGTGTGCCATCTAGTGGTTTCTTTTTAAATCATCGGTTATTTTGACACTGACAGCTGTTTTTTGCTCGAATTCTTTTTTAATTTTTTTAAAATATGTATTGACGCCCAAATAAATTGTTTAAATACATATATTGGTTAAAAAAACATTTCTGAAACTACATTCAAGCTTTTGAGTTTAATATTTTTTAAAAAATCGATTTATTTGCCCTTCATACGCCCTCTCATAAAAATAAAAAAATATGGTCACCATAATTAAAGAAAACGTCGACTGTCATCTCTTTGCAATAATTTTTTCGACTGATTGCGTATATCCCTGTAACTCCTCCAATAAATGCGAATGAATCCAAACTAAACAACTTGACGTAGGAGGTTGATATGAGGTGAACTGGGGGAAGAAGTTGTGAGAATATTAAATTGAGTTTACGCACGGCAAGAAACTTAATT
Source organism: Chrysotoxum bicinctum (assembly GCA_911387755.1). NCBI lineage: Eukaryota > Metazoa > Arthropoda > Insecta > Diptera > Syrphidae > Chrysotoxum > Chrysotoxum bicinctum. The sequence goes on from OU426990.1 coordinate 80,456,141, forward strand.
AGAATTGTATATTTGATTGAGTTGTGTTCGGATGTGTGTATTCTGGCTGAGATTGTATACTGCCTCCCACGAAAGCCCTAAAACAACCCCAAGCACCAATCAAAACCCTTATCAATATGATATCGGGGGAGAAAAAAAAAATTAAACGAAACGAATTGTGGGTATATTGTGACTTGGGGAGGGACTGGTGTATTAATAAAAGTCGATAAGATTGCACAATATGTGAGATAGATAGGCCAACTTATTGACAGGGTGGATGAAGGAGTTGCGGGTTGTACGGTTGAATATTCGATAAACCCAAATTACTTTTGTAGGAGGATGTGTTACTTTACAGATTTGTTCGTTCGCTTCCTGGGTGAAGTGCCTCACGGGGTTTTTTGTACCTCACGGCACTCTCCTCGGGCGTACATCGTCTGGTGGAAAAAAACTGACGAAAAACCTCTATTTCACGAGCCAGAACACCTGAAACACACAACACCAAGGATGCGGGAAATACATTTTCCACCACTTCAGGCGATAGACTCTTTTACTATTCCCCCCTGCTCCTTGCTCCAGCGAGTCGGTGGTGTAAAAGTCATCCTTGGTTTGACTTTGAAAAAAAAAAGTATCGCTGTACATATATATGTAACAATTTTTAAATGTTAAGTGATTTTTGTTACTTCAATTTGAGTCTTCAACGACCGTGGAACGAGGAGATTGATGGTGCGGTGTGCGGGTGCAAAGATGATGGAAATTGGTATTTTGCTACCATTTGACGCTTAAGGGTAGATTCTGACACAAGGATGAGAGTCAAAATGTCAACTAAATTGAATCTGATGATGAGTGCTAGCGAAAATTGATGTCATCGACGATTTGCTCCGACGACTATGACGACGATGGTGATAGTGACGATAAATGGAACCGAGAGAAGGGATGTGGAAATAAATGTTAACAACAAAATGGCGCTTAATGAAAATATTTTGCCTCGTTCTTTATGTGAACTTTTTTTTTTTTTTTTATTTTGTTCTTTTTTGTTGTAGGTTTTTTGAAACACTTTTCAAAACCATTAAGAGGCTTTGATGAAATGATGGAGCACAATCACCATCAGTATGATGGAGTAGATGTGGCATTATATTGGTAGCTCCATTAAGTGGGAGATTTTTTTTTTTGTTTTGCCAAAGTGTTTAGGGATATATATGAACTTTAAGGCGATTTAAAAAAGACTTGAAAGTCATACAATTTTGTAGAAATGTTTATCTCTGAGAAAGTGAGCCGAAAACCGGCATAGAGAAGTTAAGGGTCTAAGAGATTTCATGGAAGTTTATAAATTATTATTGTTCATTGCTAAGTTTGTATAGTCAGTGTCTTTTTCTTTGTGAAAAAAGGCGAATTGTTTGGGATTTTCTTTCTGAGACTTATGACAGAGCTTAGAGGAACAAATGCTAAGAGTAGGTATTTAAAATGTTTTTTCTCTATTTAGGTAGTTAAAAAGTTTTGACACGACTTTAAAAGATGGTTTATGAGGGTTTTTTTTTCATGGTAACTTGCAACTTGTAATGAAGCACTAGATTTTGCGCGCTACAAAACGAAATAGTAATAAACCCCTGACAAGAACCACTGTATTTTGGGGAAATGAATGCAGAAACATGATATTAGCTACCGAACCCACAGTCTTCGGCGGCGAAAGATCCTAGCATCAACAGACATGAAAAGTAGGTAACTTTAATACAAATGACATGAACAGAAGTACTTACGACTGCACCGAGCAAGAGAAGGTGAGTGACGGGGGACGAAATTGTGCGGGAAAATATATGAAAAATTATATGTTATTATTTTATAGTTGACATTCACTTGAAACCGACTATTAACTGAGAGGAAGCAAACAACCAGTAGGAAGCAGTCCTAGTACTATTCTTAATAAAGATTATAAGAATTTAAACCGTATTACCGAACCGTAACATAATTTGTCGAAGTATCCCCCCACCAGTGGCAAAGGATCCCGGATTGAAGTAAAATTCAAATTAAATATTAAGCCGGTTAGGAGCCGCGGAAGCCAGTGAAAACACTGTTTGGTAAGACGGTTAAGATCCGTGGTAGCCAGGGAGACACTGTTGGATTCGCTACTAAAAAACAGTGATAGGCAGTGGAAACTCTGTTTGATAAGTCCGTTAAGAGCCGAGGAATCCATTGGAGACACTGTTTGATATACCCGTTAAGGGCGGTGGTAAACATTGAAAGCACCATTTGATAGAGCCATGATAGGCAATGAAAAACTCTGTTTAATAGGTTGGTTAAGAGCAGTGGAAGCCAGAAGAAACACTCTTTTTTAAGGCATTTAAAAGCCGTGAAAGGCAGTGGAAACATAACTTTATAGGCTGATTAAGAGCCTCTGTAAAATCATTATTTGATAAACCAGGTAAAAGGCGTCGTAAGTTAAAGGAAACACTGTTTCATAAGCCGGTTAAGAGCAGTGGGAGCCATAAAAAATCCAAAGTTAAACTACGAAATAACGTATTGGTGTCCAGAAATCCAGGAATAACACACGATGAAGTTCTGAGACCAAGCCCCCTGCAGAGTGGTGAAGAATGAGTACTCGAACGGATTTCCTCCTGTTCAGCAGAACAAGGGTCTTGTGATTGGTGCTTGTTAAATGCCAATTAAGGACCCAAAAATAAAATTAGTGCTCCAGAACTTCTGCTAAAAATGTATGTTCTGCTAACTTGATTTCAATTATTTGTTTTCCAATTTTAAATGTTTGAAGTCTATTGTGAATGAACCTTCTTGAGTTTTGATATTATTTGTAAGCTAAACCAGCTAATTTGGTACTTAAGTCAACGGCCTAGGCTTTAATGAAAGCATCGCTTCCCATCGATCAGCGAAATCAAGCATCATTGTGCGTGGTTAGTACTTGGATGGAGGACCGTTCAATACCAACCGTTTGCTGTTGACATGTGTTTCTTCTATTGTTCTTTCTTTCTGTGTGTCGCCAGCAACGCCATCTATTACAAGTATTTTGTTATGTTAATGAAATAGAATTCTCATTTGGTGTTTTTTCTTTATAACCCTGAGCTGTCGAAAAAAAAACTATGTTGCTTTTTTAACTCGGAGCGCAAAAGCTGAGAATTTCAAAAAGCTAACAATTTGGACAAATTATAAAAAAAATATATACAATGAGAGTTTAGTACTTAATTGAATTTTTTAAATAGATCGCAGCTGTCGGGTCCTATTTGGTTCGAAGCGAGCTCTATTCGTTCAGGCCGCGCTCTATGTCCCAATCGGGGCTTAAAAAGAAAAACGCCTATTGATTATGGTAACTGTTTTCGCGTAGAAAAGCGGGCCTTTCCTTTGATATTTTTCGAATTTTTGACTCCAACATTGGACGAAAATAAAACGGTCTAACGGTATCACGAGTTCTTTCGAGACTAATGTGGGGCTGTTGATTTTTATTAATGTAAATAGACAGATATAAATGAAATGATATAGATTTGCCCTTCAAGTTTAAGGGTGCCTAGCATTCGAAATCGTCAAAGCTGAATTACGGAATTAATTTTAAAAAATCTATGATTTGTATACGGTAAAAAGGTGTTAAACCCTGCTAAAAAATTGCTACTTTTACTGCGAAATGGAAGCACAAAAACAAAGGGCTAACCTACAATATTAAACTACTACTTTTGAACTGTGCGCAATCCAATAACAAATTATTGGCGGCCATTTCTCTATTCCATTCCAATACAACTTTACGTAAAGAACAAGAGTCACTCTGAGAAAAAGTTTTATCATTATTGATTCAATTTTAATTGAATTATGCGAGAGTAGATTTTTTATAAAGCCTGACAATGCGTCACGCAGGGTTTCATAAAATTGGAAGTTGAAATAAACTTTTAATAAATTTCAAAATTGAAAAGTAGTAGGTACTTTGCAAACCAAAAGGGAATCTTCAAAAAAAAAAAACAATCAAATGCAAAAAGTTTTATTGAATTTCTTCTTCTAGTCGGCAGTTTGGCTTAAGGTATTTTAAATATTTTTCGCATCCAACTATAAAAAAAATCTTAAAATTCTCCAATATTTTCATTTCTTACTTTCTAGCTTCTGTTCCAATTTATTAGCTTTTTTTCTCAACATCATTTCCCATCTGAAGATATTCAGCTCTTTCAGTTCCCTTAGTCGTTACACCACGTTGCATATGTTAACATCGGAGAGCTGCTTGGGTTCGATTTGGTATGATATTTGCCTTCTTAAGGTATGCCAACGCCAAAGAAATACTCCAGCTATAGACACTAAGGAAACAGCTTTGTTTGTGTTCCTAGACATACGGGAACCTTTGATAATACCTCTCATGTCTGAGTAAAAAAAAAAAGTCCTAGTAAGGAAGTGTGAATCCAATACTATAACTAGATGGATTGGTGAAATCATCACAGAAAAAGGCTGTCCACAGGGAGGTCTACTATCACCCTTGCTATGGAGTCTTGTAGTGAATGAACTGCTAGAAAATCGTACATTGCATCGGTTTTGCTGATGATATCGTTACTACAGCCATAGGGAAGTTTGAAGAAACTCTCTGTGATATCATCGAGAGAGGACTAAGTATAACAGCAAATGGTGTCTATCTGTAGGATTATCAAGCAACCCTACTAAAACGACTATAATATCATTTATCTAGAAAAGACTTTTACCACGCATGAAACCTATTCGGTTAGCTGGCGAAGAAATAGTAACAGAGAAAGAAGTCAAATATCTAGGAATTATTCTAGATAGCAAGAGACTTGCTGATAACTCATAGGATTGGAAACCTTATATCCTGAGGTGGATGTACACCATGATGATAAGACCAATCATTACCTTTGGTGCGGTTACATGATACCTACAAAAGAACCAAGTAACGTACAACTAGGAAAGCACTAGGAAGAGTCCAAAAGCTCGCTTGTTTATGTATTACTGAAGCAATGAGAACTTGTCCTACAGTAGCGAAGGTTCGAAAACGAAAGAAGGGACTGCTGCTGGAATTTTTGGGCCTAGAACTGAACTTTCAAAACAATCCACTATATTTTTCCAGGCGGAATTCAATGCCATAGCGGAATGTGCAGGTCGAATCTCGAAAGGAATTACCGAAACCAAACAGCCATGATGAACTCAAAGGACTAAGCTCATACGCCATCACGTCTAAGTTGGTGTGGGAATATGCAGGCAGGCAAAACGAACTTGGCTAGGACAATAAAGTCTCACTTAATATGGACAATGGACATGTATGTAGGTGTCCAGTGAAATGAAGAAACAGTCTCAATAATAATTTCCAAATATAAACATTAACTGACAGCTATCTGTTTTCTTACCTCTGTTTGTTAACTTTACTTGTATGTCATTAATAAACTGTTATAAATTGCTATAAACGCACACTTCCATTGAAGTTGAAGTGATATTTGATAATTTTGAAACATTTGCGATATTATATGGGAAAATATGTAATTCTGAAGACGATATTGATACAATATTACAAAATTGCCCGATTCCGTTTAGTGAGATCTTTTGAAGAGGCTAATGTATGAAATGTCAAATTAACGAAAACTGTTGTAACTTCATTCTTCGGAGAAGAATTTGTTCATTCGTTTAAATATCCAAAACTAAAAATTTTATGTAAAAGTCAGTCTATTTAAAAAAAATTAAATTGATAGAAATTAGTACTTCTGAAAAGTCAGCAAACAGAACTAAAATATTCACCTTTTTTAATACATGTACAATTTTGCAAACAAATGTTAAAGTTAAAAATATCAATCAATAAATCTGTCCAACTGTTGGCTATGTTGAAGATTTTGACATAATCATTCGTCTCCAAAGACGAATTAAGATCAGCCGTAACTAGCTGGCCAAGTGTTGGATTATAAGCAGAAAAGAAGAGCTGATACTAGACTCCTTCGAAAGAAAATTTCTTCGACAAATATTTGGTCTTGTGTCCGATACAAAATAAAATGCATGACTGGATCGCACGAAATTGCTCTTATGTAAAAGTACTTTGAAATTTAAAATACAGTTTATAAATATAAAACATAATGAGATAATAATGTTCAAATGCATGGAAATGCCGTCTGGTTTCCGGTTAATGCAAACAAAGTTTAAAAATCTTTTTATTATTAAAGTAATTTTTTTATATAACAAATTTTTTTAAAAAATTTTGAGAACAAAATTTGGGATGTCAATTTTAAGTATTTAGTAGTATAGATTTTAGGAAATAATTTCAAAAAATAATCGTTCACACGTTTTAAAGATATTGATTTTTCAAAAAAAAAGCTTGAATCTATTTTTTTTCAAAAAACCCAAAAATATTTTTTCGAATATTTTTATATACAATATTTGAGTTAATTATAATATACAATATTATTTAAAACTTAAGGCGACTTCTGCTGAAAATTTTGGTTAAAACCGTTAGAGCCGTTAATGAGAAAGTAGAAAATCAAAAAAACGGTTCTATGACAGGTACCGTTAATGACATTTTGCCCCAAATTTTTTTTCACAACAATGTAGTCTATGTCCAATGTCCATAATATCACACCTAATTTTTTTTTCAAAATCGTTAGAGTCGTTTTCCAGATAAATTAGATTATGCATTTCGGGTGTATGGGGGTACCGTTAGTTTTAGAGCTAAAAAAAAATCCAACTTCCCCTCTAGGGAATCACCGAAGACCCTTAAGTACCGAGTTTGAACAAAATAGCTCCAGAGCTCCAGTGGTTTAGGCTGTAGCGAGAGGTACAGACAGACGGAATTGTCGGACCCACTTTATTCGTCTTTGCTATCATCGTAATGTCAACTTTGATCAAAGTCTCGAGTTCGATTTTTTTTTCAAATGTAGAACTTGCCCTATAGTACCTACATATATCGCAAATAAAAAGTGACGTTCAACGACTCGTAGAGATCCTGAAACAAGTAGCTTATAACCTTTAACTATTATGCCTACAGGTATGTAGGGACCCTAAAATTTTCTGCCCAGTCCGAACTGCTAACATGATCAGCACTTTTCGTAACTATACTCTTGGAGGACTTCCTCACAGGAGGATCCTGATATTTTTTTTGTAGGCTGAGGATCGAACCCAGACATCTGGCTTGACACTCCACAAAATGACCAATTTGGCAAAAGGAACTCTTTGAGCTTCAGCAAAGTATTGAAAGTCAAAACACGTTAACTACATTGAATCGGCCACATCAAGCAAATGAATAAGAAGCCTATAGAGCCTTTGAATAACGGACTTTAGATTCTAGGTGGCAAGAGGTACTGAATCTCGGGTAGCGCGTGGTCAAAATGACTGCAGGCAACATTCTCGAGATCTTAAAGGACAGGGTTAAAAGCTGGTTAAAACGCCGGTTAAGTCGTGAATCTAAACAAAATTATTACGAAACACAGTTTAAGAATACAATAAAAAGGGTGACACTGGAAGTCGAATTAGTAATTTTGCTTTTGAAAAATATGCTAATTTACAAAAATACCTAAACATAATCTTTCTTTCATAGTTTGACCCTTTTCTATAATTTTATGGGTAAAATAAAATATTCAAAACCACATCAAGTTTGACTTTGAGTACTTTGTCCTAACCTTAAAGTATTTGAAATTCATACAATTTAATACACTCAAGTATTTTTTAAATCAGATAATCTCCGCTTTTCCCATTAGCTACGAGGTCTCCACTCGACCAAATTAAAGTAGAAAACAAAAACCCTCGAAGGATACAATTACGAACAAAAAAAAAAAAACGAAAATCCTCTTTAGTGTCATAAACATTGAAACTAACTGTATAATTGCCCAGTACACCACCGTTTCACAATTACCTTTAAAGGCTACCTACCCTTGGACACAAAGGAGCACAATAAACGCACTAAATAAAACACCAGGATCAAGACCAAAACCCCAAAGTAGGTAGATAGAGACGCCCCCTGGAGGTGGTAATAACTTTGAATGTAGCAATTTTCATTCAACAATAAAAACTGACAAGCTTTACAGCCAGCCCCCCATGCAGTTTTATAAATTTTGATTGTCTGATTTCTTTTTCTGTTTCTTTATTATTCGTGGATAAATATTTTATTATGGTAAAACGGTGATTTTCCATGGCCCATTACATGCGCGGATCCTAAGAGGAGGGGGTCATGGAAGATAATGTAAACATAATCTTTTTTTCGGGAAGATAAAGTGTTTCTAAAATTAAGACCAAGGAACTTTTAACGTTTTGCAAAAATAAATAATGGAAAATGTGTGCTGATTCTAAGAAAAGTGAAATAAGACTTATTTGGTCCCGTTTGGGGTTCATCTTGCTTTTTGGCATTTTTTTCCGTAAAGCTTTAAGTCATCTCACCCCTGTCCCAAGGTACTATGATTCTTACGTTATACGTTAAATATAAATCTGTTTACACCTTAGGTTTTACGATTATTTCAGGCATCTAGGACTCATGGTACTCTGGACATATCTGAGTCGTTTAGGCTACCCGACTTTGCTAGTGTTTTACAAGCTAAATTAATGGCTATCAGGGAAGCATGCAAGGTACTCAAACAAGATCCAAACCAGAACCGGAATACAGCTATTATTACAAATAGTCAGGGGGCTATAAAAGCCATTAATTCTAGAACATTATTCTCCAAGTTCGTCCAGCAATGCCGGAATGAACTTGCTATCCTCAATATTAACCACAATATCACTCTTGGGTTTTGGGTAATTCTGACATTGATGGCAATGAACGGGAGGACGAACTGGCCAGGCAAGGATCAGCCCTTCATAACTCACTTGCGGAAAGAGTTAACATTCTGCTCGGAGTTATGAAAGGCAAAATTCTCTCAATTTTTCTTAACGAATCAAACCGTAAGTGAATCAGTTTAACTAACCGAATAATATCTAGAAATATTTGGCCCACCTACATATAATTAATCCCGAACTCTTGATCTGATATGCAGAATCAGAAGAGTTTTAGCCAGGATCGTAGCCTCCTCTAGCGGACACTAGCCAATAGGAGAGCATGCAGCGTATTCCTTACAACACTCACTATCATAGCTGTTGTGACCAGCGGGAAAAGGGAACAGTCCTCTCCTTTCTCTGCAAATGCCCAGCTCTGGTCGAATTAAGAACAATATCATTAGGAAATGCATTTTTTGACAACATTGACGAACTTTCGGAAATGAAGATGAAAAGACTTGATCTCTTTTCTCAACACGACGAAATGGCTATGGACTAAACTTCGGTTACTTCCTGGTTAAGGTTCCAAGCCAGCGGTCTGAAGGCTTTGACGGAAGTTTGAAGTCTTCGAGGGCCGGAAGATCACTCAATTGGATTGGTGACTGTTGTAGCACCAGTCAACAAGCTGCCTAGCGGATGAGCGTAGTGGTCTGGTTGAGTGATACAAGTTCTGGATGATTGTGCAAAAGCAAACACACAATAAGGGACATCAAAACCTGCTATTATTTTTTTGAGCTCAATCCAAACTAGATGACTACGCGAGAATGTCCACAATTTCCAATATTAATTCCATCCACAGATTCACCCGAGTTTGGTATCAAAATGGCACACTTCAGCGCTGATTGGTTCAGAGGGCTGGACTGCTAGTAGTCGCCATTTCTACTTATCTAAGACTTATGGCTTCTTTTTAAATTGTTATTCCTTTTCTTTTATAAAAGTTATCGGTCACATGGAAGTAGAACCTTTTTTTCCTAAAATATCTTCTTAATATTTTCTAAATTTATCTGCATTCTATGTCGTTCGCTTATTTACTTGTGTACATGTTTTATTTTTCATAAACAAAATTTCAAATGTAAAAAAAGTTCATCTTGTTTTTAAAAAACATCAGGTTAAAATTTTTACTAAATTTACAACATTAGTTTTCTTGTGACTCGAAATCAAGAAGGATTGTTCACTTAATCCCCTTTTTTTTAGTCAAATTGTATCCAATCGCACAGATTGACACCCCAAACTAAACTTCTGCATACGCGCCTGGCACTTGGAAAAACAACTGAAATATTTATGATTTTTTTTTTTTTTTTTCAAAACATTAAATGGAAATATATTGTATAGCGTTGGTTTGAAGGATGGAAAAGTCGAAAAGTCTGTGTCAGGTCGTGGGACGATGTAAGTTGATTCAGAAGCTAAGCTACAGCTAGAAAGTGACAACAGACAGGGATATGGCAGTGGCCGGAAATCACAGACATTCAAGCTCGGAAATGAGAAAGATATTTGGGATTTGTATTGGGGTTTGTTTTTTTTGTTTTGTTGTCTATATCTTCCTGAGGATAGACATTGAATGCATAATGGCTGATCAGGTGTGAATTGTATGTTTTTCCAAAGAAAAAAATTAGATCTTCTAACTGGGACTGTAAAACCGCCTAGGGGTACTAAAAGGCACAGCAGGTATTCTATTCTATGCGTTTACTTTTTACGGGATTTGTTTTTGCTACTTTTGTTCGTTTACCTTTTTTATAATTCCCCATTTACACTTAAATAGAATTATTGCCAATTTGAAGTTAATTTCCTTTTTTGTTATTTCTTGTTTTTACTTTTTTTTTGTCTTCGCACTTTCTGCGTCGTGTTATTTTTGTTTTAATTTCCGGTTTTATTTTTCTCCTGCGAATATTTGTGTGTTCTTTTTATATCGTTATTTTTTTGTATAAAGCAATAAATGGATTATTTATTAATGTGATTTACTAACATGCTATTTTTATTTCTTTTCTTTGTAGGTAAGCATGAGATACTTTGGGGAGAATATATTCAAAATTGCCAAAGAAATTATGGTTTCATTTGTAAATATGTACGTATGGTGAGTATGAGTATGTATTACAGTTGTAAAAGTTGTAAAAGCTGCCCTAAAATTAGCATGAATCAAACAATCTTTACATTGTCACCTTTCTACTAAAACAAAGAAATTCTCTTACTCCATTATTATGTCAATAAACTTTGTCAAAAGTTCCTGCGATCAAAGTCTAGGGTTATATTCAATTTCGTCTCTTGTTAAATACACTCCCGGTCCTTTGAGGCTCTGTTAACTCTGATCATGTCTACAAAATCCAATCCGATAATATCATCGCACCAAAAAATGTTTAACCAGTTCAAACAGATAAATCCTTCCTTTTTAAAACTCCATGAGACTTTGACTTCAGACCGACGATATGATTTGCAATGTTTTCCATGGTTATTTCGGCGAGGAATTCTTTTGCTGTAACAGTGATAGTCCGGGAGGCGACCGTCAGATTACCTACCTCATCGGGAGATAGAAAAAAACTATAATTAGTCGATAGTGTTCATAAAAACATTTGTAAAACCACTGGTCGGGCAAACTTTTTCAGGGAAGTTTGGGTTGCAAAGGATCACTTCCGGTACCGTTTTTTGAAGAGAAATTACCTCATCGGGAGAACGAAAATCTTTATACAGGGTAGGATGAGTATTATATCTTGGTTTGAAAACTTTTGGTCGGGCAAAAAAAATCAAGGAATAAATGCTTCCCCGACCAACTCAAATAACGGTTTTTTTGATGAAAATCTACCTCATCGGGAAATGGATGATATTAGTACCAAAACAAAGGCAAGACAGTCTTCTTTTCAAATCCGTTGGTCGGGCAAACATTTTTAGGGAATAACCCTCCCCCCGACCAATTTTAGAAAAAAAATGACAAAAACAACTTTCTCTTATTTTTTAACTTCAAATGTCTAAAAAATTATTGCAAATGCATAATATTACTATAAACAAAAGCCAGAATAGTATATTTATGAAATCCAGAGATTTTGTAGTTACCCACACCCGCCCCCCCCCCCCCCCTTTCCCTTCTTCGATGAAAAGTATTGTATAAATAATATTATTTTTGGTATGTTAAGTTCACTTCAAAAGTAAAATAAAACCAACTTTCTTGATCAAATAGATATTATTTTACAATATAAAGACGACATACATTTGTCCCTTTAACAAAGAAATGCTTACTACTTACAAGGGTTTCTCTTCAACACTATTTGCCTTACTATTACTGTGATTTGTAACATAAAAAACACAATTATTTATAAATAAAACTTTATAAGAATAACCTTAATTTATTTACTGTTACGGGACACTACTTATACCTAAATCACACCTCAATACTTAACTATTAACAAAATAAGCCCAGAGTAGCCAAATACATTTTCTAGAAATATCGAATACAAATTAAAATTTAAAAAACATATTTTTTGTTGTAATCGAAGATCTATTTAAACAATAAAAATGACAAATTAATAAAATCTCTTAACTCTCTACTTTTATCTCAAGAGAACAGGCAGCAAAAATAAGTAAAGTTATTATCAAAAATCATAACTGTTAACTTAGCTCTCATTAAAAAAAGAACGTGAGAAATCACTCTCGCTATTAATCTGTTAATCAGTACTTTAGTTTTGGTTGATCTCACGTTAGTCAAATTGCTTGATGATAGTGTAGAAAAGTGCGCGAAACAAAATTATAGGAATAAGCTTTAAAGAAGTACACCAATGTGGATAGGTTTCAACAGTAAAACTACAATAGACAAAAGCGAAACTCAGATCATAGATTATTTGCCTCAAATTAATATATTACCAACATCCTATACTATTGTACATACAACATTAAAGTATGCCCAAAAGATTGCCAATGAAATTGGCCAAAAAGAAATCGTATTAACCTATGACTTAGCAATTGCCAAAATGGCTATGCAGATTCAAATAAATGAAAATCCAACTTTTAACAATGTTTTTATTAACTTGGGAGCATTTCATATACAAATGGCTTTTTTTAAAGCTTTGGGAAAATTTATCGATGGATCTGATGTAGCTGATATTTTAGTTCATTCTGAAGTTTTGGCCGAAGGATCAGTAAATGGATTTATTGATGGCAAACATTTTAATAGATGCAAAAGAATACATCCTTTGCTATCCGGGGCAATTCAAACTTTACATTTTGAACAATTTTGTTTAGAAAATGAGGTTGATATTGTAGAAGATTTACATCGCATACACGATAACTCAATAGAACCAAATGAAGTCCTTGTTATGAGTCCATTATTAGAAGATGTCATAAGTAAATATAGGCAATATTGTAATGTTACTCTAAAAGGAGGTCATGGAAAAACTCCACAATTTTTCATGCAATACGTTGAGCTTATGAACGTATTTTTTAGACTTTCGAGAAGCATCAGAACGAGTGATTTTGATTTGTATGTGGATTCTATATTTGAGTTGTCTAATTTATTTTTTATATTTAATCAACCCAATTATGCAAGATGGATATTGAAATACCACTAAGTCTTAGTAGAGTTAAAAATTCGTAATTCTGGGTTGATAAATGAATTTAAACGAGGTGCTTTTGGGATCAAACGCACGGCAAAGAGTCTAGCAAGATCTCCTGTTGACTTAACACTCGAACAGACAATAAATGCTGATGCCGCGAACTCCTTAACTGGTGTTACTCATTTCACAAATTCGATTTCAGCAAGGCAGCGTTGTGCTCTCAGCCATAACATACGCACAAAAATAATTTCCAAAATGCTCGCTGAAATCAAGTTTGATCAAAAGGATGACATAACCCATGAACTTGCACATAATCGCATCCAAAAAGACAGAAAGGCGTTATATGAAATAATGAATTCTTTTAAACAAAATATTAATCCATTTGATCCAAATGTGGAAAAAGATAATTTATTTTATATTACAACAGGAAGAGCAGCGACCAAAGAAACTGCAGATTTTCTTTTAAGTGCTTTTCAAACCGGAAACAGTCAAAAAATCGCCTTTATCGAGGAGTGTTCCGAAAATGGTGAACGTTTCGTTAAACCTTTGAGTCGGAACAATATTCAAAATTTCTCATCTCAGTGTTTGAAAAGGTTTCAAAAAAGTAAAAATGGCGAAAAACAAGCTCTGATTAAAATGGAGAGAGATGTGTTTGGGCGACTTTTAGCTATAGCTTTGGAAAAGAAAATTGATATGGAAGTATGCTTATCACATCCACTTGCACCTGCACCACCTTCCCTTTGTCATTACAGTGGAGAAATGCATAAAACTGACAAATCTGTTTTGGCCAAAAAGCTCAAAAACCGAATTCCTTTATCTGAAGCAATTTGTCCAAATATTGAAATTATAGATGGTTTTTACTTTTTTCATCTTTTGGGACCTTCAGTTCCTGAAACATTTGAAAAAATTTCCGAAATGATTTTGAGGAGAGTATGCTCAACAAACGCTTCGGAAGTGCATTTAGTTTTTGATAGGTATTTGCATCCATCTATTAAAGATGTTGAGCATATTTTTCGTAACAAACAAGAAACAGTTAATTACACGATTCTTGGACCGTTACAAAAACGAAATAATGACTTCCTAAAGTGTCTGAAAAATTCCCAAATTCAAAGAAGCTCTGGTAAAATTTTTAGCACAACATTGGGAAAACGACTCTTTAGTTCCGATTCTTGGAAATAAGAAAGTTTTTTTGACCTTAGATGACAAATGCTTCTCCTATACAGTTCAAAGTCAATCAATTTTTAAATTTGAAGAAATTGCATTTAATTGTAGCCATGAAGAAGCGGACACGCGCATCATTTACCATATAAGCAAGTCAAAATCTCACTCAAAAATATTAGTAAAGGCATCTGATACCGATGTGCTAATAATATTACTGGGCAATATGCATAAGCTGAAAACTTTGGAGATTTGGTTAGCTGGAGGAAATACTAAATCTCGAGATATTAATTGCATCAATTGCACTCAGCTAGCTACCGCATTAGGCAATAGTTTATGCGTTTCTTTGCCAGCGTTTCATGCGTTTACAGGTTGCGATTATACGGCATGTTTTTTAGGAAAGGAAAAGCAAAACCATTGAGTCTTTTAGAAAAAAATGAACGTTTTCAAACAGCGTTTGCAGCGTTGAGTAAAAGTCAGAATAATCTAGATGATGTTGACACTGAAACGATTCAAAATTTTACGTTGCAAATGTATGGCGTTAAGAATTGTAGCAACGTAAATTTAGCGAGGGTTCAAATGTTTCAAAGTCTTTATTCTGCGAAAAATAACACTGCTGGAAATATTTTCAAAAATATGAAACACTTCGACTCTAGTTTGATTCCGCCTTGCTTCAAATCTCTTCAACAAAAAATTAAAAGAACAATTTTTGTTAGTTCGATGTGGGCAAACGCGACGGAATCAAATTGTGTAAAAACTAAAGCCGACGATTTTGAAAGGTTCTTGCCTCTTTGGTATGAAGGGGAACCAACACCACTAAATATTGAAGACATTGTCTTAGATGAAATCGATGAAGAAACAGATTCCGTTTTAGAACAAGATTCCGATGACGACACTATTTAAAAAAAAATATTGAATTGTTATTAATTTTTGTATGTACATAATATATAGATAGTTACGTATAATATATATATACGTACATACATATTTCGTGCAATTTAAATTTTGTTTGTTTATTGTTATTGTTATTTATACATCTATATTTATTTTGAATAAGAACTATTTTTTTGCTAGGTATATTTATATAGTTAGAAAAGAATTGAAACTTTATATAGATATCTATTTAAATGAACTTTTTTTGAACTAAAAGCTTTTTGTAATTTATTTTGATCTGATTTGAATAATTGAAAAATTGTAATGCTGGATAATAAAGTGGGTCTCTTTGGTTAATTGTTAAGAATAAAGAAGTCCTTTAATTAATCGTGATACAAAATTTCAAAACACTACAAAAATGAAAAATAAATACTATGAATACTAAACTGTTGGAAGTTACTAATTTTATTTTGGGAATAATCACAATAATGGTAAGGCAAATAGTGTTGAAGAGAAACCCTTGTAAGTAGTAAGCATTTCTTTGTTAAAGGGACAAATGTATGTCGTCTTTATATTGTAAAATAATATCTATTTGATCAAGAAAGTTGGTTTTATTTTACTTTTGAAGTGAACTTAACATACCAAAAATAATATTATTTATACAATACTTTTCATGGAAGAAGGGAAAGGGGGGGGGGGGCGGGTGTGGGTAACTACAAAATCTCTGGATTTCATAAATATACTATTCTGGCTTTTGTTTATAGTAATATTATGCATTTGCAATAATTTTTTAGACATTTGAAGTTAAAAAATAAGAGAAAGTTGTTTTTGTCATTTTTTTTCTAAAATTGGTCGGGGGGAGGGTTATTCCCTAAAAATGTTTGCCCGACCAACGGATTTGAAAAGAAGACTGTCTTGCCTTTGTTTTGGTACTAATATCATCCATTTCCCGATGAGGTAGATTTTCATCAAAAAAACCGTTATTTGAGTTGGTCGGGGAAGCATTTATTCCTTGATTTTTTTTGCCCGACCAAAAGTTTTCAAACCAAGATATAATACTCATCCTACCCTGTATAAAGATTTTCGTTCTCCCGATGAGGTAATTTCTCTTCAAAAAACGGTACCGGAAGTGATCCTTTGCAACCCAAACTTCCCTGAAAAAGTTTGCCCGACCAGTGGTTTTACAAATGTTTTTATGAACACTATCGACTAATTATAGTTTTTTTCTATCTCCCGATGAGGTAGGTAATCTGACGGTCGCCTCCCGTATTATGAAGCCGATACGTATTAATTTCATTATACAGGGTGTCCCACAGTCACCGCCCCAAACGAAAACCATGGATTCCTGAGGTCATTTTAAGTCGAAAAACTTATGAGGTAATTTTCTCGTTTCCGTCCCGTTTTCGAGTAATAACGGTTTTTATGATTTTTGCTCTCTTTTCCCTTAACTGGCATTATCTTTGCTAAACTACGTCCGATTCGTAAGATTTTTTTTATAACCAATCAAGAATTTATTACAGTTTTAGTTTGTCTCAGAACTTTTTTTTCTGCGGGCAACCGTTTCTCCGCAATTTTGCATCAAATCCAATTTTTTCGTTTTTTAAGTTGTTTTTTTCACTTTGATATTATTTTTTTCAAAAAAACACGTTAATGAGTATTAATTTTTTTCGTTAATTATTAAAGCCCAGTTTATTTTCTGAAAAAGAAAATATTTTTTTTTCCTTAAAAAAGAATACTAAATGTAATTAACAAAAAATAAACAAACAGTGAATTAAAAAAAAAAAAAATTTTTAAATACAAAATTAACTTTTTCTGAGCTATTGTGGTTAAGAAAAGGACAAACAGATAAAGTTAATTAGTAAGACCGTTAACTAATGTAAACAGTAAAGATTTGCATTATGATTTGAAGGTTGTAAATGTCTTTCTCGCGTGATCTAGTGTCCGCGTCGTGTTCTTTCACTTGATACACCATTTTGGATTTGTTATTCAAATTGTATTTTTTTTTCAATTATTTGCGAACAATGGATTACACTTATCAAGAATATCTGGAAATATTATTAATATACGCTGAAATGGGACAACTTTATCTATTTGTCCTTTTCTTAACCACAATAGCTCAGAAAAAGTTACTTTTGTATTTAAAAATTATTATTTTTTTAAATTCACTCAGTTTGTTTATTTTTTGTTAATTACATTTAGTATTCTTTTTAAGGAAAAAAACTATTTTTTTTTAAGAAAATGAACTGGGCTTTAATAATAAGTGAAAAAAATTAATACTCATTAACGTGTTTTTTTGAATAAAATGATATCAAAGTGAAAAAACTACTTAAAAAACGAAAAAATTGTGTTTGATGCAAAATTGCGGAGAAACGGTTGTCCGCAGAAAAAAAAGTCTCTGGACAAACTAAAACTGTAATAAATTCTTGATTGGTTATAAAAAAAATCTTACGAATCGGACGCAGTTTGGCATAGATAAAGCCAGTTAAGGGAAAAATCATAAAAACCGTTATAACTCGAAAACGGGACGAAAACGAGAAAATTGCCTCTTAAGTTTTTCGACTTAAAATGACCTCAGGAATCCATGGTTTTCTTTTGGGGCGGTGACTGTGGGACACCCTGTATAGACAATTGTTAATCACCCTCATGTATGAAACCTTCCCTTTAACCATTCAACCATAAAACTCATGCTACAACGAGTACACATCAGTCTATCCTATCGCCCAACTTCAGATGAGCTGTTAAGTTCAGATTTTCTTTATTTCGCCGGACTGCACGAATGTGGAATGCCTGGTTCAATATTTTCCTTCCATTTGCGATATTCTTACATTCAACCATCTTTTTCTACATTCTCTTAAACTTTCCTAAACGCTCGCATTGTACTCAACCATTTTAAGGATAGCAATAATTTAATGTGTGCACTAAACTCGAAGTCCAAAACCACTAACCTAACTGTTTTCGTCAGCAAAGGGTGCATTAGAAGAAGGTAAAAAATTTTGTATATGTATACTCTTATCACATTTATCATTATTTTCTTGGATTCAGTCTTTCTCAGTTAAAAGAAATTATCGATTAATTTTCAGACCACATGTCTCCAAGTGTCTCTGGAGTACCACAGGATAATCATTTAGGACCTTTAATCTTTGTGTTGTTCATTAATGATGTTTAGGTTAGGTTAGGTTAGGATAGGTAAGTGGGCTGACAGTTGATCTTGTTACTGTCACACTTAAATCAATGTAGATGCATTGTGATACCCTAGGGTTTGTGATTCTTTTTATTGAAACCTATGATAATCCTATGTTACAGCAAGCTTTAGCCTGAAATGTACTTCTCGGGGATATTCCTTTCCTTTACCTTCACTTGAGAAATCATTCCCCCACCAGACCCGTAGGAGCATGTGGCTCCTTGCAACGCCTGGTAGATGAGTTTGAAAAGTCAGTTTTGGTGTATATGTTCGTTTGTTTGTTCGTTAGTTAAGTCGAAGAGGTTGTTTCCAAACCAAAGAGGATTTTACCAATCTTGGGTAGATGTGGCCCCATCGACCCACTGATGCTCATGCTTAACGTAGGAGTGGCAACCGCAGGTGTATAGGCGAGGTGCCCATTCTCCGTTGGTGCCGCTCTCACAAGAAACACGTGCGTCGTTGTCATTTACGTTCGTACTACACTGTCGTACTGTTTACATGATGTTGGTTCTACCTGAATCTATGCCGACGATAAAATGGGAAATTCGAAACAATCTGTAACTTTTTCCCCACTACAAAGACAATATTTCTAAAATGGTCAACCTGTTCTGGATGCTGTCTTTCTTTAAAAGCGATCTGGAATTCATTTTTGACATTCACCTCAATTATCAAAATTTTTCTTGTTTAGTTCAGAGCAGAGTCTGAGCTGTCAAAAAATAATTTGTGTTTCTTTTTTAGTTCTGAGTATGTTCAGAGTGTGCTCTATTAGCTCAGAATGTAAATCGTTAACACAATCATTTGACAGATGGAAATTTAAAAAAAGTTGTGACAGTGTTCGGGTGTGTTTCAAAAACAACTCGGATCGTTCAGAGCACGCTTGGTTCAGACTCTGTTCATAGCTGTATTCTGAGTAAAAAAAGAAACCAACCAACTCTAGATGGCTTCGTAAGGCTTTGGTCAAAATGAGTCTTGTCTCTACGTTACCAAATCTCTTATTGTAACTTACGTAAGACATCTCAAATAGAGATCACGGCTTTGGTTTACCTACTATCAACTCAAAATTGATCGTATCAAAGCAGTGCAGTACAGTTTATTGGGTTTCGCATTGTGGGCTGTGGTGATACTTTCGACCTCCCTTTATATGTAGATGAACTTGCATTTTTAAACCATCAAACATTCAATTTACGTCATGATATTGCAGGCATTCTTTTTATACACCAATGTGTCATTGACTGTCCTCATCTGCTCCAAAAATTCTCCCTCTACATGAACCCCTTATCAATTGAGGTGAGTGCCGTTTTTCTTTAGTGCCTACGACCGTATAGATTACGGCATTCATGAACTCGTACTCCTGACCCGAATGCAGTTTTAAGGAAACAATATTTCTTCGACTTTCACATAAGCCCATTTGTTTTAAGACTTAGTGGTAGATGATGCCTTCAAAATATGGCTTAGTTGTTAAAGGTTGTTAAACTTGTAAGATGGGATAGTCTTCTGTTTTGATGATGTTCCGGTGTTCTGATGATTCTTCCATTGTAATTTTACCTCCTCAAATAGCTACTTGGTTGGTATACATTATCGTCATTTTCATCAAAGGGCTGCAGCGCAGTCTGATACTACTGCGGAGGGTCTTCCCTTCAATAGGCATCATTTTCTTCATTGTTGTAGGTAATATCATAAACCATCTGAAATAGGAGTAGATACAAATGGTTCGGATCAGTATTTTTTAGCAAGAAGCTTGGTTTTCTTTCTTGGTCCAATCTGCTTTCTGAGTAGTGATTATAAACATATAAATTTTAACTACATCCATGTAAGACCTCAGGTCTGTTAAATGCAATCTTATCTGAATGGCACTTTTTGAGGGGATGGTAAAAATTTTCACTGACACTGTGGATAACACACAAAGTACTGTTTACTGTCGACATCAAACAGAGGGCATCCAGGTAGAACTGGATAGAATAGGGCTCGAACAAACAGCTCAAAGTAGGTCTTCAGTCGCTCCATCCTCTGCGCTATTGCAATCTAGGTCGACCAAGTGCAGATAAAAGTTGGCACTCTTCAAGATCAAATCTGTATGTTTCATGAATTTGAATCGGTCCCTTGATGACTTGAATGTTACTTATGTGTTGTCTGAAAGCTTGAATTCAATTGTATCACAGCGTGCTCCAAATGTCTTGTTTATTGCAGTTTATCGTTAGTCTCCGGTACTGTTCTGGCAGCCAGGAGAGATGGAGTCATCTGTTTACAGCTTCGTGTTTTTCCTGGTATGTTCACTGGCTGATATGTGGTGTAGTTATTGAACAGCAAAGTTCCGACCCCTGAGACTCTTCAGCACTGATTCCTCTGATTGAGGACTCTTCTTTATTGACCCGTCTATACAAAGTTCTTATATGTAAACGGTATCGAAATCCTTCTCGATGTCCAAAAAGCTTGTTTCTTGATTCCACATGTAACGTGAATACGAGTACTCAACAGGAAAGTCATACTGGACCTCCGGTATGACATCTCTCTGACTGCAGAAAACATTTAGTTTTTTTAGTAAACACGTCTTTGGTACTTTGCTAGCTGATATTCTTCCAGTTTCATCGTTCTCCAACACTACAGGAAAATCGCTGTTATTAAGACATTTGGTGAAGATATAATAGTAAACAATAGAACAGCAACATTTGGTAGCTTCTTAAGAACCAATTAAAAATTCCTGTCGCGTCCTGCTTACTTTTTTGAGTTTCCACTAATAACGATGTCAATCTGTTCTTCAAGAGAAGTGTAGCGATCAATAAGTACAGACCTTATTTAAGGGTGGTATTCACGGTGCATATCGGTTTTGCACTTCCATTAAGTTCGGAAGATGTTGATTTGAGGTTGGTGCATACAAATGTCTCAAAGTGCTTGGCGATAGCTTCAGCTTTTTTAGCAAGAGTTGGCGAGACTTCTTTGCCACGGTTTATGGTTTTTTGAATTGGAATTGCTCTACTAACAATCAAGATGATCTTCTGAGGTTTGCTGTCTTCAAATCTCTTCCTTAAATGTTTCTTCCAGTTGAATTGAAAGGATAGCGAATAACGCAAAAAATGTATTTTTTTCTAGTCATGATATTAATTTTCTGAATGTGGATCATATTTACTCTAAGTATTGCTTAGTACGACTGAATTGGAGGAGGGTTGCAAGTAATCGTATAATTTATACTACGGTTCGTTCAGACCAATGAATGTGGTTTATGGGTTACAACTTCGAAAAAACGTGGCCCATCTTGGTCTTAAATCACCTTTACTTATAAATGGTCGCACCCCTTGGCATAATGTTCAGTGCATTGGACTGTCATGTAGGTCTTGGGCTCGATTCCCAGCCACTGCAAAACTAAATTTCAGTGGTGCACTGCCTCCTGCAAAGAAGTGACAAATTCTCCACTCTAAGAGTATCTTTTGCCATGAAAAATGCTGCTCATTAGACGTTCGGAATCGGCAGAAAATTGTTGGTCCTTTGCTTTCGTCAATGGCATGGTTTAGAATTGTAAGTCACTAGGTTAAGGCTGTCTACGAGTCGTAATGGCTTCTAATTTGTGTACAAACATAAGATATATTTGTGTGCTTTAACCTAATCTTGAACTTTCTGTTGTTAAAGCTCTCGTCACTTTAAATTGCGATTTGTATTTATTGTATAGAAACAAATTGTTTCGAAGACTTACTTCTTATTTCATTCTCCGTTGATCTTTAAAACAAATACTTTTTAAATTTCTTATATTTGTACCGAAGTCTGTACAAGTAATTTTGATGGTTACCTCTTTTTAATCCAAACCAAGAAAACAAATTCCATAATAATTGATGACAAACAATCTCTTCTTTGCCACAAACTCTATTATAAGTTGTCATACTCACTCCATTGAAACAAGAAAAATGACTTATCAATTTTCTAAACCAATTTATATATCCCCCTTGATAATTTTTTTTATTCAATTTCCTTAATATTAATATTATCCTCTTTTCCAACTGAAGACTGAAACTTTTCATTCAAGCTCCCTCTCTTGCACAGTCATTGTTTTTCCAACAGCAAAACCGCAGGATTTTTAAACGAAATATTTTCCCATCATTGCATTATGTGCGCAAATAAAAAAAATTCCCATAGAAAACCTAACTCCGCATAATCACTTCCACATCCACCAACATAAAAAAAAAGAAGCAAATCCTTCCTGCTGAATCAAAGGAATAGGAAATATAGATAAAAGCTTGAGGAATATCTTTAAATTATCCCTAAAATTGGGCGTGAAATGACAACAAAATATATATAGATACAGTGGTGTGAAAAAAAATGGTTGAATCAGTCATAACTGCCAAATCAAAATGTCAGTTAAAAAAATATCTTTAATGTGTAGGAAATATCAAAAAACCGAAAAAGGCGTTCAGCACTGGCACATGAAAACTTAAAACGGTACGGACTATTGAGTTCGCTTCTACACCGAGTGATCAAGTCGAATATTCCACCCCCAGAATTTGTTAGTTCAGGTAGTTAGATTTAAACAGCTTAAGAGAACGCACTAGTATTAATTTAGAGCTGAAATTTAGTCGTCTGACTAGGATTACAAAATTTTAAAGCTCACATCTAGTAAAGACTGTTTTTGTAATCGCAAGATGACAGTCTTATTGTTTAGAAGTTCGTAAATTCACAGAAAAAGTACTGGCAGGTAATTTTGCAAACCTTCCTTACCCCCTTTTGAAGAACAAATTTTTTCTATCCGAAAAGGAGTGTCAAACAAACATTTTTGATTGACGCATTTCTCAAAATCCTGATTTGAAGAATAAAAACTGATCAGTTTCTTGAATAAATTTGAGTGAAGCTCGAAACCAAAACTGAGCAAAATTTTGTTAACGCCTGTCTATGCATGAGACATACTATATTGTATATTTGGGAACAGCCAGGAACAGGAAAAGTGAAAAAAAAACTATGCTACAAAATTTTCTGGCAATTCTATTCACAGCTTTTTGGCTAAGTTTTATTTTTTTGTTGTTGTCCTCCCTACGGAGTGTGTTGTCTGGCAAGACTTTTTCTTTCCACAACTTCTAAAAGGGACTCTATCAGTTAACGCTTAACTTTGGTCTAGCGCCGCATAAGGACGACAGCGACAGCACAGCAGAGAGCAGCACTATAATAGCAGCAGCGGCAAGAAATGTTGTCCTGTTCAGTTGTGATGTGCAATAAAAATGGAAATTTAGATACAAGCTTGAAAGATAGAACAAAAAAAAATCTACAACTAAAAATGAACGAGTTGTTTTAAACTTTATTTCACATCCCAAGACCACCCACTAGTTCACACAATACCACACCGTAACCTCCCGTGGGACCCCGTTTTCCTTTGTTTGTGTGTTTCTTATCCGCCATTCAATAGCAATGAGGACAAAATACATACACTAATACAAAAAAGTATAGGAAAGGCGGAAAAAAATGAGCGAAAAAACCAAATCCTATACAAAAAAAAATCTAAAGAAAGGAATAAAAATGTCCTTGCGCCTTTTGTTGTGTATAAGTGCCGTCGTCGACGTCGTCGTAGTCGTCTTCTTCACATCATAATCATTATCGTCATCATCAAAAACATGTACAAGCTCGCATAATACAAAGAGCTTATGAGTTGTGTACTGTGTGTAGTGTGTGTCATTTGTCCTTAAAAAATAATGCGAAATAAAAATAATATACATCCTCGACGACCACCCTTGCCTATCCCCCGAATCGCAATCGCTGTACTGTAAACCTATACCACCCACTTTCGCCCACACCATAATATATTATACACAATAGAATAAAGGACCTTATGCTCATACATAGTAGAGCCCAACAAAAAAAAAAAAAAAAAAAGGACGAGAGGCAGAAAATATAAAAATGAATACATATTCAGGGAAGCGAGAAATGTATCTGTTGACACGAAATGACAAGTGTATATGTTCAAGTAGGGGGTGTTTGGGGTATGAGAGAGTTTTGTAAATCCTATCCAATCCCCCAGACCCATTTTGATGTCATATCCACTCGGGGTACTTAAAGAGAAAAGGATTCACAGTTTAGCGAACTGTTTAAACAAAAATTTGTTTTCTTCCTCTGTCCATGCCTGTACAAAATACACACATAATAACTACTACAGGTACGATTACATATACATGCATTACAACAAATACCCTTATTGTTGTGCTCGTGTATAGTTTGTTCAATGTTATTCAAAACTCTATGTTTGAGGTTGCTGGTGCAATTTAAGTATTAACTCAAAAGAGCATTCGCATTAGGACGAAAATGAGTACCTCTGAGAAGAGATTTTTCCACATGAAGGAAGTCGGTTCTGTTTATTTGGTTTCTTGAAAAACTCCCATTCCAACTCCCAACCCAACCATTACCACATTTACAACCAGTCCAACATAAACAGCTCACTCCCTTTTTCCAGCCAAAGAATGGATGAAAACGGTTTGGAAATTGTTAGCAAATTGTTGTAAATGCTTGTAAAGGATAAAATTGTGCAGAAAATATTCCTTTGAGAAGGTGTTCCGGAATGCGTGGTTGAAAAGTTATGGAATTGGAAGGCCAAAGGTTTTTAATAGTTTACTTTGGAATCCGCATATGGTGTTCTTTTTGTGTTGTTCAGTTCACAATGTAAAACAATTTCGAAGTTTGTTTAAAAAAAAAATAACAGACAGCTTCAGCCCCCTAAGACTCCCGCAAAAAGAACCACCACCGCGAATAAACATACAATATCTTATTTCGAAGTGAAATTTCAATATTGCGATATTTTCAAATGTGTTCATTTGAAATTCTTTGAATGCTTTAACTGGTGACATCTGCACAGGCAGAAATTTCGTGGTCTAGTTTGAGGCGGCTTAATACGTGACTGGGAGACACGGGCTAATAAGCTTTACCCACAAAAAAAAAAACACATCTTGTAAAAATGGAAAGTATTAAGCTGTTAACACCATTCATTTTATTTTTATATTTTTTCCTATGAAGAGATTGGTTGAGAAATTCCTCAATAACACTTTCATCATCATCATAGGCTCGACAACCGGGTTGCGGTCCTGGCCTCTATCAACAAGTCTCTCCACCTATCCCGGTCTCTAGCCGACGCCATCCATTTGCGCACCTTAAGCCTTCAGGCGTCCTGGTCGACGCCATCTCTCCAGCGCAAGCATGGTCTACCACGCTGTCGTCTACCATAGAATGTACCACAAAGAACTTTCCGAGCAGGTTCCTCTTCGCTCATGCGAGCTAGGTGCCCTGCCCACCGGAGTCTACCGAGCTTAATTTTTGTCACGATATCTGCTTCTAGGTAGATTGCGTACAATTCATGATTGTACCGTCTCCGGAATCGTCCTTCCTCACATGTGGGGCCAACAATTCTTTTTTAGACTTTTCTCTCGAACGCAGCTAAGAGGTCGGAGTACCTTTTGCTAAGCACCCAAGTCTCGGATTCATATGTGAGTACTGGCAGGACCATGGTCCTGTACAGCAGCAGTTTTGAAGTTATGGTGAGATTTCTGGATTTGAAGAGATTTGACAGAATATAGTAGGCTCTGTTGGATTTGAGAAGCCGCCCGCGTATTTCTTCTTCTATATTGTTATCGGCTGCTACTATTGACCCAAGGTATTTAAAGGATTGCACCACTTCAAATTCGTGCTCCGCAACCTTGATTGTTTGACCAACTGTTCCTCTCGCATTCGACGCCACCATGAACTTTGTTTTACCTTCACCAATGTGCAGCCCCAGATTTTGTGCCGCCGCCTGCTCGATCTAGATGAAGGAATCGTGTACAGCTTGTTCGGTTCTTCCGATGATGTCGATGTCGTCTGCGTAAGCCAGTAACTGGCTGGACCTGTTGACGATGGTCCCTCTTGTTGCCGTGCCAGAGTCACGGATTGCTTTCTCCAACGCCAGGTTGAAGAGGAGGCAGGCCAAACCGTCCCCTTGTCGGAGTCCATTAAAGATGTTGATTGGTCTGGATAGCAATCCGGCTATTTTTACTTGGCTTGTGTTACGTTGGTCATGGTCAACCTACATAGTCGTGTCAATTTATTTGGGATGTGGAATTCTTTCATGGCTTTGTAAAGTTCTACCCTGGTTATGCTATGATAGGCGGCCTTAAAGTCTATAAACAGATGGTATGTTGGGATGTTAAATTCTAGACATTTTTCCATCGCCTGCCTAAGGGTAAAGATCTGATCAGTTGTTGATTTGCCTGGAATGAAACCACACTGATATTGTCCGATGACGGTTTTAGCGTATGGAGTTATCCGGTCTTGTAGGATAGAGGAGAGTATCTTATAGGCGGTACTCAACAACGTGATACCTCTATAATTGCTGCACGTTGTGACATCTCCCTTCTTATGTATGGGGCATATTATGCCTTTTCGCCAGTCTTCTGGCATTTCTTCCTGCTCCCATACGTGCACTATAATATCATGAATTGCTTGACGTAATGCTGGCCCGCCGTGATGAAATAATTCGGCTGGTATGCCGTCGGCTCCCGAGGATTTGTTCTGTTTAAGCCGGCCTATAGCCTTCTCAACCTCTTCTATGCTTGGTGGCGGCAACATAGGGTATTCTCCTTGAAGTAGTGGAGCCTCCACTTCTGCAGTGAGCTGACCATTTAGCAATTCATTAAAGTACACTTCCCATCGCTCCAGTATGCTTTCAGGATCGGTGATCAGATTTCCCTCTCCGTCCTTGCAGTATGTGTAGCGTGGTGTGTACTGCGTCATGTTTCGGACGGATTGGTAGAACTTCCGCGCCTGGTGCGGACCTCGCTCTCGGCTGTTTTCTATTTCACAGATTAGGTTCTTCTCCCAGGCTGATTTCTTTTGTCTGTGAAGCCGTTTTTCTGTTCTTCTGAGCTCTTTATATTCCTCTTCGCGTGCCCGCGTTCTATGAGATTGTTGCATTGCTCGGTACGCAACATTCTTACGTTCAGTAGCTAGATTGCATTCATCATCAAAGCAATTGTTCCGATTTTTACGACAGCTGCCTAAGATGGAGTTGGGAGTACTAATGACAGTATTTTTAAGACGTGTCCATTTCTCATTTACGCCCAGCATACTGGCTCCAGGACTTACTCTCCCTAAATCAGGTGTTTCTGGGGCGAGTCCTAACGCATTACCAAAGGTGTTACTGGTATTTTCATTGCGCAGGGCAGCCGTGTTGATTCGAACCTGATCGGCGGATGCAATGCGTCTTCGCAAGGCAATCCGCCCTCGGAAAACCATACCAACAAGATAGTGATCCGAGTCGATATTGGCATCTCGGTACGTTCGTACCGTCAAGTTCGAGTAGTGGCGACGACGGTATGTCCACGTGGTCTATTTGGTTACGAGTGACTCCATCAGGTGATACCCAGGTGGCTTTGTAGATATCGTTACGCGGGAACCTGGTACTCGCAACGCACATATTTTTCGATGCTGCCAATTCTAAGACTCGAAGTCCATTGTCATTAGTGTTCTCATGCAAACTATGGGTGCCTGCGTAATGCCTGAATACCGGCTCCCGACCTATTTTTGCGTTCAAATCCCCAAGGATGATTTTAACATCATACCTTGGACAGGCATTGAGGGCCCTCTCGACTTGTTCGTAGTAAGTCTCTTTTTTCTTCGTCTGAGGACTCCTCCGTAGGTCCGTAAACGTTAATGAGGCTGATGTTTGTAAATTTGCCTCGCACGCGAAGGGTGGGTGCATAGCCTTTCGCTTATAGCGTTAAAGCCGATGATGGTGGACTTCATTTTTTCGCTGACTAGGAAGCCTACCCCGAGCACATGGTGTTTTGTATGACAGCTATAGTATATGTCATATTCTTTCTTCTGTAGAACTCCATTCCCTGTCCATCTGATTTCTTGAAGAGCTGTTATGTCAGCTTTATATTTTGACAGGGCATCGGCTAGCTGCTGAGCAGCTCGAGCTCTATAGAGCGATCGTACGTTCCATAAGAAAATTCGTAAATCGTTTTTCCACTTTCATAAATTTGGTAAATTTGGCTTCAATATTTAATATGGCTAAAGTGTTTAATCGCTATTCACTTAGCCGGGAATGGAGATGAATGGATGAATTATGTATTGGGGGTATTGCATTGTGACCTGGAGATCTATTGTGCACGCACTTGAATATGGATGAGCTTTATGTTGTTCTTCCTCCAAATTCATTATTGCTCTTAAGAATCTTAGTACTTGTGGCACTTTCAGAGAGGATAGGTCGCTCTCTTTCACCTGGTATTGTCCCAGATGGTTTTTGCTTTATTGCATGAGTGGGCAATTGCATGTGCGGTCCGGTGTTTCCTCATGCCGGTTGCAGAATCTACATGTGGTACTGCTTACCATACCAAGTAAACCTAGGTGTTCTTCTAAGGTTGCAGTGTCCAGTTAGGCTACCTGTTCTTATTCTTAGGTTGTTCCTACTTAAGCTAATGCAGTTTTTGAAACTTTGCTAGTTGTGCCCAGTACAGTTCCGCCTGCCTCAGCTTTGGGAGTTCTTGCCAATTCTTGGATCTACTTGCTTCCTCTTCTTGTTTAATTTTGTTTTTGAGAACATTTTTTCCTATTTTGCAATTGAGCTCAAGCCGTGTTGAGTCCTTCTCTTCGTTTCCATTAACACCCACTTGAACAGGTAGGTACCCAATGAAGTGTTACTCTGTTCTGTTTGCCAAGCTCATATAGCCAGTTTACGCACTCCCAGGGGCGTCTTTAGAATTTTGGGGGCCCTGGGCCCAATAGGATTTGGGGGCCATAAAGAGTATAATATTTTTTTTAATTTTTTTGGTAAAAAAATCATTTCAAAATGAATTTGTTTTCGAAAATATTTTTACTTTTTATAAAGAACTAAAAAAAACAAAACAGATAATTTTTTTTATAATTTTATAATTCTTTTAATTACCTTTAATTGTTGAACATTTTTTTTGGTTTATTTTTGATAATTTTTATAGTTTTTTTTGGTTGATTTCTAATGTTTTTTTATTTTTTTGTTAAGATTTCTTGTAAGTTTATTTCTTTTTTTTTTGTTTTGGTTTTCTTTTTAGATAAGTTTGTAAGTTTATATTTACAATAAAATATTATTGAAGGCATACTTTTCTGACTTTATCAGTAGCAAAATCATGAATTAAGTCATCAAATTCAATTTCCTGCAGTAATTAATTTTCAATTGATAATTTCACAAGCTGTTTAGTCTTTCTTGTAGTATTGTGCCTCGAAGTTCATTTTTTATTCGGTTTAATTTCGAAAATGAACGCTCTCCACTGCAGTTTGAAACCATCATAGATACAAAAATTCTGCAGGCAGTGTCTACATTTGGAAATGTGTTCTCAATTTCATCCACTGTAATTAGACTGTACAATTTTGGAATTGTAATAAGATCTTCATTTACATCTGTATTGAATTCTTTTAAATACTGTACGTGGTGCAGGCATTCTACCACAAGTTCTTCTGCATTAACATCTCTATGGTATTTTTTTGAAAATTGTTCGCAAGAATTTTGCAACTCCACTGAAGTCAAATGTTGCAATCGACAAAAAAGCCGAACAATGCATTAATTTCTTGGTAGCAGTTGGATCGTATTTTTAATGGCAAAGTAGTTTGTGTCAATAATTGGGAAAAAAGTTGATATTACTTTTCTTTCCCAATTAGCTGGATGGATGGTGCAGGACCATCAAGATATGTGGCACGCGAACTTCGTACTATTTTTCGTTGCATTAAGTCTTTATAATTAGCATCCGGATTCTGAATTTTGGCACACGCTTCAAATTTATCAATATTCTTCCTTAGATCATTTATGATGAAAGAACATAGTGGACAAAGCAAATTGGCAGCAACGTCAATCGTTATTGTTTCTTTTTGCAGGCTCTTGCTGGTTTTATGAATTCTTTCTAATATTGTGCCCCAAATTTCTGTTAAAATAAGAAATTCTAAATTTGACATTTTCTTAGACAGGTTTAGCGCTTCGCTTTTTGTTTCTGGAGCTTGCTCTGGATCTCTAGAGATAGATGTCAGGGCTTCAGTAATTTGTTTGTAACCACGATAGAGCGCGTTAACTGCATCAGCTCATGCAGACCATCTTGTTTCAGAAAGACTTTTAAAAACTCTATGTGAACCTAACCATTCATTCAATTTATGCGATGGGTAGAAGCAGAAAAAAAATTATATTTTTTGAACCACTTGAAAGAAACTTGTTGCCTCCTGCACACAACCAGCTGCATGAAGGCCTACTAAGTTAAGAGAATGTGCTGCACATGGTACAAAGGTAAATTCGCATTTCTCCTTTAATCTTGCTTGCAAACCAGAATATTTTCCCGACATATTTGACGCATTATCATAGCTTTGTCCTCTACAATCCTCTATTAGAATATCATGATTTTCCAAAACTGTCAAGATTGTGTCAGCCAAATATTCAGATTTATATGCTCTTGAATAGGTATGAATTTTAAGAACCTTTCGATGGGAACACAATTTTTAACATATCTAATTAAAAAAGTCAACTGGTCGATATGAGAAAGGCCGGGTGTACTATCAACACTTATGGAAAAATATTTTGCCGATCTAATTTCACCTAAAATTTTCATTAGGACTTGTTTTCCCATTATATCAATGAACTCTTTGCAAATATTTGCTGATAAATAGGAAGTGTATCCCTTTCCTGAGTTCCCACATTTTTTAAATGATCTGCAAGAAATGAATCAAATTCATCTAGAAGTTGCAGGCGTCCCAAATAATTTCCATTGTTGGGTGACCTAATGGTTTCGTTCTTACCACGAAATGGAAGCCCTCTTGATGCCAAAAATTTAATAACTGCAACAATTCTTTTGAGAACATTTTTCCACCTGCGTGTGCAGGTGTATGATGAAATTAGATTCATATTGCCAGAAGATTAAGATGTTGAGGAAGAGAATTTCAAAAGATAAAACGGTTATAAAATCGACTTATATGGACCCTTCGCCACTTGTAGGTATACTCACGTTGAATTTTGGTATTTGAACGGAGAGTACAATGAAACTTGTTTTTCTGTTATTGTCTATTAACCTTATTTCGTTTTACTGTATAATTCTTGTATAGATTCATTCATTTTGAGTTGGTGGAACTGGGGGCCAAATAATTGCGGGGCCCTGGGCCCTGGCCCACCGGGCCCATGCCTAAAGACGCCACTGCGCACTCCCACACCAATTTAGAACTGATGGTAAGTGATCTTAGTGCCATGAGTGCCGCTTGACTATCTGACATTATAGCAATGTTCTTGTTACGATAGTTCTTTTCGAGGTTTCGATCCGAAAACTGCTGGTGGACTGCCCTATCGGTATGGAAAGTGTACCACTACCAGTGTAGTTTTTTTCTTCTCCTACCCAATCTTTATTTATTATGATCATATCATCTCTTGGGAATTAGAAGTACGAAGATCCGAGGAAGCCTTCATGTTAAGAATACCATTTCCCAAAAAATTGAACACGACCGACTCAGTTGGTATTGCCATGTTCAAAGGAGAGATCCTGAGAACCCCGTCAAAAAGGCAATATCATACAACGTTCCAATTCGAAATAAAAAGTAAGGTAGGCCTAAACACTCCTGGTACAAACAAATGCAAAAACACCAGCATTGAGTTGGCCTCAGAAATGGAACAATACAAAACCGGGAGGCTTGCCGCCGATTTCTGAGGTCAACCCGGCGAACCCCACAGGCGGATCACTAGTGTGAAGCAGATACGTGGGAGAGTTATGATCCCCTCGACATCGAGATCATAACAGCGCCGAAGAAAAGGAAGAAGAAGATCATCTCTTGGGATTTCAAGAATGTTTGTTGCAGTGAACCTGCTTCTTCTTTCCCTGCGACCAATAATTTTGCTCGTCCCAGTTCCATCCTTTGAGAATTTCATGAACCTTTTTGTCGCACTTCCGATGAGTTCGTGTAGATGGAGGACAATCTTCATAGCTGCGGTAAGGCAGGTTCTCATTGCTTCCGTAATGCAATAATTACATGAAACGGAGATAGTTTGTAATTGTTTTTAGACTGGAAAACGAACGTTCTGCACAGCAGTGACTGCAGTGCAAACGAACATACGCAATGCTGTTTCCTATATGGAAAAGATTCCTTCAAATCGTTTTGGTTAATAAAAAGATTACGTTGCCTTTAACTCATGTTGTCATTGGATGGCAAGACATTTTTCGAAAGAACACATTCTTCTTGCAGATCATCCGCAAGATCAATTGGGTATAAGTTTTTCAGGTTATTGAACTTCAGCTACAGACATCAAGTTCAGTTTTCATGAGAATGAGAAATTGGTGGTCACTTCGTCATACACAGATTTTCACCTCCTCAGCTCGTTTAGCAACTGGTCACATTTCGGTAAGAAGTTATTAACCCCGAAATGGTCATGGCCTTGTAGTAAAATGTCTCTCTCGAGACAGTCATCATCACGTCCTGCAGCTTCATTTTGTACAAAAGCCTTTTGTTGAGCATCACTTTGAATCGCTTCAAGAGCAGCTATTACCTAATTTTAATCCTCGTTAATCGTCCCTTGGTGGCTGTTTTTTTTTACATTTTTTACAGTAACATTTTTTGGCAACACAAAAAAATTGACAGCTTCTGGGCAAGATTCAGCTGCCGATGATCAAAATAAGTTCAACGAATGTGCAGCGCAAGGTACGTACATCGCATACTGACATTTTTCTTCAATATTTGCCTTTATATACGAGTACTGCCCAGACTTATTGCTAGCATTGTCATAAGATTGACCTCTGCAATTGTCAATGTTAAGTTTTTTAAATGTGCCCATAATAGCTAGCAACAAGTCTTCTGCTTTTCTTCTTATTATGAATGAAAGCTGATCTACATTTTTGAAGTTGCGTTTTGAAGTTGCTCCACTATTGTTGCTGTCACTTAAGTGGACCTACCGGAAAGGAAATTGCTAAGACCAAAAAAAAAAATGCCCGTTGCTTGTAGATCCGAACTTGTCTGGCTTGCCGCAAAAGGAAAGACCACTCGTAATAAGAGATTTTACAGCAGCAAGCACTCTTAGCAACACATTTTCGTCTTCTAACTGCTCAAATAATTTCAAGTCAATTCTGGCTTCGTTTGCACAAAGTACAAATATTATAGGTAACTATTGGTGGGGTGGTGTAAACTTGAGGTTTAATAGTTTTCCCCTTAACCGAAAAAGATTTGAATGATCAGCTAAAAAGTATGTTCTTCCATTCAAGTACGGATTCAACTTGTTATGGTATAACTTAACCAGAAGTAAGTTCAGTTTGCACACCTTCAAAAAGACGACATGGTCCGCAAAGTACAGACCCAAGTGACTTAGAGTAAAATAAGTAATTTCGAGAAACCTTCTCCCCATTAGTAAAATTTGTTTCAACTACATCTTTGTGTATAAAACGATATCGGTAATCGGCTGCCCGTTTATGTTACGAAGAGTCTTCATCTCGAATTTTGTGTTCAAAACCATTTCTTGGAAAATAGCCTAACAAGTTTTCATTGTCTAGCCCATACTAAACATCTACGTGCAAACCTTCCATATGGTTGGTGCCGAAACTTGACAAGCATATTCCAGAATGAGACGAACAAATGTTATGAAAAGCGGTTTTGTAACAAAAAGATCAGTTGCTCTTTAACCAACCAAGAAACGAATTAAGGTCGCATTGCAATTCTTCACAATCACGAGAATTTGAAAAAGATTTGAAGATTGTTACATCACCTGCATAAATGAGACACTTTTATCGCTTCAACACAGATAGTAGATAAGTCATTTATAAATAAAATAAAAAGTAAAGGGCATAAATGACTGCCCTGTGGTATTCCAGAGTTAAATGTTTTGGAGTTATTGCTATTGAAAAGTACCAAGTATGATCTATTGTATAAATAAGATTGAAGCCATACCAAAGGGTGGCCAAAGCCTAGCTTCCTTAGTTTTAATAGCAATATTCGATGCCAGAGTTTATCGAATGCCTTACTTAAGTCAGTGAAGACACAATCCACTTTGTTCCTCCAATCGAATATGAACAATTAATTTCATCAGCAAAATTTATTACTAAACCCTTCAAGTCAAGATAGAAGAGCGAATTTATATATATGTATTAAGAATAAGATGGGACCATGAACCGAGCCTTGCGTGATGTCGTGATGTTGGCCGACCAAAGATTGAAAGTGCGAGAGATTGTGGAAGCCGTAGGGATCTCGCATGGCTCAGTGGTTTCAATTTTGAATGATCACTTGGGCATGAGAAAGCTTTCCGCAAGATGGGTGCTGCGTTTGCTCACAGTCGACCACAAACGCAATCGTGTAACAACTTCACAGGAAGGTTTGGCGTTGTTTAATCGCAATATGGAGGAGTTTTTGCGCCGTTTTGTAACCGTGGACGAAACATGGATCCATCACAACACACCAGAGACCAAACAACAGTCAAAACAGTGGGTTTCTAAGGTTGAATCGGCGCCAAAGAAGGCCAAGGTGGGTTTATCAGCCAATAAAGTTATGGCGACTGTTTTTTGGGATGCACGCGGGATAATCCACATTGACTACCTTCAAAAGGGAAGAATAATCAATGGGGAATATTATGCCAACTTATTGGACCGATTCAATGACGATTTGAAAAAAAACCGACCTCATTTGGCCAAGAAAAAAGTTCTTTTCCACCAAGACAATGCAAGGGTGCACACATGTGCAGTTGCCATGGCAAAAATCCATGAATTGGGCTATGAATTGCTCCCTCATCCACCCTATTTTCCAGATTTGGCTCCGAGCGACTACTTCTTGTTCCCAAACCTGAAGAAATGGCTTGGTGGAAAAAGATTTGACTCCAATGATGAAGTCATCTCGCAAACAAAGGCCTATTTTGAGGACCTCGACAAATCATTTTTTTTGGAAGTGATAAAAAAATTGGAGAAGCGTTGGACAAAGTGTATAGAGCTCAAGGGAGACTACGTTGAAAAATAAAATTATTTTTTTATCAAAAAATCTGTGTTTTATTCCAAAAGTCACGGACTTATTGACCCACCGTAGATAGCAGCTGTAACTTTTTCTACTGTTAAGACTGGCATAGATCTGGCTACAAAATTGAAGAAGTGCATCTTCCGTTGATCTGCCCGATCTTAATTCATACTGATTGCTAAAAATATTGGCCTATAATTATTAAGATTTTTAGAATTGTTTGAAATATTCAGGGCTAGAATTTTTGTCTTGCGGTGGAAATATTTAAAAGAAATGTGCCACTAGTTGATACCCATCTATGAAATATCGACAAATTATTATTCGTTTTTAATTTAACATCGCATTGGGGGAAGTTTAAACTTTTAATAGTTTCCCATTGCTCTTAGGTTATCAACTCAAGATGCTTGTTCTCCGGACATTGTCTCGAAGATTTAAGCCGGCTTACATTGCCGAGTTGGTATGACTTTGCAGTTGCTGAATGAGTGATAAAGCTAGTTTAACCACTTTGAAGGTCAAGGTAAAGATCGCTATATCTTATGGCCCAAGGGGCATTCATTATACCACGAAAGATTTTGTTTTAAATTTTTAAGATTGGTTCCTCATTTTTGTGTTCTGTGTACAGAACCAAACCTGAATAACATACGTCTTAACGGGTTTCAGTACTTGTTACAGTTATTTCCTAGTAAATAGTAAATTCGTCTGTACTTGCAGTTAACCTTCTTTTCTGTTTGATGTGCTCTTTCGATTCCAGGTTTATGATGTCTATTTGGATTAATTCTTCAGCGAATTTCGTGTATCGTGAATTGTATGTTTATCTTCTTCGACGACTTTTAAGCTGTTTACTGTCTATCCCAAAGATATTTAGTTTAGTTTCATTGCTTTATAACTAGTGCCTTTGGCATGTTAGTTAGTGCGTTGGACTGTCATGCAAAGGGTCTTGGTTGTGATTCTGATCCGCTGCAAAGATGTTTTTCCTCTTGCGAGGAAAGTATCTCTTGACATTAAAAGTGCTCCTCATCTTAGCCGGTCGGACTTGGCAAAACATTTAAGGTGCCCTTCATTCCTGCTAACCACGCACAAGTAAGTCACTAGTATTAGGCTCTCTACGACTACGACGAACCGTAATGGTTTATTTATTTTTTAGACGCTTCTGGATATGCTCTTTTTTGAATGTTCCTAAGAAACCACATACATAATGGTCTGTACCAAATTTCAGCAAGTTGTTCTAATCATTGGTTGGCTGTTGGGTAACCTATTGCATGTCAAGAAAATGTTGATCTAGTTACATATTGATGTAGTTTTCTCCACAGCTAAAGAGCTTGAATGTATACAGTTTAACAATACGAGTCCTTAGTTGAGACTCAAGTCTTTTTGAAACCAACAATCTATAAAAGCTTGATGTAAAAAAAACATTCGACTGAAGCAGTGATTTGATTAAAAATAACCAAATGAGCTTCCTTCTACACTTATACCCCAGGCATTGCCAACGATATAGCAACTATTAAGCTGCTTAGATTGCAACGTGTCTGCGAATCCATACCTTCTTCCACATTACACTGACACACACCTACCTGTGTAGGTACTTTAATTACAAATTCACTCTTAATAAAACACAAAACTAGCATTCATGTGCTGTTGAGGGATATAAATGATAAACCTCTACCACCGTGAAGGATACATGTCAAATCTTTCGACAAATTTCTTTGAATGGCAGACAAGTTCGTCTCTGCAGGAGCAATAATGTAGACACATAAGTACAAAATCCCCAATTGCAATTGAAATGATATTCAACAATCCTGATGGCATATTCTCCCAAAACGATTTAATTCATCATCTCTAACAACTGCATCACTTACAGTCTCGAGTTCGAGGATCAGAAGAGTAAAAGTAGTGTAGTGTTTTGAGAGCATTATATCCCACTCCCAACTTCATCAACCATATCACGCCACAGCTGGATACACAAAACTAAACGTTTTCCCTCTAAATTTTCATTTGAAATCCCTATTGCGGTATCAGGATGTTATGGAAAATTAAGAGCTGGTATAGAAGAGCAGACTACCACCTAAACCAGTAGTGGCGAACCCATTTGTACTCGAACACAAACTATTTTTTTTTTTTTCAAGTCGAAAGTGGGTGATAAGCAATATGAAGCTTTTAAACAGCTTATATCGCATAACCAGTTTTTGGGAAAGATAGCAAATGAGTGTCGGACAAAATTTTTCTCAAGGCATCTTGTTTTCAATAAATTGTACTGAACTTTTTTACAGATCTGCCAAATTTAATTTCAAGTGCCAACTGATTATTCTGAACTTGAACAACTGCTCCAATCGTAAAACAAGTAATAGATTTTGATAAATATTGTATCCAGGTCAAACAAAAGCTATCACGTGTTCAATCAATTTCACTCTGCAGTCCTCATTTTTTGTTCTTCAAAAACCCAATCGGCTGATGATGGCTGAAAGCTGGTCTTGTGTGAACCTACATAAATGTGTGTACAATGTACATCAACCTTTTTTAACATCACACAAATTTGACAAACGTGCGTCCACTATTGAGCACTCATAATTTTTTATATATGTGATCTCCCTTCACTTATATCAAGGCCTGCCGGCTTTCATATATGGTAAAACCCTTAAAATATTCGTTAATTTTAAAACCTAAAGAATAGAATGTAATTTAATAATTTAAAAAAAAATTGATTTGTTTCCTTAAAAACTTTTATCTATAAAATGTTCATTCGTAATCTAAACCAAACACTGGCAAAAGTGGTACGCGCCTTATAGGTTTGCAATCACTGGCATACATACTGTCTGTCTGTACAAATTATCTGTGATGGGATATTTTCCTTGGGTAATTTGCTTATTTTGCTAAATGCAAGGATGCGCAACTTTCATACCATATCCGGACCTATCATATGTGTGAGCCTCATGGATTAAGTGATAGCTGCAGTGATAAAACCCATCATCATGAAGGGGCTTGGGCGTTAGGTGGTAAGTCTTGGGGCTTGGGGTAAAGAGCATTAAATGAACAGACATCGTTCTTAAGGTGAGGTACATTTAATGTGAAATCCATTTAAACTACACATCACGACAATCATGCAAGGAAGGACGATGATGATGGTGAGACAAAACTTTTCCAATTGCCTGTCCCTCATTTATGTAAATCTCAAAAATCCTCCTCGAACCCATTACAAACAAGACTACGCGACAGTAAGGATAGAATGTAGTCATATCCGCAAAGATCCACCTGCTAGCTCTGCTTAAACCACCTCCGAGATTCCGAAATGTCGAAGAGGTACCGAGGGGGAGAGGTGGATTAGATATCACATTACATGTAGATGCACTTAAATGATTCAAGGACTATATCCAAAGTGCAACAACTGTCTGAACTTTGAAAATCCTTTGGCAACAACCACTTTCCTTCAACTTTTTGGCAACAATCCCGTTTTACTGTATGCACACAGTTGTTATTGTTTCCAGGTATCTAGCAACCGTTAGATAACTGGGAGTAAAACTTACGATAAAATACAGCAATACAAACAGAAGCAATCAATTTATAAATGTCAGTCAAAATGTGGTTTTGCAAAAGTGTAATTAATCGATTTTCATTTTCCGTGTTTCCCGATCCCAAGTCGGGCGCCATTTCCAGAGTGGGATGTTTGGTTGTCGCAATGCTGCTGGAGGGAATGATGGGATAGCAACAGAAATAAAGTGGCATGTGTGTGTATATGTTTTTGTCTCCCTTTTGGAACAGTTAATGCCACTTTTCTGACACATCACCCGCACTGAATACTGCCACCCGTTTCACTTACTGATGATGGCTGACATTTAGCTAAGGGATCCATATAGACACTCATAGAATATGTATAGCTACATCACCGAAGGCGAGCGATTGCAACAACAACAACGATGCCGACGTTGACGGTGAAGGGGTGTTTTAATGGATTTCAGAAACAAGAATGTGTCCGACGATGTTGTCAACTTTATTGACGTTTCACTTGTTCAAATCGAACGCCCTCCGAGCTCGGGGGGTTTGAATTCTCTCGGTCTCAATGGAAATCATCATCTTCATCACCATCATTGCCGTCGTGTCGCAATGAAGTGACTTTCATATTCTCCATATCCCGTCCGCCATACTTTCGGTTACCCTCAAGACTCCTCGATCTACATTTTTACAATTTGGCACAAAAATCAAAAAGGGTGTATACGAACTTGGGAGTGCTGGAGGCTTGCATGTCATGTTACTTCATATCCTTGTTTTTTTTTTTTTGAGAAGTGGGGGGGGGATTATGATTTATTTTTTTTTGTGTTTATGCCTGCAAAGGATTTGAAAGTAAATTCCATTATTTTGTATATCTATGTGTCTTGTGGTTTGCAGAGGCTCAAAGGGTCCTTCATTATCATAGATCAACTGCCGCTATCCCAATCCGTCCCATTCCTGTTCTGACCCTTTTTTTCGTGGATCATTAGGGATACAACAACAACATTGAGTTGCCTTCTGTTTTTGAGTGCGGTCTTATATTCAAAGGATTTTTACCAAAGACTAAAGAGCTCTAGTGGCTTCCTAAAGTATGTTATGGCATGTTTGGTCGCAATAATAGAAGAAAATTGGGTGTAATGGGTGTTGGTTTTGGTATGGTTACGCAGCACAAAAACAAAAACCGTATTAATCGTAGCCATTAATGAATACCAACAAAGCGTTTTCATCTCATCATTTTTTGTATTTTTTTGAGTGATTGAGAGACTTGTGGATTAAATCGAGGAAACAGATGTCTTCAACGGTTGTTGGCTCTTGAGATTGATATGCGTGCCTGTACACTGTACTATATGTGTATCAGCAGGATTTCATTCAGAAGATGTGGTTAAAATGTCTTTTTTGGGCCAAATTGCCAACATTCTTTATCGACTGGCTTGTTATGAAATGGTAGTTTTTTCCAGAATATAAATCTTTTGTTCAACATGCGATATATGTGTACGTCATGTTTGTGTACGGTCTTAATTTCGGTCTTTTGTAGTTTTGATCCTTGATATGACTTCTAACTTTTCGGAATGTTTAGATTTTTTGGTTTGGTAATTAATGTTGGACCTTAACTCAGCTCTTAAAAAATGCATTAAAATCCGATTGATATTAATTTATGGGAAGCCTGGTTTATGGTTAGATCCTGTGGGGTTTTGCTGTCGAATGATACGGAATGATTTTTTTTAATAAATGCGCACTCAAGGGGATATGACTTCCCTTTATATTTTAGACAACACTGTGCGAGTATTAACAAAAGTGGAGATGAATAAAAAGGAGGTAATGATACACATTGGGGGCTATCGTGAACAAAATTTCCCTCGGAATTTCCGCCATCTTCGAAAATTGGAAAGGTCAATAAATCTGCACTGTTTATTATAAGCTGGCGATTGGCCTTTTTAAATGAGAGCCAAAGTCACTATGAAACTTAATTCTCAATATCAATAAATTCCAAGGGAAAATTTCGACATTATTCGAGAGGACAATTTTGAAAGTTGGGAACAATTCCCAGGGAAATTTTATTCACGATAGGCCCCATTGATTTTGAAATTCTGCATATCATAATAAGAGCGCAAACCAGAGCAGGAAGGATTATTCCACATTCGTATACTCAATAAGAAAAACTCTCAAGAAACTAACAAATCCTGCAATATATAATGTAAAATATTCATGATGAAGAAAACGCATGAAAGATACCAATATCCTATTTAACAAAAAATTATTAATTTTCCACAACATTGTAATTATTATTACATCAATTAAAGTATTATTCTTAACCAAAAAATTAAAAATTCATCTTCTAAATTCCAAAAACACATTACAAACGAGAAATCTTTCAAAAAATCCCAGATTTTATGTAAAAAAAAATCTTAAATCTAAGTAGAACAGGGCACACTTTTGTCTTCTGGCCAGTATCCTACCATTTTACGTCGGGTCTTTAAACTTATTTCATTCATTAACCTTAAAGGCTTAATTGTTGATTAATGAAAAATCGATTATTAGTCTACGAATTTCCCCAGTAAATCAAGAATTATTTTCCCTGAATTAACGTTTTTTTTTCTTTAATTCAATGAATTTATTCGTTAATTCTGCGAACGAAGTCTTTAATCAAACGAATGTATTTACATTTGATTTATTTGTTGGGTACTCAAATAAAATTCATTAAATTATGTTAAACACACGCTTTACAGAAATCTTCAAACTCATAAGCATACGTAGTTTATGAGTTTGAAGATTTCTGCTAAGCAGGACACTTGACATAAATTAATTAAATCTTCAGATTTATAGGTTTGAATGTCTTTTACAATAAAAAAAACAGTTTGCAATGGCTGAAGGCTTTATTCTAAATGGATTTAGTTTACACTCGATTTTTTGACAAAAACAAAACTAACGTATTGACAAGGTTTCTCATAAAACAACTGCTGATTCAAAATAAACTGTGTTTGGAAAAATTAATTAACACTCTTATTTCGGTTGTCGAATATGAATTGAACGATAATCGTACAAAATAACGATACTTGATTGATAATATTTAAAATGTATCAATGAAATTTATGAATCGCTATCAACAAAATTCTGTATGAACTGTGAATTTTATTAGATTTAAAATATATTGTGAATGGTCATATTGACTTGCAATCACCACAAAATCTTAGTTGTCAAATGTGTTTAAAATACCTATTAACACAAAATTCATGAAAGCTTGTTATTGTAGAAAAAAAAGGACTTTAAAAGTGAAATGGTAGAATTGATTTCGAAGGGAATTAAGAAGAGGATGAAAGAGTAATCAAGCAAGCCAACATACTCGTATACGGGGAATTACCAGATGCTCGAAACCCAATTGATTTCAACTAATTTATGTAGGCAATGAATTTTTCAATTTTCAAATCAAAACTTAACGTTATTCGCTTCAAGATTCATACAAAACTTCTGTTCTGACTTTTGAGACATTAACTCTGTTCTGACTTTCCTTCATTAATTCTAATAGTCTTTCAATTTGTTATCCGATCCTTTCAACTCTAATCCTTAAAAAAAAAAACAAAATATTGTTAAGAAATAAACGAATTTTTGTTCATACAAAATTAGAAAAACAATCATCACCACCTATGTGTGAATTTATCCCCAGCGCAAGTCGACCATTTTAATTATTAAAACGAACATCCTTTAATGTTCGATTTCCAGAAAAATCTCATTTTCGATTGAGTAATGTTCCACGCTACTGAACGCCAAAAACTAATTATTAAGAAAAGAAAAAGGAATTGAAATTAAAGAAAAATAAGACAGAAAAAAAACTAAAGTAAGAAAAAAATTAAAAATTTAAAATATGTATTAAATAAAATTGTTTATCTAGTAAAACTCCTCATATAAAAAACTCGTCCATATTTATTGAACGTTACGATTATTTATTATTATTCAGCTATACTCTGTTCAACAAAAATTGTCAGTACAGGGAAGATAGGACGTTTGCCTCTCACTCTGGTTTCGTTGGCTTGCATAAGTGTGTCGCCTTTAAAAGCTCTCACAGGGTTTCCCTAGTTTACATTATAAATCGCCAACACTCAACATCAACATACTCAACTTCATAAAATTTGTTCTCAAAAGCTTCAAATCCCAAAAGCTTCAAATCTCAAAAGCTCCTTAATAAAATCCACTGAATAAGCTCTTTTTTTGTAACTGAGAATGATAATGGTAACTCTGTTTTAATGTAGATAACAAGCGCACGATCGTATTGACTTTACATTATCCCTTGAGCAGTGGAATACAATGGTGGTGTTGGGGTGTACAACAATTACAACAACAATTCTTTAAGGAAAGTCAGTGGCTTGCTAATTTTTAAGTGGCATTTTTCCCAACGCAGTTTAGTGAAGGTACATCAGGCGCCATTGCTTTCGAAAAAGCTCTCCAATCTCTCCAATAAGGCCTGTACTGACAATTTTTGTTGAACAGAGTATAAAATAAGATTCGTAAATCACAAATTAATAGCCAAATAAAAATAAGAAATTTCAAACGTCAAAAACAAAACTCATTCAAAATGGCGCTTTGATCATTCACAATGGCGTAAAAATTGTCTCGGCTGTCGTTTCATTTTTTTTGAAAAAGTTTATAATAAAATTAAAAAAAGTTGGTTGGATTTATTTATTAATAAATTAACTTATTTGAAACCAGCTAAGTAAAAGATTTAGCATTACTGATCTGGACTTGTTGAATTATTGGTTCAAAATGGCTTTTAATGGCTCTTGGTCTAGAAATATTTGGGGTAAGGTCCCGACGGCATGGTTAGTAGTAAAATATCAGAGTAGATTTGTAATAAAAGTGTAGTAAATCGAAAATTTCCCGAGTAGATTTAAAAACGAATGAAAAATTCAAGTATACAATTTTAGATTGAGTTCAGTGGACAGAGTTAGTTGAAAAATTGAATAACACAGTGCTGTCATTTACTAACATGAAGTTCTGCTAAAGAGCAAGTAGTAAAAACGGGAGTAGATTTCAAAAAAGCGAAGTTGTGGAGTAAATTTTTTCTTTATTAAAATTGGAGTGAATTTACTCCGATTGGACTTACGGCTCGGGGCCTGTCAACCCTGGTATACACACACCCAGCTATAGTCGAGGTAGAAACCACAACCAAGAATGTGCACCCCCCTGGTGAGTTGTTACACACTCCTTAGCGGATTCCTACCTTAAGGACACCATCCAGACTGTTCGTATCAAGTGAGTTCAGTTACCGTTACAGTAACCTATCCACAGGCACCGCGAGTAGGTCGATAGGAACCGGGAATAACAGCTTTGTGCGAGGTAGCAATACCGGCCCACCGACAAAGTCATTGGACGACCCCATCAGAACATCAAACCAGTATTACCGCTTACGCAGCAACACCAGTAGAGTTCAACAGAGCCCCTAACAAGCTTTGAACTACTCAAGCACGCCATCAGCCCCACCTGCTGTTGGTTTGGTCAATACGCAGTTTTTGTTAAGTTCAGAGTTACATGCTTTTTGAAGCAAAATTCAATATGAACTGCCTATATTCTAAGAAGATAAACAGCCCTATCA
This sequence comes from Chrysotoxum bicinctum, assembly GCA_911387755.1. Classification (NCBI taxonomy): domain Eukaryota; kingdom Metazoa; phylum Arthropoda; class Insecta; order Diptera; family Syrphidae; genus Chrysotoxum; species Chrysotoxum bicinctum. Next base: position 80,500,548 of record OU426990.1, read on the forward strand.
AGGTATCCGTTCGGAAGAAGTTCCGAAACAATAGTCCGTTCCGATCGGAACTTAGATTTCGTTCGAGATATCCAGTTCAGAAGAATAAAAAATGAAGCAGACATCGCATTCATTCTATTCCATTTTTCTTAAAATAATCCGCAACTATTTTCTGTCGGAGAATTTTCGAAGAAATTTAATCGCAATGCGTTGATGAACCTCACATTTTATCGGAAGATTGTCCGATATGTAAATCAGTAGGGCTGAAAATTTTTTAATTATTAAGCTGACAGACGTTATTTACATTCAGATGAAATAATTTGTATAATTAAATCTTCTTTCATTCTTCATTCTTCAAAGATATTCTAATTTGTTAAAATTTTGGTCTTAAAATCAAATTTACTTTCAGAATGTTGTAAGTTATTTTCTTTCTCAAAAGCGCTGAGAACTTGAATTTTTTTTCTTATGCTAACCCCCAGTTTCACAGTGGAAGTTTAAACCCCACTTTTGGTTTAAACTTCAGTTCAACAATAAATTTGGTTTCACAGTCCTTGAACAGAGTTCATTCTTTAGTTTAAGTTAAACGACACTATTCTGCCGTTTAAATCACAGTTCGACATTCCCTTCAAACATTTGAAAATATATAATTTATTTTCATTTTTAATTTTTGTTTCCTGTCACAGGTCACAACTGAAACAAAGCAAACTTTCCTTGATTGTTTTTTCTTTGATTCAGATAGAAAGAGAAAACATTTACTTAAACTACGTTTAATGAACTGAAGTTCAGATAAGACTGTGAAACCGGAAGAGTTGAACTTAGAATTTAAACTCCAGTTCAGGTTCAGCAGAACTTAAGTTTAAACTCTCACTGTGAAACTGGGGGTAAGTAGAATATGCTTTTTAATTATCTTGGTAATAAACAAATCCGCCCACTACCACGCCCTTTTTATTTGAAAGACAATTATTAAAAAAAAATTGTTACACATTCAATTTTTTATTTGCGACTTATAGGTACTATAAGGCAAGTTATGCATTCGGCAAAAAAATCGAACTCGGGATTTAGATCAAAGTTGACATTACGATGATAGCGAAGACTAAAAAAGTGGGTCTCGCAATTCTGTCTGTCTATCTGTCAGTCTTTTCAACTACAGCCCAAACGGCTCGGCGGAGTTTCTTTAAACTTGGTAGATAGTATTTTTAATTTTTCCCCCCACAAGTTTTTTCTTTTTTTTTTAAGACCGAAAATAACGGTACCTGCCATACGAATTTTTTTCGAAATTTCAAAAATATTTTTTTTTTTCTCAACAACTGCCCACAGATTAAAAAAAAAATCATTTAATTAAAGCTAGGAAATGGTTGAAAAAAATTTCCAAAAAATGGTTATTTTCTCAAAAACGGTACAGTCGATTTTGATAATTATTTTTATGATAAAGCTCCCCAGCAGTTTGAACATTATTTTGTTTTCAAATTAAAAAAAACAATGTTGAATTAAAAAAAAAAAATATTTTTTTTTTTCAAAACTTAATAGGTATTTCAAAAACGCCATGCTCGATTTTCTTAAAACTTGATAAATAAAAGTTTCTTAATATAAATTATAAAATAAATTAATTTTATCTAAAAATATCGGAACCTACCCTCCATAAAATGTTAAAAAATGGCGTATTTTTCTCGAAAACGGTTCCGAGAATTTTGCTAAATTTGTTTCTTTTGATTAAATTTTACGATCTAAATTCTAATAAAAAAAATTTGAAATGAAGATATTACTGACTGTAACCTACCATAGAACCATTTTTTCAAATTTAGAATTTCTCATTATCGACAAAACGGATTTTAATGAAATTTTTTAAAGAGAAGATGCTAAAAAGTTTAAAAAACATTGCATTTCAAAACTTAAACAAAAATAATTTTTGAATTTTTGAAAAAAAAAAATCTATTTTTTTTGGAAAATTCGATATCTCAGAAACCACTCAATATTTTTGTCTGTAAATTTAATTTTTATTCGAACAATAATAAAAACTTTAAATTGGCGTACCAAATTTTTCTTAAAAATTCTTAGTCTTTTACATAAGAGCAAGTTCGTGCGACCCAGTCGTGCATTTTATTTAATTCCATTTACTTTCACGCCCCTTTTTGACAAGAAAGAAAATTATAATACTTCTTAATTCTTTTAGTTTTTTGTAAGCTATCAAAAGTAGGAGATTAATTTCTTTATTGCCTTATCAATACCAAAAAGCAAAAGGTGAAAGTAACATTAAATTCAGTTATTGCCTGCTGCATACGAAAGTCGAAAGAAATATTTAACTATGGATTAATATATTATGGTCCAATGAAACATGTAGCTGGAAATATTAAGTTATTTATTTTTTTTATTTTTTTATTATTTGGTACTTTATTAATTCATTTATAAAATTTACAGTTGTTTATTAATAAGTACATTTAAGCATGGCTAAGCCGTCTGCCATATCGCTTTCAGAAAAAAAAAATGGTCATGAGTAATGTACATTAGGTAGCAAGTAAAATAATTCTTAAGGTTGAGGTATGAGGTTACAAAATTAATCTTATCTAACTTTTTCACTTTTTAGTTCTATTTCGAATGCTCTATGATGGCAACAACTATTCAACATCGGCAAGTCAGCTGCTTTAATTTTAGCTCGATTCATTTTTTAACACAATACCAAAATACTTACCTTTATTGGGTGAGTACAAATTCCATCAGCAAAATAGTTTCTTTTTTTTTTTTGTAGACAGAGCCGAGGTAGGCGTTTGGCAGATATTGTATTTCCATTTTGACCTCGGAATTTTTCCTTCAGATGGATAGATATGGAGATATATTTATTGTATTCCTTAAAAATGAACAGTTTTACTGATTAAATTTTGGTGGGAGCAGAACCCACATTTATTCGGCTTAATTACAAGCTAATGCTTAATCAAACTTAAGTACTAAGCTATGAGTTAAAATACGTTTTGTGGTTAGTGGGGGGTTGATTCGGGAGACGGAATTTTAGAGAAGGGGTACTGTGGTTAAAGTCGAAGTAGGTAGTGTTTGAGTTAACACTCCGGAGCATACGAGAGACTCGTTCATTAGAGCCATAAGACGTATGGTGGATGGGTATATAAAAGAGAGGGAGATTTCGTATGTTACGAGGGTTGGTATTAAAGAAGATATAGTTGTAAAGAGTAATGCAGTCAACTGAACCATTAAGCAGTCGATGAATGAAGACAATTTCATAAATTTGTCCTCGATCTTCTAGTGACTTTAGGTTGATTAGTTTAAGGCGGTCTTGATAGGAAGGTAGGAACAAAGGATTATTTCAGAACAGACCTCGAAGAGCAAAACGAAGGAATCTACGTTGAATAAGCTCGATTCTGGCGATGTGAATTTGTTGGTAAGGAGACCATACTTGGCAGACGTATTCGAGTAGAGGACGAACAAAGGTTATATAGAGGGATCGGGTCACGTATGGATTGGAGAATTCCTTGTACCATCGTTTAACGAAGCCAAGTGCTGAATTGGCCTTAACAATTATATCGTCATAATGGGAGATCAAGTTAAGTTCCTGATCACATATACATATACCAAGGTTACGCATCGATTCTACGATAGATAGGGGCTGATCATGAAGAAGATAAGGACGGGGAGAAGATTTGAAACGTTTTCGTGAGAAAGTGATTGAAATTTGGCAATATTTAAATCCAAAATGTTTTTGAGACACCAAACTGAAAAATTGTCGAGATCGAGTTAGATGAGAGCCGAGTCCTGTGTAGAAGAAATGGTCTTGAAGAATTTGGTATAGAGAGAATTATGAGAATATTTAATGACCATTTCAATATCGTTAATAGCAAGAACAAAAAGGAGAGGGCCCAAGTGGTTGCCTTGATGGACTCCGGACGTAGCTAAGAAAGGGCAACAGGATATAGATCTAAAACTAACACTTTAGTAACGGTTTTTCAGATAAGAAGAATTCCATTTCAATAGTATGGGTTCAAAACCGAAGGTGGATAGTTTGAAAAGTATAAGTCTATGGGAGATTTTATGGAAAGCCTTACTAAAATCGGTGGATATGACATCGACTTCCTTGCCATGCTCTAAGGCTGACAGGATGAAAGAGACAAATTCAATGAGATTAGTGGTTGTTGATCTGAACTTGAGAAAGCCATGTTGATGAGGGGAAATGAGAAACTTACAGTAAAAGCTCGAAAATTCATACAGTATGCTTTCGAAGAGTTTGGGTGCACATGACAGTTTGGCAATAGGACGATAATTGTGACATCACCTTTTGGACCCTTTTTGTGTATTGGTATTATAAAAAGATGGTTTCCATACCTCTGGAAAATCTCCATGGGTTAAAGATAAACTGAAGATTGTTGAAAGAGGAAGAGATAGCGATGAGAAACATTTCTTTAAAACAATAGCTGGGAGGACATGCATCGGGACCTGGAGAGAATTCAGCTTTTAGCTGATTTATGTAATTTATTCTCCACGAGTAATGGGTCGACAGTGCCAGGGAGAAATGGCCCAAGAGAGTAGTTTGGTAAATAATTGAAACTTACAGAGTCAGGTACGAAAATGTCATCTGTTTGAAAAACAATGGCAAAAAAGTTGGCAATAGTGTGTGGATCATTGGATGTTTCATTGTTGAATGCCATCGGATTTTCTTTTTTGTAATTGACAAATTGAAAAAAGGACTTTGGGTCGTTAATAAGGTTGTTTTGTGTCACAATTATATAACGTTGGTATAAAGAGTTGTAAAGCTCATTAAATTGGAGATACATGCCATAATAGAATAATCAGTAGAAGATCGAATTCGAAGAAAGGTAGATCATAATTTATTTCTTTTGTTTCTCAGAGAACGGAGTCTTCAATTATACCGGTGTTATTTATAAGGGTATTCCTAACCCCTTGAGTGCGCGCTAGTTATATAAAAAAAAGACATTTTTGAATTTTTCAATCCAACTAAAAGCACAGCTCTTGTTGGATGATTCTATAGAGTACCACAACAACCAAAAGTAATCAATATTATAAAACCAGCCACTTATCCGATTAATTTCTCAGAATCAGAATTGTTTCATTTCATGCCAGCGATTGGTGAATGGGTACAAAACATTAAATCTTCGATTCACACTTGTCTCACATCCCCATAAGCCCTTGCAATTAATTCACAAGCAAACATGTGCCTACAGTTGTTGCAACTGGCAAAATTTGTGTGTCCACACTTTCAATTAATATAAATTTATATATATGTATATGCAGAGAATATTAAATAAATATACATTCAGTATGTATAAATAAATATTTATTCTTTCATCAAGTAGAGTAAAGTTCACCAGTTCATCGTCATCATCACTATAATTATCTTCATCATCATCATCATCATCGTCGTCTGGTGCTTGTCCTGGCTTATATCCATAGATGTTCAACATTTATACCGCCCCTCAATGGCATCATGAAGAGGCGAGCGAATTCATCTCATTTCAATTGGAAATCCAAATGTTTTCATACAATTTTCAAACAGACTCTGCAAATATTCCTCTCATTCAATTATTTGCGCCCCCAAAAGTATAGGAATGCTAACAGAGGATATAGAAATACTCGTATCTCTATAGGAAAGGACGAAATTCCCTTTAAAACTATAAGAAGGAGCAATGGAACTCAAATACTAGGTATACACATCTGGATCGGGAATTTTTATTTTTTTTTGTTTCTGTTCCTGCAAAGTGGTAAAGAGAGAAAAAAAAAATGTTTTAACAAGAAAATGAGAGTAAATTCGAAATGCAAACGAGTTCCAATCAACTGCAACGATGAGTTCGAAAAGGCGGAAGGCGTAGAAGTAGGTTGCTTTATATCCTGAAGGACCTCTATCAACTGAATATTTAATTAAATTTAATAATTCCTCCGAGTAGGTAGTGTGGTTGGTGTTGGCGGCGCGTCGTTGGCGGCAGCGACAACGTCTGTCCTCTGTCGGATCTGGTTCTCTTTCAATGTACGGAAAAGTAAACCATCATGAATTTGAATTACCCAATGGATTGGCCTGGATATAGTGTGTCGTTCGTCGTTCTCCGACACGAGTTCGTGTCCTTTTTTTTTCACTTAATATAACATCCCTTTCAAATTAAATTCATGTCTCTCATCTCTAAGGCTTCACTTGGGAGTATTCACTTTTTTTGTGTGTTCGTTTGGTCAGTTATCATTTTACATATACAGACATATTCCATTCGTGTGGAAATGAAAATATGTGTCCAGAGAATCCATGGTCAGGTCATCCTGGCAAATAACTGAGTAAACAAAAGGCGAAGCCCAAAAAGTGCCACTATCCAATTGGATGGATATGGGGGGATTGCAGCGAGTAGCTTCAGCTAGTTCTTTGTTCTTTGAACCCAAAGAAATAAAAGCCTTAAAAGAGCTCAAAATAAAATAAAGCCTGTGATATAGGATATCGAATGACAGTCTGTAGTAGCGGCAACTACATACTACAACGATGGTGGGTTTTCGTTCCCAATTAAATAGAGGGGAAGATGTATGGTGGTGGTCTCCTCCAAGACCATCATACATATGTGTGAAAAGTAAACCCGATTGCATGCATGGCTAGTGCACTCCAGTCGCGTCATTATGGAGCGTCCACATGGATGCATTCAATTTATGGACACGAAGCTACAGAGAGGGTCGGTCGGTATGTACGAGTATAGCTACTTAGGATACGGAGTGAAATCGAGACGTTCCATTATTTCCAGCATTTGGTTGAGAGCGTATTCCGAGGGACGAGGGTGACGGAATAAAGAACACATGATTGCCATCATATTCAAAAAAACAAAAAAGAACCTCAGGCGTTGTTAACTGCCAACAGGCAGCCATATATGTTTTTTCCACAAGACAACACAACTAAACAGAAGCAAAAAATAAGATCCTTTTGCATTGAATCGACACGAGCGAGTAGTTTTTCACTCAGCTCCTTCCTTCCTTTTTATCCAACAACACCCTCGAATTCTCCCACAATCGACACTTAAATTGCTTCCAAGGGGAGAGCTAGAACCATGCCAGCTGCCCGATTCTAAAAACTTTCCATAGCTGAAAATCTTTGCTCGGACGCTGTTTACTCCTTTTTCTTGATCGATCTGGGACGTTTGTGACCCTTTCGTATCTGCCTGTCTGTCGGTGTGTCTGCCTGTCTATCTGTCTGTCTAGGATAGCATTGCGGGATTTCTTTAAGCTTTCATTCATTGATGGAGACGAACAAGAAATCGATTGTCAATTTTAATATCTTGTCGCACAGAGTAACCATCGACGAATGTCTATTGTTCGGACTCATAAGAGAATTGTTGCTACTACGATGTGATGTCCTTTTTTTGCTTTATTTTACTTTTATGTCCTTGGGTTGGTGTTTCTGCTTCTTCGTCTTTTTTTTTTTTTTTTCAATTCGTTATATCAAGTTTCTTATTTAAGGCACCCTCTAAGGGGCAATCATCCTTCATATCTCTGGTATCAAATTTCCGAATGAACACACTCAACACTGGTAAATGTTTGGTCTGATAATCGGGTACTGTGACGTTGTTCGGGTTGTTTTTACCCATTTTTGTTTTTTTTATTCGTTAACGGTTTTTGCCCTTTTTCCTTAACAACTTAAGTAGGTGTGGTGTCTTGTTATATTGGTGTGTCGAATATTGTAGGGTTTCGATGGATAATGTCCGAGAATAATTGATAAGAAGCGCCTCAATCAATTTTCTTTTTCGATTCTTTTTTTTTATATTTTGAGCGAAACGAAAAACGAAATTATGTTTTTTTTTTACCAAAAAAAAATTAAGGCCTTATTGAAGCTCCTTTTTCGATGGAACGTTCAGTTGAGTTAGACTCTCACTTCAATCGGTTGTTATAACGGGTTAATGAAGGAACGAACGGAATGTATCACGAAGTGTTTGTTCTAATTTAAATTTATTCAATTTTTCATTGAATGCAATCTACTAGTGGTTATCGAAAATGGTTAGTGAAAGTTTAAAAAAAAAATCATAAGTATCGATTATGTAAAATTACTTAAGTAACTATGGTTTTTTCGGAACTTAAATTTGAACATTTTGATTGTCTTACAATAATCTTTGTGTAGCATTAAAAATTATTGTCATGTCTCTGAGAAAATATTCTAACTAAAAACACCCCTCAGAACACCTCGAACTTCAAAAACATTTTTAAATGCTGTAAAAGTGCTGCCTAACTTCCCTTATGACATTGGAATCGTGACTAACCTTGTTATTTTATTTTATTAAATAATGCATATAACCAACTGTAACTAACTAACTTAGTAATCGTCTAAGGTAATCCTAAACTCTTAAATTCCTCGATAAGTCAAATATCCGAAGCACAGGTTATTGAAGCATTTAATAAAAAACGGTTTGGGTAAAAAGTATTCTTTATTCTGTGCGTTAGTTTAAGATTTTTGAAATGTTCGTTCTTGTTGATTCTCATCATTTGAAATGTTAACATTCTGGCGAGTTTAAGTTTTCAAAGTGCATTTTTTATTGCTTTTCATCACCGAGACCAATTGCAACTAACGAAAAAGGTTAGAATTTCTGAAAATTTTCCAAAATGCTTTGTGGTTTTTAATGTTTCAATTTTTGTTGTTTTATTTCGGGATTGTGTGTTTTAAAATTTGTGTTTTTTCTTTATGATTCGGTTTTGGTTAAAAAAATGTTGCCGTTCAATTATGTAAAAGAACATAAACACCAAGCATCAATACAAGAGCGAAATATCTCTACAATATTACTATGACATGGTAAGGTCCGACTCTTATTCATTTAATAATCCCTATCACTAAGTAAATCCCAAAAAAAAAATAAAGAGTCTTATGCGGTCAAATCCTTCGATCTTGGTGGCCAATTTACTACATCGCCGTCGCCTTAGAAAACCATTGTCGAAAATTGTTTCGTCTAAATTGCCTTGTCGCGGGTGTCCATATCACCCACTTGAGGCCAACAAAAAATTGGTTGACGTCGATGTTCAGTCCAACGTCGTTCTCAAGGACCGAGGATACCTACAGCCCCAAATCCCACACCAAACACTGACTTTCTCTAAAGGCATTGCAATTTGGTGAATCTCGTGTAGATTTTGATTGTTCCAAATTATCCAGAAATGGGTCTCCCCTGTTATTATAATTTTTTGGGGCCAAGCACGCGTAATATTGCTCGAATAGAAGACCCACTTTCATAAAACAATTTAATCATTTGCTTTTATAATTGTATAACTATCCATATTGATTTGGCAAGACAGACTCAAATGAGAGTTAATTTGAAAGATGTAGCTTCATAATAAAATATGGCCGAAATCATTTGTCAAAGTTCGGAAATATCGATTTTTAAATATTGAGTTTTATAGTCCGCCTGATTGTTATTTTCACCAGAACAACATTCCATCCGGAAAAATTAACATTTCAGTTTTAGCCCGAGTTAAATCCGAAAAGTGTTTTCTAATTAAAATATTCGTCTTATTGTAAGCAGTCATTTCGGGCGAAATATAACGTAATTTTAAAGGCTAAAAAGTTCACTTAGTTTTTTGAGCTGAAAATCGTAGGATAGATAGTATGTATATTAGATTATTTAAAGGCAATTTAAAGTAAAGAAGAATACATTTATAAATAATAAAACAAAATATAAATTAAAGTGCATTGCATAGATGGAACCTTAAACATCTGGTGTCTTTGTCTTGCATTGCAAATCGAAAACTTTATTGAATCAAATATATTATACATGCATATTGCTCATATTTTATCATCATTATGTCATGTAATCCCGCTCGGAACGCCAACACATTGTTTCCATCCTTCACTGTCTGCGAATAGATATTTTTACTGGCCACGTCTTTCTCTGGGGATCCGCTTCTGCTAAGACCTATTTTTTTGCCATATTATTCTTGGTCTTCTACCCGCTGTGCACCAGGAGAATTCTATTCAAAGAACTGCTCTGCAATAACATCGTTTGGTTTCCTCAGTGTGTGACCATTCCATTACCATATCTTTACGTCCAGTCGATCTTGACTTGTCCTCAGCCACAATTCCTGGTTAGAAATAGTTTATGGCCAACGAATCTTTAGGACGTGACATAGAAAACTATTCACAAAAGGCTGAGTTTTCCTCGATATAATAGCCGTGTCTTTCCAGATTTCGCAGGCATATGTATGATACGAGTAATACGGATTAGATTCGAAGAATCTTAACTTAGTTCGTAAGGAGATTTAACTGGAATTCCAAATTCGAAACAGAGTACCGAAGGCTTTCTATTTTTATCGTCTATAGCCTAGTGTGCAGATAGCGCTAAATTTTGTCTCCCATACAAAATTCTCTACAAAATTTAGCCAAGCTAAAATTATGTCAAGCATCTTAGAAGAGAGCTACGCTGCTCCAGCTTCAAAATCATAATTTCTTTTCGAAGAAAAAAATTCCTTGACGAAGAATCACATTTTGTTCTTATTTTGTCTTATTAAAAAATCAATTTTATAAAAATTTATCATTTACATTTTTGTTTTGTTAAAAAACTGTATTTTGTATAATTGCATTGGTTTTTATAAAATAAAAGATTTAAGATTCATAACAAAATATTTGATTAAATATGGTTTCGTTAGATATTAAAATTAAATTTGGTGTAGTTTATTTTTGTTATTTTTTATTAAAATTTGATTGTTATGATTTTTTACTTGCGATATACTAGGTACTATAGGGCAAGTTCTGCATTTGGAAAAAAAATCGAACTCGAGATTTTGATCAAAGTTGACATTACGATGATAGCGAAGTCCAAAAAATTAGGTCTCGCAATTCTGTCTGTCTGCCTTTTTGTCTGTTCGACTACAGCCTAAACGAGTCGGCCGATTTTTTTAAACTTGGTAGATAGTATTTTTAATTTTCCTCCCACACGTTTTTTTCTTTTTTTTTAAGGCCAAAAATAACGGAACCTGCCATACGATTTTTCTTTCGAAATTTTATAAATATTTTGTTTTTCTCAAAAACTGTTTGACAGATTTAAAAAATAAAAATACAAAAAAATTTCATTTGAAGCTAGGTAATGGCTCCCATGGAACCATTTTTTTGTTTTTTTATTTTCTCCAAAACGGTACCACCGATTTTGATCAATTTTTTTTGCTAGAGCTCCCCAAAAATTTTAATAGAATTGTGTATTGAAATTTTCAAAAACAAAATTTTTGTATTTAAAAAAAATTCAATTTTTTTTTTTCAAAACTCAATATTTCGAAAACCACATGCTAGATTTTGTTAAACGTGATAAATAAAAGTTTCTTAATATAATCTACAAGATGTGAGAAAAAAATAATTAATTTTAATAAAAATAAAGGTACCTACAAATGTTAAAAAATGGTTTTCAAAAATCGTATTTTTCTCGAAAATCTCGCCTAGAATTTTGATAAAAATTTTTTTCTTTCAATTAATTTTTACGATCTTTAATTTAATAAAAAAAAAATTTGAAATTAATATACATATTACAGCTTGTACCTACCATAGAACCATTTTTCAAATTTTGAATTACTCATTATCGACATAACGAATTTTAATGAAATTTTTTATATAGATGCTTCTAAAAAGTTTAAAAAACATTGCATTTCGAAACTTTAAAAAAAATATTTTTTGAATTGTTGAAAAAATAAATCATGTTTTTTTTTTGAGAATTCGATATCTCAAAAATGGATCAATATTTTTTTTGGAAATTTAATTTTCATTCGTACAGTAATAAAACCTAAAGTTGGCGTACCAAATTTTTTTTCTTACAAATGTTTTAAAAAATTTGTATATAAAACCTTATTTTGTCTCTTAACATTCATTTTTAAAATTCCTAGTCTATTACATAGGAGCAAGTTCGTGCGACCCAGTCGTGCATTTTATTCTATGCTGTTTTGCTAAATTTATATGTAAGTAAATATAATATGTATAAATGTATCTAGAAAGCGCAAAAACTATGCAATACTAGCAAAAAAATATTTATTTCAATTAGACCATAGATCGTAGGAACAACATCCCAAAATTAAAGCTCTAATTCTGTTCTCAAATAAATAATTAAAATCTCCTCTTCAACACTTTAAAGTAGTTCAAAACTATACACCTTCTAATAGAAAGCCATTAGATATCTACCTTCTTAGTTTAATATAACTTCAAACCTTCAAAATTAGTCGAACAAATTCAGATTTAAAAACTCCATTTCATATTGACTTCTAGATTATTATACAACATCAGCCCACTTCGCAGACGGTTATCCACTTTAAGAAATACCTACCATCCAACTCAATCATACTGACGTTTTTGCATCTCACAGCACAGTAGGTAGTTGCACATCGTTAAATCAATTGCATATTGGTTTTTGTTTGTTACGAGTATATTCAAAAATTATCCTTTTGTTAAGGGACTCTCACAAAAGAACTCTTTCAACATTTCTACAACAACAAAAAATAGCACAACTGTATTCGTATTCCAGAGTATACTTACAGTGCAGTATTCAACATCATATCCTTGTCACTGTGGCTCGCTATCAACAACGTAGGATATACATTTTTCTTTATTTCTATGGCTTCATCACACAAACATAGAAACATTCACATCCGTATCTAAAAAACCTTTTTTGTCCGGATATGTTTAGCGCTCGCGATTGTGCATTCAACCGTCAAAGGATACCTTTTTGCCGGATGGAGACACAAATACATTTTTTTTCTCTTCTTCTCTCGGTTACGAGACGATTACGATTGCAGCTCCCTCTATGCACAGAACCCACACGGAATCCAATCATCATTCTAGAAAAATATAAAAACAAAAATTACAGCCCGAAAAAAAGGATAATAATACCGAATAAAAGAGGATAGCTTTGAGGATTGCACAAAAACCTCAGTAAAAGAAGAAACATATTTTCTACTCCCTCACAAATAAAAAGAAATGAAAATAGGGAGCCCCAAAGGCGTTCGACTAGCAACATGCCCTGGATATTCCATCGAGGCCACATAGGCTACCCGGGGCGGCAGATGTTTGGGGCGACAAGTATCCCATTGCGGTTCTCATGCGGAAGGCTATCAAAAGCTGGGTGGAGTCAGAATTCTATACCTATCTAACCTACCAGATGTAGATTTTTAAAACTGCAACAAATCCGTCCCTGAAAGACGACACATAATCCATTTGTTCAATATAGTGAATATTTATTTTTTGTGTCTTCACAATATGTGAGCTCTGTGTGTCTTTGTCCTTTGTCAGAATTGAAGTGTATGCTGGGGACTGAAGCCAGAAAAAGGATTACAACTAGAGACAGCTGTCCTTCCGCTCCGTATCAATAACGTTTCAAATAATTTTAATGATCGTCGATGTGGGGAAAACAGGTGATGTCACATTTATGCAATAAATTCCTTGGAAACGCCTTTGTTCGGCGGCCTGTTCTTTCTCACTTTCTTTATTGTTCATATACATTATACATATCTATCTTTTCTTTTTTTTCGATACTTTGAAGGACTCTCTTTAGGCAACAACAAGGAGCCTTTATCACGCGCTAATGCACGTTTTTTACTTTTTATTTCGCCATTCATTTCCGTCAGTGTAACGTGCTCTTTTGTATACGTTCCGTTCGTCACGTTGTCTTGTCACATGCAAAGTGTGGGATGGGGCGCTGCTGGTGGTGACATTTTAGCTGAACTCAATCTATGGGAAAATATTTGCTGGATCCGCCATTGTAGTTGTGGAAATCTTTGCCTCTGTTCAGAAGTGATATTTGTATTGTTTGTGAAACTTAGTCATGGTTTTGAATATGCCTGCAACACACCGATATAGAGAAGAGCTCTCTGTCGGTGCCTTCCACGAAATATCCTCTAATCTGGATAATCCTGTTGGCCAACTTTGTGCTTTGGCTCTTATGATGGCAGATATGTATTTGAATGTAATATACTTACCTCTATCTATGTACGAGCGAGTATGGATATGTGTGTGATTAAGTTCGTTGTGCGGACACTTAGTGTGTCCAAGCAGTTCCAAAGGATGCAAAGCAACTGGATTCAGAGTGGTGTAGTGGGTTATAGTGGGACGAAAAAGTTTTACACTTTTTAATTAAGCTCGTTCCTTGGACACAGTATGTCATACCATAGGCTATGATGACAAAGTGTGTGTTTTTCGTTTGTTTATGATTGTTTCAGTTTAAGTGTGTGTTTGTTTTTGTTTTTTTTAAAAGACTTAATAAAAAATGCAATATTTTTTTCTTGCTTTGACTCACTCAACCTGGGTGTGATGTTTTAGCATTCGGTATCCATCACAACCTCCTTGAGTGAGCGATAGCAGGACAAAATTTCATCTTTAAAATTGCAACAAAAAAAAATATCTTAAAATTGTTCAACTTATTTATTTTATATGAAGTTTGTAATATTTGTTTGCCTGATGTCATGCAGGATCAATTTTCTTAAGTGTAATATTTTAGTATCCTTGAAAGAGTGGTATGTGTGCAGCGGTACGTGGAATATGTAATTATAAATAGATTTCCTAAATAATAAAAGAAATTGGATTTTTGTTTTGTTTACATATCATTAAATTACATCCGACACACTGTTGACGAAAAGCACCTAAGTGCTATGAGCATATGCCTATATGTAGCAGATGTTATAGGTAACAAGGATTTTGGTTGGCTTGAGTTAATGTGTATTTAAGTGGTTTGAAAACAAGATAGGTAGGTATTTAATGGTTGGTGTGATAAAAATGAAATACTATGAATTTCAAATCGGATGAAAAGTACATTTAATTGTCGAAGTAATGAATCGGTTAAACCTGTCTAAAAGTTTGTTGTGTATAATTAAAATGGAAGTACGTTAAAAATGACTCAAGTATCTTACACACAATACAAGAGTTAGACGTTGAAATAGAAGAAAACAAGCTCTGTGTGAGGTATTTGTTTAGTTTGGTTAGTTTTCAAACGATTATACGAGGGTGGTCCGTTAAGTACTTAGCCTACAAAAGAAAAACAAAATTTTTGGAAAAGTGACGATTTATTTCTCAGCATAGTCTCCTTTTAGCTTGATACACTTGATCCAACGATGCTCCAACTTCTTTAACCCGTTCGAAAAATAGGTTTTCTCGAGGTCTGTTAAGTAGCGGCGTTGACCTCATTCGACTCAACTTTCTACCCAATGAATGATTTTTTTAAGTTTGCAAACAAAAAAAGTCGCACGGGGCTAAATCTGGAGAATACGGTAGATGGGGCAGCAGTTCTCACGGCAGCCATCGCGCCGACAGCATTTCATGGAGGATATGACCCACGCGGTCTTTGAGATGCCTTCTGTTTCAGCTATCTTGCGCACCTTCAATCGGCGGCGGTCTGACAATACGAAATCGTGTATTTTTTGACACGTTATCCTACCATTTTCTGGGTTCCTGGGCGGGGCTCATCAAAAACTGATGTGCGACCACATTGAAACTCGTTATAACAATTTTTGACGGTCGCCATCGAAAGAGAAGAGTGATCGTACACAGCATCTTTCATTTCGCTGTGCGATTTCCCTTGCAAAAACAAGAATCGAATCACAGACCGATATTGCTCTTTTTTCATTTTTCTAAAATTTGCGTACAAGCTGGCTTCCACACGTGGTCAAAACAAAACTACGAGTTCGATTCGGCTGAAATTTTGACAGTAGCCATCTAAGAGAATGTACTAGACGATAGTAAATCTCTCTTGCGATACTGGCACCATGGGGCGGTGAGGCTACGTACTTATCGGACTGCTTTCCTATTTCATACAAATTACAATAAGTGCATGATTCATTTCTTTAACATGGCCTAGGCCGCGCCGTCTGTCTGTTGGCAATTATAAATACATTTTTAATTGTCTAATATACAAAATTGAAGCATTAATTGTTAAGTACAATCTTGACATGAAAAGGGCTTTCCAACCCATACCTTCGTCTCAAACGCCTATGATTTCTTCTTAATTGAGATAGTTTTTTTTCAAGTGTACTCCTTCTAGTCCACATCAAAACATGACACTTTCCCAAGAATTGGAACACAATTATTTTTAAGAAATAGCTGCTCAACTTCTTCAAATTCTTTGTGGCTCCAAACTTGAGCTGTGGTTTCAAAAATACGATATTTGGATTCGTAGTCAACTTATTTACAATGAACTATAGTCATCCATGTTTCGTTTAAAGCGTGTTTGAATTTTGCCAACTTTTCAACCAAATGGTTTTTAAAATTCTGGTTTCTAGATATCCGCACACCAAGATAGTTGTACGAGTATTCATTAACGACTTCAATGCTTTAAGCTCGTAATTTCCAAGTTTTACTGCGGCAGCTTCGGCCTCAAACAAAATTCTGTTTTTATTTGAAATGTGCATGGCATGTATGGACTATGACATCGTTCGAATGGTAGCACGGATTCGATTTTCAATTTTCATAGATCCGGCTGATTATTCGCATAGATGAGCGATTTCAGGAAACCCCAAAAAGAAAAGTTTAGCGAGTTCAAATCTCATGATCTTAGTGGTCACGTCACCTCTGCAGGAGATAATCTTACCCTCAATTCGTTGATGCAGAATGTCAAACGCATCATACAAAATTAGTTATCATCGTTCTGTACAACTTTCAATTGACGGTGACCAACGTCGTTTTCCAAAAATTACGGATTATGATGACGCCACGCCAAACGATAACTTTTCGAAAATGCATTATCACTTGGTGAACATCGTTTGGATTGGTGTCGTTCCATATACGGCAATTTTGCTTTATAACACAGGCATTCATCCTAAAGATGATTTTTCGGACAAAGTTCGGTTATGTTCATAAAGTTTCTGCTCCTGGGTCAGTTGGATCTTTTACGGGTGCAAACCCAAGTTTTGACTCAAAATTTGCCAGGTTGAATTCTGCGAAAGGTCGGTTTTTGAACATCACTGTATACTTTCACGGACCGCGGTGATGTTGTCGGCTGATGTTTGATTTCTTTGACGTTCGAAAGTTGGCTGATAACCAAACCGGTCGCTTCAAATCTGGCCACAATAAAATGAGCACAACGTTTGCCTCAACGAGCACTCATTTTGATATAATAAAGTTTTATCATTTGGACGTGCTGTTCAATCGTGTAACTTGCTATGGTTATTTTGCAACAGCAACTAAATACTAACAAGAGATTTGACAGATGTCACCAAAAAAATATGGCCGCCAAAATCTGCTCGTGCCAATTGAAAAACTCTTTATAAGCAATCACCAAAAATCTTTCACCCTAAATGATTGAAGATTTTTCAATTTTTTTGGATAGTATTCGTATCGGATTTTGACTAGTCTATAGTGAGCAGATATTTAGAGCGAGATTAAGAAATTAATAAACTACAGGTCATTACGACTGGTAGATAGCCTAAACCGAGTGGCTTACAACTCTCAATAATTCCTGTGAACATGTTAGCAGAAATGGAGAGGACCTGCAATTTTCTGCCAATTCCAAGCGGCCAATGAGCAGCACATTTCATGACAAGAGATGCTCTTGGAAAATTTGTAAATTCCTCGTAAGAGGCTGTGCAGTACATTCATTTGGGCAGCGGCTGAGCAACGAGTTCAAAACAGTCCAACGCACTAACCATTAAGTCAAGCGGTACCAAGTGACAAAACACCAATTCTCGCCATAGGTTCGAATCTCTATGGTTAGTGTTTAAGAAAATAAAATGTGGTAAAACTCCCAAATAACAGGTCTTAACCTGAGTGGTTTTGAGAATCTTTGCCGTTCTATATCATCGTATAGATACTAACTAAAGATACCTGAATCAATACGAAAAATGTTCAAGCTCGATATTTCTTAGTTGCACAGGGATTGAGATAAATCGATGTAAACGAAATTGATAGGTCACAATAGAGGGAAGCACTGGCAGGGGGAAAACGCCTAATTGAGTGTGTATATTTTGGACTTTGGAGACCAATCAAATACAAACCTCAGTCTGTTACAAGTGTGTCGAAATCAAAACTACTATTTAAGAAAAGTAGTCATCAAATTCGTGGTATGACATCCCTGTTTCAATCACTTACTATGTACGTCAAACCGAAATGACGTCCGAGAATAGGAATGTTTAAATTTTTAAGGCATGCCATTTAAGAATATATGGATCGATGGACGTGTTAAAATTGTGAAAACTAACTAAAAAAACTCCAGTGTTTGGATGACCAATTTTCACTAATTTTCTTCAGCTTATGAGGGTAATTTTTCACACGTTAGATTCTTTTTGGAATATGTATTTACATTCTATTCAAAATAGGAGAATCCAAACAATATATATCGACGTATAATTTAAGGCAAATCTAAACTATAAATATGTTTAATTTAAATTTACTTAACTGAAAAATTGATGACCCAGTATTTTTAGTATTTTTGTTGAATTTTACAAACACTCATTTCTTATAAGCTTAACATAAGTTATTCGTATCAAAAAACGGCAATAAATACAATAATAAAAAATAAAATGAAATTTTCATATTATTTCTTAAAAAAAAAAAGATATAAGAAATTTATCCATTTTTAACAATGAAAACTTTTCTGGTTTAGTACCGCGCAAAAGTCATAAAGCCATATATATTCTACTCTATGGGAAGGTCTTGGCGTATATCTTAAGTCGTAAATATTTTATAACATCCAACAGCCAGAGCCAGTAAGTGCATATGTATCATAAAATTCTTGAAAGTAGCTAAGATATATCTTGTCCATGATGTTAAGAAAGGGGAGTGCATCCAATTGGTAAACTATAGGTACACAGTATAAAGTTCTGCATTCTTCCACATCCTTCGTTGCTTTTGAAATATTTAATTTATTTTCAAAAATGTATGATATAAGCACCACTTTTTAATGCTTAAGTAAAATAAGTCAACCCTTCAACATTGCATAATTTAAGGATGACTCTAAAATAAGAAGTGGTGGCTGGTGGCTTTTTGTGGGCCTATTATACGTACTTGCATGTGAAGAAATTAATGGTAACATAGTTTTTGAGTTGAACTATAAAATGGTTTATGATTTACCACAAAAAGTATTAGTTCAAAGGAGCCTGTTGTTGGTTTTATGGCCTTTTTTGGTTCGAATTAAATTAGGTCATGGCTGCTAGCTAAATAAAAAGCACTCACTCTCACTTAGTTCCCTCAAATTCTGTAGTTATGTTGTTTGAAAATTAATATTTTTATATTGATGTAATTAATGTATGATGGATTTTTAAACCGGCTTAATACTTTAAATAAATTAAAATTTGATGGTGCAACAGCTCGAAGAGAACCAGGACCACCTAGTTACTTACAACTCTCCACCATTGCTGTGTGCGAGCTACCAGAAGTGGAGATTGGAGGGGACCTACATTTTTCTGCCGGATTTGTCAATTTCTCGCAAGAGGCAGTGCACTCCTAAAAAACCTGTTTTGCAGCGACTGAGAATCGAACCCAACCCCTTCTGCTTGAGTGTGTAACTAACTATATACTTCAAATAATTACCTACTTCCAAAAAGTGAAGGGGGTCCGTGAATATACGGTTCACGTGAATAGCGAAAAACGACTGAGAGTTGCTTTATTTGTTAAAATTTCAAATACAAGGTGGCGCAAAACTAATCATCCAATTTTGTTTTAAATTACATTTTTACTAAATAAAACAATGATTTTAGGGGATGGACCACTTCATTTTTTTTTCTGTTAAGTGGAAAAGATAATATCTATCAAGTGGCTACCGCCAGTGCTGTGCCCGTTTTATTGTATTTTCCTTGACTTTCCGCAAGATTTCCCGTTATAATTGTTCGCATTCTTATCGAATATTTTCCTGAAGGGCTGCGATTGTCTGAGACTTGTTTGCCATAAACCCGCGACTTTAAGTAGCCCCAAAGAAAAGAGTCAGGGATGGTTAATTTAGGTGATCTTGCTGGTCCTACAAAATCGCCAAAGCGGGAGATGATTACGCGACCAGGAAACGGTTCCCTCACAATATCCATTGGGGCTCTTGCTGTGTGTGCGATTGCACTGTCTTGTAGAAACCATTTGTTCACCAAGCCCCGGTCATCCAACTCCCGCAGTAAGAAGTCGTTCGCCAGAAACACTGACCGTATTTCCGATGGCATCCTTACCTCAAAAAATACGGCCTAATCACTCCTCCCGCTTGAACGCCGCATCGCACAGTGGCTTTGAGTGGATGTAATGGCTCTTCGTGTATCACATGCGGATTTTCAGAAACGAAGATTTTGTTTATTGACGTAGCCGCTTGAGTGGAAATGTGCCTCGTCGCTCATGATGATTTTCGACACAAAATCATTCTCTTTATAGTTGAAATTGATGACTGCAAACACGATGCACAGTCAGCAGGCATTAACTTTGTACGGGAACATGTGTGTAAGTATTTCACTAAAATTCGCTGTAAGGTCCGTTTGATGATGTCCACTCGCGTGGCCCGTCATCTGGTTGATGTTTCTTCGTTCCCAGCGACATCGGCAGCTCCAGTCGCGATGTTCTCGGTCGAACGACCAATCCGGTGGCGGCGTTCTGTGGTTCCCGTCTGTTCGGGTCGGGTAGCTAAGTTCGGGAATTGTTGACCAATTGGTGCAACACGATTGGGAAATGGACGTAGAAATTCATGCTGCGCTAACACCACCTACCGATTATTGGTCAAACAAATCGGAACGCTGTTGCCGAGTATTGTATTCCATTGCTTGTCTGTTTGTATTCTGTCTAATTCTAAAATGTCAAATACGATTGACGTACGACGCCATTTGCAAAAATTATAACATCTACCTATAAAGTGATTAATTTTGCCGCCACCTTGTACAAGAACTGACCAGAAAAAAAATAATAAA
This sequence comes from Chrysotoxum bicinctum, assembly GCA_911387755.1. NCBI lineage: Eukaryota > Metazoa > Arthropoda > Insecta > Diptera > Syrphidae > Chrysotoxum > Chrysotoxum bicinctum. The sequence goes on from OU426990.1 coordinate 80,521,308, forward strand.
ACAAAAGTTTGTTCTTAGTTGAACAAAATTTAATTTATGCCCAAAACAGAAATGAACAAATAAACTTCTTTATAAAACATTACTTATCATTAACATTAGCTAGTCATTAAATTTCTCCATTACTTCAAAATGCTTTCAATAATGAACACATATATTTTGAAGTTGATCCACTTTAATGCTTGCTTCAAAAATCGAGGAATATCAAATGACATTTACACATTTTGTTTCTCCAATATTCGATTGATATAGCGACAATATCGCACCGCTCTTCTTTTATTATAGAAAGTCATCCAAGAAGAGGTGTCGTTTTTAATTTGGCTGCATTTTCGAGCTGTCAACATTGAGCTGTCATTGCATTGACCTTTGATAAGTTCCATCAGTCACTCCAAGCATTTTTTTTCACTCATTTTCCACTCACAACGTTCGAAGAGCTTTTCATTAGCAGCCATATTTTGTGGGTATTTTTCGCGTTCTGATTTCATTTAAGAATGCACTCTGAATGTATATACAAATGCTTGTTCACCGGATATTTCTTGTCAAGTGACACATGCAAATGGCAACCTTGTGTGTTTGAAAAGAGGAATTTTTCGGAGTAAAACGTCCCGAAAATATATCGAGACACTCGCACAAGTCTAAAGTCGGGTAGCATCTTTTGTTCAGCGCTGCGTCGAACATAAACCCTCCGTTTTGTGCCAAATACCTCGAACTTGGATTCATCGCTCCATAAAATTCTATTAAAATCTTTTTCCGTCCAGTCTCTATGCTTTTTGGTCCACTCTAACCGTTTCAGCTTGTTTTGTGGTCGAAGAAGGGGTTTTCGAACAGCAACTCGTCCAACTAGTCCAGCATCTCTTAGCCTCCGTTTGACGATTGTCAAGGACAGCGGCTTATTCCGTGTTGTATTTATTTCAGCACGTATTTCCGGTGGTGTTTTTGCCTATTTCGTTTGCTTGTTGTTACTATTAGCAGATCCTCGTGTTTATTTGTATACGAGTATCTAGGCCGTCCTGACCGTGGTTAATCCTCAAGAAGTCCGGTTTGAGCGTGTCTCTCAATGGCACGTTGAATGCAGGCCTTTGATATCTTCAACTGCGAAGCAACTTCCCGCTGCGATTTGCCTTCTTTAATAAGAACGATGATTGCAGAACGTTTTTCAATGGTGGTTTCCGCAACTTTTTGCATTTTAAACTAGTTGTTTACTCAAAAGATGAAGAATCTCAAATAAATGCTTATGACTTCAAAACGTGGGTTTTATATAAAAAAAAAACTTGCAACTACCTGAAGGTGTTGCGTGTTGTTCAGGTAAAAAAATTAGGTAAACAATTTCCCCCCCCCCCCCCCACACGTTTTTTTCTTTTTTTTTTAAGACCAAAAATAACGGTACCTGCCATACGATTTTTTTCGAAATTTTATAAATATTTTTTTTCTCAAAAACTGTTCGACAGATTAAAAAAATAAAAATGCAAAAAAATTGTATTTTCTTGAAAACGGTACCATTGATTTTGATATTTTTTTTTGCTAGAGCTCGCAAAAAACTTGAATACAATTATTGTGTAAGTATTCAAATTTTCATTTTTTTTTTTTTTTTTGGAATTTAAAAAAAAAAATCAAAAATTTTTTTTCAAAACTCAATATTTCGAAAACCACATGCTAGATTTTCTTTAAACTTGATAAATAAAAGTTTCTCAATATAATCTACAAGAGGTGAGAAAAAAATTATTATTTTACCTAAAAATAAAGGTACCCAACCGTACAAATGTTAAAAAATGGTTTTCAAAAATCGTATTTTTCTCGAAAACGGGCGCCTAGAATTTTGATAAAAACTTTTTTCTTTCAACTAATTTTTACGATCTTTAATTTAATAAAAACAATGTTGAAATTAAGATATTATCTACAGCTTGTACCTACCATAGAACCATTTTTTCAAATTTTGAATTACTCATTATCGACATAACGAATTTTAATGAAATTTTTTTATAGAGATGCTTCTAAAAAGTTTAAAAAACGTTGCATTTCAATACTTAAAAAAAAAATATTTTTTGAATGTTTGAAAAAAAAAATCTATTTTTTTTTTTTTGAAAATTCGATATCTCAGAAAAGGCTCAATATTTCCAACTACTAAACATTCAGTTTTGAAATTCTTAGTTGTTTACATAAGAGCAAGTTCGTGCGACTGGGTGCATTTTATTTTATATACATAAATATTGCGCGCACTAAAGGGATTTTGACTACCTTTTAAATGTTGGGCTCAGTACCAGCGTTTAAGAAAGTTGGAGAGGATTTAAAAGGAGATACCGAAGTTCATTGGTTTTGAATGTTTGGATATTATAATGGGAGGGAAATATAGAGTCGGGTAAGGGGGCGTCCATAAATTACGTGAGGTGTTTTTTTAAATTTTTTGATGGTGAGATGTTGTGAGATTTTATTCAACCCCCTCCCCCACCCCTCAATCTCACGTGAGATTTTTCAAAATGTGAGTTTCTTACGTAAACGCGTTGGATTGTTATTGTAAATGGAAAAAAAAAATTGCTTCGTGCTTTTATTTACGACTAGTTAAGACTATTAATCAATATTGCTGAGAGTTATAAGTGTAATACAAATTTAACAATAGAATACTTAAATCGTAACTACTGTGATTAAAAAAAATAATATCTACTCTAATTGAGTCCATGGAGAATCATGCGCGGTCTCAAGAGAAACTATTGGAACCAACATGTCCATATGATTTTCAGTAAAATCATCTGCTCCTTCAACTTCGCTCTGATCTAGCCACTCTAAGCCGTTGGCACTTGCGCACAGTAACTCATTAGCTCGTCTTGTGACAATCCGTGAGGGTCGCACTTTGCGGAACATACGCGCTTGCTTAGCTGGTGCAATGTGGGCTGCTCGCCTGTGCTCTGCAGCTCTTGTGATAGATGCAAAGTAAATACCGCATGTACTGCAGCATCTTTTCTCTAAATCATCACGTACACTTGGGCAATAGAGATCATAAGGCGTGCTGATGAAGGCATTCAGCGGTTGAATCGGTAGGCAGTGGCGTATCAGAAATGGAGCAAATGACTTTTTGCTTCGCTGTGTTCCATAATTTTATCACATCGTCCTGGCAGGACTTCTTCGTCTTATAGACGTATCTTTTAACGTATGCGTTATAAAAATCTTGATAACTCATTTCAAATTAGTAAGAGCGTGCACTGAGTCGAGTAAAACATTTACAAAAATAAACAAAGCAGGTTGGAACGTGTCCGTGTGTCGCTGCCACTCAGCTCGTACGCTCTCGTTCTCCGAGTCGCGCGTTCGGCTGACAGTGGCGCGAAAACAAAGGACGGGCTACACTGTACCGTAAATTCAGATTAAATTGAGGTATTTGGTATAAAACAAAAATGGTGGTTTGACAGTCAGTAGATGTATAACGTCGAAGTATGAATGAAATTATTTTCTTTCGAACGAATTAGTGAATTATCTTAATCGTATTACGATTACGCTTAAGATTGAATCTTAAGCATGTACAATCTGAATTAAATGGACCAAAATAGTATAATTTTTTTTTGTTTCAATCAGAAAAAAAATTGCGTGATATTTGCCGAGACCCCCCCTCTCCCCAACGTAAGATTAGGTGAGATTTGACTCGACCCCCTCCCCCCCTTAAACATCTCACGTAATTTATGGATGCCCCCTAAAGGCTTCCACATTCGTGTTGTGCCGGTAAAACAAGAATCTCTGAATTTAACAGTACATCTTAAAATGTTATAAAGAAAACAGAACTGGCTATTTCACTGGAACACTGTTTATAAAAATAACAGTAATAAAATAAAAGACAAGAAACATGGAAGTGTGGTGGTGGAATATAGTGTCCGTCAAGTGGGTGCCTCTAGCCGGCGAGCTCTTCTAAGCACATTTTGCATAAAAATTTCGCCGACTTCTGTTGTAATTGAGTGTTTGGTTTATTGATGTACACCTTTTTTCAAGTAACCCCATAAGAAGAAATCAGGAACATCAAATTTGGGGATTGTGCTGTTATACTCGTATGATGTGTCACCGTCTTTTGAAAACTACATGTTCTGTAAGCCTAATTAATCCCATTCGCGCACAAATCGAACAGTCGTCTACATGAGCTGTAAAACTCGAGCACTCTAATCTCGCCGACGACACGAGGTTAAAGTTGATGGTCATTTCAATGATGGTCTTTAATAAATTGTTATCGACGACTCTCTACACCTTTTAAATTTCTCTCACACGAAAATGAGAACAATTTAAGGATATGGTCAACCTAAAACGTCCACCATGCTTTGATCTACTTTTGCTTAAGAATGAACGAAGAAAATTAACTATCCAAATTGTAGAAGTCGTTTCAGTGAAAGTTTAGTTGTTTTCAAGCCTTATGTTCAAATAACATACACTTGGTACCACAGAAACTGTATGTTCTGTACTATGTTTTGAAATTTGAAGTTTCTCTAAGCCAAAAAATAACACTTTCCTGAAAAACCCTGTTACAAAAAACCTTACGTGGTATCTTATAATACATTCGGACTCATCAATTTTGAGCTCCGTATATGAACGACTATCACAACTCGCTTAAGTCATTATTAGAATTTAATTCAAAGACCCTGAAATAATTAACAGTTTTTAATAAAAAAGAACTCGTAAGACAAAGGGACTAAAAATATCTCAATTTTCGTTTTTATTATTAGTATACATTATTCGAAAACTATTTTCCACATCCTCATTCACTTTTGAACTTCTTAAAACTATTTGAATATTAAAAACTTTCCAATCGAGGTAGTCTTCGAGATCTTTCATTAAACCGTATAGATTTTTGAGAGATTGAATATTCTTACCCACACAACCGAAGCAAGACGCACTTGAAAGTTTTGCTATGTTTTTTCATTAATTTGTTTAACCCTCAGCAGAATATTATATTCCCAACCATTCTCATCTTACAGTACCCAACCTACCCAAAAGAACCCTTTCTCAATCTACCAAATTTATTTTAAAGTTTTTTCTCCGAAAATAGGCGAATTTCAGCTAGAAGTATCGATTTCAAAATCCCTGCACCCAGAGAGGATGTTAAATTTGATCTTTAAGAAAATTTTCGACACATTAAAAAGTTTTCCATGTTAAAGACGGAAGGTAAGGTGGTAATTGAAGACTTTTGACTGCTGCTTTATAAGGCTGAATATACAGAGTGCAATAGACGTTAAGACCATTTCATCCGGTTGAGCCAGTAATTCCTGCTAATAACTCCAAATATATTTGTACTCTACCCATTGATGCAAAAGAAGTGAATTTTAATGCTCTCTACAGAGACTACTTACATTAATCCATGACTATGTATAATGTGGTTAGTCCAGAATAGGTATCCCTTAAAAGATATCGTAGGTACATCGCAAACATGAATTTTGGTATACTTCTCAAGTTTTCGACATCAATCCCATGAGCATTTGCGTTGGAAGAAAAAAGGTATAACCTTATTGAAGTGACAGATTAAAGGATCTCCTTAAAAGCATACCCCTTTCTCTCTGCCCTGCTCCGGCACTCGGGACTTTTTTCCTTAACCGACAAAAACTATCCCCCAAGAATGCTTATGGCATTTTCTCTAAACTCAAAACTAATCCTAATCTTTTGGAACTTTTATGCACTCGTAGAAAGCAAAGCACTTAAAAAAAGATCACCACTGGGGACGATGACTGAGGTGAGAATAAAAAGGCAAACAAATTCAAGGGGCACAATTGGGTCGTAGATACTTGATTTTATGGTTTATAGATAAGTCTTTGATGTTTTCGACGGACTTATATGATGTGAGGTTGAAGCTTACAGTCCCCCAACTTATATCCTTATAAATCAATGCCATATCATTTTTCATAATTGAAACCAAGAATTGTCCTCACTTTGTTCAATTTTTCTAATTCGCTTTTGCACAAATTTATACTTTACCCTTATATCACCTACATTATTTATTATACATACATATCTCGAGAACGAAAAATGAAATTGGCCCCAGATATAAGAGGCACACAAGATGACAAACTTTTGGGGTTTTGAAAAAGTTTTACCTTTTGATTTTTTGTGCAGCACCCTCTTCGGCTCTAAACAACCACTAGAGAAGCAGCAAAGGAAGTGACAACAAGGATGTGAGTCCCTCTAATTTGTAAAATGTGCGAAGTGTAGAATTGTGTTGAGTTGTCCTCTTCTTCCCAATTGAGAGTATCTTAGTCAGACAACAAAGTTTTCTCTGTCAACCCGATATTATGTATATACATACCCTTGTATCCGGAACAACCCTTAACCTGACGTCTTATGTTAATTTGAAAACTAATCTTAAGTTAGTTATTGGAATTGAATTTCGCCAGGATTAAGTTCAACTGATTTCATTATCGACCTTGTGTTGTGTGACACTTTGTCGTCGGTGTTGACGAAGACGGCGACCGTCTTTGCGCCGCCGCCACCTTCTCCTTTTCTGCCAGGACCATCCATCATTCTAAGGTAGGTTGACGAACGAGTAACTACCCCTACGTGCGATGTCTTTTTATATGCAAATCAAAGTACAAGGACACCTTTTGTTTTATTTCAGCTTTTGTTAAGGTTCTTTGCGTTCACATTGAAGTACGGAGAGGGTATTTTGGGGGGTATTAATGCGGTTGGTTGGCATTATCCCTTTGCTTTAGTTTTCTGGTTCGTTTTATGTCCTTGTTGGTTGGTCGATGATTCGAATATCTTTGGCTTTTATTCTGCGGTAACAAGGGTCAGAGTTTAGTTGTAGATACATAATACACCTCTAAGCAAGAGCCGTTTGAGGTTCATTTGTGTGCAGTGTTAGCTGGGGTTAATGGTAAAATCCAAAACCCATTGCTAACCACCCGCAAATGAGGGGACACATTTTCACATAAACAAAGGCTTGGTCGGTCTATATCCACTCGGATTGGCTTGCTTAATAGGAGTGCCATAATGAATTTTCAACAAGTTGTATGTGTTCTCTGTTTGTTTGTATGACGGCAGCTGGGTGCTGTCGATGGAATGGTTTGACGCTAGGAGCGCACCCCGTGGGTGTGCTGTACTTATCCCTTGGCGACGGTGAGGCGGAGGCATCGGCAACTTATACATACACTCGTAGGTGTGGTTGATGGCACCTGAAGGGTTTTTAGCCGTTCGTTGGGGCGGACTGCTTTCCAGGTTTTTGCGCCATTAATGCTCAGTGGTGCGATTGTGATCATTAATAGATTGAAAAGTTTTCTCAGGCTTTTTTCGAACTCCTATTTTAATGTTTAGCGATGGGAATCAGTCGTCCTTAAAACGAGCAAATACATAGTTTGTATTGATTTGCACAGTTCAGCTCGCTTCAAGGTGATGTTAATCGAAGTCTTTCGGATTTTTGCCAGGCGAGTAGTAGGTATAAGAGCGTCGACGTAGTCGTGACGCTGTTAAAAATTAATTAAAAAATCCCTTTAAGCCTAAAGGACTACCTAACCAGTTTTTTTTTTTTATTTTTTTTTTTTTTGTTTGTCGACTGACTGCCCTGAATTAATGAGTGGACCTTTAGAACACACAATCACCCACATATACACACAAACAACAGCTCTTCTATTCTCGATTTAAAGTATTTTTATTTTTTCCTTAGTGAGGAATGAAGGAGGGTCTTGATTTGAATGCTCTCATTCATTCGTAATTGATTCGTAGCATCTAGATTTCGAGTTTCACATAGATGAATGATTGTGTGATAAAAAGTGGACTCGACTCGTCGTATTGCATGTGCTTTGGTTAAACTGAAGGATACATCCAAGGGTCCTTTTGAAGTATTAATGAAAACAATCATATTTTAACAATTTATGCCGACGCAGTGGAAGGTGTGTTGGTCCTTTCTTAGAACAAGTGGATTCTATAAGTAATAGTTTGCCAGCTGCTGAATATAGAATAATATATACATAATGTAGCTATTGACTTTAAAAAGGATTGTAAAATACTGTTTTGTATTTCCTTTAGAAAAATTGGTTTAGATAGTTTATATCGGATGGTAATGGCAGTGAAAGCGCAGAGAAAAGATTGGAAATATACGCTGAGGAAAAATGAATGTACAAGGTGGACTATCTAGTGGTTTCTTTTTAAATCGTAAGTTATTTTGACACTAACAGCTCTGTCCCGCTCGAACTCTTGACAATTTCGCGGAACGAAATAAGTCGCCTTACGCTTGAACAAAGTTGGGAAATATTGAAAACTTATTTCCAAAGTGAGAGCTGTGTAGCCCAAACAGTGCGTTTTTTGAAAACAAGTTTTGGTTTTGTGCAAAAAGTTCGTGAGACTAGTATGCTAGTGGACAAGACTCATGGTCCCCGTAGTCGTACTGAACAAAGGTCTCGGATTATTCGCTTGAATGCACTACTGCAAAGCCATCAGCTGAGGCAGCCACGTGAAGAACGTTGTGTTCCATTATTAATGGGAATGTTCGTTCTTACTAAAAAGTTATAATAGATTTGAAATTTAATCTTGCATTTTTAAAAAGAAACTTTTATTTGGCCCACCCTTTACTCAGAGCATAAATATATTTACTCATCGCATAGATTTTTACAACATACACAGCTGGCCAAAAAAATAGGTGCAATTATTGTTTTTTCATATAAACTCAATTTTTTCATATGTTTTCATATTTAAATATCTATTATTTTAACAATAGTTTTTATTGGACTATAAATATTTAACAAAATATTAACATTTAAAGCTTTTTAAATTAAGTTATTATACATTTTATAGAACAAAACCGTCGGTATAGACATTTGCGCCTGGACAAAAAAATAGGTGCGTCTTCCTAAAATATCAATATACACATTTTGATGCGTTTTATCATCATTTTCGATTACCTTTTTCTAGTAGCCCGAGTGTCCGCCATTATTATCCAAAACTTTTTGAAGTCGGCGTGGCATTGACTCTACAAGCTTTTTACGTGTTTCTTGGGGTATAGAATACCATTCCCTCTGAACAGCATCCCACAAATGATTCCCATTTGTAAAATATTGGCCTCCTGGTTTTCTCTTAAGCTCATTCCACAAGTTCTCAATCGGGTTGAGATCTGGTGATTGACTTGGCCATGAAACAATGGAGACTTCTTTCTCTCGAAACCAATTTCGCACAAGACCCGCGTATGTTTCGGATCATTATCTTGTTGAAACTTCCATCGGAGAGGCATATTTACTTCGGCAAATGGGAGCATAACATCTTCCAAAATATCCCTATACCCGTATTTAGTCAAGATGTTATTGATACGGAATATAGGGCCTACACCATACCAGGAAAAACAGCCCCAGACCATAATATTACCTCCACTGTGTTTAATAGTTTTTTTTTTTTTGGTATAGCGTGGGTGATAGTCCTTTCCTTTTGGTCGTCGGACATTACGCCCCCCAATTCCGATGAGAATAAATTAATTTTTGTTTCGTCACTCCAGAGTACTTTACGCCATTTCTTAGTTCCTAAAAAAACAGGCAAAGACAACAGTGGTGAGCAAAAATTGAATCACACCTATTTTTTTGACCAGCTATATATATCTCATATACCTATTATGGCCAAAACAGTTTTTGCATTTGATTGAATCATTATATATTTTCCATGTACCTATTCATTACATAACTTGTTAAAATGAATAGATTTTTACTTGCGACTTATAGGTACTAAAAGGCAAGTTATGAATTCGTAAAAAAAATCGAACTCGAGATTTTGATCAAAGTTGACATTACGATGATAGCGAAGACTAAAAAAGTGGGTCTCGCAATTCTGTCTGTCGGTCTGTCTGTCGGTTCGACTACAGCCTAAACGGCTCGGCTGATTTTCTTTAAAATTGGTAGATATCATTTTTATTCCCCCCCCCCACACGTTTTCTTTTTTTTTTTAAGACGGTACCTGCCATACGATTTTTTTTTCAAAATTTTATAAATATTTTTTTTTCTCAAAAACTGTTCGACAGATTAAAAAAATTAAAACAGAAAAAAATTTCGTTTAGTTAAAGCTATTTAATGGTTGAAAAAATTTTTCCAAAAAATGGTTATTGGGGGTCCCCCACGGAACCGTTTTTTTTGTTTTTGATTTTCTCAAAAACGGTACATTTGATCATTTTTTTTGCTAAGGCTCCACAAATATGTAAATAGAATTGTGTATTGAAATTTTCAAAAAAAATTTGTTTGGATTTTTAAAAAAAAACTTTAAAATTTTTTTTTCAAAACTCAATATTTCGAAAACCCCATGCTAGATTTTTTTTAAACTTGATAAATAAAAGTTTCTCAATATAATATAGATACAAGATGAGAGAAAAAAAAAATTATTTTACCTAAAAATTAATCTACCCACTATACAAATGTTAAAAAATGGTTTTCAAAAATCGTATTTTTCTCGAAAACGGCGCCTAGAATTTTGATAAATTTTTTTTTTAATTAATTTTCATGGTCGTTAATTTAATAAAAAAAACATTTGAAATTAAGATATTACAGCTTGTACCTTCCATAGAACGTTTTTTTTTTAATTTTGAATTTGTCATTGTCGACATAACGGATCTTAATGAAATTTTTTATAGAAAAGCTTCTAAAAAGTCTAAAAAACATTGCATTTCTTACTTACTTTACTTACTTTAGATGGCGCTCACAGTCCAGGGTGGACTAAGGCCTCAACCAACAAGCCCCTCCAGCTAGCTCGGTCCCTAGCTAGCTTCCTACAGGTACGCACTCCAAGTTGGTTGAGGTCGCTCTCCACTTGTGCGCGCCACCTGAGGTGGGGACTTCCTCTGCTGCGCAGACCATCAGGGGTGAATTCGAAGATTCGACGGGCTGGTGCGTCGGTGTCCATACGCTCCAAGTGTCCCAGCCGTTGTATTTTCAGCTTCTTGACTAGGTCAACGTTGCTGTAAAGCCCGTACAGCTCGTTGTTGAACCTTCTCCTCCATACTCCATCGATACAGACTGGACCTAAGATCAAACAAAGAACTTTTCTTTCAAAGCATCCAAGCAAATTTTCATCCGTTTTAGACAGTGTCCATGCTTCTGCCCCATACAGCAGGACCGGGATGATGAGGATCTTATACAAGGTCTCCTTGGTTCTTTGAGATAGGGCTTTATTACTCAAATGCCTTCTTAGCCCGAAGAAACAGCGGTTGGCAAAAGTAATTCTTCGCTTGATATCTGCACTGATGTCGTTTTGCGATGTTATAGTGGAGCCCAGGTAGACAAAGTCTTTGACGACTTCGAAGTCATACCTATCCATCGTGACGTTTTGCCCGAGTCGATGATGTTGAGATTCCTTTCTCGATGATAGCATATACTTCGTTTTGTCTTCATCAATAGCCAAACCCATTTTCGCCGCCTCCAGTTCAATACTTGCAAACGCACCGGTAACAGCTCGCTTCATCCTCCCAATGATATCAATATCATCCGCATAAGCAAGCAGTTGAACTGATTTTTGAAAAATTGTACCTCTATTAAATAGGTTCCATGATACCGCGTCGCCATGCCTCAGACCTTTCTTGACATCAAAAGTTTCGGTAGTGTTCTTACCGACCTTGACGGAGAAGCGAGATTTCTCCATCGTCATCCTGCACAAGCGGACGAGCTTGGCAGGGATTCCGAGATGAGACATGGCTCTATATAGTTGTTTTCTGTCCACGCTATCATACGCGACTTTGAAATCGATAAGAAGGTGGTGTGTATCGATTGGGAACTCCTGGGTTTTTTCCAAAATCTGTCGAAGTGTGAACATCTGATCCAGGGTAGATTTGCCGGCCCTAAAACCACATTGATAGGGGCCAATCGCGCTCACACATTACAGACGACAGGATTTTGTATGCGACGTTGAGGAGACTTATACCTCTGTAATTGGCACATGTCAGGGCATCTCCTTTCTTGTGGATGGGGTACTCTATGCCGAGGTTCCATTCATTGGGCATACTTTCATCCGACCGAATTTTTGAGATGAGTTGGTGCATACTCCCTACCAAGTCATCCCCACCTGCTTTGAATAGCTCAGCTGGCAAGCCATCCGCGCCAGCAGCTTTGTACGCTTTCAGCTTGGCTATCGCTGACCGCACTTCATTAAGGTCGGGTGGACGGAAATTTTGACCATCATCGTCCAGGTTGAATGGAATGTTCCGCATAGTTGCGGAATTTTGGCCTTCCTCGCCGTTCAGCAGTCTGGAAAAGTGTTGTTTCCAGATCCTCAGCAGGGACTGTGTGTCCACTACCATATTCCCACTCTCATCTCGATAGGCTTCCGTTCTAGCTTTGTAGCCCTGGGTGGATTGCCTCACACTTTGGTAAAACTTTCGAACATCCCTGCCGGTACAGTCCTCAATAGACTCGACCGCCCGCTTCGCATGCTCTCTCTTTTTCCTCCTTAGAAGTCGGCGTTCCTCCCTTCGTCTTTGCCCGTAGAGCTCCCGGGCATCTCTTTCAGCAGCTATGGTTTTTGCCTGCAGCATTAATTGGTAGGCCTCGTTCTTTGCTTCATGCGCCAACCTGCATTCTTCGTCAAACCAGGGGTTTCGTTGTGGTGGCCTTGTGAAACCCAGCACATCAGGCGGCACTACTGATGGCATTCTGGCAGTGCTTCCACAGGTCCTCGGTAGATGAAGCTGGAGGCGGGCTTGCTGAGAGATTAAGAGAGACTCGGTCTGCAAAAATCCTGGCGACCTCCTGCGATTTTAACCTCGCGACATTGAATCTTTTCACAGCATCCCTCCATCGTTGTGGCGTCATGGATATCCGCATCCGTACTTGGGCTACCACCAAGTAATGATCCGAGTCTTTTGCATTTCAAAACTTTAAAATAAATATTTTTTGAATTAAAAAAAAAAATCCATTGAAAATTCGATATCTCAGAAACGGCTCAATATTTTTTTTTGTAAATTTAATTTTTATTCGAAAAATAATAAAAATGTTTTAAAAATTTTGTATATAAAAGCTTATTTTTTTCAGAAACCACTACAACGAATTATAATTTTGTTCTTGCATAAACTAATTGTTGCTTAAAACATGGCATCCTGGGCTTAGCTCCAACTCCTAAAGGAGTGGTTTTATTCATTTAAAAAATGAATTTTATCCTTAGGAACAGTTTTCTCTAATAACATTCGTTTTTAAAATTCCTAGTCTATTACATAGGAGCAAGTTCGTGCGACCCAGTCGTGTGTTTTATTTTAAATAGTGTGATGGATTTAACATTTATTTATCATCAAAAAGTTTTAAATCTGTAAACAATTTATTAATTGCCCTTACAAATATCCTATCTATTTACCCATTGTTTTGTGTGCTCTTAAAATCTTTAAGAAAAATTTAGAGCCCAAGTTCACGCTTATGGCTCGGACTACCTACTCTATGCTTTGGTATTGCATGGACTTCAATCAGTTTTCTCAGTACCAGTAGATTAGCCCCAACTCAAACATTAATTTCTCATAAAAGTTCGGGAAATCTCCACAGGTCTTGCAATTAGCTGTACGAAGCTTCAAATAAACTCCGCATCAGTGAGTAATTTACTCATTTGTCACCTTTCCATCAAGCCGACGTCTTCCCTTTCATTTCAAAGCCCTCGAAAACTTGTTTTGTAATTATTTACAAACATTTGCCTAAAGATTACATTACCAGTTGCTAATTAAAAGACCCCGATTCGAGTTCTTCGCTCCTTCAAGTCTGATGACACAACACTAACGAGTATAACGATTCCATATACCCATCTACATCACCCGAGGCAGCGCGGCGCTGTGCCCCAGACTCCCATCAATTCTGTTTTGTATGCCCGCACTCCATTTCATTTAGGTTTTGTTGGTGCATTCACTTTCCTGTGTTTGCTCTTCTATTTAGCTAGATATCCTTTTTCCAAGCCATTCGTTGACAATGGTAATTACAGAACATTTCCCAATGACTCTCGTTTCGTTCGTTCGTTGGCTGTGTCGGTCTTTGTCTGATGGGTCTGACGGTCTACTCTCTTTCGGAAATTAACTCGAAAGCAATCGAATCAAATCCTCAACACGGATGCAGACGACACGTTGCAGTGTCCTACAATTCGTTTATTTTTTGTTTGCTTCAGTTTTGTTCCAGTACCACTTTTCTAAGGGACATGAAGTACTAGTAGTTGCACGTTTAGTATTGAGAGTTCAAAGGACTCACTGGAGCTCTATATGTAGTATTCTCTTAAAAACGAGGGCATCCGCATTTAATTGGGTGTCAATACAATACAAACACAAAAACCGACAAACAAAAAATAAGATTAAGCCAAAAAAAAAAGAATTCAGTTAAACAAAAATGGCACATCATCCGATATCCTGTACGTGATGCGAGTCCTATTTCTAATTGTGTTTGCAGTATAACGAGTTGTTTGCCAGGATTTTAATTTCATAATTTTTTTTGTTTATTTTCAGTTTGGTCAATCAAACGATGTCGACGATGAGAGCGGATGAAGTGAGACGTGTCCTGACTAATGCTTTAGCTGTTTGGCAACAGAATTCAAAGTTGACATTCAATGAGGTGAACAGCAAACAGGCTGACATTCAAGTGCTTTTTGCCAGGTGAGTTTTTTTTAGCATTCAAAGTCTATTAATTTAAACAATTTGACTTAAAAGGGTCTTGTATTAAAAGTAAAATGATAAAAATTAGTCTAAGGATGTGTTGAAAAAATGAGTTAGTTGTCTGTTTGTACGTTAGCATCTGGAGCCCTTAATCCTTCAAGACTTGGTGTCTAGTAAAATTTTCAAATTTAGGTTTGGTTAAGTTAATGGGCTGACAGTTAATCTTGTTACCGTCATGCTAAGATCAATGTAATGGGTGATGTTTTTGCTATTTTCTTTTTGGCAACAATGGTTTTGACAGCTCACGCACGTTTCGTGTTTTGTGTTACTGTGAAACATCTTCAGTTTGGTCTATAAATTAACCATGAATCGTCTTACGTTCGTTTGTAAGACTTGCAAATTATTGAACTTTATTATCAAAATGCGTGCTCTGTTAAGAAAGTTCATCGCTCGCTTCTTCCATTTTATGGTCAGTTTAATCGACCTACTGAGGCGTCTATTCAGGCTATTGTGACTAAATTTCGCACCTTATGTAGAGTGCAAACTGAGGAAAATACCGCAGCTCTATCGGCCTGTTTTAGTGATGCCCATTATTTATCTATTCGGCGCCGGCCATTCGCAGCAATTGGGTTTCTGTTACTCCACTACGTGGAAAATTTTGCCGAAGGATTTAGGTGTGAAGCCTTTCAAAATATAGCTGGTGCAAGAATTGAAGCTGAACGACCTACCACAATGTCCGAATTTTTGGTGAATGGGCTCTTGAAAAGTTGACCGAAGATCCACTTTTTTATCTAAAAATTGTGTTCAGCGAAGAAGCTCATTTCTGGTTGAATGGATAAGTGAACAAGCAAAACTGCCAGAAGCATTGCAAGAGCTACCAATGCATGCAGAAAAAGTCACTGTTTGTTGCGGATTATGGACTGGCGGAATCATTGGGCCGTATTTCTTCAAAGATGAGAATCGCAACGTTACTGTGAATAGTGAACGCCACCGTGCGATGATAACAAACTTTTTTTTTGCGCAAAGTGGAAGAGCTTGACTTGCATGACATGTGGTTTAACAAGACGTGTTAGCACGCGTAACAATGGACCAATTGAGAGGCGAGTTCAGTGAACAGTTTATTTCACGTTTGGGGCCGGTCAATTGGTCGCCTAGATCGTGCGATTTAAGGCCTCTAGACTATTTTTTGTGGGACTATGTTAAGGCTCATGTCGATAGGGACAAGCCCGCTTCGATTGACGCACTGGAAGCCAACATTGAAGCATTTATTCGTGGGATACGGGCTTGTGCTGTCGGTGCGGTTGCACCTTCTTGTTGAAACCAAAGGTTCACCAAGTCCCCCTCATCCAATTCCGGCATTAAGAAGTCGTTTGTCATGGCCCTGTAGCGTTCGCTCTGACCCACGATCTAATAGGGAACAAAGGTTTGCAACTAGTTAAAACCATTTGGAGCTTCTGATGAAGCGAAGGAGATTTTTAATGTCTGTATTTATGAGATCGCTTGGTTCATTTTAGAAATAGTCTCCTAGATTACGTCTTAAAGAGAGAGCAAAGAAAGTGTGGGATTGTGTCCTCTTCCTCCTCGTCCAAGCAACTCCTGCAAAAATCATTTGATAGTACACCGAGTCGTGCGGCTTGTCTACCTATAAGACAGTGTCCAGTTATGACACCTATTACGGAGCTGATCTGCGATCTACTGAGGGACAACAAACACTTTGTCCGATTCAAAGCCAGTTTCGGCCAGATTTGTTTGGACGCCAAACAAGTGGTAGTGTTGAGCCATCTTGTATTTGATTGTTACTGAGCAATTCACTTCAGTATAAGTTTACTAGTAGCTATAGACATGCGTATATTTACCCTATCGGGCATGATGGGCATTCCCGTTTCAATTCTGGCGAGTTCGTCGGCTTTACAATTCCCCGGAATGTCCCTGTGTCCCGCCACCAAGAATAGGTGAATATTAAACTGTTTGCCCATCTCCATCAGAGACGATCGACAGTCTTGAGCTGTAGTGGAGTTTGAAGAGACTGATGCGAGGGATTTTAAAGCAGCCTGACTATCTGAGAAGATGCGGATATCCGAAACAGATATCTAGTTTTCTTTAAGACAAGACAATACGTTCGCCAGTAACAGTGACTGTATTGCCAATGGCGTCCTCAAAAAAATACGGCCCAATCACTCCTCCTGAGAGACAAAATCGTCCCGTTCGTTATTGAGATTGAAGATGGCTTGATAGTAATTCACACGCGACGGACAGTCAGCAGACATTAACTGATGCACTGTTTGTACTTTGTACGGGAGCATGTGTAAGTCTTTCACTAAAACTCGATGTAGGGCCCGTTTGGTGATGTCCAATTGCTTGGCCGTGCGTCGTCTGGTTGGTGTTTCTTCGTTCTCAATGACCTCGGAAGACACAGCCGTGATATTCTT
The DNA here is from genome assembly GCA_911387755.1 of Chrysotoxum bicinctum. Lineage (NCBI taxonomy): Eukaryota > Metazoa > Arthropoda > Insecta > Diptera > Syrphidae > Chrysotoxum > Chrysotoxum bicinctum. The sequence goes on from OU426990.1 coordinate 80,538,258, forward strand.
GGCCAACCGGGAAGTCCGGTGGGGCCACGCCCTGCATGATTTACTGTGGTTCCAGTCTGTTCGAGTCGGGTAGCTAAGCGCCGGAACATTTACCCAGTTGGCGCTCCATTGATTATCTATCTGTAATTCATATATGTCAAATATGATTGACGACGTTACCATTTGCAAAAATTATATCATCTTCCCATAGGGTGATTAATTTTGCGCCACCTTGTATATAAACATTTCTGTTACCGGTGCGACAGTGACACGTACCATTAAGCATATCCTCAGTTTGTGTTAACTATTGAAAAACTAACGTGGGATTAACCCATTTACAGAAAATAAATTAAACTCATTAAAGGCACACCATTATCCTTATTATTTTGATGTTGATTATGTCCCATTTTGATCAAGTAGACTTTTCAAATGACACCATACAACATTCGTCAAGTTATTATTATCGCATGAAATGCGTCCTCATTTTATCAATGGAGACAGGACTCAGAATTTTTATGTTACAAAAGTTGATTTTATGGTTTTCTCTCTCATCTCATTTCAGCAAAAAGCATGGTGACGGCTATGACTTTGATGGTCCTGGCATGGTTCTGGCACATGCATTCTATCCGGGTGAAGGTCGAGGCGGTGATGCACATTTCGACGAAGAGGAAAGTTGGATTCTAAATGGTTCCCCCGAAGATGAGGGTGAGTTTTGTATTCTTCGTACATAATATTAAGTTTTAGTTACGACACAGCTACGAGTGTCTTGTCAATTAAATTCAAGACCATATGAAACTAAAGGATGGGTAGTTGAAGTGTGATTAGCATTCTTCAATGTCGTATATGAAATGGTGACAAGTAATTTGTTATTTAAACATGCGTTCAATTTCTCTTTCTTTCTCTTTTGGAATAGCAGTTAGCCAATGACTTAACTTTCTCGTTAATTTAATCCTTGAAATCTATCAGGAATTTTCCACTTAAGGACTTTTCGTCTTCATCCCTTAGCTTAAGTGCTTCATAGCTGGACATTTAAACCACGAAAATATATTCTATACATATTTTTAAATAAAAAATAAAACGCAACTCGCAGGATTAATCCCGCATTGGAATCTATTTGGGCGTGGCAACATTTTTTGTCTCCCACATCTATATACAGTATACCTAACAAACCATCTAGGATGGACGGAAAGATGAACGATTAAGGGTAATCAATCATTGATGAAGAGAATGTGACTGAAGCTACGAATAAAAATTAATTGATATTGATTGATTCGACTATTCCTTCCATGTTTATCTCATGGACTGAATTTTAGTTTTTAATCAAAAGTTAAATACAGCAATTGTGTTAATTTATCATGATGAAGCGATTGTAACGTGCAATTTTTCAAATACTCCAGAGATCGTGGGAAGGAGAACTTTTTAATGGTCATACAAATAGAAAAACAGTCTCGGTTCGGATGAAAGATGAATTTCTCAGATTTTTAAAAAGCTATTTAGGTTTATTATGATGAATTTGTTTAACGATTAATAAAAAAATATTTTACATTTTTTGACGGTTGAAAAGGTGGACATTTTTCCCGCTATGTCTGTGTGGTTCAACTTATCAGGAGTTGGAGTCTCAAATGGTGATGTGATTATGTTCAAACTGTATGTTTTAACATTCATCAGGATAAAGAAAATCTGATGTTAACAAACATGGTGGCATTTAACATAGGTGGGCGGATAATTCTGCCTGAGTGTAAATATAATTCAATAAAAAAGAATTTGGAAATTGAAATAATACTGACTTTACCTACCATAGAACCATTTTCTCGTTATTGGCATAACTGATTTTAATGAAATTTCTTATAGAGAAGCCTCTAAAAAAAAGTTTGGAAAAAATATTACATTTCAAAACTTAAAAAAAAACATAAAATCTTTTTTTTTTAATTGGATACTTCAAAACGGGTGAATATTTTTTTTTTTGAAATTTAGTTTTTATTCGTACAATATAAAAATTTTAAGTTTGCGTTACAAATTTTTTTTAAAAAATGTTAGGAAAATTCTGTGAATGAATTCCTTTTATTTAAACGATTTATAATTTTTGTTCTTGCATAAACTAATATTTGCTTGAGAAATTACATGTTTTTAACTCCATATACTAAGGGACTTGTTCAAGGCATTTAAAAATTTAATTGTATTGTTAATTAGTTATTTCTATAGTAACATTAATTTTTTTAAATGTTTAGTATTTTACATAAGAGCGAGGTCGTGCGATCTAGTCGTGCATTATAATATTCAATACTATCTACAAGATTTGGGAAAAAAAAATGTTTTTTTTTATCCCAAAACTTATGGTACCTACCAGTGGCGTGGCGTCCATATAACCCGATTCCTATCGGGTTACCTTTTAAATTTTCTGCTAAACAATAATGTTTACTAAATAACAAACGACATTGCTGCACAAGAATGTTTACTAAATAACGACCAACATAAAACCCACTTTATATACTAAATACATATCTATTCATTAACCTCCACAAACTGCACACTCCATCAACTCAATTGAACTTTATTCTCATTTTTCAATCAAATACACACCACACCAGCACCACACACCGACCAGCGTTGCCGATGTGGCACGATCGTGCCATTTTGACACGGAAATTTTCTCGTGGCACGGTGGCAGGAAAAGTTTCAATATGGCACTTTTTTTTCAAACATACAAAGTATTTTGCCACACTTCAATATTTTGGTATCAGAATTTTCTCATCTATTAGAGTGCGAGAAAGATGTTCTTTTTGGCGAAATAAGAAAAAAATTTCAGATTGGACTAGCCGAAAGTATTCTTCTTGAAGATTCTAAAACATTCTAGGTTAAGTTGTACAAATTAAAAAAACAATATTGTCGAAGGAATGTTCATTAATATTTCAAAATTTATGTTGATTCTTCTTAGTTTGCCTCACGAAAGTGCATCAGCAGAGCGAGTGTTTTGAAGGCTAAATAATATTAAAACAAACAACAAAAACAGACTGTCATATACAAAACAATTAATGCTATAATGTCATATAATGAAATTATTAAGTCTAATAATTGCCAAAATTTCAAACCTCCAGCTAATTTATTTATTTAACTTATTATAACAAAGCTCTATTACGTCTTTACATTTTGTAATAATAATAATAGGTACTCATCATGTAATGTGAAATAGGTAGTTAAATAATACAAACTTATTACTTATTATGAACTTGCCAAAAACTCCTGTTTCTGGAAAATACCTTTACACGAATAGAGGAACTGATTTTTTGTTTGTTATTTGTTTGTAATAGTATTTAATCAAAATTTATTTTTAAAGAATAACTTGAGTTTTTTTTTTATATGGCACGAAAATGTCAAAAATGGCACGTTTTTTCAAAGTGTGTGGCACGAAATTTTTTTTTTTTTTGCGGCAACGCTGAAACCGACACACCTTATCATTGGTAATTTCTTCCACAATCTCTGCCCACCACAAGCCAAAGCAACCCGAAATATCTCGGATTATAAGATCTCTCGATGGATAGAACAATGTTAGTTTTCTTTCTCTGTTTTACTTATGGTTTTTCTGAGTTTGGGTCGACTCTGTCTAACGCCCGCTGTCTTATGCAAAGAAATAACACGCTTTTCTTCGACTTATTTGGTGAATGTTGTGTTGTGAGGTGAGTTTACCCAATTTCAAAACCAAGTCACTTGGTCAATGGTGGGTTGCGCAGAGAGAGCAAAAAAATGGTGTGCAAGAAATTTAACTAGTGAAGAACTGAAGCTGAAGGAGAAGGTTATTTGTATTTGTAAAATTTTGTTTTATAAGTACTCTTCTCTGCTTATGCAAAAAATAACTCTCTTTTCACCGACTTATTTGCTGAATTGTGTTAGTTTTTTTCTACCGCTGCACTTTCTTGGATTAATTGAGTAGGTCATTCATTCATTCATACATATTTAATGAATTCTCAGTGAGAAGACTGAGAAGACAGGCTTTCAGATTTAACACTTATGTATATCCACAAAAAATCAGCTTCTTTTAAAAATAAGGAATGGACCTGACTTCTATGAAAGAGTTTCAGCAGATTTTATAAAAAAAAAGATCGTAGAATACCTTTAGAATATATGTAAATAACAGAAGTTTTTTTAGTAACACTTTTCATAATTTCTTATTTGTTTAGAAACGCGAACTTTTGCTATTTTTTTTAATAACATACATTATTATATCTACATATTTATTGTAGCCAAAAATATTATAAGTATTTTTTATACTTAATTGATATTTTTTATATCATGATATTGAATTACTTAAAAAATTTAATTTTTTTATTTTATTATTTATCTCATATTTTAATATACTTTTGTTTTGAAGTTCCTTATTTCTTATTTTTTTCATAACATTACCTTAAATTTTCCTTAATGTACTGCATTTGCATTTGCCTGAAACGGTTTCTTTCGAAGCCACTTTTATTATGCTTTAAGATTATTCATAATTTATAAATTAATGATTTGAAGTATAAAAAATTGGCATGAATTGTTTCGCTTGTTTGTTTTGAAAATCAGAACTGCAATACATTTTTTAATTAAAGATAAATATCGATATTAGAATTAATTATCGTTTGCAGGTAATCGACTTACCATTTGAAATTATTCACGCCACGCCATCTAGTAACATAAATTAAAATTATGACGTTACGGATAGTACACCTATGATAGAAACATATTTTGATTCTTTACTTTCCCATTAGGCGGTCTTCTTTTTAAGTTGAGAGCAGAGCCAGAGTTGTCAAAAAATAAATGGGGCTTCTTTTTTAGTTCAGAGATCCGAATATGTGTTTCTTTTTTCGTTCTGTGCATGTTCTGTGCGTGTTCAGAGTGCGCTCTATGAGCTCAAAAAAAAATAAGTGAGCAGACAGAATTAAATGCTTAATCAAGCATTTGACAGGTGAAAATAAAAAAAAACGCACGACTGTATCGCACGTACTTGCTCTTATGTAAAAGTACTTTTGAATTTAAAAATAATGGATAAATAAATATAAAACATGGATTTAATGAGATAAAAATGTTAATGAGCGCATGAAATTTCCGTCTGATTTCTACAAAAGTATGAATTTATGCAAATAAGGCTTAAAATCGTTTTATTATTAAATCAATTTTTTATTTAAGAAATTTCTTTAAAAGTTTTCAAAAAAAAAAAAAGAAATTGGGATACCAATTTTAAGTATGTATTTAGTAATAAAGATTTTAGGAAATAATTTCAAAAAATAATCGTTCACACGTTTTGAAGATACTGATTTTTCAAAAACAAAATTTGGAGTTTTTTTTTCAAAAACCCAAAAAAAATATTTTTTTTCCAAACTTTTCATATACAAAAGTATTTAAAATTGAAAGGAGCTCCTGTACAATAAAAATTTTGATCAAAATCGAATGTTGAAAATCGAAAAAACGGTTCTATGGCAGGTGCCCTTAATAACATTTTTTCCCAAAATTTTTGTTTAACTAAAATCTAGTAATGTAAATAACGGCTGTATGGCAGTTATCGTTAGTTTTGGAACTAAAATAACATTTCCACTTCTCCTCGGAATCACCGAAGACCCTTAAGTACCAAGATCTCCAGTAGTTTAGGCTATAGGTCGAGGTACAGACATACAGACAAGCAGACGGAATATCCGGTCCCACTTTTTTCGTGTTGTCTATCATTGTAATTTCAACTTTGATCAAAATCTCGAGTTCGATTTTTTTTTTCAAATGCAGAACTTGCCCTAAGTACCTACATATATCGCAAGTAAAAATGGTGCCAGGAAAGTGTCCAGGTGTGTTTCAAAAACAACTCAGAGCATACTCGACATGTTTGGACTCTGTTCCGAGCTTTATTCTAACCTAAAAAAGAAAAGCGCCTATTGTCGGCATAACGGATAAATTAATTTTTTTTACAATAGCTTCTAAAAGTTTAAAAAACATGGCATTACATTAAAAAAAATATTCGTTTGCTTTTTGAAATTAAATTTTTATTTGCACAGTATTAAAAAGTTTGAATTGGCATACCAAGTAGCAAACGTGTGTAAAAGATTCGGAAAACATTCTTGAGGAGTGTATTTTCGATTCCACTTACTTTTCGGTTCATGACTTATTTTCATTGAAAGACCAACCCCGTTTAAAATATTTACAATCCTATCCCAAAGCTCTTCAGTTTGGCTATTTCACTATTTTCATTCAAAAAGTCAACAAGTGCGGTAAATTGTTGCACACAAGTATGCTGTTTATGGCACTAAAAAATATTAAATTCAATTAGGTTTTTTTGTTTGCAAATATGTTTATTCCATTTTGATTAGATTTGCTTTAATTTAGCAAATTGACATTGAAAAGTGCTTGCGCTTGCAGGAATCTTTTTTTTCTATTAGCTATTAATATTTAATTTAATTTAAGGTTAACTTTGACCCTCAGAATGAAGACTTACCAGGCAAATAAATTTGTTGTTGATACGAATATCTCTATGAATGGTTCAGAGATATTTAGACTAAGAGCCCACAGCAATTTTTGGGTGTGATTGATAACAAAAAATAATTAGCATAATTAGTAGGCATTTTATAGTTATTTACAAAAGTGAAAGTCTTGCATACTCTAGTGGGAGCAATAGTGCATCAAGTATGCAGTTCTTTCCAAGTCCAAATAATTGTGATAACAACTTTGCCAAAATGTAGAGTTAAGCCCCCTGATTGAAAATATCGAGGTCCAAGACGTTTTACAGACAGCCTTCAGCCTGCCAGACGCGATAAGAATAGGCTACTTCTTGCACCAATAAAGCCACCTTCAAAACGTCTTGGAGCTCGATATTTGCAATCAGGGCACTTAGCTGTTCATTTTAAAGTTATGGCAAATTTTGTATCCCAATTTTTTAGAATTTGGAAAGAACTGCATACTTGATGCACTATTGCGCCCACTAGAGTATGCAAGGCGTTCACATTCATAAATAACTATAAAAGCCCTATCTAATTATGCTAATTATTTTTTGTTATCAACCACACCCAAAAATTGCTGTGGGCTCTCGGTCTTAATGGAGTTTTTCATTTTACTGATCACTTAATTTGGTGATTAGTAAGGTCCATTATGACTACCAGAGAAAGTTTCCAATTCTAAGCCACTAGACCTTAACCACCCCAACACAAGAACAACTGCCTCACGTCGCATGATTAGATAATTTATTATACTGAATAAAATTGATTGAAATCAAATGACTTATTTCTATAATTTATCTTTCATCCGTTGAACAACTTGTCTATCTACAAATTTATAAACATTGAAAACCGCTAATCTGATTCATCATTCATCGAATTTAAGTACAAAAAACCTCACTTTATTTATATTTCGATACTCGAAACGTCCGTCAATGTCCAAAATCAGTTCACCATAATGTTGTGCGTATACCTTTAAGCCTAATTAAATTACATATAGCGAGTGCCTGGTTAATTGAATTTTTGCAAAGCTTATCAATGCAATCATCATTGTCGAACGCCATGTAATAATTACTTCTACAGTGCGCATATGGTGTGGCAAAGCTACTCTTAGATTTATTTTTAACCAGTGCCGGTCGAGCTACATATATCGATAAAAGGCCCAGACGTGTTCCATGTTTAGATCTTTGCTGAGATGCACCACCTTACTCAGCTTTTAGATAAGTGATTACAGAAGCCCGGATGGTGTTCCATCATTTATATTGAAAAAATGTGTGTCTTACCTGTTTTATCCGTTTCATGTTCTTTTTAACGAGTCGATAAGAAGTTCGAAACTTCCGGCCCTTTGGAAAAATTCGTATTTAACGCCAATACATAAAAAAGGCCTAAAGAATTTAATAACAAACTATCGTCCTATTGCGAAATTGTCTGCTATCCCCAAACTGTTCGAATCTCTGGTCTCTGACATACTTGTTTTTAATTGTTCATCTGGATTTAACGATTGTTTTGTGGATATCTTTATACCTGAAAGATAGTTTTATAGTGTATAATATTCAGAAATAACCGTTCCTGTCAATTTAAAGTTAATTCTGGTGTATCTGAAGGGAATCATCTTGGCCCTTTGCTATTTGTTTTATTTATAAACGATCTTCCCTCTATATTAAAACATTCCATGGCTTTAATCTATATGCTGATGACGTGAACAAATTATCGAACAATTAACTCCATTGCGGATTGTGAACAACTACAAGACGATCTTCGGAGATTTTATGAATGGGGCAATTATATTTGTTTGTTTTTAAATATTGACAAGTGTAAGACTATGTGTTTTACACGAAAACGTAATTAATTTATATTTGACTACCTATTGAATTGGTCACATTTATGTAGAGTGTCTAGTTTCTCCGATTTTGGAATCTTATTAGACTCAAAATTATCATTCACTGATCATTATAACTATATTGTAAGGAAAGCAAACAAAATACTTGGTTTTGTCAAAAGATCTTCCCGTATAAGTCGTTCTAGTTTAAGAAGAAATTTACCAATTTGTACTATTTTTAGCAGATCAAACTATGGCGCTTATAGTCCTCTTAATCAGTTAATAAATAATTTTAATAAATTCTCTTTTCTTATTGAATCTACAAATGTCAATCTCGAATGCGAACTCTTAAAAAATAATTTCTATGCTCAAAATCCATCAAACTTTGTTTATAGATACTCGTAAATGTTAGATTTTAAGAAATATTGTAAGCTTAACGTTAGCATTAACGTATTGAAATAAAAATAAATAAATAAGTACAAAACCTAAAACCTTGGTTCGATACAAGCTATAAAGAAGCTTACGTTGTCTGACAACAAAAATCCCCTCCTGTACTTAAACACGTAAATTATTAAATGGGTCAGGTATATTTCCACACTCGTACAATTGCAAGAGCGCTTCAAGATCTTGCTATAAACACATCCGCTAGTCATGAAGGTATAACCTCCATTCTTGTGACGAGGTTATCTTCCTCGCTGGTAAAACTAAGCTTAAGCTTTTCCATCGCTCCTAATGTTCTGAAAGATGGAAAATAGCATTTGACCAGACTGTATATACAGACCATTTGCACTTACGTCTCTTCCCTCCAAGGTCATGAAATTGCTGATCAATCATCAGCTCAAGAAATATCTTCATGGCCGGCAGTACAGCTTTCGCAGCAATCGTTCCACTGGTGATCTGATGGCATATCCCACCGAAAAGTGAAACAGATCTTTACATTGTTTTGGAGAAAATGTGGTAATTGAAACCACTTTTATTCTTTGGATTAGAAATTTCCTTCTGGATCGTTCAATTGTTTTTAACAAAATAATGGTGTTCCGCAAGGCTCCGTTTTGGCTCCAACTATATTCCTCTTTTTATAAATGATATCTAATCTTGCCAGAAACTTGTAGGCCAGTTCATTTTTTCGCCAACGACTTACCCTCAACTTCTCATACTCGTTCTCAAATTCACCTCCGTCTTCTTTGGAAGTTAGATTGCAACGGTACCGTATGATAACCTCATTAAACTCCGATCTTAATGGCATTACTAAATTGTGTATAAATGCTATTGTCCTTAAATGCCACTTGCATCGAAGGAACCGAAAAGTTTTCCGTACTCGGTTTTGTGTGTCAACAACAATCTTCGTTAGAATGACCACATTCTCAAGACCGCCAAAAACGCTGCTAAATGTTTAGAATTTCTAAATAGGTGTAAGTAATGTTTCCCCCTTTCTGCTCTGGTTACAAACTCGAGTAAAACTCACACCTCTAGGCAAGTGCTGCCCAAACTTCGTACTATTCAACTAAAGTAATATACATAATTTGGAAATCTTGAAAACAGATTTTTGTGTTCACACTTCACACTAACAAAAATAAGACTAATTGAAACCATCATCATCATCATCGGCTCGACAACCGGGTTCCGGTCCTGGCCTCTTTCAACAAGTCTCTCCACCTATCCCGGTCTCTAGCCGACGCCATCCAGTTGCGCACCCCAAAGCTTCGGGCGTCCTGGTCTACGCCATCTCTCCAGCGCAAGCATGGTCTACCACGTTGTCGTCTACCATAGAATGTACCACAAAGAACTTTCCGAGCAGGTTCCTCTTCGCTCATGCGAGCTAGGTGCCCTGCCCACCGGAGTCTACCGAGCTTAATTTTTGTCACGATATCTGCTTCAAGGTAGATTGCGCACAGTTCATGATTGTACCGTCTCCGGAATCGTCCTTCCTCACATACGGGGCCAACAATTCTCCTTAAGACTTTTCTCTCGAACGCAGCTAAGAGGTCGGAGTGCCTTTTGCTAAGCACCCAAGTCTCGGATCCATATGTGAGTACTGGCAGGACCATGGTCCTGTACAGCAGCAGTTTTGAAGTTATGGTGAGATTTCTGGATTTGAAAAGCTTTGACAGACTATAGTAGGCTCTGTTGGATTTGAGAAGCCGCCCGCGTATTTCTTCTTCTATATTGTTATCGGCTGCTACTATTGACCCAAGGTATTTAAAGGATTGCACCACTTCAAATTCGTGCTCCGCTACCTTGATTGTTTGACCAACTGTTCCTCTCGCATTCGACGCCACCATGTACTTTGTTTTACCTTCACTAATGTGCAGCCCCAGATTTTGTGCCACCTGCTCGATCTGGATGAAGGAATCGTGTACAGCTTGTTCGGATCTTCCGATGATGTCAATGTCGTCTGCGTAAGCTAGTAACTGGCTGGACCTGTTGACGATGGTCCCTCTTGTTGCCGTGCCAGAGTCACGGATTGCTTTCTCCAACGCCAGGTTGAAGAGGAGGCAGGCCAAACCGTCCCCTTGTCGGAGTCCATTAAAGATTTTGATTGGTCTGGATAGCAATCCGGCTATTTTTACTTGGCTTGTTACGTTGGTCATGGTCAACCTACATAGTCGTGTCAATTTATTTGGGATGCCGAATTCTCTCATGGCTTTGTAAAGTTCTACCCTGGCTATGCTATCATAGGCGGCCTTAAAGTCTATAAACAGATGGTATGTTGGGATGTTAAATTCTAGACATTTTTCCATCGCCTGCCTAAGGGTAAAGATCTGATCAGTTGTTGATTTGCCTGGAATGAAACCACACTGATATTACCCGATGACGGTTTTAGCGTATGGGGTTATCCGGTCTTGTAGGATAGAGGAGAGTATCTTATAGGCGGTACTCAACAACGTGATACCTCTATAATTGCTGCACGTTGTGGCATCCCCCTTCTTATGTATGGGGCATATTAAACCTTTTCGCCAGTCTTCTGGCATTTCTTCCTGCTCCCATATCATGAATTGCTTGACGTAAGGCTGGCCCGCCGTGATGGAATAAAGCTGGTATACCATCGGCTCCCGGGGCTTTGTTCTGTTTAAGCCGGCCTATAGCCTTCTCAACCTCTTCTATGCTTGGTTGCGGCAACATAGGGTATTCTTCTTGAAGTAGTGGAGCCTCCACTTCTGCAGTGAGCTGACCATTTAGCAATTCATTAAAGTACACTTCCCATCGCTCCAGTATGCTTTCAGGATCGGTGATCAGATTTCCCTCTCCGTCCTTGCAGTATGTGCAGCGTGGTGTGTACTGCGTCATGTTTCGGACGGATTGGTAGAACTTCCGCGCCTGGTGCGGACCTCGCTCTCGGCTGTTTTCTATTTCACAGATTAGGTTCTTCTCCCAGGCTGATTTCTTTTGTCTGTGAAGCCGTTTTTCTGTTCTTCTGAGCTCTTTATATTCCTCTTCGCGTGCCCGCGTTCTATGAGATTGTTGCATTGCTCGGTACGCAACATTCTCGGTACGCTTGCATTCATCATCAAACCAGTCGTTCCGATTTTTACGACTGCTGCCTAAGATGGAGTTGGCAGTACTAATGACAGTATTTTTAAGACGTGTCCACTTTTCATTTACGCCCAGCATACTGGCTCCAGGACTTACTCTCCCTAAGTCAGGTGTTTCTAGGGCGAGTCCTAACGCATTACCAAAGGTGTTACTGGTGTTTTCATTGCGCAGGGCAGCCGTGTTGATTCGAACCTGATCGGCGGATGCAATGCGTCTTCGCAAGGCAATCCGCCCTCGGAAAACCATACCAACAAGATAGTGATCCGAGTCGATATTGGCACCTCGGTACGTTCGTACCGTCATCAAGTTCGAGTAGTGGCGACGGTCTATCAACACGTGGTCTATTTGGTTACGAGTGACTCCATCAGGTGATACCCAGGTGGCTTTGTAGATATCTTTACGCGGGAACCTGGTACTCGCAACGACCATGTTTTTCGATGCTGCCAATTCTAAGACTCGAAGTCCATTGTCATTAGTGATCTCATGCAAACTATGGGTGCCTGCGTAATGCCTGAATACCGGCTCCCGACCTATTTTTGCGTTCAAATCCCCAAGGATGATTTTAACATCATACCTTGGACAGGCATTGAGGGCCCTCTCGACTTGTTCGTAGTAAGTCTCTTTTTCTTCGTCTGAGGACTCCTCCGTAGGTCCGTGAACGTTAATGAGGCTGATGTTCGTAAATTTGCCTCGCACGCGAAGGGTGCATAGCCTTTCGCTTATAGCGTTAAAGCCGATGATGGTAGACTTCATTTTTTCGCTGACTAGGAAGCCTACCCCGAGCACATGGTGTTTTGTGTGACAGCTGTAATATACGTCATATTCTTTCTTCTGTAAAACACCATTCCCTGTCCATCTGATTTCTTGGAGAGCTGTTATGTCAGCTTTATACTTTGACAGTGCATCGACTAGCTGCTGAGCAGCTCGAGCTCTATAGAGCGATCGTACGTTCCATAAGAAAATTCGTAAATCGTTTTTTCTTTGCTTGGGTTGTCGTCGTGAGATCAGTCCGTTTCCGAGGCTTGTTGTCGGTCTCGTAATTCTTTTAGTTTTACGGGACAGGGAATTAACCTGTCGCCAACCTGAGGAACCAGCCTGATCATATTAGCCAAACCTTTTTTAAAAGGCTTGTTTCTAGCGGCCGCCACGGAGAGGACTTCCACCAGTCCCGAATAGTTACGGCACGTGCATGTTTTCGTATGCTACATGTTGTTCCCCCTATTCGTCTGATGGCTGACCGCCATAATTGAAACCATAGGAGTTTTTAAAGAAAGATAACAGATCCTTGTACTTGTTCACAAAGTTCGCTGTTCGGATATTTATTTCCAGTCGCTCTTGTTAGTAGGGCCGTTACGTTTTCGGGACGCTGCTGGTTGGTTTCACCAATGTTTATTTCAATTTTTTGATGTTGTTATTTTAACCTTGTTTTTCCTGCAATGTGGACAGGTTTTTGTAAGCTATACATATCTATCTGTTTATTGGGTTGACTAATCAAATATTTATCCATGCCAATTATTTCAGCAAAATGGTTAATTAACTTGGTCCTTTATGCTAACTTATGTTGTAAATTATCTACCTCTATGTATGTATATTGTGTCGTTGAATGATGGGCTGAAGGTGCGCGTTAATGGAGTTTTTGGTTCCTGTTTCCTGTGCTGTGCTTTTGGTTATAGTCAGAGTTGACGCAACATAATGCAGCCATGAGAGACGATAATGCAATAGCCAATGAAGTGTAATTGAATTTTATAACTTTACGTATATAAAACGGCCCCTATCCGGAGATAAGTAAGCTAATCACGATATCAACACGAAAGATACCTGCTGTTAAGGGTTTTGTAGATTTTAACCATGCCAGCATTATTTGTTGGGAGAAATATGCGTGAGGATTAACTTGATTAGAGAATCATAATTTTCTGATAGGTTTCTATACTCTGCCAGTACAGGGAAGAGAAAACGTCTGCCTTTTAGTCTGGTTGAAATTGCTTGAATAAATCAGTCCCCTCTAAAGAGGAAAACCAGTATGTTTTTGTATGGTATGTTCATTAAAAAGGGACAATTTGTTGAGCGAACGAAATAAATTAGATTAATCGTTTTTAAAACAACCACCCCCCTATAAATTTTGTATCTCTAAAGTTCTTAACAGAGTTGCCGTAACTTGCATGTTGAATCCGACAAAAATGCCATTATGTTTACCGCAGGCAGAAAACTAAAAAAAACTTTGTTACCAATTTCCACATTCTAATGAATTTAACTTTAAATATATAATACTAGCCGACCAGTACTCGCGTTGCTTCGCAAATTGTAACTACGAATATTTTCTTTATATTACTATGAGCATATGAAAACATTTCTCAATGGGACTGAGCATATTTGCTACAATAATATTAATTTTAGTTTATATGTATAACATACCGCATCGAATTAGATTCTCTTTCACACTTGAAAAAAAAAGAGCTTGTTCATGTTTGTGCATATTATAAATATAACAATAGAGAAAATAAAAAAATTTATTTCAAATAAACGGGTTGACTACTTTCTGAGATCACTCAACCCAAACTTTAAATTGGTTTCGCTTTTAAAGAATAGTTCATGTGCACGGCACTGTAGTCAATTGAATGTCCATTTTTGTCACCCAAAATGCTATTGAGTGTATTCAAGTAACTTAAAAAATAAAATGCACGACTGGATCGCACAAACTTGCTCTTATGTAAAAGTACTTTGGAATTTAAAATACATTTTATAAATATAAAACATGGATTTAATGAGATCAAAATGTTCAAATGTATGGAATTGCCGTCTAATTAATCTTTTTAATATTTAAGTAATTTCTTATATGACAAATTTCCTTAAACTTTTTCGAGAACAAAATTTGGGATGCCAAATTTTAAGTATTGGGTAGTATAGATTTTAGAAATAGTTTTTTTTTTTGCGAATATTTTTATATACAATATTATTTTAAACTTAAGGGGGCTCCTGTTGAAAATTTTTGGTTAAAATCGTTAAGAGCTGTTGATGAGAAAGTCAAAAAATCAAAAAACCGTTCTATGATAGGTACCGTTAATAACATTTTGCCCCAAATTTTTTTTTTTGACAAAAAATGCAGTCCATGTCCAATGTCCATAATATCACACGGTTTCGAGATAAATAAGATTATGCATTACGGGTGTATGGGGGTACCGTTAGTTTTGGAGCTAAAAAAAAATTTCAATTTAACTCTAGGGAATCACCGAAGACCCTTAACTACCGAGATTGAAGAATATAGGGCTAGTGGATAAGGCTTCTAGAAAGAGGTACAGACATACAGACACACTAAAACATGTTTTTTGTTTACTAAATTTTCCTTAAAATTTTTATAAACAAAATTAGTATTCAAAAAAATACATTTTATAACGTAATTTAAAAATTTATTCGTGTATTCGTTTTCTAGATATTGAATTTTCAAAAAAAAATTATATTAGTTTTTTAAAAATCAAAAAACTATTTTTTCAAAAAAAATTTTAGATTATATTTAATAAAATACATTTTAAAACGTAATTTAAAAATTTAATCGTGTATGGGTTTTCAAGATATTGAATTTTCAAAAAAAAAATTGTATTATTTTTTTAAAAATCCAGAAACTATTTTTTCGAAAAAATTTTTAGATTATATTTTTTCGAGTGTATAGAAGCTCACGCATAAAAATTTTGGTTAAAATCGTTAGAGCTGTTGATGAGAAATTCGTAAATCAAAAAAACCGTTCTATGACAGGTACCGTTAATAACATTTCCCCCCAAAAATTTTGTTTACCTAAATGTATTCCGTGTCTATAATATCACACCTATCAAAATCGTTAGAGCCGTTTTCGAGATAAATAAGATTATGCATTACGGGTTTTAGAGCTAAAAAAAAAATTTCAATTTCTCCTCTAGGGAATCACCGAAAACCCTTAAGTATCGTTTGAAGAAAATAGCTCCAGTGGCTTAGGCTCCAGATCGAGGTACAGACATACGGACATACAGGCATACAGACAAACAGACGGAATCGTCGGACCCACTTTATTCGTTTTCGCTATCATCGTAATGTCAACTTTGATCAAAATCTCGAGTTCTATTTTTTTTTTTCAAATGCAGAACTTGCCCTATAGTTAGTACCTATTACCTATATCGCAAGTAAAAAGAGCCCACCCCCACATTGCTCAGCGATGTGACGATAAAATTAGAGAAACAAAAAAAATGTGTGTGTGTCGGTTAGTTAGATAAACTATACAATACAGAAAAATTGAATATGTAGGTAGGTAGGTAAGAGAAAAAACGTAACTATTGAATGGAACAGATATTAAGAGAGAGAGAGAGAGTATGGGAACGGGAAAAAAAGAAAATTGAAAATGTTGGAATGATAATGACATGAAACAAAGCAGCGACCTCGCGATTGTAATGAAATCTAATTCCTGGATAAAATAAATTCAAAAAGTTTATAACTTTATAATTTGTTTTTATTTATTTCTCAGGTTGTATGTGTAACTAAAAAGTGATTTTGGGCTTAAAATTTGCGCAACAATATTGACTTTATGAAGCAATGCTAATCTTTGTCGATTATTGTATAGGTTTTAAGATATGAGTGGTTGTATAAGTCAACTAATGAAAAAAAATGGACAAAAAATGTAAAATTAATAATATTTAAGTTTGACAAATTATTAATGAAAAAAAATTATAGCCATAAACACTCTTATAACAATATAGAAAATAATAAAATTTATTTCAAATAAATCGGTTGACTACTTTCTGAGATCGTGCGTTACAAACTTTAAAATGGTTTTGCCTTTATATAATAGTATAGAAAAAAGAAAAATTGTTCGTACAGTTTTGTTAATGTCATAAACCAACAGACAGTATCTTGTTCCGTATCTTGTATCCAACGTCACCAAATGATATTTTGACCTCACCCTGCCTAGATGTACGAAAAGTAGACAAATTTTTTACATACTAAAAAATTATAATTTGCTAAAACTTTCGTATTTAAGCTAATACTTGAATTTGTTTTCATTTTCCAGGAACGAACCTAATGGGAGTAGCAGTTCACGAATTCGGCCATTCGCTCGGCTTGGGTCATTCATCTGTAGAAAATGCCATAATGTACCCTTGGTATCATGGTTATCAAACTAATGGTGGCCTACCAGATGACGATCGATTGGCGATACAAAACCTTTATGGATCCAAAGATAAACAATGGGGTCCGTATAATCCATCAACTCACACGACAACTACAACTCAGAAACCGATAATATACTATCCCGATAAACCGTCCTATCCAGATTATCCAAGAAATAGGCCGAACCATCCTCACAGAACAACTACGACCACGTCCACAACAACTACCACAACAACAACTCAGAGACCGATAATTTATTATCCTGATAGCCAGCCCACCAATCCGGACTATCCCAGAAAAAGGCCAAACAATCCACATTATCCACAATACAAACCAAACGATCCGCGGGACTACCCAAATAATACTCCGTACAGCCCGAATGATCCAAGATACCCATTTTTGAAACCAACTCGATATGCTCCTCCACGAGCCCGACCAGATAACGAAATACCCTCTCGAACACCCTCACCACGAACACCTTCACCACGAACACATTCTCCAAGAACTGAAAATCATCGTCCAAGAACTCGACCTCACTATAACTCAGGGCCTACACACACGCCCAAACACAGGCACCGACCAACCGTGGAAACGAAAAAGCCCGATAGTTGTAAGACTTCCTATGATGCTATTTCTATGCTCCGGAGAGAGCTTTTTATTTTTAAAGATCGCGTAAGAATAATAAAATATTTAGAGCTTAAATAATTGTTAAACACAAGCAATCTCTTTTTTTTTTTGTAGTATTTATGGCGAATCGGAAGCAAGGGACTATTTCCAGGCTATCCAAATGAAATTCGAAGACTATGGAATAAAATTCCGGAAAACTTTTCCAAAATCGATGCAGTCTATGAGAATAAGCATGGAAAGATTGTCTTTTTCATAGGTAAGTTATGAAAACACTGAACAATATATCAAAAACTTATCCTTTCTACTTTCAGGTCGTCTAGTTTATGCTTTTAGTTCCACAGAATTAGTACATGGGTATCCAAGACCTCTGACTGATCTCGGCATTCCAAACTACATTGATCAAATCGACGCAGCACTTATTTGGGGTCACAATAATCTTACCTACCTCTATAGTGGCACCCTCTACTGGCGCTTCGACGAAGAAATTGGCAAAGTAGAACTAGATTATCCACGCGACATGTCCATTTGGTCTGGAATTGGCTATTACATTGACTCGGGCTTCCAATACACAAATGGAAAGACTTACTTCTTCAAAGGTCTCCAATATTGGGAGTTCGATGACAGCAAAATGCGAGTGGCTCACTTCAATCCAAAACTATCTGCCTACAAATGGATGAATTGTCCAAAAATTGAATCGAATGAAATCGATCAGAATCCATCTTTTAACTCGGCGTTGGTGTCGGAAAGAAATATTTCTGTTTCAAAAGCTTCTTCGTCGTGGCGAATTTCGTGGAGATTCGCTATTCTAGGATTGTTAGTTCCATTTTTGATGTAAATTTAGTTAATATAACTTTTAGTTTATAGTTTTATATTGTAGCTTGTAGGTGCTTATTTAAATTGTTTCTATGAAGGCGTGGTTTGTTCTTAAGTTTCGTGAACTCTTTATAGTATTTTCTATTAATCGGTCTTAAGACTACGAAAAGCTCCAGAACCATTCTAAAATTGGCTTCCAGATTTCAGAATAAAAAACAGACATTCTCGTACTCCTAAATTCAAAATGACAAGATTATGGGATGTTTGAAAATTATAGTCTTACCACTTTTGATTCAAAGCCACACTTTACAATCAATCAACTTGTATTGGCCTATTCATTTGGCTTCCGGATTCAGAGAGTTCTTTCATATTGTTTATTTTAAATTGCATTGGATCTTACAAAATGCACAAACAAATTTACTTTACAATGGATAGAACATTTTCGGAACAGCTTGGAAGCAATCCGAAGATCATTAATTTACCCAAATACATTTATATCTAAGGCATTTCAACCATTGAACTAAATTTATATAAGTTGATCAAGTAACGAAAACAAAACAAATGCTTCAATTCCCATTCTATGCTATTTTAAGAAAAGCATTCATAAATTCGAAGTTATGAAAATACAAAAAACAAAGATACGAAGAGTTCCGATCGAAATAGATCAGCTGCGCCCTCAAATCGTAGGCGAGATGTGAAATGGAATCAAATGAGATATTTATTTCGAAATTCAGAGAAAGTGCTAATATACTAGTTTTTTTAATAATCAATTTAATAACAATAAAAGAAAAACTTTAAAAGTGATGAATATTTAAAAGGCTGTTCATGCTCGGAAAGAAAAGATTCTTTAGGACTGTTTCCTCCATAAGCTTCTATTAAAAATATTTAAAAAAATATATATAATAACATTTGGACACAAAGCCTTTGAGTTTAAGGATTCTGATTTGGAAATCTCTGAGGGTACGTGTGAACAGCAGCCTCTGGTTGATTTCAGATTCAAAAGTATCTGCTTTTAAAATTGTATTGATAAAATAAACTAAACCTGCAGTTTACCTAATTTTTTCATTCACTTTAATCTTTTGAAAGCTTACTAAGCTTATATTATACGTGGAAATGGTGAAAAACTTAGTTTTTAGATTTTAAAATAATAATAGAAGCCTCCATCTGCTCAAATGGCAAGAGGTTGATCCCTCGGTACCAAGCTTTTATTTTTTTTATAATTGTAATAGTTTTTTAATTTAAGTTATTGTTAAAAACCGATGCACTTTCTGCTCAGTTTCGAAAAAAAGTTCTTATTTAGTTAACACTGATGGAATATTAAAAAAAAAAGCTGGCTGATGTGCCTTAAATTTTACTGTTTGTTTCTATTCATTATATTGCATGAAATAAATGAATTAAATAGCCTTTACCAAATTTGCCTCTATATAGCCATTTTAAAAGTGCCTTATAACACCAAACAAAAACTGCAGCTAGGAAATTACACCAAAGTTCGATTACCACTGCTTTGAAAAAAAAATAAAGAGATAAAATTCACACAATGCCTTGTATCTACTGTAAAAGCATCAAATTTTATTTATAAGCTATTCTATAAAACAAAAAAAAAACTCCATCACAGAAGACAACTTCCATTCGCCGTCTACATTTAAGTATATATTTTTTATGTTTAAGAATATAATATTAAGATTTAGCCGTAATACAGCCATTTTGTTTTGTTAAGTTAATGTGATACTATGTTAATGCCGAAAAAAAAACTAAATGTATAAATTCATTAACGAGATATATTTACTCGAAAGTAAATAAACGAAGAAAAAAAATCCATTGTAATTAAATTATTTTTTAATCACGTTGTTTAAACATTATTTGTAATCAGTTCATTTTTAGAATGTAAGTAGGTTTGTTTTTATTTTGATATTTAAACAAATTTTTTGATATTTTTTTAAACAACTGATAAAACTTAAATCACCAGATAAATATAAGTAAGAAAGTGACTCGACAAAAAGCTGTTGTGAAGTTTATAACATAATATCTAATATTATGAACAAATTTTAATTATTTAAAATATATTTAAAAAAAAATAATTTTATTGTGTGTTGTTTCAATTTATTCTTTCTTTAAAAGAAAAATCTTTTCCAAGGGATAATGTTGAGGTTTTTATTTAGCTTATGGCGTTTTCGCTTTGGTCGCCCGAAAGCTTCTGAAATCATTCGTTTGGCACTAGATGACAATTCTTCTTCTGAAAAGAAGATAAAATCGATTCTGGATTTTCAAAAAGAAGCAAAACCAAAAGCAAGGAGTTTTAATGTCAATGAAATGTTTTTTGTTGTAAATACTGTCCATGACAAATATAAGAAAGTTCAAAAAGCTAAAGAATATATTTCTTATAAACGTATTTACTTATATAAAAAGAATTGAATTTTAAACTATTTAGTAAAATGCTAAATCCATTTTAGTAACTTACTTAGCTAAAACCTAGATTTTGCTAATTTTAAACGATTTAATCATCTTACTCTCTTAACATTTTAGGCTAAAGTTAAAATCACAAAACGATTACTTAAACTTTTAGTAACTTGCTAAATCCATATGACATCTGCATTTTCCCCGAAAAAAATGTTTGGCAATTTTATATAAGAGTAAAATTATGTGTTTTTTTTTTATGATTGGTTAGCTAATTGCTAATTGAAAATGTTTTCCGAACACGAAGATTTCGATATGTTTGAAGTCTCAGATTTATGCAGAAAAGTGCGATGTTTTAAATTCCGAGCAAATCCTTTTGAAGTGTTGCACAACGGAGAGTTTCACTCCAGGTAAATGTTTGACAACAGTCCATTTTCTTGATAAAATTGAACCCAAATTGAAAAAAAAACCTAGCATGGGCAGGAAAAATGGAACATGATAGAAACTGGATATCCCAAGTCATTTTAAACAAGAGATATTTGCACTTATGGATAGAATGTATCCTTTATTTTTATAAATGCAAAACTAAAGATATAAATAACAAAAACATATTTTACGACTTATTCTTATGGAGATGGGTTTGGTGCCTTAGAATAAGTGTTTTATAAGCGAGTGTTTCTTATATGAGATTTTCTTATACAGGGTGTCCAGTAATTCGTCTGCCATATCATCTGGCGGTTGAGATGAGAGTCAGATTGAATTACAGGATTACAACTGAACGTCGTATTCCTGAATTCCAAATCCAATACGAAAAACTGAACTGGATCAGATTCCGTTCAGAAGTTGAAGAACGGCTACCAGAAGTCTCCAGCGTCAACAATCTCAACAACAATGAAATCCATAACACCATTGCTCAATTTGAAACAGTGCTCAACAATGCTTTGGACAGGCAGAAAACACCCCGCACCAGGATTTCAGGAAGAGACTCGAAGATATCAAACCTGGACTTTATATGGCTTGCATGTGTGTGTAGGTATTGAACAGACCTTTCGTTTGATGTACATCTCGGTGGGATTGGTGAACTTCGACAAAATAATGATTTTTAAAGACAAGTGGTTAGTCCATGATTTTTGCCAAAATTAATAAAAAAATAAATTTTTGAGTTTGGCACATCCATGGAAAGGTCTGTTAATTCTCTATTCAGAATTGAAAACTGCAACCCGTTACGAGCCTTAGTTGCGGAAATATCTCCATCCGCACCCGATGACTTTTTTAGATTTGGGTCAATTTTCAGTAAAACCACTTTGGGTGGCCATATTTCGATAACCAAGCCTCGCAGAACCCTCTGGTTTTCACCCGTGAAAAGCTCTTACAAAATTGACTGGACATTTTGGAAACCGCAACCTTTTCCAAGGCCTGGTTTCTGAAATATCGCCACCCAAACACATTGAGAGGTAGTTAAAGCTCAAAAATCGGTGGAATCAGTGAAATCATTTTGGATGGCCATATTTCGATAGCCAGACCACGCAGGACGATTTGGCTTGCATGTGTGTGTAGGTATTGAACAGACCTTTCGTTTGATGTACATCTCGGTGGGATTGGTGAACTTCGACAAAATAATGATTTTTAAAGACAAGTGGTTAGTCCATGATTTTTGCCAAAATTAATAAAAAAATAAATTTTTGAGTTTGGCACATCCATGGAAAGGTCTGTTCATTCTCTATTCAGAATTGAAAACTGCAACTCGTTACGAGCCTTGGTTGCGGAAAGATCTCCATCCACACCCGATGACTTTTTTAGACTTGGGTCAATTTTCAGTAAAATCAATCTGGGTGGCCATATTTCGATAACCAAGCCTCGTAGAACCCTCTGGTTTTCACCCGTGAATAGCTCTTAGAAAAGTGACTGGACATTTTGAAAACCGCAACCTTTTCCAAGGCCTGGTTTCTGAAATATCGCCACCCAAACACATTGAGAGGTAGTTAAAGCTCAAAAATCGGTGGAATCAGTGAAATCACTTTGGATGGCCATATTTCGATAGCCAGACCACGCAGGACGATTTGGCTTGCATGTGTGTGTAGGTATTGAACAGACCTTTCGTTTGATGTACATCTCGGTGGGATTGGTGAACTTCGACAAAATAATGATTTTTAAAGAGGTTAGTCCATGATTTTTGCCAAAATTAATAAAAAAATAAATTTTTGAGTTTGGCACATCCATGGAAAGGTCTGTTCATTCTCTATTCAGAATTGAAAACTGCAACTCGTTACGAGCCTTGGTTGCGGAAAGATCTCCATCCACACCCGATGACTTTTTTAGACTTGGGTCAATTTTCAGTAAAATCACTCTGGGTGGCCATATTTCGATAACCAAGCCTCGTAGAACCCTCTGGTTTTCACCCGTGAATAGCTCTTAGAAAATTGACTGGACATTTTGAAAACCGCAACCTTTTCCAAGGCCTGGTTTCTGAAATATCGCCACCCAAACACATTGAGAGGTAGTTAAAGCTCAAAAATCGGTGGAATCAGTGAAATCATTTTGGATGGCCATATTTCGATAGCCAGACCACGCAGGACGATTTGGCTTGCATGTGTGTGTAGGTATTGAACAGACCTTTCGTTTGATGTACATCTCGGTGGGATTGGTGAACTTCGACAAAATAATGATTTTTAAAGAGGTTAGTCCATGATTTTTGCCAAAATTAATAAAAAAATAAATTTTTGAGTTTGGCACATCCATGGAAAGGTCTGTTAATTCTCTATTCAGAATTGAAAACTGCAACCCGTTACGAGCCTTGGTTGCGGAAATATCTCCATCCGCACCCGATGACTTTTTTGGATTTGGGTCAATTTTCAGTAAATCTACTTTGGGTGGCCATATTTCGATAACCAAGCCTCGCAGAACCCTCTGGTTTTCACCCGTGAAAAGCTCTTACAAAATTGACTAGACAATTTGAAAACCGTATCCTTTTCCAAGGCCTGGTTTCTGAAATATCGCCACCCAATCACATTGAGAGGTAGTTAAAGCTCAAAAATCGGTGGAATCAGTGAAATCACTTTGGATGGCCATATTTCGATAGCCAGACCACGCAGGACGATTTGGCTTGCATGTGTGTGTAGGTATTGAACAGACCTTTCGTTTGATGTACATCTCGGTGGGATTGGTGAACTTCGACAAAATAATGATTTTTAAAGGCAAGTGGTTAGTCCATGATTTTTGCCAAAATTAATAAAAAAATAAATTTTTGAGTTTGGCACATCCATGGAAAGGTCTGTTAATTCTCTATTCAGAATTGAAAACTGCAACCCGTTACGAGCCTTGGTTGCGGAAATATCTCCATCCGCACCCGATGACTTTTTTGGATTTGGGTCAATTTTCAGTAAAAATACTTTGGGTGGCCATAATTCGATAACCAGGCCTCGCAGAACCTTCTGGTTTTCACCCGTGAAAAGCTCTTACAAAACTGACTAGACATTTTGAAAACCGCAACCTTTTCCAAGGCCTGGTTTCTGAAATATCGCCACCCAAACACATTGAGAGGTAGTTAAAGCTCAAAAATCGGTGGAATCAGTGAAATCACTTTGGATGGCCATATTTCGATAGCCAGACCACGCAGGACGATTTGGCTTGCATGTGTGTGTAGGTATTGAACAGACCTTTCGTTTGATGTACATCTCGGTGGGATTGGTGAACTTCGACAAAATAATGATTTTTAAAGAGGTTAGTCCATGATTTTTGCCAAAATTAATAAAAAAATAAATTTTTGAGTTTGGCACATCCATGGGAAGGTCTGTTAATTCTCTATTCAGAATTGAAAACTGCAACCCGTTACGAGCCTTGGTTGCGGAAATATCTCCTTCCGCACCCGATGACTTTTTTGGATTTGGGTCAATTTTCAGTAAATCTACTTTGGGTGGCCATATTTCGATAACCAAGCCTCGCAGAACCCTCTGGTTTTCACCCGTGAAAAGCTCTTACAAAATTGACTAGACAATTTGAAAACCGTATCCTTTTCCAAGGCCTGGTTTCTGAAATATCGCCACCCAAACACATTGAGAGGTAGTTAAAGCTCAAAAATCGGTGGAATCAGTGAAATCATTTTGGATGGCCATATTTCGATAGCCAGACCACGCAGGACGATTTGGCTTGCATGTGTGTGTAGGTATTGAACAGACCTTTCGTTTGATGTACATCTCGGTGGGATTGGTGAACTTCGACAAAATAATGATTTTTGCCAAATTTAATAAAAAAATAAATTTTTGAGTTTGGCACATCCATGGAAAGGTCTGTTCATTCTCTATTCAGAATTGAAAACTGCAACCCGTTACGAGCCTTGGTTGCGGAAATATCTCCATCCGCACCCGATGACTTTTTTAGATTTGGGTCAATTTTCAGTAAAATCACTCTGGGTGGCCATATTTCGATAACCAAGCCTCGTAGAACCCTCTGGTTTTCACCCGTGAATAGCTCTTAGAAAATTGACTGGACATTTTGAAAACCGCAACCTTTTCCAAGGCCTGGTTTCTGAAATATCGACACCCAAACACATTGAGAGGTAGTTAAAGCTCAAAAATCGGTGGAATCAGTGAAATCACTTTGGATGGCCATATTTCGATGGCCAGACCACGCAGGACGATTTGGCTTGCATGTGTGTGTAGGTATTGAACAGACCTTTCGTTTGATGTACATCTCGGTGGGATTGGTGAACTTCGACAAAATAATGATTTTTAAAGACAAGTGGTCCATGATTTTTGCCAAAATTAATAAAAAAATAAATTTTTGAGTTTGGCACATCCATGGAAAGGTCTGTTAATTCTCTATTCAGAATTGAAAACTGCAACCCGTTACGAGCCTTGGTTGCGGAAATATCTCCATCTGCACCCGACGACTTTTTTAGATTTGGGTCAATTTTCAGTAAAATCACTCTGGGTGGCCATATTTCGATAACCAGGCCTCGCAGAACCTTCTGGTTTTCACCCGTGAATAGCTCTTAGAAAATTGACTAGACATTTTGAAAACCGCAATCTTTTCCAAGGCCTGGTTTCTGAAATATCGACACCCAAACACATTGAGAGGTAGTTAAAGCTCAAAAATCGGTGGAATCAGTGAAATCACTTTGGATGGCCATATTTCGATAGCCAGACCACGCAGGACGATTTGGCTTGCATGTGTGTGTAGGTATTGAACAGACCTTTCGTTTGATGTACATCTCGGTGGGATTGGTGAACTTCGACAAAATAATGATTTTTAAAGACAAGTGGTTAGTCCATGATTTTTGCCAAAATTAATAAAAAAATAAATTTTTGAGTTTGGCACATCCATGGAAAGGTCTGTTCATTCTCTATTCAGAATTGAAAACTGCAACTCGTTACGAGCCTTGGTTGCGGAAAGATCTCCATCCACACCCGATGACTTTTTTAGACTTGGGTCAATTTTCAGTAAAATCAATCTGGGTGGCCATATTTCGATAACCAAGCCTCGTAGAACCCTCTGGTTTTCACCCGTGAATAGCTCTTAGAAAAGTGACTGGACATTTTGAAAACCGCAACCTTTTCCAAGGCCTGGTTTCTGAAATATCGCCACCCAAACACATTGAGAGGTAGTTAAAGCTCAAAAATCGGTGGAATCAGTGAAATCACTTTGGATGGCCATATTTCGATAGCCAGACCACGCAGGACGATTTGGCTTGCATGTGTGTGTAGGTATTGAACAGACCTTTCGTTTGATGTACATCTCGGTGGGATTGGTGAACTTCGACAAAATAATGATTTTTAAAGAGGTTAGTCCATGATTTTTGCCAAAATTAATAAAAAAATAAATTTTTGAGTTTGGCACATCCATGGAAAGGTCTGTTCATTCTCTATTCAGAATTGAAAACTGCAACTCGTTACGAGCCTTGGTTGCGGAAAGATCTCCATCCACACCCGATGACTTTTTTAGACTTGGGTCAATTTTCAGTAAAATCACTCTGGGTGGCCATATTTCGATAACCAAGCCTCGTAGAACCCTCTGGTTTTCACCCGTGAATAGCTCTTAGAAAATTGACTGGACATTTTGAAAACCGCAACCTTTTCCAAGGCCTGGTTTCTGAAATATCGCCACCCAAACACATTGAGAGGTAGTTAAAGCTCAAAAATCGGTGGAATCAGTGAAATCATTTTGGATGGCCATATTTCGATAGCCAGACCACGCAGGACGATTTGGCTTGCATGTGTGTGTAGGTATTGAACAGACCTTTCGTTTGATGTACATCTCGGTGGGATTGGTGAACTTCGACAAAATAATGATTTTTAAAGGCAAGTGGTTAGTCCATGATTTTTGCCAAAATTAATAAAAAAATAAATTTTTGAGTTTGGCACATCCATGGAAAGGTCTGTTAATTCTCTATTCAGAATTGAAAACTGCAACCCGTTACGAGCCTTGGTTGCGGAAATATCTCCATCCGCACCCGATGACTTTTTTGGATTTGGGTCAATTTTCAGTAAAAATACTTTGGGTGGCCATAATTCGATAACCAGGCCTCGCAGAACCTTCTGGTTTTCACCCGTGAAAAGCTCTTACAAAACTGACTAGACATTTTGAAAACCGCAACCTTTTCCAAGGCCTGGGGCCCTACTATGTAACTCGATTCTACTTTCGGTTCTATTCGAATGTCATTTCCGATTCTACTTTCAAATAGAACTATTTAAGAAAGTAGAATCGGATGCCGGTAATGCCAATTATTTCCCACAAAATTTCCGATTTTCGAACGAGTCTCGCATTATGTTTGACAACCAAAGTAAAAACAAAAAAAAAAAAACAGCTGATGTGAAAAAATAGAATTTATAGCGAAGCAATTAAATTAAAAACAATAATAATAACAAATAAACATGGACAGTGTCGAAATTTGGTTTAATTCAGATGAAAATCCGGAACGAATAGAACAAATTGAACGAAGGTGAATTAGAGACAAATCCAACATAATGGAGCTTAGCGAGAAAAGGTTTACCCATCTAATATTTATTAAAAGACATTTTTAATCCAATAAAATAAATTTATTTCAGCTTTGTTAAAAATTACCGTCTGTCAAAAGACGCCTTTACTTATTTATTGAATAATATTTCAACAGATCTTAGTGTTCGCAGAAGGCAAACTTCTGTTCCCAACATGATCAAGGTATCAGCTACCTTAAAATTTGTGGCAACAGGACCTTCAGCATTCTTGTCTTTAGACAAGTTAGTCCATAAAATTTTTGATTTTTGTCTGGCTTCTGGTGTTTTCAAGTAGACAAATCTGGATGCTTTTCCATGTACTGCACCTGAATCTCAAACTGTGACGCCTTCGTGTTTGCAATTTTTGATGATTCCCTACGAAGAAAACATAAACACATTACTTAATTATTTATAATATTGAATAAGATTAATTTATAAATTCTATTTACTTACATTCTGAACAAAAAAATTCTTCACTCGAACCACTCGCAAACACATTTGTTGTAGAATGATTATTTGCGATTTCGCTTTGTTTTGACATAAACTTTCGAGATACGTGGTTCCCCTGTTTTGCGAAAGTAGTAAAGTACACTAAAACACAGTTGGCACTACTCGAGCTGTTCGATTATCGCACATTAAATCATTCTTAAAGAATTACAGAGTTGCAGTTTTGCGAATTCGAACATTTTTATTGTAGAATCGAGATACATAGTAGGGCCCCTGGTTTCTGAAATATCGCCACCCAAACACATTGAGAGGTAGTTAAAGCTCAAAAATCGGTGGAATCAGTGAAATCACTTTGGATAGCCATAATTCGATAGCCAGACCACGCAGGACGATTTGGCTTGCATGTGTGTGTAGGTATTGAACAGACCTTTCGTTTGATGTACATCTCGGTGGGATTGGTGAACTTCGACAAAATAATGATTTTTAAAGACAAGTGGTTAGTCCATGATTTTTGCCAAAATTAATAAAAAAATAAATTTTTGAGTTTGGCACATCCATGGAAAGGTCTGTTCATTCTCTATTCAGAATTGAAAACTGCAACCCGTTACGAGCCTTGGTTGCGGAAATATCTCCATCCGCACCCGATGACTTTTTTAGATTTGGGTCAATTTTCAGTAAAATCACTCTGGGTGGCCATATTTCGATAACCAAGCCTCGTAGAACCCTCTGGTTTTCACCCGTGAATAGCTCTTAGAAAATTGACTGGACATTTTGAAAACCGCAACCTTTTCCAAGGCCTGGTTTCTGAAATATCGCCACCCAAACACATTGAGAGGTAGTTAAAGCTCAAAAATCGGTGGAATCAGTGAAATCACTTTGGATGGCCATATTTCGATGGCCAGACCACGCAGGACGATTTGGCTTGCATGTGTGTGTAGGTATTGAACAGACCTTTCGTTTGATGTACATCTCGGTGGGATTGGTGAACTTCGACAAAATAATGATTTTTAAAGACAAGTGGTCCATGATTTTTGCCAAAATTAATAAAAAAATAAATTTTTGAGTTTGGCACATCCATGGAAAGGTCTGTTAATTCTCTATTCAGAATTGAAAACTGCAACCCGTTACGAGCCTTGGTTGCGGAAATATCTCCATCTGCACCCGACGACTTTTTTAGATTTGGGTCAATTTTCAGTAAAATCACTCTGGGTGGCCATATTTCGATAACCAGGCCTCGCAGAACCTTCTGGTTTTCACCCGTGAATAGCTCTTAGAAAATTGACTGGACATTTTGAAAACCGCAACCTTTTCCAAGGCCTGGTTTCTGAAATATCGCCACCCAAACACATTGAGAGGTAGTTAAAGCTCAAAAATCGGTGGAATCAGTGAAATCATTTTGGATGGCCATATTTCGATAGCCAGACCACGCAGGACGATTTGGCTTGCATGTGTGTGTAGGTATTGAACAGACCTTTCGTTTGATGTACATCTCGGTGGGATTGGTGAACTTCGACAAAATAATGATTTTTAAAGAGGTTAGTCCATGATTTTTGCCAAAATTAATAAAAAAATAAATTTTTGAGTTTGGCACATCCATGGAAAGGTCTGTTAATTCTCTATTCAGAATTGAAAACTGCAACCCGTTACGAGCCTTGGTTGCGGAAATATCTCCATCCGCACCCGATGACTTTTTTGGATTTGGGTCAATTTTCAGTAAATCTACTTTGGGTGGCCATATTTCGATAACCAAGCCTCGCAGTTGCGGAAATATCTCCATCCGCACCCGATGACTTTTTTGGATTTGGGTCAATTTTCAGTAAATCTACTTTGGGTGGCCATATTTCGATAACCAAGCCTCGCAGAACCCTCTGGTTTTCACCCGTGAAAAGCTCTTACAAAATTGACTAGACAATTTGAAAACCGTATCCTTTTCCAAGGCCTGGTTTCTGAAATATCGCCACCCAATCACATTGAGAGGTAGTTAAAGCTCAAAAATCGGTGGAATCAGTGAAATCACTTTGGATGGCCATATTTCGATAGCCAGACCACGCAGGACGATTTGGCTTGCATGTGTGTGTAGGTATTGAACAGACCTTTCGTTTGATGTACATCTCGGTGGGATTGGTGAACTTCGACAAAATAATGATTTTTAAAGAGGTTAGTCCATGATTTTTGCCAAAATTAATAAAAAAATAAATTTTTGAGTTTGGCACATCCATGGAAAGGTCTGTTCATTCTCTATTCAGAATTGAAAACTGCAACTCGTTACGAGCCTTGGTTGCGGAAAGATCTCCATCCACACCCGATGACTTTTTTAGACTTGGGTCAATTTTCAGTAAAATCACTCTGGGTGGCCATATTTAGATAACCAGGCCTCGCAGGACCTTCTGGTTTTCACCCGTGAATAGCTCTTAGACAATTGACTAGACATTTTGAAAAACGCAACCTTTTCCAAGGCCTGGTTTCTGAAATATCGCCACCCAAACACATTGAGAGGTAGTTAAAGCTCAAAAATCGGTGGAATCAGTGAAATCACTTTGGATAGCCATCATTCGATAGCCAGACCACGCAGGACGATTTGGCTTGCATGTGTGTGTAGGTATTGAACAGACCTTTCGTTTGATGTACATCTCGGTGGGATTGGTGAACTTCGACAAAATAATGATTTTTAAAGAGGTTAGTCCATGATTTTTGCCAAAATTAATAAAAAAATAAATTTTTGAGTTTGGCACATCCATGGAAAGGTCTGTTAATTCTCTATTCAGAATTGAAAACTGCAACCCGTTACGAGCCTTGGTTGCGGAAATATCTCCATCCGCACCCGATGACTTTTTTGGATTTGGGTCAATTTTCAGTAAATCTACTTTGGGTGGCCATATTTCGATAACCAAGCCTCGCAGAACCCTCTGGTTTTCACCCGTGAAAAGCTCTTACAAAATTGACTAGACAATTTGAAAACCGTATCCTTTTCCAAGGCCTGGTTTCTGAAATATCGCCACCCAATCACATTGAGAGGTAGTTAAAGCTCAAAAATCGGTGGAATCAGTGAAATCACTTTGGATGGCCATATTTCGATAGCCAGACCACGCAGGACGATTTGGCTTGCATGTGTGTGTAGGTATTGAACAGACCTTTCGTTTGATGTACATCTCGGTGGGATTGGTGAACTTCGACAAAATAATGATTTTTAAAGAGGTTAGTCCATGATTTTTGCCAAAATTAATAAAAAAATAAATTTTTGAGTTTGGCACATCCATGGAAAGGTCTGTTCATTCTCTATTCAGAATTGAAAACTGCAACTCGTTACGAGCCTTGGTTGCGGAAAGATCTCCATCCACACCCGATGACTTTTTTAGACTTGGGTCAATTTTCAGTAAAATCACTCTGGGTGGCCATATTTAGATAACCAGGCCTCGCAGGACCTTCTGGTTTTCACCCGTGAATAGCTCTTAGACAATTGACTAGACATTTTGAAAAACGCAACCTTTTCCAAGGCCTGGTTTCTGAAATATCGCCACCCAAACACATTGAGAGGTAGTTAAAGCTCAAAAATCGGTGGAATCAGTGAAATCACTTTGGATAGCCATCATTCGATAGCCAGACCACGCAGGACGATTTGGCTTGCATGTGTGTGTAGGTATTGAACAGACCTTTCGTTTGATGTACATCTCGGTGGGATTGGTGAACTTCGACAAAATAATGATTTTTAAAGACAAGTGGTTAGTCCATGATTTTTGCCAAAATTAATAAAAAAATAAATTTTTGAGTTTGGCACATCCATGGAAAGGTCTGTTAATTCTCTATTCAGAATTGAAAACTGCAACCCGTTACGAGCCTTGGTTGCGGAAATATCTCCATCCGCACCCGATGACTTTTTTAGATTTGGGTCAATTTTCAGTAAAACCACTTTGGGTGGCCATATTTAGATAACCAGGCCTCGCAGGACCTTCTGGTTTTCACCCGTGAATAGCTCTTACAAAACTGACTAGACATTTTGACAATTGCAACCTTTTCCAAGGCCTGGTTTCTGAAATATCGCCACCCAAACACATTGAGAGGTAGTTAAAGCTCAAAAATCGGTGGAATCAGTGAAATCACTTTGGATGGCCATATTTCGATAGCCAGACCACGCAGGACGATTTGGCTTGCATGTGTGTGTAGGTATTGAACAGACCTTTCGTTTGATGTACATCTCGGTGGGATTGGTGAACTTCGACAAAATAATGATTTTTAAAGACAAGTGGTTAGTCCATGATTTTTGCCAAAATTAATAAAAAAATAAATTTTTGAGTTTGGCACATCCATGGAAAGGTCTGTTAATTCTCTATTCAGAATTGAAAACTGCAACCCGTTACGAGCCTTAGTTGCGGAAATATCTCCATCCGCACCCGATGACTTTTTTAGATTTGGGTCAATTTTCAGTAAAACCACTTTGGGTGGCCATATTTCGATAACCAAGCCTCGCAGAACCCTCTGGTTTTCACCCGTGAAAAGCTCTTACAAAATTGACTGGACATTTTGAAAACCGCAACCTTTTCCAAGGCCTGGTTTCTGAAATATCGCCACCCAAACACATTGAGAGGTAGTTAAAGCTCAAAAATCGGTGGAATCAGTGAAATCACTTTGGATGGCCATATTTCGATAGCCAGACCACACAGGACGATTTGGCTTGCATGTGTGTGTAGGTATTGAACAGACCTTTCGTTTGATGTACATCTCGGTGGGATTGGTGAACTTCGACAAAATAATGATTTTTAAAGACAAGTGGTTAGTCCATGATTTTTGCCAAAATTAATAAAAAAATAAATTTTTGAGTTTGGCACATCCATGGAAAGGTCTGTTAATTCTCTATTCAGAATTGAAAACTGCAACCCGTTACGAGCCTTGGTTGCGGAAATATCTCCTTCCGCACCCGATGACTTTTTTGGATTTGGGTCAATTTTCAGTAAATCTACTTTGGGTGGCCATATTTCGATAACCAAGCCTCGCAGAACCCTCTGGTTTTCACCCGTGAATAGCTCTTAGAAAATTGACTGGACATTTTGAAAACCGCAACCTTTTCCAAGGCCTGGTTTCTGAAATATCGCCACCCAAACACATTGAGAGGTAGTTAAAGCTCAAAAATCGGTGGAATCAGTGAAATCACTTTGGATGGCCATATTTCGATAGCCAGACCACGCAGGACGATTTGGCTTGCATGTGTGTGTAGGTATTGAACAGACCTTTCGTTTGATGTACATCTCGGTGGGATTGGTGAACTTCGACAAAATAATGATTTTTAAAGACAAGTGGTTAGTCCATGATTTTTGCCAAAATTAATAAAAAAATAAATTTTTGAGTTTGGCACATCCATGGAAAGGTCTGTTCATTCTCTATTCAGAATTGAAAACTGCAACTCGTTACGAGCCTTGGTTGCGGAAAGATCTCCATCCACACCCGATGACTTTTTTAGACTTGGGTCAATTTTCAGTAAAATCACTCTGGGTGGCCATATTTAGATAACCAGGCCTCGCAGGACCTTCTGGTTTTCACCCGTGAATAGCTCTTAGACAATTGACTAGACATTTTGAAAAACGCAACCTTTTCCAAGGCCTGGTTTCTGAAATATCGCCACCCAAACACATTGAGAGGTAGTTAAAGCTCAAAAATCGGTGGAATCAGTGAAATCACTTTGGATAGCCATCATTCGATAGCCAGACCACGCAGGACGATTTGGCTTGCATGTGTGTGTAGGTATTGAACAGACCTTTCGTTTGATGTACATCTCGGTGGGATTGGTGAACTTCGACAAAATAATGATTTTTAAAGACAAGTGGTTAGTCCATGATTTTTGCCAAAATTAATAAAAAAATAAATTTTTGAGTTTGGCACATCCATGGAAAGGTCTGTTAATTCTCTATTCAGAATTGAAAACTGCAACCCGTTACGAGCCTTGGTTGCGGAAATATCTCCATCCGCACCCGATGACTTTTTTAGATTTGGGTCAATTTTCAGTAAAACCACTTTGGGTGGCCATATTTAGATAACCAGGCCTCGCAGGACCTTCTGGTTTTCACCCGTGAATAGCTCTTACAAAACTGACTAGACATTTTGACAATTGCAACCTTTTCCAAGGCCTGGTTTCTGAAATATCGCCACCCAAACACATTGAGAGGTAGTTAAAGCTCAAAAATCGGTGGAATCAGTGAAATCACTTTGGATGGCCATATTTCGATAGCCAGACCACGCAGGACGATTTGGCTTGCATGTGTGTGTAGGTATTGAACAGACCTTTCGTTTGATGTACATCTCGGTGGGATTGGTGAACTTCGACAAAATAATGATTTTTAAAGACAAGTGGTTAGTCCATGATTTTTGCCAAAATTAATAAAAAAATAAATTTTTGAGTTTGGCACATCCATGGAAAGGTCTGTTAATTCTCTATTCAGAATTGAAAACTGCAACCCGTTACGAGCCTTGGTTGCGGAAATATCTCCATCCGCACCCGATGACTTTTTTAGATTTGGGTCAATTTTCAGTAAAATCACTCTGGGTGGCCATATTTCGATAACCAAGCCTCGTAGAACCCTCTGGTTTTCACCCGTGAATAGCTCTTAGAAAATTGACTGGACATTTTGAAAACCGCAACCTTTTCCAAGGCCTGGTTTCTGAAATATCGCCACCCAAACACATTGAGAGGTAGTTAAAGCTCAAAAATCGGTGGAATCAGTGAAATCACTTTGGATGGCCATATTTCGATGGCCAGACCACGCAAGACGATTTGGCTTGCATGTGTGTGTAGGTATTGAACAGACCTTTCGTTTGATGTACATCTCGGTGGGATTGGTGAACTTCGACAAAATAATGATTTTTAAAGACAAGTGGTTAGTCCATGATTTTTGCCAAAATTAATAAAAAAATAAATTTTTGAGTTTGGCACATCCATGGAAAGGTCTGTTAATTCTCTATTCAGAATTGAAAACTGCAACCCGTTACGAGCCTTGGTTGCGGAAATATCTCCATCTGCACCCGACGACTTTTTTAGATTTGGGTCAATTTTCAGTAAAATCACTCTGGGTGGCCATATTTCGATAACCAGGCTTCGCAGAACCTTCTGGTTTTCACCCGTGAATAGCTCTTAGAAAATTGACTAGACATTTTGAAAACCGCAATCTTTTCCAAGGCCTGGTTTTTGAAATATCGACACCCAAACACATTGAGAGGTAGTTAAAGCTCAAAAATCGGTGGAATCAGTGAAATCACTTTGGATAGCCATAATTCGATAGCCAGACCACGCAGGACGATTTGGCTTGCATGTGTGTGTAGGTATTGAACAGACCTTTCGTTTGATGTACATCTCGGTGGGATTGGTGAACTTCGACAAAATAATGATTTTTAAAGACAAGTGGTTAGTCCATGATTTTTGCCAAAATTAATAAAAAAATAAATTTTTGAGTTTGGCACATCCATGGAAAGGTCTGTTAATTCTCTATTCAGAATTGAAAACTGCAACCCGTTACGAGCCTTGGTTGCGGAAATATCTCCATCTGCACCCGACGACTTTTTTAGATTTGGGTCAATTTTCAGTAAAATCACTCTGGGTGGCCATATTTCGATAACCAGGCCTCGCAGAACCTTCTGGTTTTCACCCGTGAATAGCTCTTACAAAACTGACTAGACATTTTGACAATTGCAACCTTTTCCAAGGCCTGGTTTCTGAAATACCGCCACCCAATCACATTGAGAGGTAGTTAAAGCTTAAAAATCGGTGGAATCAGTGAAATCACTTTGGATGGCCATATTTCGATAGCCAGACCACGCAGGACGATTTGGCTTGCATGTATGTGTAGGTATTGAACAGACCTTTCGTTTGATGTACATCTCGGTGGGATTGGTGAACTTCGACAAAATAATGATTTTTAAAGACAAGTGGTTAGTCCATGATTTTTGCCAAAATTAATAAAAAAATAAATTTTTGAGTTTGGCACATCCATGGAAAGGTCTGTTAATTCTCTATTCAGAATTGAAAACTGCAACCCGTTACGAGCCTTGGTTGCGCAAATATCTCCATCTGCACCCGACGACTTTTTTAGATTTGGGTCAATTTTCAGTAAAATCACTCTGGGTGGCCATATTTCGATAACCAGGCCTCGCAGTACCTTCTGGTTTTCACCCGTGAATAGCTCTTAGAAAATTGACTGGACATTTTGAAAACCGCAACCTTTTCCAAGGCCTGGTTTCTGAAATATCGCCACCCAAACACATTGAGAGGTAGTTAAAGCTCAAAAATCGGTGGAATCAGTGAAATCACTTTGGATGGCCATATTTCGATGGCCAGACCACGCAGGACGATTTGGCTTGCATGTGTGTGTAGGTATTGAACAGACCTTTCGTTTGATGTACATCTCGGTGGGATTGGTGAACTTCGACAAAATAATGATTTTTAAAGACAAGTGGTTAGTCCATGATTTTTGCCAAAATTAATAAAAAAATAAATTTTTGAGTTTGGCACATCCATGGAAAGGTCTGTTAATTCTCTATTCAGAATTGAAAACTGCAACCCGTTACGAGCCTTGGTTGCGGAAATATCTCCATCCGCACCCGATGACTTTTTTAGATTTGGGTCAATTTTCAGTAAAACCACTTTGGGTGGCCATATTTAGATAACCAGGCCTCGCAGGACCTTCTGGTTTTCACCCGTGAATAGCTCTTACAAAACTGACTAGACATTTTGACAATTGCAACCTTTTCCAAGGCCTGGTTTCTGAAATACCGCCACCCAATCACATTGAGAGGTAGTTAAAGCTTAAAAATCGGTGGAATCAGTGAAATCACTTTGGATGGCCATATTTCGATAGCCAGACCACGCAGGACGATTTGGTTTGCATGTGTGTGTAGGTATTGAACAGACCTTTCGTTTGATGTACATCTCGGTGGGATTGGTGAACTTCGACAAAATAATGATTTTTAAAGACAAGTGGTTAGTCCATGATTTTTGCCAAAATTAATAAAAAAATAAATTTTTGAGTTTGGCACATCCATGGAAAGGTCTGTTAATTCTCTATTCAGAATTGAAAACTGCAACCCGTTACGAGCCTTGGTTGCGGAAATATCTCCATCTGCACCCGACGACTTTTTTAGATTTGGGTCAATTTTCAGTAAAATCACTCTGGGTGGCCATATTTCGATAACCAGGCCTCGCAGAACCTTCTGGTTTTCACCCGTGAATAGCTCTTACAAAACTGACTAGACATTTTGACAATTGCAACCTTTTCCAAGGCCTGGTTTCTGAAATACCGCCACCCAATCACATTGAGAGGTAGTTAAAGCTTAAAAATCGGTGGAATCAGTAAAATCACTTTGGATGGCCATATTTCGATAGCCAGACCACGCAGGACGATTTGGCTTGCATGTATGTGTAGGTATTGAACAGACCTTTCGTTTGATGTACATCTCGGTGGGATTGGTGAACTTCGACAAAATAATGATTTTTAAAGACAAGTCCATGATTTTTGCCAAAATTAATAAAAAAATAAATTTTTGAGTTTGGCACATCCATGGAAAGGTCTGTTAATTCTCTATTCAGAATTGAAAACTGCAACCCGTTACGAGCCTTGGTTGCGGAAATATCTCCATCTGCACCCGACGACTTTTTTAGATTTGGGTCAATTTTCAGTAAAATCACTCTGGGTGGCCATATTTCGATAACCAGGCCTCGCAGAACCTTCTGGTTTTCACCCGTGAATAGCTCTTAGAAAATTGACTGGACATTTTGAAAACCGCAACCTTTTCCAAGGCCTGGTTTCTGAAATATCGCCACCCAAACACATTGAGAGGTAGTTAAAGCTCAAAAATCGGTGGAATCAGTGAAATCACTTTGGATGGCCATATTTCGATGGCCAGACCACGCAGGACGATTTGGCTTGCATGTGTGTGTAGGTATTGAACAGACCTTTCGTTTGATGTACATCTCGGTGGGATTGGTGAACTTCGACAAAATAATGATTTTTAAAGACAAGTGGTTAGTCCATGATTTTTGCCAAAATTAAT
Source organism: Chrysotoxum bicinctum (assembly GCA_911387755.1). Taxonomy (NCBI): domain Eukaryota; kingdom Metazoa; phylum Arthropoda; class Insecta; order Diptera; family Syrphidae; genus Chrysotoxum; species Chrysotoxum bicinctum. Next base: position 80,576,444 of record OU426990.1, read on the forward strand.
AAAAAAATAAATTTTTGAGTTGGCACATCCATGGAAAGGTCTGTTAATTCTCTATTCAGAATTGAAAACTGCAACCCGTTACGAGCCTTGGTTGCGGAAATATCTCCATCCGCACCCGATGACTTTTTTAGATTTGGGTCAATTTTCAGTAAAACCACTTTGGGTGGCCATATTTAGATAACCAGGCCTCGCAGGACCTTCTGGTTTTCACCCGTGAATAGCTCTTACAAAACTGACTAGGCATTTTGACAATTGCAACCTTTTCCAAGGCCTGGTTTCTGAAATACCGCCACCCAATCACATTGAGAGGTAGTTAAAGCTTAAAAATCGGTGGAATCAGTGAAATCACTTTGGATGGCCATATTTCGATAGCCAGACCACGCAGGACGATTTGGCTTGCATGTGTGTGTAGGTATTGAACAGACCTTTCGTTTGATGTACATCTCGGTGGGATTGGTGAACTTCGACAAAATAATGATTTTTAAAGACAAGTGGTTAGTCCATGATTTTTGCCAAAATTAATAAAAAAATAAATTTTTGAGTTTGGCACATCCATGGAAAGGTCTGTTAATTCTCTATTCAGAATTGAAAACTGCAACCCGTTACGAGCCTTGGTTGCGGAAATATCTCCATCTGCACCCGACGACTTTTTTAGATTTGGGTCAATTTTCAGTAAAATCACTCTGGGTGGCCATATTTCGATAACCAGGCCTCGCAGAACCTTCTGGTTTTCACCCGTGAATAGCTCTTAGAAAATTGACTAGACATTTTGAAAACCGCAATCTTTTCCAAGGCCTGGTTTTTGAAATATCGACACCCAAACACATTGAGAGGTAGTTAAAGCTCAAAAATCGGTGGAATCAGTGAAATCACTTTGGATAGCCATAATTCGATAGCCAGACCACGCAGGACGATTTGGCTTGCATGTGTGTGTAGGTATTGAACAGACCTTTCGTTTGATGTACATCTCGGTGGGATTGGTGAACTTCGACAAAATAATGATTTTTAAAGACAAGTGGTTAGTCCATGATTTTTGCCAAAATTAATAAAAAAATAAATTTTTGAGTTTGGCACATCCATGGAAAGGTCTGTTAATTCTCTATTCAGAATTGAAAACTGCAACCCGTTACGAGCCTTGGTTGCGGAAATATCTCCATCTGCACCCGACGACTTTTTTAGATTTGGGTCAATTTTCAGTAAAATCACTCTGGGTGGCCATATTTCGATAACCAGGCCTCGCAGAACCTTCTGGTTTTCACCCGTGAATAGCTCTTACAAAACTGACTAGACATTTTGACAATTGCAACCTTTTCCAAGGCCTGGTTTCTGAAATACCGCCACCCAATCACATTGAGAGGTAGTTAAAGCTTAAAAATCGGTGGAATCAGTGAAATCACTTTGGATGGCCATATTTCGATAGCCAGACCACGCAGGACGATTTGGCTTGCATGTATGTGTAGGTATTGAACAGACCTTTCGTTTGATGTACATCTCGGTGGGATTGGTGAACTTCGACAAAATAATGATTTTTAAAGACAAGTCCATGATTTTTGCCAAAATTAATAAAAAAATAAATTTTTGAGTTTGGCACATCCATGGAAAGGTCTGTTAATTCTCTATTCAGAATTGAAAACTGCAACCCGTTACGAGCCTTGGTTGCGGAAATATCTCCATCTGCACCCGACGACTTTTTTAGATTTGGGTCAATTTTCAGTAAAATCACTCTGGGTGGCCATATTTCGATAACCAGGCCTCGCAGAACCTTCTGGTTTTCACCCGTGAATAGCTCTTAGAAAATTGACTGGACATTTTGAAAACCGCAACCTTTTCCAAGGCCTGGTTTCTGAAATATCGCCACCCAAACACATTGAGAGGTAGTTAAAGCTCAAAAATCGGTGGAATCAGTGAAATCACTTTGGATGGCCATATTTCGATGGCCAGACCACGCAGGACGATTTGGCTTGCATGTGTGTGTAGGTATTGAACAGACCTTTCGTTTGATGTACATCTCGGTGGGATTGGTGAACTTCGACAAAATAATGATTTTTAAAGACAAGTGGTTAGTCCATGATTTTTGCCAAAATTAATAAAAAAATAAATTTTTGAGTTGGCACATCCATGGAAAGGTCTGTTAATTCTCTATTCAGAATTGAAAACTGCAACCCGTTACGAGCCTTGGTTGCGGAAATATCTCCATCCGCACCCGATGACTTTTTTAGATTTGGGTCAATTTTCAGTAAAACCACTTTGGGTGGCCATATTTAGATAACCAGGCCTCGCAGGACCTTCTGGTTTTCACCCGTGAATAGCTCTTACAAAACTGACTAGACATTTTGACAATTGCAACCTTTTCCAAGGCCTGGTTTCTGAAATACCGCCACCCAATCACATTGAGAGGTAGTTAAAGCTTAAAAATCGGTGGAATCAGTGAAATCACTTTGGATGGCCATATTTCGATAGCCAGACCACGCAGGACGATTTGGCTTGCATGTGTGTGTAGGTATTGAACAGACCTTTCGTTTGATGTACATCTCGGTGGGATTGGTGAACTTCGACAAAATAATGATTTTTAAAGACAAGTGGTTAGTCCATGATTTTTGCCAAAATTAATAAAAAAATAAATTTTTGAGTTTGGCACATCCATGGAAAGGTCTGTTAATTCTCTATTCAGAATTGAAAACTGCAACCCGTTACGAGCCTTGGTTGCGGAAATATCTCCATCTGCACCCGACGACTTTTTTAGATTTGGGTCAATTTTCAGTAAAATCACTCTGGGTGGCCATATTTCGATAACCAGGCCTCGCAGAACCTTCTGGTTTTCACCCGTGAATAGCTCTTAGAAAATTGACTAGACATTTTGAAAACCGCAATCTTTTCCAAGGCCTGGTTTTTGAAATATCGACACCCAAACACATTGAGAGGTAGTTAAAGCTCAAAAATCGGTGGAATCAGTGAAATCACTTTGGATAGCCATAATTCGATAGCCAGACCACGCAGGACGATTTGGCTTGCATGTGTGTGTAGGTATTGAACAGACCTTTCGTTTGATGTACATCTCGGTGGGATTGGTGAACTTCGACAAAATAATGATTTTTAAAGACAAGTGGTTAGTCCATGATTTTTGCCAAAATTAATAAAAAAATAAATTTTTGAGTTTGGCACATCCATGGAAAGGTCTGTTAATTCTCTATTCAGAATTGAAAACTGCAACCCGTTACGAGCCTTGGTTGCGGAAATATCTCCATCTGCACCCGACGACTTTTTTAGATTTGGGTCAATTTTCAGTAAAATCACTCTGGGTGGCCATATTTCGATAACCAGGCCTCGCAGAACCTTCTGGTTTTCACCCGTGAATAGCTCTTACAAAACTGACTAGACATTTTGACAATTGCAACCTTTTCCAAGGCCTGGTTTCTGAAATACCGCCACCCAATCACATTGAGAGGTAGTTAAAGCTTAAAAATCGGTGGAATCAGTGAAATCACTTTGGATGGCCATATTTCGATAGCCAGACCACGCAGGACGATTTGGCTTGCATGTGTGTGTAGGTATTGAACAGACCTTTCGTTTGATGTACATCTCGGTGGGATTGGTGAACTTCGACAAAATAATGATTTTTAAAGACAAGTGGTTAGTCCATGATTTTTGCCAAAATTAATAAAAAAATAAATTTTTGAGTTTGGCACATCCATGGAAAGGTCTGTTAATTCTCTATTCAGAATTGAAAACTGCAACCCGTTACGAGCCTTGGTTGCGGAAATATCTCCATCTGCACCCGACGACTTTTTTAGATTTGGGTCAATTTTCAGTAAAATCACTCTGGGTGGCCATATTTCGATAACCAGGCCTCGCAGAACCTTCTGGTTTTCACCCGTGAATAGCTCTTAGAAAATTGACTAGACATTTTGAAAACCGCAATCTTTTCCAAGGCCTGGTTTTTGAAATATCGACACCCAAACACATTGAGAGGTAGTTAAAGCTCAAAAATCGGTGGAATCAGTGAAATCACTTTGGATAGCCATAATTCGATAGCCAGACCACGCAGGACGATTTGGCTTGCATGTGTGTGTAGGTATTGAACAGACCTTTCGTTTGATGTACATCTCGGTGGGATTGGTGAACTTCGACAAAATAATGATTTTTAAAGACAAGTGGTTAGTCCATGATTTTTGCCAAAATTAATAAAAAAATAAATTTTTGAGTTTGGCACATCCATGGAAAGGTCTGTTAATTCTCTATTCAGAATTGAAAACTGCAACCCGTTACGAGCCTTGGTTGCGGAAATATCTCCATCTGCACCCGACGACTTTTTTAGATTTGGGTCAATTTTCAGTAAAATCACTCTGGGTGGCCATATTTCGATAACCAGGCCTCGCAGAACCTTCTGGTTTTCACCCGTGAATAGCTCTTACAAAACTGACTAGACATTTTGACAATTGCAACCTTTTCCAAGGCCTGGTTTCTGAAATACCGCCACCCAATCACATTGAGAGGTAGTTAAAGCTTAAAAATCGGTGGAATCAGTGAAATCACTTTGGATGGCCATATTTCGATAGCCAGACCACGCAGGACGATTTGGCTTGCATGTATGTGTAGGTATTGAACAGACCTTTCGTTTGATGTACATCTCGGTGGGATTGGTGAACTTCGACAAAATAATGATTTTTAAAGACAAGTCCATGATTTTTGCCAAAATTAATAAAAAAATAAATTTTTGAGTTTGGCACATCCATGGAAAGGTCTGTTAATTCTCTATTCAGAATTGAAAACTGCAACCCGTTACGAGCCTTGGTTGCGGAAATATCTCCATCTGCACCCGACGACTTTTTTAGATTTGGGTCAATTTTCAGTAAAATCACTCTGGGTGGCCATATTTCGATAACCAGGCCTCGCAGAACCTTCTGGTTTTCACCCGTGAATAGCTCTTAGAAAATTGACTGGACATTTTGAAAACCGCAACCTTTTCCAAGGCCTGGTTTCTGAAATATCGCCACCCAAACACATTGAGAGGTAGTTAAAGCTCAAAAATCGGTGGAATCAGTGAAATCACTTTGGATGGCCATATTTCGATGGCCAGACCACGCAGGACGATTTGGCTTGCATGTGTGTGTAGGTATTGAACAGACCTTTCGTTTGATGTACATCTCGGTGGGATTGGTGAACTTCGACAAAATAATGATTTTTAAAGACAAGTGGTTAGTCCATGATTTTTGCCAAAATTAATAAAAAAATAAATTTTTGAGTTTGGCACATCCATGGAAAGGTCTGTTAATTCTCTATTCAGAATTGAAAACTGCAACCCGTTACGAGCCTTGGTTGCGGAAATATCTCCATCCGCACCCGATGACTTTTTTAGATTTGGGTCAATTTTCAGTAAAACCACTTTGGGTGGCCATATTTAGATAACCAGGCCTCGCAGGACCTTCTGGTTTTCACCCGTGAATAGCTCTTACAAAACTGACTAGACATTTTGACAATTGCAACCTTTTCCAAGGCCTGGTTTCTGAAATACCGCCACCCAATCACATTGAGAGGTAGTTAAAGCTTAAAAATCGGTGGAATCAGTGAAATCACTTTGGATGGCCATATTTCGATAGCCAGACCACGCAGGACGATTTGGTTTGCATGTGTGTGTAGGTATTGAACAGACCTTTCGTTTGATGTACATCTCGGTGGGATTGGTGAACTTCGACAAAATAATGATTTTTAAAGACAAGTCCATGATTTTTGCCAAAATTAATAAAAAAATAAATTTTTGAGTTTGGCACATCCATGGAAAGGTCTGTTAATTCTCTATTCAGAATTGAAAACTGCAACCCGTTACGAGCCTTGGTTGCGGAAATATCTCCATCTGCACCCGACGACTTTTTTAGATTTGGGTCAATTTTCAGTAAAATCACTCTGGGTGGCCATATTTCGATAACCAGGCCTCGCAGAACCTTCTGGTTTTCACCCGTGAATAGCTCTTACAAAACTGACTAGACATTTTGACAATTGCAACCTTTTCCAAGGCCTGGTTTCTGAAATACCGCCACCCAATCACATTGAGAGGTAGTTAAAGCTTAAAAATCGGTGGAATCAGTGAAATCACTTTGGATGGCCATATTTCGATAGCCAGACCACGCAGGACGATTTGGCTTGCATGTATGTGTAGGTATTGAACAGACCTTTCGTTTGATGTACATCTCGGTGGGATTGGTGAACTTCGACAAAATAATGATTTTTAAAGACAAGTCCATGATTTTTGCCAAAATTAATAAAAAAATAAATTTTTGAGTTTGGCACATCCATGGAAAGGTCTGTTAATTCTCTATTCAGAATTGAAAACTGCAACCCGTTACGAGCCTTGGTTGCGGAAATATCTCCATCTGCACCCGACGACTTTTTTAGATTTGGGTCAATTTTCAGTAAAATCACTCTGGGTGGCCATATTTCGATAACCAGGCCTCGCAGAACCTTCTGGTTTTCACCCGTGAATAGCTCTTAGAAAATTGACTGGACATTTTGAAAACCGCAACCTTTTCCAAGGCCTGGTTTCTGAAATATCGCCACCCAAACACATTGAGAGGTAGTTAAAGCTCAAAAATCGGTGGAATCAGTGAAATCACTTTGGATGGCCATATTTCGATGGCCAGACCACGCAGGACGATTTGGCTTGCATGTGTGTGTAGGTATTGAACAGACCTTTCGTTTGATGTACATCTCGGTGGGATTGGTGAACTTCGACAAAATAATGATTTTTAAAGACAAGTGGTTAGTCCATGATTTTTGCCAAAATTAATAAAAAAATAAATTTTTGAGTTGGCACATCCATGGAAAGGTCTGTTAATTCTCTATTCAGAATTGAAAACTGCAACCCGTTACGAGCCTTGGTTGCGGAAATATCTCCATCCGCACCCGATGACTTTTTTAGATTTGGGTCAATTTTCAGTAAAACCACTTTGGGTGGCCATATTTAGATAACCAGGCCTCGCAGGACCTTCTGGTTTTCACCCGTGAATAGCTCTTACAAAACTGACTAGACATTTTGACAATTGCAACCTTTTCCAAGGCCTGGTTTCTGAAATACCGCCACCCAATCACATTGAGAGGTAGTTAAAGCTTAAAAATCGGTGGAATCAGTGAAATCACTTTGGATGGCCATATTTCGATAGCCAGACCACGCAGGACGATTTGGCTTGCATGTGTGTGTAGGTATTGAACAGACCTTTCGTTTGATGTACATCTCGGTGGGATTGGTGAACTTCGACAAAATAATGATTTTTAAAGACAAGTGGTTAGTCCATGATTTTTGCCAAAATTAATAAAAAAATAAATTTTTGAGTTTGGCACATCCATGGAAAGGTCTGTTAATTCTCTATTCAGAATTGAAAACTGCAACCCGTTACGAGCCTTGGTTGCGGAAATATCTCCATCTGCACCCGACGACTTTTTTAGATTTGGGTCAATTTTCAGTAAAATCACTCTGGGTGGCCATATTTCGATAACCAGGCCTCGCAGAACCTTCTGGTTTTCACCCGTGAATAGCTCTTAGAAAATTGACTAGACATTTTGAAAACCGCAATCTTTTCCAAGGCCTGGTTTTTGAAATATCGACACCCAAACACATTGAGAGGTAGTTAAAGCTCAAAAATCGGTGGAATCAGTGAAATCACTTTGGATAGCCATAATTCGATAGCCAGACCACGCAGGACGATTTGGCTTGCATGTGTGTGTAGGTATTGAACAGACCTTTCGTTTGATGTACATCTCGGTGGGATTGGTGAACTTCGACAAAATAATGATTTTTAAAGACAAGTGGTTAGTCCATGATTTTTGCCAAAATTAATAAAAAAATAAATTTTTGAGTTTGGCACATCCATGGAAAGGTCTGTTAATTCTCTATTCAGAATTGAAAACTGCAACCCGTTACGAGCCTTGGTTGCGGAAATATCTCCATCTGCACCCGACGACTTTTTTAGATTTGGGTCAATTTTCAGTAAAATCACTCTGGGTGGCCATATTTCGATAACCAGGCCTCGCAGAACCTTCTGGTTTTCACCCGTGAATAGCTCTTACAAAACTGACTAGACATTTTGACAATTGCAACCTTTTCCAAGGCCTGGTTTCTGAAATACCGCCACCCAATCACATTGAGAGGTAGTTAAAGCTTAAAAATCGGTGGAATCAGTGAAATCACTTTGGATGGCCATATTTCGATAGCCAGACCACGCAGGACGATTTGGCTTGCATGTGTGTGTAGGTATTGAACAGACCTTTCGTTTGATGTACATCTCGGTGGGATTGGTGAACTTCGACAAAATAATGATTTTTAAAGACAAGTGGTTAGTCCATGATTTTTGCCAAAATTAATAAAAAAATAAATTTTTGAGTTTGGCACATCCATGGAAAGGTCTGTTAATTCTCTATTCAGAATTGAAAACTGCAACCCGTTACGAGCCTTGGTTGCGGAAATATCTCCATCTGCACCCGACGACTTTTTTAGATTTGGGTCAATTTTCAGTAAAATCACTCTGGGTGGCCATATTTCGATAACCAGGCCTCGCAGAACCTTCTGGTTTTCACCCGTGAATAGCTCTTACAAAACTGACTAGACATTTTGACAATTGCAACCTTTTCCAAGGCCTGGTTTCTGAAATACCGCCACCCAATCACATTGAGAGGTAGTTAAAGCTTAAAAATCGGTGGAATCAGTGAAATCACTTTGGATGGCCATATTTCGATAGCCAGACCACGCAGGACGATTTGGCTTGCATGTATGTGTAGGTATTGAACAGACCTTTCGTTTGATGTACATCTCGGTGGGATTGGTGAACTTCGACAAAATAATGATTTTTAAAGACAAGTCCATGATTTTTGCCAAAATTAATAAAAAAATAAATTTTTGAGTTTGGCACATCCATGGAAAGGTCTGTTAATTCTCTATTCAGAATTGAAAACTGCAACCCGTTACGAGCCTTGGTTGCGGAAATATCTCCATCTGCACCCGACGACTTTTTTAGATTTGGGTCAATTTTCAGTAAAATCACTCTGGGTGGCCATATTTCGATAACCAGGCCTCGCAGAACCTTCTGGTTTTCACCCGTGAATAGCTCTTAGAAAATTGACTGGACATTTTGAAAACCGCAACCTTTTCCAAGGCCTGGTTTCTGAAATATCGCCACCCAAACACATTGAGAGGTAGTTAAAGCTCAAAAATCGGTGGAATCAGTGAAATCACTTTGGATGGCCATATTTCGATGGCCAGACCACGCAGGACGATTTGGCTTGCATGTGTGTGTAGGTATTGAACAGACCTTTCGTTTGATGTACATCTCGGTGGGATTGGTGAACTTCGACAAAATAATGATTTTTAAAGACAAGTGGTTAGTCCATGATTTTTGCCAAAATTAATAAAAAAATAAATTTTTGAGTTTGGCACATCCATGGAAAGGTCTGTTAATTCTCTATTCAGAATTGAAAACTGCAACCCGTTACGAGCCTTGGTTGCGGAAATATCTCCATCTGCACCCGACGACTTTTTTAGATTTGGGTCAATTTTCAGTAAAATCACTCTGGGTGGCCATATTTCGATAACCAGGCCTCGCAGAACCTTCTGGTTTTCACCCGTGAATAGCTCTTACAAAACTGACTAGACATTTTGACAATTGCAACCTTTTCCAAGGCCTGGTTTCTGAAATACCGCCACCCAATCACATTGAGAGGTAGTTAAAGCTTAAAAATCGGTGGAATCAGTGAAATCACTTTGGATGGCCATATTTCGATGGCCAGACCACGCAGGACGATTTGGCTTGCATGTGTGTGTAGGTATTGAACAGACCTTTCGTTTGATGTACATCTCGGTGGGATTGGTGAACTTCGACAAAATAATGATTTTTAAAGACAAGTGGTTAGTCCATGATTTTTGCCAAAATTAATAAAAAAATAAATTTTTGAGTTTGGCACATCCATGGAAAGGTCTGTTAATTCTCTATTCAGAATTGAAAACTGCAACCCGTTACGAGCCTTGGTTGCGGAAATATCTCCATCTGCACCCGACGACTTTTTTAGATTTGGGTCAATTTTCAGTAAAATCACTCTGGGTGGCCATATTTCGATAACCAGGCCTCGCAGAACCTTCTGGTTTTCACCCGTGAATAGCTCTTACAAAACTGACTAGACATTTTGACAATTGCAACCTTTTCCAAGGCCTGGTTTCTGAAATACCGCCACCCAATCACATTGAGAGGTAGTTAAAGCTTAAAAATCGGTGGAATCAGTGAAATCACTTTGGATGGCCATATTTCGATAGCCAGACCACGCAGGACGATTTGGCTTGCATGTGTGTGTAGGTATTGAACAGACCTTTCGTTTGATGTACATCTCGGTGGGATTGGTGAACTTCGACAAAATAATGATTTTTAAAGACAAGTGGTTAGTCCATGATTTTTGCCAAAATTAATAAAAAAATAAATTTTTGAGTTTGGCACATCCATGGAAAGGTCTGTTAATTCTCTATTCAGAATTGAAAACTGCAACCCGTTACGAGCCTTGGTTGCGGAAATATCTCCATCTGCACCCGACGACTTTTTTAGATTTGGGTCAATTTTCAGTAAAATCACTCTGGGTGGCCATATTTCGATAACCAGGCCTCGCAGAACCTTCTGGTTTTCACCCGTGAATAGCTCTTACAAAACTGACTAGACATTTTGACAATTGCAACCTTTTCCAAGGCCTGGTTTCTGAAATACCGCCACCCAATCACATTGAGAGGTAGTTAAAGCTTAAAAATCGGTGGAATCAGTGAAATCACTTTGGATGGCCATATTTCGATAGCCAGACCACGCAGGACGATTTGGCTTGCATGTATGTGTAGGTATTGAACAGACCTTTCGTTTGATGTACATCTCGGTGGGATTGGTGAACTTCGACAAAATAATGATTTTTAAAGACAAGTCCATGATTTTTGCCAAAATTAATAAAAAAATAAATTTTTGAGTTTGGCACATCCATGGAAAGGTCTGTTAATTCTCTATTCAGAATTGAAAACTGCAACCCGTTACGAGCCTTGGTTGCGGAAATATCTCCATCTGCACCCGACGACTTTTTTAGATTTGGGTCAATTTTCAGTAAAATCACTCTGGGTGGCCATATTTCGATAACCAGGCCTCGCAGAACCTTCTGGTTTTCACCCGTGAATAGCTCTTAGAAAATTGACTGGACATTTTGAAAACCGCAACCTTTTCCAAGGCCTGGTTTCTGAAATATCGCCACCCAAACACATTGAGAGGTAGTTAAAGCTCAAAAATCGGTGGAATCAGTGAAATCACTTTGGATGGCCATATTTCGATGGCCAGACCACGCAGGACGATTTGGCTTGCATGTGTGTGTAGGTATTGAACAGACCTTTCGTTTGATGTACATCTCGGTGGGATTGGTGAACTTCGACAAAATAATGATTTTTAAAGACAAGTGGTTAGTCCATGATTTTTGCCAAAATTAATAAAAAAATAAATTTTTGAGTTTGGCACATCCATGGAAAGGTCTGTTAATTCTCTATTCAGAATTGAAAACTGCAACCCGTTACGAGCCTTGGTTGCGGAAATATCTCCATCCGCACCCGATGACTTTTTTAGATTTGGGTCAATTTTCAGTAAAACCACTTTGGGTGGCCATATTTAGATAACAAGGCCTCGCAGGACCTTCTGGTTTTCACCCGTGAATAGCTCTTACAAAACTGACTAGACATTTTGACAATTGCAACCTTTTCCAAGGCCTGGTTTCTGAAATACCGCCACCCAATCACATTGAGAGGTAGTTAAAGCTCAAAAATCGGTGGAATCAGTGAAATCACTTTGGATGGCCATATTTCGATAGCCAGACCACGCAGGACGATTTGGCTTGCATGTGTGTGTAGGTATTGAACAGACCTTTCGTTTGATGTACATCTCGGTGGGATTGGTGAACTTCGACAAAATAATGATTTTTAAAGACAAGTGGTTAGTCCATGATTTTTGCCAAAATTAATAAAAAAATAAATTTTTGAGTTTGGCACATCCATGGAAAGGTCTGTTAATTCTCTATTCAGAATTGAAAACTGCAACCCGTTACGAGCCTTGGTTGCGGAAATATCTCCATCTGCACCCGACGACTTTTTTAGATTTGGGTCAATTTTCAGTAAAATCACTCTGGGTGGCCATATTTCGATAACCAGGCCTCGCAGAACCTTCTGGTTTTCACCCGTGAATAGCTCTTAGAAAATTGACTAGACATTTTGAAAACCGCAATCTTTTCCAAGGCCTGGTTTCTGAAATATCGACACCCAAACACATTGAGAGGTAGTTAAAGCTCAAAAATCGGTGGAATCAGTGAAATCACTTTGGATGGCCATATTTCGATAGCCAGACCACGCAGGACGATTTGGCTTGCATGTGTGTGTAGGTATTGAACAGACCTTTCGTTTGATGTACATCTCGGTGGGATTGGTGAACTTCGACAAAATAATGATTTTTAAAGACAAGTGGTTAGTCCATGATTTTTGCCAAAATTAATAAAAAAATAAATTTTTGAGTTTGGCACATCCATGGAAAGGTCTGTTCATTCTCTATTCAGAATTGAAAACTGCAACCCGTTACGAGCCTTGGTTGCGGAAATATCTCCATCCGCACCCGATGACTTTTTTAGATTTGGGTCAATTTTCAGTAAAATCACTCTGGGTGGCCATATTTCGATAACCAAGCCTCGTAGAACCCTCTGGTTTTCACCCGTGAATAGCTCTTACAAAACTGACTAGACATTTTGACAATTGCAACCTTTTCCAAGGCCTGGTTTCTGAAATATCGCCACCCAATCACATTGAGAGGTAGTTAAAGCTTAAAAATCGGTGGAATCAGTGAAATCACTTTGGATGGCCATATTTCGATAGCCAGACCACGCAGGACGATTTGGCTTGCATGTATGTGTAGGTATTGAACAGACCTTTCGTTTGATGTACATCTCGGTGGGATTGGTGAACTTCGACAAAATAATGATTTTTAAAGAGGTTAGTCCATGATTTTTGCCAAAATTAATAAAAAAATGAATTTTTGAGTTTGGCACATCCATGGAAAGGTCTGTTAATTCTCTATTCAGAATTGAAAACTGCAACCCGTTACGAGCCTTGGTTGCGGAAATATCTCCATCCGCACCCGATGACTTTTTTAGATTTGGGTCAATTTTCAGTAAAAATACTTTGGGTGGCCATAATTCGATAACCAGGCCTCGCAGAACCTTCCGGTTTTCACCCGTGAAAAGCTCTTACAAAACTGACTAGACATTTTGAAAACCGCAACCCTTTCAAAGACCTGGTTTCTAAAATATCGCCACCTAAACACATTTTTAGGTAGTTGGAGCTCAAAAATCAGTGAAATCACTTTGGATGGCCATATTTCGATAGCCAGACCACGCAGGACGATTTGGCTTGCATGTGTGTGTAGGTATTGAACAGACCTTTCGTTTGATGTACATCTCGGTGGGATTGGTGAACTTCGACAAAATAATGATTTTTAAAGACAAGTCCATGATTTTTGCCAAAATTAATAAAAAAATGAATTTTTGAGTTTGGCACATCCATGGAAAGGTCTGTTAATTCTCTATTCAGAATTGAAAACTGCAACCCGTTACGAGCCTTGGTTGCGGAAATATCTCCATCCGCACCCGATGACTTTTTTAGATTTGGGTCAATTTTCAGTAAAATCACTCTGGGTGGCCATATTTCGATAACCAAGCCTCGTAGAACCCTCTGGTTTTCACCCGTGAATAACTCTTAGAAAATTGACTGGACATTTTGAAAACCGCAACCTTTTCCAAGGCCTGGTTTCTGAAATATCGCCACCCAATCACATTGAGAGGTAGTTAAAGCTCAAAAATCGGTGGAATCAGTGAAATCACTTTGGATGGCCATATTTCGATAGCCAGACCACGCAGGACGATTTGGCTTGCATGTGTGTGTAGGTATTGAACAGACCTTTCGTTTGATGTACATCTCGGTGGGATTGGTGAACTTCGACAAAATAATGATTTTTAAAGACAAGTGGTTAGTCCATGATTTTTGCCAAAATTAATAAAAAAATAAATTTTTGAGTTTGGCACATCCATGGAAAGGTCTGTTAATTCTCTATTCAGAATTGAAAACTGCAACCCGTTACGAGCCTTGGTTGCGGAAATATCTCCATCTGCACCCGATGACTTTTTTAGATTTGGGTCAATTTTCAGTAAAATCACTCTGGGTGGCCATATTTCGATAACCAAGCCTCGTAGAACCCTCTGGTTTTCACCCGTGAATAGCTCTTAGAAAATTGACTGGACATTTTGAAAACCGCAACCTTTTCCAAGGCCTGGTTTCTGAAATATCGCCACCCAAACACATTGAGAGGTAGTTAAAGCTCAAAAATCGGTGGAATCAGTGAAATCACTTTGGATGGCCATATTTCGATAGCCAGACCACGCAGGACGATTTGGCTTGCATGTGTGTGTAGGTATTGAACAGACCTTTCGTTTGATGTACATCTCGGTGGGATTGGTGAACTTCGACAAAATAATGATTTTTAAAGACAAGTGGTTAGTCCATGATTTTTGCCAAAATTAATAAAAAAATAAATTTTTGAGTTTGGCACATCCATGGAAAGGTCTGTTAATTCTCTATTCAGAATTGAAAACTGCAACCCGTTACGAGCCTTGGTTGCGGAAATATCTCCATCCGCACCCGATGACTTTTTTAGATTTGGGTCAATTTTCAGTAAAATCACTCTGGGTGGCCATATTTCGATAACCAAGCCTCGTAGAACCCTCTGGTTTTCACCCGTGAATAGCTCTTAGAAAATTGACTGGACATTTTGAAAACCGCAACCTTTTCCAAGGCCTGGTTTCTGAAATATCGCCACCCAAACACATTGAGAGGTAGTTAAAGCTCAAAAATCGGTGGAATCAGTGAAATCACTTTGGATGGCCATATTTCGATGGCCAGACCACGCAGGACGATTTGGCTTGCATGTGTGTGTAGGTATTGAACAGACCTTTCATTTGATGTACATCTCGGTGGGATTGGTGAACTTCGACAAAATAATGATTTTTAAAGACAAGTGGTTAGTCCATGATTTTTGCCAAAATTAATAAAAAAATAAATTTTTGAGTTTGGCACATCCATGGAAAGGTCTGTTAATTCTCTATTCAGAATTGAAAACTGCAACCCGTTACGAGCCTTGGTTGCGGAAATATCTCCATCTGCACCCGACGACTTTTTTAGATTTGGGTCAATTTTCAGTAAAATCACTCTGGGTGGCCATATTTCGATAACCAGGCCTCGCAGAACCTTCTGGTTTTCACCCGTGAATAGCTCTTAGAAAATTGACTAGACATTTTGAAAACCGCAATCTTTTCCAAGGCCTGGTTTCTGAAATATCGACACCCAAACACATTGAGAGGTAGTTAAAGCTCAAAAATCGGTGGAATCAGTGAAATCACTTTGGATGGCCATATTTCGATAGCCAGACCACGCAGGACGATTTGGCTTGCATGTGTGTGTAGGTATTGAACAGACCTTTCGTTTGATGTACATCTCGGTGGGATTGGTGAACTTCGACAAAATAATGATTTTTAAAGACAAGTGTAGTCCATGATTTTTGCCAAAATTAATAAAAAAATAAATTTTTGAGTTTGGCACATCCATGGAAAGGTCTGTTAATTCTCTATTCAGAATTGAAAACTGCAACCCGTTACGAGACTTGGTTGCGGAAATATCTCCATCTGCACCCGATGACTTTTTTAGATTTGGGTCAATTTTCAGTAAAATCACTCTGGGTGGCCATATTTCGATAACCAAGCCTCGTAGAACCCTCTGGTTTTCACCCGTGAATAGCTCTTAGAAAATTGACTGGACATTTTGAAAACCGCAACCTTTTCCAAGGCCTGGTTTCTGAAATATCGCCACCCAAACACATTGAGAGGTAGTTAAAGCTCAAAAATCGGTGGAATCAGTGAAATCACTTTGGATGGCCATATTTCGATAGCCAGACCACGCAGGACGATTTGGCTTGCATGTGTGTGTAGGTATTGAACAGACCTTTCGTTTGATGTACATCTCGGTGGGATTGGTGAACTTCGACAAAATAATGATTTTTAAAGACAAGTGGTTAGTCCATGATTTTTGCCAAAATTAATAAAAAAATAAATTTTTGAGTTTGGCACATCCATGGAAAGGTCTGTTAATTCTCTATTCATAATTGAAAACTGCAACCCGTTACGAGCCTTGGTTGCGGAAATATCTCCATCCGCACCCGATGACTTTTTTAGATTTGGGTCAATTTTCAGTAAAAATACTTTGGGTGGCCATAATTCGATAACCAGGCCTCGCAGAACCTTCCGGTTTTCACCCGTGAAAAGCTCTTACAAAACTGACTAGACATTTTGAAAACCGCAACCCTTTCAAAGACCTGGTTTCTAAAATATCGCCACCTAAACACATTTTTAGGTAGTTGGAGCTCAAAAATCAGTGAAATCACTTTGGATGGCCATATTTCGATAGCCAGACCACGCAGGACGATTTGGCTTGCATGTGTGTGTAGGTATTGAACAGACCTTTCGTTTGATGTACATCTCGGTGGGATTGGTGAACTTCGACAAAATAATGATTTTTAAAGACAAGTTAGTCCATGATTTTTGCCAAAATTAATAAAAAAATGAATTTTTGAGTTTGGCACATCCATGGAAAGGTCTGTTAATTCTCTATTCAGAATTGAAAACTGCAACCCGTTACGAGCCTTGGTTGCGGAAATATCTCCATCCGCACCCGATGACTTTTTTAGATTTGGGTCAATTTTCAGTAAAAATACTTTGGGTGGCCATAATTCGATAACCAGGCCTCGCAGAACCTTCCGGTTTTCACCCGTGAAAAGCTCTTACAAAACTGACTAGACATTTTGAAAACCGCAACCCTTTCAAAGACCTGGTTTCTAAAATATCGCCACCTAAACACATTTTTAGGTAGTTGGAGCTCAAAAATCAGTGAAATCACTTTGGATGGCCATATTTCGATAGCCAGACCACGCAGGACGATTTGGCTTGCATGTGTGTGTAGGTATTGAACAGACCTTTCGTTTGATGTACATCTCGGTGGGATTGGTGAACTTCGACAAAATAATGATTTTTAAAGACAAGTGGTTAGTCCATGATTTTTGCCAAAATTAATAAAAAAATAAATTTTTGAGTTTGGCACATCCATGGAAAGGTCTGTTAATTCTCTATTCAGAATTGAAAACTGCAACCCGTTACGAGCCTTGGTTGCGGAAATATCTCCATCCGCACCCGATGACTTTTTTAGATTTGGGTCAATTTTCAGTAAAAATACTTTGGGTGGCCATAATTCGATAACCAGGCCTCGCAGAACCTTCCGGTTTTCACCCGTGAAAAGCTCTTACAAAACTGACTAGACATTTTGAAAACCGCAACCCTTTCAAAGACCTGGTTTCTAAAATATCGCCACCTAAACACATTTTTAGGTAGTTGGAGCTCAAAAATCAGTGAAATCACTTTGGATGGCCATATTTCGATAGCCAGACCACGCAGGACGATTTGGCTTGCATGTGTGTGTAGGTATTGAACAGACCTTTCGTTTGATGTACATCTCGGTGGGATTGGTGAACTTCGACAAAATAATGATTTTTAAAGACAAGTGGTTAGTCCATGATTTTTGCCAAAATTAATAAAAAAATAAATTTTTGAGTTTGGCACATCCATGGAAAGGTCTGTTAATTCTCTATTCAGAATTAAAAACTGCAACCCGTTACGAGCCTTGGTTGCGGAAATATCTCCATCCGCACCCGATGACTTTTTTGGATTTGGGTCAATTTTCAGTAAATCTACTTTGGGTGGCCATATTTCGATAACCAAGCCTCTCAGAACCCTCTGGTTTTCACCCGTGAAAAGCTCTTACAAAATTGACTAGACAATTTGAAAACCGCATCCTTTTCCAAGGCCTGGTTTCTGAAATATCGCCACCCAATCACATTGAGAGGTAGTTAAAGCTCAAAAATCGGTGGAATCAGTGAAATCACTTTGGATGGCCATATTTCGATAGCCAGACCACGCAGGACGATTTGGCTTGCATGTGTGTGTAGGTATTGAACAGACCTTTCGTTTGATGTACATCTCGGTGGGATTGGTGAACTTCGACAAAATAATGATTTTTAAAGACAGTTAGTCCATGATTTTTGCCAAAATTAATATAAAAATAAATTTTTGAGTTTGTCACATCCATGGAAAGGTCTGTTAATTCTCTATTCAGAATTGAAAACTGCAACTCGTTACGAGCCTTGGTTGCGGAAATATCTCCATCCGCACCCGATGACTTTTTTAGATTTGGGTCAATTTTCAGTAAAATCACTCTGGGTGGCCATATTTCGATAACCAAGCCTCGTAGAACCCTCTGGTTTTCACCCGTGAATAGCTCTTAGAAAATTGACTGGACATTTTGAAAACCGCAACCTTTTCCAAGGCCTGGTTTCTGAAATATCGCCACCCAAACACATTGAGAGGTAGTTAAAGCTCAAAAATCGGTGGAATCAGTGAAATCACTTTGGATGGCCATATTTCGATAGCCAGACCACGCAGGACGATTTGGCTTGCATGTGTGTGTAGGTATTGAACAGACCTTTCGTTTGATGTACATCTCGGTGGGATTGGTGAACTTCGACAAAATAATGATTTTTAAAGACCATGATTTTGCCAAAATTAATAAAAAAAATAAATTTTTGAGTTTGGTACATCCATGGAAAGGTCTGTTAATTCTCTATTCAGAATTGAAAACTGCAACCCGTTACGAGCCTTGGTTGCGGAAATATCTCCATCCGCACCCGATGACTTTTTTGGATTTGGGTCAATTTTCAGTAAATCTACTTTGGGTGGCCATAATTCGATAACCAGGCCTCGCAGAACCTTCTGGTTTTCACCCGTGAAAAGCTCTTACAAAACTGACTAGACATTTTGAAAACCGCAACATTTTCCAAGGCCTGGTTTCTGAAATATCGCCACCCAATCACATTGAGAGGTAGTTAAAGCTCAAAAATCGGTGGAATCAGTGAAATCACTTTGGATGGCCATATTTCGATAGCCAGACCACGCAGGACGATTTGGCTTGCATGTGTGTATAGGTATTGAACAGACCTTTCGTTTGATGTACATCTCGGTGGGATTGGTGAACTTCGACAAAATAATGATTTTTAAAGACAAGTTAGTCCATGATTTTTGCCAAAATTAATAAAAAAATGAATTTTTGAGTTTGGCACATCCATGGAAAGGTCTGTTCATTCTCTATTCAGAATTGAAAACTGCAACCCGTTACGAGCCTTGGTTGCGGATATATCTCCATCCGCACCCGATGACTTTTTTAGATTTGGGTCAATTTTCAGTAAAAATACTTTGGGTGGCCATAATTCGATAACCAGGCCTCGCAGAACCTTCTGGTTTTCACCCGTGAAAAGCTCTTACAAAACTGACTAGACATTTTGAAAACCGCAACCCTTTCAAAGACCTGGTTTCTAAAATATCGCCACCTAAACACATTTTTAGGTAGTTGGAGCTCAAAAATCAGTGAAATCACTTTGGATGGCCATATTTCGATAGCCAGACCACGCAGGACGATTTGGCTTGCATGTGTGTGTAGGTATTGAACAGACCTTTCGTTTGATGTACATCTCGGTGGGATTGGTGAACTTCGACAAAATAATGATTTTTAAAGACAAGTGGTTAGTCCATGATTTTTGCCAAAATTAATAAAAAAATAAATTTTTGAGTTTGGCACATCCATGGAAAGGTCTGTTCATTCTCTATTCAGAATTGAAAACTGCAACCCGTTACGAGCCTTGGTTGCGGAAATATCTCCATCCGCACCCGATGACTTTTTTAGATTTGGGTCAATTTTCAGTAAAATCACTCTGGGTGGCCATATTTCGATAACCAAGCCTCGTAGAACCCTCTGGTTTTCACCCGTGAATAGCTCTCAGAAAATTGACTGGACATTTTGAAAACCGCAACCTTTTCCAAGGCCTGGTTTCTGAAATATCGCCACCCAATCACATTGAGAGGTAGTTAAAGCTTAAAAATCGGTGGAAAAAGTGAAATCACTTTGGATGGCCATATTTCGATAGCCAGACCACGCAGGACGATTTGGCTTGCATGTGTGTGTAGGTATTGAACAGGCCTTTCGTTTGATGTACATCTCGGTGGGATTGGTGAACTTCGACAAAATAATGATTTTTAAAGACAAGTCCATGATTTTTGCCAAAATTAATAAAAAAATGAATTTTTGAGTTTGGCACATCCATGGAAAGGTCTGTCAATTCTCTATTCAGAATTGAAAACTGCAACCCGTTACGAGCCTTGGTTGCGGAAATATCTCTATCCGCACCCGATGACTTTTTTAGATTTGGGTCAATTTTCAGTAAAATCACTCTGGGTGGCCATATTTCGATAACCAGGCCTCGTAGAACCCTCTGGTTTTCACCCGTGAATAGCTCTTAGAAAATTGACTGGACATTTTGAAAACCGCAACCTTTTCCAAGGCCTGGTTTCTGAAATATCGCCACCCAATCAGATTGAGAGGTAGTTAAAGCTTAAAAATCGGTGGAATCAGTGAAATCACTTTGGATGGCCATATTTCGATAGCCAGACCACGCAGGACGATTTGGCTTGCATGTGTGTGTAGGTATTGAACAGACCTTTCGTTTGATGTACATCTCGGTGGGATTGGTGAACTTCGACAAAATAATGATTTTTAAAGAGGTTAGTCCATGATTTTTGCCAAAATTAATAAAAAAATAAATTTTTGAGTTTGGCACATCCATGGGAAGGTCTGTTAATTCTCTATTCAGAATTGAAAACTGCAACCCGTTACGAGCCTTGGTTGCGGAAATATCTCCTTCCGCACCCGATGACTTTTTTGGATTTGGGTCAATTTTCAGTAAAAATACTTTGGGTGGCCATAATTCGATAACCAGGCCTCGCAGAACCTTCTGGTTTTCACCCGTGAAAAGCTCTTACAAAACTGACTAGACATTTTGAAAACCGCAACCCTTTCAAAGACCTGGTTTCTAAAATATCGCCACCTAAACACATTTTTAGGTAGTTGGAGCTCAAAAATCAGTGAAATCACTTTGGATGGCCATATTTCGATAGCCAGACCACGCAGGACGATTTGGCTTGCATGTGTGTGTAGGTATTGAACAGACCTTTCGTTTGATGTACATCTCGGTGGGATTGGTGAACTTCGACAAAATAATGATTTTTAAAGACAAGTGGTTAGTCCATGATTTTTGCCAAAATTAATAAAAAAATAAATTTTTGAGTTTGGCACATCCATGGAAAGGTCTGTTCATTCTCTATTCAGAATTGAAAACTGCAACCCGTTACGAGCCTTGGTTGCGGAAATATCTCCATCCGCACCCGATGACTTTTTTAGATTTGGGTCAATTTTCAGTAAAATCACTCTGGGTGGCCATATTTCGATAACCAAGCCTCGTAGAACCCTCTGGTTTTCACCCGTGAATAGCTCTCAGAAAATTGACTGGACATTTTGAAAACCGCAACCTTTTCCAAGGCCTGGTTTCTGAAATATCGCCACCCAATCACATTGAGAGGTAGTTAAAGCTTAAAAATCGGTGGAAAAAGTGAAATCACTTTGGATGGCCATATTTCGATAGCCAGACCACGCAGGACGATTTGGCTTGCATGTGTGTGTAGGTATTGAACAGGCCTTTCGTTTGATGTACATCTCGGTGGGATTGGTGAACTTCGACAAAATAATGATTTTTAAAGACAAGTCCATGATTTTTGCCAAAATTAATAAAAAAATGAATTTTTGAGTTTGGCACATCCATGGAAAGGTCTGTCAATTCTCTATTCAGAATTGAAAACTGCAACCCGTTACGAGCCTTGGTTGCGGAAATATCTCTATCCGCACCCGATGACTTTTTTAGATTTGGGTCAATTTTCAGTAAAATCACTCTGGGTGGCCATATTTCGATAACCAGGCCTCGTAGAACCCTCTGGTTTTCACCCGTGAATAGCTCTTAGAAAATTGACTGGACATTTTGAAAACCGCAACCTTTTCCAAGGCCTGGTTTCTGAAATATCGCCACCCAATCAGATTGAGAGGTAGTTAAAGCTTAAAAATCGGTGGAATCAGTGAAATCACTTTGGATGGCCATATTTCGATAGCCAGACCACGCAGGACGATTTGGCTTGCATGTGTGTGTAGGTATTGAACAGACCTTTCGTTTGATGTACATCTCGGTGGGATTGGTGAACTTCGACAAAATAATGATTTTTAAAGAGGTTAGTCCATGATTTTTGCCAAAATTAATAAAAAAATAAATTTTTGAGTTTGGCACATCCATGGGAAGGTCTGTTAATTCTCTATTCAGAATTGAAAACTGCAACCCGTTACGAGCCTTGGTTGCGGAAATATCTCCTTCCGCACCCGATGACTTTTTTGGATTTGGGTCAATTTTCAGTAAATCTACTTTGGGTGGCCATATTTCGATAACCAAGCCTCGCAGAACCCTCTGGTTTTCACCCGTGAAAAGCTCTTACAAAATTGACTAGACAATTTGAAAACCGTATCCTTTTCCTTTTCGCCACCCAAACACATTGAGAGGTAGTTAAAGCTCAAAAATCTGTGGAATCAGTGAAATCACTTTGGATGGCCATATTTCGCTAACCAGACCACGCAGGACGATTTGGCTTGCATGTGTGTGTAGGTATTGAACAGACCTTTCGTTTGATGTACATCTCGGTGGGATTGGTGAACTTCGACAAAATAATGATTTTTAAAGAGGTTAGTCCATGATTTTTGCCAAAATTAATAAAAAAATAAATTTTTGAGTTTGGCACATCCATGGGAAGGTCTGTTAATTCTCTATTCAGAATTGAAAACTGCAACCCGTTACGAGCCTTGGTTGCGGAAATATCTCCTTCCGCACCCGATGACTTTTTTGGATTTGGGTCAATTTTCAGTAAATCTACTTTGGGTGGCCATATTTCGATAACCAAGCCTCGCAGAACCCTCTGGTTTTCACCCGTGAAAAGCTCTTACAAAAGTGAAATCACTTTGGATGGCCATATTTCGATAGCCAGACCACGCAGGACGATTTGGCTTGCATGTGTGTGTAGGTATTGAACAGACCTTTCGTTTGATGTACATCTCGGTGGGATTGGTGAACTTCGACAAAATAATGATTTTTAAAGACAAGTGGTTAGTCCATGATTTTTGCCAAAATTAATAAAAAAATAAATTTTTGAGTTTGGCACATCCATGGAAAGGTCTGTTCATTCTCTATTCAGAATTGAAAACTGCAACCCGTTACGAGCCTTGGTTGCGGAAATATCTCCATCCGCACCCGATGACTTTTTTAGATTTGGGTCAATTTTCAGTAAAATCACTCTGGGTGGCCATATTTCGATAACCAAGCCTCGTAGAACCCTCTGGTTTTCACCCGTGAATAGCTCTCAGAAAATTGACTGGACATTTTGAAAACCGCAACCTTTTCCAAGGCCTGGTTTCTGAAATATCGCCACCCAATCACATTGAGAGGTAGTTAAAGCTTAAAAATCGGTGGAAAAAGTGAAATCACTTTGGATGGCCATATTTCGATAGCCAGACCACGCAGGACGATTTGGCTTGCATGTGTGTGTAGGTATTGAACAGGCCTTTCGTTTGATGTACATCTCGGTGGGATTGGTGAACTTCGACAAAATAATGATTTTTAAAGACAAGTCCATGATTTTTGCCAAAATTAATAAAAAAATGAATTTTTGAGTTTGGCACATCCATGGAAAGGTCTGTCAATTCTCTATTCAGAATTGAAAACTGCAACCCGTTACGAGCCTTGGTTGCGGAAATATCTCTATCCGCACCCGATGACTTTTTTAGATTTGGGTCAATTTTCAGTAAAATCACTCTGGGTGGCCATATTTCGATAACCAGGCCTCGTAGAACCCTCTGGTTTTCACCCGTGAATAGCTCTTAGAAAATTGACTGGACATTTTGAAAACCGCAACCTTTTCCAAGGCCTGGTTTCTGAAATATCGCCACCCAATCAGATTGAGAGGTAGTTAAAGCTTAAAAATCGGTGGAATCAGTGAAATCACTTTGGATGGCCATATTTCGATAGCCAGACCACGCAGGACGATTTGGCTTGCATGTGTGTGTAGGTATTGAACAGACCTTTCGTTTGATGTACATCTCGGTGGGATTGGTGAACTTCGACAAAATAATGATTTTTAAAGAGGTTAGTCCATGATTTTTGCCAAAATTAATAAAAAAATAAATTTTTGAGTTTGGCACATCCATGGGAAGGTCTGTTAATTCTCTATTCAGAATTGAAAACTGCAACCCGTTACGAGCCTTGGTTGCGGAAATATCTCCTTCCGCACCCGATGACTTTTTTGGATTTGGGTCAATTTTCAGTAAATCTACTTTGGGTGGCCATATTTCGATAACCAAGCCTCGCAGAACCCTCTGGTTTTCACCCGTGAAAAGCTCTTACAAAATTGACTAGACAATTTGAAAACCGTATCCTTTTCCTTTTCGCCACCCAAACACATTGAGAGGTAGTTAAAGCTCAAAAATCTGTGGAATCAGTGAAATCACTTTGGATGGCCATATTTCGCTAACCAGACCACGCAGGACGATTTGGCTTGCATGTGTGTGTAGGTATTGAACAGACCTTTCGTTTGATGTACATCTCGGTGGGATTGGTGAACTTCGACAAAATAATGATTTTTAAAGACAAGTGGTCCATGATTTTTGCCAAAATTAATAAAAAAATAAATTTTTGAGTTTGGCACATCCATGGAAAGGTCTGTTAATTCTCTATTCAGAATTGAAAACTGCAACCCGTTACGAGCCTTGGTTGCGGAAATATCTCCATCCGCACCCGATGACTTTTTTAGATTTGGGTCAATTTTCAGTAAAATCACTCTGGGTGGCCATATTTCGATAACCAAGCCTCGCAGAACCCTCTGGTTTTCACCCGTGAATAGCTCTTAGAAAATTGACTAGACATTTTGAAAACCGCAACCTTTTCCAAGGCCTGGTTTCTGAAATATCGCCACCCAATCACATTGAGAGGTAGTTAAAGCTTAAAAATCGGTGGAATCAGTGAAATCACTTTGGATGGCCATATTTCGATAGCCAGACCACGCAGGACGATTTGGCTTGCATGTGTGTGTAGGTATTGAACAGACCTTTCGTTTGATGTACATCTCGGTGGGATTGGTGAACTTCGACAAAATAATGATTTTTAAAGACAAGTGAGTCCATGATTTTTGCCAAAATTAATAAAAAAATAAATTTTTGAGTTTGGCACATCTATGGAAAGGTCTGTTAATTCTCTATTCAGAATTGAAAACTGCAACCCGTTACGAGCCTTGGTTGCGGAAATATCTCCATCCGCACCCGATGACTTTTTTAGATTTGGGTCAATTTTCAGTAAAACCACTTTGGGTGGCCATATTTAGATAACCAGACCTCGCAGGACCTTCTGGTTTTCACCCGTGAATAGCTCTTAGAAAATTGACTAGACATTTTGAAAACCGCAACATTTTCCAAGGCCTGGTTTCTGAAATATCGCCACCCAATCACATTGAGAGGTAGTTAAAGCTCAAAAATCGGTGGAATCAGTGAAATCACTTTGGATGGCCATATTTCGATAGCCAGACCACGCAGGATGATTTGGCTTGCATGTGTGTGTAGGTATTGAACAGACCTTTCGTTTGATGTACATCTCGGTGGGATTGGTGAACTTCGACAAAATAATGATTTCTAAAGACAAGTGGTTAGTTCATGATTTTTGCCAAAATTAATAAAAAAATAAATTTTTGAGTTTGGCACATCCATGGAAAGGTCTGTTAATTCTCTATTCAGAATTGAAAACTGCAACCCGTTACGAGCCTTGGTTGCGGATATATCTCCATCCGCACCCGATGACTTTTTTAGATTTGGGTCAATTTTCAGTAAAAATACTTTGGGTGGCCATAATTCGATAACCAGGCCTCGCAGAACCTTCTGGTTTTCACCCGTGAAAAGCTCTTACAAAACTGACTAGACATTTTGAAAACCGCAACCCTTTCAAAGACCTGGTTTCTAAAATATCGCCACCTAAACACATTTTTAGGTAGTTGGAGCTCAAAAATCAGTGAAATCACTTTGGATGGCCATATTTCGATAGCCAGACCACGCAGGACGATTTGGCTTGCATGTGTGTGTAGGTATTGAACAGACCTTTCGTTTGATGTACATCTCGGTGGGATTGGTGAACTTCGACAAAATAATGATTTTTAAAGACAAGTGGTTAGTCCATGATTTTTGCCAAAATTAATAAAAAAATAAATTTTTGAGTTTGGCACATCCATGGAAAGGTCTGTTAATTCTCTATTCAGAATTAAAAACTGCAACCCGTTACGAGCCTTGGTTGCGGAAATATCTCCATCCGCACCCGATGACTTTTTTGGATTTGGGTCAATTTTCAGTAAATCTACTTTGGGTGGCCATATTTCGATAACCAAGCCTCTCAGAACCCTCTGGTTTTCACCCGTGAAAAGCTCTTACAAAATTGACTAGACAATTTGAAAACCGCATCCTTTTCCAAGGCCTGGTTTCTGAAATATCGCCACCCAATCACATTGAGAGGTAGTTAAAGCTCAAAAATCGGTGGAATCAGTGAAATCACTTTGGATGGCCATATTTCGATAGCCAGACCACGCAGGACGATTTGGCTTGCATGTGTGTGTAGGTATTGAACAGACCTTTCGTTTGATGTACATCTCGGTGGGATTGGTGAACTTCGACAAAATAATGATTTTTAAAGACAGTTAGTCCATGATTTTTGCCAAAATTAATATAAAAATAAATTTTTGAGTTTGTCACATCCATGGAAAGGTCTGTTAATTCTCTATTCAGAATTGAAAACTGCAACTCGTTACGAGCCTTGGTTGCGGAAATATCTCCATCCGCACCCGATGACTTTTTTAGATTTGGGTCAATTTTCAGTAAAATCACTCTGGGTGGCCATATTTCGATAACCAAGCCTCGTAGAACCCTCTGGTTTTCACCCGTGAATAGCTCTTAGAAAATTGACTGGACATTTTGAAAACCGCAACCTTTTCCAAGGCCTGGTTTCTGAAATATCGCCACCCAAACACATTGAGAGGTAGTTAAAGCTCAAAAATCGGTGGAATCAGTGAAATCACTTTGGATGGCCATATTTCGATGGCCAGACCACGCAGGACGATTTGGCTTGCATGTGTGTGTAGGTATTGAACAGACCTTTCGTTTGATGTACATCTCGGTGGGATTGGTGAACTTCGACAAAATAATGATTTTTAAAGACAAGTGTAGTCCATGATTTTTGCCAAAATTAATAAAAAAATAAATTTTTGAGTTTGGCACATCCATGGAAAGGTCTGTTAATTCTCTATTCAGAATTGAAAACTGCAACCCGTTACGAGCCTTGGTTGCGGAAATATCTCCATCCGCACCCGATGACTTTTTTGGATTTGGGTCAATTTTCAGTAAATCTACTTTGGGTGGCCATAATTCGATAACCAGGCCTCGCAGAACCTTCTGGTTTTCACCCGTGAAAAGCTCTTACAAAACTGACTAGACATTTTGAAAACCGCAACATTTTCCAAGGCCTGGTTTCTGAAATATCGCCACCCAATCACATTGAGAGGTAGTTAAAGCTCAAAAATCGGTGGAATCAGTGAAATCACTTTGGATGGCCATATTTCGATAGCCAGACCACGCAGGACGATTTGGCTTGCATGTGTGTGTAGGTATTGAACAGACCTTTCGTTTGATGTACATCTCGGTGGGATTGGTGAACTTCGACAAAATAATGATTTTTAAAGACCATGATTTTGCCAAAATTAATAAAAAAAATAAATTTTTGAGTTTGGTACATCCATGGAAAGGTCTGTTAATTCTCTATTCAGAATTGAAAACTGCAACCCGTTACGAGCCTTGGTTGCGGAAATATCTCCATCCGCACCCGATGACTTTTTTGGATTTGGGTCAATTTTCAGTAAATCTACTTTGGGTGGCCATAATTCGATAACCAGGCCTCGCAGAACCTTCTGGTTTTCACCCGTGAAAAGCTCTTACAAAACTGACTAGACATTTTGAAAACCGCAACATTTTCCAAGGCCTGGTTTCTGAAATATCGCCACCCAATCACATTGAGAGGTAGTTAAAGCTCAAAAATCGGTGGAATCAGTGAAATCACTTTGGATGGCCATATTTCGATAGCCAGACCACGCAGGACGATTTGGCTTGCATGTGTGTATAGGTATTGAACAGACCTTTCGTTTGATGTACATCTCGGTGGGATTGGTGAACTTCGACAAAATAATGATTTTTAAAGACAAGTTAGTCCATGATTTTTGCCAAAATTAATAAAAAAATGAATTTTTGAGTTTGGCACATCCATGGAAAGGTCTGTTAATTCTCTATTCAGAATTGAAAACTGCAACCCCTTACGAGCCTTGGTTGCGGAAATATCTCCATCCGCACCCGATGACTTTTTTAGATTTGGGTCAATTTTCAGTAAAAATACTTTGGGTGGCCATAATTCGATAACCAGGCCTCGCAGAACCTTCCGGTTTTCACCTGTGAAAAGCTCTTACAAAACTGACTAGACATTTTGAAAACCGCAACCCTTTCAAAGACCTGGTTTCTAAAATATCGCCACCTAAACACATTTTTAGGTAGTTGGAGCTCAAAAATCAGTGAAATCACTTTGGATGGCCATATTTCGATAGCCAGACCACGCAGGACGATTTGGCTTGCATGTGTGTGTAGGTATTGAACAGACCTTTCGTTTGATGTACATCTCGGTGGGATTGGTGAACTTCGACAAAATAATGATTTTTAAAGACAAGTGGTTAGTCCATGATTTTTGCCAAAATTAATAAAAAAATAAATTTTTGAGTTTGGCACATCCATGGAAAGGTCTGTTAATTCTCTATTCAGAATTGAAAACTGCAACCCGTTACGAGCCTTGGTTGCGGATATATCTCCATCCGCACCCGATGACTTTTTTAGATTTGGGTCAATTTTCAGTAAAAATACTTTGGGTGGCCATAATTCGATAACCAGGCCTCGCAGAACCTTCTGGTTTTCACCCGTGAAAAGCTCTTACAAAACTGACTAGACATTTTGAAAACCGCAACCCTTTCAAAGACCTGGTTTCTAAAATATCGCCACCTAAACACATTTTTAGGTAGTTGGAGCTCAAAAATCAGTGAAATCACTTTGGATGGCCATATTTCGATAGCCAGACCACGCAGGACGATTTGGCTTGCATGTGTGTGTAGGTATTGAACAGGCCTTTCGTTTGATGTACATCTCGGTGGGATTGGTGAACTTCGACAAAATAATGATTTTTAAAGACAAGTGGTTAGTCCATGATTTTTGCCAAAATTAATAAAAAAATAAATTTTTGAGTTTGGCACATCCATGGAAAGGTCTGTTCATTCTCTATTCAGAATTGAAAACTGCAACCCGTTACGAGCCTTGGTTGCGGAAATATCTCCATCCGCACCCGATGACTTTTTTAGATTTGGGTCAATTTTCAGTAAAATCACTCTGGGTGGCCATATTTCGATAACCAAGCCTCGTAGAACCCTCTGGTTTTCACCCGTGAATAGCTCTCAGAAAATTGACTGGACATTTTGAAAACCGCAACCTTTTCCAAGGCCTGGTTTCTGAAATATCGCCACCCAATCACATTGAGAGGTAGTTAAAGCTTAAAAATCGGTGGAAAAAGTGAAATCACTTTGGATGGCCATATTTCGATAGCCAGACCACGCAGGACGATTTGGCTTGCATGTGTGTGTAGGTATTGAACAGGCCTTTCGTTTGATGTACATCTCGGTGGGATTGGTGAACTTCGACAAAATAATGATTTTTAAAGACAAGTCCATGATTTTTGCCAAAATTAATAAAAAAATGAATTTTTGAGTTTGGCACATCCATGGAAAGGTCTGTCAATTCTCTATTCAGAATTGAAAACTGCAACCCGTTACGAGCCTTGGTTGCGGAAATATCTCTATCCGCACCCGATGACTTTTTTAGATTTGGGTCAATTTTCAGTAAAATCACTCTGGGTGGCCATATTTCGATAACCAGGCCTCGTAGAACCCTCTGGTTTTCACCCGTGAATAGCTCTTAGAAAATTGACTGGACATTTTGAAAACCGCAACCTTTTCCAAGGCCTGGTTTCTGAAATATCGCCACCCAATCAGATTGAGAGGTAGTTAAAGCTTAAAAATCGGTGGAATCAGTGAAATCACTTTGGATGGCCATATTTCGATAGCCAGACCACGCAGGACGATTTGGCTTGCATGTGTGTGTAGGTATTGAACAGACCTTTCGTTTGATGTACATCTCGGTGGGATTGGTGAACTTCGACAAAATAATGATTTTTAAAGAGGTTAGTCCATGATTTTTGCCAAAATTAATAAAAAAATAAATTTTTGAGTTTGGCACATCCATGGGAAGGTCTGTTAATTCTCTATTCAGAATTGAAAACTGCAACCCGTTACGAGCCTTGGTTGCGGAAATATCTCTATCCGCACCCGATGACTTTTTTAGATTTGGGTCAATTTTCAGTAAAATCACTCTGGGTGGCCATATTTCGATAACCAAGCCTCGCAGAACCCTCTGGTTTTCACCCGTGAATAGCTCTTAGAAAATTGACTAGACATTTTGAAAACCGCAACCTTTTCCAAGGCCTGGTTTCTGAAATATCGCCACCCAATCACATTGAGAGGTAGTTAAAGCTTAAAAATCGGTGGAATCAGTGAAATCACTTTGGATGGCCATATTTCGATAGCCAGACCACGCAGGACGATTTGGCTTGCATGTGTGTGTAGGTATTGAACAGACCTTTCGTTTGATGTACATCTCGGTGGGATTGGTGAACTTCGACAAAATAATGATTTCTAAAGACAAGTGGTTAGTTCATGATTTTTGCCAAAATTAATAAAAAAATAAATTTTTGAGTTTGGCACATCCATGGAAAGGTCTGTTAATTCTCTATTCAGAATTGAAAACTGCAACCCGTTACGAGCCTTGGTTGCGGATATATCTCCATCCGCACCCGATGACTTTTTTAGATTTGGGTCAATTTTCAGTAAAAATACTTTGGGTGGCCATAATTCG
This sequence comes from Chrysotoxum bicinctum, assembly GCA_911387755.1. Lineage (NCBI taxonomy): Eukaryota > Metazoa > Arthropoda > Insecta > Diptera > Syrphidae > Chrysotoxum > Chrysotoxum bicinctum. The sequence goes on from OU426990.1 coordinate 80,607,678, forward strand.
ATAACCAGGCCTCGCAGAACCTTCTGGTTTTCACCCGTGAAAAGCTCTTACAAAACTGACTAGACATTTTGAAAACCGCAACCCTTTCAAAGACCTGGTTTCTAAAATATCGCCACCTAAACACATTTTTAGGTAGTTGGAGCTCAAAAATCAGTGAAATCACTTTGGATGGCCATATTTCGATAGCCAGACCACGCAGGACGATTTGGCTTGCATGTGTGTGTAGGTATTGAACAGACCTTTCGTTTGATGTACATCTCGGTGGGATTGGTGAACTTCGACAAAATAATGATTTCTAAAGACAAGTGGTTAGTTCATGATTTTTGCCAAAATTAATAAAAAAATAAATTTTTGAGTTTGGCACATCCATGGAAAGGTCTGTTAATTCTCTATTCAGAATTGAAAACTGCAACCCGTTACGAGCCTTGGTTGCGGAAATATCTCTATCCGCACCCGATGACTTTTTTAGATTTGGGTCAATTTTCAGTAAAATCACTCTGGGTGGCCATATTTCGATAACCAAGCCTCGCAGAACCCTCTGGTTTTCACCCGTGAATAGCTCTTAGAAAATTGACTAGACATTTTGAAAACCGCAACCTTTTCCAAGGCCTGGTTTCTGAAATATCGCCACCCAATCACATTGAGAGGTAGTTAAAGCTTAAAAATCGGTGGAATCAGTGAAATCACTTTGGATGGCCATATTTCGATAGCCAGACCACGCAGGACGATTTGGCTTGCATGTGTGTGTAGGTATTGAACAGACCTTTCGTTTGATGTACATCTCGGTGGGATTGGTGAACTTCGACAAAATAATGATTTCTAAAGACAAGTGGTTAGTTCATGATTTTTGCCAAAATTAATAAAAAAATAAATTTTTGAGTTTGGCACATCCATGGAAAGGTCTGTTAATTCTCTATTCAGAATTGAAAACTGCAACCCGTTACGAGCCTTGGTTGCGGATATATCTCCATCCGCACCCGATGACTTTTTTAGATTTGGGTCAATTTTCAGTAAAAATACTTTGGGTGGCCATAATTCGATAACCAGGCCTCGCAGAACCTTCTGGTTTTCACCCGTGAAAAGCTCTTACAAAACTGACTAGACATTTTGAAAACCGCAACCCTTTCAAAGACCTGGTTTCTAAAATATCGCCACCTAAACACATTTTTAGGTAGTTGGAGCTCAAAAATCAGTGAAATCACTTTGGATGGCCATATTTCGATAGCCAGACCACGCAGGACGATTTGGCTTGCATGTGTGTGTAGGTATTGAACAGACCTTTCGTTTGATGTACATCTCGGTGGGATTGGTGAACTTCGACAAAATAATGATTTTTAAAGACAAGTGGTTAGTCCATGATTTTTGCCAAAATTAATAAAAAAATAAATTTTTGAGTTTGGCACATCCATGGAAAGGTCTGTTCATTCTCTATTCAGAATTGAAAACTGCAACCCGTTACGAGCCTTGGTTGCGGAAATATCTCCATCCGCACCCGATGACTTTTTTAGATTTGGGTCAATTTTCAGTAAAATCACTCTGGGTGGCCATATTTCGATAACCAGGCCTCGCAGAACCTTCTGGTTTTCACCCGTGAATAGCTCTTAGAAAATTGACTAGACATTTTGAAAACCGCAATCTTTTCCAAGGCCTGGTTTCTGAAATCGCCGTCCAAACACATTGCTAGGTAGTTGAAGCTCAAAAATCTGTGGAAGTTGTTCTTATAAAAAATTCACGATAACTCCTCAAAAAAACAATTCTATCGAAGCATTCTTTTTAACTTTGGTCACTTTTAAAAATCCCGAATAAATTTGTATGTTTACGTTTTAACCAAGTATTTGTGGTTGATAAGAAAATTGATGTGTATCTATTTTGTTGATATCCGTAATACCATGTCTATCAAAAAAGTAATTCTCAGTAATAATAAAATCTAATAAACACGATCGCTAAAAACGTCGTTATTTGCTCCGACAGCCTTTCGACTATAAATGCAATCGGGAATGCCGCTCACCAATAATCACCAAAATCCGAGACAACATATTCAAAAGCAAAAATAAGCTTATGATTCTCTGGATCCCAGGACACTCAGGTATCAAAGGGAACGATCTTGCAGACAGTGCGGCGAAGAACGCTTCTGAAGAAACAATAGTTAATACTCTTCCACCTTCTAAAGGAGACTTCCTGAAAGTAATCAATTCTTACTGGGAACATAAAAGAGTAGAAGAATGGAAAACATACACCCACCACTATTCAACTATTAACCCTAGAGGAGATCCTAACATTTATCCCACAGAAACAAATACTAAAATGAACAAATGCTTCGCACGCCTTCGACTCGGACACACTCAGTTAACGCATGGTCATCTTCTTAAAAAGGACAACCCTCCCATCTGCCAATCCAGCCATATATTATCACATAAGCATCTTATCTCCAATTGCTCTAAAGTAAATGATCTTTGTAAAACACTTTTTAATGAAAGAATAATTGACCTCTTGTCAACACCCTCTATAGAAAACATAAAACATATTTATAAAATCTTAACAATACTTAAAATTGAAACTCTTATCTAACTTAAGTATGTGTGGGGCTGTCGGAGTTCTGTGTTCTTGCTTTTAGCTAACTCACGAATGTCCGACAGCCCCATACATACTTATATTTTACTCATTATATTATATAATTCATATTTTGTAAATACTAGCCGTATGCCCTGGTAGCAAGTGCTTTTGAAATTTTGTATTATAATGCAAATTAATTTATATTGTAATAAATAATAATAAAATTCACAGTCGATAAAAAATGTTGATAGTCATAATACCAACTCGTTCAATTTGTTGATATGTATCAAGTATCTAGTTGATAGCTATAATAGGGCTGGTAGTCTGCGGTATTCGTAAAGACCACATCATTTGTGATGGCATTTGAGGACACATGATGCAAGCACCGTGATTGTAAATGCATTCGCGAATTTTGTGAAAGTTTTTGCAGAACGTGCGAACGCCCTTAAGTATAGTACGCCCTCAATTAAAATAAGCGACACAAATTCAAGTAGTCACGTTAATTGTTGCAACAACCGATTCACAAAAAAAGTTGAGTCTTGAATAAAAATTTTAATCCAATGTGCAAGAAAGCTAGGAGGCAAGATTAAATAAAATGCACGACTGGGTCGCACGAACTTGATCTTGTAGCATCACTACAATAAATTACAATCAGCAACACTGACAAAAAATAAATGACGACGTGCACAACGTATATATGTACATAAGTAAATAAGATAATCCTCTTACGGATTAAAATTTAATACCGTTTACGAAATCCCGCACATCACATCACCAGATTAATCTACAACAAAATCAAAATGCGATAATGAACAGTTTTCGTCATTCGACATCGACAACGAACAGTCATCGCATACCAGTTTCTGAAGTCCAACAAATTGTTAAATTTTATTTTGTTATATTTTTTAGTAAAAATAAAATATTGAATTTATTTTATTAAAGAGCTTTTTCTTTCATTTCGAAGAGCTAAATTGGTGACCCCGATCTCCGAAGAAAGTTATTTTTTGCAATGACGAGCAAGCAAGACGACGATGGCAAAACAGCAAGCCCAGTGGACGTCCTACCTGTTGACCACACCAGCATCGAAACTCAGACGACTGAGTTTTCGCAGATGTTCAATGTCAGTCGCATCAAAACTCAGGAATTTTTTACATCTGACCCAGAGCTATGGTTTTTCCTCCTGGAATCGCAGTTTGTTGTAAATCGAATCAGTGCCGACAATTCAATGTACCACACCGTAGTCTCTCAGCTTAGTCAAACGGTAGCCGAGAAAATTCGTGGATTTTTAAGACAACCTCGTGCTTCAGGAAAATACATCGCCCTCAAAAATCTGCTCATCAAAGAATTTACACCCAGTGATCATGGTAAGATTAAAAAACTTCTTTCGCAGATGGACTTAGGAGATAAAAAGCCCTCACGCCTTCTTGAGGAAATGCGAAATCTCGCTGGAGAAAACTTCGAGGACAAATTCCTCGCAGCACTGTGGTTGGGCTGCCTACCTATGAACCTCCAGCAAATACTGTCTCCCTGGAGCGACGAACCACTCGACAAGGTGGCGAAAATGGCCGATCGAATTATTGAAACCACAAACGTTGTGTCAGTGGCTACAACCCAGCAACCGAGCAATTCTCACAAAGAAGACCCCTCGCTTGCACCATTAGCCAGGCTGTCAACGCAAATGGAAATGTAAAAGACTAATGTCGTTTTTATTTGGCAATCCGGAATCTCTCTCCGATCCGGAATCCCAATTGAACACTTTTGTTTGCTTCTGATGATTCTGAAGTTTTGTTTGATTGTATATGTGAAACATCATAATCAAAATCAAGAAAAATGTTTTTGAAAGCAGGGTTGGCCGAATTGTCACTTTTTAGAAATAACTACATTTGTTACGTCTGCTACGTAGTTTATGTAGTTAATTGTAGTTAATGTAAGAAATTGTAGCATTGCTGTCAATTAACTGTCAGTTATGCATTTGAAATTTGAATTTTTAAATTAAACGTTCAGTTATTCCTACAATTCTTCATCCTTATGGTAAATGAAACTTTTTTTTACAAACCTTCATTAGATCATAAAAGTGCAAAATTGTGTTTTTGTTTCTTTATTATATTGATTTTTTATGAATTAACTACATACATATGTAGCAGACGTAAAAAATTTTAGTAAATTAGTCATGTAGTTTCTTCAATAAACTACGCGTAGTTAAATACTACGTTTATATGAAGTATCGAAAAATCGAGTTGGATTAGGGTCGGATTTTCGACCCACATTTCCACTCGACACCGCTGAGCGATTGGGATCGAGTCGAACGAAGCTCATTTCAACTCAAAACAGGTATATAAAGGTTCGAAGCGAGCTTCAAGCTCGGTTTAACACCTCATATAAACGTAGTAAATCATGTAGAAAATGTAGTGTAGTTAATTCGGCCAACCCTGGTTCGCACAATTTGAATACCAAAAATCACAGCTGTTGAGGTTGACGTTTAAGTATATGAATGTGTGAGTGCTTCTGGTTTTGCTTCTGATTTCAAATCCAGAAGCAAATTTCTCTTCTTTTCAGAATCAGAACTGTCATTTTTTCCCAATTGAACACTTTCAGAAGAGTCCGGAAGGCTTCCGGATTGCCAAATAAAAAGGACATAAGAATTTCAAAAATGAATGTTTTTAGTGAAAAACTGTTCATAAGCATAAAATTCATTTTTTAAATGACTAAAACAACTCCGTTCGTAGTTGGTGCTAAAACCGATGCCATGTGATTCAAGGAACTATTAGTTTATGCAAGAACAAAAATTCGGCCTTAGCAAGGTATCCGTTCGAAGCGGAAAATTCTCCGATTTTGTACGATTCGGAGGATTCTTCCGAACAGCACCCGGAAAACTGCGTTGAAGTGCGATCAAGTGGTTTATTTGTGAAATTTCTGACAGCTGAATGCAATAGTTTTTCCGATTTCGTCCGACACAAATTCTTCGCGGAACAAATTGCGCCAACGCGTTTGTGTATTATAATTCTTTCCGATAGGATACCTCGAAAGCAGTTTGAGCCTCGGACAAAGTATGCGTTGCGGACAATTTTGGGTGACATTCTGTATGGCAAAAGCGAACGAACGTTTTCGTACGTGCGAACGGTTTGCTTCGTATTTGCTTTCGTTTTTGAAAAACGAACGATCGCTTTCGTTTCTTTTTTTACAGAATCTGGCCCCGGTTCCGAACGGATATCTCGCTAGGGCCGATTATAAGGCGTTGTAGTGCTTACTTAAAAAAAAATAAACTTTTATATGTATACAAATTTTTTTAAACATTTTTAAGAAAAAATTTTGGTGCGCTACGAGAAATTCAAAATTCGAAAAAATGGTTCTATGGTAGGAACAGTCAGTAATATACTGACATCGACAGAAAAAAGTTATCGTCGGCAGTGACTTTTTTACGAAAATGCATGGAAAAACAAAAAAAAATGTCAATAAATAAAAAACAGACGGAAATTTCGAACACTTTTGAGTTCTCACCAGAGTTTTAGCCAGAGGAATGCTTAAAAGTGCCCAAGGAAGGAAAAATAGAAAAAACTCAAAAAAATCTCAAAAATTGGCAAATGGTTGGTCCCGTTGTTAAAATACAAGTACATTATGTAAATACATATATTTTTCAGATCATTTTTTTAGACTTACAAGTTACTTAATATACAAACTTAAAAATATATGCTAAAAAGAAAGAAACTTCACTTAAAACGCACGGGCCGAGGTAAAAAAAATAGTTTCGAGAGTAAGAGTAAAGTGATCACTAAATTAACTCAATGCCGTTTTTACAATCGCTCTCGATATTTCTTTTTTGGTATGATAGAGACAGCTATAGTCAAAATGACAATCAAAAAATTGATATTCAACAATCACCTTAGCCGATTCCACCCAGAGGTGCCAGCACGTAACTTGATACAATCGAGTCTAGTCGATGTAATCCAGTATAGCGAGTTCCTTATTTGATTCAATCGAATCGAAAACAATCGGCTGATCATAAGAAAGAACTACCTGTTCTCGATTGTATCGACCTTACTCGATCGTATCATGTTACTTGCTAGGGCCCCAGGACACTGATTGATAAACGAAATTAATGATAGAAATATTTTTCTGAATCTGGTTCACAAAATTTTGACACCCACAATTTGTTGCGCACAAACTACACCGCACATAGTTTATTCTTTCTTCTTTCACATTTCCCCTCTCGTAACCCCTGTTGATTGATTGTAGATAAATCAGTTTGGCTAATAAAATGTACTTGTTTTGCTGCTGCATATCTTAAAAATAACATAGAACGTCCATAAAATTAAAAAAGGTATGAAAATGTATAAATATATATTTAAATTTTATTGAATTCACATCATCCATAGTTAAGTTAAACAATTTTTAATGTTACTTTTATTTGTTTATGTTAAATCGAACGCGATGTAATAATAAAAAAAAAGTTTAATATTCAATCGAATATGTTACGTACGTATTTTCTGTTAACTCTTGCTTGTTTGCTTCTTTCCGAGTTTACATGATACTGTTATTTTTTTTGTTTGTTTTATATTTCTCCTTTTAAGAGTTTTTTAATTTTGAAAAAACTTAAAATACGCGACAGAAAAAATATGTTTTATGAATTCATAACAGACTACATTTTGCTGGTTTAAGGTAGAGTATATCGCACGTAGGGTACTTCTACATCATTACCATCCTCATCATTGCAACAAATTTCAAAGACAAGCGATCGCTCATGCGACTCGATGCGTTTTTTAGAAACTCGACGAACCACCTCGGTCATCGCCAGAGGCATGCGCTCAGCACATTTAGCCTTTGGCATGAAGAACGAATACAGCATTGATACTCCTTGTGACAGCATGGTAATTTTCAATTTTTCCTTATGTTCGAAATAGTCGAGGAACTCTTGCAGAGTCATCTCACCCTTGACCTCAAATCGATCCCACAAGTTCCACTCTACGCCATAGTAAGTGTTCTTTTCGGCTGGCAGAGGTTCAGAAAATCCAAAGAAGGGCAAGGCGAGGTTGATAAAACCGTTCTTGAACTTGGAAAGTGGCTTCTGACTATAGTAGAAAACATTGAAATTTGTATATCGTTTGAAATAAAATAGCTTATAATAAATTCTTACCCATGTAAAAGCTTAATAACTTCCAGAACAACAAATCCAGAAACCACAGATGTCGTAGTGGCAATGGCTGGAATAATTTTTCCAGCAATCAGTTTGGACTTGTGTCGATCGGCTGGTGGAATATTATAGTTGGCAGCACGCAGATTAGAAGATGCCACTATAAAGTCCATGTGCAAGTTATTGTCATCGTCCTTTTCAAATTCAAGAGGTGTTATTTTAAAGTTCAATTTGCCCAAAGATGTTAACTCAGTAAGAATCTTGTTGACGCGATCCTGATCAACTTCGTCATTGTCGAACTGATTATTCGCAGCCGCATTCTCATTCACTTCAATTTTGACCCCAGAGCGTGGTTTGAATTCAGGAACCTTCCGAAAATGATAAAATTAATAAATTTATTTACTTTTTTTACTAAAATTTAGTACGCTGCTGCTGTAAACGAAAAATGCGATAAATTTTTTAATTTAGTTTTTAAATTTGATGAAAAAAAATAAAGAATCTATCTAATCTAATCTAATCTAAAAATGCGATAAAACAAAGCGCAACAAAATCGTAGCCGATTATTAAGAGAACTGTCCGAGTTGGCCGTTTTCGTTTATTCTTTCATTAGAGAATGGCTTTTTATAAATAAATAATTTTACGCTTTGTTTTCGTAGGTATTTCATTGCCTTGTGTAGGAGACCAATCTTGGAAATTTTGTTTTCAGCTGCGTACTAAGCTTTTAATTCTTATACATTTAGATATAATTATTTAAAATGCGTCTGTTTCATTCTAGTAAAAAATAGGTTAAAATATTGTAAAATATAAAATATTTTTGTTCAAAAAAAAAATCTTCTAAGAAAATGAACTTTAACGTTGTTATATGTCTCTTATTGCAATTTTTTAAACGGGGAACAACTTATTAATAAATATTAGCATATCAATAAATATGTAATAGTGGCACGTAACGTTAAAGTGATGACTTTAACCCGCCAAATTGGGGTTTCAACACAAACGAATACATTTGATAGAATCGTTCACTACAATTACAGTTTTGATAAATAAAAAGTGCATGTACATGTGACACACTTAAGAAGCGAAAATGCGAGGACGGAAGTGTATTGTTGCTGTTGGGCAACATGATGTCAGAAAAATGGTCAGCTTTAAAAAAGATCCTTTTATAACGACTTCCAAAATTAAGCAAGAGTTTAACATTCAAATCGACACACTTCAACGATAAAAAGAAGAATAGTTAAAGCAAATTTATTGACAAGGTGCCGTTATTAGAACCCTGGTATATCAAAAGAGACTCCGCTTTGCCAGGGAACGTTTAAATTGGCCTGAAATGAAATGGCGAAATATTTTGCTTTCGGTTCAACTGGTCGAAGATAGTTCAAGAGTTTAAGCATTAATAGTTTTTAGGTCGAAAGGAATTAATAAAGGGTTTTCCAATAAAAGGTGTTATTTTGAATAGCCCGCTATTTCGGTAGCTGTCACTTTTGAAGCTGTCATTGTTTGACATTTGACAAGTAGAAACTACGCTATTAATAAAAATGGAACGATACACGCTTCAACAACGCATTGAAATTATTAAAATTCACTATAAAAATGGTGAAAATTTGGCAGAGACGGTTCGTAAAACTAAAACATTTTTGGTGAGGCCCATTTCCACCTCGGAGGCTACGTCAACAAGCAAAACTGTCGCATCTGGGGCTCGGAAAACCCAAGAGTTATTGTTGAAAAGCCTCTCCATCCTCAACGCGTGACTGTTTGGTGCGGTTTATGGTCCCGCGGGGTCATTGGACCTTACTTTTTCGAAAATGAGGCTGGAGCAACAGTTACGGTCAATGGATTGCGCTATCGAGAGATGATTAATGATTTTTTATGGCCTGAATTGGATGGTATTGATCTGGACAACGTTTACTTTCAACAAGACGGCGCTACGTGCCACACAAGCAATGAAACCATCGATCTTTTACGGGAAAAGTTTCCGGACCGTGTTATCTCTCGAAGAGGTGATCACAATTGGCCACCGAGATCTTGTGATTTAACACCTTGCGACTTCTTCCTTTGGGGCCACGTGAAAGATAAGGTCTACGCCAACAGCCCAGCGTCGATTCAAGACCTCAAAGATGAAATTCGTGAGGCTATCGAGGACATAGGGCAGCCACTTTGCGATTTGGTTATGGAAAATTTCATGAAAAGGATATGGTCCTGTAAGCGTGGTCTTGGCGGCCATTTGGCTGATGTTGTGTTCCATTATTAACGGCATACCTTCCTCTTTATAATGAAATAAACATCCGATCATTTATCTCCAAAAATGCCATTTTTCTTTGAATATCAAAATAACACCTCTTATTGGAAAACCCTTTATTAAGATACCTCGGTACGTAACAAGGACCGTTAAACATGATGGATTCAAAATTAATGTTTGGAGATGTAATTAAAGTGAGTTTAAACAACGTAAATATGACTCTAGCTGCGGTTTATAGATCTCCAAATAAACAAACCTCGCCAGAACAGGTTTTTTGTGATTTTTTTGCGAACAAAATAGATGATTTATGTTCATCATATTCGGAAGTTATTATAATGGGTGATTTTAATTTAATATAGATTGGTTTTCGAATACTACTTACAAAAGACAAATTTACGAAAGTATAACGGACATATCGCTTAAGCAAATAGTGTCTGAACCAACTAGAATTACCCAAAATTCATCTACGTTAATAGACTATGTCGTTATGAACCATAGAAATATTCAGGCGAAAGTAATAAACGAATATAAAATCAGTGATCATGAGACTTTGGAAATAGTTTTCGAAACGAGCGTCGGTAATAAAGTATGTACTAAAAAAGTGATTAAGTCATTGGCATTTAAAGAGAGCATTTTTCGTAGAGAACTTATAAATAATGAAATATCAAGTATAAGTTCCAATGATGTGAATGAAGCAGCTAAAGTATTCAGTGGTAAATTAAAAAATAGTTTGGGTGCAATGGTGAAATCGAGAACAATTAGTGGAATAAATGGAAATTTCGGCTGGTTTAACGAAAATTTATTCAATATGAGGCGAATGAAAATTCAGCTACACCAAAGAGCTGTTTGGTTAAATAATACCAATGATTGGATTAGGAAATAAGTACGTGAATGAACTTCAACTGGCAAAAAATAATAACATTGCTAAGAAGATTGAATAAGAAACGGATCAAAAAACAATGTGGAGAAATATTAAAACTCTGGTACTTAATGAAGAAAAAAGTGAAGTTAGTAAAATAATCTGTGATGGAATTGTGATAACAAATAAGACTGATATAGCTAATAGCCTTAATATATTTTTTGTGAAAAGTGTGGAGGAAATAAATGATAAAATTCCCTTTGAACATTATACAAATTCAATAAATTTAAGTAATGAAAGAACTTTTAAATTTAATAGAATAAACATGAGTGAGTTAACTAATATATTGAAAAATATGAACAGTAAAAGAGACTTCAACGGTCTTTCAGCTAAAATGATGATATGTGCCTTAAACATAATTGGACCTACGTTTCTTAACATAATAAATGAATCGCTTAGTAGGGGTATTTTTCCTAGTCATTGGAAAGAAACAGTGGTAGTGCCAATTGAAAAGGTTAAAAAAACTGTAAATCCTGCTGAATTTCGCCCAGTCAATATGCTCATGACAGAAAGTAAAATTATTGAAAAACTAGTACATAAGCAGCTCCAAAATTTCATGGAATCTAATAACTATTTAACGGACTATCAGTCGGGGTTTAGACAACACCACAGCTGTGAGGCACTTCTGAACCTGGTAGTAACGCAGTGGAAAACGGAGGTTCATAACAAGAAAGTTATAGTTGCTGTCTTTCTTGACTTTCAAAGAGCATTCGAAACTATTGATCGGGATATACTAATTGAGAAGCTGAAGAGATATGGCATTCGGGGAGTAGAATGGTTCAAAAGTTATTTATCTTATCGAACTCAGCGAACCAAGGTGGCGAATATATTCTCAGAAGCTTTGAATGTAACCTTGGGTGTACCTCAAGGAGCAGTTTTGGGAACTTTACTCTTCATTATCTACATCAACGATATTGAAACTGTTTTAAGGCATACAAAGGCTAGACTATTCGCAGATGATACGTTGTTATATGTTTCCGGAAGTTCAGGAGAGGAATGCGTCAATCAACTGATTGCAGATTTAAAAAACGTAGAAATGTATTTAAAAAAGAATAAGCTTAAACTTAACATTGCTAAAACAAAAGCTATAGTAATTAATGGGGAAAGTGTTCAAAATACGAGTATTATTATCAATGAAGAAGCAATTGAAAAAGTTGAAAAGATAAAGTACTTAGGTATAATCGTTGATAAAAAATTAAGTTTCGAATCTCACATCAACTATGTATGTAACAAAATTGCTAAAAAAATTGGATTTTTCCAAAGAATAAGGTGTAGGGTATCTATGATTTGTGCAATAAAAATATATAATGTAATGATTAAACCACATTTTGAATATTGTTCAACAATACTGTTTTTAGAATCTCGTCAAATGTCCGAAAGGTTACAAAAATTGCAAAATAGAGGTATGAGATGTATTTTAATGTGCGGTAGGTTAACGCATATACAATTAATGCTAGACACTTTAAAATGGCTTAACATTAACCAAAGAACAATAATGAATGTACTTATTTTTATATTCAAAATGAAGAATAATATGTTACCAAAATATCTCTATAATGAAATAGTATATGTGTCAGATGTTCAACCATATAATTTAAGAAATAGAACAGATTTTAGACTACCGTTTCTTGCAACTAGTAGATCTCAAAATATATTGTACCATAAAGGTTTCAAATTATATAACGATTTGCCAATTGACTTAAAGTCAGAAAATAATTTAATTATATTTAAAAGAAAGTTAATCTCATATGTAAAAACAAAGTATAACTAATAATAAAATTCATTAAGTTTTTTCTTTAATCTACATATTTTTAAGTTAAATTTTGTAAAAAATAGCTGAAGCTAAATAAAGAATCAAATCAAAAAAAAAATGTCTTCCGTACTTTGGAACAAGAACTTTAAAATATTAGTGATGCCAAAATCTATGCTGACATCATGCTTCCTTAAGCAGAATGAAATATGTCACTAAATTAGACGTTTCAGCAGGATAATGACCCAATTATACAATCAGACTAACAAAAAATTAGTTTCAGATAAACAAAATTGATATTCTCGAATGGGCTGCTCAGTCGCCGGAGATTAATCATATCATATCGCAAATTTGCTGCTATCCTAGCAAACGAAGGTCACACAACAAAATACTAAACATTTCATTTTAAATGGAGCCAAAAATAGGTGTTTTTGTACGACTTTTTATGGAGCATGGACACCGTTCACCCATTTTTTTTAATTTTGATCATTTATTCGAGTTAATGTGTTGAAATCAAGTTTTTTTAAAGTATTTTAAATTTGTATTTCCTAAGCAATGATTGAATAAAGAGACCAAATTTTATCGTTGATTTTTATTTAAAAGAAATATGTATCAAACACTGCTATTATAAAAATTCTTCGGGTAGAATAGTAGCGATTCGGAGGATTTTTGCTTCGAGGTATTCTTCCGAACAGCTGTTCGGAAATTTTTTCTGACATTATTTTTAATCAAGTGCTTTATTTGTGAAATTTTTGACAGCTTAATGCAATTATTTTTCCCATTTCGTCCGACACAAATTCTTCGCGGAACAAATTGCACCAACGCATTTGTGTATTATTATTCTTTCCGATAGGATACCTCGAAAGCAATTTGAACCTCCGATAAATTATGCCTTGCAGACAATTTTCCGCTCCGAACGGATCCTCGCTAGGGCCGACTATTCACAAATTAAATACTTATCTGGAAATTAAATTTACTTACATGGACTTTGGAAACAAGTTCTGCTATTGCTTGTCTATCTCGAACTTGAGGAATTCCGTATACTTCAGCTCTGAGGTTCGCTCCTGCATAAATGTAATCTAAATGCAATGGGTCATTGACGTTGAATGTTAGTGGTTCTGGACAACGTTTTGGACCGGACCAGAAGGGTTGGCCGCTTGAAGTTACTTGATCCGGCGGGAAGTTAAACAGAAGTTGCTTGATTTGATTGGAGTATTGCTCTTGCCAGTGCAGACGAGCCCATTTGATACAATCAGCGAAATCTTTTGGTTTGTCATCGATAAGAGCAACCTTAAAATAAAAAGAATAGTTACTTGAATCTGTTTAAATCAAAAATTAAATATCTTTCAAGGAATAACTTAATTCAAAATCTCAATTGTAAATAATAAATAAGACTACAAAGGCTGAAAAATTACAGCAGTTTCCGCTTTGTATGTACATATATATATTTGGAGCTTGATTTTAAGATTTGCGTTTGTTTTATAACAAAGCTAAACTGGGGACATAAATAAGGAACAGTCTTAACAAATTAAGTTTAGTTCAAAATTACATGTTCACAAATATCTTCATTATTTTCCACAGTCTGATCTCAATCAATCTTTAGCACATACAAAAAACATTAAAAATAAAAAAAAAAAACAAATCCTGTAGTTTTATTATTATGATCTAAACCTAATGAATAACTCACAACTTAATTATAAAACCAGACTTACCTTAACAGATTCCAAGATATCCAATGGCTGAATTCCGGGTAACTTAACGATTCTCTCAATAAAACCTGGATCCGAAATGTACTGTGAAGCATTTTCGGCTGCCTGACGGAAAACCCCTTCGAATGTGTCACGAGCCCACTGTAAAGTATGTTCAATGGCATTGGGGAAATTCTTCAATGTACAAATGGGTATGCTCTTCTCTGGGGGATCCTGAGATGAGCTATAGGATTCTGTTTGAAATGGCACAATCACTTGCACATTACCCATTGTGCCCAAAGTTCCAGAATCAACCAATGGTATGCGATTGAACACGCACTTACGGTCCATGTAGATGCGAGCATCAACGTTATCGAGGGCATTGGCTACACCATCCAGTTTGCCAAAGAACTCCTCCGAAAATACCTTTTCGGTTTCGACACCTACACGTAATTCATAAGCGGTCACTTTGACATCATTGTTCATACGTTTAATAGCAGTGGCAGCGGTCAACGCTTTGGACTTCTGCACGTCCTTTGGACGGAACAGAAATTGTCTGTTTAAATTCGACTTTTCAATGAGATCCATATCGGTGATAACAATTTCACCCTTGCCCGAGCCAACACCAACCATGGCGAAGTTCTTGAGCAGCTCACAGCCAATGGCTCCAGCGCCGACTATAAAATATCTAAAAAAAATTATGAAACATTATTAATAAATTCAGTCACAAGAAGAAAATCACACCTACTTAATATCTCCTAGTTTATCTTGGAAGTTCTTTCCGAAAATTGCAATTTGCGCATCATAACGAGAACCAATTGGTTGAACATCAGCTTCGAGAAGATCTTCATCGGGTAGACATTCAATAGCATCAAAGTACAAAAACTGGAAAATTGGCGTAAATTTGCCGCTGCAAGCTTTGAGTACCTCCTGGGCAACTATACCACCAAGTGCGGCATCAATGGGACAACAATTTCCAGCACAAATCTTCGAAAAAATCAGAACCAGTTTCTCATTGATATCAGGATTAACCGACTTGCACAGTTGAAGGAACTTCTGAGCGTCCTCGTTGTTCCAAGGACGTGGACAGTTCCCAGTTTCTTCGATAAATTTCTGCAATGCTGCAAACGCTGTGTGCAAAGTTACAGGATGGTCGAACTTAGCAAAGTCCGCAATGAGGAACTCGGGGTTCTTCTCTGCTTCAGCCAGGGGTTTGAAGTCAATAGTTTTTGGCATTTTGACTTGTGTTACGATTCCACCTCGAATGTACTCACTATTACCACTGGTGTCGCCAATGCTGAACGTATACGGCCCAAGAACATTGATTTTCAGTGGCTGACACCCATTCAACTCGGTCATTCCTTGAACTTCCGAAAAGGTCACGTAATCACCATCATTGAGTCCGTGACGTGTCTCATCTAGACATGTAACAACACCTTGCGCATCTTTGGTGATTCCAGCCACCATAGTTGAAAGAGGTTGTTGGCCATCTTGGTCGTAGATGGTGAAATTTTTACCGAAATCGCAGAATACCTTTGTGAAGAGTCCACGGCTTTCAGCGATAATCAATGCAATGTCATTTTCATGGGCAAACTTTCCGATTCTCTGCTGCTCTTCCACGTTTGAATTCGTGAGGACGACCACACGAAACTGCTTTAGGAAATCATCAGTTAAATCACCTGTATAAGCAGTCGTGCGCACATAATTATTCAACTCAGCCAACTGGCCACACGAAGCTTCGGCACGGTTCTTTCCAACATCGGCCTCACTCAAATAAAACTGAGAAGATAAGTCACGAATCTGAAATGACAAACAAAAAACATTAACATTTTCTTTTTTCGTTCTTTTGTTTAAAAATGACTGGAAGTTGAGTCAAGTATTAGTCAGTAATTATTGAGGAAACAAGTTTTTCTGTGCAAAGATGTTTAGATGGAAAAGATGAGAGGGCTTTGAAAGCTCAGAATCAGTGACCCAGCAACCCAATACAGCCAGTCAAAACAACATATCAGTTGTTTTGTATTCAAAGATATTATTGCATTAAAATTGCTTCGGTATATATACTCGCCAAGTTCAATAATCAGTCGTTTTAAAATTATTCATAAGACAATAATTGAGTAATCAGTAATTAGAATAATTAGTATTTGGTTTCAGACACACAACACCATGATTTTGTATGGGGCGTATTTGTTAAAAAATAAAACCAAATCCGAGTTTCCGACTTCCTAGCTTTTAAATTTAAAAATTTGAATCAGTGTGTTTCATTATATCTCGGTTGCATAAACAAATAAAACTGTCGCATTCGGCGCTAAAACTTTCGTAATACATGATAATCGTTTATCACATACTAAGTAAATATATAATTATATAAAAGTAGACTTTGCTATAAAAAGCAGATGCCTCACGGACATAACTCTTCCAGTACGAAGATGATGGTATTGGAAGGGCGTATGTTTAGAAACATGAATACGAATAATGTCTGATGAATAGGCTATTGGTTCATTATGCACCATCTATAAAAAAAAGCGATCCTATGACTTGCAAGAACTATTAAGGTATATCCCTACTAAAAGTCGCATCTAAGACACTGTCCAACGTACTTTGTGAGCGTTTTAAGCCGTTCTGTAATGCTATAATCGACAAGGCCCAGTGTGCAGTGCGGCCCGGCAGATGAAACAAAGACGATATCTTCACACTGTAAAAGACCAAAGAACTTCAAGTTGAGACTTCGAGTTCTATATGTCGGGGGTACAAAAACGGGAAAAACGACTTAACATTGGAAAATACGCCGTGCAATGTGCAACTAAGCAATAGCTTATCCAAAATGTTCCTTAAGAGAATTAGAGAATTAATCCTCCTGGAGTTTGGAGGCGCCAAAGAAGATCCACTTTAAAGGACCTAACCAAGATTTATTTTACAATTTCTTATACAAAATAAATTCAAACAAACAGAAGCTGACATTTTTTTCCAACGTTAAAATATGTAAGTAGTTTAGTTTACATAATGAATCAAAAAAAAATTTGGCTACACTTGGTATCTCCTCAAAAATGGTAAATATCTTAAAGACACCATAGCAAAAGTAGATCTGACTTCTTTCCAACAAACAGAGGTGTCAAACAAGGTAGTGTTCTGAGTGCATTTCTTTATATCCTGTTTTTGAACGACCTACATACCGAGCTCGCAACAGGACTGATTCTGGAAGGTCTAAGAATTAACGTTCTCTTGTATGCTGATGACATTGTTATACTCTCTGACAGTGCTTCTAATCTCCGAGTCCTTATAGACAGTTTCATTGCCTACTGCACCAAATGGAGTTTAACATTTAATCTTCATAAATCAGAAATAGTTATCTTTAGCAATGCAGCTCAAGAAAAATGGTTTTTCAGTGGTGTGGAGATAGCTGTTACAAACTAATATATGTAAATATTTTGGGGTTATTTCAAACTACATGTCTTGGACAGAACACCTCAATAACAGACTAATTACTTCGAAAAACTCTATAAATTCCACATGGTTGCAGTTCTTAAGGAATAAAACGATTCGACACTCAGCTAAATTCAAAATTCACGATACGGCTTCAAGAACAATAATGCTGTTTTGTACGTTTCCTTCTGAAAAGGTATTTCCTTCTTTCTAATAACACGCCAAACTATGTACTACATAAATAAACGGAACTTCCAAAATCCTTCCTGACAACCCTGAAACTGCATTTTTCATTCGTATAGTCATGGAGCTACCGAATAATAGACTTCCCAAAATCCTATTGGATATTATAATTCGGAAGAACATCTTCTGGGCCAATGAATAGATGGTGCTTTTTTCAGAAGCGTCAATTACACATTCCTTTTCATCTAATATATTGGAGATACGTAACTCATAAAACGTCCTACTAAGTAAGCTTATAGTGTAACAGAATCTTTGGGAAATCCTGCGGACCGAGCCCAAAAATTATCAGGTGGATGTATTTGGCGATAATCAGACCAATACTAACTTATGGTAATTTGGTATGGTGGAATGCAACTGAAAAAAGCACGAACCTCAAAACCCTGACAAAAGTACAGACTTGCGTGCATTTGAATTACGTGTTCCATGAGATCCACACCAACTGCAGGGTTAGAGGCGATACTCAACCTGAAACCCCTAGACCTTTTGGTACAAGAATCCGCAGCATATAGCGCCTTAAGGCTTAGCTACTTATACCTGGAAAAACAGGGCAATAGGACATGCTCAAATTCTTCAGAAATATTTGGGTGATAGTATCATTACAGGATTTTACAACACCCGAACTTGACTTTTATAAACCATTCCGAACTGCCTTTCCAAGCAGAGAAGAATGGCTGAACAACCAACCCTGCACCAGTGAATCAGCAATAGCAATGGCTGAACAACCAACCCTGCACCAGTGAATCAGCAATAGCAATCTATACTGATGGCTCCAAAATGGACATGGGATTGGGTGCAGGCTTTTTTTCAGAACCTCTTGAGCTAAACAACTCACTTACGCTCCCAGATTTATAGTAGTGTCTTCCAAGCGGAGGTCCTGGCTGTCACTGTCAGGTGCTACACAGGTATCAATGATGGCGATACCACGGGCTGATAGCACCTTTTACATTGATAGCCAAGCGGCAATTAAAGCGATTTCTGCCACTGTGATAAAATCGAAGCTTGTCTCTTGCTGCTTAAAGTTCTTGGCACGCAGCACAATATTAGACTTTGCTGGGTCCCGGGATACAGCGGCATACCAGACAATGAAAATGCCGATGAGTTGGCAAGACAGGGATCAGCGCTCGACGCTAGTCAAGAAGAGATGGTAAGTATCCCACTCTGCAACATTTAACAGAAAATTTCAGACTTAATCCTTGACACCTGTGATACTACTAGGAAAGTATGGCCTTGCTTTAACAAGAAGCGGACCGGCAAAATTATGCAACTTAGTAAGAACTCCCTTCGCTCTCTTACGAGCATAATCACCGGACATAATTTACTGAAATATCATAAATTCAAAATGAAACTAAGTACAGATGACCTATGTAGAGGATATGGTGATGAAGAGGTGCATGAAGACAAATTAAACTTTCTCTGTCATGCCCTTCACTATGCCACCAGAGAAGGAAATGGCTTGGTAGTTACTTCTTTGATAATCTCTAGAAGATCTTTCCAATATTTCAGGAATTCACATATTGAACTTCGTCAATGCCTCAAAATGGCTTGACTGATTAACAGAATACATAAGTTTTTATCAAAAAGAGTGATTACACTCACGGGTAACACAATGGATCTACATTGATCTAAGTGTGACGATAGCGACATCAATCGTCAGCCCAAAAACCTAACCTAAGTAAGCTTAGAGAAAAACACTTGTAGCGGTACGTGTAAACTCAGAAGTCACCAGTATCGGCTGAACGCAGCCGCCTAAAAATTGTCGCCACAGCATAGCTGACGGACTGCTGTCATTTCCGGCGTTGCGGCATTCTACTGTCGGACGGCACCACGTGCAGAACTAAAGTCTATCCAATTACAAATAGTCAATTAAAAAATCTAAGAAGTCTCTTCAAGAATTGTTTGCCTAACAGTAACTTAAACTAAGAATTGTTAACTCGATAGTAACTTGTTACAAAACATATCAAACCAGAGTATTACAAAATCAAGTTCATGTAAAAATTATTCACCGGTCTTTGGATATATCGAACAGTGAAGCCAAACACTGAAGCATGTTCATAAGCAACGCACAGCAGTCGCAGTTCCATTATGAATACAGCAAATTATCTTACTGCGATATTCCTAACTGCTTTTTGGATTCGAAACCACACGCGATGATTAGTCTCATACTCAAAGCACGCAGTGGATTGCTCAATTTGAATGCAAGCCAAAATCACACCATTGGATTATATACGATATTTAACCTCGATGCATCCGAGAATACATACCACATTGTCCGAGTTTGTCCCATATTCAGGAAGCAATTTCTCGGAAGCCATCAGTTAACCAGATCTCAGTTCCTCTATTACTTAAACGGTCAATGCTATTCAAATTTATATCGGTTTTTAAAATCCACACTTCAATATCGCTTTCAAATAATGAATGAATTTATTTAAAACGTAAGCTCACAATGTATTAATTTGGTAAGCCTTTTTTAACCTGACACGCAACTTATAGTAGAACTGTTTTTTATCTTCTATCTTCTATATATATAAAAATCAATGCCACTTTTCGTTGTAATTCTATAACTCAAGAACGGGCTTACCTATCCAAACCAAATGTTATAGCTTTGTTTGGACTATTTAGTAGATGGTTTATGTGAAGTTTGCACAAAATCGGTCGAGTGGTTCTTCATTTATCACATTTTTTGTAACAAATGAATTCAATAAATGTCGGATCATTTTGTTACTGGGGATTTTGCTGTCAAATTGAAACTTATATTTTTAATTTGATTTATTCTTTTTTATACGAGTATGAAGGAATAATGCCACAAGCCGGGCGAGCAAATATACATAGGTCGGCGAACGCGTAATGCAAATAATGTGGCATTACTAAGTCGATCACAGACTGCAGATGAACGCGCACAAGCTAATGCATCGCAGTAAACATAATGCACGAAATAGATCTGTTGACCCTGTACCTGTACTGAACCTTGCACGCCGATCACGAATACGTCGTGCTGCTCTTTTGGCTAAAATGATGCGTGCTGCTTTTAATTACAACAGTCCACATTGTGATGCGGCTAACTTTCCACGTGAAACGCCCGGCATGTGTTGTGCTAATGGCAAAGTGAGATTTCCAGCATTAGAAACTCCACCCAAACCATTGTATTCATTTATTTTTGGGACATCTCAAACGTCGAATCACTTTTTGATCCATATTCAACAACACAATTCGGCATTTCAAATGACCTCTTTTAGTGCTACTAAAATTATTAGAGATACAGTCGAACTTCGATAACTCGAACCATCACTTGCCAACACAATAATTCGAGTTATCAAGTTAATATAAAGTACGTGATATTTGTAAAAAAGGACTGACGAGTGGATTTGGTTTTTTGGTTTTCAAAGAAAACTTTAACGGAGTTTAATCCGTTATACAAAGAATCGGTTATTTTTTCATTTGTTTTTGAACATAATCGCAAAATACTTAACGAACTTGCAATCAATTCGTTTGAAGCTGGTTGAATCGAATTCTCCTCCTAAACATCCTCGATCCACTATCGCTGTCATTGCTAATATTTACTTCAGTTGTTTTACACTTTTCTTTGAATTTTTCAGAAGACGCCTAGGTACTATTGCTTTCTTTTTTACTCGCACTTAACGGAATCACAATTTTCAATACAATCATATATATACAAAGTCATGGAACATTCAAACACAGTGCCCACAAAGTCAATTCATTATGAAATGAATTTGTAAAAATCAACAGAATTCGGAAATTCCCCTTAAAAATTCGACTTATCGAAGTTGACACCAAATAATATCTTCGAGTTATCGAGACATTCGAGTTATAGAAGTTCGACTTATCAAACAAAAATTACATGTACACTTCAGGCTTTGCGCTTTTGCCAACCAATTTCATTCGAGTTATCAAATATTCGAGTAATCGAAGTTCGACTGTAATTATGCCGACGTTTAAGGTAAATACTTCAACATGATTGTCCCATGTTTATATCAATCTGAATCATAAAGTATTCGATAGTTTTAAAAATTCAGATCCAACATCTACCTAAAATTGCATACATGTTACAGATTCAGGGCCAGATTTATCATCAAGCTGGTTCCTTATTGCCATACTTCGACGCTGATCATCAATTTTTGCAAATTCATTTTATTGGTGATGAAAATCGTGAATTGGATCAACGTTGTGCAATTGTTTCGAATACAAGACGAGAAATTATTCGTGAGCTACAAAGGTTTTTCCATCAGCACAACGCATTAGTTCAATTGTTCAAAATTGCTCTCGATCGTATGCCATCTGATAATCACAAAATCGTAATAGGGCTGATAGAACACCTTTTGGAGAGCATGCAAGGCGATTCAATGCACCCACAATTGATGAGGTTGCAATTGTAATTTTTGGTGATCAGTTTCAATCCCGTGATATTGTACTTCATCGCAGAAATGAGCAATTGCAACATGTTTCGGAACTTCATCGTATATGACACAATCATGCAAGCCGTTTCCAATAATGAAGGTGGATTATATTTCTTGGATGCGCCTGGTGGTACAGGCAAAACGTTCGTTATGTCATTGATTTTAGCTATTCTAACTATTCGATCGGAACAGAAAATTGTATTGGCACTTGCATCTTCGGGAATTGCTGCTACATTATTAGAAGGTGGTCGGACTGCATACTCTGCACTAAAATTGCCATTGAATGTACAGGTGATTGAAACTCCAACTTGCAATATTTCGAGAAATTCTGCTATGGCAAAAGTTCTGCGATTAACGCCAATTATTTTATGGGATGAGTACACAACAGCGAATTAAAAATCACTAGAAGCATTTAATCGAACAATGCAAGATTTACGTGGTAATGAACAGTGTTATGAATCAAGATGAGGCAATGAATTATCCAATTGAATTTTTAAATTCATTGGAACTAGCTGGTATGCCACCGCATTGCTTGAATTTGAAAGTTGGTTCTTTGATCATATTATTGATTAAATTATTGCGAAAATTATTGCACCAGAATGGCAGTGAAAAAGTTATTGCCAAATTTGATTAAAGCTACGATCTTAGCTGCTAAATCAAAAGGAGAAGTTTGTTTGATACCACATATCCCTATGATTCCAACTGATATGCCATTTGAGTTCAAACGATTACAATATCCTGTGCGTTTATCATTTGCGATGTCCATCAACAAATGTCATCAAATGTTTTGGATTAAGTTTTAAAATAGCTAGCAATTAATAAAATATTTTTTTGTTTGAATAAATGAATTTGATGTTGCAATTAATTTTTTTTTATTATTTCACTTTATACGTAGCGAAGCACATACCGGGCCGCTAGTTTAATTATATTATGGAAATAAAATTTTTTACTACTACTACTAATGAATCAAAAAATGTATTATTCTTTAGTTTTTTTCCAATTTTAATTTGAATGTTGGCCCTGTATTTAATTTAGATAACCGCCTTTAATGGTTCGTTCGCTTTCACCCTGCAAGCTGTATTGAGAGGGAAAAGCACACGGTACTCAGTATGGGACAGTAGTGCATTTTAAATGTTTGTCTTTTTAAACTCTTTATGAATGAAAACAATGTTTCTCACATACAAATTCAGAAAAATGTATGTTAAAAATTGAGAAAATCAAAAGTAGCCTCCAAATTCAATGCGTAATGATTCATTGGACAAGAAACAAATTTTGCATTGAACAGGTATTGTTATTTACAACTCTAAACTATTCCTGTGTGCATATAGTAAGTTGGGAATAGAGAAAACTGTAATTTTCAGTTGTATCCGAAGAGCCACCTTTTTGGATCATATTGGAGGATTTTTTACATCCCCGCAAGAAGCAGTAAGTGTAATATTCTCTTTCCAGAATTCCCATTAGAAATTTTCTGTTCTGTTCTTAATGATTTTCAATAACTCTGCCTACAACAGTTTAGGACAAGAGCTTCTGTATGTGTTATTTAGATAGGTTTAAACACAGATGATGTGATAAAAATATAGTGCATTAAAAGTGATAACTATTTCGAACATCACGTTAATGCCCTAGTGAACTTTGATAAGTGATATGGCAATAATACGTCAAAGTACATGTTTTAGGATTAAGGGTAAAAACTTACAATCGATTATATTTAAGTCCCAGACTCTCAGTTGAATGATGTAATGTGTGACACACTTAATCACTGACATATACCGCCAGTTTGGATTTTTTGTTCGCATTTTATACCTTCGGAAAACCACTTGAAATTATCAAAACCAACAATCGAAACACTTTTTTGCTGTTTTTGTACCAATTGAAATATAGGTAAATAATTTATTTATCCATATGTGTTGGAAATCTATCTCAGAACGATTAGTTTTGGTGAAATTAATTTATATACTTCGATTTACTGAGTACAATGTCCATATTTCAAAGTTGATCAAAAAAAAGGAAGGAAACAAATTAAGTTGCAAGATTGGTAACAAAATTTTAGGTGTTACAATTTTGTCAAGAAATCAGATGTCAATGAACTAGATAAATGTTGTTACTCCTTTTAAAACCCCAAGACATCGCCCTTTTCATTTATTGTGTAAACAATCAAATTTGTCCAAAGTATAGGTACAGATTGAAAGTGAAAACTGTATCATGTGCATGGGAAAAGAAAAATCGATAAATCCGCAGCAAAATATAAACACCCATGTCGAGAGATTCAAGAACAAAATATGTAATTTTGTTTTCAGAAAATTTTCCAAAGTTTCCTCCCCGCCAACGAATATAATTGCCCCAACACATGCACAGAATCATTCGCACACCATCAATGCATGTTACTCACACCGGTCAGTGATAGAAAGAAGAAAACTTGTGGTATTTTTAGAGCGCTCCACAAAACCAAGACAAAAAAAAGCAGAAACAATTCATATATTTTCGTTTCCATGAGAAACATGAACAATATTTGCACTGCAACAAAGATAAATATATATTCTAAGTTTGGAAAATATGTGCAATTGCTTGAATAAATGGCCATGGCCACCTCCGACGCAACCGCTTCCATTGCAAATCCAAAGTTCCCCCAACATGAGACCGGGCTGGCTGAAGAAAAATATCGATTAATCGCGGCGAATTACTAACTACTAACCTCACAAAACAACCCAACGACGATGATGATTAAATGTTTTTCTACGTTTTGCGCTCCCTTGTCTACCCTTCAAATGAATCATCGGCAAAAATTAAAAAAGAACCACAAACCATTGGAGAATAATTGAAAGACTTGGTTAAAAGAAAAATGGAATGAAAAACAAATAAATTTAAAGAAACTTACCGTGCACGGGAGCTTATCATGCAAGGTGATCGATTTCACTCCACCCAGAATGACGTTTTTGGCGATTTCCAGGCCGAGGCCACCCAGTCCAGAGACAAGAATATCCGAATTGGCCATTCGACGCATTGCATCGTGACCGAGAACGTATAATTGGCGCGAGTAGAGTGCCTCATCTATGTCTCCTGCCCCTCCAGAGCTATTTCCAATGTTTGCCATAGCTTGTGCTGGTGCTCCTGTTTTGATTGCTAAAGGTGACGAAGAATCCTTTCCTTTGGTTGCTCTTGTTCCTTGTTCCGCCGACGAAGATGATGAAACGTTAGCTGCACAAGTACTGCCTTTGCTGCTGCTGTTAATATTGTTGTTGCTGTTCGAGTTAGAATTGGAAGAACTGCTATTCGCGTTCGAGCTTGAAATGGCCGAAGACGAAGATGATTGTGCTGCTTTCGATGAAGAATTTAACGAAACAGAAGAGGATGACGATACTTCGCCAACAATGGTGCTGCTTACGGCTTCTGTTGCGTTTTGCCGCAGGGTGGCGGGGGTGGTGATGGAAGTTGATGTTGGAGATCCTTTACCGAGATTACTGCTGCTACTAGGAGCTGCTGGTGTTGTGCTTTCCTCAGCGGCTACTGAGGCGGTGGCCTTTGCTTGCTCGTTAGCAAGCAGCTTCCGCTTTTTGGCGGCTGGGGGCTCAACGGATTTATCGATAAATTCAGTACTAGACATCGGGTAGCACCAGCAGCGGGTTTAAAGCAATTTTGTTCTAGTTGGCTCGCTCCTACGTATGGGCTAAATAATGATCTTATAAAAAAAATTAAAAACTTCTTTGTTCCTCCCTCGGTGAGCAAGTACCCAACAAAAAAATGCTTTCAAGGCGAATTTTTCCTTTGAAACGTATTTCAAACAAATATTAGATTTATTACAAGAACGTCGAGAATGCGAAAGATTGCGACTTGTTGTGTAATTTACATGAGAATATACTATTTTTCCTTCTTGGAATTCAAATACGATGACAAAAACTTATACCACCCGTCGCCGTCTCAGACTGGGACGTGTGCTGTGACTGAGTATCTTTTGTCTGGCAAAATCGTAATTTTAATTAATAATAGTTGTATCACTATTTCCAATGCCAACGATAGTTTGTTATCAATAAATTCTTCGGTTTCTTATTACTTCAATGCTAAATCAAAAGCAAATCAGTTAATTTATCCAAAAAGACGAGATTTTATTCCAAATGCGAGAGAACAACGAAGCACTCACTAGAGAAAAACTATTAATTTCCTTTTCCCAACACAGAACACACTACACAGATAGAACACAAGAACACAAAAATTAAATTTATGATTAACAGGCAACGACAAGGGTAGAAAAGAGACAGCTGGACAATTTTGTTGGAGTCAAAAATATTCTGGTCGCTATTTTTGCACGCTGGGTCTGGTACGCTAGACACCCGGTGTAATTTCGCAAACTCAACGTAAGAATTTTATATTGAGATGTTGGTGAAACTGTGTCAGGGTGGCATCTGTTTGTTAAGGCAAGCAACTTAAGTTTGGAATCAAATTTGAATCGCATTCACATGAAGAAACTATTGAAACAGGGAATCACGGCACCTGGCAGTCGGCGCGTGAATTGGAGATAGATTTTTTTCGATTTGATGTTTAATAAGATATAAGCAAACAAGGGTCTGAAAAACAATGGCCCTGAGTAATAGATCCGAATCTAGCCTAAGTTCGATTTTAACCAAACATTCGTAGAAATGAAACAAATTTCAATTATAAATACTTAAAAGCTGCTTTCCTGTAACTAAGTTAAATTTAAAATGATAGAATCACAATAGAACTTTACGAATCTGCTTAATAGAAATCTGTTTGTGTATCAGTTCACAATAACGAAATTATGAAAATGAGTCACAATTATTGGTATAAATAAGACTTTTGTAAATTTGATCTGTTACTACGAAATTTTAAAAGCAACTTTTCTACATCTAACAAAAAGTGACTTTAAAACCGATTCTATGAATGTCTATTACTAAGGGCCATTAATTTAACTAAACAAATTTATATGAACCGGTGTCCATATTAATTATAATCGTAATTTCTAAATCAATTGGAAAATGTATAGAAAAAACTTAATTCTTTGTAATACAAGCAGCACTGTTATTGCTGTTATTTCACATCGTCTTCTGTCAAGGTCTCGAGAACAAATACATTTTTCTATTCAATTCGCTCGTTGTGAGTCGCTTAGGCTAGGTGCGCACATTCAATTCTTAGTTGCTGCTTGGTTCGAGCAACTAAAAATTTTGTGTTTTTACACAAACTAAACGATTGCCTAAAATGAGTTCGCAATTTTGTGTAGCATATAATTATATGCACCTGCGCGGACATTCTACCAAATAGTTCATCTGTTTTCTATAAGTAACCAAACAGTTGTGCAACTAAAAATTGAATGTGCGCGCCTAGCCTTAGAATTGTATAAAATTAGTTAATTGTATATTTTTATTTTACCCTTACCAGTAAGCTCGATTTTTGTTTTGGTTTTGCTTGTTTAATCTATTTAACTCATTATTATGTTTAGATTATTATATTTATCAAATTTGTCTACCTTTTGAAAATCAATTACATATTAATTATTTCGTTTTGGGGATAGATATTTTTCAATTTGAATTTGTGAAACATATCATCTAATTATCTCAGAATTCCCCTTTTAATTATTCTATAAAGAATATTCATTCTGACATTTTTTTGTCTTTGCTGAAATTTATTAAATTATTTTCTCTCATAATATTAATCATTGAAAACTGACCGGCAGACGGCCTATGAGCTATGCTTGTAAATCTTTATAGATATTCTAAGTTTGTATTTTACATTAATGAAAACAATAAAGATTAATATTATTATTATTAATATTAATATTAACATGGCAACTGGAATTGTATTTAGTGCTGCCAAGTTGACGCTTCTATGGAAATTGGAATTGATAGTGTAACGTAATTTTATAAAAGTAAATTTTAAAATTTTTAAGTCGTATGAATTAATCGAAAATATTCTCTTAAAATATGCATTTATTTTAAAAATTATGTCTTCTATGTTTAGCAAAAAAAAAATATGTTTAACATAGAAATCCTTACCCTGGTTTTTAATATCTATTGATTAGAATTAGGGAAAGGTGGCCTAAAATGGCACCCCTAAGGAAAATTTATCATATCTCATTTAAACATTCAAACTTAAATGTTATATTCTTTTCAAAGCTTAATCAAAGTTTAAAAAGTGTCAAAAAGTATTTAATTTTCAAAAACTCTTCAAATTCCAACGATCAAAATTGTCCGGGTAAAATGGCATACCAGTATGTCCTTGTAAGCCCTTGCAAATAAACCAACTAGGCAAGTAAACCAAAAACCATTTTCAATTTAATTTAAACTTTATTTTAAACAAATCATATTTCAAAGTAAAATAAACATAAGCAAAACTCAATAAAAAAAAATAAAAACAACGATTCATTTAAAACAACTTCACTTAAAACAAAATAAGGAAAAGTAGAAATTAATAATACTCAATTATTGCAAGTACTTTTTTTTTTGGACGGCATAGTGTTTTTTTTTAATTCATTATTATCAGTCCAGAACTGCCTCTCTGTACATCGTTTATATTTTCCAACCATTTTTACTATAAAGAAAATGAAAATGTAAGGGTAAGTATAAAATGGCACACTGTGCCATTTAGGCGAGTGCTTAGTAGGCCATTTTGCCCATTTAGGGTTCTTTTATTTAAATTTTAATTCCGAACACACTGAAATGGTTATAGGCCAACTAATTTTAGTAAATTAATATGAAATACTTAATACTTACATACATTCATTTACTGTTTTCTCCAAAATTGAATGTTTTTCATAACTTTTTTTGTCAACAAACTTTTTACAACATTTTATTGGTTCTACTTTTGTAGATGGCTAGAGACAGTTTGACCTGTAAAATTTCAAACAATAGCTTGAAGCTGCTAAAATTTCGTTTATGTCAGTGATGCCAGATAAACTAAAGAATTGTGTTACCAAAACCTTCTAATTCCGTTCGATTCTACAATTTCTAGCAAGGGGCCATTTTACCTTGGTGGGTCATTTTAGGCCATCTTCCCCTACGCATATTTTCGAAGTGTTAGAAATTCTTTTGTGTCCCTCACTCAACCCTTAAAAATAATCAAGATAATACTTAAAAATGCTAAGTACAAATTTATAGAAATGTTGGGTTAACTTAAAAGTCCCAACGAAATTCACATTTTTGTTAAAAGTTATTGAAAATTATTTAAACCGAGCAATCGACAAGAAATTTTGTTCAAAAATGAACATCATCATAAAAAACATAAAAATTTTAGTAGGTGATACCTACGTAAATAATTGTTTGAATGGAACTACTTACTAAAAAAATGCTCAATAAACTGTATTAAATAATTTTTGTCATTATGTTTTCATTATCATTAGAAAGTTTTTTTTTTCTTGGGAAAATTTTTAATAAGTATAAAAGCTACTATTATCTAAATATTAATTAACATATTTCAATTTTTATTTTAAGAGCCAACAGAAAAGTTTTGAATTGGCTGAGGTGTTTAGAAAAAGTGATTTTCTCTGGATGCTGAAGATGAATATTAATTCTCTATTTCATACATTAATTGTCTTTTAAAATAAACACAAAACACATTATTACTATTTAAGTTATTTATTATTTTATATTAGAACATTTTTAATAATCAAAATTTGCTTATGTATATTAATTAAAAAAATATTATTTTCCAAGTAAGTAAGTGAAACTGTTTTTTCATCATCAAGCTAAACCAACATACTAAAACATAAAAAAACGATATTTATTTCTGGAATATTAGAAACTGGTACGCTGCTCATACGAAACGAAATTTTGCTGGGGAAATTAAAAAATAATAATAATATCATTAATTTTCTATAAACTATAAAAAAGCTAAATGTCAACCTATTCGTGAGAGTACAAACTAATTATTGGACCATGAAACCTGATCCCGATAAAGAGCACTCTCACGTTGTTGGTGTAAGGATTATGTCTTAAATCAAAAACTCCTGAAAGTAAATTGAAAACTCAAATTCAGATTTGAAAATGAGCATAGAAACAGGGATAACAAAATTGTATTGCTTGTCAGAAAATGTCTAACCACATGACATTTGAGTGCTCAAGTGTGTTTCATTTATTAAAAAGGAGACTACTGATCATGCACTTCTTACACGATGACTTGCCAAGGCACTACTCGGTGTAAAGCCTTGAAATAATAAAGAAAAATGCGTATTGTCATAATCCCTAGACTCTAGTGCCGAATATTCTGCTCGTCACTTTTCTCTTTCCATGACAGACATTACTTTGATATGCAGTGAGAGAAGTGCCAAGTTCGTTCATTTGTTGTAGAAAGCCTGAGGAAAAGGATTATCATTTTGTTCGACGACGTTCGGTATCGTTTGTGTAAATTTGGAAAGTCAGTTGCCAATTGGTACAGTACCGAAATTTAATAGAAAATGAAAAAAAATATGCATAATTTTTTGTCGATTTCCTTAGCACATAAATAAATCAATTTCTGTGTGAAGATTTTGATCTCTCGCCAGATTTTGCGTTCCTTCACATCAAAAAATCGATTTTTCTTCGACAATGATAAAATTTTTTTCTAATTTTCAAGAAAGATTTACATGTACATGAAACACACCAAACGAAAAACGCAAAGCACTCCACCCAAGTTCAGCAAAATTTCTTAGTTTTGTTTTTAAAAACTGAGGAAAGAAAACTTTAAAAAAGCAACTTTTTTGAGAGATTATTCCTCCACCGAACTGTAAATTCTTTCCATTTTCCAAAAACTTTTGCTCCATATGCTAATATGGCAAAATATAATATTAGTCACGCAGTCGATTTAATTGTTAATAACGGGTGGACCATCCAGTGGTTTCTTTTTAAATCAGGTTATTTTAACACTGACAGCTGTTTCCCGCTCGAAATCGAAATTGACAGAAAGTCAGTATCACACCTCCGCGGAACGAAATGAGCCGCCTTACGCTTGAACAACTTTGGGAAATACTGAAAACTTATTTCCAAAGTGAGTGCAGTGTAGCCCAAACATTGCGATTTTTGAAAAGATGTTTTGGCCGAAATTAAGCACATACCGCACCTGCTGCACGCAAGTTTGTGCAAAAAGTTCGAGAGACTGCTAGTGGACAACACTCATGGTGCGCACTGACGAGAATGTGGCAGCTGTAGCCGAGAGTGTGAGACTCAATTCACGAACATCAACTCCCAATTGATTTGAATAGCTTAGGGTAGCCAGATATGTTTAGATGAAACTAGTACTGGAGTTTCAAAAACCCGGACTTTCCCGGACAAATGAGGAAACAAAAAATTGTATTAACATTTAAATAAAAATAAATATTTAGTTTAAAAATCACATTTTTAAGTTACAAAACATCTTTGAGGTATAAAAAAAGGAACTTCATTTATTGTTTTTTTTTTTTAATAAATAGCCTTTACAGTGCTTGTTGTACTTTTCAATACATCTAATACTGTTAAGTATATCACTAATGCTTTTTTGTTAAATTAATTCCTTTGTTAAAATAATTCCTTTGACGGAATCAGGTAACAGTTTGTTTCTATCTTTTGTCCACGTGAATTTAATAACGTTTTCTTTACAGCCGGAATCATCAAGCTTCTTCAAAATAGATTTAATTTTAAGTGGAACAAAATCGTTATCGATTCGCTCGTAAATATTATTGACAATATTTTGTAAAATTTCAACGGTTTCAATAATAGAAATGTCTTGTTTTTCAAGTTTTTGAATATTGACGTTGAATGTTGACATGAGAGAATGAACCAAAAATAAATATACTTCGCTTAAGTCGTCTTTAAAAAATGTTTGCAATATTTTAGGCGGATTCTCGTACATAAGTAAAAGACGTTCAACAGAAAGATAGAGAGAAAGCCATCTGGTTTTCGAATGGTATAAGAAAGGCTTATATTCATTTTCAAGAAATTCAGAAAAATCTCGAAGTCTTTCCGTTTTGACTGTGTAGAGAGAAATAGTTGTATATTTTTACAATTATGATATCGGCGTCAACTGGTAAAGTATCACATCCATGGTAGATCGCATTGACTAATGTGGTGGACATCCTATCATGTTTTGGTTGACTAAAGATTTTAACTTCGAATAGACATTGTTCGAACCTTTCCTTTGTCTTCCACCAAAATTGGTATTGCAATAATTGTCAGCGCAAAATCCACTTACTTTTGATAATAAGTTATTTTGTGTAAGAGCTTTAACAATAAGTTGGGCAGTTGTTCTATAATTTCTTTTCTCATATATTGGATCTGTTCGTTCACTTAATTTTAATGGGCCTCGGTTCATTTTTGAATAACCATTTAATTATAAGTAGCATAAAAGTAAATAGATACACAATGGGTAAAAGGAGTACAATCCCGGACAATTATTAAAAACTATCCCGGACCTCCCCCACACAGTGAAAAAAGAGTACATGTCCGGGAAAATACGGACGGATGGCAACCCTAGAATAGCTCAACATTTCACACACTAACCTGAGAAGAATTCTGCACAAAGATCTCGGATTATTGGCATGGAGTTTCAGAATGCGCTACTTCGAAGCCAGCCGAGGCAGCCACTTGAACTTGTGTTCCATAATTAATGGAAATGCTTAATCTTACTAATAATGTCACAATACATGGAAAAAAATTAATTTTATTAATTTAATGCATTTTTAAAAAAGAAACTGGGGAGAGTACGATAACTTGGCCGCCAAGATTTGATAACGGATTTTTGTAGGGGGGTCAAAAACAAGCACTTTTTACTATGGGAGGGGGGGTCTATCTCCCCCCGATTAGGAGGTAGGGGCACTTTTAGAAAAAAAGGTTTAAATTGAAAAAAAAAATATTAAAAAACAACGGAAACACCTACAATAAAGTGCTATACTGCGTTTGAAAGTCAGAAGATTGTTCTATAATCCTGCATTTAAATTTTATTACTCATATCAATAGTTTTTGAGAAATTCGCATTTAAAGTCCAAATTTTGATAAAAAAACGTGAAAAAAAAAGTTTAGACCGATTGTTTTCAAAATTTTGAAATGAAATTGTAAATTAACTTATATGTGATCCATGTATCTATCAGTTCTTAATCGAACTAAAAAAACCGCATGGTTTTATGTCTTCTAGTTTTTGAGAAAATCGAAAATTACCAAAACTACTTTTTTTGATTTTTGGCGGTGACGGTGATTCCATTTTAAGGATTAATGTTAATAAACATAATGAATCTTTGTTAGTTTAGTACCGCAATTCATTTAGCGTTACCCAGAATACACCATGAGGAGGTAGGATTGCATCTGGGTCAGTTATTTTGTCAGTTAGTCAGGAGTTAGTCAGTCATAGTTAGTTAAAAATGGTCAAAATGTATTAAAAAGGTGTGTAAGTCTCGTCAATAAAGCCATCGTCCGTACTATAACTGTCGAGTTCGTTGAGTTACTCTTTTATGGTGGGAAGCCGAGGATGTTTTGGCGGTAAATACTTTCCAAATTTTTGCTCTGAAGGGTGGGAGGATCGATGTCTTTTAACTGTAAACCCTCACATATATCACCATCGGTATAACAAGGGTAAACTTTTTTTACATCTGATAAAAACTCTATTATTTGTGAACCCCAGTCGTCCTTATATTTCCTTTCTAGGCAGTATTTTCGATAGAAAAATAGTGCCATGTATTGGTGAACATGGTCAGAAGTTTGTTTTGGTTTTCAAGATCGTTTATTGTATTTTATATGTATTTAGTGGACATTGGATAAATAGAATAAATTTGAATTTTTTTAAATACAGATTCTGTGAATGCAAAAGAAACTTTGCATGCACCCAACCTCGCACCTACCCCAAATCCTATAGTGTGCCCAAGCAGGGGGGTTGCAGGGGGGCAGCATGCCCCCCCATACATACTTTACTGTTTATATATTGTAATGTTGGAAGCTAGCACTGATTTATTTATGTAAGGAAGCAAAAAATATCAAACATTTTGTAGAAAAGTAGTTTTAGTTATTTTCGATTTTCTCAAAAACCAGAAGACATAGAACCATGCGGTTTTTTGTGTTCGATTAAGAACTGATAGATACATGAAACACATGTAAGCTGATTTACAATTTCATTTCACAATTTTGAAAACAATTGGTCTAAACTTTTTTTTTCACGTTATTTTATCAAAATTTGAACTTTAAATGCAAATTTCTCAAAAAGCATTGACATGAGTAATTTAATTTAAATGCAGGATTATAGAACAATCTTCTGGCTTTCAAACGCAGTATAGCACTTTATTGTATGTGTTGCCGTTGTTTTTTAATATTTTTTTTTTAAATTTAAACCGTTTTTTTCTAAAAGTGCCCCTACCTCTTAAACGGAGGTTTTCTCAAAAACCAGAAGACATAGATCCATGCGGTTTTTTGAGTTCGATTAAGAACTGATAGATACATGGATCACATATAAGTTAATTTACAATTTCATTTCACAATTTTGAAAACAACCGGTCTAAACATTTTTTTTCACGTTTTTTTTATCAAAATTTGGACTTTAAATGCGAATTTCTCAAAAACTATTGATATGAGTAATAAAATTTAAATGCAAGATTATAGAACAATCTTCTGGCTTTCAAACGCAGTATAGCACTTTATTGTAGGTGTTGCCGTTGTTTTTTAATATTTTTTTTTTCAATTTAAACCATTTTTTCTAAAAGTGCCCCTACCTCCTAAACGGGGGGAGATAGACCCCCCCCTCCCATAGTAAAAAGTGCTTATTTTTGACCCCTCTACAAAAATCCGTCATCAAATCTTGGCGGCCAAGTTATCGTACTCGTGCCAAGAAACTTGTATTTGGCCTTATATACAAAAACGATGACAACGTAAAAAAAGAAGAAATTATTTGTAATTTTGCAATAATATGAGATTTTTTCGTTTCGCACCAGCAACGTACTCTGCTAAAATATTTCACCTACTCTGGCATGTATCCAGTTTCATTTTGTCTCTTTTTATCATCATACATTCGAAAATTGTCCGCCATGTTCAGAATATTCTTTCCAATTCTCTTCTTATCGATTGCTCTTTGATCCTCTTCAGAAATTCTATCTTTATTTTCTGATATTCGTCCAACAAGATCTTTGTTCTGCAAGACAATAATTTTAATTATTTAATAATAATTCACTTTAATAAACAAATAATCTTTCTTTTACCAGCGGAGATTCAGTATCACGGGGATTTGTCCAAATTTCTGTGTCACCTTCACTTCCAGAATTTGACGAAAGCGCCGGTCTAGCTGGAATTAACGGTGAACGTACACAAACTCTGAAAAAAATACATTAAAACAAGAAAACAAATTTTTGAAGACCATTAAAGGTCGGCCTTTTCGTAATGAAAACAATTATTTTTGTTAAAACAATTTGAAAAATTGTATGTTGTATTCAGGTTATATAAAACTATTGACACTTAAATTGACATTTTTTGATTGTGCATTATCTGATCACTTTATTTGGTTTCATTTTTGAAAACCTACTTGTTAACATCCTCCAGCTTTTTGAGCAAACGTTCATTCTCCCTGCAGACAATTTCCTGATCACGCATTATTATTTCCCTGATTGTACAAAGATGAGAGTTTTCTTGCCGCAACGTCTCATTTTCCTGCATGTAAAGCTTCACCAAATCTGCCAAGTCAGATCCCTCCAATTCCGACAATCGTTCTAAGGGAACCTTCGGCAAGTTCGGAGTTGTTATTACAGCCATATCTGCAGAGAGAGTCGTTTCATGATGGAGATTAAGGGCTGTTTTTAAATGTTCATTTTCTATTTCTAAGGAATGGATATCACGCTTGAGAGTCAGAATAAGAGCTTCTCTGGGGTCCATCATAATGACAGGTTTAGTTCGGATCAATTTAGCTCGAGCAGCATATCGGAGAGTATTTAAAGTTTCTGCATAGTTGTATTGAGATGGTGAAACACAAGCTATCATCAAAGTAACTCCATTTCCGGCCAGACTATCAGCTAAAAGCTTTGTAAGTTGACTATCTCTGTAAGGAATGTGTCCGCTGCGTTTTCTCGTATCGCTAAGAGACGCAATACAGTAGCCTTCAAAATTAAAAAATTAAATATTTACGAATTTTAAAAGATTTTTTAAATGCAAAAAGCCATAATATAGATGTATGTAGATATATGTAGTTTATCAATAAAAATGCAATTAAAGCTTGGGTGCGTTCCCCTGATACGAATAAAATATTATCATACAAACCGACGAAGTCAAAGTTTGATTTGGAATTTTTTCCACGAAAATTATATAACATATATCCCAAAAATCTTTGCAGAAATCATGCACGATCGTTAACGTCAAACTTTCAGAAAACCTCAAATTTGACAAGACTTTAAACGTCAACTGTTCATTATTGCAAAGTTTCATACATTCATGCGCAAATATTTAACAAAGAAGCATTGAGAAAAAAAAAATGGCGAAATTAAATGCAAAGCAAACAACCAAAAAATAAACATATGTACTCGTATGTTAGTACATACGAGTACTTAATTTAATAACGATTCATTGTATCATTTACTTTCATCATTTAAAATAGTGTTTTTTAACATCAAACAAATAACCGATCAACCTTGCAGCTGCAACAGCTGTGTATGCATCAGTATCGCAAAAAAGCAGTGATATCGAATCGATGCACACATTTTTGACGTTTGTGAATTCACCCATATTGCCTTTCCTTAATTTCATGTTATGTTGTATGAAAATTTGTTTTTCGCATCAGCTCGTTCTAAGCCCCGCTTAACCCTATATTACTAATTGGTACTTACCCAAAACCATAAGACTTTTATTTATATTATTGGCCTCCTCTAGAGTTTTGCCTTCGCTAAGCGTTTTCTTTGTCAATTCGCTTCCAGCTAAATCGACAAAATTTATCTTGCCATGCTTCGAGATAAAAACATTTCCATCTGCTTGCTGTTCAGAAATTATGTGAACCGTTAGAATAGTATGCGAACGTGATGAATGTTCATTCATTTGATGACAACCTGTTGCTCGATTTCGCATACCTTAAAAGAAAGAAGTGATGAAATTTCATTTTCTAGTGATAAGACAGCATTAAGAAGTGTTAAGCTAAGCACAGACGATTTTCAGATTTGACAATATTGTTTGATCTGTTGAATCTGTCATTAGAATATATGTGTCAATTGTCTTGGACTTACAATTTGTCAGAAAATATTGATAATGAAATTGTCAAGTATCTGACAATCGTTCAAACATATCGGGACCCACAATTTTTATTATTATCACGCATTTAGGTAGGACATTGCAAGACTCCTTCGAAATTGTCGTTGTTTGTAGTATCTGACAATTGATAAACATTAAAATCGTTCATATAAAAGTAGATTAGCAGCCACATTCTCGTCTGTGCGCACCATACGACGACGGGGACCATGAGTGTTGTCCACTAGCATACCAGTCTCAAGAACTTTTTGCACAAACTTGCGTACAGCAGGCGCTGTGGGTGCTTAGTTTTGGCCAAAATTTCTTTTCGAAAAACGCACTGTTTGGGCTAGACAGCACTCACTTTGGGAATAAGTTTTCAATATTTCCCAACGTTGTTTAAGCGTAAAGCGACTCATTTCGTTCCGCGGAGGTATAATACTGACTTTCTGTCAAGATTTCGAGAGGGAAACAGTTGTCAGTGTTAAAATAACCTGTGATTTGAAAAGAAACGACTTGATAGTCCACCCTTTACAAGTACAACAATAGATTTGCTAGAAATGTACAGTTTTTGAAAGTAAGCCAACATACCTATATTAGTCCCAATCTCGTTGAGACAATTTAAAAACCAAACAAAAATTGCTTATAACGCTTTTAAATCAATTAGTACCATATGCCAATTCCCAAAAAAGGCGAATCTTCTTCTCCCTCTAATTATCGACCGATCTCCAAGGTCATGGAAACGCTGTTTAATTATCAGTTTAAGAAATATCTTGAGGAACGAAAGGTTCTTAATGACCGGCAGTATGGCTTTCGTAGCAATAGGTCTACAGGTGATTTGATCTTTTATCTAACCGAAAAATTTAACAAATTTTTACATTGTTTCGGAGAAAGTAAGATTATTGCACTTGATATTTCAAAGGCATTTGATAAATTCTGGCATCTTGCTCTTTTATCGAAAATGCGTGCTTTCGGCATCGACGAATCCTTACTTCTTTGGATTAGAAATTTTCTTTCAAACCGTTCAATACAAGTTGTACTAGACGGATTCAAGTCTGAAACCCACAATATAAATGCTGGTGGGCCCCTGGGCTCCGTTTTGTCCCCGACCCTCTTCCTCATTTTTATTAATGATCTCCTGTCTACAACTTCTACAATGAAATGTTTCGCTGACGATAGTACTCTTAGCTTTTCATATTCGTTTTCAGACTCACATCCTTGCTCTTCGGATGTGAAACTGCAACGACAAAATATAATAAACTCATTTTTCCTCGATAGTGACGTTGATGCCATTGCTGATATGATCACAGAAGTGATTTTTCTTGGGATGCGTACTTTTATTCCTTACAGAATTAAGAGTATAAAGTCGAAAGAAAAGTCTTGGTTCGATGCAAGCTGTAAGGAAGCTATCAGGCCGAGAGAAGTAAGTTTCCGCTCTTACAAAGCCAACCCAACCAAGGAAAATCGGAAAAAGTTTAAACAAGTCAGAAACCAATGCAACGCTGTTATAAAGAGAACCAAATTCTTACATGAACAGAAATTAAGGCAAAAAATCCTGCAATGTCCCAAAGGCATTAGAAATTTCTAGTCATTTGTCAAGAACATAAAAAATTCAATTCCATCTTTGGTTCCAACGCTCATCTACAAAGAAAAACCGATAACTAGCTCTTTAGAGAAGGCAAATGTACTTGCAGCTCATTTTGCTGCTAACTCCACGTTGCCTGTTAGCAACATTGCCCCTCCTGTACTTGAGAACGTAAAT
This sequence comes from Chrysotoxum bicinctum, assembly GCA_911387755.1. NCBI lineage: Eukaryota > Metazoa > Arthropoda > Insecta > Diptera > Syrphidae > Chrysotoxum > Chrysotoxum bicinctum. The sequence continues at coordinate 80,646,917 of OU426990.1, forward strand.
CATTCAATGGGACAGGTATATTTCCGCACTCGTACAGTTGCAAGAGTCCTTCGAGATCTTGATATAAACAAATCCCTGGTCCTGATGGTATACCCCCCATTCTTCTGAAGAGGTGTTCTTCATCGCTGGCAAAACCATTGCGTAAGCTTTTCCATCGCTCCTACTGTTCTGGAATCTTCCCTAGAAGATGGAAAACAGCATTTGTCCAACCTGTTCCTAAAAAAGGTGACCCTTCCTCCCCCTCGTCCTATCGACCAATCGCATTTACGTCCCTTCTTTCCAAGGTCATGGAATCGCTGATAAATCATCAGCTCAAGAAATATCTCGAAGATCGAAAGCTTCTTAATGACCGGCAATACGGCTTTCGCAGCAATCGTTCCACTGGTGATCTCATGGCATATCTCACCGAAGAGTGGAACAGATCTTTACATTGTTTTGGAGAATGTAAGATTATTGCGCTTGATATTTCTAAGGCATTTGATAGAGTTTGGCACCAGGCTCTCTTATCGAAAATGCGTGCGTTTGGCATCAACGAAGCCCTTATTCTTTGGATTAGAAATTACCTTCTAGATCGTTCAATACATGTTGTATTGGATGGTTTTAAGTCTGATCTTCACAAAATAAGTGCTGGTGTTCCCCAAGGCTCCGTTTTGTCTCCGACTCTCTTCCTCATTTTTATAAATGATCTCTTGTCTGAAACTTCTAATCCACTTCATTGTTTTGCCGACGACTCCACTCTCAGCTTTTCATACTCGTTCCCAAACTCACGTCCATCTCCTTCGGAAGTGAATTTGCAACGGTACCGTATGATAAGTTCATTAAACTCCGATCTTTACAGCATTGTTAAATGGGGTACACCGTGTGGAGTTTAATGCTTCGAAAACTCAATGCTGTCTATTGTCGTTGAAGCAAAATATACCCCCTATGCCATTGTCCTTAAATGGCACTTGCATCGAAGAAACCGAAAAGCTCTCAGTACTCGGTATGTGTGTTAACGACGATCTTCGTTGGAATGATCACATACTCGAGACCGCCAAGAATGCTGCTAAATGCTTATGATTTCTATATCGATGTAAGAAATTTTTCACCCCTTCTGATCTGGCTACCATTTATAAGGCGTATATACGTCCAAAACTCGAGTATAACTCACACCTTTGGGCAGGCGCTGCACAATCTTCTCTCCATTTATTGGATAGAATTCAAAACAGAGCGTTAAAACTGATTGGAAACAGAGCTATAATGGATTCATTCCCATCTCTTGAACACCGTCGGAATGTTTCATGTATTTCCCTGTTTTATCGCTTCTTTCACAAGCAATGCTCACTCGAAGTAGCCAGTTGAATTCCTCCCATTTATCAATTCGCCCGTGATACCCGCTTCGCTAGGAATGTTCATCAGTTCACCCTTGAGCCTAACTTTGGTCGTACCTTCAAATATAGAGATTCGTTTTTTAGTCGCACAACACGATTATGGAATAACTTACCCGGCACAGGTTTCCCTTGCCATTTCAATTTGCAAACATTCAAAATCAATGTTCATCGACACCTCCTTTCTATTCCCTCCTAATTTCCCCCTCGCCCGTGCTGTGTTTAAAACATTATAAATGTCTCGTAACATACCCTTGAGCGCGAGTGTATTATAAAAAAAAAAAAAAAATTACGACCTAAGCAGCATTGTTCAATGGGGAATAAGAAACCGTGTCGAATTTAATGCTTCGAAAACTCAATGCTGTCTTATATCGTTAAAGCGAGATATACCTCCCTTGTCACTATCTATGAGTGTCACTTGCATCAATGAAACTAATCATCTCGAAATTCTCGGTATGTGCATCACGAACCACCTCTTGTTGAACAATCACATACGCGATGTTGCCAAAAATGCCGCAAGATGTTTGGATTTTCTGAGACGGTACAATCAATAAAACCTTTATACATACTCGTACGTCCAAAACTTGAGTATAACTCCCATCTATGGGCTGGAGCTCCAGTAACTTACTTAAGTCTCTTGGACAGTATTCAAAGAAGAGCTTTTAAAATGATTGGTGACAATTTCATCATCGACTCATTTACGTCACTCGAACATTGTCGTAATGTTTCTTGCCTCACCCTTTTTTACCGTTATTTTAACGGACTATGCTCTAGTGAAATAGCCGGCTGCATTCCTCCCCTTAAACAATTTAACCGTAATACTCGCACTTCTAGGAATGCCCATCAGTTTACCCTTGAACCCAACTTCGGCCGTACTGTGAAGTACAGAGATTCGTTCTTTAGCCGTACTACGCGAATGTGGAATTCCTTGCCACGCTCTGTGTTTCCCAGTCATTGCAATGTTTAAGAATTCAAAACCAATGTACACGGACACCACCTTTCTAACCCTTCCGTTTTTTCTTAATGCTCACACTGTGTCTCTGGCATATTAAGGGTATACAAAAAACCCCTTGAGTGTGCGCTGATTATAAAAAAATAAAATGCACGACTGGGTCGCACGAACTTGCTCCTATGTAATAGACTAGGAATTTTAAAAACGGATGTTATTAAAGAAAACTGTTCATAAGGATAAAATGAATTTTTTAAATTCTTTTAGTAGTAAGAGATAAAAACAGAATGAAGAATATGAATTTATGCAGGAACAAAAATTATAAGTCGCTGTAGTGGTTCCTTAAAAAAATAAGCCTTTATGTAAAAAATTTTTAAAACATTTTTAAGAAAAAATTTTAGTACGCCAACCTTAAGTTTTTATTATTGTACGAATAAAAGTATAATTTCAAAAAAAAAAATATTAAGCCGTTCTTGAGATATCTAATTTAAAAAAAAAAAAAAGACTTTTTTTCTAAAAATTGAAAAAATATTTTTTCTTAAGTTTTTAAATGCAATGTTTTTTAAACTTTTTAGGAGCTTCTTTATAAAAAATTTCATTAAAATCCGTTATGCCGATAATAAGAAATTCAAAATTCGAAAAAACCGTTCTATGGTAGGTACAGTCAGTAATATCTAGATTTCAATTGTTTTTTATTAAATTATAGATAGTAAAGATTAATCAAAAGAAAAAAAATTTTAGAGAAATTCTCGGAACCGTTTTCGAGAAAAATACGATTTTCGAAAACCATTTTTTAAAAGTTGTATGGAAGGTACCATTAGTTTTAGATAAAACAAAATTTTTTTCTCAAATCTTGTAGATTATGTTAAGAAACTTTTATTTGTCAAGTTTGAAAAAAATCGAGCATGGGTTTTCGAAATATTGAGTTTTCAAAAAAAAATTTTGATTTTTTTTTAATTACAAAAAATAAAAAATTGAAAATTTGAATATGTAATAAAATAATATTCAAAGTTTGGAGGAGCTTTGTCATAAAAAAAATGATTTAAATCGGCTGTACCGTTTTCGAGAAAATCAAAAACAAAAAAAAAAATGGACCCAGGGGGGCTACCAAAAATAACAATTTTTTGTAAAATTTTTTTTAACCATTAGATAGTTTTAACCAAATGAAATTTTTCAAATTTTTTTTAAAAAATTCTGTGGGACAGTTTTTGAGAAAAAATAAAATATTTATAAAATTTCGAAAAAAAATCGTATGGCAGGTACCGTTATTTTTGGTCTTAAAAAAAAAACAGAAAAAAACGTCCGGGGGGGAAAAATTAAAACCCATATCTACCAAGTTTGAAGAAAATCGGCGGATCCGTTTAGGCTATAGTCGAACCGACAGACAGACAGACAGAATTGCGAGACCCACTTTTTTGGTCTTCGCTATCATCGTAATGTCAACTTTGATCAAAATCTCGAGTTCGATTTTTGTACCAATGCATAACTTGCCTTATAGTACCTATAAGTCGCAAGTAAAAACCTTATTAAATTAAACGCATAAATATTTAATTAAACGAATCAGCAAAACATCAATCTGATAAAAGCTCGCTAACCGATTGCTACTTCCTTAACTTGTAAATATTACATGAAGGCTTCATTCCATTCCATATACAAAAATTAATAGCTATAATTCATAAACTCATTAGATACTTTTCAAATGGCTTCCATTCCGTTGAAATCCATAACGTCGCAACGACCTTCGGGGTCTTAGTTTTAAAAAAATCAATATTTAGAAAAAATACAATCGGTATAGGTAATAAGAAGAATACTTCTGTACTAACGTACGTATATACTATGTACATAAAATTAAAGCAATTTTGCATTTTCAGTTGATGTATAATATTTTTTTAACAAATCGATTCATACACAGGCATATCTATAGTCAAAATTGATTTCAAAACAAATCCTTACCTTCTTCGAGCACGGCCAGCAAATCATCCAATTCCTCGCAGTCTACTGTGAAGAGGTTCTCCACAAAAAAGCCTCCAGACTTTTTCGACCACCTTACTGCAAGTGGCTTGCGGGCTGATCCTGGGTTAAGTAAATCAATGACCTGCAATTAAAACATTAACCTCGAATCAGTAAGCCAGAGAGAGTGAAGTCGGTAAGGGTGTCTGCTAAGTGCATATATTTGTGTGTGGGGTTTTATGCCATTTAAAATGGTGTGAGTGAGGAAATGAAGAGAAATATAAAATTCATTTACAAATGATAGCAAATTATTTTTGAAAATTTAACAGACTAGATAGTCGTTATTTTTTTTGCGATATGACCAGTACTTATTAGAAAATACACATTCCAGGGCCGTTTTATATGTTTGCTATCTGATAGCCCCCTATGAACCAATATATTTAGTATACTTAATGTTTGTTTCGATAGTTTTGTTTTGAAAATCATTTTTTCATACGAAAACGGCGTCATACTTTTGTCTGGAATGAATGACTTCATGTTCACAACGTTTTACATTTTACAGCACAGGTAAAATAGTACAAACAACCATTTGCTCGCTAATGAAACTTGGTGAAAACGTTTCATTGTTGATGAGATTGAGGAATCAAAAGAGTTTATAAAAATATCAAGTAAGAAAGCATTTTATTTTTAGGGGGAGGGGGTTTTCGTGTATTTAACTTTGCACAATATAAGCACATGACACACTATTTTATGATAATTTTTTAATGCTGAATCTTATGACATGTAATCTTTTATAGCTACGACTATATTACGAGTAGAACAGGTAAATATTACCGAAAACTTTGCTTTGTAAAAATGAATTATTATTATTATTATTATTATTTATTAATCTTACATAAATGTATAAATTAATAATCTTAAAACTACAGCGCTAGCATACAGAGCTTTCGGCTGGGACGGATACAATAGAAGTTAAATAATATAATGATAAAGTAATAAATTCCTGGGGCGGTCGGGGGTGATCAAAGCAAGAGTAGCAAAACTCCCGATTTGAACACCACCGACCGCCCCAAACGGATAGATATATAGTTACATTTAGATATGACTATCTAGTTCCAGCTTTTGTAATATTTTATATAAATTTTTTATGTTTAGTTCAGAAGGAACTGAAAGAATATTTGAAATATTATTAAAATTGAATAGTTTAATGCAAAGATTGTTTATTTTACTGCATTCGGTAGTTAAGTGTTTGGTTGTAAGTGTTACGTTTGTTAGGCAAAGATGGCAAGTCAGACATAAGTACAAAATCTACCAACCGTATGAGCTGATGATTAACTTAGGCAGTTGACTATTTTCACGCCATTGGAAACTCATTGTCAGAATTGACAGATCTAACAATATTTCCAATTTCGACAATTGTCTTTGCATAGGTTTAGTTTTCTAAATTTGGTCTTACTTCCCCCTTATTACTGAGTTTCCATTTTCACACAGTTTTACTATTTTATCAACTCCGGGCCTGAAGTCTTCTACACCTGACCTACAATAATTGTGAATTGGAAAACAACTTTCAGCTGAGTAAGCAATGTGTTTTTATTAGGTAGGTGTGTCACGCAATGAATGTTTGTTTAGAAATAAGGTATGCAAATTTTTGGCGAACATATTTGCATTGATGATGTGGTTTATATTATAATTATAATTATTTTATTACGTATGTCGAGTTTGCATGACCAATTGCAAATAAATAATGTTGGATTAGTGGAAAATAGCAATTTGAGTGGAGTTATTTTTTTTTTTTAAAACGACTTCTTAAAAAGTTGGCACGACATGACATGGATATTTTATATCATGATTTACCATACACCCAGTTTATTTCAGAAAAATACACAAATGTTTCTAACCGCCCCTTGCGACAAGATTATCTCTTGTCATGAAAAAGTGTTTCTCAACTTAGTCGTTTGGATTAACCAGACAATTTTAAGTTATTTTCATTCAATTAGCCCTGGTTCTCCAAGATCGCTCTAACAAATTTATTTCTCTAAATCATTTCATTTAATGAAACTTTAATCTTTATCACCATAAGTTCACTGGATTTTAATAATTATGGCTAAGATTTCATATATGTACATATGTACATAGCTTTTGTTTGATTATCTAGTAGACCCATTGCATTCGGTATTATTCTTCTTGTCAAAAATGTTTGAGACTTTATTTCAAGATAGAGAGAACTCCGTATAAGAGATTGATCTTTGTCAATTCGGTATTCAGTTTCTTATATGGGACCCTAATGAACTCAAAAAATAGCTTTCCCCACGAAATATTTAAAAATAACGTTATAATTCAAAGAAGCAACTTTGTAAAAATAATTTAATATCAATTGACACCACAATACTAAAGAAAAAGTTAAAAAAAAAATCGACAAAATAATTAAAGTACGCATACGCACGAGTGAACCATTGCTTCAGAAAGTCCCAAGAGAAAACAAAATTGTTCACATTTTTATCTAGGGTTGTTTTTCGAATTCCTTATAAAAAACAAGAAGTTCTTGAGATCAAGATTTTGAATTTCGCTAAATAAAGCATAGATTTTTATCTCAATAATTGCAAATTTTCTCCCAAATTTTAAATGGGAAACAATTCCATATTTTAAGGTGTGATAAATTCTATAAACCCGTTAGATTGGTAGTATACCTAAGTTATTGCTTTGTTACTCGTTTTCAAAGTTTCAATACTCATATTGTCTCCACAGAGGGCCATTTATATGCAAAAGTGGTGGTAATATTAATTTTCGTTTGTATGCATTTTTTTGCTTTTAGAGCCAGTCAAATTTGTTTGGTGACAAAAAAAATTATTTTTACTTGTGATAAAGGCACTAAGGAAAAAAAATCGAACTCGAGATTTTGATCAAAGTTGGCATTCCGATGGTAGAGAACATGACAAAAGTGGATCCACCAAATCCGTCTGTCTGTCTGTATATCTGTACTTCGACCTACAGCCTAAGCTACTGGAGGTATTTCTTTCAAACTCGGTACTTAAGGGTCTTCGGTGATTCTCTAGATGAGAAATTGAATTTTTTTAGCTCCAAAACTAACGGTACCTGCCATACAGCCGTTATGAAAAATCTTATTTATCTCGAAAACGGCTCAAACGATTTTGATAAAAAAAAAATGCACGACTGGATCGCACGAACTTGCTGCTATGTAATAGAGTAGGAATTTTAAAAACGAATGTTATATAAGAGAAAACTCCTCATAAGCATAAAATTCATTGTTCAGACTTTTTTAGTAGTGAGGGATAAAAACGGAATGCCATGTAATTTCAGCAAATATGAATTTATGCAAGCACAAAAATTATAAGTCGTTGTAGCGGTTTATTAAACTTTTATTAACAAGATCTTAAAAACATTTTTAATAAAAAAAATTTGGTTTGCCAATTTAAAGTTCTTATTATTGTACCAATAAAAATAAAATTTGCAAAAAAATATGGACCCGTTTTTTGAGATATTGAACTTTCAAAATAAACATTGTTTTTTTTTTTTGCAAAAATGCAAAATTTTTTTTTTATGTTTTGAAATGCAACGTTTTTGAAACTTTTTAGAAGCTTCTCTATAAAAAAAATCATTAAAATAATTTATGCCGATAGTGAGAAATTCAAAATTGAAAAAAAAAATGGTTCTATTGTACCGTCAGTTATATCTTAATTTATTTTTTTTGTACTGAATTATAGATCGTTTGAATTAATTGAAAGAAAAGAAATTTATCAACGTTCTAGGCGCCATTTTACAGCCCGATTCTCCCCAAAGTCAGTGATGCCTCACAAGTCACAAGAAGAGGTGAAATTGATTTTGTGACTTTTTCGAATTCTGCCGCTCAGTCACAACTTGTGAGAGTCACAAAAACAATCGAAACTGTGAGCTCAGAGCAGGTCACAACTTATAAATTTTTAAAGTTTCTTGGATTGATTCAGTATATTTTGTAAAAAAATTTCTATATTTGTGAATAATTGTGAGTACCTACACAAAAATGGAAGTGGGCTTTGTTCTAGTGACTATTATTGCTGATCTTTCCCACTAAAATGAAAAGTATCTAACATTTTTACACAAACACAAATTTTTTTAAGAAACTAATCGTATCAAGAAGTTTGCAGCACTGACCGCTTTTAAAAACTTTGAGAGATACAAATGATCCATTCGCTCTACAAAACAATTCATTTATAAAGTAATTTCTTCGTTTTGAATAATTAGCTATTCAAAATATTCAAATAATGACACTTAAAAATCTCACCATGCTGTGGTGAGTTTTGTTGTGAGTTTTCTTGTGACGATTAGGGGGAGAATACCAAAATGTTATCGAATCACAACAATCCTCACAAGGAATAGTCACAAGAGCTTGTGACTTGTGACTCCTCACAAGGGGGAGAATCGGGCTGTTAGAGAAAAATACGATTTTTGAAAACCATTTTTTTACATTTGTATGGTGGATAACGTTATTTTAAGATAAAATACATTTTTTTCTTAAGTCTTGTAGATTATATTTAAAAAAATTTTGACTGTCAAGTTTTTGAGAAAATCAAAATCTTGAAAAAAAAAATTGAAATTTCTTTTAAAAATTCAAAAAAAAATTTGAAAAATTTTAATACACAATATTATCTAAACTTTTGGGGTCCTTTAGCATACAAAAATTATCAAATTTGTATCTTTTGTGAGAAAATCAAAAACAAATACAATGGTTTTAGGGAGGTACCTCTGCCATTCATAACCATTTTTTAGAAATTTTTGTTCAAGAATTATCTAGCTTTAACAAAATGAAATTTTGTGATTTTTTTTAAATCTGTCGTTTTTGAGAAAAAAAAATATTTATAAAACTTCGAAACGTGTGGAAGGAAAAATTAAAAAAAAATACTTTATACTAAGTTCACAGAAAATCGGGCGAGCCGTTTAGGCTGTAGTCGAACAGACAGAATTGCGAGACCCACTTTTTTCTTCTTCGCTACCATGGTAATGTCAACTTTGATCAAAATCCCGAGTACGATTTTTTTAAAGAATGCATATCTTCTCTTATAGGGTCTTGAGTCGCAAGCACAAAAATTAGGTGTGCTAATTAGGGACATTTTTGTGGATAAAAATTTTGGGAAAAAACAATTTTAACCAAAATTTTCGAAAATATAAAAATAAGAAACTATTTTTTTTTTGAAAATTCAATATCTTGAAAACGGGTACACGATTAAATTTTGAAATTATGTTCTTAAAAGTGTATCATTAAATACTAAAAATTTTAATATTTTTTTATGAAAAATTTAGTATCTACGTATACACAACATGTTCCAGTATGTCTACATGTCTATACTGCAGGGCCTAAGCTCATGGAGAGGGGGATTCCCTAGAGGAGAAATTGAATTTTATTTTTAGCTCCAAAACTATCTTATTTTTGGTCAAACAAATTTTAAGAAAAAATAATATTATAACATTTATCATTAACGGCTCTACCGGCTCTTTTGAAATCAAAATAATATTGTATACGAAAACATCCGAATAAATATTTTTTGGATTTTTGAAAAAAAAATCCAATTTTTTGTTTGAAAAATCAATATCTTGAAAACGTGAGAAAGATTAGTTTTTGAAACTATTTCCTACAATCTATGTATATCCCTAATTTTTTTCTAGAAAAATTTTATAGATATTCTTGTATGTAATACATTAATTTTATTAATTAAATTGTATTATTAATTTTATAAAAACGATTTTTAAACTTTGTTTGCATAAAGTCATACTCTTCTAGAAATAAGAGGGCAATTTTATAGATTTTAACATTTTTCTCTTATTAAATGCATGGTTTTATATTTATAAACAATTATTAAATTCCAAAGTACTTTTATATAGGAGCAAGTACTTGCGATCCAGTTGTGTATTTCATTACTACGAGTACTTCAACTATGGACTTTTGAAAATTCTTAACTTAAAATGTCTTTTCTATTCTTTGTGGTAAAAAAATTGTATTTCAGCAAAAGATTTTGAATCACCGTGAAAATATTTTTTCCGAAAATTCTAAAATTTTTAAAACTTCCTTTAGGGAGAAAAAAATATTTTTGCAAGAAAATATATCAGCATAGGCCACTGTGCTTCGGTTTCTTGCAAAAACTCATTGAGTACAGTTTGATGGATATAAATATAATACAATACGCTGCCGTCGGTAAAAGCAACCAATACAAATTCGACCAGTTACGTTAATTCAGATTGTTGCAATAACCAAATTACAAAAAAGTTGAGGTTTAAATTAAAATTTAACGTTAAAACTAGAGTATCAAAAATGAAAGAATATTGTTGGTAGTGAAAGAAGAGAAAAGTTATAATTTAATAAACAACATATATTTACATTTTTTGGTTAATTTTAAACGTGTTTCCAAGAAACAATAACCACCGAAAAATAAGAACAAACATTAAACTAAATATAATTTCATGGGTGAAAAGTTGAGTTTACTGAGTCAACCTTTTTTAAAAAGCTGTAATTACTGAGTCACTAATGGTAAACATTTGGGTGTTGCATTAACCGAGGTATTGCGTTTATCGGTGGTTGTTTTTATCGACGGAATACTCTAACACAATTTTGTGAATTTCTGTCATATTCATCGAACCAATAATTCATTGAAACCGATCAAAATATCGCAAACTGTTAAACTATTAAATATTAAAAATAATTTCTGTTTAAACAGAGCAAAAAATGACCAAACTCGATCATCTCAAATTTATAAAAATGTAATATAGGGCTAGGCTAACAAATAACAGTTATGTTGTTTTAGTTCGCAATCGCTCTTATTTTTTTCCAAGTCAGAAGTCCAAAACTCGAAATGGAAATAACTTTCCAAAATTATAACTCAAAACGTAAATAAATCAAAGTGAACAAAAATCTACGAGAGTCAAGTAAGCTTTACTTTTAGTTGCAGTTTTTTCATTGTTCCATTAAAAGTAAGACATTAGGCGTTTTTCTTGTTTAACTTTGGGCAGAGCAGAGCTTGAGAATATCGAGTATGCTCTGAGAAGAGTTTGATCAGAGCTCTACGATTTATTTATGAAACAAACAGGAGCACTGAACTGTCAAAAGCGCCGATCGCCATTTATATTCGTTTTTTTTCGCCGTAGCTGTCTCTGTCGTATCACACGAAAATAAGTGAAGGTAGCCGCGCTCAGCTTTCTACTCTATCTGCTCGGTCATTTTGTTCCAAACTCATAGAGCGCTCCGAGCTAGCTCTCATTGAAAGAAGAAACACAGCCTGAGCGCTCTGCTAAGTTCTCTGTTCTGAGCTTAAAAAGAAAAACGCCTATTATTTCACTTTTATAATACGTTTTCACCAAGAGATAATCCTAGATTTAAGTGGATTTACCATAAATATTTTTTAAATCTCGAAGATTTGCCATGCAAATTGATTTCGTAAATCTTGTAGATTAGAAATTATTCTTGTTAAATCTTCACTGGATCAATTGCTCTATAGTTCGAACTGGCCTAATATGCATATTGTGCCAAATTATCTCGATGATATTTCATCGTTTGGCAAACATGAAACTTATTTTCTCTCGCTTACATGAAAAATTGAAACACTATTACAATCTTGATAGGTGCTGTCAAAGTTGATCTTCCTTTTATTCTTAACGTGTGGTGGAAACACCACATAAATCTCTTGCCTTAAATTTTGGATTATGTTTAGGTGAAAACGTAGTATTAAATGCGAAAAAGTTAACTTTTCAATGTGGAGTTATTTGTCAATTGAGAAATTATAACACTTCTTTTCTTTTAATGGCTTTACATCATTTTCAACACTCACCTTTTCATTATAAATCTCTAAAAATGAAGCCTTCAATATAAAATGTGTTTCCTTGCGATTCTTAATCAACTGGAAGAGGTACAAAAACGATCGGAAGATAAGTCCATGACGTCGATCCTTAGGATTAGGCTTCCCAGCAAACTGAAATTAAAAAACATTTTTCTACTAAAAAAAGAGGTTTATTGATGATTTCACTTACCAGTTCTGGTGGTCCAGTCAAAGTGTGCGTTTTACCTGAGCCTGTCTGACCGTAACAAAAAGCAGTACAGCTAAATCCTTCAATTGCCATTTCAATAATCCTTTTAACTCCAGAATAATCCAGAATGTCTTCTTGTGTGGCTCCGGGCTCAAAAACCACATTATAGGTGAAGACCTTAATATTTTCTCGATTACGCGAGGCCTTCGAACCTGAGCCCTGACCTTCAATCTTAAAAGAATATTAATTCATAGAAATGTCTTGATTTATGAATTCAATTAAAAGTACTACCATAACTTGTCCATTTCCGGGAAATTGTAAAATCATATCAGGACTTCCACGCTTCTCTTTTTCACTTAGGGGTCTTACACGTACCACCACATTTATATTATCATCTGGCGTTGAGGGTTCGCTTCCTGTGGATTTGGATGCGACAATTTCCAAGGTATCCGCACTTCCAATTCTGTAAATTGATACAAAATCGTGTGGGAGTATGACATTGATTAGAATTAACACAAAAATAGAAAAACTCAAGTCAAGGGTGACTACAAAGGTCATGTTCACTAGGGATTTGTTGTTGCGTGACTTCGGGAATTCAGGTTTTGATTGTTTTTGTACTTCTGTTTGCTGAGGTTATTACCCTTTCCTTGTGGTGGGAAGAGAGAGTTTTATTTTTCCTTATCAGATTTTCTAAATCAGACGAAGGCGTCATATCGTCGGGTCAGTGTTAGGTTAAGCAACCTTAACATGGCAAAAAGCTCTTTATGAATATTCATGAAGCCTACGTAAGCTAGTTGGGGTATTTGTTGATAAATTAAACGCACTTAGTATGCGTATACCTCTTAAAACCCAAGCATGTCTAAATATTTAAATTAAGTTCATAATTTTTTTTTTTGTAAAATCCATAACTTTTTTTTTTCCAGGAACTAAGCCCCCAAAAGTGAAAGTTATGCGATTTTAAGACAAGGGGAAATGTTTTATTATTATTTATTTCCATACAATTTAAATTAAAAACTGTTGGTCACAAATTGAAGCGTAGAATTTAAGGGTTAATTTTCTGTCCAGGCAAGAATGTAATTAGGGATTGTACTATAGAAGGTGGCGCAAAATAAATCGTCCAATTTTGTTTTTGAATTACTTTTTTTACTAAATCAAAAACAAAATTTTTGATTGATAAAAATCCTTATTTTGACCTTTACAATTTGTTTTCTTAAGTGGAAAGGATGATATTCTTCAAGTGGCTGCCGCCGGTGTTGATACGCATTTGTGCGGGGATAGTTAAATCGGGTGATCTTGCTGACCTTGCCAAATGGCCAAAACGGGAGTTTACAGGACTAGGAAACACTTCCTTCAGAATATTCACTGTGGCTCGTGCTGTGTGAGCGTCTTTGTTAAAACTACATGTTCACCAAGCCCCGCTCGTCTAATTCCGACAGAATTAATCGTTTATCTTGGCCCTGTAGCGTTCTCAAAAAAAAAAAACAAAACAGTGAACGAGTGAACGCCGCACCATACGGCGGCTTTGAGTGGATGTAATGGCTCTTCGTGTATCACATGCGGATTTTCAGTGCCCCAGAAACGAAGATTTTGCTTTTTGACGTAACCGCTTAGGTGGAAATCCCCCTTGTCACTCATGATGATTTTCGACAAAAAATCGTCCTCTTCGTTATTGAGATTGAGGATTGCTTTACTCTAATTTATAAGCGACGGACTGTCAGCTGACGTTAACTGATGCACTGTTTACACTTTGTACGGGATTATGTGTAAGTCTTTCACTAAAATTCACTAAAGGCCCGTCTTCTGGTTGATATTTTGTTCTCACCGACATTACATCGGCAGCTATAACCGCGATATTCTCGGCCGAAAATTCGAAAAAGCAATTCATTTGTCGGTGTAATACTTTTATTATATTGAAAAGGGTTTCTTAATTGGCACCCCTATTTTTTTAGTGACATCTGTCAAATCTGTTGGTCAGTAACTGATGCTAAATCACGATTGAACAGCACGTCCAAATCATAAAACATAATTATCAAAATGAGTGTTCGTTAGTGAAAAAGTTCCCCCCTTTGCTTCCAATTTACAATAGACACGCTTGCTGGCTAGATGTGAGTCGACCAGTTCAGTAATCAGTCAACATTCGTTCGTCAAGATTGACCGAGAACATCGCAACGGTCGTCCATGAAAGTGTAGAGCACAACCGGAGCAGTAATAACTTGGCCTTTCGCAGACTTCAACTTGGCGAATTTTGCACCGTACAACTGAACCAGAAGCTCAAAGTTCATAATCAAAAATTACCGTTTGGTATAGATTTTGGGCCGGCGCGGCGCGGCGGCAGCGTCATTCTTCCGTACTTTTTCGAAAACTATGTTGGTGAGGCAGTCACCGTCAATGGCGAGCGTTAGATACAGAACGATGATAACTAATTGTTTATGGAAACAATTTTTTACAATTTATTAATGGAATCAAGCAGAGATTCGAATGGCCTTCTTAAAATTCGCGAAGGAACACTTCGGTGACCAAATTAATCGATTTGAAACACTTGAACTCATTGATATTTCCAGTTATTTGCAATTCAGCACACAAAAAAAAATGTTAAATATACTAAAAACTAATTGTATGATACGAGTACTGAATTTTTTTTAGCATTCAGTTTTTTGAGTTTAAAACAATTTACAATTTATATTTATATTTTATATTTTTGTATGATACATACATATACCTATATATACCGCATTTTTATCGTTAATAATGTCTGTATGTATGTACATATACACAACATAAAGAAAGTAATGGGATGATGAAGTCGTGACGAAAGAATTCGACGCAACTCTCTTTACTGATGTCTCAAAGATGGAGTTAGGTGTTGGTTCAGCAATCTTTTCTGAGACTTTAAATATATCAAGGTCGTTTAGGATACGCAACTTTGCTTTACAAGCTGAATTACTGGCTATCAGGGAAGCATGTATGGTACTCAAATAAAATCCAAGCCAGAAATGGGAATACGGCTATTATTCTAGACAGTCATGTGGATATAAATGTCATTAAGGCAAGTACATCATCTTCCAAATTGGCCCAGAAATGCCGGAATGAACTTGCTAGACTCAATATTAGCACAATATCACTCTTATCTGGGTTCCGGGTCATCATGACATTGATGAAAATGAACGGGCGGACGAGCTGGCCAGATAAGGATCAGCCCTTCAAAACTCACTTACGGAAAGTGTCAACATTCCGCTCGGAGTTATGAAGGGCAAAATTCTCTCAATTTTTGTTAGCGAATCAAACCTTAGGTGGAGCTGTTTACCTAACTGCATTATATCTAGATTTGGTTCGCATATAATATATCCGCAACACTCGATCTGATATGCAGACTCAGGCAAGGCATAGCCAGAATCGTATCTACCTATAGGGGACACTGGCCAACATGCAGCGAAGCTAGGCATTCCTTATACAAATATAGCCGTGGAGCCCAGAAAAGGAAACAACCCTCTATTTCCTCTGCAAACGCACTGCTCTGGCCATGGCGTAGTAATTAGTGCGTTGGTCTGATTGGGTGTGATTCCACCCTTGTGTCACTTAAAAAAAGGAAAAGTGAAATTCTGCCTGTTGCAAGTAATTGACAAATCCTCGAAAGTACAGGAGATATACTGTCATATAAGCAGTTCGGACTCAGCGAAAATAGTAGACACTTTCCATTCATGCCGACGTCAAGCACAAATGAATGCTCTTTCAAAAGTTGTTGCGTCCCAAACTTATTGTTTCTTATATGTATATTCTCTGACATTTGGCTATTATTTGAGCTAACAAGTTTAAAATGCGTGAATTTGTTTGCAAGAACCGTCAACACTATTTTCTCTTCTTAGCGCAACCTGCAAAACAAACATAGGATTACATATTTAAAATACGCCACTCCCCGTAGAAAAACATGCTTAGCCCGTTTAAAAGAATCCGTTATTAATTTTGAGCGACGAGTTTATCGTACTCGCACTAGGATCAGTGGTTCCACTTTGCTGCAATTGCAATACTGCAATACTAAATTTTCTGCCACAAAAATAAAATCTTCTGCACATTTTTTTCAAAAAAAAACCTACTCACAAACTTTTATTACAAAAACATTCACAAAATAATCAGTTGTACATTATGCAGCCCATTTCTTGTGAACTTCCCATATGTTCAAATGACATAAATTAGTTGGATGCTTTTATTAATAGAAAAAGCTTTGTTGTTTTGTTAAGCTTGCTCTCTCCTCTATGTTATATAAAACTAAGGGGTATTTAACTATGTAACTAACAAACTGTCTAGTAAACTAATACCTAATTTATTTTTCGGTCTTTTTTTGCAATTTTTTTTTGCAGATTTACCCTATTTCTACTTATATTTGAACAATTTTTAACTGTCAGTTTGCGAATTTAGTTTTAGGTTCGATTGTGAATATATTTCCAAAACACGAAATAAAATAATTTCTGGTAGCGCGAATTTTCAAAATGATTTGCTTACTTCATCAAGCTTATATACATAGAGTTCTCTACTGTAAGTAAATTATAAGGGTAAAGAATATTTTGGAAATAATGGCACAGTCACGAAATTACATTAATCCAACGACAAAAAAAATCAATTTGAAATCGATGATGGAATCCCACCTGTGGCCGTTTCAATTAAATCTGAATTTGCAAATAGAAAACCCCATTGGTGTTAATACTTTTCCTTACTCTTTGTAAGGAAATGATCAAAGTCAGTAAATACTGTTCGACACCCAGACACAAGTGGCAAGTCCAGGGGGGTCATTCCGTAACTCGATTATCGTCAGGCGATATCGTTTGAACGATAGCGTTGCCTTTTTTTGATTCACGTAAGTCGATAAATCGTCAAACGCTATCGTTTAGACTTTAGACGGTAGCTAAATAGGTATCGTCTTGCATCAATTTTGAAATTTATAGGTGACTGTAGTTGGGTGATTGAGTTTCCACTGTAAATTGACATTTTGTATTGCTTTCTATTGAATTGACAAGTTGACTACAGTTTGAGAGTTTCTGAAATGCATACGAGACGAGACGAGAGTAGTCGAGTTACGTGAAGCAAATCATGGACGATATCGTCGACGATTATCGTTTAAAAATTACGGAATGACCCCCCAGAAAACAAATTTTAATGAATAGGTAAATTAAATTTTTTTTAAATTTTAGTTTCTGCACCTAACTGTTTTTTTTTCAAAAATATGCTTAATATTGTTCAAATTGATAAAGTTTGTATTTTAATTTTTAAATAAAAAATCTACTGCCGAAAGGTCTAATCTTCTTTTTTTAAGCTCCAAGACTAACCCCCATACACCCTTAATGGAAAATCAAATTTATCTCGAGAACTTCTCTAACGATTTTTATAAAAAAAAAGGTGTTCTATTATTGGCACGGACCACATATCGGTCAACAAAAATTTCAGGAAAAAATGTTATTAACGGTACCTATCATAGAACCATTTTTGTGATTTTCGACTATCTTATTAATGGCCCTAACGATTTTAACCAAAATTAAATTTTTTAGCGGGAGGCCCCTAAGTTTAAAATAATATTGGTAATTTTATACTTTCGGGGTCTCCTGGTTTTTTGTCTCTAGAAAATCGAAAAATCATCCGATTTCGATGAATTTTTAAATCTTCACTTTTACGGCGGATTTATTTAAAAAAATATAAGAAATATCTCCCTTGTAGATTTCATATGGTTTTATGACTTTAAATGTTGTCATAAACGCACTTCTTTGAATAGAATCGTTCATAACTTTTTTGGAAAGCATTGAGCGAAGTTCATTTATTTTTTTTGTTAATCTGCACAAAAAAATTAACATTTAAAAAAAACATTGAAAACTGTTTATTTTATTTTTTAGCTTAACAGTACTGTGGGTGGCCCGCGGGTTTTCAGGATCTTAACTCCCTTTTTGGGCTCAAACTTGCTCACGCAACTCCGTTGCTCCGCTTATGGTATGTTCAGTCGCCATGCAGGCGCCTGTAGCAACAGTTTAGTATTTTACATTAACTGGAGTAAACAACTACTCGTAACAGTTATGTACTGTTGCCCAAGAAAACTGTTGCTACAGGCGCCAAATTAATAAACAAACATTTTTCAATGTTTTTTTTTTTAAATGTTCGTTTTTTGTGTAGAGTAACAAAAAAAAATGAACTTCGCTTAAAGCTTTGCAAAAAAGTTGTGAAGGATTATATTCGAAGAAGTGCATTTATTATCAAATTTAAAGTCATAAAACTATATGAAATCTTCAGGTGAGATATTTCCCATATTTTTTTTCATAAATCCGCCGTAAAAACGAAGATCATAATTTTCTCGAACTTCAACTTAACGTCAGTAAGTGTCAAGTCATTACTTATTCTCGAAAACGCCTCCCTCTCCCCCAGCGTTATCATTTCTTGAATAATGAACAAGTCTCGGTTGTCACATCTATTCGTGACTTAGGAGTTATTTGTGACAATCAGCTAAATTTTCGAGCTCATTATGATTCTATTATTAACAGGGCTAATTCAACTCTAGGATTCGTAAAGCGTTGGTCCAAGGAATTTTCAAATCCCTACGTCACAAAATCCTTATACATTTCTTTTGTACGTCCTCTTCTTGAATATGCCTCTCCCGCCTGGTCACCTTATTATCATGTCCACATTCAGCGCATTGAAGCCGTTCAGCGCAGATTTATAAGATTTTGTTTGCGCGGCCTCGGATGGGACGACCCATTCAGACTCCCACCCTACGAAAACCGTCTTAAACTTATAAATTTACAGACCTTAAGAGTACGTAGAGATAATGCTGACCTCCTATTTTTACACCAGTTATTATCTGGAGGTATCGACTGCGTAGGCTTGCTACGCAAAATAAAGCAAAACACTAATCAATCTCGCCTCAGATCGATACCACTGTTCTGGATACCCCTTCACCGAACCGAGTACGGCCTAAATGAACCACTTACAAGAATGTTTAGAAGTGCTAACAACTCAACTATTTTTGATTTAAGTAGTTCAAAAACTGCCCTTAAAAATGCTCTCCAATAATTATACCTTCATTTCCCGACCCAACTTTCCACCCAAACCTATTATTACTATTATTATTAATCTAATCTTAAGAATTTTTTTGTTTAGTTTTAAGTAACAGGCTTGAATTAAGCTTAAATAAATAAATAAATAAAGAAAATTCATCGAAATCGGATGATTTTTCGATTTTTTAAAATTGGCATTCCAAATTTTGTTCTTGAAAAATTTTAAAGAAATTTCTTATATTAAAAATTACTTTAATACTACTTCGCATTTTTTTTTTTTTTTTTTTGAAGTGGCAATTCTGGCCGGGGTATGTTCTGATCGGTCAGGACCATGTGAAGATGACTTATTTAACATTTCTGTATTTTTGCTTATAACAAAAAGGAGATTATTCCCGACCATTAAGTTTAAAGCACGTTTTATTAAAACAATAATTGTTTGCATTGACTCCCAGGATTCCAACCTTTATGTAAATACTTTAAGGGCTTACCGACATAAATTTTGTTTCAGGAAAATTATTCTATCGCCATTTTTAGGGAATCAAAGAGATACACAAAAATGTCACGTCAGACAATTAATTACAGAAAAAATCTTTAATACATTTCATGTCACTTTTCCTGAAACGCGGGTTCTAATTCTATGTTTACCTTTTCCTTATTCAACACGCTATAGTCAACTCAATTATCACTCCCCAACTAAAACGTTATCGACACATAAATCTATCTATATTTATGATATTTGGCTTATACACCATATTTTACTTCCGTGTATCTGGTTTCAGGAATCTTCTTTTTGTGCCCAAACGAATGGGTTCAAAGTATTGAGTGATTTAGTCGTATAGTCGGACATCATGTCCAAGTCATTTTTTAATGGTTTTGAATTTGCTTACTCTGAATTTTATTAGTCCGTAGATTAAAATTAATTGGAAATTTTAATTCCAATTTTTTTCCCGAGAAGAATAACAAAACAGGCTTCAGTATAAAATATATATTTTTATGTCAAATATAAGATGATTTTAAATAAACGTCAACTATTTCTGATTGGTCTGCAGTCGATTTCACTGTCATTTCAATTATAAAATAGATATGTACTTGACTAATATTCTTATTTGGTTGACAGACATCGGTTTTAACCTCATTCACACCGTTGTGGCCTAATAATCTGGGGCCGAATTACCGCTTCAGTGACGAATGAGTGAGTCCCATCAGTGATCGAATGAAAATGTCAAATTGGAGTAATTTATTGCTCGATAACGTAAGCGGTAATGCCAAACTCACATAATTCAGTCACGTATTACTCGATAACTGATGCGGTAATTTGGCCCCTGATAAATAAAGTCCGACAATTTTTCTGAAATTTAAAAGCCTCAATTCATGTTCAATTTAATGACAAAACCAATAAAACACCTTTAAGATATTCATATTTGATATTAAGTATCAATAATGTTTTTTATTTAACGATTAACTGACCACAGTTGTAAACAATTTTTATCGATTAGAGTATTAATTAGGCTCAAGAAGTATTAATGGTATACTTTTGGTTCTTCGCAGTTAGTTATTCTAGCTTGAGGCTTTCCCATTACCATCATATATCACTGGATGTTACAAAAAACAGGATTAGATGAGAAAACTTTCCATGAAGTGGAGGGTTTATTTCGGGAATAATAATTTATTCTAACAACTGTATGAAATTGACGGTGTTAATAACTTAAGTGCATAGTTAAATATTCAATACATATTGTCGGTGATTGACACCACTCCGTCTATTTATATTATATTAATGAAAATATCATTTCATTTGTATCTTAATGATGAGTCAACAGCGAAGGAGGAGGAGGGGAGATAAAAAAGATATATTTTTGTGTGGTTAGTGAAAAAATAAATAAATAAATTTGTTAGCGCAACTGCTCGAAGAGAGCCAGGAACTAGTAACTAACAACTCTCAACCAATTCCTGTATGCGTGCTACCAGGAATGGATAATGAATAATTATTATTATTCTTAAAAAACCAGAGGGTTTGTATATATCCTGAAATTTAAATATAAGCCGGGAGGCTAATAGAGGTCTCAAACTTTATATGTCGCTTTCCATTGGGGAAATGGGATCAATCATTTTGAGATTTGACAGAAAGAAAAACGCCCTCAAAAACGTGCAGTTACGTATCCCAGGGACGTCAATATTTTCAAATATTTTTGACATGACATGATTAGTGATTGATGCATCAAACTCATAAGCTATCAAATCAAACATTCTTCTTTTTATCATTTTTCAAATGGACTACAACGATAACTCAAAAACTAATCGTCCAATAAAACTGAAATGCGTATGGTACGAGTATATGAACCCATTCACTTCATCGAAGGTCAATTATGTATAAATATTATTATAATTATGTGTCAAAAAAATTACGAAAATCATAGTTTAATCTTCAAACTTGTGGCATATATATTTTGACTTGATTCTAGTTCACAGTAATATGGTCCTATTTCACCAACTACTTTTCACTTGGTGAAAATTTGCTCAAATTTTATGGAAAATAATCAATACACATGGGGCGAATGGAGTAAACCTCAATGCTTTAAAACGTTGTTTTAAAACCAAGTATTAACACAAATTTATTAAGACTTCTTTAATGTTTGTAGTTTCTTTTTGTTTTTTCCTGAACGAACATTTTTACAGGGTCAAACAAATATCCAATGCAATGATGATCTTATCGATGTATTATAATCAGAAGCGCAACAACCTAAGAAGCTAGGGGGTGTCAAACCCAAAATAATCCAAATAACGCGACAAATCCGGGGCATAGCGAGCTCAAGCTTAAGAAGACGATGCAAACTATTCCCAAAGCCATTAACCCGACAAACCCAGGGCGCAACGAGGCCAAGCTCACAAAGACGACACAAGCTATCCCCAAAGCCATTAACCCCACAAACCCGGGGCGCACAAGGCCAAGCTCGCGAAGACGACACAAGCTATCCCCAAAGCCATTAACCCAACAAACCCGGGGCGCAGCGAGGCCAAGCTCTCGAAGAGGATTTCAAAAACTTAAATTAAACATTCTTACCCTTATATTACACAATCTTATAATCTAAAGTCGGAATAAAAAATTTATTCAAGTTAAAGACATCAAGCACTACATTTGATACTGAGATTAAATTTAGTTTTTTCTAATTTTTTTATTTTTTAAAAATTTAAAGACTTTGTTGCAAAAAATCGCTTCAAATTCATATTTTAACAAATATTTGGAATAATTAAAGCTTAAATACACTAGAATTTTATTAAAAATCAGTTTGTACAATTTTCAATCCAATCCTAGTGTATTTAGGCTTAAAATATTTCCGATTTTTAGCGGCTTGATTTTTTTGGTGGGAAATTTTTCAAAAATACAATGAAATCTCGGTTCGTATTAATTTTAGTACAGGGTCCCCATTAAGTAAAATCTATAGTAGAAAACTTTCTATTTTTACAGAATTTAATATTATATACTTTATAAAATATAAACACAATAGCTGTAGTAAATATTGTCCATGTCCCTTGATAGGTAAGTTATAGTTTTAAAAATTGTTATTTGGCGCGCCCGAAGAGCGCTTATGAACTGTTGATATTTCGAAAAATACAAGTCGTATCATGTTGTAAATCCAACCGAGCCACGAGCTGCGAGCCACTTCTAACAGTTCGCGTACACTAAAACCGAATCATCGGCCGATATCGGATCGGAGCTATTCGGACGACTGTCCTGGACGTTCGTCTCCATACACTCCTTCCGATCTCGAATGGTGCCGGTCTGGAGTCTGACTGTGAACCTTTTTCAGCATCCATATTAAAAAAAACAACAACCCTAAAGCTTCTGGGATAATAGAAAAATTGTCGAAGGGAAACACCATTCTCGGCTTGAAAATGTCGATCGAAATATTGTCTCAAATGGAAATTTTAAACAAGACTTTACAAGGAAAGTCTGAAACCATTTCGGGAGCTTTAGAATGCACAAAATTAGTTATTAAAAACTTCGAAAAAAATCGTAACGAAGAATCATTCAAAAAAATTTATACAGAATCTGAAAAATTCATAACCGAACATGATTTAGAAGAGATTTCACTTCCTCGACAACGTGGTCCACCAAAAAGATATACTGGAAATGCTGAAAATTATATTAATTCTTCTGCATTTGAATATTTCAAAAATCAATATTATGCTATGCTCGATGCTGCAATAGTTCAATTAAAAGACCGGATCCATTAAATAGGGATGAAAAATTACTTGAAATTGGAAGATGTTTTATTATCTGGCGAAATAAACGACATCATCACTCGCTATCCAGAATTTTGTATTGAAAAATTTTTGGAATGTTTTGATTTGTCTACTTTACTTCTACTAAAAATAAAAATAACAAGTCTAGTCTACTGATAACAAATTTTTAATCCCTCCGTTTTTTCTGTAAAATTAAATTATAATTAATTAATTATTGTTGAACAATACTTTTCGAGTTTGAAAATCGTCGAACACCTCCCTCGCCTAGCTTTTTAGTTTGACATCGTACAATCGTATCTTTTTTTATTGACGCGCTTTGAAACCGTAAATCGAGCACCGGATTTGTAAGAGTTCACAGCTTTGGGTGGAGCTATTTCTTTACCGTTACGCCCCGGGCTTATCGGGTTAATGGCTTTGGGGATAGCTTGTGTCGTCTTCGCGAGTTTGGCCTCGCTGCGCCCCGGGTTTGTGGGGTTAATGGCTTTGGGAATAGTTTGCATCGTCTCCTTAAGCTTGACCTCGCTACGCCCCTGGTTTGTGGGGTTAAGAATGTTTTAAAAATCGTCACTCGGGTTCTATCGATTTCGAAGGGGGTGTCCACCGACCTCTGGGGGGTGTCCGGACACCCTGGACACCCCCCGTTGTTGCGCCCCTGATTATAATTGTATGCTCCTGCGCGTAGATGTTGAAATGGAATATAACAAGCTGTGTATGAATTATTAAGAAAAGGTATTTGAAAAGCCCATGTTATGTTCACCTTCAGGGCATCCGTCGAATGTTGTTTATGCGCACAAGCCTGTGAGTTCAGGAAACCCCACAAAAAAAAAGTCCAGCGGGGCCAAATCACATCAACTCTGGCGAGAGATAATAATAATTGACCTCTTCGGGCTTTGCTGTACACTTTCACCGACCACAGCGAAGTTTTCGCTTGATCTTGCTTTCCTTTTACGTATGAATGATAGCTGAATGATTACCGAATCGTGTGAAAAGTCAACTATGAAGAGTCGCCATGTCGCATCGCGCAACCTTTGCACTAACGAAAACACACATTAATAAAGTCTTATAGGATTTGGACGTGATATTCAAACTTGTAACTTGCCATGGTGATTTGGCATCAAGAATTGAATAGAAAACAACAGATTTGACAGATTTCACCAAAACAACATGTTCCCCACAGGCCGCCAAAAATTTTCCACGCCAATTAAAAAAACCATAACTTTGATAGGGAAAAAGAAATATGAGTCGTGAACTCTGTGCGTCCGACCATCATTGAGACTCCAGTCTAAATCAATGGATCGAAATTTTTCAAAACTTGATACCAAGCGATTATTGAAAATCTCAAATTTACCGAAAAAGAGTCCTTTACAATTTTGAAACGTGATTTTGTATGTTCTAAAATTTTGAAATGAATAGAAAATAAAATCCACGACTGGGTCGCACGAACTTGCTCTTATTTTACATATAAAAATCTCAAAAGTGAATGTTATTAGAGAAAACATGTTCATAAGAATAATATTCATTTTTTAAATGCCTAAAACAACTTCTTTGGTAATTGGAGCTAGAAACAGGATGCTTATGTAAGAACAAAAATTACAAGTCTTTGTAGTGGTTTCTTAAAAAAATTTGGTACGCCAACTTAAGTTTTTATTACTGTACGAATAAAAATTAAATTTGCAAAAAAAAAAATATTTAGCCATTTTTGAGATATCGAATTTTCCAAAAAAAAAACTTTATTTTTTTTTTTTTAAATAAAAAAATATTTTTTTTAAGTTTTAAAATACTCGTACAATGGTTTCCAAACATTTTGGAAGCTTCTTTTTAAAAAATTTCATTAAAAGTTCAATATTTGAAAAAATGGTTCGATAGTAGGTACAGTCAGTAAAATCTTAATTTATTTTTTTTATTAAATAATATGTAGAGCGTAAAAATTAATAGAAAGAAAAAAAATTCTATGAAAATTCTAGGCGCCCTTTTGCGAGAAAAATACGATTTTTGAAAACCATTTTTTAACATTTGTATGGTGTTTGGTGTATACCATTATTTTTAGGTAAAATAATTTTTTTTCTCACATCATGTAGATTTTATTAAGAAACTTTTATTTATCAAGTTTAAGAAAAATCGAGCATGAGACTTACGAAATATTGAGTTTTGAAAAATAAATTTTGAATTATTTTTAAATCCAATTTTTTTTTTGAAAATTTCAGTACACAATAATATTTAAATTTTTGGAGAGCTTTAGTGTAAACAAAATTATCAAAATCGGTTGTACAGCTTTTGAAAAGATCAAAACAAAAAAAATATGGTTCCAAGGGGGGTACCATTAATGACCATTTTTCGGGAATTTCTTTTGAACCATTACCTAGCCCCAAATAAATGTAATTTTTTGAAGTTTAAGAAAACATGAGAAACAGTTTTTAAGAAAAAAAATAATTATGAAATTACGAAAAAAAATCGTGTGGTTATTTTTGGTCTTAAAAAAAACACATGCAGGGGAAAAATTTTAAAACGATATCTACCAAGTTTAACGAAAATTGGCCGAGTTCTTCAGGCTGTAGTCGAACGGACAGATAGACAGAATCGCGAGACCCGTCTTCGATATCTCCGTAATGTCAAGTTTGATCAAAATCTCGAGTTCGGTTTCTTACGAACGCATAACATGCCTTATAGTACGTATAAATCGCAAGTAAAAATGTACTGAAAGGTTTAAAAAATTTATTAATTACAATTACTTTAACTATAATTTATTTCTGAAAGTTTTTTTTTTGGGAAATTAAATACAAGTTAAAACATAATTTCTGAAATTGTATTTATGTATTTCAATAGTTGAAATTGTATATTTGAAACAGTTTTGATAAATATTCATTTAAGAATGAAACATATTTTTTTGCTACTTAAACTTTAAAAAACCCATTAACTCATTTTAAAATATAGTTTTTTTTTGTTTAAATTATGTTTTCAAAATTCAAAATTACTTTTTTGAAAATAATAATTTTGTGGAAACTTATGTATGCTCAAAATTTAATGCAATCCAAATTCTGGATTTTAAAGTTATGTAAGTATGTCTTTACTTTTGTTTTACTAAGTTTTTCTTTCTTAAATTTTTTCCAATGAAAATGAATAACAAAATTAAAATCATAGTCATTCATTTAATAAATGTTATTTAGAAAAACTGAAGATAAGGTTATATTTCAGAATACTTCAAACATAATAATAATGTCCACAAATCTGACTGAATAAATACCTAGAAAGCGCAAAGAGAAATATTAAAAATATGCTCATTGTCGTTAACCGCATGGGATTTCATGAGATATTAATCACGTTATTTTCAATTCACTGTGTCTACAAAACCATTCTTTCCTATTCTTGTACTCTTTAACTACTTTGTGTCGTGCAACACTGGTTAGTGGTTGCATTAAAAAGACCCTTGGTTTAATATGAGTGTATTTGTGATAAATAAGCAATATAACTTCAGTCAGTGCTAAAGTCCAAAAGTGCGTTTTCCGTATTTTTAAGAATGCACACACTCAAGGGATTATGACTAACCTTATAATGTTAAGGTGTAACACAGTGCGAGCGTTTAGGTCTTGAAAGCTTGTGTATCACAATGAGGGAGAAAAATCGAGGGGGGCAAAGTATTCTACATTCTGGTGGTGCGGCTAAGGAAAGAACCTCTGTATTTGACAGTACGTCCGAAGTTAGGTTCAATGGTTAACTGATGAGCATTCCCAGCTAGACGAGTAGAACGGGGGAATTGTTTGAGGGGAGGAATGCAACTGGCTATTTCAATTGACCATTGTTGATTAAAAAAACCGACAAAACAGTGAAAGGCAAGAGACGTTACGACGCACGGTGTTTCAAGAGAAACAAAAGTTTCCGTAATGGATGTGGCTCCTATAAGTTTTAGTGCTCTATTCTGAATTCTTCCATTTCAGTTCCACAGCCGAAGAACAGAGTTGTGAATCTAGTTAGAAACGAATATGAGAAGCTGAGGGTGCTGTCGTCAGCGAAACAAGGAAGTAGATTAGAAGTTTAAGATAAGAGATACATAATTTATAAATATTTATGATAATTTAGGAACAGTGTCGGATACAAAACGGAGCCTTGGGGCACACCAGCATTTATTTTATGGACATCAGAATATGAATTTTGAATATCGAATCCTTTTAATATACACTTTTACATTTTTACTTGCGACTTATAGGTACTATAAGGCAAGTTATGCATTCGTAAAAAAATCGAACTCGAGATTTTGATCAAAGTTGACATTACGATGATAGCGAAGACCAAAAAAGTGGGTCTCGCAATTCTGTCTATCTGTCTGTCGGTTCGACTACAGCCTAAACGGATCCGCCGATTTTCTTCAAACTTGGTAGATATGGGTTTTAATTTTTTCCCCCCGGACGTTTTTTTCTGTTTTTTTTTAAGACCAAAAATAACGGTACCTGTCATACGATTTTGTTTCTAAATTTTATAAATATTTTTTTTTCTCAAAAACTGTCCCAGAGATTTTTAAAAAGAAAATTTGAAAAATTTCATTTGGTTAAAACTAGCTAATGGTTGAAAAAAAATTTACAAAAAATTTTATTTATTTTTGGTAGCCTCCTGTGTCTATTTTTTTGTCTTTGATTTTCTCGAAAACGGTACAGCCGATTTAAATAATTTTTTTTATGCCAAAGCTCCTCCAAAGTTTGAATATTATTACATACATATTCAAATTTTCAATTTTTCATTTCTTGGATTTTTAAAAAAAATTCAAAATTTTTTTTTGGAAATTCAATATTTCGAAAACCCCATGCTCGATTTTTTTCAAACTTGGCAAATAAAAGTTTCTTAACATAATCTACAAGATTTGAGAAAAAAAAATTTGTTTTAGTTAAAACTAACGATACCTTCCATACAAATTTAAAAAAATGGTTTTCGAAAATCGCATTTTTCTCGAAAACGGTTCCGAGAATTTTGCTAAAATTTTTTTTCTTTTGATTAATCTTTACGATTTATAATTTAATAAAAAAAAATTTTAAATCTAGATATTACTAACTGTACCTACCATAGAACGATTTTTTCGAATTTTGAATTTCTCATTAAAACTTAAGGCTTACCAAAATTTTTTCTTAAAAATGTTTTAAAAATTTTGTACATAAAAGCTTATTTTTTTAAGGAACCACTACAACGACTTATAATTTTTGTTCCTGCATAAATTCATATTTGCATAGCATTCTGTTTTTATCTCTTACTACTTAAAGAATTTAAAAAATTCATTTTATTCTTATGAACAGTTTTCTCTAAAAACATCCGTTTTTAAAATTCTCAGTCTATTACATAGGAGCAAGTTCGTGCGACCCAGTCGTGCATTTTATTGTTGGTTGGCGACAGTTCCTAAATTATGTATTTAAAAATAATAGGAATTTTGAACAGTCTGTGTTAAGGTAGGTATAGGAGTATAACAATACTTAATAATTTGCAAACTTATAAACAGTTTACTTACTTTTCCTTAATTTAAAAATAAATAAATATAATATATGTATAATATAAATATAAATAAATAGGATCGTGGTAAGGCTATTTTTTTTAAATTGCCTAAAACAATGACAGTTCGTACAAAAAACTAATTACACATACCTTTTTTGACATCTGGAAGAGTCAAAGTGTCATATGAAGTTGCACGATATTTAAAAGATAGGTAAAATAGGTATTCGACGATTAAAATTTTAATAAAATCTTAGAGATAAATTTGATTGAAATTCCCAAAATCGTCTTATTAGCCTTGGTATACTATAATAATTTTATCATAGTACTAATTCGACAAAAATTTTTAGCCATATTAAATAGATAGTAGGAGAAAATCTTTTTTTCTTTGTTTTTAATACCGAATTTTGAATTCGTTAACAGAATTTAAACAGAGATTTTTTAAAAAAAGAATTTTCTTTATGAAAATTTTTGGACAACCATTTATTAGGTACAGCATTTGAACGTTAAATTGTTTTGTATTTCTTACGATTTTATGTACATAAGCCGCCTAAACTACTACACCACACATAATTGAGTAGTCAGGTTCCTAAACCGTAGCATTTTTTTCGAGTATTCTCGTCGACATTTATAGTAGAATGTATTTATTACCTTTATACATATAATTGCAGGAAATAGGTAAATAAAAAATATCCGTCCATAAAGAGTAATAGAAACAGGAATTAATTCTTTTTTTCTTGATAAGTAATCATATTTATTTAGATATGTGTAACTACAGGTAATATGTATTTTATGGTTTTTTATATACATACATATGTATGCATTTTAATATGACAAGAAAATTGGTTAAAACATGACAAGGAACTTTGCATTGAACGCACATAAAGCATTTAAGTTGTAATTGTTTATATAGCGAACTAGTTTTTGTAGGTAAGAATTTGGAAAATATTGTGAAATGAATTTCATTATTTGATTGATTGTTTATTATGTATGTACATATATGTATATATGTATATTTATATAGATTAAAAAAAATATTTTTATTTGAAATTTGGATTGATATTGTTGGGTGAAATAATGAACTAGTTCAGCGCGTTGGCTTAGGTATAGGAAGTCTGAGTTTTGCGATAAATGAGGGCAAACAAAAAATACTTAGATGCTGCAGTGGATAATTATTACCTTCGGTTATTAAAGTGCTTTGCCGACTAACCTCTCAATTCCGTTACTACTCAAACTGCTACAGAACTCAAGGGGGAGAGTTTTGATAACGGGTTTTTGTAGGGGGGTCAAATACAAGCACTTTTTACTATGGGAGGGGGGGTCTATCTCCCCCCGTTTAGGAGGTAGGGGCACTTTTAGAAAAAATGGTTTAAATTGAAAAAAAAAAATATTTAAAAACAACGGCAATACTTACAATAAAGTGCTATACTGCGTTTGAAAGCCAGAAGATTGTTCTATAATCCTGCATTTAAATTTTATTACTCATATCAATAGTTTTTGAGAAATTCGCATTTAAAGTCCAAATTTTGATAAAATAATGTGAACAAAAAAGTTTAGACCAATTGTTTTCAAAATTTTGAAATGAAATTGTAAATTAACTTATATGTGATCCATGTATCTATCAGTTCTTAATCGAACACAAAAAACCGCATGGTTCTATGTCTTCTAGTTTTTGAGAAAATCGAAAATTACCAAAACTACTTTTTTTTATTTTTGGTGGTGACGGTGATTCCATTTTAAGGATTAATGTTAATAAACATAATGAATCTTTGTTAGTTCAGTACCGCAATTCATTTAGCATTACCCAGAATGCACCATGAGGAGGTAGAATTGCATCTGGGTCAGTTATTTTGTCAGTTAGTCAGGAGTTAGTCAGTCATAGTTAGTTAAAAATGGTCAAAATGTATTAAAAAGGTGTGTAAGTCTCGTCAATAAAGCCATCGTCCGTACTATAACTGTCGAGTTCGTTGAGTTACTCTTTTATGGTGGGAAGCCGAGGATGTTTTGGCGGTAAAACACTTTCTAAATTTTCGCTCTGAAGGGTGCGAGGATCGATGTCTTTTAACTGTAAACCCTCACATATATCACCATCGGTATAACAAGGGTAAACTTTTTTTACATCTGATAAAAACTCTATTATTTGCGAACCCCAGTCGTCCTTATATTTCCTTCCAAAAGTTTGTTTTGGTTTTCAAGATCGTTTATTGTATTTTATATGTATTTAGTGGACATTGGATAAATAGAATAAATTTGAATTTTTTTAAATACAGATTCTGTGAATGCAAAAGAAACTTTGCATGCACCCAACCTCGCATCTACCCCAAATCCTATAGTGTGCCGAAGCACACTTTACTGTTTATATATTGTAATGTTGGAAGCTAGCACTGATTTATTTATGTAAGGAAGCAAAAAATATCAAACATTTTGTAGAAAAGTAGTTTTAGTTATTTTCGATTTTCTCAAAAACCAGAAGACATAGAACCATGCGGTTTTTTGTGTTCGATTAAGAACTGATAGATACATGAAACACACGTAAGCTAATTTACAATCTCATTTCACAATTTTGAAAACAATTGGTCAAAACTTTTTTTTTCACGTTATTTTATCAAAATTTGGACTTTAAATGCGAATTTATCAAAAACCATTGACATGAGTAATTTAATTTAAATGCAGGATTATAGAAAAATCTTCTGGCTTTCAAACGCAGTATAGCACTTTATTGTAAGTATTGCCGTTGTTTTTTAATATTTTTTTTTTCAATTTAAACCATTTTTTCTAAAAGTGCCCCTACCTCCTAAACGGAGGTTTTCTCAAAAACCAGAAGACATAGAACCATGCTGTTTTTTGTGTTCGATTAAGAACTGATAGATACATGAAACACATATCAGCTAATTTACAATTTCATTTCGCAATTTTGAAAACAACCGGTCTAAACTTTTTTTTCACGTTTTTTTTATCAAAATTTGGACTTTAAATGCGAATTTCTCAAAAACTATTGATATGAGTAATAAAATTTAAATGCAGGATTATAGAACAATCTTCTGGCTTTCAATCGCAGTATAGCACTTTATTGTAGGTGTTGCCGTTGTTTTTTAATTTTTTTTTTTTCAATTTAAACCATTTTTTCTAAAAGTGCCCCTACCTCCTAAACGGGGGAGATAGACCCCCCCTCCCATAGTAAAAAGTGCTTGTTTTTGACCCCCCTACAAAAACCCGTTATCAAATCTTGGCGGCCAAGTTATCGTACTCGTGCCAACTCAAGCGAAAAGAGCCTATCCTGAATCAAATGTACCTAACCAAAATCATAGGAATACATTTTTGGTCACTTTGAGTTAAAAATTCTTCACAAAATATTCAGTCCTGTTTGACTGTACGAGTTCTAAGGACTATAAGTACATTGTAAAAGACAGGGAATGCGAATTCATCGGGTAAAATTTCTAAGGCGCGTATATGCGAATGAGCACAAATGCTCCAACTCGCAGAGTCATCAGGTTTAAACTTTAGGGACAACGCAGTATATTCCTTTGCCTAAAATAATGTCAAGAAGTGGAGAACCAATTTGCAGTAAAGAACCGAAGCAAGAGAGCTATTAGGACCTAAGGGATAACCCAGTGCTTTTTGCTGGAATATGAAAACTAATATTTATGGAAGGTCTATTGTCGCTGGCAAAACAACTATAAAATAAAAAAATAAATTTGGTGGTGCAACAGCTCGGAGTGAACCAGGACCTAGTGACTTACAACTCTCAACCATTCCTGTGTGCGTACCAGTAATGGAGGGTACCTACAATTTTCTGCCGATTCCGAACTGCTATTGAGTAGCACTTTCCATGACAAGAAGAGTTTGTCAATTCCTCGCAAGAGGCAGTACACCCCTGAAAAAAAAACTTTCTTGCAGCGGCTGAGAATCGAACTCGAGACCTTTTGCATGACAGTCCAACGCACTAACCATTATGCCAAGGGGCATTCTATTCTACTAGTCTCTTTTCGATTGGATAGAAAACAATATTTGTCCAGTGTGTCCCTAAAAAGGCGAATTTTCTTCCCCTTCTAATTATTGTCCAATGAACTTACTTTCCTTATTTCTAAGTTCACGAAAATGCTTATTTGTTATTGGCTCAAGAAATATTTTATAGAACGAATTCTTTTTAATGACCAGCAGTATAGTTTTCATAGCATTAGGTCTACTGGTGATTTGATGGTAAATGTCACAGAGCCGTAGCACAAGTCGTTATATCGTTTAGGAGAAAGTATGATTATTGCGCTCTACATTTTATATGTATATTACGAATTTCTCCATAGTTGGATTAAGAATTTAAGGCATTTCAATACAATATTCATTATTCAATATCATTCAATATTAATAAAATATATGCTGATGTGCCCCAGGGCTCCGTTTTGTCTCCTACTCTTTATCTTAAAATTCATGAATGATTTTTTTTCTCTCTGAAACTTCTTATGTATAAAATTTTTCTGTATTGTAGATACAAAGATCTGCTGTCCTCATTAAGAAGTGATTTATGTTGATCCGTAATCGAGTGATAGCCTTTCCGATGGAATATCACATCAGCTTGTGATCCCATTGGCGAATAGGTATTTTGTTCATTTTATTGCATTTTTAAAAAGAAATTTGTATTTGGCGTCTTATATTTATTTCATTGATAAATTATATGATCTTTAGTATCATGCATGGAAAATGATGTCGGTCAAGCGGGCGCCTCTGGCAGTGACGCAAAGGCGGACTGTTTGAAGCATAAGAAGTAATCGGAAGGCGTCAATGCCGGGGATCGTGGGGGTAAGTCGATATAACCACTTTTTGACATTATTCGGCGGCAGCCTGTTATGTCAGTTGAATTTTAAGGGGATATAAATACAAATCGTTTTTGAGAATTTTTAACAAACATGAGGCAGACATTCTCAATTCCTGTGCACGGCTTCGATGAGACGCACCCAGACACTCAGCAACACTCTCCCTCACTGTATGACGATGGCGTACCTTGGCTTGCTTGCCGTGCAGTCTTTACTTTAAACCCCAGTATATGCAAATTTTTAAAATTATACGCTTAGTGGTTGCTCGGTACATCATTAAGACAAAAAAAAAAACAATTTTTCAAAAAATGTTTAAGTAATTTCCAAAAAAAAAACAAATTTTTAAAAAATGTTTAAGTAATTTCAACTCCACAATAAATTGTTATCCACCACCCTCTACGACTATGAAATGCCAACTGACAAATTTCATTCACAAAAATGGCAACCAAATAAAATCGACCTTGAACATAAAACGCACCCTGTATAACTCCAGTTAGCAAACTGAAACATAAATGGGCGCGGAAAAATTCCTTTGAACTTAGGAAAGGTTAAAAAAATCGAAGGTAAATTAGTCAATTTATGATTAAAACCCTCACAAGAATACACAATTCTCGTTCTTGAACAACCCCAAATAAACCATCACCATTAAATATAGACGAGTTTGCTAGGAGCTAAGAACTCGGGTAATAAGACAATAAAATTGTCCATAATTAATTTTGCTTTAATGTTTACACTTAATAAAATCAATAATCCAGTTTAAGTGCTTCTATTAAATAGGTTCATTGTTGTTTGGTAAATCTTTATTTAACTGCATTAATAAATTGATTAAATGTAAAAACAATTCGGTAGTGTTGACAAATGATCCTTAATGACATATAATTGGTAATTACGTTTAAGCTGACTAAATCACTAGCAAGAATTTCTATACTAGGCACTTTACTGAAACATTTCAAACAACAAGATTAGGTTAATCGATGGTAAGAAATCCAAGAACATTATTGCCCATCCACCAATAATAACTGGCCCTCCACGAATCCAGCACATTAATAAATATGCGGATATAATATTCTAGCAATAAGATTGATATCGTTATTTCACATGTTGTCTACGTGAAAAAGACTTTCTTTCAAATTGACTGCGGAGAAAAGGTGTTCCAGATAAGTCAACATAACTATTATTAAAGCACTACCATTATCTGAAAAACACAATGAATTGTTGGTTGACGGGGAACTTCAAGTAAATTCAGGAAAGAAAAGGCCACATCTTTCCACCAATACTATTCGTAAGAATTACAATATTTTTGTCAGAAAACACCCGAAAGAAGGTATATCGAAATTTTTGCTGAGTTGAACAACCTTAATCAGCTCGTTAAAGAGCTTAGAGATACAGCTGGTTAATACACTATAAATGTATTATCGCCATTGTGTTACGAGTATATCTGCTAACTTCCCGTGACAACAAAACCCAGCTAAGGAAAAATCCCTAAAAGAATTCTTTGGCGAAACGATAGAGCCAATTGGGTAGTTCTATATGATTTCTTCAGGAACGTGGACTCCAGTGCAGATATGATTAAGAATTTAATTCTTTTCGGAATGATACATTTTATACCGAAAAGGGAAAAATTTAACAAATCGAAAAATAATTCATGATTTGATTCAAGTTATAAGCCTAGTACGCAGATCGGGAAAAATTTTGTCTCCCATACATTTTTTGTCCTGGTACAAATTTTGTCTTGGATATTTTTCCAAGCAGTACGCAGTTCGCGCGCAAAATTCATACTTTTGTGCATTGCTGTACAAAATGTCTCCACTAAATTTTGCCAGGAAAAATAATGATACAAGCATTATTTTGCGGGACAAATTTTGACAGCCACCGTATTTCCGAAAGTGATTTTTGTCAAAACTGGTTTTATGTAAAAGGTGCTAATGCTTCTTTCTTTAGAAAGCATAAAGACGAGATTCCAAAAAGGTATGAACGACTTTTGTAAGACAACCCGTTCCAGAGATACACTAAGATTAGATTAGATTTCTACTCTCCAACTTCAAACTTTTACGCGAGATTTGGAAAAGTTTTGTAGAGATTAAAATTTTAGAGATAAAATTTGTCTTGTCTCGATCTGCGTACTAGGCTATAAAGGTCAGAGAAGTAAGTTTCCGATGTTTTAAAACCAACCCTATTGAGGAAAACCGGAATAAGTTCAAACACGCTATAAATTACTGTAGAATGATCTTATTTGACCAATCAAAAAAATGCGCAACCAAAAATTAAGGCAAAAAATACTACAATGTATTGCATGGTTTTAAGTTTGAAATTCATAAAATAAATGCTGGTGTGCTCCCGTACTCGGTTTTGTCTCTAACTCCCTTTCTCATATTCATCAATGATCTGTTTTCTGAAACCTGTTCTAATCCATTAAATTGTTTTGCTGACGATTTTATGAACGCTCCCGTTTTTCATCCATCAAATATTCATGAAGCCGTGCTTTTCAAACAAATTTCAGAATGTGAACTCTCCTATTAAAGCTCCGAGCAAATTGTAGTACTCGTAGTATGACTGCTTTTAAACGATGCGATATCACTTTGCAATTTGTCAGCATGTTGGCGAGACTTTTGTGGTGGCGCGGGTAAACGTAATTGCTGAGGTTGAGAAAATTGCGGAGTTATCGTTCTATCTCCTTTCTGGTTTCCTTTATTTCTCGAGAATGTTTCATTTTCTATTTGGCGTTCGCTCAGTCAAATTTGCTTAAGTGAATAGAGTAAGGAGTGCGAAGAGATAACTCCTTTTAGCTAGAACAAGGCTAACTTATAGTAAAAATCGCATGCAATTGAAAGGAAGCCAAAAAAGAAACAGGGATTAAAATCGGTTTCGTGTAGAAACAGTCTATTTCGTATCAGATAACATCTCTGTTTGAATATACGAGTATGTAAGTGTAAAAATGTAGATAATGTTGTCTCGAACAACATCTCTGTTTAAACATAAGTCTAACAAACTTTACGTTACGAGCGGCGTCCAATGGTGCGTTCTTTTTCTTACAATATTTAAATTATGAAATAAATGGGATTGTTCCTTCACTTTGAAACTCTATTTATTTATTTAATAAAACTTAATAATTCTATATCAGAATAAAATATTTTAAGTCTAACATTAAGTACTTAAGTCTAAAAATTAATACAATATGTACATAGTTTGGATAAATATCAGGTGGGGTAGCGTAGGAGGGCATGTCTAAGTGAGGGTTTACTAAGATTTAAGTCAAATATGTTAGAATTATTTACCCTACTCAACATTTTTGACAGGGGTTTGTTTCGTCCGTAGTCGGTATTGGAGTCGAAAAAGAGTCGTAACAGAATATCAGAAGTGTTACGGCGCGCATATAAAAATTGTAAACCAAGAAGCTTTAGACGTTCTTCATATTCATAGCGGTAGCTTTTAGGAAAAAAAGATGATTGATACCTTTTTTATAGATAATTTTATGATCTACAATTTTTGTCTGAGGTAATTTTACGATAAAACTTACCGTTTTGAAGAAAATCGTGAAAAACCCATTTTTTTTGATCTTTGACCTTGAGTCAATTTTTTTCCATGGGTCGTAACGATGGGGAATTTTGAAAAGTTGTTTTTAATTGTGTTTTGAACAAGTTTACTCAATTTCAGCTTGATGGTAATTTTTGTAGCTTGCAATGTGTAGATTGACCGGACTATTATATGATAGCTACGTGATGTGTATAACTGGCGCCTTAGTCACCCATATTTATATCGATGGGATAGTTACAAGACATGGTCCAAA
Source organism: Chrysotoxum bicinctum (assembly GCA_911387755.1). Classification (NCBI taxonomy): domain Eukaryota; kingdom Metazoa; phylum Arthropoda; class Insecta; order Diptera; family Syrphidae; genus Chrysotoxum; species Chrysotoxum bicinctum. The sequence continues at coordinate 80,684,524 of OU426990.1, forward strand.
AATACAAATGCGTTTTGGTGGAAAGCGTTATGTACATCTATGTATATACTCGTAGAGATACGAGTACATTCATCTAAAGGGTGTCCAACGGGAATTTTTCAACTTTAAATTGCGATTATCGAAATACTAGCGGTATGAGGTAAGCAGGAAGGGCATTATTCAAAGCGCAGGAATTGTGGAATGAGTCACTGGTCGGTAGCGCACCGCGCGTTTGTGGTGGAGCAATATTTGAAGTGTGGTGAATCATTGGTACGTGCGTGTCGCGCTTTTTGTACTCATTTTAATATTGGACGACTAAGTGATAGGCCGAGCACGCAACTTATCTGGATGCAAAGATTCAGGCAAGAAGGCACAATGGTCAATAGACCTATTCCCAGACCATCAACGTCAGCAACAACGCCTCAAGTTCAAAATGAACAATGCTGGAACGTTTTCGGACAGCACTTACGCTTGGAAACATTTTATTAAGTGACAAAGCACATTTCCATATTGATGGATATGTTAACAAACAAAATATGCGATACTGTTGCCCCTACAACCCTAGAGAATGCCATCAAAAACGTTTACATTGTTTAAAAACGACAGTTTGATGTGTCATTTCAGCGAGCGGGATAATTGGCCATTATTGTTTTTAAATACTTTCTTTCTTCGTGACCTTTTATTTAATTCAATAATGTTTATCCTTAAGTGGGCTTTAATATTTAATATTTACGGTCAGTTTATTAATTATCAAACCATATCTACATAAACAAAACTCAACGATTAAATATATTATACATATATACATAAAAATATTTGAATTTATTTTCAAAATTAATTATTTGAATTTAAAAAAAAAATTCAGATAATTAAACATCAATTTGTTTGAAATAAATTTTCAAACAAACTAAAAAATAAAAAAACAAAAAAGATAACACATAACAACAAAAAAGAAAACGATTTGAAACGTCTCTTAAACTTTTTTGAGAAAACACGGAAACCAAAAGCTTACAAACAAATAAAAAATATTTGTATTTTAAAGTTGTAAGTATACCTACTATTTTAGAATTTTGATATATTTGGTATATGTGTATATATGTTTTAAATTATATTTCAATTAATAAATAGGTCTGAAGAAGGGTGTAACCACATCCGAAACGTCACAACATAAAAAACAAAACAAAAATTGACCTAAAGCCCACTTAAGGATAAACATTATTGAATTAAATAAAAGGTCACGAAGAAAGAAAGTATTTATTTAACGGAGGGCACACCGTAACTACATTTAAAATGGATTTTTATGCATCTATTAGAAGAAGATATGGTATAGAAAGTTGTTCAAATCTTAAATCATATAGCAGGATTTGTGTAAGTAATATTAAAAATAGAAACTCCCTTATATTCCTTCTAAAATGCAGAGAATATGGACTTATTCCTGATTTTATACTAAATTCAACCAAAAACGTTCAAACAATTTTTGATTTCGAATCCGAAGAATCTGATAAATATTTACAAAGAAAAATATCGTCGACACTAAGAAATTTTCATACAAAAATTTTAAATTTAACAATCTCCCAAAAACAATCTTTTTTAAAAAAACAAAAACAATTAATAAATAATTTAGAAATTAAAATTAAAAATAAACTAGATTATAATGAATATATATTCTTCTTTAAAAGCCAAGAACTAACACACAACAAAATTAATTTAACTACAAAAACGACCCAAAAACGTAAGTTAGAACAAATGAAACTTAAAATTAAACAAGAAATGAGGATAGAATTTCAAAAAAATTGGTTTGTTAACAAAACAAATACAATATTTCCCGATGATATCAAGTGGCTTTTATCATTAGGTCCTAAATTCTCTTTACCTATTGATAAAAGAGAATTTCCACTTTTTAAAATGATAGCAGATGGAGAAGAGATTATTAAAACTAAAGAACAAAGTGAACATGAATCTGCACGAACATGTTTTACACAAATATTACAAAATTATTTAAAGTCAACTTCAATTCCCCCATTTGACAAATATTTAAATAAAATATTTTGTGATACACGAAAATTTCTCAAAAGACATCCTGAAATTTACATAGTTCCAGCAGATAAAGGAAATGTTACGGTAGCGATTTTAAAAGAAACATATCTTCAAAAGATGAATGATATGATGAAAAATCGAGAAACCTATACTATTTTAAGAAATGATCCCACGAACAAACTTCAAGTTCGTAATAATAAGTATATAAAAGATTTATTTAATCAAAAAATTATAAATGAATCAGAAAAGAAATGTATGACAACATACATAGCCAATAGTCCACAAATTTATGGCTTACCTAAGATTCATAAAGAAAATCGTCCTTTACGACCAATATGCTCTTCTACAAATGTCCCTTGCTATCAACTTTCAAAATATATTGTTAAAATTCTTAACAAAATAACTGAAAATTCAAAATATAATGTTAAAAATACAAAACACTTTATTGAAACAATATCACCAATTATTTTAGAAGAAAACGATATACTAGTTTCTTTTGACGTAGTTTCTCTGTTTACAAATATACCAGTACATATGGCTATAGAAACTGTTGATAAAAGTTGGAATACTATCAAAGAAAATACACAAATTAAAAAGAAACAATTTTTAGAACTTTTACATTTTTGCATAGTTGATAATAATTATTTACAATTTAATAAAACAACTTATCAGCAAAAACAAGGTGTACCTATGGGAAGTCCTTTATCCCCAATTTTAGCAGATATAGTTATGGAAACTTTACTTGATAACGTTTTAAAAAAACTATCGTATACACCAAAAGTTATTAAGAAATACGTAGATGACTTATTTTTAATCATCAAATCAACTGAACTTAATTCAACTTTAACAGCATTAAATTCCTTTCATCCTAAAATTAAATTTACATTTGAAGTTGAAAAACAAGGAATGCTCCCATATCTTGATGTTAAAGTTATAAGACAAAATACACATCTAATTTTTGATTGGTACAAAAAGCCAACATCTTCAGGTCGTTTGATAAATTTCAATTCTCAACAACCCAAACTAGTAATTATTAATACAGCACAAAATTTCATAAATAGAGTTCTAGACAATAGTGATATTATATTTCGACAAAAAAACATTGGAATAATAAAAGATACAATGTACTCTAATTCATTTCCAAAAGAAATAACTAAATCACTTATTAACAACTATTTCAATGGTGTCAGACGATCAACTCAAAATATAAATGAACCACAAAGAATATATAAAAGTGCTTTATACGTTCCAAATTTTTCTAACCGTTTGTTGAAAGCACCAATTAGAGATAAAGAAAAAACTAGAATAGCCTTTAAATCAACAAATACTCTTAGAAATTCAGTTTTCTCAAAATTAAAAGATAAATTAGAAAAAGAAGAAAAATCAAATATAGTATACAAGATTAAATGTATAGGTGATGGCTCAACATCATGCCCATCAATCTATGTAGGAACCTCAATGCAAAAACTTCGAAATCGTATATCAGGCCATAAATCTGATATAAATAGTGGTAGTACACAAAAGACTGCACTAGCTCTCCATTGCATAAAAGAAAATCATCGTCCTGACTTCAAAAATATAACAATTTTACAATCAGAACAGAATTATAATAAAAGAATGTTACTAGAAATGTTACATATTAGAAACACCCAAAATAGTATTAATAGACGTTCAGATTGTGATAGACTTAGTAATATTTACGGTCAGTTTATTAATTATCAAACCATATCTACATAAACAAAACTCAACGATTAAATATATTATACATATATACATAAAAATATTTGAATTTATTTTCAAAATTAATTATTTGAATTTAAAAAAAAAATTCAGATAATTAAACATCAATTTGTTTGAAATAAATTTTCAAACAAACTAAAAAATAAAAAAACAAAAAAGATAACACATAACAACAAAAAAGAAAACGATTTGAAACGTCTCTTAAACTTTTTTGAGAAAACACGGAAACCAAAAGCTTACAAACAAATAAAAAATATTTGTATTTTAAAGTTGTAAGTATACCTACTATTTTAGAATTTTGATATATTTGGTATATGTGTATATATGTTTTAAATTATATTTCAATTAATAAATAGGTCTGAAGAAGGGTGTAACCACATCCGAAACGTCACAACATAAAAAACAAAACAAAAATTGACCTAAAGCCCACTTAAGGATAAACATTATTGAATTAAATAAAAGGTCACGAAGAAAGAAAGTATTTATTTAACGGAGGGCACACCGTAACTACATTTAAAATGGATTTTTATGCATCTATTAGAAGAAGATATGGTATAGAAAGTTGTTCAAATCTTAAATCATATAGCAGGATTTGTGTAAGTAATATTAAAAATAGAAACTCCCTTATATTCCTTCTAAAATGCAGAGAATATGGACTTATTCCTGATTTTATACTAAATTCAACCAAAAACGTTCAAACAATTTTTGATTTCGAATCCGAAGAATCTGATAAATATTTACAAAGAAAAATATCGTCGACACTAAGAAATTTTCATACAAAAATTTTAAATTTAACAATCTCCCAAAAACAATCTTTTTTAAAAAAACAAAAACAATTAATAAATAATTTAGAAATTAAAATTAAAAATAAACTAGATTATAATGAATATATATTCTTCTTTAAAAGCCAAGAACTAACACACAACAAAATTAATTTAACTACAAAAACGACCCAAAAACGTAAGTTAGAACAAATGAAACTTAAAATTAAACAAGAAATGAGGATAGAATTTCAAAAAAATTGGTTTGTTAACAAAACAAATACAATATTTCCCGATGATATCAAGTGGCTTTTATCATTAGGTCCTAAATTCTCTTTACCTATTGATAAAAGAGAATTTCCACTTTTTAAAATGATAGCAGATGGAGAAGAGATTATTAAAACTAAAGAACAAAGTGAACATGAATCTGCACGAACATGTTTTACACAAATATTACAAAATTATTTAAAGTCAACTTCAATTCCCCCATTTGACAAATATTTAAATAAAATATTTTGTGATACACGAAAATTTCTCAAAAGACATCCTGAAATTTACATAGTTCCAGCAGATAAAGGAAATGTTACGGTAGCGATTTTAAAAGAAACATATCTTCAAAAGATGAATGATATGATGAAAAATCGAGAAACCTATACTATTTTAAGAAATGATCCCACGAACAAACTTCAAGTTCGTAATAATAAGTATATAAAAGATTTATTTAATCAAAAAATTATAAATGAATCAGAAAAGAAATGTATGACAACATACATAGCCAATAGTCCACAAATTTATGGCTTACCTAAGATTCATAAAGAAAATCGTCCTTTACGACCAATATGCTCTTCTACAAATGTCCCTTGCTATCAACTTTCAAAATATATTGTTAAAATTCTTAACAAAATAACTGAAAATTCAAAATATAATGTTAAAAATACAAAACACTTTATTGAAACAATATCACCAATTATTTTAGAAGAAAACGATATACTAGTTTCTTTTGACGTAGTTTCTCTGTTTACAAATATACCAGTACATATGGCTATAGAAACTGTTGATAAAAGTTGGAATACTATCAAAGAAAATACACAAATTAAAAAGAAACAATTTTTAGAACTTTTACATTTTTGCATAGTTGATAATAATTATTTACAATTTAATAAAACAACTTATCAGCAAAAACAAGGTGTACCTATGGGAAGTCCTTTATCCCCAATTTTAGCAGATATAGTTATGGAAACTTTACTTGATAACGTTTTAAAAAAACTATCGTATACACCAAAAGTTATTAAGAAATACGTAGATGACTTATTTTTAATCATCAAATCAACTGAACTTAATTCAACTTTAACAGCATTAAATTCCTTTCATCCTAAAATTAAATTTACATTTGAAGTTGAAAAACAAGGAATGCTCCCATATCTTGATGTTAAAGTTATAAGACAAAATACACATCTAATTTTTGATTGGTACAAAAAGCCAACATCTTCAGGTCGTTTGATAAATTTCAATTCTCAACAACCCAAACTAGTAATTATTAATACAGCACAAAATTTCATAAATAGAGTTCTAGACAATAGTGATATTATATTTCGACAAAAAAACATTGGAATAATAAAAGATACAATGTACTCTAATTCATTTCCAAAAGAAATAACTAAATCACTTATTAACAACTATTTCAATGGTGTCAGACGATCAACTCAAAATATAAATGAACCACAAAGAATATATAAAAGTGCTTTATACGTTCCAAATTTTTCTAACCGTTTGTTGAAAGCACCAATTAGAGATAAAGAAAAAACTAGAATAGCCTTTAAATCAACAAATACTCTTAGAAATTCAGTTTTCTCAAAATTAAAAGATAAATTAGAAAAAGAAGAAAAATCAAATATAGTATACAAGATTAAATGTATAGGTGATGGCTCAACATCATGCCCATCAATCTATGTAGGAACCTCAATGCAAAAACTTCGAAATCGTATATCAGGCCATAAATCTGATATAAATAGTGGTAGTACACAAAAGACTGCACTAGCTCTCCATTGCATAAAAGAAAATCATCGTCCTGACTTCAAAAATATAACAATTTTACAATCAGAACAGAATTATAATAAAAGAATGTTACTAGAAATGTTACATATTAGAAACACCCAAAATAGTATTAATAGACGTTCAGATTGTGATAGACTTAGTAATATTTACGGTCAGTTTATTAATTATCAAACCATATCTACATAAACAAAACTCAACGATTAAATATATTATACATATATACATAAAAATATTTGAATTTATTTTCAAAATTAATTATTTGAATTTAAAAAAAAAATTCAGATAATTAAACATCAATTTGTTTGAAATAAATTTTCAAACAAACTAAAAAATAAAAAAACAAAAAAGATAACACATAACAACAAAAAAGAAAACGATTTGAAACGTCTCTTAAACTTTTTTGAGAAAACACGGAAACCAAAAGCTTACAAACAAATAAAAAATATTTGTATTTTAAAGTTGTAAGTATACCTACTATTTTAGAATTTTGATATATTTGGTATATGTGTATATATGTTTTAAATTATATTTCAATTAATAAATAGGTCTGAAGAAGGGTGTAACCACATCCGAAACGTCACAACATAAAAAACAAAACAAAAATTGACCTAAAGCCCACTTAAGGATAAACATTATTGAATTATTGTTTTTAACCAAGGTGAGACAGCTATACTGATCCGCTGAATTGCCGTATGATTGATGAATTTCTGTTGCCGCAATTGCAGGTGTATTCAGGATACAACAACCGAACACAATTTCAACAGGACGGTGCCACTCCGCAAACAGCTAGGGTGTCGATGGAAAGGCTAAGGACAGTTTTTCCGAGTAAACTGATCAGCAAGTACGAAGACATTCCATGACCGCCTCGGTCGCCAGACCTCACACCTTGCGATTTCTTTTTATGGGGATACCTCAAATCAAAGGCATACAATAACAATCCCCGGACAATTCAGGCCCTACAGGAAAATATTCGCCATGAAATTCAAAGCATTACTCCAGCGCTTTGCCGTCGCGTAATCGCAAATGTAAGGGTACGACTGCGAGAGTGCGTTGAAAAAAACGGCTGATATTGTTTTTAAAAAATAAAATCCGCATTGTTACTCCGAATTTAATTGAAATAAAAATAAATAAAAACGAAGTAGTTTTTTTATATTTTATTTTAAAGTTGAAAATATTCCGCTGGACACCCTTTATTTTAAGACATTTTTGGTTTTAAGGATAAGTGAAAAGGACAAATTGTGGGAAAAATAGTGGCTTGATTTGAATAATATGCAAAGTCACAAACCATTTATTTATGATTTTCATTGAAATTCAATATTTAGAAAACAATGTTGTGTTCCGATTGCATTGTATGTTTATTGGGTACGTTCGATAACAAAAATTCGGCACTCTGACGAACGTTGATGTTTACACATCTTAGCCGTGAGTGCCGGCACTCACACTTTTTTTACTTGCGACTTATAGGTACTATTCGAAATTTTATAAATATTTTTTTTTTCAAAAACTGTCGTAACGATTTTTTTAAAAATTCAGAAAATTTAATTTAGTTAAACCTAGGTAATGGTTGAAAAAAAATTTCCAAAAAATGAGTAGTTTTGGTACCCCCCTTGGGACCATTTTTTTTGTTTGTAATGAAATTTCGTAGAGAGAAGCTTCTAAAAAGTTTAAAAAACATTGCATTTCAAAACTTTAAGAAAAATATTTTTTTGAATTTTGAAAAAAAAAAAAAAAAAATCAATTTTTTGTTTTTTTGAAAATTTAATATCTCGAAAACGGCTCAATAATTTTTTTGGTAAATTTAATTTTTATTCATACAATAATAAAAACTTTGAATTGGCGTACCAACATTTTTTCTTAAAAATGTTTTAAAATTTTCTCATATAAAACCTTATTTTTTTAAGAAACCACTACAAAGACTTATAATTTTTGTTCTTGCATAAATCTATATTTGCTTGAATCACATGGCATCCTTTTCTTACCTTTAACTACTAAAGAAGTTTTTTTTGAGTCATTTAAAAAATGAATTTTATGCTTATGAACAGTTTCTCTAATAACATTCATTTTTGAAATTCGTAGAGTGGTCGGGACCACTCCTAACTTTTAAGAGCGCTCGTAGATCTTCACTAATATTGCTTGGTGAATAGGTTTATGAGCTTCTTAAGTTATGAGCGCTCGCTCGGTGAATACCGGCAACCGGCCTAAAACCTTCTATTGTTAATGTTTAAACTTTAAGCAAAGAAGCAAGTACATTTAACGAAGTCGTTCATTTTATTTGTATAAATCCCTAACCTTCCCTTATGAATCAAAATTTTATATCGCAATAGTCAATGTAGATGACTGCTGCCATTTCCCACGGTCTATTTCAGGCCAAATAATAGGTCAGGTACCTTTAAATTTCTGGTAAAAAATGCATTACATATTTTGTGCGTGTAACGTTATTCTGGTATGAAATAGATTATTTTGCTGTGTCTTCAAGTATGTACTTTAAGACTTTTATAGACAATAAATACCAGAGTTCAATAAACTTCGAACTTCGAAAAAGAAGTGATTTAATGAAATATATACTCGTATAAAACGTTATTAAATCCATGTCCTTGATTTAGAATGACATATTATTAGAATTATTATTTGAAAAATACCCGTAATTATCGGATGGGACACTATGTATTTACCACTTTCAACTGGTAAGTCACAATTCTAGTTTTAAACTTAAATATCCATTTTGCGTGTTTTTAAAAATTAAACAATAAACCTTCCATCGCCACGCCTGGTCCGCCATCGCGGCCATTCGTCGGTGCAGAATTGAATGCATGACTTACTCATTATCACGGGATCGCAAAAAGACAGGGGTATTCCGTGATCTGTCATTACTATTACTGCCCCCGGAATTCCTTTGTCGAATGCCATTATTAAGGCTTTTAGAGCGTGGTACACTATCCTTATGTTTTGGTGGCGTTTGTATAGATTTTCGATTACGAGACGTATTTATTTTGTTTATAGAATGCGGTACACTTGATGCGCGGGTAACCATTTTCAGCTCATTTTAATTATTTGTATTCACTTTTCACTTCGTCTTTATTGAATATGAAATAGAAGAGAATAAGCTAAAAAATAAAAACAAACTGCCGACAAAGGTCCTTTATCACGAAACACTCTAATTTAACTAAATCGAAGTTCAAATGTGGTGGTCTATTTTAGCAACGACAACGACTTCCATATTATTTTGATGACCGTTAATCAAGTTGAGCGCCAATACCAATAGTCCATTCTTTTTGACGGTCACCCGTGTTTTGCTCTACAAGGAAGGAAATTACTATTTATGCTAATGGATGCACTCAACGAAATAAAGAACAACATTTTGTTCAAAAGTTTTTTACGAAGTTTTTTTTTTTTTTTTTTTTTTTTGAAAATTATTATCACCAAAACATTTTAGTAGATTCTATTGAAAGATAGTAATAGTACTCGTAATCAGTTGAGCCTTTTAAAAGACGAAAATCAGAAAATGGTTATTATGACAGCTATCGTTATTAACATTTTTTGATTAAATATTTACTACCGAAATGTAGGTTATCTTATACCTATGTTTCATAAAATACAGTTTTTTTGTGTATCAAATTTATTAAATATCGTTTTTCTTATCGGTTCTACAGAAGGTACCGTTAATTTTAGATTTAAAAAAAGTTGCATCCTCAAGAAATCACAATATTTTGAATGTACCGAATCATTTTAAATTGCTTCCATTTTTTACTGGAAATAAATTTCTTCATGTTTTATATATAATTTTCACTATGAAGTAAATTAAACAAACACAAAACCACATTCGAAAACTGACAGCTAAAAATTTAGTATATTAGCTGTGTTTTATTTTCCCCCAGATCTGATCCAGATTGGATCTTCATTCAAAATTACATGTATAAGAAAAAAACACAAGGCCCAGTTTTGTTTGTATTTGTTGTTTTACATGTTATTTTGAAATCAAAATCCAATCCGGATCAGATCTGGGGGAAAATAAAATACAGCTTTTAGTACATTGAGGAGTAAATCTGCAGGGCACAGTGACTGCGCCACAACTTTTCAACATATACATATACATTTCTGATATACTCAGGCAGCTCGATAATTCGATTGTATACATTGTATGCTTGAACACAACTCCAAACCAAATTTAATATTTTTGAAAACTACTGTTCGGACTGGAAGTTTCAAATCAACTCTGAGAAATGTGAAATTATACTGTTCCACACCCCAATAAGAAGCGGTAATTAGAACTTGAGACGCAACTGGAAAACCCTAAGAATAACGAGTTTAAATGGTCTTCATTTCGCGTCGAAAACTGCTTTGAAGTATTTAGGTGTTTATTTGGACAAGTTCTTGTACTACAATGAGCACATAAATACTCAGAGAAGGCAAGAGCAGCATTTATTTCTCTCAAAAGACGGATATTTAAGACCCGATGAGAAGGTTTTTTGTTACCCAGCATTAGTTCGTCCTACTCGTATTATGACTGATGTTTATGTTTAAGTGCTTGTATGCTTGAAAGTATAAAAGTGCACATTCTGACTTTCGGCATTATGTCTCAAACAAAAGACTATTGGATGCTTCCGGAGTGTCCAGAATTGACAAAACGTCATACTGGGCCTTGGGAGGAATCAATTTGCGCGTTCGGCGGACGTTGAAGAAAACGAGTTTATATCGGGACTATTTTACCCCAATCCTGCGTATTTCAGAAATATTTTGGAAAGTAGATACAGAGTGGACACCAAAGGCATTCCTGTATCTTCATGCATGTATACCATGCTGCACGAAGAGCAACAGATAAAAGAATTCTTTACGTGCCTTTTGGATCGTGGAATGCGTATACATATTGATGTGCACTAGCATACCTGAAAGGGATACACATAATTCTAATCGATTGAATCGAACAAAATATTGGTGGTTTGATTTGGTTGAAGCCGAATCTTAGGTTTAGCAAAAATAGGACATGTGATCTCTGATTTATTTATTTATTTGCCTATATGTAAGTACGAAACTTTCTTACCCCAAGTTTCACAGTGAGAGTTTAAACTTAAGTTCTGCTGAACCTGAACTGGAGTTTAAATTTGAAGTTCAACTCATCCGGTTTCACAGTCTTATCTGAACTTCAGTTCATTAAACGTAGTTTAAGTAAATTGGTTTCTCTTTCTATCTGAATCAAAGAAAAAACAATCAACGAAAGCTTGCTTTATTTCCGTTGTGGCTTGTGACAGGAAACAAAAATTAAAATTGAAATAAATTATATTTTCAAATGATTGACGGGGTTGTCGAACTGAGATTTAAACGGCAGAATAGTGTCGTTTAACTTAAACTACAGAATGAACTCTGTTCAAGGACTGTGAAACCAAATTTACTGTTGAACTGAAGTTTAAACCAAAAGTGGGGTTTAAACTTCCACTGTAAAACTGGGGGTTAGACTTACAAAAAAATATGTAAACAGCTTAACTAAAAATGTACATCAAAACTATTTAGTAATAATCTTGAGATACAAGATAATATACATTATTGTTATTCAAACAAAATCAGATCCAATATTTTTTTCTTAAAAACATTTTTAGAGCATTCGAAATCTATTTCATTTGCATATTTATTAAACAGTTTACAGGCTCGTGTTATTGGTTCATCAATACCGTAATTAGTTGAATGATGTGGAATTTAGAACAGTGGTTAACCCTTGGTCTTAAGCAACGCGTCGGAGTGCATAGTTTAAACAGCAGTTTTAAAGGAGCACAATCATTGTGACTCTCCTAGATTTAAGACTTTTTAAGTCAATCAAAACACATCGAGCTTTATATGAAGACATACTCGTATGAGCGGTCCAATTTAGATTTCGAAGCGAAAACCTCGTGAATCGTTTTTGAATCCTTTCTATTCTACTTGAAGCATTTTTAGAGAATTTCCTTTAGAATAACGTAATCTACGTGCATTCTAAAATCTAATTATACATCAAATATAACTCCTAAGTCCTTGTGGTTACAAACTCTCACAAGTTCATTGCTTGAAATTTTGTAACCATAAATAAAAGGAAAGGATAATCGTGAAAATGACATAACCCTACATTTTCTTATATTTAAAGATGTCATTCAAATAACGCCATTCAAGCAATTTATCTAAATCTTCTTGAAGTTGAAAGCAATCAGTTAAACATCTTATTGTTTTAAAAATTTTAACATCATCTGCAAAGATTAAACGTGATGAATAAGAAACGTGTAGAGGCAAATCATTTATAAATAACAAGAACAACACATTGCATTGTTTTGATCCCGATTTATGAATCGGAGTTATGTATAAACTCTTCCAGCATCAAGGAACACACCGTTTGTTTTTCAAAGACATATTGAAAATAAACAAAAGAGGTTTCGATAAGTTTAATCTACAATTTTTTCTAAAATAATGATTTGACGATGCTTGACAGTACGATGTGTCACTAGCACTAGAGTAAGCTAGGTTAAGTTAGTTTTTAAGTTTTAGTTTTCATATATATGTATATGTATATGCAGGGTGTCCCACAGTCACCGCCCCAAACGAAAACCATGGATTTCTGAGGTCATTTTAAGTCGAAAAACTTAAGAGGTCATTTTCTCGTTTTCGTCCCGTTTTCGAGTTATAACGGTTTTTATTATTTTTCCCTTAACTGGCTTTATCTTTGCCAAACTGCGTTCGATTCGTAAGATTTTTTTTATAAGCAATCAAGAATTTATTACAGTTTTAGTTTGTCCAAAGACTTTTTTTTCTGCGGACAACCGTTTCTCCGCAATTTCGCATCAAACCCAATTTTTTCGTTTTTTAAGTAGTTTTTTCACTTTGATATCAATTTATTCAAAAAACCACGTTAATGAGTATTAATTTTTTTCACTTATTATTAAAGCCCAGTTCATTTTCTAAAATTAAATATTTTTTTTTTTCCTTAAAAAGAATACTAAATGTAATTAACAAAAAATAAACAAACTGAGTGAATTTAAAAAAAAATTATTTTTAAATACAAAATTAACTTTTTCTGAGCTATTGTGGTTAAGAAAAGTACAAATGGATAAAGTTAATTAGTAAGACCGTTAATTAATGTAAACAGTAAAGATTTGCATTTTGATTTGAAGCTTGTAAATGTCTTTCTCGCGTGATCTAGTGTCCGCGTCGTGTTCTTTCACTTGATACTCCATTTTGGATTTGTTATTCAAGTTGTAGTTTTTTTTTCAATTATTTGCGAACAATGGATTACACTAATCAAGAAAATCTGGAAATGTTATTAATATACGCTGAAATGGGACAACTTTATCTATTTGTCCTTTTCTTAACCACTTTTCTTAGCTCAAAAAAAGTTAATTTTGTATTTAAAAATAATTTTTTTTTTAAATCCACTCAGTTTGTTTTTTTGTTGTTAATTACATTTAGTATTCTTTTTAAGGAAAAACAAAATATTTTTTTTTAAGAAAATGAACTGCGCTTTAATAATTAACGAAAAAAATTAATACTCATTAACGTGTTTTTTTGAAAAAAATGATATCAAAGTGAAAAAAACAACTTAAAAAACGAAAAAAATTGGGTTTGATGCAAAATTGCGGAGAAACGTTTGCCGCAGAAAAAAAAGTTGTGAGACAAACTAAAACTGTAATAAATTCTTGATTGGTTATAAAAAAAATCTTACGAATCGGACGTAGTTTGGCAAAGATAAAGCCAGTTAAAGGAAAAGAGAGCAAAAATCATAAAAACCGTTATAACTCGAAAACGGGACGAAAACGAGAAAATTACCTCATAAGTTTTTCGACTTAAAATGACCTCAGAAATCCATGGTTTTCGTTTGGGGCGGTGACTGTGGGACACCCTGTATATGTTGTTGTTTTCTTTGTTAAATTTTAACTTTGCTGTACTCTGTTGCCAACAGAACATCCACATCACGACGCTTGGAAAACGGCCAAACAGTCGCATACCGCACCTTTTACATACATTTGTCGATTTAATTATTCCGAAGCCAAATTATATGTTTTGTTTTGTCAAGCGAAACTGCAGTAAGTTTGTCTTTAGTTCGTCCAACTCCTGAATACTGTTCCACTGTATTGTGGATTTTTTTTTATAATTTGCACACACTCTTTTATATTTATAGTTTTACGGAAACGAATATGAAAATTTGCTGTCGTCAGCGAAACAAGTTTCAGAAAAAGAGATCATTTATGAGATAAGTAAGAGTATCGAAGACAAAATGGAGCCTTGCGGCACACCAGCATTTGTTTTTTTAATGTACAAAATACAACGTTCAGAAATCGTTCAATTTTTTCGAAATATAAGTATGTGCCAGAAAGAATACAGGATCAGGGTGATCTTTGAAATAATCACAGAAATAGGCAGATATAATTCAGGTTACAATTAATGTTTGTGCTTTGAATTTTCTAATATTATTATTTCAGAGTTGATTTTTAACTTAATTATCTTTTACTAGATTTTTTCAATGAATCGATTGGAATATAAAACTAAAATATTTATTGAATGAAATAACTTAATTTAATGTAAGATATAAAATCCGTAAATAAATAAAAAATGTTTCTTAACAAATATTTTTCTTTCAGTGTAACTTCTATCCTTAATTTACATACACAATGCCAAGTTAAGCATTCTACGTTATATTTCAAATGGCTACCGATAAGTGACCAGTGTCCTGCACTTGATTCATGCGCACATCACAAAATCAGCTTCTATTTCAATAAGTAGTTCTTTTTTGTGTTCTACCCTTAGATTCCAGACTTATGAATATGACCAAATAAGCTTTATAGTGTTTGAAAGAAAACTATTGACTTTTGGGGTTCTTGAATGCATTTTTGTTTTCGGTTCTTATATTGTGTTTTTTTTTTTATTATATTTTTTTTTCACTATATGTGTGCGTTGATGCACGTGCCAGCTAGTTTATTGTTGTATCTATTCTTAGATTCTAGATTTTTAATTATTTTAAATTACGTGAAATATTCGTTAACAACAATAGATTCAAATAAATATGAAGATGGATGACTTATTTAATTACATTTATTTAAATGAAATGGCGCAATGTCTTAATTGATGTTGTAATCATATTTAGACTTGGGTGCTTAGCAAAAGGCACTCCGACCTCTTAGCTGCGTTCGAGAGAAAAGTCTTAAGGAGAATTGTTGGCCCCGTATGTGAGGAAGGACGATTCCGGAGACGGTACAATCATGAACTGTACGCAATCTACCTTGAAGCAGATATCGTGACAAAAATTAAGCTCGGTAGACTCCGGTGGGCAGGGCACCTAGCTCGCATGAGCGAAGAGGAACCTGCTCGGAAAGTTCTTTGTGGTACATTCTATGGTAGACGACAGCGTGGTAGACCATGCTTGCGCTGGAGAGATGGCGTAGACCAGGACGCCCGAAGCCTTGGGGTGCGCAACTGGATGGCGTCGGCTAGAGACCGGGATAGGTGGAGAGACTTGTTGAAAGAGGCCAGGACCGGAACCCGGTTGTCGAGCCGATGATGATGATGATGAATCATATTTATATTTTTGTAATGTAAAGAACTACAACTCAACTTCTGATATTACCCTTAACATGTTTGAGGACATTGAGAGCGTTTTACTAAAGTTGGAGGAGATTTAAAACGAGATATCGATGCACATCGGTTTTGAATGACTGAATATATTAATGGGAGAAAAATATTCAGTCGGGTAAAGCATTCCACATTTTTGTATTGCGGATAAAGAAAGTATCTATAAATTTAAAGTTACGTCCGAAGATACGGGATTTGAAATGGGACTGGACTCAACACAGGTAGTAGGTGGTCGAAAGAATTCCAGTTAATATTAATATAATTCCAAGAAACGGATCCATTTTCCAAACCCAGAATATCAAAAATCCATATTAAGAGAAAACAATACACGTTATAAGATATCTGAATAGCAGACTTGACGCTCAAGGTAGCAAGAACAATAACCGGGACTAAGAGCTAATTACGCGCAAGAGCCATATCACTAAAGAGAACGCAGGAATACAGCTTGGCATTGGCAGACAAGGGTAGCAAACAAAATTTCAGTGCAAACTTTACTGTTTAAATAAGACGCCCGATCACAGAATTTTTAACGAACAATTAAAATGGCCGTCTGATTTTTGGAGAGATATGAATTCATGTGTTGTGATATGGGTTTTTCTTTAAGAAATATATCCAACTTTTGGACCAATAAAATAAACAACTTGATTCGTTTAATAATAACAGTAGAAAAGAAATTTATTAATTTTATCGATTGACATGTTTTGCATTGATAATTAATAAATATATGATCTTGGAGTATTATTTAAATAGAGTTTTTTAATACTTTTCAACATTATGTAAACAAATTTATTTTAGATAAGTTTTAATAATCAATTATCTTTTATATACGAAATTTCTATTAACACTTCTTAACAAAATTTTGTACGTCAATTTTAAGTATTTATTAATAGGTTTGTTCGTTGAACCAATTTTTGTGTTTTTTTTTTTTCAATATGGACTGCTGTTCCTTTGTTGAATCTGAGGTAAAGTGGTGGTTAAATCAGTTGAGTTTCAGGCGCTTGGATTCTCAACCATTCATCTTCAAGAAATTACTCAAGTGGTGGAACCTCTTTTATAATTGGACATACATACATACATTCTTGCTACTTCCATAAAGTTTTGAATAAAACTTATTTGCGATAAAATTACTATGAAGGAAGTTTTGCATTGGAAAAAAATCAAACTCGAGATTGCGAACAAACTTAACATAGGGAGTACGCAATTTTATATGAATGTCTAAGCTTCGACCTAAGCTAAAGCGATTTTATTCAAATTTGGTGCTTAAGGGTTTTAACGATTCTCTAAAGGAGAAATTGAAATTTTTATTTTAGCTCCAAAAAGCGTTATAAAAAATCTTAATCATCACGAGAACGGCTCTATAGCTTTTGATAAACAAAATATTTTTTACTCAATATTCTAGGCATGGTATACATTTTCATGAAACAAAATTTAAAAAAAATTGATTAACAGTAGCTGTCATTGAACAGTTTTCTTGTTTGTCGGCTTTGTCGATTTCGATCCAAATTTCAAAAATAATTTGATTTGCGGCCCACGCAGTTTTGTTTGTTTCCTTTTTTTTATTTTTGAGCTGTACCAGAAATACTTTCTCTTTGTGTGCAATATTTTCCTTAAAATGTATTAGCTTTTCCATTGGCAAATTCAGATTTTGTTTGCAGCGAATGAAATGCAATTTTAAATAGATTTTTTTTCAGTCGTTTCGTAATTTCGTGTCTGTGCCACCATACCTTAACCCTTGAATGCATGATTTAAAAAAAAAAGTTTTATGGGATGGCAAAACAATCATAAATAAGGGAAAAAATATTTAAGAAATCCTGTGCAAATAATAACGGTGTTTTAGGAAAAAACTAACTGTATCAATATGCATTTAGACCTGATGTATTTGTTAAGAAAAATAAAGACGTTTTTGAAAAATTATTTATTGAAAGGTATTACATATGAAATTTATTGAAACAATCAGAGTTTTTTTCGAACATAAGTAAACTACTTTTGTGGTAGTAGTTGGTCGACATCTTGCAGGTTGAGTGTGGATTCTATATTTGCAAAGTGTCAGCAAGCTCAGTTCTGAAATCAGCTGAATTCATTATAATGTTTTGAGGCTATCCCCTTTTTAGTGCAAACTTTCTTAATAAGATCCATGAATTTATCACCGTCAGGTCCAGCAGGTGATAGAATAGTCTCATATACAATTTCCTTCTTTTCTTGTGAATCCTGTACCTACGCAATTACGAGTCCCAGTCCATAAGATCCACACCGCCCATATGGGCGTGCGTTGTATTCTCTCACAACTTTGGGACATGGTATAAGCTTCTTCCTCTTTTCAGCCTTGTCGTATATTTCAATTGAAGAAACAAGTTCTGCACAAACATAAGTTGACAGCAAAGTCACCTGTTTGTTGTCCTTCCAACTTACTGATGACATATCAATGCCATCATAACTGGTCACGTATATTCCTCGAAAGATCCTCTCTCATCAGACCTGGGAATTACTTCTTGTTTTGTCGGCAATTCGCAATTTTTAACTAGACGGTTTCTTTGCACTGTGGCCAGGCATAAAATTACTTCTTTTGCCATATAATACATAAGAGGCAAAGAGGTATAAAAATGTTAAATTTATTATTACTTTATTACAAATATGTCTACATGTACAGTTAGCGTAGCCGTTAGTCGAAACGAAATTTTGAATGCTAGCACTTGAAAAAGAAAACATGAAAACGTTGAAAGAGAAGTTCTATCAAGATGAAACAGATAAACTTTCTCAAGACTAAGACTAATTTTGCTTAAGCAAAATTTAGTTTTGACAAAGAAATTAAAACTCTTGAAAGAAAAAATTGCATCACGTGAAATTGAATTTCCTTTTCATCATTTTGTATGTCCCTATAAAAAAGAATTGACTACACTAGAAAATTAAGTGGTATCTATTATATGCTCATTTATTTTTCACGTTTTCACAAGTGTTTTTGTACAAAATATTTGACAAAAGTAGCGCAATTTTATTTTCCTTTCTCTGAAATTTAATCCAATCCTCTTTTTTGTTTACAATTTTGTTTGCAACTTTTACGATTACTCTTGAAACGGAACTCTAGTTGATGCTAAAATCTTCGGCAGTTCCACTTTGGAAACCAAGATCTCCTACGAGGCGTAAGGAAACCATTATTCTGGTTTTATTACTTAATCGACTTGCCCGAAACTCCTCATTAGTCGCAAAAGAAATAATTTGTTAAGGCTTCAACATGGGATGGGGTAAACCTATAAAGAGTTTTATAGTTAAATGGCTTAAAGGTATCAAAAATATTAAGGTATTCAGCCATTGTACTTCCCGAGATCGATGTCTTTTTTGATAGTTTTGTCTCAAACTTATTCTGCATACGAAAGCTATCATTTGCTCAAAAAAGTGAGATTTACCACCCCATATCTTTATGAAAGAATACAACAGATCTAACGTATTAATACGACATACATATAAGCACTTGTCTCACTTCAAAGCGACTCTTTTTAGCTACGCTATCCACCACGGTACATGCAAAGAATAAATTGTTTACAAGTTTTGAAAAAAAAAGAAAAAGTTCGTAGCTAACTTTGAACTTACTTTTTTACATCGTTTGTTAAATAGTATTTTTCACTTGTTGAATAATAAATGAATGAATATGCTCGTACCATACTATTGTTAAAACAGATGATTTAATTAGTTTAGAAATCCACTCTTTGAATCAATTTTTTTTAATATACATACATTGTTGTGTATGTATTCAATTGTATACCTGTTATATTAAGGTTATTCATGCAAACGCGGAAAACCCGGATAAACCTCAGAAACGAGATAATTTTATCTTCGCAGAAACGAGCAGTCAAAATTTGTATGGGAAAAACTTTCTGCAAAGCTGATAAAATTATCTAACGAATTTGATGCGGAAAGGGAAGAAATAAACTAAGAAATTCTCTCATTTTTGAGAAATGGTTTATTATTATTTTTTTTTGAAAACAACTTGCTCTATTTTCTTTAAGTAAGGTAGGTGGCTTTTTGAGTTAAAATATTTAATGATGTACATTTTTGATATCAACAAATTTATATGAGATGATTGTCGTTTAAAGAATAGCTGATTATTTTCCACATTTATGCTTGTATTTCTTAGGGGGTGGTCACGCATATCTGGACTTAAACACATCCAAATCATAAATGTATTTATTTATTTTATTTATCAAAAACCAGATTGTATTATGAGTCGCACGAGAGTTTACAACATCGATGTTTTTAAGCCGGGGGGTATCAATATTTACTTCAGGTAATGTTTTTATATTACATATAAATTATATGTATATTTTAATATTAATTCAATTATCACCCCTATTACAGAATTCGGCGAATGAGGTAAAGTGACAGTTTTAATTAATTTCCAAACTTTTCGCATCGAAAGAAAGTTAAACGAATGTCGGCAACAATCCCTGCACCACCGCCATTCTGTTCAACTTATCTGGTATTACTAAATCCGCAATTATGTAATTCGCATTCCATACAATTTCTATCATTTTACATTCGTTCCAATTTCCAGACGAATCTTTTAATTAAACGAAAAAAAAACAATGGAAAGCACAAAAATATAAGCCAAAAGCTTCTCATAATGGGGCCTATCGGGAATCTCCCTAGAAATTTTGTTTCCCTCGAAATTTTTTGTTCCCACGGAATATTTTTCGTCAATCGTCAATCTACCTCGAAACTTTTCTCCTTCGATAAAAAGAAGTACTCGTACCATACATTTGTTGTCGAAAAACACATTTGAATTAGGTATGTGTAGTTTTAAGGCTTCCAATAACATTAAAATCTCTCAGAAATGGAAGAAAATCACGATAGCCATAAATTACGCGCGAATATTTCGAACTCATTTACGATCGCGATTTTTCGAAAATGGGAATTCTTCCCAGGGAAATTTTATTCACGATAGCCCCCAATGAATGTTTAAGTGTTTGTTTAACAAATTTTAATAGAAAACAGACAACCAATCGGAAAAAAAGAGTGGTATTGGACGGTCCTCCATCCAAGTAGTAACCACGCACAACGATGCTTGATTTCACTGATCGATAGCGATACTATTATTAAAGCCTAGGCCGTTGACTAAATGTTTGTAACTGACAGCGTAGATAGGAAAGTTCATAAATGATAAGGTAATTTAAGGAATCGACAATGTAGTTCATCCGGCGAATTTCATAATTCAGTTTTACAGCGGATGCGAAAGGTCAACGGATCGAGTTAACTCACCGGGAGTAAAATTCTGCGAATTCTCTAATCGACATGAATATACAGTGCCTTTGAAATAAAAGAGAATTAAGTCTTATTTCTGGAAATTTTGTCTTATCAACACGTTTTTTGTCCATCAAAATAGAAAAGAAAAGGATTCCTAAAAATTAAATAAAAGTCGACATCGATGTTAAAAATGAACGGAATTATAAATTTTAAATAATGAGCTGTAAAATTGTTTTTCGTACATCTATATATTTGACAAGAATTGATCAAAAATCATTTTAAGGTTTTACAGACGTCAAACATCGCACTTGTGCAGGAGTGCAGAACTTTTTGACAATTCGGTGTCGCTTAAGCAATACTTGTTTAATCAGAAGTGTTATGAATTGACTTGTCCTTAGTCAGTTCCTATTCATAATTGTAACTACTTAACAAACGTACGTATTGTTGTCGATTAATTAAAAAAAAAGCATTAATAGTATTTTTTGTATTTTATTGTATTCTTCATTTTGTTTGTTTTAAATTATTTGTTGTTGTGTAGGGTATATCAGTATATATTTCGACATAATCTATTATAGAGAACAAGAACAATTTAACAATATATTAAACTGTTATTATAATTTATTTCTTGTATAACTATTAGGTTGCAATATTTTTTTCTTCTTATATTTCACAGACATGTTTGAATTTAGTAAAAAATAAAAAAAACCTTTGTTTTTATGTGAAAAATGTAAAATAAAACAATTTAAGTTGGATAACTATTTTGTGGTCTACTGAAATAAACTAATAAATCACATCCATGTTTATATATGTATGAATATCTACACAACTAAACATTAAACTAGTTAATTGAGATGTGTATTAAGCATCGCAGTTAAGTTTCTTAAACGTCTACTTATACGTTATTATTATTAATATTTATAATGAACTATATTTAATATTTATAAAGATATTTAAAATTGTACATAGAATATAGTTTAAAAAGATTTTGAATACATATATACAAGAATAACAAAATTAGCTCGTTTGTTGTTTCAATTTCCTGAAATCACATTTATTAATTAAACTATATTTCTACTAAAGTATTTATTGATTTTTGTTATTTTTCCATTTTACGATTATAAACCTCCAGATTATATTACACAATAGTTTAAAGATTAATTTATAATTAATAAGCGTATTTCTTAAGTGTGTGTTTTTAAAAGATACATTTCTTTTTTAATTTTACTGAATTTAGTTCAACACTGGATACATAGTTTACAATTCGATAGCATGATAAGCATCCAAATGCTGTTTTGCCGACATTACTAGTATGAATTGATCTGTAACGAAAATTAAAAGAAAATACTGATTATGTTTTGATTGTGAAATTATGTTATTGTAGATGCATACCAAGTTTGAATTGATTGAAAGAATAATTTTTCATTTTGTTTGTGAATTTTGTTTTCAAGTGTTTAGGTTTACTTCGAAGATGACGACATTTGTCTGGCCTGGTTGTGAAATCCAAAGCTTGTTAGAAATTCTGATATTTGAAAAGGTGTTCATATAACTCACTCCAGTCTTTTATAAGACATTTTTAAAATAACTAAACGGAAACATTTTCATCTCTCGAAATCCGCCGCAATGTTTGATATCCCTCATTATTTTTATAAACAGTGTTCTAGAAAAATAGCCTATTACATTCCTACCCTACCCTACAATGCGGACTTTTAGTACTGCAATCAGTTTACAATTTAGTCTAATAGGAAAGTTCGGATTCTTTTTTTATCTGAGCCCCATGAATGTTGAATTTTTGTCCCAATCATTTTGATATTGAGAACTTCGAATCTTATGCGCATCGCTATCTGCTTTTAAATTATTCCTTATTTCTTATCAGGTTCAATGTATCCGTATTTGATCGTTTAAGGGAACTTCAAAAAGGTTTTAATTTTATTTTTAACGCCTATCAGCCAAGCTGACCCAACTACTATTTTCCTTATATTTTGGAATTCGCAATTTCGTACCCGAAATTTTTGTAGGTATTTCATAAATCGTAATTCGACAAAAAAATTAAAGTCAAGCCACTGCCACCCAGAATTCTGGTCTCGATTCCCAGCCGATTATACCTATCAAAATACTAGCCCTGGTTCTATACGAGTTGTTCAGATTTTTAGGACCTCATTTGAGGGAATTTCAAAAAAAAAAAGAATTATATATGCCATTTTATAGGTCACAAAATGGTCATATCAAGTCAACTCATTTAAGTAAAGTAAAGTTTTTTCAGAGTCACCATTAGAAAATATTAGATATTTGTCATTTTTGAGATATTCAAAAAAACTTCATCACTTAACAATCTTAAAAGATCAGTTAGTTTCAGTGATTGGTCGGTTAATCAGTTGAATAAAACGAAACACAAGTACATATGTATGCCAATTGAAAATTGATGCTAACGACTTCTATGACCTTGAAATAAAAATTCATAGACAAATTTCTAATAAACCTTACTAATTACGGAAAATAAATGATTATGATTTATAATAAATACCTATTTCAATTTTTAAGCAAAAAAGTCTTATAACGTTTGAATAAACATTTAAATCTGCTGAAAAAAAAAATATTTTTGGAGTTATTACTTGTACTTATTACTTATATCTTTATATTCTCCGTCAGACTCTTCCAGTAATGGTTTCACTCAATACACGGAACTGTTGATATCGCAACAAACAGATGCATTTAAACCACTCCCAACAAAAAAAAAACAGAAAATATCTACATACATACATATAACGAGAAGAATGGATTTTTGATTCTACATCTACCGATATAATACAATCGTAAATGATTTGTTCCTATATTCTTTTTTTTTTCGTAGTCCTGTAAGATATATGGACTGCATATCAAAGTGTCGTCAATATTTTTTAAATTTTACTATTTGTCACCAGACCTCAAAATAGCATCTGCAGACATACTGTCCAAGAATTTCTTTAGAAATTTAGATTTTGGGGAATGTCATTTTAATTTAAGAATTTGGACCAGGGCGAAACATCTTTTGGTTGTGCTAGTTTTTAATAAACTTGTTAACTCACCTCAAAAGCCATCTCCATTTCGTTGTTTCACATTACGAAAGTTGCGGGTACAGTTCATTGGAGTATTTCGGTCGGCATTCGGCGCAGAACCATTTCCCCTGTGGCGCAACCATTATCCCAACACATTCGAAGTGGAACCACTCGATTAAGCAATTTTCTCCGTCGCAGGCAATCATTTCACTAACTTCATCGTATGGACATCGACAGTAGCAATAAACACTCTCTCCATCTCGCGGTTGTCTAGCACCGGCTGGTGGTGCTATTGGATAGCGTATGTTATTACGCTTGAAATACTGAATGGTGGCAAAATCAGGATTGGGCAGCAATGCTGGCGGAATCTTTTGGTTGAACATTGATGCTTGAGGTGGCGGAGGTGGTTCAACAACTACTGGAGCAGGAGGTGGATTCCACGTTGGAACCACTGATGCGGCTGGTACAGTATTTGTTACCGAAAGATCTAAATCATCGTCACTGCTGTCCGTGTCATCCGAATCATCCCGACTTGAAGAATATGATTGATGAGTGGTAGCCGGTGGTGGAGGAGGAAGCAAAGCAACACCCACATCAGCGGGCTTGTTTATTTTCGGGGGCCGTATTTTTAGCGTCGGTATAGGTGGCAATCGATGTATTTTCTTTTTCGAATTATTGGGTTTTTGATGTATGCGCTTCTTTGTTAACCCTTTTTGGCCAATAGGGGTCTTCGGAGTGCGGGGTTGTTTGTTCAGGAGTATACTTTTCGAAGGCGCTGGAAGGTCTTCCTTCCTCCATGTTAACTGTGGAGGTGGTTGAGGTTTGAATGTTCTAGTCCCGATTACCAATGGAGTGCCTTGCATGTTCTCGTCATCACTGGTGTAACCGTAGAATTTATTCGGACGTCGCGCACGCTGTGAGCGTTTGAGAGAGCTGTCGGCATCTGAACAGCTGCTTCCCTCGCTCATTCGCGTATGAAAGAATGGAACAGGCTTCACTGTGTGGTTTTGTATAATCGGAGTAGAAATTGGTTGATGAGCTACAGGTGGCTCTGCCACTCCAGGTGAAGCTATCAAGTCATACGGTGGAACCAAATCGACTTCCGGAACTTGCATTGCTACTTGATGGCGATTCACTTGCTCATTACTTAGAATCTCTACTTTATTTATTGACAAATTCAACTTGATGGGTGGAACCGCCTGTGATTTGCAAGATGACTTGCGATCACGTTTCTTCTTCTTCAGTTTGACCTTTTTCTCTTTAACCATTTCCTCCGGAAGTGACGGTGTAGACGGCCGACTGTTCTCCATTATATCAAAATTATGTGACGGACTAAGGCGCATCTGTTCCTGCAGTTGCAGACGTTTTTCTGCCAACATTTCTGATGCAAGTTTTTGAGGATGTTCATCATAAAACTCTTCATCTGTCTCTGATTCAGCAGTCTCTAAGTCTGTCTCGATAAAAATAGGCTCCAATTTTTCTTTGACAGTAACAAGAACTGGCTCCTTTTCATCAACCCCACCAACATCTACGTTTTCGGATATATTAATTTTCTGAGAACATTCACTCTTTAACCGACTTCGTTCTGCTCTATCCAGCTTCTTCTTAGCTATTCGACGACGTCCTTCTGAAGTGGAACTATCACTATCATCCGAACTCGAACTACTTTCCGATCCACTGCTACTACTAGAACAACTGCAATTAGTTTTGCATGAGCAACTCGAACGAGAACTTGAATCTGAACTTGAACCACTTGAAGACGAATGACTCCCGGTGGATTTTCTTTTCTTCTTAGTCGGCGAAACTGAGTCTTTGCGTTTCAATAGCTCGTGTTCTCTTCTTTCCGTATCATCAGTTATTTCCGAATCCCCTGGAAGCTCCGCACTGCGGTCTTCAGTTACAACTCGCGGCCGTATCTTATACATTGCACAATAATCATGATCTGATGAGGCCACATGTAGAATCGGCGTTGGATAATCACTGTCCGTGAAAGATTTAACATCATCGTCCTCATCTTTCTTGGCTTGTTGGCTGGCTTGAAACGATTTGAAATTCTCCCAAATGTCCATGATTTTTCCAGCATCCTTGTCAGTTGCCTCCAATTTGTCTTCTTCTTTTTCTTCTTCAGATGGAGGTGAGAGCATTACATTCGGCACCAGTGAATCTTTATCATCAGTCTTAGGCCTGTCAACATCCGATTCGCCACTACTATCGCTCTCCGAGAGATTCGGAGCAATTAGATTAAGATCTTCTAAACTTTCCTTATTTCGACTCTTTTTCTTTTTCCGCTTAGAGCTAAGTTCTGGCGTTTCTTCCACTTTTTTCTCATCAGCCTTTTTCTCATCTTCTTTTAGATCAGCTGGTTCAACGGGTAAAGATTTCTCCTCCTCAGGCGCAGGTTCTTTCTCTTCCTCTTTAACTTCTACTTCTTGCTTATCTGTGTTAACCTCTTCACTTTCTACTTTATCTTCTTCGGCTTTGATTTCGAGCGGAGGAGCATGTGTGATAATATGCTTAAGAAGCAGTTTTCTTGACACAAATTTCTCCTCACAATTATCCTCGGTGCAAGGATAACGGAAGTCACCCGTATGTTCTCTTTGATGAACTTTCAAATAAATTGCCTTCGAGAAACACAAACTGCAAACATCACATGTAAATGACGGAGGGGGCACACAAAAGTGATACACATGACGCCAGCGTTTTTGTAGGCATCGTTTGCAAATTATACTCTCAGTTCCGTGTTTCCAAAACAGATGCTTTGTAATGTCCATTTTATTGCGATATGCAATTCCACATCGATAACACAGATGATGAAGTTTATGCTTCCATACATGGCTTGAAAGTCTAAAAAAAAATTGCAAAAACTCATAAAATCTCAAAATCTATAAAAAAATCAATAAAACTTACTTTGCCTGGACATGACAATCCTCCAAACAGATGTCGCATGCGAAGTGCTTCTTCCTGAGATGCACCATCAGTCGAAAAGGTGAAGGTATTCCATCGACATCACACAAACAGCATCGAAATTTAATGTCAAACGTTGTTACCTTGTTCGATGTTCCCGGACAAATATGACACAAAATTTCGCTGAAACTGAAGAAATTTGCCCGACACATAAAACACAGAATGGCTGTCTTAAGATGCATCTTCCTGTTATGCAAATAGAGGTCTTTGTGCATTCTCGTTGAGAACCTGCACTGAAAACACTCAAAAATTCTCTCATTGCAGACAGCTACGGTTGTGTTCTCCCTAGGAGGCAGAGTAGAATAACTCTCCAAATTGAAATAGTGATTTTCTAAGTCAGGCAGAAAGCTCTTCAACTTCACCACAATTGTTGATGGAAGGAGCTCTTCAGCTGTGATTGAATCAACGGTTGCAGCAAAACGATGCTGAGATAGCAGATGGAGGACCAAACTATGACCACAAACTGCTATGCGTCTTGCATGATTGCAATACAGGCAAAAAGAGTACACTGCCTTCACACACAGTCGAACAAATTCAATGATTTCGAATTTTTCAATCGGCCTGTCAAGCAGTAGGTCGGTGATCAAAACATCATCATTGGCTAATTCGATTCCATCAGCTGGTGGTACGTGATCCTTTACCACTTCGATTTCCTCGTCCTCATCGTCGATGTCTGGCGCGGGTTGGCTCTGTTCCTCTGTCACCGCTGTTTCATCCACATTTTTCTCTGCATCAATAATAGGACTGAAATCCATAACTTCTAACGGAGAAGAACTTGGAGGTGTTTGCTTTGACTTTTCTTCAATATCCATTGTGGATTCCTCTTGATTTTGAATAGTTTCCACATCCATTTCTGACGAGCTATTCATTTCCTCGGTTTCAGGAGTCTGCTCTTTCGCATGTTCGCATTCTTTCTCCATGTTTTCGATATTTTCACGCTCAGAGACAGCTTGAAAGACAGTTGGACTATCTTCTGGTTGATATAAAGGTGATGGCCACGTTGAATTAGGCGTTGGAGGTGGAGTAGGCGAATACATTCCACGTTCTGGAGTTGTCCAACTTACTGTTTCATTAATGATTATGGGACTATTATTGGAATTTTCGAATTCAGAAGTACACTCGGCCAAAGGTTCAGCGGGTCCTTCAGGTTCATAGGGTTCTTGACGTTCTTCAATGGAATTCTGATCTGTTTCCATTGTTGACACTTCTGGCAGATTCTGATTGACTGTCGAATCTTCATCCTGAACTGGTTCTTTCACTGTCAAAACTTCAGCTGGAACTGGTTCTGTAGCAGATACTTCAGTTGAATGATTTTCAATAGAATTCTCAACGACTATGGGTGAACTTCTCATCATTTTTTCTTTCGTCCTTCGAATTTCGAACTGAGTCTTTTCGATTGCTTTAAGTATCCTATCTAATTTGGAATCAAGTTCACCTCCGTCTTCCTGGCCACTATCTTTTTCTTCCGCTGAACTCGAATTATTGGTGTCCTCACGAATATTTTCTGTCTTATTATTTTCAACAGACATAGACAACTTTGTATTTTCCATATCTTGATCTTGATCTTCATCCTCGTTACTATCTGTTGATGACATTTCCATGTAGACAGCCTTTTGGAATTCTCTTGGCACACAGAGTTTTATTTTCGGAACGATCAGAGGCTTAGGCTCAGGTATCGCTTCAGGAACTCTATCAGGCGGTAATGTGGTTTTTATTTCTGCAGTTTTTTGAATTGCCTCCTGTCTTTCTCGTTCATCTAAAGCTTTGAATGGATTTACAGCGGGCATCTGATTGAAGTAGTTGTTAGTACTGCAAGTTTCATCAATCACCATGTTAGTACTATCATCGGAATGATAACTAAAACCTTCTAAAGGATGTTTTGTTCCAGAATATCCAATACCACTTCCAGCTAAGGCAGGGATTTCGGAATACCCATTTTGTTTCGAGAACTCAAGAGGAGGTGGTGTATTGTGCACAGTAAGTGGTAAAGTTGGTAATACCATCTGGCTGCTGTTATTGTTTAATTTGCTCTCACTTGCTTGTCCAAGTATCGAAAATGCTGCAATTGTTGTGGTCACTTTAGAAAGTTTATTATTTGTCTTCGTTGCTGGCACAGGTGGAGGAGCAGAAGGAGCTTCTATTGTTTTTGTCTTTCTCTTCGTTTTCGGTCGTTTCTCTGGATTAGCTTTGCAATTGCTCAAATGTCGTCCTTTTTGGCCACACAGTGAACACGGCTGTATGTACTCTGTACACACGTGATCTGAGAATCTTTCATGTTCGGAAAAAACATGTTGGCATGTGCAACACATTAGGAAGCGGGAGTTACCATCACTTTTGGACACACTACGAAGTTTCTCCTCGGAATTAAAGTGATTCTGTTCGAGATCATGTTTTATTTCCAAATGCAGCGAAAGCTTTTCCGCCGTGGGGAACAACCGAATACAATAAAGACAAACATGACGATTGTGAATCTCACGGATGTGTAGGAAAAGATTCCAGTTCTCGTGATAAGTGCCGCAGGATGAGCAAAGGTAGAAACGTTTTTTCGCCGTCGTTGTCGCCGCCGAAGGTTCAGGAGGTCCCGACGGATTGGACAAGCCTACAGTCCTCTCTTTTCCATTAGCAAGTGGTTCGGGTTTTGCTGAATTACTCTGTGTTAGTTTTTTAATATTATCTCTGAACAGGCAAGTCTTGTGATGTTCTCGTAATTGAGAGAAGCTTTCAAATACAGCACTTCTGCATTTAAAACATTCGAAGTTTAACTTCGGAGGCGGTAAACATTTGCCAGTAGGGGTAGTATAACGTTCATATGAAACTATCGGATGGTTTGTTACATTAACAGCAGTAATTGCAGCAACCCGTGTATAAGAATCTGGTGATGATGACAACTTCTTTGAACTTGAATTAGATATTTCTGCTACAAATGAGGTTGACGGTACACTATTGCTTGTATAGACAGGATATGGGCCATAGGAATTAGGTGATACGAATTTACCAGGAGCTGGTAATTCTTTAATGGCCTCAAAAGCTACTTTACTGCTTCGATATCCAGAGTATGGTTCATATGGTGGTGTTGGTTTTTCTTTCAAAACAACACTGGTAGATTCTTGATTATTTACATGATTTTTTTGTGAGAACGTCGGGGGAGCAACATTATCTTCAACAAATTTCTGTGGATACTGGAAATTTGTTGGTTTTGTAAAAAGAAGTGGTTCTTCTTTGGAAATATGCGTTCCCTCTATACTTTTTTCCCAAAAGTACGCGGAGCGAGGGGGATTTTCAAAATTACTTGAACCCCTTTGTTCCTCAGCTACCAAAGGAATTGCCTGCTGATCATTATTTTTATCAGGACTACTGATCGTAGTATCTAAGTGAATATGCTTATACTCAGGTGAGTCATTGTCATAGGAGCTCAGTTTTCTCTTCAACGAATTTGACCCAGTTATCTTTTGATGATCAGGCAAATTAATTTCTTGTAAGCTCGTTGGAGGTTGTTCCTCAGCTAATGGATGATCTATTACTAAATTATGTGATGATGCTGATGAAGTAGTTGACGAGCAAGTATCTTCGTCATTTAAGGACAATGCATGATTACCATTTAACTTAAGTATTGGCGCTTGTATAAGCTTTAAGTCATTTTCTACTTCGGTATCTTTATCTATATCAGTAGGGTCTTGATGTATTGTAGACAATTCATTTTTCGATGGATTTTTGTCTTCATACTTTATCTGTTGTTCTGTATCATCTTGTTCCTTTTCTGTGGTCGATTGATTTGTTTCTTGTTCGTCATTTTGTTGATCTGCTATGATGAGTTGTTTGTCTGTATCTTCTTCATCCGATGAACTGCTCTCTGAATGTAGGGGATTATTATTTTCTTTATTGGTGATTTCATCAATTGTTTCTTCGTCTATTGAAGCAATTGTAGGCTTAACATCATTCATAGGGTGTTGTGATTCTGACGTTTCCATATTGAATTATATTTCGCTGAAAAAATACTTTTTGTTAGTTAATGTTTAAAAATAATCTTAAAAAAAAAAAACAGTTTTTACAACAAGTAAAATAGTTTTATATGCCGCGACCAAACTGTCTTTTAAAATCAATCCATAGTTTAAATGTGGTTCATTTTGATATTTTTGGTACTTCGACCGGTGCGCGTCTCATTCAATAATGAATACGTATCCACTATATGAAGCAAACTCCAAAAATGAATACTCATATTTAACAACTATCATTTGAAATATAGGAGTTTTCTAATTCTATTTCAATACCCTTTTTCTCAGTTGTACACAAAAATGTTGCTTTTACAACTTTGCAAAACTCTTATACAAGGTATCCTAAGAATAAAATCGTTCTACAGTTTTCGGGGATTTAAGAAAAGTCCTGTTTTGATGAAAATTGCACTGTTAATACGAATGGTAGAATTTTGGTTTAATTTTTTGAAGATTTACAAGCCTTAATATCGTTTAAGTAAATTTGATATCTTGTTCGGATCTTCAGATATCCAATTTCTAAGCCTGCTCATTTTTTCTCTTCCAAAATAATAAAAATCAATAAGTTTGCGGAAAAATCCATAGGTTTAACCTTCCGATGTCAAGCGGAGTTACCCATATCTTTTGTTTCTGTTATTGTCTATTTCTCTCGATTATTATGTACTTAGATTTTAAAAAATCTAAAAAAAGGACTTTTCCCAGTTTCATATTAGATAAAGCGCGTTTGGATTTTGCGCGACCTCATCTCAACGGGAATATGGATAGATGAAAAGCAGTCTTATTTTCTGATGAATCGAAATTCAACCAACACGGTTCGGATGGAAGACAACACGTCAGAAGACCAAAAAGTGAGAGTTGACCCAAAGTATACTAGGAGGACGGTTAAGCATGAGGTTGCTCGGTTATGGTCTGCGGCTGCTTCTCTGGTCAAAAAATAGGCCCGATGTGTTAAATAGAGGGTTTAATGAAGTCTGAAGACTACCTAGCCATCTTAAAAAAATAGAATTTTTCTTTATGTGGATTGGGAAACGCCAATTATTTGTAGGTTTTAAAATGAGAATGACCCAAAGCAAAAATCGCGGCTTGCAAAAAGCTGGCTTTCCGATAAAAACATCAGGGTTTTGCAGTGGTCACCACAGTTCCCAGACCGTAACCCAATAGAGAACTTATGGGCGATGGTAAAAAGAAGAATTGCTGTCAAACTTTCAAGCGAAAAGACGAAGTTCAAAAGTCAATTAAATGACATTCCAGAAAGATATGGCATTAAGTACTAAGACTTTTATTGCTTGAATGTAAAATATTGTGCTTAGTTGCAAATATTTTGCACAGCGAAAAATCATTATTGTTAAACAATTTTTAATATTTTTTTTTTGTTTGACGAATAAATGTTATTTTGTTTCTATAGCAACAAAGTAAATTACTTTAAAAGGATTGAATTACTTTAAACTTGCAGTTTTTAAATCTATGCTGAAATTTTTTAATCGCAACGACGTTTTCAATGACATGATGATATAAGAAGTATTGCATACTTTAGTTAAACGTCAGACTTTTTTAATTTGAATTTTTTGAGATAGGTATTGTTATGGAGTAAATAACACTTGAGTGAAATGAAGTGCAATCATTAAAATTGAATATTTTGTATTATTTTTCTCGCATTTTATGAATGATATAATCTAATAAGACACAAAAGGAGAAAATAACAATTTGAAGTATCTATTTATATTGTTAATTGTTTATAACTTTGTTTTGAGTTTTATACGCGATCTTACAACAATTGAAAACCTACCCAATAGTATTAAAACCTGTTAGTTTTTCAACTTTTAAACAAAATTGAATTTTTTTCAAAATTGGAAGACATAATACGTATATTGTTCGTACTTTTTAGAAGTTAAGCAAAAAAAAATAACTAAAATTAGTTAAATATATAGGCGCAAAATTTTAAACATTTAAAACCTGCTCTAAATCAATTTTAGAAAGGGAGTCGACTCTAAATCTTAATACATAAAACAAAGTCGGGTTTGTTCGAACACTTATAACTCAAGAACGGGTGGACCGATTTTCATGGTTTCTGATTTGTTGTATTTGTCTCCATTCCATTTTTTTTTCTAAATATGTATGTATACCTACACTATTTGCAAATTTATTTAACAAGATTCAAATAAATTTAATCCAAACGCAAATTGATTTAAACTATCAGTTTTAATTGATTTGCTTATGCTCTTATGCTCTGCTGAATTGAGGAACATTTAAAAAAAAAAAAAGTATTTTCCAAGTCATTACAGTTTTCTTCCTACAAAAAAATAAATATTTGTATATGAAAATCGATGTGTGTATGTATGCATGTTTCCTATGAATTCCAAAACATCGTGACCGATTTTGATGAAATTTTTAGGGAATCTTAAGATTAGCCCAGCTAGATCATAGATCAACTAAATTTCTGTTTGCTTTTTTTTGCACAAAAGAAAGATAATAATTTCGCATTTGGCTTTAATCAATGTGTTTTTTTCCGGCACTGTACCATTTCTATTGATATCAGATAAGACTTAGCCATATGACCGCCCAAATCATTCCGCCAGAAGTTTTCTGGCTATAGATAATAATGTGGTTCCCGTGCAAAGTAATATACTCGTACTTTTTTAGACGAAAAAATTTTGGTTTGAAGTTGTTCGTGTTCTTAATTTTTTTTTGTGCAGTTGTGTTTGACTTCTTTATCTTGTTCAACGTAAATTCGGTTAGGTTTTATTGTAAAACACACATTAGCTTTGTTCAACCAGCAGCACTGGACTACTCTGGACAGAAAAATTTAGCTTTTTGGTGTTTATTGAGAAAATTTCTGCACTGACTTACGATGAATAGCGTTCATTGAGCTGAACTAGTGTACTCTAGTTCTGAATATTCGGCGTACCTTTTGAGCTAGTGCAGGTTGGTGAAAACTGTCAAAATCAGTTGATGTCATTATTCGATTATATTTTGTTAACGAATAAAGTTGATTTTTTTTTCGCGGTTTGCGATTTTGAATTAAATTTTTAAATAATGCATAGATTAGAGCTAACAGTGTTCTCCCAACACCAAATCAAATTTGGAGCAAAGTAAGTAGAAAATTAAAAAAGAAATATTAATGCAATAATTTCTTAATTAAATCTATGTATATTTAGACGAAGAATTCTGAACGCAAGTGTTTCAAAGTTCGATAAAAAAAGATGAAGAGCTTCGGAAGAAGAATCACTTGATATATCAATTTCACTATCACTATTTAATAACTCTTCTAAAATTGTATTTTTAATTATTTCTTCTATTTTACTTGCGCCGAATTTAATTTGTTTTCTTCTTTTTAACATCTGACGTATCACGTTTTTGGTTGAATTTGCTCTGACAGTTTTCATGGACCTGCACTGCAATACACTACTCTACGCTGGCATTTTTCTGGTTGAACAAAGCTATTAGTTAGTCTCCAAGCTAAACAATGCGTTAAGTAAAGCCGATTTTATTCCTTAAACGAGCAACGTTTAAAATTTGCGCCATAAAATCGAAAACCAAATTTATTAATTTCTTAAGTCCACTGCCCTCAACGCCTACATAATCAATGCCATTAGTCCACCTGAATAATGCTCTTCAGTTATGAGCCGACTTTTGAATGATGTTATATTCCCCACATAATGGTAAACATGGGCCATCTAGATTGCAATCCTATCTCACTCACAGTTTGTTTTGTTCAAATTTAAAGATAGGAAATGATTAATAGAAAACGCTTTATATATCACAGGTAAAAAAGTAGAAACTGCATCTTAAAACGATCCCATTTAACTCAAACAAGAAAATCCATTATTTAAATAACAGATAATTTGATGTCATTGTTGTTTTTTGTTGTAAAGGTGATTTATTTAAATTATTCATCTAAAAAATAAAGCATTAGTAGATATTAGTTTCGATATAAATACATATGTATATCAAATTTGATTAACAAATTCACATGTCGTTAAATCCTACTTCAATTAAAATATCGACAGCTATTTGTAGTGTAATTTGCAAAAGTAATATTTCTTATAGGAAATATATTAAGTGTAAAAATCCCTTACCCACTGAGATGCAGTTGCTGTGAAAAGCATCTTATTTAAAGAAAGAGGTATCGCTACCAAAGCCCATGTAGATCCTTTAATCCGTTGAATTTGAAATATTGGGTTCTTTGGACATCGGGAGCCTAGCTGTATTTTGTTCTAAAATTTCAATCTCATTCCTATCTTTTTTTTAAGTGTTTAGTTCTTTTTACCTTTCTTAAATTCTAATTTTTACCAAATATTCATTTATTTATTGCAGATAGGTATACAATAAAAAATAAATTTGCATCGTCCGGAATAAATAAAGCAGAGGATCTACGCCCATAAGAGCCTGATGAAAAAGTCTGAAATGAATACATATGTATTTAAATTCCAAATTTTGGTTTTCAATAGGAAATTGGTTTTAGATTTAAACAAATTTAAGTTCAAAAGTTTTAAACATCTGCTAGGAGTCTTCCATAATATTGTGAAGTATTTCCATTCGCAAACAGAACATTTCATAAAAAAAATTATAAGTCCAAATCATAAACGTAAAAGTTCGGCAACATTGCAAAACTC
The DNA here is from genome assembly GCA_911387755.1 of Chrysotoxum bicinctum. Classification (NCBI taxonomy): domain Eukaryota; kingdom Metazoa; phylum Arthropoda; class Insecta; order Diptera; family Syrphidae; genus Chrysotoxum; species Chrysotoxum bicinctum. The sequence goes on from OU426990.1 coordinate 80,720,508, forward strand.
AAGTACGTAGCCACTGTGCAATAATGTCCTTTAGAAAGATTTTCTTTTTTTTTTAGAAATAATTTTATAAAAATGACTATTTTAACAATATTGTATGAAAATCGTCGATCAGAAAATGAATATCAATTTTCCCAGCATATCGCCATAATGGTTCGACAAATAAACATTCCCCTTAAACAATGTAACTTTATATGATAGAAAAGTTAATTAAAAAATGTTAATTAAACAATTACATGATCTGATTTTGACAGCCTTTACGGATCGGCTCTAATCAAGCTGAGAAAATTCTATTAGTAAACAGATCAAGAAAGATTCATTGCATAGCAATTAGAGCAGCTTAAAATGAAAAATTCCCCGTCTGGAATAGTCTACTAACTGAACATAGCTACCAATACTCGTGCTATAAATTTACATGTTGGTAAGAAACAATTGAAAACACTTGAACATTTTTCTGACCAGATTTTTTTTTATTAAAACACATTATTTGATGGCTTTGAGAACATACAGGGTGGGCCATCTAGGGGTTTAATTTTAAATCATATATGTTATTTTGACACTGACAGCTTTTTTCCGCTCGAAATGTTGACAGAAACATCGTTGAGAAATATTAGCCGTGTTTTTTTGGAAAAGGTATCCGTAGTACAGTTGGACTTTATATGAAGAACAAATACAACATCCGCAGTAGGATCACTGCCGATAAAAGGAGAAGTGAAACCCTACTGCGGATAGAGATTTGACGTTTATTCGAGTATCGGCAGTGATCCTACTGCGGATGTTGTATTTGTTATTCATATAAAATCCTACTGTACTACAGATACCTTTTCCAAAAAAACACGGCTATTGAAATTTTATTTTCAAAGTGATTGCCGTGTAGCCCAAACAGTGTGATTTTTGAAAAGAAGTTTTGGCAGAAATGAAGCACCCACCACGCCTGCTGTACGCTAGTTTGTGCTAAAAGTTTGTGAGACTGGTATGCTAGTGAACAACACCCATGCACACTCCCCGTCGTCATACAATGCTCACAGACGAGAATGTGGCTGTTGTAGCCGAGAGTGTGAGACTCGATTCACGAACATCAACTCGCCATTGATCTTAAAAGCTTATCATTTCATGCACTAGCCTCAGGAGAATTCTGCAGAAAGATCTCGGATTATTCACTTACAAGCCCCAATAGACTCAGCAATTGAAGGCGCACGACCATCCGCTTCGCAATTTGGGCCTTAGAGCAGCTTGAATTGGACAACGATTTTGGGCGAAAAAAACATTTTTTCTGACGAGGAGCATTTTCATCTCTGCGATTACGTTAACAAACAAAGTTGCCGCAGCAGGGGCTCGGAAAACCATAGAGAGTGACAGTTTGATTCTGATTGTTTAGTAATGCCAGCATCATTATACCATTTTTCATCGAAAATGAGGCTGGGAACGTTTTTGTCAACGGTGGGCGTAACAGAACCATATTAAGCGATTTTTTTTACTGAAATTGAAGACATGGATATGGACAATCTCTGGTTCATGTAGGATGGCGCACCACGACACACAGTTCATGCCACAATCGATCTTTTGCGGACCAAATTCCCAAATCGTGTTATCAGCCGTCTTGGCCGTCAATTGCGGGGAACCTTGAAGGACCGATGTCCAATCCGAAAACAATTCAAGGCCAATACCATCAAAGCAATCCGAGAGCTACAGAATGTGCTACTGCGAAGCCAGCCGCGGTAGCCACTTAAACGACTCTGGGTTATGGGCAATCAAAGACATCTTATCGAGTAAAATGTTAAAAGGGACATAATTTTCCTGTTCATATTTCGCGGGAAAGGATTTTGGAAAGCAGTTAATTTAAAAGAATAAATATAAGGTATGTTTCATTTACAAAATCACTGGACATGTCGCCAAGCCACAAGTTATTGATGACATCTCTATTGCTATTATTTTTGTTCTAAAGTAAAAGACGACACTACAAATATTTGCATTAAATACTCGCTTTTGTTATAGTTCAGTATGCAAATAATTGAAATCAAGTACAGATGCACATCAGCGATGCATGCGCTATATATCAGTCCTAGAATTGGGTCATATTAGTTTCAAAGAAAACATATCAAGTATTTACTCCAATCAAGACCTCGGAGAAGCACCTACCTACATATCAACAATTAGCAAGTAAATTTGTTTACCAAATGGTTTCCAATTCAATTTAATTTTTCTTGGAAAATTTATCAACCTATTTGTGTTAAAAAAGAAAAACAATAACGTTTAGATTTGGGAAGGTAAATTCAGAAAACTTATTTTGAAAATCTCTAGTGAAAGGAAAAACACGTTTTTCATCCGCCCGCCTTTTCTGTATGAAAACAACTTTTTTTGTTTCCTTAACCGAAGGCCATGCGGCTAAACAAAGGCACAGTATTTGAACTCCACAATAACAAACAAAAAAATGCCTGCAATTATTTCTAACCTTTACCTTTTTCCTTTATTAAATCGCTTGCTTTCTTTTTCTTCTTCTAATTGCTTGTGCCTTAAAGTTTAGCTTCAGTTGCTGGAATCAGAACCACCCTGCCGCTGCAATGAAGAATCTTTGACTGACTGACGGTCGATGTCTAATGTATGCTACTGAGAAGAACTCGCCGTTGGCACAGAATTTATCCGAGTTTTTAATGGTGGTGGTGAAATATGAGCGAGATCCGTCGTGCTCGTGGTCGCCGCCGCAGAATGGCCCAGCCAACGAAAAATGGCGTCATTGGGTGTTGCGCGACCAGCGGAGTCTGAAAATTATAAATTCGTCTTCTTTCTAGTTTTTCGTTTGTTCACACTTAATTCGTCAAATAATTATCAAATTAGTATTTAATTTACATCACTTCAGCAAGAATTCGATAAGTTCTTCCGTTTTCTTCCAATTTGAAGATGAAAATTAATTAAATTCACTTTTTTTCGTAACACACAATTGGGTTGGATTTGGAAAAAAATATTGAAAATTTATCTTGGGTTTTATATTAGCGAATATTTTGAACTTAAAATTACACGCCCAACTTTATCAGTTGGTAATTAAATATGTAATCAAACTGTGAAGATATATTTAATGTAAATTTTAATTGTATTTTAAGATAAAAATTCGCATTGGAATTGCTATTTTATTCAATTGAAATTGCGAGCACAAACAATTCGTGGAATTTTGGCGTTAGCCATTTTTATTTCGTTGAGTACAGGGTAGCCAACTGCGAGAAACCGAGTGCTGAGTGTGACATGTTCATTTGTGATGCGAGTGTTTTTTTTTTCAACATGATAAATGGAAACACGAGGTTGAGGTTAGAGTTGAAGAAATACACAACAATAAAATGTTTTTGTAAAAATAACATGGTCTATGGAAACGTACTTTTAAATTGGACTAAATTAATTAAAATTAAAAATGCGGCAGATTAAAGGGATTTCAAGTAACTTATAAATTATATTAAGGGGGCGTTGTTGATTTGCTTATTACTACGAACTTAACGAACGTTTTTTACTATGGTTCTTGTCATTGATAAATTAGAGATGAGAAATGTTGAAATGTGGTAGATTCGCATTCTTTTTACGTCTAGTACGTTAATGGCAACTGCTGTCACGATAGATTATCACTACTCACCACTGATTTTCGCGGAGAAGCTGAGAATAAACCAGGGTTCAAGGCTAAGCATGTTATAATAGCCAATCATACAGTCAATTGTTGGGCTCTGCAATAGACACACATGAATGGTTAATTGTTGTAAGCCAAATGGTGTTTGCATGTTTAAAAGCAATATCATAGAAAACCATGTAAATAGAATTGCTTTCTATACAAAATTGCATATACAAATGCATGCAGCGCTGCAGCCAGAACACATGTGCATACTTCCTAACTTTAATAATACCTAGTTCTGTTAAAACAAAAATGACATCTGCCAAATTTTCATTCTTTTTGTTTGCTTAAATTGTTTTGTACTTAAAGTTTTATAAGTTTATTTTAAATTAAATGAATATTTTAACAAACAAGGACAAAATTTTGATTTTGATTGCCGTGTATGAGAAATACCTCAAGTTTTTAAATGAATATAATTTGTTCCAGATCAAAACTTCAAGGCCGTGGACAAATTTAATTAATCAGAAAATGAAAGAGAATTGCACCTATACTTTCAAAAATTGTTCCTGGTGATAAGTAGGAAAAGCAAAAAAAGATACAAAGCACAATTGAAAAACAAAACTATACTAGATATGTAGTTTCCTTCGCGTTGATGTTGCTATGTGTAGCTGAAGAAAATGTCCTTAGTTGGATACAATTTACTTATCCCAAACAGGAACTGGTGAGCAGTAACAATCTTTAATCTGTCTGAAAATCAACAAAAATACGAGTCGGAGACAAAACTATAGCTATTGCAATAAGGCTTTCATCGTCCATTACGCAATGTATTTTCTCTGATTTTCGACTGCTCACAAGTAAAATGAAAGCTCAACCGAACACTTTACTGACGTCTAGATACACTGCCTTTTTTAACTGAACTGACAACTGAACTGATAACTGAAGGAACAACTGATCGTCTAAATACACTGCCTTTTTTAACTGAACTGAAAACTGAACTGATAACTGAAGAAACAACTGATCGTCTAAAAGGGGCTTAAATATCGAATGAAGTAAATTTTTGATAAATAATTTTTATGAGTTGACGTTTAACCAACAACTGAATATTTCCCACATTTACGCAAGTATTTTTTAAGAGGTGTTTATGCAAACATTTTGCGAAAATTTATAAGGGTATCCATGAAACGAGATAATTTTCCGCTTTGTAGAAAGATATAACTTTCCGCAACATGTTTTCATGAACACCCCCTAAAAAATACTTGCGTAAATGTGGGAAATATTTTGTGAAATGTCAAATTAAAAGTCAGAATCCATATTTCTTTAGTTTATCAGGTTTATTTCTTCACTTTCCGCATCAAATTCGTGAGATAATTTTATCAGATTTGCAGAAAGTTTTTCCCATAAAAATTTTTACAGCTTGTTTCTGCAGAGATAAAATTATCTGGTTTCCGAGGTTTATCAGGGTTTTCCGTGTTTACATGAATACCCTTTATATCTTTCTGTAAAGCGGAAAATTATCTTTCTATATTTTTGTCTTGTTTTATTTTCTAAACTAGCGCTAGAAATGATAATATCGTACTTTTTTGCATGTTTCGGTAATTATTATATCTAAAGTATTACTATTCGTACTAAAAATATAAAACCCATAGACAAAATATTTTATTTATATATGTAGATACTTAGGTACCCCAATTTATTAAAAAAGTTACTACGAGTTGTACGGCACCACAAAATAATGTTCATTTAAACAGTTTTCGCATTTAAACATACGTTTGTTTGGGTAACAACGAACACCGAAAACTCCCAGGTCCTTTGAATTTGCACATTCTTCATTAGTTCTTAGTTCTTTGTTCGTTTTTATCATTTACATTCTCGTTGTTCCGCGTACAACCAACAACAAACAACGTATACAGAGCACATCATCGAAAGTCTAAAAATGCAGCTTAATGCGAGAAACAGATTGGCACAGCAACTTCAATAGCAACTTTGACAGCCACGTCACTCTTTTTAGTGCCACTGGTTTTAAATGGCTTTGATTACATTAACACAGCAACTTCAACATTGACATCAACGTTAGACCTAAATTCGATGTCGCTGTGCAAATGCTACCAACTTTTAAGGCGAAATTTGTCAGTATTATCAACATTTAAATGAAAATGCGACAACCATCTTTTTGTTTCGTCTATTTGTTTTGGTTTTGACAATGTAAGAATTACTAAAAACAAATTACAAATTGCACAAGTCGTATATATTGACGCAATTCATGGCAAAATCATTTCGTATTTGAAACTATTTTGATTATATGCTGTCAAAAACGCTATTTACGTTTTAATCTATTTCACAAGACTTTTGATGTTGAAGTTTTGGTTGCTGTTGAAGATGCTGTTTCCCGCGTAACGCATTCATCGGTTTTGAGAACATCTGTCATTTACAAATCTAATGCCGGATATACACTGTTCAAATGCATGACAAGCATATGCAAGTGCATTGGTAATTTGGGGTTGAAGTTGCATATACACATATCAAGCATGAGTCTTCAATCTTTTATTTTTACATCGTGTGGTGAGAGGACTTTGCGCTTTGTGAGTTTTTTTTCAGCAAAATTGTGATTTTACGAATTTCTTTGGATTTTTTTCAATTTTATACGAGTAATTTGTTTTATTTTGTCTGTCCATTTCATCATACAATTTTTGTTTACTGTTTTAATCATTGACTTACTAGATATGGACTGCTAGTAGCCAACTTCACGATGGTTCCACTTTTAAGCTTTCTTCCTAGTGACAATGCGCGATCAAAATATGTCACTTAAAAAAAGGAACTAATTTTTGACAATTCAACCCCAGCGCTTGTTGACAATTCAAAATGAACTGTCATTATTTTTTTCAATTTTGCAATTGCATTTGCAATCAATCTGCACATTTAATCAAATTAAAAGGTAAGTTTTTGGTTCTTTTATTGCATTAAGCAAAATAAATTTAATTTTAATTTGTATTTTAGCATCTCTTCCGCCACCACCGTATAGAAAGAATCCAGATTTGGCCATAAGTGAGGAGAAGAAACCTGAGAAATTTCCAAAAACCGTTACAGGGACATTTCACCATGTAAGAATTAACTATAGACTTTGCTTCTCAAATGGCTTTTTAACTTGTTTTGTTTTTAATATTTAGATGACTGTAACCGCTTGATGCTTATAAACTGTAATTCAGGAGATATCAACACCAACTATGTAAACATGGAAATTCCTGGTGGGGTGTAAATCGTTACATTGCCACTCAGAGTCCTCTAGCTAGTACGACTACCGATTTCTGGCGAATGGTACAGCAGGAGTCAAGTCATTTAGTGGTGATGTTGACCACAGTTATGGAAGCCGGGCGACAAAAATCTCTTCGACGTACTATACGCAAATGAACCAATAAATGCATGATCAATCATCAATCTCGCGTATGCACTACTTCAATGCAGGACGCTGGATTGAAAGAAAATCAAAAGATTTTGATTTTGCTTCAATCCAACATCCAATCTATACGTGTGACTTTTTCACTAATACACTTGCACATGCTTGTCATGCATTTGAACAGTGAATATGCGACATAATACTACGTTTTCACCAAAAGATAATTAGGCCTATTCGGCGTGATCTTTTATTCTCCTATTCTTTTATTCTGCTATGAATTTTCATACAAAAGTTTGAGCTGTCAACAAATCTTTTATGAATTATAATTTTGGTATTTGGCATGCTAGAATCTGTTATAAAATCTGCTAAGAAATCTGGTATGATCTCAGAAAAAATCTTTTACAAATCGCATTTTTGGTATTCCGCATGTCAAAATCTGCTATGAAATCTGTTAAAAATCATGAAAGAATAAAAGATAGATGTCTGCAACTATTATCATAAGATATTTCAATGGGCCTTACTAATAATTAATTGCTAAGCACGCGTTTATGTAAACACCTGGTTAAACTTTTACAAAATCCAGTATATTCGCTGTCAAAAAGGCATTTGTTGCAATGACATTTGTATTATTTTGAAAAACAAAGAAATACATTTTGCTTAAATTCTATTTTGATTTAAAAATAATAATAAAGAGTTCTTTCTGAAACTGAAACTTTATTGAACCCGCACAAAATTCAAAACAAATTTTCAACACAAAAACTGAAAAGTATAATTGATTTTTCCCTTTCTTTTGCTTTGAGTTACCGGAAAGACAGTACAAACGCGTCGTTTAAACTGAACCGCGCAGTTAAAGACGAGTTTCTTCACACTGAGGCCGGTATTCACCGAGCGCTCATAACTTAAGAAGCTCATAAACGTATTCACCAAGCAATATTAGTGAAGATCTACGAGCGCTCTTAAAAGTTAGGAGTGGTCCCGACCACTCATAACTTACGAGCGCTCTCTTCGAAAATTTGTTCGCTTGTGCGTGTGCCACGCACGCATTTGACTCGAATCCTTGTGAGCAATGCCAAGTAGAAGAGTATCCATTTGCTGTCAAGACCAACAATACACAACATTTCACAGTTTGGGTATGCCTGAACAAGAGAGAGTGGCTCTCATTTTCGAACTTCGAAAAACACTTGCGAGTGGTTGGTGAATACCGCACAGAAATTTCAAGTTAAGAGCCGTTTAGGAGCGCTCGGTGAATACGAACCTGAGCCTCCACTTGAAATAAATGATTGCAAGAAATGTGTCATGTAGCCAAATTTCTTGTGGAGCCCCCTTATGTCTCGATTTTTGTTATTTTTAGACATAATTTTTTCTATTTATTTCTTGTCTTCGTAGAAGAAATAAATGCAGATATAAATTTTGACGTTTCATGACTTGTGACTTCACTAGACACAAATTTCTCACAAGACGTCGGGTCTTGACACCAATTTCCACATTTTCATGTAACATTCCTTCATTTCATTGACGAACTCATGTTATGTTTTCACTTTGTATAGAAATAATGTCCTGTGAAGCCAAGATGTAATTTTCCTACCATTTACTGTCTGTTGAAGTACATATATAATGTTGTTTGTTTGTTTTCAGGCCAAAATTAACATTAAAAGAATTAAACATTAAAGATAGTAAGTATTTTGATTAATTTTTTTTTTAAATTAGTTAGGGCATTCAGAGACTTTTCATGCTTGTGGTACTACTCAATTATGTCTTGGAGCAAATGTTCTTCAAGGTCCTTTTGTATTCTTTCCGTTTTGCCTCTTCCAGTTTTTCCACTGCGTTTATAGCTAAAATCTCATGACGTGACTTACCTGGTGAGATTATGGCGAGGAATGAATAATCACGACATAATTTGCCCACAGAGTTAAGGAAATATAAACTTCAGATATATACCCCTAACACACGCCACATCGATCAACCTAATCGACAAAGTACTTCGCTTTTGTATGGGCATTTACACGCCAATACGCCGATGTAGAAGTATATGCCAAAATCAGCTGTTAAATGGTAGGATTGTGAAATTTTAAATGGAAAGTGAAAATGACCGAAAAATATTTGAACTTTAATGCTCCAGAACCACTTTTTTGTGTTGATCAGAGCTTTATTCAATTGTTGCTTGGAGATTGAATTTTATTCTTGCTTTATCAGGCGATTTGTAAATTTTAACAACTAAAACCGAATAACATCATAAAAAACTGTGTCGACAAACTAGTTCGGTCCTTTTTACACGCCATGTCGGCATACTACTTCGATTCCCAGAGTTCGCACTGCTATGTCGACACATATTCATTTCACACGACCCAAAAACCTTATCGACAATATGCTTCGATGAAGTAGTTCTTGGCGTGTGTAAGGGGTAATAGTGTCTGATATAATGTCAGAAATAAATATTGCTAATGGAGGTGCGGCGTCACTTTGAAATTTAAGGTGACGTTAAGCGTTAAGCTGACTATTAAATTGATTATTGGTATGGTTAATTGTTTAGAGTCCACTTAAATATTTAAGTCGTCTCTTAATTTAATTGTTGGTAAGGCCCAATAATAACACAGGTATATCAAGTAAAAATGGATTATTTTTAATTCGTCAACGATAGGTTCTCAAAAGGAGACAAATGTAAGAAAATATATTAAAATGCATATCATATAAACAAAGTAGAAGAATATTGCCATGATAATTCCCTGAAAAAAGTAGGTGGTAAAATCGATTTCACGGTACAGATACAAAGAGAGTGTGTAAGAGGTTCCTTTTTTTTTCGTCGCCATTTTAATTATGTATGTTAGATGAAATATTTTACTTAATCACAGCTGATTATTACTACGTTTATATGCAGTATCGAAAGATCGAGTTGGATTAGGGTCGGATTTTCGACCCAGGTTTTTCGTCATTTGAATTGAGAGCTCGATTTGGAGTTGAGTTGAAATGGTGTTGAGCGATTCTGAAACATTTTGTTAAGCCAACTCCTCGACCCAGGTTTTTCGTCTCATATTTCGACTCGACACCGCTCAGCGAGTGAGATCGAGTCGAACGAAGCTCATTTCAACTCAATACCCGTTTACAAAGGGTCGAAGCGAGCTTCAAGCTCGCTTCAATACCACATATAAACGTAGTATATGGTAGCAGGTTTTGGTTCAGTTTGATAACCGATTTCGTTTTAGAAGTTGCATAACAGACTCTTATAAAAGTTCGAACCTCTGAACACCAATCATAAGAGATCTTTTAAGGTGGAAATCTTTTATGATCCATAACAGGAATATTAAGACAGAATATTAGGTGTGGCATAGGCATAAATACAAGGTAAAAGATTTATGTGGTGTTTGCATTACAATAAAAGATTAAAAAGAAGATTAACTCTGACATCACCTATCAAAATGCTAATGGTGTGCCTTTATTAAGACCAATAGATTAAGCAAGTATAATACTTTTATGAAAAAGAGAAACGGTTTTAAAATTACTGACAGTAAAACTTTTGACCCTTGACATAATCGTTGGACTGTCATGCAGAAGGCATCTTGCGAGGAATTGACAAGTCCACTAAGAGTATCTTGTCATAAAAAGTGTTACTCATTAGCCGTTCGGAATCGGCAGAAAATTTTAGGTCCCCTCCATTTCTGGTAACACGAACTAGGGAACGGTTGAGAGTTGCAAGTCACTATAGGTCCTGGTTTTTTTAAACTTTTGATAGTTGAATTATGTCACTTTGGACATGAAAAACTAAAAGTTAGCAGCAGATAGATGGGTAAAAATTGTCTAATATTTTACTAAAAAATGCACATACATAAGTTTATAAGATAATTCTTCAGACTTCATTCTAGTTTTAATGCACTTGGACAAAATTTCAATTTCATAAAAAAATAAATGTTTTATTTGGTTTCTCATATTAATTAATACATACATAGGTTCCCTTTAACATAAACAAAATACAAACAAATATTACGAAAACAATATGATATACATTTTTAAAAGTTTCTCCCAATAACGCGATCCAAATCGTTCCAACTGCAGGAGTAATCGATCTGAAGCAAGCCTTTTTTACTCAATCCGAATTTGTTGCCATAAGTGTTGCTGTACAATGATTCAGATCTTCGACTCAGAGTACTTCCATAAAAAGAACTCTCATAAATGGATGGAGGGTTGGAGTAGAGTAATGCATTGTGACTCTGTGCCAAGCACTCATAGCAATCTGGTACACTGCAGACAGTAGCATAAGGAGTCTCTCCATAGGCACTACAGTAGTCATAAGGAGTTGAAGTATAATCGACTGTTGGTTCAGGTTTAGGCAGCGACATGCCTCGTCTTCGAGGAATGGCCCCGAATCCAGTCCTTGTATTCCGCCTAAGTGTTGAAACACTCTCTTCTCCGCAGCTGCTATTCCTCTCTGAAGAGGGGGTAGAGCTGCCAAAATCTGTAAGAAAATCAGTAATATTAATCGGCCTCCCATGCAAAAAAGGGTTTTTAGAATTACCACCATAAGTATTGTACATTCTCGGATCTCTATCAGGATAATCATCGTATTTAACTGTGTTGAATAGTGCTTCTTCGTCCATCTTACTATAGCAATCAACACACTCTAAATCGGGTCGTTTGTGCATGTAAAAATACTGTGTTGGCACTGGCTCACCAGCTGGACTTGGAGACATTGATGTATCATAAAAAGAAGTGCTTTGAGGGGATGGATCTATCTTCCTTAAAAACATATGATTATGAGTTCGATTCTAGAAAGATTTGATAATATATATATATATACAGACTTGCGGACGTAGTCATAATTTTCCAAATCCCACGGATCAACATAGCACCTTTGGGACGGCAAAAGAGTGGTCCCGTAAATATCTTCGGTTGTGTCAATAGAATAATAAGTGGAATCTGAAGTCTCCACTGGAAGAGGAAACTTAGGTCCTCGGCGTAATGTACATGTTGTCCTTTCGCGCATCTGAAATTAAATTAAATACAAAATTACCATGAGATTTGATCATAAAAACTTGATACCTTTTGAAAGTTAAAAATACCTACAAGCATCGGGTCTTAATACAAAAATCGAAGACTCTATTATAACAATAATTTATGGAACGTGCGGCGCATGGTTGGTACAACAGCATTTGCTTTGCATAGCTTAATCTAATGATAGTCTTTTGATATACTATGGCAAACTTATTTCAAGACGACCTATGGCGGTAGTGGATCAGGTGCACCTGCACACACCAATCAGTCTGGCTAAAAGTGAAAATCATTCTTCGATGCAATCATTTGAGCATTAAGTTAACTGCCCCTTGCAATGTGGTTTACCCTCTAATAGGCTAATGAATATTACTGGGGATTTCGACATGCGAAATCAAATTGTTCATAGGTGAGTGGTTCTGGTTGGTAAAAGTTTGATGCTAGAAGAAGGTTTTAAAATACATGATATTGGGCTTTTCGAAATTGCACAATATACGGTGATGTTATGTTAGGTAAATTTACGTAGTAGCTGTTATAATTAATAAAAAAATTAAAATACGAAAACGCATAGACTTTTATTATAATTTATTATTGTATTTCAGGCACACATTTAAGAAGTATCTTTCTTTAGGTTTGTTAGTTGAGCCATGAAGTCACCCTGGGATCGCGTTTTTTTGAAAAAACCTGGAATCACCCTGGTGAGTAAATTCTGTGTTTTATTGAGACCTGGAGGTGTTCTGAACTCGCCCTAAAGTAGATCTAGGTATTTTCCTGTAGCGAATTCAGGTAACGACCAAACTGTCAAAAGTGACATTAAGTTTCATATCTACATATTTTCTTTTGTCATTGTTTGTCGATTCGCGTGTTGCAAGTTATTGTTTATATGTATTTGCAAATAAATTTTTGTTGTACTCATCATCCTCATCAATTAAAATATTGAGTTAGGGTCAACGCAAAATTAATTTTGTTCATTTTTAAAACTAATTTATACCAAATTTAAAGTTTTATCAGAGCACAGAATTATTTGTTTCTTGCTTTTAGACAACTAAACAATTGAGAACACTTAGGTGTTTTTGGAAACCGAAAACCCAGGTTTTTTTGACAAGTCCCACTGTCTCATGTCATAAAAACATGGATCAACCCTGGGTCACTGGGTAAAGTTAAACAAACGAACCTTTTATTAAATGTTAGGGTTCGGTCATGCTGTGAGTAAAATGTGACAGAACGACAAGTTCAATTGACAAATTAACATTTATTGAGTTGTGAAAATACCGTTGTCACCTTAACTTCAAAAAACAAAATTAGTTAGTTAAGCTTATTCAAATTGTATGAACATTTAGAACATATGTAGATACTTAGATACAGTTGGTAATCTTAAATAAAAGATTTGGGGTGTTATGATCCCGATTATAATTGATGATTTTGGGTATATTTGTACATATTCATTGCTGCCATCAAGAATGTCAAGCATTTTAGTAGATATTGTTCAAAAAAACTCTTTCCATACTCTATTTTTTTTTATAATTTTGCGAGGACTAAAGGGATTATGACTGCCCTTAGAAGGTTGGAGCACAAAATTGCTCAATAATACTATGTGGACACAACCGTACAATCTTATGTATTTACATACATATATTACTTTATTACTCCCGAAGGATTTCGTCGCTCTGCCTTTCTCACAAACTCGCTCTTCTGAAAACTAAGGTTTACAAAATAAACTAAGGCAAGCAACTTCATAAAACATGAAGTGGCATAGTTTTGAATAATTCCAAAATGCCAGAGAAGAGCCTTCCTTACATCAAATGATTTTGATATTTGCGACGAGTCAGCTACCTACATTTTGAGAAAGTGTTTTTGATTATATATGTAATAAAAAAGTTAATGGTATTTTGTCTATACTTAGGGCAATCATCTTCGATTGCTAATAAAATTGAGATTCTCATAAGAACACGGCAACACATTTTTAAATTATGAGCCTCACAAAATTAAGAACGATTGCAATTACCACTCTTTAAACTCCTTTTTAAAGATAGATTCTCATCTTCCGTTTTTCAAAAATCCCGCAAAAAAAGTTTTAAAATACCGTCCTCTATAATACCGTTTTTTTAAATACCGCTTTTTAAAATCCCGTTTATTCAAAATCCCGTTCTATTATAATCCCGCTTTTTAAAATCCCGTCTTATATCGCTTATCCCGTTTTTTTAGAATACGTAGCTAAAACTTATTGGCGCAAAATTTTAAACATTTAAAACCTACTCTAAATCAATTTTAGAATGAGAGTCGACTCTAAATATTGAGTATAAAACGAGAACCGACTTTTTGTTAATTTTAAAGGACATAAACTATGCTTTAACGTTAAAGAGCTCGTCTTACTTTAACAGCAGCAAATATGTAGCTAGTTTATCTTTTAAAAGTATACTTTATCCATATTGACAATGGTCGTTTCATACCAAAGCAAATCGAAGAAAAAATGTTTACTGATGTTTTATTCGATTTTTTAAAGATGTTTTTTGTAAATAGACTGAATAACTGAATATTATAAATTCGAAATAATCGTACGAAAGTGCTCTACGATGAACAAATATGTAAATACAAATGTATGTAGGTACATACATATCTTATATTGCACGCGCGCCGCCGCCGCCGGCCGAGACGAGTATAGCTAAATGAATCTGCACCTTGCAACAACAAATTGAGTTTTTATGCTGTGAATTTGCGATTTATACTTTATTTCCATCTAAAATAATAGGGGTATTCATGTAAGCGCGGAAAACCCTCGTAAACCAGATAATTTTATTTCCGCAGAAACGAGCTGTCAAAATTTGTATGGGAAAAAGTTTCTGCAAATCGCATAAAATTATCTCACAAATTTGCTGCGGAAAGTGCAGAAATAGGTAAACCTCGTAAACTAAAGAAGTATTGATTCTGACTTTTAATTTGACATTTCACAAAATATTTCCCACATTTACGCAAGTATTTCTTAGGGGGTGTTCATGAAAACATGCTGCGGAAAGTTATATCTTTCTACAAAGCGGAAAATTATCTCGTTACATGAATACCCTTAATGTAAATAACTTATAAACAATCAAAATCTGTACCGAGGTAGTATATAAAATGTACTTTTTTCGGCGAAAAATTATTTGGTTTAAAGTTGTCTGTTCTTTTTACTTTTTTTTTGTTTTTTTTTTTTTTTTGTAGTTGTGTTAGTTATGTACCTATCTGTCAAATTAAGGGTTGTTCAACGCAAATTCGCTTAGGTTCTGTTGTAAAACCCACATCAGTTATGTCGTTTTTATTTGGCAATCCGGAAGCCTTCCGGACTCTTCTGAAAGTGTTCAATTGGGAAAATATGACAGTTCTGATTCTGAAAAGAAGAGAAATTTGCTTCTGGATTTGAAATCAGAAGCAAAACCAGAAGCACTCACACATTCATATACTTAAACGTCAACCTCAACAGCTGTGATTTTTGGTATTCAAATTGTGCGAACCAGGGTTGGCCGAATTAACTACACTACATTTTCTACATGATTTACTACGTTTATATGAGACGAGCTTGAAGCTCGCTTCGAACCTTTATATACCTGTATTGAGTTGAAATAAGCTTCGTTCGACTCGATCCCAATCGCTCAGCGGTGTCGAGTAGAAATGTGAGTCGAAAATCCGACCCTAATAGTATTTAACTACGCGTAGTTTATTGAAGAAACTACATGCCCAATTTACTACAATTTGTTACGTCTGCTACATATTAGTAGTAATAAATTCATAAAAATTCAATATAATATAGATATTCAATAAAGGAAAAAAAAAAACAATTTTTGCACTTTTATGATCTAATGAAGGTTTGTAAAAAAAAAGTTTCATTTACCATAAGGATGAAGAATTGTAGGAATAACTGAACGTTTAATTTAAAAATTAAAATTTCAAATGCATAACTGACAGTTAATTGACAGCAATGCTGCAATTTCTTACATTAACTACAATTAACTACATTTAACTACATAAACTACGTAGCAGACGTAACAAATGTAGTTATTTCTAAAAAGTGACAATTCGGCCAACCCTGCTTTCAACAAACATTTTTCTTGATTCTGATTATTGTACGCATTTGATGTTTCACATATACAATCAAACAAAACTTCAGAATCATCAGAAGCAAACAAAAGTGTTCAGTTGGGATTCCGGATCGGAGAGAGATTCCGGATTGCAAAATAAAAACGACATTAGAAGAGTTGTCTAACGTGTTTAAAATTATGCAAAAGTTAGACGAAGTCTCCAAGATAAACGACTGCGTTAAGTAGAGCCGGTTTTATTCCTTAAACGAGAACTGTTTAAAATTTGCGCCATTGATTTTATGTTGGTTAAGAAACTTTGCATACACCCAACCTCGCACCTACCTCAAATTCTATAGTGTGCCTAAGCAGGGGGGTACATACATACCTCACTGTTTATACGTCGTAATAAGAAAAGGGATTGTAAAAAACGGGATTATAAGAGACGGGATTTCAAAAAGTGGGATTTTAAAAAGCGGGATTATAAAAAGCGAGATTATAAAGAGGCGGGATTATAAGAAAAAAGTATTATAAAAAACGGGATTATAAAAAACGGGATACAGTACCCAACCCATTTAAAACATTTTATTAAAAATCGCTAGACTTGCAAGAAAATGGGAAATCAGAAGAAGCAAGTATCAATGACTTATAATCGCAACGTTAGGCAGTCTTGAAAACATTGATTTATCTATGTTTTGAAACTGTTTGCGCTAACACTTTAGTCTTAAGTGCAAGGGTTTTGATTATGTGAGCATTTTCTGACCCTCATAAACAGTATAAAATCTTCAGAATAAAGAAAAAAAAAAACAGTGTTGCAAAATGTTCCAGTGGTATGTATTCCGGATCGGAGCATTTCTAAAGTTTTTTTTCGGATTACCAAATGAAAACTGAAAGCGTTTTCTTGTATAGACAAATTTCTAATAAAATTTGCTTAATCTATGGTTATGCATCTGTGACAATCAAATATTGGTTGCTCACTATTCTTATTTTAACTTGCTCTAGACGATACGAATGTATACTCACTAATATTATTGGTGGAAAACTAATTACAGATGCCCCAAGTATTTTGAGTGCCCATGCTCCCCTAATATATTTTCACTTTTTGCAAGTAATTTTATATGTACGAATATAGCAAAAGATGATGTGAAATGTTCGCTAAACAAACACAAACACATTAAAAACATTAATCTTTAAGAATAATCATCGCATGCAAACGAACACCGTCTTCTTCGAGACAGCGCCCACATTGATGATGTACACGACTCCAATGCTGATATTAAGTTCAAGTGCATGTTTCTAATTACTATCCGTCAGATGCACGCACCATATTTGGTACTAGGTGGCTCTTCGTCGTCACCGTCTTCGAGGTGAAAATCTTCCAAGCTCGAACATGATCAAGCAAAAAAGGAGAACGCCAAGGCGAAGGCGCCTCAATGCACCATATTGCTTAACGGTGTGAAACGAATTCAATTAATTAAAAAAAAAGATAAAATAAAGCGCGCCAATTATTATTTAAATAAGTTGTTTTCTCCTTTAGTTAATATCATACGGAGATATTTAAAGAAAGTTGCACAACAATAATGTAGTATGCAGAATGCTGTTCAGCTTCTGTACAAGTTCAGTGCCATCCTTTTTGCAAACAAAACATCAACATCCAACACTTCGACTTCCTGTCCAGCCAGTCGGACACAACACACAATCCTTACGTAATTCTGCAGAGAAGTACCAGCCTCTCTATTTTACTTGACAAACGACCACAGTAATCGTTGGCAATAATTTCCATAAAGGCTATTTGTGGCATCGCGTCCAGTCCAGGCGACAGGTTTTACCTGAAGTGTTCTCTTGCCTTCCGTAAAGCGATGCTACAATCGCGCGCTGTGTGGCGCAGCACGTCCAAGTTTAATGCTGTTCCTCGAAGTCATGCTTGGTTGTTGTCGGTCTGCATTTAATTCAGGTTTTTGATTGGTTTTTACGCTGAAATGAACATTTTATTTTAGTTTTCCAGTGCATCCAGTTCAGCACTTTCAGGGGATCAATAAGTGAGTGCCTACAACTGTTTAAACATTTGCAGAACGCGCACTCAATTTTGACTTGGAAGATCTAGTTGCCTCGGCCGATGGCGGCGACCGGCGCGGCGGTGGTTTTTGTGGGGTCTTATACAATTTGTTGATTTTTTATGATGGAACCAGCGTGCGGCGATGTGAAGAAGCTGGGTATCCCACAACTGGAATGATCATTGTGGAGTTACATACCTGTTCATTTACTGATTTCTTACTTGTAACAAACAACAGGCATAAATCTTCTGTTTGTCGTGAGATTTTTTGCTCTCTGTAAAATTTATGACAATAACCCTGAACGGTGGATTTAAAGCAAGTGTCATACTTCGGTTAAGTTGCGGTCTTGAAGCAAATTAGAAACTGGCGTTTTGAGCTATCACAAGTAGGTTTTCTTGAGGTGAAGTGTTTCGAAATTGTTCACTTTTGTTGGGTGTAAGATGATGGATTGTGATGATGGTGACCTTTATGGCTTTTGTTCGATTGCTTATGAAGAATAAAGGTTGAAGTAGCAAGTAGGGCTTTAAATCTTGTGTAGACACTGGATTATTCATTTTTCAGTAGGACTGGAATTATATACATATTCATTTTTATGACTTATTAAATTCGAAGACTCTAAAAAGGTTTAATTTTTCTGCATTACATTTGCACAGGATTCCTGTATCAATTGTGATTTAGGTATTTTGCTTGCCAAGACTCAGGGTGAAACGTTTTAGGATGCTAAGAGTGAAAATTAAATAAAAAAAAAAAAACAAATAAATGGTGTTTCAATGACTTCCGCATTGATGTGGTAAATCTTAGCGATGACCTGTGTTATGTTCTCCTTAAGGGAATCGATCGATTGCGACTTTAGAAAACATTACAAGAAAAAGTCTAGCAGGGTCAAATCATACCACTTTGGTGGCCAATTCGCGTCATCTCTGCGAGAAATAACCTTACTCTCAAATCGTTCATGCAGGCAGAATGCCCATCGAGGAGTCCGCTGTGTGGCACGTAGCGCCATCCTGCTGGAACCACATGTCGTTTAGGCCACCACATGTCAATTTGGGCCATAAGAAATTGGTTACCATCGGTCTGTACTCTGTAGCGCTCGCCATTGACGGTGACCGCCTCACCAACGGCGTTTTCGAAAAAAGTACGGACTAATGACGCCGCCAAAAGCCCAAAATCTTCACCAAACGGTAACTTTTTGGGAACGTATCGTCACCTGGGGGTGCCTCTTGGCATTATGGTCAGTGCGTTGAACTGTCATTCTCAGTCACTTCAAAAACTTGTTTCAGGGGGCTGCGGCAATTTAGCTTGTTAGCACGGCCAATCATCAAAAAAAGTGCTTCGCCGTTAAAGTATCGGCCAAAATCATTCCAAACATTTCAAAGCCCAGTCAGGCAACAAAAGACCTTGTCTATGGTCAAAAACTTTGAGCTCTTCGATCAGTTGTATTTTGTACGGGTGTACAATGCAAAATTTGCCAAGTTAAAGTCTGCGGAAGACCGAGTCCTTGTGCACCGCGAGGAACCGACTGTCTTGTGTTCTGCTGTATACTTTCACGGCAAATGCGGCTATGTTCTCGGCTCATTTTGCGTTCCTTTAACGTACAAATGTTGGCTGATTGATTACCGAACCAGTCTTCTCAAATTTGGCCACTAAACATTGAAGAGTCAACTGTGAAATGGGCGCAACGAACGCGTCATTTGCACTAACGAACACTCATTTTGAACGGAAAGTTTTATCATTTGGATGCACTGTTCAATCATGTAACTTGCTATGGATTGGCCTCTAAATGAAGCCCAAATTTACTTTTACTAACACTTCTTGCTTAACTATTCCCCAACAAAGTGTACTTCGAAAATCTCAGCAAATCGACTTACTATTTTTTTTTTAGTCTATTTTTAATAAACAATCATTGCGCCTACAGTGGCTTTAGCGGTTCAGGAGGTCAAAGAGCCGTCAAGACCTACATACATACTTTTAAAAAGGCATACGTTTTCAAAAAAATGGGAATTATGTTGCCCATCGAGTATAAGTAGGTATACATATTCGTACCTACATAATGATGAAGAAACGTTTTTTTTTTTTAATTTATTTTGTTTTAATTCATTCCAATCCAAGGCTTTATTTATTCAACAATTATTAATAATAAATAGTATATAATTTATTTGAATAAATATGTATGTGATAAATAACAGAAATTATTTTGTAGTTATTTGAAGTCAGTGTTGAGTGACCTGTACATACATATGTATGTTTAAATAAAAATGAAGGGAATTCATGTGGGATATAAATATATCAGTTAACTTAATGATGAGTTAATTTCTCAACGTGCCGCTGAAATGTAGATATTAAATAGAATATTAATTTTATATCTCAAACTAAAACATACTCGCATTTAATCACGTACATACATTATACAGCAAGGCAAGCATAAATAAGTGAAATCGCCCACATTGAATTAATTACAAAGCACAAATTATAATTAATGGAAGAAGCTCCTATTGTATGCACAAATATTTCTTGACAAATAACCAAGCCTATACCCACGCACTATGATTAAGCAACAATTATTATTATTGTTTGACAATGAGGTTTTGGTCGAACAATTGGTTCATTACAAACTTCGACAACGACCTCTAGATCAGGGTTCAGGTATCCACTAACATAATTGATTATGAAATACTTGAAGTACCTAGCATTAAAGAGAAATATAATAATTCAATATTATTTCGCGTGATACAAATAGAGACATTAAAAATTTGAGCTGGTTTAGGTCTTGAGAGCGCCAAAATCATTCCAAACATTTCAAAGCCCAGTTAGGCAATAAAAGACCTTGTCTATGGTCAAAAACTTTTAGCTCTTCGATCAGTTGTATTTTGTACGGGTGTACAATGCAAAATTTGCCAAGTTAAAGTCTGCGGAAGACCGAGTCCTTGTGCATGTGACGTTTAATACCCACTTTTGCTGTTACTTTCGAAATAGATTAAGTATTTGTAGTCATAACATTATCAATTTACTTATCAATTGATATACGAGCGAGTTTATCCCGATCTAAATTAAACGAATAACAGTGATTCATTTTCAGTTTTCACGTGTGATCGCAGACAAGTTTCTCTGGTTTTGCAATTTGATGAAATCTATCAACACAAATTATGTAAAAGAGACGCTTAAAATGTTAGAACTTTAAACTTTTTAAAATAATTATTTCTGCTTTTGAAAAATTTACTTGTATATACATACATAGGTACGTAATTGTAAAATATTGATCATTTTTTTTATAATTTGTTTATTTTATTTTATGTTATTTTAATTCTGTTAATCGTTATTTTTTAAATATTCTCCAATATTTACAAAGTAAATATTTCATGCTCTTGGTTAAACTTGGAATTCCTATTTAAGTTGATAGATATAGAAAAGAGAGTCAATTCTATTCTGTTTTTTTAAGATCAGTTCAAATGATGAAATAACTTGCATCGATTTAGGAACCTGGATTAATATACGAATGAATGCAAAAATTAAAAAGACAGAATAACTTTAATAATAACAATAAAAAAAAACACAAATATAAGTTATGAGTTGTAATTACGAGTATATGACCGTTATTATTATTTTATAGAAATTTGAATTCTATGTGGTATTTCTTTGTTTTTTTTTTTTAATTAAATTATCATTAAAACAAATATTATTACTTAAATTTTGATGGTTTAAAACGTCTTTTTCAAGTAAATTTTAATTACAATTTTTAGAGACCCGAAGAAGTACGTAACTACGTACGAAGCTTCGTTTAATTTAAATTAAAAAAAAAAAAAACGAAAAAAAAAATAAATTACTATAAATTTAAAAATGTCACGAGAAAAGATAAAATATTATTTTATTGAGAGTTGATTGCAAATAAAATGTGCTTCGCACAACCTTGCTCTCAAATCATATTCAAATTGCTTAGATTTTTAAAGATAAGAGAAAATCTACAACAATATTAATTCATTCTTTTTGTCAAAATGTAACCAAACATTGAAGGCAATATATTACCGCAATGTTATGCGAAAGTTTCCTTATAATTTTCTTTTTATATCTTAAAATGTTGCAATGCAATATTATGTATAGCAGTTCCGTTTTAAAAAACTTAGAGCAAAATTTATCAAGCTTTTAAAAATATATACAGTGCTGCTAAAAGCATTTCGGATTTTTTCGATCATTTTTGTTGATTGATGGTTTGACCGTCAAAAGATTGAAAAAATTGCCTTTTTTGTTTTATTGAAATTATATTTTATATTTAAATTATTTGTAATGAATAAAAATTTCTATTTCAGTACACCAAAAAAAGGAAAAAAAAAGAAGAAAATTAAACTCAATTTAAAAATTTTGTCTGTGCAAAACTAACCGGATTTTTCCTTAAATGATTTAATGATTAGTATAATTTGTCCATCAATCTTTATTATTTAATACCGCTTTGCATGACAACGACAAGGTATCGAGGCAACCAGATTATCGATGACAGGAATATTCTCCCACTCATTTTAAAAAGAGAGCTTGTTAAAGTGTGGGTTTTTCCCAACTTGCCTATTTACAACCTCCCACAAATTCTCAATCGGATTCAAATCCAGCGATTGAGAAGGCCACTCAAGAACGCAAAAAGTTAGCCTGCTGAAACACCCACCGCAAAGGCATCTCCTCTTCAGCGTATGGAAGCATAAAATATGCCTGTACTGGAATCGGTCAACAATTCTGGTAATTTGGTGTAAAGGACCGGCACCTTTATCAGAAAACAGCCCAAAACCATAACCGAGGCTCCTCCGTGCTTGACTGTAGAGAGCACTTTTATTGGATCTAAGCGAGTTCCTTTTGAACGCCTAACTTTTCTCCCGCCATCGGAGTAAAACAAATTGAATTTGCTTTCTACATTGAAAAGCACACTTCTTCATTTGGTTATAGACAAGTTTACATGATTTTTCGCAAATCCAACCCTAATTATGGACGTTTATAGTCGGAAATTAATAGCATACAAAATACTTCGCAGTAAGAAGTGGCTTCTTTGCTCGTAATCGCTTTCTAACGGTGCTTGTTGCAAATTGTTTTTGAAGCCGCAGATAGATCGTTGAGCACAAAATTCTTGATGCTTCTATCAGTTTTGGATGATGGTTTTGCGAGGGCGCCCACCAAAATGGTCTGCTTCCACAGGTTTTCTACTTCGAATTTTTTTAATAATGTCATGAACAGTTGACGTTAGAATTTTCAATATTTTTGCGATTTCAATCTGTTTTATACCAGCTTGAAAATCTTGCAATATTTTTTAATGAATTTCGTTCGTATGGCAAGTCTTAGCCATTTTTTTTTAAATAAAACTAATCTGCTGAGCCTACAAATTGTTTAACCAAATTAACAAACGATTTGACATGGAAAACCGTTACCTGAACTGTCAACATAAAAACATCCAAAAATCTGGTTAGTTTTAAACAGGGTTGTTAAGAAGTAATTTAAGAAAATTATTACTTTTTTGTTTTTATTGCAATTTAAGCATTGCTTTTTTTAAAGATTCAATAAAATTTTTACATAGATATTCTGAATTCGTAAAAAGTTTAGTAATCTAGTCATACTCTTAAAATTAAAAAAAATATGTTTTGAGGAAAAAATCCGGAAAGTTTTTAGCAGCACTGTATGAGAATCATCGAATTATAGGAAATTTTCTTAAAAAAAAAACTTTAATCCTATTTCCAAAATGTTTATTTTTCGACAAAAACTAAAAAAAAAGTTTGAATTAAAATCAAATACAAGGTTAAATAAAAATCTTTGATGCAATTTTTAAGGTAATTTTAAATCTCAGGAATAATTAGAAAACCTCTTTCCATAAGATATGGAATGCTCTACAAAAATGATCTACATTTACATAAAATTTGAAACATTGTATAAGGTCAAACTTTATGTTTCTTTTAGGAAAACGGAATTGAATAATATTGTATAAGAAGTATGAGAAAACAAAGAGTTGACAAACAGAAAAGCAAACAAATAAAATTTTTAACACTTTTTCAAACTCGATTTAGTTTTTCGAAAAATATTTTTAATACAAATAAAAAAAAAAAAAAACAAATGAACGGTCGTTTTATTTATAAATTCAAAACATATGTATATTATATTTTACACCTTTTTTGAATATCGGACATCCTTTGACAACTACTACCTAGCATACAATCAAATTGGTAAAACAAGGAGAACCATCTAGCAAACTGGTTAAAAATCTATGCATTCCAAAAGTTATTCAATGTGAGCATCGTCAAGCTTTCAAATTTACATTGTAAACAACAGACTGCCAAATCCCCGAGGTCAACTGGATAAGCAACTTCTGAAGAAGTGAAGACGAGTATAACGATGATTGGTTTGGTATTTATTTAACGATTCTTCATTCCGCGTCTATGTGCGAATTATACTGAATGAAGAGTTGATGTTAACATTTAAAAATGAATATTTTGTTGATTTTGTAATAAGCCATAACCTACTTCATTTGAGGAAATGAATAATCAATATTGAACATAAGTACTTTTAGTGTTAGACCGGAATAGATCGCGATTATCATTCAAATCTCAGTTACCAAGGCAAATGGGGACACAAATTGTCACTGTTGCACTAAATTATTTGTTTTTTCGCTGCTTCTAAAAGAGTTAGGTAACATTTACATTCTTCTTATTTTTTATTTATCAATCTTATTTAATATAAAATTGATTAAATAATTTCGTAACTATTGTGTAAGAAAGTAGATAAGATATTTTAAAATAAACAAATTATCAGAACACAACATACATAAATGAAATATGTATGTATACATGTAATTGGATATATTAATATGTACCTTCTTGTCAATGTGAACGAATAGTTATGGGGTTTGAGAGTTCTTTGACCTAAAGATCTATATACATACATACATATATAATTATTGAAGTTATTGTTCTTAACAACATTTGCTTTTGCTATAAGAACTGAGCTTATACAAAATTCACATCTGACTGACTTTCTGGTTGACAACACTTCTGTAAACGTAAAGAAGCTTCTAAAAAGTTGAATTAGTTTTATAATAAGGCTAATTTCCGTTCGTAATAGTACAATCTGTCCCATCTTGGGCTCCAAAAATCCAAAGTGGAATAAAAAAATTCTCTAATTCTACCTGCTTTCCATTGCTTATTAATCATATTTAACCTATCCTTATCGTTCGGGTTATTTTTGGATGAATTGGAAATCGTGTTTTCTGATTCCAATTTATAAATCCGATATGAAAAGTTATTCGGAATTCCTGTTCGAAAGTTTAGTAAATATCAAACTCGATTTTTTCGTGAAAGAACATGAGAGTGACGCCCAAAATGCTTTTATTTTGGGTAAATCAACTATCACTAATCTGGCGTTTTTTCCTCTGTCGTTATTAATAGTTGTGAAAGTAAGTATTACGCATACATTATGTTGGCTACGGGGGTGGTTTTCGGACGTGGACTATCTCCTATGAAGATTTGAGTTCAAACATTTTCATATCAGTTAACTCTAACTTATCACCAAATTTAAAAATATTTATTAAACTTCGAGGTATATTTTGTAATTTCTTAGTTTCCTTCGAAATACTTAACCTACTTCGTTTGAAATAATTAACCCTACTTTTGATAAAATTTTGATTAAAGATTTCTTTAAGTTTAAGTCTTTAGGGACGGAAGTAGTATACTATCTTAAAATTTTATATGAACCCTTGCCAAAAAAAACATTTGCGGATGAAACGGAAAAAGTTCATAATTGTTTCACAAAAAGGGTATTCATGTAAACGCCGAAAACCCTGATAAACCTCGGAAACTAGATAATTTTATCTCTGCAGAAACGAGCTGTCAAAATTTGTATGGGAAAAACTTTCTGCAAATCTGATAAAATTATCTCACGAATTTAATGCGGAAAGTGAAGAAATAAACCTGATAAACCAAAGAAATATGGATTTTTAATTTGACATTTCACAAAATATTTTCCACATTTACGCAAGTATTTTTTAGAGGGTGTTCATGAAAACATGTTGCGGAAAGTTATATCTTTCTACAAAGCGGAAAATTATTTCGTTTCATGAATACCCTTAAAGTTTATGTTTTTTAAAATGCGTTGGAATTTTTGTTCAAATTCTCAGGCTAGACATAATCTTCTGGGTCTGAAATCTCTCAAATTCACGATATAGAGTTTGTTACCATATAAAGTGCCCCAACTTTCTACCCTTAATTTATATTGACACCCCAATGAGACCATTGAGAGCAAGAAACCATCTTTTTCAGCCTAAATATAGGATAATGAAATAAATTTTCATACTGTTATAGAATTCTATAGAATTAAATTCAAAAATGATTATTATTTATTTCTAAAAATTTAAGCAAACATTTGTTAATTATCAATATATACATAATGTACCTATGTACATATATGTATTGCTTTACATCTGTTGAATCTGCCACATGATACAACGCTCGTGAAACAATTGATCTATTGAGTGAAAAATGTCATGGACAAGTTATTTCACGAAATCGTCTAGATCATACAATATAACCCTACAATATTTTTTTTTTGTTGGCTTTATTTAAAAGATAGAGATTATTTAGAAGATAGAGCTCTACCAGCATTCCTCACAAAACTCAGTGTCATAGCCGTGGGGACCAGCGGAAATAAGAAACAGTTCTCCATTTCCCCTGCAAAAATGAGTGCCAAATTTACAGTATAATCATTAGAAAGGGAAATTTTTGACAACATTGACGAGTTTTCGGAAATGAAGATCAAAGACTTGATCTCTTTTCTCAACGCGACGAAATTGCGACAAGACGAACTTCTGTTTACTTCAGTGCTGTGCCCTCCATGCCCATCCTTATAGATTCCGAGCTAGCGGACTGAGAGCTTTGACGAAGGCTTACAGGGCGGGGGCCGGGTGATCACTTAATCGGAATGGCTACTGTTTCAGCACCAGTCAGCAAGCTGCCTAACTTGGCACAGTGTAAATGGTGTCAGATGAGTGTGGTGGTCCGGCTGAGTGAGTGATACAATTCCGGATAATTGTGGTAAAGCAAACACACAATAAGAGACATCAAAACTACTATATCCACATTTTTTAACTTAAACCAAACTGGATGACTACGTGAGAATGTCCACAATTTCCCATATCAATCCCATTCATAGGTTCCATTGGAGTTACGGTATCAAAATGGCACACTTCAGCGCTAATTTGGCCACAGGGATAGACTGCCGGTGGTTGCGATTTCTAACTATCTAGACCTACATACATGCATCATTTCATCGAAAGCATAATCTTTTACAGGCAGATGCGAGGCAGTCTATGCGATTAAAAATGAACCATCTTGTTGGATTGATCTATATTTAATTTTTTTTTTTTTAGGTATTTAAGCCTTTGAACCATTAACAAATACAACCGGGGAGAATTTTAAGTTTGAACGGGAGAGTATTGAAATGTGCAGAATGAATAAATGAACAAAATGTTCACCCTGTTTGGAGTGGAATAACATAGTGGAAAACTACTACACACAAGTAGGACCTTTCTCAATTTTTATTCGTTGTAAAATCAATAATTCAAAGTCAATGTTTTTGTTTTTTAATTTTTAATAAATTATATAAATTTTCATTACCCAAGTTTTTTTTTTTTGAATATATGGGACGCAGATTTATTCGAACTGTCTTAGATATTTTAGCTTTCAGGTACCTACGAAGTTTATTTACAATCGTGTGGGAGTTGTTTTCGTAAATATTTAAAAAACAAAAAAAAATCGTTTGTTTCCATTTGAATAGACTCAAATTATTTCTACTAAATTGAAAGTAAATCCGATCGTCCGCTTATCGTCAAGCTCGATGGATTGTAAAATTTTCAATATTGGTAAAAACAATAGAAAAAAAATACACAAAATAGGTAGTTAATATTTCTGAAGTTTAAAAATAATCGTTACAGAATATCTCTCTAAAATATTCCTTCGTATACAATTATTAAAGTAGGTAAAGTTTTATCAGAATAGTTAAGGGAAATTGCTATATTATTAAATTAAACCTTTTTAAATAAGTATTTCGGTAGTTCCCAATTGAATGTTAATTTATTCAGAGAATTAAAAACTATTCAGTAAAATTTATACAAACAAACAATCAAAATAAATCATAAAAAACATCAAATTTACAGAGAATTTTAAATGTTCGTTATACAATTTCTTGATAAAAAAATATTCTTTAACACATCATATTATAATAAAACCCACGACCAAGACCTTCTTCCAAAGACCTCATCATACTAAACGCCTTCACACTATATCTTACACATTAAAGATACATCCATAATTATCTCATTCCATTGTTCTTAATAAGCCCATTAATTGATCTTACAAAGAAGACTTGGAGAGCTATAAATACAAATAAAAAAAACTTCACGGCTTCAGTTTGGAACTGAAGATTGGTTAAAAATACCTTATGTTTGTATTGATGTACTCGTAGCTATGTACATATTTATGCATATTTTCGCATTTTAAACTGAGGAATTCATTAGCAATAAACTGCCCTTCAAAAAGTTTATCAAATCTAAAATTGTATAACTATCACTTTTAAGAATGTAAATTATTTCGTTGGAGTTGAATTTATCATAAAAAGTTTAACCAACTCTACGGTCTACTTCTCCACACACGTATTTCAATAAAATTTCTTCAAAAATTTGTTGACTCCTTAAATTCAATTTTTTTAAAATCTCTTAGTATCTGTAAAACAGCACTTTTTACTTTCAATTTTCAAAAAGAATGTTTGATCTAATATCATTTAAAAAATATATTAGGTATGTTGGGTGAACTTTTGAAAGTATTTTTAGTCTTTTAGTTTCTTTTTTTTTTATTAGACTATTTATTTTCAAGGTCTAATGCCGAACTGAAACAAGTAAATATTTAACTTAATCACATACACCCATATTAATAAAAATGGTTAAGTGGAGGTTTAACGTTAAGTCATGGACTAAGTCAAATTAAGAATGAGACAAATTTTCTGCTAAGTCACGTTTACTAACTATGATTAAGTTAAACCAAGGTGGTTTAAATAGAACCGTTAAACTTGTTTGGTTTTATCGAAAAACAAAAGTGAGAAGTTTCCAAGTTAATTTTGAAAAGAAGTATTAGTAATAATAATGGCTCCTAAATGTAACGATTTCAAAAACAGTCCGGACTTGCTGGATCATCCGAATTTTTCGATAAGATAAAATAAGTTAAGAGGAATTCCGAAAGAAATATAGGTTTTTCAAGAAAAACATGGAAAAAGTTGTAGCCATTGTTGAGGCAGGCCTATAATGCATATAGAAGAGGCAGTTTATTAAAATTACAAATAAGAACGATGGAAGAATTTAAGGTCACACATGGATTTCCACAAGTCATAGGTAAAATTGACTACACCCATACTATGTGACAAGGGAAGGGTACCACCCCAATTAATGTGCAAGTAAAAACAGCTTACTAAAAATTATATAAATATAATTCAAACATGTTTTTAATTTTGTCTCGTTATCTCTTTATCCTCTGTACATTAGTCAGTTTTTGACGCCAATTTAAAAATAAGGGACATAGTATTTCAGTGGCGTGGAAGCACGCATGATTCCCGTATATGAATATAAAAGACCAAAAATAAGCTACAAGCACAAGCAAATGATAATCAGTTAAGGTAGACACAGAATATAAAAAAATAGATTGCTCACTTGTTGTAGTAGATTTTTTTTTAAAGATTACCTATTGATAATTCTAATTATTTTAAAGAAAATTTCCCCTCCATGCTAAATGGGGGAATATAGAACCCGCTCAAAAATGATATCTGGTTAAAGGTTAACATTACATACTGTCACTATTAAAACAAAACAGAACTTAACATCCTGGCAAATTGTGCGAAAAGTGTATGCCAAAAACGGAAGACAATTCCAAAATCAAATGGAAAAATCATCACAAAAATAATACCTTCTGCAGAAAAAAAGAAATCAGTTTTCATTAATTAAAAAAACAATATTTTTACTCGTATTATACACATTATAAATTCAAAAACTTTATTTATCGAAATTATTATCAAAAGATAGCGGAAAAACTAAAATAACGCGGTACTTTTAAGGCCTGAACATATTTCTTTCAAATATTCGTATCCGCATTATGCGAAACACGTTAAGAATTTAAGATTAGAAGAGAACAATATGTAAAGATGTAACACTCCCACATCATGACAAATGCAAACCAAATAAGCGCCTTTGTTAACAATTATTTTCACCTTATTTGTATCCAAATTGATGTCAAGCTGTCTTTATCCAAATCCAAAAAGAATGTACTCGGGGAAGACCCAAGAAACAATTAATTTTCCGAATAATGAATCAAAGAATAAATAAAAACACGAAATGCAAACGAAGTTTGGAACCTATGTTACTTTAAAAGGTTGAATCACGACGGAGTCACCGCTGCGTAACGTCGTCGAACTAACCAAGTCCACGATTGGAATCAAACTGATTGCCGATTGGATTCGAGCCACAGGTGAGGCACGTAACTAAGCCACAGCACAGCCAAGCTGGAGCAGCTGTTGCTTATGGTCTGCCTTTGGCAAATAACAAAAGATAAACAAAAAGCTAGACCGGTCAGGTGGGAGTCTATGTCATAACGCAGCCTACGAAGAAAAAACGCACTATATCAGTCAGCTTCAGCACCAGCACCATTAACAGCCAGCTGCACCAAGTCGGTGTCGGTATAGTCTGTTTTTACTTAGTTGAGTAGTTATAATTATTAGCAACGAAAGAAATTGAGAGAAGCTTAAAATTCTTTTCAAACATTTTTCTTTAGCATAAAATCTAAGGGCTATAGTGAAAAATTCAAGGCTAATTTTGGTAAATCTAAGAGTGGACTTTTGAAAGCTATTTTGAGAAGATTTTATACGTGCCATTTGATAATGTTCTTAAAATTTTAAACTAAGTCATTTTTAATTCTAATTTTAAATTTCTTCGAGGTTTTGGATTGTAAGCTAGTATTTAAGTCGAACTTTTAAGTTACCGTTGTACAGATATAAGCTTATAATAGTTTTTTGAAACTATCTGCTTTCCTATTGCAAAATACTATCACCCTTCAGTTAGATAATGCTGTTATTTAATCTATAACCTACAAAATCAATCGATATGATTGGGTTACGAATTTAGTTTGAGTTGAAATGTCTTAAAATTAGTGCTGAAAATAAAGGTCATTTGTCCGACTTCATTTGTGTGATTAAATTATTGAGGGGTATCAAAACAATTCATACTCGAGTATACTTAAGTTGTTGCAAAATGTCTGAATTAAAAAAAAAAAAAAAAGCTTTTAAAATGTTTTCTTTAAAATTAACCGTATGTATTTTGGAAGCCCGAACGAAATTGAAGGAATCAAACGCCATCACATATCGTGTTTTTTGTAAGTCCGGATAAAATTGGAAACAAAAAAAAACTAATCCGGGCTAAACCATTTATTTACACCATATGGACTAAGCTAGATCCGGATAATATTCAGGACTTTATTCTACTTTCGAAACAAACTATATTAGTGCCACGAATTATGACTTTCCTCCTATCGGAATTTTGTATGAAAATAAATATACGTTCGAGTTCGAAGAACTAATATGAAAAGCACTTTCCATGACAAGAGATTTTTCTTCGGGGATTTGGTCTTCCTCGCAAGAAGCAGTACATTCCTTTAACACATTTTCGCGACGGCTGGGAATCAACATACATATTTCCCATTAGGCGTTTTTCTTTTTTAGTTCAGAGCAGAGTTGTCAAAAAATAAATTGTGTTTCTTCTTAGTTCAGATCTTTGAATATGTGTTTCTTTTTTCACTGTGAGCATGTTCTGTTTTGTTTTGAGCGTGTGCTCGATGAGCTCAGAATAAAATAACTGAGCAGACGTAGGTAAATGCTTAACACAAACGTTTGACAGGTGAAAATTAAAAAAAAAAAAATGGTGACAGCTAAGTGTACAGGTGTGAACGCTCAGACCACGCTTGGTTCAGATGATGTTCAGATCATGATCGATATACTCGGACTCAGAGAACTAAAAAAAATAAACGCCTATTATGTCAACGGGTAGTTTGTATGGAAACGTCAAGAAGCATTTAAATGAAAACTATCGATAACAAAGTGATAGTTCCCGTCACCGCACCGGTAACACATTTTTTCTTTGAAATAATAGTTAAGTTAAGTTAAGGGAATTAGTTGATGTTTTTTTAAAATAATTTGGCCATACATGAGACATGATATTAAAATATAAACAATTTCAATCGTTACTAAACTTAAACGTTTCAAATTTTTGAGGTATACTCTTATGTCGTTTTTATTGGCAATCCGGAAAGAGAAAAAATGACAGTTCTGATTCTGAAAAGAAGAGAAATTTGCTTCTGGATTTGAAATCAGAATCGAAACCAGAAGCACTCACACATTCATATACTCAAACGTCAAACTGCTTGTGTCAAACTCGACGATTGTGTGATTTTTTATGTCCTAATTGTTTTTGAAGTGATTTTCTTTCAACAAACATTATTTTCGATTTTGAAATGAATAACATTATAGTCTATATTTGACGTTTCACATACATATACAATTCGAATAAACTTCAGAATCATCAGAATCAAAAAAAGTGTTCAGTTGGGATCCCGGATCAAAGAGAGATTGCGGATTGCCAAACAAAAACGACATTAGACTCGCTCTTAATTTCTAAAAGTTTGAAGACCGTTTTTATTTTAAGTTAAGCCCTTTAGTAGGTACTGTTTTTTATATATGAACATAACTTTTTTTGGATTTCTCATTATTTTCCAAAACGATTGAAATTATAATATTCTATATCAAAATGTTTTAAGAAAGATTTAAATACATTATGTTATACGAGATCTACCAGCTCTAGATGAACTAAAATACAAATTTGGAAATTCTATTCTAGGAAATAAACATATCGACCGAAGGTGTGACAAAACTTCATTTATGTGCTTTTTCATTTTTTTTTTAATTTTGGTTGGGGTAAGACGCCCATTTATTTGGCTTAATACAAACTAATAGAAGTGACGAGATTTCGGCAAATAGTGCTGGAACAGATGGAGTTTTGAAGAGTTGTATAGTCAATAGATCCTGAAAGTAGTTGATGAATGATTAGAAACATTCGTCGGTCTCGATATGGAGGTAGGATCAAGGTGTTATTTCAAGATAGACCACGAAGGGTAAAACGTAGGAAACGTTGAATGCTTTCGATTCTGGATATATGAATTTGTTGATAAGGGGAACGTTCTAATAGGCGTATACAAGAAGAAAGCGAACAGAGATTATGTAAAGAATCGGGTCACATATGTAGGAGTCAGAAAATTTTTTCAAACATCGTTTTACAAAGCCTATTGCTGAGTTTGCTTTAAAAATAATCTCATCAATATGTTTAAGTCACTATCATAAAACACCAAGGTCACGCATCAACTCAGCGATGGATATGGGTTGATAATGAAGAAGGTAGAGACGGGATGGGAATTGGGTGCACATTTATAAAAAAATGATAGTTTGGCATTTGACAATATTTAGCTCCAAGCATGTTTTTTCGGACACCGGATAGAGAAACTATCGAGATCAAGTTGAAAAAGAGTAGAATCATAATTATGTCGAAGAAATTGTCTTGAAAAACATGGTTTCGTCGGCTTAGAATGAGATCCTACTGCCTGTCTGTTTACTAAGTTTATTCCACGAATTATCATCGTTTTAAGGATGTTCACAAGCAATTTATTAAGAAAATTGCTTTGGTACGGTACTCGTTAGAAAATAATTAAAATTAAGAATGAGTTAGTACTACTACTTTACTTACTATTTCTACTTTAAATACCTTAATATAGGCTGTTCAAAATTTTGCGTCCGTATTTTTTTTTTTTAAAATACCAATGTTGTCAGATAACTTATCGAACCACATTACCTCCCAGACTATTTGTAGATACATACATACATAGTAGTTTTGCTGTAAGGTCTAGCATTTTGTTTTTTAGGCCCAACCATGTGAAGAAAATCACATTGGTTGGTTACGAGCATATGTAGATAGATTAGTACAACAAACGACGACGACGGCTACAAAATTTGGTCGTTCAATACCGTTGCTAAGGCTCTTTTTTATAGTAGCACTAAGTTAAAGTACTGAATACATGCCAATTCCAATAGACTCAATGTAGCGGTGAATAGCCTTTTTAAGTTTGGAAGACTTCAAATCTTAAGCACACAGCAAAATTGTTTACTGTGAGAATCATTCAAGTGGAATGCAACCAACTGCATTGTTGACAGAACGATGATGCTGGACATAAAACTGACCTAACCAAACGTTTGGCGTTCAAATAAGTGAAAGTTTTTGGAGTAGTGCAATTCATGGTGATGTGAATTGTGTTTGGGAGGAGTAGACAGAGTTCGTCTCGGATGGCCGGAATAAATTATAAATGCAAACACATTCTTATTTTTTATTTATCTGATTGTGACAGATAAGTACTCGTACCATATCGGACAGCCGGCGGAATATACATATACCTATTCCTTATTCCGCGAACTTTTTGGATTATAAAATTGCTAAGACTTTGTATGAGTATAGTTTTATTGACGACCTTCAAAAAGGGTATACCTATAACGGTTATGAAATTAAAAAATGAAAGTATATTGAGTTTGACGAATTTCTTAATAAGAAGTGATGAAGAATGATGATTGATGACTGATGATGATTGATGATCAAATAATGAAGAAATTCTCGTAACTATCCTAAAAATGTAGGTAATGAGTTCAAAAATAAACTTTGTTTACACGAGTTTAAAAATATGAAGATTCAAAACATCTTGTGTACGTCTTTGACCGACATCAAGCTATAAGGCTCTCGTACCACCAAATACCTACTTGAAATTTCCCATAGTCAAGTACCATAAAGAATATACAAAAATTGTTTTCACCTTTTATAAAGAATATTAACGTCCTTAAAAATGACAATAACTACACAAAAACGAAAATACCAGTTCCTCCTGACGTAATAATAGAATACGAAGCCTATTTAAATATAAAAATGATTTTTTGAAATGTTGAGAATTTTATTTGTTCTAATTATGAATTGTAAACATTTTTAAAATCATAGTTCGAAGAGTAGAATTTTGCAAAAATGATCGAAAACAAAGCAATGCGGTACGCAATATTTTTGAAAATGAGAATTTTAATCCTCTCTCTCTTCCATTCCTGTTAGAAAGAAAATACACAGACAGCAATAGTTTTCTTACATAGGGAAAGAAAAAAATTTAACCAAGACAGTTTTTCAGTGGGTTAAGAATTATCGTTAAAAATAACGTAGTCTTGTTAAAAACTCCGTGATGTATGTAACAGTCATTTCAGCTTAACTATACATTGTATTCACTTCAGATATTTTTAAATTCTCAAATTCAAATAAGGACATTCGGCAACCACCCAGGTCTTATGCGGGGCACCATCAAAAGCTATTTTACTAATACGATCATATTTTGAACGAGTTTTTCTGTACTTTTACAATTTATGCCTATTTTTCACTAGTGAAATTTGCATGCAAATTCGTCATCTGCCTATGTCGATGTACCAAGAGATACACTGCAGATTCTGTCGTGCACCGATTAGATTGGCTATTCCAACCGAGTAAATTAGTTGATGCAATTGAGAACTTTGGTTAAACCAAACGAGTAGAGTCAATACTCTAGCTTACCATTGTAGCTAACTTACATCTGCCAATTAGTTTAGTTATTTCAAAATAATATTCACGTCGACAACCGAGAAGGTTGGCTATTCTAATAGAGTAAGTTTTTCAAAATGAAGCCCATTAAATTATTTACATAAATATTAAATTAGCTATTAAATAAGTTACTTTTACGAAGTTAATCGGCTTGGCAACCCTTTAAATAAAAAAAATCTAACTGAGAAGTTAGTGAAAACACGATATTTCAAAAACCTAATGCTTGATGTTTTTACAAACTTGAAAACTAACAATTTTTGAACATTATCTAAAGGATTTAGAAAAAAAAAATATTCTTTCACCAAAAAACGTTAAAAATGGCATTTGGAAATCGTATTTTTGTCGAAAATGGTTACTAAAATTTTGATCGTCTTATTGCTTAATTTTTACGTTCTTTTATTTAATACAAAATATATTGAAATAAAAACATTACTAATAGTTTGGCTTAGCGGACTTAAATTGATTTTTTTAGTTTTAAAAAACCAGTACATATCAAAATTAAAAAAAAATATTTTCTAAATTTAAAGTTCTAATAAAAATAAACTTTTTTAAGAAAATTCGATTTTCAAAAGTATTTTCTAAGAACATAACTGGGCACCGTTAATCAAACAGTTAACTTCGTTAATGGTTAATCCGCTACTAAAAAAGTTAGCTTCGTTAAACGTTAAAGCGTTAAATTTCGGAAGAATTAACGCAAGTTAACGTTAATCGTTAATCCGTTAACATGTGATAAAAATTGCATTTTTTATATTTTTTTACTCTGAGCACCGGCGCTAAGTAATGCCGGTCGTCCACTAGGCGATCAACGCACAAATTTCGAATTCAACGCATTCAACTCTAATGTACGGTGCCTTCAATTCTGTTCAACCAACGGGTTGGATCTAGTTGTTGGCCGTTGCTCAACGAATTGCGCAACAAGTGTACGGGTAGTGTACGAGCTCGTGTTGCTCCTTGAAAATGTTCGATCAATACGTTGACAACATTTTCAAGATAATGTGTTGCACATTATTTGTTCAACGCGTTGATCAACTTTTTAATTTTCTTTGGGATTTCTTGACGTAATATTGTGTTGCGTTGCGTTGGCTGCAGTGAAATATGTCTACGTGGTTGAACTATTGCGTTGCCATGAACTTGCAGTTTTTGCAACCTGCAAACTGTAGTTTATTTTGGTTTTTCGTCATGGAAGGTGATAAAAAATCAGATTGGACCACGGAATTAATTTTGCAAATGATTTCAGCAATTGAGGAAAAGCCCAATATATGGGACATTAAGAGCCCCTCTTATAAAAATCGAGATTTCCTCGAAAATGCAATTGCCTAAACTTTGAATTCGAATTCACGGGCGCGGTGGTATTAATCGATTTTAATTTCTCATATATTTCATTGAAAAAACAATTTTCTTCGCGACTCAAGAAAAAATCATCTACACAGAATCGTCTTGGCTGTTTTTTCTTCCTTTGTCGTTCATTTTCTAATATTATTAATGCGGCAGCCATTTTTTTTCTTAGAGGAAATCATACTCATACGGAACAGATTTAAGAATATTTTAAAGCGAAGGCGTGCGTCGACAATAAATGTATGTACCGAACTGAATTCAAAATTATTTCAGGTTTGACGCTTCAGTTTTTTGTTTATCGTGGTGCGTTCAGCGCGTTCCCCAACGAGTGATCCTTGGTTAAGTGTACGAAGGTATCAACTCGTTCATCAACTGATTGAGCAACAATATCGAAACCACAGTTGATCAACTCGAAAAAAAAAATTTTTTGTGTCAAAATCGAACAAGTTTATCAACTAGTGTACGAGGTTATTAAACATTTGAGTAAGTTGGTGAACTAGGTGTACGGAGCTATTCAACACTGGAATAAGTTTTAAGAGTTGATCAACTAGGTGTGCGGGGTTAATCAACATATTAGAAAGTTGGTTAATTATGTGTACGGGGTTCCAAACGTATTTTGTTCAACTTTAGTTGCTCAACGTGAATTACGTAAGTTGCTGCACTAGTGTAAGAGGTTGTAAATTCATTTATCCAACGAAAGAGTTGAATAAAAAGTTGAACGAAGTTGGTTGAACTTATCGCGCACATATTGGACGACCGGCATTATGAAATGATCAAACGAAACGAATCTCTTCGCAGTTTTCTCACTCGCACGCGCCGTCAAAATATAATACGTACCTAGCTGTTTTTGTTTCACCAGCGGCACGCGCCGCACGGCACTTGTCTCATACTTGTCTGAACCTGTTTTTCGCGCCGCGCGGTAAATAGTAGGCATTGGATTAACGAACAACGGACTTAACGTGGATTAACGGATTTAACGTGTCCGTTAACATTTTTAAAAGTTAACTTAAAAGTTAATCCGTTAATTAAAATTTTAACTTCGTTAATTAACGATTAACGGATTAACGAGTTAATGCCCAGCTATGTCTAAGAATTTAATTTTGATTTGCACAATTATAATGTACAATTTTAAGCAAATTTGTTATTTTTTTTAATACCGCTACAACGAGTTAAAGCTTTTGTTCATAATTCATGATAGATATGGAAAATGTGTGACAAAGTTAATCAAATTAAGTCCTATGTTATGACTTGCGAATCGCACGAAAGATAAGTCGATGGTGAATATTTGGTATTGTTGCGACTCGCCTAATGATTTTCGATTCGAATATCAAAATAGCTGAAATTTGAAATCTCGTTCTATTAATTTTAGCAAAATTTAATTCTTAGTGACTTTGAAAAAATCGCTGTTAGTTTGAAAATTTAAAGGTGGCTTCCTATTTTTTTTTTCAAGAAAAATTATTGAACCAAAATGAGTGGTGTGGATAATAAAGGTATGACAAGAAATTATTAAAAATTAAAAAATAAAATAGTATGATTTTATTTATCAAGCGCAAAACGAATAAACATAAATCAATTCACAAAGCTTGTTGAGCTTATGGAAGCAAACCCAGACATGGCCAAAGGTATTGAAGCATTTGGATCGTCAAAAACAACCAGATGGAATATTGGAACAGGTTTGCAGTTGACTTCAACTCATTAGGGCATCCTTCAGGGAAAAGAGTGGCATTATATATGTATATATCATTAGTGCATTATTAAAGAAAATATTTATAGGTTTGGCTTGATTACAAACTTTTTCTTATCACCTTTTTCTTTATCACCTTTGGAACAGGCCGTCGATGATTTACCCAACCTTCGACAGGCTGTGAACCCTACGTTCAGTGTCTTTGGAACACATCCTACTACAGTTGCAGAGCAACAGCCCGAAGTTGAGCCAGAAGTTGAAAATACCATCTCACCATTTACCATGGCAACCTGGAAATACTAATCGCAAGAGAAGTGTTCAAAAAAGTTCGAATGGAACTACTCTACTGAAATCTCACAATTTTAGGGAATTGACATTTATAAATTCACTTTTTCACTTTGGTTGGTAGCATTGCTTTCCAAGGCGAATGTCGGAGTTCGCTTTTTACAATACAACGACTAGAGATATTCGCTAAAATGTTCGCTTTTAGCCGAACGTTCGATTCACAAGTTATAATAGGGCCCTAAAGCCATACCAAAGCCCCGTACCAAAAATGACTCTCTTGAACTTCTTCATATACATAACCTAAATATTATGCTTAATTGAAACATTAAAACCTGGTTCACGGCCACGACCATGCTATTTTGAGCTCTTTAAATGCATTTGTAAGAGAACATCGAGCTCATAGATTTAAAAGGAAAATAGTTTTTTTTGTATATATTATTAGAAAGGTGAGACTCCCGCGGTCACGGATAGATATATTATTTTGAGATCTCTATGTAAAATAAATGAACATTTTCAAGTAAGCGGACTCCGATTAAGCAGGTATTATCTTTTTCAAATTAAAATTCTAGAAATCCAGAAAAGTTTAATAAAATATTTATATCACAGCAAACATACTCATACATGAAATTCTAAATTTAATGTGTGGATAGATTATAAGTTACTACCACGTTTGTAATTGAACGATTTAATGGAGTGGGCTTCCTTTCTAAATCTGAATTTAGCCATGATATCTATGGCATACTACTTCATTAATTTATTTTTATCAAAATACTTATTGAGCAACTTGCAATGGCCAATTGCATTATTGCCAATTTTCGTTGCTAATTAACGACGATAACCTGCCCATTTTGTATTTCAATGGTTTATACCAAATTAAAAATCGAATTTCAAACTGTCTGAGCTGGGCAGGGGGCAATTCTGAAGACTTACTATATTTTCGCGCCAAAGAAACTCTCCTCTTTTCAAACACCGGTGGCGGTTGGCCTCGGCGGCGGAGCGCACTAAAGCGGTGTTTGGTTCATTCATACGTCAAAGTGGTCAAATGGTGTCGTATTCGACAGCCGATGTACGTGATTTGCCTTAAGAAATACCATAATATCAATAGAGTGAATGCAATTATGGGAGGTACGTGTCCGTAAGGGGCCGTCAGTTACAGATACATTCTTGGCCTATAAAAATAAAACTGATTCCATTTTTGTTATTCTGCAAACAGTTTTTTTCAAGATAGAGTGTTCTATTTATTGTTTAAATGTTCGTATTAAGAGCGCAACTACAAACAAATGTACACAGTTTAAATTGGATTGTAGGTAGCTGAGATCTCAGAAATTAAAAGATGCATTTACAGATGTAAAGTCGCACTGAGCGACTGAGCGATTGAGCGACGTGCGTCGCGTCGCCCTGTCGCTTAAAACAATCACAAGTCGCTCAGGGTTTTTGTAGCCACCTCCATACATTTTAATGTATCGTTGCTCAATCGCTCGTCGCTCAGTGCGTGGCCGAAGCCTAAGGTTGCGCGTACAGTGGTGCGACAAAGCGATGCGATACGAGAAGCGATGCGACAAGCGGTTCGAGATGCGAGAATTAGATGCGAGATAGTGCGCACAGTAGAAGCGATATTTTCTGCAGTTATGTTGTTAATTCCTTTATAATTATTGCCACCAAAATTGTAAAAAGTTGCACCATACAATAAAAGCACTGAAATAACAAAATTTTACTCTTTTAATTTTTTTTTGAAACCTCAAAACAAACAATATGAGCTTTCTCGCACGAACTCGCTTCAAAAAGTGGTCAGAACAGTTTGTGTGCGAGATGCTTGCGATAGGCATGCGAGAAGCTCGCAACACTCGCATCTAATATCGCTTCACTGTGCGCACATGTATAAGAATCAATGTAAATATTTTTCTCGCACGCAAACGCTTCTCGCATCGCATCGCTTTGTCGCACTACTGTACGCGCAACCTAACGTCCACGAAAACAATTTGTTAGATGTCGCTTAGTTTAACCGACATTTTCGCTTAGCACACTCATCCAAATACTCGTAGAACTTGATCCATTTTTGTCGCTTATAATACTCCAGATATGGTTGTCTTTGCTTTTAAATATTTGTCTATCAAGTAGGCTACTACTTTTTTCCCATTTATTTTGTGTTTTTTTGTTGTTGTCATCGTAAGCCGCATTTAACATTATATCAAGCGCCAATGCTTTGACCACGAAAATGTACTAAGCGACAAAAACTTCTTATCTGATTAAAATTTCGATTTTGCAATGATGTCAAGTTTTGTATTGTAAAAATCCCTCTCCAAACCTGTTTCTTCCAATAAAATACACAAAAAAAATAACTAAATGAGACAATGAACAATTTTAAAAATGTCGCTTAATACATTCTTACGGAAAGGTATCGATATAATTGGGCGTGGTTTCTGGTAGCCGCAGAAGTTTTTTCAAAAAGAAATGCAATAATTTGTCTACATCTTCATGGTATTTACCCAACCCCCCCCCCCCCCCCCAATTTGTCCACCATAGCATAACAGCTTCAAAACAAATTTATTTTGGATGGTAACCCAGCCCTAGAATTTGATATAAGGTTTTTCCCAAGTTGAATTTATTGCTTTTTTCGAATCAGCAAGTTTCAATTTAAAGTGTTGTTTGAAAGAAAGGTCATGATTTATTGTAACTCCTAGATACATATTTTTATTTTTCAAATACAGCTAATCGGCTTCTTCCTTTTCTAAATAGGTACAAGCATTTTTGACTTTGCTGTGTTGATTTGTAAACAATTGTACTTGCAATAATTTTCTAATTTATTTATCATAAGATGAAGGGAGCTATGTGATTCTGTTACGATAACCAGATCGTCCGCAAAAAGCTATGTGGTGATTTTGATTCCT
Organism: Chrysotoxum bicinctum; assembly: GCA_911387755.1. Taxonomy (NCBI): domain Eukaryota; kingdom Metazoa; phylum Arthropoda; class Insecta; order Diptera; family Syrphidae; genus Chrysotoxum; species Chrysotoxum bicinctum. Next base: position 80,762,503 of record OU426990.1, read on the forward strand.
TCAACTGTGATTCCTGCTGGTAGATACACATACACATCTACCTACACCTATTTCTATTCCAAACCAGTCTGATAGCTCATTCAAATTTGTTGGCACTGTAGAGATTGGTAAGGGTACTTAGAAACTTAGTCGATATACCGATTTAGGAAAGTTTGTAGAAAAGACAGTTTCTATTGATCGTAACAAATGCCGCACCAAAGTCGATTAAAAATGCATACATTTTTTCCTTTGTTTAAGCACGTTTGCGCTATACTTGTTAAATTCGGTGCAAATGGTATCGAACATAAATTTCTGAAAATTACCTTGCCACTTATGTATACAACCTTATTTAATATTAACACAATACTACCAAAAACCGTATTTCCAAGTCTTGAAGAAAGCTAAAATCTTATCAGCCACTTAAAACTCTTGACTTAAAGACTTTTGGTGTATTCTTCTCACGTCACTAGATCACACTTGAATTCCATCTTATCTCCAAAATACATCTTACAAGATGACATTTTTTACTCCCATTGCCAAAACAGAAACTCATCAATGAAGTCATTTTGGTCACTTTTTTGATATTAGCTATTAATGATGGACCTTTTAGTAAAAGCGCAATTTAAATTTTAAAATGATAACCAAATCTTACCCATACTTTTTCTAAAAATCGATTTCCTGGTTTGAATGTGTTCAAAGTTTTGAACACCTTGGAACGCTTTTTAGATCTAGACTTCATTTCTTACCGAGCACATCAATTCAATCATCAAGAAGGCGAATTCTTTTTTTAGGTTTAAGAAGACATGGGTTAAAGAATTTCATAATTCTAACGTTATTTTCGCTCTCTTTAGCTGCTTAGCTCGTCCGCATAATAAGCATTCCATATACGGACTAATGCAGGACAGCTTATCTTTATTCGTTTCACGTTGAAAGGAAAATAGTGGAATAGTGGTCTGATCTTTTACACCTGCCTCGGATTAAACTACGGCACATTCAAACTTTGTCACAAAGGAGGTTTGAAAATTCACTTACCAACTTATAACTGATGTTGCAACTGATTAGTAAAACTACAGAGCCAGGAGTAGCTGACATCCTCGTATTAGTTATTGATTCCATTAAACCCCTTATTGACATGTGTACATATTAAATTTAAACGAAAATCGATTTGATTTCAATATTGATAAAATTAAACACAAAAGTGCTTTGAAAACCAATAAACCACACACACACATAAATAATTGTTAGGTACAGATTTGTGTTTTCATTATAATTCTTTCGGCATTATTTTTTTGTATTTTTGATTTATTTATTATACGTTTTGTTGAAGTTCGCTACTTATTAACTACTAACACTGCGCAAATGATAAGGTACCCAATAAGTGTGTCTACAGATTTTTATACACTCATAGTAAATTGCTTCAAGCTATATTCGACAAATATGTACCTAAAAACAATAATTAGGATTTGTGTATGTCATGTGTCGTGCCAAAAAAAAGTAGCTTGATTTTGGTTTACAAAGCACAGTATGTAGAGTTTTTGGCATACATTCCGTACTTTAGGTTTAAAGCTCCCTCTGCCCTCTCGCTATTCAAGGTTCGTTTGCCTTATTGATTCACTAGTCGACATGCCCAATGGTCACCACATGCGTTTGCGTTTTTGTAATATCTATCTTTACCCGCATTCATTTTTGATCGTTAGTAGATATACGAGAAGGTACGTGTCTTTCATTAAAGCTTAAGAAAGTTAATTAACCTTGAGGTTGTATAACATTAAACAACTTTTATGGAATACAAAAACAGGGCACTGAAAAAGCCATCACCTGTCATCATGGATGATGATATATGTATGTATGTATGATGATACGAGTTTTCCAGATTCCTACCTCTCTATACAATTGACAAAGACAGAGGCTACGTGAATCAAGAATTTGGTCCTGGTTACAATTTTTCATTGAATGATTGATAGATTGAGAGCAGATGGTGTAATAGTACACTCATTAAGCCTTAGGCACCGTTTTTGTAGGAAGAGAAGTCGATAAAATTGCATCTTGTTTATGACAAAGTGCCTATGGAACTCATGGTTTTATGTCATTAATCGAAATTGTTTGTTGGGAATGTTCCTAATGGTTTCGTTTGGTTGTGCAACTCAAGGAACTGGTTCACAAAGGTGGGCAATGCACATGCGTTTAATGACATTTTTTTGTTGTTAACAGACTATGGCTATAGGCCTTTAGTAGTAGTTTGATAGTTCAGGTTGACTTTTATCTGCAGGTTTGCACGTGTGTGAATTCGAAGTCGAACTCATTTTACGCACCTAAGACCTAACATACTCGTATGTATGAATCTATTAAATGGATCAATTGTTGGAATGGTATTAGCAACACAGATTGCAACAGGTTTCAAAATTTTAGGCTTGCAAGCATTTAGTCTTGTTTTTTTTTATCGAAACATATCTTTTGTCAAGAATGCCTTTAGCGTGTGTATTAAGAGAATGTGTCTTGTTAAAGAATTGGTTAATAAGAGGCTCAATTAATTTCAATAGATCTTGTAATAGTTAATGTTTAACAATATAAACTTAAATTTTAAGTATGTACATAGTTTTGATTTGGTTCTTACGTAAGAGGAAATTAATAGCATTTTGCAAGACTTGGAGAATTCTTTTAAAACCAATATTTTAAGGTAATTAACTTATAACAAATTTGCAGGAAACAATTGGGAGAACTTCTTTTCTTCGTGAATGATAGTAAGGGTCAAGTTGAAAAACTATCTATTTTATTAAACACTTTGTTTAATGTTAAATTAAACTTGGTTGTGATGTGTTTCTGCCAAATTGTCTACATTTAATAAAGTATAATAATTTGTAGTACATACCTTTGCAAACATGCATGTATGTATGTATGTATATATGTATGTATGTACACATGTATATTTTCATCAGAACTGAAGTATTTCACATGTAAGTTGATTTTTTTTCTTTTTTAATAAATTTATGTGGGATCTATTTTATGAATTAATGGATTTGAATTGATATTTAATTGTTACAGAGAAAACAAACGAATCTATTCTACTGAAGTGTGAACACAAAATAAAATGTACAACTGGATCTTTTTTGTTTTTTGATGCTTTTATGTTCAAACAGCTTGAAAAAATGTTATATATACATGAATACCCATATATGTACTCGTAATATACATACATAAATATACAAAAGCACGAAATTCATTCCTTAAGAATGTAAACAAATCCTAAAGTAACTACAGTAAATTGAGCCAAAAAAATATATACAACAATTTCTTTAACATTTCTTTATTAAACAAAGATTGGCCAGCCAGTTTTAAGTATTTTTTATTTTGAAATCTATAAATAATTTTTTTTAAATATTTCAAAGGAAGAAGCTGCTGTATAAAAAAATCGATCAAACCGAAGCGGGCCACCCATAGTACTGGTAAGATAAAAAACTGTTGATATAGACGTCTGCCTGGTGACTTTACATACCCTAAGAGGTATTAAATATCGAAATCTAGCCACTTTCAGTACTCTTAGCCAAGAAAATACTAAACAAAAAGTGAGATTAAAACTGAAAAATTAAACATTTTTTTTTATGATTTAACGGTGTTTCCTCACTTTAATATTTTAAATATGTTCTATTGAGACCACAAGCTAACTGTAAAAAAAAAATCAATACTATACGTGTGCTACCTTAAAGGAAAGTCGCTCCCTTAATAAGTCCTTCATTTAAATCTTGAGTCTGAAATAAAAATTTGGGAATTCAGTAGGTTTGGCGGAAATAAAACACCTCAAGTTCCATAATCGAATTATATTATTATTTTTTAGGCATTCGGTTGAGGGACTTAATAACCTCCCAGTTATATAGACTGCTATAACACGATGACAATTTATGCCTGGCCCTTTCGAAAAAGAATGTGAAAAATAAACGAGATGATAAAACTAGCTTTTCTGGGAGTTCTGCTGAGCAAAGGGTCCGCCGATCCACAGTTTAATATCGGTCTTACAAATCTATTTTGAATATTTTTAAGACTGAAAAAAGTCTATGAAAAATATGAAGAAAATATTCTCGGGCGCTTTTATGTAAATTTATTCTATTTACTTAGAACATAAGCTGAAAATTAATAAATACATGAAATCATATTTAAACCAAACATAACTGAGGTGATGGAAGATTTGTTTGCGCGAACAATATAACACACACGTTTTACATCACATGCATTATTTTGCAATAATTCATTTATTAAGAACATTACACTAATACATATTTTTGTTTGTTCATATTTTGCTTATCATCAGCTTCACAATAATTATTTTATTAGCTTGAAGTCGTGATGTCCGTAGTCTTGTCTATCTAGGTTTGTTTATTTAAAATAAAATATTCGTTTTATTTACATAGAATCTGTTGAAACTTAATATGTATATAAGTAATATTATGTTTTTCGTAAAATATATATTTTGTATCCTGCATTTAACAAAGGACAGAGCATTTTGTGTTTTCTTTCTGAATTAAGAATATCTAAAATAAGTTATTTATAGTCATGTTCCAAAGTAATTAAAAATAAAATAAAATTTTAAATATTATCTCTAACTACATGATAATACATAATTTCATGTTTTTTTTTGTTCATTAAAACTTAAAACTACGTACACAAAAACATACACAACTATTTTTTTATCTAGTTAAGGTTTGCAATATTTCAGTTCTTGATTAATAAAATATGTCAAAATTATTATCAAGGAACTTGGATATATCAAACATAAACTCATTAAATTCATAGTTTTTCGAATACCAGCTTTGTTCATTTAGCAATACATAATTCGGTTTTGGGGAAATAAAATTGACATTGATAAGAGCTAAATTCGCATGTGTTTTCCACAAAATGTTCTTTTCTATTTTAAATAAAATGAGCATATCAAGGAGCTTATACTGTTCACATCGGAATGGTCAGTTAAGATATAAGACTATGGGATTCGTGATGTATTTATGAAGTGGATTCTAGGAGAACGGCAGCTGCCAATTCAACACTCCAACCAGTTTTTTGTAGAGCCTGCTCACACTGGGGACGATTGGCAAGGCCGAGCCTTGAAAATAAAAATATACATATGTAAATAAGTCTATTAAGAAATTCAACTTACCTAGACAGTTGATCGATTTTATAAAATCGAATGGCAATGTTTGGATCTCCCCCTGCCGCTCGCAGCGCCGACCTTATATCAGATTCTGTGGCGGGTGGTCCAAGATCCTTTAATATGGTACTTATCATTTGGTTTTCAAGAGTTTCGGTTGACCCATAGATCGATGCTGTCACAGCAGCTGCGCCACCACCATTCTCTTGTTGCATCTTCAACTTTTCTAATCTTCGTTGAATCTGCTGGGCAGATAGTTGTGGTGGGGCCAGCGGTGCTGGGCGACTCGGCCTTAGGTATTCTTCCATTGAAACTTCATCGTATATCACAGGATTCAGAGGTGTTATCGTTCCATTAGAGTATATAGCAGCTCCTCCGTGCACCATACCTGCTCCATTAAAAGGCACCTGTCCATAGTATGTGGAGGGAGTGGGCGCAACGGAATCGTAAAAATCCCTCGGAACAACCCCGTACACACTGGCAGGCACCGAATTATAAATATTTGATGTCTTCTGGAGTACAGGACGAACAAAATTATTATTATTTGGCTGCTGCAACATTTCACCACCACTTTTTTGTTGGGAAAATGTATTCTGATAAAAGTCTACTGGAGGTTGGGAATAATATTCTCGGCCAGCCACTTTCTCGTACCAGATTTGATTCACCACCGAGGCTGTACTAGGCTGCTGATGTTGTTCAGTGTTATTTTGTTTTTGTCTCAGCTCAAGATCACTTCCGTACAAGCTATTTCGATTGTCTATGATCACAGAGCCGTATCTCTCGTTTTTGATTTTTGGGGAGGCACCATTTGATGGAGGGGAAGAATTGATATTTTTCAAGGGTGTCAGATTGTTTTTATACATTGTTTCCTTATTGGAATACATTTGTGTTGAATTCCGCTCAAAATCAGTTTGGCTTCCAGGACATTTATACATGTCTTTCTCTAGTTCAGCTATAAAAGACTTATCGAGCATTTTTTCAGATGCTCCAACACTCTCTAGACTTAAATTGCTTAGACTCGCACCAAGAGATTCGTTGGAATTCGATGTAAACTGCATAACTGCACTTGCAGCCTCAGGCTGCGGTGGATCTTGTGGGATGTTCTCTTTATTCTGAGAGAATATAAGACTTTTTCGAGCCACTGGACTACTGAAAACTGAGGAAGAAGCAACCTGCTCTGCAGAATCATTGCTGTTTGAGTGTTTATTAACATTTGAGTAAATTCCATCAATAGGTGTTGTTTCGATGTCAGATGTGTCAAAGGGATCTTTAGTCACCGCTTGACTAAACTCTAAAGTATTTGAGTATGTTGGAGGCATTTGATATGGAGGTGGTTCAAGACGCGTTGGTAGTTGAATCCCTACTGCAGCTGGCTGTGATGGTAGCTGTTGTGTTTGAGGTGTGTCTTCTGTTGGTACATCGATGGGTGCATCCAAAATACAGAATGAGCTATCAACTTTCAATGATGAAGTACTCTGACCAGATTCTAAAACTCCAAATTCCGGAGAAATATCTATTAATATTCCCTCTTTTTGTTGCGGTTGTGGTTGTTGGCCATTGCTGGTCATATTACTTAACTTTGTTGACGATCGTTGTTGTACAAATTGACCAGTAGTTGCACCTCGTTCATTGACAAGTTTATTGTAAGCAAATTGTTTGAATGTGGAAGACTTGCGTTCTTTAAGTTGAAAAGAGGCACTTTTACGATTGCGATTATCTAAAAATTGCAACAAAAACACATTAGTAAAAGAGCAGTGGTATATTTAAATTTTATTTACCTCCATCACCATCTGTTTGAATAGGTGGACCACCTAATGCTGGTCCTCCCCAACAAAATCCAAAAGATGATCCATGTCCTCCCCCGACTTGACGCAAACCATCGTTTGCGGATCGGATAAGATCGTTAGCTTTGTGCTTTTCTAATATATTCCTGAAAAAATAAATTATTTTTATATATATTTTAGTGTAATATTATTATTAATAAAACTAAGCTCACAAAAACAGGAAACATTTATTTTTAAGAAGATTATAAAAAATTAAATATGTAGTATTATTATCGAAAAACTGAAAAAAAATATTTAGAGAATAAAGACTGTATTTGTACTTTCATTTCCATCAATTAAAAAAATACATATTTTTTATCCCTGAAACAATTGTATTAAATAATATTATTATTCTGGAGAATCATTGGATGTTTTCTATGATGCTGTATTGATTGAAACTCTAAGCCCTATCCCGATAGATCGACGCGAAATACCTTGTCGTGATCCTGGATAAGAAATTGAACTGGAGTCTCAACATTAAAGACAAAACAAATATAGCCATGTTTTCTTTCTACCCTTGCAATAGAATAATAGGTAAAACCTGGGGGCCAAGCCCAAAAATTATCAAGTGGATGTATACGGCCATAGTCGGACTTGTACTGACATTTGGTAATGTAGTCTGGTGGAATGCATTAGACAAACTTATCAAAATTAAAATCATGACCAAGGTACAAAGAATGGCATGTATTGGAATCACTGGGGCAATGAGTTTCACGCCCACACAGGGTCTGGAAGCTATACTGTACTTAAGACCCCTAGACCCTCAACTGGAGATATAGTGCCATAGGTCATGTGCAGATTCTACGAAATACTCGGGTAATAGGGTATGTACTGACTACATAGAATTTTACAAGCCGTTCAAGACCGCCTTTCCCAAAAGACAGGACTGGCAAATCAACGAGCCATCTACCTACGAATCGATGCTAGCAATACATATATATGTATATACCGACGGTTTCAAGATGAAAACTGGTGTTGGTGCAGGGTTCTTTTCAGAAACTCTTGGACTAGTCAGCTCATTCAAACTTCCTGATTACACCAGTGTCTTTCAAGCTGAGGTCCTGTCAGTGACGAAAACTGCTAGACAAGTCTCAATGATGGCAATACCAATAGCTTGATAGACAAGCAGCAATAAAAGCGATTTCTCCCATTGAAATCAAATCGAAGCTTGTGACTTGCTGTCGAGAAGAGCTAACCTTTCTGGTACGCAGCACAACATTAGCCTCTGTTGGGTTCCTGGTCACAGTGGTGTGCCAGGTAATGAAAGCGCTGACGAGCTGGCAAGAATATGATCAACACTTGATCTTAATCAAGCAAACACAACCATTCAAGTCCCACCCTGTAATCGTAAACAGGTAATCGAAAGTTCTAGGTATAATAAACAAGAGATGGAACTCGCTCGACTCCTGTCTTATAACCAGAAAACTATGGCATAGTTTCAGCAAACAAAAGACCGACGTTATCATCCAACTGAGTAACAAAAACAACTGGCTTACCACAAGAAAAAGATGAAACTCAGTATGGACGACTTATGCAGAGGATGCGGTGACGAGGAGATACATGACGATACTCCTCACTATCTGTGTCACTGCCCTGCCCTATATCATCTGAGAAACAGACAGCTAGGGAGACACTTTTTCAACAACTTGGAGGATCTCTCTGACATTCCAAGCAAAATCATATTAAAATTTATTAACGCTACCAAATGACTTGAAAATTATTAAACTCTGAAAATCTCCTTCAACTACAGTACGATAGTGATAGTACAAACGAAAACGTACGGAAAAGGAACGGAGAATGAGCACTTCGCCTATACACCAGCGACTGCCTATCCTCCGGTGAATGTGAGGGTAAGTGAGTTCATGGGGCCATCTCTTCCTAAAATTGATAAAATCCTCTTGAGGAGAATAACAGCGTTTTCGACTTAATCAGCAATACTAACCAAACAAACGATGATATACACCAAACACTGATCTATCGAAATCATCTACCAGACGTTGGAAGGAGCCACATGCTCATACGAGCCTGGTGGAGGGATGGTTTCTCAAGTGGGGGTAAAGGAAAGACCACGCCTTTAGAAGGCGTCTACCTCTCATTATCCAGGTGATTGTGTGACGACAGACATTTCTTCAATGATTTAGAAGTAACTTTCGACATTTCAGGCTATTGCTTGCTGTGACCCATGAACACCCTTAACGGGCTTGATTGACTTAGGATTTATCATAGGTTTCAATATAAGCGTGTCAAAACCCCTGAATATGTCATCAATAAACATTGATCTAAGTGTAACGGTAACAAGATCAACTGTAAGCCCACTAACCTAACCTTACCTACATTGGCCGTTCGACTCTTGTAAAAATAACAGTATTGATGTCCTTTTTCGCCTGTTATTTATGTATGTAAGTGTTTTACTTTAAAAAAAAACATTTTACATTACAACGTTGGGAAATATTGAAAACTTATTTTCAAAGTGAGTGCTGTGTAGCCCAAAAAGTTTTTTTTTTTTTGAAAATAAGTTTTGTCGGAAATGAAGCACACCCACCGCGCCTGCTGCACACAAGTTTGTGCAAAAAGTTCGTGAGACTTGTATGCTAGTGGACAACACTCATGGTCCCCGTCGTCGTACAGTGCGCACAGACGAGAATGTGGCTACTGTAGCCGAGAAAGTGAGACTCAATTCACAAACATCAACTCGCCATCGATCTCAATAGCTAAAAATTTCACACACTAGCCTTACGAGAATTCTGCACAAAGATTTCGGATTGAGCAATTGAAGGCGCACGACCAATCACCATTTGGCCCACCCTTTATAGTAAGCTTTGTTAGCACTTGATGATTTCCGTATATGTAACAAACATATACGGAGGAAAATTTGTGACAATATAAATACAATAATGTTTCATTAGACGTCATGAGAAGTCTATTTAGCTAACCATTGCTTATTGAAGTAAAAGGTCACTACTATAAAAAAAAGAATGACAAGAATACAATGACTGGCCCTGAAAATAAATGTGTGATGAAAAACAATCATTAACACAGACATTGTAGTAGGAACTTTAAATAAAACAGAACATTCAAGTGGACTGATTCTGTGATTAATTCGAATAAACACTGTATGGACAAAATTGGAAACGGGGAAATGTAATAATTAATAAAATACATCATTTTTGGATAGAACCCAAAAGAGAGCTTTAAAAATTAAAGGTGACAGAATTATAGCAGAAACATTTGCCGCAAAGTTATATTACCGTTATTTATATAAACAATTTTCTTGTAAAATGGTCAGTTGCATTCCTCCCCTTAAACAATTCAACCGTAATACTAGCCCTTCAGGAAATGCCAATCATTTTACGCTTGATTCCAACTTCGGACGTACTGTTAAATTAAAAGATTCTTTCTTTAACATTATACGAATGTGAAATGCTTTACCCGGCTCAAAATTTCATTTTTGACTTTAATTTTGTTTGTAACTAATTAATTATCTATGTATGTAGGCTTTTCACAAAATCGTTTTGATTGTGAAAACAAATTTAATATTTCAAAAATGTTTGACATTTTATTAATTGTTTTCATAAATTGCGAATCGCTCAGTCTGTGAAGTTGGAAAAAAACTTATCATTTCACAGTTTTCAGAAATTTAAAACCCTTGTGCATCAGTATCTCCTATTTAATCCTATTCTATTTTACTTATAATTATTTTAATAATTATGAGAACCCCAACACACTACAGACTTTTTATCAGCCGATAAAACAATAATAGATTATTGAATGAAAAATTTTGCGCGATGCATTCCAAACTACTGGAAGAATAATTGTGAAATTAGAAGGACCAATTTCATCATCATCGTCATCTCTTTTTTTTTTTAGAATCATGGATTTCCAGTCTAATTTCCGTTTCTCGATTCTCCATGTATGGAAGAAATAATAAATTGCTGATAATAGACACATTTTCAACGCATATATAGAGGAATTTCGAATCACCATATTTAAACTACAAAAAGTTCTTCTCTTGTTCTTTAATAGGTTGGGCAGATGCATAATATAAATTTGTATACATACTCGTATGTAGATATTCGTTCTTATGAAACAACTAGTGGTTCTAAAATAGTCAAAACATCTGAAATGGGTAAACGGCTTTCTGGAAACCGATTGAATATTCCCGTACTATCGGCCATACTGTGCCATACTTATTAAATAGACAAGGGAAAGTTTCCCGATACTATAGTTTGAAGGTAATCGTCTAGTATATCAAACTTCTTTATTGGCCCATACGGAATCCTTGTAGTGTGCGTACTGTCATTCATTTTCATACTGATTAAGAGCCTGACTAAACTATTGGCCGATATAAAGTCGCTAATGTGCGGGAGTTCGAAGGGTATTCACAACCCTTCTTTACGCAAAGAACAATAGACAATTCTGTTTATCGACGGTTAACTATGAATATCTCCTATGTCGCATTTTGTAAACTTTACAGGGGACACACAAAACTGATTATAGTCTCAAAATTAAAACGTATAATAATAAAATTTTATGCATAATTATCAGTTTTGAATATCTATGATGTGAAATAGTTGAAATTTTAAAAATTCAGCGAAGCAGATGGAAATTATTAAGGAAACTGCATCAAAAAGTGAATTTTACAAAAATGTATGTTAGGAGATATTCATAGTTAACCGTCGTTATACAAAACCAATATTTTCCCTTATTAGTCTAAGAACCGAAATCAAATGTTTGGTTTGGAGGTATAACCAAAATATGAGTATAATCGTTTATAGGTCCATGCGTCATGATATCGAATACAAACGTCTGGTACCAATGGCGAAAAAAAGCTGCCACTCCCTCATATTTTGGTTATATCTCCAAAATCAAACATTTGCTGTAGGCTCTTAGACTATATCATCATATAATAAAACGGCAAACATGTTTTTTGTGGTACACTTTTCTCCAAAAGTATTTAACCGATTTCGATAAATTTTATATGGTTGGAAAGCCACAGTTACGGAGATGTGCAGAATATACTTGAGACAAGCATTTACACACTGTGGGTCATTTTTGTTTTTGCACTGTCGAACACTTTGCATATTACATAAAATAAAATTTAATTTAATAAATATGCTTGAAAACACTGCCAATAATATAAATAATAAATAATAAATAAATTGGCACTCGAATTTCGAGAGCTGGGTCGGCTAGTATAGTTAAATTTATGACTTCTTTCGTTGGCATTTCTTATAAAACAAAACTACTCTGCAGTGTAGTGTGTTTTGCCAATATTAAACTCACCTTGGAAATATTCCAACTTCAAAAGTCCTCTGATTTTGTCCTTTGATGAGCTTCAGTTCTGGACGACCATCGACTATTGCAATTATATCGTTTGCTTCGATATTCAACTTGTTTGCTTCGTGGAAAGGTTTTATCGCTTTTAATAATTGTGGTTCTGAACCATTCAGAAATTCTCTAAAAAAAATAAAACAACATGACATCAAAACTCATCCTTCAATATACAATAAACTTACTTGATAGCAGCAAATGTAGGTCTTTCTGATGGGGTTTTATCCCAACATTGCAACATTAATTCATAAACATCCGGTGGACAGGCTTCGGGATGATGCAATCGCTCGCCTTCTCGGTCAATTTTTCTCAAAATCTGTGAACCATTCAAACCAACCCAAGGGTCTTCCCCAAACGTAAACATCTCCCATAGTGTAACCCCAAACATCCAAGTATCAGATGCATGGCTGAATTGCCGATATCGCAACGACTCGGGGGCACACCATGGAAACGGAACCTTTTTGTGCTCTGACATAACATAGCAGTCATCCTCCTGGGGCAATGCTCGCATCAGACCAAAGTCACCTATTTTAATTTTGTTCCCCACAGCCAGCAGCACATTCCGGCAAGCCAGGTCACGATGCAAAAATCGTTTGTGTTCAAGGTATGCCATACCAGTGGCTATTTGCACCGACCAGATCCAGATGTTTCTCAGGGGCGTATGTTTGCATTGCTTTCGCATTGTATCCAGCAAAGATCCTCTCTCTGCCAGCTCTGTAATCATCATCATCGGCTGTGAGAGAACAACTCCATGCAGGCGTACTAAATTTGAGTGATCCAGTGCGTGCATAGCTTGCACCTCACGAAAGAAATCATCTATGATACCCGGTTGGGTGAGGTTATCTGATTTGAGAACTTTGACTGCCACCGGTACGATACGATTTGATGGCGTCGTCCACTCTCCCTTGCGCACAACTCCGAAAGAACCATCTCCCAATTTAATACCCAACGTTACATCCTTTTCATGAATCAAACACGTCAGCTGTGTCGATTGGTTTTCTTTTGGGACATTTGATTGCTTCTTACTGGGTTGCTTACCGCCGCCAATCAGTTTGGAAAGGATGTTCTTCCGCCATTGATGTGCCTTTTTCTTTCGAACAGCTTCCATCAGTCGTCGAATGGCCGGTTTGCCCAGTCCGCAACGTTCCAGGTCAGTTGGCTGAACATAATCGAAATGTGCCAAACGCGTAACTTGCAAATCATCACGAATTCTCGCAAGGAATTGCTCCAGCTGCACCTCACGTAAAAGATCTTCCAACCATTCTGTTTCTGTATCAGCCATCGAGAGTGTGATGAATGTTGGATCCTAAAGTGCTTTAATGTCGTTGATGCTCTGGAATATAAAACAAAAAGATATATACTCACTTATAGAATATAGACACAGATGAAGAATAATCAGGGTCAAGAGAGTACATTGCGAACGCAATTTCCTGTTGTTCTTCTTATCTTAAAACATATGCTCTGAATGAAGTAAAAAAAACTTAATGAATTGCTAGATATAGTGCCGCTGGCACGGCCATAGCCTCAGACGAGGGGATGAAGTGTACGAAATTTATAAAGCATCATGGGTGGATGATGGAATGATTATTTGTTTAATAAATTCATATGGACACGCTTAACTTGCATTTAGATTGGAATAACTAATTAATAATTTAGAAGTTTGTCACAATGCTCATAGTTAAAAATTGTCATTAAAAGGCTAGATTAAATTATTGAATTGGGAATTTTTGTATTTGATACAATCAGCTGATATGATAACGACAAAAATATAATTACTTTAATAATCTAAACACTTTTGTGTTCGATAAAAAACATTAATAAATGTATACACGCATACGAACATTACATACATACATGTACATATGTGTGGGTTTAACTGGTGTTTTTTGTTGTTTCGTACTACTGTCGTCTACACATTAAATTTTAATACATATGGATTCCAGAGTTGGGTACTTAATAAAATGTACAACCATATCTTGGAAGAAGAAAACGACTTACGGAAAATGATTCGGTCAATTCTCAAGAAGCCGAATGAGATCTAACTTAAAGCTGATATAGTGACAAGGATAAAGATCGGTAGTTGAATCTGGAAGAATATACAAAAATCTTTTAACGAACACTGACGAATTTTTAATACAGCAAAACTTTTCCTTCAAATAACTGGACATAACACTTTGGCCATTTGTATCCTTAACTCCCAGTCATTGAAGGCCTTGTACATGAGTTCATGCGAGTCTCCTAACAGAGATACGATACTTAATTTAAAAGTAAACAAACATAACTTTACACTCCCGTATGTATTACAATCTCACTAGTTCAGGATATTTCAAACTTGGTTTCATTAAGAACGCTTTGGTTCATTCAAAATTTACAAATGACATAGAGATCAAATTGTCCTCAATTGTTGCAAACCAAAGCTATTACAAAACAAAATCAATCAAAAAATTGTCCAAAATCAGGGAGTTGTAACTAGGTTGCGAGGTTGAAACTTTATTTGACTGAATTATCTCTCTTATTGGTTTTCTTAGTTTCGCAAATTTAAAAGCATAAACTACTCTCAAGTTCTTTATTTGACTTTACTTTGGCTCGCATTGGAATTACGTATTTTACTGATTTAAAACTCATTTGGGCCTAACTAACTACCAAATTTGATTGACTGTGTACGAGTATTTTAGCTTACCACAAATGCGTGAAATTAAAGAGGACGTCATTATTTTGTTAAATGATATCGCGCAACAAAACCTGTTAGAGATATGAAACTTGCAAGTGGCCAGAAAGAAATTGATTTTTGGTGACAAGTAGTTTGTTTTGATTATACGATTTTTAACTTCCCATAGGGAGTTTTTGTAATCGGTCCGATTTGTCAAATTGGAATTTTTGACATTTCTCGACGTTTCAAGGTCCCTAGAGGCTATATCTATCATTTTTAGAAAGATGTCTGTGTATGTGTGTACGTACGTTCGTACGTGCGTACGTTCGTATACGTCCGTACGTTCTGGTACCATTTTTCGTCGTCGATATCTCAAGAACGAGTAAAGATATCAACTTCAAATAATTTTTGTTTAATAGATAATAACTTCGAAAGAGGCTGAAAGGGATTTATTGAAATTCAGTGAGTAGTTTTTTCACTATAACGGTTTAAAAAAAAGTAAAAATTTTGGTTAGTTTTAAATATCTCACGAAAAAGTAATGCTATTGATTTCAAATAAAATTTAATGTACTCATTATAAGGTCATACAGACTTGGTATGAATATGGAAAAAAATGAACATACCGTTATTTTTTTAAATAAAAAAAAACTGAAAAAAAATTTCATAACCCAGATATTCTAAGAACCGAAAACAATTTGAAACTCAAAATAATTTTATTTTACGAAAAATAATGTGTTTGACAGCTGGTGAAAATTTCAAAAAAATTAAGTTTACAGATTTTTTACAAAAAATAAAAAACTAATTAAAATTCTATTGAAAATTGGTAAAAATTGTTTTTCGACTCACATTTCTCGAGAACTAGTAGTGATATTGACTTCTAATTTAGTTTATTTTGTACATAGTATAATTTTGTACAATTGGTAAAATGTTGACAAATATTGAATTAATAGTTTTGTTTTTAAATAAAAAAAACTATTAAAAATTCTAGTGAAAACTAGTTAAAACTGTATTTCAAGTCGAATTTTTTGGGAATGAACACCGATAGTGCCTTCTAAAGTATGTTGTTTTATACATCGATACCTTCCAGTAAGAATGTATACTAAGCGACATTTCTAAAATTGTTCAGTAAACGAAAAAAACGAAGAAAGTTCTAGTTGAATCATAGTGTGCTAAGAGACAATTTTGGTTAAACTAAGTGACATCTAACAAAATTTTTTGTTGCTCACGACAATGAGATCTTTATTAATGTCGCTTAGCATAATTTTTTTGGCGGATAATACAAATTTCAGGGGGCAACATTATTTTAATGAGAAAACATGGTAGTTGATAATTTTTTTTAATGGTACTCTAGTTTCGTTTTCATGCACAATAGGTTGGCGAAACCCAGGCCAAAACGTGACCCTTAACATATAGTATATTTCCTCATCAAAAAGTAATTTTCGAAAAAAGTGTCACTTAGTACATTCTTACGGGAAGGTATCGACATATTACAATTATTAACATATGGTTAAATTTTGACAAGTATCGAATTGAAAGTTTTAACAAAAATATAAAAAAAAATCTACTAAAAAGTGGTAATATTTGTTTTTCGACTAAAATATCTTGAGAACGAGCAATGATATTGACTTTGCCATTATTTAATTTTATACATAATACAATTTCTAACAAATGGTTTATATTTGACATATATCTAGTTTTAGAGCGGATATATTTTGTAAGTATCCTTCCATCAATGACCAAACCATATCTTTTATATTTGAATATTTCGTTTTTAAATTTTTTCAATTAAAATGTTTGGAACCAAAATAATAAAGACCACAAATGGGAAGTTATCATTGTGGGTCGCACCCAGCCTCTTTTTTTTACATTCGATTCATTTATATTATTTATTTCACTTCAAGATTGGCGAAAATGACGTCATACATTAGGTCTGACTTTTGTGTGAACAGTTCTGTTTAGTGGGTAACTACTAGCGGATTTTTTAATAGGGACATAACAGTTTTGTAATTTAATACAAACGCACCCTTAAACTTTCTTCAACAGCTGTGAATGTCAAAACGCCCGTCAAAATTTGCATTTTTCGTCATACAAAAAATTTAAGAGCGCTTACTTGAATTGTCAATCCCTAAAAAATGGAAACAATGCCCTGATTGATGTTTTTCATGCATAATCGCTCAACATCAATTGATTGTTAAGTTTGGCATTTGTTGTTTCAGCCTTTTTTTATATTATACGCGCACTTAAGGGTTTATGAATATCCTTATACGAGTAATATTAGACACAGTACGAGCGATTTAGAAAGTAGGATAGGATTAGAAAGGTGATACCGATGCACATTGATTTTGAATAACTTCGGGTTGCAATGAGTGGGAAATACTGAGCCGGGTAAAGTATTCCACATTCGTGTAGTGCGGATAAAAAAAGAATCTCTGTACTTGACAGTACGTTCGAAATTGGGTTCAAGGGAATAAACTGATCAGCATTAGGCTGTTTCGAATTTTTTATCGAAAGGGGTATCAAAAGTTGCGTATTAACGAGTAGACGAATATGTACTTAATTTTTGATTTGGACATAACTTTTGGGGCTCTACCACGGCTTAAAGATCTTAAAATAAGGTAAAAAACTATATTTTAAGATCTTTAAGCCGCTGTAGAGCGGCTTCAAAAATGAACAAGGTCTGAACATCACCTCATCGCTTAAGCCAAACATTAACAGACTTTTTGGCACAAAATCGAAAATATAGATGAGGAAAACATGTGTTTTCAAACAAGTGGGTGTCAATTCACAAAACACGATCCGTTTTGGCTTTATTGAAAGAAGAATTTACTAGCTTTGGAAAAAGTCATACAACACATCTGCCATAATGTTATAGGTACTTCAATTATACATACTTACTATATGTTTGGTCGAAATTTTCTTAACTTGTTCTTTTTCCCAATATTCTTGGACTAAGAAAAAATGTCTTCAATGTATACGCCCATTCCGTTAAATACAGGTCAGGTGTTTTGGCACTAGTTATATGGTCTTTTAGAATTTTGCTTACAACAACTTGATGTCATAACTCTTACGCCATTAAGCCTTTTTAGTCTCAGCTTACCAGAGCCTTCCGCAAGACGGAAATTGTTTTATTTGAACTTTGACTTGATGTGGCTCAAATTTACAATACGCTAGCACATCATCACGATAACATTTCACGAATTTGCCTGTACATTAAGACTCAGCTTGTAGATGAGCCCACTCAAATACCAGTTGTTTCTGGGAAAAAGACCAACACTCTCGACTTGTTTCTTACTTCTCACCATTATGATATACACTTCATTCGGCACTTCGGTCAATTTCTCGTGTCGCGTACATACAGAACGATAAATCCAACTAGGACAATCTTAATAACTTTTTTCGTATCATTTACTTCCAATATGATAACAGAAGTGATGCGAA
This sequence comes from Chrysotoxum bicinctum, assembly GCA_911387755.1. NCBI lineage: Eukaryota > Metazoa > Arthropoda > Insecta > Diptera > Syrphidae > Chrysotoxum > Chrysotoxum bicinctum. The sequence goes on from OU426990.1 coordinate 80,780,858, forward strand.
CTTTTAATCCTAACCGAATTAAAAACCTATCACGCTGAGGAAATTAAGTTTCCAATCTTACAAAGCCAACCCAACTGAGGAAAATCGGAAAAAGCATAAACAAGTCAAAAGACATTGCAATGCAAACAATTTTGTAGTGCCCCAAAGGCAGTAGACATTTCTGGTCATTTGTCAACAATGTTAATTCAACTTCATCTTCGGTTCGAACGCTTATCTACAATGATAGCCCGATTCTGTGTGATTATGGCATCAGGAAAATTTGTACCCACTCTGTGCGAGCTCCTACAAACAGCCCTTGAAAAGCTCAGTAATTGGACCAGTAGCTGCGCAACCTAATGCCAACCCACTTATAAAAGAACTGGTTCGGTTAACGAAATATTGCAAACTTAAATCCCCCACCGTAAATGGGACATCGCTCCATGTAATTTGATGGCCAGCCTTGGATAAGGGAACCTATCTTAAGGCCATTACAAAAATTCTGAGACTAGGATGTATCGGCCAACATGTGCCATTAGAACCACGCTATCATAAACGCAAATCATGTATCAGTATTTACAGATGGTTTCAAAACGGAAGATGGGGTAGGATCAGGCATCTTCTCCGAACATCCAACCATAAATAGATCATTAAAGCGCCCTAACTTTTGCAGTGTTTTCCAAGCAGTAGAACTTGCAGTTTGCGAGGCCGCAAAATATATTTCCACATGTGAACTGACGGACAAGAACATTGATATCTTCATAGCCGCCTGCTTAGGCAAGCCATTTCGTCAATTGTCACGAAGTCAAAACTGGTTGCTCGTTACCGTAGTGAATTAAGATTGCTCAGCGAAACAAAGTTACCCTTAGATGGTTTCCGGGACACCGTGGCTGATGAACTGGCCAAAAACGGTTCATCACATGAACCGAGCCAAATTGTTCCCTGGGTACTTATGCTACTGGAGCAAGAAAAACACAGAACTCACCAAAGTTTTCATTAAGACCGCAGATGACAGATACGAGTAGTCAACAATTTTCACCTGTCGGGATATTCCAAAGAAAAAAAAACAATTATCTACTGAAGCTTAGCAGACCTCAATTGTCTCTCTTGGTTGGAATCCTTACAGGTCACAGCTCAATGGGAATGAGCAGAATGGACATCAGCACTTCTGACTTATGCAGAGGGTGGAAGAACTAGAAAAGAACTAGAAAAAATGCCCTCGGAGAATATTTTCCCGACGAACTGATTTTTGCCACTAAAAAACATCCTAACTCCATTCCGAAATTCGAATGGTTCAAGGAGTCATCCTATACCTAAGACTAAGACTAAGACCACTAAATCCTTCCTATTGCCCTTGCAATCCCTACATTATTTACACCGTGGGAACCACAATGGATCCATTGAGATCCGAGTGAGGTTATACGACTTGTCATATCATCACCCCACCTAGCCTAACCTAACCAATACCCATTTCACTAGGATTGCTCATCAATTAACCCTCGAGCCTAATTTTAGACGTAAAGTTGATCACAGAGATTAATTTTTTTTAATTTTTTCGTCGCATTACACGATTATGTTTTAATTTACCATTTCAATTTGCAAACTTTCTTCCGCACCTTCTTTCTCTATCTCCTTAATTTTCGGCACAGATCGTGCTGTGTTTAACATTATAAGGGTCTCAATAGATCCTTGAGACTTGAAAAAAACTTTAAAACTAGTTTTAACACTGTAACTTCATTCGCCATCAATAATTTTAACCAGCAAATAATATATGCTCATAAGTTAATGAGACCATTATGAGACATCACTAAATATTTCGAAATATTGTTGGTAAAGTCATATGTGTGTGAAAAACAGTAAATATTTAATACCAGAAATTTAGGTTTAAAAAAATCAAAATCAATTGTATAGCACTTTCGACTTGTTCCCTAGATTGGACTCGAACCATAAAACTGCGACCCAGTTGTACAGTTTATTTACTATCTCAAGTATTTCATTCCATTGGCAAACATTGCCTTTAATGATCACTCGTCTCGACAGTCATAAAATACTGGATTGCATCTACGAGTATCATTGCAACGGATTTGGTTTTACATTTCACATCGTAAACGGTTCCACAAGGAATAATTATTTTCAGTTGAATTTAGTGACTTACAACTTTCAACCGTTGCGGTGTGTGTGTTTAGTTGGCAAGAATCGGGGAGACCTGCAACTGTCTGCCGAGTCCGAATGGCTAAGATGAGAAACACTTGTCATTTCCAGAGGTTTAGGTTGTAGGTACATAAAAGTACGAATCCACTATCATCGTAATGCCTAGTTTAAATTAAATATCCAGTTCAACTTTTTTTTTTAAATGCAATATTCGCCCTTTAGGATTTATAATGCAAAAATCTAAAAGGATTACAAAAAATAATACGAATAAAAATTCGAGCGGTTTAGGTATCTCAGCGGAAATGTAAACTTCAAAGGTATTGCAGGGGAGCGAGAACGTTTCGAGAGTAATCGGTATCGACACAATAGTGGAAATCAAGCCTCTCTGCAAGTAGTTTTATCATAAATCAAGCCGCATCGGTTTTTTATATGTCCGTAGATATGTTATCAGCTTGTCGTGTGCGATAAGTGATTAGATGTTTTGTTCTCCATCAACCACATTTGTTTAGTTACTTTTTATTATTGATTGAAATAGAATTAGATAAGTGAATCTTATAGGTCACAAGCACCAAACAACAAAAACACAAAAACCAAAACGAATAAAATTGCAACTGACCCTGAGCCTCTATTTTTATGGATCAGAAAGAGGAGAGTCGTTGTGAGTTTCGTTGTCTTATGTATTCATGAGCCGCTAACCCCTATTATATTATACAAAATCTGACTTCCGGCGAGGGTATTCTTTCCCTTTCCACATTGCCGTTTGTTGTTGTTGATACTTTTGTTAAAATTCACACGTTCACACATTGATGCAGGTTGCTCACACGTTTCTTCACCTTTAGCACTAACCAAGTATAAAAATAATTATGAAATAAAAAAAAAAGAAAAAAAGTGGATTGATTAAAAATAAGTTTGCCGGTTTAGTTGCTGGTTAATTTTAGCAACATGAATGAGCAATTCGAAGGATGTTTGGCTGTTTGTGTTGCAAAATGATTGAACGTAGGAAGTGCCTAAATGATTCATATAATTAATGTTAATTGACAAACAATATTTAGGTATATCATTACTAAAGTTTAATTTTGTTTACTCCGGAAACAAACTAGTTTCAGACAGTCTATTAGTCTATTAATATGAAATGCTATTTTTATTGAGAATAAGTGTAAAGGAGCGGTTGCGGTACAGTTTCATCAGTAAACAATAAGCCCCTGTAAGCCGAAAACTAGAACAGATTTTCAAAAACTAGTCCAATCATATTTTTTTTCTTGCGACTTATACATACTCGTAGGTACAAGAGTGATGGCAAGTTATGCATTCTGAAAAAAAATCGAACTCGAGATTTTGATCAAAGTTGACATTACGATGATAGCGAAGACGAAAAAAGTGGGTCCGGCAATTCCGTCTGTCTGTCTGTATGTCTGTATGTCTGTACCTCGAACTAGAGCCTAAACTACTGGAGGTATTTTCTTCAAACTCGGTACTTAGGGGAAATTGAAATTTTTTTTAGCAATTTTATGCACTTGAACTTGAAAATGTATCTTAAATTCCAAAGTACTTTTACATAAGAGCAAGTTCGTGCGATCCAGTCGTGCATTTTATTTTTTTTAAATTTCATTTAGTTAAAGCTAGGAAATGGTTGAAAAAAAATTTCCAAAAAATGGTTATTTTTGGTACCTGTCTTGGAACCATTTTTTTGTTTTTGATTTTCTCAAAACGGTACTGCCGATTTTGATATTTTTTTATGCTAAAACTCCTTAGCAGTTTGAACATTATTTCAAAAAAAATTGTTTGGATTTTTAAAAACAATTTCAAATTTTTTTTTTCAAAACTCAATATTTCAAAAACCCCATGCTCGATTTTTTTAAAACTTGATAAATAAAAGTTTCTTAATTTTAATTATATGATGTAAGAAAAAAAATAATTTTACTTAAACATAACGTTACCCTCCTACAAAATGTTAAAAAATAGTTTTCGAAAATCGTATCTATTTTTCTCGAAAACGGTTGCGAGAATTTTGCTATTTTTTTTTCATTTGATTAATTTTTACGATTTATAATTTAATAAAAAAAGATTGAATGAAGATATTACTGATTATACCTACCATAATACCATTTTTTCAAATTTAGTACGTTTCATTATCGACAAAACGGATTTTAATGACATTTTTTAGAGAGAAGCTTCTAAAAAGTTTAAATAACATTGTATTTTAAGACTTCGAAAAAAATAATTTTTGAAAAAAAACTGGTAAATTCGATATCTCAGAAACGGCTCAATATTTGTGTTTGTAAATTAAATTTTTATTCGAACAATAATAAAAACTTTAAATTGGCGTACTAAAATTTTTTCTTAAAAATGTTTTAAACATTTTGTATATAAAAGCTTATTTTTTTAAGAAACCGGTAAAGTTCTTGCGTAAAAGAATATTTGCTTGAATCACATGGCATCCTGTTTTAAGCTCCAACTACGTAGGGAGTTGTTTTAGTCGTTTAAAAAATGAATTTTATGCTTATGAACAGTTTTTCTCTAATAATATTCATTTTTAAAATTCTTAATCGTTTACATAAGAGCAAATTCGTGCGACTCTGCTGTGCATTTTACTTTTACCGATGTAGAGTGAAAATTTAACGGTAAATTAAATTTAAAATATATAGACCTAATAGAAACATTGATCTATCACCTTTGCTTATACTTTAAGAGGAAATTTCGTAAAGATTTTATTTGTAATTTTTTGACCTCAAATCTGCTCACTCAAAACATGCTTACATTTAATTTACTGTCATTAGTACTGCCAACTCCATCTTAGGCAGCAGTCGTAAAAATCGGAACGACTGGTTTGATGATGAATGCAAGCTAGCGACTGAACGTAAGAATGTTGCGTACCGAGCAATGCAATAATCTCATAGAACGCGGGCACGCGAAGAGGAATATAAAGAGCTCAGAAGAACAGAAAAACGGCTTCACAGACAAAAAAATCAGCCTGGGAGAAGAACCTAATCTGTGAAATAGAAAACAGCCGAGAGCGAGGTCCGCACCAGGCGCGGAAGTTCTACCAATCCGTCCGAAACATGACGCAGTACACACCACGCTGCACATACTGCAAGGACGGAGAGGGAAATCTGATCACCGATCCTGAAAGCATACTGCAGTGATGGGAAGTGTACTTTAATGAATTTCTAAATGGTCAGCTCACTGCAGAAGTGGAGGCTCCACTACTTCAAGAAGAATACCCTATGTTGCCGCAACCAAGCATAGAAGAGTTTGAGAAGGCTATAGGCCGGCTTAAACAGAACAAAGCCCCGGGAGCCGATGGCATACCAGCCGAATTATTCCATCACGGCGGGCCAGCCTTACGTCAAGCAATTCATGATATTATAGTACATGTATGGGAGCAGGAAGAAATGCCAGAAGACTGGCGAAAAGGTTAAATATGCCCCGTACATAAGAAGGGAGATGTCACAACGTGCAGTAATTATAGAGGTATCACGTTGTTGAGTACCGCCTATAAGATAAATCAACAACGGATCAGATCTTTACCCTTAGGCAGGCAATGGAAAAATGTCTAGAATTTAACATCCCAACATACCATCTGTTTATAGACTTTAAGGCCGCCTATGATAGCATAGCCAGGGTAGAACTTTACAAAGCCATGAGAGAATTCGGCATCCCAAATAAATTGACACGACTATGTAGGTTGACCATGACCAAGCCAACAAGCCGGATTGCTATCCAGACCAATCAACATCTTTAATGGACTCCGACAAGGGGACGGTTTGGCCTGCCTCCTCTTCAACCTGGCGTTGGAGAAAGCAATCCGTGACTCTGGCACGGCAACAAGAGAACCATCCTCAACAGGTCCAGCCAGTTACTGGCTTAGGCAGACGACATTGACATCATCGGAAGAACCGAACAAGCTGTACACGATTCCTTCATCCAGATCGAGCAGGCGGCACAAAATCTGGGGCTGCACATTAGTGAAGGTAAAACAAAGTACATGGTGGCGTCGAATGCGAGAGGAACAGTTGGTCAAACAATCAAGGTAGCGGAGCACGAATTTGAAGTGGTGCAATCCTTTAAATACCTTGGGTCAATAGTAGCAGCCGATAACAATATAGATATATTTTGTGATTTTCATTGTATTGAACAGGAGACTTTAGAAGACCACACAAGATGTAAAAATTGAGATAATATTTTGTATTTATCGTCGTCGTCTAACGAACAACTGCAGTTCTTAAATGAAAATATTCAAATCCTGTTTAACACGCATGTGCCATTAAAAACAAAATTTATAAGAACGAGCGATAAGCCATGGTTTACACACAATGAACGGTCTTTAATGCATCAACGTGATGAAACCACATGTCATGCAAGTCAAGCTCTTCCATTTTGCGCAAAAAAAAAGTTTGTTATCATCGCACGGTAGCGCTCACCATTCACAGTAACGTTTTGATTCACATCATCTTTGAAGAAATGCGGCCCAATGATTCCGCCAGCCCATAATCCGCACCAAACAGTGACTGGATGCATTGGTAGCTCTTGCAATGCTTCTGACTGCTCTTCACTCCAAATACAGCAGTTTTGCTTGTTCACGTATCCATTCAACCAGAAATAAGCTTCGTCGCTGAACACAGTTTTTCGATAAAAAAGTGGATCTTCGGCCAACTTTTCAAGAGCCCATTCACCAAAAAATTCGGCGTTGTGGTAGGTCGTTCGGCCTTAATTCTTGCACCAGCTGTATTTTGAAAGGCCTCACACCTAAATCCTTCCGCAAAATTGTCCACGTAGTTGATTAACAGGAGCCTAATTGCTGCGAACGGCGCGACGCCGAATCGATAATTCACGGTCATCACTAACACTGGCCGATACAGCTGCGATATTTGCCTTTTCCAGTTCGCACTCTACGTAAGCGTGTTGGTGGTTTAATGAGCAACAATGTAAATTTGGTGCGAAATTTAGTCACAATAGCCCCAATAGCCGCCTCAGCAGGTCCAATAAACTGACCATAAAATGCAAGAAGCTCGCGATGAACTTTCTTAACAGAGCACGCATTTTGATAATAAAATTCAATAGGGGTATTCATGTAAGCGCGGAAAACCCTCGTAAACCAGATAATTTTATCTCCGCAGAAACGAGCTGTCAAAATTTGTATGGGAAAAAGTTTCTGCAAATCGCATAAAATTATCTCACAAATCACAAGAAATGTTACGCTTGCCGAATTAAGCAAAGAAATTAAGAAACTGAAGTCAAAAAAAGCACCAGGATACGACTTAATTACTGCGGAAATTCTTAAAATGCTCCCACGGAAAGGTTTAGTAAACCTCCTTTACATAATGAACGCCACTCTAAGGTTAGAATATGTTCCAAATCAATGGAAAGTCGCAGAAGTAATAATGGTCTTAAAACCTGGCAAACCATCACATGAAAAGAAATCGTACAGGCCCATTTCACTTCTTCCTGTAGTGTCGAAGTAGTCCAGTCAAAGCGTCATGAAAAAGGGCCTGACCTTGCGCGCAGAGGCATGGTCAATTTTTTTTTCATGGATCGATAGGTGCTTATGAGAAAAGCTTAAAACCAAATTTGCACCACATGACAACTTTTTTTACCAAAGTTATTGGTAAAAATGTATTTTTTGTCATTTTTTGGTCATTTACGAATATCTCGGCTCCACTATCTCGCACAAACAAAAATTAAACATGTTTTTATTCCTTATAACATTATTTATTATGTTCTAAAAAAAAACATTTGTTTAAACAAATGAAAAAAAAGTTATAGTAAGTTAAACAAATTTTGTGTTGTTTAAAAATCACTTTTTCGTGATTATTAAGAAAAAAGCTTATTTAACGATGAAATTTTTATTTTTTATTGTTAAAGTTCTTGTAATTCCCTACAATTTAAAAAAAAATCAGCACTGTACGGTGAACGAAAGCCGAGAAATAAATTATTGAACATGGGTAAGTCAGCGCACCCACGCATTTTATGATTTTATGTTTTAATTAATATCTCAGCCCCAGTATGTCGCAAAGTTAAAATAAAAAACTGTATTGTTAATAACAATATTTCCTATCAACCTGCATTTAAATTAATATGTTTGAGCAAAAACATAAAAAGTTACCGTTGGTTTCAAGGTTTTTTTCTTGTTTTTAATACCTTTTTTTCATAGTTATTGAGAAAAAAACTGTATTTCGCGGTAAATAATTTTCAGTTTTGGATTTTTGTTTTATAGTCCTGCTAATTTTCTTCAAATTAAAAAAAAATTAGTCCATTACGACAAACGGGAGCCAAGATATTCATGATTTAAAAACTTAGGAAAGCTTACAATTTAGTATTTTAACCTTGTAGCTTGTAGTTTTGGTGTCGCCAGCAACAAGACATATTGGTATCCTTCAAACACTCCACACATACTTACACATATTTGTTGCTTCTTGTTGCTGGCGACACCAAAATTACAAGCTACAAGGTTAAAATACTAAATTGTAAGCTTTCCTAAGTTTTTAAATCATGAATATCTTGGCTCCCGTTTGTCGTAATGGACTAATTTTTTTTTTAATTTGAAGAAAATTAGCAGGACTATAAAACAAAAATCCAAAACTGAAAAGTATTTACCGTGAAATACAGTTTTTTTTCTCAATAACTATGAAAAAAAAGTATTAAAAGCAAGAAAAAAAACGTTGAAACCAACGGTAACTTTTTATATTTTTGCTCAAACATATTAAATTAAATGCAAGTTGATAGAAAATATTGTTATTAGCAATACAATTTTTTATTTTCACTTTGCGACATACTGGGGCTGAGATATTTATTAAAACATAAAATCATAGAATGCGTGGGTGCGCTGACTTACCTATGTTCAATAATTTATTACTCGGCTTTCGTTCATCGTAGAGTGTTGAATTTTTTTTTAAATTGTAGGGAATTAAAACAAATTTAATAATAAAATATAAAAATTTCATCGTTAAATGAGCTTTTTTCTTAATAATCACGAAAAAGTGATTTTTAAACAACAAAAAATTTTTTTAACTTACTATAACTTTTTTTTTCATTTGTTTAAACAAATGTTTTTTTTAGAACATAATAGATAATGTTATAAGGAATAAAAACATGTTTAATTTTTGTTTGTGCGTGATAGTGGAGCCGAGATATTCGCAAATGACTAAAAAATGACACAAAATACATTTTTACCAATAACTTTGGTAAAAAAAGTTGTCATGTGGTGCAAATTTGGTTTTAAGCTTTTCTCATAAGCTCCTATCGATTCATGAAAAAAAAATAGACCATGCCTCTGCGCGCAAGGTCAAATGACGCTTTGACTGGACTAAAGGTCTTTGAGAGAATATTTCTTCAGCGTCTTCAGCCCATAATAGAAGAAAAGGGTCTTATACCTGAACACCAGTTCGGTTTTAGAAGTAAGCACTCGACGATTGATCAAGTGCATAGAATCACCGATGTCATCGAGAAAGCCTTTGAAGAAAATAAAATTTGTTCAGCGGTCTTTTTAGATGTGTCTCAAGCTTTTGACAAAGTGTGGCACGAAGGCCTCAAATACAAATTGAGACAAGTCCTATCTGAAGGACTATACAACATTCTTAGAGAATATCTAGAGAAAAGAATTTTCCGCGTTAGGCACGGAAATGATTATTCAGATTTTAAAGAAATAGTGGCTGGGGTACCACAAGGTAGTGTTCTAGGTCCCATTTTATACCTTTTATTTACACGCGACATACCCCAAACAGACAATACAATTGTAGCTACTTTTGCAGACGATACCGCAATACTTGCAGTAGGCAAAACGGCTAACGAATCGACATGTAAATTGCAAAATGCTCTTAACAATGTCAATGAATGGACAAACAAATGGCGAATAGCGCTTAACGAATTTAAGTCAGTCCACGTGGACTTTACTTATAAGAAAATTAATAGATTACCAGTCTTTATTAATACAACTCAAGTTCCATTTGCAAATGAGGCAAAATATCTCGGGATGACTCTTGACGCGAAATTAAAATGGAAGTCACATGTTAAAAATAAATGTGATCAATTAAATATTAAACTAAGGGAAATGTACTGGTTACTCGGACGACATTCTAAACTTAGTATCGAAAACAAATTATTAGTTTACAAACAGGTACTTAAGCCTGTCTGGACATATGGTATTCAACTCTGGGGTTGTACCCACGATACAAATCTAAATAGTCTACAAACTTTTGAAAACAAATTATTAAGGTCCTTTGTAAATGCGCCGTGGTATATTAGAAACGAAGATCTTCACAGGGATCTTGGAATCCCCACGGTTCGCGAAGAAATAAAAACTTTTTCGCAAAGGCATAGAAAGCGTTTAGTTGAACATACCAATAGAACAATCTTAGAAATTCTTGACGAAACAAATTTAGTACGACGTTTGAGAAGGACCAAACCTTCCGATCTAGTACGGTGAAATTATTGTACTGTATTATGTATATTTAAATCATCGCTTAAAATAGAAAGAAGCTATTCAACTAGCTTATAATTAAACCAGTAGGAACTTTCACCGGAAAGTTGCCTACAACACGTTACTTAACTTCGAGAAAGATAAATTGCTAGATAAGTTCCATATGAACTTAGTTGCAATCGGGAGGAGGAGGTGGTTTTAGTGCGGTCGGCCTGATTAACGGTCTGCTTGCATAGAGTCTTACCTTCCGTAAGGCTTTATGGGGGCAGAGTTGTTGGTCGGGAGAGTCCCACATATCTATGAGCGCGCGTTTTTCGGTCCTCATAGAATCTTTTGAAGATTTCAACACCTACCCACGGGAAAAAAAAAAAAAAAAAAAAAAAATCTCACAAATTTGCTGCGGAAAGTGCAGAAATAAACCTCGTAAACTAAAGAAGTATGGATTCTGACTTTTAATTTGACATTTCACAAAATATTTCCCACATTTACGCAAGTATTTCTTAGGGGGTGTTCATGAAAACATGCTGCGGAAAGTTATATCTTTATACAAAGCGGAAAATTATCTCGTTACATGCATACCCTTAATAATTTGCAAGCGTTGTTTGTTTGTAAGACGATTCATGGTAAAATTATAGACCGAACTGACAGTGACACAAAACGTGCGTGAGCTGTCAAAACCAGTGTTGCCGAAAAGAAAATAGCAAAAACATCACCCATGCTAAATGTAATTTTTCAATGTTTGACGATTAACATTTGTTATTTTAATGGAATCCATTTTAGCAGCATTGATTTTTGAAGCGAATACAGAAGCTAGCCATAATACCGCGATAATGAAAATTCGCTAAATCATTCGACTTTAGTCGAATGTTCGATTCGCTATTCATAATGAGGGCCTATTATAAATTTAAAGGAGCTCGTGTACAAAAATCGTTAGAGCTATTAATGAGAAAGTCGAAAATCAAAAAAACGGTTCGATGACTGATACCCTTAATAGCATTTTTTCGTAAAATATTTTTTGACCAAAATGTAATCCATGCTCATAATAGCACACCTAATTTGTTTTATTATAATCTTTAAAGAGCCGTTTTCGAGATAAATAAGATTTCGCATTATTGTTGTATGGTTTATCGTTAGTTTTGGAGCTAAAACTATGTAATTACTGAAGACCCTGAAGAAAATACCTCCTGTAGGTCGATGTACAGACATACAAACATACAGACGGAATTGCCAGACCCACTTTTTCTATGTTCTCTATAATTGTAATGTCAACTTTGATTAAAATCTCGAGTTCGCAAGTAAAAAAGTCAAAAATGTCAAACCATAATGAAAATGCATTTCAGCGAAAATACAAAAAATCAATTACATAGTTGTCTTACTTTGAGACATTCAGGCTCAAGGTTAACTGAATAATGGTTGTCGGTATACGGTAATCGTGCGAATTCAAACTTGGCAAGATATACAAGGCATACGAATATAAACTTAACACTCTAAAATACTCTAAAAAATAGAGAACATTTTTAAAAATTCACTAGGCATACGCAAAGTGTAATAGCAGGAGAGAAGTTTTTTTTTATTTTAATAAGATATACATTTTTATTATTTTTATTTTTGAATTGTGAACGTTTTACTTAAAACATCTCATCTAATCAACAATTTTTTGTTTGTTTAGGTTTATCACGTTAAGAAGACATTTTTTTTAGTTGACTTTTTAGTGCACTGCATTCATTCTCTTGTTCTTCTATTAAAGAACACAGGTTTTTGTGTAAAGGTGTACAGCCTTATTCATAAACTCATTATAGTGTGAACATAAAGTAAGTCCCTATAATGCCTCTAAACGCGAAAATGTTTTTTTTAATTTTTTTTTTTCAAAGGATACAATATAAATAAATTTACATCGTCTGGAATATTACATTGGGATATGCAATGCCCATATGGCGAGCAAAAATGTTATTTATAAAACATATTCAACGTTGAACAGAGACATTATGAGCTAGATAGTGCTTATATAAGGACAGTTTAGTATTGGACTTTCACTTTGACATCACATTCTTCATTCGGTATGTGTTGGTGTTGCAATTTTCATTTTCGATTGAGATTTTATCCTCTACAAGTTGTCTAAGGGTATCTGCAGATTATGATGAAACGAATATCAATTTTGTTACAAGTATTGTGCAGATGATAATGACACACCTGATCCAATGAATCAAAATTAGTTGCTCGAATTCTTTCAGCTTTTGTTAGTTCAATTATTGTGGGACCGTCAGACAGGATGTTTGTTTTTTTTCTTCGACAAACAGCTCAGCTGTGTTATGAAGTCTAAATGTAGTTTCTCACTTTTTGACACAAGCTCATTATAACAATATTGGGTAGAAAAGTGTTATATAAATAAGAATTTGTATAGCGGATGAATAAGTCTTTATGAATAGCTATTCACCCGCTTAGCGAATTCTTATTTAAAGAATTTTATTGGTGTGATTTTCGATACAGCAGTTCAATGCTGATTCACATCACCAGGAGTTTTAATTGTTTCAATGAACAGTCCGTCAACTGGTACTGATGTAATAAAAATTGGAATTCAATATCGTATATTTTTAAGAAGTATTTAATTCAGATCCCCTATTCTGTATGAGATATTTTAAGGCGTGACGTTTTAGAGTATAAATCGTGCGTCACTTTTACTCAAACCAATTTCTTAAAATACTCGATTTCAACAAAGCCTGTTTGGATCTTATTACGCGTCGATTATTGAATTTTATTGACAAATTAAATCACGGAGTCGTTGACCCTCCAGAGTATTAAGCCCATCCAATGTATCTGTAAGATACCACCATAGCTACAGCCGTATTTATCGGAGAGTTTAAAACACTTGTTCTTATAAAATTCAAATTATTTAATTACTTTAAGCGACCAATTACTGTATACAGTATAGCACACATATATACTACCTGCAAAACCCTTATTTCCTTCATTTTTTAGACTAGGTACTTGTCAAAACGCTCATTTCCTTCCCCTGTTCCTTAAAAATTCTCAGAAACAGTTAGGTTTGGGGGGGTTTGAGAGCCTTTTACCAAAATTTACCAAGCAAAAGAAGGCAGTCATTATTTCAACACAAATTCAGCGTCAATATATACGCGGTGTAATTGAAAAGCATTTCATCGACCCCTTCAAAACTATTCCCCAAGCTGATTTCTACAAACTATTTGGAGCGAAACGATTTATCAGAATAATTGATGGACATTCCACTAGTTCAACTAGCTTTATCATATTTCGAACACGTTAGTCCATACTGTAAACAATAGGTTTGCTGTTTTGGCACTAAGTGAAACTCAGGTAGTTGAAAATACCGAGAATTTGGAATTTGCTCTAATTGGGTAAGCTTAGTGCCATTATTCTTTCCACACCATGGTCTCGTGATTTTTATAAGAAATGATATTGCGTACCAACTTCAAGACCAATATGGAAAATGTTAAAATACAAAATTCAATTTTATATGGTTAAAATTTACGGTACACAAGCAATCATACATACCTTTTTCATTTATCGATGTCCAAAACTAAACTGGACAGAAATTCAACTTTTAACGAATTTTATGCACTATCTGGTTTCATACAAAGAATTGTTTGCCGCTATCCTCACACTGAAATCGTCATTGCGGGCGATTTCAATGTACATAATTCTAGTTGACTTCGCTTTTCTGGTCAGACAAAACCCGAAGGAACGTATTTTGGGGTCTTTGCTGAGTTAAACTCACTTAACTCATCATGTTGATGAGGCAACTCGAATTACTGACGTTGCTGGTCAAACCGCAAACACTCTAGACTTGTTCCTTACCTCTGATCCTGATAAATACAACATTAGTGTATTATGGCCTCTAGGCACATCAGACCACTGTGTTATATCTGCGAATTTCTCGTGTCAAACAAACTCAGTTAAATATAAAACCCAATAGAAGACCGTTTGGCAATACGAGAAAGCCAACTGGGATGGTCTCAATGATTTCTTCAGGAACTTTAATATAATAGTCACCAGACTATGCTTCCTCGATAGTGACGTGGACGTCAGTGCAGATATGATTACAAATTTAATTCTTTTCGGAATGAGAGATTATATCCCGAATAGGGAAGAATCTATCAAAACGAAAGAGCATTCGTGGTTTGGTTCTGTAGCTGTAAAGAGGTTATTAGAGACAGAGAAGTAAGTTTCCGATGTTATAAAGCCAACCCTATTGAGGAAAACCGAAATATGTTCAAACAAGCTACAAAGAAATGTATTGATCATATTCGACAGACCAAATTTTTACCCGACCAACAAATTAGACAAAAATACTACTCGTACTTAGGCAAAAATACTACAATGTCGCAAGTGTAGTAAAAATGTCTGCTCATTTGTAAAAAATATTCGAAATACTACTTCGTCCTCGCTCGTTATCAATGAAACTCCCTATGTCAGCTCACTAGATAAAACTAATTTGTTTGCAGCACATTTTGCTGTCAATTCGACGCTGCCAGAGAGTGTTATGACTCCGCCTGTACTTAATAACACAAACTTTTCCATGGGACTAACCTTTTTTCGTAATCATACACTGGCAAGAGTACTGAAAGATCTCGATACACACAAATCCGCTGGCCCCGATAGTATCCCGCCAATTATTTTAAAGAGGTGTTCTTCTACGTTGGCAAAATTTTTGCGGAAGCTTTTCTATCTGTCCTACTCTACTGGTCTCTTTCTGTCCCTTCTTTTCAAGGTCATGGAAGCGCTGATAAATTATCAGCTCAAGAAATATCTCGAAGAACGAAAGCTTCTCTGTGACCTGCATTAGGGCTTTCGTAGCAATAGATCCACTGGTGATCTGAAGGTATATCTCACCGAACAGTGGAACCAGTCCTTACATCGTTTTGGAGAAAGTAAGATTATTGCACTTGATATTTCGAAAGTTTGTCATTAAGCCATTTGTTTTAGACGACCCTCGCATAATCGCCTAGCCACAAAATGGAAACACCTCTCCTTGACTCTTCCTGATAACACAGTTATCACCCCCAAGCAAAGTGTTAAATACCTTGGAGTTCACTTCTTCGAAAGGTTCAAGTTTAACCAACACACCAAATTCACACTTCGTAAGGCAAATTATGCCTTATCCCTTTAACGTCCTCTTATGAAAGTGAGGAGCGGTCTCCAAATCAGGATGAAGTTTCTGCTATACAAGCAACTGATTCGCTCAAAATTAACATATTGTTTCCCTATATGGTTTACAAGAAGCCACATTTATATGAAAAAATTGTAATTATTCGAGCGAAAAGATCTCCGCCATTACACCTCCCTTCACCGAAAACCAACTATTACCGCTCTTATAGCAAAGAAAGGCTTTACGAAGCGTCAAGAATTGTCCCACTTGACACATGGATCTACAACTTGGATCTCAACCCATCCCAGACCTCTTATTAGTTAAATTGCAGGTAACGCAACCACGGACGACCAATATCTCCAGGTCCTCTCCATGATAGACCCAGCATTTGGCACTGCCAACAGGAATTTCTACCATAATCCTTTTTTTATATATGTACGTTTACTTTACTTAAATTTACTTTGTTTGATATTTATAAGTAACTTTGCTATAGTTTTTAATTTATTTGTTTTTCAATATTACTGTTCAATAAAATACATAATAATACGGTTCAATTAATAGAGTTAAATTGTTTAATTTTGAAATAGAATTATTTCCTCGTATTCCCTAACAACCTACATATAAAGGCGAAGACGTTTTGATTCCGCGCGTTCCTATTATTCCGATAGACATCCCATTCGACTTTAAACGGTTACAATTTCCATTGCAATGTCAATAAATAAATTGCAAGGGCAGTCGTTAAGTGTTTGTGGCATTAATCTTGAAAATGCATGTTTTTCACATGGCCAACTGTATGTCGCCTGTTCTTGTGTCGGAAAACCATCTGCATTATTTATTTACGCACCACGAAACAAAACTAACAATGTTGTGTATCAACAAGCATTACAATAAACAATATTTTTTAGAGATAATAAAAAATTAAAAACATAAACAATGACCCCTGTTCTGATTTTCGTTTACGAAAGTAATACTTTCGTTTTCATTTCGTTTCGATTTTGTCTGGAGAATTTGAATTCGTAAATCTAAAAATGTATGTAAGTATTTTTAAAAATATGTCTTTAAAAACTATTTTTTTATCTTTTATGAAGGGGAAGACACATGTGTAACAAAAAACCTGTCTGAATGTTGGTACCACTGCAAGGCAAATTCGTGCGAAATTAAGAACCTCGTTTTCAAATCCGTACGAAAATCAATTTCGGTTACGAATTCAATTCGGAACGAAAATCAGAACAGGGGTAAATATCAAAATATACAACAATAGAAATAATTATTAAGTATTCCAGTTTGAATTGAATGACAGGATAACGTTTGTCGGCTAGTATAATATAGATTAAATCCATTCAGCATCCTTCAAATAAAATACCAACTTTCAAGATATTGAGAGTGCTCTAAGGCCCATTTTCTTCACTACAAGTTCAACTGAACTTGAGGATTTTTATTCTCAACTTGTGATTTTGGTTTTCTTCACTCAAAGTTGTCAGTTTCAACTCTCGATTCCCAACTCTTGAGTTGATCAATTTCTGGTTTTCTCAACTTCCGAAAATAGTAGAAGTTGAGAGAGCAAACTTGAGAGTTGACATGAAACATTGTTTTTTTTTTAAATACATGCATTTCGTTTCAAAAGTTTGTTTTTCCACAACAAAAAATAAAGAAAATATTGGTATACCTAATGTTCCGCAGCAATTATTTTTGGAAAATTCCTCATCAACTTCGTCGAGCAGTGAAAGTGAAGGTGATGTAACTGAGCCATTGTACATTGAAAGAAGACAATACAAAATGTTGCCGCGCATTGGAGTTGAAATGTGGGACGACCGTGATTTTATTTATCGCTTTCGTCTTTCAAAATCGACAGCAATGATGGTGCTAGATTTGATTAAGGATTCACTTCCTTGCAACAAGAGACGTTAATAGTTTTAAATTAGCCGTGACCTTAAAACTTAAGTCCCCACTTAAATAGATCTCGTGAATTACGGCGAATCACACAATTATTGGTAGCACTACGATTTCATGCGCTCGGATCAATCCAATAGAGTATTGCAGACTTCAGTGGATAAGGAATTCCAGCGTGCATCACATTCTGAAACGAGTGTCGAAAGCAATTGCCAATCTAGCACCGCGGTTCATTCCGGAATGCCGGAAACACACGAGGAAAAGCTTGCAGCAGCACGGAACTTTTTTAGCTAAAGCAAAGTTTCCTAGGCACGATTCCTTCATCCAGATCGAGCAGGCGGCACAAAATCTGGGGCTGCACATTAGTGAAGGTAAAACAAAGTACATGGTGGCACTCCGACCTCTTAGCTGCGTTCGAGAGAAAAGTCTTAAGGAGAATTGTTGGCCCCATATGTGAGGAAGGACGATTCCGGAGGCGGTACAATCATGAACTGTACGCAATCTACCTTGAAGCAGGTATCGTGACAAAAATTAAGCTCGGTAGACTCCGGTGGGCAGGGCACCTAGCTCGCATGAGCGAAGAGGAACCTGCTCGGAAAGTTCTTTGTGGTACATTCTATGGTAGACGACAGCGTGGTAGACCATGCTTGCGCCGCTGGAGAGATGGCGTAGACCAGGACGCCCGAAGCCTTGGGGTGCGCAACTGGATGGCGTCGGCTAGAGACCGGGATAGGTGGAGAGACTTGTTGAAAGAGGCCAGGACCGGAACCCGGTTGTCGAGCCGATGATGATGATGATGAAAGTTTCCTAGGACAATTGGTGCAATTGATTGTACACATGTCCGAATTCAATCACCAGGTGGAAGTGATGCAGAAACCTTTAAAAATCACAAGGGATGGTTTTCTCTAAAAGTGCAGACGGTGGCCTCTGTGAATTTTAAAATAAATGATATTGCAGCTCGCTGGCAGGTATAACTAGTTTTTATTTATATGAATAATGTATTAAACATTAAGTACAAACAATTGCATGACCAATGTTTTCTTTGAATAGGTAAATTTTGTTACTTTATCATTATTGCTGACTCAGCCTATTCAAATACAAGTTATCTTGCAACACCAATGTATCTTGCAACATGCAATGTCACAAACGCTGATGAGAATTTGTACAAACGAATTGCAGATAGCCACTCGCAATTGAGTTGAGCATTTATATGGCGTTTGGAAAAGCAGATTTCTAGCGTTGGCTTCCGACCTTAGAAGTTGAGCAACTTTAGATTTTCAACTCGAGAGTTGAGAAAAAAATTTGTGAAGAAAAAGAAATTTCAACTCTCGAATTGAAACCAACTCTCAAGTTGGGAAACTTGAGAGTTTGCCTCAAGATGAGCAATAGTGAACAAAATGGCCCTAAATCTCAGTTTTTCAGCGCAAGCTCATCGATTGTCTCCACTGTATTAGAGTATAGTGACCAAACGTTCCGTTTTTAGCGGGACAGTCCCGTTTTTAAGGTCTCTGTACTGTGGCCATAACTGTCCCGCTTTTCCTAAGATTGTAAAAATGTGTTTAGGTCTCTACAATTCTCAAAATGAAGCAATTATATAAATACTATTTTATATTCCTGTGCATACAACTTGGCTCATATAAAACAAAAGTAAGTTAAAGGAATAAAATGAGTCCATGGAATACACATGTTAAATTAATTGTCACTTTTGCCTGTATGTCATTTTTAAATCGATAGGTAAATAAAGAACAACTGAAATGTTAGCACAATAATCAAAACGCTTCAACAAGAAATTCAAGAGGGATTGTAAATTCTCGGAAGATTTGAAAAAAAAAATCTATTCATTTAACCGAGCAAACGTAACACATTTGCTTATTGTAATTCTGCGAATGCGTAATATAAGTTTTGAATCAATTTTCTCCGATGCATCCAACAAAAAGGATCTGAAGCTGTTTCTCATTAGCCGTGTTTTTTTGGAAAAGTTATCCGTAATACAGTAGGATTTTATATGAATAACAAATACAACATCCGCAGTAGGATCACTGCCGATAAAAGGAGAAGTTAAATCCTGCTGCGGATAGAGATTTGACGTTTATTCGAGTATCTGCAGTGATCCTACGGCGGATTTTGTATTTGTTATTTATATAAAATCCTACTGTACTACGGATGACTTTTCCAAAAAAACACGGCTATTGTTGTGAGCTGTCCCGCTTTTGCTTCAAATAAATCTGGTCACTTTATATTAGAGCTAACTCCTGAAATAAATTATTCAGATCAATTTAATGATCGCTTTAGCTTGGAGTTAACCCACCATGCAATAACATTGACTTTAACAATTAATTAGACATCAGACGCAATAAAAACGGTTTTAGTAGCTAAGTCACTGAAATAAATCAGTCAAGTAGAAGACTTATTTAGTTTTTGATTCTAAATAGCTTTCAATCCGCAAAAAACAATATGTTTTCACTCGTTTATTTACATGATGAAACCGATTAAAAAACAAGTTGGTCCTGTTTTGATAGAAATCCGATAATCATGAGAATTTTATCAAAACAAATCTTTAAGTAGGTGGTGACTGACCACCAGTGGCAAACCCAACCCTTTCCACTTCGTTAATAGGTAAACCGATGAAAGCTGCTTGAATATTTAAATATGTACCTATGTACATATGTATATAGCTCCATTCATTAACAATTTAATTAATCGGTACTTGTTTCGCCCTCTGTCAAGGCAGTTATAACAAAGGTGTCACTGTTCTGCAAAAGATAAAAGAAAACTCTCTGTATTGGGATGGGCACTTCTAATTTACAATTGTGTGTTCATTAACAACTGGGTATTACCTAACCACAGGTTGCAGTCATATAGATAGTGATACTGAAACCGATATGGGCGGCGCTGACGAAAGCACAAGCAGACATAGAAGACTGTGGGAAGATCGCACAGCAACTGTTAATCTGAATAAAATCAACATTCATGCGATCTTTGATTCGGGTTCATTAATCTTCAAATCCAAACAACTTAAAGGAATTTGCATATTATGTGAACGGTGTAGCTATTTGTTTCTCTCACTCAATGCTCTCTTTGATGGAATTTTAAATTAAAAAAAAAAAACACAAATATTTCCATAATCACGTAAGAAACTCCGGGGATGCGCTCATGCAAGAAAAACAAAAACACAAACACGAACATGACCAACCAACTAAATGACGGGAATGTGTGCTGTGCTTCTGCTGAAGATGGTGCAGCAGCAATGGCAGACGGGCCGTGCCGGGCCTGGCACATTGCAAAAACTTTCTTCTCCCTAATTAGCAGCACCAGCAGCAGAGGAACATGGTGGAGTCAATCGAGTCTACTTGCAACTTGCAATTAATTCAGAGCAAAAGCAGCAAGTCGCAGACTCTATAAAAAGATAGTCTGAGTCTGGGCCCGGGGCTGGGGCTGGGGAGGCAGAGAACAGAAACACAAAAGCAATAGCACTTTTGTTCGTTCGTCTTCGTTTTTGTTTTATAATTTCATTTTGCATGTGTAGTCCCTACTTTGTGTACCTTTTGTGAAATCTGAGAAAAAGCAGCAGGTGCAACTTTGCAGCAGCCCAAAAGGCAAAAAATATGAAAACCATGAACAGCAAAAACAACGATGTGTGATCAAACAAAAATCAAGCCATTTGTCCTATCCAATCCATCACCCTCCCTCTGTGTTTGGTATATGAAATCCAAGTCAACAAAAACGATGATGATGAGTCCTCTGGGAACACTATGAGGAAGAATGCTCGAAACAGTGACATTTGGTCAAGAATCCAAGATTACTCAATTTCGGGGGTTAGTTTTTGGAACCAAATCTAATTTGTACTCACATTTTGCTTTTTTGTGGATGGATTATGAGATCTGCTAGGGGAATATTTATTTATATGTATTTTGTAGACACAGCGACTCTGCTTCTGGTGATGGCTTTTTCACTGCGTCATTTCTTATCATTAATTTAGCTTTTCACTTGTTGTGTATTTTGCACTGAATACTGAATAGAATATTTTAAATATTTATTAAATCACTCTTCATTTTGGACAAGGTTACGCGTTGGATTCTAGGAATTTTTTTAAGATTTGTGAGGAAATAAAAAATGCAAAAAAACAACAAATAGAGAAAAAAATGTTGGGAAGAACCTCAACCTATCTCACTCATATGCATGCACCGCGGATGGGACGAGGACGACAACGAGACGGAAAAACGAGAATGACACTTTTTCGTATTTTACTTACTTCTATTCTTACAACAAAAAGTACACTGAACTGTGTTTGCAGATGGCTGAGAGCAGCTTGGCAGATGCTGTCACTTTTGTTATTGGTTAAAAAAAAACATGGGGAATGTAAAATAGTTTTATGAAACCATGATAGATGACGCTACTTATGGTAGAGGGACGATATTGTGGGCTTACAATTATGAGTTTAGTAAGGTCTGCTTACACCACTTGTATAAAATAACACTAGTCTTATATTGGCTGTGTTTGCGCCGTCAACAGCAAACAGCACACTGACCAGCAAACATTTCTCAAACACATTGCCACCAGCAACGTTATTTCATCTGCTTGACGTTTCATATTGGAAAAAAGTTTTTCATTGTGGTGCCACTGAATATTGCAGTGGAAAAGTTGACAACACTGCACCAGCAACAGCAAGTTTAGGACTTTGGCCTAACGACGCTGTTGGCGTTGCTGTTGCTGTTCTGATGTGTGTTGAACAATTGAAATACATTGCCTCTAAATTAATGGCGGCCGCTGTTTCTGTTGACGGTGCTGTTGCTGGTTCAATCTGTTCCGCGCTTTAGGAACTTTTTTGCAAAAAGTTGGAAGCATTGTGCATGCTATGGCATTTGTCAGCTGTATTAAGACTAGCATCAACCAGCATCCAAAAACGTCACTTTTGACTTCTCTGAACAAATTATGGATAACATATAGATATATTATTTTGGCATTACCGTTTTTATCAGGACTTAAGTTAAGTCTCGAAAATTATCTGGACTTAGCTAAGTTGCTAAGTCCGTATAGACTTAAGTAGTTGTTGTATTTACATGTAAAGTGCTTAGTTCCAATGTCGTTTTTTCTACAATTCCTTACATGCGGTCTCCACTAGCGATGAATCCCGAGCATGCTTTAAAGCATGCTTTCGTCATCGCAAGTAGAGACCACCATCGCAGGTATATTTCCATAGCGTGCGATAGAAAGTATGCTCTCATCGCATACCATTCATCGCTTGCTTTATCGCAAGGAGAACTGTCATATTGTTCTGGCCTTCCCAAATTTAATTTGTTTGAGTTTGAGTTTTACGTGGGAAGAAAGCTTTTGCTTGAGATTTAAGTTTTTCTAACAAAATTTAAAAAAATCTGATTTGAAATTGTCCATAGAACTCATTTATATTAATTCCCAATTTGAAAGCCTTTGCAATTTGATCCATTAAAATTATTCACTATACTAAAAAAGTATGCGATGACATGCCCAGCCAAAAAAAATTGACAGTTCTCCTGCTCTCTGCTTTCTGCTTTGAATATTGCGATTGCGATGGATTTATCGCTAGTGGAGACGGCGTGTTATGGACTTGCAAAAAAACACGCCTATTATCAGATTTGATTTCATATATATTATCTCAGGACATATGTTAAGGTGGCTGCTGACGGAAAAGGTCAACACACTTGGACCAATATTTGGTCCGTTGTGATATCTAAGGACATGCATTGCAAGAAAAATGCGAGACCTCCCCTTTATCGGTATCACGTTTTAAAATCCAAAAATTAGCTTTAACTGTGATGGATGGATGACTACTTTGTTTTCATTTGAATAGGGGTATATTTTTTACTAAAATTAAGGCTTTGTTTCCAAAAAATAAAATTAATTTTGACAGTAACAAAAAGAAGTTAATTTATGTCATAAGATAAAATAACTACTTTTGATCGAATATATCACTTAAAATTGTGAAATTATTGGCCTAAAATAGCGCAAAATTTTAAACCTGTTCTAAATGAATTCTAGAATGGGAATCAATTCTTAAAATCATGTATAAAACGAGATTTGCCTTTTTGTTAAATTTAACAAGTAGCAAATAGCTATTTTTTTTAACAATATTGCCTATATATACCCACAATATTGAACTTAATTCGCTTTCCCTTTAGTCCATCTCTAAGCCACTTATTCAGATGTCTTAATTAGATATTACTATTTGATATCGATGTTCACGACTGGTAAGACATATTAACAACTTTAAGGTTAATGATGTTTCAGACTTCATTGTATAGATTTTCGTCAGAAGAGCGTGCTTGCGAGCTAATAAGTTGTTTTTATTTATTGAATACTATAAAGTGAGAAATATTTTTTTACCGTAATACTATTTTCTCTCCAACCCGACATCTGAAATTTCAGATTTCCATTAAATCTTGTTCCATCAAAAAGCTCACATTAAAAATAAAGCGGAAATAAGAGTAAAATGACAAATGAAATTGTTTCTCAAGATAAATTCAAAGTATAAGGCAGATGACTTTTTCTTAAGAAAGTGCAGTAGTATTGGCAGAGATTATATCATGTGCTCAGTAATAGTTTTAAGTGGAGACACGTGACCCTCGAAACGAATTATGCATCCGTCAAACTAATGTCGATTTCCTTTACATACTAGGGATTTTAGGGATTTAGATCCCTTGTCAAATTTTGTCTTTTACGACAGATTTTACCTTCCTTCACAACAAAAAAATCGATTTTTTTTTACAGAGATCAAATCCTTCGAATCCGTATTTGGAGAGGGATTTACATGTAGACGAAATACGCACAGTAAAAGACAAAATTTGACAATTCGTTCTCATTGGTAGGAGCTATTAATGAATTAATAAATAAAAGTGGACGAAAATTGTTTTAGGATTTTTAGTTTTTTTTTTAATTTTATTTTTATAAAAAGTCTTCGGTTCCTATATGTGTATGTATACAATTTTGAAATTGGTTGCTTTTCATCTTCAATTGTAATACGAAGTAGGCTGCAGTAAGTCGATGTCACACATGCAAGTCAAATTCCAATTCGTGCACTTTCTGTAACTTTAGCGGCACGCCACTTGCCGAGTACGTTGACCGGAAGTTTTAAAATCTTTAATGTATTTTTTTTATACATTCTAGTTAACCGATTTAGCTTGAACGTACAACCACCCCCCCCCCCCCCCTAAAAAATATATTTAAATTTATGAATGGCAACATCACACGATACTTCCAATACTTCAATAATTAATTATTATTATTATTTATTATTATTATTATTATTATTTCAGGTTACAATATTTACAAATTTCACATATATTTTACAATTTTTCTATACAGTATCAATTATCAAGGAAAAATTAAATAAGAGAACATAGTTATTCAACCATGAACAATAATTGCAACTAATACACTTTGTGGCAAGAAGTGCCAGTATCAAGTGTTTTTTTTTTTAAGAAGATTTATAAAAACTAATATGTCATGCGGTGCCGCGCAGGAAGAGAAAGCGATTGTTTTTTTGAGATTTGAAATGGAGGCGAAAAAGATTTTTTTTTTTTTTTTTTATTTTTCTTAGGAGAGAAAAGGTAATTATTTTGGATTGTAATGCGAAGTTAGTTCAATACTTGTATCAATATTTCTACATCATCACTATTAAGTAGCCATACTCGAAGACGGCTGAAAAAAACTGATTTACTATCTATTTGCTTGCGTATATCCCATGGTAGCTTGTTGTAAATAAAGGGAGCAATTATAGTGACAAACCGTCTATAGTGTTCCGTCCTTACTCTAGGAACTACAACAGAGTTTGAATTACGTAGTGAATGAATTACATTCATTCGTTTGTTGTGATATCCCCCTCGTAAAAAGAATATTCTCAATACCTTAAACACATATAAATAACGAAGTGGCAAAATGTCTAGGGTTTTGAACAATGGGAGCGAGGGCTCCCATCTAGGTTTGAAAACCATTACCCTTAGTACCTTTTTTTGAGCAGTAATGAGTGGTTGCATGTTGCTTATAAATGCACTTCCCCAGCAGGTTATCCCATACTCAAGTCGGGAATTTACAAGAGCATAGTAGATTGTAACTAAAAGATTCGATGGTACAAATTTACGAAGATGGTATATTTTATTCAAACTTATGTAGATTAACTGTTTTACATTAGCAATGTGGCTTTTCCAGTTTAGCTTACTATCCAGCGTAACTCCTAAGTATCTGAATTCACTAACCGGTTCAAGACTTAAGCACTCGGCACTGCAATTTAAGCGACCACAACCTGTGACGTGGTGTTCTATTTCATCCAGATTAAAAGTTTTTGAGAGCGAAAATGACATGACTTTAGACTTACTACTAAGAACCATATTATGATATTTGAACCAACAGTTCAATGAAACAAGATCTATATTTATTTGTTGCTTAAGGTTTACTATATCAACTGCAGCGTAGGCAAGAGCCAGATCATCCGCGAATGCAACAATATTTCCATTTAGAGGCAAATTGAAAACAGAGTTTATATATATTAAAAAGAGCAAAGGGCCAAGCACTGACCCTTGGGGAACGCCAGCTTCTGAGCAGGGTAATACCTCACTCATCATTGCATTTGCAGAAACAAATTGCTTTCTATTCGAAAGATACGAGGATAACCAACAGAGGATATTACTTCTAAAACCAAATCTATAAAGTTTACGTAACAAGATCTTATGGTTAACAAGGTCAAATGCTTTGGTTAGGTCAAGGAACATACCAGCTGACAATTGAGATTTGTCTAACGTTTTATAAATATTTTCTAAAAACGCTATAATCGTGTCTTCTGTAGATTTCCCTTTCCGAAATCCAAATTGACTATCATTTAAAAGCTTATATTTATCAATAAATTTGATCATTCGAAAGGAAATAATTTTTTCAAAAACTTTCGAAAACACAGATAGCAGGGATATTGGCCGGTAGTTGTTCGGGTCACACTTGTCGCCTTTTTTGTGGATAGGTATTATAATTGATGTTTTAAGGCACTCAGGAAAAATTCCTGATACAAAGCTTTTATTTATTAAAAATGAAAGGGGAGCAGCTATATACGGATAAATTTTTTTCAAGATCACGCTGCTGATTCCATCAGGTCCACTTGAATATTTAGGTTTCAGATTAGATACGACTTTCGCTATATCGGTTTCTAATATTGACCCAAGAAAAAATGACGAGGTTGTTTGAGAATCTAAGTAAGGCTCTAATTCTAATCCGGTAGAGCTTAAGGAGCTTTGTTTGTATGTTCCGGCTACATTTTTGAAAAACTCATTGAGACTGTTGCATATTAGTAAGTTATCCGTAGCAATTAAATTATTACTAAGTCGTAAACTTTGTATGCAGTTTTCACTAACACTTTTACCAAGGATATCGTTTACTATTTGCCATTGACGTTTAGGATTTTTCGCATTATACTCAAATTGACGTTTATAATAAGATTGTTTTTGATAATTTATTTGTTCAAAAATGTCTTTTCTCAGTTGTTTATAATGCAATTTAATAGGTACTATATGAAAGTTGTTTTTATTTCGTCTATAGAAAATATTCTTTTCATTAATTTTTTTACATAGATCATCTGTCATCCATGGTTTTAATTTTACTAGCTTCGACTTTCTGGAGCTATGTTTACAATTATCTATATAATGATTAATTATTTTGATAAATATATCAAAACCGGCTGAAGGACAATTTGAACTATATATTTGAGACCAGGATTCTTTTGAAAGATAGTCATTAAGTGCGCCAAAGTTAATTTTTGTTGTTGTCTCTGTATTATTGCAGTATTTTAAGCTTTTACCAAGAGTATTTAACAGATCAGGAAACAAAACACCGGTAGCATAATGGTCAGTAATATCCCAATCAAGTACAAAAGGAGTTACTTCTAGATTATTTATAGCGTTGAGAAATATGTGATCAATACAAGTTTTCGAATTTTCAGTTACCCTAGTAGGAACATTTATAATTGACTCAAAGCCCATCGAGGACAGAAGGAGATAATAGTTATCGCTACTAGACGGTAAACCCAAAATATCGATATTTATGTCACCCACAATGCAAGTGTTTTCATTGTTTAATAAAGGTATAATATCTTCGATGTCTTTTAGGAAGACCTCCCTAGCAACAAACTGCAGACGATACAAGCAAACGACATTTATTATAAAAGTATTTAAAATTACCTTAAGTATAATACAGTCGGCACTTTCAAGATTCGGTGTAAAAACATTTTCTATAACAAGTGTATTTTTGACAAAAACAGCTATTCCGCCCGAAGGGTATGTATTATTACAATTTGCCAATAGATTATAACCCGGCAACGAAAAATTACTTATTTCATGGTTGAATATCCAGATTTCTGATAAAACAATTATATGAGGTAGCTGAACAAAACTATTTTGCAGATAAGAACAAAAAGAATCAAAATTTTTTCTAATGCTTCTAATGTTTTGATGAAAAATTATGAAATCATTATGACTAGCGTTAAAATTTGAACCGATAAAAATCTCATTACAATTACTACTATTTTCAAGATCAAAAATTTCGTTTGGATTAGGCATAATTAAATTATAAAAATTAAAATAAATAGAGTGACTTAATCTAAGTGATTCAGATCGTTGATGCTCTGAATATATATGATCTTACTACCAGTAGCTCGCCTCATCATGATTCTCCCATTTCTCACCCATAGATATTGGTAGCCTGAGTTCTTTTTCGCTTTCTTCGCCTCATTGAGTAGTATTTTAGACTCAGTTGAAAGCCAGTCGTTGACAAAGATGTGTCCCTCACTCGATGAAAAAACTTCTTTGGCATCTATTGGTCCTTTTTTTGCATATACGGCAGACAAGATGCGCTCCTTTATTCTTTTACTGCGTAGCTTTACAACAATAGTGCTTGATCTATTGCCTTTGATTTGTTTCCTGTAACACGAATCTAAGTCCACATCAGTAACATCGACTCCAACGCCCTTGGCGATGACATCAACCGCTGTGGTGTACACATTTTCGTTTTCGATGTGCGGGACATCGCGCAGTTCAATGTACTTTTCGTGGATTAGCTGTTCGGCACTATTTAGCTTCACTATTGTTTGATTTAGCTGCGATTTCAGCTGCTCGTTCTCTTCTTTCATTGTGGCTAGCATTTCAGTGGCCTTTTCCAGTGCTTCAAGTTGCGTTTGCATTGCTTTTAATGATTCCGCGGTCGATGTTATTGTAGATCGTAGGGCAATGACCTGCTGGTGTATACCTTCCAGAGTAATTTTATTCGTAGAACTTACACTGGTCGATAAGAATGATAATCTACGAGTCATTCAATTTAGACTTTATACAAGCTTGACAGCACCATGGGTCTTTGTTTTTTATAATATGCTCCACTTCCGCGGCTTTTAGCTTAGCACACATAGCATGTAAAGTACCGCGACACTCAGTGCAAGTGATTTTACTTGCATCACGTCCGATTTTTACTTTGCAGATCTTACATGCAACCATTGGGAAAAAACACGTCTTTACTCTTTGGCGGCTCAAACTAAACTTTTAGAAGTTCAGCTGTTAGGCTACTTGCCTTACAAAATGCCTGGCTAATGGCTGCAGAATTTTCATTCCGGAAGGCGAGCAGGTTGCTTATGTTTTTTGTCTTAAGCTAAGTGCACACGATTGGTAGATCTTACAATAGCCGTGTTTTTTTGGAAAAATTATCCGTAGTACAGTAGGATTTTATATGAAAAACAAATACAACATCCGCAGTAGGATCACTGCCGATACTAAAAATAAACGTCAAATCTCTATCCGCAGCAGGATTTCACTTCTGTTTTTATCGGCAGTGATCCTACTGCGGATGTTGTTTTTCACATAAAATCCTACTGCACTATGGATAGCTTTTCCAAAAAAACACGGCTAATATTGTCAGATCTGTCAGTGAAAAACATGCTTACAATGTCTTACAACCGTGTAGTCTTACAATTAATTGTCAGAAAATTTGTCTGACAATTAATTGTTAGATCATTGTCTGACAATTATTATTTGTAAGAATTCTGACAATCATGTGTACGCTAGCTGAAAATGGTGTAATCTTCCAATTAATTGTCAGAAAATGTATTTGACAATTAATTGTAAGACGGAAAATTGTAAGGTTTTTGATAATCGTGTACACACACAATTTATTGTCAGGCCTGTCAAGTTTTATCGTTGTCTGACGTTTCTGACAATGAAGAAATTGTAAGATGTTCGTTTTTTAGCATCATACAATTTTTTCATTGTCAGACAATTTGCAGCCAAGGTTCAATTGAAGCAGTTTGCATAACCAACAAAAACTGACAATTAATTGTGTGTGTACACGGTTGGTAGAAAATCTACCAATCTCTTACAATTAATTGGTTGGTATTAAGCCGGCTATCTGAAAATAAATTGTCAGCCAACTTCTGACAATAAATTGTAAGAGATTGGTAGATTTTCTACCAACCGTGTACACACACAACTTAATTGTCAGCTCATTGGTAGATAATTGTCAGACATTGTCAGGTCTTACAATATTGTAAGATCTACCAATCGTGTACACTTAGCTTTAGTTAAAAAAATTAGTGTATGACAACTTGCTTGCCAGTTAGACTGCTAGCAAACGATGCAATATCACCTTGCGATTTGTAAGCCCGTGGTGGCGAGGGTAGACGAAATTAATAAGGTTGGCTAAATTGTAGAGTTTTTTTCATTCATTCTTCTTCGCGGTTTACTTAATTTTTCATGTTTCATTTGTATTTGACTTTTTTCTATTTTAATTTTTCGGCATCCACAAACTTGTGTGTGTGGATTTCTGTTATCTTGCTTATTGTGGCATCAAATTCACATTCTACGACTTTTCTATCTTTCTAGGCTTAACTTTGGACAGTTCAAAGTGCAGTATACGTAGATGCACCGTGTTGTTCCTTGGTGCCACAGAAGTTTTCCCTATTATGGTTTGGAAACATTGCTCATTGTCTGGTTACATTTTGATGTATCGATGGCTACCCAAATCACACTTTATTTTCGAACAAACAAGAACTTTTGAAGAAAGTCACAAGTAAACCTTTATCTTTTTTGATGACAAACTTTAGAGAATCTTCACGAATTTGGTGGTGTTACTTTTGGACTGTTGATTTTACTATCGGAGTAAACGTTAATGCTTCGGAGGGAGTTCTTGATTTCATTCCCTGCAATCTTTTATAAAGGAATATTCACATGAACGAACATATGTACGTCATGATCCGTGTAGAAATCAGTGTCAAAATATCCTTCTGTAGATACGTGCATAATAAAACCTATTGAAAATGATAAAGCATATTCTACACTCGCGTAGTTGGGCTAATAATAGCATCTCGCCATTATCGTCTCGAATATTACTCTAGGTCGCCAAAAGTAGTTGGTTTGTAAGCGTAGACTTGACGTACTTTAGGAAAAAAGAATAAATGGATTGTCTCAGGGTCTCAGCAGATATTTAACAAAAACAAAACACATTGCTGAATATTTTGACAGCTGGATGTAATTGGTAACATTGAAAATTGAAGGGTTGTAAGTCTAAGGCTAGCCGCGCACTAGCAACTTTTAGTTGCGAAACTGTTTGGTTACTTATAGAAAACAGATGAACTGTTTGGTTGAATGTCCGTGAATTTGCAGATAATTATATGTTCAATCAAATGGCGAACTTATTTTAGGCAATCGTTTAGTTTGTGTCAAAACACAAACTTTTTAGTTGTTCGAACCAAGCAGTTTCGCAACTAAAAGTTGCTAGTGCGCGGCTAGCCTAAAGGGTCTAAGGCTAGTATTCACCGAGCGCTCTTAAACGGCTCTTAACTTTACGAGGCTCTTAACTTGAAATTTCTTTGGGGTATTCACCAACCACTCACAAGTGTTTTTCGAATTTCGAAAATGAGAGCCACTCTCTCTTGTTCAGGCATACCCAAACTGTGAAATCAAACTGTTTTCGAACTTGGAGGTATGTTAATCTGCCGATTTCCGCGGTGGTGGTGGCCGTATGGGAGTGTTGAAGTTGGAAGGAAGCGCACTTCCCCACTCTTTGGAAAATGGGGCAAGGAATTTTCGAAAAAACTTTCGAAGAGAGCGCTCGTAAGTTTAGGAGTGGTTATTATGTTTTTCTCGTATATCTCCAAATTATAAAAATGGCACTTAGACCCTTTAGACTTACAACCCTTCAATTGATGAAACATAACAATTAAAAAAAGACTATCATTGCTATTTGGTCACCCTATAATCTTCAAATCATTTAGCAATAACATCAACAATACCGGAGTTGCCAGAAATTTAACATCGAATGTAGCCTATAATAAGGAGGTATATTATAATAATTATGTAGTACTCTCAGGAGTTCGTTATATTCTAAAAGTTTCTACATAATCAAAATCTCGATTTTCATAGTTGAACAGCAGTTCACGAAAGAGTGTGAAATGGTCGTTTGAAAATTCAATATTTTCGTATAGTTCCGTTCCCCTTTGCTCTCGTAAATGTTGCTAACTCCGAGAACCTTACTGAACTAAATCTGACATTTGGTAAAAAAAGAGACATGGGATTACTTTTAGTTGGGTTATGATGTTAGCTTCAGCGAGCTACCGACAATTTAAGTTGTTTTTTCTGATTAGATGATGAGATGGCCCGGCAGAATTGTATATGCTCAGTTATTCAATTTTCAAATAAGAAACCAGTCAAAACACCACCGGAATGTTTAAAAAAAAGATAAGATAAAACTTGCGATACGATTTTGTTTACCTTGAGTCATTGAATGTGTAAGATGAATGAAAATAACAGAATGCAATAAATAAGCGCTTTTAATATTGAATTACGTTCAAAATATTCCACAAAAACAAAACCTACAATATTATGTCAGAGAGCAAGAATTTCATTAAATTCTTGAGATTAAAAAATATGTAAATTCGCTTTAAGTTTTAGTCTGTTTTAGTATGGCACTAAAATAAAATTAAAATTTTAAAAAACTTTAATCGATCTAGCGTCTTATGAAAGTTAAAATTATCGAATACTTATTTTATTTTTAAAAGTATCGTTACAACTTCATATGACATTTACAAAAATCAAAAAAGATGTGTTTGCTTTGTTTTTTAAACCAACAATTATAATTAATTTTTATACAAAATTGGATCGGACGACATTGCTTTTATGTTTAAGAGACTAAGAATCTTAAAATTTTAAACAGAATGGCGCAAAATTTTAAACTGCTTAGTATTAAGGTATTAGTACGATACTACTTAACAACTTGCTAACTGTTTAGTAAATTACTAACTTTTTCTTAATTTTAAAAATTTTCTGACTAGTATCGTGCTAAGGCTATTTTTTTTATAAATTGCTTCTGAACACAACTAAAGTAATGACAGTTCATGCAAAAAACTAAAAAAAACAGACCCGTTTTGATGTTTTTAAATGTCAAAGAGTAATATGAAGGGCGAGCACGATACTAGAAAGATAAAGTAGGGTAGAGAAAGTATGATGCTATATTTGATTAAAATATGCAAAATCGACGTTTTAACCTAGTTTCATACTAAAACAGCTTTAACATCGTACTAACTCAACTAAAATTTTGCGCTAATATTATTAGGGTATTAGTATGATACTACATAACAATTTGCTAACTTTAAAGTAGTTTACTAACTTGTTCTTAGTTTTAGTCAATTTGACAATTTCTAACTAGTATCGTACTAAACCAATTTTTTAATAAATTGCTTCTGAACACACCTACAACAATGATAGTTCGTACAAAAAAACTAAGTAAACATGCCATTTTTGACGTTTGTAGAGAAGGCACGAGTATGATGCTATGCAAATTCTTTGTCTTAACCTAGTTTCATACTAAAACTGCTTTCACACCATACTAATTTAACTAAAATTGTTTTCACCTTTCGAAAAAAAAGTTGAGTATATGGTTCTCGAAAAATTTAATACATAATATCTACTATAGAAAATTTTTAGGAATTATGAATTGGGAATTTTAAAAATTGATCTAAGGCCAGTTATAGCTATCATTGAAAACCATCATTGAAACACAAATCAGTGGAACAGTGGAATATTTTTTGACAAGTCGGTTATAGCAATCATCGAAACATTTTTTTCAGTAAAAGATCCTGTCAGTGACTGATAACAACCAATTCTTTGTAAGTGAGGTTAGAGTTGATCATTGAAAAAAAAAACTGAAACATGAGAATAGAAAGAGAATCGAACACAAATAATTGGAACGATTGTGTTCCACTTTGTTGGAACGAAAATAAGCTGTTCACTGAAAACGATGAATTTTTTTTAACGTGGCTTTCAGAAATTTGAGGAATCAAAACAAATTGAGAAATAAATCGCCACTTTTCCAAAAATCAAAATTTCTTCAAAAGTTTTCAAATGCCGAAGTTATGTCAACCATTGACCGGTATTGATGAATCTCTTCTTCGTTGGATAAATTGATTAGCTTCATTTGTATACCAAACATTCTCAATATTCATAGTTTAACTACCCCAAAAAGTGAAAACAAAATTTTTAATTATGGTTTTCATTGATACTTATAACTAGGGTGTGAAACATCATGGTGTGGGGATGTATGGTTTTTTCCTCAATTTTTTCAACAACGTAGTTCTGCCTGGAAAAACCTTCTCCGACACAGAAAAGTACCGGAAACAAATTTTTTTTGCAGTGGCTGAGAACTCATACCTGCGTTCAAGGTGACGTAAGTTCAATCAAATAAAAATAAACAAATATGTTAAATATTTCTCATAATACTACTTTTAATTTTTCAATGATAAAAATCGTTTACAATGAACAGCTTCCAACAAAGTGGAATGTGGAACACAATCGTTCCAATGATTTGTGTTTGATTCTCTTTCTATTCTCATGTGTTAGTTTTTTTTTTCAATGATCAACTCTAACCTCAAATGCATAGAATTGGTTGTAATCAGCCACTGACAGCATCTTTTACTGAAACCAATTTTTTAATGATTGTTATAGCTGGCTTGTAAAAAAAATGAAGTCAGCATTCCACTGATTTGTTCCAATGATGTATTTCAATGAAAGCTATAACTTGGGCCTAGATCTTTTGTAATATTTTTGAGAAAATCGAAAACAAAAAAATGGTTCTATGGGAGGTACGAGTACCATTATTTTCGTACCAAGTGAGTACGGGTATTACGGTTGAATTGTTTGAGGGCCATTATTTTCGTACCAAGTGAGTACGGGTATTACGGTTGAATTGTTTGAGGGGATTAATGCAACTACCTACATATTTCACTAGAGTACTATGTATGAAAATAGCGGTAAAATATTTATAGACATGAAACATTGCGGCGGCGGTGCTCTAGAGATACAAATGTTTAAGTTACACAACGGTCGTCTATTATTCTTAGAGCACTCTTTTGAATTCTGTCCAAGAGACTTTTTGGAGGACCTGCCCAGATATGGTAATTGTACTCGAGTTTCAGACCAGATCATAAGGGCTAAAAAAACTTCTTGCATCGGCAGATAAAACCTAAATTCTTAGTAGCTTTTTTGGCGACGTCAAATATGTGATCACTCCACAAAAGATTGATTTCAATTTTTGTTTCCAAAGAAAGTGATATCTTTATGATGTAATTGAGTTTATAATTAACATAATTTTTTTAAGGTTCTTGTTCCACTTTAAAATCAAACTCCAGTTGCCTCATAAACTTTATGTTTATAACCTGCCTAATTTATTAAGAAAATGCTTAAAGTTACTTTTATTTTTATAAATCTGTTACAATTCTCCCACCATCGTTATTCAACACCTAGCCCGAGGATACAGACCAAACTTATATGTTTTTATTAATTTACAACCTTCAAAACGATAAAAAAAAATCAGGTGAATCCATTGGAATAAGAAAATGAGAGATAAACTTTGGTTTGTTTTTGGCCTTATCAGTTTTTAACTTGCTCTAAAGGATAGTTATTGGCTTCGTGCACAAAAAAAATGTTGATTCTGTGCGTCTATAGTTCAATCTGTATACAATCGTATGACTCGAGGTAAAGTCTTTACTGATTTGTTTAATGTTGGTAGTGAGCGTTATTATGGAATTCCAATAAGAAGGAATTCGAATTTTTATTTTAGGTCGTCCAGAACAGGTATACATAGCTGCTCTGCAACGATTTTGGGTTTTCAATTTTATTCGAAAACTGCTCCAATGATTTTGATTTAACTTCGGAACTAAAATATCTAAAGTATTTGCAACGTAGATAAGTTTCACGTTTCTTAGGAAAAATTCATATGGCCGAAAAGAGGGCTAGGAGAGATTTTAGACTTTTTTTTTGGAAAATATAATTTTCAAAATTATTATATATATCTACATAATAAACAGATATCATCTTTTTTATGCCATTTTTGATAAGTTCAAACTCTTACCTTAATCGTGTCGTTTTACCAATCCAATCTGAAATGTTTATTGCCTTGCAGCACGAGAGCAAGTTCTTACGATCGTGTTGTCAATTTTATTTTTTATTACAATTTTCGGCGATATAATACAATAAGGTAAAAAAACGCGTTGGTATTAGTAGTCTGCGAGGTGAATACCCCAATAAAACGATAAAAAAGTTGTCTTTATTCTACTCTGCCTTATATTTTTTTAGAGTAAGGTATGGCACAAGAGGTCTGCAACTTACATACTTTTCAAGAACCAAGTTAGTCGAAGACAACTAATTCAATCAGTTTGACATTTTTTTTTGTTGATACATTTTTTAATACCGTATGTAAGTGAAATTATGTTTTTGTTAAAATTTTTATAGACATTTATTCAATTTATTAACAACATTAACTAAAAATATTTCGCAATTTCATAATGCAGTGTTAATTGAGAAGTTTTCT
This sequence comes from Chrysotoxum bicinctum, assembly GCA_911387755.1. Lineage (NCBI taxonomy): Eukaryota > Metazoa > Arthropoda > Insecta > Diptera > Syrphidae > Chrysotoxum > Chrysotoxum bicinctum. The sequence goes on from OU426990.1 coordinate 80,817,268, forward strand.
AATTTTGTTTAAATGTGTGTTTCTTCGGGGAAATTTCTGAAACCATAAATGCGTTTTCAATAATTTCTTATGATTGGAAAATACAATTGTGAGTGCCGGGTCAAACAGACAACTTAGAATACTTCAAAAACAAAAGAACATTAATAAAAATAATATTTACACTAAACTTTTATAAAATATTAAAAGAAAACAATAGTTTTTGTAAGTTAAGTTCCCTCTTCAAAAGTCTATGAAAACATTTAACAAATCGCTTTTAATTTACAATTTTCAATTCTTAAGTTAATTCCTTCTTCATTATAAGGTCTCATTTTATAGCAATTATTTAACAAAGCTATATTAGTCATATATGTTTAGGTTGAGAGTAACGCATTGATCAAATAAGTATTTAATAATCATCACAAGTAGCATATCTAATTGTCGAATTGAAAAAAATGTGACATTTTAATAAAATATTTTCCACAAATTAGAACTGCGGAGTGGTTTCGTAATTGCAATGTTTGTTGCCCCTGCCCTGCGTAAAACACGCTTCAAATACATTTATGAACACAATTACAACAGCATGTGTGCAGCCATCATACTTTGTTTAAAATGAGTTCATAATTGCCAAAATAGCTAGCATAGAAAAAGTCAAATATGTATGTATGTATGAACAATTAATATTAATTATTTGTCAGGTTTGGTTTTTTAATGTTATTTTAAAAATGGCTGGTAAAAACATAATAAGCTCATTGTCCTTGGTCTTACGGAAGGAATTGATTTTAAAAACATGGGACAAAAATTGGTAAAAAAATAGAAAATTAAAAAACCGAAGACGAAGGAAAATATTTTTGAATGAGAGAACCTGCAGAAGTTTTGGCATATTCCGAAAAATACAATTTTTTTCAAAACGAACAAGGAAAATTCAGACGACGTTTTCCAAAGCCATTTTCGGATGATACGGTCTACATTTCAAGAAAGCCTCTTAATGCATAACCGTTATTTCCAAATAATAACACAAAATTTTCCAAAGTTTATTTCGAATGAACAAAAGCCATTTTGGAAAAACTCAAACTCTGGGCATCCGAGTATAGATATATGAGGCAGGCTCTTTACCTTACCGTTTGGAAGCTCGCAAATAATTGCTGTTTTAGAGAAATAAGTTGTTTGTTTAATGTTGCCAGGATCAACTTTGAAATACTTATCTCAAAAACCAAAATTGCTATTCAAGTTAAGAAAAATGTATATCAAATGGCTAGATTCAATTTATGAACAACTAAAAATAAATTATAGTTTCGCCAGCTTAATAATGATTATAAATAAAATAAAATGCACGACTGGGTCGCACGAACTTGCTTCTACATATGTAATAGACTAGGAATTTTAAAAACGAATCTTATTAGAAAAAACTGTTCAAAAGGATAAAATAATTTTTTAAAATTCTTTTAGTAGTAAGAGACAAAAACAGAAAGCTGTACTAATATGAATTTATGCAAGAACAAAAATTATAAGTCGTTGTAGTGGTTTCTTAAAAAAAGCTTTTATATACAAACATTTTAAAAGATTTTTAAGAAAAATTTTGGTACGCCAATATAAAGTTTTTATTATTGTTCGAATAAAAATTAAATTTACAAAAAAAAAATTGAGCCGTTACTGAGATATCGAATTTTCAAAAAAAGAAAAAAATAAATTGTTTTTTTTCAAAAATTCAAAAAATATTTATTTTAAAGTTTTGAAATGGAATGTGTTTTAGACTTTTTAGAAGCTTCTCTATAAAAAATTTCATTAAGATCCGTTATGTGGATAATGAGAAATTCAAAATTCGAAAAAATGGTTCTATGTTAGGTACAAGCTGTAATATCTTAATTTCAAAATTCTAGGCGCCGTTTTCGAGAAAAATACGATTTTTGACAACCATTTTTTATTTTTTTAGCATTTGTATGGTAGGTACCTTAATTTTTAGGTAAAATAAAATTTTTTTTCTTACATCTTATAGATTATATTGAGAAATTTTTATTTACCAAGTTTAAAAAAATTCAAGCATGGTTTTTTCGAAATATTGAGTTTTGAAAAAAAAAATTTAAGTTTTTTTTAAAAATCAAACAAATTTTTTTTGAAAATTTGAGTACACAATTCTTTTTATGTTTTTGGGAAGCTTTAGCCAAAAAAAATGATCAAAATCGGTTGTACCGTTTTTGAGAAAATCAAAAACAAAAAATGGTTCCATGGGGAGTAGGTACCCTCAATAACCATTTTTCGGAATTTTTTTCAACCAATACCTAGCTTTAATTAAAAGAAATTTTTTTGTATTTTTATTTTTAAAATTTGTCGAACAGTTTTTGAAAAAAAAAATATTTATGAAATTTCGAAAAAAATTCGTATGGCAGGTACCGTTATTTTTGGTCTTAAAAAAAAAGAAAAAAACGTGTGGGGGGAAAAATTAAAAATGATATCTACCAATTTTAAAGAAAATCGGCCGAGCCGTTTAGGCTGTAGTCGAAGAGACAGACAGACAGACAGACAGAATTGCGAGACCCACTTTTTTAGTCTTCGCTATCATCGTAATGTCAACTTTGATCAAAAAAAGTGTGTTTCATGTCATCGAAACGAACAACTTCATTAGGGTTTCTCTATAAAAAATAAGTAATATAAATTACCTGTTGCGAAATAGCCCAGTGTAGATAGAAGACACATAAAGGTGTATCCACACCAAAGAAACATTTCAGGAAACATTGTTTAAAAAACGTTTCGAAAATGTTTCCCATTTGCTAAAAAAACATTTCAGAAACATTGAAGAAACATTTCAGAAATGTTTCTGATTTGTTTCTTTGGTGTGGACGCTTTGAGAAACATTTATGAAATGTTTCTTTGTTTCCCATTGTTTCCATATTGAGTTCTCTTTTTATTTTTTTTTCTCGCCTGTGTTGAACTTTAAGCACATGAATTTTTTTTCTACTTTATCTTTATCACAATTTATATTTTAGCAAATTTCATATATTTCATCGGCTTTTTTTGATTTTATTTTTAAAATTTTCGACAAGTTGATCCCACAAAACTTTTTTTATTTCATAAATTTTTATGAATTGGATAACATTCTCGTTGCTCCACACTTTTCGCGACATTTTATATTTGTATTAATAATTACTCACGCACTTTCTACCTATGTAAATACTTGGGAAACAAATAAAGTTTCCCATTCGGAATGGGAAACAGAAAAACATTTCAGAAATGTTTCGCGAGCGTCCAGACCAAAGAAACATTTTTGAAACATTTCAGAAACATTTAAGAAACATTTCAGAAATGTTTCTCTGTTTCTGAAATATTTTTTAAATGTTTCTTAAATGTTTCTGAAATGTTTCAAAAATGTTTCTTTGGTCTGGACACACCTTAAGATTATGTGAAGTAAAGAAATTGTCGAAAATTACCGTATGCTGACCTGGCTTATTGACTTTTGAAATTAACCTCAGTACAACGTTTTCCCCCAAACCAAAATCTGAGGAAATTACGGTTGATGCACCACCATACGGTATAAATTGGAACAGGTATTTTTCATGTGAGCACAAGTTCCAATATTTATACCCAAAGCGTATGGGCTTATGAACGTTTTGGACGATCCCTGCCGTCGTCTATGTCGTTTTAATTCCATTAAAAACCTTCTAAAATTGTCATCAATGGGTTGCTGGTTTACTCATTACATGTTGTTCAGGCATAACACTAACAACATGTAATTGAGTTAAACTAGTATGCCCAACAAGGATGAACACGAATAAAATAATGTGAATTATAAGCGACATAGAAATAAGACACGGCATTCTCCGCTTTAGTTCAGCCGCCATCCCTGGAGATAAAAATATCTGAGACAACAACCTTCAGTCTCAGAACATCGTGCCACACATCTTTCCTATCCTTCTTTCTCTTCCTTAACTTCACGCCCGCGCTGTGTTCAAACATTTAAAGGGTAATCATAATCCCTTGAGCGGATGTAGATTATAAAAAAAAAAAAAAGCAGGCGCCTGTGGCAATGAAAACCTATACCTAAAAAGGTTTTTTTTTCGATGAAACCCCATAAAACATGTCTCCCCTTATATTCGTTTGTGGTTTTTGGGTTTTTCCAATACACCACGCAATTATGATTTATTGGTTTAATTTTTTTTAAGGAAAAAAAATGCATTTCCTGTGAGTTCTCTTATAAGGACCACGCTCATAAGAAAAATGACCTGCGCTTTGAGGTTTCTTATAACCAGTGTGCACTGTCTAATTATTTCTAGGAATGTGGACGCGTGGAAGGTAAAGGGGTTTTCCAATATAGCTGTTGAATGAATTTTCGGTTCTTTTTTTTCTAAGAATTTTTAACTTCCCATAGGGAGTTATTGTAATCGGTCCGATTTGTCAAATTGGAATTTTTGACATTTCTCGACGTTTCAAGGTCCCTAGAGGCTATATCAATCATTATTAGAGAGATGTCTATGTGTGTGTGAGTACGTACGTTCGTACGTCCGTACGTTCTGGTACCATTTTTCGTCGTCGATATATCAAGAACGAGTAAAGATATCGACTTCAAATAAATTTTGTTTTATAGATAATTATTTCGAAAGAGGCTGAAAGGACGTTTATTAAAATTCAGAGAGTAGTTTTTTACTATAACGGTTTAAAAAAAAAATTAAAAATTTTGGTTAGTTTCAAATATCTCACGAAAAAATAATGCTATTGATTTCAAGTAAAATTTAATGTACTCATTATAAGGTCATACAGATTTAGTATGAATTTGGAAAAAAATGAACATACCGTTATTTTTTTAATTAAAAAAAAACTGAAAAAAAATTCATAATCCAGATATTCGAAGAACGGAAAACAATTTGAAACTCAAAATAATTTTATTTAACGAAAAATAACGTGTTTGACAACTGGTGAAAATTTCAAAAAAAATCAGTTTACAGTTTTTTTTACAAAAAAATAAAAAACTATATAAAATTTTATTGAAAATTGGTAAACATTATTTTTCGACTCAAATTTCTCGAGAACTAGTAGTGATATTGACTTCTAATTTAGTTTATTTTATACATAGTATAATTTTGTACAATTGGTAAAATGTTGACAAATATTGAATTAATAGTTTTTTTTTTATAAAAAAACTATTAAAAATTCTAGTGAAAACTAGAAGTATGTTGTTTTATACATCGATACCTTCCCGTAAGAATGTTTACTAAGCGACATTTCTAAAATTGTTCAGGAAACGAAAAAAACGAAGAAAATTCTAGTTAAATCATAGTGTGCTAAGAGACAATTTTGGTTAAACTAAGTGACATCTAACAAAGTTTTTTGTTGCTCACGACAATGAGATCTTTATTAATGTCGCTTAGCATAATTTTTTTGGCGGATAATACAAATTTCAGGGGGCAACATTATTTTAATGAGAAAACATGGCAATTGATAAATTTTTTTATTTGTACTCTAGTTTCCTTTTCATGCATAATAGGTTGGCGAAATCCAGGCCAAAACGTGGCCCTTAACATATAGTATATTTTCTTATCAAAAAGTCATTTTCGAAAAAAGTGTCGCTTAGTACATTCTTACGGGAAGGTATCGACATAATACAATTATTACAATTAGTTAAATTTTGACAAGTATCGAATTGACAATTTTAACAAAAATATTTCGTGATTTTATTTTTAAAAAAGCAGGCTTTTTTGGTCAAAATCTTTTATCGATGCAAATAAAACAAAATTATTTCATCTTATCCCAACGTTTCGTCGGTGTTCCACGACTTCTTCAGGGGAATGTCTTTAATAAGAAATATTAATTTTTTTAAATATATAAAAACTATTACATTTAATTTGCAATTTTTTTATATGAATATGTAATGGTATATTAAATAACTTACAAAATGTTCTGGTTTATTTATTCTAATACATTTTAAAAACGACATACAAAATTTGTTAACACTAGATAAAAATTTTTAAACAAAAGACTTTTTTTTAAAAAAAGAAGAAAAACAAGAAAATAACAAAATTTTATCTAAAAACAAACAGAAAAAACGTCACAGTATTATCACAGCTGATTGTTATCACAGATTGAGGGTGGGTTTTTTTATTGCTAAAGCATAGCTCACTATTGTGTTGTCTCTGTCTTCCATTGTGTTCATTGTTCTTGAAAGGTTTTGTTGTATTCGTAAGCTTTCAAGTGTGTACCTTGCGTTTGTTCTCTTTTCTTTGTCAAGTATTATGGTGTTGTCAAAATCTGGTGTGTGTCCACTTTCAATCATGTGTTGTGATAACCCCGTTGTCTCCTTTCCTTTCTTTACGTCTGCTCTATGTTCAGAAATTCTCTTTCCCAATTGTCTTTTTGTTGTCCCAATGTATATTCGATTGCAACTCTCCCCCTCTTTTCCATTGCAACCAATCTGGTATATTACATTGTGTTGTTGTTCCTTTTCGATCGGTGTTTTTTTGTTAGTAAAAAGGTTTCTCAGTGTTCTATTTGATTTGTATGCATAGTTTACTTTGTTGTTGTTAATAGTTCTATGTAGGCTTTTACTGTCAGTTAAATTAGGTATATATTGCAAACTGCAATATTTGGTGTTACCATCTGTCGATTTTTTTGTTGTTTTGGTTTCTGGTTTTTCTTTTTCGATAGTAGTTTTTATTAAGTTATTTGCTATGTGTGTTGGGTAATTGTTCATATGTAAAATGTTTTTTATGATTTTAATATTTTCTTTTTGAAATCGTTCGTCACTTATATTGTTCATTTTGTTGATTAAATTTTTAACTGTGTTTATTTTTTGTGATGTTGGTTGTGTCGAAAAATAATTTATCATTCTTCCAGATGCAACAGGCTTTGAATACCAATTAAAAGTGAGATTATTGTCGTTTCTATGAATTCTGATGTCCAAATATGGGAGACTGTTATTTCTTTCTGTTTCAACTGTAAATTGTATTTTTGTGTGATATTTGTTTAAAGTTTGTAGTATTTTAGTTTTATTTCGTTCTTTTATTATGGCGAAAATATCGTCGACGTATTTCGAAAGGCATTTTATTGTTATATTGTCTGATTTTAGTTCATTTGTTGCATTATTTAAAAGGTCATCTAGTATGATGTCAGCTATTGTCGGGGAAAGAGGATTGCCCATTGGCATTCCAAAAATCTGGTTATAAAATTTGTTTTCATGTAAAAAATAGTTATTGTCTCTTAGGCAAAATTCTAATATTTTAAGAAAAAACAGACTTTCTTAAAATATTAGAATTTTGCCTAAGAGACAATAACTATTTTTTACATGAAAACAAATTTTATAACCAGATTTTTGGAATGCCAATGGGCAATCCTCTTTCCCCGACAATAGCTGACATCATACTAGATGACCTTTTAAATAATGCAACAAATGAACTAAAATCAGACAATATAACAATAAAATGCCTTTCGAAATACGTCGACGATATTTTCGCCATAATAAAAGAACGAAATAAAACTAAAATACTACAAACTTTAAACAAATATCACACAAAAATACAATTTACAGTTGAAACAGAAAGAAATAACAGTCTCCCATATTTGGACATCAGAATTCATAGAAACGACAATAATCTCACTTTTAATTGGTATTCAAAGCCTGTTGCATCTGGAAGAATGATAAATTATTTTTCGACACAACCAACATCACAAAAAATAAACACAGTTAAAAATTTAATCAACAAAATGAACAATATAAGTGACGAACGATTTCAAAAAGAAAATATTAAAATCATAAAAAACATTTTACATATGAACAATTACCCAACACACATAGCAAATAACTTAATAAAAACTACTATCGAAAAAGAAAAACCAGAAACCAAAACAACAAAAAAATCGACAGATGGTAACACCAAATATTGCAGTTTGCAATATATACCTAATTTAACTGACAGTAAAAGCCTACATAGAACTATTAACAACAACAAAGTAAACTATGCATACAAATCAAATAGAACACTGAGAAACCTTTTTACTAACAAAAAAACACCGATCGAAAAGGAACAACAACACAATGTAATATACCAGATTGGTTGCAATGGAAAAGAGGGGGAGAGTTGCAATCGAATATACATTGGGACAACAAAAAGACAATTGGGAAAGAGAATTTCTGAACATAGAGCAGACGTAAAGAAAGGAAAGGAGACAACGGGGTTATCACAACACATGATTGAAAGTGGACACACACCAGATTTTGACAACACCATAATACTTGACAAAGAAAAGAGAACAAACGCAAGGTACACACTTGAAAGCTTACGAATACAACAAAACCTTTCAAGAACAATGAACACAATGGAAGACAGAGACAACACAATAGTGAGCTATGCTTTAGCAATAAAAAAACCCACCCTCAATCTGTGATAACAATCAGCTGTGATAATACTGTGACGTTTTTTCTGTTTGTTTTTAGATAAAATTTTGTTATTTTCTTGTTTTTCTTCTTTTTTTAAAAAAAAGTCTTTTGTTTAAAAATTTTTATCTAGTGTTAACAAATTTTGTATGTCGTTTTTAAAATGTATTAGAATAAATAAACCAGAACATTTTGTAAGTTATTTAATATACCATTACATATTCATATAAAAAAATTGCAAATTAAATGTAATAGTTTTTATATATTTAAAAAAATTAATATTTCTTATTAAAGACATTCCCCTGAAGAAGTCGTGGAACACCGACGAAACGTTGGGATAAGATGAAATAATTTTGTTTTATTTGCATCGATAAAAGATTTTGACCAAAAAAAGCCTGCTTTTTTAAAAATAAAATCATTATAAAAAAGAATTGGTCACATAAAAAGAAAAATACAAAAATATTTCGTTTTTAATTTTTTTTCAATTAAAATGTTTGGAACCGAAATAATAAAGTAATTTCTATTTTATTTCTATAATATAATACATAATTTTATAATTTTATTATCAACTTAGTTTTTAGAAGCATGTATGTACTGTACATACGTACATATATGAATAAGGTTGTTCAGTTGTACCCAAGTCCCACATATTCAATAAACATTAATATGATATTGTAAGCAAATAGCATTATGTAAAGCCAAATGAAGAACGTTGGGCCCCTATTGTTGTGCCAACATGATTTAATTTAGTAATAAGTTAGTTTTAAGTCAAATTGTATATAAAACAAATTGAAAAATAAAATTCTTAATCTTAATCCCACATATTCAAATTCCATTAATAGCTATGGTAAAATTGAAGAAAACGTCACAATATCTTTTTGTCCATGAAAAAGATGTAAGATTCTACTCAAGGTTTTCTTAGGTGTAGGAACACAGATATATTAAAAAACACGGAAATCTATAATTCAGTATATAATATGTACCTACCAACCTTCGTAATTATTACAAGTTTTCAAGACCACAAATGGGAAGTTATCAGTTTGGGTCGCAACCAGCCTCTTTTTACTTGCGATATATAGGTACTATAGGGCAAGTTCTGCATTTGGAAAAAAAATCGATATTTTGATCAAAGTTGGGAAATGTTAATAGGGGTACCTGTCATAGAACGGTTTTTTTGATTTTCGAATTTCTCACGAACGGCTCTAACGATTTTAACCAAAATTTTGCATAGATATGAAAAAATATAAACTAATTTTTTTTTTCGAAAAAATAGTTTTTGGATTTTTAAAAAAATAATACAATGTTTTTTTTGAAAATTCAATTTCTCGAAAACCCATACACGATTAAATTTTTAAATTACGTTTTAAAATGTATTTTATTAAATACTAACAATTTGCATATCAATTTTTTTTATAAAAATTTTAAGGAAAATTTAGTACACAAAAAACATGTTTCAGTGTGTCTGTATGTCTGTACCTCTCACTACAGCCTAAACCACTGGACCTATTTCTTTCAATCTCGGTAGTTAAGGGGCTTCGGTGATTCCCTAGAGGAGAAATTGAATTTTTTTTTAGCTCCAAAACTAACGGTACCCCCATAAACCCGTAATGCAAAATCTTATTTATCTCGAAAACGGCTCTAACGATTTTGATAAAAAAAAATTAGGTGTTATATTATGAACATAAGCTACATTTTGGTCAAACAAAATTTTGGGGCAAAATGTTATTAGGGGTACCTGCCAAAGACCCGTTTTTTTTTTATTTTCGACTTCCCATTAACGGCTGTAAGGATTTTAACCCAAATTTTTCAGCAGGAGTCCCCTTAAGTTTAAAATAATATTGTATATAAAAATACTCAAAAAAATATTTGTTGGGTTTTTTTGAAATTTTTTTTTTTTTTAATCAATACATATCTTCAAAACCTATGAACGACTATTTTTTGAAATTATTTCCTAAAATCAATATTATTTAATACTTAAAATTCGCATCCCACATTTTTTTCTTGAAAAATTTTAGAGAAATTTATTATATAAAAAATTTATTTAATAATAAAATGCCTTTTTAAGGTTTATTTGCATAAATTCATACTTTTCCGGAAACCAGACGGCAATTTTATGCATTTGAACATTATTATCTCATTAAATCCGTGTTTTATATTTATAAAAAAATGTATCTTAAATTCCAAAGTACTTTTACATAAGAGCAAGTACTTGCGATCCAGTCGTGCATTTTATTTTATTTTTTAAAACGAGCGGAGTTTTTTGAAAATGATAGTTTAATACGTAAACTTCAACTTGCTTAATGAAACCTGTTAGAAACTTCTCAGTTAAATACTCGTAACAATGTCGAGTGTAATGAAGTGTATATTTGAAATCTACGAACTTCAAGTTAAGATTTCATCCGAGAGTACCGAAACACTAGCTAGATAAAATAAAATGCACGAACAATTCAAACGAAGTTGCTCTTAAGCGCGAGGGGCTAAGACTTTTTAAAACTGTTCCGAATCCCTTAGCAAATTATGCTACGTTGATGAGACTTCATTGGTTAGGAGATACATTGACTTAAAATAAAAAAAAAATAAAAAAAAAACAATAGAAAAACTTACAATATAATGTAATAACTTTTTTTTTTAAACAGTTATTTATTCTTTTATTTCATTATAATTTCAAATCATGTTGTTATGTAAATATAAAGTTTTTGAATTATTAATTTTAAATTAAAAATTTTCAGAAAAGGAGTTTCTTTTTTCGAGCTGATTTCTATTCTAGACTTTAATATTCAATGCTCTTAGCAGTTTTTCTGAAAATTAAAAATTGTGAAAACAGTTTTTGTTAATCATTTGTATTACTTTTCTTTTAAATGTCAGTGTTTTATTAACATTCATACAAAAATTTCATGACGTTTCTACTGGGCTAACGATGTTTCAGCTCCTTTTAACTTGCGATATACAGGGTGATTTGCATAAGGTGTGACAAAAAGCTAGGGCGTATAGGTTGGACTTAGACAAGAAAAAAATCGTATGGGAGGGGGGGTGTATTTCCCCCGTTTAGGCGGGAGGGGCAATTTAAGAAAAAAACCACTTAAAACAGAAAAACAATTATTAAAAAATAAGGGTGATACCTACAGAGTAATGCTATAGCGTTTTGAAAAGCCAGAAATACATTCTTTAATGTTTTTTTAAATAAAGTTGTTCAAGTGAATAGTTTTTGAAAAATTAATTTTCAAAATCAAAATTTTGAAAAAAAAAAATGAAAATTTTGTTTTTAAACAATTTTTTTTTTCAAAATTTTACGTAATTAAGTATTATTTTTTTATTCAATATTCAATGCTCTTATTAATTTTTGATCAAACACAAAAAACCGGATGTCAAAATGTTTTGTAGTTTTCGAGAAAGTCAAAAATAACAAAAATTACTTTTGTTACTCCAGTGATGTAAATTGTGGAAATTTGGTACTACATCTCTGGTAAAATGAGCTTCATCCGTCCAGAATATCCTTCCAAAGTAATTATGTTCAGTTTCATCTCTTAGCAATAATATTCGACAAAATGCAGCTCTCAGTAACTTGTCGTTTGCGGTTAGCTCCTGAACTGGTGTAGTGTGGTACGGGTGTAAATGCTCGGTATGAAGCACTGCCCATACTCTAGTTTGGGACAACTGAAGCATAGTAGTTATTCTCCTTGTGCTAAGGGAGGGATTACGTCGGATCATATCCAAAATTCTTTCCTCTATGTGTACTGATGCAGAAGATGAACTTTCCCTCCCTCAGTGCTCCAGTACTCCGTGTTCTCGAAGACGTTGATGGATTCTTGAAAATATCGTATGACTGGGACAGCTCCTATTGGGATACGAGTACATTTCAGCGTAGAGTCTTTGCGCTTCACGACTTCGACCATGAGCCATACCGTAGCAGTAATGCATATCCGTTGATTCGGCACGAGAGTAATTTGACATCGTGATATGTTGACGACTTGACATTCAAATTAGAAATAATTTGTACAACAAAACAGGTCGCGTCGCCAAGCCAACCCCCACCATAATAAAAAAGTGGCAGGTCAATTTTAAACTAATGCTCTCACGCAGGTGTTCTCAATGAAAAAATCTGTGAAATATGGTTAATCCAGTACTTTGTCACATTATTGTATGCTTATAACACGATAATTAAAAAAATAGTAAAAAGAAAGTTAATCATTTCAATCGTAAATTGACCAAAGAATCCAAAAACGTAAAAACTAAAATAAAAGGATTTTCTTAGAACAGAAGTAGTTTTTGTTATTTTTGATTTTCTCAAAAACTACAAAACATTTTTACATCCGGTTTTTTGTGATTGATCAAAAATTAATAAGAGCATTGAATATTGAATAAAAAAATAATACTTAATTAAGTAAAATTTTGAAAAAAAATTGTTTAAAAACAAAATTTTCATTTTTTTTTCAAAATTTTGATTTTGAAAATTAATTTTTCAAAAACTTTTCACTCGAACAACTTTATTTAAAAACAAAATTGAAGAATGTATTTTTGGCTTTTCAAAACGCTATAGCATTACTCTGTAGGTATCACCGTTATTTTTTAATAATTTTTTTTCTGTTTTAAGTGATTTTTTCTTAAATTGCCCCTCCCGCCTAAACGGGAGGAAATAGACCCCCCCCTCCCATACGATTTTTTTCTTGTCTAAGACCAACCTACACGCCCTAGCTTTTTGTCACAGCTTATGCAAATCACCCTGTATATGTATCTATATCTAATCTAGGTACTATGAGAGAAATTTTGAATTTGGAAAAAAATCGAAGTCGAGAAATTGGCATAATGATGATAGAAAACACAAAAAAGTGGGTCCGGCAATTCCGTCTGTCTGTACATATGTCTGTACCGCGACCTACAGTTCTAACCGCTCTGAAGCGATTTTTTCCAACCCGTTAATAACTGGTCTTCGGTGATTCCCAAAAGTAGAATTTGAAATTATTGTTTTTGGCTCCAGTACTTGCTTACAGTACTTGCCATAGAGCCAATATGCAAAATTTTATTTATCTCGAAAACAGCTCTAACGTTTTTGATACAAAAAATAAATTGGGCTATTATGGACATGCACTAGATTCTGATCAAAAAAAATTTTAGGAAAAAAATGTTATCAACGATACCTGTCATAGAACCGTTTTTTTTTATTTTTTTTTTATTTTCGACTTTCTCATTAACAGCTCCTACGATTTTGACCAAAATTTGTGTACAGCAGCTTCTTTAAGTTTAGGTAAGGTTAGGTTAATGGGTTGACAGTTGATCTTGTTAGCATCACACTTAGATTAATGTAGATCCGTTTTTATACCATAGGAGTTGTGACTCCCATGTATTAATACCTTTGATTATCATATTTTATTGAAGTCCACTAGGGGTGTGTTCATGAGTTTCAGCAAGCTATAGCTGAAATGTCGGGGGGTACTTCTAAGTCATTAAAGAAATGTCTCTCTCCTCTGGTTGAGGAGAGTTTTTAAAGGGGTGATCCTTTCCCTTAATCCCAAATGAGAAATCATTCCTCCATCAGGCCCGTAGGCACATGTGGTTCCTTGCAACGTCCGCTAGATGAGTTTAAAATGTCTGTGTTTGGTCATTATTGCTGATTAAGTCGATGGAGTTGCCTCTTTTCTCAAGAGGATTTTAACAATTTTAGGAAGAGGTGGCCCCATCTCTGAACTGACCGGTTTTTAAACTTTGTTTTCTAAAAATCAGACGGAAATTTTATGCATTTTTCTCTAATTGCATTTTTGTATTTTTAAATTCCAAAATACTTTTACTTAAGAGCAAGTACGTGCGATCCAGTCGTGCATTTTATTTGAATTTGAATACACAATATTATTCTAAACAAAATCGATTGAACCATTTTTGGGAAAATCGAAACCATTTGTTCGAAATTTTAAAATCCAAAAGCTAGCTTTTATTTTATTATTTTATTTATTTATGTCTTCGAGAAAAGGAAAATATATGACAGTTACTATTACATTTGGTCTTCAAAAAAAAAAAAATGTGTGTCGAGGGAAAAATTTAATAATGCTATCAAATAAGTTTTAAAAATATCGAATGAGGCTTTAAGGCTGTGGTATAACCGACCGATAAGTAGATAGATTTGCGTTTTGATTTTTCCTATCATTCTAATATCAAGTCTGATCAAAATCATGAGTTCGATTTTTTTTCGGGCTATCATTGTTTGAGGAAAATTTAATAAGATTATTTAATATTCAAATCAAAACTAATGCTAATTTACGTAAACAGTTTAGAAAAATTAGTTTGTAAGAAAAAATTCTTTTTTTTTTAATTTTGTGATTGAAAACTATTATTCAAAACTATTCACTAAATCCTCTTGAAATAGAATAGAAGAATGACTGACTTTGCAAGTGTTGTCGCTTTTTTTAATTTTCTTTATTATATTATATAATATTTTATGTGAATCATGCAATATAAATTAAAAAATATTAAAAAATTAATAGCATAAATTTTGACTCTTTGCTGATCACAAAACTTTGCTAATTTTAAATTCTAAATCCAATGTATATTTTCACTCAAAAGTCTGCCTAAAACCCACAATTTCACTGACAGCAAACTTATTTTTAAGCAATCTTGTGTTCATGTATTCCAGTTTCGCCGGTATCTTTTATCTTTTTACCTAATGATTCTTTTCAGAACAATTCAATCGTACGGAAATTTAAGAACCTTGTAAAGTTAATTGTATACTTGTAGCAGGTAGATATAGGTAGGTACGGCAATATGACTTTTTCAGTGTTCTGTCTACCACAACACGATGGATAACCTTGACGGGTTATACTGGTTCATCTGTTCAAACTGAAGTAGGTAACTTGGCAGCAAATTGTATTTGAAATTGCTCAAAATAATAATAAACAAAAACGAAAAGAAATTAAGTCATGAAAAAGAGAGCAAGAAATATCTATAAAATGTTCAGATTGTTTTTGAAGTTACCCTATTTTAACGATATACACATAGTAAAGGTTAAAAATTAAAACTCTGGATATTCTTAAATATATGTTAAAATGAAACAGCTATGTGATAATATTCCCTAAGGTTGTGAAGATCTTCGCGACTCTTGTTCAAAGAACTAAAATGAATAAGAATAAAAACCACTAAATGTTTCGTTAAGTTCTGTGTCATATTTAATTTTTGTTAATTCTCTAAAAATTAGCTTTTTAGTATTTACAATAAGCCTTCGGAATTGTGTTTTTTTTTTCGAAACAACTGAGTTAATATCTATAAAATAAAAATTTAAATTTTAGAGAACATCACGGATTTGAAAGAATTATAAATTCTGGATTTTTTTTAAATTTATTAATTGTATTATTATATATGTTACTATGGTACTTCTTGACAAATTGCTAACTATAAAGAATTTTACTTCCATTCTCTTAAATTTATTCTTTTTTTTTAACTACTATAGTGCTCAGGTTACTTTTTAAAAAATTGCATCTAAACATGCCTAACACAATGACAGTTCCTTCAAAAAATCAAGGAAACAGATCCATTTTGACATTTGGAAATATCAAATGGAGTTAGTACTATATTAAAAAGAGAAAATAGGTATTGCATGATTTTAACATTAACAAAATGTTAGAGAAAGTGTGATACTAGATATGAACCTAGTGTTACACTAATACAGTTTTGACATAGTACTAATACGAATTTATTGTTTGCGCTATTATAATTAGTTCCGCTTTAAGTACAAGTTACTGGAGCAGGTATCATTACCCTATTCGGTTTGAAAGTTAATTAAAAACGGATTTGCAATTGAAATGCTAATAGCAAGTGTTATGTTTACAGTGCGATTCATAAATAACCGCAGATTTAATTTCTGATGAGAGTTACTAACGATTCTTCGGTTTAACTAGTTTGTTATTTGAATTTTCAAATTATTTGTATAATTTTTTTCAGTTATTAGATGACATAATTTGATCAGTGTTCTTGAAAAATATGGACAACAGAGGATATTTAGACGACGTTACAAAGACTGGATTAAAACTAACACCAGCGGTAAGTTTGGAATTTTTCTCCAAAATGTCATTTGAAAAAATTAATAATGTGATATTCAAAAATAGGATCGAACCACAGTGGAAAATATTAATGAATCACCATACAGTGCTGAAAACGATGAAGGTGAACATGAGAAATGGGGAAACGATATTGAATTCCTGCTTTCGTGCATAGCTCTATCGGTTGGATTGGGAAATGTTTGGAGGTTTCCATTTGTGGCATTGGAAAATGGCGGTGGAGCCTTTATTATCCCCTACGTGATAGTTCTTATTTTGGTCGGCAGACCATTTTATTATATGGAAATGATAATGGGGCAGTTTTCAAGTAGAAGTAATATTAAAATATTTGACTTTTCCCCACTTATGAGAGGTAAGTGATAAAGATACTAATTCACAATCTTAATTACTTGGAACTTTGTTTCTTCTAAGGTGTCGGATATGGAATGGTCTTTGTAACATCAATGACAACGACATATTATGCAAGTCTAATGGCATTGACTTTTCGTTATCTTATATCATCGTTTGCTTCAGATTTGCCATGGAGTAAATGCCGTGATGAATATGGGCCAACTTGCATAAATTCGGATTTAACTGGAAACTTGACAGGCAGTGGAGGAGTGAAGGTTACTTCTGCGCAGTTTTATTTTTCGTAAGTACCTACATTGCTGAAAGTGAATAGCTTATGAGCATAGGATTCAACCCTTAAACTTTATTTATTAACGATGAGAAAAAGCAGAGCATTGAAACAAAAAAGCAAAAAATTAAAACTTGGGATCTTCAGAACAAATCAGAAGCGTGTATCTTATAAGGTCTTATCTGGTTGTGTATCTGGTGTTTGTAAGTATCATCTTTTAGTATTCCGAATGACGTCTTTCTTGTTGTTCTATTTCTCGGTTCGAAATGACTCATAGATTTGGGTTTTTAAAGAATCGTCTGATTGAGGTTGATTCGACGTTTAATTATTTTTGATATTGGTACGGTTCTAGCTTATAATCTAAAAATTTGTTTGAAAAAATAGTTTTAGGATTTTTAAAAAAATAATACAATTATTTCTTTGAAAATTCAATATCTTGAAAACGGAAACGTGATTAAATTTTTAAATTACGTTTTAAAATCTATTTTATGGAATATCATTTTTTTTATAAAAGTTTTAAGGAAAATTTAGTACACAAAAACATGTTTCACTGTGTCTGTATGTCTGTACTTTTCCCTACAGCCTGAACCACTCGACCTATGTTCTTCAATCCCGGTAGTTAAGGGTCTTCGGTGATTCCCTAGAGGGGAAATTGAAAGTTTTTTTTAGCTCCAAAATTAACGGTACCCCTCATAAACCCCTATTGCAAAATCTTATTTATCTCGACTAACGATTTTGATAAAAAAATTATGTGTGATATTATGGATATAGACTACATTTTGGTAAAAAAAATTTTGAGGCAAAATATTATTAATGGTACCTGTCATAAAACCGTTTTTTTTATTTTTGACTTTCTCATTAACGGCTCTAACGATTTTAACCAAAAATTTTGACCAGGAGCCCCCTTAAGTTTAAAATAATATTCTATATAAAAATATTCGAAAAAAAAATATTTTTTTTTTGTTTTTTGAAAAATATATATAAATATATATTTTGAAAACGTGTGAACGATTATTTTTTAAATAATTTCCTAAAATCTATATTTCTAAGCACTTAAAATTGGCATCCCAAATTTTGTTCTAGAAAAATTTGAAAGAAATTTGTTATATAAAAAATTACTTTAATAAAAAAATTTTTAACTTTATTTGCGTAAATTCATACTTTTCCGTCAATAAGACTGCAATCCAATGCATTTGAATATTTTTATTTCATTAAATCCATGTTTTATATTTATAAAATGTATTTTAAATTCTAAAGTACTTTTACATAAGAGCAAATTCGTGCGATCTAGTCGTGCATTTTATTTAAATTAAAAAGCAATATTGTTACTAAGGAATTCATAAACAAAATCGAATGAAATTAGCTCTGAAGTTGTCAAAACATCGCTTTAAACATCTTAGTACATCTTACCCCATTTAACCATTTCTACGGGACAAGCAGACAAAACATTGAATTTAAAATAAATATTATATATTTTTAAAATTGTAACATAACATTTTTTTGATTATTCCAATTTAAAGTTTCCTCCATTAATTTTCAATCATGTTTTACTTCACAAATTCATTTCTCTAGGTATTCACTCTTTTTTAATTAAGGAGTTAGAATCATATTTGACGAATAGATGGCAATGAGTAAAAATAATTGATAATTCGTTTTCAGACAACATTTTTGTGTCATCAGGGGTCCCACAAGGAAGTCATTTAGGGCCGTTACTATTTTTGTTATTTTTCAATGACAAACCATATATTTTAATTGATTCGGCTTGCCATCTTTTTGCAGATGACCTTAAACTCTATCGCAAGATAAGCTTTGAGGCCGATTTGATTCTTCTCTTGAAAAATCTCGCGAGACTTGTTTATCGGTGCCAACGAAATCAACTATTCCGTTCTATTTCTAAATTTCAATCTTGTCGTATTTAAGAAAATGTATTCCAATTATATATTACATTACATTCCAATTATAATTGATTATAGAATTAACAGTTCTATTCTTAAGCGAGTTGGAAGGAAGAAAGGTCTAGGAGTAATCTAAGATACAAACTTATCATTATTACGATTATAGTATTAATAAAGCTAATCAATTGTTAGGCTTCATAAAAAGAAATACTAGCGAATTTTCAGATCTTTTTTTTTATAATTAACACGCATTAAAGGGATTATGACTACCCTTAAAATGTTTTAGCACAGTGCGAGCGTTTTAGGAAAGTGGGAGAGGATTTAAGAGGAGATACCGATGCACATTGGTTTTGAATATCTGAACATTACAATGGGATTGAAACATAGCGCCGTACCAACAATAAAACTAAGAGACGACTTTAATATTTGAGCGAAATGGACCATTATTTAAAGAGCTCTAAAAAGTTTGCCATACATGTTATAAACTTTATATTCATGTGAACTCTAAATTGTGAACCATTTATTGTACGGAACTTAAAAAATAAAATGCAGCATATATGGTCAGTTATATAGAGTCGATTAAATAATGCTTCATTTCGCTCAAATATTAAAGTCGTCTCTTAATTTGATTGTTGGTAAGGCCCATAGAGTCGGGTAAAGCATTCCACATTCGTGTGGTGCGGCTAAAGAAAGAATCCCTGAATCTAACTGCACGTCCGAAATTGGGCGCAAGAGTAAAGTGATGGGCATTACTTGAAGCTCGTGTATTACGGTTAAGTAGTTTAAGGGGAGGAATGCAGCTGGCTATTTCACCAGAACAGTGTTTAAAATAATAATGGTAAAATAGTGAATATTCTTAAATTTTTTCATAATTTTCTAGTAAGGTCGGTTCTGGAGTATTGCAGCATAGTTTAAAATCTGTGTTACAATAAGTCAATAGAGAAGTAGAATTGAGCATATTCAAAAAAATTTCACAAGATATTCTTTTTTCAAATTGAATTGGAGGATTCCAAGGCCATACCATAAAAGCAGATTATTATTGTTTGGAATGAAATCCCTTAAAGAGCAAAGGCTATAAGGATATATATATTGCCATTTCAATTTGCAAACATTCAAAACCAATGTTCATCGACACCTCCTTTCTCTCCCCTCCTAATTTCCCTCTCGCCCGTGCTGTGTTTAAAGCATTATAAGGGTCTCGTAACATACCCTTGAGCGCGAGTGAATTATAAAAAAAAAAATTGTTTTAGCAAAAATTAAATTAATAAGTTCCAGCAATTTTCAATATACCAATAAACACAATTAATTCCAAGGAAGGTATTAAGAAAAAGAATTGCAAAATTCATATATTAATTTGGAAAATATTGATGATTTGTCTCAATAAGTTAAAGAATAAGCGGTGTCATCGAGCCATGATGACGTCATCAAAGAAATAATTACTCTATAACTTAATTTTTTATTCAAGCAACATCCTGAAGTAACGAAAAAGATCAAACGTCAAATTTTTCTAGAAATTGTTTATTCTCAATTCGCCAACGAAAAGAAGAAGAAGATCAGAGAAGAGGTTAGAATATCCCACGAGGTTTTCTCTTATAAAATAATAAAATTCTTCACCTTTGTAAGTCTAATTTCTTATAATTTGCTATTGTTTTTTAATTTACTTTCTTTATTTAGAAAATAAGATCATTTATTATTCGACGGGATATTTCGAGATTTTTATTAGAGAGAAGTTGGATCAAGTTGGCTAGTGGGCCAACAAGCGGTATAAAAATAGCACTTAAATTTCAATATCGAATTAAAACTATGCAAGATTAAAGATTTGTGTACTGCTCTAAAACTAATATTTTGTCGAATATTCTTTGTGGGCAATTACGGCTTCAGAACGTCTTGTCATAGAATCCTTGATCGATATTCGTCCCAGGAGTCTTTCACTGCAGCCCAAAGTGTTTCATTGCTGGTTGATTTAATAATAGAAGCGATTCTCAATTGCATTGAGATCGGTTAACTGCGCTGGCCACTCTATGACATTGACCGAATGATCACCAAATCAGATTTTTTGCTGGCATGTTTGGGGTCATTGTCTTCATGGAAAGCCCATTATAACGGCATTTGTTGATCTGCATCACTTGTTGTAGAATATCAGCATAGACGTTTTGATCCATGATGGTTTTAATCCAATGTATAGGCCCAAGTCTATAGTAGGAAAAACAACCGTTTTGATCGTAAATTTAAAGTTTCATTCTGCATCCAGGAGTCTGCTATCGTAAGAACAAGAACTTTTGCTGCCAAGCAATTTTGCTCTCGTCTGTCCATAAAATGTTGATGGTTTTTGTTTTTAAATAATACAAACTATTGTTGGTGGTGCTCTTTTTTTACCGGCACTGTTCATATACATACATAAATGCATAAAAACTTTTGAACTCGTATATAAAAATTGAAAGAATTGTTGTGTTAGGCATTTAAAAAATGAATTTCATGCTTCTGAACATTTTTTTTCTAATTTTAGTGGGGGCTTAACCCCCATTTATTCAGCTTAATTCAAGCTATAACTTCAAAACTAACTTAAATCTAAACTTATAGCTAAGAGTGGGACAAAAGGAATTTGAGGTTGTAGGTGTTGGTATGGAAATCGAATGAATTTGGATTCAAATTGACCAACCGGAGCATACGGGTCAGAGGTTCATTAAGACCATAGGAGGTGTGGTGTGATAGTAAATAGAAAAGGCGACGGTTTCTAGGGTGTTAGTGTCGTTGGATGCCTTCTATTCTTGATATGTGTGTATCTTGATATCGAGACCAAACTTGAGACGCATACTCAAGTAAAGGTCGGACAAACGCTATGTAAAGAGATCGGGTCACGTAAGGGTTGGAAAATTCTTTAGACCATCTTTTTACAAAACCTAATGCTGAGTTGGCCTTATGGATTATTTCATCAATATGAAATAAAAATTTTAGTTCACGGTCACATAAAAGGCCAAGATCCCTTATCTTTTCTACAATTTGTATGGGTTGATTATGAAGATAGTACAGACGGGGAGTTGTTTTAATGCGCTTTCGTGAAAAGGTCATTGTCTGGCATTTGCTAATGTTAAGCAATTGTTGGTACACCAGGTTGAGAAACTATTGAGATCTTTTTGGAGGAGAGATATGTCTTCAGATGCTGCGATGATTTTGAAAAATTTTGTATCGTCAGCATAAAGGGATATTTGACAGTGTTTAATGACCATGTCAATTTCGTTAATTGTAAAGATAAAGAGGAGCGGTCCTAAATGACTACCTTGGGGGACACCAGAAGTGGTGAGAATAGGATTGGAAAGCGCGGATCTGAACCGGACACAATATTCACGATTCCCTAGGTAAGTAAGTAAGGTAGAAGTAATCCATTGCAGGAAAAGGGGTTCAAAACCTAAAGACGATAGTTTAAAGACTATGAGGCTGTGAGAAATTTTGCCGAAAGCTTTGCTAAAGTCAGTGGAGACCATATCAACTTCATTCCCGTTTTCTAAGGTTTTTAGAGTGTAAGAAACGAATTCTGCAAGGTTTGTGGTGGTGGATCTGCTTTTTAAGAAACCATGCTGTGCTGGTGTAATTAAGGACCTACAACGGAAACTAAGGAGTTCATATAAAATACTTTCGAAAGTTTTTGGGATATGAGAAAGTTTAGCAATTGGTCGATAGTTTTTCACGTCACCTTTAGGGCCTTTCTTGTGAATTGGTGTTATGAAAGATGTTTTCCATATTTTAGGAAATGTTCCCTGAGATAAGGATAAATGAAAAATTTTTGATAGAGGATTTGAAAGAGAAGAAGAACATTTTCTTAGGAAAATGGCAGGAAAACCATCAGGGCCCGGAGTAAACTCATCATTAAGTTGAGATAATTTGTTTTCAGTGGCCGAGGGAGCAATGCGATCAGGTAGGAATGGACCAACGAAAAATTCGATAGATACTCAAAATAGGTCCAATCTGGATTGAAAGAGTCCTTGGCGAATGAATCCTTAAAAACTGATGCAAAGTAATTAGCTATTGTTAGATTATCATTGGAGGTTTCATTATTGTAGAACAAAAAGGATGGGTACCCATCTGACTTTCTTTTGTAATTAACGAACTGATAGAAGGATTTGGGATCGTTGATAAGGTTAGATTGGGTTTTATGTAAATATTGTTGGTAGAGAAAACTGTACAGTTCATTGCATTGAAGATAAGCACCAAGGTACTTTGAATAGTCAGTTGGGCACTGAGAGCGTAGGAAAATTTCCCAGAGCTTGTTCCTTTGATTACGCAGCGTACGTAATAACCTAAAACAAAAAAAAAAAACTTATAAAAATCCTGTCAACGGCCCTGGCTTTGATGAAAGCATCGCTTCCCATCGATCAGCGAAATCAAGCATTATTGTGCGCGGTTAGTACTTAGATGGAGGACCGTTCAAATACCAACATGTGTTTCTTCTGTTGTTCTTTCTTTCTGTGTCTCTCTCTCTCTGTTGTATTGTCTAAAGCCGATGGCCTCAGTTGCCAGTGCTTTTCAGTGTCTCTAATGTAATGTAATGTAATAAAAATCCTTTTAATGTGTTATAACTTACCCCTTAAAATTTATAGAACTAGATCCTCTGTAAAATTAAACACAAATGACAACAAAATTTCAAGCGTTCATATTTTTGTGGTCAAAACCAATTTTTAGAAGCTTTAAGATGATGATTTTATTTACTTTTTTTATTTAATACTGTTTGTAATGGGAGTATTTTTGATGAGTTCTGCTGGTTTTATTGTTTATTTTTCATATAACAACTTCTTTCTCCTTGTTTCGTTATAGAAAAGGACGGTATGCCACTTATGTAAATTGCATAGGAAAATGGTTCACTATGGCGTATACGCATTTTTTTTAGTTATGATAAATTTTGTAAGATACCAAAAAAAAAAACATCAGACAAATTTGTACCAAACTGGACTAGGCATTTTATTGTTCCTTAACGCCTAAAATATCAATAACAATATTAATCGCTAATTTTTTAAATTAAATTAGTTACCTTCCTAAGAAAGAAAAGTGTGAGACATTTTTTGTCATAAGTTAATATTTTTGTATACTGTTAGTAGCCAAAAAGAAACAGAGTTCCAAAATTACTTAACATCAGCTTATTCATGTGTTGAGTAAATAAATAGATAAAAGCAATGAACTTCAAATGGTAAAATTGCACATAACCACAAAAGTTGGATCACGTTCCAATTTCTTACCGTGACATTTAGTTTTTTGTTCCATCAGTCACTAGCACAACTCAATCAAATTTTGTTGTGTATATTTCTTAGTTTGCGCTAGAAACTTGGGCTCCCATATCGTTTTCTTGAAACCATTTAAAATGGTTTTAGGCATTGTTAAATTCGGTCGTGTCGGCAAATTTAGGCATTGTTAAATTGACCCGCTTGTGCACTATATTTATCGTTGAATATTGCTTCTGAAATAGAGAGTGAGCAAATTAATTGGGGTACCGCATAGAATATTGTAATGGTGGAAGCTGAAACATTAAAAAAATAAAATTATGTTTATACTCGTAGATTAAGTAAGTTTGTCAACGAAAATTTAATTAAAAAATTATTTTGTGCTGTTTTAAAATTCTTATAAGGAGTCGCTATATATTGTATATAAGCGCAAATGTTGTCAATAGATTTGTAAGTTCTTAAATGACTTAGAAAAAAAGGAAAGTTGGCTGTTAGCACTAGAAAAATTATATTCTTGTGTGCAAGCAAAGCGTTGAGTTTTAGCTTTGAGATATTCAGCCGATATTTATTACCGAATTTTGTAATATTAATTTTTACCGATTCTAGGACTTCGTGGACCTTTTACGTTGCATACAAGCTGCATAAAAATATTTTCCATTCATATTCTCACCAAGAATGTTGTAGATCAATAATAAAAAAAACAATACATTAGTTTGGACGGCGAGTACCTATCTTAGAACAAATTTAAAGAAATGTCAAACTAACGGGAGTCTATGCCATATTCATCAGGAATTTTATTTTAAAGGCCTTGAGCTTCAGGATACTCCAGTTCGAATTAACGTAGTTTCCATGTTCCCTATTTTCTGCCGATTTTCAACTGCTAATGCGCAGCACTTCTCATGATAAAATATACTCTTAGAGTATTTTTGTCTCAATTAATTGCAAGAGGCAGTCCACTCCACAAAAACTTTTTTTGCAGCGACTGGGAATCAAACTCAAGACCTTCTACATGGACTTATGCCAAGGAGTACTACAATTTGTTAGATAAATAAATTTCTCAGCCTTTTTATCGCACCGCTAAATGGTTTTGTAAATCCTTGTTAAAATGTATTACTGAAAATAATGATGATATAAATGTACACATGTATATGTGCATGCATAAATAAATAACTCAACGACCTTTTATGCCAACTGGTGCCTGATCGTTTGTTGATCGACCAAGGGACTGTTTTTTCAGTATTGAGTTAGTTCTGAGTTAAGTCCTGCAAATAAATTAAGACAGAAGCAGTTTTTAAATAGAAGCTTAACTTTCACTTTTTTGTTGCAAAAATCTATTAAAAGGATATGTGAATCTATGGGAATTACCCTTCACTGCCGCAGTTAAGATGGCGCCACTTTGCATTAAGGCCTTTTCATTTTGCCGCAATTTAATTTTAATAGATTCTTTAGGGTTGAACTTTGATTTCGATCAATTTTCGACTCGTTGTTGTCAGGGATCTTGATTAAAAAAAAATGTTCCAGGATTTAACACGGGCTTACCTTGAAAATAAGATAATATCACACTAAAAAACTAGGCCAAAATCAGTGAAGATAATAAATGTTTTTGTAGAAAAAAACCCCTTGAGCTCGTTTATCTAAAGCATTGAGTTAAAGTTTTAAAATTTGTTAAGAATAGGGCAACAGAACCAATAAGTACGAGTTTATGAAGAAAAAAAATTAAATAAAGTAATATCGTTATAAATGCCTATTTCATATTCATAGAAATATTTATTGACATAGATTTATAAAATATCTTCTTAGATACTATAAATTTGATTAGTCAATTACATGATATGTGTTCTAAGTAACAACAAAAATTAAAAACATTGGCGAAAAATTATAAATAGCTTAGTATTAAGTATTAATATGATACTAATTAATAATTTGCTAACTTACTAACTCATTCTTAATTTTAAACTTTTTTTTTAACTACGATACACTAAAACAATTTTCTTAATAAATCGCTTCTGAACACACCTAAAACAATGACAATTCGTGCAAAGAATTGAGTTAATAATCCTTTTTTGACGTTTGTAAATATCAAATAGTCATATGCAGTTAGCACGATACTAAAAAAATAAAATAGGTATTCGATGATTTTAACTTTAATAAATGGGTAGAGAAAGTATTCGAATAAAATTTACAAAGTCGTCGTTTTAACCTTGTTTTATACTAAAACAAGTTTAATATCTTACTAATTCAACTAAAATTTTGCGCCATTATGTTTACGCTTTTGCTCATATCACAATTGAAGAACAGTTCACAGCCATAGAGAGTAATAGGGATAAGTACTGTTTTGGCCAAAGGCCAACATTTATTTAATTGTTGGCTCACAATAAACGAAGCTCTCCATAAACCCTCCGAATTGTCAATCTGATAAGGTAATTCCAAGAAAGTGTCTTTGTCAACTTGATACCTAAGTTTTTAACTGATTTGACAAAATCAATTTCATTATTTAAGTATATCTTAGGAAAGTCAAACGTGTCAATAGGCTTTCATAAAATGACCAAGCACTTAGATTTCAGCGGGGTTCACGCATAGTCCATTTTTCTGAGACCAACTATGTACCTTGACTAAATCCTCGTTATCCTCAACTGACACATTTTCAACCATTCCTATAGGAAAAGTATTCCGTATCTGAACATTATCAGCAAACATATCTACTTGGCCGTTTTGTAGACATTCATTAATGTACATGGAGAACAATAGAGGCCCCGGTATTGAACCCTGTGGCATGCCCCCGTTCAACATAAGAAGTTCAGCCCCGGATCGTTTTGACACAACTGCCTGAAATCTGCAATTCAAATACGATTTGATGAATATAGCCGAAGAAAATGAGAAATTAAACTATTTCATCAGCTTGCCGCACAGGACCATGTCAAACGCCTAACGAAGGCCGGGCGAATTTCACCTAATCCAATGATTTTGATTTTATAACTCTCTAAGCATCTACTGGTAAAAAACTAAAACAAGGAAACGAAAACAAGCTGTTCTCATCTAATAAGGTCTTTGTATCATCAATGACTTCTGGACATGGAAGATATATAAATTTCCTATTGAGTTCATTACATTCAATATTATCATAAGAGCTAGGTATCTAACATTAATTCAATAAAAATTTAATTTAAGACCATGGGCCATCACCATTCACAAAATTTCTTTGTTTTATGAATTCAAATAAACACTTCATTTTGACATTTCAGTGAAGTGATCCTGCGAGAAAAAACCCAAATCGACGATGGAATTGGATATCCCAACTGGGATCTTGCATTGTGCCTGGCATTTTCTTGGTTCGTTGTGGCTATCATAATGATAAATGGTGTCCGAAGCTCTGGAAAGGCCTCATATTTTCTGGCAATATTTCCATACGTTGTTCTTTTCATACTTCTCATCAAAGCCATGACACTTCCTGGAGCCGGTACAGGAGTTATGTATTTCCTAACACCACAATGGGATAAGTTGTTGTCACCTCAAGTGTGGTATGCAGCAGTGACGCAGTGTTTCTTCTCTCTATCAATATGTTTTGGAAGCATTATCATATATTCTTCTTACAACAAGTTCTCTCACAATGTTAAAAGGTCAGTTTGGCATTGATTTTATAATTCAAACATAGAAGATCCTTAAAGTTGGTTTTTGTGTTTAGAGATTCAGATATTGTCACCTCCTTGGACACCTTCACATCTCTCCTCTCCGGGGTGGTTATATTTGGCATACTTGGAAATTTAGCTCATGAAACTGGCAATGAAGACATTTCAAAGATCGTACAAGGAGGTACGGGCTTAGCCTTCGTGTCATATCCAGATGCTATTGCAAAATTTTCAGTAGTACCACAGGTAAGATCAATTAATTTATTTTTTCCGATTTTAAACCAAATGTTTTTTTAAGCTCTTTTCAGTTCTGTTCTTTTTGATGCTATTTGTTCTAGGAATTGGAAGTGAAGTGGGTCTAGCCACATGCGTTATGACATGCCTCATGGATAGATTCCCAAACACAAAACATTGGATTATAGTGACTGGGATTTCAGTTGTTTTCTTTGGTATCGGGCTAGTGTATGTCACGCCTGGAGGACAATTCATTTTGAACTTCATTGATTACTACGGAGTTACATTTGTGGTACTGGTCGTAGCTATAGCAGAAACAATAGCTTTCGGATGGATTTATGGTAAGATCCTTATTACAAAGCCAATCAAATGGTCCTTGAGCTTGTTTTTCAGGGGTAAAAAGATTCTGCGATGACATTCGGTTTATGTTAAATCAAGAAACTGGCCTGTACTACAGGCTCTGTTGGGGTATTATAACTCCAGTTTTTATGATAACTGTTTTGATATACACTTTAATTGGATATGAACCTATCAAATACAAGGACTATTCATACACAACGGGAATGTATGGTAAGTAGAAATTTTTTCAGTTTTAGGAACGTTTTTGAACTTCCAGAAATTTTCTCATTTCAGGTTTTGGTTGGGTCATATCGGCATTGGGAATTATTCAATTAGTAATATGGGGTACTTTAAGTTACTTTGAACAACCCGTAGGGAACCAAAGATTACAAAGGGCATTACAGCCAACAGAAGAATGGGGCCCCTTAGACAAAAAATTATTAATTCCTTATCAAGCAATGATGGCTCAGAATGAAAGAATCAGCTTTCAGAAAAAGGGTTATTGGACTAGATTTAAAGAGAATATTATTGGTTAAGTTAAGTTAATCTGTAATAGCATTAAATTAATAGATTTAAGTTTAAATGTTATGAGTAATAAAATATTATAAATTTGTATATGTCAGAAGGAGCAGTAAAAGTATTGTTTATTTACTCTGTAACAATAAGAATGCAAGGCTCACAAATTTTGTAGAATATTATTTAGAAGGGAACCAAAAATTTCAAACTTTGTAGGTTACGCTGATGTAGGCATAGAACTAACATCGATTAACCAAATGTTGGCTTATTGTGGTTCTAGATGGATCTAGGACAACTTTTCCCTACTAATTAAAGCATTTTGAAATCTTTATAAAGCATTCTACTACTTACTTCAGTATTTGTTAGATCGGATTGTAGTAGTACAAGTCTCCTAGATGGAGTTTTTGGACTAGACCGGGAAGTGTTCAAAGAAAGTGCGGAATTATTTTCTTCTCGTCTTCACCCACACAACTTATGCATAAATCTTTGGAGTAGACACTAGATTACGTGTCGTGCCTACTTATCAGACGTGCCCATTTATGAGTTCTATAACGAAGGTGACGTGCAATTTCCATTTGAGTTCCACCTTTGGCCACCAAGTGGTAGGATCTTGTTTTAACAGAAGTTTTCATGTATGGATGGTAATACTAATACATATATGCCTTTTTTCTAAAAGAATAGGTTTTGTTGTTCTATTTTAAGAAACATACAGTTTTATAGAACATGCTCATGGCCAAGCACCCAGCGAAAGTGTGTATTGAACTACTGCGCCATACCAACGAGATATAATCGGCAGCTTAGGACTATTTAAGGGTTTGTAGAGACAAAGTCTAGAGATTTGATAGCAGCTCGGCTATCTGAGATATCTGTTTTTTTCGAGCCAAGATAAATCACTAAAATTTGGATTGTTTCAATTATTATAAAGACGAAATGAAAGGGAGATCTAAGTTAAATCTTAAAACAATAAGGGTCTATGTCCAATGTGGACCTTATTAACCGAGAATTTAAAAAAAGGAAATACTAGCCTTTTAAAATTAGAAGAATTTTGTTTAATGAAAGAACACTGTAATCTTTTAACACTGATCGTTTAGCTTTGTTTTGCAGTTTAATGTTTTCAGATTAAAAATTTTATTGATAAGATGTTTATCCCATAATCATACACATGTGCAAAAACAGCTTGTAGATGATTTGGGAAAGGGAGTTTTCTAACTGGTTGCTCTAGCGGCGATTGGACTACGACAAATTTATTGACAGAATTCTTTTGACAGACATACATATCTCAACTAAGAAGAGATGGAATCAAAAATGTTTACAATCTTCATACATGGCCTGGGAACACTCTACATAAAAGGAGGCATTCAAAATTTAAGCACAAGTTCTGCGTCAATATCAGGGCAGTTGTAATTGAAAACAATTTAATCGGTCCCTTGAAACTTATACATGAATTTACCAGAACTTTTGGAGCACATTTTATTGATTCAAATAGCTTAATCATATAACATAGGATGGTGTACCTCCAGAAAATGGCCATGAGGTTAAGAACTGGCTTGAAGAATACGGTGGTATAAAGAAATAGACCAGCTCACTGGCGACGCAAAATCACCTGATCTTACTGATAATTTTTAAATTTTCCCTCCACATGGTTTTTCTTATTTATATTATTATAATATTTTTTATAGTATATATTTTTCACAAGAACTGTTCCACAGTTTTTTTTTTTTTTTTTTTTAAATTAAAAAAAATCTTATTTAGCTAGGGCTAGGTAACAGTTGAAACATTTCTTTTCGTAAAATGGTACCCCACTTAGAACAATTTTTTTGGATTTAATTTTCTCAAAAACGGTATGACCGATTTTGATACATTTTTTTATGCAATTTATTTTATATTCAAAATTTGCAAACATATTTTTTTGGGTTTCTAAAACAAAAATTCAAAACTCAATACTTCGAAAAATCTTTGCTCAATTTTTTAAAACTTGACAGTTAAAAGTTTTTTAATACAATCTATAAGATTTGAGAAAAAAATAGTACTTTTCTCTAAAACGGCACCTAGAACTTTTTTTTCTTTTGATTATGTAATTCTTACGATCTATAATTTAATAAAAAAATTGAAATCAAGATATTACTGACTGTACCTACCATAGAACGATTTTTTCGAATTTTGAATTTCTCATTATAGGCATAACCGATTTGAATGAATTTTTTTTATAGAAAGGGTTATAAAAAGTTTAAGAAACATTGCATTTCAAAATTTAAAAAAAAAAAAAAATTTTGAATTTTGAAAAAGAAATCTATTTTTTTTGGAACATTCAATATCCCAAAAACGACTTTCTTTGTGAATTTAATTTTTATTGGAACAATAATAAAAACTCTAAATTTGAGTACCAAAATGTATTCTTTAAAGTGTTTTAAAAATTTTGTTTATTATAATTTTGTTTTGCATAAGCTAATATTTGCTTAAAACACATGGCATCCTGTGTTTAGCTCCAACTACTAAAGGAGTTGTTTTAGTCATTTAAAAAGTGAAGTTTATGCTTATGAACAGTTTTTCTCTAATAACATTCATTTTTGAAATTCTTAGTCTTTTACATAAGAGCAAGTTCGTTTGACCCAGTCGTGCATTTTATTTTTCTTTAAAGTAATTCACCCATATTATACAATGCTTAACATTTTCGGAGAACACAAAGGATTTGAAGTTATAAAACAATAAGGTAAATGATTAAATTCATTATCATTTTTATCAACTTTACTTCGGTTTCATGAGTGTTGAGTATTAATCATAAAATTTTTCAATCGAAACTTTTATTGAATCAATCATCAACCACTTATGGCTTTCAATAAACAAACATTGGAAGGTAATCGAAATTTAATTGTTTTTTAAAATCCCAGTTAAACAAACCAAAGTCAAACATCAATTAGATATCTCTTTGTCAAATGATTAATTCCGCTTTTTATAACCTTCAAGAAATCAAGAAGCAATAAATTGAAAAACGTAATAAAAATGTATTTAAAAAAAATGTTATCATTTAATAAATTTTAATAAATATTTGATGGAGGTTTGTGTTAACATGTGTTATGAGGAACTTTATATAGCTAAGTTGTATGAACTTTGATTGAACTAAAACTGTGCATATAATTTTTTTCTAAAGTACATAATCTTCATATTGTGTGTTCAAAAACAAAATCAATACTCCGAAATACAAACAATAATTCAGAACATAGACGTGCGATTCAGTTTGACTGCAATTTCTCTCTATAAGGTAAGGTTTTGAATGTCGGAAGAAGGAGCGAAAACTAATAATTTTTATTTATAAATTCCTTAAATATATGTACATATGGTATGTATATTATTTTTAGGCAAATAGAGCAAAGAAGAAAAATGTTCTTCTTAATTACATCAAAATGTTCCCTTACATGAAATTGAAATGTAAAAAAACCACGAGGCAAATAGGCAGTACAAAATTGAAAAAAACATTTTTGTATCTCAGACGCTGCAAAAAGTTACAATCCCACCAAGAGTATCTCTTGCCATGAAAAATTGTAGGTCCCCTCCATTCCTGCTAATGAAAATGGTTGAGGGTTGTTCTTGTTAGTTATTAGATTTAGGCTCTCTATGAGCTGTAATGGCTTCTAATTTATTTAGTTTTTAAACGACCACTTAAAATGCTAATGCTCACAATATGGACAAAAATTAGAGATCTTCTTTTTTAATGCAGTTTGAGTGCTCAGGAAATTAAAAAACAATGGGGCAAAATTTAAGTTTAATTAGTACGATGTTAAAGTTGTGTTAATATGAAACTAGGTTAAAACAACTATTTTGCATATTTTAATCGAATATAGCATCAAACTTCCTCTACCCTTTTATTAAAGTTAAAATTATTGAATACCAATTTTATTTTTTTAGTATCATGCTAATTACAAACGCCACAAAAGGTCTGTTTACTTAGTTTTTTGAACAAACTGTCATTGTTTTGGGTGTCTTCAGAAGAATTTATTAAGAAAATTACTTTAGTATAATACTAATTAGTAATTAGAAAATGGTTAAAATAAAGAATGAGTTAGTAAATTACTTTAAAGTTAGCAAATTGTTAAGTAGTATCATACTAAAACCTTAATAATAGGCTGTTTAAAATTTTGTGCCAATAATATTATATCCATACCTCTTTATACTGGAAAAATATATGTTTTTTATCTGTGGGAACATAGTTTTTTTCTAGCTTAGAGGAATTGGTTTTGACCTGTCATCATTGCAATCAAAGAGAAGTGATGGGTTTGGCATTTCATATTATAGAGATTTTTCATTGATTCCATATAAATACGTTAAATACGTAACTTTTATCAGCAATTCTCACAATAACAGGACTTTTTGAAAATCAGCAGTGAAAAACAATTTATAACCCAACATGCTGCAGTTCTCTTGCAAAGAATAGCAGCAAGATCAATTATTTATGCTAGCAAAAGTTTATCATTACCGTTTTTTGGAGATAATATTGAACAAATGTGTATAAAAGTTGAGTTTAAAAAAATATGAGATTCTCATAAATATATTTATTTATTACTATATTGTAAGTACTTGTTTATTGTAATTAACATAAATATGTTATAAGTTATAACTAAACAATATTTGCTCTTAGGGATAGGACCTATCGGAACAATTTCATACAGCTAATCGCAAAAACAAAACATCATGAAGATATTGCAACTGATACCTATTTAGCAAATTTGAATAATGTTACCAAAAGTTGGAAAATATTCACTACGAGGACATTTTTGTTGCTTCCCATTTAGGTATTTTTATTGCGGAATTAATTGTTAGACATAGACTTTTACTATGTGCCCTGTGATGGAGGCCATTATTTGGTTCGTATAATATCATTAATGCAACAAGAAGAAAAAGAGTGTTAGTGATTCCATAAGTGTACCTAACAATAGAGTTATAATTAGTTCTAGGTTCGCCTAGTGGTCCAAATCTACAAATCTGCAAAACTAAATCCGGCTTATATTAATACGTGAAGTTATAACTTGGTGTACTTTTGCGATTATACGAAAAACAGTTATAAAAAAACATAAGGACACCAGTAACACTCAATTGGTACCTACGTTTACTATACTACATAATTATCACCAGAACGCTCTCAGAGGGTGATATGTGCTGCTCATCTGTAACTGTAACTTTCACAAAAACGAAATGAGTGAGTTTTTTCTATTGCTGTAATTCAACACACTCCGACCTTGGAGCCATCAATAATTCAAACTTGCTCCTTTAGTCTAATTTCTGCCCTATACATAATGTAAATTATCAAAAACGCAATTGTTTTTTGCGCTTCGTGTCTATTTGTTAATCATCAATTCAAAATGAGACAGTTGCGTTAAAATACGAAGACACATAAGATACACATGCACGACTGGGTCGCACGAACTTGCTCTTATATAAAAGACTAAGAATTTCAAAAATTAATGTTACTAGAGTAAAAGCATAAAATTCATTTTTTAAATGACTAAAACTCCTTTAGTAGTTGGGGCTAAACACAGGATGCCATGTGTTTTGAGCAAATATTAGTTTATGCAAGAACAAACTTGTGATTCGTTTTAGTGGTTTTTTTTTAAAAAAAGCTTTTGTATACAAAACATATTTAAGAAAAAATTTTGGTAGGCATATTTATAGTTTTTATCATTGTTCGAATAAAAATTTAATTTAGAAAAAAAATAATGAGCCGTTTTCGAATTTTCAAAAAAAATGGATTTTTTTTTTTCAAAAATTTAAAAACTATTTTTTTTTAAGTCTTAAAAAGCAATGTTTTTTAAACTTTTAAGAAGCTTCTCTAAAAGTAAAGATTAATCGAAACAAAAAAAAAATATCAAAATTCTCGGAGCCGTTTTTGAGAAAAATACGATTTTCGAAATCCATTATTTAACATTTGTATGGTGGTACCTTTATTTTTAGGTAAAACTCTTCAGATCTTGTAGATTATATTAAGAAACTTTTATTTATCAAGTTTAAAAAATCGAGCATGGGGTTTTCGGAACATTCAGCCTTATTTTGACATTCGATTTCATTAGAAAGTATGTCGAATTCGAATAATTTGTATTTTGAGATTCGAACGATTAGAAAGTTCACTTTATCAATGAAAAGTTCATTTATCTTTCGAAAATTAAGCAAATTTTCACTTCCGAATCGTTCGAAAGAAATGTCATTTTATTCGCGTTCAATTTTTTCTGACTAATAGATTCATAAAACATGTAAGTTTAATAATAATGTTAGTAGTAATGGATGCATAAAATGGATTTGATGCATCCATTATCCTTTTCCTATACAACTGCTCCTCACCGTTTTCTCTTTTCATACATAAAACAAATGCCATTTTGATTTTTAACGTCTGGCTTCAATTTATCAATATTTTCATAAAACAATTTACAAATGGTAACTCAAAATTCAAGTGTGACCAGATTTGTGTAAATTAAATAGACTTTGAAGTTGACTTCTTTTTTTGTTTATCAATTTGGAAAACAAAATTAGTTTACATGAAAATTAAAACATAAATCAGGTATGTTATTATACAGAGAAGTTGTACCGTCATTTTACTTCTTTTTGGTATCAATAAACTTACCATACTGTTTTCTAAGCGCTCCAAATTTTTAAGTTTTATTGATGTTTTTCAAATTTAAACTTTACCGGGCCGTTAAAATTAGTTTATTTTTCTTAAATGATAAAGTATGTATTATTTTTATATTTTTAGACCATAATTTTTTTTTAAATAAAAATCATCAAAAAAAAAACAGTTTGGTTATACTAAATCGGATAGAAATGTCAGTAAATTTTAAACAGCTAATTTCGGAAATGAATTTCATTGAGGTTCATTTTATTCAATCATTCGACAATGAACATTTTTCGCTCGAATGTCAAAATATACAAAGTTCATTCGAATGAAAATATCTATTCTATCGAATTAGCTATTCGTTCGAATCTCAAAATAAGCATGATTGAGTTTCCAAGAAAAAATTGAATTTTTTTTAAGAATCCAAAAAAAAAAAATTTAAAATTTGTATACGCAATAATATTCAAACCTTGGAGGGGTTTCATAATGATTAAAATCGGTTGTACTGTTTTCGAGAAAATCAAAAACAAAAAAAAGGGGCTTCCAAGAATAACCATTTTTTGGAATTTTTTTTTTGTAAATTCTGTAAGACAATTTTTGAGAAAATTTCGTATGGTAGGTACCGTTATTTTTGGTCTTAAAAAACAGGAAAAAAACGTGTAGGGGGAGAAAATTCAAGCAATCTGCTTCTAGGTTCTCAATTTTGTAAAATCGAACCATTCTATCAAAATAATATATTTCATAACAATATTTAATAATTGTAAATCTATTCACGGTTTTTACTCTTTTATTAATTTCCAATTTTTTCCTATCACTAAATATTTTTGGAGACGTGTAACAAGATGTTGCTCCAGTATCTATTAATATTTTTAACCATAAGACCCCCACCTGCGTTCGCCCCCGGTACCTGCCACACAGCTGTTATGCTAAATCTTATTTGTCTCGAAAACGGCCCTTACGATTTTTATAAAAAAAATACGTGTGCTATTATAATCATGGACTACATTTTGGTCAAAAAATATTTTATTTTATTATTAACTTGTTTTTGAAAATTCAATATCTTGAAAACGATCACACGATTAAATTTTTAAACTATGTTCAAAAATGTATATCACAAACAACTAACAATTTGCAATTATTGGGAAAAAATGTAACTAACGGTACCTGTCATGGAACTTCTCTTTTGATTTTCAACTTTCTCTTTAACGGCTCTAACGATTTTGACCAACAGTTTTGTACAGAACTCCTTTAAAATTTAAAATAATATATTTTTTTAAATATTCCAAAATGTTTTTTGAAATTATTGCTTAAAATCTGTACTATTAAATACCAAAAATTAGCATCCCAATTTTTTTTTTCTAGAAAATTTTTTTTATATAAAAAATTAATTTAATAATAAAACGATTTTTAAACTTTGTTTGCATAAGTTCATACTTTTATATGTAATGCCCGTGCTGTGTTCAACATAATAAAGGTCTTTTAACATACCTTTGAGCGCGAGTGAATTATAAAAAAAAACACGATTTTTTTTAAAGAATAGGTGCTATCACGTGTCATATTAAAAAAAATGAAATTTCCGCCCGAACTTGCTCTTCAATTTGTGGTCATTCCAAAACTCTTACCCGTTTTAAATTCATGAATTGCTTCACTTTTCCCAAAGTGTGATAAGGAGCCAAATCATATTGAAAAATGCCATCGTTATTTAATATGTCGATATACTGGCCTTATTTCGTCATCCCTTCAACTGGTACAAGTGCTTTCAGGTACTGGAAATGAAAAACATCTTTTTTACACAATGTTTCACTCGCTCGTCCAAATGAGCTTGTGAAATGGTTTCAACATCTCCTCGTCGGTCGCTAGACCGAATACTTTGTCCCTACACGAAGAAATGGGGTTCGTTAGAAAACATGACTTTTTTACAGTCGTCTAATGTCCATTGACGATATTATTTTGCTAGTAACTTGCTTATCTACCCGATTCTAGAAGTCTCCGTCAAATTTTCATGACGTGCATATCAATCCCGTCCTCATGAAGATTACTCCTCCTTGGATCAATTTTACTTTTTCTTACCAAAAGTTGATCACCCTTCTTGGTTGTCTTTCTTTTTCTGACACATTTGCCCTTTCGTTTGACCTTTTGCTTCAATATCCTACTTACTGAGCCCAGACCAACACAACATAATCTGATATTTGCCGATACGCCATTGAGGTAAATTCATAGTGGATAACTAACTTCTAGCGCTTTCTAGGTGAAATAACCATAATGTAAATAAAGAAACAAGTACCCAATTCTACCAAAACAAAATTATGCTAACGAAAAATTATATTCTAGAAAAACTATCACGTCAAATTTCATCAAACTTGGTTTTAATATCTCACTAGTATTGCTTAAATGATATGCCATGACAAAAAGCCACTTTAAACTTCACAAACATTCAAATAATTCAAGTTATGGAAATTTTTCAGCTTGTTTCAATTAATATTCACGGCACTGTATATCCATATATAAACTAATTTCGTTGGTATAGATAGGGACAAATATCTTATTATACATAGGCATATCCGCACTTTTAACTAAATCAAATCGAAATTCTAAAAGAGCTACTAAGTCACTCAAATTACTCATATTCAGGAAGCATCCTCAGTCTTTTAGCCGCCACTTGATATGGATAAAAGATTCATGTACATATGTTTATGGTTTATTCGTATCTTCCGAATAACTCTAATTCACTAAACAGAAATAAAGAATTTAAGAAAAGAATTTAGAGCTTAAGCTTACCTGAAACTAGATTGTCATAAGTACTTTAAATAAAAAGCGTTGCCAACGGCACCACTATGTACACTGTTATGCTAAATTTGTTAAATTTTACATATATAATTTGTGAAGTAGTTCCACTCTAATCGAAATTCATACAGTACCTACTAGGATTTTTATCAAATAAAATGCTGAAATCAAGGTCCCTAGTATATTTGGATAGCAAAATACATTCAATACTTTCTGTTTTCCCACTTTCCGTTGATTATCTTTTATCTCAAGACCTTTGAGGTGAAAATCTTAAAACGCATATTAGAATGATATGGTATCTTTATCAGTTTCTTCGGATTTGCATTGCTCGGGTGTGAAGTGTGATTAGTATTTTATTCAGACTGCGATTGTAAAGCATTTACGTTTTGTGGCTAAGAAAGATTTCTTAATATCTTATCAATGAAGATCTCTAACTTTCATAAAATAAATTAATTAGTTTTATAGAACCAAGTCCAAGACAATTATACACTCATAAATTCTTAAGCTTTCTATTAGTTTTTTAAGACATCAATGTCGATCAGTTTTTAGTATTAATTTGAGTTGAACTTGTACCAGTTAAACCAATCAAAGTGAGTAAGGTGAGGTTTTTTTTTATCGAATTCCGTTTGTGATTTGTTTTGATCTAGTTAACGAGCTCCTTATATCTTTATTCCCGAGGGTCTTTCTTGATGTTAATTTTGTTTGCAATACTTTTAATACTTGTACTTTTATTGTTAAGCAATTTCTTTTTTTTTATAATTCACACGCGCTGAAGAGTATATTAAGAAACACTTATAATGTTAAACACAGCACGAGCAATAGGGAAATTGGTTAGATGGCGGGAGGGGGGGGGGGGAGGAGAGAGGAGGTGTCGATAAGCATTGGTTTTGAATGTTTGCAAATTGAAATGGCAAGGGAAAACCCTGCCGGGTAAATTATTCCATAATCGCCCAAGATTCGTTGTTCAATTTAAGATGCTATAAGGCCCAAACTGCGAAGCGACAACAAAGCGGATGGCCGTGCGCTTTCAATTGGATCTTGTAAGCGAACAATCCAAGATCTTTGTGCAGAATTCTCCTCAGGCTAGTGAGTGAAATGTTGACTGTTGAGATCGATGGCGATTGAATGTTCGTGATTTGAGTCTCACACTCTCGGCTGCAGCAGGCACATTGTCGTCTGTGTGCACCGTATGACGACGGGGACCCAGGGTTACCCCTGGGATTTTTCAAAAAGTCGCAGAAAAAAGTCGCTTTTACAAAAAAAAGTCGCAAATTTGAATTCTTTGAAAAAGTCGCATTTTTGAACAAAAAGTCGCAATTGAAAGAAAAACTCGCATACCTAAATATTATTATTTTTTACTATAGGAAAAACAATTAAGATATTTTTTGGAATTTCTTTATTTAAACACTTAGATAGGTAGATATACATTAAAAAATAACAAAAACAAAAAAAAAAAAACCTAATTTAAAGACTTCATTTTACATAAATTAATATGTATGTATAGGTTTTAAGTTAAAATAAATACCTAAAAAGATATGTAAATCACATTATTGTTTCGTTTTTTTAATAAAGTTTCTCTATACTTTTTAATTAGGTTGTTTTCAGGAACCCACTCACTTATATCACAGTCAATGAGATTTGTGGAAGCTTACATATTTTCGCAGGTTTCCCTTTGTAAACGGTTTGTTAATTTATTTTTCATAAGCGTAAGCTTTGAAAAAACTTGCTCAGCGCAAGCGCTGCTGTGTGACAACGTTAAAATTTTACAAACAAATTCGTAAAGGTCAAAGTATAGGTTATCACCTAAACTATTTTTTAAAGTACTAACCTTGTACCAAAACTCTTCTATATTTTTAATTTCAAAAATGTTGCCATAGTTTTTGTCAAATGATTTAAAAATTTGTGAGTTTTTTATTCTTTAAGCAATTTTCGGCTTCCATGCCAATATATATTTCTTCAATTTTTTAAAATAATTTTCGTTTCGATAATCAATCTCAGAAATAGATCTTCCAAGAACACATTCTTTTAATACAAAATTTTGAAAAATAATAAATAGAGGATCTTCTATATAAGAGCACAAATAAGCAATTTGTGATGTTTCACTCTGAAAAACTTTGTTTAAAATATTTATTTTTGAAAGAATATGTTTTAGAAACTTTAAATAAACTAAATTTTCGTTGTTCAAATTTTCGAGAATAATATCAATTTTTGAATTTGTACTTTCTTCAAATTTAGCCCTAATAAAAAAATGTTGCAAAACAACCCATTGCTCCACGATGCGGCATGTTACATGTTACAGACAAAGCACAAAGGTAAGGAGAAATTCCAGGAAATGTCAGTGTCAGTCGTCAGTGCCAAGCACGTAAGACAACAAAAAACAATCTAACAGCGCCCCGTGGTGGGAATGGGAAAACAAAAACTACTTTCGAAAACGAGAATGCAAACAGAAAACAAAGAATAAAGCAAAGACAATCATACTCACACATTCTCAGAAAAGTTTGATGGTAAATGTTTAAGCAAAGAAAAAGTCGCAATTTTAAACAATTTTAAAAAGGTCGTCGCATAGTCGCACAGCACAAAAAAGGTCGCAAAAATGCGACTAAAGTCGCATAAGGGTAACACTGCGGGGACCATAAGTTTCAAAATTTCCTAACGTTGTTCAAGTGCAAAGTGACTCATTTCGTTCCAAGAAAGTAAGATACTGACTTTCTGTCAAGATTTTGAGCGGGAAACAGCTATAAGTGTCAAAATAACCTATTATTTAAAAAGAAACCCCTATGTGGCCCTACCTGTACATTCACTAGTACAAATTATCGAATATTCCTTCTAACATAAAGAATACACTATGGTTGCATTTTAAGATATAAGGCGCTTTTAACAACAGGTGTGTTTTATTATTCACAAATCTATCTGGATCTGGATCTGGATCATCCCTTGAAAATAAAACGATACGGACAGCAGTGTTATAAGCCCGTCTCCCAGTCCACAATAGCAGATTCAACGCCTACTTCTTCTAGAGCAGATTTAATGGACTCCGTTTTTACGTTGTTAAATGCTCCTTCGATGTCCAAAAATGCTGCCATTGTGTATTCTTTGTGCTCGAGACTTTTCTCAATTTGTGAGACGACCTCGTGCAACGCAGTCTCCACTGACTTACCTTTCAGGTAAGCGTGTTGGTAGTTGCACAGGTTGCTTGGTTTGAGTAGGTCCCTAACATGCAGATCAATAATTCTCTCCAGTGTCTTGAGGAGAAAGGAAGAGAGACTTATCGGTCTGTAATCTTTTGCAGTCGAGTGTGTCGGTTTTCCAGCTTTTGGAATAAAGACTATACTTTAACTTTCCTCCAACTGATAGGGACGTATCTCCATTTGATACAACTTTTGAAGATTACCCTAAGCCATGGGGTGATTATCTGTAGAGCATGTTGAAGGAAAAATTTCTTGGCTCGAGTTCGACTACGATCCATCGGGATGCTTAATGTATCCCGGAATCGTGGGATTGTATGCAAGGATCTTTCGAAGTCTCGCCGCCTCACTTGTGTTCTCAATGGATTCACAGTGTCTTGCCCATGAATCCCTTTTGGCCCTTCTTAACTTTTCTTAACAATTTATTAAGCTTAATTACTCAAAAACGGCTTGTCTGACGAAAATTTTCAATGAGACCTTTTTTGTAGGGAATTTAATTTTATATAAAAGTAAGTCAAAATAAATTTTTTTTACTTCAATGTTTTGTCAGTTCTGACGCAAAACATGAAATTATGACTAAAAATCAAAAAATAACGATGATAGCCCTCTTAAAATTGATATTAAGGGCTCAAACTTTTACGAAATTTTTTTTTGTCATTCTGAATGATATTCTCGATATATCTTTCAAAAAAAAAAATAGTCAATTTTTTTGGCCCAGTCTAGTGTCCCTCTTGCTGTGGTGTAATCCACAAGATCGTGGACCGTTTTTGATGGAGGATTTTCTTCATCTTCCGGCATGTAAGTTGACTTCCTTGGATTCAACCTTGATTGCCACGTTATCCCTGTTGCTGTACCTAGATAAAAAGAAAGCATTAATCGATTTTTTGGCTAGAATACAACTTCTAATATCACCTTCTGACGTAAGTGGAAAAGGTTGTAATTTTTTGACCTCAACCCTCGTACCTGATTCTTACAAATCCAAGGTTCTTGAATCAAGGCCACATCCACGTTCTCCTGAGACATGTAGAGCATTAGGTCGTGCGTTGCTGCTTTAGCGTGCTGCAAATTAATTTGCACCACCAGCAACTTTTGACTCCCTTTTGCCTTCATGCCTCTTAACCTTTACGGTTCTGAGACCATATCTCATCACGTCCGTTTTTTCTTTCAGGAGGAGGTCAGATTTTTTGTCGAACAAGAGGTTCTTACCTTCTCTTGAGAGACTCTTTCTGGAATTCAAGAGCTTCCATTCCATTATGGGGAGCTCCTTATTTTGTTTTGCCATCAGTTTAATAATAGATGAGTCCTCATGCGCGGCAGGAGGGGGAATCCATATCTTAACCTGCTGACGAAGTGTGAGAGATGCACCCTCCCACAGTTCAGCAATATTGGCGATTGTGTGAGTGAGGAACTCCAAGGATTTCTGGTCTCCACAGCAAACCACTTTTACTCCTTTCCGCCAACCAGCTCCGTCAAAGGTGTAGTCCTCAGAACTATCATCTTCAGATGTTGCCATCATGGCTTAAAGGATTTCATTTTCTACAAGTAACCAATTCTTGGCCGTGATTTTCCCATCCGGATCCTCTCGACTAATAATGGCCACCTGCAGATCGATCGGGGTGTTGTCAAAGCTGTTGGTTTTAAACTGTTTAGAACCGTCGGCCTTGGCTGTCTCCTCCGATCTTGCCCTCTTGGACAAAACTGACTCTGTCCCAAAAGAGTTGCCTACCTTTGCTTTGTCGTTCCCTTTCGGGTTTGATTTAGCGATGGTTTGCTGTTTCTTGAGGGACGCCGTCTTATTCGTGTCTATGCCGGTACGAGCTGTTGAGTTGTTGTTGTCCTGTTCTCGGTTTATCTTTTTAGGGATAGACTTCGATGTGGAAGCAACTACTCTTTCGCTGACTGGTTTCTTATCTTTCTGTTGTTGGGAGGAAGCTATGGGTACAGTGGTAGTCTTTGCCAACTGACTTTCATAGTTCTTTATCAATTTCTTATGTTCTTTTTTAAAAGGCCCTGTCTCTTGAACTGAGAGTAGTTGGGTCCTTTTTCTCCGTAACACTCACGAATCTCTTAGAGGATCTGTAGTTACTACGTTGCCTCGAAGCATTGGGCGGTGCAGTTGACTTCAGCATAGTCTCTTCTTGACTCGAGTCTTCCAGCAACTCGTCCTCGGTTCGAGTTGGTTTGTTCGAGGTCTCCCTACCGTCAATAGCCAGGCTATCTAGAGCAGGGAGAAGAGCCGCTGTAAGGTTGTGCTGTTTCTTTAGTGTAGGCTTGTTTACTTTTTTTATATTATTTGTCACTGGCGACTTAGCTTCTTGCGAAGCCAAGCCCTCGCCGGCAGCCGTGACTTCTGCCGACACTTGAGTGTATATCCCCACTCAATTTTTATCTTTTTCTTGTAAACTTTTTTCCATATTTGTTATTAATTTGGATAAACATCCCTGATTTTTGTTAGTTTCCCTTAGTTGAAGGTCCCTGCAGCTGGATTGCTGGAGGGTCAAACGTAAGCCCCCTCGCCATCGTCAAGGCGGAAACCGTGAGGGGGATAAAAAACAGAATGTCAAGCAAATATGAACGTTTGCAAGAATACAAATTTTAAATCGTTGTAATGTT
The DNA here is from genome assembly GCA_911387755.1 of Chrysotoxum bicinctum. NCBI lineage: Eukaryota > Metazoa > Arthropoda > Insecta > Diptera > Syrphidae > Chrysotoxum > Chrysotoxum bicinctum. Next base: position 80,861,255 of record OU426990.1, read on the forward strand.
GTTTTTTATAATTTTTTGTATATAAAATGCTTAGAACCTATTATACAAATAAAATTTTCAAAAATTAAAATATATACGAGTATTAACCCATTTTCGAGATATTCAATTTTCAAAATATAATGATTGCATTTTCTTCTTAATCCGAAAAATAGGTTATTTTAAGTTTTGATTTGTTGTTTTTTAAACCTTTTAAGAGCTTTAGCATAAAAATGTTAATTCAAATTCGTTATGCCGATGATGAGAACGATAAAAATTGGAATAAGTTCTATGATACATATATGCTGTAGTACCCCTTGGTAAAATGGTTTGTGCATTGGACTGCCATGCAGAAGGTCTTGGGTTCGAATCTCAGCTGCTCCAAAAAGTTTTGTCTTCCTCTTGCGAGGAATTGACAAATCATCTAAGAGTATTTCTTGTCATGAAAAGTGCTACTCATTAGCCGTTCGGAATCGGCAGAATTGTAGGTCCTCGCATTTCTGGCGACACACACACGAATAGTTGAGAGTTGTAAATCACTAGGAGCCGTAATGGCCTCCGATGTATTTTTTATTTTAGATATGTGCTGTCAGTTAAATCTTAGTTTCAACTTTTTTTATTCAATCATAGAGTGCTTATAACCTTAAAAGACGGATGGACTTAATTCATATTCCCTACTCCAATTCTGTCCAATATAGAGATTTTGTATTCACAGTTTAATACGAAATACGAAAGTTTAAAGGGAATTCTTTAACTTTCAAAATAATAGTCAAAAATAACCACTAAAATAGAATTTTTTTTTCATTTGACTAGAAGTAGACGCTGATATTCTCAATACCAGCCTGAAACCAACATGCACAACAAGGGCTATGTTAATGATGAGGCAAATGCAAACGTTTCAAAAGATACCGAAGCTGCTTCGTACAAGGCAAGTCTTAAAACAATCACTTTATCTTAAATCCTTCATTATAAACAACATTTTAGTCTTCATCGTTAGATTTCGACGACAACCTAAGTGCCAATGCAGTAAAACGTGACCAATGGGGCAAGGACATCGAATTTCTTCTCTCGTGTATAGCTCTATCTGTTGGATTGGGAAATGTTTGGCGTTTTCCATTTGTTGCACTCGAAAACGGTGGTGGAGCTTTTGTCATACCGTATATTATAGTTTTGTTCCTAGTTGGAAAGCCAATTTACTATATGGAAATGCTATTGGGACAGTTTTCAAGTAGAGGCAGTGTTAAGCTGTACGACTTTGCACCAATTATGAGGGGTAATGGGAAATAATTAAAACAAAAATAAAGTTTAATGTTCTTCAAATATTTTATTGAACTGCTAGGAGTGGGATTTGGACAGGTTATATCGACTTCCATTCTTGCCACCTATTATGCCACACTTATGGCTTTGACATGTCGATATCTTACTGGTTCTTTCTCATCCGTACTTCCTTGGAGTTATTGTCGCCCGGAATGGGGAGATTCTTGTATTGATTCTGGATTCAAGGGTAATGTCACTGGAGAAGGAAAAAAATATCCCTCAGCTCAGTTCTACTTTACGTAAGTAAAAATTAAAAAAAAATAGATTAAACTTTTTATGTATTTTATTGTAAGACAGCCAAGTGATCTTGAAGGAGAAGGAACAAATTGATGATGGAATTGGAATGCCCAGCTGGCAATTGACTATTTGTTTATTATTTACATGGATAATGATCGCAGTTATAATTATCAAAGGAGTTCGTAGCTCCGGAAAGGCATCGTACTTTTTGGCCATTTTCCCATATGTGGTCATGTTTATTCTTCTTATTCGAGCCATGACCCTACCAGGAGCTGGAAAAGGAGTTATGTTCTTTATAACTCCTCAGTGGGACAAGCTGTGGACAGCTAAAGTGTGGTATGCTGCAGTGACACAGGTTTTCTTTTCCTTGGCGATTTGTTTCGGAAACATTGTTATTTACTCATCGTATAATAAATTTGACCATAATGTATACAGGTGAGAACGAGATTCACATATCAGTTTTATGTTTTTTTTGTTTGTCTAACACTTTAATAGAGACTGCAATGTTGTTACAACTTTGGACACATTCACTTCATTGTTGTCAGGAGTTATTATATTCGGAATTCTGGGAAATCTAGCACATGAAACACAGACTGATGACATTGCAAATGTTGTTAGAGGAGGAACGGGTCTAGCTTTTATTTCATATCCGGATGCAATTGCAAAATTTAATACGGTACCGCAGGTGAGAAACAAGTGTTAATAACTCTACCTTCTCATTCATGGACATTTTGGGGAACAGACATACTTACTTCCAAAACAGTAAACTTTCTTTAGCCAAAGTGAATAAGGTCTCCCCACCACTTTATTATGAACCTAATCCCAATTAACTAAGCTCAATCTTGAAAACAAAAAGTTTTCAGACAATTATGTGTGAAACTAAATATCGGCCAAATGCTCGCTACGGCTTCGGTGCATGCATCTATTCGATGGTCCATATTTTAAATGACTCTGAGACACAATTGAGGTTCAATGTCGTTAATGTGCCGAATTATCTCATCCTTTAGCTCTTGAATTGTTCTTGGCTTATTGACACATACACTTTTTGTTTTAAATATCCCCAAAGAAAGAAGTACAACGGTGTCAAATCACATTATCGTGGCGGCCAATTAACATCGCCATGACGTGAGATAACACGGCCATTGAATTTCTCGCACAAAAAGCCATTGTTTCGTTGGCTGCGTGGCAAGTGGCACCATCCTGTTGGCAGCACATATCGTCCAGGTCCATATCCTCAATTTCTGCTCACAAGAAGTCCGTTATTATCTCGCGATTGCAAACACCATTCACGGTAACTGCTTGGCCAACCTCATTTTCGAAGAAGTAAAGCCCAAACAGTCATTCTTTGTGGGTGCATCTGCCTTTCAACAATCACTCGTGGATTTTCATTTGCCCAAATGCGGCAATTCTGCTTGTTAACGAATACACTCAGGTAAAAGTGTGCCTCGTCGCTGAAGATGATTTGCTTTGTAAAGTCACCATTCATTCTGTCTGTTCAACCAACCATTCGGCGGCGTATTGACGACGCTTGAAATGGTCAGTAGGCTTCAGCTCTTGAGTCAACTGAACCTTGTTGTTATTCAAAATTCGCATCAGTGATGTTCGTGAGATGTTCAATAATTGTTGGGCACGACGACGAGTTGAGGTTGACGGCTCTTCTGCCACACTATCGCGAACAACAGCAATGTTTTCCGCAGAACGAACTAGGCGAGCATGCACAGGTGTTTTCACATGTTTTCACATTTCCTACAGGCTGAAATTTACTTAAAATTCTAACGATTTTGGACACATTTGGTCGATTATGCTGACTAAAAAAATCACGAAGTGCACGAAATACATTTTGATTTCAACTCCCATCTTCGTAAAAAGGCTTCAACATTCTTAACGCACTGCTGAATTGTGTATCTCTCCACGGTTGAATTTGTCAAACACTGAAACAAAGAAATGTCAAATTAAATTATTTACAACAAATATCTTCATTTTTCTTTCCAAGGTCTTGAAAACGCTGATAAATATTCAGCTTAATAATTATTTTGAAGAACGAAAGCTCCTTAAAGACCGGCAATACGGTTTTCGTAGCAATAGGTACACTGATGATTTGGTGGCATATCTCTCCGAAAATCACTGCATTATTTTGGAGAAAGCAAGGTTATTGCACTTGATATTTGTAAAGCAGTGGATAGAGTTTGGCAAGAAGCTCTCTTAAAGAAAATGCGTGCATTTGGCATCGATAAATCTCTTCTTCGTTGGATTAGAAATTACCATTCAGACCGTTAAATTCGTGTTGTTTTGGACGGGTTCAAGGCTGATATTCATAAAACAAATGCTGGTATGCCCCAATGCTCCGATGCTCCGACTCTCTTTCTCATCTTCATCAATAATCTCTTGTCTGTATCTTCTAATCCACTTCATTGTTTTGCTGATGACAGTACGCTCAACTTTTCGTATTCCTTTCCAGATCCACATCCTTCTTCTTCGGAAGCTGTCTTCTGTCCCTGTCCGTCACGCGAAATATTCCACCTCTGCCATCAAGGAAACTGAAAAGCTTTCCGTCCTTATTGGCACGATCACATGTTTCCGAAAAATGCGGCGAAATGCTTGGGTTTCATTAGAAGATGTAAGCAGTTTTTCTTCCCCCTTCTGATCTGGCTACAATTTATAAGGCATACATTATAAGCTTCAGTATAACCCCATATCTGGGGAAGTGCTCCTAAAACTCACCTGCACCTCTTGTAATCCAAAACAGAGGCCTTAGACTAATTGGAGACAGTCTTCTATAAGCAGTGCTCTTATTATATGGCCAGCTGCATTTCTCCCTTGAAACGATTTCGCCGTAATACTTGTCTTGCTAAGAATGCTCAGCCTACACTGAAAATAAAATCTAGGTATATATGATAAAATCTAGGTTGATTTGACAAAAATTTTGTCAATATACGTCCAACAAAAAGTTTTATCAAATTGACAAAAATTATAGAATTTTGTTGAGGTAACAAAAAATATTCTTTTGTTGTATTAACATTTTTTTGTTAGTGTTATTGTTTTTTTATTATTATCGGATTAACAAAATTTTTTTGTTAAATTAACAAAATTGTTTTGTTAAATTAACAAAATTGTTTTGTTACATTAAACAAAATATTTTGTTAAATTAACAAAAATTTCTTGTTATATTTTGTTAAATTAACAAAATATTTTGTCAATTCAACAAAATATTTTGTCTATTTTACAAATTTATTTTGTTGAATTCACAAAAAACAAAATTAATTTTGTCAAATAGTCCACAAAATTGGGGTTTCGTCCATCGTCCCTACGATCTCACATGCAACCATCTGTGAGGGCGTATGGACTATATTTTTGTTAAGTTCAGTTAATCTTACATCGATTTTTTAACAAAAACCGGGTGTGAAGTATATCTTACACAAAAGAAATTTTTTGGTTTCCCTACAAAATAGTTTTATCTATCTGATAATATTATTTTATCAATATTACAAAATAATTCAACCCCAAAACAAAATATTTGTCATTTTAACAAAAATGTTTTCATTTTTTTTTTAAATTGACAAAAAAAATTAACAAAAACTTTGTGATATTGACAAACATTTACAAAACAGATTTTTTGTAGATACAACAAACATTTTGTTAACATCACAAAAAAATTTGTCGATGTGACAAAAATCTCTGTTTTATTTTGTTATATTAACAAAACTTTTGTTAAACTGACAATATTATTTGTAGTGCATATTTTGTTAAACTGACAAAAAATCATGCTGGATTATAAAAATTTTGTGAAATCAACAAAATGATTATTTCGTATTGACAAAAATTTTATCAAAACGATAAAATTGTTTTGTTAAAGGTCAACAACGTTTTTGTCAATATTACCTAGGAATTTATTTTCAGTGTAATTTGGAGCGTAATGTAAAACACAGAGATTCTTTCTTTAGACGTACTACTTGAATGTTAAATCTATTTACTTAAATATTTTAATAATTTATGATATATTTTCGTTTATTGTAAGCCAGTGTTCTCTAATAAACATGGAAGATTTTGAACAACTAATGATCATGAGTATCGTCTTTTTCCTATCTTGAAATTCCAATCTAATCTGAATTTCCACACTTTTAGCCGATTCGAGCTTGCAAAATTGGGATCTAACCTTCAGATTTACGCTGATAAATTGTTTATTTTGTTTTTTATTTGTATAGTACCACACCACGGCTCAAATGTAAGTTCGTTTAGCTCTCACATCGAACTTCTGGTATCGATAGAAATTAATTCTTCTAGGCTACTACTTCTTGCTTTGAAAAGTGCTTCTCATCTTAGCCGTTCGAATTCGACAGAAAATTGTAGTTCTCCTCCCTTTCTACCGAAAACAAACATACGAGTATACACAGGAATGGTTGAGAGTTATAAAAGCCACTAAGTTCTGGTTCTGTAAAAGCTGTTATGTCTCTGATTTATTTACTTATATATTGCTTAAATTCAGCAGTTCTGCATGGAATATAGCTCTACTCAAATCTCTTCCATGAGAATTCTTGCAGAACTCGACTGACTTTAAGATACATATAGGATAGTAACTTGGCAATATCTTCGTCTTCTAGCCGTGAATGCCTTGGGGTACATACATAAACGCGATGGTTTGCATAGCCCTACAAAAAGAAATCCCACGGCTATAAATAACATGATCTTGGTTAGTGTGAGATGTGACACCATCTTGTTTTATCTATATTTTCCATTTCAAGAGTATAAAATCTGCCTCATCATTGAAGAAACCCACCTACTACACAACCACTAATTTTGTAGTAAGTTTTAACAATTTCAACACGTTCACGTTCATAAGCAATCCATATTGTAACATGGCAAACACTAAACTAAACATATCCCGTCTCGGATGACAGCTAGATTTGACGTATGGGATTGGAACAGGGATGTCAATTTCGATTAGACTATAGTATTTGTATATAATGACCTGGGTGCATATTCTTCATCATCATCATCATCGGCTCGACAACCGGGTTCCGGTTCAACAAGTCTCTCCACCTATCCCGTTCTCTAGCCGACGCCATCCAGTTGCGCACCCAAAGGCTTCGGGCGTCCTGGTCTACGCCATCTCTCCAGCGCAAGCGTGGTCTACCACGATGTCGTCTACCATAGAATGTACCACAAAGAACTTTCCGAGCAGGTTCCTCTTCGCTTATGCGAGCTAGGTGCCCTGCCCACCGGAGTCTACCCAGCTTAATTTTTGTCACGATATCTGCTTCTAGGTAGATTGCGTACAGTTCATGATTGTACCGTCTCCGGAATCGTCCTTCCTCACATATGGGGCCAACAATTCTCCTTAAGACTTTTCTCTCGAACGCAGCTAAGAGGTCGGAGTGCCTTTTGCTAAGCACCCAAGTCTCGGATCCATATGTGAGTACTGGCAGGACCATGGTCCTGTACAGCAGCAGTTTTGAAGTTATGGTGAGATTTTTGGATTTAAAGAGCTTTGACAGACTATAGTAGGCTCTGTTGGATTTGAGAAGCCGCCCGCGTATTTCTTCTTCTATATTGTTATCGGCTGCTACTATTGACCCAAGGTATTTAAAGGATTGCACCACTTCAAATTCGTGCTCCGCAACCTTGATTGTTTGACCAACAATCCTCTCGCATTCGACGCCACCATGTACTTTGTTTTACCTTCACTAATGTGCAGCCCCAGATTTTGTGCCGCCTGCTCGATCTGGATGAAGGAATCGTGTACAGCTTGTTCGGTTCTTCCGATGATGTCGATGTCGTCTGCGTAAGCCAGTAACTGGCTGGACCTGTTGACGATGGTCCCTCGTGTTGCCGTGCCAGAGTCACGGATTGCTTTCTCCAACGCCAGGTTGAAGAGGAGGCAGGCCAGACCGTCCCCTTGTCGGAGTCCATTAAAGATGGTGATTGGTCTGGATAGCAATCCGGCTATTTTTACTTGGCTTGTTACGTTGGTCATGGTCAACCTACATAGTCGTGTCAATTTGTTTGGGATGCCGAATTCTCTAATGGCTTTTTAAAGTTCTACCCTGGCTATGCTATCATAGGCGGTCTGAAAGTCTATAAACAGATGGTATGTTGGGATGTTAAATTCTAGACATTTTTCCATCGCCTGCCTAAGGGTAAAGATCTGATCAGTTGTTGATTTGCCTGGAACGAAACCACACTGATATTGTCCGATGACGGTTTTAGCGTATGGGGTTATCGGGTCTTGTAGGATAGAGGAGAGTATCTTATAGGCGGTACTCAACAACGTGATACCTCTATAATTGCTGCACGTTGTGACATCTCCCTTCTTATGTATGGGGCATATTATGCCTTTTCGCCAGTCTTCTGGCATTTATTCCTGCTCTCATACGTGCACTATAATATCATGAATCGGTTGACGTAAGGCTGGCCCGCCGTGATGAAATAATTCGGCTGGTATGCCGTCGGCTCCCGGGGATTTGTTCTGTTTAAGCCGGCCTATAGCCTTCTCAACCTCTTCTATGCTTGGTGGCGGCAACATAGGATATTCTTCTTGAAGTAGTGGAACCTCCACTTCTGTAGTGAGCTGACCATTTAGCAATTCATTAAAGTACACTTCCCATCGCTCCAGTCCTCCAGTATGCTTTCAGAATCGGTGATCAGATTTCCCTCTCCGTCCTTGCATTACGTGCAGCGTGGTGTGTACTGCGTCATGTTTCGGACGGATTTGTAGAACTTCCGCGCCTGGTGCGGACCTCGCTCTCGGCTATTTTCTATTTCACAGATTAGGTTCTTCTCCCAGGCTGCTTTTTTTTGTCTGTGTAGCCGTTTTTCTATTCTTCTGAGCTCTTTATATTCCTCTTCGCGTGCCCGCGTTCTATGAGATTGTTGCATTGCTCCGTACGCAACATTCTTACGTTCAGTCGCTAGCTTGCATTCATCATCAAACCAGTCGTTTCGATTTTTACGACTGCTGCCTAAGATGGAGTTGGCAGTACTAATGACAATATTCTTAAGGCTTGTCCACTTCTCATTTACACCCAGCATACTGGCTCCAGGACTTACTCTCCCTAAATCAAGTGTTTCTAGGGCGAGTCCCAACGCATTACCAAAGGCGTTACTGGTGTTTTCAGTGCGCAGGGCAGCCGTGTTTATTCGAACCTGATCGGCGGATGCAATACGTCTTCGCAAGGCAATCCGCCCTCGGAAAACCATACCAACAAGATAGTGATCCGAGTCGATATTGGCACCTCGGTACGTTCGTACCGTCATCAAGTTCAAGTAGTGGCGACGGTCTATCAACACGTGGTCTATTTGGTTACGAGTGACTCCATCAGGTGATACCCAGGTGGCTTTGTAGATATGTTTACGCGGGAACTTGGTACTCGCAACAACCATGTTTTTCGATGCTGCCAATTCTAAGACTCGAAGTCCATTGTCATTAGTGTTCTCATGCAAACTATGGGTGCCTGCGCAATGCCTGACTACCGGCTCCCGACCTATTTTTGCTTTCAAATTCCCAAGGATGATTTTAACATCATACCTTGGACAGGCATTGAGGGCCCTCTCGACTTGTTCGTAGTAAGTCTCTTTTTCTTCATCTGAGGACTCCTCCGTAGGTCCGTGAACGTTAATGAGGCTAATGTTCGTAAATTTTCCTCGCACGCGAACGGTGCATAGCCTTTCGCTTATAGCGTTAAAGCCGATGATGGTAGACTTCATTTTTTCGCTGACTAGGAAGCCTACCCCGAGCACATGGTGTTTTGTATGACAGCTATAGTATATGTCATATTCTTTCTTCTGTAGAACACCATTCCCTGTCCATCTGATTTCTTGAAGAGCTGTTATGTCAGCTTTATATTTTGACAGGGCATCGGCTAGCTGCTGAGCAGCTCGAGCTCTATAGAGCGATCGTACGTTCCATAAGAAAATTCGTAAATCGTTTTTCAGTTTTCGTTGCGTTGGTTGTCGTCGTGTGATCAGTCCGTTTCCGAGGCTTGTTGTCGGTCTCGTAATTCAAAAGTTTTACGGGACAGGGAATTAACCTGTCGCCAACCTGAGGAACCAGCCTGATCATATTAGCCAAACCTTTTTAAAGGCTTGTTTCTAGCGGCCGCCACGGAGAGGCTATGATCAGACTTCCACCAGTCCCGAATAGTTACGGCACGTGCATGTTTTCGTATGCTACATGTTATTCCCCCTATTCGTCTGATGGCTGACCGCCATGCTTATTCTTACATTCTGTTATGCTTGATCTTCATGAATATTAACAAGATTGATTCTTCAACAAACATACAATATTTTTTTAGCTCTTTTCAGTGCTCTTCTTCCTGATGCTTTTTGTTCTCGGTCTTGGCAGCAATGTTGGGATAGTTTCATGTCTCCTGACAGTAGCCAAAGATCAATTTCCAAAAACCAAACAATGGATTATCGTTGCAATTATATCAGTTTGTGGTTTCTGCATTGGATTACTCTACATTACCCCTGGAGGACAGTTTGTCCTTAACTTGTTAGATTTTTATGGCGTAACCTTCATAATACTCTGTTTAGCTATTGTTCAATTGTTTTCTGTTGGTTGGATTTATGGTAAGAAAGTGACTGTCTAAGATTTGCTTCTAATATTTAATTTTTGGCTTTAAGGTACTAAACGATTCTGTGCGGATATTGAATTCATGTTGCAGCGCAAGACAAGCTTATATTATAGACTTTGCTGGGCTGTTATTACTCCAGCATTTATGACTGCCATTTTGATTTATACGATGGTGAACTATGAACCAGTTAAATATAATGGATACACATTTACGAAGGGACTTCAAAGTACGTGTACTTTCTTTTTCGATTATAAAAAATATTTTAAGACTTATTCTGTTTTTTTTTTCCAGCATTCGGTTGGTGTCTTTCCGCGTTTGGAATTTCACAAGTAGTTTTTTGGGGTATTGGTGGATATCTTCAAACACCACAAGGACCTTCTCGATTTCTAAGATCTTTTCAGCCCAAATCTGATTGGGGTCCAACAGATAGGCGGTTATTAAAATTATATCAAAATAATGTCATTGATCTTAAAAGAAACGAACCAAGCAAGAAAAATTGTTTCTACCGAATTTGGGATAATATATTTGGATAGATAGTTATTCCAATTTTAATTAAAGTTGTAAATACTAACATAATTAGTTGTTTCTTAATTTATGGGTATTATACTATAGTATAGAAATTTTATTATTTAATGATTACTGACTAAAATTTGATGGGTTCACTGGTCAAGTTTTTAAAACCTTTCGAATTGGACATACAAACAAAACTTGCCAAGTAAGCCCAACAAATTTTAGTCAGTAATCATTGAATAATAAAATTTCTCTATTACATTGTAGCTGTTTCAATATTATTCTACTTTAAAAATATTCGGTATTAAACCTTCATGAAGTAAGAACTTGGCGTACTTTTAGGTCTCAGTACTTTTCACGGCTGACTTGTTACACAACGGTTTTTGTATAGAAGAACTTGAATCTTTTTTTAACATTTAGGTTTTTGGTCTGATCTCACTCCTTTTTGTAAGGATTTTAGTATTTTGCCATGTCAAAATCTCAAAAGATACGGCAGCGCAGTATAGAAGAGTGGACTCTACCTTTCTAAAATCAACTTAGTTTATAGCTTCCTATTTACGAGTATTTTGATATATTTTCTTTTTGTTATTGGTTGTTTTGATTTCCGCTTTAACTTCTTTTTTAAATGAAGGTAGCCCACCAATTAATAGCCTAATTAGTGGTTTGATTATAGTTAACATCACAGTTAAGAGTTTTTTATGTAAACTCATAATTTTTTCAGGTATGCAAATGTTTTTTTTTCTTTTTTCATTCATGTTAACATAACATAGAGTTTACCAAATCGAGCACTCTAGTTCTAAGAAAAGTCATGAATTTTAAAGATGCATGTATAGTTTCAAAATGACAATAATAAATTAGATTTATAAATTCGGAGAAAGTGGGCGGATACCACGCCTCCTGAATGGAAAACCTCAAATTTTCGATTTATTCCTCTGCTTGCATGCCAGACCTACCTACTAATTACTATAGGACTATTTGAATAGGATTTTGTTTAGGTTTGGTAAGGTTAGAGAGGGTGATTTTACGGCAGGACGTATCTTTTAACTTGGATCTCAATGGATCCTTTGCGCTTCCTTGAAGGTATTTTATACCTCCGGCAACCATCTTTAGTTTTAAGTGCATTTTTGTTCTTAATTGGCAAGACAGAGATCTCACTCAATTCGTCGAAAAATATTTTCCAAGGGCTGCTAAGCTGACTAAGCTGGGGTATTCGCAAAGTAAGTGAGATATACCCTCCTCCTACTGACACCATCTAACTAGATACATTTGACGAGCTAATGTCTATTCTATTTCTACTCATATCGGTATCCATTGTGTATGGCCCATTAGGACCCCCATTAAGATGGATTGTTGAGACCTGCTTATATGAGGTATATATTCTATTTTTTTACTCTGCACCTCAGCTCATTCCGGCAATGATCGTTTATATTTTGACTTTATAAAGTGACTGAGAAAATAGCTTTAATTGCCGCCTGGCTGTCTATGTAGATATACTGGTAGATATTACTACTATCTACATATTTCCGTGAGACAAGATGTTTTGATGCTTCTCAAGCTGCAAGCTCGGAATATACTCGTACTGTAAGCATTTGGAAGTCATATTGATCAATAAACAGGTATAAGTTATCTGAGTAGATTCCTGATCCTTGACTTGAAACCGTCTGTGAAGACCGAAACATGATTAGCAATAACGATCCGGTTTTTATTCCAGAGTTCCCTTGTTGGGATATTTTTATTTTCAACCTATTATTGCCAATAGGTTGAAATGTGGAGTGTAACGTTGTTTGTTTGAATGTCTAAGTTTGTAAATAAAGTATAATAATAAAGTATTTTTTTCTTAAATTCATTATTTTCCAGAGGTGTTTTAAAGTAGTAGTAGTTGTAGTAGCCCTTGACATAATGGTTAGTGCGTTGGACTGTCATGCGGAAGGTCTCGAGTTCGATTTTCAGCCGCTGCAAGAAAGTTTTTTTCAGGGGTGTACTGTACCATAAGTCATAAGTCTGTAGGTGATTTGTGAATTAAAAAAAAATAATTCATAAGTTAGTTAGTGACTTATGATTTAAAAAAAATTTAATTCATAAGCTACTAAGTGACTTTATGAATTAGAAAAAAAATTAATTCATAAGCTAGTTGGTAAATTGGAAATGTTTAAGCTTGTTTTGACTATATAGTTATTTAATTATTAACGAAAGTAGATTTCAAGCGTTTGTGTGTGATAAAATTATCATGCTAGCTTATAAATTTTCCAATTAATAATTTTTACTTGCGATATGTACTATAGGGCAAGTTCTGCATTTGGAAAAAAATCGAACTCGAGATTTTGATCAAAGTTGAAATTACGATGATAGCGAAGACGAAAAAAGTAGGTCCGACAATTCCGTCTGTCTGTCTGTATGACTGTATGTCTGTATGTCTGTACCTCGAACTACAGCCTAAACCACTGGACCTATTTCTTTCAATCTCGGTGGTTAAGGGTCTTCAGTGATTCCCTAGAGGGAAAATTGAAATTTTTTTTTTAGCTCCAAAACTAACGGTACCCCCCATACACCCGTAATGCAAAATCTTATTTATCTCGAAAACTGCTCTAACGATTTTGATAAAAAAAATTAGGTATGATATTATGAACATAAGCTACATTTTGGTCAAACAAAATTTTGGGGCAAAATGTTATTAGGGGTACCTGTCATAGACTCTTTTTTTATTTTCGACTTTCTCATTAACGGCTCTAAGCATTTTAACCCAAAATTTTCAGCAGGAGTCCCCTTAAGTTTAAAATAATATTGTATATAAAAATATTCGAAAAAATATTTGTTGGGTTTTTTTGAAAACAACGATTATTTTTTGAAATTATTTTCTAAAATCAATATTATTTAATACTTAAAATTCGCATTCCACATTTTTTTCTTGAAAAATTTTAGAGAAATTTCTTATATAAAAAATTTATTTAATAATAAAACGCGTTTTTTAAAAGTTTATTTGCATAAATTCATACTTTACGGCAATTTTATGCATTTGAACATTGTTATCTCATTAAATCCATGTTTTATATTTATAAAATGTATCTTAAATTCCAAAGTACTTTTACATAAGAGCAAGTTCGTGCGATCCAGTCGTGCATTTTATTTGATCCGAATTTATCCATTAGCTTAAATTTTTTTTTAATTCATAAGTCACTAGGTAACTTTTGAATTAATTTTTTTTTAATTCTTAAGTCACTTACTTTCTCATGACTCACATTTTTTTAATTCATAAGTCACTAAGAAGCTTATGATTTAAATTTTTTTAATTCATAAGTCAGTAACTAGCTTGTAAATTAATGCCAAGCTTAAGCTAAAAAGTGACTTAAGCTTTTGCAACCCTGGTTGAGAGTTGTAAATCACTATGTCCTGGTTCACTTCGGCTGTTGCACCACCAAATTTATATTTATTTAGTTTTAAAGTTAAGTTTTGAAAATAAAATGTTTGATTTTTTTTTAACACTAGCCGACCCAGCTCTCGAATTCGAGTAAAAGACAGAGAATTCATGATTTTTTTTAAATTGTTGAATGCAATGAGAAGTACCTACTAAGCACTCAATCCTGGAGTCCAAAGGAAAACAGTTAATGTTAAACAAACTTTCAAACCTATATACAATTTTGACACATTAACAATTTTTGTTTCGATTCTTTCATGTCATTGTCCTTCAGCTGTTGTTATGGCCATAATATTCGAATCGAACCCACGTCGTTGCAGTGACGTCAAATTGTGAATTTTGTGTTACATACATGTGATTTTTTTTTTTTTTAATTTCACTCTCATCATTTTTTCATAACGCGCCTAAAGAAATATAGCTAACTTCAAAAACATAAATTAAATTTACTTTTGTAAAACTTTTTTGTTTGTACATCGATTGGCCAGCTGTTTATTGTCAACAAAAAATGACATAAATGGAAGTGTTCCGAAAATGAGGTAGGTTTGAACCCATTGAACGCATTCAGCCATGGAGATTTACATTTGTATCGTAAGCAGCGTTGCCCTCTACTACAATTGTTGTGTTTTTACTACACTTTTTTTTTCAAAAGCACACACTACACACGCTCCTCCAAACACTTAACTTTTTACAAAAGAGCAACAGCTGATGCAATTATACAATTAAAAGAACTCTTGAAAGACTTAGAGGGAATTTTCGAGTCACCCGCAAAATTAACAAATTTTGCACACAAATTCGATTACCACAATGTAAGTCTTTATAAAAAAAATTAATCCTTAAATGTATCTTTCTGGTTTGTAAAAATGTAAATATGTAGTTTATTCGTTATCATAAACGAATTTTTTATGGGTTGTGTAGGCATATAGTTTTTTATACCTATGTATGTATATTTAAAAGTGAATTAAAGGATTAAAAAAAATTGTAAAATTATTTGGTTTATTTTTTACTACGTTTCTAGTACACTTTTTTTGTCCTAAGCACTACACATTCAATCAGTTGGGGGGCAACACTGATTGTAAATTAAGTTCGTCCGCATTTTTGACGACGCGACGTGACGTCTCACGTCTACATTTTCTATCTTCTCTCTTTCCCTGACAAATTCATTTCGAGTATGTTGTATTCTCTTTTTTCAGAAATATTAAAAATTCAAATGCAGACAAATGTAAATAAGTTTTGAAAATAATTGACTTATACAAATACGCAGAGCTTACACCTTTGCATGAATACCTCTATTATTGTAAAGCCATAACTGCAATGAACTTGAAAAGTGAAAATGTTAAAAAAAATCTGCTCTCCTTTTCAAACTCAATTTAAAATTTTATCTCCCATCTCAAAAAACCAAAAAGTAAATGTTTCACTTTTTGAAAACACTAATAGTACATTGAATAAATTGCTTCAGAAAATGACCGATAGATGTCGCCAAACTGAAAGCAATAGATGTCGCTAGTATTTGTGTGTATTCTTTTTCATTTTTTCACTTATTGTACTTTTTGCAAAAATTGCCAATTGTAGTTAACGCGATGGTTTAAATGGTTCTACCTTTTTGCTTTTTCACTTTTTAAAAACACTATTACATACATGGAATACATTTTTTCAGAAAATCACCGATATGTCTGAACTGAAATTGTATGGTGTCAATTATACGCTCTTTTCAGCAACAGATGTGGCTAGTGTATGTGTATATTCTTTTTCACTTTTTGCAAAAAGTGCCGATTGTTGATAACGCTTAATGTTTCAAAATATTATTGTAAAAGCTCAACTACTAAAAAAACACATGCCTAATATTTATATTGATAATATTTCTTCACTTAGGGGTTCACATTCAACAACATGTTCATCAACTTTTATCGTGTTGGCGGATTTGTGTAATGTGAATCCAGCTTAATGTTTCCGGTTCTGGCTTTGCGTATTTGCTGAATGCTGAATGTCTATTTGACATTTCTAATTGTTTTTGTTTTCCGGGCATTTTTTTGCAATTTTATTTATTGTGTTAAACAATTTCTGTGTAGTATATTTAAATAATTTTGGCATTCTGCACATCTATGCAAAAATGCTTTCGTTTAATATGTAATTTATGACCCTTCGGTTTTTGTGGGCCGCGAAAAGTGTACCACAAAAAACATGTTCGCCGTTTTATTATATGATATGTACATATACATACATTATATTTACTCTAACGATTTTAAAATTGTATTATTAATTTATGAATTCAAATTTATACTGGAAAAAACCTAAGTATACTTTGTACAGAAATATTCAAAAATCTGTTTCAACTTACAAATACATATTTTTATATTTATAAAATAGATACAAACATACATCTTTTTTAAACGTTAACATGTCTAAGAAACTTAAGCAAATTAGTTTAAGGCAATCGTGTATTTAAGTTTGTACACCAAAATGTAGACTTAATTTCTAACGGAAACTACAGAGACTATTTATTAGTTAAATCGGTGCAGACAGACATACATATGAACAAACAGACGGAACTGGGGGAAATATTTCTTCCGTGTTCTATATCATCGAATCAACTACTTTGGATATTATTTGTGTATACAGCAAGTAGATTTATAAGAATTATAACGTTACAATATTTATGCGCGCCCTTTACTTTTTGAAATAATATTAGACTCCAATCTTCTAGCGCTAAGATCATGTATTTTTTACCCTTCTCAGTACCACCTGCCTATAAGTCAAGTTATTTGTTTTTGGTTACATTTTGTTGTTATGAATATTTTTTCAACAGATTTGTTAATATTCAAAATCAAACAGTTTAGTTTGTTTCACAGAACGCAACGTTAAACTTGTTGATCGTCTCAAGAACAATAGACAAGACCCTGTTCATAATTTTAATAAATTTAAAGATAATATAGCTTAACTCGTTTTCGTTGACCATACGATTAGTTAAAATTTATTTTCGGGTAGTAAGAGAATGTAAGCACATTTTAAAAATCAACATTTAAACGGGGAACGAAAATAAGCTCCTTAGTTTTATTGAATCTAACAAAATGTTTATAAATGTAAAAGTGATATCGTTGTGTATCAAAGATTAAGTTATTGAAAGTGGTGTAATCTGTATCAGAGCCTTTTGCATAGTCTAGAGCGGGTACTTACCATAAACTGCATTTTTTTGTTCCCAACCAACGGTTATAATGATTTCAATTAAATTTTGTTTGTGCAAACTTTTTGAAGTGTTTGCAAGAAACGCAAATAATGTGTTTTACCTATATATCTCACGCACAAAAGCATCTGTATTTCTGTGTTTACATGTCGTGAAAGCCTTTTTTAAAAGTTGTTGGCTCTTTTTTTATGTTTTTTTTTCAATTATTGTTTTAGTAAATGGTTAGCCATCTACTATTTCCGTAAAATGTGAATAAGCAGTGTTATTTTAGTTCATATTTTGCATTAGTAAGCAATTCTTAAAAAAAAAAATAATGTGAAATTGTTTAAAAAACTGAGTCAGCTATACAAAATTTTTACAAAAATTAAAACAAACTTTCATGAATTTTAAGCTAGCTAAAAGTAAGAAATTCGCAAAATATTTACTATTACAGGGTGCACAGAAACCGAAAGGATTTTAAATCGTATCAGCGCCACCTGTAGGCAACGTAGGGAAACGATCTTGGTCGCGTTCGAAAGAAGAAAAAAAAAGCAATTTTTTTGATATATCTATTTAAGTTGAAAACTTTTTAGTTTTAAAGATAAAATCGTTTAAATGGCGACCCTCATTTTCGATCCAATTACGAAGCCGCAAAATAAAATTATCGTACACTTTAGTCAACATAGTGGTCGGAATTGCAGTGGAATGACGTCGAATTTCAGTCTTTAGGGCTTCTAGGTCTCGAGGTTTATTTTCGTATACTTTTGATTTTAAGAAGAAAAAAATCGAAAACGGAAAGGTCGGGTGACCGCGTTGGCCTCACGATTTCGGCGTTACATGAAATTTAACGGTTACCAAAAATTTTTTTTAAACGATTCATCATTGAGTATACAAAATTTTGTATGGATGCAAGTTAAAGTCAGAATGAAGTATTCAGCGTATGGTACGATCGGATAAATTTTAATTTTTGGTGTGCATGCGCGCGGAGCGACACGGACTGGCTTGAACGGCGGCGCGGACACGGGGGCTGTTTTTTTTAAACTGACCCAGTTTCGCGAAAATTTTTCACCCTCGTCCGCAATGTTTTTTCAGAGAATACAGGTTTTTTACGCCCTAAATCAAAAAGTTTTCGAAATTCGCGCATCGTCAATACGTACGAATCATTGTTTCTAAACAACCATTCTACGGCGAACGCGCGCTGCTCAACCATCCACTCACCCATGTTTGTTCGTTATTAGTTAAAAAAAATTGTTCCTTCTCTTCTTTCGAACGCGACCAAGCTCGTTTCCCTACGTTACCTACAGGTGGCGCTGTTATGATTTAAAATCCTTTTAGTTTCCGTGTCACACCCTGTATATTGAACCTTAATACGGAGTTTCTAAGTAAGTCATGAAGATATGGCAACACTAGTATAAATCGGTCAAATATGACACTGTCATTTGATGAATGTTTTAAATATCTCTAAATATAATACAGTTATTTGAAACATTAATCTTGGTCAATCTATGAAATTGAATGGTGAACAGTTTTGTATAATAGTTTTCGACGTAGGTTAAATATACATACAACTGTGTGTTGATCAAATCACTTAGAATTTTGGAAATAAAGCACTACCCCGAGTCACCTTGTTTCGCTGGTTTTCCTAATCAAATCGTTCTTGCACTGAGCACCAGGACGGATTTGCTGAAAATAGGATGTTGTGCTAAAACAAAAATTGTCGGTAAGCGTGAACTAATGTTGCAAAATCCTCATGTGGCAAACTGTGAGATTGAGGCATTCTCGGGTTTTAGTTTTCCTGCATACATTCCATTTTTTACTTGCGACTTATAGGTACTATAAGGCAACTTATGCATTCGTAAAAAAAATCGAACTCGAGATTTTGATCAAAGTTGACATTACGATGATAGCGAAGACTAAAAAAGTGGGTCTCGCAATTCTGTCTGTCTGTCTGTCTGTCTGTCTGTCTGTTCGACTACAGGCTAAACGACTTGGCCGATTTTCTTTAAACTTGGTACATATCATTTTTAATTGTTTCCCCCCACACGTTTTTTTTCTTTTTTTTTAAGACCAAAAATAACGGTACCCCCCATACGATTTTTTTTTCGAAATTTTATAAACATTTTTTTTTCTCAAAAACTGTTCAACAGATTTTAAA
Source organism: Chrysotoxum bicinctum (assembly GCA_911387755.1). NCBI lineage: Eukaryota > Metazoa > Arthropoda > Insecta > Diptera > Syrphidae > Chrysotoxum > Chrysotoxum bicinctum. The sequence goes on from OU426990.1 coordinate 80,880,589, forward strand.
AATAAAGATACAGAAAAATTTCATTTAATTAAATCTAGGTATTGGTTGAAAAAAATTTTCCGAAAAATGGTTATTGAGGGTACCCCCCATGGAACCATTTTTTTTGTTTTTGATTTTCTCAAAAACGGTTCAACCGATTTTGATGAATTTTTTTTTGCTAGAGCTCCCCAAAAACATAAATAGAATTGTGTACTCAAATTTTCAAAAAAAAATTTTTTGGATTTTTAAAAAAAACTTCAAAAATTTTTTTTCAAAACTCAATATTTCGAAAACCCCATGCTAGATTTTTTTTAAACTTGATAAATAAAAGTTTCTCAATATGATCTACAAAATGTGAAACAAAATTTTTTATTTTACCTAAAAATAAAGGTACCTACCATACAAATGCTAAAAAATTAAAAAAAATGGTTTTCAAAAATCGTATTTTTCTCGAAAACGGCACCTAGAATTTTGATAACATTTTTTTTCTTTCAATTAATTTTTACGATCTTTAATTTAATAAAAAAACATTTTGAAATTAAGAGATTACAGCTTGTACCTACCATAGAACCATTTTCTCGAATTTTGAATTTCTCATTATCCACATAACGGATCTTAATGAAAATTTTTATAGAAAAGCTTCTAAAAAGTCTAAAACACATTGCATTTCAAAACGTAAAAACAAATACTTTTTGAATTTTTGAAAAAACAAAATCTATTTTTTCTTTTTTTGAAAATTCAATATCTCCGAAACGGGTCAATATTTCTTTTCGTAAATTTAATTTTTATTCGAACAATAATAAAAACTTTAAATTGGCGTACCTAAATTTTTTCTTAAAAAGTTTTTAAAAAGTTTGTACATAAAAGCTTTTTTTAAGAAACCACTACAACGACTTATAATTTTTGTTCTTGCATAAATTCATAGTTGGATAGCATTCTGTTTTTTTCTCTTACTACTAAAAGAATTTAAAAATTAATTTTATCCTTATGAACAGTTTTCTCTAATAAGACTCGTTTTTAAAATTCCTAGTCGATTACATAGGAGCAAGTTCGTGCGACCCAGACGTGCATTTTATTTCTATATGAAATGTCAAGCAGATGAAATGACGTTGCTGGTGGCAATGTGTTTGAATAATTTTTGCTGGTCAGCGTGCTGTTTGCTGTTGACGATGCTGGTGCTGTTGCTGGTTTAATCTGTTTCGCGCATAAGCCCCAAACCCCCAAAGATTAAGCTATTAGCTGAGGTTATGTCTGCTCTATTGTACGAGTATAGAGTCCTGTTGGAATAATAACGTTAGTACTGCGACTATGGGGTACTGTGTAATCCAAGGCAACGTCTAAGACACTGCCTCTCAAACACACGAATCTTTTCCATTTGAGATGGGGTAACGTTGAACTACACCGGGCACCCATAGGCAATCATCGGCCGTATGAGGGCCATGTAGCAAATCACCTTCAGCCTGCTGTCAAGACGGCTGCTGTAAAACAACCGTTTCGTCAGGGCAAAAGTTTCCCTAGCCCTGGTCAGACTAGCATTTATATGTCTGTCGAAATACAAATACTGATCCAACCAGATGCTACACTACACTTTTACTCGCCAGTGGCTGTCGATGTGGCCCTACGATCACCAGCTTGGCCCAGTTCTTTCTCGTATCCCTTAGGGCTCCGCATATATATGTAGGTCATACTCGTAAATAGTATCATAAAATGTATGGGTTTTTGGGTGCACTTATTAATTTTATTATTGTTTTGTTTATCTTGTAACATTAAGAAAACTTTATATTTATTACGCATTTTTTGAAAAAAAATTTACCTTAAAGTCAAAATTTTGCTCGGGCAAGAAAAATTGAACACCATTTAAAATTGAATATCTGGCAACCATAAAAACATATCATTTCAATTTAAAAGCAGTTTTAAAGGTTAGAATTTCTACTAAAAAAAATCCAAAATGAGGTCCCTACCATTAGTACTGACAGAGAAATTGACCTTAACAGGGTCAGGGTACTCCTAAGTTAGCCTTTTTTTAAATCGTCAAAAAGTTGAAAATCAGATTTTAATGTAGAACAATTTTTTTCTTAGAATATGACCAATAATCACATCCCAAAGTATGGCACACGAATTACCGAGCACCCTGTATAAAAAAAAAAATGACAAAGATAAAGTAATTTCATGGATATTAAAACATTTGTCTGTGTTTTGTTTAAATTAAAGTTCTTCGCCTCGCCTCTAAAGAAACACCCTTTACATGTACATGTACTTTTTCGCTTTTTGATGATGTTTTGACTCATGATAATATCCGGGCTTATATTTTTTTTAGAATGTGCCTCTTCTTTTCTTTTTTATTTCTTGTCCATGATGAACTTAAATTTAAAATGTGGTGGCGGAATTTCGTTTGGTTTTGAAACCAGTATTCAAACCAGTGGTAATTTTGGAAACAAAGTTTGGGTTCATATCTATGTATAAATTAAATATATTTTGTTTTTATTTATAAAAGAAATATGCATAAATGAATTAATTTTAATTTTTGTTTACCATTTTATAATCACATAATTCAAAGTAGTCTGAATAGTGAATAACTGCATTAGATTTTTTAATCCGAATAAAATTATGAATTTTAATTTCAAATTGACTATCTAAGAATATGGGCATATCTGAAATTGATGTCATGTTTTTTTGAACCAAGATAAGACTTTCCTTTCTATTAAAAATAAATTTTTACTTGTGATGTAAAGCAGGTAGCAGTTTGACGTTTGAAATACAAATCTTATTCGAGATTTTAATCGAACTTGACATTAGGATCATAGAAAACAGAAACAAATTCCATCTCCCATTTCCATCTGTCTGTCTGTGTTGCTAAAAAATAAAACCTAACCGAGAGAATTTTCTGCTGGATTGGAAAAAATGTGGTGAAAACAACGTAGCCGCGGATATAACCTACCTAGTATCGCCGTTAAATAAATTTTTACTTGCGACTTATAGGTACTATAAGGCAAGTTATGCATTCGAAAAAAATCAAACTCGAGATTTTGATCAAAGTTGACATTACGGTGATAGCGAAGACCAAAAAAGTGGGTCTCGCAATTATGTCTGTCTGTCTGTCGGTTCGACTACAGCCTAAACGGCTCGGCCGATTTTCTTCAAACTTGGTAGATACGGGTTTTGATTTTTTCCCCCCACACGTTTTTTTTTTTTTTTTTTTAAGACCAAAAATAACGGTATCTACCTACCATACGTTTTTTTTTCAAAAACTGTCCAAACAGAATTTAAAAAATTTCATTTAGTTAAAACTAGGTAACGGTTGAAAACAATTTTCCAAAAATGGTTATTTTTGGTAACCCCCCCTAGATCCATTTTTTTGTTTTTGATTTTCTCGAAAACGGTACACCCGATTTAAATCATTTTTTGTATGCTAAAGCTCCTCTAAAGTCTTAATATTATTACATATTCAAATTTTCAATTTTTTATTTTTTGGATTTTAAGAAAAAAACAAGATCAAGATCGATTTTTTTCAAACTTGACAAATAAAAGTTTCTTAACATAATCTACAAGAAAAAATAGTTTTATCTAAAACTAACGGTACCTTACATACAAATGTTAAAAAATGGTTTTCGAAAATCGTATCTTTCTCGAAAGCGGTTCCGAGAATTTTGTTAACATTTTTTTCTTTTGATTAATTATTACAATCTATAATTTAATAAAAAAATTTAAAATCTAGATATTATTGACTGTACCTACCATAGAACGATTTTTTCGAATTTTGAATTTCTCATTATCGGCATAACGAATTTTAATGAAATTTTTTATAAAGAAGTTCCTAAAAAGTTTAAAAAACATTGCATTTCAAAACTTAAAAAAAAATATTTTTTTCAATTTGTAGAAAAAAAAAATCGTTTTTTTTTTTTGAAAAATTCCATATCTCAAGAACGGCTTAGTATTTTTCTCGGAAATTTAACTCTTATTGGTACAATAATAAAAACTTAAAGTTGGCGTACCAACATTTTTTCTTAAAAATGTTTTAAAAATTTTGTACATAAAGCTTATTTTTTTTAAGAAACCACTACAACGACTTATAATTTTTGTTCTTGCATAAATTCATAGTTGGATAGCATTCCGTTTTTTTCTCTTACTACTAAAAGAATTTAAAAAAATAATTTGATCCTTATGAACAGTTTTTTCTAATAACATTCGTTTTTAAAATTCCTAGTCTGTTACATAGGAGCAAGTTCGTGCGACCCAGTCGTGCATTTTATTTATGTTTACATCGGCTGTTATCTTCAATAACCTTCCCATTTCCATTAGAACTACGATTAACTTTAGATCTTTCCTAAATAAAATCAGAAACTGGATTTAAAAATATTGAACAAATCTATAAAGTGAATTTTTAAGAATGCAATTAGATAAGATAACCTAGATTATGATTGTAATTAAAATTATTAATTATTACAAAATGTTATTTCTTGTTTAAGAGTCCAGATTCAATATGATTGTATTTTCTGTAACCAATTTTTAAATATAAAATATAACAAAATAACTATACACAAGGACAGCTGATAGTAAACCACGTTAGTTATTCTTTCTGATTTTTTTAATTTTTGGTAGGTCATTCAATTCTAATGTTTAAATATTACAGATTGATCATTCTTTGTTTCTTACACTTATATAAGAAAATTTATATCAATTGTTATTAGACTTGAAGTGAAGTAAATCAAATATATTATAAATCTTAATAATAATAAGAATTCAAATTTTCAAAAAATTATTTTTTGGATTTTTTTTTAAACTCAATATTTTGAAAACCCCATGCTCGATTATTTTAAAACTTAATAAATAAGAGTTTCTTAATTTAAAATCTACAAGATATGAGAAAAAAAAATTATTTTACCCAAAAATAACGGTACCATACAAATGCTAAAAAATGGTTTTCGAAAATCGTATTTTTCTCGAAAATGGTTCCGAGAATTTTGCTAAAATTTGTTTTCTTTTGATTAATTCTTACGATCTATAATTTAATAAAAAAATTGAGATCTAAATATTCTTGACTGTACCTACCATAGAACGATTTTTTCGAATTTTGAATTTTTCATTATCGGCATAACGGATTTTAAAGAAATTTTTTATAGACAAGCTCCTAAAAACGGATCAATATTTTTTTGTGGATTTAATTTTTATTCGTACATTAATAAACATTTTAAATTGGCGTTCCAAAATTTTTTTCTTCAAAATTTTGTATAAAAGCTTATTTTTTAAGAAACCACTGCAACGAATTACAATTTTGTTCTTGCATAAATTAAGTTTTGCTTAAAACACATGACATCCTGTGCTTAGCTCCAATTGCTAAAGAAGTTGTTTTAGTTATTTAAAAAAAAATTATTTTATCCTTAAGAACAGTTTTCTCTAATAACATTCATTTTTGAAATTCTTAGTTGTTTACATAAGAGGAAGTTCGTGCGACCCAGTCGTGTATTTTATTTTAACTTACTGATAAATTTAAATTTAAATTTGACTAGGATGGCTTAACTCTTTTTTAACACGAACGCAAGTATTTGCCCTATGAAACAAGATAAAATTTACTGAATTTCTGTGAAGCCTTTTTCGTGATTTGAACTCATTACAAATTACAAATTTTAGTGTGTTTCCCAGTTTTTAGGGTCAGAATTAAAATTCTTATTTGAAATATTTACAAAAGTTTTAAGAATTTGAGCTATCACAATAAATGCAAACAGACAAAACAACGGTATATTTATTGATTTTTCCCCACCAACAGATAACAAACTAAAATGGTTGACAACGGAAGCATCAATTTAAACGATTTAATATACGCAAAACTTTTGAGAGCTCGACAGAAACATGCCCGTCTTCAATCGAAAGACTACTCTCACGTATTCAGGAAAAAGTCTTTGCTAGAGATTTTGAGAATTTCGGTCTTGTCAACAGGAATTGGTGTTGTTTATGCGGCCGAAACAGCTTTTGTATCGCCTACTTTACTACAAATCGGTGTTGATCACGCAACCATGACAAAGGTTTGGGCTCTATCTCCGATCTTAGGACTACTTCTGGGACCTTTTCTTGGCTCGATTAGTGATCGATGTAAACTTATTTTGGGTCGAAGAAGACCAATTATATTGCTCCTTTCCTTGGGAATGTTAGTTGGTTTCATTTGTATTCCTTTTGGAAGAAATATTGGACAGTTCTTTGGTGAAGACGGATTGGAAATAACTTCAGTGTTGGAAGTCAACGGAACAGTGGCTTCAACAACAACGGAATTACCAGCAAAAATGCCAAATTTAAAGATAACAATTATATTAACAGTTTTGGGAGCTATGTTAATGGACTTTGCTGCCGAAACGTGCCAAAACCCAGCAAGAGCGTACATGCTCGATGTTTGCATTCCCCAAGATCACAATAAAATTCTAAGCACCTATAGTATAATGACGGGTTTGGGAAGCACCTTGGGATATGCCATCGGCGGAATAGACTGGGAATCAACTGCATTAGGACAGTTGATTGGAGGAAATCTTCAAACTGTGTTTATGATCGATGGCATTCTCTTTTCTGCTTGCTTTTTTATAACATTTTTCAGCTTCAGAGAGATTCCACTACCTCTCATTGAAAGAGATACAAAGTTACAACCATTGACAGTGGCAGCATTCAAAAACGGATTTTTTATAAACAACATTAGCAAGAATCATAGTAACGTGGCTTTAGATGTGAGCTCCATAAAACAAAAATCAATTTAATATGTATACATTTTTAAATTAACAACAATTCTCTTAGGACCTATCTCCCGAAGTAAGCAATGACAAAAAGACCAGCCTTAAGTTTCTCGACAGCTTTTCAATACCGACAAAGGTTATTGATATCAATGTAGAAGTCAGAGCGGTGTCCCTGCGAAGGTACCTAAAAAGTATTGTCGTCATGCCGAGATCTCTTTGGATATTAAATTTGACAAATTTGCTCTGCTGGATGGGTCACATCGCTTACTGTATCTACTTCACAGATTTTGTAGGTGAAAAAGTATTTCATGGTGATCCAACGGTGAGTTAATGAAAACGAAATTTATAAAAGCGGTTACCAATTCCCCTATTCAAGGCACCAATAATGTCACCAGAATACAACTTATATGTGGAAGGAGTTCGATTTGGAGGCTTCGCAATGGCCATTTACGCTTTGTCCTGTTGTATCTACTCGTTCATAATTGAAAAGCTGATGGTTTGCTTGAAGTAAGTTTTGAGCGCTCTCCTCCCAAAAATATGTATTAATTTTTAAGCTTAAATTTTCAGACCAAAATATGTCTATATATTTGGAATAATGGTGTTTGCAATCGGAATCTTCAGTATAGCTGCTTGGCCAAGTAAGCTTGGAGTTGTACTTATAAGTGTTGCAGCAGGGATCTTGTGTGGTACAGTATACACGATTCCATATATTATTGTTGCCAATTATCATGCAACGGGTTGCGTAAGTTTGTGCTTTAATTTTTATTAAAATTATCATATACCGAAAGAAAATCTATAATTTTCATTTTTTAGTTTGAAAAGTCCAATGGAGAAAATATTCCACTGAAAGAACCCCGGGGACTTGGTACTGATATTGCAATTGTCAGCAGTATGGTGCTTATGGCTCAACTTATTATATCGCTAAGCACTGAATTTTTTGGGACGTGGATGGGAACCACCAGTGCAATATTTTATGCATCCAGTGGATTGAGTGTGTGTGCAGCTGTATCAGCAGCATTTGTCTTGTATATTTGAGTTGAATTATAAATTTAAAAAAAAGTTAAATAATTGAGTACCTTTTCATGTTCTTAAATCACAAGCAGAATTAAAATTATTAGTAGAATATGGAAATTTAGCAGAATTATAAAAACTTTTAAATTATAGAAATAAATGTTAAGTTTTTATAAAATCGGAATTGATTTATTCTTTTCTTTTTCTTTTTTTTTGAAAATTCGATATCTCAGAAACGGCTCAATATTTTTTTTTTGTAAATATTATTTTTATTCGAACAATAATAAAAACTTTAAATTGGCGTACCAAAATTTTTTCTTAAAAAGCTTTGAAAAAGTTTGTACATAAAAGCTTTTTTTAAGAAACCACTACAGCGACTTATAATTTTTGTTCTTGCATAAATTCATATTTGGATAGCATTATGTTTTTGTGTCTTACTACTAAAAGAATTTAAAAAATAATTTAATCCTTATGAACAGTTTTCTCTAATAACATTCGTTTTTAAAATTCCTAGGCTGTTACATAAGAGCAAGTTCGTGCGACCCAGTCGTGCATTTTATTTTTTATTAAATTATAGACCTTAAAAATTAATCAAAAGAAAAAAATTGCAGCAAAATTCTCGGAACCGTTTTCGAGAAAAATACGATTTTCGAAAATCATTTTATAACATTTGTATCGAGGGTACCGTTAGTCTTAGGTAAAACAAATTTTTTTTCTCATATCTTGTAGATTATCTTAAGAAACTTTTATTTATCAAGTTTTAAAAAATCGAGCATGTAGTTTTCGAAATATTGAGTTTTCAAAAAAAAATTTTGAAAATAATTTTTTTTAAAATCCAAAAAAAAATTTTGTGAAAATTTTAATACACAATAATATTAAAACTGCTGGGGAGCCTTAACATAAAAAAATGATCAAAATCGGTTGTACCGTTTTTGAGAAAATAAAAAATAAAAAAAATGTTTGCCAAGGGGCTATCAAAAATAATAATTTTTTAACTAAATGAAATTTAGTTTTAAATTTTAAACATAATAAGAACTGACTCTTAATTTGTACTTCTTACCGATCTGTCACATTTTTATTTAACAGGTACCACCATTTTTGATCATTTTTTTTTATGCTAAAGGTCCCCAAAAGTTTGAATATTATTATTTTTGCAACTTTTCAAAAGATTTGTTTTTGTATTTAAAAAGTTTCTTAATATAATCTACAAGATGTGATAAAAAAAATAATTTTAACTAAAAATAACGTACCAACCATGCAAATGTTAAGAAATAGTTTTCGAAAATCGTAATTTTTCTCGAAATAGCTTCGAGAATTTTGAAAAAAAAAATGCTTCTTTACATACATTTTTAGATCTAAAATTTAATAAAAAAAAGTTTAAAATTAAGATATTACAGATTGTATCTACTGAAGAATATTTTTTCGAATTTTGAATTTCTCATTATCGACATAGCGGCTTTTAATGAAATTTTTTATTGAGAAGCTTTTAAAAAGTTTAAGAACCTTGTATTTTAAGACTTTTGAAAAAAAAAATCTATTTTTTTTTTTGGAAAATTCGATATCTCAAAAAACGGCACAATATTTTCGTTGGAAATTTTATTTTTATTCGTACAATAATAAAAACTAAGTTAGCCTACCAAAATTCTTTCTTAAAAATGTTTTAAAAATTTTGTATATGAAAGCTTATGTTTTAAGAAAACCACTTCAACGACATATAGTTTTTGTTCTTGCATAAAATAATATTTGCTTGAATCACATGGCATCCTGTTTTTAGCTCCAACTACTAAAGGAGTTGTTTTAGTCGTTTAAAAAATGAATTTTATTCTAATGAACAATTTTTCTCTAATAACATTCATTTTTGAAATTCTTAGTCTACATATGAGCAAGTTCGAACGACCCAGTCGTGCATTGTATTTTTTTTTAACCAAAAAAAATGTCTTTTCGAGACTTTTACTTGCGATATTCATATATGTAGGTACTAGATGTAAAGAAAAACGAAAAACCTATGTTTCCCAATTCTGTCTGTCTGTTTGACTAACAGCCTAAACGGCTTAGTCAATTTTCTTTAAAATTAGTAGATAAGATACAATCTACGATACGTGCCAAACAAATTTTTTCTCAAAAAATGATGAACTTATAATGTAGAAATGGGTACAAACAAGCTAGAAAGACCTGTAACGTTCATATCCGATGAACTAAATTTTTACATGACCAAAAATTACGGCAAGGAATACTATTTTGTTCCAAGGGTCATTTGTAAAAAACGTACAAAACACCACGAAATCCTTAGTTCCAATGCTCGTCTTCATTGACACTCCTGTTGTTGGCTCGATAGATAAAGCCAATTTGCTTGAAGTACATTTTGCTGTTAATTCGACGCTGCCAGAGACTGACATGACTCCACCTGTACTTGACAGCGTAAACTGTTTTATGGTACGAATCTTCTTTTGCACTCGTGCAGTTGCTAGAATACTAAAAGATCTTAAAATTCAGAAATCCGCTGACACAGATAGTATCCCTCAAAATGTTCTCAAGAAGTGGTCTTCAAAAACCACTGGCAAAACCACTGCGTAAGATTTGACATATGTCCTACTCTATTGGTCTCTTTCCGAGGAGATGGAAAAAGCATTTGTCCAGCCTTTCCTTAAAAAAGGCGAATCCTCTTCCCCCTCTAACTATCGTCCAATTGCACTTACGTCCCTTCTTTCCAAGGTCACGGAAACGCTGATCAATTTTCAGCTTAAGAAATATCTTGAGGAACAAAAGCTTCTTAATGACCGGCAGAATGGCTTTCGTAGCAATAGGTCCACTGGTGATTTGGTGGTATATCTCACCGAAGAGTTGAAAAAATCTTTACATCGGTTTGGAGAAAGTAAGATAATAGCACTTGACATTTCATAGGCATTTGATAGAGTTTCGCATCAAGCTCTCTTATCGAAAATGTGAGCATTTGGTATCGCCACTACAAGTAGTATTGTACGGTTTCATATATGATATCATTTCATTTCATTTTTAAATTCTGATCTTGATAGCATTGTCCAATGGGGAATCAATAACCGTGTAGAATTTAATGCTTCGGCGGAAATAGCCAGTGACATTCTTCTTCTCAAATAATTTAACCGTAATACCCGTGTTCTGGGAATGCTTATCATTTTACGCTTCTACAGTTTATTTTAAAGTACAGAGATTCTTTTCTAGTCACACTACACGAATGTGGCTCAATATGTCCCATTCATGGCAATGTGCAGACATTCAAATCCAATGTTCATCAGTATGTCCTTTTAAACTCTATCCTACATTTCTAATTGCTCGCACTGTGTTCAAAATTATAAGGGTATTCAATACCCCTTGAGTGCGCGTATAATATACACTGAAAAAATTTTTGTACATTCTTTTTATGAATGGCGATCATTCAGCCAAAATCATTAATTTTTAAGGAATATTCATATGAATAATGCACGAATTCATAAAAATTTATTTTTGTTTTATGACCAAGTCATGATTTTCATGAAAAACCATTCCTAAAATCCAAAGCAATAGAATTGTTGTTGGAAAATCAAATTATGATATTTTACATTTAAAATATGAACTATTCATGCAAATTTTATTTTAAAGTTTAATGAAAAATTTCTTAAAATTCTTGAAACTGTTCTTATATTGCAGGAACAAAGTGACTGATTATTATGAAACCACATTCATCAATACGAGCATGTGACATTTTATGAAAAATTACTTTAAATTCTTGAAACTATACATTTTTTACATGCAAAATATCATAAAATGCATGAAACCACATTCAAAAACATTTTTTTTTTTGTTGCGAATTCCAAGCAGGAAACTTTACATTTGAAACATGAACAATTCATACAAAATATAATATGAAGCTGTATGAAAGATTACTTAAAATGTATGTAACTTTTCATTTGTTACAGCAACATATTTTTCAATGCATGAGTAACGGACATTTTAAGAAAAATTGCTTTAAATGCTTGAATCCATTCATTTGATGCATGCAAAAATAGGCGGGCTAACATTCTCAAGAAAACGTTTGACAAATATGGCTAGATGAATAATCGACGGATTGTTGTTAAACATCACTTCCTTTATTTGTGAATGTAATAATATTAAATCTGTATTAGAAAATATTAACTTTAATAAAGACATAATATAATTATTTAAAAAGAAAACCAATTTAATGCGGCTATGAAAGTGCCGTTATAGAAATCTGGTGTTTTAAGAACTAATTCATACAAAATAAGATTAATTTCATATTTTGCATGACTAACACTTCAATTTTAGGAACAGTTTGATTTTGCTCACTATTGTGAAAGAATTTATTCCTGAATCGTAGGAATTTTTTCATAAACTGCAAGCTCATTACTTGCAATTTATGGAATATTTCTTTAAAGTGAAAAATATTACCGTTATACACCAATGGCTGTAGTCTGGTGTTTTAAGAACTTATTCATAAAAAAAGGAACATTTTCATGTTTTGTATGACTGACTCTTTAATAGTAGGAAATATGTCATCAACTTTGCGGTTACTTCATGCAATATACTTGTAATATCATATCAAGAGTTCATTTCTTGTTTGATATTACCGGTGTTAAAACGTGATTTTACAAAGTTCCCAAAAAGTTTTCTTTTCCAAGTTTATTTTAAAAATATGTATAAATTTTTCAATGTGTTGCGCATTGTGGACGACGTTAAATTTATTCAACTACTTGATTTATAAAATTTGTAAGTATTTAATTTATAGGTAGCGAATATTTTTCATAAATTTGTTATATATATTATTTAATTTTTCTAGATAAAAATGGATTTTGGTGTGTTGTTTGGAAATCGCCCATGGATTGTCAGCAGATGGACAAATCAAGCCATCCGACTTAATCAATTTTTTCTACAAGTTAAACATTTAAGGGACAAGGAGATGAGGGCAATGCTGAAAAAAATAGATGAAGCAGACGTCAAAGTGGTAATTTTATTTTTCTTAGTTCATATATTTATTTCAAAACACATTAAACGTTAACATTAAATCTATCATTTTTGATTGCCAAAATTACTTTTGTTTTAATGATTACTTTAAGTAAACCACGTTAAATATTCTTGAATAATTGACTTTGTATTTTTATTTTTGTTTTAGATAATGCTGCAGTGAAATTAATGTGGTGTCTGGGTAGAATGTTATTCGCCCGAAATAATTTTTCACAAAATGTTTTTCGACTGTCGGACACCCTGTATATTTTATTTCTATGTTGTACGCAAAAATTTGATATTCAAAAATATATTCAATAAATAATTGTTCTATTTTTAAATATTTTTCTTTTCTTTTCTTTAAGTTCTCAGGTATACTATTTTCTTGAAAATAATTTGTCATCGGGGCTTTTGTATTTCAGGTGGACGTGCACGTATAATTATTTTTTTTTTAACACGAATAGAAATCATTGGAAAAAAAAGAAAAAATTCATTAGTTTTATGAAAAAATAGCTTAGGTTCCATAATTTCTTACATAAAACTAATGAAAAGATTCATACTAATATAAGAAAAGTTGCATTTAATTAATGATTGTTTCATTATTAAAAAAGAAACTTTTCTTACAATTATTGCAAGCAAATAATTAAAATCATTAACAATAAAACTATCATTCATTTAATCAATGAAAAACGTCATACATCTTAGGAAACTTTTCCTAAAACAAGTGTCAGAGTTTTTAAACTAATGAATAAAATCATTTAAGACACAGACCGATTTCATAAAATTAATGAAAAACATCATGAATTTTATGAATTTTTACATACATTGACTGAAATTGCTCATACTTTTTAAGAACAATAAACATGATTTTCATGATTTTTTACATTAAAACAGTGGATCTGTTCCTTCAATTTATGTCAGAAGGTCATAAAATAAATGAAAAAAATAGTAACATTGAATGACAAAATACATGAAATTAAAGCAAAAAATTATGAATTTCAATGTTTACTTACTTACATCGAACGAAATAGTTCATATTTTTTGTGAATTATCGAAAGATTTTTTTAACGACTTCCAATAATTAATTTAATGTAGGAATCAATAATTTTAAGAACCTTTTATAGTCGTAGGAACAAATTCATAAAACGTGTGTTCAGGGTTTCTTTTTTTTAATGAACTCGATTCTTGGCCCGTTTTTAATGAAGTTTTTCTTTAAAAACATGCAGTTTTTCCTTCGAATCATGTACCTTTTTGGTTCAGTGTAGACAAAATCGTTTTCTTAAAATAAATTTTAAATTTCATTAAGTAATGCCTGAAAAAATGTTTCCAAGAAATGATTTTTAAAAGTACCTCTCATAGAATATCGATCTTCTTAAAAACGAGACAACTGATTTTGATAATTTTGTATGCTTAAGCTCCGAAAAATTTTCAATAGTAGGTTATTTTGAAAAAAAAAAAACTTGCAATATTAAAAATGTTTCGAAAACCCCATGTTCGATATTTTGTTGGAAAATTCACAACTAACAGGTTTTTAATACTATCTACAAGATATAGAAAAGGTTGTACTTTTATCTAAATTATGTTTAAAATTGGTTTTCAAATACTTACTAAATGCGGACATATGGCATAATTATGTACATACATATTTAGCATACGTAAATTTGTTTTCAACATTTCCACCAGAGATATGACACGTTCAATAATAAATATTTAAATCAAAATCGAATATGGCGTACATACAGAAAAAAAGCCAGACAGAATTACACAATTGAAAAACCTATTTACCATCACGCCTACCCTATTCTTATCGGGGTAATTTGATGTTTGAATAAAGTCTCAATTCTCGAATTCAATTCTTAATAAAAAAAAAATACGTAAAAAACTCTTCTCCTATTCAGTTATTCACAAAGATGAACTAAAAACAAGTGCGATAAGAAATCTAGTTCACATGAATATAACCAACAAAATAATAATTATAATAGAAAATAAGTTCGTTCAACCATTGTTACAATCTATCAATTCAAGAACAAGATCACAAGATTCAATTAGTCAATAGGCTTCGCAAAACTGATAACTGATATTGCTAAAAAAGCGAAAGCATTCTCAATACAAAGCTTTCTTCCCGCTCGACTTGGGTTTCAAACCTCTCAAGCCCCACATCAAGCAGATAGAGCTCGTGCGGTATGGTCGCGTGCCACCACCAAAAGTCATACGCAAATAGTTTGTATTTTAACACTATAATATACATATGTATATGTTAACTGCAAATAAGTTTCAACAGCAACGTATCTCGATCTCGAGTCTCGTGTCGTGCATAAGAACCGGTAACGTTTAAGCGCATAGATTCGTCGGTCGGTTGAATACCTGTGGTAGTTCAGAACGATTTTGAGCTTTTTACCACAGTTTCTTGTCGACAGTCGAGTTGGTTGTGAGTTAGTAAATTTGGTTCTTCAATAAACTTGGCCAAGTGAGTCAAAGGTATGCCTAAGGAATGTTTAAAGATTTTATTACTTTTAAGAAAAGAAACAAGAGTTTCAAGGGTGTGACTAAATTGTGTTACTCATTTGCTATTCTTTAGATTTCGAAAAGTGTCTGTCAACGATTTAAGTGTAATTAAAAAGTGAATCAATTGATTTTAATTGCTTACATTGTTTATATATATATCTGTCAAAGGGAAGGTAGTAAAGTGATGATATCCGTTGATTTATGCATTTTTAAATTGATTGCAATTTACGCCTTTTGATTGTGTAAAAGTGAACATTGAAAACAGTGCTTTGTTAACACTCCAGACCAAACGTGCCTTCATTTTCATTTTGATACCCGTGTTGTCCATATTTTCCTCGTTTTATCGCAAAAATTTGTAAACAAATAGTTTAGATAGATTTGCGGTGAGCATTTGAAACAATAAAATTTTGTAAAAAATAAATAAATTGAATTTCTATGCTTTTACTACGCCAGTAAACAGTAAATGTCGTAAACATTTTCTTTGTTTATTGCAACAGCTGACACGACTAGGAGGTATGAGGTATCTTTTTACAAAAGCTTATAACACGTTACCAAACATAACCTTGATAGATTGTGACTTTTGCGGCTAATGATTGTTGTTGCTTAGCCAGTGCCGGATTAAATTTGTTGGAAGGAGCGTCGTCGATATTTCTGTGAATCGGAGTAAGATTTTTGTTTAAATATGTTTGGACTTTGGTTTAGGAAATGATAACGAATTTTTTGAAGAATCAACTTGTGGTTACATCAAACTATGGGTATTACGTGAATTGTTCAACACGTTTAATTTAATATCTCGGGAATTTAAACTGTTTCGTAGTGTTCTTTTATTTATTGTGTAATGTCCGTGACACTTATCTAGTATGGGCACTATAGTATACGAATGAATCACATGTCTGTCAGGGTATACCACGATAATACCAAAATACAAAATGGCAGAAGGGTTTTTTGTGTGACATAGTCTTTTCGTTAGCGAAAACAGCGCCATTCTTCTAAAGTCGATAATAGTTTTACTTAAACTCATTTTTTTTAATTCAACTTATAAATATCTTAAAGCTAGACAAACAATTTAAGAAAAACTTTTCTACTTGTCCAATAACTTATAACCAAATTACTGGCCCTATGCGGGCGCTCTAAGCTAAAATATATCTTAATTCTAATACCTTTCTGCTTAAAACCTATTTTTATATTAAACTATTACAAGTCGGATCTTATAACTTTTTTCGATTTTTTTATATAAAAATTACGAACTAAAGTAAAACTAATTAAAACTACCTAAAACTTCTTAAAGTTACTTTAAATAAACTAAAACTACTTAAAACTAGAACAGCCATAGCAGCAGTTTTTTTGTGTGTGTATACAAATGTGTACACTTAAGCCTATATAAGTCGACCAAGACGTACAAAGTCCTCGTTAACTCTTCCTATTATTAGACAACCACCAGAACTGGTTCTTCTGTCTCACCCTGTCCATCAGATCCCGATCGGACATAGTCTTACTGAAACGAAGGCGCTCTGCTCCGTCTTGGGCGAGGACGTTTCGACTATAAAGAAGCCGCCTATCCACAGTCCTACGGCCGCAGACTTGGTAGATCAGCGGAATCGCCATTCTTTCCTAGACCAGCCCTCTACTATCTAGGTAGAGAAATGCATCAAGCGGAATAAACCTGCTTAGACGTACACTCTCATAATAATCGTCGTTTGGGCAGTAAGCCCCAAAAAATTAGGCTGTTGGTCGAGAACATCGCTCTTGCAATGTGACCCCTAATCAACTTTACCTTTTGGAGTAATAATGTTTTTACTCCGACCATGGAGTTCTGTGTAATATAAGTCAACGTCTAAGGCACTGCCTCTCAAAAACACAAGTTGAAGCACACCGGGCACCCATAGGGAATCATCGGCCGGGTGAGGGCCATGTATCAAATCACCTTCACTCTGCTTTCAAGCCGGCTGCCGTAAAACAACCGTTTCGTCAGGGCAAAGGCTGAGGTCAGAGCAGCATTTATATGTCTGTCGAAATACAAATACTGATCCAACCAGATACCTCTTTAATTCGCCAGTGGCTGTCCATGCTTCGATCACCAGCTTGCGCCAGTTTATTCTCGTATCCCTAGAGGCTCCATGTAGCAGAGTCCTAAACAGAATCGATTCAGATTTCTGAAATTTGATTTTTAACTTTCAGTCATCACAATATCGCTGAATCCTGCCGAAGTCACGTTGCAAAAGCATTCTGATGATATCGACTTTTGGAGCTGTTCGCTACGCTATTAGATCATCGGTATACGCATTACGCAATTGCCTGAGTTAGACTCTACCTATCAGATCGCTGGTGTAGATGCTGAAATGAAGATTGTGGTAGAAGTTAAATTGCTACTTTTGACAACAAACTTTCTACCATTGAGCATGTCATAAAGCATATAAGTATAATAGTGGTTTGCTTATTCTGAATCTGGCTAGCTTTAAAACTCATTGTCATATTGATGTTTATCATAATTTTTAAATATTTTCAAATTTGTGATTTCAAAATGGAAACGAATTTAAAAAACGAAAAGTTTTTGACAGCGGCCAAATCGCTAAGTTTTTAATATTTGGACGGAAATTATCAACGGCTTAAGAGGGAATATAAGAAATATTTATAAGAAAATGTGTGCTGAGCTGTCAGATATAGGAATATGAATATGACAAGCTCTCAAACTATACTATGTTGTGCAGTGTGTCACCTAGGATGGTATTGAGAATACTATGGTTTATGGTATTCATACCATGGTGTCTTTACTAGATGTGTGTCACGAGCATGAGGTAGTTTTTGACGTAAAAAAAAACTTAAGATAAAAAGAATAATCAGTCATCAGCCTTTTGTTAAAAATGTGTTAACGGAATTGTAATAGATTCACATTTTTTGTCTGTGGAAATCTTCAAAAGAAACTTGGTAATATTCGGTATTAAGTAGTATGAGACACTTACCGCACGAACACCCCCGGGAACAAAACCAATCTATAAAAGATCAACTTCTTACTCGTATTTTAAAATTACATTGGGAGAATTTTAAAACTTTAATACTTTTAGACCATCAACTCATGAGGCTTGGTTCTGCTAAGTCTCTGAAATTTGTCTCTTTCAGTTGGTATGACTTCACAGTCGCTGATTGTGTGATACACGGTGTTTCTAACCACTTCTGTGAACATTTCTATTTGAAGGTCAGGGTGAAGATCGCTATTTCCTATTTACCAGGGGGCTTTTATTATTCCACGGATAACTTTGTTTTTGAATTTTTGGATGGGTTCAGCTGTTTTCTTTGTACTGCATCATAGCTGGATACCATGCATACGTCCAAACGGCTTTCAGCACTTGCTTGTATAACATTATTTTGTTCTGGATAGGTATGCCAGAGTTCTGTCCTAATAACCAGTACATTTTCCTGTACTTTAACTTCAGGTCTTCTCTTTTCTTTTTGATGTGCTCTTTCCATTTTAGCTTTGCATCCGATGTCATTCCAAGGTATTTTATATTATTGGCTTTAAAGTTGATAAAAATTGGAATATTATTTAGGTTTTCGATTGTAAAGTTTATATGCGTCGATTTTGTTTCATTTAATTTGATACGCCATATTCTAACCTCATCGACTGCATTTTGCAGTTTTTCTGTAGCCTTCGTAACGGATTTATCAGGGATCAATATCGCAGTATTGTCAGCAAAAGTGGCCATGATAGCGTTCATGTCCACTGGAATATCACTAGTATATAACAAATATAGGGTTGGTCCTAGGACACTTCCTTGAGGAACACCTGCTTCAATTTTCTTTAGTTCCGTATAATTTAGGCCTTACTGTACTCTTAAAAGCCCGTTTGTTACGTAGGATTTCAGTATTTCGTAGTACTGCCTGGGAAGGTCCCTATGCAATTTGTACTCAAGTCCCAAATGCCACTACTTATCAAGAACTTGAGCAACATCTAAAAATAGAGGTGAACATACTTGTTTTTTGTTTTCAACTGCTTTTTCGACAACATCCGTAATTCTATATGCACTTTGTCTATCGTGGAATGTTTATTTCTAAATGCAAACTGATGGTTCGGTATTAGTCCTCTTTCTTCTTAAGTCTTTTCAGGGGCCGTTTCTCGAAAACTTTGACAATGAGTGTTATAAGCGATATAGGTCTGTAAAATGTTACTTCTGTTGGTGGCTTATTTTGCTTAGGTATAACAATGACTTCTGCAAGTTTTCAATGATGTTGCACATATCTAAGCTTAAAGCATGCGTTTATTAGAAATTGTAGCTTTTTGAAGTCTATTGAAGGCATTTTTTTCAAAACCTGAGAAGTTATAAGATCGTACCCTGGTGATTTTTTTGTTGTACTGTAACTTAAAGACCTTCGCAAGATTTTCAGCGAAGATGTCAGACTTCTGTTTCCGGTTTCCGATCCAATTTGCTTCTTGAGACTTTATTGACGGGTTTTATGCCTGCAGTCTTTTTAAACGCTTGACTGTTTTCCATAAGGAGTTTTCGGTAGAAGCATGCGACGTCAAATTTTTTATGAATCTATCAAGTGAATCGTTTTTGAATTCACTGATTCTGTTTTTTAGTTCACAATGTTAAGATGGTTTAATACTGCTGACAGTCTCGTGGTTTGCAATTTTCTTCCTTTTATTAATATCAGCTCTTTTATTTCGACATGATATTATATTCTTATTTCTCTGCATATTTAAATAGTACTTTTTTCTGCAGCTTCTTGCACATCAGCAATGAATTGCTTTACTTCATGATGAAGTTGTTTAATTGTTTCCATAGAGCAACTCAGGGTTATGCAACTTTCAAGCTTATCTCTGAATTCGTTCCAATTTGTTCTCTTATTCACAGATTAAGGGTTTTATTTCTGCAAAATAATACTGTACAGTGAATTCGGAAAAAGTCTTCTACGCAAGGAAAACAAACAGTGTTGTTCCATGTAGACAAAAAATGTAGACTACACGATTGTCTACGTGTAGACAATTCAACGTATACAATTCCTGATTGTCTACATGCCAATGTCAACAATGTAGACAACGTAGACATTCAATTTTTCTTATTATGTTTCGTCTAATAAATCAGAGCTCGAGCCAAAATCATTGTCATCAATCAAAACAATCATAGAGACATCGCCAGATTAAGATGGCGCAGGTGATTGGGATTGCTTACAGGCATTGCTTTCGTAAATGAATGTGAAGGCATTATTATTAGGATATGAATATGCTTTTTTTAACAAATTTTTATTTACCTGTGCAGTATTTTGTAGGTTTTTGTTGCACACTGTACAATATGCTACAAATTTGTTATTGTTTTCCATTAAAAGAAAACCTAGGTGATCGAAACCTTTATTTTTTCGTCGACCAATATTTGAATAAAAACTCAAATTAACACCTGAAATTTTCTTAAATGACAGAGAAATCAAGAATGACAGATTGGCTGGCATGCTTTGTCTACATTGTCGACACCATAGTCGACATTGTCTACATTGTCGACACAATTGTCTACGCATTAATCAAAGTCGACACGTAGAGGAACAACACTGAAACAAACCTTCGAATGTGTATCCTAATGTAGACAGATCTCGGTTTTATATGTAAATTCTTATCAATAGTAGAACTTTCGAACTTATCGAAATATAAACATAGCTTGGGGAGATGGAAAAATATTGCTTGAAACTCGCATCATTAACCCATTAAAGGCCAAGGACCTTAAAAATAGAGATAAATAAAAAATCTTTGAAATGCTGTTTATTGATGTTTATATTTGAACAAAAATACAATTAAAAAAAAATGTTCAAGTTTGGTAATTAGAGGGGTGTACTCAATTGAGTACACTGGCCAGATATGGGTACATTCTCTTAATAATTTTGAAAAATTTTAAAGCATTCTTTTTCGATGCAAAGAGTGGTTTGACACCGTTCATAAATCTATCGAACTCTGCTGTGACAAATGTGGCACCGTAGTTGATTTTTTATTTCTTAGAGGAAATGTTCTCCGATGCTGCGAACAACACTTTCTAGTACATTTGGCTTATTGGTAGCTTTTTTTGACGACTCTGAGCGTAAATAAGTTCTTCCTATGGCCCTAACAAATGAAAGGAGATTCCGGTTTTCTTTGTTTTTCAGACAATGGAGTTCCCAAGCATTCACCACCATTGAGTTTAGCATGTGTGTGAATAATGGCCACCACAATTTTTTACCCTTTATTTTTATGAGGTAGTTGTTCACAAAATGGTCATGAAGGTCGACACCACCCATGCCTTTGTTGTATGCAACTAGAGGCTTTGGCTGAGGAATGACAACTATTTCTTTTTTTGTTGATGAACACCTCTTGACTTTTCCTAGTGGTCTCAAGTTGTTGTAGTTTGTTGCAACGGTTACAACAGCATTATCTTTCCAACGAGCTAACAAGATATTATTATTTTTGCCAAATTTGTGATGAAAGTAACTAAAATTTGCTTTCATTACCTTTTTCATGGATTTTAGTGGACATTTTTATGTTCTATTGTTCCGAATCGTACCTGTTGCACTAAATCCTTCTATGCGTAAAGTAGCCATAAGGTCATGGCTGGTCGTTGGATATCAACAACTGGTAGAATAACCACTATATCTATTTCATTTCCATCATCTGGAATATCTTCAAGAGCCATGTAGAGGTTGGGAAAACGCCTGCCATAAAAGCTACTTCAGTTTATAGTTGAAAAAGACATTTCTCTGCAGATCCAGTGAGAAAAAAATTTAACATGGTTTTGGCCAGTGCACTCAATTGAGTACACCACTTTTATTCACGACCTACCATGCAGAAGAAAAAAATGTTTGTTTGTAATTTATACGCAATGTTTTTCTAGATACAAAATCTAAAGAATAGAATCCATTATTCAAATGTTATTCAAAAAATTAAATTTTTACTAACATTTTACTCTCGCAAAGTCACCAAATTGCTTCAAACAAGAAATGCTCGACACAAAAGTTCATGAAAAACCTTGAAAATGCTTTTCAATCTCGACAAATTCACTGCCAGTATCAAAGCACATGTCAATAATTGCTTTCCAATCGAAAGAAATGAAAATCAAAGCCCACTTTAAAAAAAAATCAAGTTGAAATTTAACAAAATACTGTACTCAATTGAGTACAGTGGCAGCTAATGGGTTAAAAAGTTCATTCAGAAACTCAAATTGGGATCAACGAAGAGACTTTTAACTTGGGCCTGAAAATCGTTAAACTATTGGGATATTTAACGCGAATTGACGGAAATTAGAAGAAACAATGTTCACTTCAGACTATTTATGTATTTCTATCTTTAGTAATGAAGAAAAAAGAAGAAGCTACGTTTCATCTAAGTCCGCTACTGGTAGATTATGCTTTAAGTTGATTGGCCACCGCAATTGCGTAATAGACACTCTTGTCATTGGCGTAGAAAGCTATTTGTTTCGGAAATAGTCTTGAATATAATACAACAAAAAATGTACATAAATCGAAACATAGGTTTACTAAGTTGAAACAAAAGATTCAATGTTATGCCTGATGAAGGCAGTCTTGAAAGTATTTTTTTAGTTGGAATATTAGTATAATAACCCGGGTAGAAAATTATCTAGGAAACACTATCGAACAGCGTGGCCTAGCTAGATTGGCCATTATATAGTAAATCCTATGCTGGGCCTAGACAGATGCAAGCCTGGCGGATCTTGACTAATTTATGCTTATCCTGGCTTTATATTGAACTTGGCTAGAACTGCCTATATATTGGCTTTTCCAGGAGTATCTTAGACTGGGCCTAGACATTTTTAACTTGATGTATCCTAGATTTGAAACTTTTCCTTGGCGATATATTGGCCGTAGATAGTATCGCCTCTTTATTGGCATTGTTACATATAAACTGCAAGGGACCTGGATAGTTTTTACTTGATGTAGCCTGGATAAGGAATTGTATCTGGGCGTTATATTGGCCTTAGCTAGTGTCGCCTCTTTATAGGCGTTCTCAGATTTTACTTATACTGGGGCTATATAGTTTTTACTTGATGTATCCTAGATGTGCCTATACATATATGTCTCTATAAAAGGCTATCCATTATCCTTCTAAAAACATAACTTTTTTGTTTTGGTCCTAAATCGGTATTTTTCAGATTCTTTAATACGTATTTAAGTCTTTTAAACAGTATAATTAAAATAGAGTTATTTGAGTAGCACTTTGAGACACGATATTTTACATATCACAGTGGCGCAATAGGTAGCGCACAAGCCCGGCAAGCGAGAGGACTCGGGTTCGAATCTCAGTGGAGGTAAATTAAAAAAAAAAAAAAATTATTTCATTCCAGCAAAAAATCACTTAAAGAGTCGAATATAGGGGGCAAAGAAGAAATGAAAATAAACAACAATAATAAAAAAAAAAAAATTTTTTTTTTTTTGTTTCTAATAATTTTTTAAGAATTGCCGTAGCTCTTGTGCTACTTGTGAAGACCCATCTAGGGCCCATATAGGAACATCTAGCAAGGCCCATTATATACAGAGCATTAACAAATTAGCGCGGGGGACAAGCTAGATACTGCTCGGTAGGGCCATGATTGAAACTAAGAAAAACTAGCTGGGGCCTTGGCATTATCGAGTCGAAAATTCTACCCGGGAAGTAAATGCATAGTTATCAAATTTCCCATATAAATAATGTCTATTCAATTTTATTCAAAAATAAAAATATAATAAATGTTTTTATCTTAACCACAATCTGTTGTAGATTGAAACAAAAATAATACCACTTCATAAGTGTCAGAATTTAACGAGTCTTGTTTAGTAATTACTTTTTTTGGGAATTTCTTATCTGATTCATACCTTGTTATTTTTTGTTGATGTAAATATACATAGGTAAGTGTACAATGTGTTTCTTGCTTAAGCAAACATTTCGGAAATGATTCTTGAAAATATTCGTAGTTTGAGAAGATTAAAAATTCAAAAAATATTTGTTTTCTGATAAAAACATTGTGTTGTGTCGATGAAAAATGTTCCGCAGGAGTATGTCGTCTAGGTGTGCAAGTCGAGATTAAGTGCTTAATAAAAGTGATTTTTTTTTTTGATTTACAACTTCCACAATTTAAAGTTCGTTTTTGATGTTAAAACACGATAAAACTGGTTTTGGTACAATTGCATTTTGAGGATATATGTACTTCTACTGAAGGGACTTCCAACAAGAGGTTTTATTTAAAATTTCGCGCCATTTTTTAACTTTTAACATTAATCTGTCAGGTAGCAAGAATTTGTTTAACTTTATTAACTTAATGCAAGTAAAAACTTAAAAAAAAACTTGCGACTAGTTTTCCAAAAAAAAGTTTAAAAACAACTTAGCATAAGAATAACCTTTCAAGTTAAACATATATTGCATATTAAATTTTTTTTTAAAATCTTATTAAATCCATAAAAGAAGTTAAGATTTCAAATAAGATGATGCTTCCACCTCATGGACTAAATTTTTAATTTTAACTTTAACAGACGACACAAAATTTTCAATCAGTGGCCGTCTGATTGTTATTAATTTATTTGAACTTTATAAGCTAATTTTCTGATCTTTAAGATGATGAATTTGATGGCAAATTATACTGTCGTATAAACAAATCAAACTCAGACTTGGCATTATTATGATAAGAAAGACTTAATGTGTCCCGCAAGTCTGTCTGCCTGTCTGTTCGGTAACATCCTACTTAGCCCAGCCGATTTTCTTTAAACTTTGTAGATAACATTTTTTAACCCCCCAAAGATAAGATCAAAAATAATTATACGTGCCATACAATGTTTTGTCTACATTTTAGAAAACATACGAGTATTTTGTGTTAATAACTGTTCCACTGATATTTAAAAATCTAGAAAATGGTTGGTTTTTTTTTTTCTAAAAATGGTTATTAATGGTACCTCCCATAGAAGTATTTTCTTTTTCGATTTTTTCGCAAAAAATGTTAGACGGATTTTGATTAATTTTGGATTTCGAAAATCGTACTTTTTCCGTAAACAACACCTAAGATTTTGAATTAAAATTGTCTTTTTTGCTTAATTTTCGCCATCTATGATTCAACACAAACATTGAAATTAAGAATTCACTGAGGGTAGCTATGTACCTACTTAAGAACTAATTTATAGATTTCGGTTTTTGACTTTCTCATTATCGACATAAGGGATATTAATGAAAGTTTTTAAAAAGATTAAAAAAACATTGTATGTACATTAAAACATAAGAAAATAAAATGCACGACTGGGTCGCACGAACTTGCTCCTATGTAATAGACTAGGAGTATTAAAAACGAATGTTATTAGAGAAAACTGTTCATAAGGATAAAATTAATTTTTTAAATTATTTTAGAGACAAAAACAGAATGCTATGCAAATTTGAATTTATGCAAGAACAAAAATTATAAGTTCTTGTAGTGGTTTCTTAAAAAAAAAGCTTTTATATAAAAAATTTTGGTATGCTAACCTTAAGTTTTTATTACTGTACGAAAGAAAATAAAATTTCCAAAAAAAATATTGCACCGTTTTCGAAATATCGAATTTTTCAAAAAAAAAAAAAATGTTTTTTTTTTCAACAATTCAAAAAATCTTTTTTTTTTAAGTTTTGAAATGCAATGGCTTTAAGACTTTTTTTTTGAAAATTTCATTAAAATCTGTCATGTCGATAATGAGTAATTCAAAATTTAAAAAAATAGTTCTTATGGTAGGTACAAGCTGTAATATCTTAATTTCAAATTTTTTTTATTAAATTAAAGATCGATAAAATTAATTGAAACAAACAAATTTTTATCAAAATTCTAGGGTCGGTTTTCGAGAAAAATACGGTTTTGAAAGTCATTTTTTGACATTTGTATGGTGGGTACCTTTATTTCTAGGTAAAATAAAACTTTTTTTCATACATCTTGTAGACTATGTTGATAAACTTTTATTTATCAAGTTTGAAAAAAATCTAATATTAGGTTTTCGAAATATTGAGTTTTGAAAAAAAAGTTTAATTTTTTTTTTTAAATCCAAAACAATTTTTTTTTGAAAATTTGAGTACATAATTCTTTTTAAATTTTTGGGGAGCTTTAGCACAAAAAAAATGATCAAAATCCGTTGTACCGTCTTTGAGAAAATCAAAAACTAAAAAAATAGTTCTTTGGGGGGTACCCTCAATATCCATTTTTCGGAAAAAAAATTTCATTCAGTACCTAGCTTTAACTAAATAAAATTCTTTTGTATCTTTTTTTTTCAAATCCGTCGTGCAGTTTTTGAGAAAGAAAAATATTTACAAAATTTCGTAAAAAAATCGTATGGCAGGTACCGTTATTTTTGGTCTTAAAAAAAAAAGAAAAAAACGTGTGGGGGGAAAAATTAAAAATGATATCTACCAAGTTTGAAGAAAATCGGCCGAGCCGCTTAGGCTGTAGTCGAACCGACAGACAGACAGACGGACAGACAGACAGACAGACAGACAGACAGATAGACAGACAGACAGACAGACAGACAGACAGAATTGCGAGACCCACTTTTTTAGTCTTCGCTATCATCGTAATGCCAACTTTGATCAAAATCTCGAGTTCGGTTTTTTTTACGAATGCATAACTTGCCTTATATGTAGTACATATAAGTCGCAAGTAAAAATATTTGTTGAATTAAGATATATTACAAACGGTTCATTAACTATTTTTTTAAAAATAAATTCAATTTTCACAATAATAGAAACTTAAAATTGGTAGCAACGCTTTAGCTAGAAAAAATTTATATTCTGTATTGAGCTCCAATTATTAAAAAAATATTTTTGCTTATTTTGTGCTTCTAAACATTTTTCACTTTTGTATATCATCTATTAGGTTAAGATTAGATTAGATTAGATTTTTATTCTTGTTCTACATTTACAATTTGAATAGTTAAAGACTTGGCAATTTATGCCGTCAGCCTGAGTGACATTCAATAATAAAGCTTATTTTACTTGAAATATCTACTTACATTTCTTTTATTAGGTATAGAATTTGAAAATTTTTAAAAATTAAATTATTTGAAGTGAGGCAAATTAAATTTATCCAAATTTATGGCAATTGATATTAAAAGGCTCTAAGTTTAGCTAAAACGAAAATATAGAATACTAAAAGTATTCATTAATTATGTTGAATCGGTATGATGACACAATTTTACAGTATCCATATAGCATCAGCATCATCAGTTGGCTCCATTCGACAGATCGAAATTTTACTTTCTCCCAAGACGTTTTTGCCAAACTGTAATCTTCTTATTTCCTGTAGAATCATACATACATATCCCAAGAAAATGACCAACGTCTTCCTTAACTTGTAGATTACACTGTCAACCGATTATTGCTTTACTTGTCAGGCTGGAGTTGAAATAATTACGATCGCGGAGATTGTAGTTAACCTTGGCGTAATAATATCTCTCGGTTGAAGATTTCGCTTGTTCTATAAACGTTTACCTTTTATTTTCATCATTGCTTTGTATGATTTCATATAACTGCTTTCTTATCTGTGAAGCACTTTTTCCTTCGATGTTAAATGTTAAACCACGGTCTGCCGCCAATTCAGCCCAATCTTAAAACCAGTTTTTTTTTTATTCTGAGCTACGTAAAACCATATAAGTTTTGGTATCCTAGAGTTACGCATATCCTCAATTCTAACTATATAGTCCGATGCAGCTTTAAAGTTGAGACGAATAGAGTTAAAAAACCAGTTTCTATAGGTAATACATGTATCTGGGGTGTTATTCGGTAGGTAGAAGATTTAGATTTTTTTAGATTAGATTTTATTCATTAAATTCTTACATTTCTAACAATGTTTTGCTTATAAATACTGAATAACTATAGAGCATGGCAGAAATGCCGTCAGCCCGAGTGGTTACTGCTTTATAATGTTAAAGTTTTCACATTTAAAGTTTAATTTATCTTTATTAAAGTGATTTTTTTTTTTGTTTATTATTATTTTTAAAACAAAAGGACTTTTAGTTTAGCTAAAACGAAATTAATAAAATAGCTTGAATTTAATTTTTTTATACATTTTGAAAAAGGAATATGAACAATTTTTGTGACTTTTAGTTTAGTCAAAACAAAGAAACTAGAAGCACTCATTAATAATTTTATTTCTATAAGATGAAGCTTCAGCATAATATTGTGTGAGCCGAATCCAATTTTGACCATTAAGCAAGTTGCACACATCTTCTTTCCCTATGGTGTTTCTATCAAAATATGCCCTTCTTAATTCCTTTAAGATTGGACATGTTCCAAGAAAGTGACCAATATCTTCTCGCTCGCGTAAATTACATAAACTGCAAATGTGGCTTAAATCTGGTCTGTGTGGCATATAGTTTAGATGTAAGAGCTCCCCTCTCATCTTAAATATGATACCTATTACACTGCACGACAAGTTTGAATGAAAATAATTCGATTCGTTTAGATTGTAGTTCAATTTGGAGTAAAACAATCGTTCTGTTGAAGCTCTAGCACGTTCTATAAATGAGTACCTCTCATTTTCATCTATGGTTTGAATAGTTTCATAAAGCATATTTTTTATCTGTCTAACGTCTTTTCCCTCTATGTTGAAGGTGTACCCACAATCCGCAGCTAGTTTTCGCCAATCCTCGAACCACATCTTTTTATACGTAACTGCATACATCCAGAGTTGTTTCGGTAACCTTGCGTCTTCCATACCCATTATCTTTATGATGTAGTCTGCATTCATTTTCAACGATGTTATAAAAAGTGTTGGCAAACCGGTTTCCAGATAGTACATGTATTTGGGAGTGTTTATTGGGAAAAAGAATGATTTCCTCAGAAAGAAAGTCAACAGATTGTCTACTACATCATATTTTTGAAGTCCCCACACTTGAGCTCCATACAGAAGAACCGATCTCGCAGTAGCATTAAAAACCCGGAACTTCGCATTCATTGAAACATGTTTGTTGTTAAATATTTTCTTCCAATTAATGCATATAGCAGACTTAGCCAACGCAACCTTTCCTTTAAGATGTGTTTCCATATTTAAATTGTACGTTAATTCTAAGCCCAGGTAGGTATATGTTTTTACTACTTCTAAGTTTATTCCGTTGAAGTTCCAGTTTTCACCCCTCGAAACTCTCCCACTTCCGTTTTGAAATATCATCACTTTAGTCTTTAGCGTGTTTACCTCTAAGCTCCAAACCTTGCAATATTCTGCTAATCTGTTTATCATCATTTGTAAAGATGTTGGTGACTCAGCAAATATAACAATATCGTCAGCATACATTATGACTTTTATCAGCATGTCACCAAATCTTACCCCACAGGGCAGATATTCAGTCAGGTCATCGAGAAATAGCGCGAAGAGCAAAGGACTTAAATTGCAACCTTGTCTAACTCCTCGATTGACTTCTAGTTTCTTTGATATATTTTGTCCATCAAATACGTACGCCTCTGTCTGTTGATAGAGTTTTTCCAAAGCTCTTACAAATTTATACGAAATTCCCAGGTTATAAAGTTTGTAAAAAAGGGCCCTTCGGTCGATAGTGTCGAATGCTGTCTTGAAGTCTACAAAACAGGCATACAGTTTTTTATTGTGACTAATCTTAATCTGTGCCAAACTGCACAAAACAAAAATATTGTCTGACGTGGTATATCCTTTTCGAAAACCTGATTGAAACTTACTAAGCTTATTGTTCATTTCAACCCATCTTGTAAGTCTACAACACAGTAACGAAGTGTAGATTTTCAGTGCTGCGTTCAGGAAGGAAATGCCCCTATAATTATTTGGATCTAGACGATCACCTTTCTTGAGAATAGGCCAAATGAGAGCTTCGTAGAATTGAATTGTACTTATAAAATTCACACGGGATCGGGGATACCGTTAGTTCCTGCGGCTTTTCCATCTTTAAGACCATTCAAAACTAGCTCTACTTCATGCCTTGTAATTTCGGAGTCTAAAATTTCATCCTGCAATAAGGGTATCGCGTAACTTAAGCATATAGGGTCAACAGTATAGTCTAACAGTCTTGAGAAATGCTCATATAGAACATCTAAATTAATTTTAATAGCAGTTTTTGAAAATTCATTTCCGTTGACTTTCCTTGTCAATGTAGGTAGGTAGAAGATTTTACTTAAAAAGAATTGCAGTACATTTTCCACTGCATCAAATTTGTTAACACCCCAGACCTGCGCTCCATAGAAGAGTATCGATCGTGAAGTACCGTTGGAAACTTTATATTTAGTTTTAATTGAAACACTTTTATTATATCAGCCATTTCTAAAATTCAGAGTACCTTAAACATAAGAGCAGGTTCGTGCGATTAAGTAGTGCATTTAATTTTTAGTTCAATTCATTGGTCTTGAAAAAAATTTCGAAGTTCATAAAGAGCTTATCAGTTGTCTGTTTTGATGCTTCGTTGGTTTCTTGCTTATCATTTAAAATTTTCTAAAACCTAATCAAGGTTGAAGGTGAATTCCTCAGGAGCTGGGCAGTTAAAAAGTATTATAAATGATAAGATACAAACTTCAAAGATGTTGTTTATGCTAAATGCTGTGTCAATTAAATACTAATTATTAATACGGATACTTAAGCTAATAGAATTGCCTTATCAGTTTAATTTCTTTATGAGTTTGCTTATCAATTTAAATTTTTTACTTATTTCAAATAAGACTTATAACTCTTCTCGAGATCGGACGACCTAGTTTAACATTCACATTCGAATTAGACGCGGATGTTTACACTACTAATCAGAGATTTAAGTATTCCATCAGACAACCACCCTCATTCATCGCCAGTTGCACAATTGCAACTTTCAGACTGGAAACAGACTTAACAGTAAACAATATGATTTACCTACATATATGATAAGTTTTATCTATTCGGACTTTTTTTCTTAAATGTCATTTTATGTTCATTTATCAGATATCTTTTTTTAGAGCAAATAATAAATTATTTTGTTTTTATTTACTTTAAGAAAAAAACTTGCCAGGTTAAGAGTCATGATGAATCAAAATGGTCACGTGAACGAGGGGTACTATGGAACTCTTGGATCGACCACCTCTATTCCTGGAGCATACAAAAATAGCTCGACAACGGTTTCGACGATAAGCTTTAATAACAGCGAGGTAAGTCTGAAGTTCCTACAATTCATTTTTTTTAAATTAATGTGCGGTTTTAGAAAGTCTTCAATGATGACCGCGAGCAATCAGGAGATCCCGATGAAAAGACCAAATTAGGTCGGGACCAGTGGAGTAATGATCTTGAGTTTCTGATGTCTTGCATAGCGCTGTCAGTGGGACTGGGCAACGTATGGAGATTTCCCTTTACTGCTCTTGAAAATGGGGGCGGGGCTTTCCTAATTCCCTACATTATTGTCCTATTCCTCGTAGGGAAACCGGTCTACTACATGGAAATGATTTTGGGACAATTTTCTAGCAGAGGAAGTGTGAATGTTTTCGACTTTTCACCGATTATGAGAGGTGTAGGTTATGGCCAAGTTCTTGCAACAGGGGTAGTTACAACTTATTATGCAACTTTAATGGCTATCACACTACGATATTTGGTGGCATCGTTTTCAACAGTTCTTCCATGGAGCTACTGCCGTGAAGAATGGGGAAGTTCTTGCATCGATTCGAAGATATCAGGAAACGAAACTTTGTTAGAAAATGTTACCAGAATTCCATCGGCGCAGTTTTATTTTACGTGAGTAATGCCATTTTCCAAATTATTCCTCTCTTGAATTTCTTCTGAAACATAAAAATCTATCTTAGAAATATAGTCCTTCGCGAGAAAGCTTCAATTGATGATGGAATTGGCAATCCGAGCTGGGAATTGGCTTTGTGTCTACTAGCTGCTTGGATAATGGTAGCTGCTATTATGATTCAAGGCGTGCGTAGTTCGGGAAAAGCCTCATATTTTCTGGCACTTTTTCCTTACTTTGTGATGCTCATTTTACTCATTCGGGCATTAACTTTACCTGGGGCATTTGATGGAGTTCTTTACTTTATCAAGCCACAGTGGGATAGATTGTTGGATCCGAAGGTGTGGTATGCGGCAGTAACACAAGTCTTTTTCTCTTTGGCGATTTGTTTTGGAAATATTATCATGTATGCGTCATACAATCGATTTGGACACAATGTCTACAGGTGAGTTATTAAAATTTATGTTAAAAAATGTTTATCAACATCTGATACGTCGTTTTTTTTTTTTGTTATAATCGGCGCACACTCAAGGGGTTTTTTGTATACCCTTAATATGCCAGAGACACAGTGTGAGCATTATGATATATGATATGTCTGCTATGATCAGACGAGTTTTAATTGGGCAAGCGGTTACATTAGGTCTCAACGCACTCTTAAAACTGCTTTTTAGTTTTTTTTTTTAATTTGGAGATTTCGATGAGAGAATGATTAATCATATTCTATAAGGCTTAGTTTTATCTTCTTTACTTGGTCACTTGGTCTTTTTGTTATTCCAACAATTATCGAAACATAAATGAAAAACGAGAAAAAAGTACATTTTCATAATTCTGAATCGAGTTCATCTCTGAAAAAAGTCTAATTTCAGGCGCTAATGGTAAATTGCTTGTAGTACTTGACAAAGTGGAATTAAGCACCACTAAATGCAGCATTATTTCCTTACCAGCTTCAACTGCACCTTGATTTGAAGTTTCGCATTTTTCATTTTTACTTGCGATATAGGTACTATAAGGCAAGTTCTGCATTTGGAAAAAAAATCGAACTCGAGATTTTGATCAAAGTTGACATTACGATGATAGCGAAGACGAAAAAAGTGGGTCCGGCAATTCCGTCTGTCTGTCTGTCTGTCTGTCTGTCTGTCTGTCTGTCTGTATGTCTGTACCTCGATCTAGAGCCTAAGCCACTGGACCTATTTTCTTCAAACTCGGTAGTTATGGGTCTTCGGTGATTCCCTAGAGGGGAAATTGAAATTTTTTTTTTAGCTCTAAAACTAACGGTACCCCCCATACACCCATAATGAAAAATCTTATTTATCTCGAAAACGGCTCTAACGATTTTGATAAAAAAAATTAGGTGTGATATTATGGACATGGACTACGTTTTGGTAAAAAAAAATTTTGGGGCAAAATGTTATTAACGGTACCTGTCATAGAACCGTTTTTTTGATTTTCGACTTTCTCATTAACGGCTCTAAAGATTTTAACCAAAAATTTTCAGCAGGAGTCCCCCTAAGTTTAAAATAATATTGTATATAAAAATATTCGAAAAATTATGTTGGTTTTTTTTTGAAAAAATTTTTTTTTTCAAAAATCAATATCTTCAAAACCTATGTACGATTATTTTTTGAAATTATTTCCAAAAATCAATATTATTAAATACTTAAAATTCGCATCCCACATTTTTTTCTTGAAAAATTTTAAAGAAATTTCTTATATAAAAAATTTATTTATTTAATAATAAAACGATTTTTTAAAGTTTGTTTGCATAAATTCATACTTTTCTAGAAATCAGACGGCAATTTAATTTTAAATTCATGTTTTATAATTATAAAATGTATCTTAAATTCCAAAGTACTTTTACATAAGAGCAAGTTCGTGCGATCCAGTCGTGCATTTTATTTTGTTAAAATTTAATGATTAAAATTCTGTAGGAGGTATCAACTAATTTTTTGGTTTATTTGAAAATGATATCAATGACATTATGACCAGTGGTACCACTTTACTTACTTTTTTTTTCAAAAAAATTTAAATCGTTGCTATAGTTTACACATAATTTTTTTATCAAAATCATTAGAGCCGTTTTTGAAATATATAAGATATTTCTTAATAACTTACTGTATGCTTCTTTAGGCTAGAGGTTGAGGTACAGACCTACAGACGGAATCACCACTTTTTCGTGTTAAATATTTTTCTTAATGCAAGTAAAAAGTCATTTTAAAATCTACTTAGATTTTTTTTTTCAATTTACTTCAAATGTACTTCGACTTTTTTTCCGGATGTGGTAATGGTGATTATGAATATGATGTGCATGAATCATGCTGAACTTGAAGGATGGATAGCAAGGGTTATACTGTCTTATTGACGTCAAAAAGCCTAATCAAGATATCAAATCGCACGAACAGGGTTCGGACTTAGGTTTTAAATTTTCGAAGTAAATACGAAAAAAACTAAAGTAGATCCAAAATTTTCGAAGTAGTTTTAGGAAATTAAAAAAAAAAAAAACAAATTTTTCGAAACAAAATTCTTAACAAAAGTTTGTTCAGTATTATTTGATTATTTACTTGTAATTACGTAAAAATAACTAAGGTACAAGAAATTTAGGCTTAATATAAAATAAATATAACTATATAACACAAACTAATAGACTTCAATAGAAACAAATTAAATGTACAATATATGAGAGTAAATAAAGACTTCTTAGAAAAAAAAAATAAAATAAATTATGTAAAAATAACATATAAAAGTAAATCCAGACTTCAGAATTGTAAAAAACAGAAATTACAACTATTTTAAAGTAAATTTTCCATCAACTTGTATTTTTGTATGAATTTTATCTACTCAAAAAGTGGCTCATAAATATCTTTACGTCTTTCTGTAAGTGATCTTGAAAACATTAAATTTTCCAAGGTGCTTACGTTTTAACCATTCCTAAACTTGTTTTTTTTTTTTATGAAATACAGAGTGATCAGCGCTGTCTTTAAATATGTTGGTTAAGAATTTCAGAGAGAAGTAGATCCTAAAAAATAGAAGCAGAGAAATAGATTAGTATTGAAAGTAGAATTGTATTGAAACAGCTACAATGTAATAGAGAAATTTTATTATTTGATGATTACTGCCCAATTCGAAAGGTTTTAAAAACTTGCCAAGTAAGCCCATCAAATTTTAGTCAGTAATCATTAAATAATAAAATTTCTCTATTACATTGTAGCTGTTTCAATACAATTCTACTTTAAATATTCGGTATTAAACCTTCATGAAGTAAGAACTTGGCGTACTTTCAGATCTCAGTACTTTTCACGGCTGACTTGTTACACAATGGTTTTTGTATAAAAGAACTTGGCTCTTTTTTTTAACATTTATGTTTTTGGTCTGATCTCACTCCTTTTTGCAAAGATTTTAATATGTTGCCATGTCAAAATCTCGAAGGATACGGAAAGATAGAAGGGTGGACTCTACCTACTAAAATCAACTTAGTTTATAGCTTCCTATTTCTTTTGGTATATTTTCTTTTTGTTATTGGTTGTTTTGATTTGCGCTTCAATTGTTTCTTCTTGTCCTGGCAAGATACCTAACACTAACATACCTACCTTAATAACAGCAATCGGAAGTGCTCTGTATAAATTAAACACTTTCTCAGAAAAAGGGCGGATACCACGCCCCCTTACTGGAAAACCCCAATTTTTATTTTTGGTCCTTTATATGCAATTTGAGCCTTACCGTTCTACCAAATTTTATTGTTCTTCTGCAATCGGAAGTGTGCCATATATAATTTACATCAGTTCTGAGGAAGTGGGCGGATACCACACCTCAAATTTTTTCCTCTGCTTGCATGACAAGACCTCCCGTTGTGTTTAATACCGAATATTTAAAGTAGAATTGTATTGAAACAGCTACAATGTAATAGAGAAATTTTATTATTTGATGATTACTGGTATAAAACCTTCATGAAGTAAGAACTTGGCGTACTTTTAGACCTAAGTACTTTTCACGGCTGACTTGTTACACAAAGGTCTTTGTATAGAAGAACTTGGCTCTTTTTTTTAACATTTATGTTTTTGGTCTGATGTCACTCCTTTTTGCAAAGATTTTAATATGTTGCCATGTCAAAATCTCGAAGGATACGGAAAGATAGAAGGGTGAACTCTACCTACTAAAATCAACTTAGTTTATAGCTTCCTATTTCCTTTGGTATATTTTCTTTTTGTTATTGGTTGTTTTGATTTGCGCTTCAATTGTTTCTTCTTGTCCTGGCAAGATACCTAACACTAACATATCTACCTTAATAACAGCAATCGGAAGTGCTCTGTATAAATTAAACACTTTCTCAGAAAAAGGGCGGATACCACGCCCCCTTACTGGAAAACCCCAATTTTTATTTTTGGTCCTTTATATGCAATTTGAGCCTTACCGTTCTA
Source organism: Chrysotoxum bicinctum (assembly GCA_911387755.1). Lineage (NCBI taxonomy): Eukaryota > Metazoa > Arthropoda > Insecta > Diptera > Syrphidae > Chrysotoxum > Chrysotoxum bicinctum. Next base: position 80,916,833 of record OU426990.1, read on the forward strand.
CCAAATTTTATTGTTCTTCTGCAATCGGAAGTGTGCCATATATAATTTACATCAGTTCTGAGGAAGTGGGCGGATAGCACGCCCCTGAATGGAAAATCTCAAATTTTATATTTTGTTCTTCGTATGCAATTTAAGTCCTACCACTTTACCAAATTTCATCGTTTTACAGCAGTCGGAAGTGCTCCATTCAACGAACACCAATTCGGAGAAAGCGGGCCGATACCACGCCTCCTCAATGGAAAACATCGATTTTTATGTTTGGTCCTTTATATGAAATTTGAGCCCTACCGTTCTACCAAATTTCATTATTCTTCTGCAATCGGAAGTACGTCATGTCTAATTTACATCAGTTCTGAGGAAGTGGGCGGATACCACGCCCCTGAACTTAAATCCGCTAATTTTATATTTTTTTTTGTATGCAATTTAAGCCCTACCGTTTTACCAAATTTCATCGTTTCACAGCAGTCGGAACCAACCAACACCAATTCTGAGAAAGTGGGCGGATACCACGCCCCCTGAATAGAAAACCTCAAATTTTCGATTTTTGCCTCTACTTGCATGACAAAACCTACCGTTGTGCAAAATTACAAGATTCTACGATGTCGGGAAGTGCTCCATAATTTTGATGATCTATAAGTCAGTCAGTCAGTCAGTTACTGTTTTTGCGATTTTTGGGGCCTTATATCTCAGGAAGCACTTATGTTAGAAAATTGAGGCGCTCGTGCCTGACTAGCTTAGCAAATATTCGGAGTTTTAAGTTTCTCACTTCATTGGTACTGAAGATAGGGAGGGGTCAAAAACCGCCTGAGTTTGTTCCTGTAAAAAGGGTGTAGTGCCAGAACTTGGCTGGCACTACCGTGCCCTTTGATATGTTTTAAATTATATTTCACTTAATAAATAGGTCTGAAGAAGGGTGTAACCACATCCGAAACATCACAACATAAAAAAAAAAACAAAAAATATGAACAAAAATTGACCTTAAGCCCACTTAAGGACAATTATTATTTAAATAAATAATAAATATTTAAATATGTTGGTTAACAATTTCAGAAAGAAGTAGATCCTAAATATTTGAAATGTCGGAAACTTTATGTCAAATGGATTATTAATTTGTTATTTGTGACAACCTTTCAAATTTTAAAATTTTGATCTTTTTTGATAATTAAAAATAATTTTAATTTGGTTTGTAGACTTAAGGTCTATTTTTTTTAATTTTGTAGTTTTTTTTTTACTTTCTACCTTCTGAAGAAAATTTGACTTTAAGTTAACACAAAGAAATATAATTAATTTAAACTAACTCTACCCTTTCATTTGTTTACATGGCAACCGGATAAGCAGCTTTTAGTACGCAGAACTTTTATTTTATTCCAATCTCCCGATATTATCAGAATTGCATCAAAGACCTTTTACAAGCATCTCAAAAATCAGTTATTCCATTCTATCTGTGCTTATCTTAAGGCTTTTGAATCCACCACTGTACCGGCGCGGCGCTCGCAACGTGCCCCCCGTAAAATACCACGCATTTCTATGGACCTGAATTTCAATATTTTCTTTTACTATTTTATTAGAGACGCCAACATTGTTACAACCTTGGACACTTTCACGTCTTTACTTTCGGGCGTGATCATTTTCGGAATCCTTGGCAACCTTGCGTACGAAAGCAAAACAACCGATATCAAGAGTGTGGTTAAAGGAGGCACAGGACTTGCTTTTGTGTCCTATCCCGATGCAATTTCAAAATTTAATTTCGTACCTCAGGTAAGATTGTCATTCGGCTTTGTTTTATTAAGCCTAGATACTTAATAGTGGTTGGAAAATTTAAGTTGTTTTCAGTATTATTTTTCCTAATGCTGTTTGTACTTGGAATTGGTAGTAATGTTGGAATGGCTTCGTGCATCATGACTGTAGTTAAGGACAAGTTTTCATCGACCAAGAACTGGGTGATCGTGATGGCTATAGCCGTAGTTGGATTTTCAGTCGGGCTGATCTACATTACGCCTGGCGGGCAATTTCTTTTGAACTTTTTAGACTTTTATGGGGCATCGTTTGTGGCATTGGTGTTGGCAATAGTTGAGTTGATTGCTGTTGGTTGGATATATGGTTCGATCAAAATTGAATTTCTATATGACGATCCTGATCATCAGCTAAGTTTTTGTTTTCTATTTCAGGGGTAAAACGTTTGTGTCATGATATTCACTTTATGCTCGGACTCAAGACAAGCATTTACTACAGAATCTGTTGGGCGGTGGTTACACCAGCAGTAATGGTTGCGATTCTGGTATACACTTTTGTGGACTACAAACCCTTAGATTACAATGGCTACATCTACAGCGATGGACTTTATGGTATGAATTAACCCATTTTCTCTTTAAAGTTGTTATAAATTAAATTTAATTAATTCCAATCCACAGTTTTTGGTTGGTGTTTGTCAGCATTTGGAATCCTTCAAGTAGTTTTTTGGGGTGCATATGCAATCTCTAAGCAACCAAAAGGCACATTTCAACAAAAGATTGTGTCCGCATTTAGACCACAATCTAATTGGGGCCCGCTCGATAAAAGATTATTCCACTCATATAAACTCAATCAAAACGATATCAGCGCGAGAATGTTTCGAAGAAATGGATTTTGGTTTAAAGTGTATGATAATATATTTGGATAGATAATTTTATTACTTAAGTACGATATAAGTATTATATTTTAGAAAAAAATGTTTCTTCCATTGTATAGTTAGAAAGATCAAGAAGAGCACACTTAATTCAGATTTGTTTTAATTACTTGCATTTGATATGTAGGGCTTAGGTATGAACATCTTACTACAACTTACAGATTTTCAATGGGTAACAAATAGTGGAAGGTTAGGTTAGCTTAATGTGGCTGCCGACCGGAAAAAGGTCAACACACTTAGACCACTATTTGGTCCCTTGTGATACCACAGGATTTCAAAAATCACCCTTACTCGTTTAACCATTTTGAGCTAACAATGAAGCATTTGAGACAGTGAATGTCGGAATTATTTAGATCACTAGGATCGTTATAGTAGTAGTCTCCCAAGTGGAGTCTACGTCTTTGTGCTAGGGCAGGACAAGAACATAGAAGGTGAGGAGCTGACTCCTATTCTTTTTCATCCATGCAGCTTCTGCAAAAATCATTTGCAGGAACTCCAAGACGGAAAGCATGTCTTCCTATTAGTCAGTGTCCAGTAAGGACACCTATAACGGAGCTAATATGCACTCTACCAACAGAAATTAGTTGTTTTGAGCGTTTAGCATCAAACAATGGCCAAATTAGTTTAGTAGACCGACAAGTTGGGGTGCTGATCCATCTTTGGTTAGCTTTCTTTATGGTATCATGCTTTCGCATAAGTAAATAGCGGAAGGTTAAATGAGTCTTAAATGCCTAGAAGTAATCAAAATGTATATACTGGAGCTTCTTAAAACTGGAAAAAACCTGCGTGAAAGATTATCAAGAACCCAAACACATTGAGAGGTAGTTGAAGCTCAAAAATCGGTGGAATCAGTGAAATCACTTTGGATGGCCATATTTCGATAGCCAGACCACGCAGGTCGATTTGGCTTGCATGTGTGTGTAGGTATTGAACAGACCTTTAATTCTCTATTCAGAATTGAAAACTGCAACCCGTTACGAGCCTTGGTTGCGGAAATATCTCCATCCGCACCCGATGACTTTTTTAGATTTGGGTCAATTTTCAGTAAAATCACTTTGGGTGGTCATATTTCGATAACCAGCCCTCGCAGAACCTTCTGGTTTTCACCCGTGAAAAGCTCTTACGAAATTGACTAGAAATTTTGGAAACCGCAACCTTTTCCAAGGCCTGTGTATCGATCCCTTCTTAAATAAAACTCAGTACGACTTTTATTGTGGGAAAAATATTAATTAAAAAAACCCACGTTTATTATCTCCGAGTTTCGAAAGGACCAATTACATGACTTGCCCGTCTGAGGGACGGAACAAGACTGCTCTATATTAAGATATATTGAGAATACAATGCAAAAAGACATAATAATGCTGATATGCTGAATCGACTGCTGACTTCAGTGCTGACATGAATGGCCACTGTTGCCATTCGTAACAGCCTGGTTTCTGAAATATCGCCACCCAAACACATTGAGAGGTAGTTAAAGCTCAAAAATCGGTGGAATCAGTGAAATCACTTTGGATGGCCATATTTCGATAGCCAGACCACGCAGGACGATTTGGCTTGCATGTGTGGGTAGGTATTGAACAGACCTTTCGTTTGATGTACATCTCGGTGCGATTGGTGAACATCGACAAAACAATGATTTTTCCCAAAATTAATAAAAAAATAAATTTTTGAGTTTGGCACATCCATGGAAAGGTCTGTTAATTCTCTATTCAGAATTGAAAACCGCAACGCTTTGCGAGCCTTGGTTGCGGAAATATCTCCATCCGCATCCGATGACTTTTTTAGATTTGGGTCAATTTTCAGTAAAATCACTTTGGGTGGCCATATTTCGCTAACCAGACCACGCAGGAAGATTTAGCTTACAGGTGTGTGTAGGTATTGAACAGACCTTTCGTTTAATGTATATCTCGATGGGATTGGTGAACTTCGAAAAAATAATGATTTTTATAGACAAGTGGATAGTCCATGATTTTTCCCAAAATTAATTGAAAAAAAAAATTAAGTTTGGCACATCCATGGAAAGGTCTGTTAATTCTCTATTCAGAATTGAAAACCGCAACGCGTTACGAGCCTTGGTTGCGGAAATATCTCCATCCGCATCCGATGACTTTTTTAGATTTGGGTCAATTTTCAGTAAAATCACTTTGGGTGGCCATATTTCGCTAACCAGACCACGCAGGAAGATTTAGCTTACAGGTGTGTGTAGGTATTGAACAGACCTTTCGTTTAATGTATATCTCGATGGGATTGGTGAACTTCGAAAAAATAATGATTTTTATAGACAAGTGGATAGTCCATGATTTTTCCCAAAATTAATTGAAAAAAAAAATTAAGTTTGGCACATCCATGGAAAGGTCTGTTAATTCTCTATTCAGAATTGAAAACCGCAACGCGTTACGAGCCTTGGTTGCGGAAATATCTCCATCCGCATCCGATGACTTTTTTAGATTTGGGTCAATTTTCAGTAAAATCACTTTGGGTGGCCATATTTCGCTAACCAGACCACGCATGAAGATTTGGCTTACAGGTGTGTGTAGGCGGTATTGAACAGACCTTTCGTTTAATGTATATCTCGATGGGATTGGTGAACTTCGAAAAAATAATGATTTTTATAGACAAGTGGTTAGTCCATGATTTTTCCCAAAATTAATTGAAAAAAAAAATTGAGTTTGGCACATCCATGGAAAGGTCTGTTAATTCTCTATTCAGAATTGAAAACCGCAACGCGTTACGAGCCTTGGTTGCGGAAATATCTCCATCCGCATCCGATGACTTTTTTAGATTTGGGTCAATTTTCAGTAAAATCACTTTGGGTGGCCATATTTCGCTAACCAGACCACGCAGGAAGATTTGGCTTACAGGTGTGTGTAGGTATTGAACAGACCTTTCGTTTGATGTATATCGAGATGGGATTGGTGAGTCCAGGATTTTTCCCAAAATTAATTGAAAAAAAAAATTTGAGTTTGGCACATCCATGGAAAGGTCTGTTAATTCTCTATTCAGAATTGAAAACCGCAACGCGTTACGAGCCTTGGTTGCGGAAATATCTCCATCCGCATCCGATGACTTTTTTAGATTTGGGTCAATTTTCTGTAAAATCACTTTGGGTGGCCATATTTCGCTAACCAGACCACGCAGGAAGATTTGGCTTACAGGTGTGTGTAGGTATTGAACAGACCTTTCGTTTAATGTATATCTCGATGGGATTGGTGAACTTCGAAAAAATAATGATTTTTATAGACAAGTGGTTAGTCCATGATTTTTCCCAAAATTAATTGAAAAAAAAAATTTGAGTTTGGCACATCCATGGAAAGGTCTGTTAATTCTCTATTCAGAATTGAAAACCGCAACGCGTTACGAGCCTTGGTTGCGGAAATATCTCCATCCGCATCCGATGACTTTTTTAGATTTGGGTCAATTTTCTGTAAAATCACTTTGGGTGGCCATATTTCGCTAACCAGACCACGCAGGAAGATTTGGCTTACAGGTGTGTGTAGGTATTGAACAGACCTTTCGTTTAATGTATATCTCGATGGGATTGGTGAACTTCGAAAAAATAATGATTTTTATAGACAAGTGGTTAGTCCATGATTTTTCCCAAAATTAATTGAAAAAAAAAAATTTGAGTTTGGCACATCCATGGAAAGGTCTGTTAATTCTCTATTCAGAATTGAAAACCGCAACGCGTTACGAGCCTTGGTTGCGGAAATATCTCCATCCGCATCCGATGACTTTTTTAGATTTGGGTCAATTTTCAGTAAAATCACTTTGGGTGGCCATATTTCGCTAACCAGACCACGCAGGAAGATTTGGCTTACAGGTGTGTGTAGGTATTGAACAGACCTTTCGTTTGATGTATATCGAGATGGGATTGGTGAACTTCGAAAAAATAATGATTTTTATAGACAAGTGGTTAGTCCAGATTTTTCCCAAAATTAATTGAAAAAAAAAATTTTGAGTTTGGCACATCCATGGAAAGGTCTGTTAATTCTCTATTCAGAATTGAAAACCGCAACGCGTTACGAGCCTTGGTTGCGGAAATATCTCCATCCGCATCCGATGACTTTTTTAGATTTGGGTCAATTTTCAGTAAAATCACTTTGGGTGGCCATATTTCGCTAACCAGACCACGCAGGAAGATTTGGCTTACAGGTGTGTGTAGGTATTGAACAGACCTTTCGTTTGATGTATATCGAGATGGGATTGGTGAACTTCGAAAAAATAATGATTTTTATAGACAAGTGGTTACCATGATTTTTCCCAAAATTAATTGAAAAAAAAACAATTGAGTTTGGCACATCCATGGAAATGTCTGTTAATTCTCTATTCAGAATTGAAAACCGCAACGCGTTACGAGCCTTGGTTGCGGAAATATCTCCATCCGCATCCGATGACTTTTTTAGATTTGGGTAAATTTTCAGTAAAATCACTTTGGGTGGCCATATTTCGCTAACCAGACCACGCAGGAAGATTTGGCTTACAGGTGTGTGTAGGTATTGAACAGACCTTTCGTTTGATGTATATCGAGATGGGATTGGTGAACTTCGAAAAAATAATGATTTTTATAGACAAGTGGTTAGTCCATGATTTTTCCCAAAATTAATTGAAAAAAAAAAATTTGAGTTTGGCACATCCATGGAAAGGTCTGTTAATTCTCTATTCAGAATTGAAAACCGCAACGCGTTACGAGCCTTGGTTGCGGAAATATCTCCATCCGCATCCGATGACTTTTTTAGATTTGGGTCAATTTTCAGTAAAATCACTTTGGGTGGCCATATTTCGCTAACCAGACCACGCAGGAAGATTTGGCTTACAGGTGTGTGTAGGTATTGAACAGACCTTTCGTTTGATGTATATCGAGATGGGATTGGTGAACTTCGAAAAAATAATGATTTTTATAGACAAGTGGTTAGTCCAGATTTTTCCCAAAATTAATTGAAAAAAAAAAATTTGAGTTTGGCACATCCATGGAAAGGTCTGTTAATTCTCTATTCAGAATTGAAAACCGCAACGCGTTACGAGCCTTGGTTGCGGAAATATCTCCATCCGCATCCGATGACTTTTTTAGATTTGGGTCAATTTTCAGTAAAATCACTTTGGGTGGCCATATTTCGCTAACCAGACCACGCAGGAAGATTTGGCTTACAGGTGTGTGTAGGTATTGAACAGACCTTTCGTTTGATGTATATCGAGATGGGATTGGTGAACTTCGAAAAAATAATGATTTTTATAGACAAGTGGTTAGTCCAGATTTTTCCCAAAATTAATTGAAAAAAAAAAATTTGAGTTTGGCACATCCATGGAAAGGTCTGTTAATTCTCTATTCAGAATTGAAAACCGCAACGCGTTACGAGCCTTGGTTGCGGAAATATCTCCATCCGCATCCGATGACTTTTTTAGATTTGGGTCAATTTTCAGTAAAATCACTTTGGGTGGCCATATTTCGCTAACCAGACCACGCAGGAAGATTTGGCTTACAGGTGTGTGTAGGTATTGAACAGACCTTTCGTTTGATGTATATCGAGATGGGATTGGTGAACTTCGAAAAAATAATGATTTTTATAGACAAGTGGTTAGTCCATGATTTTTCCCAAAATTAATTGAAAAAAAAAAATTTGAGTTTGGCACATCCATGGAAAGGTCTGTTAATTCTCTATTCAGAATTGAAAACCGCAACGCGTTACGAGCCTTGGTTGCGGAAATATCTCCATCCGCATCCGATGACTTTTTTAGATTTGGGTCAATTTTCAGTAAAATCACTTTGGGTGGCCATATTTCGCTAACCAGACCACGCAGGAAGATTTGGCTTACAGGTGTGTGTAGGTATTGAACAGACCTTTCGTTTGATGTATATCGAGATGGGATTGGTGAACTTCGAAAAAATAATGATTTTTATAGACAAGTGGTTACCATGATTTTTCCCAAAATTAATTGAAAAAAAAAATTGAGTTTGGCACATCCATGGAAATGTCTGTTAATTCTCTATTCAGAATTGAAAACCGCAACGCGTTACGAGCCTTGGTTGCGGAAATATCTCCATCCGCATCCGATGACTTTTTTAGATTTGGGTCAATTTTCAGTAAAATCACTTTGGGTGGCCATATTTCGCTAACCAGACCACGCATGAAGATTTGGCTTACAGGTGTGTGTAGGTATTGAACAGACCTTTCGTTTGATGATATCTCGATGGGATTGGTGAACTTCGAAAAAATAATGATTTTTATAGACAAGTGGTGTCCATGATTTTTCCCAAAATTAATTGAAAAAAAAAAATTTGAGTTTGGCACATCCATGGAAAGGTTTGTTAATTCTCTATTCAGAATTGAAAACCGCAACGCGTTACGAGCCTTGGTTTCGGAAATATCTCCATCCGCATCCGATGACTTTTTTAGATTTGGGTCAATTTTCAGTAAAATCACTTTGGGTGGCCATATTTCGCTAACCAGACCACGCATGAAGATTTGGCTTACAGGTGTGTGTAGGTATTGAACAGACCTTTCGTTTGATGTATATCTCGATGGGATTGGTGAACTTCGAAAAAATAATGATTTTTATAGACAAGTGGTCCATGATTTTTCCCAAAATTAATTGAAAAAAAAAAATTTGAGTTTGGCACATCCATGGAAAGGTCTGTTAATTCTCTATTCAGAATTGAAAACAGCAACGCGTTACGAGCCTTGGTTGCGGAAATATCTCCATCCGCATCCGATGACTTTTTTAGATTTGGGTCAATTTTCAGTAAAATCAATTTGGGTGGCCATATTTCGCTAACCAGACCACGCAGGAAGATTTGGCTTACAGGTGTGTGTAGGTATTGAACAGACCTTTCGTTTGATGTATATCTCGATGGGATTGGTGAACTTCGAAAAAATAATGATTTTTATAGACAAGTGGTCCATGATTTTTCCCAAAATTAATTGAAAAAAAAAAATTTGAGTTTGGCACATCCATGGAAAGGTCTGTTAATTCTCTATTCAGAATTGAAAACAGCAACGCGTTACGAGCCTTGGTTGCGGAAATATCTCCATCCGCATCCGATGACTTTTTTAGATTTGGGTCAATTTTCAGTAAAATCAATTTGGGTGGCCATATTTCGATAACCAGACCTCGCAGAACCTTCTGGTTTTCACCCGTGAATAGCTCTTACGAAATTGACTAGAAATTTTGGAAACCGCAAACTTTTACAAGGCCTGGTTTCGGAAATATCGCCACCCAAGCACATTGTTAGGTAGTTAAAGCTAAAAAATCTGTGGAATCAGTGAAATCACTTTGGATGGCCATATTTCGCTAACCAGACCACGCATGAAGATTTGGCTTACAGGTGTGTGTAGGTATTGAACAGACCTTTCGTTTGATGTATATCTCGATGGGATTGGTGAACTTCGAAAAAATAATGATTTTTATAGACAAGTGGAGTCCATGATTTTTCCCAAAATTAATTGAAAAAAAAAAATTTGAGTTTGGCACATCCATGGAAAGGTTTGTTAATTCTCTATTCAGAATTGAAAACCGCAACGCGTTACGAGCCTTGGTTTCGGAAATATCTCCATCCGCATCCGATGACTTTTTTAGATTTGGGTCAATTTTCAGTAAAATCACTTTGGGTGGCCATATTTCGACAACCAGACCTCGCAGAACCTTCTGGTTTTCACCCGTGAATAGCTCTTACGAAATTGACTAGAAATTTTGGAAACCGCAAACTTTTACAAGGCCTGGTTTCGGAAATATCGCCACCCAAGCACATTGTTAGGTAGTTAAAGCTAAAAAATCTGTGGAATCAGTGAAATCACTTTGGATGGCCATATTTCGCTAACCAGACCACGCATGAAGATTTGGCTTACAGGTGTGTGTAGGTATTGAATAGACCTTTCGTTTGATGTATATCTCGATGGGATTGGTGAACTTCGAAAAAATAATGATTTTTATAGACAAGTGGTTAGTCCATGATTTTTCCCAAAATTAATTGAAAAAAAAAAATTTGAGTTTGGCACATCCATGGAAAGGTCTGTTAATTCTCTATTCAGAATTGAAAACAGCAACGCGTTACGAGCCTTGGTTGCGGAAATATCTCCATCCGCATCCGATGACTTTTTTAGATTTGGGTGAATTTTCAGTAAAATCACTTTGGGTGGCCATATTTCGCTAACCAGACCACGCAGGAAGATTTGGCTTACATGTGTGTGTAGGTATTGAACAGACCTTTTGTTTGATGTATATCTCGATGGGATTGGTGAACTTCGAAAAAATAATGATTTTTATAGACAAGTGGTTAGTCCATGATTTTTCCCAAAATTAATTGAAAAAAAAAAAATTTGAGTTTGGCACATCCATGGAAAGGTCTGTTAATTCTCTATTCAGAATTGAAAACAGCAACGCGTTACGAGCCTTGGTTGCGGAAATATCTCCATCCGCATCCGATGACTTTTTTAGATTTGGGTCAATTTTCAGTAAAATCAATTTGGGTGGCCATATTTCGCTAACCAGACCACGCAGGACGATTTGGCTTACAGGTGTGTGTAGGTATTGAACAGACCTTTCGTTTGATGTATATCTCGATGGGATTGGTGAACTTCGCAAAAATAATGATTTTTATAGACAAGTGGTTAGTCCATGATTTTTCCCAAAATTAATTGAAAAAAAAAATTTGAGTTTGGCACATCCATGAAAAGGTCTGTTAATTCTCTATTCAGAATTGAAAACCGCAACGCGTTACGAGCCTTGGTTGCGGAAATATCTCCATCCGCATCCGATGACTTTTTTAGATTTGGGTCAATTTTCAGTAAAATCACTTTGGGTGGCCATATTTCGATAACCAGACCACGCATGAAGATTTGGCTTACAGGTGTGTGTAGGTATTGAACAGACCTTTCGTTTAATGTATATCTCGATGGGATTGGTGAACTTCGAAAAAATAATGATTTTTATAGACAAGTGGTTAGACCATGATTTTTCCCAAAATTAATTGAAAAAAAAAAATTTGAGTTTGGCACATCCATGGAAAGGTCTGTTAATTCTCTATTCAGAATTGAAAACCGCAACGCGTTACGAGCCTTGGTTGCGGAAATATCTCCATCCGCATCCGATGACTTTTTTAGATTTGGGTCAATTTTCAGTAAAATCAATTTGGGTGGCCATATTTCGATAACCAGACCTCGCAGAACCTTCTGGTTTTCACCCGTGAATAGCTCTTACAAAATTGACTAGAAATTTTGGAAACCGCAACCTTTTACAAGGCCTGGTTTCGGAAATATCGCCACCCAAGCACATTGTTAGGTAGTTAAAGCTCAAAAATCTGTGGAATCAGTGAAATCACTTTGGATGGCCATATTTCGCTAACCAGACCACGCAGGACGATTTGGCTTACAGGTGTGTGTAGGTATTGAACAGACCTTTCGTTTGATGTATATCTCGATGGGATTGCTGAACTTCGAAAAAATAATGATTTTTATAGACAAGTGGTTAGTCCATGATTTTTCCCAAAATTAATTGAAAAAAAAAAATTTGAGTTTGGTACATCCATGGAAAGGTCTGTTAATTCTCTATTCAGAATTGAAAACCGCAACGCGTTACGAGCCTTGGTTGCGGAAATATCTCCATCCGCATCCGATGACTTTTTTAGATTTGGGTCAATTTTCAGTAAAATCACTTTGGGTGGCCATATTTCGCTAACCAGACCACGCAGGAAGATTTGGCTTACAGGTGTGTGTAGGTATTGAACAGACCTTTCGTTTAATGTATATCTCGATGGGATTGGTGAACTTCGAAAAAATAATGATTTTTATAGACAAGTGGTTAGTCCATGATTTTTCCCAAAATTAATTGAAAAAAAAAATTTGAGTTTGGCACATCCATGGAAAGGTCTGTTAATTCTCTATTCAGAATTGAAAACCGCAACGCGTTACGAGCCTTGGTTGCGGAAATATCTCCATCCGCATCCGATGACTTTTTTAGATTTGGGTCAATTTTCAGTAAAATCAATTTGGGTGACCATATTTCGCTAACCAGACCACGCAGGAAGATTTGGCTTACAGGTGTGTGTAGGTATTGAACAAACCTTTCGTTTGATGTATATCTCGATGGGATTGGTGAACTTCGAAAAAATAATGATTTTTATAGACAAGTGGTTAGTCCATGATTTTTCCCAAAATTAATTGAAAAAAAAAAATTGAGTTTGGCACATCCATGGAAAGGTCTGTTAATTCTCTATTCAGAATTGAAAACCGCAACGCGTTACGAGCCTTGGTTGCGGAAATATCTCCATCCGCATCCGATGACTTTTTTAGATTTGGGTCAATTTTCAGTAAAATCACTTTGGGTGGCCATATTTCAATAACCAGACCTCGCAGAACCTTCTGGTTTTCACCCGTGAATAGCTCTTACAAAATTGACTAGAAATTTTGGAAACCGCAACCTTTTACAAGGCCTGGTTTCGGAAATATCGCCACCCAAGCACATTGTTAGGTAGTTAAAGCTCAAAAATCTGTGGAATCAGTGAAATCACTTTGGATGGCCATATTTCGCTAACCAGACCACGCATGAAGATTTGGCTTACAGGTGTGTGTAGGTATTGAACAGACCTTTCGTTTGATGTATATCTCGATGGGATTGGTGAACTTCGAAAAAATAATGATTTTTATAGACAAGTGGTTAGTCCATGATTTTTTCCAAAATTAATTGAAAAAAAAAAAATTTGAGTTTGGCACATCCATGGAAAGGTCTGTTAATTCTCTATTCAGAATTGAAAACAGCAACGCGTTACGAGCCTTGGTTGCGGAAATATCTCCATCCGCATCCGATGACTTTTTTAGATTTGGGTCAATTTTCAGTAAAATCACTTTGGGTGGCCATATTTCGCTAACCAGACCACGCAGGAAGATTTGGCTTACATGTGTGTGTAGGTATTGAACAGACCTTTCGTTTGATGTATATCTCGATGGGATTGGTGAACTTCGAAAAAATAATGATTTTTATAGACAAGTGGTCCATGATTTTTCCCAAAATTAATTGAAAAAAAAAATTTGAGTTTGGCACATCCATGGAAAGGTCTGTTAATTCTCTATTCAGAATTGAAAACAGCAACGCGTTACGAGCCTTGGTTGCGGAAATATCTCCATCCGCATCCGATGACTTTTTTAGATTTGGGTGAATTTTCAGTAAAATCACTTTGGGTGGCCATATTTCGCTAACCAGACCACGCAGGAAGATTTGGCTTACATGTGTGTGTAGGTATTGAACAGACCTTTTGTTTGATGTATATCTCGATGGGATTGGTGAACTTCGAAAAAATAATGATTTTTATAGACAAGTGGTTAGTCCATGATTTTTCCCAAAATTAATTGAAAAAAAAAAAATTTGAGTTTGGCACATCCATGGAAAGGTCTGTTAATTCTCTATTCAGAATTGAAAACAGCAACGCGTTACGAGCCTTGGTTGCGGAAATATCTCCATCCGCATCCGATGACTTTTTTAGATTTGGGTCAATTTTCAGTAAAATCAATTTGGGTGGCCATATTTCGCTAACCAGACCACGCAGGAAGATTTGGCTTACAGGTGTGTGTAGGTATTGAACAGACCTTTCGTTTGATGTATATCTCGATGGGATTGGTGAACTTCGCAAAAATAATGATTTTTATAGACAAGTGGTTAGTCCATGATTTTTCCCAAAATTAATTGAAAAAAAAAATTTGAGTTTGGCACATCCATGAAAAGGTCTGTTAATTCTCTATTCAGAATTGAAAACCGCAACGCGTTACGAGCCTTGGTTGCGGAAATATCTCCATCCGCATCCGATGACTTTTTTAGATTTGGGTCAATTTTCAGTAAAATCACTTTGGGTGGCCATATTTCGATAACCAGACCACGCATGAAGATTTGGCTTACAGGTGTGTGTAGGTATTGAACAGACCTTTCGTTTAATGTATATCTCGATGGGATTGGTGAACTTCGAAAAAATAATGATTTTTATAGACAAGTGGTTAGACCATGATTTTTCCCAAAATTAATTGAAAAAAAAAAATTTGAGTTTGGCACATCCATGGAAAGGTCTGTTAATTCTCTATTCAGAATTGAAAACCGCAACGCGTTACGAGCCTTGGTTGCGGAAATATCTCCATCCGCATCCGATGACTTTTTTAGATTTGGGTCAATTTTCAGTAAAATCAATTTGGGTGGCCATATTTCGATAACCAGACCTCGCAGAACCTTCTGGTTTTCACCCGTGAATAGCTCTTACAAAATTGACTAGAAATTTTGGAAACCGCAACCTTTTACAAGGCCTGGTTTCGGAAATATCGCCACCCAAGCACATTGTTAGGTAGTTAAAGCTCAAAAATCTGTGGAATCAGTGAAATCACTTTGGATGGCCATATTTCGCTAACCAGACCACGCAGGACGATTTGGCTTACAGGTGTGTGTAGGTATTGAACAGACCTTTCGTTTGATGTATATCTCGATGGGATTGCTGAACTTCGAAAAAATAATGATTTTTATAGACAAGTGGTTAGTCCATGATTTTTCCCAAAATTAATTGAAAAAAAAAAATTTGAGTTTGGTACATCCATGGAAAGGTCTGTTAATTCTCTATTCAGAATTGAAAACCGCAACGCGTTACGAGCCTTGGTTGCGGAAATATCTCCATCCGCATCCGATGACTTTTTTAGATTTGGGTCAATTTTCAGTAAAATCACTTTGGGTGGCCATATTTCGCTAACCAGACCACGCAGGAAGATTTGGCTTACAGGTGTGTGTAGGTATTGAACAGACCTTTCGTTTAATGTATATCTCGATGGGATTGGTGAACTTCGAAAAAATAATGATTTTTATAGACAAGTGGTTAGTCCATGATTTTTCCCAAAATTAATTGAAAAAAAAAATTTGAGTTTGGCACATCCATGGAAAGGTCTGTTAATTCTCTATTCAGAATTGAAAACCGCAACGCGTTACGAGCCTTGGTTGCGGAAATATCTCCATCCGCATCCGATGACTTTTTTAGATTTGGGTCAATTTTCAGTAAAATCAATTTGGGTGACCATATTTCGCTAACCAGACCACGCAGGAAGATTTGGCTTACAGGTGTGTGTAGGTATTGAACAAACCTTTCGTTTGATGTATATCTCGATGGGATTGGTGAACTTCGAAAAAATAATGATTTTTATAGACAAGTGGTTAGTCCATGATTTTTCCCAAAATTAATTGAAAAAAAAAAATTGAGTTTGGCACATCCATGGAAAGGTCTGTTACTTCTCTATTCAGAATTGAAAACCGCAACGCGTTACGAGCCTTGGTTGCGGAAATATCTCCATCCGCATCCGATGACTTTTTTAGATTTGGGTCAATTTTCAGTAAAATCACTTTGGGTGGCCATATTTCAATAACCAGACCTCGCAGAACCTTCTGGTTTTCACCCGTGAATAGCTCTTACAAAATTGACTAGAAATTTTGGAAACCGCAACCTTTTACAAGGCCTGGTTTCGGAAATATCGCCACCCAAGCACATTGTTAGGTAGTTAAAGCTCAAAAATCTGTGGAATCAGTGAAATCACTTTGGATGGCCATATTTCGCTAACCAGACCACGCATGAAGATTTGGCTTACAGGTGTGTGTAGGTATTGAACAGACCTTTCGTTTGATGTATATCTCGATGGGATTGGTGAACTTCGAAAAAATAATGATTTTTATAGACAAGTGGTTAGTCCATGATTTTTTCCAAAATTAATTGAAAAAAAAAAAATTTGAGTTTGGCACATCCATGGAAAGGTCTGTTAATTCTCTATTCAGAATTGAAAACAGCAACGCGTTACGAGCCTTGGTTGCGGAAATATCTCCATCCGCATCCGATGACTTTTTTAGATTTGGGTCAATTTTCAGTAAAATCACTTTGGGTGGCCATATTTCGCTAACCAGACCACGCAGGAAGATTTGGCTTACATGTGTGTGTAGGTATTGAACAGACCTTTCGTTTGATGTATATCTCGATGGGATTGGTGAACTTCGAAAAAATAATGATTTTTATAGACAAGTGGTCCATGATTTTTCCCAAAATTAATTGAAAAAAAAAATTTGAGTTTGGCACATCCATGGAAAGGTCTGTTAATTCTCTATTCAGAATTGAAAACAGCAACGCGTTACGAGCCTTGGTTGCGGAAATATCTCCATCCGCATCCGATGACTTTTTTAGATTTGGGTGAATTTTCAGTAAAATCACTTTGGGTGGCCATATTTCGCTAACCAGACCACGCAGGAAGATTTGGCTTACATGTGTGTGTAGGTATTGAACAGACCTTTTGTTTGATGTATATCTCGATGGGATTGGTGAACTTCGAAAAAATAATGATTTTTATAGACAAGTGGTTAGTCCATGATTTTTCCCAAAATTAATTGAAAAAAAAAAAATTTGAGTTTGGCACATCCATGGAAAGGTCTGTTAATTCTCTATTCAGAATTGAAAACAGCAACGCGTTACGAGCCTTGGTTGCGGAAATATCTCCATCCGCATCCGATGACTTTTTTAGATTTGGGTCAATTTTCAGTAAAATCAATTTGGGTGGCCATATTTCGCTAACCAGACCACGCAGGAAGATTTGGCTTACAGGTGTGTGTAGGTATTGAACAGACCTTTCGTTTGATGTATATCTCGATGGGATTGGTGAACTTCGCAAAAATAATGATTTTTATAGACAAGTGGTTAGTCCATGATTTTTCCCAAAATTAATTGAAAAAAAAAATTTGAGTTTGGCACATCCATGAAAAGGTCTGTTAATTCTCTATTCAGAATTGAAAACCGCAACGCGTTACGAGCCTTGGTTGCGGAAATATCTCCATCCGCATCCGATGACTTTTTTAGATTTGGGTCAATTTTCAGTAAAATCACTTTGGGTGGCCATATTTCGATAACCAGACCACGCATGAAGATTTGGCTTACAGGTGTGTGTAGGTATTGAACAGACCTTTCGTTTAATGTATATCTCGATGGGATTGGTGAACTTCGAAAAAATAATGATTTTTATAGACAAGTGGTTAGACCATGATTTTTCCCAAAATTAATTGAAAAAAAAAAATTTGAGTTTGGCACATCCATGGAAAGGTCTGTTAATTCTCTATTCAGAATTGAAAACCGCAACGCGTTACGAGCCTTGGTTGCGGAAATATCTCCATCCGCATCCGATGACTTTTTTAGATTTGGGTCAATTTTCAGTAAAATCAATTTGGGTGGCCATATTTCGATAACCAGACCTCGCAGAACCTTCTGGTTTTCACCCGTGAATAGCTCTTACAAAATTGACTAGAAATTTTGGAAACCGCAACCTTTTACAAGGCCTGGTTTCGGAAATATCGCCACCCAAGCACATTGTTAGGTAGTTAAAGCTCAAAAATCTGTGGAATCAGTGAAATCACTTTGGATGGCCATATTTCGCTAACCAGACCACGCAGGACGATTTGGCTTACAGGTGTGTGTAGGTATTGAACAGACCTTTCGTTTGATGTATATCTCGATGGGATTGCTGAACTTCGAAAAAATAATGATTTTTATAGACAAGTGGTTAGTCCATGATTTTTCCCAAAATTAATTGAAAAAAAAAAATTTGAGTTTGGTACATCCATGGAAAGGTCTGTTAATTCTCTATTCAGAATTGAAAACCGCAACGCGTTACGAGCCTTGGTTGCGGAAATATCTCCATCCGCATCCGATGACTTTTTTAGATTTGGGTCAATTTTCAGTAAAATCACTTTGGGTGGCCATATTTCGCTAACCAGACCACGCAGGAAGATTTGGCTTACAGGTGTGTGTAGGTATTGAACAGACCTTTCGTTTAATGTATATCTCGATGGGATTGGTGAACTTCGAAAAAATAATGATTTTTATAGACAAGTGGTTAGTCCATGATTTTTCCCAAAATTAATTGAAAAAAAAAAATTTGAGTTTGGTACATCCATGGAAAGGTCTGTTAATTCTCTATTCAGAATTGAAAACCGCAACGCGTTACGAGCCTTGGTTGCGGAAATATCTCCATCCGCATCCGATGACTTTTTTAGATTTGGGTCAATTTTCAGTAAAATCACTTTGGGTGGCCATATTTCGCTAACCAGACCACGCAGGAAGATTTGGCTTACATGTGTGTGTAGGTATTGAACAGACCTTTCGTTTGATGTATATCTCGATGGGATTGGTGAACTTCGAAAAAATAATGATTTTTATAGACAAGTGGTCCATGATTTTTCCCAAAATTAATTGAAAAAAAAAAATTTGAGTTTGGCACATCCATGGAAAGGTCTGTTAATTCTCTATTCAGAATTGAAAACAGCAACGCGTTACGAGCCTTGGTTGCGGAAATATCTCCATCCGCATCCGATGACTTTTTTAGATTTGGGTCAATTTTCAGTAAAATCAATTTGGGTGGCCATATTTCGCTAACCAGACCACGCAGGAAGATTTGGCTTACAGGTGTGTGTAGGTATTGAACAGACCTTTCGTTTGATGTATATCTCGATGGGATTGGTGAACTTCGAAAAAATAATGATTTTTATAGACAAGTGGTCCATGATTTTTCCCAAAATTAATTGAAAAAAAAAAATTTGAGTTTGGCACATCCATGGAAAGGTCTGTTAATTCTCTATTCAGAATTGAAAACAGCAACGCGTTACGAGCCTTGGTTGCGGAAATATCTCCATCCGCATCCGATGACTTTTTTAGATTTGGGTCAATTTTCAGTAAAATCACTTTGGGTGGCCATATTTCGATAACCAGACCTCGCAGAACCTTCTGGTTTTCACCCGTGAATAGCTCTTACGAAATTGACTAGAAATTTTGGAAACCGCAAACTTTTACAAGGCCTGGTTTCGGAAATATCGCCACCCAAGCACATTGTTAGGTAGTTAAAGCTAAAAAATCTGTGGAATCAGTGAAATCACTTTGGATGGCCATATTTCGCTAACCAGACCACGCATGAAGATTTGGCTTACAGGTGTGTGTAGGTATTGAACAGACCTTTCGTTTGATGTATATCTCGATGGGATTGGTGAACTTCGAAAAAATAATGATTTTTATAGACAAGTGGTTAGTCCATGATTTTTCCCAAAATTAATTGAAAAAAAAAAAATTTGAGTTTGGCACATCCATGGAAAGGTTTGTTAATTCTCTATTCAGAATTGAAAACCGCAACGCGTTACGAGCCTTGGTTTCGGAAATATCTCCATCCGCATCCGATGACTTTTTTAGATTTGGGTCAATTTTCATTAAAATCACTTTGGGTGGCCATATTTCGACAACCAGACCTCGCAGAACCTTCTGGTTTTCACCCGTGAATAGCTCTTACGAAATTGACTAGAAATTTTGGAAACCGCAAACTTTTACAAGGCCTGGTTTCGGAAATATCGCCACCCAAGCACATTGTTAGGTAGTTAAAGCTAAAAAATCTGTGGAATCAGTGAAATCACTTTGGATGGCCATATTTCGCTAACCAGACCACGCATGAAGATTTGGCTTACAGGTGTGTGTAGGTATTGAACAGACCTTTCGTTTGATGTATATCTCGATGGGATTGGTGAACTTCGAAAAAATAATGATTTTTATAGACAAGTGGTTAGTCCATGATTTTTCCCAAAATTAATTGAAAAAAAAAATTTGAGTTTGGCACATCCATGGAAAGGTCTGTTAATTCTCTATTCAGAATTGAAAACAGCAACGCGTTACGAGCCTTGGTTGCGGAAATATCTCCATCCGCATCCGATGACTTTTTTAGATTTGGGTCAATTTTCAGTAAAATCACTTTGGGTGGCCATATTTCGCTAACCAGACCACGCAGGAAGATTTGGCTTACATGTGTGTGTAGGTATTGAACAGACCTTTCGTTTGATGTATATCTCGATGGGATTGGTGAACTTCGAAAAAATAATGATTTTTATAGACAAGTGGTTAGTCCATGATTTTTCCCAAAATTAATTGAAAAAAAAAAATTTGAGTTTGGCACATCCATGGAAAGGTCTGTTAATTCTCTATTCAGAATTGAAAACAGCAACGCGTTACGAGCCTTGGTTGCGGAAATATCTCCATCCGCATCCGATGACTTTTTTAGATTTGGGTCAATTTTCAGTAAAATCAATTTGGGTGACCATATTTCGCTAACCAGACCACGCAGGAAGATTTGGCTTACAGGTGTGTGTAGGTATTGAACAAACCTTTCGTTTGATGTATATCTCGATGGGATTGGTGAACTTCGAAAAAATAATGATTTTTATAGACAAGTGGTTAGTCCATGATTTTTCCCAAAATTAATTGAAAAAAAAAAATTGAGTTTGGCACATCCATGGAAAGGTCTGTTAATTCTCTATTCAGAATTGAAAACCGCAACGCGTTACGAGCCTTGGTTGCGGAAATATCTCCATCCGCATCCGATGACTTTTTTAGATTTGGGTCAATTTTCAGTAAAATCACTTTGGGTGGCCATATTTCAATAACCAGACCTCGCAGAACCTTCTGGTTTTCACCCGTGAATAGCTCTTACAAAATTGACTAGAAATTTTGGAAACCGCAACCTTTTACAAGGCCTGGTTTCGGAAATATCGCCACCCAAGCACATTGTTAGGTAGTTAAAGCTCAAAAATCTGTGGAATCAGTGAAATCACTTTGGATGGCCATATTTCGCTAACCAGACCACGCATGAAGATTTGGCTTACAGGTGTGTGTAGGTATTGAACAGACCTTTCGTTTGATGTATATCTCGATGGGATTGGTGAACTTCGAAAAAATAATGATTTTTATAGAGAAGTGGTTAGTCCATGATTTTTCCCAAAATTAATTGAAAAAAAAAATTTGAGTTTGGCACATCCATGGAAAGGTCTGTTAATTCTCTATTCAGAATTGAAAACAGCAACGCGTTACGAGCCTTGGTTGCGGAAATATCTCCATCCGCATCCGATGACTTTTTTAGATTTGGGTCAATTTTCAGTAAAATCAATTTGGGTGGCCATATTTCGCTAACCAGACCACGCAGGAAGATTTGGCTTACAGGTGTGTGTAGGTATTGAACAGACCTTTCGTTTGATGTATATCTCGATGGGATTGGTGAACTTCGAAAAAATAATGATTTTTATAGACAGGTCCATGATTTTTCCCAAAATTAATTGAAAAAAAAAAAAATTTGAGTTTGGCACATCCATGGAAAGGTCTATTAATTCTCTATTCAGAATTGAAAACAGCAACGCGTTACGAGCCTTGGTTGCGGAAATATCTCCATCCGCATCCGATGACTTTTTTAGATTTGGGTCAATTTTCAGTAAAATCACTTTGGGTGGCCATATTTCGATAACCAGACCTCGCAGAACCTTCTGGTTTTCACCCGTGAATAGCTCTTACGAAATTGACTAGAAATTTTGGAAACCGCAAACTTTTACAAGGCCTGGTTTCGGAAATATCGCCACCCAAGCACATTGTTAGGTAGTTAAAGCTAAAAAATCTGTGGAATCAGTGAAATCACTTTGGATGGCCATATTTCGCTAACCAGACCACGCATGAAGATTTGGCTTACAGGTGTGTGTAGGTATTGAACAGACCTTTCGTTTGATGTATATCTCGATGGGATTGGTGAACTTCGAAAAAATAATGATTTTTATAGACAAGTGGTTAGTCCATGATTTTTCCCAAAATTAATTGAAAAAAAAAAATTTGAGTTTGGCACATCCATGGAAAGGTTTGTTAATTCTCTATTCAGAATTGAAAACCGCAACGCGTTACGAGCCTTGGTTTCGGAAATATCTCCATCCGCATCCGATGACTTTTTTAGATTTGGGTCAATTTTCAGTAAAATCACTTTGGGTGGCCATATTTCGACAACCAGACCTCGCAGAACCTTCTGGTTTTCACCCGTGAATAGCTCTTACGAAATTGACTAGAAATTTTGGAAACCGCAAACTTTTACAAGGCCTGGTTTCGGAAATATCGCCACCCAAGCACATTGTTAGGTAGTTAAAGCTAAAAAATCTGTGGAATCAGTGAAATCACTTTGGATGGCCATATTTCGCTAACCAGACCACGCATGAAGATTTAGCTTACAGGTGTGTGTAGGTATTGAACAGACCTTTCGTTTGATGTATATCTCGATGGGATTGGTGAACTTCGAAAAAATAATGATTTTTATAGACAAGTGGTTAGTCCATGATTTTTCCCAAAATTAATTGAAAAAAAAAAATTTGAGTTTGGCACATCCATGGAAAGGTCTGTTAATTCTCTATTCAGAATTGAAAACCGCAACGCGTTACGAGCCTTGGTTGCGGAAATATCTCCATCCGCATCCGATGACTTTTTTAGATTTGGGTCAATTTTCAGTAAAATCACTTTGGGTGGCCATATTTCGCTAACCAGACCACGCAGGAAGATTTGGCTTACAGGTGTGTGTAGGTATTGAACAGACCTTTCGTTTAATGTATATCTCGATGGGATTGGTGAACTTCGAAAAAATAATGATTTTTATAGACAAGTGGTTAGACCATGATTTTTCCCAAAATTAATTGAAAAAAAAAAATTGAGTTTGGCACATCCATGGAAAGGTCTGTTAATTCTCTATTCAGAATTGAAAACAGCAACGCGTTACGAGCCTTGGTTGCGGAAATATCTCCATCCGCATCCGATGACTTTTTTAGATTTGGGTCAATTTTCAGTAAAATCAATTTGGGTGACCATATTTCGCTAACCAGACCACGCAGGAAGATTTGGCTTACAGGTGTGTGTAGGTATTGAACAAACCTTTCGTTTGATGTATATCTCGATGGGATTGGTGAACTTCGAAAAAATAATGATTTTTATAGACAAGTGGTTAGTCCATGATTTTTCCCAAAATTAATTGAAAAAAAAAAATTTGAGTTTGGCACATCCATGGAAAGGTCTGTTAATTCTCTATTCAGAATTGAAAACCGCAACGCGTTACGAGCCTTGGTTGCGGAAATATCTCCATCCGCATCCGATGACTTTTTTAGATTTGGGTCAATTTTCAGTAAAATCAATTTGGGTGGCCATATTTCGATAACCAGACCTCGCAGAACCTTCTGGTTTTCACCCGTGAATAGCTCTTACAAAATTGACTAGAAATTTTGGAAACCGCAACCTTTTACAAGGCCTGGTTTCGGAAATATCGCCACCCAAGCACATTGTTAGGTAGTTAAAGCTCAAAAATCTGTGGAATCAGTGAAATCACTTTGGATGGCCATATTTCGCTAACCAGACCACGCAGGACGATTTGGCTTACAGGTGTGTGTAGGTATTGAACAGACCTTTCGTTTGATGTATATCTCGATGGGATTGGTGAACTTCGAAAAAATAATGATTTTTATAGTCCATGATTTTTCCCAAAATTAATTGAAAAAAAAAAATTTGAGTTTGGTACATCCATGGAAAGGTCTGTTAATTCTCTATTCAGAATTGAAAACCGCAACGCGTTACGAGCCTTGGTTGCGGAAATATCTCCATCCGCATCCGATGACTTTTTTAGATTTGGGTCAATTTTCAGTAAAATCACTTTGGGTGGCCATATTTCGCTAACCAGACCACGCAGGAAGATTTGGCTTACAGGTGTGTGTAGGTATTGAACAGACCTTTCGTTTGATGTATATCTCGATGGGATTGGTGAACTTCGAAAAAATAATGATTTTTATAGACAAGTGGTTAGTCCATGATTTTTCCCAAAATTAATTGAAAAAAAAAAAATTTGAGTTTGGCACATCCATGGAAAGGTCTGTTAATTCTCTATTCAGAATTGAAAACCGCAACGCGTTACGAGCCTTGGTTGCGGAAATATCTCCATCCGCATCCGATGACTTTTTTAGATTTGGGTCAATTTTCAGTAAAATCAATTTGGGTGGCCATATTTCGATAACCAGACCTCGCAGAACCTTCTGGTTTTCACCCGTGAATAGCTCTTACAAAATTGACTAGAAATTTTGGAAACCGCAACCTTTTACAAGGCCTGGTTTCGGAAATATCGCCACCCAAGCACATTGTTAGGTAGTTAAAGCTCAAAAATCTGTGGAATCAGTGAAATCACTTTGGATGGCCATATTTCGCTAACCAGACCACGCAGGACGATTTGGCTTACAGGTGTGTGTAGGTATTGAACAGACCTTTCGTTTGATGTATATCTCGATGGGATTGGTGAACTTCGAAAAAATAATGATTTTTATAGACAAGTGGTTAGTCCATGATTTTTCCCAAAATTAATTGAAAAAAAAAATTTGAGTTTGGCACATCCATGGAAAGGTCTGTTAATTCTCTATTCATAATTGAAAACCGCAACGCGTTACGAGCCTTGGTTGCGGAAATATCTCCATCCGCATCCGATGACTTTTTTAGATTTGGGTCAATTTTCAGTAAAATCAATTTGGGTGACCATATTTCGCTAACCAGACCACGCAGGAAGATTTGGCTTACAGGTGTGTGTAGGTATTGAACAAACCTTTCGTTTGATGTATATCTCGATGGGATTGGTGAACTTCGAAAAAATAATGATTTTTATAGACAAGTGGTTAGTCCATGATTTTTCCCAAAATTAATTGAAAAAAAAAAATTGAGTTTGGCACATCCATGGAAAGGTCTGTTAATTCTCTATTCAGAATTGAAAACCGCAACGCGTTACGAGCCTTGGTTGCGGAAATATCTCCATCCGCATCCGATGACTTTTTTAGATTTGGGTCAATTTTCAGTAAAATCACTTTGGGTGGCCATATTTTAATAACCAGACCTCGCAGAACCTTCTGGTTTTCACCCGTGAATAGCTCTTACAAAATTGACTAGAAATTTTGGAAACCGCAACCTTTTACAAGGCCTGGTTTCGGAAATATCGCCACCCAAGCACATTGTTAGGTAGTTAAAGCTCAAAAATCTGTGGAATCAGTGAAATCACTTTGGATGGCCATATTTCGCTAACCAGACCACGCAGGAAGATTTGGCTTACAGGTGTGTGTAGGTATTGAACAGACCTTTCGTTTAATGTATATCTCGATGGGATTGGTGAACTTCGAAAAAATAATGATTTTTATAGACAAGTGGTTAGTCCATGATTTTTCCCAAAATTAATTGAAAAAAAAAAAATTTGAGTTTGGCACATCCATGGAAAGGTCTGTTAATTCTCTATTCAGAATTGAAAACCGCAACGCGTTACGAGCCTTGGTTGCGGAAATATCTCCATCCGCATCCGATGACTTTTTTAGATTTGGGTCAATTTTCAGTAAAATCACTTTGGGTGGCCATATTTCGATAACCAGATCTCGCAGAACCTTCTGGTTTTCACCCGTGAATAGCTCTTACAAAATTGACTAGAAATTTTGGAAACCGCAACCTTTTACAAGGCCTGGTTTCGGAAATATCGCCACCCAAGCACATTGTTAGGTAGTTAAAGCTCAAAAATCTGTGGAATCAGTGAAATCACTTTGGATGGCCATATTTCGCTAACCAGACCACGCAGGACGATTTGGCTTACAGGTGTGTGTAGGTATTGAACAGACCTTTCGTTCGATGTATATCTCGATGGGATTGGTGAACTTCGAAAAAATAATGATTTTTATAGACAAGTGAGTCCATGATTTTTCCCAAAATTAATTGAAAAAAAAAAATTGAGTTTGGTACATCCATGGAAAGGTCTGTTAATTCTCTATTCAGAATTGAAAACCGCAACGCGTTACGAGCCTTGGTTGCGGAAATATCTCCATCCGCATCCGATGACTTTTTTAGATTTGGGTCAATTTTCAGTAAAATCACTTTGGGTGGCCATATTTCGCTAACCAGACCACGCAGGAAGATTTGGCTTACAGGTGTGTGTAGGTATTGAACAGACCTTTCGTTTAATGTATATCTCGATGGGATTGGTGAACTTCGAAAAAATAATGATTTTTATAGACAAGTGTTAGTACATGATTTTTCCCAAAATTAATTGAAAAAAAAAAAAAATTGAGTTTGGCACATCCATGGAAAGGTCTGTTAATTCTCTATTCAGAATTGAAAACAGCAACGCGTTACGAGCCTTGGTTGCGGAAATATCTCCATCCGCATCCGATGACTTTTTTAGATTTGGGTCAATTTTCAGTAAAATCAATTTGGGTGGCCATATTTCGCTAACCAGACCACGCAGGAAGATTTGGCTTACAGGTGTGTGTAGGTATTGAACAGACCTTTCGTTTAATGTATATCTCGATGGGATTGGTGAACTTCGAAAAAATAATGATTTTTATAGACAAGTGTCCATGATTTTTCCCAAAATTAATTGAAAAAAAAAAATTTGAGTTTGGTACATCCATGGAAAGGTCTGTTAATTCTCTATTCAGAATTGAAAACCGCAACGCGTTACGAGCCTTGGTTGCGGAAATATCTCCATCCGCATCCGATGACTTTTTTAGATTTGGGTCAATTTTCAGTAAAATCACTTTGGGTGGCCATATTTCGATAACCAGATCTCGCAGAACCTTCTGGTTTTCACCCGTGAATAGCTCTTACAAAATTGACTAGAAATTTTGGAAACCGCAACCTTTTACAAGGCCTGGTTTCGGAAATATCGCCACCCAAGCACATTGTTAGGTAGTTAAAGCTCAAAAATCTGTGGAATCAGTGAAATCACTTTGGATGGCCATATTTCGCTAACCAGACCACGCAGGACGATTTGGCTTACAGGTGTGTGTAGGTATTGAACAGACCTTTCGTTCGATGTATATCTCGATGGGATTGGTGAACTTCGAAAAAATAATGATTTTTATAGACAAGTGGTTAGTCCATGATTTTTCCCAAAATTAATTGAAAAAAAAAAAATTGAGTTTGGTACATCCATGGAAAGGTCTGTTAATTCTCTATTCAGAATTGAAAACCGCAACGCGTTACGAGCCTTGGTTGCGGAAATATCTCCATCCGCATCCGATGACTTTTTTAGATTTGGGTCAATTTTCAGTAAAATCACTTTGGGTGGCCATATTTCGCTAACCAGACCACGCAGGAAGATTTGGCTTACAGGTGTGTGTAGGTATTGAACAGACCTTTCGTTTAATGTATATCTCGATGGGATTGGTGAACTTCGAAAAAATAATGATTTTTATAGACAAGTGTTAGTCCATGATTTTTCCCAAAATTAATTGAAAAAAAAAAAAAAATTGAGTTTGGCACATCCATGGAAAGGTCTGTTAATTCTCTATTCAGAATTGAAAACAGCAACGCGTTACGAGCCTTGGTTGCGGAAATATCTCCATCCGCATCCGATGACTTTTTTAGATTTGGGTCAATTTTCAGTAAAATCACTTTGGGTGGCCATATTTCGATAACCAGACCTCGCAGAACCTTCTGGTTTTCACCCGTGAATAGCTCTTACAAAATTGACTAGAAATTTTGGAAACCGCAACCTTTTACAAGGCCTGGTTTCGGAAATATCGCCACCCAAGCACATTGTTAGGTAGTTAAAGCTCAAAAATCTGTGGAATCAGTGAAATCACTTTGGATGGCCATATTTCGCTAACCAGACCACGCAGGACGATTTGGCTTACAGGTGTGTGTAGGTATTGAACAGACCTTTCGTTTGATGTATATCTCGATGGGATTGGTGAACTTCGAAAAAATAATGAGTTTGGTACATCCATGGAAAGGTCTGTTAATTCTCTATTCAGAATTGAAAACCGCAACGCGTTACGAGCCTTGGTTGCGGAAATATCTCCATCCGCATCCGATGACTTTTTTAGATTTGGGTCAATTTTCAGTAAAATCACTTTGGGTGGCCATATTTCGCTAACCAGACCACGCAGGAAGATTTGGCTTACAGGTGTGTGTAGGTATTGAACAGACCTTTCGTTTAATGTATATCTCGATGGGATTGGTGAACTTCGAAAAAATAATGATTTTTATAGACAGTCCATGATTTTTCCCAAAATTAATTGAAAAAAAAAAAAATTGAGTTTGGCACATCCATGGAAAGGTCTGTTAATTCTCTATTCAGAATTGAAAACAGCAACGCGTTACGAGCCTTGGTTGCGGAAATATCTCCATCCGCATCCGATGACTTTTTTAGATTTGGGTCAATTTTCAGTAAAATCACTTTGGGTGGCCATATTTCGATAACCAGACCTAGCAGAACCTTCTGGTTTTCACCCGTGAATAGCTCTTACGAAATTGACTAGAAATTTTGGAAACCGCAAACTTTTACAAGGCCTGGTTTCGGAAATATCGCCACCCAAGCACATTGTTAGGTAGTTAAAGCTCAAAAATCTGTGGAATCAGTGAAATCACTTTGGATGGCCATATTTCGCTAACCAGACCACGCAGGAAGATTTGGCTTACAGGTGTGTGTAGGTATTGAACAGACCTTTCGTTTAATGTATATCTCGATGGGATTGGTGAACTTCGAAAAAATAATGATTTTTATAGACAAGTGGTTAGTCCATGATTTTTCCCAAAATTAATTGAAAAAAAAAAAATTTGAGTTTGGCACATCCATGGAAAGGTCTGTTAATTCTCTATTCAGAATTGAAAACCGCAACGCGTTACGAGCCTTGGTTGCGGAAATATCTCCATCCGCATCCGATGACTTTTTTAGATTTGGGTCAATTTTCAGTAAAATCACTTTGGGTGGCCATATTTCGATAACCAGATCTCGCAGAACCTTCTGGTTTTCACCCGTGAATAGCTCTTACAAAATTGACTAGAAATTTTGGAAACCGCAACCTTTTACAAGGCCTGGTTTCGGAAATATCGCCACCCAAGCACATTGTTAGGTAGTTAAAGCTCAAAAATCTGTGGAATCAGTGAAATCACTTTGGATGGCCATATTTCGCTAACCAGACCACGCAGGACGATTTGGCTTACAGGTGTGTGTAGGTATTGAACAGACCTTTCGTTCGATGTATATCTCGATGGGATTGGTGAACTTCGAAAAAATAATGATTTTTATAGACAAGTGAGTCCATGATTTTTCCCAAAATTAATTGAAAAAAAAAAATTGAGTTTGGTACATCCATGGAAAGGTCTGTTAATTCTCTATTCAGAATTGAAAACCGCAACGCGTTACGAGCCTTGGTTGCGGAAATATCTCCATCCGCATCCGATGACTTTTTTAGATTTGGGTCAATTTTCAGTAAAATCACTTTGGGTGGCCATATTTCGCTAACCAGACCACGCAGGAAGATTTGGCTTACAGGTGTGTGTAGGTATTGAACAGACCTTTCGTTTAATGTATATCTCGATGGGATTGGTGAACTTCGAAAAAATAATGATTTTTATAGACAAGTGTTAGTCCATGATTTTTCCCAAAATTAATTGAAAAAAAAAAAAAATTGAGTTTGGCACATCCATGGAAAGGTCTGTTAATTCTCTATTCAGAATTGAAAACAGCAACGCGTTACGAGCCTTGGTTGCGGAAATATCTCCATCCGCATCCGATGACTTTTTTAGATTTGGGTCAATTTTCAGTAAAATCAATTTGGGTGGCCATATTTCGCTAACCAGACCACGCAGGAAGATTTGGCTTACAGGTGTGTGTAGGTATTGAACAGACCTTTCGTTTAATGTATATCTCGATGGGATTGGTGAACTTCGAAAAAATAATGATTTTTATAGACAAGTGTCCATGATTTTTCCCAAAATTAATTGAAAAAAAAAAATTTGAGTTTGGTACATCCATGGAAAGGTCTGTTAATTCTCTATTCAGAATTGAAAACCGCAACGCGTTACGAGCCTTGGTTGCGGAAATATCTCCATCCGCATCCGATGACTTTTTTAGATTTGGGTCAATTTTCAGTAAAATCACTTTGGGTGGCGATATTTCGCTAACCAGACCACGCAGGAAGATTTGGCTTACAGGTGTGTGTAGGTATTGAACAGACCTTTCGTTTAATGTATATCTCGATGGGATTGGTGAACTTCGAAAAAATAATGATTTTTATAGACAAGTGTTAGTCCATGATTTTTCCCAAAATTAATTGAAAAAAAAAAAAAATTGAGTTTGGCACATCCATGGAAAGGTCTGTTAATTCTCTATTCAGAATTGAAAACCGCAACGCGTTACGAGCCTTGGTTGCGGAAATATCTCCATCCGCATCCGATGACTTTTTTAGATTTGGGTCAATTTTCAGTAAAATCACTTTGGGTGGCCATATTTCGATAACCAGATCTCGCAGAACCTTCTGGTTTTCACCCGTGAATAGCTCTTACAAAATTGACTAGAAATTTTGGAAACCGCAACCTTTTACAAGGCCTGGTTTCGGAAATATCGCCACCCAAGCACATTGTTAGGTAGTTAAAGCTCAAAAATCTGTGGAATCAGTGAAATCACTTTGGATGGCCATATTTCGCTAACCAGACCACGCAGGACGATTTGGCTTACAGGTGTGTGTAGGTATTGAACAGACCTTTCGTTCGATGTATATCTCGATGGGATTGGTGAACTTCGAAAAAATAATGATTTTTATAGACAAGTGAGTCCATGATTTTTCCCAAAATTAATTGAAAAAAAAAAATTCTATTCAGAATTGAAAACAGCAACGCGTTACGAGCCTTGGTTGCGGAAATATCTCCATCCGCATCCGATGACTTTTTTAGATTTGGGTCAATTTTCAGTAAAATCAATTTGGGTGGCCATATTTCGCTAACCAGACCACGCAGGAAGATTTGGCTTACAGGTGTGTGTAGGTATTGAACAGACCTTTCGTTTAATGTATATCTCGATGGGATTGGTGAACTTCGAAAAAATAATGATTTTTATAGACAAGTGGTTAGTCCATGATTTTTCCCAAAATTAATTGAAAAAAAAAAAATTTGAGTTTGGCACATCCATGGAAAGGTCTGTTAATTCTCTATTCAGAATTGAAAACCGCAACGCGTTACGAGCCTTGGTTGCGGAAATATCTCCATCCGCATCCGATGACTTTTTTAGATTTGGGTCAATTTTCAGTAAAATCACTTTGGGTGGCCATATTTCGATAACCAGATCTCGCAGAACCTTCTGGTTTTCACCCGTGAATAGCTCTTACAAAATTGACTAGAAATTTTGGAAACCGCAACCTTTTACAAGGCCTGGTTTCGGAAATATCGCCACCCAAGCACATTGTTAGGTAGTTAAAGCTCAAAAATCTGTGGAATCAGTGAAATCACTTTGGATGGCCATATTTCGCTAACCAGACCACGCAGGACGATTTGGCTTACAGGTGTGTGTAGGTATTGAACAGACCTTTCGTTCGATGTATATCTCGATGGGATTGGTGAACTTCGAAAAAATAATGATTTTTATAGACAAGTGAGTCCATGATTTTTCCCAAAATTAATTGAAAAAAAAAAATTGAGTTTGGTACATCCATGGAAAGGTCTGTTAATTCTCTATTCAGAATTGAAAACCGCAACGCGTTACGAGCCTTGGTTGCGGAAATATCTCCATCCGCATCCGATGACTTTTTTAGATTTGGGTCAATTTTCAGTAAAATCACTTTGGGTGGCCATATTTCGCTAACCAGACCACGCAGGAAGATTTGGCTTACAGGTGTGTGTAGGTATTGAACAGACCTTTCGTTTAATGTATATCTCGATGGGATTGGTGAACTTCGAAAAAATAATGATTTTTATAGACAAGTGTCCATGATTTTTCCCAAAATTAATTGAAAAAAAAAAATTTGAGTTTGGTACATCCATGGAAAGGTCTGTTAATTCTCTATTCAGAATTGAAAACCGCAACGCGTTACGAGCCTTGGTTGCGGAAATATCTCCATCCGCATCCGATGACTTTTTTAGATTTGGGTCAATTTTCAGTAAAATCACTTTGGGTGGCCATATTTCGATAACCAGATCTCGCAGAACCTTCTGGTTTTCACCCGTGAATAGCTCTTACAAAATTGACTAGAAATTTTGGAAACCGCAACCTTTTACAAGGCCTGGTTTCGGAAATATCGCCACCCAAGCACATTGTTAGGTAGTTAAAGCTCAAAAATCTGTGGAATCAGTGAAATCACTTTGGATGGCCATATTTCGCTAACCAGACCACGCAGGACGATTTGGCTTACAGGTGTGTGTAGGTATTGAACAGACCTTTCGTTTGATGTATATCTCGATGGGATTGGTGAACTTCGAAAAAATAATGAGTTTGGTACATCCATGGAAAGGTCTGTTAATTCTCTATTCAGAATTGAAAACCGCAACGCGTTACGAGCCTTGGTTGCGGAAATATCTCCATCCGCATCCGATGACTTTTTTAGATTTGGGTCAATTTTCAGTAAAATCACTTTGGGTGGCCATATTTCGCTAACCAGACCACGCAGGAAGATTTGGCTTACAGGTGTGTGTAGGTATTGAACAGACCTTTCGTTTAATGTATATCTCGATGGGATTGGTGAACTTCGAAAAAATAATGATTTTTATAGACAGTCCATGATTTTTCCCAAAATTAATTGAAAAAAAAAAAAATTGAGTTTGGCACATCCATGGAAAGGTCTGTTAATTCTCTATTCAGAATTGAAAACAGCAACGCGTTACGAGCCTTGGTTGCGGAAATATCTCCATCCGCATCCGATGACTTTTTTAGATTTGGGTCAATTTTCAGTAAAATCACTTTGGGTGGCCATATTTCGATAACCAGACCTAGCAGAACCTTCTGGTTTTCACCCGTGAATAGCTCTTACGAAATTGACTAGAAATTTTGGAAACCGCAAACTTTTACAAGGCCTGGTTTCGGAAATATCGCCACCCAAGCACATTGTTAGGTAGTTAAAGCTCAAAAATCTGTGGAATCAGTGAAATCACTTTGGATGGCCATATTTCGCTAACCAGACCACGCAGGAAGATTTGGCTTACAGGTGTGTGTAGGTATTGAACAGACCTTTCGTTTAATGTATATCTCGATGGGATTGGTGAACTTCGAAAAAATAATGATTTTTATAGACAAGTGGTTAGTCCATGATTTTTCCCAAAATTAATTGAAAAAAAAAAATTTGAGTTTGGCACATCCATGGAAAGGTCTGTTAATTCTCTATTCAGAATTGAAAACCGCAACGCGTTACGAGCCTTGGTTGCGGAAATATCTCCATCCGCATCCGATGACTTTTTTAGATTTGGGTCAATTTTCAGTAAAATCACTTTGGGTGGCCATATTTCGATAACCAGATCTCGCAGAACCTTCTGGTTTTCACCCGTGAATAGCTCTTACAAAATTGACTAGAAATTTTGGAAACCGCAACCTTTTACAAGGCCTGGTTTCGGAAATATCGCCACCCAAGCACATTGTTAGGTAGTTAAAGCTCAAAAATCTGTGGAATCAGTGAAATCACTTTGGATGGCCATATTTCGCTAACCAGACCACGCAGGACGATTTGGCTTACAGGTGTGTGTAGGTATTGAACAGACCTTTCGTTCGATGTATATCTCGATGGGATTGGTGAACTTCGAAAAAATAATGATTTTTATAGACAAGTGGTTTAGTCCATGATTTTTCCCAAAATTAATTGAAAAAAAAAAAATTGAGTTTGGTACATCCATGGAAAGGTCTGTTAATTCTCTATTCAGAATTGAAAACCGCAACGCGTTACGAGCCTTGGTTGCGGAAATATCTCCATCCGCATCCGATGACTTTTTTAGATTTGGGTCAATTTTCAGTAAAATCACTTTGGGTGGCCATATTTCGCTAACCAGACCACGCAGGAAGATTTGGCTTACAGGTGTGTGTAGGTATTGAACAGACCTTTCGTTTAATGTATATCTCGATGGGATTGGTGAACTTCAAAAAAATAATGATTTTTATAGACAAGTGTTAGTCCATGATTTTTCCCAAAATTAATTGAAAAAAAAAAAAAAATTGAGTTTGGCACATCCATGGAAAGGTCTGTTAATTCTCTATTCAGAATTGAAAACAGCAACGCGTTACGAGCCTTGGTTGCGGAAATATCTCCATCCGCATCCGATGACTTTTTTAGATTTGGGTCAATTTTCAGTAAAATCACTTTGGGTGGCCATATTTCGATAACCAGACCTCGCAGAACCTTCTGGTTTTCACCCGTGAATAGCTCTTACAAAATTGACTAGAAATTTTGGAAACCGCAACCTTTTACAAGGCCTGGTTTCGGAAATATCGCCACCCAAGCACATTGTTAGGTAGTTAAAGCTCAAAAATCTGTGGAATCAGTGAAATCACTTTGGATGGCCATATTTCGCTAACCAGACCACGCAGGACGATTTGGCTTACAGGTGTGTGTAGGTATTGAACAGACCTTTCGTTTGATGTATATCTCGATGGGATTGGTGAACTTCGAAAAAATAATGATTTTTATAGACAAGTGGTTAGTCCATGATTTTTCCCAAAATTAATTGAAAAAAAAAAAATTGAGTTTGGTACATCCATGGAAAGGTCTGTTAATTCTCTATTCAGAATTGAAAACCGCAACGCGTTACGAGCCTTGGTTGCGGAAATATCTCCATCCGCATCCGATGACTTTTTTAGATTTGGGTCAATTTTCAGTAAAATCACTTTGGGTGGCCATATTTCGATAACCAGATCTCGCAGAACCTTCTGGTTTTCACCCGTGAATAGCTCTTACAAAATTGACTAGAAATTTTGGAAACCGCAACCTTTTACAAGGCCTGGTTTCGGAAATATCGCCACCCAAGCACATTGTTAGGTAGTTAAAGCTCAAAAATCTGTGGAATCAGTGAAATCACTTTGGATGGCCATATTTCGCTAACCAGACCACGCAGGACGATTTGGCTTACAGGTGTGTGTAGGTATTGAACAGACCTTTCGTTCGATGTATATCTCGATGGGATTGGTGAACTTCGAAAAAATAATGATTTTTATAGACAAGTGGTTAGTCCATGATTTTTCCCAAAATTAATTGAAAAAAAAAAAATTGAGTTTGGTACATCCATGGAAAGGTCTGTTAATTCTCTATTCAGAATTGAAAACCGCAACGCGTTACGAGCCTTGGTTGCGGAAATATCTCCATCCGCATCCGATGACTTTTTTAGATTTGGGTCAATTTTCAGTAAAATCAATTTGGGTGGCCATATTTCGCTAACCAGACCACGCAGGAAGATTTGGCTTACAGGTGTGTGTAGGTATTGAACAGACCTTTCGTTTAATGTATATCTCGATGGGATTGGTGAACTTCGAAAAAATAATGATTTTTATAGACAAGTGGTTAGTCCATGATTTTTCCCAAAATTAATTGAAAAAAAAAAATTTGAGTTTGGCACATCCATGGAAAGGTCTGTTAATTCTCTATTCAGAATTGAAAACCGCAACGCGTTACGAGCCTTGGTTGCGGAAATATCTCCATCCGCATCCGATGACTTTTTTAGATTTGGGTCAATTTTCAGTAAAATCACTTTGGGTGG
Organism: Chrysotoxum bicinctum; assembly: GCA_911387755.1. NCBI lineage: Eukaryota > Metazoa > Arthropoda > Insecta > Diptera > Syrphidae > Chrysotoxum > Chrysotoxum bicinctum. Next base: position 80,952,814 of record OU426990.1, read on the forward strand.
CCATATTTCGATAACCAGATCTCGCAGAACCTTCTGGTTTTCACCCGTGAATAGCACTTACAAAATTGACTAGAAATTTTGGAAACCGCAACCTTTTACAAGGCCTGGTTTCGGAAATATCGCCACCCAAGCACATTGTTAGGTAGTTAAAGCTCAAAAATCTGTGGAATCAGTGAAATCACTTTGGATGGCCATATTTCGCTAACCAGACCACGCAGGACGATTTGGCTTACAGGTGTGTGTAGGTATTGAACAGACCTTTCGTTCGATGTATATCTCGATGGGATTGGTGAACTTCGAAAAAATAATGATTTTTATAGACAAGTGGTTTAGTCCATGATTTTTCCCAAAATTAATTGAAAAAAAAAAAATTGAGTTTGGTACATCCATGGAAAGGTCTGTTAATTCTCTATTCAGAATTGAAAACCGCAACGCGTTACGAGCCTTGGTTGCGGAAATATCTCCATCCGCATCCGATGACTTTTTTAGATTTGGGTCAATTTTCAGTAAAATCACTTTGGGTGGCCATATTTCGCTAACCAGACCACGCAGGAAGATTTGGCTTACAGGTGTGTGTAGGTATTGAACAGACCTTTCGTTTAATGTATATCTCGATGGGATTGGTGAACTTCAAAAAAATAATGATTTTTATAGACAAGTGTTAGTCCATGATTTTTCCCAAAATTAATTGAAAAAAAAAAAAAAATTGAGTTTGGCACATCCATGGAAAGGTCTGTTAATTCTCTATTCAGAATTGAAAACAGCAACGCGTTACGAGCCTTGGTTGCGGAAATATCTCCATCCGCATCCGATGACTTTTTTAGATTTGGGTCAATTTTCAGTAAAATCACTTTGGGTGGCCATATTTCGATAACCAGACCTCGCAGAACCTTCTGGTTTTCACCCGTGAATAGCTCTTACAAAATTGACTAGAAATTTTGGAAACCGCAACCTTTTACAAGGCCTGGTTTCGGAAATATCGCCACCCAAGCACATTGTTAGGTAGTTAAAGCTCAAAAATCTGTGGAATCAGTGAAATCACTTTGGATGGCCATATTTCGCTAACCAGACCACGCAGGAAGATTTGGCTTACAGGTGTGTGTAGGTATTGAACAGACCTTTCGTTTAATGTATATCTCGATGGGATTGGTGAACTTCAAAAAAATAATGATTTTTATAGACAAGTGTTAGTCCATGATTTTTCCCAAAATTAATTGAAAAAAAAAAATTTGAGTTTGGTACATCCATGGAAAGGTCTGTTAATTCTCTATTCAGAATTGAAAACCGCAACGCGTTACGAGCCTTGGTTGCGGAAATATCTCCATCCGCATCCGATGACTTTTTTAGATTTGGGTCAATTTTCAGTAAAATCACTTTGGGTGGCCATATTTCGCTAACCAGACCACGCAGGAAGATTTGGCTTACAGGTGTGTGTAGGTATGGAACAGACCTTTCGTTTAATGTATATCTCGATGGGATTGGTGAACTTCGAAAAAATAATGATTTTTATAGACAGTCCATGATTTTTCCCAAAATTAATTGAAAAAAAAAAAAATTGAGTTTGGCACATCCATGGAAAGGTCTGTTAATTCTCTATTCAGAATTGAAAACAGCAACGCGTTACGAGCCTTGGTTGCGGAAATATCTCCATCCGCATCCGATGACTTTTTTAGATTTGGGTCAATTTTCAGTAAAATCAATTTGGGTGACCATATTTCGCTAACCAGACCACGCAGGAAGATTTGGCTTACAGGTGTGTGTAGGTATTGAACAGACCTTTCGTTTGATGTATATCTCGATGGGATTGGTGAACTTCGAAAAAATAATGATTTTTATAGACAAGTGGTTAGTCCATGATTTTTCCCAAAATTAATTGAAAAAAAAAATTTGAGTTTGGCACATCCATGGAAAGGTCTGTTAATTCTCTATTCAGAATTGAAAACCGCAATGCGTTACGAGCCTTGGTTGCGGAAATATCTCCATCCGCATCCGATGACTTTTTTAGATTTGGGTCAATTTTCAGTAAAATCAATTTGGGTGACCATATTTCGCTAACCAGACCACGCAGGAAGATTTGGCTTACAGGTGTGTGTAGGTATTGAACAGACCTTTCGTTTGATGTATATCTCGATGGGATTGGTGAACTTCGAAAAAATAATGATTTTTATAGACGTCCATGATTTTTCCCAAAATTAATTGAAAAAAAAAAAAATTGAGTTTGGCACATCCATGGAAAGGTCTGTTAATTCTCTATTCAGAATTGAAAACCGCAACGCGTTACGAGCCTTGGTTGCGGAAATATCTCCATCCGCATCCGATGACTTTTTTAGATTTGGGTCAATTTTCAGTAAAATGACTTTGGTTGGCCATATTTCAATAACCAGACCTCGCAGAACCTTCTGGTTTTCACCCGTGAATAGCTCTTACAAAATTGACTAGAAATTTTGGAAACCGCAACCTTTTACAAGGCCTGGTTTCGGAAATATCGCCACCCAAGCACATTGTTAGGTAGTTAAAGCTCAAAAATCTGTGGAATCAGTGAAATCACTTTGGATGGCCATATTTCGCTAACCAGACCACGCAGGACGATTTGGCTTACAGGTGTGTGTAGGTATTGAACAGACCTTTCGTTTGATGTATATCTCGATGGGATTGGTGAACTTCGAAAAAATAATGATTTTTATAGACAAGTGATTTTTCCCAAAATTAATTGAAAAAAAAAATTTGAGTTTGGCACATCCATGGAAAGGTCTGTTAATTCTCTATTCAGAATTGAAAACAGCAACGCGTTACGAGCCTTGGTTGCGGAAATATCTCCATCCGCATCCGATGACTTTTTTAGATTAAGGGTCAATTTTCAGTAAAATCACTTTGGGTGGCCATATTTCGATAACCAGACCACGCATGAAGATTTGGCTTACAGGTGTGTGTAGGTATTGAACAGACCTTTCGTTTAATGTATATCTCGATGGGATTGGTGAACTTCGAAAAAATAATGATTTTTATAGACAAGTGGTTAACCATGATTTTTCCCAAAATTAATTGAAAAAAAAAAAATTGAGTTTGGCACATCCATGGAAAGGTCTGTTAATTCTCTATTCAGAACTGAAAACAGCAACGCGTTACGAGCCTTGGTTGCGGAAATATCTCCATCCGCATCCGATGACTTTTTTAGATTTGGGTCAATTTTCAGTAAAATCAATTTGGGTGACCATATTTCGCTAACCAGACCACGCAGGAAGATTTGGCTTACAGGTGTGTGTAGGTATTGAACAGACCTTTCGTTTGATGTATATCTCGATGGGATTGGTGAACTTCGAAAAAATAATGATTTTTATAGACAAGTGGTTAGTCCATGATTTTTCCCAAAATTAATTGAAAAAAAAAATTTGAGTTTGGCACATCCATGGAAAGGTCTGTTAATTCTCTATTCAGAATTGAAAACCGCAATGCGTTACGAGCCTTGGTTGCGGAAATATCTCCATCCGCATCCGATGACTTTTTTAGATTTGGGTCAATTTTCAGTAAAATCACTTTGGGTGGCCATATTTCGCTAACCAGACCACGCAGGACGATTTGGCTTGCATGTGTGTGTAGGTATTGAACAGACCTTTCGTTTGATGTATATCTCGATGGGATTGGTGAACTTCGAAAAAATAATGATTTTTATAGACAAGTGGTTAGTCCATGATTTTTCCCAAAATTAATTGAAAAAAAAAAAAATTTGAGTTTGGCACATCCATGGAAAGGTCTGTTAATTCTCTATTCAGAATTGAAAACCGCAACGCGTTACGAGCCTTGGTTGCGGAAATATCTCCATCCGCATCCGATGACTTTTTTAGATTTGGGTCAATTTTCAGTAAAATCACTTTGGGTGGCCATATTTCGATAACCAGACCTCGCAGAACCTTCTGGTTTTCACCCGTGAATAGCTCTTACAAAATTGACTAGAAATTTTGGAAACCGCAACCTTTTACAAGGCCTGGTTTCGGAAATATCGCCACCCAAGCACATTGTTAGGTAGTTAAAGCTCAAAAATCTGTGGAATCAGTGAAATCAATTTGGATGGCCATATTTCGCTAACCAGACCACGCAGGACGATTTGGCTTACAGGTGTGTGTAGGTATTGAACAGACCTTTCGTTTGATGTATATCTCGATGGGATTGGTGAACTTCAAAAAAATAATGATTTTTATAGACAAGTGGTTAGTCCATGATTTTTCCCAAAATTAATTGAAAAAAAAAAAATTGAGTTTGGCACATCCATGGAAAGGTCTGTTAATTCTCTATTCAGAATTGAAAACCGCAACGCGTTACGAGCCTTGGTTGCGGAAATATCTCCATCCGCATCCGATGACTTTTTTAGATTTGGGTCAATTTTCAGTAAAATCACTTTGGGTGGCCATATTTCGCTAACCACACCACGCAGGAAGATTTGGCTTACAGGTGTGTGTAGGTATTGAACAAACCTTTCGTTTGATGTATATCTCGATGGGATTGGTGAACTTCGAAAAAATAATGATTTTTATAGACAAGTGGTTAGTCCATGATTTTTCCCAAAATTAATTGAAAACAAAAAAAATTTGAGTTTGGCACATCCATGGAAAGGTCTGTTAATTCTCTATTCAGAATTGAAAACCGCAACGCGTTACGAGCCTTGGTTGCGGAAATATCTCCATCCGCATCCGATGACTTTTTTAGATTTGGGTCAATTTTCAGTAAAATCACTTTGGGTGGCCATATTTCGATAACCAGACCACGCATGAAGATTTGGCTTACAGGTGTGTGTAGGTATTGAACAGACCTTTCGTTTAATGTATATCTCGATGGGATTGGTGAACTTCGAAAAAATAATGATTTTTATAGACAAGTGGTTAACCATGATTTTTCCCAAAATTAATTGAAAAAAAAAAAATTGAGTTTGGCACATCCATGGAAAGGTCTGTTAATTCTCTATTCAGAATTGAAAACAGCAACGCGTTACGAGCCTTGGTTGCGGAAATATCTCCATCCGCATCCGATGACTTTTTTAGATTTGGGTCAATTTTCAGTAAAATCAATTTGGGTGGCCATATTTCGCTAACCAGACCACGCAGGAAGATTTGGCTTACAGGTGTGTGTAGGTATTGAACAAACCTTTCGTTTGATGTATATCTCGATGGGATTGGTGAACTTCGAAAAAATAATGATTTTTATAGACAAGTGGTTAGTCAATGATTTTTCCCAAAATTAATTGAAAAAAAAAATTTGAGTTTGCACATCCATGGAAAGGTCTGTTAATTCTCTATTCAGAATTGAAAACAGCAACGCGTTACGAGCCTTGGTTGCGGAAATATCTCCATCCGCATCCGATGACTTTTTTAGATTTGGGTCAATTTTCAGTAAAATCACTTTGGGTGGCCATATTTCGCTAACCAGACCATGCAGGAAGATTTGGCTTACAGGTGTGTGTAGGTATTGAACAGACCTTTCGTTTGATGTATATCTCGATGGGATTGGTGAACTTCGAAAAAATAATGATTTTTATAGACAAGTGGTTAGTCCATGATTTTTCCCAAAATTAATTGAAAAAAAAATTGAGTTTGGCACATCCATGGAAAGGTCTGTTAATTCTCTATTCAGAATTGAAAACCGCAACGCGTTACGAGCCTTGGTTGCGGAAATATCTCCATCCGCATCCGATGACTTTTTTAGATTTGGGTCAATTTTCAGTAAAATCACTTTGGGTGGCCATATTTCGCTAACCAGACCACGCAGGAAGATTTGGCTTACAGGTGTGTGTAGGTATTGAACAGACCTTTCGTTTGATGTATATCTTGATGGGATTGGTGAACTTCGAAAAAATAATGATTTTTATAGACAAGTGATTTTTCCCAAAATTAATTGAAAAAAAAAATTTGAGTTTGGCACATCCATGGAAAGGTCTGTTAATTCTCTATTCAGAATTGAAAACAGCAACGCGTTACGAGCCTTGGTTGCGGAAATATCTCCATCCGCATCCGATGACTTTTTTAGATTTGGGTCAATTTTCAGTAAAATCACTTTGGGTGGCCATATTTCGCTAACCAGACCACGCAGGAAGATTTGGCTTACAGGTGTGTGTAGGTATTGAACAGACCTTTCGTTTGATGTATATCTTGATGGGATTGGTGAACTTCGAAAAAATAATGATTTTTATAGACAAGTGGTTAGTCCATGATTTTTCCCAAAATTAATTGAAAAAAAAAATTTGAGTTTGGCACATCCATGGAAAGGTCTGTTAATTCTCTATTCAGAATTGAAAACCGCAACGCGTTACGAGCCTTGGTTGCGGAAATATCTCCATCCGCATCCGATGACTTTTTTAGATTTGGGTCAATTTTCAGTAAAATCACTTTGGGTGGCCATATTTCGATAACCAGACCTCGCAGAACCTTCTGGTTTTCACCCGTGAATAGCTCTTACAAAATTGACTAGAAATTTTGGAAACCGCAACCTTTTACAAGGCCTGGTTTCGGAAATATCGCCACCCAAGCACATTGTTAGGTAGTTAAAGCTCAAAAATCTGTGGAATCAGTGAAATCACTTTGGATGGCCATATTTCGCTAACCAGACCACGCAGGACGATTTGGCTTACAGGTGTGTGTAGGTATTGAACAGACCTTTCGTTTGATGTATATCTCGATGGGATTGGTGAACTTCGAAAAAATAATGATTTTTATAGACAAGTGGTTAGTCCATGATTTTTCCCAAAATTAATTGAAAAAAAAAAATTGAGTTTGGTACATCCATGGAAAGGTCTGTTAATTCTCTATTCAGAATTGAAAACCGCAACGCGTTACGAGCCTTGGTTGCGGAAATATCTCCATCCGCATCCGATGACTTTTTTAGATTTGGGTCAATTTTCAGTAAAATCACTTTGGGTGGCCATATTTCGCTAACCAGACCACGCAGGAAGATTTGGCTTACAGGTGTGTGTAGGTATTGAACAGACCTTTCGTTTAATGTATATCTCGATGGGATTGGTGAACTTCGAAAAAATAATGATTTTTATAGACAAGTGGTTAGTCCATGATTTTTCCCAAAATTAATTGAAAAAAAAAAAAAATTGAGTTTGGCACATCCATGGAAAGGTCTGTTAATTCTCTATTCAGAATTGAAAACAGCAACGCGTTACGAGCCTTGGTTGCGGAAATATCTCCATCCGCATCCGATGACTTTTTTAGATTTGGGTCAATTTTCAGTAAAATCACTTTGGGTGGCCATATTTCGCTAACCAGACCATGCAGGAAGATTTGGCTTACAGGTGTGTGTAGGTATTGAACAGACCTTTCGTTTGATGTATATCTCGATGGGATTGGTGAACTTCGAAAAAATAATGATTTTTATAGACAAGTGGTTAGTCCATGATTTTTCCCAAAATTAATTGAAAAAAAAATTGAGTTTGGCACATCCATGGAAAGGTCTGTTAATTCTCTATTCAGAATTGAAAACCGCAACGCGTTACGAGCCTTGGTTGCGGAAATATCTCCATCCGCATCCGATGACTTTTTTAGATTTGGGTCAATTTTCAGTAAAATCACTTTGGGTGGCCATATTTCGCTAACCAGACCACGCCGGAAGATTTGGCTTACAGGTGTGTGTAGGTATTGAACAGACCTTTCGTTTGATGTATATCTTGATGGGATTGGTGAACTTCGAAAAAATAATGATTTTTATAGACAAGTGATTTTTCCCAAAATTAATTGAAAAAAAAAATTTGAGTTTGGCACATCCATGGAAAGGTCTGTTAATTCTCTATTCAGAATTGAAAACAGCAACGCGTTACGAGCCTTGGTTGCGGAAATATCTCCATCCGCATCCGATGACTTTTTTAGATTTGGGTCAATTTTCAGTAAAATCACTTTGGGTGGCCATATTTCGATAACCAGACCACGCATGAAGATTTGGCTTACAGGTGTGTGTAGGTATTGAACAGACCTTTCGTTTAATGTATATCTCGATGGGATTGGTGAACTTCGAAAAAATAATGATTTTTATAGACAAGTGGTTAACCATGATTTTTCCCAAAATTAATTGAAAAAAAAATTGAGTTTGGCACATCCATGGAAAGGTCTGTTAATTCTCTATTCAGAATTGAAAACCGCAACGCGTTACGAGCCTTGGTTGCGGAAATATCTCCATCCGCATCCGATGACTTTTTTAGATTTGGGTCAATTTTCAGTAAAATCACTTTGGGTGGCCATATTTCGCTAACCAGACCACGCCGGAAGATTTGGCTTACAGGTGTGTGTAGGTATTGAACAGACCTTTCGTTTGATGTATATCTTGATGGGATTGGTGAACTTCGAAAAAATAATGATTTTTATAGACAAGTGATTTTTCCCAAAATTAATTGAAAAAAAAAATTTGAGTTTGGCACATCCATGGAAAGGTCTGTTAATTCTCTATTCAGAATTGAAAACAGCAACGCGTTACGAGCCTTGGTTGCGGAAATATCTCCATCCGCATCCGATGACTTTTTTAGATTTGGGTCAATTTTCAGTAAAATCACTTTGGGTGGCCATATTTCGATAACCAGACCTAGCAGAACCTTCTGGTTTTCACCCGTGAATAGCTCTTACGAAATTGACTAGAAATTTTGGAAACCGCAAACTTTTACAAGGCCTGGTTTCGGAAATATCGCCACCCAAGCACATTGTTAGGTAGTTAAAGCTAAAAAATCTGTGGAATCAGTGAAATCACTTTGGATGGCCATATTTCGCTAACCAGACCACGCAGGAAGATTTGGCTTACAGGTGTGTGTAGGTATTGAACAGACCTTTCGTTTAATGTATATCTCGATGGGATTGGTGAACTTCGAAAAAATAATGATTTTTATAGACAAGTGGTTAGTCCATGATTTTCCCCAAAATTAATTGAAAAAAAAAATTTGAGTTTGGCACATCCATGGAAAGGTCTGTTAATTCTCTATTCAGAATTGAAAACAGCAACGCGCTACGAGCCTTGGTTGCGGAAATATCTCCATCCGCATCCGATGACTTTTTTAGATTTGGGTCAATTTTCAGTAAAATCACTTTGGGTGGCCATATTTCGATAACCAGACCACGCATGAAGATTTGGCTTACAGGTGTGTGTAGGTATTGAACAGACCTTTCGTTTAATGTATATCTCGATGGGATTGGTGAACTTCGAAAAAATAATGATTTTTATAGACAAGTGGTTAACCATGATTTTTCCCAAAATTAATTGAAAAAAAAAAATTGAGTTTGGCACATCCATGGAAAGGTCTGTTAATTCTTTATTCAGAATTGAAAACAGCAACGCGTTACGAGCCTTGGTTGCGGAAATATCTCCATCCGCATCCGATGACTTTTTTAGATTTGGGTCAATTTTCAGTAAAATCACTTTGGGTGGCCATATTTCGCTAACCAGACCATGCAGGAAGATTTGGCTTACAGGTGTGTGTAGGTATTGAACAGACCTTTCGTTTGATGTATATCTCGATGGGATTGGTGAACTTCGAAAAAATAATGATTTTTATAGACAAGTGGTTAGTCCATGATTTTTCCCAAAATTAATTGAAAAAAAAAAATTGAGTTTGGCACATCCATGGAAAGGTCTGTTAATTCTCTATTCAGAACTGAAAACAGCAACGCGTTACGAGCCTTGGTTGCGGAAATATCTCCATCCGCATCCGATGACTTTTTTAGATTTGGGTCAATTTTCAGTAAAATCACTTTGGGTGGCCATATTTCGCTAACCAGACCACGCAGGACGATTTGGCTTGCATGTGTGTGTAGGTATTGAACAGACCTTTCGTTTGATGTATATCTCGATGGGATTGGTGAACTTCGAAAAAATAATGATTTTTATAGACAAGTGGTTAGTCCATGATTTTTCCCAAAATTAATTGAAAAAAAAAAAATTTGAGTTTGGCACATCCATGGAAAGGTCTGTTAATTCTCTATTCAGAATTGAAAACCGCAACGCGTTACGAGCCTTGGTTGCGGAAATATCTCCATCCGCATCCGATGACTTTTTTAGATTTGGGTCAATTTTCAGTAAAATCACTTTGGGTGGCCATATTTCGATAACCAGACCTCGCAGAACCTTCTGGTTTTCACCCGTGAATAGCTCTTACAAAATTGACTAGAAATTTTGGAAACCGCAACCTTTTACAAGGCCTGGTTTCGGAAATATCGCCACCCAAGCACATTGTTAGGTAGTTAAAGCTCAAAAATCTGTGGAATCAGTGAAATCACTTTGGATGGCCATATTTCGCTAACCAGACCACGCAGGACGATTTGGCTTACAGGTGTGTGTAGGTATTGAACAGACCTTTCGTTTGATGTATATCTCGATGGGATTGGTGAACTTCAAAAAAATAATGATTTTTATAGACAAGTGGTTAGTCCATGATTTTTCCCAAAATTAATTGAAAAAAAAAAAATTGAGTTTGGCACATCCATGGAAAGGTCTGTTAATTCTCTATTCAGAATTGAAAACAGCAACGCGTTACGAGCCTTGGTTGCGGAAATATCTCCATCCGCATCCGATGACTTTTTTAGATTTGGGTCAATTTTCAGTAAAATCAATTTGGGTGGCCATATTTCGCTAACCAGACCACGCAGGAAGATTTGGCTTACAGGTGTGTGTAGGTATTGAACAAACCTTTCGTTTGATGTATATCTCGATGGGATTGGTGAACTTCGAAAAAATAATGATTTTTATAGACAAGTGGTTAGTCCATGATTTTTCCCAAAATTAATTGAAAAAAAAAAATTTGAGTTTGCACATCCATGGAAAGGTCTGTTAATTCTCTATTCAGAATTGAAAACAGCAACGCGTTACGAGCCTTGGTTGCGGAAATATCTCCATCCGCATCCGATGACTTTTTTAGATTTGGGTCAATTTTCAGTAAAATCACTTTGGGTGGCCATATTTCGCTAACCAGACCATGCAGGAAGATTTGGCTTACAGGTGTGTGTAGGTATTGAACAGACCTTTCGTTTGATGTATATCTCGATGGGATTGGTGAACTTCGAAAAAATAATGATTTTTATAGACAAGTGGTTAGTCCATGATTTTTCCCAAAATTAATTGAAAAAAAAAAATTGAGTTTGGCACATCCATGGAAAGGTCTGTTAATTCTCTATTCAGAACTGAAAACAGCAACGCGTTACGAGCCTTGGTTGCGGAAATATCTCCATCCGCATCCGATGACTTTTTTAGATTTGGGTCAATTTTCAGTAAAATCACTTTGGGTGGCCATATTTCGCTAACCAGACCACGCAGGACGATTTGGCTTGCATGTGTGTGTAGGTATTGAACAAACCTTTCGTTTGATGTATATCTCGATGGGATTGGTGAACTTCGAAAAAATAATGATTTTTATATCTAGACAAGTGGTTAGTCCATGATTTTTCCCAAAATTAATTGAAAAAAAAAAATTGAGTTTGGCACATCCATGGAAAGGTCTGTTAATTCTCTATTCAGAATAGAAAACAGCAACGCGTTACGAGCCTTGGTTGCGGAAATATCTCCATCCGCATCCGATGACTTTTTTAGATTTGGGTCAATTTTCAGTAAAATCACTTTGGGTGGCCATATTTCGATAACCAGACCTCGCAGAACCTTCTGGTTTTCACCCGTGAATAGCTCTTACAAAATTGACTAGAAATTTTGGAAACCGCAACCTTTTACAAGGCCTGGTTTCGGAAATATCGCCACCCAAGCACATTGTTAGGTAGTTAAAGCTCAAAAATCTGTGGAATCAGTGAAATCACTTTGGATGGCCATATTTCGCTAACCAGACCACGCAGGACGATTTGGCTTACAGGTGTGTGTAGGTATTGAACAAACCTTTCGTTTGATGTATATCTCGATGGGATTGGTGAACTTCGAAAAAATAATGATTTTTATAGACAAGTGGTTAGTCCATGATTTTTCCCAAAATTAATTGAAAAAAAAAAAATTTGAGTTTGGCACATCCATGGAAAGGTCTGTTAATTCTCTATTCAGAATTGAAAACCGCAACGCGTTACGAGCCTTGGTTGCGGAAATATCTCCATCCGCATCCGATGACTTTTTTAGATTTGGGTCAATTTTCAGTAAAATCACTTTGGGTGGCCATATTTCGCTAACCAGACCACGCAGGACGATTTGGCTTGCATGTGTGTGTAGGTATTGAACAGACCTTTCGTTTGATGTATATCTCGATGGGATTGGTGAACTTCGAAAAAATAATGATTTTTATAGACAAGTGGTTAGTCCATGATTTTTCCCAAAATTAATTGAAAAAAAAAAATTTGAGTTTGCACATCCATGGAAAGGTCTGTTAATTCTCTATTCAGAATTGAAAACAGCAACGCGTTACGAGCCTTGGTTGCGGAAATATCTCCATCCGCATCCGATGACTTTTTTAGATTTGGGTCAATTTTCAGTAAAATCAATTTGGGTGGCCATATTTCGCTAACCAGACCACGCAGGAAGATTTGGCTTACAGGTGTGGTAGGTATTGAACAGACCTTTCGTTTGATGTATATCTCGATGGGATTGGTGAACTTCGAAAAAATAATGATTTTTATAGACAAGTGGTTAAGTCCATGATTTTTCCCAAAATTAATTGAAAAAAAAAATTTGAGTTTGCACATCCATGGAAAGGTCTGTTAATTCTCTATTCAGAATTGAAAACAGCAACGCGTTACGAGCCTTGGTTGCGGAAATATCTCCATCCGCATCCGATGACTTTTTTAGATTTGGGTCAATTTTCAGTAAAATCAATTTGGGTGGCCATATTTCGCTAACCAGACCATGCAGGAAGATTTGGCTTACAGGTGTGTGTAGGTATTGAACAGACCTTTCGTTTGATGTATATCTCGATGGGATTGGTGAACTTTGAAAAAATAATGATTTTTATAGACAAGTGGTTAGTCCATGATTTTTCCCAAAATTAATTGAAAAAAAAAAAATTTGAGTTTGGTACATCCATGATGGAAAGGTCTGTTAATTCTCTATTCAGAATTGAAAACCGCAACGCGTTACGAGCCTTGGTTGCGGAAATATCTCCATCCGCATCCGATGACTTTTTTAGATTTGGGTCAATTTTCAGTAAAATCACTTTGGGTGGCCATATTTCGATAACCAGACCACGCATGAAGATTTGGCTTACAGGTGTGTGTAGGTATTGAACAGACCTTTCGTTTGATGTATATCTCGATGGGATTGGTGAACTTCGAAAAAATAATGATTTTTATAGACAAGTGGTGACCATGATTTTTCCCAAAATTAATTGAAAAAAAAAAAAATTAAGTTTGGCACATCCATGGAAAGGTCTGTTAATTCTCTATTCAGAATTGAAAACCGCAACGCGTTACGAGCCTTGGTTGCGGAAATATCTCCATCCGCATCCGATGACTTTTTTAAATTTGGGTCAATTTTCAGTAAAATCAATTTGGGTGGCCATATTTCGCTAACCAGACCATGCAGGAAGATTTGGCTTACAGGTGTGTGTAGGTATTGAACAGACCTTTCGTTTGATGTATATCTCGATGGGATTGGTGAACTTTGAAAAAATAATGATTTTTATAGACAAGTGGTTAGTCCATGATTTTTCCCAAAATTAATTGAAAAAAAAAAAATTTGAGTTTGGTACATCCATGATGGAAAGGTCTGTTAATTCTCTATTCAGAATTGAAAACCGCAACGCGTTACGAGCCTTGGTTGCGGAAATATCTCCATCCGCATCCGATGACTTTTTTAGATTTGGGTCAATTTTCAGTAAAATCACTTTGGGTGGCCATATTTCGATAACCAGACCACGCATGAAGATTTGGCTTACAGGTGTGTGTAGGTATTGAACAGACCTTTCGTTTGATGTATATCTCGATGGGATTGGTGAACTTCGAAAAAATAATGATTTTTATAGACAAGTGGTGACCATGATTTTTCCCAAAATTAATTGAAAAAAAAAAAATTAAGTTTGGCACATCCATGGAAAGGTCTGTTAATTCTCTATTCAGAATTGAAAACCGCAACGCGTTACGAGCCTTGGTTGCGGAAATATCTCCATCCGCATCCGATGACTTTTTTAGATTTGGGTCAATTTTCAGTAAAATCAATTTGGGTGGCCATATTTCGCTAACCAGACCACGCAGGAAGATTTGGCTTACAGGTGTGTGTAGGTATTGAACAAACCTTTCGTTTGATGTATATCTCGATGGGATTGGTGAACTTCGAAAAAATAATGATTTTTATAGACAAGTGAGTCCATGATTTTTCCCAAAATTAATTGAAAAAAAAAAAAAATTTGAGTTTGGCACATCCATGGAAAGGTCTGTTAATTCTCTATTCAGAATTGAAAACCGCAACGCGTTACGAGCCTTGGTTGCGGAAATATCTCCATCCGCATCCGATGACTTTTTTAGATTTGGGTCAATTTTCAGTAAAATCACTTTGGGTGGCCATATTTCGATAACCAGACCTCGCAGAACCTTCTGGTTTTCACCCGTGAATAGCTCTTACAAAATTGACTAGAAATTTTGGAAACCGCAACCTTTTACAAGGCCTGGTTTCGGAAATATCGCCACCCAAGCACAACACTAGAACTACCAGTGTTTCAACATACCTAGAATGCCCGAGGTAGTCATTTTGACTACCTTGTATTATAACCTTTGTATTGGACCAAATACATGAACTTGTCTATATTTTTTATTTTTGTATTTATTTCTGAAATCAGAAAAACAAAAATCCTGCCAGATGGGTTGGCTGTTATTGTGAATTTTGCCGTTATACCAAGTCTAAATCCTGTAGGAACTGTCGAAGTTCTAAAGTTTTCCAGGTGACATGCTTATACAAAATCGAAGCGTTGTTATTAGCCAGATCCAACGTGTTCTGAAAAGATTGGATGGACAGTCTTCTAATTGATGTTCGCGTTATGTACTTTCGCGTTATATATACTATGTATAGCTCCTTTGCATTGTGCCCATGACCGACACACTCTTATTGGGCTTACCTTAGTAATGACAATGAGTGAGAAGAAAATCCCAACCGAATGGTAAAAAGATGAAGTAAAGTGCTGACTTCGTCTTGTTTAGCAGGTATCTCTCACCAAACTTTGTTTACAGTGGCAAGTAGATATACTCGTCTTCTTCTCCTTCAAAGCTTTTGCTAGATTCAAAGAAGTTGAATGATTGTCATTTGTAATATTAGTAATAGTAGCATAAGCTTCAACACAACGTTAGCTTCCCAGAAATACGTGCTTCCTTCTTTTCTACAAATTTAGTCTCCGTATACACCACTAATGTAGTACCCCCTGGCATAATGGTTAGTGCGTTGGACTGTCATGCGGAAGGTCTCGAGTTCGATTCTCAGCCGCATATACTTGATGCACTATTATGCACTATTGTTCCCACTAGAGTATGCAAGACTTTCTCATTTGCAAATAACTATAAAAGGCCTATCTAATTATGCTAATTATTTTTTGTTATCAATCACACCCAAAAATTGCTGTGGGCTCTTAGTCTAATAGGAAACGAACTATTTCTCAAAAACGATTTCGAGCCATTGCAAGTTTACAAAACATTGAGGCCCCACTAATCAGATCAAAGAGGATGTAGGGAAAGATCATTGTTACCTGTACCTGGTAACTGTGCGAGCATACATGATTCCTATGAACGTTTCCAATTCATCGACAGGAAGATGGAAGCTGTTTGTACTATTCTGCCCCTTTGCTTCTTTCACGCTACATTTGTACATTTCACTATGTGTTGAAAAGCCTACTATTACATATAAGCAAATGCCAAGCACTTGCAGGACTCACATTTTCTATGTGCCTTCTGGAGTAAGCTCGAGCAGGTGTTCTACCTTGAATCTTTTGGTCCCTGGTAGGTTCTACCCGAACAGTTCCATCAGGGCTATAATATATAGATACATTATCTTTATAAGATTGAAAATAGGGGAGACCTTCATCTGGCAACTGTTTTCAAAAATCAACAGGCTATGACTACCGTCTACAAATCCAAAATAAAACAATTGTAATGCCATTGACGAACAAAAAATTGAGATTGAAATTCAAAAGATACAAAGAGAACAAATATTAAATCATAATTTTACAAAAAATACATTGATTCTCTCCTAATCTACTAAGAAAATACTAGGTAGTCATTTTGACTACCTTTGGGCATTGTGGGTATATTTTAAATTTCTTAATGAAAAAAAGCTCAAATAATATCAATATTTAACATAGACCTTCCTTTCAATAAATTAATAATTCCCATCCAAAGAAAAAACCTTAGGTGGACTGTACCACAAGTATTCTACACTTGAAAATGAAAAGTAGTCATTTTGACTCCATCGGGCATTCTAGTGTTAAAGCTCAAAAATCTGTGGAATCAGTGAAATCACTTTGGATGGCCATATTTCGCTAACCAGACCACGCAGGACGATTTGGCTTACAGGTGTGTGTAGGTATTGAACAGACCTTTCGTTTGATGTATATCTCGATGGGATTGGTGAACTTCGAAAAAGTAATGATTTTTATAGACAAGTGGTTAGTCCATGATTTTTCCCAAAATTAATTGAAAAAAAAAATTTGAGTTTGGCACATCCATGGAAAGGTCTGTTAATTCTCTATTCAGAATTGAAAACAGCAACGCGTTACGAGCCTTGGTTGCGGAAATATCTCCATCCGCATCCGATGACTTTTTTAGATTTGGGTCAATTTTCAGTAAAATCAATTTGGGTGGCCATATTTCGCTAACCAGACCACGCAGATTTGGCTTACAGGTGTGTGTAGGTATTGAACAGACCTTTCGTTTGATGTATATCTCGATGGGATTGGTGAACTTCGAAAAAATAATGATTTTTATAGACAAGTGGTTAGTCCATGATTTTTCCCAAAATTAATTGAAAAAAAAAAAATTTGAGTTTGGCACATCCATGGAAAGGTCTGTTAATTCTCTATTCAGAATTGAAAACCGCAACGCGTTACGAGCCTTGGTTGCGGAAATATCTCCATCCGCATCCGATGACTTTTTTAGATTTGGGTCAATTTTCAGTAAAATCACTTTGGGTGGCCATATTTCGATAACCAGACCTCGCAGAACCTTCTGGTTTTCACCCGTGAATAGCTCTTACAAAATTGACTAGAAATTTTGGAAACCGCAACCTTTTACAAGGCCTGGTTTCGGAAATATCGCCACCCAAGCACATTGTTAGGTAGTTAAAGCTCAAAAATCTGTGGAATCAGTGAAATCACTTTGGATGGCCATATTTCGCTAACCAGACCACGCAGGACGATTTGGCTTACAGGTGTGTGTAGGTATTGAACAGACCTTTCGTTTGATGTATATCTCGATGGGATTGGTGAACTTCGAAAAAATAATGATTTTTATAGACAAGTGGTTAGTCCATGATTTTTCCCAAAATTAATTGAAAAAAAAAAAAATTGAGTTTGGCACATCCATGGAAAGGTCTGTTAATTCTCTATTCAGAATTGAAAACAGCAACGCGTTACGAGCCTTGGTTGCGGAAATATCTCTATCCGCATCCGATGACTTTTTTAGATTTGGGTCAATTTTCAGTAAAATCAATTTGGGTGACCATATTTCGCTAACCAGACCACGCAGGAAGATTTGGCTTACAGGTGTGTGTAGGTATTGAACAGACCTTTCGTTTGATGTATATCTCGATGGGATTGGTGAACTTCGAAAAAATAATGATTTTTATAGACAAGTGGTTAGACCATGATTTTTCCCAAAATTAATTGAAAAAAAAAAAAATTGAGTTTGGCACATCCATGGAAAGGTCTGTTAATTCTCTATATAGAATTGAAAACCGCAACGCGTTACGAGCCTTGGTTGCGGAAATATCTCCATCCGCATCCGATGACTTTTTTAGATTTGGGTCAATTTTCAGTAAAATCACTTTGGGTGGCCATATTTCGATAACCAGACCTCGCAGAACCTTCTGGTTTTCACCCGTGAATAGCTCTTACAAAATTGACTAGAAATTTTGGAAACCGCAACCTTTTACAAGGCCTGGTTTCGGAAATATCGCCACCCAAGCACATTGTTAGGTAGTTAAAGCTCAAAAATCTGTGGAATCAGTGAAATCACTTTGGATGGCCATATTTCGCTAACCAGACCACGCAGGACGATTTGGCTTACAGGTGTGTGTAGGTATTGAACAGACCTTTCGTTTGATGTATATCTCGATGGGATTGGTGAACTTCGAAAAAATAATGATTTTTATAGACAAGTGGTTAGTCCATGATTTTTCCCAAAATTAATTGAAAAAAAAAAATTTGAGTTTGGCACATCCATGGAAAGGTCTGTTAATTCTCTATTCAGAATCGAAAACAGCAACGCGTTACGAGCCTTGGTTGCGGAAATATCTCCATCCGCATCCGATGACTTTTTTAGATTTGGGTCAATTTTCAGTAAAATCAATTTGGGTCACCATATTTCGCTAACCAGACCACGCAGGAAGATTTGGCTTACAGGTGTGTGTAGGTATTGAACAGACCTTTCGTTTGATGTATATCTCGATGGGATTGGTGAACTTCGAAAAAATAATGATTTTTATAGACAAGTGGTTAGACCATGATTTTTCCCAAAATTAATTGAAAAAAAAAAAATTGAGTTTGGCACATCCATGGAAAGGTCTGTTAATTCTCTATTCAGAATTGAAAACCGCAACGCGTTACGAGCCTTGGTTGCGGAAATATCTCCATCCGCATCCGATGACTTTTTTAGATTTGGGTCAATTTTCAGTAAAATCACTTTGGGTGGCCATATTTCGATAACCAGACCTCGCAGAACCTTCTGGTTTTCACCCGTGAATAGCTCTTACAAAATTGACTAGAAATTTTGGAAACCGCAACCTTTTACAAGGCCTGGTTTCGGAAATATCGCCACCCAAGCACATTGTTAGGTAGTTAAAGCTCAAAAATCTGTGGAATCAGTGAAATCACTTTGGATGGCCATATTTCGCTAACCAGACCACGCAGGACGATTTGGCTTACAGGTGTGTGTAGGTATTGAACAGACCTTTCGTTTGATGTATATCTCGATGGGATTGGTGAACTTCGAAAAAATAATGATTTTTATAGACAAGTGGTTAGTCCATGATTTTTCCCAAAATTAATTGAAAAAAAAAATTGAGTTTGGCACAGCCATGGAAAGGTCTGTTAATTCTCTATTCAGAATTGAAAACAGCAACGCGTTACGAGCCTTGGTTGCGGAAATATCTCTATCCGCATCCGATGACTTTTTTAGATTTGGGTCAATTTTCAGTAAAATCAATTTGGGTGACCATATTTCGCTAACCAGACCACGCAGGAAGATTTGGCTTACAGGTGTGTGTAGGTATTGAACAGACCTTTCGTTTGATGTATATCTCGATGGGATTGGTGAACTTCGAAAAAATAATGATTTTTATAGACAAGTGGTTAGACCATGATTTTTCCCAAAATTAATTGAAAAAAAAAAAAATTGAGTTTGGCACATCCATGGAAAGGTCTGTTAATTCTCTATATAGAATTGAAAACCGCAACGCGTTACGAGCCTTGGTTGCGGAAATATCTCCATCCGCATCCGATGACTTTTTTAGATTTGGGTCAATTTTCAGTAAAATCACTTTGGGTGGCCATATTTCGATAACCAGACCTCGCAGAACCTTCTGGTTTTCACCCGTGAATAGCTCTTACAAAATTGACTAGAAATTTTGGAAACCGCAACCTTTTACAAGGCCTGGTTTCGGAAATATCGCCACCCAAGCACATTGTTAGGTAGTTAAAGCTCAAAAATCTGTGGAATCAGTGAAATCACTTTGGATGGCCATATTTCGCTAACCAGACCACGCAGGACGATTTGGCTTACAGGTGTGTGTAGGTATTGAACAGACCTTTCGTTTGATGTATATCTCGATGGGATTGGTGAACTTCGAAAAAATAATGATTTTTATAGACAAGTGGTGTCCATGATTTTTCCCAAAATTAATTGAAAAAAAAAAATTGAGTTTGGCACATCCATGGAAAGGTCTGTTAATTCTCTATTCAGAATTGAAAACTGCAACGCGTTACGAGCCTTGGTTGCGGAAATATCTCCATCCGCATCCGATGACTTTTTTAGATTTGGGTCAATTTTCAGTAAAATCAATTTGGGTGACCATATTTCGCTAACCAGACCACGCAGGAAGATTTGGCTTACAGGTGTGTGTAGGTATTGAACAGATCTTTCGTTTGATGTATATCTCGATGGGATTGGTGAACTTCGAAAAAATAATGATTTTTATAGACAAGTGTAGTCCATGATTTTTCCCAAAATTAATTGAAAAAAAAAAATTTGAGTTTGGCACATCCATGGAAAGGTCTGTTAATTCTCTATTCAGAATTGAAAACCGCAACGCGTTACGAGCCTTGGTTGCGGAAATATCTCCATCCGCATCCGATGACTTTTTTAGATTTGGGTCAATTTTCAGTAAAATCACTTTGGGTGGCCATAATATTTCGATAACCAGACCTCGCAGAACCTTCTGGTTTTCACCCGTGAATAGCTCTTACAAAATTGACTAAAAATTTTGGAAACCGCAACCTTTTACAAGGCCTGGTTTCGGAAATATCGCCACCCAAGCACATTGTTAGGTAGTTAAAGCTCAAAAATCTGTGGAATCAGTGAAATCACTTTGGATGGCCATATTTCGCTAACCAGACCACGCAGGACGATTTGGCTTACAGGTGTGTGTAGGTATTGAACAGACCTTTCGTTTGATGTATATCTCGATGGGATTGGTGAACTTCGAAAAAATAATGATTTTTATAGACAAGTGGTTAGTCCATGATTTTTCCCAAAATTAATTGAAAAAAAAAAATTGAGTTTGGCACAGCCATGGAAAGGTCTGTTAATTCTCTATTCAGAATTGAAAACAGCAACGCGTTACGAGCCTTGGTTGCGGAAATATCTCTATCCGCATCCGATGACTTTTTTAGATTTGGGTCAATTTTCAGTAAAATCAATTTGGGTGACCATATTTCGCTAACCAGACCACGCAGGAAGATTTGGCTTACAGGTGTGTGTAGGTATTGAACAGACCTTTCGTTTGATGTATATCTCGATGGGATTGGTGAACTTCGAAAAAATAATGATTTTTATAGACAAGTGGTTAGACCATGATTTTTCCCAAAATTAATTGAAAAAAAAAAAAATTGAGTTTGGCACATCCATGGAAAGGTCTGTTAATTCTCTATATAGAATTGAAAACCGCAACGCGTTACGAGCCTTGGTTGCGGAAATATCTCCATCCGCATCCGATGACTTTTTTAGATTTGGGTCAATTTTCAGTAAAATCACTTTGGGTCGCCATATTTCGATAACCAGACCTCGCAGAACCTTCTGGTTTTCACCCGTGAATAGCTCTTACAAAATTGACTAGAAATTTTGGAAACCGCAACCTTTTACAAGGCCTGGTTTCGGAAATATCGCCACCCAAGCACATTGTTAGGTAGTTAAAGCTCAAAAATCTGTGGAATCAGTGAAATCACTTTGGATGGCCATATTTCGCTAACCAGACCACGCAGGACGATTTGGCTTACAGGTGTGTGTAGGTATTGAACAGACCTTTCGTTTGATGTATATCTCGATGGGATTGGTGAACTTCGAAAAAATAATGATTTTTATAGACAAGTGGTGTCCATGATTTTTCCCAAAATTAATTGAAAAAAAAAAATTGAGTTTGGCACATCCATGGAAAGGTCTGTTAATTCTCTATTCAGAATTGAAAACAGCAACGCGTTACGAGCCTTGGTTGCGGAAATATCTCCATCCGCATCCGATGACTTTTTTAGATTTGGGTCAATTTTCAGTAAAATCAATTTGGGTGACCATATTTCGCTAACCAGACCACGCAGGAAGATTTGGCTTACAGGTGTGTGTAGGTATTGAACAGACCTTTCGTTTGATGTATATCTCGATGGGATTGGTGAACTTCGAAAAAATAATGATTTTTATAGACAAGTGGTTAGACCATGATTTTTCCCAAAATTAATTGAAAAAAAAAAAATTGAGTTTGGCACATCCATGGAAAGGTCTGTTAATTCTCTATATAGAATTGAAAACCGCAACGCGTTACGAGCCTTGGTTGCGGAAATATCTCCATCCGCATCCGATGACTTTTTTAGATTTGGGTCAATTTTCAGTAAAATCACTTTGGGTGGCCATATTTCGATAACCAGACCTCGCAGAACCTTCTGGTTTTCACCCGTGAATAGCTCTTACAAAATTGACTAGAAATTTTGGAAACCGCAACCTTTTACAAGGCCTGGTTTCGGAAATATCGCCACCCAAGCACATTGTTAGGTAGTTAAAGCTCAAAAATCTGTGGAATCAGTGAAATCACTTTGGATGGCCATATTTCGCTAACCAGACCACGCAGGACGATTTGGCTTACAGGTGTGTGTAGGTATTGAACAGACCTTTCGTTTGATGTATATCTCGATGGGATTGGTGAACTTCGAAAAAATAATGATTTTTATAGACAAGTGGTGTCCATGATTTTTCCCAAAATTAATTGAAAAAAAAAAATTGAGTTTGGCACATCCATGGAAAGGTCTGTTAATTCTCTATTCAGAATTGAAAACAGCAACGCGTTACGAGCCTTGGTTGCGGAAATATCTCCATCCGCATCCGATGACTTTTTTAGATTTGGGTCAATTTTCAGTAAAATCAATTTGGGTGACCATATTTCGCTAACCAGACCACGCAGGAAGATTTGGCTTACAGGTGTGTGTAGGTATTGAACAGATCTTTCGTTTGATGTATATCTCGATGGGATTGGTGAACTTCGAAAAAATAATGATTTTTATAGACAAGTGGTTAGACCATGATTTTTCCCAAAATTAATTGAAAAAAAAAAAAATTGAGTTTGGCACATCCATGGAAAGGTCTGTTAATTCTCTATATAGAATTGAAAACCGCAACGCGTTACGAGCCTTGGTTGCGGAAATATCTCCATCCGCATCCGATGACTTTTTTAGATTTGGGTCAATTTTCAGTAAAATCACTTTGGGTGGCCATATTTCGATAACCAGACCTCGCAGAACCTTCTGGTTTTCACCCGTGAATAGCTCTTACAAAATTGACTAGAAATTTTGGAAACCGCAACCTTTTACAAGGCCTGGTTTCGGAAATAATCGCCACCCAAGCACATTGTTAGGTAGTTAAAGCTCAAAAATCTGTGGAATCAGTGAAATCACTTTGGATGGCCATATTTCGCTAACCAGACCACGCAGGACGATTTGGCTTACAGGTGTGTGTAGGTATTGAACAGACCTTTCGTTTGATGTATATCTCGATGGGATTGGTGAACTTCGAAAAAATAATGATTTTTATAGACAAGTGGTTAGTCCATGATTTTTCCCAAAATTAATTGAAAAAAAAAAATTGAGTTTGGCACATCCATGGAAAGGTCTGTTAATTCTCTATTCAGAATTGAAAACAGCAACGCGTTACGAGCCTTGGTTGCGGAAATATCTCCATCCGCATCCGATGACTTTTTTAGATTTGGGTCAATTTTCAGTAAAATCAATTTGGGTGACCATATTTCGCTAACCAGACCACGCAGGACGATTTGGCTTACAGGTGTGTGTAGGTATTGAACAGACCTTTCGTTTGATGTATATCTCGATGGGATTGGTGAACTTCGAAAAAATAATGATTTTTATAGACAAGTGGTTAGTCCATGATTTTTCCCAAAATTAATTGAAAAAAAAAAATTTGAGTTTGGCACATCCATGGAAAGGTCTGTTAATTCTCTATTCAGAATTGAAAACCGCAACGCGTTACGAGCCTTGGTTGCGGAAATATCTCCATCCGCATCCGATGACTTTTTTAGATTTGGGTCAATTTTCAGTAAAATCACTTTGGGTGGCCATATTTCGATAACCAGACCTCGCAGAACCTTCTGGTTTTCACCCGTGAATAGCTCTTACAAAATTGACTAGAAATTTTGGAAACCGCAACCTTTTACAAGGCCTGGTTTCGGAAATATCGCCACCCAAGCACATTGTTAGGTAGTTAAAGCTCAAAAATCTGTGGAATCAGTGAAATCACTTTGGATGGCCATATTTCGCTAACCAGACCACGCAGGACGATTTGGCTTACAGGTGTGTGTAGGTATTGAACAGACCTTTCGTTTGATGTATATCTCGATGGGATTGGTGAACTTCGAAAAAATAATGATTTTTATAGACAAGTGGTTAGTCCATGATTTTTCCCAAAATTAATTGAAAAAAAAAAATTGAGTTTGGCACAGCCATGGAAAGGTCTGTTAATTCTCTATTCAGAATTGAAAACAGCAACGCGTTACGAGCCTTGGTTGCGGAAATATCTCTATCCGCATCCGATGACTTTTTTAGATTTGGGTCAATTTTCAGTAAAATCAATTTGGGTGACCATATTTCGCTAACCAGACCACGCAGGAAGATTTGGCTTACAGGTGTGTGTAGGTATTGAACAGACCTTTCGTTTGATGTATATCTCGATGGGATTGGTGAACTTCGAAAAAATAATGATTTTTATAGACAAGTGGTTAGACCATGATTTTTCCCAAAATTAATTGAAAAAAAATAAAATGCACGACTGGGTCGCACGAACTTGCTCCTATGTAATCGACTGGGAATTTTAAAAACGAATGTTATTGAGAAAATTGTTCATAAGGATAAAATTAATTTTTAAATTCTTTTAGTAGTAACAGAATGCTATGCAAATATGAATTTATGCAAGAACAAAAATTATAAGTCCTTGTAGTGGTTTCTTTAAAAGAAGCTTTTATATACAAACTTTTTAAAAGCTTTTTAAGAAAAAATTTTGGTACTCTTATTTAAAGTTTTTATTATTGTTCGAATAAAAATTAAATTTACGAAAAGAAATATTAACCCATTTCGGAGATATCGAATTTTCAAAAAAAAAAGAAAAAAATAGATTTTTTTTTTCAAAAATTCAAAAAATATTTATTTTAAAGTTTTGAAATGCAATGTGTTTTAGACTTTTTAGAAGCTTCTCTATAAAAATTTTCATTAAGATCCGTTATGTGGATAATGAGAAATTCAAAATTCGAAAAAATGGTTCTATGGTAGGTACAAGCTGTAATATCTTAATTTCAAATTTTTTTTTATTAAATTAAAGATCGTAAAAATTAATTGAAAGAAAAAAAATTTTATCAAAATTCTAGGTGCCGTTTTCGAGAAAAATACGATTTTTGAAAACCATTTTTTTAAATTTTTTAGCATTTGTATGGTAGGTACCTTAATTTTTAGGTAAAATAAAAAATTTTGTTTCACATCTTGTAGATCATATTGAGAAACTTTTATTTATCAAGTTTAAAAAAAATCTAGCATGGGGTTTTCGAAATATTGAGTTTTGAAAAAAAAATTTTGAAGTTTCTTTTAAAAATCCAAAAAATTTTTTTTTGAAAATTTGAGTACACAATTCTATTTATGTTTTTGGGGAGCTTTAGCAAAAAAAAAATGATCGAAATCGGTTGAACTGTTTTTGAGAAAATCAAAAACAAAAAAAATAGTTCCATGGGGGGTACCCTCAATAACCATTTTTCGGAAAATTTTTTTCAACCAATACCTAGATTTAATTAAATGAAATTTTTCTGTATCTTTATTTTTAAAATCTGTTGAACAGTTTTTGAGAAAAAAAAATGTTTATAAAATTTCGAAAAAAATTCGTATGGGGGGTACCGTTATTTTTGGTCTTAAGAAAAAAAAGAAAAAAACGTGTGGGGGGAAAAAATTAAAAATGATATGTACAAAGTTTAAAGAAAATCGGCCGAGTCGGTTAGCCTGTAGTCGAACAGACAGACAGACAGACAGACAGACAGACAGAATTGCGAGACCCACTTTTTTAGTCTTCGCTATCATCGTAATGTCAACTTTGATCAAAATCTCGAGTTCGATTTTTTTTACGAATGCATAACTTGCCTTATAGTACCTATAAGTCGCAAGTAAAAAAATTGAGTTTGGCACATCCATGGAAAGGTCTGTTAATTCTCTATATAGAATTGAAAACCGCAACGCGTTACGAGCCTTGGTTGCGGAAATATCTCCATCCGCATCCGATGACTTTTTTAGATTTGGGTCAATTTTCAGTAAAATCACTTTGGGTGGCCATATTTCGATAACCAGACCTCGCAGAACCTTCTGGTTTTCACCCGTGAATAGCTCTTACAAAATTGACTAGAAATTTTGGAAACCGCAACCTTTTACAAGGCCTGGTTTCGGAAATATCGCCACCCAAGCACATTGTTAGGTAGTTAAAGCTCAAAAATCTGTGGAATCAGTGAAATCACTTTGGATGGCCATATTTCGCTAACCAGACCACGCAGGACGATTTGGCTTACAGGTGTGTGTAGGTATTGAACAGACCTTTCGTTTGATGTATATCCCGATGGGATTGGTGAACTTCGAAAAAATAATGATTTTTATAGACAAGTGGTGTCCATGATTTTTCCCAAAATTAATTGAAAAAAAAAAAAATTGAGTTTGGCACATCCATGGAAAGGTCTGTTAATTCTCTATTCAGAATTGAAAACCGCAACGCGTTACGAGCCTTGGTTGCGGAAATATCTCCATCCGCATCCGATGACTTTTTTAGATTTGGGTCAATTTTCAGTAAAATCAATTTGGGTGACCATATTTCGCTAACCAGACCACGCAGGAAGATTTGGCTTACAGGTGTGTGTAGGTATTGAACAGACCTTTCGTTTGATGTATATCTCGATGGGATTGGTGAACTTCGAAAAAATAATGATTTTTATAGACAAGTGGTTATAGTCCATGATTTTTCCCAAAATTAATTGAAAAAAAAAATTGAGTTTGGCACATCCATGGAAAGGTCTGTTAATTCTCTATTCAGAATTGAAAACAGCAACGCGTTACGAGCCTTGGTTGCGGAAATATCTCCATCCGCATCCGATGACTTTTTTAGATTTGGGTCAATTTTCAGTAAAATCACTTTGGGTGGCCATATTTCGATAACCAGACCTCGCAGAACCTTCTGGTTTTCACCCGTGAATAGCTCTTACAAAATTGACTAGAAATTTTGGAAACCGCAACCTTTTACAAGGCCTGGTTTCGGAAATATCGCCACCCAAGCACATTGTTAGGTAGTTAAAGCTCAAAAATCTGTGGAATCAGTGAAATCACTTTGGATGGCCATATTTCGCTAACCAGACCACGCAGGACGATTTGGCTTACAGGTGTGTGTAGGTATTGAACAGACCTTTCGTTTGATGTATATCTCGATGGGATTGGTGAACTTCGAAAAAATAATGATTTTTATAGACAAGTGGTTAGTCCATGATTTTTCCCAAAATTAATTGAAAAAAAAAATTGAGTTTGGCACATCCATGGAAAGGTCTGTTAATTCTCTATTCAGAATTGAAAACAGCAACGCGTTACGAGCCTTGGTTGCGGAAATATCTCCATCCGCATCCGATGACTTTTTTAGATTTGGGTCAATTTTCAGTAAAATCAATTTGGGTGACCATATTTCGCTAACCAGACCACGCAGGAAGATTTGGCTTACAGGTGTGTGTAGGTATTGAACAGACCTTTCGTTTGATGTATATCTCGATGGGATTGGTGAACTTCGAAAAAATAATGATTTTTATAGACAAGTGAATCCATGATTTTTCCCAAAATTAATTGAAAAAAAAAAAATTTGAGTTTGGCACATCCATGGAAAGGTCTGTTAATTCTCTATTCAGAATTGAAAACCGCAACGCGTTACGAGCCTTGGTTGCGGAAATATCTCCATCCGCATCCGATGACTTTTTTAGATTTGGGTCAATTTTCAGTAAAATCACTTTGGGTGGCCATATTTCGATAACCAGACCTCGCAGAACCTTCTGGTTTTCACCCGTGAATAGCTCTTACAAAATTGACTAGAAATTTTGGAAACCGCAACCTTTTACAAGGCCTGGTTTCGGAAATATCGCCACCCAAGCACATTGTTAGGTAGTTAAAGCTCAAAAATCTGTGGAATCAGTGAAATCACTTTGGATGGCCATATTTCGCTAACCAGACCACGCAGGACGATTTGGCTTACAGGTGTGTGTAGGTATTGAACAGACCTTTCGTTTGATGTATATCTCGATGGGATTGGTGAACTTCGAAAAAATAATGATTTTTATAGACAAGTGGTTAGTCCATGATTTTTCCCAAAATTAATTGAAAAAAAAAAATTGAGTTTGGCACATCCATGGAAAGGTCTGTTAATTCTCTATTCAGAATTGAAAACAGCAACGCGTTACGAGCCTTGGTTGCGGAAATATCTCCATCCGCATCCGATGACTTTTTTAGATTTGGGTCAATTTTCAGTAAAATCAATTTGGGTGACCATATTTCGCTAACCAGACCACGCAGGAAGATTTGGCTTACAGGTGTGTGTAGGTATTGAACAGACCTTTCGTTTGATGTATATCTCGATGGGATTGGTGAACTTCGAAAAAATAATGATTTTTATAGACAAGTGGTTAGTCCATGATTTTTCCCAAAATTAATTGAAAAAAAAAAATTTGAGTTTGGCACATCCATGGAAAGGTCTGTTAATTCTCTATTCAGAATTGAAAACCGCAACGCGTTACGAGCCTTGGGTGCGGAAATATCTCCATCCGCATCCGATGACTTTTTTAGATTTGGGTCAATTTTCAGTAAAATCACTTTGGGTGGCCATATTTCGATAACCAGACCACGCATGAAGATTTGGCTTACAGGTGTGTGTAGGTATTGAACACACCTTTCGTTTAATGTATAGCTTGAACCAATTCAGTTGGCAATTCTACTGCGCAGGTCTCTTTAAATTTCTTTGCTCTACTCTTTAATTCTTAAAGAGACAGAAAAATCACTGAAAAAAAGAAAAAAAAGATGTACATGCAAGCGTTGTTGTCAATGACGCTGCTGCGATAGCGATCATACTGAAGCACTTAGGAGGGTGAGTTTTGTTTATAGCTTCGCTCTCAGTAAAATAGAAATGAATTTCCAGTGATGGACTTTCTTTGAATAAGATATGATCATGGTTTACTTTTCTTTCATAGCTTGATGTCTAAAAAACTATTTCATCTCTGGTGAGATAAAAGGAAAAGATTTTTAGGTGTAAACTTTACTTCGAAAAAATAAAATTAATAATTTTTATTTTTATTAGTGGGACAAATTTTAGTGCACCTATAATAAAAAAATAAGTCTATTGCAAAATGCAATTGGGTTAGGCAAGAAAAACTACCTGCAAGCTGCGACATAGGATTAATGACAAAAAGTTTAGGGATTATTGTTTATTTCTATGTTTTATGATTTGTGGCTTAGTAACAGAAAGGTTCCGGGGGCGTTGTGTTTATATTTATTTTTTGGCGTTAGTGTATATTTGATATATTTTTTTTTTGACCTGTGGGGTTGGGATTAATTGTAGATTAGTGTTAATTAGTTAGATTAGTGTTTACGAGTTTGAACAATTTTTAACTACGAGTTTTTAAAAATGAATTTTTGCATCAGAGGGCATGAAGGTATTTAAATGATATTTGCTTTGCTTTGCAATTCAGTTTAAAAAAAAATAACCAAGAATAATATATTGAAATACATTTAAAAGAAATTTTAATGGATCCATTTAGAAAAGGAAAACCTATTGGAAGCCAGGCGCGTAAAATAGTTGTTAAGATATATAATGACAAACTGGAAGAAGCAAAGAATTCGTTTCTTGAAAATCCTGTGAGTTACGCAACAACGCAAACAGTGAAAACTACTGGAATTTCTGAACGTTCAATCAGAAGGATTATTAAGGAATACGAAGAGACAGGAGTTGTGCAGTCACTAAATAAAAAAGTGCAGCATACGAAGTGGAAAACTGGACTAGACGAATTTGACATCGCAGCTATTCGGCGTATAATGCACAACTTCCACCAGGAGGAAAAAATGATGATATCCTTAAAAATGTTGAGACAACGAGTTCAGGAAGATCTGGAGTTTAACTTAAGTATTACGTCGTACCGTCACATATAGAGATTCGTTTTTTAGTCGCACAACACGATTATGGAATAACTTACCCGGCACAGTTTCCCCTTGCCATTTCAATTTGAAAACATTCAAAACCAATGTTCATCGACACCTCCTTTCTCTCCCCTGCTAATTTCTCCCTCGCCCGTGCTGTGTTTAAAACATTATAAGGGTCTCGTAACATACCCTTGAGCGCGAGTGAATTATAAAAAAAAAAGAAGAAACGGATTTAGCTATAAAAAACTCAAAACAACCGGAAACTTCTCTGTGAAAGAAATGATATTAAACTCATGCGAGTGAAGTATCTGAGAAAAATCTGGGAATACAGAACAAAAGGATTTGATATCATTTATTTGGACGAAAGCTATATTCATAGCTCACATACAAGGCCACGGGCTTGGACTGGTGACAATAGCAATTTCAAAGGGAAAGAGGCGCATGCAGGTGGTGAAAAAGGTTTCGTGAAAAACTCCTTACTTTTATTCAAATCTGGAACGAAGACGGGAGACTATCACGACGATATGAACTTCAAAAATTTCTGCAAATGGATCCAAGAACAAGTTTTGAATAACTTGGAGGAACCTTCAGTTATTGTACGTACCACAATAAATGATAAGAAAAACAAATTACTTCTGCTAGCAAGAAATCCGAGATGATACAATGGCTAACCGAAAACAATATTCCGCATACTATACAGATGTTGAAACTTGAACTGTATATTTTTGGGCAACTGTCAAGGCAAGAGTAGGTTCACGAAACACAACATTCAATTTATTGGATGTTCAAAAATTAGCAGAGGAAGAATTTTCAAAAATAACGGCTGAAGACTGGCGAAAAGTGTGTGAAAAAGCCATAATAACTGAGGACGAATACTTTTCTCACGACCTGACGTGGGACACAATTTCGGATTCAATTATAAATAATCCAGGTGACGATTCTTCAACCGACTATGAAAGTGACGTTAGTTCTTAAAACTAAGTGTATGTAAATAAACATTTATTATTTAAATTATATTATTCTTATTTATATTGTTCTTATTTTATTATTATGTTTTATATTTATTTCTGAAGTACAAATTTATAATAATTATTTTAAGGTAAAATAAATTCTTAAAAACTTGTAGGTAAAAATTATTCAAACTCGTAAACACTAATCCAACTAATTAACACTAATCTACAATTAATCCCAAAACCCCACAGGTCAAACAATAGTAAATACTTATATCAAATGAACACTAACACCATAAAATAAATATAAATATAACGCCCCCGGAACCTTTCTGTTGCTAAGCCACAAATCATAAAACATAGAAATAAACAATAATCCCTAAACTATTTGTAAAAGCAAAGTTGAGTTAGGCACTGTAAGATTTAAAGAAAAATCTTTACTCATTAAATATCTTGCGCACCATTTTTGTTCTCTTATCCTCTTAAATCCTCTCTCTGCGCAACCGACCGTTGGCCAACTGAATTGGTTCAAGCTATATATCTCGATGGGATTGGTGAACTTCGAAAAAATAATGATTTTTATAGACAAGTGGTTAGACCATGATTTTTCCCAAAATTAATTGAAAAAAAAAAAATTGAGTTTGGCACATCCATGGAAAGGTCTGTTAATTCTCTATTCAGAATTGAAAACAGCAACGCGTTACGAGCCTTGGTTGCGGAAATATCTCCATCCGCATCCGATGACTTTTTTAGATTTGGGTCAATTTTCAGTAAAATCAATTTGGGTGGCCATATTTCGCTAACCAGACCACGCAGGAAGATTTGGCTTACAGGTGTGTTTAGGTATTGAACAAACCTTTCGTTTGATGTATATCTCGATGGGATTGGTGAACTTCGAAAAAATAATGATTTTTATAGACAAGTGGTTAGTCCATGATTTTTCCCAAAATTAATTGAAAAAAAAAATTTGAGTTTGGCACATCCATGGAAAGGTCTGTTAATTCTCTATTCAGAATTGAAAACAGCAACGCGTTACGAGCCTTGGTTGCGGAAATATCTCCATCCGCATCCGATGACTTTTTTAGATTTGGGTCAATTTTCAGTAAAATCACTTTGGGTGGCCATATTTCGATAACCAGACCTCGCAGAACCTTCTGGTTTTCACCCGTGAATAGCTCTTACAAAATTGACTAGAAATTTTGGAAACCGCAACCTTTTACAAGGCCTGGTTTCGGAAATATCGCCACCCAAGCACATTGTTAGGTAGTTAAAGCTCAAAAATCTGTGGAATCAGTGAAATCACTTTGGATGGCCATATTTCGCTAACCAGACCACGCAGGACGATTTGGCTTACAGGTGTGTGTAGGTATTGAACAGACCTTTCGTTTGATGTATATCTCGATGGGATTGGTGAACTTCGAAAAAATAATGATTTTTATAGACAAGTGGTTAGTCCATGATTTTTCCCAAAATTAATTGAAAAAAAAAATTAAGTTTGGCACATCCATGGAAAGGTCTGTTAATTCTCTATTCAGAATTGAAAACAGCAACGCGTTACGAGCCTTGGTTGCGGAAATATCTCCATCCGCATCCGATGACTTTTTTAGATTTGGGTCAATTTTCAGTAAAATCAATTTGGGTGACCATATTTCGCTAACCAGACCACGCAGGAAGATTTGGCTTACACGTGTGTGTAGGTATTGAACAGACCTTTCGTTTGATGTATATCTCGATGGGATTGGTGAACTTCGAAAAAATAATGATTTTTATAGACAAGTGGTTAGACCATGATTTTTCCCAAAATTAATTGAAAAAAAAAAAAATTGAGTTTGGCACATCCATGGAAAGGTCTGTTAATTCTCTATTCAGAATTGAAAACCGCAACGCGTTACGAGCCTTGGTTGCGGAAATATCTCCATCCGCATCCGATGACTTTTTTAGATTTGGGTCAATTTTCAGTAAAATCACTTTGGGTGGCCATATTTCGATAACCAGACCTCGCAGAACCTTCTGGTTTTCACCCGTGAATAGCTCTTACAAAATTGACTAGAAATTTTGGAAACCGCAACCTTTTACAAGGCCTGGTTTCGGAAATATCGCCACCCAAGCACATTGTTAGGTAGTTAAAGCTCAAAAATCTGTGGAATCAGTGAAATCGCTTTGGATGGCCATATTTCGCTAACCAGACCACGCAGGACGATTTGGCTTACAGGTGTGTGTAGGTATTGAACAGACCTTTCGTTTGATGTATATCTCGATGGGATTGGTGAACTTCGAAAAAGTAATGATTTTTATAGACAAGTGGTCCATGATTTTTCCCAAAATTAATTGAAAAAAAAAAATTTGAGTTTGGCACATCCATGGAAAGGTCTGTTAATTCTCTATTCAGAATTGAAAACAGCAACGCGTTACGAGCCTTGGTTGCGGAAATATCTCCATCCGCATCCGATGACTTTTTTAGATTTGGGTCAATTTTCAGTAAAATCAATTTGGGTGGCCATATTTCGCTAACCAGACCACGCAGGAAGATTTGGCTTACAGGTGTGTGTAGGTATTGAACAGACCTTTCGTTTGATGTATATCTCGATGGGATTGGTGAACTTCGAAAAAGTAATGATTTTTATAGACAAGTGGTTAGTCCATGATTTTTCCCAAAATTAATTGAAAAAAAAAAATTTGAGTTTGGCACATCCATGGAAAGGTCTGTTAATTCTCTATTCAGAATTGAAAACAGCAACGCGTTACGAGCCTTGGTTGCGGAAATATCTCCATCCGCATCCGATGACTTTTTTAGATTTGGGTCAATTTTGAGTAAAATCACTTTGGGTGGCCATATTTCGATAACCAGACCACGCATGAAGATTTGGCTTACAGATGTGTGTAGGTATTGAACACACCTTTCGTTTAATGTATATCTCGATGGGATTGGTGAACTTCGAAAAAATAATGATTTTTATAGACAAGTGGTTAGACCATGATTTTTCCCAAAATTAATTGAAAAAAAAAAAAAAAATTGAGTTTGGCACATCCATGGAAAGGTCTGTTAATTCTCTATTCAGAATTGAAAACAGCAACGCGTTACGAGCCTTGGTTGCGGAAATATCTCCATCCGCATCCGATGACTTTTTTAGATTTGGGTCAATTTTCAGTAAAATCAATTTGGGTGGCCATATTTCGCTAACCAGACCACGCAGGAAGATTTGGCTTACAGGTGTGTGTAGGTATTGAACAAACCTTTCGTTTGATGTATATCTCGATGGGATTGGTGAACTTCGAAAAAATAATGATTTTTATAGACAAGTGGTTAGTCCATGATTTTTCCCAAAATTAATTGAAAAAAAAATTTGAGTTTGGCACATCCATGGAAAGGTCTGTTAATTCTCTATTCAGAATTGAAAACAGCAACGCGTTACGAGCCTTGGTTGCGGAAATATCTCCATCCGCATCCGATGACTTTTTTAGATTTGGGTCAATTTTCAGTAAAATCACTTTGGGTGGCCATATTTCGATAACCAGACCACGCATGAAGATTTGGCTTACAGATGTGTGTAGGTATTGAACACACCTTTCGTTTAATGTATATCTCGATGGGATTGGTGAACTTCGAAAAAATAATGATTTTTATAGACAAGTGGTTAGACCATGATTTTTCCCAAAATTAATTGAAAAAAAAAAAAAAATTGAGTTTGGCACATCCATGGAAAGGTCTGTTAATTCTCTATTCAGAATTGAAAACAGCAACGCGTTACGAGCCTTGGTTGCGGAAATATCTCCATCCGCATCCGATGACTTTTTTAGATTTGGGTCAATTTTCAGTAAAATCAATTTGGGTGGCCATATTTCGCTAACCAGACCACGCAGGAAGATTTGGCTTACAGGTGTGTGTAGGTATTGAACAAACCTTTCGTTTGATGTATATCTCGATGGGATTGGTGAACTTCGAAAAAATAATGATTTTTATAGACAAGTGGTTAGTCCATGATTTTTCCCAAAATTAATTGAAAAAAAAATTTGAGTTTGGCACATCCATGGAAAGGTCTGTTAATTCTCTATTCAGAATTGAAAACAGCAACGCATTACGAGCCTTGGTTGCGGAAATATCTCCATCCGCATCCGATGACTTTTTTAGATTTGGGTCAATTTTCAGTAAAATCAATTTGGGTGGCCATATATCGCTAACCAGACCATGCAGGAAGATTTGGCTTACAGGTGTGTGTAGGTATTGAACAGACCTTTCGTTTGATGTATATCTCGATGGGATTGGTGAACTTCGAAAAAATAATGATTTTTATAGACAAGTGGTTAGTCCATGATTTTTCCCAAAATTAATTGAAAAAAAAAATTTGAGTTTGGCACATCCATGGAAAGGTCTGTTAATTCTCTATTCAGAATTGAAAACAGCAACGCGTTACGAGCCTTGGTTGCGGAAATATCTCCATCCGCATCCGATGACTTTTTTAGATTTGGGTCAATTTTCAGTAAAATCAATTTGGGTGGCCATATTTCGCTAACCAGACCACGCAGGAAGATTTGGCTTACAGGTGTGTGTAGGTATTGAACAAACCTTTCGTTTGATGTATATCTCGATGGGATTGGTGAACTTCGAAAAAATAATGATTTTTATAGACAAGTGGTTAGTCCATGATTTTTCCCAAAATTAATTGAAAAAAAAAATTTGAGTTTGGCACATCCATGGAAAGGTCTGTTAATTCTCTATTCAGAATTGAAAACAGCAACGCATTACGAGCCTTGGTTGCGGAAATATCTCCATCCGCATCCGATGACTTTTTTAGATTTGGGTCAATTTTCAGTAAAATCAATTTGGGTGGCCATATTTCGCTAACCAGACCACGCAGGAAGATTTGGCTTACAGGTGTGTGTAGGTATTGAACAGACCTTTCGTTTGATGTATATATCTCGATGGGATTGGTGAACTTCGAAAAAATAATGATTTTTATAGACAAGTGGTTAGTACATGATTTTTCCCAAAATTAATTGAAAAAAAAAAAATTGAGTTTGGCACATCCATGGAAAGGTCTGTTAATTCTCTATTCAGAATTGAAAACAGCAACGCGTTACGAGCCTTGGTTGCGGAAATATCTCCATCCGCATCCGATGACTTTTTTAGATTTGGGTCAATTTTCAGTAAAATCAATTTGGGTGGCCATATTTCGCTAACCAGACCACGCAGGAAGATTTGGCTTACAGGTGTGTGTAGGTATTGAACAGACCTTTCGTTTGATGTATATATCTCGATGGGATTGGTGAACTTCGAAAAAATAATGATTTTTATAGACAAGTGGTTAGTACATGATTTTTCCCAAAATTAATTGAAAAAAAAAAAAAATTGAGTTTGGCACATCCATGGAAAGGTCTGTTAATTCTCTATTCAGAATTGAAAACAGCAACGCGTTACGAGCCTTGGTTGCGGAAATATCTCCATCCGCATCCGATGACTTTTTTAAGATTTGGGTCAATTTTCAGTAAAATCACTTTGGGTGGCCATATTTCGATAACCAGACCTCGCAGAACCTTCTGGTTTTCACCCGTGAATAGCTCTTACAAAATTGACTAGAAATTTTGGAAACCGCAACCTTTTACAAGGCCTGGTTTCGGAAATATCGCCACCCAAGCACATTGTTAGGTAGTTAAAGCTCAAAAATCTGTGGAATCAGTGAAATCACTTTGGATGGCCATATTTCGCTAACCAGACCACGCAGGACGATTTGGCTTACAGGTGTGTGTAGGTATTGAACAGACCTTTCGTTTGATGTATATCTCGATGGGATTGGTGAACTTCGAAAAAATAATGATTTTTATAGACAAGTGGTGTCCATGATTTTTCCCAAAATTAATTGAAAAAAAAAAATTGAGTTTGGCACATCCATGGAAAGGTCTGTTAATTCTCTATTCAGAATTGAAAACAGCAACGCGTTACGAGCCTTGGTTGCGGAAATATCTCCATCCGCATCCGATGACTTTTTTAGATTTGGGTCAATTTTCAGTAAAATCAATTTGGGTGGCCATATTTCGCTAACCAGACCACGCATGAAGATTTGGCTTACAGGTGTGTGTAGGTATTGAACAGACCTTTCGTTTAATGTATATCTCGATGGGATTGGTGAACTTCGAAAAAATAATGATTTTTATAGACAAGTGGTTAGTCCATGATTTTTCCCAAAATTAATTGAAAAAAAAAAATTTGAGTTTGGCACATCCATGGAAAGGTCTGTTAATTCTCTATTCAGAATTGAAAACAGCAACGCGTTACGAGCCTTGGTTGCGGAAATATCTCCATCCGCATCCGATGACTTTTTTAGATTTGGGTCAATTTTCAGTAAAATCAATTTGGGTGGCCATATTTCGCTAACCAGACCACGCAGGAAGATTTGGCTTACAGGTGTGTGTAGGTATTGAACAAACCTTTCGTTTGATGTATATCTCGATGGGATTGGTGAACTTCGCAAAAATAATGATTTTTATAGACAAGTGGTTAGTCCATGATTTTTCCCAAAATTAATTGAAAAAAAAAATTTGAGTTTGGCACATCCATGGAAAGGTCTGTTAATTCTCTATTCAGAATTGAAAACAGCAACGCGTTACGAGCCTTGGTTGCGGAAATATCTCCATCCGCATCCGATGACTTTTTCAGATTTGGGTCAATTTTCAGTAAAATCACTTTGGGTGGCCATATTTCGCTAACCAGACCACGCAGGAAGATTTGGCTTACAGGTGTGTGTAGGTATTGAACAGACCTTTCGTTTGATGTATATCTCGATGGGATTGGTGAACTTCGAAAAAATAATGATTTTTATAGACAAGTGGTTAGTACATGATTTTTCCCAAAATTAATTGAAAAAAAAAAAAAATTGAGTTTGGCACATCCATGGAAAGGTCTGTTAATTCTCTATTCAGAATTGAAAACAGCAACGCGTTACGAGCCTTGGTTGCGGAAATATCTCCATCCGCATCCGATGACTTTTTTAGATTTGGGTCAATTTTCAGTAAAATCAATTTGGGTGGCCATATTTCGCTAACCAGACCACGCAGGAAGATTTGGCTTACAGGTGTGTGTAGGTATTGAACAGACCTTTCGTTTGATGTATATCTCGATGGGATTGGTGAACTTCGAAAAAATAATGATTTTTATAGACAAGTGTAGTGCTTGATTTTTCCCAAAATTAATTGAAAAAAAAAAATTTTAGTTTGGCACATCCATGGAAAGGTCTGTTAATTCTCTATTCAGAATTGAAAACCGCAACGCGTTACGAGCCTTGGTTGCGGAAATATCTCCATCCGCATCCGATGACTTTTTTAGATTTGGGTCAATTTTCAGTAAAATCACTTATGTGGCCATATTTCGATAACCAGACCTCGCAGAACCTTCTGGTTTTCACCCGTGAATAGCACTTACAAAATTGACTAGAAATTTTGGAAACCGCAACCTTTTACAAGGCCTGGTTTCAGAAATATCGCCACCCAAGCACATTGTTAGGTAGTTAAAGCTCAAAAATCAGTGGAATCAGTGAAATCACTTTGGATGGCCATATTTCGCTAACCAGACCACGCAGGACGATTTGGCTTACAGGTGTGTGTAGGTATTGAACAGACCTTTCGTTTGATGTATATCTCGATGGGATTGGTGAACTTCGAAAAAATAATGATTTTTATAGACAAGTGGTTAGTCCATGATTTTTCCCAAAATTAATTAAAAAAAAAAAATTTGAGTTTGGCACATCCATGGAAAAGGTCTGTTAATTCTCTATTCAGAATTGAAAACCGCAACGCGTTACGAGCCTTGGTTGCGGAAATATCTCCATCCGCATCCGATGACTTTTTTAGATTTGGGTCAATTTTCAGTAAAATCACTTTGGGTGGCCATATTTCGATAACCAGACCTCGCAGAACCTTCTGGTTTTCACCCGTGAATAGCTCTTACAAAATTGACTAGAAATTTTGGAAACCGCAACCTTTTACAAGGCCTGGTTTCGGAAATATCGCCACCCAAGCACATTGTTAGGTAGTTAAAGCTCAAAAATCTGTGGAATCAGTGAGATCGCTTTGGATGGCCATATTTCGCTAACCAGACCACGCAGGACGATTTGGCTTACAGGTGTGTGTAGGTATTGAACAGACCTTTCGTTTGATGTATATCTCGATGGGATTGGTGAACTTCGAAAAAATAATGATTTTTATAGACAAGTGGTGTCCATGATTTTTCCCAAAATTAATTGAAAAAAAAAAAAAATTGAGTTTGGCACATCCATGGAAAGGTCTGTTAATTCTCTATTCAGAATTGAAAACAGCAACGCGTTACGAGCCTTGGTTGCGGAAATATCTCCATCCGCATCCGATGACTTTTTTAGATTTGGGTCAATTTTCAGTAAAATCACTTTGGGTGGCCATATTTCGCTAACCAGACCACGCATGAAGATTTGGCTTACAGGTGTGTGTAGGTATTGCCACAGACCTTTCGTTTGATGTATATCTCGATGGGATTGGTGAACTTCGAAAAAATAATGATTTTTATAGACAAGTGGTTAGTGCATGATTTTTCCCAAAATTAATTGAAAAAAAAAAAATTTGAGTTTGGCACATCCATGGAAAGGTCTGTTAATTCTCTATTCAGAATTGAAAACAGCAACGCGTTACGAGCCTTGGTTGCGGAAATATCTCCATCCGCATCCGATGACTTTTTTAGATTTGGGTCAATTTTCAGTAAAATCACTTTGGGTGGCCATATTTCGCTAACCAGACCACGCATGAAGATTTGGCTTACAGGTGTGTGTAGGTATTGAACAGACCTTTCGTTTAATGTATATCTCGATGGGATTGGTGAACTTCGAAAAAATAATGATTTTTATAGACAAGTGGTTAGACCATGATTTTTCCCAAAATTAATTGAAAAAAAAAATTTGAGTTTGGTACATCCATGGAAAGGTCTGTTAATTCTCTATTCAGAATTGAAAACAGCAACGCGTTACGAGCCTTGGTTGCGGAAATATCTCCATCCGCATCCGATGACTTTTTTAGATTTGGGTCAATTTTCAGTAAAATCACTTTGGGTGGCCATATTTCGCTAACCAGACCACGCATGAAGATTTGGCTTACAGGTGTGTGTAGGTATTGCCACAGACCTTTCGTTTGATGTATATCTCGATGGGATTGGTGAACTTCGAAAAAATAATGATTTTTATAGACAAGTGGTTAGTGCATGATTTTTCCCAAAATTAATTGAAAAAAAAAAAATTTGAGTTTGGCACATCCATGGAAAGGTCTGTTAATTCTCTATTCAGAATTGAAAACAGCAACGCGTTACGAGCCTTGGTTGCGGAAATATCTCCATCCGCATCCGATGACTTTTTTAGATTTGGGTCAATTTTCAGTAAAATCACTTTGGGTGGCCATATTTCGCTAACCAGACCACGCATGAAGATTTGGCTTACAGGTGTGTGTAGGTATTGAACAGACCTTTCGTTTAATGTATATCTCGATGGGATTGGTGAACTTCGAAAAAATAATGATTTTTATAGACAAGTGGTTAGACCATGATTTTTCCCAAAATTAATTGAAAAAAAAAAATTGAGTTTGGCACATCCATGGAAAGGTCTGTTAATTCTCTATTCAGAATTGAAAACAGCAACGCGTTACGAGCCTTGGTTGCGGAAATATCTCCATCCGCATCCGATGACTTTTTTAGATTTGGGTCAATTTTCAGTAAAATCAATTTGGGTGGCCATATTTCGCTAACCAGACCACGCATGAAGATTTGGCTTACAGGTGTGTGTAGGTATTGAACAGACCTTTCGTTTAATGTATATCTCGATGGGATTGGTGAACTTCGAAAAAATAATGATTTTTATAGACAAGTGGTTAGACCATGATTTTTCCCAAAATTAATTGAAAAAAAAAAATTTGAGTTTGGCACATCCATGGAAAGGTCTGTTAATTCTCTATTCAGAATTGAAAACAGCAACGCGTTACGAGCCTTGGTTGCGGAAATATCTCCATCCGCATCCGATGACTTTTTTAGATTTGGGTCAATTTTCAGTAAAATCAATTTGGGTGGCCATATTTCGCTACCCAGACCACGCAGGAAGATTTGGCTTACAGGTGTGTGTAGGTATTGAACAGACCTTTCGTTTGATGTATATCTCGATGGGATTGGTGAACTTCGAAAAAATAATGATTTTTATAGACAAGTGGTTAGTATCTACATGATTTTTCCCAAAATTAATTGAAAAAAAAAAAAATTGAGTTTGGCACATCCATGGAAAGGTCTGTTAATTCTCTATTCAGAATTGAAAACAGCAACGCGTTACGAGCCTTGGTTGCGGAAATATCTCCATCCGCATCCGATGACTTTTTTAGATTTGGGTCAATTTTCAGTAAAATCACTTTGGGTGGCCATATTTCGCTAACCAGACCACGCATGAAGATTTGGCTTACAGGTGTGTGTAGGTATTGAACAGACCTTTCGTTTAATGTATATCTCGATGGGATTGGTGAACTTCGAAAAAATAATGATTTTTATAGACAAGTGGTTAGTCCATGATTTTTCCCAAAATTAATTGAAAAAAAAAAATTGAGTTTGGCACATCCATGGAAAGGTCTGTTAATTCTCTATTCAGAATTGAAAACAGCAACGCGTTACGAGCCTTGGTTGCGGAAATATCTCCATCCGCATCCGATGACTTTTTTAGATTTGGGTCAATTTTCAGTAAAATCACTTTGGGTGGCCATATTTCGCTAACCAGACCACGCATGAAGATTTGGCTTACAGGTGTGTGTAGGTATTGAACAGACCTTTCGTTTAATGTATATCTCGATGGGATTGGTGAACTTCGAAAAAATAATGATTTTTATAGACAAGTGGTTAGTCCATGATTTTTCCCAAAATTAATTGAAAAAAAAAAAATTGAGTTTGGCACATCCATGGAAAGGTCTGTTAATTCTCTATTCAGAATTGAAAACAGCAACGCGTTACGAGCCTTGGTTGCGGAAATATCTCCATCCGCATCCGATGACTTTTTTAGATTTGGGTCAATTTTCAGTAAAATCACTTTGGGTGGCCATATTTCGCTAACCAGACCACGCATGAAGATTTGGCTTACAGGTGTGTGTAGGTATTGAACAGACCTTTCGTTTAATGTATATCTCGATGGGATTGGTGAACTTCGAAAAAATAATGATTTTTATAGACAAGTGGACCATGATTTTTCCCAAAATTAATTGAAAAAAAAAATTGAGTTTGGCACATCCATGGAAAGGTCTGTTAATTCTCTATTCAGAATTGAAAACAGCAACGCGTTACGAGCCTTGGTTGCGGAAATATCTCCATCCGCATCCGATGACTTTTTTAGATTTGGGTCAATTTTCAGTAAAATCAATTTGGGTGGCCATATTTCGCTACCCAGACCACGCAGGAAGATTTGGCTTACAGGTGTGTGTAGGTATTGAACAGACCTTTCGTTTGATGTATATCTCGATGGGATTGGTGAACTTCGAAAAAATAATGATTTTTATAGACAAGTGGTTAGTATCTACATGATTTTTCCCAAAATTAATTGAAAAAAAAAAAAATTGAGTTTGGCACATCCATGGAAAGGTCTGTTAATTCTCTATTCAGAATTGAAAACAGCAACGCGTTACGAGCCTTGGTTGCGGAAATATCTCCATCCGCATCCGATGACTTTTTTAGATTTGGGTCAATTTTCAGTAAAATCAATTTGGGTGGCCATATTTCGCTAACCAGACCACGCATGAAGATTTGGCTTACAGGTGTGTGTAGGTATTGAACAGACCTTTCGTTTAATGTATATCTCGATGGGATTGGTGAACTTCGAAAAAATAATGATTTTTATAGACAAGTGGTTAGTCCATGATTTTTCCCAAAATTAATTGAAAAAAAAAAATTGAGTTTGGCACATCCATGGAAAGGTCTGTTAATTCTCTATTCAGAATTGAAAACAGCAACGCGTTACGAGCCTTGGTTGCGGAAATATCTCCATCCGCATCCGATGACTTTTTTAGATTTGGGTCAATTTTCAGTAAAATCACTTTGGGTGGCCATATTTCGCTAACCAGACCACGCATGAAGATTTGGCTTACAGGTGTGTGTAGGTATTGAACAGACCTTTCGTTTAATGTATATCTCGATGGGATTGGTGAACTTCGAAAAAATAATGATTTTTATAGACAAGTGGTTAGTCCATGATTTTTCCCAAAATTAATTGAAAAAAAAAAAATTGAGTTTGGCACATCCATGGAAAGGTCTGTTAATTCTCTATTCAGAATTGAAAACAGCAACGCGTTACGAGCCTTGGTTGCGGAAATATCTCCATCCGCATCCGATGACTTTTTTAGATTTGGGTCAATTTTCAGTAAAATCACTTTGGGTGGCCATATTTCGCTAACCAGACCACGCATGAAGATTTGGCTTACAGGTGTGTGTAGGTATTGCCACAGACCTTTCGTTTGATGTATATCTCGATGGGATTGGTGAACTTCGAAAAAATAATGATTTTTATAGACAAGTGGTTAGTGCATGATTTTTCCCAAAATTAATTGAAAAAAAAAAAATTTGAGTTTGGCACATCCATGGAAAGGTCTGTTAATTCTCTATTCAGAATTGAAAACAGCAACGCGTTACGAGCCTTGGTTGCGGAAATATCTCCATCCGCATCCGATGACTTTTTTAGATTTGGGTCAATTTTCAGTAAAATCACTTTGGGTGGCCATATTTCGCTAACCAGACCACGCATGAAGATTTGGCTTACAGG
The DNA here is from genome assembly GCA_911387755.1 of Chrysotoxum bicinctum. Taxonomy (NCBI): domain Eukaryota; kingdom Metazoa; phylum Arthropoda; class Insecta; order Diptera; family Syrphidae; genus Chrysotoxum; species Chrysotoxum bicinctum. Next base: position 80,996,574 of record OU426990.1, read on the forward strand.
TGTGTGTAGGTATTGAACAGACCTTTCGTTTAATGTATATCTCGATGGGATTGGTGAACTTCGAAAAAATAATGATTTTTATAGACAAGTGGACCATGATTTTTCCCAAAATTAATTGAAAAAAAAAATTGAGTTTGGCACATCCATGGAAAGGTCTGTTAATTCTCTATTCAGAATTGAAAACAGCAACGCGTTACGAGCCTTGGTTGCGGAAATATCTCCATCCGCATCCGATGACTTTTTTAGATTTGGGTCAATTTTCAGTAAAATCAATTTGGGTGCCCATATTTCGCTAACCAGACCACGCATGAAGATTTGGCTTACAGGTGTGTGTAGGTATTGAACAGACCTTTCGTTTAATGTATATCTCGATGGGATTGGTGAACTTCGAAAAAATAATGATTTTTATAGACAAGTGGTTAGACCATGATTTTTCCCAAAATTAATTGAAAAAAAAAAATTTGAGTTTGGCACATCCATGGAAAGGTCTGTTAATTCTCTATTCAGAATTGAAAACAGCAACGCGTTACGAGCCTTGGTTGCGGAAATATCTCCATCCGCATCCGATGACTTTTTTAGATTTGGGTCAATTTTCAGTAAAATCAATTTGGGTGGCCATATTTCGCTACCCAGACCACGCAGGAAGATTTGGCTTACAGGTGTGTGTAGGTATTGAACAGACCTTTCGTTTGATGTATATCTCGATGGGATTGGTGAACTTCGAAAAAATAATGATTTTTATAGACAAGTGGTTAGTATCTACATGATTTTTCCCAAAATTAATTGAAAAAAAAAAAATTGAGTTTGGCACATCCATGGAAAGGTCTGTTAATTCTCTATTCAGAATTGAAAACAGCAACGCGTTACGAGCCTTGGTTGCGGAAATATCTCCATCCGCATCCGATGACTTTTTTAGATTTGGGTCAATTTTCAGTAAAATCACTTTGGGTGGCCATATTTCGCTAACCAGACCACGCATGAAGATTTGGCTTACAGGTGTGTGTAGGTATTGAACAGACCTTTCGTTTAATGTATATCTCGATGGGATTGGTGAACTTCGAAAAAATAATGATTTTTATAGACAAGTGGTTAGACCATGATTTTTCCCAAAATTAATTGAAAAAAAAAAATTTGAGTTTGGCACATCCATGGAAAGGTCTGTTAATTCTCTATTCAGAATTGAAAACAGCAACGCGTTACGAGCCTTGGTTGCGGAAATATCTCCATCCGCATCCGATGACTTTTTTAGATTTGGGTCAATTTTCAGTAAAATCAATTTGGGTGGCCATATTTCGCTACCCAGACCACGCAGGAAGATTTGGCTTACAGGTGTGTGTAGGTATTGAACAGACCTTTCGTTTGATGTATATCTCGATGGGATTGGTGAACTTCGAAAAAATAATGATTTTTATAGACAAGTGGTTAGTATCTACATGATTTTTCCCAAAATTAATTGAAAAAAAAAAAATTGAGTTTGGCACATCCATGGAAAGGTCTGTTAATTCTCTATTCAGAATTGAAAACAGCAACGCGTTACGAGCCTTGGTTGCGGAAATATCTCCATCCGCATCCGATGACTTTTTTAGATTTGGGTCAATTTTCAGTAAAATCACTTTGGGTGGCCATATTTCGCTAACCAGACCACGCATGAAGATTTGGCTTACAGGTGTGTGTAGGTATTGAACAGACCTTTCGTTTAATGTATATCTCGATGGGATTGGTGAACTTCGAAAAAATAATGATTTTTATAGACAAGTGGTTAGTCCATGATTTTTCCCAAAATTAATTGAAAAAAAAAAATTGAGTTTGGCACATCCATGGAAAGGTCTGTTAATTCTCTATTCAGAATTGAAAACAGCAACGCGTTACGAGCCTTGGTTGCGGAAATATCTCCATCCGCATCCGATGACTTTTTTAGATTTGGGTCAATTTTCAGTAAAATCACTTTGGGTGGCCATATTTCGCTAACCAGACCACGCATGAAGATTTGGCTTACAGGTGTGTGTAGGTATTGAACAGACCTTTCGTTTAATGTATATCTCGATGGGATTGGTGAACTTCGAAAAAATAATGATTTTTATAGACAAGTGGTTAGTCCATGATTTTTCCCAAAATTAATTGAAAAAAAAAAAATTGAGTTTGGCACATCCATGGAAAGGTCTGTTAATTCTCTATTCAGAATTGAAAACAGCAACGCGTTACGAGCCTTGGTTGCGGAAATATCTCCATCCGCATCCGATGACTTTTTTAGATTTGGGTCAATTTTCAGTAAAATCACTTTGGGTGGCCATATTTCGCTAACCAGACCACGCATGAAGATTTGGCTTACAGGTGTGTGTAGGTATTGCCACAGACCTTTCGTTTGATGTATATCTCGATGGGATTGGTGAACTTCGAAAAAATAATGATTTTTATAGACAAGTGGTTAGTGCATGATTTTTCCCAAAATTAATTGAAAAAAAAAAAATTTGAGTTTGGCACATCCATGGAAAGGTCTGTTAATTCTCTATTCAGAATTGAAAACAGCAACGCGTTACGAGCCTTGGTTGCGGAAATATCTCCATCCGCATCCGATGACTTTTTTAGATTTGGGTCAATTTTCAGTAAAATCACTTTGGGTGGCCATATTTCGCTAACCAGACCACGCATGAAGATTTGGCTTACAGGTGTGTGTAGGTATTGAACAGACCTTTCGTTTAATGTATATCTCGATGGGATTGGTGAACTTCGAAAAAATAATGATTTTTATAGACAAGTGGACCATGATTTTTCCCAAAATTAATTGAAAAAAAAAAATTGAGTTTGGCACATCCATGGAAAGGTCTGTTAATTCTCTATTCAGAATTGAAAACAGCAACGCGTTACGAGCCTTGGTTGCGGAAATATCTCCATCCGCATCCGATGACTTTTTTAGATTTGGGTCAATTTTCAGTAAAATCAATTTGGGTGGCCATATTTCGCTAACCAGACCACGCATGAAGATTTGGCTTACAGGTGTGTGTAGGTATTGAACAGACCTTTCGTTTAATGTATATCTCGATGGGATTGGTGAACTTCGAAAAAATAATGATTTTTATAGACAAGTGGTTAGACCATGATTTTTCCCAAAATTAATTGAAAAAAAAAAATTTGAGTTTGGCACATCCATGGAAAGGTCTGTTAATTCTCTATTCAGAATTGAAAACAGCAACGCGTTACGAGCCTTGGTTGCGGAAATATCTCCATCCGCATCCGATGACTTTTTTAGATTTGGGTCAATTTTCAGTAAAATCAATTTGGGTGGCCATATTTCGCTACCCAGACCACGCAGGAAGATTTGGCTTACAGGTGTGTGTAGGTATTGAACAGACCTTTCGTTTGATGTATATCTCGATGGGATTGGTGAACTTCGAAAAAATAATGATTTTTATAGACAAGTGGTTAGTACATGATTTTTCCCAAAATTAATTGAAAAAAAAAAAAATTGAGTTTGGCACATCCATGGAAAGGTCTGTTAATTCTCTATTCAGAATTGAAAACAGCAACGCGTTACGAGCCTTGGTTGCGGAAATATCTCCATCCGCATCCGATGACTTTTTTAGATTTGGGTCAATTTTCAGTAAAATCACTTTGGGTGGCCATATTTCGCTAACCAGACCACGCATGAAGATTTGGCTTACAGGTGTGTGTAGGTATTGAACAGACCTTTCGTTTAATGTATATCTCGATGGGATTGGTGAACTTCGAAAAAATAATGATTTTTATAGACAAGTGGTTAGACCATGATTTTTCCCAAAATTAATTGAAAAAAAAAAATTTGAGTTTGGCACATCCATGGAAAGGTCTGTTAATTCTCTATTCAGAATTGAAAACAGCAACGCGTTACGAGCCTTGGTTGCGGAAATATCTCCATCCGCATCCGATGACTTTTTTAGATTTGGGTCAATTTTCAGTAAAATCAATTTGGGTGGCCATATTTCGCTACCCAGACCACGCAGGAAGATTTGGCTTACAGGTGTGTGTAGGTATTGAACAGACCTTTCGTTTAATGTATATCTCGATGGGATTGGTGAACTTCGAAAAAATAATGATTTTTATAGACAAGTGGTTAGTACATGATTTTTCCCAAAATTAATTGAAAAAAAAAAAAATTGAGTTTGGCACATCCATGGAAAGGTCTGTTAATTCTCTATTCAGAATTGAAAACAGCAACGCGTTACGAGCCTTGGTTGCGGAAATATCTCCATCCGCATCCGATGACTTTTTTAGATTTGGGTCAATTTTCAGTAAAATCACTTTGGGTGGCCATATTTCGCTAACCAGACCACGCATGAAGATTTGGCTTACAGGTGTGTGTAGGTATTGAACAGACCTTTCGTTTAATGTATATCTCGATGGGATTGGTGAACTTCGAAAAAATAATGATTTTTATAGACAAGTGGTTAGTCCATGATTTTTCCCAAAATTAATTGAAAAAAAAAATTTGAGTTTGGCACATCCATGGAAAGGTCTGTTAATTCTCTATTCAGAATTGAAAACAGCAACGCGTTACGAGCCTTGGTTGCGGAAATATCTCCATCCGCATCCGATGACTTTTTTAGATTTGGGTCAATTTTCAGTAAAATCACTTATGTGGCCATATTTCGATAACCAGACCTCGCAGAACCTTCTGGTTTTCACCCGTGAATAGCTCTTACAAAATTGACTAGAAATTTTGGAAACCGCAACCTTTTACAAGGCCTGGTTTCAGAAATATCGCCACCCAAGCACATTGTTAGGTAGTTAAAGCTCAAAAATCAGTGGAATCAGTGAAATCACTTTGGATGGCCATATTTCGCTAACCAGACCACGCAGGACGATTTGGCTTACAGGTGTGTGTAGGTATTGAACAGACCTTTCGTTTGATGTATATCTCGATGGGATTGGTGAACTTCGAAAAAATAATGATTTTTATAGACTAGTCCATGATTTTTCCCAAAATTAATTGAAAAAAAAAAAAATTGAGTTTGGCACATCCATGGAAAGGTCTGTTAATTCTCTATTCAGAATTGAAAACAGCAACGCGTTACGAGCCTTGGTTGCGGAAATATCTCCATCCGCATCCGATGACTTTTTTAGATTTGGGTCAATTTTCAGTAAAATCAATTTGGGTGGCCATATTTCGCTAACCAGACCACGCAGGAAGATTTGGCTTACAGGTGTGTGTAGGTATTGAACAGACCTTTCGTTTGATGTATATCTCGATGGGATTGGTGAACTTCGAAAAAATAATGATTTTTATAGACAAGTGGTTAGTACATGATTTTTCCCTAAATTAATTGAAAAAAAAAAATTGAGATTGGCACATCCATGGAAAGGTCTGTTAATTCTCTATTCAGAATTGAAAACAGCAACGCGTTACGAGCCTTGGTTGCGGAAATATCTCCATCCGCATCCGATGACTTTTTTAGATTTGGGTCAATTTTCAGTAAAATCACTTTGGGTGACCATATTTCGCTAACCAGACCACGCATGAAGATTTGGCTTACAGGTGTGTGTAGGTATTGAACAGACCTTTCGTTTGATGTATATCTCGATGGGATTGGTGAACTTCGAAAAAATAATGATTTTTATAGACAAGTGGTTAGTGCATGATTTTTCCCAAAATTAATTGAAAAAAAAAAATTTGAGTTTGGCACATCCATGGAAAGGTCTGTTAATTCTCTATTCAGAATTGAAAACAGCAACGCGTTACGAGCCTTGGTTGCGGAAATATCTCCATCCGCATCCGATGACTTTTTTAGATTTGGGTCAATTTTCAGTAAAATCACTTTGGGTGGCCATATTCCGATAACCAGACCTCGCAGAACCTTCTGGTTTTCACCCGTGAATAGCTCTTACAAAATTGACTAGAAATTTTGGAAACCGCAACCTTTTACAAGGCCTGGTTTCGGAAATATCGCCACCCAAGCACATTGTTAGGTAGTTAAAGCTCAAAAATCAGTGGAATCAGTGAAATCACTTTGGATGGCCATATTTCGCTAACCAGACCACGCAGGACGATTTGGCTTACAGGTGTGTGTAGGTATTGAACAGACCTTTCGTTTGATGTATATCTCGATGGGATTGGTGAACTTCGAAAAAATAATGATTTTTATAGACAAGTGGTTAGTCCATGATTTTTCCCAAAATTAATTGAAAAAAAAAAAATTGAGTTTGGCACATCCATGGAAAGGTCTGTTAATTCTCTATTCAGAATTGAAAACAGCAACGCGTTACGAGCCTTGGTTGCGGAAATATCTCCATCCGCATCCGATGACTTTTTTAGATTTGGGTCAATTTTCAGTAAAATCACTTTGGGTGGCCATATTTCGCTAACCAGACCACGCATGAAGATTTGGCTTACAGGTGTGTGTAGGTATTGCCACAGACCTTTCGTTTGATGTATATCTCGATGGGATTGGTGAACTTCGAAAAAATAATGATTTTTATAGACAAGTGGTTAGTGCATGATTTTTCCCAAAATTAATTGAAAAAAAAAAAATTTGAGTTTGGCACATCCATGGAAAGGTCTGTTAATTCTCTATTCAGAATTGAAAACAGCAACGCGTTACGAGCCTTGGTTGCGGAAATATCTCCATCCGCATCCGATGACTTTTTTAGATTTGGGTCAATTTTCAGTAAAATCACTTTGGGTGGCCATATTTCGCTAACCAGACCACGCATGAAGATTTGGCTTACAGGTGTGTGTAGGTATTGAACAGACCTTTCGTTTAATGTATATCTCGATGGGATTGGTGAACTTCGAAAAAATAATGATTTTTATAGACAAGTGGACCATGATTTTTCCCAAAATTAATTGAAAAAAAAAAAATGAGTTTGGCACATCCATGGAAAGGTCTGTTAATTCTCTATTCAGAATTGAAAACAGCAACGCGTTACGAGCCTTGGTTGCGGAAATATCTCCATCCGCATCCGATGACTTTTTTAGATTTGGGTCAATTTTCAGTAAAATCAATTTGGGTGGCCATATTTCGCTAACCAGACCACGCATGAAGATTTGGCTTACAGGTGTGTGTAGGTATTGAACAGACCTTTCGTTTAATGTATATCTCGATGGGATTGGTGAACTTCGAAAAAATAATGATTTTTATAGACAAGTGGTTAGACCATGATTTTTCCCAAAATTAATTGAAAAAAAAAAAATTTGAGTTTGGCACATCCATGGAAAGGTCTGTTAATTCTCTATTCAGAATTGAAAACAGCAACGCGTTACGAGCCTTGGTTGCGGAAATATCTCCATCCGCATCCGATGACTTTTTTAGATTTGGGTCAATTTTCAGTAAAATCAATTTGGGTGGCCATATTTCGCTACCCAGACCACGCAGGAAGATTTGGCTTACAGGTGTGTGTAGGTATTGAACAGACCTTTCGTTTGATGTATATCTCGATGGGATTGGTGAACTTCGAAAAAATAATGATTTTTATAGACAAGTGGTTAGTACATGATTTTTCCCAAAATTAATTGAAAAAAAAAAAAATTGAGTTTGGCACATCCATGGAAAGGTCTGTTAATTCTCTATTCAGAATTGAAAACAGCAACGCGTTACGAGCCTTGGTTGCGGAAATATCTCCATCCGCATCCGATGACTTTTTTAGATTTGGGTCAATTTTCAGTAAAATCACTTTGGGTGGCCATATTTCGCTAACCAGACCACGCATGAAGATTTGGCTTACAGGTGTGTGTAGGTATTGAACAGACCTTTCGTTTAATGTATATCTCGATGGGATTGGTGAACTTCGAAAAAATAATGATTTTTATAGACAAGTGGTTAGTCCATGATTTTTCCCAAAATTAATTGAAAAAAAAAATTTGAGTTTGGCACATCCATGGAAAGGTCTGTTAATTCTCTATTCAGAATTGAAAACAGCAACGCGTTACGAGCCTTGGTTGCGGAAATATCTCCATCCGCATCCGATGACTTTTTTAGATTTGGGTCAATTTTCAGTAAAACCACTTTGGGTGGCCATATTTCGCTAACCAGACCATGCAGGAAGATTTGGCTTACAGGTGTGTGTAGGTATTGAACAGACCTTTCGTTTGATGTATATCTCGATGGGATTGGTGAACTTCGAAAAAATAATGATTTTTATAGACAAGTGGTTAGTGCATGATTTTTCCCAAAATTAATTGAAAAAAAAAAAATTTGAGTTTGGCACATCCATGGAAAGGTCTGTTAATTCTCTATTCAGAATTGAAAACCGCAACGCGTTACGAGCCTTGGTTGCGGAAATATCTCCATCCGCATCCGATGACTTTTTTAGATTTGGGTCAATTTTCAGTAAAATCACTTATGTGGCCATATTTCGATAACCAGACCTCGCAGAACCTTCTGGTTTTCACCCGTGAATAGCTCTTACAAAATTGACTAGAAATTTTGGAAACCGCAACCTTTTACAAGGCCTGGTTTCAGAAATATCGCCACCCAAGCACATTGTTAGGTAGTTAAAGCTCAAAAATCAGTGGAATCAGTGAAATCACTTTGGATGGCCATATTTCGCTAACCAGACCACGCAGGACGATTTGGCTTACAGGTGTGTGTAGGTATTGAACAGACCTTTCGTTTGATGTATATCTCGATGGGATTGGTGAACTTCGAAAAAATAATGATTTTTATAGACTAGTCCATGATTTTTCCCAAAATTAATTGAAAAAAAAAAAATTGAGTTTGGCACATCCATGGAAAGGTCTGTTAATTCTCTATTCAGAATTGAAAACAGCAACGCGTTACGAGCCTTGGTTGCGGAAATATCTCCATCCGCATCCGATGACTTTTTTAGATTTGGGTCAATTTTCAGTAAAATCAATTTGGGTGGCCATATTTCGCTAACCAGACCACGCAGGAAGATTTGGCTTACAGGTGTGTGTAGGTATTGAACAGACCTTTCGTTTGATGTATATCTCGATGGGATTGGTGAACTTCGAAAAAATAATGATTTTTATAGACAAGTGGTTAGTACATGATTTTTCCCTAAATTAATTGAAAAAAAAAAAATTGAGATTGGCACATCCATGGAAAGGTCTGTTAATTCTCTATTCAGAATTGAAAACAGCAACGCGTTACGAGCCTTGGTTGCGGAAATATCTCCATCCGCATCCGATGACTTTTTTAGATTTGGGTCAATTTTCAGTAAAATCACTTTGGGTGACCATATTTCGCTAACCAGACCACGCATGAAGATTTGGCTTACAGGTGTGTGTAGGTATTGAACAGACCTTTCGTTTGATGTATATCTCGATGGGATTGGTGAACTTCGAAAAAATAATGATTTTTATAGACAAGTGGTTAGTGCATGATTTTTCCCAAAATTAATTGAAAAAAAAAAATTTGAGTTTGGCACATCCATGGAAAGGTCTGTTAATTCTCTATTCAGAATTGAAAACAGCAACGCGTTACGAGCCTTGGTTGCGGAAATATCTCCATCCGCATCCGATGACTTTTTTAGATTTGGGTCAATTTTCAGTAAAATCACTTTGGGTGGCCATATTCCGATAACCAGACCTCGCAGAACCTTCTGGTTTTCACCCGTGAATAGCTCTTACAAAATTGACTAGAAATTTTGGAAACCGCAACCTTTTACAAGGCCTGGTTTCGGAAATATCGCCACCCAAGCACATTGTTAGGTAGTTAAAGCTCAAAAATCAGTGGAATCAGTGAAATCACTTTGGATGGCCATATTTCGCTAACCAGACCACGCAGGACGATTTGGCTTACAGGTGTGTGTAGGTATTGAACAGACCTTTCGTTTGATGTATATCTCGATGGGATTGGTGAACTTCGAAAAAATAATGATTTTTATAGACAAGTGGTTAGTCCATGATTTTTCCCAAAATTAATTGAAAAAAAAAAATTTGAGTTTGGCACATCCATGGAAAGGTCTGTTAATTCTCTATTCAGAATTGAAAACCGCAACGCCTTACGAGCCTTGGTTGCGGAAATATCTCCATCCGCATCCGATGACTTTTTTAGATTTGGGTCAATTTTCAGTAAAATCACTTTGGGTGGCCATATTTCGCTAACCAGACCACGCATGAAGATTTGGCTTACAGGTGTGTGTAGGTATTGAACAGACCTTTCGTTTAATGTATATCTCGATGGGATTGGTGAACTTCGAAAAAATAATGATTTTTATAGACAAGTGGTTAGTCCATGATTTTTCCCAAAATTAATTGAAAAAAAAAAAATTGAGTTTGGCACATCCATGGAAAGGTCTGTTAATTCTCTATTCAGAATTGAAAACAGCAACGCGTTACGAGCCTTGGTTGCGGAAATATCTCCATCCGCATCCGATGACTTTTTTAGATTTGGGTCAATTTTCAGTAAAATCACTTTGGGTGGCCATATTTCGCTAACCAGACCACGCATGAAGATTTGGCTTGCAGGTGTGTGTAGGTATTGCCACAGACCTTTCGTTTGATGTATATCTCGATGGGATTGGTGAACTTCGAAAAAATAATGATTTTTATAGACAAGTGGTTAGTGCATGATTTTTCCCAAAATTAATTGAAAAAAAAAAAATTTGAGTTTGGCACATCCATGGAAAGGTCTGTTAATTCTCTATTCAGAATTGAAAACAGCAACGCGTTACGAGCCTTGGTTGCGGAAATATCTCCATCCGCATCCGATGACTTTTTTAGATTTGGGTCAATTTTCAGTAAAATCACTTTGGGTGGCCATATTTCGCTAACCAGACCACGCATGAAGATTTGGCTTACAGGTGTGTGTAGGTATTGAACAGACCTTTCGTTTAATGTATATCTCGATGGGATTGGTGAACTTCGAAAAAATAATGATTTTTATAGACAAGTGGTTAGTATCTATCTACATGATTTTTCCCAAAATTAATTGAAAAAAAAAAAAATTGAGTTTGGCACATCCATGGAAAGGTCTGTTAATTCTCTATTCAGAATTGAAAACAGCAACGCGTTACGAGCCTTGGTTGCGGAAATATCTCCATCCGCATCCCATGACTTTTTTAGATTTGGGTCAATTTTCAGTAAAATCACTTTGGGTGGCCATATTTCGCTAACCAGACCACGCATGAAGATTTGGCTTACAGGTGTGTGTAGGTATTGAACAGACCTTTCGTTTAATGTATATCTCGATGGGATTGGTGAACTTCGAAAAAATAATGATTTTTATAGACAAGTGGTTAGTCCATGATTTTTCCCAAAATTAATTGAAAAAAAAAAATTGAGTTTGGCACATCCATGGAAAGGTCTGTTAATTCTCTATTCAGAATTGAAAACAGCAACGCGTTACGAGCCTTGGTTGCGGAAATATCTCCATCCGCATCCGATGACTTTTTTAGATTTGGGTCAATTTTCAGTAAAATCACTTTGGGTGGCCATATTTCGCTAACCAGACCACGCATGAAGATTTGGCTTACAGGTGTGTGTAGGTATTGAACAGACCTTTCGTTTAATGTATATCTCGATGGGATTGGTGAACTTCGAAAAAATAATGATTTTTATAGACAAGTGGTTAGTCCATGATTTTTCCCAAAATTAATTGAAAAAAAAAAAATTGAGTTTGGCACATCCATGGAAAGGTCTGTTAATTCTCTATTCAGAATTGAAAACAGCAACGCGTTACGAGCCTTGGTTGCGGAAATATCTCCATCCGCATCCGATGACTTTTTTAGATTTGGGTCAATTTTCAGTAAAATCACTTTGGGTGGCCATATTTCGCTAACCAGACCACGCATGAAGATTTGGCTTACAGGTGTGTGTAGGTATTGCCACAGACCTTTCGTTTGATGTATATCTCGATGGGATTGGTGAACTTCGAAAAAATAATGATTTTTATAGACAAGTGGTTAGTGCATGATTTTTCCCAAAATTAATTGAAAAAAAAAAAATTTGAGTTTGGCACATCCATGGAAAGGTCTGTTAATTCTCTATTCAGAATTGAAAACAGCAACGCGTTACGAGCCTTGGTTGCGGAAATATCTCCATCCGCATCCGATGACTTTTTTAGATTTGGGTCAATTTTCAGTAAAATCACTTTGGGTGGCCATATTTCGCTAACCAGACCACGCATGAAGATTTGGCTTACAGGTGTGTGTAGGTATTGAACAGACCTTTCGTTTAATGTATATCTCGATGGGATTGGTGAACTTCGAAAAAATAATGATTTTTATAGACAAGTGGACCATGATTTTTCCCAAAATTAATTGAAAAAAAAAATTGAGTTTGGCACATCCATGGAAAGGTCTGTTAATTCTCTATTCAGAATTGAAAACAGCAACGCGTTACGAGCCTTGGTTGCGGAAATATCTCCATCCGCATCCGATGACTTTTTTAGATTTGGGTCAATTTTCAGTAAAATCACTTTGGGTGGCCATATTTCGCTAACCAGACCACGCATGAAGATTTGGCTTACAGGTGTGTGTAGGTATTGAACAGACCTTTCGTTTAATGTATATCTCGATGGGATTGGTGAACTTCGAAAAAATAATGATTTTTATAGACAAGTGGTTAGACCATGATTTTTCCCAAAATTAATTGAAAAAAAAAAATTTGAGTTTGGCACATCCATGGAAAGGTCTGTTAATTCTCTATTCAGAATTGAAAACAGCAACGCGTTACGAGCCTTGGTTGCGGAAATATCTCCATCCGCATCCGATGACTTTTTTAGATTTGGGTCAATTTTCAGTAAAATCAATTTGGGTGGCCATATTTCGCTACCCAGACCACGCAGGAAGATTTGGCTTACAGGTGTGTGTAGGTATTGAACAGACCTTTCGTTTGATGTATATCTCGATGGGATTGGTGAACTTCGAAAAAATAATGATTTTTATAGACAAGTGGTTAGTACATGATTTTTCCCAAAATTAATTGAAAAAAAAAAAATTGAGTTTGGCACATCCATGGAAAGGTCTGTTAATTCTCTATTCAGAATTGAAAACAGCAACGCGTTACGAGCCTTGGTTGCGGAAATATCTTCATCCGCATCCGATGACTTTTTTAGATTTGGGTCAATTTTCAGTAAAACCAATTTGGGTGGCCATATTTCGCTAACCAGACCATGCAGGAAGATTTGGCTTACAGGTGTGTGTAGGTATTGAACAGACCTTTCGTTTGATGTATATCTCGATGGGATTGGTGAACTTCGAAAAAATAATGATTTTTATAGACAAGTGGTTAGTGCATGATTTTTCCCAAAATTAATTGAAAAAAAAAAAATTTGAGTTTGGCACATCCATGGAAAGGTCTGTTAATTCTCTATTCAGAATTGAAAACCGCAACGCGTTACGAGCCTTGGTTGCGGAAATATCTCCATCCGCATCCGATGACTTTTTTAGATTTGGGTCAATTTTCAGTAAAATCACTTATGTGGCCATATTTCGATAACCAGACCTCGCAGAACCTTCTGGTTTTCACCCGTGAATAGCTCTTACAAAATTGACTAGAAATTTTGGAAACCGCAACCTTTTACAAGGCCTGGTTTCAGAAATATCGCCACCCAAGCACATTGTTAGGTAGTTAAAGCTCAAAAATCAGTGGAATCAGTGAAATCACTTTGGATGGCCATATTTCGCTAACCAGACCACGCAGGACGATTTGGCTTACAGGTGTGTGTAGGTATTGAACAGACCTTTCGTTTGATGTATATCTCGATGGGATTGGTGAACTTCGAAAAAATAATGATTTTTATAGACTAGTCCATGATTTTTCCCAAAATTAATTGAAAAAAAAAAAATTGAGTTTGGCACATCCATGGAAAGGTCTGTTAATTCTCTATTCAGAATTGAAAACAGCAACGCGTTACGAGCCTTGGTTGCGGAAATATCTCCATCCGCATCCGATGACTTTTTTAGATTTGGGTCAATTTTCAGTAAAATCAATTTGGGTGGCCATATTTCGCTAACCAGACCACGCAGGAAGATTTGGCTTACAGGTGTGTGTAGGTATTGAACAGACCTTTCGTTTGATGTATATCTCGATGGGATTGGTGAACTTCGAAAAAATAATGATTTTTATAGACAAGTGGTTAGTACATGATTTTTCCCTAAATTAATTGAAAAAAAAAAATTGAGATTGGCACATCCATGGAAAGGTCTGTTAATTCTCTATTCAGAATTGAAAACAGCAACGCGTTACGAGCCTTGGTTGCGGAAATATCTCCATCCGCATCCGATGACTTTTTTAGATTTGGGTCAATTTTCAGTAAAATCACTTTGGGTGACCATATTTCGCTAACCAGACCACGCATGAAGATTTGGCTTACAGGTGTGTGTAGGTATTGAACAGACCTTTCGTTTGATGTATATCTCGATGGGATTGGTGAACTTCGAAAAAATAATGATTTTTATAGACAAGTGGTTAGTGCATGATTTTTCCCAAAATTAATTGAAAAAAAAAAATTTGAGTTTGGCACATCCATGGAAAGGTCTGTTAATTCTCTATTCAGAATTGAAAACAGCAACGCGTTACGAGCCTTGGTTGCGGAAATATCTCCATCCGCATCCGATGACTTTTTTAGATTTGGGTCAATTTTCAGTAAAATCACTTTGGGTGGCCATATTCCGATAACCAGACCTCGCAGAACCTTCTGGTTTTCACCCGTGAATAGCTCTTACAAAATTGACTAGAAATTTTGGAAACCGCAACCTTTTACAAGGCCTGGTTTCGGAAATATCGCCACCCAAGCACATTGTTAGGTAGTTAAAGCTCAAAAATCAGTGGAATCAGTGAAATCACTTTGGATGGCCATATTTCGCTAACCAGACCACGCAGGACGATTTGGCTTACAGGTGTGTGTAGGTATTGAACAGACCTTTCGTTTAATGTATATCTCGATGGGATTGGTGAACTTCGAAAAACTAATGATTTTTATAGACAAGTGGTTAGTCCATGATTTTTCCCAAAATTAATTGAAAAAAAAAAAATTTGAGTTTGGCACATCCATGGAAAGGTCTGTTAATTCTCTATTCAGAATTGAAAACCGCAACGCCTTACGAGCCTTGGTTGCGGAAATATCTCCATCCGCATCCGATGACTTTTTTAGATTTGGGTCAATTTTCAGTAAAATCACTTTGGGTGGCCATATTTCGATAACCAGACCTCGCAGAACCTTCTGGTTTTCACCCGTGAATAGCTCTTACAAAATTGACTAGAAATTTTGGAAACCGCAACCTTTTACAAGGCCTGGTTTCGGAAATATCGCCACCCAAGCACATTGTTAGGTAGTTAAAGCTCAAAAATCTGTGGAATCAGTGAAATCACTTTGGATGGCCATATTTCGCTAACCAGACCACGCAGGACGATTTGGCTTACAGGTGTGTGTAGGTATTGAACAGACCTTTCGTTTAATGTATATCTCGATGGGATTGGTGAACTTCGAAAAAATAATGATTTTTATAGACAAGTGGTTAGTCCATGATTTTTCCCAAAATAAATTGAAAAAAAAATTTGAGTTTGGCACATATATGGAAAGGTCTGTTAATTCTCTATTCAGAATTGAAAACCGCAACGCCTTACGAGCCTTGGTTGCGGAAATATCTCCATCCGCATCCGATGACTTTTTTAGATTTGGGTCAATTTTCAGTAAAATCACTTTGGGTGGCCATATTTCGCTAACCAGACCACGCATGAAGATTTGGCTTACAGGTGTGTGTAGGTATTGAACAGACCTTTCGTTTAATGTATATCTCGATGGGATTGGTGAACTTCGAAAAAATAATGATTTTTATAGACAAGTGGTTAGTCCATGATTTTTCCCAAAATTAATTGAAAAAAAAAAAATTGAGTTTGGCACATCCATGGAAAGGTCTGTTAATTCTCTATTCAGAATTGAAAACAGCAACGCGTTACGAGCCTTGGTTGCGGAAATATCTCCATCCGCATCCGATGACTTTTTTAGATTTGGGTCAATTTTCAGTAAAATCACTTTGGGTGGCCATATTTCGCTAACCAGACCACGCATGAAGATTTGGCTTGCAGGTGTGTGTAGGTATTGCCACAGACCTTTCGTTTGATGTATATCTCGATGGGATTGGTGAACTTCGAAAAAATAATGATTTTTATAGACAAGTGGTTAGTGCATGATTTTTCCCAAAATTAATTGAAAAAAAAAAAATTTGAGTTTGGCACATCCATGGAAAGGTCTGTTAATTCTCTATTCAGAATTGAAAACAGCAACGCGTTACGAGCCTTGGTTGCGGAAATATCTCCATCCGCATCCGATGACTTTTTTAGATTTGGGTCAATTTTCAGTAAAATCACTTTGGGTGGCCATATTTCGCTAACCAGACCACGCATGAAGATTTGGCTTACAGGTGTGTGTAGGTATTGAACAGACCTTTCGTTTAATGTATATCTCGATGGGATTGGTGAACTTCGAAAAAATAATGATTTTTATAGACAAGTGGTTAGTATCTACATGATTTTTCCCAAAATTAATTGAAAAAAAAAAAAATTGAGTTTGGCACATCCATGGAAAGGTCTGTTAATTCTCTATTCAGAATTGAAAACAGCAACGCGTTACGAGCCTTGGTTGCGGAAATATCTCCATCCGCATCCGATGACTTTTTTAGATTTGGGTCAATTTTCAGTAAAATCACTTTGGGTGGCCATATTTCGCTAACCAGACCACGCATGAAGATTTGGCTTACAGGTGTGTGTAGGTATTGAACAGACCTTTCGTTTAATGTATATCTCGATGGGATTGGTGAACTTCGAAAAAATAATGATTTTTATAGACAAGTGGTTAGTCCATGATTTTTCCCAAAATTAATTGAAAAAAAAAAATTGAGTTTGGCACATCCATGGAAAGGTCTGTTAATTCTCTATTCAGAATTGAAAACAGCAACGCGTTACGAGCCTTGGTTGCGGAAATATCTCCATCCGCATCCGATGACTTTTTTAGATTTGGGTCAATTTTCAGTAAAATCACTTTGGGTGGCCATATTTCGCTAACCAGACCACGCATGAAGATTTGGCTTACAGGTGTGTGTAGGTATTGAACAGACCTTTCGTTTAATGTATATCTCGATGGGATTGGTGAACTTCGAAAAAATAATGATTTTTATAGACAAGTGGTTAGTATCTACATGATTTTTCCCAAAATTAATTGAAAAAAAAAAAAATTGAGTTTGGCACATCCATGGAAAGGTCTGTTAATTCTCTATTCAGAATTGAAAACAGCAACGCGTTACGAGCCTTGGTTGCGGAAATATCTCCATCCGCATCCGATGACTTTTTTAGATTTGGGTCAATTTTCAGTAAAATCACTTTGGGTGGCCATATTTCGCTAACCAGACCACGCATGAAGATTTGGCTTACAGGTGTGTGTAGGTATTGAACAGACCTTTCGTTTAATGTATATCTCGATGGGATTGGTGAACTTCGAAAAAATAATGATTTTTATAGACAAGTGTAAGTCCATGATTTTTCCCAAAATTAATTGAAAAAAAAAAATTGAGTTTGGCACATCCATGGAAAGGTCTGTTAATTCTCTATTCAGAATTGAAAACAGCAACGCGTTACGAGCCTTGGTTGCGGAAATATCTCCATCCGCATCCGATGACTTTTTTAGATTTGGGTCAATTTTCAGTAAAATCACTTTGGGTGGCCATATTTCGCTAACCAGACCACGCATGAAGATTTGGCTTACAGGTGTGTGTAGGTATTGAACAGACCTTTCGTTTAATGTATATCTCGATGGGATTGGTGAACTTCGAAAAAATAATGATTTTTATAGACAAGTGGTTAGTCCATGATTTTTCCCAAAATTAATTGAAAAAAAAAAAATTGAGTTTGGCACATCCATGGAAAGGTCTGTTAATTCTCTATTCAGAATTGAAAACAGCAACGCGTTACGAGCCTTGGTTGCGGAAATATCTCCATCCGCATCCGATGACTTTTTTAGATTTGGGTCAATTTTCAGTAAAATCACTTTGGGTGGCCATATTTCGCTAACCAGACCACGCATGAAGATTTGGCTTACAGGTGTGTGTAGGTATTGCCACAGACCTTTCGTTTGATGTATATCTCGATGGGATTGGTGAACTTCGAAAAAATAATGATTTTTATAGACAAGTGGACCATGATTTTTCCCAAAATTAATTGAAAAAAAAAAATTGAGTTTGGCACATCCATGGAAAGGTCTGTTAATTCTCTATTCAGAATTGAAAACAGCAACGCGTTACGAGCCTTGGTTGCGGAAATATCTCCATCCGCATCCGATGACTTTTTTAGATTTGGGTCAATTTTCAGTAAAATCAATTTGGGTGGCCATATTTCGCTAACCAGACCACGCATGAAGATTTGGCTTACAGGTGTGTGTAGGTATTGAACAGACCTTTCGTTTAATGTATATCTCGATGGGATTGGTGAACTTCGAAAAAATAATGATTTTTATAGACAAGTGGTTAGACCATGATTTTTCCCAAAATTAATTGAAAAAAAAAAATTTGAGTTTGGCACATCCATGGAAAGGTCTGTTAATTCTCTATTCAGAATTGAAAACAGCAACGCGTTACGAGCCTTGGTTGCGGAAATATCTCCATCCGCATCCGATGACTTTTTTAGATTTGGGTCAATTTTCAGTAAAATCAATTTGGGTGGCCATATTTCGCTACCCAGACCACGCAGGAAGATTTGGCTTACAGGTGTGTGTAGGTATTGAACAGACCTTTCGTTTGATGTATATCTCGATGGGATTGGTGAACTTCGAAAAAATAATGATTTTTATAGACAAGTGGTTAGTAGATACATGATTTTTCCCAAAATTAATTGAAAAAAAAAAAATTGAGTTTGGCACATCCATGGAAAGGTCTGTTAATTCTCTATTCAGAATTGAAAACAGCAACGCGTTACGAGCCTTGGTTGCGGAAATATCTCCATCCGCATCCGATGACTTTTTTAGATTTGGGTCAATTTTCAGTAAAATCACTTTGGGTGGCCATATTTCGCTAACCAGACCACGCATGAAGATTTGGCTTACAGGTGTGTGTAGGTATTGAACAGACCTTTCGTTTAATGTATATCTCGATGGGATTGGTGAACTTCGAAAAAATAATGATTTTTATAGACAAGTGGTTAGACCATGATTTTTCCCAAAATTAATTGAAAAAAAAAAATTTGAGTTTGGCACATCCATGGAAAGGTCTGTTAATTCTCTATTCAGAATTGAAAACAGCAACGCGTTACGAGCCTTGGTTGCGGAAATATCTCCATCCGCATCCGATGACTTTTTTAGATTTGGGTCAATTTTCAGTAAAATCAATTTGGGTGGCCATATTTCGCTACCCAGACCACGCAGGAAGATTTGGCTTACAGGTGTGTGTAGGTATTGAACAGACCTTTCGTTTGATGTATATCTCGATGGGATTGGTGAACTTCGAAAAAATAATGATTTTTATAGACAAGTGGTTAGTACATGATTTTTCCCAAAATTAATTGAAAAAAAAAAAATTGAGTTTGGCACATCCATGGAAAGGTCTGTTAATTCTCTATTCAGAATTGAAAACAGCAACGCGTTACGAGCCTTGGTTGCGGAAATATCTCCATCCGCATCCGATGACTTTTTTAGATTTGGGTCAATTTTCAGTAAAATCACTTTGGGTGGCCATATTTCGCTAACCAGACCACGCATGAAGATTTGGCTTACAGGTGTGTGTAGGTATTGAACAGACCTTTCGTTTAATGTATATCTCGATGGGATTGGTGAACTTCGAAAAAATAATGATTTTTATAGACAAGTGGACCATGATTTTTCCCAAAATTAATTGAAAAAAAAAAAATTGAGTTTGGCACATCCATGGAAAGGTCTGTTAATTCTCTATTCAGAATTGAAAACAGCAACGCGTTACGAGCCTTGGTTGCGGAAATATCTCCATCCGCATCCGATGACTTTTTTAGATTTGGGTCAATTTTCAGTAAAATCAATTTGGGTGGCCATATTTCGCTAACCAGACCACGCATGAAGATTTGGCTTACAGGTGTGTGTAGGTATTGAACAGACCTTTCGTTTGATGTATATCTCGATGGGATTGGTGAACTTCGAAAAAATAATGATTTTTATAGACAAGTGGTTAGACCATGATTTTTCCCAAAATTAATTGAAAAAAAAAAATTTGAGTTTGGCACATCCATGGAAAGGTCTGTTAATTCTCTATTCAGAATTGAAAACAGCAACGCGTTACGAGCCTTGGTTGCGGAAATATCTCCATCCGCATCCGATGACTTTTTTAGATTTGGGTCAATTTTCAGTAAAATCAATTTGGGTGGCCATATTTCGCTACCCAGACCACGCAGGAAGATTTGGCTTACAGGTGTGTGTAGGTATTGAACAGACCTTTCGTTTGATGTATATCTCGATGGGATTGGTGAACTTCGAAAAAATAATGATTTTTATAGACAAGTGGTTAGTAGATACATGATTTTTCCCAAAATTAATTGAAAAAAAAAAAATTGAGTTTGGCACATCCATGGAAAGGTCTGTTAATTCTCTATTCAGAATTGAAAACAGCAACGCGTTACGAGCCTTGGTTGCGGAAATATCTCCATCCGCATCCGATGACTTTTTTAGATTTGGGTCAATTTTCAGTAAAATCACTTTGGGTGGCCATATTTCGCTAACCAGACCACGCATGAAGATTTGGCTTACAGGTGTGTGTAGGTATTGAACAGACCTTTCGTTTAATGTATATCTCGATGGGATTGGTGAACTTCGAAAAAATAATGATTTTTATAGACAAGTGGTTAGACCATGATTTTTCCCAAAATTAATTGAAAAAAAAAAATTTGAGTTTGGCACATCCATGGAAAGGTCTGTTAATTCTCTATTCAGAATTGAAAACAGCAACGCGTTACGAGCCTTGGTTGCGGAAATATCTCCATCCGCATCCGATGACTTTTTTAGATTTGGGTCAATTTTCAGTAAAATCAATTTGGGTGGCCATATTTCGCTACCCAGACCACGCAGGAAGATTTGGCTTACAGGTGTGTGTAGGTATTGAACAGACCTTTCGTTTGATGTATATCTCGATGGGATTGGTGAACTTCGAAAAAATAATGATTTTTATAGACAAGTGGTTAGTACATGATTTTTCCCAAAATTAATTGAAAAAAAAAAAATTGAGTTTGGCACATCCATGGAAAGGTCTGTTAATTCTCTATTCAGAATTGAAAACAGCAACGCGTTACGAGCCTTGGTTGCGGAAATATCTCCATCCGCATCCGATGACTTTTTTAGATTTGGGTCAATTTTCAGTAAAATCACTTTGGGTGGCCATATTTCGCTAACCAGACCACGCATGAAGATTTGGCTTACAGGTGTGTGTAGGTATTGAACAGACCTTTCGTTTAATGTATATCTCGATGGGATTGGTGAACTTCGAAAAAATAATGATTTTTATAGACAAGTGGTTAGACCATGATTTTTCCCAAAATTAATTGAAAAAAAAAATTTGAGTTTGGCACATCCATGGAAAGGTCTGTTAATTCTCTATTCAGAATTGAAAACAGCAACGCGTTACGAGCCTTGGTTGCGGAAATATCTCCATCCGCATCCGATGACTTTTTTAGATTTGGGTCAATTTTCAGTAAAACCAATTTGGGTGGCCATATTTCGCTAACCAGACCATGCAGGAAGATTTGGCTTACAGGTGTGTGTAGGTATTGAACAGACCTTTCGTTTGATGTATATCTCGATGGGATTGGTGAACTTCGAAAAAATAATGATTTTTATAGACAAGTGGTTAGTGCATGATTTTTCCCAAAATTAATTGAAAAAAAAAAAATTTGAGTTTGGCACATCCATGGAAAGGTCTGTTAATTCTCTATTCAGAATTGAAAACAGCAACGCGTTACGAGCCTTGGTTGCGGAAATATCTCCATCCGCATCCGATGACTTTTTTAGATTTGGGTCAATTTTCAGTAAAATCAATTTGGGTGGCCATATTTCGCTACCCAGACCACGCAGGAAGATTTGGCTTACAGGTGTGTGTAGGTATTGAACAGACCTTTCGTTTGATGTATATCTCGATGGGATTGGTGAACTTCGAAAAAATAATGATTTTTATAGACAAGTGGTTAGTACATGATTTTTCCCAAAATTAATTGAAAAAAAAAAAATTGAGTTTGGCACATCCATGGAAAGGTCTGTTAATTCTCTATTCAGAATTGAAAACAGCAACGCGTTACGAGCCTTGGTTGCGGAAATATCTCCATCCGCATCCGATGACTTTTTTAGATTTGGGTCAATTTTCAGTAAAATCACTTTGGGTGGCCATATTTCGCTAACCAGACCACGCATGAAGATTTGGCTTACAGGTGTGTGTAGGTATTGAACAGACCTTTCGTTTAATGTATATCTCGATGGGATTGGTGAACTTCGAAAAAATAATGATTTTTATAGACAAGTGGTTAGTCCATGATTTTTCCCAAAATTAATTGAAAAAAAAAATTTGAGTTTGGCACATCCATGGAAAGGTCTGTTAATTCTCTATTCAGAATTGAAAACAGCAACGCGTTACGAGCCTTGGTTGCGGAAATATCTCCATCCGCATCCGATGACTTTTTTAGATTTGGGTCAATTTTCAGTAAAATCACTTTGGGTGGCCATATTTCGCTAACCAGACCACGCAGGAAGATTTGGCTTACAGGTGTGTGTAGGTATTGAACAGACCTTTCGTTTAATGTATATCTCGATGGGATTGGTGAACTTCGAAAAAATAATGATTTTTATAGACAAGTGGTTAGTCCATGATTTTTCCCAAAATTAATTGAAAAAAAAAAAATTGAGTTTGGCACATCCATGGAAAGGTCTGTTAATTCTCTATTCAGAATTGAAAACAGCAACGCGTTACGAGCCTTGGTTGCGGAAATATCTCCATCCGCATCCGATGACTTTTTTAGATTTGGGTCAATTTTCAGTAAAATCACTTTGGGTGGCCATATTTCGCTAACCAGACCACGCATGAAGATTTGGCTTACAGGTGTGTGTAGGTATTGCCACAGACCTTTCGTTTGATGTATATCTCGATGGGATTGGTGAACTTCGAAAAAATAATGATTTTTATAGACAAGTGGTTAGTGCATGATTTTTCCCAAAATTAATTGAAAAAAAAAAAATTTGAGTTTGGCACATCCATGGAAAGGTCTGTTAATTCTCTATTCAGAATTGAAAACAGCAACGCGTTACGAGCCTTGGTTGCGGAAATATCTCCATCCGCATCCGATGACTTTTTTAGATTTGGGTCAATTTTCAGTAAAATCACTTTGGGTGGCCATATTTCGCTAACCAGACCACGCATGAAGATTTGGCTTACAGGTGTGTGTAGGTATTGAACAGACCTTTCGTTTAATGTATATCTCGATGGGATTGGTGAACTTCGAAAAAATAATGATTTTTATAGACAAGTGGACCATGATTTTTCCCAAAATTAATTGAAAAAAAAAAATTGAGTTTGGCACATCCATGGAAAGGTCTGTTAATTCTCTATTCAGAATTGAAAACAGCAACGCGTTACGAGCCTTGGTTGCGGAAATATCTCCATCCGCATCCGATGACTTTTTTAGATTTGGGTCAATTTTCAGTAAAATCAATTTGGGTGGCCATATTTCGCTAACCAGACCACGCATGAAGATTTGGCTTACAGGTGTGTGTAGGTATTGAACAGACCTTTCGTTTAATGTATATCTCGATGGGATTGGTGAACTTCGAAAAAATAATGATTTTTATAGACAAGTGGTTAGACCATGATTTTTCCCAAAATTAATTGAAAAAAAAAAATTTGAGTTTGGCACATCCATGGAAAGGTCTGTTAATTCTCTATTCAGAATTGAAAACAGCAACGCGTTACGAGCCTTGGTTGCGGAAATATCTCCATCCGCATCCGATGACTTTTTTAGATTTGGGTCAATTTTCAGTAAAATCAATTTGGGTGGCCATATTTCGCTACCCAGACCACGCAGGAAGATTTGGCTTACAGGTGTGTGTAGGTATTGAACAGACCTTTCGTTTGATGTATATCTCGATGGGATTGGTGAACTTCGAAAAAATAATGATTTTTATAGACAAGTGGTTAGTACATGATTTTTCCCAAAATTAATTGAAAAAAAAAAAAATTGAGTTTGGCACATCCATGGAAAGGTCTGTTAATTCTCTATTCAGAATTGAAAACAGCAACGCGTTACGAGCCTTGGTTGCGGAAATATCTCCATCCGCATCCGATGACTTTTTTAGATTTGGGTCAATTTTCAGTAAAATCACTTTGGGTGGCCATATTTCGCTAACCAGACCACGCATGAAGATTTGGCTTACAGGTGTGTGTAGGTATTGAACAGACCTTTCGTTTAATGTATATCTCGATGGGATTGGTGAACTTCGAAAAAATAATGATTTTTATAGACAAGTGGTTAGTCCATGATTTTTCCCAAAATTAATTGAAAAAAAAAATTTGAGTTTGGCACATCCATGGAAAGGTCTGTTAATTCTCTATTCAGAATTGAAAACAGCAACGCGTTACGAGCCTTGGTTGCGGAAATATCTCCATCCGCATCCGATGACTTTTTTAGATTTGGGTCAATTTTCAGTAAAACCAATTTGGGTGGCCATATTTCGCTAACCAGACCATGCAGGAAGATTTGGCTTACAGGTGTGTGTAGGTATTGAACAGACCTTTCGTTTGATGTATATCTCGATGGGATTGGTGAACTTCGAAAAAATAATGATTTTTATAGACAAGTGGTTAGTGCATGATTTTTCCCAAAATTAATTGAAAAAAAAAAATTTGAGTTTGGCACATCCATGGAAAGGTCTGTTAATTCTCTATTCAGAATTGAAAACAGCAACGCGTTACGAGCCTTGGTTGCGGAAATATCTCCATCCGCATCCGATGACTTTTTTAGATTTGGGTCAATTTTCAGTAAAATCACTTTGGGTGGCCATATTTCGCTAACCAGACCACGCAGGAAGATTTGGCTTACAGGTGTGTGTAGGTATTGAACAGACCTTTCGTTTAATGTATATCTCGATGGGATTGGTGAACTTCGAAAAAATAATGATTTTTATAGACAAGTGGTTAGTCCATGATTTTTCCCAAAATTAATTGAAAAAAAAAAAATTGAGTTTGGCACATCCATGGAAAGGTCTGTTAATTCTCTATTCAGAATTGAAAACAGCAACGCGTTACGAGCCTTGGTTGCGGAAATATCTCCATCCGCATCCGATGACTTTTTTAGATTTGGGTCAATTTTCAGTAAAATCACTTTGGGTGGCCATATTTCGCTAACCAGACCACGCATGAAGATTTGGCTTACAGGTGTGTGTAGGTATTGCCACAGACCTTTCGTTTGATGTATATCTCGATGGGATTGGTGAACTTCGAAAAAATAATGATTTTTATAGACAAGTGGTTAGTGCATGATTTTTCCCAAAATTAATTGAAAAAAAAAAAATTTGAGTTTGGCACATCCATGGAAAGGTCTGTTAATTCTCTATTCAGAATTGAAAACAGCAACGCGTTACGAGCCTTGGTTGCGGAAATATCTCCATCCGCATCCGATGACTTTTTTAGATTTGGGTCAATTTTCAGTAAAATCACTTTGGGTGGCCATATTTCGCTAACCAGACCACGCATGAAGATTTGGCTTACAGGTGTGTGTAGGTATTGAACAGACCTTTCGTTTAATGTATATCTCGATGGGATTGGTGAACTTCGAAAAAATAATGATTTTTATAGACAAGTGGACCATGATTTTTCCCAAAATTAATTGAAAAAAAAAAATTGAGTTTGGCACATCCATGGAAAGGTCTGTTAATTCTCTATTCAGAATTGAAAACAGCAACGCGTTACGAGCCTTGGTTGCGGAAATATCTCCATCCGCATCCGATGACTTTTTTAGATTTGGGTCAATTTTCAGTAAAATCAATTTGGGTGGCCATATTTCGCTAACCAGACCACGCATGAAGATTTGGCTTACAGGTGTGTGTAGGTATTGAACAGACCTTTCGTTTAATGTATATCTCGATGGGATTGGTGAACTTCGAAAAAATAATGATTTTTATAGACAAGTGGTTAGACCATGATTTTTCCCAAAATTAATTGAAAAAAAAAAATTTGAGTTTGGCACATCCATGGAAAGGTCTGTTAATTCTCTATTCAGAATTGAAAACAGCAACGCGTTACGAGCCTTGGTTGCGGAAATATCTCCATCCGCATCCGATGACTTTTTTAGATTTGGGTCAATTTTCAGTAAAATCAATTTGGGTGGCCATATTTCGCTACCCAGACCACGCAGGAAGATTTGGCTTACAGGTGTGTGTAGGTATTGAACAGACCTTTCGTTTGATGTATATCTCGATGGGATTGGTGAACTTCGAAAAAATAATGATTTTTATAGACAAGTGGTTAGTACATGATTTTTCCCAAAATTAATTGAAAAAAAAAAAAATTGAGTTTGGCACATCCATGGAAAGGTCTGTTAATTCTCTATTCAGAATTGAAAACAGCAACGCGTTACGAGCCTTGGTTGCGGAAATATCTCCATCCGCATCCGATGACTTTTTTAGATTTGGGTCAATTTTCAGTAAAATCACTTTGGGTGGCCATATTTCGCTAACCAGACCACGCATGAAGATTTGGCTTACAGGTGTGTGTAGGTATTGAACAGACCTTTCGTTTAATGTATATCTCGATGGGATTGGTGAACTTCGAAAAAATAATGATTTTTATAGACAAGTGGTTAGACCATGATTTTTCCCAAAATTAATTGAAAAAAAAAAATTTGAGTTTGGCACATCCATGGAAAGGTCTGTTAATTCTCTATTCAGAATTGAAAACAGCAACGCGTTACGAGCCTTGGTTGCGGAAATATCTCCATCCGCATCCGATGACTTTTTTAGATTTGGGTCAATTTTCAGTAAAATCAATTTGGGTGGCCATATTTCGCTACCCAGACCACGCAGGAAGATTTGGCTTACAGGTGTGTGTAGGTATTGAACAGACCTTTCGTTTGATGTATATCTCGATGGGATTGGTGAACTTCGAAAAAATAATGATTTTTATAGACAAGTGGTTAGTACATGATTTTTCCCAAAATTAATTGAAAAAAAAAAATTGAGTTTGGCACATCCATGGAAAGGTCTGTTAATTCTCTATTCAGAATTGAAAACAGCAACGCGTTACGAGCCTTGGTTGCGGAAATATCTCCATCCGCATCCGATGACTTTTTTAGATTTGGGTCAATTTTCAGTAAAACCAATTTGGGTGGCCATATTTCGCTAACCAGACCATGCAGGACGATTTGGCTTACAGGTGTGTGTAGGTATTGAACAGACCTTTCGTTTGATGTATATCTCGATGGGATTGGTGAACTTCGAAAAAATAATGATTTTTATAGACAAGTGGTTAGTGCATGATTTTTCCCAAAATTAATTGAAAAAAAAAAAATTTGAGTTTGGCACATCCATGGAAAGGTCTGTTAATTCTCTATTCAGAATTGAAAACCGCAACGCGTTACGAGCCTTGGTTGCGGAAATATCTCCATCCGCATCCGATGACTTTTTTAGATTTGGGTCAATTTTCAGTAAAATCACTTATGTGGCCATATTTCGATAACCAGACCTCGCAGAACCTTCTGGTTTTCACCCGTGAATAGCTCTTACAAAATTGACTAGAAATTTTGGAAACCGCAACCTTTTACAAGGCCTGGTTTCAGAAATATCGCCACCCAAGCACATTGTTAGGTAGTTAAAGCTCAAAAATCAGTGGAATCAGTGAAATCACTTTGGATGGCCATATTTCGCTAACCAGACCACGCAGGACGATTTGGCTTACAGGTGTGTGTAGGTATTGAACAGACCTTTCGTTTGATGTATATCTCGATGGGATTGGTGAACTTCGAAAAAATAATGATTTTTATAGACTAGTCCATGATTTTTCCCAAAATTAATTGAAAAAAAAAAAATTGAGTTTGGCACATCCATGGAAAGGTCTGTTAATTCTCTATTCAGAATTGAAAACAGCAACGCGTTACGAGCCTTGGTTGCGGAAATATCTCCATCCGCATCCGATGACTTTTTTAGATTTGGGTCAATTTTCAGTAAAATCAATTTGGGTGGCCATATTTCGCTAACCAGACCACGCAGGAAGATTTGGCTTACAGGTGTGTGTAGGTATTGAACAGACCTTTCGTTTGATGTATATCTCGATGGGATTGGTGAACTTCGAAAAAATAATGATTTTTATAGACAAGTGGTTAGTACATGATTTTTCCCTAAATTAATTGAAAAAAAAAAAATTGAGATTGGCACATCCATGGAAAGGTCTGTTAATTCTCTATTCAGAATTGAAAACAGCAACGCGTTACGAGCCTTGGTTGCGGAAATATCTCCATCCGCATCCGATGACTTTTTTAGATTTGGGTCAATTTTCAGTAAAATCACTTTGGGTGACCATATTTCGCTAACCAGACCACGCATGAAGATTTGGCTTACAGGTGTGTGTAGGTATTGAACAGACCTTTCGTTTGATGTATATCTCGATGGGATTGGTGAACTTCGAAAAAATAATGATTTTTATAGACAAGTGGTTAGTGCATGATTTTTCCCAAAATTAATTGAAAAAAAAAAATTTGAGTTTGGCACATCCATGGAAAGGTCTGTTAATTCTCTATTCAGAATTGAAAACAGCAACGCGTTACGAGCCTTGGTTGCGGAAATATCTCCATCCGCATCCGATGACTTTTTTAGATTTGGGTCAATTTTCAGTAAAATCACTTTGGGTGGCCATATTCCGATAACCAGACCTCGCAGAACCTTCTGGTTTTCACCCGTGAATAGCTCTTACAAAATTGACTAGAAATTTTGGAAACCGCAACCTTTTACAAGGCCTGGTTTCGGAAATATCGCCACCCAAGCACATTGTTAGGTAGTTAAAGCTCAAAAATCAGTGGAATCAGTGAAATCACTTTGGATGGCCATATTTCGCTAACCAGACCACGCAGGAAGATTTGGCTTACAGGTGTGTGTAGGTATTGAACAAACCTTTCGTTTGATGTATATCTCGATGGGATTGGTGAACTTCGAAAAAATAATGATTTTTATAGACAAGTGGTTAGTCCATGATTTTTCCCAAAATTAATTGAAAAAAAAAATTTGAGTTTGGCACATCCATGGAAAGGTCTGTTAATTCTCTATTCAGAATTGAAAACAGCAACGCGTTACGAGCCTTGGTTGCGGAAATATCTCCATCCGCATCCGATGACTTTTTTAGATTTGGGTCAATTTTCAGTAAAACCAATTTGGGTGGCCATATTTCGCTAACCAGACCATGCAGGAAGATTTGGCTTACAGGTGTGTGTAGGTATTGAACAGACCTTTCGTTTGATGTATATCTCGATGGGATTGGTGAACTTCGAAAAAATAATGATTTTTATAGACAAGTGGTTAGTGCATGATTTTTCCCAAAATTAATTGAAAAAAAAAAAATTTGAGTTTGGCACATCCATGGAAAGGTCTGTTAATTCTCTATTCAGAATTGAAAACCGCAACGCGTTACGAGCCTTGGTTGCGGAAATATCTCCATCCGCATCCGATGACTTTTTTAGATTTGGGTCAATTTTCAGTAAAATCACTTATGTGGCCATATTTCGATAACCAGACCTCGCAGAACCTTCTGGTTTTCACCCGTGAATAGCTCTTACAAAATTGACTAGAAATTTTGGAAACCGCAACCTTTTACAAGGCCTGGTTTCAGAAATATTGCCACCCAAGCACATTGTTAGGTAGTTAAAGCTCAAAAATCAGTGGAATCAGTGAAATCACTTTGGATGGCCATATTTCGCTAACCAGACCACGCAGGACGATTTGGCTTACAGGTGTGTGTAGGTATTGAACAGACCTTTCGTTTGATGTATATCTCGATGGGATTGGTGAACTTCGAAAAAATAATGATTTTTATAGACTAGTCCATGATTTTTCCCAAAATTAATTGAAAAAAAAAAAATTGAGTTTGGCACATCCATGGAAAGGTCTGTTAATTCTCTATTCAGAATTGAAAACAGCAACGCGTTACGAGCCTTGGTTGCGGAAATATCTCCATCCGCATCCGATGACTTTTTTAGATTTGGGTCAATTTTCAGTAAAATCAATTTGGGTGGCCATATTTCGCTAACCAGACCACGCAGGAAGATTTGGCTTACAGGTGTGTGTAGGTATTGAACAGACCTTTCGTTTGATGTATATCTCGATGGGATTGGTGAACTTCGAAAAAATAATGATTTTTATAGACAAGTGGTTAGTACATGATTTTTCCCTAAATTAATTGAAAAAAAAAAAATTGAGATTGGCACATCCATGGAAAGGTCTGTTAATTCTCTATTCAGAATTGAAAACAGCAACGCGTTACGAGCCTTGGTTGCGGAAATATCTCCATCCGCATCCGATGACTTTTTTAGATTTGGGTCAATTTTCAGTAAAATCACTTTGGGTGACCATATTTCGCTAACCAGACCACGCATGAAGATTTGGCTTACAGGTGTGTGAAGGTATTGAACAGACCTTTCGTTTGATGTATATCTCGATGGGATTGGTGAACTTCGAAAAAATAATGATTTTTATAGACAAGTGGTTAGTGCATGATTTTTCCCAAAATTAATTGAAAAAAAAAAATTTGAGTTTGGCACATCCATGGAAAGGTCTGTTAATTCTCTATTCAGAATTGAAAACAGCAACGCGTTACGAGCCTTGGTTGCGGAAATATCTCCATCCGCATCCGATGACTTTTTTAGATTTGGGTCAATTTTCAGTAAAATCACTTTGGGTGGCCATATTCCGATAACCAGACCTCGCAGAACCTTCTGGTTTTCACCCGTGAATAGCTCTTACAAAATTGACTAGAAATTTTGGAAACCGCAACCTTTTACAAGGCCTGGTTTCGGAAATATCGCCACCCAAGCACATTGTTAGGTAGTTAAAGCTCAAAAATCAGTGGAATCAGTGAAATCACTTTGGATGGCCATATTTCGCTAACCAGACCACGCAGGACGATTTGGCTTACAGGTGTGTGTAGGTATTGAACAGACCTTTCGTTTGATGTATATCTCGATGGGATTGGTGAACTTCGAAAAAATAATGATTTTTATAGACAAGTGGTTAGTATCTACATGATTTTTCCCAAAATTAATTGAAAAAAAAAAAAATTGAGTTTGGCACATCCATGGAAAGGTCTGTTAATTCTCTATTCAGAATTGAAAACAGCAACGCGTTACGAGCCTTGGTTGCGGAAATATCTCCATCCGCATCCGATGACTTTTTTAGATTTGGGTCAATTTTCAGTAAAATCAATTTGGGTGGCCATATTTCGCTAACCAGACCACGCAGGAAGATTTGGCTTACAGGTGTGTGTAGGTATTGAACAAACCTTTCGTTTGATGTATATCTCGATGGGATTGGTGAACTTCGAAAAAATAATGATTTTTATAGACAAGTTAGTTAGTCCATGATTTTTCCCAAAATTAATTGAAAAAAAAAAATTTGAGTTTGGCACATCCATGGAAAGGTCTGTTAATTCTCTATTCAGAATTGAAAACCGCAACGCGTTACGAGCCTTGGTTGCGGAAATATCTCCATCCGCATCCGATGACTTTTTTAGATTTGGGTCAATTTTCAGTAAAATCACTTATGTGGCCATATTTCGATAACCAGACCTCACAGAACCTTCTGGTTTTCACCTGTGAATAGCTCTTACAAAATTGACTAGAAATTTTGGAAACCGCAACCTTTTACAAGGCCTGGTTTCGGAAATATCGTCACCCAAGCACATTGTTAGGTAGTTAAAGCTCAAAAATCTGTGGAATCAGTGAAATCACTTTGGATGGCCATATTTCGCTAACCAGACCACGCAGGACGATTTGGCTTACAGGTGTGTGTAGGTATTGAACAGACCTTTCGTTTGATGTATATCTCGATGGGATTGGTGAACTTCGAAAAAATAATGATTTTTATAGACAAGTGGTTAGTCCATGATTTTTCCCAAAATTAATTGAAAAAAAAAAATTTGAGTTTGGCACATCCATGGAAAGGTCTGTTAATTCTCTATTCAGAATTGAAAACAGCAACGCGTTACGAGCCTTGGTTGCGGAAATATCTCCATCCGCATCCGATGACTTTTTTAGATTTGGGTCAATTTTCAGTAAAATCAATTTGGGTGGCCATATTTCGCTAACCAGACCACGCAGGAAGATTTGGCTTACAGGTGTGTGTAGGTATTGAACAGACCTTTCGTTTGATGTATATCTCGATGGGATTGGTGAACTTCGAAAAAATAATGATTTTTATAGACAAGTGGTTAGTCCATGATTTTTCCCAAAATTAATTGAAAAAAAAAATTTGAGTTTGGCACATCCATGGAAAGGTCTGTTAATTCTCTATTCAGAATTGAAAACAGCAACGCGTTACGAGCCTTGGTTGCGGAAATATCTCCATCCGCATCCGATGACTTTTTTAGATTTGGGTCAATTTTCAGTAAAACCAATTTGGGTGGCCATATTTCGCTAACCAGACCATGCAGGAAGATTTGGCTTACAGGTGTGTGTAGGTATTGAACAGACCTTTCGTTTGATGTATATCTCGATGGGATTGGTGAACTTCGAAAAAATAATGATTTTTATAGACAAGTGGTTACGTGCATGATTTTTCCCAAAATTAATTGCAAAAAAAAAAAATTTGAGTTTGGCACATCCATGGAAAGGTCTGTTAATTCTCTATTCATAATTGAAAACCGCAACGCGTTACGAGCCTTGGTTGCGGAAATATCTCCATCCGCATCCGATGACTTTTTTAGATTTGGGTCAATTTTCAGTAAAATCATTTATGTGGCCATATTTCGATAACCAGACCTCACAGAACCTTCTGGTTTTCACCCGTGAATAGCTCTTACAAAATTGACTAGAAATTTTGGAAACCGCAACCTTTTACAAGGCCTGGTTTCGGAAATATCGCCACCCAAGCACATTGTTAGGTAGTTAAAGCTCAAAAATCTGTGGAATCAGTGAAATCACTTTGGATGGCCATATTTCGCTAACCAGACCACGCAGGACGATTTGGCTTACAGGTGTGTGTAGGTATTGAACAGACCTTTCGTTTGATGTATATCTCGATGGGATTGGTGAACTTCGAAAAAATAATGATTTTTATAGACAAGTGGTTAGTCCATGATTTTTCCCAAAATTAATTGAAAAAAAAAAATTTGAGTTTGGCACATCCATGGAAAGGTCTGTTAATTCTCTATTCAGAATTGAAAACAGCAACGCGTTACGAGCCTTGGTTGCGGAAATATCTCCATCCGCATCCGATGACTTTTTTAGATTTGGGTCAATTTTCAGTAAAATCAATTTGGGTGGCCATATTTCGCTAACCAGACCACGCAGGAAGATTTGGCTTACAGGTGTGTGTAGGTATTGAACAAACCTTTCGTTTGATGTATATCTCGATGGGATTGGTGAACTTCGAAAAAATAATGATTTTTATAGACAAGTGGTTAGTCCATGATTTTTCCCAAAATTAATTGAAAAAAAAAATTTGAGTTTGGCACATCCATGGAAAGGTCTGTTAATTCTCTATTCAGAATTGAAAACAGCAACGCGTTACGAGCCTTGGTTGCGGAAATATCTCCATCCGCATCCGATGACTTTTTTAGATTTGGGTCAATTTTCAGTAAAACCAATTTGGGTGGCCATATTTCGCTAACCAGACCATGCAGGAAGATTTGGCTTACAGGTGTGTGTAGGTATTGAACAGACCTTTCGTTTGATGTATATCTCGATGGGATTGGTGAACTTCGAAAAAATAATGATTTTTATAGACAAGTGGTTACGTGCATGATTTTTCCCAAAATTAATTGCAAAAAAAAAAAATTTGAGTTTGGCACATCCATGGAAAGGTCTGTTAATTCTCTATTCATAATTGAAAACCGCAACGCGTTACGAGCCTTGGTTGCGGAAATATCTCCATCCGCATCCGATGACTTTTTTAGATTTGGGTCAATTTTCAGTAAAATCATTTATGTGGCCATATTTCGATAACCAGACCTCGCAGAACCTTCTGGTTTTCACCCGTGAATAGCTCTTACAAAATTGACTAGAAATTTTGGAAACCGCAACCTTTTACAAGGCCTGGTTTCAGAAATATCGCCACCCAAGCACATTGTTAGGTAGTTAAAGCTCAAAAATCAGTGGAATCAGTGAAATCACTTTGGATGGCCATATTTCGCTAACCAGACCACGCAGGACGATTTGGCTTACAGGTGTGTGTAGGTATTGAACAGACCTTTCGTTTGATGTATATCTCGATGGGATTGGTGAACTTCGAAAAAATAATGATTTTTATAGACAAGTGGTTAGTGCATGATTTTTCCCAAAATTAATTGAAAAAAAAAAAAATTTGAGTTTGGCACATCCATGGAAAGGTCTGTTAATTCTCTATTCAGAATTGAAAACAGCAACGCGTTACGAGCCTTGGTTGCGGAAATATCTCCATCCGCATCCGATGACTTTTTTAGATTTGGGTCAATTTTCAGTAAAATCACTTTGGGTGGCCATATTTCGCTAACCAGACCACGCATGAAGATTTGGCTTACAGGTGTGTGTAGGTATTGAACAGACCTTTCGTTTAATGTATATCTCGATGGGATTGGTGAACTTCGAAAAAATAATGATTTTTATAGACAAGTGGTTAGACCATGATTTTTCCCAAAATTAATTGAAAAAAAAAAATTTGAGTTTGGCACATCCATGGAAAGGTCTGTTAATTCTCTATTCAGAATTGAAAACAGCAACGCGTTACGAGCCTTGGTTGCGGAAATATCTCCATCCGCATCCGATGACTTTTTTAGATTTGGGTCAATTTTCAGTAAAATCAATTTGGGTGGCCATATTTCGCTACCCAGACCACGCAGGAAGATTTGGCTTACAGGTGTGTGTAGGTATTGAACAGACCTTTCGTTTGATGTATATCTCGATGGGATTGGTGAACTTCGAAAAAATAATGATTTTTATAGACAAGTGGTTAGTAGGGTAAGGTCGGGATGATTTGACAGGGAGGAGGAATTGACATTAGTACTTTTCTGGAAAACTTTTGAATTTGCAGTACTTTTAATAATGAGCAAATGAAGTTAGTTGCGATGGGTGTGAGTGGTAAATAACTGATCAGTGTGTCTTTGAAGCTCTGTGAAGTGGATGTGTTTCTATGTTTTTAAGCCGGTTGATGTAATTTTTGATGGTAAATAATCCAAGTGCAATTTCTTTTATTTTAAGCTTTTGATACTTAAATTGCAATATTGGGTTGCACCTGCATTTGACTAAAACTTATAGGTAAAAAAACAATTTTTCTGTGCGCTTTTACAAGTGTTTTTTAGAATTTTTTCCAAAAGTAGATTGAAAGGAGGTTTTGACAATTGTTTTGCAGGAGCAATTGACAGAATGTCAAATCCTCCTTCTTAAGTCAATAAGAATATCTTGTAGTGTAACAACCTTTTACTCTGTTTTTAGAATATTAAACATGCCCAACACTTATAAAACATCCTAACCGCAACATCGACGAAATAAATGTTGAAAATGCTATTAAAAACATTCACAACCAAAAAGAGTCTATAAACAGTGCCACAAAAAAAATTGGTATTAATCGTACCACATTAATGTTTAGACTTCAAAAATACTGGAAGTAAAACAAATTAATGACCGAAATAGTACAAAAAATGACAGGTTCTGTTAAAAGATCCGTTGGCCCACTCTCAGACCGCGGTTTGATGAAAAGTGAAATATTTCCAAATGTTCTGGCTCCAAGGAAAACCAATACTTTTATTGCTCGATAATCATACATCTCATCATATCATCAGCCTTGAAGCCATCATATATTGTCGAGAAAATGGAATTGTTATGATTTCTTTTCCTCCGCATACATCCCATAAATTTACAACCTTTAGATGTATCCATTTATGCCAGCTTTAAAGTGCTATGGAAGAAGACATTCATTTTAAGCTATTTTTATTGTTTTTTAAAGCTTTTAACATTCAATATAAATGAAAAAGACTTAAAGAATTAAAAAACAATTAGTTCCTTATAAGTTAGAAAAATAATAAAATAACTATTTACTGAAAAATAACCAAATTTTGTATTTATTTAATAATTAAAAACTGTCGAACCGTAATCATTTGTCAAATGCTCCTCCCTCTGTCAAAACCTCCTAACGCCAATGTCAAATCATCCCTCCCCGAAGGAGGTATTGACAATTTGGAAGGGTTAAAAAAAAAGTCTATAACTCAAATACAAATATTTAAATCGATAATTAAACGATATTTTTATGTTGCCAAAATGATATTTTAACATATACAAATTTTTAAAACATAAAACTGTATTTGGATTTTGAGATATTTTGTAAAGTTTGTTAACGTGTCAAATCATCCCGACCTTACCCTAGATACATGATTTTTCCCAAAATTAATTGAAAAAAAAAAAAATTGAGTTTGGCACATCCATGGAAAGGTCTGTTAATTCTCTATTCAGAATTGAAAACAGCAACGCGTTACGAGCCTTGGTTGCGGAAATATCTCCATCCGCATCCGATGACTTTTTTAGATTTGGGTCAATTTTCAGTAAAATCACTTTGGGTGGCCATATTTCGCTAACCAGACCACGCATGAAGATTTGGCTTACAGGTGTGTGTAGGTATTGAACAGACCTTTCGTTTAATGTATATCTCGATGGGATTGGTGAACTTCGAAAAAATAATGATTTTTATAGACAAGTGGTTAGACCATGATTTTTCCCAAAATTAATTGAAAAAAAAAAATTTGAGTTTGGCACATCCATGGAAAGGTCTGTTAATTCTCTATTCAGAATTGAAAACAGCAACGCGTTACGAGCCTTGGTTGCGGAAATATCTCCATCCGCATCCGATGACTTTTTTAGATTTGGGTCAATTTTCAGTAAAATCAATTTGGGTGGCCATATTTCGCTACCCAGACCACGCAGGAAGATTTGGCTTACAGGTGTGTGTAGGTATTGAACAGACCTTTCGTTTGATGTATATCTCGATGGGATTGGTGAACTTCGAAAAAATAATGATTTTTATAGACAAGTGGTTAGTACATGATTTTTCCCAAAATTAATTGAAAAAAAAAAATTGAGTTTGGCACATCCATGGAAAGGTCTGTTAATTCTCTATTCAGAATTGAAAACAGCAACGCGTTACGAGCCTTGGTTGCGGAAATATCTCCATCCGCATCCGATGACTTTTTTAGATTTGGGTCAATTTTCAGTAAAATCACTTTGGGTGGCCATATTTCGCTAACCAGACCACGCATGAAGATTTGGCTTACAGGTGTGTGTAGGTATTGAACAGACCTTTCGTTTGATGTATATCTCGATGGGATTGGTGAACTTCGAAAAAATAATGATTTTTATAGACAAGTGGTTAGTGCATGATTTTTCCCAAAATTAATTGAAAAAAAAAAAATTTGAGTTTGGCACATCCATGGAAAGGTCTGTTAATTCTCTATTCAGAATTGAAAACCGCAACGCGTTACGAGCCTTGGTTGCGGAAATATCTCCATCCGCATCCGATGACTTTTTTAGATTTGGGTCAATTTTCAGTAAAATCACTTATGTGGCCATATTTCGATAACCAGACCTCGCAGAACCTTCTGGTTTTCACCCGTGAATAGCTCTTACAAAATTGTCTAGAAATTTTGGAAACCGCAACCTTTTACAAGGCCTGGTTTCAGAAATATCGCCACCCAAGCACATTGTTAGGTAGTTAAAGCTCAAAAATCAGTGGAATCAGTGAAATCACTTTGGATGGCCATATTTCGCTAACCAGACCACGCAGGACGATTTGGCTTACAGGTGTGTGTAGGTATTGAACAGACCTTTCGTTTGATGTATATCTCGATGGGATTGGTGAACTTCGAAAAAATAATGATTTTTATAGACTAGTCCATGATTTTTCCCAAAATTAATTGAAAAAAAAAAAATTGAGTTTGGCACATCCATGGAAAGGTCTGTTAATTCTCTATTCAGAATTGAAAACAGCAACGCGTTACGAGCCTTGGTTGCGGAAATATCTCCATCCGCATCCGATGACTTTTTTTAGATTTGGGTCAATTTTCAGTAAAATCAATTTGGGTGGCCATATTTCGCTAACCAGACCACGCAGGAAGATTTGGCTTACAGGTGTGTGTAGGTATTGAACAGACCTTTCGTTTGATGTATATCTCGATGGGATTGGTGAACTTCGAAAAAATAATGATTTTTATAGACAAGTGGTTAGTAGGTACATGATTTTTCCCTAAATTAATTGAAAAAAAAAAAATTGAGATTGGCACATCCATGGAAAGGTCTGTTAATTCTCTATTCAGAATTGAAAACAGCAACGCGTTACGAGCCTTGGTTGCGGAAATATCTCCATCCGCATCCGATGACTTTTTTAGATTTGGGTCAATTTTCAGTAAAATCACTTTGGGTGACCATATTTCGCTAACCAGACCACGCATGAAGATTTGGCTTACAGGTGTGTGTAGGTATTGAACAGACCTTTCGTTTGATGTATATCTCGATGGGATTGGTGAACTTCGAAAAAATAATGATTTTTATAGACAAGTGGTTAGTGCATGATTTTTCCCAAAATTAATTGAAAAAAAAAAATTTGAGTTTGGCACATCCATGGAAAGGTCTGTTAATTCTCTATTCAGAATTGAAAACAGCAACGCGTTACGAGCCTTGGTTGCGGAAATATCTCCATCCGCATCCGATGACTTTTTTAGATTTGGGTCAATTTTCAGTAAAATCACTTTGGGTGGCCATATTCCGATAACCAGACCTCGCAGAACCTTCTGGTTTTCACCCGTGAATAGCTCTTACAAAATTGACTAGAAATTTTGGAAACCGCAACCTTTTACAAGGCCTGGTTTCGGAAATATCGCCACCCAAGCACATTGTTAGGTAGTTAAAGCTCAAAAATCAGTGGAATCAGTGAAATCACTTTGGATGGCCATATTTCGCTAACCAGACCACGCAGGACGATTTGGCTTACAGGTGTGTGTAGGTATTGAACAGACCTTTCGTTTGATGTATATCTCGATGGGATTGGTGAACTTCGAAAAAATAATGATTTTTATAGACAAGTGGTTAGTACATGATTTTTCCCAAAATTAATTGAAAAAAAAAAAAATTGAGTTTGGCACATCCATGGAAAGGTCTGTTAATTCTCTATTCAGAATTGAAAACAGCAACGCGTTACGAGCCTTGGTTGCGAAAATATCTCCATCCGCATCCGATGACTTTTTTAGATTTGGGTCAATTTTCAGTAAAATCAATTTGGGTGGCCATATTTCGCTAACCAGACCACGCAGGAAGATTTGGCTTACAGGTGTGTGTAGGTATTGAACAAACCTTTCGTTTGATGTATATCTCGATGGGATTGGTGAACTTCGAAAAAATAATGATTTTTATAGACAAGTGGTTAGTCCATGATTTTTCCCAAAATTAATTGAAAAAAAAAAATTTGAGTTTGGCACATCCATGGAAAGGTCTGTTAATTCTCTATTCAGAATTGAAAACCGCAACGCGTTACGAGCCTTGGTTGCGGAAATATCTCCATCCGCATCCGATGACTTTTTTAGATTTGGGTCAATTTTCAGTAAAATCACTTATGTGGCCATATTTCGATAACCAGACCTCACAGAACCTTCTGGTTTTCACCCGTGAATAGCTCTTACAAAATTGACTAGAAATTTTGGAAACCGCAACCTTTTACAAGGCCTGGTTTCGGAAATATCGCCACCCAAGCACATTGTTAGGTAGTTAAAGCTCAAAAATCTGTGGAATCAGTGAAATCACTTTGGATGGCCATATTTCGCTAACCAGACCACGCAGGACGATTTGGCTTACAGGTGTGTGTAGGTATTGAACAGACCTTTCGTTTGATGTATATCTCGATGGGATTGGTGAACTTCGAAAAAATAATGATTTTTATAGACAAGTGGTTAGTCCATGATTTTTCCCAAAATTAATTGAAAAAAAAAAATTTGAGTTTGGCACATCCATGGAAAGGTCTGTTAATTCTCTATTCAGAATTGAAAACAGCAACGCGTTACGAGCCTTGGTTGCGGAAATATCTCCATCCGCATCCGATGACTTTTTTAGATTTGGGTCAATTTTCAGTAAAATCAATTTGGGTGGCCATATTTCGCTAACCAGAC
Organism: Chrysotoxum bicinctum; assembly: GCA_911387755.1. Lineage (NCBI taxonomy): Eukaryota > Metazoa > Arthropoda > Insecta > Diptera > Syrphidae > Chrysotoxum > Chrysotoxum bicinctum. Next base: position 81,036,807 of record OU426990.1, read on the forward strand.
CACGCAGGAAGATTTGGCTTACAGGTGTGTGTAGGTATTGAACAAACCTTTCGTTTGATGTATATCTCGATGGGATTGGTGAACTTCGAAAAAATAATGATTTTTATAGACAAGTGGTTAGTCCATGATTTTTCCCAAAATTAATTGAAAAAAAAAATTTGAGTTTGGCACATCCATGGAAAGGTCTGTTAATTCTCTATTCAGAATTGAAAACAGCAACGCGTTACGAGCCTTGGTTGCGGAAATATCTCCATCCGCATCCGATGACTTTTTTAGATTTGGGTCAATTTTCAGTAAAACCAATTTGGGTGGCCATATTTCGCTAACCAGACCATGCAGGAAGATTTGGCTTACAGGTGTGTGTAGGTATTGAACAGACCTTTCGTTTGATGTATATCTCGATGGGATTGGTGAACTTCGAAAAAATAATGATTTTTATAGACAAGTGGTTAGTGCATGATTTTTCCCAAAATTAATTGAAAAAAAAAAAATTTGAGTTTGGCACATCCATGGAAAGGTCTGTTAATTCTCTATTCATAATTGAAAACCGCAACGCGTTACGAGCCTTGGTTGCGGAAATATCTCCATCCGCATCCGATGACTTTTTTAGATTTGGGTCAATTTTCAGTAAAATCATTTATGTGGCCATATTTCGATAACCAGACCTCGCAGAACCTTCTGGTTTTCACCCGTGAATAGCTCTTACAAAATTGACTAGAAATTTTGGAAACCGCAACCTTTTACAAGGCCTGGTTTCAGAAATATCGCCACCCAAGCACATTGTTAGGTAGTTAAAGCTCAAAAATCAGTGGAATCAGTGAAATCACTTTGGATGGCCATATTTCGCTAACCAGACCACGCAGGACGATTTGGCTTACAGGTGTGTGTAGGTATTGAACAGACCTTTCGTTTGATGTATATCTCGATGGGATTGGTGAACTTCGAAAAAATAATGATTTTTATAGACAAGTGGTTAGTCCATGATTTTTCCCAAAATTAATTGAAAAAAAAAAATTTGAGTTTGGCACATCCATGGAAAGGTCTGTTAATTCTCTATTCAGAATTGAAAACAGCAACGCGTTACGAGCCTTGGTTGCGGAAATATCTCCATCCGCATCCGATGACTTTTTTAGATTTGGGTCAATTTTCAGTAAAATCAATTTGGGTGGCCATATTTCGCTAACCAGACCACGCAGGAAGATTTGGCTTACAGGTGTGTGTAGGTATTGAACAGACCTTTCGTTTGATGTATATCTCGATGGGATTGGTGAACTTCGAAAAAATAATGATTTTTATAGACAAGTGGTTAGTCCATGATTTTTCCCAAAATTAATTGAAAAAAAAAAAATTTGAGTTTGGCACATCCATGGAAAGGTCTGTTAATTCTCTATTCAGAATTGAAAACCGCAACGCGTTACGAGCCTTGGTTGCGGAAATATCTCCATCCGCATCCGATGACTTTTTTAGATTTGGGTCAATTTTCAGTAAAATCACTTTGGGTGACCATATTTCGCTAACCAGACCACGCATGAAGATTTGGCTTACAGGTGTGTGTAGGTATTGAACAGACCTTTCGTTTGATGTATATCTCGATGGGATTGGTGAACTTCGAAAAAATAATGATTTTTATAGACAAGTGGTTAGTGCATGATTTTTCCCAAAATTAATTGAAAAAAAAAAATTTGAGTTTGGCACATCCATGGAAAGGTCTGTTAATTCTCTATTCAGAATTGAAAACAGCAACGCGTTACGAGCCTTGGTTGCGGAAATATCTCCATCCGCATCCGATGACTTTTTTAGATTTGGGTCAATTTTCAGTAAAATCACTTTGGGTGGCCATATTCCGATAACCAGACCTCGCAGAACCTTCTGGTTTTCACCCGTGAATAGCTCTTACAAAATTGACTAGAAATTTTGGAAACCGCAACCTTTTACAAGGCCTGGTTTCGGAAATATCGCCACCCAAGCACATTGTTAGGTAGTTAAAGCTCAAAAATCAGTGGAATCAGTGAAATCACTTTGGATGGCCATATTTCGCTAACCAGACCACGCAGGACGATTTGGCTTACAGGTGTGTGTAGGTATTGAACAGACCTTTCGTTTGATGTATATCTCGATGGGATTGGTGAACTTCGAAAAAATAATGATTTTTATAGACAAGTGGTTAGTATCTACATGATTTTTCCCAAAATTAATTGAAAAAAAAAAAAATTGAGTTTGGCACATCCATGGAAAGGTCTGTTAATTCTCTATTCAGAATTGAAAACAGCAACGCGTTACGAGCCTTGGTTGCGGAAATATCTCCATCCGCATCCGATGACTTTTTTAGATTTGGGTCAATTTTCAGTAAAATCAATTTGGGTGGCCATATTTCGCTAACCAGACCACGCAGGAAGATTTGGCTTACAGGTGTGTGTAGGTATTGAACAAACCTTTCGTTTGATGTATATCTCGATGGGATTGGTGAACTTCGAAAAAATAATGATTTTTATAGACAAGTGTTAGTCCATGATTTTTCCCAAAATTAATTGAAAAAAAAAAATTTGAGTTTGGCACATCCATGGAAAGGTCTGTTAATTCTCTATTCAGAATTGAAAACCGCAACGCGTTACGAGCCTTGGTTGCGGAAATATCTCCATCCGCATCCGATGACTTTTTTAGATTTGGGTCAATTTTCAGTAAAATCACTTATGTGGCCATATTTCGATAACCAGACCTCACAGAACCTTCTGGTTTTCACCCGTGAATAGCTCTTACAAAATTGACTAGAAATTTTGGAAACCGCAACCTTTTACAAGGCCTGGTTTCGGAAATATCGCCACCCAAGCACATTGTTAGGTAGTTAAAGCTCAAAAATCTGTGGAATCAGTGAAATCACTTTGGATGGCCATATTTCGCTAACCAGACCACGCAGGACGATTTGGCTTACAGGTGTGTGTAGGTATTGAACAGACCTTTCGTTTGATGTATATCTCGATGGGATTGGTGAACTTCGAAAAAATAATGATTTTTATAGACAAGTGGTTAGTCCATGATTTTTCCCAAAATTAATTGAAAAAAAAAAATTTGAGTTTGGCACATCCATGGAAAGGTCTGTTAATTCTCTATTCAGAATTGAAAACAGCAACGCGTTACGAGCCTTGGTTGCGGAAATATCTCCATCCGCATCCGATGACTTTTTTAGATTTGGGTCAATTTTCAGTAAAATCAATTTGGGTGGCCATATTTCGCTAACCAGACCACGCAGGAAGATTTGGCTTACAGGTGTGTGTAGGTATTGAACAAACCTTTCGTTTGATGTATATCTCGATGGGATTGGTGAACTTCGAAAAAATAATGATTTTTATAGACAAGTGGTTAGTCCATGATTTTTCCCAAAATTAATTGAAAAAAAAAATTTGAGTTTGGCACATCCATGGAAAGGTCTGTTAATTCTCTATTCAGAATTGAAAACAGCAACGCGTTACGAGCCTTGGTTGCGGAAATATCTCCATCCGCATCCGATGACTTTTTTAGATTTGGGTCAATTTTCAGTAAAACCAATTTGGGTGGCCATATTTCGCTAACCAGACCATGCAGGAAGATTTGGCTTACAGGTGTGTGTAGGTATTGAACAGACCTTTCGTTTGATGTATATCTCGATGGGATTGGTGAACTTCGAAAAAATAATGATTTTTATAGACAAGTGGTTAGTCCATGATTTTTCCCAAAATTAATTGAAAAAAAAAAATTTGAGTTTGGCACATCCATGGAAAGGTCTGTTAATTCTCTATTCAGAATTGAAAACAGCAACGCGTTACGAGCCTTGGTTGCGGAAATATCTCCATCCGCATCCGATGACTTTTTTAGATTTGGGTCAATTTTCAGTAAAATCAATTTGGGTGGCCATATTTCGCTAACCAGACCACGCAGGAAGATTTGGCTTACAGGTGTGTGTAGGTATTGAACAAACCTTTCGTTTGATGTATATCTCGATGGGATTGGTGAACTTCGAAAAAATAATGATTTTTATAGACAAGTGGTTAGTCCATGATTTTTCCCAAAATTAATTGAAAAAAAAAAATTTGAGTTTGGCACATCCATGGAAAGGTCTGTTAATTCTCTATTCAGAATTGAAAACCGCAACGCGTTACGAGCCTTGGTTGCGGAAATATCTCCATCCGCATCCGATGACTTTTTTAGATTTGGGTCAATTTTCAGTAAAATCACTTTGGGTGGCCATATTTCGATAACCAGACCTCGCAGAACCTTCTGGTTTTCACCCGTGAATAGCTCTTACAAAATTGACTAGAAATTTTGGAAACCGCAACCTTTTACAAGGCCTGGTTTCGGAAATATCGCCACCCAAGCACATTGTTAGGTAGTTAAAGCTCAAAAATCTGTGGAATCAGTGAAATCACTTTGGATGGCCATATTTCGCTAACCAGACCACGCAGGACGATTTGGCTTACAGGTGTGTGTAGGTATTGAACAGACCTTTCGTTTGATGTATATCTCGATGGGATTGGTGAACTTCGAAAAAATAATGATTTTTATAGACAAGTGGTTAGTCCATGATTTTTCCCAAAATTAATTGAAAAAAAAAAATTTGAGTTTGGCACATCCATGGAAAGGTCTGTTAATTCTCTATTCAGAATTGAAAACAGCAACGCGTTACGAGCCTTGGTTGCGGAAATATCTCCATCCGCATCCGATGACTTTTTTAGATTTGGGTCAATTTTCAGTAAAATCAATTTGGGTGGCCATATTTCGCTAACCAGACCACGCAGGAAGATTTGGCTTACAGGTGTGTGTAGGTATTGAACAAACCTTTCGTTTGATGTATATCTCGATGGGATTGGTGAACTTCGAAAAAATAATGATTTTTATAGACAAGTGGTTAGTCCATGATTTTTCCCAAAATTAATTGAAAAAAAAAATTTGAGTTTGGCACATCCATGGAAAGGTCTGTTAATTCTCTATTCAGAATTGAAAACAGCAACGCGTTACGAGCCTTGGTTGCGGAAATATCTCCATCCGCATCCGATGACTTTTTTAGATTTGGGTCAATTTTCAGTAAAACCAATTTGGGTGGCCATATTTCGCTAACCAGACCATGCAGGAAGATTTGGCTTACAGGTGTGTGTAGGTATTGAACAGACCTTTCGTTTGATGTATATCTCGATGGGATTGGTGAACTTCGAAAAAATAATGATTTTTATAGACAAGTGGTTAGTCCATGATTTTTCCCAAAATTAATTGAAAAAAAAAAATTGAGTTTGGCACATCCATGGAAAGGTCTGTTAATTCTCTATTCAGAATTGAAAACAGCAACGCGTTACGAGCCTTGGTTGCGGAAATATCTCCACCCGCATCCGATGACTTTTTTAGATTTGGGTCAATTTTCAGTAAAATCAATTTGGGTGGCCATATTTCGCTAACCAGACCACGCAGGAAGATTTGGCTTACAGGTGTGTGTAGGTATTGAACAAACCTTTCGTTTGATGTATATCTCGATGGGATTGGTGAACTTCGAAAAAATAATGATTTTTATAGACAAGTGGTTAGTCCATGATTTTTCCCAAAATTAATTGAAAAAAAAAATTTGAGTTTGGCACATCCATGGAAAGGTCTGTTAATTCTCTATTCAGAATTGAAAACAGCAACGCGTTACGAGCCTTGGTTGCGGAAATATCTCCATCCGCATCCGATGACTTTTTTAGATTTGGGTCAATTTTCAGTAAAATCATTTATGTGGCCATATTTCGATAACCAGACCTCGCAGAACCTTCTGGTTTTCACCCGTGAATAGCTCTTACAAAATTGACTAGAAATTTTGGAAACCGCAACCTTTTACAAGGCCTGGTTTCAGAAATATCGCCACCCAAGCACATTGTTAGGTAGTTAAAGCTCAAAAATCAGTGGAATCAGTGAAATCACTTTGGATGGCCATATTTCGCTAACCAGACCACGCAGGACGATTTGGCTTACAGGTGTGTGTAGGTATTGAACAGACCTTTCGTTTGATGTATATCTCGATGGGATTGGTGAACTTCGAAAAAATAATGATTTTTATAGACAAGTGGTTAGTCCATGATTTTTCCCAAAATTAATTGAAAAAAAAAAATTTGAGTTTGGCACATCCATGGAAAGGTCTGTTAATTCTCTATTCAGAATTGAAAACAGCAACGCGTTACGAGCCTTGGTTGCGGAAATATCTCCATCCGCATCCGATGACTTTTTTAGATTTGGGTCAATTTTCAGTAAAATCAATTTGGGTGGCCATATTTCGCTAACCAGACCACGCAGGAAGATTTGGCTTACAGGTGTGTGTAGGTATTGAACAAACCTTTCGTTTGATGTATATCTCGATGGGATTGGTGAACTTCGAAAAAATAATGATTTTTATAGACAAGTGGTTAGTCCATGATTTTTCCCAAAATTAATTGAAAAAAAAAAAATTTGAGTTTGGCACATCCATGGAAAGGTCTGTTAATTCTCTATTCAGAATTGAAAACAGCAACGCGTTACGAGCCTTGGTTGCGGAAATATCTCCATCCGCATCCGATGACTTTTTTAGATTTGGGTCAATTTTCAGTAAAATCACTTTGGGTGGCCATATTTCGATAACCAGACCTCGCAGAACCTTCTGGTTTTCACCCGTGAATAGCTCTTACAAAATTGACTAGAAATTTTGGAAACCGCAACCTTTTACAAGGCCTGGTTTCGGAAATATCGCCACCCAAGCACATTGTTAGGTAGTTAAAGCTCAAAAATCTGTGGAATCAGTGAAATCACTTTGGATGGCCATATTTCGCTAACCAGACCACGCAGGACGATTTGGCTTACAGGTGTGTGTAGGTATTGAACAGACCTTTCGTTTGATGTATATCTCGATGGGATTGGTGAACTTCGAAAAAATAATGATTTTTATAGACAAGTGGTTAGTCCATGATTTTTCCCAAAATTAATTGAAAAAAAAAATTTGAGTTTGGCACATCCATGGAAAGGTCTGTTAATTCTCTATTCAGAATTGAAAACAGCAACGCGTTACGAGCCTTGGTTGCGGAAATATCTCCATCCGCATCCGATGACTTTTTTAGATTTGGGTCAATTTTCAGTAAAACCAATTTGGGTGGCCATATTTCGCTAACCAGACCATGCAGGAAGATTTGGCTTACAGGTGTGTGTAGGTATTGAACAGACCTTTCGTTTGATGTATATCTCGATGGGATTGGTGAACTTCGAAAAAATAATGATTTTTATAGACAAGTGGTTAGTCCATGATTTTTCCCAAAATTAATTGAAAAAAAAAATTTGAGTTTGGCACATCCATGGAAAGGTCTGTTAATTCTCTATTCAGAATTGAAAACAGCAACGCGTTACGAGCCTTGGTTGCGGAAATATCTCCATCCGCATCCGATGACTTTTTTAGATTTGGGTCAATTTTCAGTAAAACCAATTTGGGTGGCCATATTTCGCTAACCAGACCATGCAGGAAGATTTGGCTTACAGGTGTGTGTAGGTATTGAACACAACAGACCTTTCGTTTGATGTATATCTCGATGGGATTGGTGAACTTCGAAAAAATAATGATTTTTATAGACAAGTGGTTAGTCCATGATTTTTCCCAAAATTAATTGAAAAAAAAAATTTGAGTTTGGCACATCCATGGAAAGGTCTGTTAATTCTCTATTCAGAATTGAAAACAGCAACGCGTTACGAGCCTTGGTTGCGGAAATATCTCCATCCGCATCCGATGACTTTTTTAGATTTGGGTCAATTTTCAGTAAAATCAGTTTGGGTGGCCATATTTCGCTAACCAGACCACGCAGGAAGATTTGGCTTACAGGTGTGTGTAGGTATTGAACAGACCTTTCGTTTGATGTATATCTCGATGGGATTGGTGAACTTCGAAAAAATAATGATTTTTATAGACAAGTGGTTAGTCCATGATTTTTCCCAAAATTAATTGAAAAAAAAAAAATTTGAGTTTGGCACATCCATGGAAAGGTCTGTTAATTCTCTATTCAGAATTGAAAACCGCAACGCGTTACGAGCCTTGGTTGCGGAAATATCTCCATCCGCATCCGATGACTTTTTTAGATTTGGGTCAATTTTCAGTAAAATCAATTTGGGTGGCCATATTTCGCTAACCAGACCACGCAGGAAGATTTGGCTTACAGGTGTGTGTAGGTATTGAACAGACCTTTCGTTTGATGTATATCTCGATGGGATTGGTGAACTTCGAAAAAATAATGATTTTTATAGACAAGTGGTTAGTCCATGATTTTTCCCAAAATTAATTGAAAAAAAAAAAATTTGAGTTTGGCACATCCATGGAAAGGTCTGTTAATTCTCTATTCAGAATTGAAAACCGCAACGCGTTACGAGCCTTGGTTGCGGAAATATCTCCATCCGCATCCGATGACTTTTTTAGATTTGGGTCAATTTTCAGTAAAATCAATTTGGGTGGCCATATTTCGCTAACCAGACCACGCACGAAGATTTGGCTTACAGGTGTGTGTAGGTATTGAACAGACCTTTCGTTTGATGTATATCTCGATGGGATTGGTGAACTTCGAAAAAATAATGATTTTTATAGACAAGTGGTTAGTCCATGATTTTTCCCAAAATTAATTGAAACAAAAAATTTGAGTTTGGCACATCCATGGAAAGGTCTGTTAATTCTCTATTCAGAATTATTGAAAACCGCAACGCGTTACGAGCCTTGGTTGCGGAAATATCTCCATCCGCATCCGATGACTTTTTTAGATTTGGGTCAATTTTCAGTAAAATCAATTTGGGTGGCCATATTTCGCTAACCAGACCACGCAGGAAGATTTGGCTTACAGGTGTGTGTAGGTATTGAACAGGCCTTTCGTTTGATGTATATCTCGATGGGATTGGTGAACTTCGAAAAAATAATGATTTTTATAGACAAGTCCATGATTTTTCCCAAAATTAATTGAAAAAAAAAATTTGAGTTTGGCACATCCATGGAAAGGTCTGTTAATTCTCTATTCAGAATTGAAAACCGCAACGCGTTACGAGCCTTGGTTGCGGAAATATCTCCATCCGCATCCGATGACTTTTTTAGATTTGGGTCAATTTTCAGTAAAATCAATTTGGGTGGCCATATTTCGCTAACCAGACCACGCAGGAAGATTTGGCTTACAGGTGTGTGTAGGTATTGAACAGACCTTTCGTTTGATGTATATCTCGATGGGATTGGTGAACTTCGAAAAAATAATGATTTTTATAGACAAGTTGTTAGTCCATGATTTTTCCCAAAATTAATTGAAAAAAAAAAATTTGAGTTTGGCACATCCATGGAAAGGTCTGTTAATTCTCTATTCAGAATTGAAAACCGCAACGCGTTACGAGCCTTGGTTGCGGAAATATCTCCATCCGCATCCGATGACTTTTTTAGATTTGGGTCAATTTTCAGTAAAATCAATTTGGGTGGCCATATTTCGCTAACCAGACCACGCAGGAAGATTTGGCTTACAGGTGTGTGTAGGTATTGAACAGACCTTTCGTTTGATGTATATCTCGATGGGATTGGTGAACTTCGAAAAAATAATGATTTTTATAGACAAGTGGTTAGTCCATGATTTTTCCCAAAATTAATTGAAAAAAAAAAAAATTTGAGTTTGGCACATCCATGGAAAGGTCTGTTAATTCTCTATTCAGAATTGAAAACCGCAACGCGTTACGAGCCTTGGTTGCGGAAATATCTCCATCCGCATCCGATGACTTTTTTAGATTTGGGTCAATTTTCAGTAAAATCAATTTGGGTGGCCATATTTCGATAACCAGACCTCGCAGAACCTTCTGGTTTTCACCCGTGAATAGCTCTTACAAAATTGACTAGAAATTTTGGAAACCGCAACCTTTTACAAGGCCTGGTTTCGGAAATATCGCCACCCAAGCACATTGTTAGGTAGTTAAAGGAGTGGCCGTGGCGCGATGGTTGTTTGCTCGCCTGTCAACCTCATTATCACAGGTTCGATCCCTGCCGTCGTCTATGTCTTCTTTAATTCCATTAAAAACCTTCTAAAATTGTCATCAATGGGTTGCTGTTTACTCATTACATGTTGTTTAGGCATAACACTAACAACATGTGTTTGAGTTAAACTAGTATGCCCAACAAGGATGAATACGAATGAAAAAAATAATGCGAATTATAAGGGACATAAAAATAAGACACGGCAGTTCTCCGCTTTAGTTCAGCCGCCACTCCTGGAGATAAAAAAATCTGAGACAACCACCTTCAGTCTCAACATCGTGCCACACATCTTTCCTATCCTTCTTTCTCTTCCGTAACTTCACGCCCGCGCTGTGTTGAAACATTTAAAGGGTAATCATAATCCCTTGAGCGCGAGTAAATTATAAAAAAAAAAAAAAAAAAAAAAAAAATCTGTGGAATCAGTGAAATCACTTTGGATGGCCATATTTCGCTAACCAGACCACGCAGGAAGATTTGGCTTACAGGTGTGTGTAGGTATTGAACAGACCTTTCGTTTGATGTATATCTCGATAGGATTGGTGAACTTCGAAAAAATAATGATTTTTATAGACAAGTGGTTAGTCCATGATTTTTCCCAAAATTAATTGAAAAAAAAAAATTTGAGTTTGGCACATCCATGGAAAGGTCTGTTAATTCTCTATTCAGAATTGAAAACCGCAACGCGTTACGAGCCTTGGTTGCGGAAATATCTCCATCCGCATCCGATGACTTTTTTAGATTTGGGTCAATTTTCAGTAAAATCAATTTGGGTGGCCATATTTCGCTAACCAGACCACGCAGGAAGATTTGGCTTACAGGTGTGTGTAGGTATTGAACAGACCTTTCGTTTGATGTATATCTCGATGGGATTGGTGAACTTCGAAAAAATAATGATTTTTATAGACAAGTGGTTAGTCCATGATTTTTCCCAAAATTAATTGAAAAAAAAAAATTTGAGTTTGGCACATTCATGGAAAGGTCTGTTAATTCTCTATTCAGAATTGAAAACCGCAACGCGTTACGAGCCTTGGTTGCGGAAATATCTCCATCCGCATCCGATGACTTTTTTAGATTTGGGTCAATTTTCAGTAAAATCAATTTGGGTGGCCATATTTCGCTAACCAGACCACGCACGAAGATTTGGCTTACAGGTGTGTGTAGGTATTGAACAGACCTTTCGTTTGATGTATATCTCGATGGGATTGGTGAACTTCGAAAAAATAATGATTTTTATAGACAAGTGGTTAGTCCATGATTTTTCCCAAAATTAATTGAAAAAAAAAAAAATTGAGTTTGGCACATCCATGGAAAGGTCTGTTAATTCTCTATTCAGAATTGAAAACCGGAACGCGTTACGAGCCTTGGTTGCGGAAATATCTCCATCCGCATCCGATGACTTTTTTAGATTTGGGTCAATTTTCAGTAAAATCAATTTGGGTGGCCATATTTCGCTAACCAGACCACGCAGGAAGATTTGGCTTACAGGTGTGTGTAGGTATTGAACAAACCTTTCGTTTGATGTATATCTCGATGGGATTGGTGAACTTCGAAAAAATAATGATTTTTATAGACAAGTGTTAGTCCATGATTTTTCCCAAAATTAATTGAAAAAAAAAAATTGAGTTTGGCACATCCATGGAAAGGTCTGTTAATTCTCTATTCAGAATTGAAAACCGCAACGCGTTACGAGCCTTGGTTGCGGAAATATCTCCATCCGCATCCGATGACTTTTTTAGATTTGGGTCAATTTTCAGTAAAATCACTTTGGGTGGCCATATTTTGATAACCAGACCACGCAGGAAGATTTGGCTTACAGGTGTGTGTAGGTATTGAACAAACCTTTCGTTTGATGTATATCTCGATGGGATTGGTGAACTTCGAAAAAATAATGATTTTTATAGACAAGTGTCAAAGCAAATGAATCCTATTGTCGGCATGGCAGAGAGGCAGCAACAGGAGTCCATGATTTTTCCCAAAATTAATTGAAAAAAAAAAAATTTGAGTTTGGCACATCCATGGAAAGGTCTGTTAATTCTCTATTCAGAATTGAAAACCGCAACGCGTTACGAGCCTTGGTTGCGGAAATATGTCCATCCGCATCCGATGACTTTTTTAGATTTGGGTCAATTTTCAGTAAAATCACTTTGGGTGGCCATATTTCGCTAACCAGACCACGCATGAAGATTTGGCTTACAGGTGTGTGTAGGTATTGAACAGACCTTTCGTTTAATGTATATCTCGATGGGATTGGTGAACTTCGAAAAAATAATGATTTTTATAGACAAGTGGTTAGTCCATGATTTTTCCCAAAATTAATTGAAAAAAAAAAAAATTGAGTTTGGCACATCCATGGAAAGGTCTGTTAATTCTCTATTCAGAATTGAAAACCGGAACGCGTTACGAGCCTTGGTTGCGGAAATATCTCCATCCGCATCCGATGACTTTTTTAGATTTGGGTCAATTTTCAGTAAAATCACTTTGGGTGGCCATATTTCGATAACCAGACCTCGCAGAACCTTCTGGTTTTCACCCGTGAATAGCTCTTACAAAATTGACTAGAAATTTTGGAAACCGCAACCTTTTACAAGGCCTGGTTTCGGAAATATCGCCACCCATGTCAGGTATAGTTCCATTGGCCAGATATATCAAACTTCCAATCAGCTCACGATAGGGTATGGATTCCATGTCTTTAACATCTTCAGGAGTTTTTGGGCTCATGTCCTTGCTGACCTTTGACTTATAATCAATAGGTGTCGTAACCGGTTTACAATCTTCCATTCGAAACTTTTGTAAGAGTTCACTTATGAACCTTTTCTGATCGAGTTTTATTTCCATAATAGTGCTATTTATTCTGACGTTTATTCCCAAAATGGTACTAACTTGTCCTAAGTCTTTCATCTGGAACTTATTTTTCAAATGCTCTTTAACACGATTTAGATCATTTATATCCGCAGCTGCAATTAATAAATCGTCAACATATACTACAACAAGTACCTGTGTATCATTTGCGGTTGATATAAAAATACATGGCTCAACATCAGATTTCTTCATATGCATTGATTCCAGATGACTTGTTAGCTTTTGGTACCATTGTCTGCCCGATTGTTTTAGGCCATATAAAGGCTTCAATAGTTTGCATACCTTGGTGACATCAGTTTTGAATAGATCAGGCTGCTCCATGTATAGTTCCTCATTTAGATCACCTTGCACGTAAGCAGATACTACGTCCATCTGATGAACATGAAACTGTTTTTCGGCACAAGTCGCAAAGAAAGCTCGAATAGCTTCATACCGAGCAACAGGTGCAAACACCTCCTCATAGTCAATACCGTAGCGTTGTTCACAACCTCTTGCCACTAATCGCGCTTTGTACTTGATTATTGATCCATCGTTATTGCGCTTACGTCTGAAGACCCACTTGTTGGTGATTATGTTTTTGTGAGCTGGACGATCCACCAATTTCCATGTTTCAATTCCTATCAGAGAACTATACTCACTTTTCATTGCATCCAACCATTCCGATCTTTCTGGTCCGTTAAGCGCCTCCGATACAGATTCGGGATCCAAATAATTATTTTCGGCAGCAGCTATACCATCCTCTAACGCCAATGTAGCCGAATCATCTGTATTAATCTGCTTTGACCTCAATTTAATGGGCCCACCTTCACGAACGAATTTCTGCTTTGCCTCTTTTTTGCGTTTTGTCTTTGTTGTAGGAGAATCTTCATCCGCTTTATCCAAACACCTATCGGCAACTGCATGTTTCTCCTCCTTCTTTACATCGTTCAAACTAGGGAATACGTCATCAATTGGTGTCTTATCAGTTATACTTTTATCTGTCACTTCGAAGTTTTCGTCTTCCTTGCCAAAATTTTCCACATCAATGTTAAAAAAATCATCCATATTCATGGTATCGATGTTTTCGAATATTTTAACATCACGACTCTTTATAATGTTATTTGTCTGGCGATCCCATAATCGATATGCTTTCGAATCATCCGAATAACCAACAAAAGTATATTCCTTACCTTTGGCTTCGAATTTTCCTCTGCCTGGCCTTTTGTCAAGAGCGATGGCCTTTGATCCGAAAATTTTCATGTATGCAATATTTGGCTTTTTACCATGCCACGCTTCAAAGGGAGTTTTATCCACTAGTGACTTTGTGGGACACCGGTTTCTAATATGTACAGCAGTATTAGTTGCTTCAGCCCATAAGCCCTGAGGTAGATTCGCTTGAATCAGCATACACCTAGCCATCTCTACGAGCGTCCGATTCGCTCGCTCGGCTACGCCATTTTGCTGTGGGGTGTATTCTGTCGCCAGTTGTCTGCTTATTCCAGAGTTATCCAAAAAGCTTTGAAAATCTCTCGACAAATACTCTTTTGCATTATCAGTTCGCAATCGCTTTATACGTTTACCAGTTTCATTTTCTACTTTTAGCTTATATAGCTGAAAAGATGAAAAAGCCTCCGACTTTTGCTTCAAATAATAAACGTGCAGGTATCTGGTGTGGTCATCTATGAAAGTGATAAAATATTTGGCACCTCCAAGCGACTGAGTTCTAAATGGTCCACAAATATCGGAATGAACCAAGCCAAGTACCTCTGCATCCCTGGTTCCATGACTCTGAAAGGGCAACCTCTTAATTTTTGCTTTTTGACATGTAAAGCAATCTACTTTCATTTTATTTTTATAAGATTTCATACCCAGTACCATATTTGATAGCTTGCCTAAATCGGTCAGATTTAAATGTCCCAGTCTCTGATGCCACTGTGACGAAAGTTCTTCGGTGCCATCTGCCACTGCCGCTGCCTCTGTAACCTGTTGAATTTTCTTCTCCTTCATTTTGACGATGTACAATTTTCCACGTTTTTCTGCTGAAAATATTAAAGACCCGTCGTGTCTCATTATATGAGCATATTTGTTCCCAAATTCTATGGTATGACCACGCTCGGCGACTTTTGGTACAGAAATAAGATTTTGGCGCAATTTTGGTGCATAGACCACGTTTTTAAGTGTCAAATTAATTCCATTTGTAGTTGTTATGTTAACTGAACCAACACCAACTCCGTGTATCATGGCGTGACCTGCTGTTTTAATCTGACATCGTATGTTTGTGTTGATGCTCACAAATAACTCATTATCATTGCACATGTGTGCAGTAGCGCCACTATCGAGACACCATTCACTTGGATATATTATATCATTTTTATTTTCATCTACACTTAAAGTTGATATTAAAACAGTATTAGTATTTGATTGATTTGCAGATTGAGCTGAGTTTGTATTTCTGCAAACGGATGATCGATGCCCATACTTCCCACAATTAAAGCATTTGCCACCAAACTTCTTAAATCTGCCTTTTGTGTTTCCCACATGAAATTTTTTATTTCTTGATTTAGATAACAATGCGTTTGGGCTATCATCTTCTCTATTATTTCTCTCCTCTCGTCTTGCTTCTTCTTCCAGCAATTTTGCTCGTAGCTCTTCTGGGCTGGGTATTTCATCACGTGAATCGATAGCAATTCGAAAATTTTCAAATTCTTCTGGCAATGTGTTCAGAAGCATTATAGTTTGCAACTCAGTTGGCACAGAAATACCAGCTTCATCTAACTGCTCGGCTTTATTCATGAAATCGTTCACATGCTGGGCCATTGACTGATCACCTCTTTTATTCATGTGATAAAGCTGTTTGTATAACATCGCTTTTCTTATTGGACCTTTAGATTTAAATATATATTCAAGAATCTCCCACGCTTCCTTAGATGTTTCGGCCTTTTTCACATGTCCGAGTTGATTTGGTTTTATGCTAAGTAGAATCAATGCCAATGCTTTTGCGTCTTTCATTTCCCATTCTTCAATTTTGGTATTATCCGTTTTTGGTTTATCTTTTGCGCCGCTTGCATAAGACCACAGATCGCTACATTATGAGGATGCTCTTCATCTGGACTTTCCAAGTCTCGAAATTTTCATCACCCAGCTTCTCGATGTTACTTGCGTTGCTCATGTTCATGCTCCTTCACATAACACAAAATTATTAACTTTATTTTATACCAAATAAAAAAAAATAGTTATGATTAGGCACTGTAATAATTAACGCCTGGGCCCATAACCTGTTAGAACTTAAATCAAAAAGAAACGTTCAACTTCAAATTAACTTTTATTTTATTTAGGTATATGTTATAAAGAATAAAATTAAGGAATGAACAAGTGTTACTGCTGAGTATTAAAAGAAGAGTGAGTGCAAAATTACAAAAGAAACTATATAATGTTCTAAGTAGTAATATATGTATGTAAATGAATAATGATATATATATATACAATATAAAGCTTGCAAATACAATACATACATGAGGCTAGTTGATTATATAAATTATTATGTATTTCTAACAGTATTGAACAAACCTTTCGTTTGATGTATATCTCGATGGGATTGGTGAACTTCGAAAAAATAATGATTTTTATAGACAAGTGGTTAGTCCATGATTTTTCCCAAAATTAATTGAAAAAAAAAATTGAGTTTGGCACATCCATGGAAAGGTCTGTTAATTCTCTATTCAGAATTGAAAACAGCAACGCGTTACGAGCCTTGGTTGCGGAAATATCTCCATCCGCATCCGATGACTTTTTTAGATTTGGGTCAATTTTCAGTAAAATCAATTTGGGTGGCCATATTTCGCTAACCAGACCACGCACGAAGATTTGGCTTACAGGTGTGTGTAGGTATTGAACAGACCTTTCGTTTGATGTATATCTCGATGGGATTGGTGAACTTCGAAAAAATAATGATTTTTATAGACAAGTGTTAGTCCATGATTTTTCCCAAAATTAATTGAAAAAAAAAAATTTGAGTTTGGCACATCCATGGAAAGGTCTGTTAATTCTCTATTCAGAATTGAAAACCGCAACGCGTTACGAGCCTTGGTTGCGGAAATATCTCCATCCGCATCCGATGACTTTTTTAGATTTGGGTCAATTTTCAGTAAAATCACTTTGGGTGGCCATATTTCGATAACCAGACCTCGCAGAACCTTCTGGTTTTCACCCGTGAATAGCTCTTACAAAATTGACTAGAAATTTTGGAAACCGCAACCTTTTACAAGGCCTGGTTTCGGAAATATCGCCACCCAAGCACATTGTTAGGTAGTTAAAGCTCAAAAATCTGTGGAATCAGTGAAATCACTTTGGATGGCCATATTTCGCTAACCAGACCATGCAGGAAGATTTGGCTTACAGGTGTGTGTAGGTATTGAACAGACCTTTCGTTTGATGTATATCTCGATAGGATTGGTGAACTTCGAAAAAATAATGATTTTTATAGACAAGTGGTTAGTCCATGATTTTTCCCAAAATTAATTGAAAAAAAAAAATTTGAGTTTGGCACATCCATGGAAAGGTCTGTTAATTCTCTATTCAGAATTGAAAACCGCAACGCGTTACGAGCCTTGGTTGCGGAAATATCGCCATCCGCATCCGATGACTTTTTTAGATTTGGGTCAATTTTCAGTAAAATCAATTTGGGTGGCCATATTT